>CM032343.1:1567457-4351928 GCA_019022885.1 Schlechtendalia chinensis | reverse complement strand
TTATCTTTGTTCGCGCTCGTCGTTTTTTAATCAACGGTGAGTTTTTACATTGTTTTTGGTTTTTCGTATAGTCGTATAAAACGTATATATATATATATATTTTGTTGTTGTTGTTGTTTCGACGCTGTACTTTCGTATAGGATAGCGCGTGCAACACTTTTGTCGTCGCCCGAACTGCGACGAAATCATTTTTCTAAACCGTTCGCGCGAATTCCTTTTTAAAAACATCTAGTCTTGTACACGATCGCCCGACGAATTGGCCGGGACAAATATAATCATTCCGTTTTCACGTATAACACACATAATGTTCAATGCCTTTTAAACGAACGGCGTTCGCGGTACAGTTTCTCAATTTGGTATGAGGTGTTACGAAACGTTCGTTGTTATCAACGGCCAATGTTCAATCCAATCGATTTCCACTTTTGTTTTTGCACAACGATGCAACTTATACTTGCAGCGAACGACGTTAACGTATTGTCATGTATAACACGACCGTTGGGGGTTGAATCGTTTGTATGCACTTATTTATTTATATATACGCTTGCTCGTGTCTTTGGACGATCGGGCACCCATTCTTAAAATTAAAGGAAAGGAAAAATCGTGATTTTATTTTCAAATGTACGAACAATTTAATTGTCTGTTCAAACATCATTAAAATAATAACAACAATTTTTTATTTTTTTTCGACATATTGTCTCTTGGGAATACCAGAACCGAATACGCGTCGTCCGTCCAAACGATAAACGATAGGTTGACTGCCGCGACATTTACCGCGACTTTTGATCACAGGCCGTATGTACAGATTTCCTGTTCCGGTGCACGTTCCATCGTACCCGCGATATTCTACCAGACTAGTGTCGTGTACAGAACCAGAATCCTTGCCAATTATAGCTGTAAACTTTTTTGGACAACATACACAATTTCCATGCACGAGCACGGACTTTTTGGGCAAAAAAAAAAAATGTACACGTGACAGTCGAAAAATGTTTTCTCCCCGACCTGTACGATCCATGAGCACGTGGACCGTTATTTGCGGCTGTGCAATAGATCGCTGCCGGAATTATTAGCCGTTTCGGGGGAGGTTCTTTTTTTTTCATTTTTTTAAATTCGAAAAGAGAACCGTTTCATATAATCAAAACCGAATTTACGTGGCTGTGCCCATAACGACGTCTCGCGAAGAGCCACTAGACGCCGAGACGCCGCGACGCGTGGCGAAGTATGTCGAGAGAAAAAGCGGCAAATGTTACGTACGAAAATGTACACGTTTCGCGGTATGTCGAGAAAAAAAAAATGGTCCAACGAGGTTAACAACGTTAACGTCTCACCCTCCGCTCGTACGGCGCAGTCTGATTCGATTTATTTTTACCCGTTTTCGTTTCGCCGACCGCGCGGCGAGGGCCGGGGACGCGTAATTGAAAACGATCGGTTTTTATGGGTCAGCAAGGTGCGAAAATAAGACGAGACGCGAAATCGGACGTTTAAAAAATAACAACAAAAATAATAATAAAAAAACAATTTATTTCGGTGACGCGTCCGATTCGCCGACGGGAATTCGTTATCGCGGCGGTCTCAATTCAAATGCACACGGTTCGCTCCAAAAAACCAACACACAATATATTTATATTTATCAATTATAATTGAGAGTTTTGCGTATTCTCAAACGCTAAAAATATGCGAAATAAAAAAAAAATGATATTTTTAATCTCCAACGGAGCTTTTCGTCTCGTTCGGATTAATTTCTTTTGGACCGAAAACAAACGAACACGCGAAATATCACGATATCTACACGCCGAACGAATGAATACATTTCGTTTGTCTGTGAAACAATCGGTGGACGGTGTAAGGAATCGAGATCAAAAAATACGTTTAATTTTTTTGTATTTTTTTTTAGTTTTCTTTTCTTATCGTGTGAAAAATATTGTTCGACCGGCGTGATTCGGAAAACACCGATTCTGCGTCGAACTTTGGACGTGCGAAACAAAAAAACGATCGAAAACACGATTCACGGTCTGCGCCCTGCGTATTGTCACGTAAGCTCGCGCTGATGATGACAACGTAGTTGTGATCCCGGGGGTTTAAACATTTAGGTAAAATAGTTAAAAAATTTTAAAGGTTTTCATTAACAAGTTGTTATTAAAAATAAATTGTTGGTCAATATCCAATCCAGGCCATGCAATTGACTTCGTGTGCGCGAAAATACAGAGATGTTAAGAATGATAAAAGTCCGATTTTTAAATATTTTATTAAACCATTAAAAGTACAAACCGTGATTATTTTATAGTTTATATTATATATCCACTTAGAATGACTAGAGTTTATGCCCCGCACTCGGTTCGCCCAAATGAAAAATAATCGTAAAAAATATAATAATTATTTGCTGATTTTTGGCAATAGTTACACTAAAAAAAAGTTAGACGGGCGGGCCAAGTTCAGGGACGTCGCGCAATGGCCTCGCGTTTCACGGTCACGTTACATAATAAATAATAGACCTCCGACACGTACCCACGGTACGTTATAACGTTATAACTATATCGTGTCATTACGTACTGTTTGCGTTTACGACTGTAACTCATCGTAAATTAAGAGCTTTAACGAGTGTTCGAGTAGGCTGAACAAAAAACGATTCGGTCTCGCGTTAACTCGATTCAACAAATGCTTGCTGGAACGGGCCTAGGATTTCGGGGGAATAACAGCGTTGGGTGTAGTTTACACGTACACTAGGCGGAGTACGGGTCCCGAGCTCGGGGCAATAGCTCACGTGCAGAGAACGTAGACACGCGGCTTAACGGCGAGAGTAAACGACGTTTTCGACACGTCTTCGGGACGATTCATGGGTTCGAAAAACATCGATTTCTTTTTTTATTACGTAATACCGCCCTTCCGGTGCCTCGTCCCCTCGTTTTATACACATTTTTTTTACGGTTACGTCCCCGCGGACGCTTGCACGTGCGTACCTTTTCACGACATTTGCACACGCGCAAATCAGAACTATTATAATAACTCTGTCGTTTTAAACTATTTACAAAACACACGTACATTATTATAAAAGCATAACAAAGCGGTACACACACACACACACACACGAAAACATTGTTTTCTTTTATCGCGAACGTTTTAAAAAACACAACACACGCCTTATTCGTCTGTTTTAAATTCTCGTCGAACGCACGTACGCCAATAAAATAATAATAATAACAACAATAATAATAATAATATATTTGTCGTTCACAGCTATCTATGGTTTTGACAAAACTCGCGCGTGCCAGTTTTCGAAAACACGACAACAGCGGACAAACGTTACTTTTAAAAATATTTTGTTGAACGGTAAAAGTCGCGTTTCGAATATTGAACGGTTTTAACTTATGCGCGTGTTCCGTTGACGGCCGTCCAAATCCGGAGATTTCTGGAAGGGCACGACAAAAATTATCGATTAAATAAAACGACAAAACAAAGCCCACTCTCCTGTAACACCCACACGTCAATAATAATGAAATGCGTACGGTATGGACTTATCATCCGCCGGCCCATTTCGACCGGCTGTCCAATGATATCCGGTAAAAAAATTCAGTTCAAATAAAATATCACGGTCGGAAGGTAAACGCCGACGTTATTCTCACAAAGCCAAATCGCGAAGCGACGGGTTTTCAATTTCAATTACGAGTTTTTTGTACACGAACATTTGCGCTAACTAAACACACGTGAAATCACAGTCGTTTACGTACGAGGGGGGGTACAAAATAACAGAAACAAAATGTTTTACAATAATTGACGATTTTGTTTTGTAGGATAGAATACGGTCAAACGGTGCAGTGAAAAAAGAAAAGAAAGAAGATATATATACATACATACACGACGGATCTAACTGCACATAATCGAAATGTCTGAAAAAAGCCACAGGTATAATTATTATTTAATATCTATTTCGAACATTTTTATCAATGCGTTATCCGAGTGAGAATACCGTAATAACCGTGCGCGCGCACACGTACACGCGTATAAACATTTCGTACTAGTATATATATACATTTATTTATTTATTTGAATGGATATGACGGACGACTTTCATAAAACGGTTCCGTTATTTTCAATTTCGCACAAAGTAAACACGACGTGACAACCAACGTTCCGCATTTTATTGACACGTACGAGTGTACGGAAATTTTAATTTTCAGCGTACACACACGCCACGTGGAAAGTGCCGGCGAAACGCAGCGTACGTATAAATATTCCGTTCATGTCGGACGCAATATTCAATACCTGACCTCTGTCCGTGTTCGTCATTCGGCGTTGCGAAATCCGATCGGCCGTAACTTACGTTTGGAAACGTTTAATAATTTTTATCGGGCAAACGACAGAGAACGTACAAAATGAAACGTCGTTTCGTAGCGTAACGGCACGCGCTTGCCGCGGAAGACGCGACGGACTCTGAATGCTCGCGGTGTTAAATTGATGTCGAATCGTTTTCCTTTTTTATTTACGCGTCGCGCAGTAATTTCATACTCGTAGGCATCTATCTGGTCACTTGTCGGACGTTTCGTACTCGGTCGGCGAAAATCGTTACAAAATCAAGCGTCATCGAAACCCGTTGGAAATTGGAAACACATGTTTTCCGACAAGTATATATGTTTTCAGTTAGTATATCTTTTCCTACAAACTTTTTTGAGAGAAAAATAAAAGGAATCTTATTGGATTGATATAAATGCGTGTAATCAAAGATTTTTAATTTTTTTTTTTTTTTTAATAGTATAATTTATATTTGAATAGCCATTCTGGCTGAAGTTGTTTAACGATATATTTTAAGCAGATTATGTTTGTGTTTAGGTTCGCGGCAATTGTCGTTCAAAAAATTTGTCACCATTACGAATTAAAAAAAAAGTGTCCTCTCATCTTACGTTAGTATAGTTCAACAAAAAGTTTGCAAAATATTCCGCGCGTTATTTATCGGTGTCTGTAGCTTATCAGATAATAAGACAACGCCGTCGAGTGTCGACAAAAATAATTAGCGTGCGTGCCAAAAGATAGGGACTAAACGAGAACGAAATGATTATTGGTCGTACGGTATCGGGACAGTGTATATATATAGACCAGCCAAACAAACCAAACGTTTCTATGAAACAGCGCGTGTTTTCGAATGATAATGAAAAAAAAACGTCGATTGTAGATTTTCGCATGCGAAACGTTTCAAGAAATAAACGCACGACGACGGTCCGGGTACCGAGAGAAAAGAAAACTGTGCCATTCAAATCGAATAATAACAATGAAAACTACGACCGACCGTGTTTCCGGATACCGCAACGGACAAAACCGGTTTGAACGCGGTCGTGTAAGTGGCACAAGCCGTATAAACGTGAAATACGTGTGTTGTTGTTTGATTGTGAAAAGCTCGTTCCGGGATCTCGTACGGTGTTCACTAACGTCGGACGAAACGAAGCCGCAGACGAAATGCGTCCGCGGGTTCGGCAGTTTTCGTACAATTTCGTTTATGCGACACGTGTACAGACGGAATACGAGCCGATTCTCCAGCACAACCGTCAGTCTCGTGAGCGTGGCGTGCGTTGAACGGTATCCGTCAGCACAGTGATTTCCATTTACGTCGTGGACACGGACGATGCGTTCCGTTCAGTTGGTGATAACGTCGCACAACAAGTTGCGGTCGTCGGCACGAAACGACAATGCGAACACGCGCATTTACGACGTGTGCTTCCCAGCGGGCGGGCGCTTGACGGCGAACGCGGTCCGTACGCGAGTTGACGCGATTCGGTAGCGCCACAGAAGCCAATCGATTTTGGCGGGAAAAAATTCAAAAACAAATAGACCCACGTCGTTCGAGAGCGAGCGCACACGAGACGACGCGTTTCCAACGCGCAGACAAATCGCGAACCGCTTGTACCGCACGTATGTGGAACGGGATGAGCTGTCCGAAGACAGGCCCGTCGTGAACAGACGGACGCAACGAGCAGTTGCCGACGAGGGCCGTATTTTTAGGCGTTGAAAACAATTCTCAAAACGTTCACGTTTTCAATTATGCTATGCGTTTTTATTTACTCGGCAACGTCAGTGACGGTTTTTCGAACAGGGCGCGTATGTACCCGTGTACGAGTTACACTGATCTCGCGTGTGCCTCCGATCTTAAACAATACAAACGTGATAAAACACACGTTTCTGCCGACGATTCGTTCCTATGCCGCTTTGGTAGATTTCCCTACGAAAATGGCCTGTCGCCTGGACGTGCTTGAAACGCATTGAGATTCGGACATACCATATTCAACGCTATTCAAGAAGTTGGCGAACACTGAATTTTCTATCGACCGAAATACAAACTCGCAGTTTTCCGATAAACGCGTGTATTTCAGACTGCCAGCGGTAAAAATATATTTTCCACTCCTCTCGCGTATTCGGTAAAATTATATTATCCCGTCGAGAGATTAATTTATAACGTCGTAATATATGTATACCGTAAAAATGTTTTAAATTTCACGTATAAATATATTTTATGGATGGTTTTCCTTTTTTCTTTTTTTTTAATGAAAAGAGGCTTCGGGTGTAGATTTCGGTCGTTTTCGGTTTATAATATATTTCGCGTTTCGACCAAGTGTTGAATTTCAAGTCGTCTCGGATGATGGTGGCACTATAACTCACACACCGGTATATTATATTATTGTCGACGTATTCGACATCGAAATGCGTTTGGTGGCAAGTCGTAATTCCATTGTTCGTTATATTTATATATTTTTTTTTTGAGAAAGGGTCTACCAAATAATTTCAGACGACGAAAAATGAATTCAGATTAAAAGTATTTAAACAAACACGAAAAGCGTGTAAAATATGAAATTCAAATTTAATAAAAATTGGTTCCACCTATAAAATATAAAATATTGATGTTTTCGATTTCTCATCAAAACCACTCGTATGTCATATGTGTTAAATACAATATCAATGTAAGATCTTGTGCTATTGGTTTTCGTATTAGTTCATAATTTTGTCATTGAAAAATGTATGATTTTTAGTTTTTTGAAGTAAAAATTCTTTACAGAGGGTACGAAAAAAAATTTTTTGCCCTTCACGACACTTTCTTGAGATTAGTTGCGCATGCGCGTAACGTTCCTGTTGCAGCCAATAGCGTGTGAGCAGACCGCTTTACCGTCCCCACCAGTTTCACCGAGTCTAGGACCCGTACGCTGCGTCGTGATCACGTCATTTGCCGTTTACACGCGCACGGGGCCAAATAATGTCAGCAAAAGTGCCACGGCCGTATTATCTGTGTTAACCACGGTTCTTAGGACTTAGGATCGGTAAACCAAGTAATCCATTTCAAAGTATCTAGCGGTGGTGACCAAGTAAGCGTTTTATTAAACGATAAACGCCCTCCGCTCGTACGGTTCCTATGTTTATTTACCTGGCGGAATAAAGAATCTTTAGTAACTTCAATATACATTTTTGAAGATCAAACATGCCAAAATTAAACGCTGAACGTCGTCGGGAATATAGAGCACGACTGAAAGTAAAACAACAACGCTAGTCGACAAATGTAACTCCAACAACTTCTGGACAAACACGTCAAGGAGCGTCTACGGATACATAAAATGAAAATAGTTTCAATACAAATCTAATATTCTATCGGTCGAATGATTCCGAAAGAAGTTTCATTTCATCCGCGCGTACTCGTAAACACGCACGATTTTTTTTTTTTAGCCTGTTTCACCCATATTAAACATTTATGTGTATTTTCATTTATTTTAATAGTGTTTACGAAAAAAAAAAAATGCTTTTAGCAAGACGTGTGTTTTGTTAAAAATATTTCTTGACAAATGTCACGAGGAAATAAATTGAAATCGGTTATGTTGTATGCTAGATACGGTAGTCATGTATTTACTTCTTTTTACTAATAATAATAAAATATGGTGTGATAAATACATTTCCGATACGTCTGAACGGATTTCGAAGCATTTCCATAAAAATCCGTGTTCTACCGTAATAAGTAATAACTTATTGTATATAGAGTGGGTGTTAGGAATAATAATAATAATAATAATAAAAAAACCCCTCAAATATCCTACTCTTGGGATTTCTAACATAATGTATTCATAATAAGTGTTCGGAATTCAAACTGCGAGGAATAACCGCGAGCGTACTATATAAATGTTTTACGAAAAAGGAACAAAACGTTTTTTTCTCTTTTCTAAATGGTCCACATTTCATAACGGTATGATTACTACGTTCGCGGCGGTTTTGAATACACATTTACCCGGAAGTTAAATCGGCAAATATCCGACGCTGTTCACGATCGTATTTCTGTTACACGATAATAATACAGCGTGAATCCAACGAACGAATGTCGAAAACCCGGTCGTAAATTTGTTTTGAACGTTCAGAACGGTCTAATAAACGGCCGTGCCATTGTTGAATTAGATGTTGTACGAGCGGACCGTCGCCAAAAGACTCGCCACCGTTTTTCCATGATTTGTGTTCGTGTTAGGTTAGTATGGAAAAACCAAAAAACGTTGGACGACGACCGACCCATTTGCATCGGCGCGCGTTGTCCGTACGAAGTCCTTAACCCGTACTAATTTAGTACGCGTGTTTGCCGTTGTCGTTTCACGTGCGACCGTGCTCACGCCGAAATAATAATCGCACAGAGGGGTCGTCCCTCTGGACGGCGTGAACCGACTCCCAAGAAGACCCTCGAAATTTAACACCCCGTAGAAGGTAACTTACGCGAAAACAATTTCTTCTATCCGTTTTTGAACCGACGTCCGAATCACGGTGCACTGTCGTTTTTGATGTTTGAAACGTATTTCCGTTTTAATTTTTCGATCGAATAATAAAACGCGTTGAATCAACAGCGGTTAATTTTTAATTTTTTTTTTTTTTTAATAAACGTAATAGGTTTTGCATTATTCATATAATCCGCACCGCGCACGTGTATAAAATATATTTCTTTTTTTCCCTCAGAGCGTATTCTTTGCACATTTAAATTTAATCGAATATTGTTTGATGAAATTTTATACGTTTCCCTTCTCGCGCTTTTCCGAAAATGTAATTGCGTTTCCATATAATGTTTGATCGCGTGTTTTTTTTTTTTTTGTTGCGTTTTTTTGTTGTTGCGTTTTTATCGATTCCGGCGAGTTCGAACGCAACGCGAAACAAATTTCTTGAATAAATATGTGTTTACAAGCATCCGGTTGAAAACGTGTTATATTTACCGAATTTCGTGTATCGTATCTCATCGAGTGCACGCGTTGGCTGCCGTGTAACAACATTCTAGATTTCGTTGTTTGCCCGAAAACGAATAAATAACCGAGAGAGGGAAAACGTTAGGGGAAACGCGCGCGCGTGCGCAAAAATATCGCGAAACGTACAACAAAACAGGAATTCCGTCGTCGCCGAATTCCGTACAGGCGGGGGCCGGACATTCCAACGACGACGCGCGCGCGCACGCAGGGGGAAAACGAAAACGTGAAATTTTCGTCTCGGTCCGCTTGGGATTCTCGTGGGTTCGCACGACGGAACGGTACAGAAAGTTCACGCGCCACGTCGGATATTTCGCGTGGTATTCTCGCGAAACGTTCGACACGGACCGCGGAATCGAAGTCTGACGGTCCGTTTCGGATCGTGTCGCGTCCGTCGTACGGATAAAACAAAAGCCTCCATCAGCCCCTTCCCCCCCCCACACACTTTGGTTAGCGTTTCAGGCCGGTTTGGACGGATTTCCCGTTTCGATAATATTTACATTGCACGCAACGGTCTGGGTCAGAGTTTCTCAGTGTGGTCCGCGGAGCTAACCCAAAGAAGACTTTTTTCGAAGACTTTTTTTTCGCTTGTTTTCCGAAAAATAGAATAATGATGAGCAAAAAAAAAAAAAATGTACGCCTGGAACCCAACCCAACCCAGCCGGGGGGTCCTCGAAGACTGTAGGACAGGGGTGCGTGATTCATTTGACTTTGAGAACCTCTGGTCTAGGTCATCTCAGTTTCACGCCGTTGTTACACATGAAAACGATTTTCGAAATTATGTCCGTTCTCGGACACTGACGCGGACACGCGTTACGTCGTTACGTTTCAATTTACCGAACCGTCGACCGCCGTCGATTACATTTTAACTCCGCACGATAAATATTAAGACGCGCGTATTATCTACACGTGATTTGTTTGCCACGGCCAACACGGTTTCCGGTTTGAAATAACATTGATCACGTTTTATCGAATAGGTGACCCTGTACAACGCGGTCCGACTTTGTTTACACGTCGGCGGGCGTAAAACCATTTCGATCACGCGCTTGTCGACCGATCCGTTCGTTTGATTTCTATTTAATTTTCACTGAAAACAATCGCATCGAAATTATCACGTTTAAATAAAAAAATCAAAAAGAAATCAAGTTGTTAATGGTATACATACGATATACGTGACGTCGTTATGGTATGTGTATGACTTTGACTGTCTCTATCGTATTCTGACTCTAACTGTCTGACTGTCGATTTTCGAATCGTTTTTCAGTGGTCGCACGTTGAGTTTTCAGCACTCCGAAATTAAACCAAAGGCGTCCAGACTCGAACGGATAACAATGTACTACTCTCGTGTCACGTATCGTTTTATCAATATTTTTACATTTCGCTTTATGACAAACAAAAATCATTTGTTATAATTCGTGTTTGTTACGATTGCAAGCGTTAGGACGTTTATGAGTTTGAACGGTTTTCTAACACGTTGCGCGTTCACATTTCCCATATTTTTCAATTCTGAATTGCGTACGTACGAGCAAATGGCGTTTACTTACCAATTTGATATTTTAGAGTTTTACGTTTGACGTATCTCGCATAAAACCGTTCGATACACTCGTTTCAAACGAAACGTAGTTTTTATGACGATTTTTGTTTTCCGTTCCTGTAAATTTATAATCTACACGCATTGTAGTAATTTCGGCGTTCTGTGTTCGCGTGGAGCGTAAAAAATAACCGATGAAATACAACAGCGTATTTGCGAGAAACGTGACGCGGATACAATGTTAAAAATTTAAATCGCACGTCGGTTGTTCGACGCGGAATTCGATTTTTTTCGTACGTTTTTACATTGCGTACCGTATTGACTCTTAAACAAAAATCGTTCATATTTCCGATACGTATTCATTTTTTTTTTTTTTTTAGCGCACGGCTTATTTTCGTTTGTTATTCCTTTTGTGCGCTTTTGAGTTTCACCTGTTGAAGTCGCGTGATCCGTTAATGGAACAGAGACGTCGTAAGACAAAAAAAAAAAAGAGAAAAAAAGTCGTTCTGCCCCAACTCGCGACAATAAACGAAACGCTATTACGCGTACAATTAGCGTGAAGTCGGTTCCGGAACAAACGAAAAACGTCACGACGGATGTGACATCGATATCATCCCGAACCGAGACGCGTGAATATATTTTAGTTCGCGTCGAAGCGAGCTCGAGTTTTAAGCACGTCTTTGGAAAAACAAAAACCAGAGAGAGAAACGAGCGTGCGGACCGTCTGCGGAGAGAGTCAAACGGACGATCATCGATTTACCGCCCTAACCAATACACGTCATCCGACTTATATACCATAGACCGTACCGACTCGGACGCGTCGCCGTATCGCGCGAACATTATCTCGAAGTACCGCAAACACACTTCCTCTGGCCGCGTGTTCTCATCTTCGTCGTCATTTCCGCCCGCGGAAAACGTCTATTTTTCATTTTCGGGCGGAAATGCGCTTTTGGCGGGAGATAACAAAATATATATACCCGCGCGAATTTACGTATTTTAGAACGCAAACGTGTTTGAACGAAAGTCGCAATCGGTTCGTTTAAAAGTAAAAGGTTATAAAATAAGAAAAAAGGCACCGTGCTCTCTGCGGACCGTAACGGGTGTTTTCGAGCCGTATTGTCGATTGTTACGAATCGTTTTCATAACGTTCTCAAAACATTATATTGCGTTTATGGCCGTGTTCCGAATTTCAGCTGTTAAACACGATAATCGCTCACGTCCACGATGTTTTTCCTCGCGTTCGAGAAACGTACACGGTTTGCTGTCGGAAAGCGAATAGGAACGGCTAACACAAAAAAAAAGATCAAAATCGTCGAACCGACGGGAAAATTCGACGTATTCGCGTTATAATGCGTTCTTACACGAACGTTCAAAAAGTCGGAACGAAAGGCCGATCGAATTTTCGCGTTGAGCGCTCGTTTCCAAAGACAACCGTCGCGTGGTTGCGGAACTCGGCACGACGCGCCGTCGTTCTAAGCTTTCCGCGCCACCCCGTCGTCGGCGGTCCGAAACGTGACGATTATAGCGACCGCGAAAACGTCGCTGTATGGAGTCCGACAAGGGCGTTATCAACGCCCCCGCTTTTCAATTGCTTCAGAGAAGTCAAGATAACAAGTCTGAACATTGGAATCGAAATTGTTTCCGTGATACGATTTTCAGATGTAATTACATGTAAAAACAGAACAGAACGTAAATAAAGAACAAACGTTTTTAGTCAATACTCGTAAAAAATAAATAATGCAAAAACGACTATCTCAGTCTACGCCAGAGGCCCGAAAATAAAAGCCGATGTACGGAAGACTAGTAGACGAAATGATATCACATTTGATGGCGAGAGAGCATCGGAGAAACAAAACGAACGTGTGGCGTTGGCAAAAGATGAAACCGTTCACGTCATCCGGACATCAAGAAGACATTCGTCGAAACACCCTGTACGGTGGAGTGTCGTCACATACGGTCGCAACTGAAACACGGGCCATAAAACGATACCGTCATCACGGAGGCATACGGAGGAAAGTACGTAAGTTGGGTTATAACGAACGGAGAGGTACTCGGGACCGTAAAAAAACAAAAACAAAAACCCCCCCGTACGTTCATGATTGCGATTGAAGAGCAAGGCGTTGGAAAACGGTCGGACACGCCCCGAGACACCCGGAAGAATTGTACAACATAATCATGGTGGGCGCGGCGGAAGGAAAACGAACTGCGGCACGTCCTGGTCGTTCCCGACGTATATAATTATAATCGCCTCGGAGTACGATTGCGTGTCCATTTTCAAAAAAAAAAAAAAACCTATACGTGTTGTTATGCAAGGTTAGGTTAGGTTCCGCGCGCGCACGAGACCCCGGCGCACGAGCGGATTGTTTCTGTCGTGTTTGCGACGGATTCGCCAGCCGAACAGTTATTTGTTTTGATCGGGCGTTTGAAAATACGTGAAATGGGTTTTCGTGCGCCTAAGTCTGCGTTCCGTTCTAATTCGTATGACCGTATACGTGGTTCGTGAGCCGAGGAACGTACGTCGGCGGCACGTGATGCGTAAACGCGCACGGGAAACTTACTTACGTCTACTAACGCCCCGTCGCATTTTATCATCTCGTCGTCGACGCTTTCGGAGTTTTCAGACGTTTGTTACGTCATCGCGTTGATGGTTACACGTTTTTCGTTTCACGCGAATACGCGTTTTTTAGATCGATATTTTGTGTGCGAAGCGAATCGTATCAAAACCCCCCCGCCCCGTCCCACCCGAAATCGACGTTCCGATAAAAACAATAACAGTCGAAAACACGTTTACCGTTTTCGGAATAACACCGTTCAATTTGTTTTTGATCTGTTCACGAAATTTATTGCTTGCTACGCGGGGGTCGTTGAAATCCGCGACACGTACGGTTTCCAAGTTTACCTCCGGTCGTATCGACGCGTACGAACCTGACTCAGACCGCGATTCGGATTCGCGCCGACTAGTGAAGTGAAACGCGAAGAGATGACGAAACCTTCAATAACGTTCCGGGACGTGCGCACGCCATACCGGCGAACCCTGTTAGACCGACCGAAACGTCGAGCTTTGCGTTGTCCGGGTCTTACAAAAGCCATCGTCCGCCAGGACGCGTTCGTTCCATACGAATCGATACGCACGCGGGTTTTCCAGCGATTTCGATTCGACGGAAAAATACGCGTACCCGATTCAAAACCGTGTGAAGACGCGTTTTTATCGAACCCAATAACGTTACGAATTGTACGAAAAACAAAAACAAAAAAAAATTAATCTAGTTAAATTTTTACTGTTTTCGAGTGATCAGGTAGTTTTTCTCTCTTGTAAATTTTATGTTTCTTATATTTTCGCGTTGAACGAACGATTGCGTATTCGACACGATAGGGGTGATTCGTGTGACACGTGTCGTTTTTATTGTAACGATGTGATTTTCTTAAATTTCAGATTCTGAGTGAAGCGAATAATTATATTGGTTTTACAATGACGTGTTTTATATATATTTATTTTGCGCGTGAACGCTTTTTGGCGTAAAAGTGCTCGGATAATCTTGACGTGCGTTACGTTCCGGTAGCGAATTGTATGTCGTTGTTACTTTATCTGACACGTTTTTTTTTTGTTCTCGGTAGTTTGCTTGAGCCTTACAAAAACAATCGGAAAAAAAAAATCACGAAAAAATACCGTTAAAATTGTTGACATATTAGTTTCGTACAGTTTTTGTATTTTTTTTTTAGAGCTTAGAATGTAGAACGAACTCGCGAGTAGATATGCAGAATAATTTAACAATATTTATCATTTGTTATAGTAGACACCATCAGTGTCGTTTTTCGAATCCAACGAACATATCGCTTTCGAATTCAAAATTATCATAGAACTCTGTTTGGGTCGCTCGCTTGAGCCGATTATATCGCGTTGTTCGCCACCTAAAGTCGTGTTTCATGACGACCAACATGAAGACAACACCGATAAAATGGCCTTGTTGTTAGTCCAGTCAACGTTGATCCATTAACTTAACTAGTTCATTTGGCGTGTTTCGGTAGTCGAGACATGCGTGTTCAACACAAGTCACCATCTGGTTCAGATCTATTTATGTATCGTATTTTTGTCTAAGCGAAAGATAATTTTTTTTATTATTCGTCTCGGCGGAACGCGAGTTTTCGTATCAAACGCGCCTAGCCGGTTCTTGTTTTCTCGTTTCCGGAAAACCCATGCGTACGACTTCGGATTTCGTCGTACAAAAACGAGATGTAACATTTACCGCGTACGGTTCGTTTGGTGTCGTTTTCACGCGGCAACGACGAAATACGCGTTTTGAGCGTGCGGCGGGATTCGTTTTGGATTTGAATCGACATTTACGTCATGCGCGCAGGTTAGGATGCACGCGATGTCCGACGACAACAACACCAAGGAAACGTTGCGCGAGGTACCACGTTCGTGGTAACCCGATCACGTTCCCAAACGAAATGACAACACGACACGGACGAGCGTCGGGGTTTCTACACAGCGTTGTATCCTCGGCGTTCGATTTACGTCGGGATAAGTCACGCCACCGTTGGAAAAACCGCACGTTGCGTTTGACGTTTTGCGGTTAGGTTTCGTCGGGTTTCGTTTATTATCACGTTGTAATTCGTTGTAACAGTTTTTCGTTTTTTTTTGCCCCCCGTCGCGGATTAAACGTTCGAGTGTAAACGATTCGGACGATCGATACTATTATGCACGCGGTTGCATTTATTGAAAAAAATAATCATCGCTCTTTTCTCGGCCACGCGGAACTCGACGATTTCGCCCGTTGCTTTTTGCGGTGCTCTTGAAACGCGTCGTACACATACTCGATTCGCATAATTTATCTGTCGAGTCGAGAACACCGTAAACCGTTTTAATTTTGCCCGCTGGTTACAGTGTATTGTTGGTACTACACGCGTGCGCGCGCGTGTACATTAACCCGGCGGTGGGCGCGTGGCGCACCAGTCAATATTTTCCATTTCAGGATTATGATTAAATATGTAAAACAGGCTTTATAATGATAATCATCATTTTTGAGAGCGGGAGGGCTCGCTTTAAAATCGTTAAAACGTTAAAAGTCCAATAGCAACAGATTATCTATTACCCGACGAAAATAGAGAGGAATTAAAAATTTTCTAACGTTTGAGATAGATAACATCGACTGTCGTCTGTCCATTACTTCTAACATTAATTTGGTCAAATTATGATATTTATATTTCGGTAAGTCATATCGAAAATCTATAACCGAAAATCCACACGATTATATTGTGGAAAACAAATTATATAATCAAAAATAAATCTGCATTAAGCAAAAGATTAAAGAGTTTCTTGGGGAGGGGGAGACGGTAAATATCTCTGTCGCTCCTTCCCCTCTAAAGTACGCCATTGCGTTTCAATTCGTCCAGAACTTTACTCTTAATCGAATTTCTGACTCGTACGGTGTTGTATTTATTTCGCCCTCGTTATCGTCGGTGTTTAATCACAATTAACGAGACACAATTGACGATTTCACGACTACGTCACCAACGCCGAGTTGTCGTCGCGCGGGCAAGTCAACGAAAACAATCAACTCAAAACGAGTTAAGGCGATGGGGAGCCGACGCGTTTTTTAGAACGAAAATTCGCCTCGTAAAAAAGAAATTATGTTGTTTTTTCTCGACGACACGTTATACGTTAGGCGCGCGACGTGTTTATCCACACGCATACACACACACACGCATACACGATGTGACCGAGCCGGTACGAATTACAGCAAATATACCATGTACGACGTGTTATTATTATTATCATCATCATCTATCAACTGGCTGGTCTCGCGACGCGTGACAAGGGTACGTCGTATAATACAATATGATGAACACGTCCGCGACGAAGATTGATCGCGGCGGCGTTGAAAAATCAAAACGTCGCACGAAATAATGATCATAACACGACGCTGAGAAGCGAAAAAAAAAAAACGGCGGCGTGTCGGAAACGAGTGATTTTTATGGCTTTTGTACGTGAGTTGCAAACGTCCGTTCACGCGGTAGATCGATCGATCGATCGATTTTTTTTTTACTCGATTAACACGAGCCAGCGTTTATACGATCTTTCTGTCGGTCGAAAAACAAGTCTATACCGAAACGCGATCTAGGTTTCGTTCGTTGGTTCGGCACTAAAACACGTGTCGTGTTCTATAACTCTCGAATCGTCGCGTATACGTGTATAAGACGATTGTCCAAGGATCGGCCGTGGCGATCCCCAGGAGATTTATCGCGTTGGCGGCACACAGCCGGCCCATCGAATTATCCGTCTTCGACTCCCCCTGACGGCGCAATCTCCGAGCATTGTTTTATACGCGCGGATATTAATTCAACGTATAAAAATCGTCGAGCGAAATGTTAGAACCGATATTCACGACGGTCTCTCAGATCGAAACACCACTGGGGCACGCGCTTTTGCGCGTTCAAGTACGGTCGCCGGGATCTGATCGGCGGACTCGTCGTCGTTTCTCTGTTCGCAGGGGTCGGACATCGCGGGCCGCGCGCCGCGCCGTCGCCACGTGATCGCGGACCGGGCGCGCGCGATGGACTTGGACGCGGACGCGGTGGAGCGATGGCTGTGCGAGAGGGCGCCGCAGGACCTGGTGGAGCGCGTGGTCCGGGCGCGTCTCCAGCACCGCGCCGGGTCCCTTTCGGTCGGCCGGGCCAAACGCGGTTCCATGACGTCCGAGATGTTCAACACGTGGCTCGCTTCGTCGCCGATGAAACGGTCCAGGTCGCCGAACAGGTACCGTAACCGTAACGATGGGGGTGGATTTTTCACGTGAACACGTTCGTGCGCGTGAACGGGCTTACCGACAAATGGTTGTCGGGGGTCGTGCGTGCGTCGCAGAAAATTGTTTGGTCAAGGTCAAGGGTGACAAGTGAACGGTAATGTATCACTGACATAAAGTGAGCAGAAAATTCCAAATTTCCAACGCTGATGGTTAATACGTAAATAATAATAAATGTTCGTTGGTCTCGTGTAAAATAATTCAAAATTACGTACACATTTTATACAACATCCTAAATTTCGAGGGGGGTTTGGAGGAGTTTAACCCCAAAAACCCCACCCTGCGTTCGTCTCTGATAGCAGTAATAAAATTGTTACTGTCCATAGCCCGTGTCAGTGCCCCAATGTCCAAAGCAATGCAATGTGTCAGTCAGTTAGTTGATACCGTTGAAGATATGACTGCTGTAGCATGTAATGACACCTCAATCATCTCAAAATGTCATTTTGCCGCTACGGCAGTAGCGTACGTCAAAGATTACCTCGCGGGAAGTCCCGCGACTTCGACGGATGACCCGACATACATGTTTTTTTTTCTTTACTTTATGTTTCGACCGAAAACCGCTTTCACGGTACTTTTCGACTTGCGAGTCTCCGCGTTGTTTCTTTTCTCTCTGCTCTCGGAGTTGCTCTTCGCGTCTTACCGTTCATAACAAATTGTAATATTATACACACGTGCGGGCGCGCGAAAAGTGTGTTTGAAAAGTTTTTTATTCTCACGATGGAATAATAATGACGTTGTTCGGACGGCGGTAAGCGAATGCAAAGAACGCGCAAAGAAATTCTATAGTTCTCAGCATTTGGACGCGAGTTTCTTCCGCGCGTTAACAAGTTGTTCGTCGACTTGATACGTTTTCGAGTACATAACCGGTCGGAATTACTTGTACTTTTATTGTTTTAACAAACTTTGATATCGCGCCGATCGTTTTACGATTCGTGTACCGGCAGAAACCCGTGCTGTATTTCGATTAATTCCGCTCGCTGGATAACATTATGTTTTATTCGAAAAATTAGTCGTAAAGATCCGCGACGACGTCGCCTGTTCAATAAATGTATCGAATCAATCGACAAAACAACTACGTTATTCCTGTAAACAAGAAAACAACCGTTTTCTAAACATATTTATGTTACAATAACATTAACTGTGAGTGTAGTCCCGTATTTTTAAGAGCGTGTTGTTTTTTCTTTTTTTAGAGTACATAAACTCGAAGCCTGATCATAATAAACGGGAATAAATAGAATTATACGTTTTTTTGCCATTTTTTCCCCACAAAACAAATTTCGTTACATTATGTATTTTGTATGTCTGCCCGTAAAAGCAATAGTCTAACTTTTTATTCATTTATTACGGTATTAATGTTCCCGAAATTATCTTAAATTTATTCACGTCATCTTAATAAACTGCGCTGTGGTCATGTCGACTCTGTATACTTGTGTGTGTATACGTAGTCGCGAGACCGAAAGAAAAATGTCATCTCGTCCCGAACACTTGCAGGTCGTGCGTATTTTTTTTTATCGACTGGTAGAAAGCGGATTCACGTGTATAAGATTCGTCAGAAACACACGCATACACATATGAAATCGAATCGTGACGCGGATTTGACATGTTTCGATACTTCGCTCGTCCGCCCGACGAAAACGGAGCTAACCAAATTTCTTTACACCGTATAATAATATTATAACATGTCGTGCGGTTTTGAATTGAAACTTCCCGGAAATCGACGGTTTGGAAAATATAAATAAAATAAAATCAAAAAAAAACCAATCACGTTTGGAAAATAAATAAATTGCTATGTGACGAAAAAAAAAAAAAAATTCATATACATAACGAGGTCACCAACAGATCGGATTATTATTGATTATTACGTGTGCGTGTATTATCGTTCGAACCCGGTTCGGGACACATTGGACTAGTCTGTAAACCGAGACAATGACGAGCTTTACTTTTTCGCGTATTTAAGAACTCTAACGAAACTAATTCTAAACGCTTCCGAAATACAGTGTCGCGGCCAGTGGGTGAGGGCACTTGTTATTCCCTAAAAAGTCGTGAATCGTATCGTACGAGTATCATCTAAATACGGTTTTTACAACTGTAAATCGACTAGGGAAATATTAGAACGTATTAAAATCCGATAATAACAAGTCGAACACGAGCCGCGATTTAAATCATTCCATTCCAATCGGGAAATCTAACAGGTATTTTGTCTGGACGATTATCGCGTACGTTAGCGTTTCTCAAATCGCTTTCAATTATTTAGGTTCTAAGAAACTCGTGTTTTTTAAACCGTACAAACATAGACTGAAGCTTGAAAATAACCGATATTGACGTCGCTAGCAGGAAACAAGCGTACACTTCGCACGCAAACGTATACAATCGTTAAAAATAATAGACAAATGAATTAGCGAGTATTTTTGTATTTCTAAATACAAACGTAACCTGCGCTGCAAAGTTTGAGAACCACCGGTACGCGTGGTAACCGGGGTTGCGTTCGCCGGGGTCCGATATAAAAACGTGAACCGCGAAACGTTTCGGCGCAGGGCGACGCGGAGCAGCGGCGAGTGGAGACATCACCTGGGTCTGTTGGACGAGGGCGAGCTGTTCATGGAGCTCATCCGGGACGTTTCGAACGAGCTGGACATCGACGTGCTGTGTCACAAGATACTCGTCAACGTCGGGCTGCTGACCCGGGCGGACCGCGGCAGTCTGTTCCTGGTGAGAGGCAAACATCTGGTGGCCAAACTGTTCGACGTCACCGTGGACACCGGTAAGATAACGTCGCGCGCGCGTTTGTTTACGGAGGGCCCTCCGATAATTCTGGACCGTTTTTTTTTTTTCTTTCAACTATCGTTTCCGAAAACTAGACGAATCATACCGTCGTGGATTCGGTGTCGTCGAACAAATGTTTATCCGGCCGTTTATTGCGCGCGTTTGGCGACGTTCACGAACGACATTAGACTTTGTGTTGGATATTTGACCGAGACTCGTGACAGCCGGTGCTCGCGCGGCAAAAATCAACGGCATCGCGCCGCTCTAAATTGACGTTTCGGTCGGTTCGCGTCGCGAAATCGTGGCGGGAAAACTCGAAACGCACCGCGTCGGCACAAAACTTGTCCCTCGGGTGTAGACGATCGCCGTCCGGCCAGGATGATAATCACGACGAGTGTCTCGTGAACACCTCGGTCGTCTCGGAAATCAGCCGAACGCGCACAATAAACATTTCTGGTTCGTTTGAAAACGCAGCAGTCCGTTCCGTTCGCGATCCGATTGCGTTTACGACAATACGAACCGTCTGTTTTTGGGACCGATTGTCGTTTACGGATAATGCACTTGCACGTGTTTTGGGAGTTGCCGAATACGGTGTGCCGTCGTCTTTTTTTCAATTTTCTCGACGCCTGTCAGACGCCGATTCGCCGACATCATTCGCTGTCACGATTAAACCGCGCCTAAACCTGCACGAGACCCATTCGAGAAATACGGTTATAACGCGGCGGCGTTGGACGAACTCGCCAACGACGACGACTCGTGTTCACGCCGATTTCCTAAACGTCGTTTTCGAAGGGAAACTTTTTTTTATCGTAGAGGGTACAAAAAATACGAAAAACGAAAAACGAAAAGATTTTTGCGCGTCACGGTTGCGCGATCGGTCACTAAATTTTTTCTCGAGATCAGTCGCGCACGCGCGTCGTCTCGTTTCGGTCGCGGCCAATAGCGTGCGAGCGGACCGCTCCCCACCAGTTTCACCGCAACCGCAAGGCAATCGGTGTACCCGCACGCGCCGGTTGAGATCACGTCATTACCTGTTTATACGCACGCGTACGCGCACCGGACCAAACGACGCGAACGAAACCGCCGAACGGTTCATTTCGTCGCTCAGTTCACGTAACCGCCACACAACCAGGTAACCGATTTCAAAGTATCCGACGACCAAGTGAGCATTTTACCGACAAACGCCCACGGCTCGTACGGTTCCTATTATTTGTTCGCCTAGCGTTAACGGAGAATGTCTCTAGTAACCTCCACGTACGTTTTCACGTTTGTTTTGTTCCCCGTACCTAACCTAACGCTCTGTCGGTCCAAAGACTCCGAAAGGATTTTCACTTCGTCCGCGCGTCTGGAGGTCTTACCGATTTCTAAATGTGTCGTCGTTTTATCGCGCGCGAAGTTTCTGTCTCGAGCCGTTAAATAATATCGTATTGTGCTTAAACGACGTCACAAACCGATATGCGCTCTTATCCTTTCTACAGTAACGGACCGTATTAAACGTACCGATTGCCGATTGATTACCGCCCCGGCCACAATCTCGTCACAATATCCGATAGCGCGGGAATATTATCGCGCGAATTCGGACATTTCTTTTGTGCCGCCGTCAACGACAACAACGAGAATATAGCGCGTAATCAACGTTCACGACTGCTACTAGTGTTTGTACACGTATCGTTCGTGTCTCGTTAAACGTCGTCGCGGTAGTCTCGTGCGAAAAATGTGAATACGAATACGTCTGTTTTTTTGTATAATGTTAAAATCGATTGTACCGTTTAAACAGACCGGCACGTTAAACGCGATCTGAAACCGATCACGTTTTTTTTTTTTACGGGACGAGTAGAAAAAATTGTATAGGAAACCTGCTCTTATCTCCCGGACGATTTCAATAAAACACACGAGATCGAACCGTTATGCCGCGTCGTGCCGGATTGATAATCTTCTTCTTCTTCTAGGCTTTTACAGGCCTTTAAGGCCCATCGCCGCAACAACATATTGTTTCCATCCCTCTCTATCATTTGCACGTTCGTCCGCGTTTCTTACGTTCAGAAGTCCCAAATCTTCCCGCACTCTATCAACTCACCTTTGTCTGGGGCGTCCTCGAGGCCTTTTAGTGTCGGGTTTCCATTTAGTTATTGATCCAATCATTCCATCAGACCTCCACACATGTTTGGATTGATAATGACTTGAACAAATGAATAACCGAAGACGGCGGAGACGGCAAAACGTTTCCGTAATAAGAACGGTTTCTAATTTGCGTTTCGCGCCCGCCAGTAGAGTATGACGTCAAAATATTAATTTCGAACGATTCATAACGTATCCGGATCGAGATTACGCGTATTACTTGGTCGGGCTTGATCGCTAATCCGTTACCGATCGATATTCGCTATTTGTATTATTAATAGACGTCTATTACGGTGCGGCTGTCAGGTCTGAAACGCGAAATTCATTATTTACGCGGCCAAATGCGCCCTGAGCGATTAAAGAATCGAAACATATAAAACGGTAACGCGTGTTTCCTTTCGGAACGTTAAAATAAACGAGCAACACGGTTTTATTTTAATAGTTTGTAAATATATATATATATATATATATGAATAATCGGGAAGACGAGAAAAAAACGATTTTTAAACTTGATTTCGATGTACGCGTAACATAGCTGATCGTTTTTCAAATAGTATACACACACACACACACATTCGTTACGTGTACTTAATTGAAAAAAAAAACACTAAACAATCTCGTAAGCGCGTATATAATGCGTGTAGAAGAGTTTTTGTTCTATTACCGTTCTTGTTTTTTATACGCGCGATGTATTTTTATTTTTTATTTCTGTCGTCTCGTAAACATCACGATTTACAAGGCGTGTAAATAAAGTAATGAGACTGACTTTTTTATTGAATTGAAATGGCTATTTCACATTATCTCCTTCAAAGTGATTGCCTACAAGTAATTTTTGGATATTGTTACCGTTATTCATCAGTCTTGCGATTTTCGGACTTATCGACAACAATACTGGAAACAACGCGATAACTACGACCTATAACACGCCGGACGATTACAGAACGTTTGTTTTCCTATTATATTTTGCGTGCGTTTATATTTTGATTACGTTATAACGTGAACGAACACGCGTCGTCTTTACAGTACTCGACTAACGCATATGTCAACAGAAATTTATTATTATTATTATTAATACTACTAAAATTTGGCGTTGGTAATTTTGTTGAACGATTCACGGCCGGAGAGGTTTTTCGTGTGCGCGAAACGCCAAACATTTAAATCACACAACGATTAAAATACAACGTTTTTGGCGAGATTTTTTTTTATTACAGTTGCGCGAAAGAACCACTTGCCTTCGTACCGTCATGGACTCGGGGCTTCCGGTTAATTAATACCGGCGCGTTACATAACGTTCCTTTTTTTCGGCTTTTATTCGTCCAAATGAATTACGCGTCGTAATAACGTACGTTTTGTTCGGACCGCATTTATAAACGTGAACCGTAACGTGACCGTAAAGCGAACGGCGTCGCGGAGTTCGCGTGAAGTAGTACAAACTATGAAATACGTTTGCAAAAAAAAAAAAGAAAAAAAGATGCGATAAAACGGGAAAAAAACCTCGAGTTGTTCGAGTCTTCTTTTCGCACACGTCGGTTACCGAAAACGCGTGGCGACAATTATATAAGACGGACGGTGGCACTGCAGTGGTGGCGCGAAATCAATAGTTATGCCCCAGACCGTTGCATTAGGACTGTGTGTGTGTGTGTGTGTGTGTGTGTGTGTGTGTGTGACACGAGGGCATGGAGCTCCTCTACTACATTAAAAAAAAATTAGCGTCCCTTCACTACAATTTTCAAAGAGCGCGGGAGAAAAAATTGTATATTTGATATTATTATTTTCAATATTTTTATCATTGTTGATACGTTATTGCTATACCAAGTACCTACTTGATAATGGCGATCTATTATCTTGTATATCACTTATCACAGAATATTATTCGTATATTTGTTGACGATTATTTTTAATCACTTACCCACGGATATACCATATGTACTGTGTACCACCTTGTAGCAGTACTTAAATTGTCGATAGACGACGTCGTTAATTCTGGCGAACCGTTTTGAAAATTCTATTCGATACCGATACCGGTGGTCTACGCGTGACGTACGAGTATTCATTCCGGGGCTTTTGTTTTAACGTGCACCGAGTATAGAAATGAACCGGTCCTGTGATTGTATTTTCACGAACATTGTACGATTATTGTACGTTCTATTGACTCTGGGACTTTGGTGTCGGACGGCGACGAGTTTTAACGTGCGATGCAGCTGACATTATAACATTAGTTTAGGTAGGTACGTGTGTTTTGTATGCTTTTCCTAATTTCAATTAGAGGTTTAAAACGGTCTGTTTATACGAAACGTCGTAGAATACTATTCCGTACAGAAATTGTTCAGAAAATTTTTTTTTAAATGAAAAAAAAAAAATTCAGTTAGAAATCAGGTTACATATTGGTTGTAAACCGGGGTGTGGTGGGATACCCACGGTTTTCCGACGTAGAATACTTCGTTTGGAACGCTATTTTAAAATTTCCAATTCGAGCACACGTACATCAAAAACATTAATAGAAGTGACGCCCGTTACGCGGACAGAACCGGCAGGCCGGTGTGAAAATAAATTTTCTTATTAAATATCGATCGTGCGTAAAAGCGTGTAATGAAATTCGCCCGTACGCGTTCCGTGTTACGGAAACTTTGCCGTGCCTCGCAAAGAAAGTGTCGTTTTCCCGCACGTCTTTTTATCGAACAATTTCAAACGGTAAGTCGAACAAACGACTTCTCGTTCGCGCATTTTTTTTTCGAACGGTTTGTTCGACAATTTCGCTGGAAATTTCATTTGCACGCGCGCTCGCGATCCCTAGCTAAACGTTTCGAAATCGCCGAGTAAAAGCCGACGTCTCAGAAGCGCTCAGTCGCGCGTCGTTTTGTAATCGATTTGTCATTATAATTGTTTCTACAGATGACGGTTTTCGACCGTGTTCGCGTCATGTCGGCCGCGGTTCCTTATTTGATTTCGTTTCGAAAATCCTGTTGCCGTCGATCTACGTGCGAAAAACATTACATACCCGTGTTATGTTTGTCGTACGCGATTTCGCGCAGCCGATCGTTCGTTGTCGCGAAACGCTAGAAGAGTAAACGCAAAATCTTACGCGGGTAAAAAATCCGCACGATAGATAAAAACGTACCTTGTATACCTTACGTAAGGCCTAAATAAGGCCTCGCGCTGCTCCGTTATCGTTCGAGCTATATTATAATCTGGTCGACTTGTACAGTGCGCGACCAGCAGCACGTACGTGTCACGTAAAGCTGCGCGAGCGTACACACGTGCACGATGTGCATTTTCTGGACGGAGTATATGTAATGTTGATTCGACGCAAACACCAAAACAAAAACAAAACACTGCAGTACGTTAGGTTGTAGAACGGTACGCCAGAAGATCCGACACGTCGACCGCGTCAGTTCGGTGTGATTAGACATCCGCGAACGAGTGATTTCGTTTCAGCGTTCACTTTTGGACTGGCTGTGTGCGAGTAACGCGATGTCTTAAGTTTATAAAACGACCGGTTTATTTCACGACGTTCGGAATAAAAAAAAAAAAAATGGTTAGTTTTCGGATGATGTTTGTCGATGAACAGTAGACGAATTGAACGCGGAAGGGACAAACGACGTGCGGTTAGTAGTAAGTGTACGCGGAGTAATTGGCGGATTTCGGACGGAAAGACAATAACGTTTTCAAATCGGATTCCGCGTCGACCGGTCGAGTTCGTGATCGTCAAATGTAATGTGAGAGCATTCGTGGGGGAGGGGGGGTTTGTTTTTCTTTTTAACGCGTATCATAAATCCGAACCGTACGACTTGGACCAACGCAATACGGTTTTGTACGTTATTATAAAGTTAACTGTCTTACAAGACCGAACCAGTATTGTTATTGTCGTTACGTATATCCGAGTGCGGCGAGAACGACGAGTGTTACGAGTGAAAACTACCGAGCGGCGGCTTAGTGGCTATACACACACACACATATATATATATATATATCGCTTGTTTGCGACAAGATTGACATAACTCAAAAAACATGATTTTACAGAAAACGACGATGATAATATGCAATCATGTGATAACGACACATCGGTCATCTGGCGATTAAATTAGGAAACTAAGTTATGTCGTTATTACAAGTAATAAATATACAATATGTTTCTATTAAAACCTCAAAAACACCGATTTTTGAGTTATGTCGTTATTGTCGCAAACAAGTAATGTATATACACGCATACATGTATATTCGACGACGACGATTCCGAAGTTACGTCCGTTATCGGCGTGATGTCACGTCGTACGTATTACGCGGTTAAACGAGTAAAAACTACAAGTTTCGAGATGTATTAACTTTATTCGTGAATAAAAAATCCGTGCGTGTTACGAGTACGCGCGGATGAAGTGAAACTCCTGTTCGGGGTCAGTAAACCGATAGAGTATTATTATTATTATTATTATTATTATTGGTATTGGTTTCCGTTGACACCGCGATCTCATAGGTAGGCGCTCGTTGGCGCTCCTCGGCGTGTTTGTCGACAAGTCGTCGGCGTTACATTTGTCGACCGACATCGTTGTTTTGCTTTCTGTCACGGGTGCTAGTGTTGCGGTAAAACTGGTGAGCACTTATTTGTCGGGGACGGGCCGACCCGTGACGCGCAATAATCCGTCTTTCTTCTTCGTACCTTCCGTGAAGAAGTCTCGCCTCGACAATACGGAACTCTCGAACGATTATCGTTTGACGCTCTGGTGCGCCGCGGAACCGGTCTGCCGCTCGGTTCGGTTTTTAAAACGTTTTCGTCGTTTTATTATCAGCCATTCGTTTTCCAGCAATATATATATATATATATGTATGTGTAACACGTGTTGTTTGCCGGCTCGTTCTGGTTTGGCTATAAAAACGTCATTGCGCGCGAATCGATAAAAATAAACGTGTACGACACGTGAACCGTCGCAAAAAAAAAAAAAAATGAAAAAAAGGAAAAAAAAAAGCAATGAAAAATACCGAAAAAGCAAACCGTACAACGTCCGCGTCGTTAATTTATTTGTCGTCGTGTTTTGTCCGCAGAGCTGAGCGAAGCCGTTCATAAGGCGAAGGAGGAAGAGATCCAAATACCGTTCGGCGTCGGCGTGGCGGGCACCGTCGCGGAAACGAAACAAGTCGTCAACATCAGGAACGCGTATCAGGTAAGAAAAACACGACGGGACTCGCTCGGAGGCGGTACAGCGCGTAAAAACGTGGATTTCTTGACGAACGCGCGCCTTAAATAGTAAAAAATATTGTTGAATCCTCAGGCTCTCGTTATTTAGCATTGATCCTAGACCAACGTCTAACCTAGGCACACGATATGTAAACAGCAAACGAATTCTTCTTAACCCAAGGCGGAAATCTCTTGATTATTTACTCGGTAAATATTCAAAATTATACATAAAAACTAAATCACTCATCTATAAAACTCTGTTGATGCCTGTTCAGACATACGGCGTTCAACTGTGGGGTGCGGCCAAAAAAATCTAAAAGTATACAATCTTGTATAAACGATTTCGTTCCCGTCTGAAAAATCACTAAAATCCACAAATATCCGCTCTTGGGTCGGACACCATTGCTGGTAATCCTCCTCGCGGACTGAAGAGACTTAGATCTTAATTAACATGAATTCAAAACCATATCTAACATAATCATCTTACTCGTTTCTTGATTCCGCCTCGTTCCGACGCCGTTAGTAACACGTAGAGTTTGTGTCTGCGAAACGCAATTACAAACGGTTGGAAACAAAACAAAACAAAATATCGATATCGTGAAAACGAGAACCGGAAATAACCCCAAACAGTTGTTGTACGTGCACAGACGGACCGGCCGGGAGCAAAGCCGGGAACGTTGGACGCCACGCGGCCGTTTTGTTTTTCCCTTGAATTCAGGAACAGACGATTAGCCTCGACAATTCATTTGGGGATTACGCGAATACGAAAAATAGTTACGAACCGAAAAGCCCGAATGGTCAGAAGAGGACGAGAACGTGCAGGATGATGAGAAACAGTGAGGGGGGGGGGGTTGTAGCGGAGGAGAAAACGTGTTTGGATACCGAAAGGTGGAATTGAAAAGGGAGTTCTGGCGTGCACGTTTGGTAGATAATTTGGGACAGTCGAACAGCGGTGGCGAGATGTGTCGAGGCGTTCGTCACGGAGTGGCATTTTTCGACGAGAGTTTAAACGACGAACGGAGAAGGAAGTAGTGAACAGCGGGCGTGGAGTGGTCGGCGAAATCGATCCGTACCAGGCGGCGAGATAGTCGGCGAACCGTTCCGCCTGCGTTTCAGCCGAACGCGGTTCTTTTTGGTTATCGTCGGGGCGTGTTCGCGAATTGAACAATTACGCGGTTTTTCGGCGATCGCCGCCGGCGGCCTGACGTCCGTGTCCTACTCGTCGATACGTATTGTTAAACGGACGGCGGAAAGGACGACGTTCCGTAATCGTCATTTACGAGTTTCCGAAATCCGCGGTGCATCGTACGCGTGTTATTTTTGTATTTGTTTTACGTTTCCGTCGATTTCAATAGCACGTCCGTTTCGCACGCGTTTCGCGTATCGTATCCGCGTGTACATACATGTACGCCAGTCGTTCGGAACGTACAAACGTAATTGACGCGTTTAACAGAGCATCGCGTCCGTTTTTTGACCGTCGTTTATTTAAACGATTGTTGGTCTGACCGTCGGTCGAATTGCGTCCGTTCCCGATGGTAATTGTCGCTTGCGAGCCAATTAAACCGATCCACGACGACGTCGACACGACGTGTTGGCGAAATAATCGTCGCGGCGCACCAGGTAACGGTAATTATACCATGACGCGACGTACTCGCTGTACGGAAAAAAACAAAAAAACAAAACGTATACTTGACTGTAAACGGTCTTAAATGTTTCCCTCGTTTTACACGCTCCGGCGATTATTGTCGGCGATTATTAACCGTCGTTTGCGTTCCGTCGTCTTTTCTGTGTTCACGTTCAACATCGCACGTTTTGATTCGTTCGAAACGCGTACGTTCTCAGACCACTGTTTTGGACGAACAGGTAACGGTTCGTAGTCGACGTTGTGGTTGCGACGGGAACGTCAGGGCGAAAAGTTTTTTTCTACATAAATTTTTTCGTATTACGACTGATCACGTCGATAGAGATCGAATGGAATGTCTGAAATATTTCGGTAGTCCGGGCACGCCTTTTGACGGCACGGTGGAGCACCTGACGCCGCACCTCAGGTTGTTTAAAACCCTGTCGGCGGCTCCGGGACGAAATTTGAATTTTTTCACTAAAAAAACACATTTGAAACGATTTGTACCTGATAACGCCGACGCATCATATTTCATGGACGTCACGCGTAGACTATAAAATCATGAAAAACGAGTTTCCTGATATATTATGTATTGTTTATTTAGCAAAGATATTTTTTTTTTTTAAAACAAAAGTCACGATCTCAGATCGATACTTGTTTCATCAAACATAATCGAAAACATTTTCGATCGTTATATTTGAATTTTTTCCGCCAGATCGTTATCCAACAACATTCTTCGACCGAGTATTAATTCCATAGCATTTTTTCATTAAAAATCGCCCTCGCTCCTAAACACTTTTAAGTTTTATTTTACGACAGAAGACGTACGACTGGGTGATTAAGTAGTTACGGTCGTCAGTCGTCGGGAGAGAATAATCTGGGAACGCTATAACATTCGTTTACTGAAGACCCGCGTGGGTATTCGTTGTTTCGGCGTTCATAATAAAAATCCAACGTAAAAAATCGTACGTGATTTTCCGACGGTCGGTAGTTTCGAAAATAAAATTTTCGGATTTTTCGTATCGTCTTATTAGAAAAAAAAATCGGCAACACAAAACCGAATTATCGTCGCGTACAAATAACGTAATGTACTTCTCGTTTTGAACGTTTTGAATGGTGTTCAAATGCGCGCACTGGCCCACAGCGGTTTGTCGTACGCGTGACGTCGTTATCTTCTTATTGTTTTTTTTTTTTTACAAAACCGATAGTGGGTGTGGAGGGAGGGGGGGGGTGTGTGTGGCACTCGAGCGGATTTTCGTGTTTTCCCGTCACGGGCCGGGGCGACACGAAACGCGATAATTGTATTATTTCAGTAGACGGTAAAACGTGTTCGGTCCGCGCGCCATACGACGAAACCGGCGGTTCGAATGATACGATTTGGCCGGGGTTCAGAACGTGCGCGCGCGATAAGATAGCCCGTTACAACGCGATGACATCTCGAAACGGTTAGAGTCGTCGGTTTGTTGGTTTTTAATGAAAAAAAACAACACTCGAAACCACTCCGTCGTTTTAGCGTCGGGACCGCAGCAGCTGTAAAAATAATCGACCCGGTTCAAAACAGTCTTAGAACGGTTTACGAGTCGAACGAAATGGTTAGATTAAAAAAAAAAAATCAAAAAACATACACGAAGACTGGGGGGGTTATGATTTTCGAAAATACGTGTTGGCAAGATTTTTCGATACGATGTATTATTAATTTAGGCGTGTTTAAGCTCAAGACTATAGGGTCCGCCAAAAACAATTGGATATCGTCACGCCGTCGAACGAAAATTTCGAATATTTTTCGTGTACCCTCCGGCCGAACATTACGATTAATACGTCACAAAAACCCCTAGGCGCGACGCGATATTGTTTTGCGCGGAAGTCCGAGGATAAAAATAAGTTATCGGACCTGTTTGATTTTTATGTTCTCGTTTTTGTTTTTTTTTATAAATCTAACGAAGTACAGACTGGCGATAAAAACCGTAAATATACAGTAGACTCCGCGATAATCCGACGTTTGACAGTCCGACGCCGCGTCGGAGGTCGGCACTGCGCTTGCTCCAGACACGGACAGCCACAAATACGCTATTTGTACAATGATAAATTTGTCTTGCATTTTTTTTAATTTTTTTTTTTTGTTATTACCTCAATGACCGTAAAAAATGTATCCGGTGTACGTACAGTGCTTCAATGTCTATACGAAACAATTGAAATTCTCTAGCTTCGGGCGTCTAAATTCAGTTGTAAAATTCTACCTTCGGCATGCCCCGCGGCCGTCCCGTAATCCCATCGGATTATCGCGAGTCAACTGTACATAGAAACGAACGACGTGACACGGATGAATACAGTGTGCCGAGTAATGCCGACAAACAAGAATAGTTAATTATTCGTATTAAATTAGAACGGACCTAAAAAAAACCGTTTGCGAAAAAAATTGCGATTTTCCGAATGTTACTCGTTATTTGTCCACGTTTTGATTTCCGCTTCAATAAACCTCGATATATTTTATTGTCGAATTAAAGAATAGGTTTAGTTCAACAACGGTCGATTCGAATTATTCCAGCGTAATCGTATTTTTGTGGATTTTAATCGGAATTCACAACACGAATGTGTGTATACAGTTTTTTTATTTTTCGCTCAACAGTGCGTTTGTCGTACGGGTTCATATCGTTTCGGTGTTATTGTTGTTGTATGATCTGCCGCGACGGTTTTTCGAGCGAATAAACTGCAGAACACCATATAGTTTATAAATGAGTAAAAAGTTACCAGCCGACGTAGTCGAGAAAGTCGACCGTCGTAAAGCCGAAAGTTTTATTAGGCTATACTTCATAAATAACGTGCGTCGCGGTATGCGTTCGCGCGTGTTGCAAAACGCAAAATTTCGACGGCGCGCGCGTGCGACGTTATGTTTGTTGGCCGGACCCGTCGAAGATCGCGTCGTACGTCTTACAACGAGATCCGCGTGATAAATCGATTTCGAGACGACGCTTTTTTTCTCCGTCGGTAAAAAACGAATGCCCGTACCGGACGACGGATGCGCTGAATCGCATTCAGTTGGTTAGAATTTCGGAAGTCGCAGGCTTCGGACGAGAACAAAAAGTGTTTAAAAAACGATACATACGTATATATATGTGTATTTTTTCGTTTTACCTATTTGTCGTTTTCGTAGAGGAGGACGGGGGTGTTAGGAAAAACAGTCCGCTCGTCGCCTTTAGAACGTGTTTTTTAGAACACTGGCGCGACGGGTTCTCGTCGATTTCCAAACGGTGTAGCTGTAGCGGAACGCGATCGCGTACACGTTTTCTTTCGTGAGACGCGGCGCGGATCAATCGACGAGCTCGCAAACGTCTTGTAAAACGCGTGTGTGCGTGTGTTTTTTTTCGCGTTTTGCAGGACCCGCGGTTCAACCGGGACATCGATCACATGACCGGGTACACGACCGACACGATACTGTGCGTGCCGATCTTCAACTACGACAACGACGTGATCGGCGTGGCTCAAATCATCAACAAGACTGACGGCAGCAACTCGTTCGCCGAGCGCGACGTCGAGGTGAGTACGGCTAGAATGAAACGCAAGGCCGTGCCTATAACGCGCACTCGACTGAAACGTGCGGGATCTCCGACCGCGCGAGAGTGAGACCCCGTCGGGTCCGGAATCCCCGGTCGGGCACGGTCGCGCGGTGGCCGACGAGCAGGAGCTGATCGCGTCCGCCCCGACCTCGGAGTGTCTCGGAAGTTGCCCAAGTGTGTCCCCCGTTCGTCATACCGTTACGACACCGCAGGGCAGTGGGTGTCAGTGGCGGATTTTCAAACGTTCTCTGGTGGTGGGATCCAAAAAAAAAAAGTATTACTATTAGGTGTGTCTTGTAACGGCAACGCCGGGGCCACGATAACTGCGCGTGATAGATGTCTCGCGATTCGGCGAGAAACAACGCTTGTGCCTTTTTTTCCCTTTTTTTTTTACGGCAAGTCCGTACGGTTCGAAAGACGCTCGTGTGTTACCTAGGACTACAAATCGGTTGATACCGTGAACCGCGCCTCGACCCCCGGTTAATAAGGATACGCAACGTCCGACAAAACCGCCGCCGCTTCGGCAAAATATAGTGGGCCGTTTACTGGGGTGACGGAATAACAATACGTTCCGTCGTCTTCTATTTGAGACGTTAGTAGTTACAAGAATGCTTCGAAACTTTTCATCCAAAAACGACTTTTCCCCTTTTCGTCCGCGACTCCACGATCGATATTTTGGGAAACATTCACTTAATGTTGTGGACTTATAGAAATTAATTTTATAAAGCCAGTTAGCGTTATCCGGAACGCTCTTATAAACACAGTAAACATTTTTCCGTCAGCTACGTAATTTTATTATAAAACAATAAATACGTTTTATGGTGGCTTTAAAAACGAGATTAAGACTTAATAGTACAATTGTCGAATAAACAATTTATCAAACGTTTTTGAGAAAACTGGTAGTAAACAGTGTCTCCTCGCCCGGGCAAGTAACACGGAATAAGAAAACGCATTCGGGAAAGTCAAGTATTTCGCTTTGATCTTCCGCGCCATTTTCGTCGTTTGGACCAAGTCGACCAAGTTTGATTGTCGGTCGTGAGTTACTACGAGTGTTTTCCCCGGGATATCGATTATGGAAATGTGGACGGTTTTGCACAAAAAGGGAAAACTTTTTGATTATGTTTGGTTTTTGGCGAAAGTTGTGCGCACGTAACGCCGTCAGACTTGTTGTTTTACCGTTCGAGCCCAACATGCTCGCGGAAAAATTCGCGCGACGACGGAGGGGAAGTAGCTAATTTTTAACGTTGGAAGGGCACGAGTCCATTCGGTAGATTCGGGTCTGCTCGCGAGAATTTCGACGTCCGTCCGTCCGTCCGTCGCGTGTACATGAAAACCGATTCGCGTTCGACGGGACGAATAAAAAACAATAAACACGGACGACGACGATTTGTGATCGCTTTGCATTCTGTGTATTGCGACGGTCGTAATAATCGTGCCTAAAATAATGTGTGTCGATACGTGCGCAGATATTCCAGAGGTACCTCACGTTCTGCGCCATCGGGATACAAAATGCTCAACTGTTCGAGAAGTCCGTACAGGAATTCCAAAGAAATCAAGTGAGTCGTCCAACACACGTATACAAATACAATCCATTACAAAAACCATTTTCCCCGCTTAATTTACACGATTAAATAATAATTTTCAACGGAATATATTTTCGATCTCTTAATGAAATGCACGAATTAATATTAAAAGTTGGCTTGTAACGGATGATAATTGTTTTTGTTTTTAATAGATGTTGCTCAGTTTGGCCAGAAGCATATTCGAAGAACAGAACAACTTGGACTGTCTGGTGTCGAAAATCATGACGCAGGCCAGAGACCTGATAAAATGCGAACGTTGCGTCGTCTTCCTGCTGGACCTGGAGTGCGAGGAATCTGTACGCGTTTTTTGGCAACGTTACTTTTCAATGTATTCGCGTGCTTCTGTATATTAACGGGGCGTTTTTTTTTTTCTTTCGTTTCTCGACAGAGCCATTTGGAACACTTTGGAGCCCAGCCAGGGAATTATTCCCTGCTCGAAACGAGAACGTCCACCAAAAACGTAATGCACGACGCCGCCGTCGCTGAACGCGAATTTTTTTTTCCACGCTCACGTTTTTCCCGTTTTTTTTTTTGTTTTTTGTTTTTCTGTTTTTTTTTTGTTTACAGAGCGCCGACTCGCTGGCCGACGGAGGAGACATTCCGGTCGCCCGCGAACAAAAGGTCATTGTTCACAATTATTATATGCAGGGCGTCGTAACGTCACGTGTGTAGCAAACAACTGTACGATCCGGTCGTGATTTCACGCGAATTTATCGCGCCCTTGCATTTCGTCTGTAAAACTGAGATTTTTCACTCGGTTACTTCGAAAAAATCGAATGCTCAACGCACGAACAAGAATCAGCGTCTTAATCTATCCCTCCACATTTAACATTTCGATTTTTACGACCATACATTTTTTTAACAAAATCGATGACATCAATGAAACGCGTACCAGTTCACGTTGTTTTTAGTTTGCCGACGCGTGACCTAAAAACAACGCGACACGGAAACGTGCAATTTGTTACGAGACGGCCTGCACGTACACACGTTGTCGTTATGAAATCGTGTATAATCGTCTCGGAGACGTTACGAACGTCACGTAAACCGTGTGTTCTCGCAGGACGTCAACTTCACCACGGCGTTTGAATTGGGTCCGGAACACGGGGTGAAAAAAATCAATAAGAACGTCAAGCCGTCCAAACTACTTCGGATAGCACACGAGGTGGCGGGTTCTACTCAGGTACGGCTAGGCGGTAATAACACAACGGGTTCTCGGGTTGTCCGGCCACATCCAGCCCGGTCGAACGGTATCGAATTTTTGTGCTCGTCCGGCATTACCCGAGTTCATCCAACCATTCCGACCCTGCGCTCGGCAATGACGTGTGAAAAAAAAAAGTCCAGACGGAAAGGATCGAAACACGTTTTGAATCGCGTTGTTTCACACGTCCGATCCGTAATCCGCGACGACCAGCAGACATACGTTGTCAGGTCGACCCGGAGTTTTTTTTTTCGGGGGGTTTTTTCTCTCGGTTTCCGGTCTCGTAACACGTAATTACGTTCGTGTTCTCGGTTCGCAGTTGCTGAACATAGCGGACGTGCAGATCTGGGCCGCGTCGTTGAACCGACAGCCGAGCGTCGATAGCGACGACGGGTGCACGGACCGCGAGCCCATCAAGTCCATACTGTGCATGCCGATCTTGAACGGCAAAAAAGACGTGATCGGAGTGGCCCAGCTGATAAACAAGGTACGGTGTGCGCGCGCCAACACGTGATTACAAACAAAAAAACGTTTGCCTAGTATATCTATCTCCCATGACCACGCCATCGATCGTTGTACTTGAAACCCTACTGCAGCGGTTAGGTAACGGCACCCTTAAGAAATAGTTTGTGTTTCGCGGAACCCCAATGTCTTTAATTCCAACTTAACCCCAATTTTTCTAAAAAAAAAAAAACCAATACTCCATAAAAATGATTTAACGATATTGTTAATGATTATTGTTTATTGAAATTAGTTTTAAAAAAAATTTTCAATCAAAATTGTATTTATTAAAATAACAAATTAATATTTTTAATGAGAAGAATGAAACTGTTTCATTGTTTGATTTACAATAGTTTTAAAATTGGGTTTTATATCTAAAACTTGAATTCTTAGGTCCGGAGCGGCATCCGATCTATTTTACTGTATTTACTTTTGGTATACGCATAAGAGAAAAAACCAGCCTCACAACGATAGGTTGTTACAAACGGTAATAGAGTTATAACAGCATTTTCAACTAGGGATGGGTATTCGTCCTTAAGTACAATCCAAAACTCGTTTAATGATCCGGATATAAATTTATTATACTAGTAACTATCAGGTGAAATTTTTTTAAATAATAAAAAATAATAATTTTCAATAATATAAATAATCCGAATTTAATATAAAATAATATTCTCAATGATCAAATACATCTGGCGGGACTCTTGAGATTAACACACTTTGGGAAACGCACCGTAACTCACAACCGTAATAACGGTATGTCATCATTTGTTATGTTTATGATCCGTGCGGACACACCAGGACACCGGGTCACCGTTTACCGATTGCGACGTGGCGACATTCGAAGCGTTCGCCATATTCTGCGGCCTGGGTATACACAACACGCAAATGTACGAGAGCGCATGTGAGTATGACGAGTACTCGACGACGACGACGACGACGACGGTCATACGAGACGAGGGCCGTTGCCGTAAGCGACGTTTGTCTCGGGGGACGTCGAGGTTAGGACCGATTTGATTTGATTTTCGCGTCGCGACGGTGTGCGGAAACCCGGCGCCCGCCGAAAATACGAAATTGGGAGAAAAAAAGCCGACGTACTCCGAACAGAACGTAATGGTTTCGGTCCACGGCAAGACAAGCCCACTAACCTAACCTAACAAGCCCCCGTCGACCGTACGGGCAAGTCGCGGACTGTCCTGACGCAATCCTCCCACCACGCGCACGGTCTCGGTGCGGTCGCCCCGAGGGTCCGGCTCCGACGGATACGGCGACACACGAGAACCGACGACGACCGTGGAAACCGAATCGCGGTCGCTTACGGCAATCCGCCGCGTCGATAACCCCGTCGAGCGTCGCGAAAACTTTAGATTACACCCAAGTGCCGTAAACCGCTCGTAGTAACAACGCGCGTGACGACACGTTACTTACTTACCTGCCGTTCGGCGTGGCGTGTTGCAGGCAAACTCATGGCCAAGCAAAAAGTGGCCCTCGAGTGTCTGTCGTACCACGCGACCGCGTCCGCGGACGACACCGTCAGATTGGCCCAGGACACGATCCCGTCGGCCGAAACGTACAACCTGTACAGGTGGGTAGACGCGTTATATCCGGCCGACGTGCGCGAACTTCCCGAAGTACACGGGCAACGGACGATCGCCGGGACCAACGGTCGTAGGGGAAGTCGACGGGCTAGAGAGAGTGAGAGCGATAGTGTTGCGATTTACGCTGGACGGCTTAAGATGCTGTCCGACGGTGGCCGAAAAACTATGCGAAATCGTCGTGTGTTGCGTTTGTTCGATAACGAACTGTATTGTTTCAGTTTCAAGTTCATCGACTTCGACTTGACGGACGACGATACGTGTAAAGCGACCATCCGCATGTTCCTGCAGTGCAATCTAGTGCAACAATTCCAAATTCCGTACCACGTTCGTATACACACCGTACACGAGGGCGCTCTGTAGTGCGCTATCGATCCGCTAGTCGCCGCTAGAACACGCTCGGAATATTATTATTATTATTATTATTATTGTTTCGTTCGTGACTCTCTTTTTCACGAGATTTCGTAAAACATCGTCATCAACGTTTTCAGGTCCTTTGCAAATGGGTGTTGAGCGTGAGGAAAAATTATCGACCCGTCAAATATCACAACTGGAGACACGCGTTGAACGTGACGCAGTCCATGTTCGCCATGTTGAAAACTGGAAAAATGGAACGGTTCATGAGCGATTTAGAAGTAAGCGTGCGAAAATGTTCATTCGACGTTCAACAGAAAACAATAAATGCGCGATTTTTTTATTTACGCTGTTGAGCGATATTTCAAAAAAAAAAAACCCGAATTAGAATGTTTCCGTCGTGGATCACGGGCGTATACAAATGAGGGGCGGAGGGGCTGGATCTCCCCACGTGATTTTTTTTTCACACACAAAAAGAATATTAGATTTTATAAAAATACACCAAACAAATGAGAAGTAACAGTTTAACAATCATAAATGTTAGGTAAAATATTCATATTAGAGAGTAGGTTTGAGCGAAGCCCGCTTTTCAACTTTTGTTTGTGATAACGATTCCGTCCCCCCTCCATTCAAAAAGTGACGTCAACGACAAGTGACTTATTATATCACCTCATTTGTTTACTACAAAGCGATCATAAAAATAACAAACAATAAGATTCAACTCGGCGGACGTACAAATAACGGTGTTTAATCATCACGCATAAAGATCTGTTAGGTGAAAAAAAACTGTGCGTTTGAGTTTTAAACAATTGAAATTTACGATTCGAGGCGATTTCGAAGAGTTCGCGTGATTTACTTGATAATAAAAATAAAACCGCCGTGAAGAGAGAACGAGTGGACGAGAGAAAGAGAGTAACTGGTAAAAGATGTGATTAGGATTTATTGAATTTCGTGATGACAATAGGGAAATAAAAACAGTTTGGCGAACCAGAAGACTTTCATTCGTCTCTCGGATAATAAAAGTCGTTGTCGGAAGAAGATAAATCGCGTCTAGCAGCGTGGCGATAATTGGCATTCGTCAGTGTAAGACTGTTGTAGGCTTAACGTTTTGTTTGTTTATTTATTGTTTCATAATGTCCGTTGGAAGGGCAGCGGCTTTACGAGATGATTCGTTAATTTTTATTTTCCCTCGATAACAAAGCGAACAATTGCGTTATTGTTGTGCCGCGGTTTTTTTCTTTTCTTTTTATTTTCGCTTGAAAACAGAATAGTTCTTCCTTTTGTACTCGTAACGATCGAATACGGTTTGGGGGGGGGGGGGACGGGAGAAACGGTAAATTTCGTAATTTTCTCGCGCGAAAACGTCTGCGACACGAAATAAGTACGTCGACGACGGGTCACTTACCGCGCGACGGAGGGAGACCGGAAAAACTTCCGATACGTCGCGCGCGTCGACTCGGAAGAACTTCGCGCTTTACCGTCGCCCGGACAGTACGCCCGTCACGTCTGTGCAGATCTTGGGACTGCTGGTGGCGTGTCTGTGTCACGACCTCGACCACCGGGGCACGAACAACGCGTTCCAGACGAAGACCGAGTCGCCGTTGGCCATCCTGTACACGACCAGCACGATGGAACACCATCACTTCGACCAGTGCGTGATGATACTGAACAGCGACGGCAACAACATATTCCAAGCGCTGTCGCCGGAGGATTACCGGTCGGTGATGAAGCTGGTGGAGAACTCGATACTGTCCACGGACCTGGCCATGTACTTCAAGAAGAAGAGCCGGTTCATGGAGGTGGTGGAAAACGGCGAGTTCGACTGGCAGAGCGAGGAGAAAAAATCACGTGAGTATTGTTGAACACGACCAGGCGCGTGCCCAACACGTGCCGCGGGCGTTTCGACGTCCACGACGCGTTCGACGACGAATTAAAAAAAAGAAAATAGACGAATAACGATCTGATTCGATCTTTTTTTTTTTGATTGTTTTATCCCCACCCCCTCCCCCGCGGCAGTGTTGTGCGGTATTCTGATGACCGCTTGCGACGTGAGCGCTATAGCGAAACCGTGGGAAGTGCAACACAAAATGGCCAAACTCGTGGCCGACGAATTCTTCGACCAGGGCGATTTGGAAAAGTTACAACTCAACGAGCAACCAATGGTAAATAACGTGACGATTTCAAATAAGCCGACGTCGTTATATGTTTTTTTATGTGTATATATATATGTATATGTAGGCCATGATGGACAGAGAGAAAAAGGACGAACTTCCACAGATGCAAGTCGAATTCATCGATGTCATATGTCTGCCGTTGTACAAAGTAACGCGTCACGTATTATTAATTGTCAATCATTTACGGTTCGGATCGAACTTGTGAAACCGGGAATAATGTATCCCCGGGGATTGTTTGGATCATTTGGTCTCTGGTCAATGTGTCCGAAAAATATGACACGTTTTTACCGTCACCAAAGCAAAATGATAATAACGTCGTACCATTTAAATATGACGATTTCATACTCTGCAATCTACCGCGAGAGGTTTTTACTCCAAAAACGTGTCGAAAGTATTTACAAAAAAACCTTAATTTTTCTTTAAGAAACATTGAAATATGTGATAAATAGACGAATACGTAATTAAAAAAAAAAATCGTATTTTTATTTCAACTACCAAAATTCATAAAATTATAATAGATCGATGAGCGTTTATATATTAAAAGTGACTAGGCGATTTTTAGAAGAAAAATATAAAGGGAAATACGGGAAATTCAGTACTCGAAAAAAACGATACTTTATCACGTGTTTTCTGAGGTGACAATCGTAGAACTTAATCGCCCATTATATTATTATTATTGTTATCATCGTTATTATCGCTGTAATAGATCACAATATTAACTTGTCGAAGGTGTTGTGCGACACGTTCCCGTGGATCACGCCGCTGTACGAGGGCACGCTAGAGAATCGTAAACACTGGAAAGACTTGGCGGAAAAAGTCGAAATGGGCTTGACGTGGATCGACCACGATAAAATCGAAATACCCGTCGAAGAGTTCTTTAGTAAGTCGAATCGGCGGCCGGTCGTCGTTAACAATAATAATAATAATAATTATTTTTGTTGTATAGCTCACAAAAGTACGAAAGACATAGAGTTCACTGTAACCACACTAAACACTACCCAAAATTCCACGAAAAAAAGCAATACAAAAGTTAGTAAGAAACACGGTAAACATACCTAAATTAAGGTACCTATGATTTTTTTTTTTTATTTTCTTGGTTTTTGTTTTCGTTTTTCTTGAATTTCTGTTCGTTTTTTTTTTCTTTTCTTTTCGAATGAGAAAAAAGGGAAGTTTCGATATTTTACGTGCCGAAAATGTCGATCAGGTTTCGACGTGCCCGAACCGAAATATTCTACTGTTTTCATACAACACATGATTGTGAGACATTGGTCGACAGCGACGTTTGATGTACTCGCCGATATGATATTGTAAACATTGAACTTCTGTTACAGTTTTCCTTCAGTCTCGCTCATTTCTAAACCGAACACGTAGACGACGTTTTGCCGAAGACGTCCGAAACAATCGATACCGCCAATTATTTTTTAATTCTTGAAGTGCGCAACGAACAATTAGCTTAAGAAACGCATATACGATTGGTCGTCACGCGACAACTCGAATACACGGCGTTTTTAATATTATTATCGTCGACCGTCGTACGTTTGTGCGTTGGATACGTGGCACGCGACCGTGCGTCACACGTGTTCGTCGGATTGATCTTGTTCAAACGCGTGTGGACAGTGTTGGCTCGGACGAACGTCGCGTTCGGTAATTAGTTTGATCGCGTCGCGGGTTCCCGTTGGATTCCAAGGCCCGGACGACTTTTTATTATGAAGATTGCGGGGCAAAAAGAGAGAACGCCGTGCGAGATAACGCGGGCGGCAACGTTCGACGCCGCGTCCGATGGAAATCGACAGACGATCCGCCGTCACCGGTTTGTGCGAACACCGTTTTATCGTCAGAACTATAATCATCTGTTGTCGAGTGCATTGGCCGTGGCAAGTTTGGGCATCGACGAGTCGAAAGTCGAGCGTAGTGTAAAAAAAAAACTAATAATCATCCGAATCGAGTTAAATCCGCAATGTTATATGAGCCACGTCAGTTGATACTACTTCGATGGTTGACGTTGACACGATACCGTTATCTCATTTTTGTTTAAAAATATTTATTCGAAATTTTAACGTAAAATCTAACACGACTAATTAAAAAACAATCTGCCGACTTGCCCGGCCTGCAGTTATGACACTATTCGAAAACACACACACCATAGTAGTTTTCACACGTTCGATTTCAACAAGTTAATGTAGAAATGGATATTCTTTCGTTATCGGCTTAAAATACAATCCTCACGTTTTTCCCAATAACATAGTCATCGTATAATAATTTTCTTAGTGTAAACGATTCGAACGAAATTGTGTAGTGGTTTCTGAAATATTGTCGTTACACAGCACGTGTATGGTTAACTCGTAAGTCGTATTTATTATTGTTGTTGTTATTTTACTAAAATTAAGTGATTTTACTAGTTAAAAAAGAATTATCGAACTATATGATATTTGTAGTTTGTTGTTAATGTCCGTATTGTAGTGCACTCACGATAATATTCCTATACTAAGTTATGATGTGTCCCCACGTTTAAAACACCATTAGTCAACCAATCACTACCGGTATGGAATCGAAACTTCCCTTTAGTCGCCAATAACACTTGTTACTTCTTTAGACTAGCCGTCGTTACGACATAACACTATATTTTTATCATACACTTGTGTACGTTCAAACCATAAACGAGATCGATTTTAATATCGTTTTCTATGCGCAAACCGTCCGGAAAACAGTACGCTACGTTCGAAAACGCGTTCGCCAGGCGCCGTTATCCCGACACCGTAATTTTTCAAAGTCGTGGGTTTCGTGATTCGCGGCACAACCCGAGGTTAGGTTAGGTTATGGTTGTATTAACGAGAGTGGAAAGAGGTCGAGTCGTATTTTCAAACGTGGTAAAGGGCGGGGCATTTATCTTGCGACACTGAATCAACACTGTCGTGCAAAGGCCGGACAAATAGTTTCCGTGCGACCGGTCGCCTCGTTGACTGGCCGGAAGTGTTGATCGATAACTCGGCGGTAAAAACAAACCATGATAATTTAAACCGTTGCCGTGGTCCCACGTGTTCACGAGTTACGGAATGGGTGATCAATTTTTTCCAAAAAAAAAAAAAAGAGAAAAAATTGGTGTACTCGTATGAAGAACGCGCCTTAATTAATCGAGCGTTATTTTTTCACCCGATTTCTCCGGGGCGCTCTCAAAGGACGTGTTCGCCGCGACAATCCGCAAACTATTGACGAGCCTGAAAACGACGATCGCCCGAGAAACGACCGCACAATCACCCGCGCTTTACACTGAAAAACGTGTTCGCGAATAAGACCGTGCGTTCACGAGCGCACATTCAGTCGTTTCCATAAATAGCGATCATATTTTGTTCTTGTTTCCGCGAACGTACCGTTTCATGATAGGCCCGCTAAAACGCCCCGCCCGACGATCAACAATGTTCTACAATCGTCGCATGGTTTGCATCGGTGCCGTTTCGATTATCGGATTACGATGAGACGACACGAAAAAAAAAATCGTAAAAAATCCGTCCGGGCGAACCGACGCGGCGAAATCGATTTGCCCCCTTTGGAAACGTCGCGCCTGCGGATTATGAAATCGTACCAGTAACGGTTGTCGTGACACGAAAAATCGTCGGGAAAAAGATAAAAAACGGTGTCCGGATAACGGCGTCTGCCGTCGTTTGTTTCGCGGTTTCGTAAACGTTAACCTTGTTTTCCGACGTGTTCCGTTTGAATGACACTCCCCCCCCACCCCCGTATCGTTACACGACTCCACGTACTGTTACTCCGCACTGGTTCGTCTGATTACCGAGGGTTCGGCCGTGATCGAATCGCATCCACGTTTCGGAGTAAATGTGTTTTTTCACCTTTATCGTGTAGGTATTTTTTTTAATCGAAAAACGATATCCGCGTAACGTAACGTTCTGTACGCGTTTTCACGAGACCGGCCGAACACGTAAATTCAACTCACGAATCGAAAAACACAATTACGTTCGACGTGGTTGTAAACCCCGTCACTGTCGGACCCTTGTCCACACTAACGGCCCTGCCCGTTTCGTGTTTCGCGTTCCCGAGCACCCGTTGACCTGTTACGCGAGATTACAGCGCGTACGACTTACACGTATACAAAAAAAAAAAAAAAATTTGGTCACCTTTTTAAACCATATACCGGTGAAATTACTTTCGATCGAGTCTAACGTTTTTAAGACCGTTTTCTAAAGTTCGGGACGACAACGAGCCTTCGTAAATGTTTATTATGAAAACGATAGAAGCAAAGCAGCTTGCTGTTTTCTTGTTACGATAACCGATTTCATAATTTTCAGACTTCTCGACTAGACGACGTGTGTTTGGTTTTCTCTGGTACAGAGAATCGCGTCCCGCAAAAACAAAAAAAACAATAAAACCATACGTCGCGAGTGACCGAGTTGCGTCCGCGATAATAATTGCTATTCGATTTCAATTTGTTTACATTCGCAAACGACTGTTTTTTTTTCTATGAATATCTAGTGGTCGTCGAACCCGATGATAACGGAATAGACGGTTTAAAAAAAAATATATATACCTCACCGGAAAGTAAATTGCAACCGTCGGACTGCATTTTCAAACTCGTTGATTGTGGTAGTGCGCATGTGAATCGTTTCACTCGAACGGGATTTTTCGGTCTTCAGAAGTACTGAAGGATTTTCTCAACTGACATTTATACTATCTAATCAAAAGAACGTTTCATTCGCTCGGAATCGAAAAAACCGTATCACACGACTCGAGTCGGTTAACAGATCTACCACAGTCTCGGGTAAAATCTCAAAAAAAAAAATAAAATAACTAGACACGATGTCCGGCGTGGTCGTAACGCACATGAAATGACGTTATACGAACGCCGCGACGGTAAGCGCAAAACGTGCGATTTCACCGGGGACGCAACTCGGCCGGGGTAAGACCGTCGTCACCGGACAACGCGTAACGTAGACAGCCGATCGACACAGAGACCGGACGACTAAAAAATCAATTCGCTCGATACTCGTGACGGGGCGCTCGCGCACGCGACACACGGCCTAGTGTCCGAATCTAATCTCAGCCGTTTGTTTTTTGTTTTTCGTTTTCCCATCCCCCGCAGAGCCTCGACCTAAACCTGCCGGACTGCGCGGCGCTACACCGGAACGGCGCCAAGTTCTCCAGTTTCCGGAAGAAGCCGTCGTCCGCGTCCAGCCGGTCGTTCCGGAACCGCGTCAGCCGGTCGTTGTACAACAGCGCGGTGGGCGGCAACGGCAACGGCGACGGCGAATCTTCGCGGCGTCCGTCGCCAGCGACCTCCGCCGACCAACAGCAGCAACAGCAGCACGTCATGATCAGTTCCGCGTCGTTGCCGGTCTTCGGTTCTTCCGCGTCCACGCCCGGCTACGACGTCGGCGAGCAGCCCGCGTCCGCCCCTCTGTCGGCCGCGCCCGTCAAAACCAAGAGCAAATATTGCCGGATTCTGTGATACGCGGTCACCGTTGTCGTCGTTCGGCGATCGTCCAGACTGTTTTACGAACGGGGGGGTGGGGGAGGGAGGACTTTGCAAAGATCGCGATTAATCCCAGCGTGGAATAACAAAACGTGATTATTCGAAAACTTTAGGTCATAGGCAACATGTTTTCTTCGTCCCCCTCGTAAACCCATTCGTCAAGTGTGTTTGTTGGAGTTTTGTTGAGTGTTCCGTACGGGACAAGCGTTTAACGGTCTGTAAACGTGACTAGTCTTAGCACGAAAACACCGACAGATCTCGTGTTTTAACCGTTTTCTACGTCGTCGGTATATTTTCTCGTGTGGACGTCGCGAACAGCAATACGTTAGAATTATGTTTGAAAAAAAAAAAACAAACAAAACAACAACAATACCCTAAAACGTAAATCGTACCGTAGAGTGTACGCTTTTGTATGATCCGCGTAGGAAGGTCTCTTCGTCTCCAGCTCTTCGTTAGGTTTATCAATATTCTAAAACCGAGTTTTATCGGAGTACGGCGTTAAGTGCGCACTTGACGAACCGTTACGTCGAATAACTCGTATTTTGACAATCGTATCGTAGCTAAATACTCATTGCATGAACGTTCATGGTCTGTACATATTCTAAATCGTGTATTTGTATTCTAAAAAAAAAAAATACTCTTCTCGACATCGGCTTTGACTTCTGAATACGCTAAAATCCACGCCCTTTTAAAGGTCAAACGAAACAAACGTTATTTTTTTTTAAAAAATAATTTCGTTCGTTGTTATACACACACGGAGAACGAGGTGGGCGCGACGCGTAAAAACGAAAATAATTTTTTAACGCATTTGGCGTTCTCGCCGTTTCTTTCTCTTCGGGTCACACGATATGAAAATTCACGCGTTACCGGACAGTTCCAAAACCAGTCCCCATTCGCCCGGATTCATTACGACGTTCGGATACGATAACATTAACAACGCGTTTTGAAGAAAAACACGTTTTCCCATTCGTACAACGGTTATCGTACACGTTCAACGTGTGTGTGTGTGTGCGTATCGAGAAACATTTTGTAAATATCATATAGTTTCATTCGATTGTTTACGTTTCGTCTTGACGTTCTATTCGTTTTTTAATTCGGTCTACACGTAATTACAGTAGTGTTATGTCGGCGCACGTGTTAAACGTAAACCACCTAACCGTTTTGCCGGTCGTAGTTTTCTATCGAAATCAATCTTCGCGACATCGTTTTCCAAATCGCGTGAATAGGGTACGCGAACATCCTGTAAAATCGAACGTTGTCGTCGGGTCGGAATGTCTCTGGGACACGAAACGAAAAAAAAAAACGGTTTCGTCGTCGACGTATCGTTCGGTTTGTTATCAGATGAAACCGTGCCGTGGCCAGATACGATCGTAATCACACACGAATCCCCGTTATCGATTTTCGATTGCGATAACCTGACCATTAACGGGCGGAACGCAATGTTGGGCTCTCTTGCGACGATACCGATAATAAGTCTAACGATGTGATATTAATTAGTCTCGACTATATTTATTTATTTGTTTGTTTATTATGTAATACGGTAGCTGTAGAATTTTAATACTTCCTTGTTGTATTGTAAATATATTATATTATATTATATTATTTGTCGCGTATTTATCGTCCGGCCCCCTGTCAGACGTTCCTCGTCCCGGCCGACGTGTACGCGTTCCCGATCGTGAAACGAAAACCGCCGCCGGGTCGTTTAGCGCGCGCGTCGGGAAGACGGGAACGGCGGCCAAAGCCCTTCCCCCACCAACCCGTTGTAAAAGTAATGAAAAACCCCGGTTAATGGACGCCCGTAAATGTTGATTAGGGTTTCGCTCGCTCGCGCGCCGCGGAACAAGAGCGGGGCGACTTTTATCGTGTGGCCAAGGCGAGAGGGAACGAAAAAATACGTTTATTGCAGCGATAAAGCCCGGGACGCGCGAGCGCGTTTACCTCGGTCCTTTTGCCCCCCCCCCCCCCCCGGGGTGGACGGGACGAGATCGCGCGATAATAGCTCCCATGGCGATCCGCCACCGGCTTCGCGCGTCCCGTCCCGCGGCCGTTACACGGTAACGCGAAGCACATAAACCCGCCCGCCGTCACGACGACGACGACGACGACGATGATAATAATAATTATCATTATTATTATTATTATTATTTCCGATTTATGGACGTTTTAACCCCCGGCCGCGAGATAATAACGGCCGCGTATATTTATGCGTTTCATTTTCGAAACGGCCGCGAGGATTTACGGCGGCGAGAACGTTTGGAACGCGTAAAAAAACAACGTGCTTCGTTACGTCCTGGCGGCGAAATTAATTCACCGTGCCGCGCCGGCGCCGGGGATTACGCGCCACAACGAATTACTTTACGAGTGTCCCGAACGGTCCGGGCGTCGCAAGCTCTCGCGTTTCGTTTTTTGTTTTTGTCCGTCACCGTTATCGCGATTGCCGACTTCCGGATTTGCGTCCCGGCGCCGCATTGGTTTTTTTCGACTTGCCGATTCAGATGGGCTAGCTCGGGTCCGCCGAGTCAACGTCGTCGCTTCCCGTCCGACGCGTCTCGTATCGTTCAAACGCCCCGAGGGTATCCGTTCGGTCGCGACCGTTTTCTCCGGGAAAAAAAACAACGTGCAACGTGCTTCGCTCGCCGCCTTCGTTACGTCCTGGCGGCGAAATTGATTAAACGCCGGCGCCGGGGATTACGCGCCACAACGAATTACTTTACGAGTGTCCCGAACGGTCCGGGCATCGCAAGCTCTCGCGTTTCGTTTTTTGTTTTTGTCCGTCACCGTTATCGCGATTGCCGACTTCCGGATTTGCGTCCCGGCGCCGCATGGTTTTTTTCGACTATCCAAAACCGTCCGACGCGTCTCAAACGCCCCCCCCCCCCCAAAGGGTATTCGCGACCGTTTTCTCCAGGACAAAAAAAGAAAAGAAGAAAAACAACGGAAATCCGTGTCCCGACCCAAACCGGGTCGTCGACCGCGCCCGCCCTTCGGGTGCGCTTTAAAAAAACGTGTGTGGGCGCGCTCGTGGCTAATACGGTCACGGCGCCCCCGCGAGACGGTTCCCTCCCGTCTGAACGCGCGCTCACGCCATAAAGTTTCGAGAGAACAAACCCGGTACTTAAAAATATTAATTTTTATCTCTACTCTTTTAATCGCCGCGATTAATTACGGTTCAGACCGGAAACCACGTCCTCCTCCTCCGCCGCACAAACCGTACAAACGCGTTTAATCTGACCAAGTCACTTTTTACGTTTCAACAAACGTACTAAAAAATATTTTCGTATAACCCGACGAGTTGACCAGAACAAAAAACAAAAAAAATACCCGTTAGGTTAGGTACGTCGGGGGCTGAAAGCGTGTGGACGGAAACGAGGCGCGTGAGACGTCGTGACGGTGAAAATCCCACCGACCCGACCTTTTTCTTCTTTCCGGTTTTAACCGACAACGGCGGGGCGTCTGCTCGCGCTTTTCTTCCACGAGGCGTGACATTTGTGTCACGCCTCCGGCCAGCCGACCGTTCGCGTTCGTTTGTCGATAACCGAATTGATTTCATGGACAACGTCATCGGCGTGCGCCATGTGCGACGGGAACCCAGAGGATCCTGTCACCGCGGTCTCGCGGTTGTGTACGGTTTGTGAGGCTTAGGCCTCTTCGTCTCGGACTCGTCGGCCTCAAACGCTAACCCAACCGGTTAGGTCGACGAGTCCCGTCCCAAGGCCGGAAGGACGACGACGCGTCGCTTGGAACTGCCGGTTTCGGCGGACGCGTTTAAGGGAAACAAAAATGGTTGGGGACCGTACGAGAACGTGATCGCAAAAAAGAAAAACGGCACGTGGAAGAACACGGTTTTTTACTTTGCGCGTGTTTGAATACGACCGCGGCCGACGTCTTCCCGGGTCCGCGGGGGATGGGGGGAGTGGGCGTAGGCGCGCGCGATCACGACGTGCAATAATAATAACAGCCCCGAGCGTCACGGGTACTCCTCATTCCGCGAGGTAACCGCGAGCGTGCATTATTATGATATATTGTATACCGCGCGCGCGGTAATGGAAACTGTCAACGGTCTCGCGCGTGCCCCCCCCCCACCCCCCCGTCGGGGGGTTTCGTTTTTTTAATGGTGACTGATGCGACGGCGGCCGGTTCGATAAAACGAGACGAGGCGAAAGGCCTAACCTCGCGTCCCTTCTTATCGTCGGGAACGTCAACAGAACGAAACCGTTTCGACCGTCTCCTCCGTCGCCGACGATTTCGTACGAATGCGCGTACGGACCTGCTGGTTTCCGCGGTCCTCGTTCACGTCCGAGACGCCGAATATTTCGAATACGACATTTCGGGTCCACGTTCCGAATCGTTATCGTACACTACAACCAGCGCCGAGACCGGGTAACCGGATCGCGCGAAAATAAATGTAACCCAATCGAATTGTCAGATTTTAGAAATAAATAATGTCTTGACGTGATTGTATTCGTGTAAGGTCGTGTACGAAAAGTTCGCGTGACAAAAAAAGCAATACGACGTACACGCCTAATGCCGGCAGCACAGTTCGGAATAGCTATGCCGTATCGGCCGACTACGTCGTACCAAGATCCCGAACGAGTCAAGAGAGACTGAATGGTTTGCCGTTTACTCCACGGCAGGCGCGGATCCAGAACTTATTTACGGGGGTCCATCTTAATCAAAACGAACTTTAATCCTCATTTTGTCGCGTCGAGCAATGAAACGTTTTCCAAAACGTTTTATTGGAAATCGTTTGCGATACACCGAAAAATCCCATAGCTACAACTTGATTTTAAATCGTCTTTCTATAGTATCATAGATAAGAGTTAGAATTATAAAACGATACTAATAAAAACATTTAACAAGAGTCTACGGGGGGGGAGGAGGCGATCGCTCCTTGCCCCCTCCCCTTGGATCCGCGCCTGCTCCATGGTCACAGAGCACGTTGACGCGGATCGAATAGTAGAAAGATTTTCTGAAGTTAAAAAAAATGAATATAAAACTAGTACGGGGTAGTAAGTGTTATTAGTTCAAGCGCGTCTCGATCGTTTTACTGAATACCACTTGTTTTCTTCTTCTCGTATTCCGTTTTTAATTTTTTCGCGCAATATTCGCCCCCCCCCACGCCGCCGTCGTTCTTTCTGACAGGACGCGAAGTCCACCGCGACCCGTTTACGGCCAGTCACGGTTAGCCGGCCTGCGCAACGTCTTATTTAGTCTTCACGTTTATTTAAACATTTTTTTATTTTTCCTAACGTTCGACATCCTCTCGACCGCGTAACGTTTTCGTCAGTTTTCCGCAAAAACAAAGACGACGTATTTTCCTTGCAACGCACCGAACACCGGTCCGATCATTCCGCGCGAATACCGAACGGATCGAGCCGAGTGACAAATGTTATTATCGTACGTTCGTGTTCTGTTCCGCGCGGTACCCGTCTCGCGTGATAACAATCACATTGCGTTTCGACCCGAAAGCCGACCGAGGGAATACGCGTCGCATATTTCACGCTCCGGCGTGCGCGTGTGTGCGTGTGTGATCGACCGAACGGATATTAATTGTGTCCGCGTTTAATCCGGACGTCCGCACTTAACCTCATCTAAACCGTCGGGAAACTTTTCGCTTCCCGGCACGGCGCCCGATTTCGTACGTTACTACGCCGTTTTGATCGTTCACGTGATCACGAGAGTGCGTGGCAGTACGGTGAGGTCGAATTCGAAAACCCGTAAAACTCGAACGTGTTAGGTTTACGAACAATCTATAGGCCAGCGTGTAAAACGATATAATTTTTATTTCTTTGATTTTTTATCTATTTTTTCTTTTATTTTCAATGATTCCCTTGCGGCACGTACGATACTTCTCAGGCATTCGCAAAAAACAATTTTCACGGTGCTCGGCCAATATCAAAACCAGCCGAGTCGAGTTGCAGTCCGTTAAGTCACTAGTCGGTTTTTATTCATAACGTTCTTCGACTGACTTTTAATGACCCGACGGTTATTGTACGTTCGCGCGATTCGCACGCGGTCTCAGCCGCGATCAATCAGAAAAAACTCGTAATTCGTACCGTACAAACGCCATAGACGATCTCAATAATAAAAAAGAAAGAAACCACTACAATTTAAAACACTCGGTTTTCCGCAACAAGAGTAATAATTATAATTCATACACTTATGGATCAATCGTTACAAGACCATAAACAAAAAAATGCAAAAACTATTACAATGATTTGTTTTTATTATTTGTTTAACCATACTTTTACCAGGTCGACATCGTCCGTATGTAATTTACCGCGACGGCGCGTCGAACGGTTAACCGTGTTCACGTCGATTTAGATTTACCAGACATTCTTTCGGCCGTAAGTCGCCGCCAGACGACCGGCTCGACTGGCCCACGGATCTCGACGACTCCTACGGGCGGTTTCGGACACGTCGGACGAGTGGTTCGGCCGGTAACCGTGGTATTCACCGTAACGGGTGGGCGTGTTCCCCGTCCGCGGACGATACGATCCTCCGGCGACCGATAAATTAATCCGTCCGCCGGACGGACGTGAATATTCGACGAGGTCGCGCCGAGTTCGGTGCAAATTGAGACGGATCGCGTTTCGGACTGCATTACCGCCGAGACGCACAACAACGACCACGTCCGTGTATATATACAGGTGGCGGTCGGCCGCGTAAATCTTCCGCGGACCCCGCGTCCGGACGGTTGATTTGATTATTTGTGGGCCGCCGAACTTGATATAAATGGCTCCCAAGACTCCCGGCGAGCACGACGTTTTATTTATGTCCGCGCGAACGGATTATTGCGTGACCGTCCGCCGCCGCCGCCGCCGCCGCGCACTAATACACGTAACGCGGCCGTCCCACCGTGTTTTGTCGGAACGAAACGACGTTTTTTACGTCCCGCCCGTTGTTCGTGGGTTTTTTTCCCCGTTTACCGTTCTAGATACGTACGTTTTCTATTTTCCCTCTGATCGGAGTTGGGCGCATATGAACGGAACGGCCAAACGAGTTACGACCTAACCCCCCACGATTGCGATTCAACCGGACGGCTTCTGAACCGTTCCTGTCTCCAACACGACCCCGACGGCGTCGGACGTCACGAACGCGGTCACGGTCACGCCGATCGGTAGCGAACGCGAACGAATTGACGTCTGTGGATAGTTGTCGCCGACGGGACCCGTTTCGTACAACGCGCGCGTGTGTCGTAATTTCGAGTTCGTGTTGGTGTTTTCGGACGTGCGTGTGTCCCGAATGGACGAAACGTTGATCGTCAAAAAGAAACCAATCCTGTTGCTATTGTTCGGGTGTTTACATCGGGTTTGTGGACGTCAGCCGTGACAAGAAGAAGCTACAGGACGGCTGCTCCGAGGTGGTGGTTATACGCGACGTTGTACAACATATCGTCGTGTCTGCCGAAAGTGTTTGGACGTCGATGATCGTCGTTTTCGATTACGCTGCAGACGCACGAAACACCGAGCCGAGCCGACGCAACACCCGACGACCCGACGGTTAGGTTAGATTCAAAAAAAATTCAAAACGTTTGATCGCGATGCTTCGCTAAATGCTACGGACCGACGGCAACCAGCCAAGAAACGTTTCTTCGTGCAACGCCTCCGGAACGGAACGCTTTCACGCCGCCAGGGATCCAGGGGTCTTCGGACGCATTCCTAAGGAAAGCCGTTGGTGCTGACGAATCCAGACCGTCTAATCGGCCACAAAGTATTTTAATCGTATTGGATCGGGAACGCGGACGGACGGGTGCGAGTTGTTAGGCACGACGGTCTTCCACGCCGACGTACGAGACGTAATCACGTGTTTTATTTATCGTGTATAAACCGTCCGTTTTGAAAAGACATGCGCGTTTTGACAACACCGACTACGCGCGAGTCGTCAGTTCCGTATCAAGCGGACAGGAGATTGGTTTTATCGGCAATGTTCGCGGACAGTTTTACTTGGTTTCCGAAGTTTTTTGCGCTCCTCGAAAACAGAAACGCGTGACCAACATTGAACCGTTATCGGTTATGTTGCGAGTTAAATCATCTTTTTTCTGCCGGTTTCTTTTAAAAAAAAGAAACGACGGCCGACCGCTCGTCGACGTTTCGTCAACGTTACGACGGCATATAGTGAAAATCTTCGTTTGACACGCGCGTTTTTACAAACGTCTGAATAAACATCGAATGCCGTTTTCGATTACGACGTGACGTCTGCGACCACAGTAAACGCGTTGGAATTTCGCACCCGTTCGCACGGCGTTTTAAATTTTTTCACGTCTTCGGCGCGCAAACCAAACGTACGTACATTCCGCCCGTCGCGTTTCGTTCGTGACTTTCCAAACGCCCGGCTGGATGCGGTTTAGACCACGTGATGCCGCGTCTATCACCTAACCTCACCAACACTCCCGACTGCAGCCCACGCGCGTGTGTCCGGTATACGTATTACAACACAGGTGTGGCGTAGACATTTTTCGTCCGGGTAAAACGGTCGCCGATTTGTTAGCATTTTCCGCGTGTAGTGCGTTTAATTTCGTTAAAACGTCCGCCGCGTTTGTTTTTTATAATAATTTTCCGACGATAACGCGAGAATTAACTGCTCCGCGACACGATATTAATTTTAAAACAACAACAACAACGGTGTGCATACGAGTGTGCGAGAGTCGAGGGATCGTTAACGGACATACGCGTTCGTCTAATGGGTTTTTCGTCTGAATCGTGTTGCCGCCAAAACCAGCGGTCAAACGCAGTGTATAATATTATACGCGCGTTAAACGGACGACAGATGGCTATACTTTTTTAACAGACCGCCCCCCCGTGAAGTTTACACGCACACGCGCACACAATATAAATATATATATGTATATGTATACATTTATAGGGACAGACAGAGAGAATGTTTATACGCGTACGAACGGACGACTAGGGAGGAAATGGGTTTATTTTTTTTTAATGGGGATGAAGTGTGCGCAATTGGTCTCCCGATGAAGTCTTTATCATCCGCTAATCGTCAAAATACATATTATTATTATACGATTGCGAGCACATATTGTTATTGTATTAATCTGTTTGAAATTCTTTTCTCTCCCACTCTCTCTCTCTCGTGCGTGTGCAGGTACACACACGTTTGTTCGTTTGTTCGGTTTTTTTTGTTCCGGCGACGACGGGAAGAGGAAACCGTTTAATCTCGCTAATGCGTCCAAATCGAATGCGCATTATCCACGGCGACGGTTCGAGTGTATAACGCGTTAAACGCGCAATACTCTAATAGGATTGTACGCGTCGATCGAACACCGCCATCGTCCGGACGGTACGCGTTTTATTTTTTTGTATTTTTTCGTCCTTCCGCACAAACACTCGCGCGGGTTTCTGCCATCCGCCGCCGTGGGACGATTGTTGAAAACCTAAGAGACATGGCTAACATTGCTTGGTGGAGGCGAGGGAAAGCTGGTGGATGTTGTCATATTTCAAGCGGCTACGATCGGACACGTCACGGAAACCAAACGACATCGATGCGGCGGCCTTGCCGGCAAAAACAGCCGTTTCAACGGCTACGGCCTTGACTCGCGTGAAAACTATGCTAAAAAAACTCGTGTCTGATTATAAGGTTAAGTATCGACAGCGTTTTTAATAACCGCGGTGGTGCATTGCAGTACGTTGTCATTATTGAACGCGTGGTCGCAACGGCGGAAAAACAACAACGTTGTGCTGTGCCCGATACGTTTCGAAAAAACGTCTGAAAAACGGAATACAACCGGACGTGTTCAGAACGATAACGTGGACGTCATATGCGAATCGCGAAATCGTTCTTCCCTGGCATAGCGCCTGCCCGTCCAAGTTTTCGTCGGACTCGGAAAACCGATCGAACGGTCCGCGAACTTTCCGCCCGGACGAACGGAATTCGTTGCGCGGGTCATATTATCAGTTCGAACGTTCGGGCAAACGTATCCACGCGCATATAAAAAAAATTAAAAAACCTGAAGAAAACCGTAACGTGTTATATTCGATCCGCTGCGATATACCGTGATTATGAGATGTTATCGTACGTCGCGACGGATTTCAACGACGACGGCCGGGCTTGTGGTTTTATTCGCACACGTATTATCAGCGCGAGACGTTACTCGAGCGGTGTGTCCTGGGTCGTCTACGGGCTCAGGCCCGTGTCCTTTCGCGGAGAGGGCACGATTCGTCCCGTCCCACGATGACCATTACGTTGCGGCCGAGGCGAGCTTCTCGTTCCCGCGGCACCGGCTGGGACTGAAGTCGACGTCGCGTTTGTCCCGGTCTGCGAAACGTTCGCTAATATTTTCGTTCGTTGTACGCGAAACGGCCGTCGGTCGTTCGGTGGAAACGTGCGCGCAAGGTTAGGTTAGGGAACAGTTGCCAGAAGAACTGGCGAAACAATCGGACACACATGACGTGTACGATTTAATTTTTTTTTTTTCGATACGAGTACGTAAGTTAGGATTTCAAAAAAAAAAAAACCCCGACTTTCTGTCACCGAATCGTATTTTCGAGCGCAATGACGTATCGTCGCTTTTGAATTCGGAATGATGATACAACTCCACAACACTCGATCAAGTGATCCATTCGAACCGACGGGCGCAAAACACGAAACACTCGCCATGTGTTTGATTAAATAACAATGTTTTCGCGCATCGATTACAAAATAACCGTATCATAACTGTAGTTATCGCCAGTTAATTAAAACTATAGATTAATTTGTAAGGTGAAAATGTAATTATTATTGTATATATTTATATATGGGTCATCGCTCATGATGCGCCGGGGAAATAAAAAAATTAATATTTTTTATACGCGTACATTTCGTATATACATTTACGGATAGCGGGAATGTTCCCTTGTATTCGTTTTTAGTTATCAAAAAAACAAAAATTATTAATTTTCCTATTTAGCGTTCTCAAGAGTAATATCGAATAAAATCAAAACTTTCACCGACCATAGAAAAAACGTGTTGGGCTTATTCTCTCGTATGTCGTCCGATTATGACATTGATGTCTGATATAAAACGTTGACGAGATTTGTACTTGAAAACTAAGTATGCAAAATTAACGAAAAACAGTATTCCGAAACCGATAAAAGTCGATCTGGATTTTTCCAAAATATTGTCGGCTTCACAACTCCGGGAGAGTTGACACGTGATTTGGCCGTATCTCTCGTCGGTAAAACGTCGGTGCAAAAACCATTCATCACTCGTCTCATCTTGCATTCAACGTGGTAACAATAAACGATTGGCCGAACGGGCGTTCCGATTGCTTCAAATCTAAAATAATAATGTCTAGAAAACCCGTTCAGGCGATGACGCACTCGGGCCGACATCGCAGCTGCTCGTTTTCAAAACTCCGCCGTCGCTATTGTTAGCTGCAGTCTTTGGAAGTAACTCATCATTACCCGTGACGCGTTGGATCGTATCACGCGTCACGAGTTGTTTGACGAAATCGTGATTGTCGACACGTTTTGTAAGCGATTTCGTTAAAATTTCGCTTTACATTCGTGATACCGTGCCGTCAACAGTACTTAGATGCAACATGTTCTATATTTCCAGTTTAATTTCTGGTGACAGAGTCAAGAATATTATTGTGTGTATCACGTAAGTACATTAATTAACTACTTTATTGAAGAACAAAACGATTTCTTTTGAATACTTTCAACCGTAATTGTAACGATGCAAGGTAACCGTGTTACTTTTTGTCGGACTAACTCTTACCCTCAACTGGTTTACGAACTGTACTTACGCTGACATTAAAAATCATTTATTACACTTATACACTTATGTGCTCGTTGTATAACTATCGGTAATACATTACGTTCCACTCGAAATAGTACACGCGTCCACGCGATTGCTCGCATAATGGAAAAACAATGGATTATTATAATAATAACATTATGTTTCAAACACAATGCGGTTGTTCTGTTCTCATTTTCTCTCTCTCTCTCTTTGAACATACACATATACATATGTGCTTGTGCGCGCGTGCGTGTACTATAACAAAAGTTTAAAATAAACATTACAATAATTTTGCTTGTCAAGTGTAATTTTAATCGAGTACGCGGAGCTTCAAGTACATATATATATACTTTAAAGTTATACAATTTGAATTCCTCGGGGTTAACAATTTGAGGCCCCTTTCAAGTAAAATAAGACACGCGGTAGATGGATGAATACATACGCAGTCCCTAACTTTGTCCCGCGAGACTATATAATATACCCGAACCCTCCGGAAAAGAGATTTTCGGCCTATAGCCATTTTTTTTTTCTTTTTGACGGGATTTGCGAAGCTTTTCGCGTATTACGGACATATACGGCCACTTTTTGATTCGTCCATTGAGTTGTCCGCCAGAGACAATATAATGGGGCTGCGAGAAATCCTCCACTCGTTCCTGACGGACAGTGCACGTGTGCGAATATATATATTTATATATATGTGTGTGTGTGTGTGTGTAGCGTACGGCGGTGGTATGTATTTTCGAACAAATAAAATACGTTTACCGTACAAATTTTCTCCTTTCTAAAACATCCCGCACAAATTCGTGTGCTAACGCGTAAACAATATTTGCCTACGTAATACGTATTCAATACGGTTGAAAATTGATACGACGACCGCGTTCTGCGGATTTTCAGAGATCGCACAATAAACATATTGCCCAGTGCCATACGCAGCTGAAGCCAATGTTCACGAAAATCGTGTGCAATTGCGGGTATCTACGTTCGTAATTTTAAAAATTTTAAAAAATTATAATATTATAATATAATGTCCATTGGGACGATACGTAAATATATTTTACTGGCTTATTTTATTACGATATTGTAAACAATTTGAACTGTTGATTGTACATATTTAAAAAAGAAATAAATAATCGTTTTACATTACCTAGTTTATATATATATATATTCATTACTTCCGCGCACTTGAGAAAACTATTGAGAAAACGGAAAAATGTGTCGAATTAAGTATCAACTAGATTTGTGCTGTACGAGAATAAAACATGGATACATTCGTTTCACTCAAACTTCAAAATATAATAAAAAATCAACTGGATCTGATAAAATATTAATAAAAATTGTAGTCTACTAAAAAATTATTATAACAATAAATATACCTACGCCAATATAAAAGGAAATTACGTATAATTTAACCTGCATTAGTATTTTTTAACTATCGTGAGCCAGCATCATACGTAACGTGATTAAATATATATATAGAAAAGAGATATTTACTAATTCAAAAAGAAAAATATGTATATATGTACATAAACATATACAAAGGCGTATTCATAAAACAAACTTGATGCGGGATGGTGTAAACAAAGCTAAACAATTTGGGTTTTATATAAATACTGTACAATGTACAATGTAATAGACGTGATTATAAATTTATATTCCTAAAAAAAACCCTTACTGTATATAAAAAAATATAAATAAAAATTTAAAAGTGGTTTGAAAATAAAAAAGGAAATATCACGACCCCCGTCATTTTAACTTTATTTGGCAACGCGATATATATAATGTAAATAAAAAAGAATATTTCAAAAAACAGTTCTAGCAGTAAGTACATATGTCGTAGAGACTTGATTATTTTAAACACGTCCGAACGTGTTCAAAAAAAAAAAACGAATTCGAGTACATACGAGTGTGAGTGGGTTGACTCGAAACATACGGATATCGGATATCACGAGCGTATGAGGCCGACCGTTCGAAGGAACGACGACGCGTGTCTGCTCATAAACTCCTGGTACCGTTTTCTGAATATTTTGTGTACAACAACCACTCACGGACCGTGTCGCGACAGAAATGATACAAAAAAACGGATATTCGGTACCAGAAGCGTATGCGGCCAACCGTACGATAGAAAGACGACGCGTGTTTGCTCATAAACTCCTGGTATCGTTTTCCGAATATTTTGTGTACACCGGCCACTTACAGACCGTTTCGCGAAAGGAATGACACGAAAAAACGGATATTTGGTACCCGATGCGTATGTGGCCAACCATACGAAGGAACAACGACGCGTGTTTGCTCATAAACTCCTGGTACCGTTTTCCGATTATTTTGTGTACACCGGCCACTCACAGTCCGTGTCGCGACAGGAATTACACGAAAAACGGATATTAGGTACCAGAGGTTTATGCGGCCAACCGTACTATAGAAAGACGACGCGTTTTGCTCATAAACTCCTGGTACCGTTTTCCGATTATTTTGTGTACACCGGCCACTAGCAGACCGTGTCACGATGAATATGACACGAAAAACGGATATTAGGTACCAGAATCGTATGTGGCCAACCGTACGAAGGAACAACGACGCGTGTCTGCTCATAAACTCCTGGTACCGTTTTCCGATTATTTTGTGTACACCGGCCACTCACAGGCCGTGTCGCAATGGAAATGACACGAAAAACGGATATTAGGTACCAGAATCGTATGTGGCCAACCGTACGAAGGAACAACGACGCGTGTTTGCTCATAAACTCCTGGTACCGTTTTCCGAATATTTTGTGTACACCGGCCACTTACGGTCCGTGTCGCGACAGGAATTACACGAAAAACGGATATTAGGTACCAGAGGTTTATGCGGCCAACCGTACTATAGAAAGACGACGCGTTTTGCTCATAAACTCCTGGTACCGTTTTCCGATTATTTTGTGTACACCGGCCACTCACAGACCGTGGTGCGATGAATATGACACCAAAAAACGGGTATTAGGTACCAGAAGCGTATGTGGCCAATCATACGAAGGAACAACGACGCGTGTTTGCTCATAAACTCCTGGTACTGTTTTCCGATTATTTTGTGTACACCGGCCACTCACAGACCGTGTCGCGATGAATATGACACCAAAAAACGGGTATTAGGTACCAGAAGCGTATGCGGCCAATCCTACGAAGGAACAACGACGCGTATTTGCTCATAAACTCCTGGTACCGTTTTCCGATTATTTTGTGTACACCGGCCACTCACAGGCCGTGTCGCAATGGAAATGACACGAAAAACGGATATTAGGTACCAGAGGTTTATGCGGCCAACCGTACTATAGAAAGACGACGCGTTTTGCTCATAAACTCCTGGTACCGTTTTCCGATTATTTTGTGTACACTGGCCACTCACAGGCCGTGTCGCAATGGAAATGACACGAAAAACGGATATTAGGTACCAGAGGTTTATGCGGCCAACCGTACTATAGAAAGACGACGCGTTTTGCTCATAAACTCCTGGTACCGTTTTCCGATTATTTTGTGTACACCGGCCACTCACAGACCGTGGTGCGATGAATATGACACCAAAAAACGGGTATTAGGTACCAGAAGCGTATGTGGCCAATCGTGCGAAGGAACAACGACGCGTGTTTGCTCATAAACTCCTGGTACCGTTTTCCGATTATTTTGTGTACGCCGGCCACTCACAGACCGTGGTGCGATGAATATGACACCAAAAAACGGGTATTAGGTACCAGAAGCGTATGTGGCCAATCGTGCGAAGGAACAACGACGCGTGTTTGCTCATAAACTCCTGGTACCGTTTTCCGATTATTTTGTGTACGCCGGCCACTCACAGACCGTGGTGCGATGAATATGACACCAAAAAACGGGTATTAGGTACCAGAAGCGTATGTGGCCAATCGTACGAAGGAACAACGACGCGTGTTTGCTCATAAACTCCTGGTACCGTACTATAAATACATAAATGCATATAAGCACATATATATGTATTTGTTTTGGTTTCTGTCCCCGTACTCGTGATCGTGCGTCAGGTTTGCGTTTAATACCGTACCAAACCGAGTACCCCGTTTTTTTTTCAAATATTCGAGCGTACCTTTACAATTTTTTTAAATTTTTTTAAACGCGTTGGTGACGGTATTCGCTTTTCCGCAGCCGTCGAAATGTAAAATGATATCGTTATACCGACGAACTTATGTACGCCCCGCCTGCCTTTCAACTGCCCGTACTTGTGTTGTGTGTCGTCGTTTGAATTAAGACAAACCCCGCGCTATCGGCCACCGTCCGTCGCCTCGATTTCTGCGCTCGAATTATCGGCAAACGTCACTGTGTCGAACCCTTCGACTATCTACATCCGTTCATGAAAGTGTGTGAAGCCTTCGGGGCACCGCGACTATTTTGCCTCCGTTTCAAACCGTTTGTGTAAAATACGTGGTTTTCGCGAGCGAACGCCAGTGAAATCACGTTTCCGGTTTATGTGCGGCCGTCGTACGGGACGGGTAGACGCGCGAAGTTTTATCATTACGCACACGACGTCACAGACGCGTGTTAATACGGCGCGAAGGCGGAAAAAGACGCGGCCGGGAGGAGAAGAGATCAAACGCGATGGCGGCGGCGGCGGCGGCGGTGACGGGGAGCGAACACAAAAGATAATATTCCGGAAAGCGTGTTCGGGCAAAACGAACTTTACCGCGAGGGACGGCGAGGGATGGCGTGTGGTGTAGACGAGCAGCTGGCGCGGCTTGATCAGCCGAGTGTCAAATCTCGACGGCGGAACGTTTTTCGCCTCGAACGTATACATATATATACAGGGTGACGCGTAATGGACTACCACGTTTCCAAGGTGAATTTAAAAAAATAATAATAATAATAAAACTTTTTATTTATAGAGACTACATTATATACGGTGGGGGGTTTGTGACGAGTGACGTACATATGAAGCCGTTCTTGAAAGTTTTCCATGACTCTCATCGAGCATTTATTTAGGAATTTCGGAAATTTTTTCATCAATGGTCTCCTCGGGGGATTCGAGGACGATGTTTAAAAACCTCATGCCTCTACGAGGAAAAGTCACAGAGCCTCGAATCAGGGGGTTTAGAGGAGAAACGTGTCTTGCAGAACGGATATCTCCAGTCTGTTGCACTCAATTTCCGAGCAACCATAACCTTGTACGGGTGTAATTTTAGGTCGCAGTGCGAAATTAGCCTCACGTTTCCGAGCAGCACGCGACGGAGGCTGCGACGATGTTTTCAGGTGTCCTCGCGGCGTTGTGGATCCCGTCGCCCTTAAATGTTCGACCCACTTCGAAAACCCTTTTTCCTATCAGAAACCACTTTGGCCTTGTGACGTCTTCGAGGGATGCCTCGACAACGAGACCGCGTTGTTCGCCCGACCCAAAAGCGAGACAAACCGCCGAACGCTAATCGCCAGCGAGTTTTTCCCGAGGCAACCGGTCGCATCGTCGTATTCGGTATTTGTGTTACTCGAGTATGAGTTGAAATGAAAAATGAAAAATCGATCGAACACATGGATTCAATTTCTCGCGATAAACTTCGACCGGACAAAAACGACGTTCCGGCCGGTTGTAGCCGATGTAGTCGTAAACGTACCGTCGGCGGTTTAAAAAACACAAAACACCGCGTCGTGTAGAATGCGCCGGATCGTTTTCTTGTTCGGAAACGGAGCGCGAGAAAACCGGAAACGGTCGCAACGAATCGATACCGTCCCCCGAGTCCGTTTTCCGTCCGTCGTCGTGTCCGGGGCACGAGATCATTTTCGAGTTCTCCGTTTTTTTGTTCGAAGATACTCGTTTTCGCGGATGCCGGTGGGAGGGGGGGGGGCAGAGACAAAAAAACGAACAGAAGTCTACGCGAGCACTTCTGAAAGAGGGGAAACAATGAAAAGTGACCTTAGGAACAAAAAAAAAAAAAAACGACAACAACTGTTGAACGTTCGGGGCCGCTCGAGTTCGATAACAATCGAACGGTTCCCGCGAATCGATTACCCTAATGGAAACAATCATCGGTTTTTTGTGAACGTTCGTTCGTCCCGGGGACTCGACGATTATATAATACGTGTATATGCCGTCCGCCGTCGACAGACAATAACGACAAACGGCTCGTCCCGTTTGATTAATCACGAACCACGTGCGTGTGGCGAATGTTCTTTGCGAACGTTTGCGTTCGTCGACAACGCAAACGTGGCGTACGACGGGTACGTGTAGTGGGTGTCGGTGAAATATTTTGACATAACGTTGTCCACACATGGATTTGACGGTCTAAACGTTCTTCGGACGGGTTCCGATGGGAATTGTTTTCAAACGTTCCACGCGACTCCAGAACATTCAACTATTTAAACAGACAATGAGTTCCTTTTTCGTGGGCTCTCTGTCGCTTTCGTGCTATTGTCGCTATCGGGTTTTCCGACCGATCTCGGGGATTCGCCGTTGGAGTTATCACGCGCATACAATATCGCAAACGAAAATTCGCAACGATCGAAGAGAATATCCACGCCGGGTGTATTAAAATCGTTTAGCATTTTAAATCGTTATTTTTATAAACCCCGTTGTTTAACATAAGTGCCGCCGATTTGAAATGTTTTACGTAACACACGGGCGAAGCCGGGTAATACAGCTAGTAATATTTATATATATGTATGTATTGTTATTGACGAAAATCGTAACGTGATCGGATTTTATAATTTTTTTTTACTCGGGAAATACTACGCTTAGATGTACATAATCGTGATATTTCCCATTTATGGACTATATTCCGTAAATACCCTTTGCTACGTATAATATCATATACAGTGTAGATAATATCTACATGTATTATATAATATATTTCAGTGAGCTGGAGATAATCCGTCGTTCTCATATAGTATTATTATTATGATAAAGTACGGTGAATTTTACGACATAAAAAAATAGTTAAGACGTACGAGAAGCGTTGTGATAATAATCTGTATGTGCGCGACATACGATATAGTCACACGTGCATTTAAAACTCGATTATAACATTATACGAAATGTAGATAAATGTGTGCTTGTTACGTTTGTGCCTTTTATTACAGAATAAAAAACGAAACAAAAATTTACAATAAATTTCAGTTTATTTAATGACTATTAAAAGAAATTTAACGTATTTTATTTGATCGATTGCTTTTCTTATCAATGTCGGTGGATCGCATACGAGTGTGTGTATGTGATAACTATGCTATGGGCCGATTTAGTTTTCAAAGTAAAAATAATTTCTTAATTGAGATTCTCTCTCTCTCTATACATATATATATATATATATATATATATATATATATGTATGTATGTATACTCGTATATATTTATATCCGTCTGGCTGGGAAAATTTGTCGTGCTCAAAGAGAAGTGATAATGAAGGATTTCGTGACCCTAAACAATAAAAACCTTTGATGTCACCGACCCACGTGTTAACAGTTGCGTTCAAAGCGAATACATTTTATAATATTTCAAATGCGTTTTGCACGATATTCTTTCGCGTCGTGTGTCGTAGTAGTTGACGCGTTGAATTTGTGTTTGTTTTAAAACAACCGTGTCGAATGAACGTCCAACGGCTAATGCGTTTCGCCGTGGGTGAAATGTAGATTAAATTTTTTCAACCGTTCGTTACTTATCACCAGATGACACACGTATGATAAATAAAAATCGTAATTAAATGGCAACGCATTTGTGACACTGCAATACACTGCACGTTATACCGCGTAAACACAAAAAAAAAAAAACGATGTATACGATAAAAAATTAATATCTCGGCGTCGGTCATTTTTTTATGTGTTCATAGATTGTGATACGTCGTCTATAACGTTTGAGATTTGGCGAGTTCACACGATTTACCGAAATGAATCTGACCGTTTAAACGACACAAAAAAAAACCCGTCGGATATTTCTAACGCGTTTTTTTTTTTTTTTTAAAACGAAAACGCCATACTTTGCGGATTGCCGATGAGTTATTTACTCGTTTACTGAACAAAACACAATGAAACCGTAACACACACGAATTTAGTTATCGAATTATTCGATAATTAATTGATTGTGAAGACGTGTGTGCGTATAACGTCATAGTAAAAGTTTCGACGTAAAAATCAAAATTATATTATTGTTTTTGCCATGGATTTACACGAAGTTTCCGGAAAAAAAATACACGAAAAATTGATGCGACGTTCCGTCCGTATTTTTCCGAGGAAATTATAATATGTAACAGTGTGTAAAAGACGATTTCGCTTCTGTCATTACGTTTTTGTTTTTAATCTGAAGTACAAAAATACGAGTGCACATAATAAAAAATTTAAAAAAAACGAACTGCAATATAAATTACTACTATCGATATTTTTCGATCGTGCACTTGCAAACGTATGTGAAATATTGTTTGGAATTTAATGTGATTGACGACCGGTAAGTAGTACCCGTCCAGTGACGTGGTTGTGAACGTTCAACGGTCACGCCATTATTTACAGGCGGCGAATAATTCGAATCGAATGAATGTCACGCCGAACAGTTGATGTTATGAGCGGCGTTAGGTTAGGTTAACCTAACCTAACCTAAGCGGCGTGTGGAAATGTCAGTTTTGCGATCCGGCAAATGTTTGCCGTGGGACCGCCCGACGTCCGACCAAATCGGTATTCGGTGTTCACCCCGGTCGAATCGACCACGTTTCCCCGGGGTTTCCGACAATGTTTCCAAGTGCGTGAAAAATCGAATTGATAGGCCCGAAACGTGACGGACGGTACGATTTTTCTCGACGGGTAAGGCTCGACAACCGAGCCCCCAGCGCGTACCGTCTAAGCCGTCGGTCTCAGACTTGGTTTCACGTGGATTCGCGTTCGGGAGTGATTTTCGTGGTGGCGACCGCGGGGCCAGTCCAGTTCCCGATCGTTGACGCGACGACGCATTTTTACACGTCTCCCCTCCGGAACCGCGTAATTAAACACAATACCGCCCGTTGTAATACACGAACGCGTGTATACGAGTATATACACATTATTATACGAATCGTAGTTGTTTATTTCGTTTTCGTTTTCGTTTTCTCTCTCTCTTTCCGTCGGTAATACGATCCTATTCGGGCCGTCCGTGTTATTTCGGTGCGCGCGCGGAATAACCCCTTTTTAGAAATACGAGTCCGTATAACGGCGAGGGGGCTCTACATAATGTACATTCGAACAATGTGCGTATTATTATCATTATTATGTACGTGTAGACGCGCGTATTTGATTTGTATTAAACATGTAGTAACTTTTTAATAATAAAACGATAACGTTTTACTAAACGGGAAGCACGTCAACTGCGCCGACCCCTTTTTCACAACGCCGAAATCGGTTTAGCGTCGACGTAATTTGGTTTTATTTTTTATCAGATCCAGTTAATTCGCGATACGTTTACCGATTTGGACGCGTTTGTAATAACAAGCGGGTAATATATATTTTTATTTTATTTTTTATTTTTTTATTTTTGTTTGTTTGTCTGTTCGCGGGACGGGGAACGTTTCCGCGTGCGTTTCCTTCTCGCGGCGCGGTTAGTACGTTCGGTAATGGAAAAATGTAATTTTTTTCTTCTTCTTCATACCGTGACACGGATCGTCACGATAGATAGCGAATATGTTTTCCAAATATTTAGCCGCTAAAACTGCGCCATGCGAGAACCTGACACCCGCTGGTGTAAAACGGTAATCGTCGGGTTACAAACGTCAATTCGTTAACGATTTTCGAACAAAAACAATTAGGTTCAGTGTTTCTTTCGGGCATTTCTCCGGGGGGGGGGAGAGCTCGGTCTTCCCCGGGAGAATATACAACGCTCTCCCCCCCCCCCCGGAGAAAATTTGAAGAATAGTAAGAAAATATCAAATATTAGTAAAAATGTGTGTATGTGAAATTTTGTGTGTTTAATTATATTGTTCACAGTCATAATAACAAAGATAATTATTATCAAAACATTTATTTTTCTTGATGTAATATTAATGACCTCCCCGGAGAAAATTGTCTGAAAAAAAAACACTGGTTAGGTTTAACTGTTTAACAAATAAACTGTGGGATTGTTTAAATATTTGTTGGTCATAACTGAATCGCGTCGATCAATAAATTAATATATCAAATAACTCCGTAGAAAATTCTAACTCTCTACGATAAGTCAGCTTGTCACGACCGTTATCACAAACGAAATAATAGAAAATAAAATAGAGCGACGGTTTTAGTTTTCGTACAAACGGAAATCAATCCATGCGACGATATAGGTTTGAATTGTCTTTTGTTGACGAGCAGCGCTCGTTTTCGCCGTTTTTCTTTTATTTAGTTATTTTTTTGTGTTTTCGTTTTATTATTTAAAAAAAATGTATACACTACTGGCAACTAAATAATAATAGATTTAAACAAATCGAATGAAAAACCCAGATTTACATACAGAAAGGAAATTAATTTTTTTTTTTTTAATAAAAGGAGGAGGGAAGACATTAATAATATTCAAGTCTGAAAAAGGGAGGGAATCAAATGTGTGAATAGTCCGAAAATCGGGGCAGTGAAAAAGTGTGCGATTGAAATCACGTATTGCCATGTCATCACGACGGGCGGCGGGTGGAGGGCGGTGACAGAAAGGAGAAGAATTCAAATTAAATTTACGCGCGTGTGCGGGAAGGCGGTCGTGAGCAAATCCAAGCCTGGAGAAAGCGGAAATATAAAACCTGGGAAGACTAGAATCGAGGAACCAAAAAAAGAAATCGACGGACGACCGGACAAATTAGCTTAGTGAACGATAGTTTTGGAAAAGATTGTCCGAGTTTTGACGTTGTACGTACGGGGGTTTTTTTTTTCTTCTTTCGGTTACAACGGTTTAAAAAGTTAACCATAGTAGCCAGAAATTTATTTCGGGGGGGCACTGGATTTCGTATCACTATTTTGGTTGTTCTAAAATTAATTTTCCACGGTTTTTTAACCACAAGAGTACCTGTGTACATAAAACATACGCGCGTGGTTATAGTTTTTACGAATTTCGTCGACGATAACACGGATTAGCTGGTGGCTTAAATTTATATAGATATATAAAAAAAATTTCGGGGCGAGGGCCACGTGGCTACGGCACTGATAGCGAATGACGGCAAAACAGTTGTACGTTTACACACGGTGCGTGGAATTATTTCACGGTTTAAATGCGCGTACATCCGTTATCCGACGATCGCGTACGTACAGCAACACGATTAATATTCCGAACCAATTAATTATCGTGTAGAAACTAAATTACAATTTTGTATACGCGTACGGAAACGTTAGTGCTGAACGGTCAGGTTGACCAACACACGTTGTTGCGGACGCGCGTGTCGCCCGCGTGAGTTATTACGTTTAGTCCGTTCGTTTAAATTAAGAGGCCAAATACGAAAACAAGTAGCCGTCGTGTAGAATAGTCGTTTTGTTTTTTTAATTTTAATTTTTTTTTACGAACTAGCGCGCGCGCGCACACCCTGCTTAACGATTCTACGGGAAACGTCGTCGTGTAAACTGTTCAACACGTTCGGACGTTCACGCCCCGTGAATTCGCGTCCGATACGATATTTATCCACTCTGTACTATACCACGTTTATAAATGTGAACGTGAAGAAGTACGCTTGTGTTTCGTTTGAAATAATGTCTAGGCATAATGATATATATATATATAAAAGTATTATTACTCGCGGAAAGTGTGTAGGTATTAAATACAGTGGCGGCGCTAGAGGGGGGCAATGTAAGGCCGAATTTGGTTTTGCCCCACCTTTGCCCTACCTGCTGAAGAACAAACGAAAATTTAAATTTCAAGTATTTATGTAATTGCTGTGTAACTCGTCGTATTTTTTTTTTTTAATGTGCATTCGTTTACATAACACACCACCGTTTAATTCGATTTCGAAATTGATTATATTTTATCAGAAAACGCTAATAATCCATGTATTTTCCATGTATTTCAATAATTCGTATTACACCCGTATAAACGGGTTTTCACTAGATCCCGTGATCTCGCCACCCTTAGAAAAAATGTCTGGTGCCGCCACCGATAAAATATTATTTGTACAAAAAACTAATTCTGTTTTGAAAAATCGGTGAATTCTGTCGTTTTCACTGTAGTTCCCTTACTCCGATAACGTTTATGAAATTCGTTCCGTGATACGGCTCGTTTCTGGATTTCCGAAATCAAACACTCCATTTCAGTGTACGGCGTTTCAGTGCGGACGCAAACACCATCCGGATCGGACGGGTCGTAACACGCGTGGAGGTTTGTTTTTCATTTCGGCCGCATCGGACGCGACGCACGTAACGCGACACGTTCGACGGACTATTTCGGCTTCCGCGTTTTGTGGAGGTTTCGTCACGAAAATCACGTTCTCCGCAAATCGTCCGAAACGTTCGAACGGTAAAATCGGTTATTTTCCTCTCGTCCCCGCCCGTTGTTTTCTATGATTCGGAGGTAATCGATCGCAAACGCCTAAAAAAAAAAAAAAACCACACCGGCGTTACGTTCGACTTACGAATTACGACCGTACGGCTTAAATATAATGTTCAAAATCGTAATTGAATTTGGAGAAGACCGAAAATGTAGGTTAAAAACAAAAACCGCGACTGACGATTTTCAAGCTTGCTGTTGGGATATCACGTGCCAGACCTCGTGTTGAATCTGCTAATTATACCGTAATGGGGGGGAGAATGTCTTCGAGTATTTTTATTATCATCGTCGATTACAAAAAAATTTAATTGAAATCTAATAGAAATCGATCTTCCGACATCAATTCGAGTAGAGGGAAACGAGCGTTTAATTTTCAAGTAATTCATTTACATTTATTTATAAAAAAAAACCGCTTTTTGCCTAACGAAAACAAAACTTTATCGCTCGTCAAGCTGTTTGGTTATTTATCCCAACTCCGGCCCAAGCACCTTAATCATAATTTAGTGTGTCTGTTAACGTTAATGGAAACGAAATACGCTATATACGAATGTTATTTAATTATTTGTAAAGTACTGACGAAGCGCAGACACTAATTTTTAATTATGACGTATCGCCCCGTCCGTCTGGTCGCGGGACCCAGGAAGGAATCATTTGAACGCGTTACGACACGGCGGCGGAAAAACGCGAACTTCATTGAGATTTATTCGAAACGACGGCGTTAAAATTTGCGTTCCGACGTAGACAACCGCGCGCGCACTTTCCGTCCCGTGATTGCAATGCCGAACATTCATCTCGCCGGGGTTCGGTGATCGTGATCCGCGGACGATTTAGTAACCGGAAACAACGGGCTGGGCGAGACGCACTAAAACAAAAAAAAAAAGCATCTCGGCACAAGACACAACATACTTTGATAATTGAGAAACGATACTAAACACCAGATACGAAAAAAGATACTTAGACACGCTTTACATGATTTCATTAAATGAAATTATAGAAATTATCGTAAGTGTTATAAATGACATTTGTTTTTCGCCGACGATAAAATCTTGGTTACCTAATTTTTCAAAAGTATTGTTTGACATACTAGACCCGCTTGGGTCTAATGAATAAAACCCGCAAAAGAAACGTTCAACAGCAGCCGAAGAGCGTTAGACTTGTGTTATGTTTTATATTTGGATGACCGTTAAGAGAATGGAGTGTTTTGTTTTTATCGTTCAAAAAATGTCATTAATCCAAGCTCGTTACTCGACTGTTGTTTATTTTCAGACGTTTTAAACATAACGTCATAACTGTTGAATGTACCATAAAACTTTAAAAGATACCACATACAAGTAAGATACGATTGTATCTCAGTACCGATCGCGACAGCTGTTTTCGAACGGGCAGACGAAGAACTCGTTAAGTGCACGCGGATATGGAATCGTATTATCGTCGTGATCGTTTGCGATTCCGGTACGAATCTAAACGTTGTGTATTCGCGCCGGGCGAAACGTCACGAAATAACGCGTTCGGACCCGTTCGGCCGGCCCATTGAGTTGCTAGTCGAAAAAGTGTCGGCGGGGGTGCCGAACGACCAGAAAACCACTGGACTGACGTTACCAAAAACGATGAGTCGTTTTAATCACGGTGGGTTGCTAGCGCATGTGCTATGTTTCCAAGACGTTTCGTCCCGCGCGCGTACGACGCGTCAGGTTTCCGGAGAGCAGGAGGATCGCGTCGGTGCCGAACAGACCGACACGGCTCCGGACGATAACGTCGACGACGCGCACGATAAATGCGAAAAAACGCGAAAAACGGGGAGAAAAAAAATACGGATTTTCGCCCGGCGTGTACCCCCCCACGGCGAAAAACGCACGACGACGGCGGGCCGTTATCGCGGGGTTCGTACTTAGATTAGCCGCTATTTATGTAACAACGTTGCCACTTATTGGTCGGAAACGGTGTGTGTGCGCGCGCGCGCGTGTGCTCCCGTGTATATACGTACCGGTCTATTGATTTTTGCGGTCGCTAAGGTTATGATGGGTTCCGCGACGCGGGGAGGGGCGTCAAATCCTAAAACGGCTATGTGTATACGTGTATGTACGTATAAAGAGAGAGAGAGAGAGGGACGGCGGACGTCGGGAGTGCGTGGTAGCGAGCGAGCGAGCGAGAGGGAGGAGCAACTTACGGAACAATCCCGTTAAGTTGTTCATAAAGCGAAAAGTAATTCACCAAGAGTGGAAATTGACGTACAAGAAGATTAAATGGGATGCGCAATCCCAGATGCCGTTCCATTTTAGGATTTAATATACTGGCGCGGGGACCGCGGGAGGGTTGATCAAAGAGAAAACGTCTCGAATTTTCTATTCACCGGAACTCTCTCGCGCGCTGTAGTAGTGGTAGTGGTAGTGAAAATAATAATAAAAATAGTAATAATAAAAACCCATAGAAATACGCGTGTCGTCGGATAAACGGACGAATTCGATATATATCCGCGCGGTACGTGCGCCGAACGTTTCCGCCGTCTAAAATTAATCAAATGCGAATTTCGCCGTTTGTTGTCGCTTGGCTGCCGTAACTCTTCGCGCGAATCCGATCGGGAAATAATTCGGCTAACCGGAAAACGCGAGACCACGCGTCGAAAACGGTCGTTTCGTCGGGTACGTATTTTTCCGCTCGGGTTTTTGTTTTTAGAATTTTTTTATTTAACGATTGACGGTCTACCGAAAGAAAAAGTGTTATGAACGTCTCCACGACAATAAACAATAAAAAAAAAGAAGACAAACGAACAACAAACTATATTTATTAAATTCACTGCGAAAAAGAACAATTTACGTTACGAAATATTATTGTATGACTGAGGTTCTGCTAGATGTTCTGTCGCTACAACGATGACCGGACGTATGCCGCCGTCGTCCAACACAAGAAATAATTCGCTACTTCAGCAAAACGCTTGTGTATGCTATTCGACAGCGTCTCGGCCTAACAATATAACCGTCAAAACTAAATTCATTATATAAAACTAAAAAATAACCACGGGCTCGTAACAAATGAAAAAAAAAGTCAGTCTTACAAATTATTTTCAACAGTCGATTAACAAAAAACGAACAAAAAAACAAAATAATATATAATCGATATCGTATTACGCGATATTCCGTGGCGACCGCCCGAATATCGGTTTTGTGGAACGTTCGACGGACGGTCGACTAATGGTTTTCAACTAGAAAATGCGTTCCCGCTGATCCCTTATCGTGCGTAACAATACTTGTTTTTCCACGAAACCCGAACCCCGCGAACAAAAAATAATTATTGATAAGCCGATCGTACGACAGCAGCGTTCGGCCGTCGTCCGTCCGTCCGAACGATTGAGGTTCGATTAGTTATTCGCTTTTGTTCCCACCCCCCCCCCCCCCACGACCAGCTATCACAAGTTTACGGGAAGACACGACGGATTCGTCGTTGAATTTCTCGTACAACGCGTTTCGTTTTGTTTCGTCGGTCCGATGGGCAGAATGGGTGGGCTGGTGGGATCTGAAGAAGACTAACCGATAAAATAAATTATAATATATAATAACCGTCTATTATTTTTCGTTAAAAAGTTACCAAACTTTTCCGACAATTGTTATTTATATTACTATGTCGTGTAGATAAAATACGTATGTATATATATATTTGTTTTTTTTTAACAACTCCTTTTCTTCCGTAGGGAATATATTCGAATGAGTATTGAATAATTTAATTTTTTTCGTCGTATTTTTCCGAGCGTCCGGGGGGGGTTTTTTTTTATTTTTTTTATCAAACGCGCCTGCAAAGTAGTATATTATTATATTTTCGTCTACTAATTTAATTATGAACGCACTACACACGGTGGCGAAAAATGCGTGTTTATAATTTAGTTCTGACAGCTTTACGTGCATTACAATTACGACTGTTTACGGAAAACAAGTATAACCGTATACGCGGACCCTATTAAACAATGGTTTTTTATTTTTTTTTTAAATACGATTCGGCCGACACATCAGACCTTTTGATATAAAATTATGTTCGTTTCGTTCTCAGCAATTTTATATTAACGAATGCGTGTTGAAACATTTTGACGTTTTCGCGTCGTAATACACGTCGAACCTGCAACATTTGGCAATCATAAAATTTTATGCGAACCGTCGTTGTCCCCGTAACGTTACGTCGTCGGGTCACGTGGGTGGTGGGCCGACATTTATCAGCACGACGTAAAACCGGACAAATTTAAACATCGAAATTATAACGCGATGGAACACGACCGCCCAAAACGAATTTCCGTGTTCCCTGCACATTACGCTTGCCCGAGTTTGCGAATATTTCAATGGTTAAATGTCTTTCCGTCGTACGCCGTTACGGAGGTCCTCGTTTCTGCTGGTGTTGAATGCGTCCAAATTGTCGCCCGACTGCGTATAATCCGACGGTAATTTCAGCCGAGTTCGAGTCGAGCGAACGTTGTTTTTACTCACGAAATCCATATAAAAAAAAAAAAAAAAATACAAAAACAAACAAACGACGCGAGTCATATTTTTCTTTCCTAATCGAAAAGTTTAAAGTAATTTAACTTGGTGAAAAGTTGTCTTGGGGAAAAAAAGAAGTCTCCAATGCCGTTTTACGTTTACGTTATACCGAACACTACGAACAATACTGTAGGCGTGCACAATGCTATCGTTAAGTCGACGGGGAAACGTCGGAAAAGGAGTCGGCACGTCGGTTAACTTTTAGCGTCGTTAACGGCCCCGGCGTCGATTCGGCATAACACTGCGTACTATAACGTTATTTCTGACCGATTGAACGCGCGTCTTCTCAATCTCGTTGAAAACTTTCCGGAAGTACGAAGAACGCCCGAAGTACGAAATGACAACGAGACGACGGAACGAAATCGATGCGAATGCTATAGTATTGTTATCGGTGCTAGTGGGCGGAAGGGGGCGGGCAGGAGATTACGATGAAAAATCCATGATAATAACAACCTATGATAACGATGTTCGAACGGAATATGAGGACAAATCATAACGATATACATACATACGCAGGCGCGTATCCAGGACATTTTTATGGGGGGGGGGGGGGGGGGGGTTCAACAAATTTAAACGACATAAGTTCTAAATTGTTTAATAAGCAAAAAAAAAAAAAATTGGTGTTTTTTAAATTTTATTAAAGTAAAATATTTATATTATAACGATTGATAACATAAATATTATCAAAGTACATTTAATTAAATATATTTTACATTTGTATTGTTTTGTTATGTCATAAAATTAAAAAACAAATAAACTTAAAACATTATCAATTCATAATTTAAATATTATTATGAAAATACAATAGCCAGACAGCAGACTGTCCGAGTTAAAATAGTTTTTACATTGTTTTATTTTACAATACTAAATCAATTTTTCTTTTTTTCTTAGCCAATTGATCCAACACTTCTTCAGGGTTAATTTTAATTTGTCTATGAATATTAACCGGTTCCCGGTCTCTAAGCAGTGTAAAGGAAAAAAAAATATCTGAAATAAACTTTGGATATAGACACTTTATCGCCATTATATCACTTGGCCGATTCGACGAACTGATTAGAGTTGTCATAGTGCAATCCGATTATAATGAGATTGTGGGAAACCTGAATACATTCCGACGTGAACATCATCAATATAATATGATTATTATATGTGTTTATAATAAATGTATAAAAACAGATTAAGATTTTCAAGTCGAAATTCTAAAAATATATAAATGTTTAAGAAAAATCTGTGTTTAAAAATTCATCTACTTATCTCAGATACATAGGGTCCATTGGGGGGGGGGTTCTAACCCCCCCCCCCCCGTAGATACGCCACTGTACATACATGATTGAGTCACGGTTCGGCTTCAATCGTGAACCTTGTGATCGTACTGCGATTATGTTGAGCCGACGGATCCCACGAGTTTTTTTGCCGATCGAGAGATCGTGTGATCGCGACGCGATCTGATAATGTTGCCCGCGCAACAACCACCCTGTACAGTGTACGGTGATATATTGCGATATATGTTTTCAACGTGAAATACGCGCCATATGTCATAATAATAATAACAACGGCCGTGTCACGTCCGCGGTATGCATACGGATGTAGTGGCGCGGGTTTTCCGCGTTCGTCCGAATCCCCGCGGGGCGTATTGTTATTATTATTTATAAAAAAAAATAAATATAGTAAATAAACAATATATAAATCAAACGTCGACGAGTGTTATAAGACAACAAAAAAAAAAAAAATATACAGAATTTTTTTGTTTTATTGTTATTTATTTCGATATACTTTCTTTGAAGGCCTACAATGACGACGTATAATAAACTCGAGTTTTACGCGATGCTCGCGTGATTTATTGGGGGTTTTTTTTTTTTTACAGGATTCGAACGCGTAGTTACGTATGAGAATACTTCCATCCCGCCCCGGTACGAATTCGGCCGCGCGAATAAGACGTAGATTACGTTCGTTGAGGCAAAACGATTTTTCGTCACGTTTTTTCCCGACAGTCGAATTGTTATTCTAAAAGCTAATTCATCGTCTATAGGATTGTTTGTGACTTTGGTTTTTGTCGTTTTTGCAAAAAAATAATAATAACAAATAACGACCGAAGTTAAGACTAATTTTTTTTGCTCCTTTCGGATCGCACTTTCCGCGTTTACAAACGTGTTCTTCAGTGTGTCGCTACGTTATTTCACCAACGCGATCGCGATACGTCGACGTGTTTGATTTTCGTAGACAACGACAATCTAAACCGACGTGAAATCCGTATCGGTGTTCGTTGAACACGATTAATTCGGAAAAAGTCGCGCCGAACATGTTTGGATTTTGGCACGCGGACGGAACGAATCCGAAAACCTGAACGGTAGAAAGGAAAAACAAACGACCGACGTCCGAGCCCGTACACCTGTTATCATCGTAAGCGTGATGATAGGACGAGTCCAGACTACCTAGGTATTTTTCCCAGCCGAGAGCTTGACGTGAGCCATCGAAATCAATCCTCGCACAAAATGGATCTATTAAATAACCACGACGTTTTTCTAAAACAATAAACTATTTTAACGCCGTTGGAAATGTCGTCCGATGACAACATTCCGGTCACGGTCCTGGCGCTAAGGTTCGAGCGATCGACCGGTTTGCGGTCGGCTACCAACCCAACATAAGTCGAAGCTGTCTTTATGTTTAGGCAAAATGTAAATACAGTTTCAGCGTTTACCGTTTTTGAAACCCCGCCCCCCTTTGAAAATATTCACCGATTATCGAAAATCGGTACCCACGACGATGCGACATATCGAGGAAGCGGAACATCATAAAACAGCTGCTCGCGTTGCACCCCCACCCCTCCCGTGCGCACGCTTATTGCTCGTCCGTACGACGTGACGCGCCGTCGGGTCGCTATTAATCCGTATGCCGACGACCGCGGTGCGCGGGCCCGCGTGAGCTCGGTATCGTAATCCGTCCGTCGGATTCCAATGAAATACGACAACACGGAAAAATACTTAAGGGCGTCGTACGAAACACGACGCGGACGCGGCTAATCGAGACCGTGTATAACACTTGCGCGAAGTCCCGGGCTCGGGGCCGCCGTGGTACACACCCCCCCCCGTCCGCACGTCCCCGTCGCATCGCGCGCACGTGATTATATCATAACCGTTATCGTCGGCGTTCCGTCGGACGGTAAACGTGACGTCGATTTCCGGTTCGTCGGACAACGCGTTTTACCGTTTTTCTCACGAGCGATAACCTGACCTAACCTCGCGCCGTCAGTCGCCGACGGTCTCTCGCGCGCTGTTATTATTCGCCAGACACCAAACGCGCTCGGTGATTGCGCGTCGAAGACGGACGGGACGGGATGTTCGAACGATTTACGATACGATAGTATTCTGAACGGTCCACAAGAAATATAACACGATTATGACAACACCGCGAAATCAAATATACTCGATTGTTTGAAACACCAAACACCAGCAAGACAATCGACGTGCTTTCAAACGCCTACTGCCGCTATTTTTTTAAAATTATTATTATTATATTTTTAGATTAAAGTTATACCACGGGGTGGACACTGATAAGAAATAACATGGGTAACATAGGACGGCGGCCATGTTTTCGGAGGTGTGAATGTTATCACTTTAAAAAAAAAAAAAACTATAAAATCAGTAGAATTGGGTAAACAAATAATAATATATATATATATATAAATGTAATAAATATAATATAAATTATAAATATAAAAACTAAAATCGCATATGACGTAATTACAAAACCGTGGAAAACAGTTACCATAAAACACGTGAAATGCGTCGTGACACATCACTCATGAACTAAGTTGTGTTAACATATTATCACTAAATAGTAAATAAACAAATATGATAAATTTTCCTCCGAAAACATGGCCGACTGAATTGACATTATCACCGAAGTGTCCACCCCGTGGTTATACGTTAATATTATTTGTAAAACGTAACAGAAGCTGTTTACACCGTGCCAATGACTTACGGTCTATTTATATTCTACTTCACGTTCTCCAATAGTCGACACGATTTCCGATACGAATTTCACAAAAACAATACGAAATATCACGTAGGTACTATTTAGAACACGTTTGAGCCGTAAAGAGTATTCGGATATGTACCGCGTTTATGGTACTGCCCGAGCCCGTAATACCGGCCGGACGACAGAGCGGCGGAACGGACGAGAACACGCGCCGCCGTCTGCGTGCGAGCGGATCCGAGCGGATGGCACGCGGCCGATAACGTCGGCCGGTCACGGGGAAACGTTTTGTCGCCGTGCGCATCCGCGGCGGACCGTGACCGGTAACCGCAACCACGGTTAACAACAATTACGCGCCCGGAACGATTCGTGTTTTCGTCTCCGCGCGGTCGACTCGTCCCGGACGGAAAACCCCAGGGAAACCGGCCGAACGGCACGGCACTTTGGCACTGCGCCTCCGATCGATTTCTGGCCGAACCTGACGCGACGGACCCGAACGCGATAGCCGCCCACAGGGACCAGCGCCGAGCGCACGGTTATCCACGTTGTTTCCGGCGGTTCAACAACGCGGTTAGGTGACTTTCGAGACATACCGAACCAGACCTAACCGTACGGGAGGTACCAACGGTAAACACGGTTGAGGTTTTACAATGTTTTCTACTTTCGCTGAACGTTCCGGGGGGGGGGGGGGGTGTTTGATGGTACCGCGGTCGATCGTATCGAATTGTATCGGAATGATCGGAAAACGAGTACGCGTATCAAAAACGATCACGGTCGTGTTGCTTGCGACGCACAATGACGGCGGCGCGCGGTTTGACCGGCCGCCGGGCGGCGGACGGACGTGTGCGAGATGAGCGCGGAAGTCACACGGACGATTGCATTTCGAAAATTGCAAAATGTCCCGGCCGGCGTCCTTTTCAGCCGGTAAGTCGCGCGTCGCCCATTGTTCGCCGTGTCGTAAAACATTTCACGCATATTAATATACGGCCGGCGCGCGCCGAACAATACCCGCGAAGGTTCAACGTCACCGTTTTCAACCATTATCATTCATTATCGCATCGGGTTTTCTCTTTTTTTTTTTTCTTTTTTGTTCCCGTACGGGTTTTCCCGTTTTTGTTCGTGTGCTATTCCCTGTCCGGAAAAAAGAGCATGAAACGACAACCACTGTACACAATACACGCCGTACGCTTTATTACGTCCGCGCACAAACGACCGAGCCAAGAGGGTGCAGGTTTTCAGGCCGGGCGAATGTAAAACAAAAAAAAAAAACCCACACGCGCCCTTATCAGTAATTGCGATGGCTGTCGTGTGTACGGATATTTTTATATCTGTTCGATCTTCGTCGTACGCGTGGATTTCCCATTTCATCGGACATTTGGATTTAAGAACGTATCCGACACGTGACTCGTGTGCTTCTACGAAAATGTTATTGTAATTTACAAAAAATACCTAACCCAAGCGCTCCTTTTGTACGTATATCGAAATTCCGGGGCCGAATCCTTTTTTGTTTTGTTTTTGTTACGTTAGGTTTAACGAACCGAACGAACAACGGTCTTGCTTCCGAACTCGTTCGTTTCGGAATTTTCTTCGGTACGTCCGAACAACATCGACGGCACACGTTTCACGGTCCAACTCGTCCGGGCCGAAACGCCGGTTCGATGGTGCGTCGTTGTACACCCGTCGCTGATTGAAATCGGTATTGAAAAATACACACGATTTTTCACTCGACTCGTTCCAAAACGAAAACCGAACGAAACACGAGAAATCGCGTCGTCCGCGTGGTTTTGTCTCCTCGTCACAGTCTAATCACAGCCGAAACGGTAAAAAATCCACATTATTCATCCGATCGCGTGTGACTGGACCGGGGACGCTCGGTTCGTCATAAAACCGTCGGTCAGGTTTTTCGTGGCACGAAAAGCTGGAGGTCCCCGACGAAGACGACAATAACAAACATAATACGTCTAGTGCGGTGATTTTTTTATTCGCCCTCCCCCCCGAGGGCACGCGCTTCCGAAATCGTATGGTGTCTTTTGGAAATAAGGGAAAAATCGATTTCCGTTCCGTACCGCGTTGCTTTCCGTTTTGTTTTTCGCGTCGACGGCGCCCACCCGTGTTCCGACAGTCAGGGTCAGGTCCGGCTCCGGGGACGTGTTATCGTTTTTCGTAAAGGTACCTAACGTCGGCCGGCCTAGTACGGTGAGTACGGTTACCCGTGTTCGCATAATAATTTTGTATATTTAGCGGTGAAAACGACCGAATTCGGGTTTTTTTCAAAGTGTAAAGCAGACGCGAGACAACAGTGTAGGGCGATTCGTCGTCCCCCACCCCCTCATTCGTTTGCCGTTCCATCCAAAACAATTACAACCGTATTCGACGTGGTGTTCATATTGATCTGCGGACGAATGATCCCGGGCGCGGTTTCCGTAGTTTCCGTGAGCGTTCGGGAGGTATGTTTGTCAGCGGAAACTCCGACGGGAATAATAATTAAATTAAATTTTTTAAAAAGAAATAATAATAATAATAATAATAAATATCGAGAGAAAAGAAAGAGAGTAAAAAAAAAAAAAAAAAAATATGAAACCTCCAATCGTCTGAAGTGTTTATATAAAAGTTTTCGTGACAAAAGGACGAGGGTGAAGAGCGAGAGGGAGAGAAAAAAGACCTTTTAAAATACATTTTCCCGGAATTATCGTAATTGGTTTTTTAGTCGACAATATAACATTATATACGTTCGAAACCGGGTAGGTGTTAAATACGGTCTCCGGTGACAAAACGTGTCCCCTCGGGCGTTATTTCGTTATTTTTTTTTTTCACGTTTTCGTTTCGTTCAATCTTTTATCCGCGGCGCGTCCCCGTGTGTTGTTCTTGCGCGCGCTCCGCACGTAATTCTAGACGAGTTATTCGGCAAGACTCCAAAACACTCGCTACATTGTGTGCGCCGTCGTTGTTTTTATTGTCATCGATTTGTTCGCGTGCGTGCGCGTACGTCTCCCGTCTAATCCCCCGTGTTTCCAGTTACGGATAATCCCGGTCCCGGTCCCGAGGTTTTCACCGACAGCCTGTTGCCGGCGTGCGCTTCCGTCCATGGACACGGACGCGGAGCATCCGACGAAATGCCAAATGTCCGGGCACGTCGGAACGCCGTTTGTCGTTCGTATCACCTGAACTCTGTCGCGCGCGCACGTATATAGTTTACAACCGGTTCGATTACCGGTTAACCCCTCGGTAACCGGCGTTTCCAGTTATCGGTTACTTTGTCGACGTCGGAACAGATGGACACGGGTTAGGAGGCGCGCGCGTCTCTGTTTGAACACGCGCTCGTACATTGTACGGCGGCCGAAAAATTGGGCACTCACGGACCGCGTGCACCGGCGTCAGATGCCAAGACCCGATAGCCCGCGGGACGGCCCGAGCCATGTGCCTCGGCGCGCGCGCGCGCGTTTGGTTTATAGATTTACAAGCAATTACATAATTCATTGTTTACATTCGGCGGCGGCGGCGGCAGTAGTCACATACCGTCCGCCGGTAGGAGGTTACTTCCTGTTTAATTATATCGTCCGGGGCCGATGTTATTTCGTAAAAAAAAAAAAACTACTAAAAAAACCGAAAATAATAATAAAAATAAAAATAAAAAACCTCACCCTTACTTTTTACACCGGTCATTAGTCATTTCCTACGTTAATTAATTAACGTTTCGCCTTGCCCCGCCGTCCCGGGCCGGAGACACCCGTTGAATTATTATTAGCCAGTCCATTTAAGCGCATGTCGAGAAATTAAGATAGGAAAAAAAACAAAAAAAAAAAACCGAGACAAATTCGTAAACGCGCCGGCGGGACCCCCCCGACCGTGTAATTTATTTGAACTCGTGCGACATTTGGCCGATAAAATACTACGTGTATATTATTTTATTTTTTTTTCGTACACACACACATACAATGAATACACATGTGACTGGTTTGCCGAACTCGCCATGGCCGCGATCGCGTAGCAATCGGTATAATTGAGACACGGCGCCGACGGTCGTATACGTTTTTATTACGTTACCGGAGTTTCTATAGCGCGCGACGTGCGTTCGCGTGCCGGCCGTATTGTATATTACGATAACCGAAACGCGATAATAGCCGATTATCATGGTACGCACACACACACACCCGTATATTAGAAAATAATAACGGTGGCTTGAAATACGGCCGTTCGTTTAAAGGTCGTTCTTGTTTTTTTCGTTGGCCGCGTCGTTTCGACGACCTTCCATAATCACGCGACGTCGCGACGTCAACCGCACGAATCGACCGGTGAGACTCCGCGTACCGACATTCGTCGGCGAAAACGGCCAGGAGAGAGAAATAGTGCGGATTTACGCGGAGAGAGGGGTTTAAGGGGTATTTGACACCCCCCCCACCAGACACTCTGTAGTAACAGTACGATACTTTTTCTTTTTTTTATATTAATTTGATGTGTTATTTTTTGAACCCCCTACCCCAGAATGAGTTTTGAAAACCCGCTACTGCACGCGTTAATATTACGGTGTGTATGACGCGGCGCGATTCAGAACGATCGTAACGGTACGCGAACTCAACGGTTTTACGAGGTGTCGAAAGACCGGAAAAAACCAAATAAATAAAACGCGCACGGGGCGTGTGTCGTTGTAATTTACGGGTCCGTTAATAATAATAATAATGAACGAAAAAAAATTCTTTTCAATCGCGTTCCAGTCCGGAATCGTCCCGGGGTGGTGGTGGGGGGGGGGAGGCGTTTTTTGCACACGCGCGATTTCCACGCATCGCGACGTCCGTGCGGGACGCCGTAACGTAACACGCTATGTGCTCGCCACACCGATGGTACGTGTCGGTTCTCGGACGGGACGAACAGGACGACCTGACAGGGCGGGTCACGAGCAGCCCGGCCGAGCGTTCCGAGGGACGGAGTGGCGGAAGGGTCGAACGTCATACAGACATCGAACGCGGACGGACATGAAGTTGGACGAATTGTAAAAATCAATTTATAAAATCGACTGCTATGCACTCCATATATAGTAAACGAACAGTCGTTTGAGGCATTTGATCAAATCAACGTTTTGCAAATCGCAATAGCCAGTTCGGAACGATATACCGCGTAACAACGCATAAAAAGAGTTAAGTACAATTTTTACGATACGAACGACGTATGTGTACAACGATTCTCGTGATGTTCGAGTAAGGATTTCGATAGGAACTTTACGTTCGGCACTGGCGAACCTGTACCTTTGGCGACCTCCCATGTTTCCGCCGCCGGACCGGAGCAAGACGGAGCTGACATTTGCCATAGGCCGACACGGAGGAGACCGAGCCTCGGTGTTTCCACGTACGTTTGTGCGTTTTTACAACCGACCGAGCGAAAACAGTTAGAAAAACGTCACGCTCGCGTTCGCGATTACGTGTCTGCTAAAAACGTAATGTGTTTTCGAATAACGAAAAACCGGCCGGTGTCGGGCGCTGAACGGTCGGACGCGTACGCGTGCACACGGTCGTCACGAAATTCCCGTAAGTAATAATTTTAATGCGGTCCGCGGCCGTATTTCTTGCGTGTTGTCCACGCCGTGGGCGTGATCGAATGGTGTTTTAGGGGCTTCGAACTGTCGTCGAAACTTTTGATAACGCACTGTTTTTACGCGCTTGACCGTATCCCGACGTCGGGCGATTTTCAACGGATCAGAAATATGATTTCGATCGCGAACGATGCAATAGCACATACCGGAATCGGGTTAAACTGTTTCGTATTGTGTTAGAAGGTCGTTATCGATTACGCGTCACGAGAAAGGCTTCGTGGATTCTTCGTCGGGCTTCTGGGACGTGCGTTTCACTTATAGGCAACAAGACGCGTAGCGTAATATGCATAATAACAATACGTAAAACGTTTCAACCCCTACCACGATTCGTGAGCGCTCCGCTGGCTCGACGCGTGTGACCGTTCCGCCCGTTCGGACTTGACGAAACGACGAGACGAGTGTCATAACGGACCCGTTTTCGCCCACGCCGACAACAAACATCTGTCGACGGAATTATGTACACGTGTGTCGATCGGTTATTGTTTCTTTTCTTTTTTTTCCAAACAAATAACATCGGGACGGCGGAGACAAACACCAGTGGCGCCCATCAAATTCCTAAAAAATAAAAAAGAAAAGAAACGTTAGTCAATTTTCGGTTTTTAGCCCAACAAAAACAGCTAAACGCTACAGCCGGCCAAAACACGCGTGTACAATATACTCCGAATGACTCGTGCGGACGAGAACGTTTTTCGAGTTTTCAATCGTAAACCCCGGCCGGAGGGCGACATCGACGACCCGACCGAGCGGGCACGTGAAAAAACCGGCCAAAAAAAACAAACAAACAAAAATCGAACGATCTCGTAAACGGCAAAACGCGAAACGCAAACGAACATCGTGTACGTGTACGCCGGACATACGAGGGCCATTAACGGAATTACCGGGGCCGGGAACCCGTAATTTAAATCAATTACCGACAAAACGCGTCTTATCCGGGATCTACCCTCCCCCCCCCACCGGAACGCTCGCGACATGGCGTGCGCCCCGTCAATTATTCACGGGCCCGCGTTCGCATACATTACGCACCGTGGCCGGGGCGGGATAATTAACCGTAAAAACCGAACAGAACAGAAAAAACACCACTCGAACGTTGCACGCGGAAGACTAACCTAACCTTCGTGTCCGTCGCGCGTCATCTCCCGCGTAATTACCGTTATCATCGTAATTATCGGTCGTTATCGTCGTCGTCATCGCGGCTTCTCGTTCGGCCGGCGCGCGCCGCGCCCCGACGTTACGATCCGTCCGGGACGCGTACGCACGGCTCGCGATCAATCACGGGGACGGGGACGATCGGTTTCCGGGTGCTCGGACGAGTACACCGAACCGACGGCAAATTCGTTCGGCGCGAAAAAATCCAGTCTCGACGACGTGGCTTCGCTGTTTCGTCACGGAGAACTCGCGGTCGACTACCCACGACCACCGCCGTCTCAGTCGTCTCGTTCGTCCGTGATGATATTGGACGGCTCGAGTTTGGCCGTGTACGTGCATTAACGGCACGTCACCTCCGCTATGGAATGTTTATTGATCGTGTTTAGGCGACGATAGAAAACCGGGAATCGTATCCGTTACAATACGCCGCGAGCTATTTGAAAAACGGAGAGCACAAAGAGAGTCGAGTACGACGACGCGCTTTTGTTTCGTTTCGTTTTTTATCGAAAGCAATTCGTCGCGAGATCCCGTCGATCTCCCGTGTCTTTTATTCAAACGTTTGTTCCGTGATTATTAAAAGCTCCAACGGCATTTCCATTAACGGTGATTTTCGTATTTTTTCGTTTTGTTGATTTATCAAGGGTTAAACACTACGCGCGTAAACGAGTGGGCGCGTCACGCTCCGAACGCGTAAACAACAATGGACGTATAGACGTATAAAAGAGAAATGACGTGGGGCGTAGTGCACTGGCGACGGGGGAGAGCGTGTATTCGCGTTTGTTTCGCGTTCCCGATAAACATTTCTCGAGTCGAACACAGTGCCGGTCGTTGGTCGAAATCGATTATACGTCGGCGTGTACGGGCCCGACGGTGTCCTAAACGACGCGCGAACATTTAAAACGCGACAAACAACGACCAGACCGTTGAAACTTGCAGCTTTGAAACTCGCAGGGACGCGTAACGAGGCGCGCGTATTGTTCGGACGTCGGATCTTCCGGTTGAAACCAGGACGTTCGGTATTTCGGCGCGACGAGTGTCGAGTGGACGGTATAATGATTAGCGGACATGGGTGCCCCATAGGATAATATTTAGGGGGGGGACAAAATAATTTATTACTTTTGATAAGCAAAAAAAAAGGTTAGGTTCAATAATTTAATGTAGTCTTGTGTTATTTCATCAATGTATGATATTGATTTTAATTTCCAATAATCATACCAAATTAAACCATTTATATTTATAACTGTTGTATCTTCACTGTTGTATTATCACAGAAGAAACGGAAGGGAAATTTGTTCAATAAACAAATATATTAATAAATATAAAATTACTTAAAATATTTTTATTTATGTTAAAAAAATAAAACGTCGACCTTTACAATGGCAATGTGAAAATACCAATTTTAGCAACTATACTTATTTTCCAATTTTTCCCAATGGGCGCCCGTGTTAGCGGATACGTATGTTTATGCAGAGTTGTTGAGTGACAACGAGCGAGACGGGGAGCTGGTAGTCGGACGGTTTCATTTAGTTCGCGCCGACAGAAAAAACCGCCTCTGGCCCGCGGGTGTGTCTGTTTTGTACGGCAGCAGTGGCGCCGCCGGACTGTTTTCGAGCGTGTGGTGCAAACCATCCGTTTCTAGGCACCGTCGAAGATTTGCATTCGATCGTTCGGGTTCGCGAAGGCAATACATAAAACGGCGCGATCGCATGGGACTGACGTTTAAACGCGGCGTTTCGATAGTACGGCCCCACGACGATAACGGTCCGAGACACTAGCCGTTTTTTTTTCATTTTGTAATTCATCACACCAAACCATACGTGATACGGTACAAATAACATAACGGCCGACGTTCGATCAGGTAAACAACGACGAGCGTAGATATTAACCGAACGCTGGGAGAACGGGACGGCGCGGTGCGAGTTAAGTCGCGAGGGGGACGGGGCGCGTTCGGTCAATTAGGAAATGTTTAATGATAAAATCGGTCGGCGCGCGGGCACGTTTTCGCGGAGAGCAGGACGACGACGGGATAGGGTGAAAAAACGAGCGGCGGCGTGCGGGCGGGCGAGAAGGGTAGCGCGGTTTTTATTACGCGAAGAGCGCGGGCACACACCGCGCTGGAACACGAACACAAAAAGATATTTAGCCCGAAACCACTCCGCGTTTCCCCGTGGGCCGAATACGCGTCGAAATTAAAAAACACGCGCGCCGACCCTTCCGGCCGCGTTCGTTCATTACTACGCGCCGAGCCGAAAAATTAGTCGGCCCGTCTCCGAGTCACAGACGGCCGCACGTCCCCAGTCACCGTTTCCTGGGGATCTTCGATCGCACGTTCTAAACGATTTTTGACGACGCGTCACGACGTGACGACACCGACTCGGGTCGTTAAACCCGACAAACGATCGAGTTGAAATCAATCGGGTGAATTATTGATTATTATTGTGAATTTAAAACCATACACTTACGAAAAAAATTCGTTGGGGCGAGGCGTTTGGAGTCTAGACCTCCTCAGCGTTAGGTTCTTGCGTACCCCGTCAAGTTCGATGTATACTTCTCGCTCCGGACAATGACGACGAGGATCGGGATTCGCGTGCGATTTCAAAACGTACGCGGACGAGCTCCAGAACGCTGTAGGTCGTCTTGAACGAGACCGTATTTACAAGGAGTGTCTTGGGGGGGGAGGGGGGATTTCAACCACACCACTATAGAGAATTTTTTCGAAAGTCTACGAACATACAGTCGTTTTTTACACTGTTCGTGCACTTGTAATAAACCCGACGTATTTTAAACAATTTATTAATTTTTTTTTTTATAAATACCCCGACGGCGATTGTGTTTTACGTGCTCGCGTGTATGTGTTTATAATTGAACAGTATTGACGTAAACCCGTTCGTATCCGTCAGTACGTCCGATTTATTTTTAGTTGACGCGTTTCTCTCAGTGCAATTTAACCAACTGCCGACAAATGACGAACGCGGGGCTGTTGCTTCGCGGACGTTTCGGGTTGTTTTATAACGCGTTACTATGTAACGTCCTCTCTCCCTACTCTTCCATACTGAGAGTTTTGTTTATTTTATCGAGTTTTCGAGGACTCGACCTCGGTGTGTGATACTTATTATTATGGATTAGGGTTACCTTGTGTAAATAAATCGAGATACAAGTAAATTTATACGATTGTATCTTTAATACTACCAAACGCTGAGGGTCTTTAAGCGAGGTGATAGACGAGATCCTCTGGTGGCCTCTTCACTGGACGGTGTCTGATGTTCGACCCCTTACTCGTTCCATACTCATACCTACGTACCGTCTGGTTATGCGGGTCACGCCCCGAAAACCCATAATCAGCACTTCTCTCGCCCCACCAGAGTAGTAGTACATGACGACTCGTCGTTACGACTACGACCTCGGACAATGACGGCGTTTCAGAATTTCGAAAACAACGCGCGATAACAGTCGTTTGAACAGTAACGCGGCACCCGATCAGGTGGTCCGTGTCTCGTTATCCGCTCGTTCATTGCGTGCTAAAAAAATGACCCCCCCCACACGGTTTGACGAGAAAACCGCGACAAGTCCGCTACTGCCGGTCTCGGTCCGTTCTCTCGCACGCTCCCCGACGGCGTTGTGATTTCTCCGCCTCCCCCTCACCCCCCAAATGAAAAAAAAATCGCACGTTACGCGTTACAATAACAACGTTATGGTTTTGTTGATTTTCACAGCGCAACAAAAGACCCGAACGATTTTCTTGTCCGCCCACCGTATTTACGCGCGTGTACCCCGCGGACGAACGAACGAACGAACAAAACGAAAAAAAAAGAGTTCGTTTGATCGCCGTTGTTTATTACTACGCCGCACTGGTATTATGCGCGCGGTCGCCACGACGAAGACGGCGAAGAGGACGGGCGACGAGGACGAGGACGACGGCCACTGGCGGCTGGCTCAATAAACAGGAAATAATTAAATATTATTCGCTCCGGCGCGGGGTTGTTATTATCTCGGTCGGGGACGAAACGCGAAAAAATTATAACGATATGAAAAATAACAAAACGAAAACGAAACGCGACAAACGACGAGCGAAAAAAACAAACAAACAAACAAACCAACAATAAAAAGCGAATACAAAACCCGTCGACTCATTGTTCGGTCCGTTCGCGACGCCCGTTTCGTTCACCTCCGCGACCGTATTTGTGTTATGTACCGTGTGCGTTCTCTCTCTCGTCTCCGATATAACAATAATGGCACACACACGTGCGCGCGCGCGCGAATAATATAATGAAATAACAACGTTTCCCGTTGTCGGCCGCGACACCCGCGCGTACGTTTTCCACGTGCGTTTTCGGACCATTTTTAAAAAAAGCCGAGCCGCACACGCCGGAGACGAGCGCGAAGCCACCGATTACGTAACGCGTCGCTCGTCTATTTGGAAACGGCACGCTGCCCCGGACGTGTTCGAACGCCGTCTGCGGAAAATACCGAAAAACGTACGACGGGAAGCTGTCGTTTTTAACAATACGTTCGGCGCACGTCCAATATTCGTATTCCTATAAATATTATAGGTTAGGTTATATTAAAATACCGATATTCATATCCCGTCGACTACACGAGCTTACGATCGTGTACGACCGTCGGGAATAGTTAGCGGGCGTTTTTGTTTTTTAACGACGAAAATAGCATTTTTTTATTTTTTTTTGTAACACACGAAACTTTAACGATGGACGCGCAATCTTCGTTTAACGGCGCGCGGGAGGATTCGGCGAGATAGCCGAAACGTATAGACGGAATACAATACAAATTCGTTTGGGTTGGTTGCCGGTGAAAAACGATTTCGACGTAAGACGCGGGAAAAGCAAACGAAAATCGTATAAAACTACGTTTCCCGTCGTTCTTGTTTTACAGGTGACAAATGCGCCGTGCGATTCTTACGATTGTAGTAGGCGTTTGTTTTGTTTTGGTCACGTTTTGAGTTCACGTTCCCGTTTGTTCGTCGACGTGTTCGCCGGATTCGAAAACGATCAATCGATACCGTTCGCGGTGACTAATGGTTTTTGGCGTCCTCGAGCACGACCACGGGACGTACGCGAGAACACGCGGTCCATAGGAAGTTAACGACTAACGTGCTGCACGTCAAGACTGACGCAGCCGCGTGTCCATCGAGCGTGACCGGCTGCGGCTTTAGGACGGCCACGCCTCTCAAATTCATAAAAAAATTCAATATATTTTTTAGGTTTTATTCTTTAGCGGATATCGTGCCAACGCCCGACAGTCGTTGACGTTAATTTGTTACTTAAAAATTTAGATTAATTAGAAAAAATTAAATCTTTCGACACAAAAATGTGACTAGAGCCTGAGAAAAGGCCGCGTCCGCACGAGCAACAGCATGAATAGTTTGGAAAACGTTTTCAAGTCTCGTTCGGTGTTTCTTTCAGACAATTTTCTTCGGGAGGGGTCATTTATATTACATCAAGAAAAAAAAATGAATTTTTTCCGATAACAATTACCTTTGTCTGTTATTATGGTTGCTGGCCGCCAATATAATCGAATACACAGAATTCACCGTGATATCAAAATCACATTAGTCTAACATTCGATATTTCGTTATCATTCTTCAAATTTTCTCGTGGGAGGGGGGCGTTGCGGTCTTAAACGTTCGCCGGGAGAACTCAACCCCTCCTCCCTCCCTGCCCAGAGAAACTCCCGAAAGAAACACTCTGGTCTCGTTTCGACCCTCGCCGAACGACTGACAATACTGTACTTGTCCGCGTCAACAGCAACACGCGTCCGCCGGCAACATGAAGTCCTTCGACGCACGAAACGAGCCGGCGGTCGGGGTGGAGGAGAAGTGGCCGAAACGTGTGCCGCAGTCCCGAAAAGACCGTCCGAGTCGGGGGGCGACTCTCCCGGTCGTCGTTATCCGTCGGGACGGGACGGGACGGGAGGAAGACCGCGTGTGAAAAACTCGCGGGAAGACGAATAAAAAAAAAAAAAATGATCGTTTTGGCGTACATGTATATATATATATTTTTTTTTAAATTTTTTATATGTATAAGAGTGTTTGGTTTGTTCGACGGACAATGCACGGAGATCACACGTTTTCGACCGGGACCGGGCGGCGATCGTGTGTACGTAAAAAAAAAAAAAAAAAAAACACAAGACAAACCGTTCTAAATTTATCGTTATGATAATGAAACAATGTACAGGTTAGGTTAGAATCGGCGACGACGTACATACCGCGTGAAACGGCGGGTCCGTTAGTAATGACGATGCGAAAAAAAAAAAAACGTTTTAACAATAAAAAATCCGATGAAAAAATTGAAAAAATTGAAAAACAAAAAACCCCGTTACGTCTAAGATATACAATAATGTACAATGTACGATAACAACACGTGGTAACTCGGAAAATAATAATAATAATAAAAAAATAAAAAAAAAACACCCCGCTACATTTGTACGCGTACGGGAAATGATTTACACGCTTGATAAATAGGTTTTCGGAAGAAACAAACAAACCGGGCCCGAATTCCGTAACCGTTACCGTAACACGATTCGTCTTTGAACCGTATATAACGTATAAACATATCGGCATCGCTACTCAGCTAAAACGTTATAGTAATTTTTTATTTTAAAACCCCCTCGTTCATATAATATGTACACGTTTAAATTACAATAATAATAATAATAATAATAATAGTATTTAATGACGATTTCGATGTTGCGACACGCGCGATTTTTACACGGCCGTCAATTGATCGGGACGAGAAACGTTTTCAAACTGGCTCAGCGTTATCTCCGGGCGTACGACGCGTCTCGACCGGTCGTCGTTTGTAATGACGATGATAACAATAACGGCAATAATAATAGTGACCGAACACGATTGACGACGGTCGGTAGAACACGATAAATAAAAACACGGTGCGAGCACGCAAAGCGCGTGTATATGGGATAACGCGGAAAAACGCGCGTCGGCGGGCGGACAGGCCGCGCGGACAGGCCGCGTGGACAGGCCGCGTGGACAGGCTGGGGGTGTTTGTTCCGGCGTGTTTGCGTTTTGGACGCGCGACACGAGCGCACGACGGACGACGGATGGGCCGACGCGGTTAGACGAGTCCGGTGAGCGGCGCCCTGGACACCGCGGGGCTGGCGGACATGGTGCGCGTGACCGTGGACGTGCTGGAACCGGCGTGGTGGTGCTGCTGCTGTTGCTGTTGCTGATGGTGATGGTGGTGATAGAACAGCGACGGCGGCGGCGGCGGAGGCGGCGGCGGTGCCGGCTGCGGCAACGGTTGCGGCAACGGTTGCGGCGGCTGCGGCGGATACTGCGTGGACGCGGACGTGTGCGGCGGCGTCGCCGTGCCGCCGCCGTTGACCGCGGCCACCGTGGTGGCCATGCCGCCGCCGCCGCCGCCGCCGTGGTGGTGATGGTGGTTGTGGTGATGGTGGTTGTGATGGCCGGCCGACTGTTGTTGGCTGGACTCGTGGTACAGGATGGGCACGCGGACCAGACGTTGCGCGGCGTGCGCCATGTTGGCCGCCTCGATCTCGGCCGCCACCTGTCGCTTCCACTTGTTCCGCCTGTTCTGGAACCAGATCTTCACTTGGGTCTCGGTCAGGTGGAGGGACGCGGCCAGCCCCGCCCGTTCCGAGCTGGACAGGTACCGTTTGATGTCGAACGTGGACTCGAGCTGGAACACCTGGCTCCGCGAGAACACCGTCCGCGTCTTCTTCTTGCGCTTTCCGCCCGCGCCGCCGCCGCCGCCGCCGTGATGGTTCATGTCCTTCTTGTCGTCGTTCGCCCCGTCGTCCGCCATGTCGTCCTCGTCGTCGTCCATCGACACGTTCGCGTTGACCGACTGGTCCGCGTAACGGACGCCGCCGCAGTTGCCCGCGAACCTGCGCTGCTGGTGGTTGCCATGAGGCGATCCCGTAACGCCTCCGCCGCCTCCGCCGCCTCCGCCGCCTCCGCCTCCGCCACCGTTGTCTTCGCCGGTCGACCATCCGTCCGGACTGTGGCCGGCCAGCGACGACGTGCCGCCCGTGTTGACGCCCACGCTGTGCGGCGTGCTCGGGCGGCTGTTCTCTTCGTTCGCCGAGCTCGAACCGCCTGCAAACACCACGCGAAACCACACGGTATCGTCATCATTGTTTCATTTTAAGGTTAGGTTTAGCCACGTCGGCTTCGCGCAAACATGGTAGAGGAGTCCATGATTTGCAACAACAAAACAAAGAAGATTACGCTTTGTCGAAAAAAATTTACAATAATTGACAGACTCGTAATTTTGGTTAAATTTTGTCCTTTTAAAAAAAATCACCTTCCTCCCCCCCTCAAATTTTAGTTAAGGATCAGCGCCTGGAAGCGAGTTCGGTGCGGTGTGTCTAGACGCTGTGGGTTAGGTAGCTACAAGCACGACAAGCACGTCTGTCCGGCGGTTTTCTCAGCGCTTATAATTTCTTATATAACGGTTTACATTCGTAAGTCGACGCGTGCATTTCGCGTGTAAAACGGACGGTTTCTGAAATCCGGTCGGTATTTGATTACGTCGTCCTGTGCGTCAATTCGGAATAATAGTTTTGATCATTACTTTTTTCTCCTAACTTCCAAAACGCGCGTTTAAATTTCATGGCGAGGGAGACTAATGCTTTCTATCACCCCCCCCCCTCACACACACACACACACCACCACCACAATAGCCCGTTTTGTGTTTACCGCGGGCACGACGACAAGCGGAACGAACGAACGAACGCGGACGATACCCCGACGTCGGTGTCGATATCGGCCCGGTGCCGTCGGAAGACCCGAAAGCACGGGAAACGAAAACGGTTGAGTTTCCGCAGGAAACCCGATACGGTCCGTACGGAATTTCGTGTCGGTTTCGTTCCGGGCTCGTCGACGGTCACGCACGACACAGCGTCGGACGGTTTCCCCCGGTCGAGCCGACGTCGCGATCACACGCGGACTTGGCGGACGTGTGCGCGCGAAGTCCGATACGGCCGATTTGGAAACGCGAAAAGTCGACGTTGACCGCGTAGAACTCGTAGATCCTCGATCAACGCGCGTCGGATGTAGCGACATCGTAGAAACTTAACGATTGCTCGAGCAGTTTCGAGATCCTGGACGCCACGCCGTTGTCGACGTGCGCGGCAATAACGACCTGAAGGTACGTCGAGAAGGAACGTCGTGTAAAACGATATACGGTCGTAAAGCGTGCCCGGCCCGTTGACGTCGTGTCGAGTCGTGTCCGAAAACAATACGCGCGCGCGGTTGAGTTTCGTGTGCGATCGACGCCGCGCGAAGCCTTAAACGTCGGCAGTTTACGAAACGGGCGCGCGCGAAACCTTTGAACGTCTTCACGTGCAAAACGAATTGCCGAAGCCATTGCGTCGCCACGATTACGGCCGCGCACCAGTTGTAAACGACGTTGCTTACACCATCCCCCGCCCCTCCCCGACTCGGTGACTTAGCGGCGCGGACGGCGATTTTTTTCGGGCAGGCGGAGGCTTGAGAGAGCAAATCCGACTCGGATCGTTCGGGAACACGAGAGAAAAACGGGTATCACGTGTGTCGGCGCTGTGGTGCGATATTTCGAAACGTCGTTTTCACTGGGGACGACCACTGCGAGAAATGTTGAACGTTCTCAGCAAGCCGTTCTGATCGCTTTGTTCAGTGCCGTCGTGTGTGAAACGGAAAGTTTTTTTTTATGATTTTTGTAAAACGTTCGGTAAACGATAAGGTGGCAGACGATGAAAAATTTACATTCGTTATCGTCGAAAAGACTTTCTCGTAGAAAAGCACGACTTTGCTAGAATTTTGCCGGGACGCGATCGACCTTTCCGCGGACGAATCACGAAATTCGTTGTATTTATTTATTTCCGGTTCGCCCTCTAATGCTTATTGTTCTTCGTGAGTCCCACGCTCGTATTGACTCGACGATAGATTCGTTATGGGATTATGCCGAGCTCTTATTCACTGTCGCACTATTGGTTATTGTTTTTCGTTGACGCGTATTTTGATCGTTTGTCAGACGACACGGTATAAACCGAAGCCGAACCATAACTCGATCGCGGATTATATTACAATCGATATTCGGTACTTGATACCGTCCGTTTTTCAAATCGACGTCGAACGTCACCACCAAACACACACACGCGCGTTATTTCGTTATATTATCATTCCGTTCTGACAACGGACGGCGACGAACGTCCCGGGCGATTTATGATATTTCAATTTATCGGGTCGTTTGTATGTTCGACGAAACATGGAGTAGACTGGCGTCGGAGGAGTGCACCGAAAACCGTTCTCCGTTCCACCAGGTGAACGAACACGGGAACCGTACGAGCCGGGGTGCGTTTATCGATAAGACTTGGTGGTCGCCGCCGGTCTACCGACCCTAAGGCCTGTGCGTCTGGTAGTAACCATGTGCAAAGAAACGAACTTTGGTTTAAGCTATTGGCTCGATGCGGCGAAACTGGTCGGCTCGCAACAGGAACGTCGTTCCTAATGCGCTGCGTATTTGTGTGTTCGGTCGTCGTTTCGTAAGTTCGTACGGCATTTTCAACGACGAACGAAAACGAAAACGTCTCGTACGGCCAAAAAGGTTTAAACACCGAATCGTAATAATTTTCGATAGAGTGAAAATTCTCGGTAGACCGTTGACCGCGGTATGAAACTTAAAATCTAATCGAAACCGGCGGCGGAAATCACGGACGTTTCGATCGTCCGCGGACACCTGCCAGAAGCGTCGGATTTCATCGTCGGCCCGTCCGCGCCGTAATGAGACGACGACGTCGTTTCCGCACGGGCCCGGGCGTCGTGTTTCGCGTTTCTCGTTAGCGTTACCGACGTTACGATTGGCGGCCAATTAGCGGCCGTCTCGCCGACGTCTTCTCGCGTTACGATCCTATTCTCCCCTCCCCCCACCACCGCAGGGTCACGTGCGTTTTGTCGTAACGGCCGCCGTCGTCCGGACGAGGTGCGTTCACGCCGACGACACCGAAAATCGTTCCTCCCCCACCCAACGCCGAACGTTTTCTCTGGACTGCCGACACGGCATTTCTAAAGTCGCTGCACCACGTGTCCCCGGACGCCGCGGCGGCCGAAGCGCAGCGATAGTTCTCGCGACGCGCTTACCGGTCGGACTGATGGCCGCCGACAACGGCTGTGACCACGCGGAGTACCAGTGCTTGTCCAACGCGTTGCCCGTGGTGCCGGCGATGCCCACGCCCGGGTACAGCATGAACGGGCTCCGGCCCGACGCCGCCGCGGCCAGCGCCCCGAAGTGGCTCATCAGGCCCAACCTGCGCGACAGAAATCAAAAAAAAAAACGATTATACTCGACGACGACGATAATGTCCCGACGAGGGGCGGGTAAAGCTTAAAAAACGTTTTCAAACAAAACAAAAAAAAACGCTCGACGGTTTCTCGTATCCGATGACGTACAAATTGTTTATTTTCGTTCAATAAATTGACCTACGCGAATACGTGGACGGCGGACGGCCTCGTGAACGAAACCCGAGCGCTGAAAAACCGCGAATCGAACCGCTGCGCAAAAGCGTGATAAGGACGGCGCAGACGTGATTAGACGGCCGAACAACTCTGGACTTTAGTTTTATTATCGTTAATTAATTTCGATCGATGAACACCGATCGAAAGGCCCATTGTGTGTTAAACGTTCGTCGTGAAAGTGTCGATAGCAAAAAAAATAAAAAAAAATCATCGAACAGTTGATTAGAACGTTTGCAACGGAATGCGTCCGCGAAGATTTCGACTCTTATTTGATAACGAATGAATAGCATATAATTTTAACGTGTTTTTTGTAGATCGCAGAGAATACAATTTATTTTAAGTACTTTTTGGTGTTTGATTTGTATATGCCCCCCCCCCACCTCATTGATAAATTTCCTGCGGTCGTTCGCGTAGATTACAAAAACGGAGCTATTGACGCGATCGATGAAACGGACCAGACATTTTCGCCAGCGGGGGACGTCGTCGCGTTAAACGATTTACGTACATCGATCTGTATACCGGCCAAAGGGTTTCGGACTCGTGACAATGCGTATTGTGTATCGCGCCAAGTTAAAATTACAATTTTAAAAAGTGAGCGTGCTCATTCAAAAAAAAAAAAAACAATAAAAAATTGTTGATGATAAATTGATAATAAATCGATATTCCGTACAATAAATTTAATGATAACGCGAGTTTCGCGTTCCACGCGATTTGAATATTACCGATAATCGCGGTGGTTCTTGGTCACTTGGCGGTTCGATAGTTCCGTAGAAACAGTTTGTGTTACCGGGTAAAACGTTCGAAACAAACGGATAATATACTTTTCGATAGGTAAATAGTTATGCGTTTGAATCATAACTATGGTTTCAAATTATAGAAATTTATCCTGACGTAAATCATCGATCAAATTCCTTAGCGTTTACGTATATATTTAACTTTATTTTTAAAGATACCAGGATCCAGACGATACTTTAAATCCTGACGATCCAGTTTCTATGTAAAAAAAAATTTAAATCTTTAGCAACGTGGGTACCTAAATATCTGTATAAACAATTAATTCGTTTTAATTTATTTATTATCAGTTATATTGTATGCGAATATGTTGAAATGGGCAAAAGCCTTATGTATTATTCAGGATTTCGCGCACACCCATCATCACGTACTAAAAGTGTTACGTGTTATATACGCGCACTATCCGCTTTAGCCTCAAAACGCTGTCGTTCACTATTCGCCCGAATCTGATGGTATACGATACGTTTCGCGTACGTTTGGTCGACATTCAAAAATCGGTTCCCGACGAGATACGCCCGTCGTCGCGCACACACAATTATGTTTTAGATCACGTGACCACGGTGTTGCGTCAATACTGAAATGTTGAAAATGTTCGATTTTTCGAAAACACATATCAATCGTTATTTTTATTATTATCAACCGTTTTGTTTTTCTCTTCTCGCGCGTTAAACACGCGACATTTCGCAAAACGCATTATTTCGAATGTCCCGGGCGTACCGTCATTTGTTATACGACGTTTTACCGTTTTTTTTACCGTTTTTTTTTTTCGTGGGTGGTGTTTATGACGTCAATTTCTCAGTCCTAGTGAATAATGCAATACGATAAGGTCGCGGCTACGGTCACGCGACGGACGTTTTGAAAGGCGCGGCGCACTTACGCGAATTAGGATATCTCGGTACGACGACATGCACATGCACGTTGCGTTTTCACGTTCGTTTCGAAACGTTTTACGATTGAATAAACGAACGTTTCACGGCGCTATGCGGTCGTGCTCGAATTGCCGAACTGTAAGTACGCAACGTGTCTAACGGTATGGTCGTGCCGGCCTAAGGACGGACGTTTATCAGACATCCACCGTCCGAGTACGACGGACGTCGTGATAGCGATCTAACAAGCGATCTAACGAACGACGTCGACGAGCAAGGCCGTTTTGTTTGTTCGAGCTGGCGATATGATTCCTATTTAACGTCAAATGATTTTCAGGGGTTTTTTTTACGTGTGATAAAACAATCGATTCTTATCTCCGCCGACGAGCGCCCGTTCGTTCAGACGTGGCCGTGCGCACGGGTCTCGAGTCGAGTTTAAAATTAAATATTTAATCGTTCGATAATGGCGTCGGCGGTGCGACCAACTTTCACGGTTTGTAATATACATAACCCGTTAAAAGCATTCGGTGCCGCGTGCGTTCGTTTATGTCAGACACGCGAGGGCTGACGAAATTTCACGAACTCGTGCGCGGAGAATGATGGTTTTCCACTACGAAGAGAATAAAAACTCCATCGCGCGGTGTAATCCATACCGTCCTGGCTTTTAAATGGACTGTATGTCAATGTTTTTCTTTTGGATTCGAAATCAAAACAATACGGTTTTGTTTGCCGCAACTACTGTTTTAGTAAAACTCAACACTAATAATCGTTGCACGAGATGTGCTGGCCAGCAGAGGGAAAAGAAAAGAAACTACTTCTAAATACAATATTATTTACTAAGCGTATGACTAAATTTATATTAAAAAAAGACCGTGCTATGGTGGGTGATGGTTATACTTGACGTGTATCGGTCGGCACTGGTTGGAAACTTACAACTTTATGGTTATGCTAATTCAGCGTAGTGTCCAGAGGGAAGGGGGCAAAAAAACAAACACGAAAAAATCGATAATGTAGAATAACTTTAGTGATAATATTCACATAAGAGAACAACGTTTGTACGCATAACGGTCGAAAAACCTTGATCATCGACCGAACCCCGTAGTTCGCACGTCATGTTCAAAAAATAAAAATAAACGGATCGAAAAAGTTCAAAATAATTTTAAATGAACAGACACGCGCGGTTTTTTGGTTTTTCTTCCGCGCTCCGGATTTCGACGATTCATTCGTGTCTAGAATCGGCGACCACTCTGCGATTATCCGTCCGTGACCGTTGCCATTCGTGCGACGAACGTGAATAATCGAACGGGCGCAACGTTCGCGAGCGAATCGATAAAACCGGAGCCGACCGCCGGCGACTCGAAAACGGAAATCAATGACGGACGACAAACCGCACGTCGGAAACAATCCGATTCTGATCGACAAACACGACGCGATCCGACACGAATCGTTCGACAATGGCGGCCCGAAAAAAACGGGTTATTGGTTTATGATATGTATGACCGGCGACAACGGCGAAATACGCGACGGTTGCGCGAAATCCGAATTCGTGAAGGCGCGCGGTTACCGGAGTCGTTGTAACACGGTACGCGAAGCGCGTTGTCGCGACACGTCGAGTTCTTCTGCCGTGCCGCGGGAGAAGCGGAATTTCCAAAAACCACGGGACGTGCCAAAGACCCGGTCGCCAAAGACCCGGCGATCCGACCGACGGACAAGACCGTGGTCGTCGAGCGGCGCGAATCCCCCGTGCCCCGCCGGTCGCGTTTATCGCGCGATCCGATTGGCCGTACGGTGTTTATTTAACCGGCAATGCGCGCGGCCTGGCCAAGAGGGTTAGGCGGACTCGCGTCGCCGGCGGAGTTCATCGCGAATGGCCGCCGGTTCCGGTCGATTGCGATCGGGCGCGTCCCGACCAACGCATTACTCGTAATTGATACGGGGTCGAGACGCACGCGATCCGTCGTTCGCTATACCGTTTCGCGCGATTTCCCTCGTTATCGGATCGCCGCGCGAAACCCACAGAAACAACGGTGTCCCGTCGCCGCGTCCGAGAACCAGCGAAATCGCCCGACTTTCCGATACTGTTGCCGGTATGATAATGATACCACGCGATTTGCTGCCATTGTTGTTGGCCGTACTCGAACGTACTTTGGCACGAACAAAACGTGTGTGTCGTCATTCGTTTCGCGGGACCTCATCAACCGGCGGCGGTCGCGAGCACAAATCGTTACTTCCGTCGACTTATGTCGGAAGAAAACGAAAGCTTTACGATACCTTTCCACTCGTATTTATCGTAGTTGCGGACGGGACACGAATAAACAGTCCGTTCGTCACGCCACCCCGGTCACGTTTATCGCGCGATCCGATTGGCCGCCGTCGCGGGTGTTCGCGGGATTTACTCGGGCGCTAGTGTGGGTTAGCCGAGAGGGTTTGGCCGCCCGGTCCGGTCAATTATATCGGGCGCGTCCCTCGAACGAACGCATTACTCGTAATTGATAGCCCGCCCGAGCACGCGATCGTCGTCCCGTCCCGTCCCGTCCCGTCCCGTCCGTCGTGTACGCGTTTTTTCCACGCCGAATCCACGACCGAATCGGGCTCCCGCCGTCTCTAGTCGAACGCGTCTTAGCCCATTCCGGGCTGGAAATCGCGAGACTTCTTTTTCGGTCCCGTCCCGTCTCGCCTTCCGCTGTGTCCCAGCGTGTGTCGATGGCGCGAGCACGTTTTGGTCTTTGGCTTTTTCCCGTCTGATCTGTTATGTCCGTTCGTTCGTTCGTTTTCAGTAGGAAAATTTACCACAACGGATACGATCTACGGTACAGCAATGGTTTTAAATGACTAGATAACTTCAGCTACAATCACTACGCGTGACGTCCCGAATCCCGGGGTATTTTCGTTCTTATCGACATCAACGTGTACATTTTTTTTTACTATTAACTTTTATAGCCGACAACAAAAACTAAAAATGATTTTTAATTTCGCCTGAGGCGGGTGGGTTTTTTTTCATATAATAAACGTGCGATTCGCGCCGCCTAAAAGCATTATATAATTTTCGAACTTTTCGTTATTTTACCGTTCTGCGGAAATTCTATCTGTACGTCGAACGAGCAATTTCATATAACTAATTGAATATCATACAAATATATATATATATATATATTCGCGAATAGTAACGCGCAATCATAAAACTTCTATAAAAACCGTATTACGATTTGTAGCCGCAGCTCGAACACATTTCTATTCGGATTACGCGTCATTGTAATATCCTATACAGATTATGTTTATACACACGCACGGTATATATTCACAAATAGAAGCGATTTATGTATATTTACGCGAGTTAATACGGTTAAGCTCTGAAGCCCCGACTTTATAATATATATAAGTATACGTACAGAAATCGTTTTTATTGCACGCGGCATCGACGTAATCACCAGGCGAAACAATAAATATACGAGCGATTCGACGTAGGAATAACAGCGAAGTTCTAAAATGATAAATGGGGTAAAATAAAACGCGACGACGCGGCTCCCGTAGATGGATCGCGTACACTCTATGGAGTCGTACGTGTACATGACGATACACGGGACCGATTGCGTTTATTGACGGGATTCATTTCCGCGCACGACCTAACCTAAACGTCTCGAGCACGACGAATTCGACCGATTCAACGGGACGCTCGACGCTCGAGACGCAGACGGAAGTCAACCTTTTACGGAGCACGCGCGCCGCATTAGTTTTATGACGCCGTGGCCGTGGTGATCGGGCGCGTGACGATTCGCAATGTCGTTCGAATTGCCCCGATAGGCAACGTGACGTCGGTTTCCTATTCCTGCCGCGTCGTTTTTGCCGTATTCTCCTCGACCGAACACGGTTCAGCAACCAACAACCGGGAGTCGTATACGCCAAACGGAGAAATCGTTCTCTGGAGGGACCGAGGTCGGACTGCGCGTGGCCATAATAATAGGGCGACCCTTGGTGTACCGAGCCCGGGCGCCGTTGGACGCGGTAACTGGTACAAGTAACCGTACACGGATCTTGGCGATCCCAAAAAGGCTTCGGCATATCGGGGACTAATCACGGAACATCCTCGTCGCGGGAACAGTCACGAACACTCAATAAGTGCCCGTCGACCATGGGTCTCCCGTCGGGCGGCTTAGGGTACGACCCCATCTTCCGCAGATACAAAAGGGGAGCGTAGCCTTGGGTCGTGCTACACACGATCGGGCGGATGATGCCGATAGAAGGTTCGCGGTATGGCCCATTACTCTACAACTGGAAGAAAAGCTACTGGTTTTTGAAAACACAATACTGAGGAAGACCCAGTGGCCCGGTGTTTGATATGGGATTAAACGACACGAGGAAAAATACTGATCTAAGGTAAACCGCTGATGTTCCGTTGTTAACACGCTACATTGAACGTCAAAGGCCGCAGTGGTTTGATGACGCTATGCGAAAAGCAGAGACTACTTGTATAAGAGCAGCAATCGAATGGCGATCGACGGGAGAAAGACCTAGAAAGCGACGGACGGACGGGATAAAAAGAGTAGTGGAAACACCGTAGGTGGCGGCCAAAATTCTTACGGAATCGTGAAGCCAGTGAAGGGGGAGAAGAAGAAGAATATGACACACTTGCGGCGTTATCATTATTCGAATTAGTCGTGCCGAATACACGAGTCACGGAATGAAATCGGTATGTAATATTGACCACGGACGTCATTGCACGGGACAATACCGATTTCAGTCGGTCTACGTTCGGTGATCGTCCGTCGAGGCAACCTTATTCGCGTTGCACGTCGAAATTATGCCAGGCACGAAAAAATCGAACGAATTGAAAATTTCTAGTGAAACCCGGACGAACTGAAAGTTTACGTTCGTCGACGGGTGTAGACGATGGCCACGTTGGTCGGTACGAATGACCGAACGGACACCTCAAAAACGTTGCTGTTTACAAGTTTTCTTGACAACACTCGACGGGGTACGAGCGACGGACAAAGCGGCCGGAACTGAATACAACGACGCTCCCAAAAACATCTCATCACGTCGTTCGCGGCTTTTGGCACGTTTCCGGGTTTTGACGCGTGGTCTGAGTGGGTCGAAGCCCCGCAAGAAGAAAATCGACAGAGGCGTTGTAAGAAAACGATTTCCGACGTCGCCCAAGACGTTGAACCAACAAAAAAATCGTCAATAACGAAGTATTCAGGCGGGTAAGTCGGCCGAAAACGTCCGAACCGAAATGGGCCGATCGCGGCAATTGACGGGACGATGCGTTTTAAAACGCGCGCGTACGGTGTTTTTTTTTTTGAAATTTTTTTATGAATGCGCTGGCACTGGAGGAAACTGGATATCAATCGGGCAGACAGGCGGCGGCGGCGGCGGCGGCGACGGCTCGTTCGTCCGTTTATTATTATTATTATTGTTTTTTTTTTTTTTGTGCTAAAAACAGAAAAGGGGTCCGTTTTCAATCGTCTTTTGTGACGACGGAACGAGCGCGTTCTATTATTGAGTGCTCGAGCAACGTTTTTGCGTGTAATTAAGAGGGTCGTTTTAAAAATAATCACGATAATAATGGAAAAAAAAAAAACCTCCCGAATAAAATAAAAGAGTTAAGAGAGCAATTTATATGCCGTACACCACCGCTGGCGCGCACAAACATCAGGTATATATAGACATGTTAACAAAAAAAAAAACAAAAACAAAACAAACGACAATTCTCTCTGACTAAAACAATCCGCGAGACGTTTGTCGCGTACAAAAGCAATAGGAAAACGTTTTAGTAGATTTTCAATCTTTTTGTTTTGGCCCGCGTACAATTAATATTATTATTAATATTATTATTATTATTATTATTATTATTATTATTATTATTATTATTATTATTATTACCGTACAATGGGGTGACGTACTGTCGTCGCGCCGAGCGTCGTGCGTGTGGCGATAGTAGTGCGCAGCCGATTATTTTTATTTACACGAACGCCCGCGAGCGTACACACACACACACCCCGTAGGTACTTATTTGGCCTACACGATCAATTGTCATTCGTCAAGGCCGTGCGTTTTAGCCCGATCTATTTTGAAACTCGGTCATTTTTAAAAATTTTTTTTTTCAAATTCGTAACGTCTTAAAAAATCGGATTAATCGGACCGATTGAAAAAATTATTATTTAGTTTGAGGCTAAATGATGAATTAATCGTCCGTTCAAATATTTCGATTGAACGAAACCGACACGGAACGTATAAAATATACTGAATACCGTTCAGGGTTCGGTCGAAAATCATGGTCGATCCCGTCCGAACGGCATATCACACATGACAATTTATGGGAACGCGCGCCCAGTTAACAGACGATACGGATAAGGTACGAGCACGTGATTTTGTTTGAATCTCCAAGAACGCTGTTCCTGTTTTACCTAAAACATTTCGTTTTTTTTTTTTGACAATTAAGAAATTTAAGTAGATTTTTAAACGTGCCATGACAAAGATTTTTTTTTGCAAGTTCGTACCGCACCCGAAAATAGGCCCCGGACGAACGTAACTTAATCACACACCCTGTTTGTCGTGATTCGTGAAACATTATACGTGTTCGCGGACGATATTTATTATTTCGTTTCGGAAAAGATTCGCGACCGTTTATATCACAACAACACAATGTAGAAACCGAACTGTACAGTACGCGTTGCAATCACGGAGCGGTTCATACGATTTCGTTCGCGGTTTTCTCGTTCGAACGAACGTCGGTCGTCACGTTCGTAATACAGATCGGGCCGGATCGACCGTTTACACCGGGAAAACTACTTTGCGTCTTACGGAGAGTAACCGCATGGGTCGACGTAGTAAAACACAACGGCGTATTTAACGACGTTTTTTTTTCTTGTATTTCCACGTCAACTCACACGGGAAAACGTATCGCGACTTGAGGAGACGCATCGGTTCGTTCGGGAAGCGGCGTGTACGCGAACGAAATCGTCGAAAAATCAAAACGCGTCGTTTAGGAATTTCGCGAGCCCGAAGGGGACGGGGCGCAGCAATACGTGAGCGAAACGATTACGGGCGGCGCGGCCTTACCTGGACAACATCGCGTGGTCGGCGGCCGCGGCCAGATGCGCGGTGACGTCGAACGTGGCCGCTGCGGCCGCGGCGGCCGCGGCGGCTGCGGCGGCTGCGGCCGCGGCGTTGGCCGGCGACACGGCCGCGGTCGCGTTCTTGCACTGCGACGGTTTGTTGGCGCCGTGCGGCTTGTCCTTGCTGAGTATGCTCGAGATGGAGAACGACGTGTACGGCTGTGCGGCCGACGACGACTTGACGGCCGGCGAGTCGCGGCCGCCGCCGCCGCCGCCGCCGCCGCCGTTGTTGTTATCGTTGCCGGTGGTCATGGTGGCCGCGGTCGCGGTCGTGCCGCAGTCGCTGATGCCGGCGCGGCGGCGTACGTCGTCGTCGTCGTCGTCGTTGCCGGTCACGTCGATGCGCGGCGACTCGGACATGGTTCCGGCCGGTGGCGCGCGCGCACACACACCCGCGCGCGGGCGTTCGACGCGTACGGGCACGTTGTCCGCGGGACCGGTTTTTTCCGTTCGTTCGTTCGTTCGTTCCGAGTGCCGTACCGTGTGTGGATATCGCGACCGAACGACACGCCGCGGTGTGTGCGTGTGCGCGCGTGCGTGTACGACGACGGTGCGCGCGCGATTGTCGTCGTCGTCGTCGTCGGCCGGCCGGTCGGCTCGGGGCGGTCGGTACGGTCGGTACGGTGAACGCGCGCGCGCGCGCCTACATAATAATAATCACATAACGACCAGTGTGTTGTATACGGTTTGCGGTGTCGGAGCACTTAAACGGGCCGCCGTATTATTATTATTATTCTTTTTTTTCCGTATCCCTTCCTGCCCTCGTCCGATCGTCGTCGTTTGATGGTTGGCGGGGGGCAGGTGGCGGCCGCGTCTCGCCCCGCGGTCCCGCGCTACGCGGACATTTTAACCCCGCGCGCGCGCTCCGCCGCGGCCGTCGACGCCCCGCCCATCGCCTAAGCGACGCGCGCACCCCGGCCCATTGGTCCGAAAATACGGATTTCATCCCCCGCCGACCGACGCGACCCACCCCACGTCCGGGAAGACGCGCCGTCGCGCGCATTACCGGAGAGTCGCGCGTCGTTGTTACGACGCCGCGGCATATCCGTCCGGTCCGGGAACCCGTAACCATCGCGACCATTTTTTTTTTTTTTTAACGTTCCCCCCCAAATTGACCGTATAAACGTGTTTTCTGTAGTTCGAATTATGGCGCTCTTGATTCCCATCGATTCGTCTGACAGGCAAACGTGTCGAAACCGAAATCGAAACATCCGACCCTTTGGCGGCCCTCGCCGAAAATTTGAAAATCCCCGCGTTTTTTACCCGTTTTTCGTCTAGGAGTTTCCTAGACCGTCGACGGGTTCATATCCGTTGGTTTCTCTTCCTCTTGTGTCGTAGACATTTCTCTTTTTTTTGCTCCTTCGATGCTCAGACGAGTGCAATAATATCATGGCGTTTTAGGTTCCCGATATTATCGTTTTCAATATTTATTTTGGAAACATTCACGTCCTAACACTATCGCACGCCATGTTATCTATCTCGTTGTCGCGGTTCACAAAAAAAAAAATAAATAAATAAAACGCGATTAAAACGTCAAATGGATCGAATCGAAAATAAAATGAACAAAATGAACAAAAACCGAAATGGTTAACAGTCGAACGACAACCGTCCGACTCTGTACGCGTGCCCGGTGGGAAAAAAAGAATCCGTAGTCGACGTTAACCGTCCAAAAAAAAAAAAAGAGAAAAAATAGTCCGGCTAACCGTTAATATATAATTTACGGAAAACTTCGTTTCTACGTTTCGCGACGCTAGACAGATTAAAATAGAATTGTACACCGGAACAAGAATGACGAGTACGGGGAATAAGTGTGTGTACGAGAACAGGTTTACAACGCGATCGGGTCGGAAGTCACGTTTCGCGCACGTTATGTATTGTGATTTTATTGTTTGGACGACGATGCTCCACCCGAGAAATCAAACGCGGAAAACCAATAATTTTACCCGGTCCGATTCTCACGATATCCCAATAGCAGTCGATTCGTTCGTTTAAAAATGAAATCTAACAAGATTTTTTTTTCCGTTGGTTTTAAGTAGACGGTGCGATATGTATGTGTGTACACGGTGTACTACACGGTTTTTACAATAATTAGTAAACCTAACACGCTCGCGACAGCGACAAAAAAGCTGTTTCGTGTACTACGTTTCTTAAAAAAAAAAAAAAAAAAAAAAAAATAGCTATTTAACGTTATTAATTAATTTACAGATTTATGAAAAGATAGCGGAATGAAAAATAAACGTGAACCATTTTTTTAATTAAAATGAATAACACTCGTATTTTATGTAGCTACCCGTTTACATCTAAACGTTAAAAGGTATAAACCAAAATACCTACGATAATGTATATGACCATTGGTTTGTTTTTTTTTCATAATGAAATAATAAACGTAACGTTATATTGTCCGCCTAATTAATTTCAAACCGTACGTCAAAACATGTATATATATACATTTTATTTTCTAAATATTTTTTTTTATTAAAAAATAGGTTAGCTTGCCAATTCAATTTCATTTTTTTTTTTTTTTTACGTATCAACGGTTTTGTACAAATCACGTCGGTGGTTTAAAACATTTTTTTTTTTTCCTGAAAATTTTCGACGAAGAGGTAAAATATTAAATCGCACGTGAATAAGAAGAAATCGAAACGATCCTTGGAGCTGTACTTTTTTCATGAAATTTGTAAAGATTGAAAGCCGACGAGCAAGAAGATTAAATATCCGTTCAGTTCAATCACTATATTATGGAATATACACAGACCCTCCAAATGGGAATTTCAATTTCAGCGCATCGTACGTATACGATCAAAGACGGAACGTTTAGATTTTTTTATCCGCGAGAACAATGACCGCGTGCAACCCAACGAGATGCGAGCGAAGTGTTGCGTATTATTATTATTATTATTTTTTTCATCGTTGCAACAACGAACTCGCCGCATTTGCTTTGTACGCGTGTAATCAACGTTGACATCAACACTGCGCTCATTAGAATGGAATTTTATTATCCGTGACATAACTTGTACAACTGATCGTTTAAATATATGCGTATATTTTGAACTAGGAATTTACGGATTCGTACTTGTTACTCGACTAGCACGTTGTGTTTGTTTTCCGCACGGATTCGACCGGGTAAACGCCCGTAAATATATTTCAATGGACGTTCGGTTAACGAGACGACATTCGCGTGGATGAGGATAAACGTATCATCGAACATGTACATACGTCCTCTTGGCGCGTGATTGTTAGTGTGTTATGCGCAGATCGTATTGATTTCGTTGTTCGAGAAGACAACGCGTATGCATTTAAACTTTTGCAACACGCGTTTTACCGAAAACCATTTATTTTCATTCGCTTTTGTCCGGCTCGTTATAACAAGTGAAACTATAATACGTGTCCGGCATACAAAAAAGTACAACGCGCTTTATACCGCGCGTATATACGTTTAATTTCACCCGATTCTCACTGCCTCGGACGGTCCGCTATCCACTATTCAAACGCGTTCGCAGTGGTGTTAGGTCACTATTTTTTAAATTTTTTTTTTAAACGGGCACGCTTTTCCACAGCCGACGAAACATAAAATCACACGTTGACCCGATTATGGCCGACGTGTTTTCCCCGCCATCCGTCGGTGCACAGACGCGTCCTTTAAACTGTCCGTAATCGTGTTTCGTAGGTGTTCGTTGAATTGAGACGGATCGCACACGTTATCGAACGGCAGTGATGAACACGTGAATTTCGTCCGGGGACGGGCGGGGGCGCACGAAAAACGTCGAAATTCGTTTCCGACCAAACAACGGCGAATTTTGTCCGAACGTTTCGCTGGCGTTTCACGACGTCGAAGACGATTTTCCGGAACGTTACTGGGTTACGTACGGATATCGGCCCGACAACGCGCTCGCCGTAAACGTTTGTGCCGTGCAAAATACGGCGAAAATACGGCGAAAATCTCCTTTCCGCCGACGGGTTTCGTAACGCGTGCCGTGCCAATAACCGATCATCACCCGCCACGGTAACCGGTGTCCGACCGAAGCGCGGAAACGGAAAAATAAAGCGCCCGGCTTAACGTACGGCGGCGGCGGCTGTTATCCCCGACGGAATTCTCGTGCATCAGAATTAACGTAGGCCGACGGGGCGGAACAAATGTCGCGAGCGAAACAACAACATCCCTCGTCCGGAAATTCGAACAGCTTGTGTACGGTTATTAATAAACCAATATCGGAGCGGGACGGAGGGCGACCGAGTCTCGCGGCGGCGGCGGCGGCGGCGGCGGCACTCAATCAAAGCTATTAAAAGCTTTTTCTCGTCGACCGCGCGCGGCGACGATAACCCGACCCCCGGTAATGACGGTTATAGTACGGCGCGGTGGTTAATGGTTAGACAACGTTATATAATAACGTCGCGCTGTCATAACCTCGTAACGCGGTCCGGCCGTCCCGAGAGCTAATATTGTAATTTATGCGTGTACGACGACGTGCTCGTCGATAAATTCGATTGTACGCGTTCCGCGTCCGGCAGTCCAGAACGTTCGCGAACGTTCGTTTTGCTTTCGACTTGACGAGACAAAATCCTACCCATCCGAATACGCGTGGAGAATCAAACGTGATTTCGGAACAGTCGAAACGTTTTTACCGAGACCAGACCAGAAGCCATCTCCCGACGTAGTTTACGCGACGGCCGTTCTCGTTCGAGTTCACGTTCAAGCAACGCGCGACGGAGTTTTTTCAGAGGCACCCCGTTCCCGTCCCGAAAACCACCCCCTCGTAGCCACGATTCTTTTTTTGCCCAACTTGCCTTCACTTCGGAATGTTCGGCACTCGAGGACGTGCCGTCACGACCTCGCGTGAAACCCTTTACTCGCACGTTACCGCGGTGTGTTCGTCAAAAGACGAAAAAACGTTTCACTCGGGACGCACTAGCGCGTTATGAAACGATAATAATAATAATAATAATAATAAAAGGCAATAAACCGTATTCTACGTCGGTCGGTAAAACAACGGACGGGACGGAAATTTTTAACTGTTATGGTGAAACACGTTTCCGACGCGTAACGACAGGTTCCCACAGGATTTCGCCGACGCACAAACGCACGTCTGTCGTCCCGTGTCGAATTCCGTTGCGACTCCGCTGGTCCGTAAGACCCGTCGTACACCTCGTGTCTGTCCAAAACAAAACGGGTCCCATCGTGATCGTGTCCGTCCGTTTCGAGTTCCACAGCGACTGACGACGACGACGCAGTTGTCGAAATACGTGTACGCGCTTATCGTGTATAATTTTTTGTGATTTCGCGTTTTAAACGTTTTAGATTAGATTCTGATGAAATTTCGCGGTCTGAAAATAAACGACGGTCGAGCAACGAACTCAAATTAGTAACTTTTTTAAACGATAAAAAACAAAACACTCCGTTCCCTTAACGGTTATCCAAACATATAAACGATTGTTTATGAAACAAGTTCGTTGCCCAAAGTTTGGTGTATTTTGTATTTTTTTTTGTTGTATCTCCGATACGTGTATCCGGTATCTAGATACTCGACTTAGCGTACGTTGTCCATGGGTCCGTGACGGGACTGGACGCGGGTCAGGCCGAACGGGTTGACGGAGCGTACCGGTTGGGGCGCGGACGAAAAAAAAGACGTTGGCCGTGACCCGCGGACAACAGATACGCGCCGATGATAACCGGACTACGGGTAACACAAAAGGCCGTCGTGGTCGTCGAACCGAAAAACCGTGTGGAACGCGACGATTCGGCCGCGGCGTCGGTTTCTTCGCCCCGTCCGAATAATGGACGCCGCGCGCGCACAATACGGATTATAGCATTTTATTCGTGAGTCGCGGGTCGTCGTCGTCGTTGTGCGTTTCGCGGGACCGATGCGGGGACATGAGTACGCGCGCATTGTGTCCCGGAAAACATAATAAAAACATCGACAACATCAACAACAACAAAAACAACAATAATAACATGCGTTTTCGTCGACACGTGAAATACCCTAAGCCGATAAACGGACCGCGTGGATCGGACAGAGCGCGTACGGGCCGACAAAAGACGACGAGACGGGCGGCTCTCCTCCACGCCGTACGCATTGTGGTGTCCCCCGTCCGCGATCGCGCTGATCTTTTGCCGTCGGCCGCCCGTTTTCGTTCCTGTTCACGGGGCGCACCATGTCCAGACCGTTTAATTGATCCGGCGCGTCGATTGTTGTCCGTCAGTGGGGGGAGGGGGGGGGAGGTTCCCGACGTTCCGTTCCGTTTTTTTCACCCGCGAAAGGTTTTAGCGGTTACCCCGGGAACGAGTTCGGTACCCGACGTAAAAACCCAGCGCATATATCGTTTTAAAACTAACACGCCAGCCAAGACGTAATAGGAAATTGTATTTCTCTGATAACAGTAAAAGCCGGCCCTGCGTGACCGGCCGGTCGTGGGTCTCGGCGACGAGAGCGTGCGTGCGACAATACTCGAACGGTTCTCGGTTCGCCGTCAAAGAACAAACGCTTAGACGGGACAGCCGACGTTGGCTTCGACTTCGTGTTCACGGACGTGGCCGATGGGTTTTCGCCGGACGCCTGAAGGTTATACGCGCGTCCCGGTCGGTCCGGGTTCGGCGACTGGTGTAGTATCTGGAATTCGTGAAACGTCGTCCCGAACACGACGGTGATGACGGGTCGACATTTTCGTCACGAGCGAAAAACACGTTTGCAATGTCCAGAGGAAACGGCCGAAAAACATTCGTTCATTTTGGCGACATGAACACTGTTTTTCATTGTGCGTTTGAACTCGCACGCGTAGAAAACACGACTATACGTTTGTTGTTTGTGTGATACGCGGCGGACGTTCGTCGTTGGGCGCGCGAATCGTTTTTTCAAACTCCGGTTAACGGACGGCGGTCGCAACGCGATAAACGGGCGGGTGGCGTCCGAACCCGTCCAAATTGGATATATCCCGCGGGCGGATCTCGAGAACCGCGCCGTGTCGTCCATTACGCGGCGGCCCTCTAAAAGCCCGCGGCCGGATCCACTTACGCGCCGTTGTTGTCCGAGTAATTGGATGACGGCGCGGGGTCAGTCGTCGTCGTCGTCGCGAGCGTGTCGTAATGGCTCGAAATCCGGTTGCCGCGCGCCGCGTCTCCGCGAGACTTGTGAGGCGGACGCGCAAGTGAGGCGGACGCGAAAGGCGCGGTCGACCGGCGGGCGGGTACGTCGTGTGCGCGCGCGCGCGCGCGCGTCTATATATATAAGAAGAGCGGATGGCGGAAAATCGATGATGTGTTTAAAACGAGGGACGAGTCCCCGAAGGACCAGAAAAAGTTCGATCCGAAACGCGAAAAGCCGCGGCTAACTTCTCACTTAAGCACTTAAAATTCTTCGCCGCTGCCGCCGTCGCGTTATCTTCCCGGGGAAAAAAACGCAACGAGAGAAACACAACACCTGTTCGCATAAAATAATCGAAACTGTTTATCGAGTGGAATATGAGGTCGGCGGCGGCGAAAGTGCTCCAAGTCGTTGCCAACTACGTATGTGTACGCATACATATATACGTGTACAGCGCCGCAGTTACAGTTTCGGAGGCGCCCAACCGGGACGAGGGACGATTTTAAAGGTTTGACACTCCCTCGCGAAGATTACGTCGGTAAGCCGAGGACGATCGCGACACGAGATATTGATAACTACGATACAATACAAAATAAAACAATCATAATTATATTTTTATTTTACAAATAGGGAATAAAACACAAATTTTTAATCCCACGGTAAATGTTTGGTTTGGACGATGAACACGTGAGGCACCCTGACGTACTACACCGGCGGTAGTTGCGGCACTGCGCGTGTAGTATCAGAATACTATCGGCGTGTTCGCGCGAATAGAAACGAACCGATGTTGAAAACCCACCCGATCTTCGCGACGTGAGCTGATCGGTTACGAACGTGTTTCTCTGCGGACGTTCGAAATAGCCGTTTTTCGTTTATCCGACTCGGAACGACACTTGGTACGACGCTTGCAGTACGGGTTTTTTCAAGACAAAACAACGAATCAGATAGTCTATTCGGTAGGTTTCGTGCCTATATAGCCTATCGCTGTGGGGAAGTCGTGACGGCGATTAAACGGGGGATAAATCGCAAATCACTATTTTTTTTCCGCTCGTCCGTCGTTTTCGTTCAGCGGGCGGCTGTTGGGAAATGCAGTTTCGCCGTACTCTACGTCCGGTGTACACGACGAGCACACGACGGCCGGCAACAAACGTCGGGTTCGGTTAGATTTTGTATCGTCGCGGGGTGATTTACGAAGCGGACGGCTAGCGGACTGCGTGTGGTCTGCGGCGTATAGATTTTTTTCGTATTTTTTTCGTCTTTTTTTCAATTATTCAACGGTATAATACGATTGATTTTACGGGCGCCGACGGGACGCCGCCGCGCGAACGACCGAGAAACAAACGGCAGACGAGCGTGCACCGGCGCCGGAAAACAACAATAACAACAACAACAACAATAACGATAATAACAATAAAAAACAGACGTCCGCTCGTGCGGCAACAACGTGGAACGGCGCGGGAACTCGCGCAACACACGCCCGCCCACGCGTGTCCGCGGGGCCCGAAAACGAACGGACACTTCGCGGTGCCGAACGTATTTTCCGGAATACTCGAACCGCTGACCGGGTTGTGAGTACGGTAACGAAAAAAGAAAGAAAGGTCCGACGGGCCGTTTTAGGCGCGCTTTCGCAGGAAATCGTGAAACGTGTGAAAAACGCGATCGGCGCGACGACAGAAAACCGCCCGGTCACGATAATCGTAATTGTCGGTTGCCGACACCTCGCGCGACGCGAGACGACGCCCCGTTCCGGGGTCGTTTTACCGCGACACCGGAACGGACCGGGCCCGAGCCCGGATACATTACGCCGTTTGTTTCGTCTGCGTCTCCGTACGGAATACAATCAAAAACGAAACGAGAAAACACGACAATGATCCACTCGGACCGCTTTGTCCGGGAACGCCCCGGAGGGCCGTGCCCCGAAACGTACACGGTCTCTCGTATTGTGCGCGCGACCCGTTTCTCGAAACCGCGCCGCGTACATCGCCGTACACGGTTTTTTTTTATTTTTTTAAATTTTTTTTCATTATTTTCACGCGTAACCCGAAACCGCGATTCCCCCGACCACTTACCGCGATACCTCGTTCCGTGCCGGCCAATTATCGTCGCGCGATATGAAAACCGATTCCTCGGTACGCGCGTGTCGGATCGATTATTGTTATCGATACGGCAACGTAATTTCTTTTCTTTTTCTTTTTTTTTTATCGAATCCGATTGTTTAAAACACGCGAAAAGGACGTTTCAAAAAAAAAAAAAAAAACATTTTGGTCCAAGCATAAAAAAAGAATTTCGTTTTTTGGAAATTTTTTACCGTTTCTACACGCTACAAAAAGAATATAACACATGTTTTAATCTCAATTTACGGTCGACAATACCGAATCAGCCAATATTTAATAGGCATATACATATCACTGGGAATTCTCCAAGCAATTTTTATTATTTTTTTCCTCCCCCCACGCTCGCTCGTCGTAATATATGTGCGTACGGCCAGTATATCCGTTTACAACGAAAACAACTAATCAATTTGGAAACCGTATGTGTACGCGCATTTCCGTTTGTGAGGTTTTTTTTTTTTTATGTCTACATACATATATTGTATACGGCATATATCAAATAGGGTTTTTTTTTTTTTTGTGTTTAACTTTTGACCACGAGGTCTTTTCGGTCGAACGGCCACTATATATTATATTATAGCACAATCGTATAAGTTCCTTTTTTTTTTTTTTTATTCCCCATAATAGCGCAATACCCTTCATTATAATAATATGTACTTTTTTATCAGATCTCTCCGGTTCTGTTTTTTTTTTTCCCCATTCGTTTCTATACAGCGCTTTGTACGGATGTATATATTTTATTAAAAGTTTTACGCGCGTTTCGACGGCGGAAACGCGTTGAGTATTCGGCGTGCCCTTTGATATCCGTAGCCAAAGCTGTTATTTAGTCGAGGAAATATATATATATGTATACATATGCATTGTCTAGACCACCGAGTGCTATAGACATGCCTTCACATATACTTGTACGCATAGCGACGTGGAGTGAGCAAAATAGCGAAGTGCAGTGTGACCGTATTTGCGCGAGTAAAGTATTGCAGTCGACCGGGTTAGAAATCGCGGATATAGTCATTTAGCCTCGCTGTTTTGCTCAACTCGCTTCGCTGTGCATACAAGTATATGTGAAGGCATCTATGTAATACTCTGTGGTCTAGACAATGTATATGTATATATTCATTTACCACATTATCATAGATTAAACAGACGGAATTTAAATATAAACGGGGTAGAAATCGATTTGTACGATTTTTTTTTCTTACACACGGACATACTGCAGTTCACTATTTTGTTTGTCTCACATTTGTCTGGCTATGGCCACTCGTTGGTGGGATTACCATCGCCGTCCACGTCGTATAGTTTACTGTTACGTACAGTGACGTAGTCCTAAACTAATTTATGGACATGCGTGAAATCCTAAAAAATATATTTAAGGCTTTGCCTTCACACCTCTTTCAATATCTTAAACATATTCGCATATAATCGATACTTAAAAATAAAATATTAATTAAAAGTGTTTAAAATCTTATTTTTCGATATCTCGAACAAATGCATAAGCATTAATATATGTACAAACGCTTAGGAATTATACTTTAATTTAATCCAAAACACACAAAAACAATTAATTTGATCGATGATTTATGTCAAAATATTTTTATAATTTAAAACCACAGTTATAATTTAAACGCATAATTATTTACCAATATATTTCAATATTTTAACTTTTAAATAATTACCTGTCTAACAGTTAATAAAGTATATCATTGATTTACCTTTTCAGATCGTATTCTTCGTATGACAAATTTATTCGTCTAACTTTTAAACAATTTTCAATTATTATAATGTTCAATAGAGAATTAAATAAAAAAAAATCAAACCTCAAATACGAAAGACGTAATATAAATAATAATATCAATATTATCGCTTGTTTCCGCTCAGTTTCAAATTCCCATAAAAGATCTAAAAACAGATGGCCGTCAATAGAACAACTGTTCAACAGAAATATCAAACCGCCGAGGGATTTCATCGCGATTCTCAGTAATATTCAAAGGTGTAATTCCATGGAACGTAAAACTCGCATTATCATTCATTTATTGTACCGAATATCGAAAATCGATTTATTATCAATAATACGCACATTTTCTACCGCGTACCCGCGGGTCTTACAGTAATTTTTATTTGGTATATTCACTTCTTGAAATTTATAAGGACGATATATATACGGCACAGTTCCGTTGTTGTTCGTTTTCAAAACACGATATTTTCGATATTCGGTATTGTGAAAAAAAGAATATTTTTTTTTTTGGTGGGGTCGTACACGAAAAAGAAAACTCTTTTTAATCATTCGATTGGCCTTCGGCGAAACCTCGGATAGTCGACTATAACGTAAAGAAATTCGTCGGGGCGATACGCATATCGTACGTGTCTAACACGGACACAAAGTTTACCGTAAATATTTCGAACCGAAAAAAACGTAACCGTAAAATTGAAAAGCACATATTACTAACTCTATAGGCCGTCTGAAAATGACGCTTTAACGTGTCGAACCACTGGTCTCTTCTGCATAAAGAAAACCACTCGATGTCTGGTCGTAATAATTATTTTATTTAATACTACTGGACATCGAGTATTCGGGTTGGGTTAAGTCTAACGAACGGTCTAAGAATAGTGATGTTACAAATAAACTATTGATGTAATCGAGTCTGAGTGTTATTCAAAATTTATTAGCTTTTTAGTAAAAAAAGAAAACTATTATAGCTCAACAATCGATCACATCCAAGATCACATACCATAATAGTGATATACAAACACACGCACACATATATAGACAAAGGTCAAGATTTTAAAGCCGGACGTGAGAGTAAAATTAAGCACGGCTTTAACAAGGGATAGCGTGTCCGAAGACAGATATCCGACCAGGGAGGAGTTGGCGGAAAGAGCGTGGAAAAAAATGTTTGGGGACGTTTCTGGTGGAAAACGGGCGAGAAAGTGAACAGGTGACGGAAATCGGCAGTAATCGTGTCCGCGTTTGGGTAGGGTACGTGCAGGACTCTAATCGAACGCCGACACAAAAAAACGTGGTTAGGTGGTCAGCGGTTAGACGTCCATCCTGGGTAATTTAACGCGTAATTTAAAATCGTCGTCCACACACCACACGGTATTTCCGTCATGGGACCGGCGCGTAAATACCGCGGCAACAATGATTCGCGATCGTCGACGAAAACGTTACCGCGAACACGGTCCGGCGTCCGACCGTTTCCAGACGAACAATGATGGACGTGAGTGCCCGTGTTGCCCGGCCGGTCGACAATAGCACTCGAGTGTATCGCGAACGAATACGGTCGGCTCGGACGGTTTTTGATAACCGACAGTGTCTGATGACGGTGTACGAACGGATGCGATATAAATATTGTTATTATTATTATATGACGATCAAAACGTTTCCAGCGGGTAAGGGGTGTAGGGGGGACAAACATAATATATACATTTGCACGTATAAAGTGAACAGAAATCGATCGACCGCGCGTTCCGGTCTCATAAAAACGACGCGCACGGTTCGCGGCTTAAACATTTTGATTCGATTGTTACGCCCTTGGGCAAAAAAAAAAACTCATTTCAATTATATGTCATCCAGCCGAAATGTATAAATTTAGTCATCATCATCATCACTGGCGTTTAAAACTCTATTAGAGTTTTCGCCTTAATTTCCTTCCATTCTTTTACTCCCACGGTTTTAAGATCCTCTTCTACTACGTCAAGCCGTCTCTTTTTTCTAGTGCCTCTTCCCTTCCGGTTTCCATTCCATCACCGCCCTAATAATTTCGTCTTCGCTTTTTCTCATCGTGCGCCCAAACCACTGTAACATTTGTCCTTTTATGTAGCTACAGTGACTGGTGCTAAGCACAGTTCTTCCTGTACAATATACGTATAGTTAGTGATGGATGAAAATAAAAACGACGATTCACGCGCATATCGCGATTCGATTTTTTTCGCCCGTACAAAATTAAAAAAAAGAAAATGTTCCGTATACGACCGGACGACACACGCACACGCCGTACGTGTCTCGTGATATATCGGCCTCGAGGATTCGCCATTTAATCAATGGGGAATTCGCCACTGGGCAGGGTATGGTGGGTAGGGGGAATTAAAGTCTTCGGAGTCGGATGATTGCTAACGATACGGCGAAACGCTACACAATCGGTCCTTTATCGACTCCGCGGACGTCCGTTGCCCGGGCGTGCACGCGCACAATGCAACGGTCGTGCGGACGTGTGTGCGTCGCGTAACCTAACCCAACGCAGTAATATACTTCGCGTCGTGTACCGGCAGTCGTGCGTGTGTGCGGCGATTACCATCCGGACCCCGCCAGCCGATCCGGCCGACAACAAAACCGTGCACGGTCGGACCTACCTAGTGCATTGTGCGCGAGAAAGCTAATCATCCGTCCGTCCGCCCGATACGCGGACATTGTGAAACGGCGGTCTGCGTGTTATACGTCCGTGATTTTCGTTCCTTTTCGTACCGAGCGGGAGGGGGTTTTTTTATGCGTTTTTATGCGTTTTTCAATAACACACCTAAAAACCTAATACGACACATAGCGCGTACATAATGACGTTTTCATCACGTTCTCGTGCGCGTCGCTAAACTCTTCTCGGAGCCGTTCGACCGACGGCGGTTCGTGTCCGAACGAAACAAACGAAAATTCGTATGGAAGTCGCTGCGAACGTTCCGAATCCCGCTAGGCGAACCAACACGTTCATCGATTAAAAAAATGCTTACCTAGACGCTTTGAAACGGGTCGCCCAATAACCCGAGCGAAGAACTACTTTCGTACCGCGCCGTTATCAATACCTACTAACCGCCAACCCAACGCGACCAATCTCCGGTGAAACGCACACCGTCATTTGTCATTTCGTCGATTTCTTCCGGATTTGTATTGATCGACCGCGCGTCTAAGTAATGTGTACAATGCGTTCGGTTCCGTTCGTGTTCGATTTTTTTTTTACGTTCAATATTTTTTCGCTCCGTAACGCAGTCCGTGTCCGTCGGCCGTGTCCGTTTGGCGGCGGCGGATTAATTAACGTAAAACCCCGGGGACGGTCGGTCCTCTCGGTTCTCCCGGTACGTTTTATCGAACGGGCTAATTAAAATAAATTGAACGGACCGTATATCGCGGCGAACGATCCGCCGCGGCGTGTTTTTAAGGAGCCCGTCGTCACAAGTTTTCGGAACCTTTGGGCGCGCGCGCAAAAAGGGTCCCCGTTCACGGGCCGTGACGCGGAGACGACGTCTTTTAAACACGGCTTTTCATCTTCGTCCACTTTGCGGCAGTCTTTGTACAATATTAACGTTCTCGTGTACACAGTACGTACGCAGTGTCCCGACTTTCGAAATGTTTTCGTAATTTGTTCGTGCTCCGGGACGAGATAGCACCGTGTACACGCTCCAAGCCTTTTACGCGAAATTCGAAATTACCGTCGTAATACATATACGTATATACACACTACGTAATTAACTGATGTTTATCGTCATACCGAAACTTTCGAAACATCGGTTTCGTTTTATGTAAAGTATATTGTACGCGCGGCGGTACGTTTTTCACGTTGAACGGGATTATTACGCAATAATTTTGAAACAACATTTAACAGACGCGAGTGAAGACGCATACGGGGCGCCGAGCGTTTTGAATTTCAGGTTCGTGAGCCGGGGCGTGTGCGTTTTTTGTTTTCGTCTGTTTTCGTTTTGCCGGAGTCGTCCGCGTATTAAAACGTGCGAAAATCGTCCTTAAAAGTACCGATTCGTCGTAAGCCACTGAAAGTAAATCTTAAGCCGCGGACATACCGCCAAAACGTGCAGAACGATATCTAAATACATGTGTATTTCTAATGGTTCGAATAATGAAATAATTGATGAGACTTGTCGTTAACAATAACACCAAAACGATCACGTGTTGTATTGCGCGACGAAAAACTACGAAAACCCAATGGAATCGTTCGGCCACGACGTTCGTGCCGGAACTCGTATCCCGGTGACAGACCGGTGGACGGCCGAGAGAAGATATTGGCGCTTATGAAAAAAAGAAGAAGAACCTAACCTAACCGCGATTGTGTTCGCGCGATTCCGACAAAACGTTTCGCCCGTCGCCGGACAACGGCGCGCACGACGCGCACGACGAGACGGTGCAACGCACGCACCTGACCGTCCGACCCCGTGCGTGTTTCGGGGACGCGGAATTGTGTCCGGGCGACGCACTCGCGCGAGAGTAATCGCCCTTACGGGACGCGGACATTTTGAGCCGATTGTGTACGGGAGTGCTCTCACGCGCGTCGCTGTGCACGAGGCCGCGGGGCCGTTCCGTCGGGTCACCAGAACGGTCACCAGAACGGTCACCAGAACACCAGTTCGAAAACGCGGGCCTGCCGGCACCGTCGGAGTCCAACACGGCTTAACGTTTGAACGATCACATCGACGTCCTAACGCGTTTTAAAACATATAACCGTCAAGCGAAATGCCCCGGACGCCTAACCGTTGGCGCGTCGACGTTTAAAACCGACCGTAAGTCCGTCAATCGTCCGTGTCGAACAAAATCCGATGAAAACACGACCAGCGACGTTTTTTTCACCCGTCCGGGTAACGGTTTTCCTTGAACGGTCGACGTTTGTAGCGACCGTTTGATTGCGGTCCGTCCGCCGGAGTCTCGCCGCCGAAGTTATTGAAGTTAGCACGCCGTGTTTACCGTCGCGGGCCCATTGAAACGTCAACGGCGAGACGCGCCGAGACGGTACGCGATAATCCGTCATAAGCCCCGCGCCGCCGGTGCAACCGATTCGCGACGGGACGCCGCGCTTCGCATTGTGCCGCTCGTCTGTTGCCCGTACCCGCGGCGCGCGGCGTCTCCGTCATGGAAATCCTCGCGCGTCACGGTTACAACAAAACGTCGTCCGTCCGTCCGTACGCGCGCGTATTATTATTATATTACGCACGCCCGACTAATAATCGGTACCGGGCCGGCGCACATTGTTGTGCGCCACGCTACCTCGCGTAATCGGATCATTCGCGGCGCGAGCTTGTACACGACACGGCGAGAGGGCGAAATCGTATTTAACAAGCGGGTAAAAAAAAGAAAAAAAAAACCCAACCTAACCTATACACCGTGTGCTACTGTTGTCCGCGCCGCGTCCTCTCTCTCTCTCTGCCGAAAAAAAAAAAAAAAAAACCCCATGCTCGACTGGACTTTAATGTATCGTAATAATAATAATAATTGTTGTTGTTGTTGTTGTTGTTGTTGTTATGGATATATACGTATATACATATAGAGAGAATGTGAGAGGCTCCCGGGGTGGCCTTTTGTAATGATCGACGACGACTAGAGCGAAACAATGCGCGCCGGAGGGGCAAAAAAACAAAATCTCTGAAGTGACCCTCGTCGGGTCGTGTGTACGAGCATTGTGCGCGCCGGCCCCGAGAGGATTTCCTCCACCCCCCATACACACGCACACGCACACGCGCGTTGTTTCGTTTAATAGGACCGAAATTAAGTATGTTATATACGGCGGTATAGTGTTCGTGATTTTGTTTTCCGTATATTTCGTCCGATCGTTAAATGTTTGGCCGCAGTTTATTCGTTCCGTTTCGTTACTGCGGCGAGAGCGACGTTTCCGGTCAACCGGTCAATTCACGAGCGATTCAGGAAAAAAAAATAATCACATGAATTGTGTGTACAAGTCGACTCGACGCGTTTAAATTTGATTTTAAAGAAAAGCGCATCTAAGTACTCTCAAACAGTACGCTTTCTTTTTTTGGACGTAAACGGGGGGTTTTTTTTGTTTAATTCATATTTTCACGTTTATATTATTACAGTCCGACAGTATAAGACGGAGTAAGCTCATTACCGGAATTTTTTTCTTTTTTATATGATTTGTTTATAACGGAAATTCCATTACACGAAACACCGTAAATCATGTATATCTACGCGTGATAAAACAATGAAAAAACATCGAACGATTACTGTTGTTTTCTATGACGCGCACTTTTAGAAGTCTGTCACCGAACACGACTGTTGGATTACACTTATCGTACGGTACCCGCGATAACGAAGGATTCTGAAGCGAAACCGAGAAACCACGAAAATCCCACCGTAGCGCGAGTCTTGGAATGGTCTCCGGTCCGGGACACGCGGAACGATCGACCGGTTGGAAAACTCGATATAAAATTAACGTCGCGCTCGTCTCTCGAGAGAGTCTCTACTCGCGTTTCAGAGAAGTTCACGGGGACGCGAACCAAAAAAACAAACGGGACGAGAACGAACGACGGTTTCGACGTACATAAACGTACATTAACGTGCCGCGAGTGAAAAACATCGTTCCGCCGACTTTCCCATTTGCCCGGAGAGTTTATGCGACATTGCTCGCGCCGCGACGCGTCCTCGTATATCACCCCGGCCGCGTTGTCAAGGGTGTGTTCAGTTCGGATAACGTGTCGCGCCCGTGAATTATTCGACGGCCTGTGTATTGTCGACGTCGTTTCGGAAAACAAACGCCCGTGATATCGATTGGCGATAAGGCGTATTCTCGTGCCGTCGGAATCCCGTTATCCCCCCCCGGCCGTTCCCGTCGTTCCCGTCGTTCCCGTCGGGACGGACACGCGGTTTTGAACGCGGTCGACGCGGCGTTTCGAGGACCGTGAGAATGGTGCGCGCGCGCGCGCGAAACACAATACGGCACAAAAGGGTTCGGATCCGCCAAAGGTTATACCTAACCGTAGAGCACTCGACGGTAAACGGGACCGGGAGCAGCACGCGTCGTGCCCCGTTGCGGTCCGATAAGTGGAAAATATGTTTTCGTCGTCGTTATTGTTATTAATACTATTATTAATACTATTATTACGACGACGTCGGCCCGAATGTTGCGAACCGAACGGCACGCGCGGGCACCGCGACAAATACAATAATTGCGTTCGAGTGGCTCTCGACGCCCCACGCGACGAACGGAGCGCGCGAGTAACGAAACGTGTAATAACGCGGGCGGGGGTCGGCTCACACCGAGTTGACTAAACGGCCGTTGACGGTTTTGACGACGCACTCGTTCCGTAACCGACTCTCGACTCCCCGGGCCGTCGTCGCCGTTTCACCTGCGCGATTTTCAACCGTTCGAAACACGCCTGGACGACGTGTGGTGGTGGTTCACTCGCGTTTTACTTTGTCCGACGCGAACGACCACGCGAACGAGCGGTCCGTCTCTTTTTTTTTCACGACTCCCCGGTAAAAACCAGGGTCGCCACGACGACTGACGCTCCTCGGACGTAGGCGTTATCGTATCTGTCGCGGAACTCAAAAAAATCAACACGTATCCCGAACGTCAAGCGCAGGGCCGGGCGCGGACTGGAACCGTTTGGAAAATAAGTAAAATCATTATTACAGATCCCGTAGGTTTTACGTTACGATTTATTTCGGACGTGGGTTCTGGGACCGTTGTTTACCCGAGTATTGTCCATCGTCTTCGGTTTCGATCGGAACGTCTCGTGATAACGCGTGTATACGTACAGTGATTAATCGCTAGAACCGGGACGACCGGCAACGCCGATTGTTTCGCGTGAAGACTACGGACGACGCGTTTTCTAGTGAGTCGCTGACTTACTAAAGTAAGTTTTGCGGAAGAACGACATCGGAAAACTAAACGTAAAAAACCCTCGCCGAAATTCACGTCCGAGTCGTGCCGACCGCAGCAAACGTGTTTCCAACCCCGTTTTTCCGGAAGGGTGTTTTTCCTATATATACATAAAATCGCTGAAAGTCTAGCGCGCCCTCGGCGCGACGAGAACGAATTACGCGCGTAGATCACCTACCCCCGCGACCCCGTCAGCCGCCAGGGCACGGCGCGCACGTACGCACGAGTCGCGTCTTGGTGCGATCGTCGCGCGGGCACAGCGACGTAAAACGCCCCGCGCGATTGGTTACCCGACAAACATGGCCGACGCCGCGCAGATCGTTTTCGACGGTGACGGTCGCATACACGCGCGCGCGCGCGGATTACCGACGGCGGGATTCTCCGGGACAGCGTTCCTTAAGGCCCCGGGGTTCGTAGACGGTCCGTACGTTACATAATAATAACGCGTGTGGCGACTGCGCTTCTATAAATCTATCGCGATAGATTATAGTGATTGTAATCATAGCAGACCTTGTTGGCAGGGGGAGGGGGGGCAGAAAAGTGTTGCCGCTTATCTATATAAACACTCGTTATAACCGCGGTATCGCTTGTGGTTTGCTTAAAGTTGGACTACACAAAATACACTCTATGTTTACATATTATTCATTATATAAAAATATAAAATTATATTATAATGTTTTTTTTAAAACTATATTCGGAAGAAAACTTTAGCCCGCAGGAGGGGCAGTTGCCCACTCTGCCCCCCCCCGTGCGCACGCCTATGATTAACGTCGTCGATAAAAATACTAATTGGTCATGACCTCATGGTCATCTGCGATAACGATAATGGAAACGACAGTCCACCGTGTCTTGCGATGCTGTGCGTTGTGTTCGAGTGCGACGATACGAAAGAATTATAATTTTTGTTGCAAATAATCCCCAAAAAAAAGTATGGGTTCCGCGACAAAAGCGGACATCAACAACAGGGTTTCCAAGGATGAAAAAACGGTCAAGAAACGCTGGTCCGGGGCCAAACGTTTTTGAAAACGTCTGGAAATGGCGATCGGCGTGCTCGTCTATATTTTCCAAAGACGAAAAACTAGCGAAACGAACGCGCGTTTAGGGAATCCGTTGTTTTTGTTCCGGATCGAAAAAACACGATTCGAACGGTTTTTCTAGATCGTTGTCATTCAGTTTTCAAACCCGTAACAATACGACACGCGCCGTCCGTTTAACTGACCAGTGCAGTTCATTGAATACACGTACTGCAGTCGTACGAACGTTTTTTTCATGCACGTGACCCGGTGCGGATTCCCGAAAACGTGTTCGCGCGACGTCGTCACGTACCGACCGCCGTGTTGAAGTCCGGATTCCGTTTCGCCGTGTTCGCCGATTTCATATAACGTTACACACGGCCGATCGACGCGCGTTTCCCTCGCCCGCCCACCTTTTTTCCCTTCGCGACGTCGTCCGGCGAGAACGCTAACGAGACCGCCGGATAATAGAACGGCAACAATACCGGATCACGGAAACGATATAGTTCGCGTGTGTAGCATACCGTACGTTTACGTTCGACTGGCGCCGATCCACACCCCGAGAATGCGTACGGACGCTTGTCGTAGGTTTATACCGCGAACGGTCCGCACGCACGTATTGTCCGAACGTGGTGATCTGGATGACGTTTCGAGAGGGAAGCGCCGCGACGCGGCGGCAATCGTCGTTCATGCTCAAAGGGGGAATGGGGGGGTGATAAAGTTTACGGGGGTTCGACCGTTGATTTTAGATCTCTTATCGGTCCTGTACTGTCCGTTTTAATCACGAACGATAGAGATACTACGGCAATAGCCTGACAGGTCACGATTTCAAATTACACGTCATGAGAAGGGCTTCATCAGGCTTCTGGAACGGCTGCGTTCGACTTGTACTTGCGACGACAGTACATAATACGAATAGAAAACGTTTCGATCCCTCCCCCACCATTCGAAATTCCCGAACACCCGTACAGTCTCGCGCTAGTACTCGGTTTTTAACTTTTAGAGTTCGTTCTCAACGGGAAACGTACGTAACGCGTCCGAGTGATTTTCGAGTGTACGTGTGACTAAAAACATAAGACGGAGAACGAGAGTCTTTAAAAAATCAAAAAATATATACACGTCGTATCCCATCGATCGAAAAAAAAAAAAAACGTACGTTATTGCATTACACGTTTCGCGCGTGTATGTAAACGCACGCGAGGGAACCTGTACAATTCAATAAGTTTCCGCTAATGCTGTTCAACCCGGCTTAACGTGAAACGCGGTGCATTGTTAATTTGTTGTTCCGCTTTACGTGATTATCGCGATCACGAGATGAATGGGAAGCCCCGGTCTGCACGTGCGGTCGTGCACACACAATGCCGCGAAACCGTACAAACGGGATCTGGTTTGTTAGATGTATTATTTATTATTTTATCGAATTAAACCGAACGGGGTTTTCGGCGAAAACGTACGGCGCACGCGATTATCGATCGTTTTCCGAATTTTCTATCGTTATCGATTGAAACGCGCGGGTAAAAAACCACACGAAAAAAAAACAATATACGCCCCACAGTATTTTGACATCGAAAACCACCGGACAAAAGAAACCACCACCGCCAAACGTGTTGTGAAAGATCTAATCGACGACCGGATCTCTTGCCAAGATTTCCATTGGCACTTCGTCCGTGGTGATTATGGGCGCCCATTGGGGGGGGGGGGGGGCAACATGTCCCCCCCCTTTGCAAAAATTGGTATTTTCACATTGCCATTGTAAAGGTTTTATTTTTTTAACATAAATAAAAATATTTTTAGTAATTTTTTATATTTGTTTATCGAACAAATTTCCCTTCTGTTTCTTCCGTGATAATACAACAGTTAAATATAAATGGTTTAATTTGGTATGATTATTGGAAATTAAAATCAATATCATACATCAGGCATGTCAAACACGCGGCCCGCGGCAAATTTTTTCGCGGCCCGTGGCTACCAATAGCAATGGACAAAATAAATAAAAAAATTATAACAAATTTATTTTATTTTAAATTATTAATATGATTTTGTTTTGTAATTTGTAATTAATTTGTAATTTTGTAAAGAATAAAATTGAAAAATTTGTATAAAATATATTTTTTTCCATTAAATGTTTATGAGCGGCCCGCATAGTAAACTATTCACTATATTTGGCCCACTTAATACTTTGAGTTTGACATGCCTGTCATACATTGATGAAATAACACAAGACTACATTAAATTATTGAACCTAACCTTTTTTTTTTTGCTTATCAAAAATAATAAATTATTTTGTCTCCCCCCTAAATATTATCCTATGGGCGCCCCCCATGGTGGTGACGGTCCCCGCGTTATAAAATTTCCCGTTGTTCCGACTACAAAACGATTTTTTTTTTCACGTACCTAATATGCGTTCGAGTATCCGTCGATGGACTTGACCCGTTGTTTTTTGGCTCTTAGTGATGTCGGGTCATTATTAGTGATTCCATCCCCTTGGGTGTCGCACACGGCCGAATCGCATTTTTCGTCCACGAAATTTTTACTTGACCATCATCGTTCCGGGTCTTTTCGAAATGCCGAAATGTTCGCCCGGTCGGAATCCGACGGTTGTCGGCCGAACGGACGACAGTCGTTCAGACCGGTGCTCCGTCGGCGAAAGTTTTTTCGTTTCCAGCACTCAGACCAGATCGTTGAATTCCGATCCGTTATTAATCATTTAAGTGCGCCGTCATTAACGAGTTTACCGTTTGCGTTTTTGTTTCATAACGGTCGTTATCGATTCGCCCGAATCCATTTTATACAAGTGCGTTTTTGCGCGGTGCACTCGGTCCGTCCCGTCTATCGTTTCGCTTGAAAGGCGAACCTTTTGAAATGTTCTCTGAAACGCTAAGACTCTTTGGAACTATTCGTTATTCGTCGTCGATAAATCACTTGGAAATAATTGAATCGTCTGTAATTTTTCAATAGGGTTCATTCAAAACGGATATGTCCGTAATTGTTTTTCCTCCTGTTGCCTCGAATTTCTCGCCAAAACGAGAAGTTACAAATTCGTTCCGTACGAATACGAGCTCACATCCAATCGTATCAAACGCGACTTCACGTTTTCCAATTTTCAAAGGTAATTTTTTTGTCGAAATTTGTTTACACGCCTAATTATTATCGTTTTTTTTTTAATATTGCCGACAAGATGTGCACTGTGTGAAATAATCGTTATTAAACGCAACGTGTTTTATTATGTCGAATAAAAAAAGAAAAAATAGCTTTTATGTTTATATTTTTAATGCATTTTTTTTTTTATTATTATTAGTCAAATACATTTTAGCACTTTGAACGTGCCAGACACGGTTTATATAAGGTTATCGACGAACGACTTTTTTAACTGGCCCCCGTTATTATTTTCTTTTTTACGGGCACGCGAAACGCCGGAATGACGACGGCACCGTTTTCGGTGCAGCCCTTTGTCGTTTTTATTTTTTTTTTCCCGCCACAGTTCGAACGCTGTTTCCGCGACAGTTTAACGACCGATTCCGAAAATGCACGTGCGTGCGCACGGACCTCGCTAATCTATTCTGAACGAACATGATAATGCCGGTCCCTTTCGACGAACCCGCAGAGATTTCGCTCGCGGTGCCACCGATCTATATTAAAATCTGCGTACAATAAAAAGGTTTTCAAATGCAACAGATGGCTGTTTAGCGGACTCGGGTCCGCGGCGCGTTCTCTCCACCGCACACGCGCACACGCCGCAGTTGGTCCCGTCGCCGCGGTCATTATCGTCCGTTTCTCTGTTCACGGTCGAAAATCACCTTTTCTTAGATCCCTCCATTTTCCAGTCGAGAGACCGCCGAAATACACGTGCACGAGAACACAACGCGAGTATTGTGCAACGTACGCACGTGTTGTGTGCATTTTCTCGGAGCCCGTTGCCACGTTTCCGTCGGAGGAAAACGAAATCGTTACAACCGTGTTATCGAGAACGCGCGCGCGCACGGGGAAGGCTAGGGACGCAGCTGTCTCCCACGCGAGATTTGCCGCTTCCTCGAGATCTTATGTCATATCTACCGGTTTTCAATAATATTTAAATATTTTCCATACGTATGCAGTTTCAATGATAGCGAATACTAAAATTATATCGTACTTATCGGTAGATGAATGAATCGTAGTGAAAATATATTATATTTACATTTGTCTAATGACAAAACAGCTTCAACCGCGGTTACCGGTTTCTCGTGTGACAACACCGACTGCTCGTATGGTTGGTATTCATACCTGATGATAATACGGTCTAAGCGCCAGAATTGTGGCCGCGATATTCTTATCAAACGATAAAAAGTTAAAAGTAAAAAGTATCTACTTATTAAAAAATGTTGCGGTATTTTTATGTTTAACCTGACTCGTAACCGTATAGAACAATCATTACACTACGGTTAAATAAAATCATATCTTTGATTTTGTGTGAGGATTAATTTCAATGGTTGTTGCCTCACTTCGAGGTCTTAGCCGGGAAAAAATTGGTTTGGGTCTAGATCTCCTTAACTAAGTTCTTGCCTCCGCTGTCAAGAAGACCCGCGCACGCACCCATGACTGAGACAATGCGATTTTGTTGAGAATCGCAACGTTATAAACACGTTTCTCGAAATATTACACTCGTCGCGCGTATACGTCTGTCGATCAGGAGTATTGTTGCGTTTTCCAATACAACTGGAAAAGCGTGATAAACACGACGGGACGTGCACGGATCGACATGTCCCGCGAACAATGTTGTTGTACACGTTGTGTAACAAAGTGTTTCGTTTTCAGAACGGCTTCAAGCGGGGCCGGCGCGAATAAATGCCGAGTGAGGTTTGGTTAGGTTAGATTTGATCAAATTAGTGAAATTGCCGACATTTTCGATGTTGTTAATACCTCGTTCGCGGTCTTACCGAAAACACCGTCTGATTTTAATACGGTCGTCGTGATAACGTAACGTATTTTTGTTTTTTTATTTCGAAAAATTCAGCATTAATAAAATGTTTTTTCCACGTGATTGTTTTCGTATGTCAATATGTATACGAGTACGGTAAGATATTGAATTCGATTTTCCTAAATCAATCGTTTTGGAGATTTTAATCGGTTAACATATTTATCGTTTTGTTCGATCGGCACTTCAGATCGTGTACGGGGGATTTTCTATTTAAAAAAAAAAAACAATTCAAACTACACGTTTTCAAACGAAAATCGATTTTCGAGTTTTCATTGCAGATTTCGATCGGCCAAATCCGTTCGAAATCGTTTCCGTCCAGCGCTAAGATACAATAACATTGGTAAAAACGGCAAGCGTTTCGCGTTAACCTTCTGACAGCACCGCGGTTCTATTGTCAGGAGATTTTTATCATCCGGACCTATTGTTTTGCACGTTGCGGAAAATACCGAAAACGTGATTTCTACAATCGAGAATGAATATCGTTCCGCGCGTTACTGTTCGTGTGTGTTGAACGGAAACCGAACCATGGTCGCGGCAGCCGTGTTTATCGTTTTGCCCGTCGTATCGGTAGTTTCTTTTGTACGCCGTTGTTGACGTTCGCGCGCGTTCGTCGAAAACTTTTTATTATTATTATTATTAAAACCGTCTTTTTCTCATTTTTTCCCCTCTCCGTCGTGACAGCGAGCGTTCGTCCGCGGGAGAAACGTCGGGATTTAACGCGTGTATATTATTATTATTATAACACACTACGTATAAATACAATAACATATATATGATTACGTCGCAGTAAAGAAAGCGTCGGGGCGTAAAAAGTTTACGATTGTTATGTCGTCGCGCGTCGGAATTCGAGAAAACGCGTAAAAAGTCAAAAAAAAGAAAGAAAAACGTAATAAAACGACCGTCATTTTATTCCCGGTGCGGATCGAACGGCGACGGCGGCCCGTCAAACGTCTCTCCGGGTTCGACGACACGCGCGCGTAACACCGCGCGTACGGGGAGCCGAAAAACGTGCAAACGGGGACGCGGCGTCGTACGAGCGGCGAATCGCTAATTGTCCCCGGAGACGACCGGTCGCGTAGTCGGCGGCGCTGATTACGGTTCGCGTGTCGCCTCGTCTGTTTCCCGCCGCCTCGCCGCTCCGCACTTGCCCGTGACCTAACCGCGCTCGCCGCACAATGCCGTTTCGCGGTTCAGCGACCCGAAAAATTGGTTCGGCCCGCGGACGTCGTCACCTGCTGCCCGTCGTCGTCGTCGTCGTCGTACGGTGAACTTTTCGCCGTAACACAATCGGAAAGTATATAATTGGAAATGTTTTTCGCGCTGTCTCATTGTGTATCGTCGCGAGGGAGACGACGGGATCGCGACGATGGAACGCAAACGGGGTTTTTTATAATCCGATCGGTTTTCGATCAGCAAACCGCCCGGGAAAACGTGATGCGGCGGCCAGCGTTGACTTTTACACGCGTACGCGCGTTTAAACGGTAACCGGTAACCGAAACCCGACCGGTCATTCGATTGAACACTGTTCGGTGGTAACGTGATACGTCTATTCCGCGTGCGCGTCCGCAGAGAGAAGAGTCGTCCAGAAACGCGCGCTCGGCGCCGGATCGCCAGAGTGGTTTTCAATTGAATTAGTCGCGATATCATATTATGCTGTACGGTATATACGAATTACGTTATCGTATTCCCCACTCCCGAAGAAAAAAGAGAAACCGCCGCCGCCGCCGAGTACAAAAGACGAGAGAGAACGCGCGCGCGAACGTTTCGTCGACACGACACGGAGCGTATTAATAGATTCTACGGGCGCGTTCTCGTGGGAATATCTCGTCGTCGCGATATTAGCCGTTCGCGTATTATATAAATATATATATGTGTGTGCGTGTAAACAGTGTGCGCGCGAAACGTAATAATACTTTGCAGCAGTCGAGTCTCCGGCCCCCGGACGCGAAAAACGAAAGAGAGAATCCTTTGCGACACAAAGAGCGCGCGTCCGGAGATGAGGCGGCACGGGGCGTACCCGATATATATATATATATATGTATGTACGTATATGATACGCACGAGCATGGGCGCCCGTTGGGGGGAGCAAGGGGGGGACGTGCCTCCCTACCCTGGAAAATAAGTATAGTTGCTAAAATTGGTATTTTCACATTGCCATTGTAAAGGTCGACGTTTTATTTTTTTAACATAAATACAAATATTTTTAGTAATTTTATATATTTGTTTATTGAACGAATTTCCCTTCTGTGATAATACAACAGTTAAATGATTATTGGAAATTAAAATCAATATCATACGTTGATGAAATAACACAAGACTACATTAAATATATTGAACCTAACCTTTTTTTTTTTTGCTTATCAAAAATAATAAATTATTTTTTCCTCCCCCCACCCTAAATATTATCCTACGAGCATACGAGCGGCTGAGAAAAGCGGACGGAAACAACGCCACGACGAGGTGATTTTTTTTTTGTAACGGTTTCCTCGCAGACGGTGATCGCGAAAAAACGGTATCCATCGCCCCGCTGACGGTTTAGGTCTGTGTCGACGAAAATGTGAAAATCCATACGGAAGTCGCGGGGAATGGTCCGCGTTCCGCTGGGCGAACGAATACAGGGCCCCGAGGCATAGGCGTGCGCACGGGGGGGGCAGGGTGGGCGACTGCCCCTCCTGCGGGCTTAAGTTTTCTTCCAAATATAGTTTTAAAAAAACATTATAATATAACTTTATATTTTTATATAATGAATAATATGTAAACGTAGAGTGCATTTTGTGTAGTCCAACTTTAAGCAAACCACAAGCGATACCGCGGTTATAACGAGTGTTTATATAGATAAGCGGCAACACTTTTCTGCCCCCCTTGCCAGCAAGGTCTGCGCACGCCTATGCCCCGAGGGCGTTTGCCGACGAAGGCGCTTCGAAACGCGCGCGCAGTAAACGCGAATCCGGCAAAGCGAACAAGTAGGACACGGACGTGCGAACGCGTGCGCATAGACAACCGGTGGTGGGGCACGGTCCGCTCGCACGCTATTGGCCGCGGCCGAAACGTGACGATGCGCGGGAAAATCTTCTTTTTTTCGCGCCATCCGTGGAGAAGACGCCGAAACATCGGACCACGGGTCCGTTCGACTTGCCGACAATTTCGCCGGGGTTTTTTTCAACGGCGGTCCATAACCTCAACACCGCGAAAGCGTAACAAAAAAATACCGTCTGCGCGCGCGAGGGCTCGAAGATTAAAACCCGCAGCCCTCCTCGACGAAAAAACGATCGCAGACGAATACAACAAAAAACACGCGCACGCATCGTTTTTTTTTTTTTTTTTTTTTTTGAAACTTTATTCAGACAATTAGTTTCAACAATTACAATTTATACAAGTAACTTAAATAATAGAAATTTGTTTTTACAATAAAAGTCTTAGATTAAAAAACCAGTCTGGTTAAAAGTTAAAAATGTTGCGAGGAAAGAATAGATTGAGTGTTAAAAGGAATGTTGTAATTTTTAACCAGCGCTTGAAGTTTTTGGCGTTGTGCCAATAAGGCAGGGCACTGGAAAAGGATATGGGGGATGTTGCAAATTGATTCGAAAGTGTGGAGGGTGCAAAGAGGAGAGTCACAGAGAGATAGTTTAAAAGAATGGGATGGAAGTAGCGTGTGACCTAATCCGAGTCGAGAGAAAGAGCAGATTGTTTTCCTACTGAGATTCAGTTTGTGGAACCACGGTCGTGACGGAGTCGTAGGAGAAATGCTTTTATACCACGTGGCGTAATTATAAGGGTAAATTATTCCATTGATTTAACCACATCGAGACAATGTGAGTTTTTAGCATACAGCAAAAATCGGAATTAATATTGGTGAAATACCGAGTAGAGAGGAGGTAGACTTAGCCAATGAATCAGCAATTTCGTTGCCTGAGATACCTGAGATACGCGCGCATCGTTATAAAACCGAAACGAAACGATTTCGAGAACGGAATGGAGTCGTCCGAACGGGACGCTTGTCGACACACAACACAACGTTTAAACGTACGATTACGAGTCGAGTCGAGTCGCCATTATGCTATTGCAGTTACGCCACACGCTGGTATGTATAAAACACCGACAAAGTGCGGGAAAAGTTGACTCGTTAATTAAATTTGATATGAAAAAATTCGTGCGCGTGTTAAAATTTCTACGACTCCTGTTTTTTTTTTTTTCGGCTTTACATAATTTATTTTCACGCGTCGTGTTCGTCGTCGTGTGGGTGTCGATATCGCGTGTCGCGTGAAATTATTTATTTGCGAGGGACGTGCGTCCGGGTTGGCCACGCGGAGGAGGTAATTATTTTGCGATTTTACACGTAATAAAAAAACGGAAATTTATTTTTCCGTTTAAAACTGAACGCTCGCCGAACAACGATATAGGTGTTTTACGATAAATCGAATAAACTAGACGAGACCGGACGGTGAAGTTATCATCGTGCGATTTATTCGAGGCCGCCATGGCACGCCCAAGTCCGGCCCCGGAGTTTCGTCGCAAACGTCTTGTCGGACGTACGCGCCCGCGGATTTCGATGTTCGTTCGATCGTGCGGTCTCTCCGCGGGCTTCCGGCGGTCGTAACCGTTTCGCGCGGTCCATTAACCGCCCCGGTCCGCGGCGTTTCGCGTGCGAACCGATCTCGCGTCGGGCCGATAATGGCAATAACGCGAATACGTGTACGGCGATAATGATTACAGAGTCTCCCCCTCCCCCCACCACCGGATTCGGCGGCGGGTCGCACGGGACTCGTTAACTGGTGCCCGAGGCAACGGGCCGTGAACGCATTCCATTAGGACGACCGGCGGGACTGGTCGCTTTGGGACCGTGTGGTAGCGATACCGCGCGGTTGGATCGTGACGTCATAGAAACGATTCCAGAACCGTTTGGCGTGCGGGCGCGTGCAATTTCGTGTGATCACGTACGTACCGTCCGGAACGCCGGCAAGCGCAACCCGTTCTCTGTGTGTGTGTGTTTCGTTTTCTCTCGCGTCCACGTGGTTTTACACTTACGGGATGAACAAGCTTTAAAAAACCCGTACGTTTCTTTGGATTTCTTTTTTCGACAATAGCCCTGATCCAGAAATTACGTCGAACCGAACAATTACATATACGTTACTATCGTTTTATAATTTACTTCGAAAACAATGACGACAAAACTTAATAAACCAAAAGCATAGACAATTTTTATTGTAACGTGTTTTAAATTGGGATGTAAAAAAAAAAATGTATTGTAAATGTATTGTAAACCTAACGTTTGCGAACAACAAGATTTGCGTGCGCGCGTGACGTTATTAGCAAAAAAAACAGCCTAGAAAAACTTATGACTCGAAATTTTAAAAAAACCGAATTCGTCGTGACGTAGCTAATTGATCAGTTTTAACCGTGCGCGAAAAAATTCGTAATTATCGGTCAAGCCGTTTCGTCGATAGAAACACGCGATAATCAAATTCGAATAGCGACGCAAAGCAGTCGAGTCTGAATACTTGTGCTTGAACGCCAAAAGAATTAGATAATATTATATCTGTACAATTATTTTTTATGGTATATTTTTCTATCAGTTGCCAGTAGATATATGTTTTATTGTTTCTAGAAAAATTTCAAAAAAAATTTTTGTATTCAATATCGACAAAAGCGTTTAAATATTCGTTCTCAAATACTTAAAAACACTGAATTATATTTAGATACGTTTTTTTTTGTTACGTTATTTAATACATACAATTTAACATATATGTTGTTATGACGCCAATACCTGTTGTCTACGTATTATTTGTGTTATTTGTTGATTACACGCGTTTCGGTTTCGGGAAGTTCTCATCCGAATCAACCTTTTATATATATATACGACGATAATGTCTATTGTCCGTCGACAGATTTCACCGACAGAACACGATTTCGCGTATTAATATATTTCCCCGATCACGACAAGTGGTGGTCGCGGCGCGTGTTTTATCATTCGCGGACAATCGAAACGGTCGCACGTTATTGTTTGCGTTTGTGTTTGCGATTATTTAGAGTCTCACAAATGGTCATCGCGTTTTGTGTACACTACTCCCGTCCCGAGATCTAATCGAACGTTTCGGTTTCGGACCACGACGGTCTCGATTCTATGATTGACATCGTTTCGTTATAATCGGAACCTATATTATATCGGATATTAAGACGATCGATATAATATCGTGTACCTTCTCGTAATCTTGATCGAACGAAATCGAACGAATACCATCATATTATTGTAGTGGCGTCGTTTGGAATTTATTCAGAACATTCGTCTGATATATATAGTAATAATGATAATAACAATATGTATTATGGATTTACTGGAATAATTTCTAAGACGACCGGCCGCGTTTTGTTCGTCGTTCTGTATACGTATGCGAGTGTATAAAAGAACACGTCGAATTTCATTCTAAAATTCTTAGACTCTTAAAAAAAAACAAAATACGTTAACATTGAAAATATTAAATATAATTCTATCGGCTCGGAATATAAATTATTTTAAATTTCGAGTTTGCACAAACACTAAAGAAAACGTCCCCAGCCACACCTCGGAGACCCTCAAACCCGGACTCGATCGGCACCCGCACAGGACCGTCGACTTTTAGAATCAAGACCTAACCTCCTCGAAAAGATTTAACGTACTCTCCAACACAACTCTGTACGAACGTTCGTAAACACGTGTAAAATGTTAAAAAATGTAGTGTCCAAAAGCCGTGGACATTATACGATTAATATGATGCCTTCAGACTAGCCCATTCCATTGTTGCGGACGTCCGCGATTTCCAATTCGCGATGACTATTTGAATAAGTCACAAGGCCAGACCATGTCCGTTTGTGGATCGGAACTAGAAAATCCGTGCTTCTCACGTTGGCAAACCATCAAGTTTGTTCGTTTGTACGTCTCGGCGATTGACGATAAACATTGTTGTAAGGTAAAAACGAAACAAACTTTATTCCAATAGTTTACTTAGTTTATATTAATAACGATATAACAGTCGCGGGAACGATTCGGGTTTTTATTTTCGTTTGGTGTCATCCGATCGAAATGAAAACCGTCCGAATCCGCACCGTACGTTATGGTTAGGTTTGCGTTGACGAACGATTTTATTCATAATGGAGTATCTGACATTTATTATAATTATTTTATTATTATTTTAATTTTTTTACCGTAATCCCCGGTAGCGACGAGTTAATTCGTAACAACCGTATAAAAGAGATGGGGTTTTTAACGGGCAACGAAGTGCACGGGGACAGCTAAGTACAGGGGTGGCCGACAGGTCGATCGCGACTCGCTTAAGTTAGTTTTGTAAAGTTTTTTTTTTTTTTCTATCCGATTAATCCTCGAATATAAACATTGATTCGCACTGTTCGATTTTGTATTGACGGTAAGTAAATGAACGATATTATTATTTATATTTTCGTTCGACCGTAGATACCAGTGGTCCGCAGCAACAGCGGCCATCGTCCGAAAAACTCGATCTCAAAAGTCCATTAAAGTCGGCCGCCCGTGACGGGTAAGTTTTCAGGAGGTTTCGAACTAACGTGATGTATAAGACGAAAAACAAAAAACAACGCGCCAAGAAGTGAATTCACGAGGTCGGCGCCGGATTCCCAACCGACACGACGCGTTTAATTATCGCATCGCACAATATAAAAATCACGTGGACGTTTCCGTTGGAAAAAAAATATAGCGTCTAGTAGTGCGGTTCAAGAACAGGTAACCGGTGACCGGTGACCGCGTCGGTCGTGGACACGGTGAACCGACAAATGTACAATCCGTTCCACGAAAGCGGGTCGCGGCAGTTTTCGTACGGGGGATTAATCGTGAAAACCCGGTCGCGTCGCTATTATCTCGTGATATTGCTATTATTCGTATTGTCGAACGCGGCGGCACAAAACGATAACAAACGACGTCTACGCGGGGACGCGTCGTCGGGTGTGCGTGTTCCGCAGTGTCGTTATCGTCGTGACAGTTTTATCGGCCTGAAGGCGCCACGTCGATACGAACGCGTAGGCACTTGAAGCCCGGTAGTCGCGGAACCGGTCCGAAACGATATTGTTGTCGTGTAGGCGGGGCGAGGACGCGGGGAACGCGCGCGCGCATCAAACACTTCGGTTTTTTTTCTTCTTCTCGTCCGCGGCGGCATGCGGCCGTCCTTCGGCGGGACGGGAGGCTTTTGTGGACCGCGGACACAATAGAAGACGCACTCGGGCAAACACCTGCGGACGACGGCCGACACCCGGACGGACGTCTTGACTGTAAAAACCCCGCGTCTAAAAAAAGCGAATAATAACCACGTTTCCGGACCGCGTACCGATGCCGTCCGTGACTTACGATGGCCTCGGAGTCGGGTTTTCGTACGCGTCGCGATCGACAACAAAACGCCCGTCGTTGACGAACACGACGTGATTGCGAATTGATCGCCGACAAAACACGTTGGTCGTTGAGCGTATACCCGTTTTTCGAAAACGAGGAACAAGTCGTTCGTACGACGCCCAGCTGGAAAAACGACGTGCGCGTTGAATCCATGAGTCCTTAAATAACAGTATCCGAGTTTCGCCGCACGCACGAAGGCCGTACGACGTGATAAACGTCTAACCGGAGAAGGGAACGGTAAGAGAAATAACGAGCCGGAGTACATCTGGAACGTTGTGCGGCGATTGGGCTTCGGCCGACTCGAGCTCCGGCACGAGAATATCTTAACCGTAACCGTTTCGTTTCCGCGTCCCGCACTCGCCAGTAAGTTGTCGATTCGATGGCGTGTACTCGTGAATCCCATTGACCCGTTTGGAACTTCCGACCGCGTACATTTGAAATCAACGGCGACACCGACGTCTGGTCGTAACGGTCCGACAAGCTCCGACGCCTTGCGGATTCGGAGTGACGCCCCAACTTCACACACCGGATCGGCCGTGCGAGTACCGGCCCGGGGACCGGGTGGGTCGAGTACGAAACGTGCAAAACTCAATCACTCAACCAGTGGCGTGCTCAGGGGGGGGGGAGGTTAGGGGTTATATCCCCCCCACCCTCCATTGTCTATTTCGCTGATCTACAGAAAACGACTTATTAATTATAAGAGCTGTACTAGAGTCAATACTTAATACTTTTTATTAGTTAATGGTAAAAAAGTACAAAAGCTAGGCGGTTGAAATTTCGTTTGGAATAAGCAATCTACTTTTCATGTATTTTGATTTTATTTTTAAACACGCAATACATTTTTTTCCATTTAATGGTGTTAATGTTAATTGAACAACTTGGTATTAGCGTGTTATAATTTAAATTAATTTTGATCGTAGAACAATCTATACAAATGTACACAATCGTGAGCTAGAAACGATTATGGACAGCTTGAAACATAAACGTTTGAGTTTTTGGTATTACCATGACGATTCATTAAAATGTATTATTACTATTTACTTATAACATCCCCCCCCATTGAAAATTCCTGGGCACGCCACTGCACTCAACGCTTACGTTGGACACGCAATAGGCCGGAGAGCGTGTGCAATTTTCAACGGTTTTGTCCGAATAACATCATTTGAATAGTTCTAAATGTTCCATTTCACAGTTCGGAATCAAATGAACAAAGACAAAACTATCGACGTGATATCGTGATTATATAAAGCATTTTATGTTTTCGTTTTTCACGTGCGGTCAGGAAGTCGGGTCGACAAACTTGAACGCGTACCCAGGGCAACAACGAATACATAGATGACCGTCCGAATCCCCTGGTGGCAGTGTGGCCGCGTGACCGCGAACCGACGGCGCGAATCGCTGTTGTTGAACCGGAGGAAAATAAAAGATCGAAAAAATTAATCAAGGACGACGATCGGGGGGGAAAAAAAAACGAGAAAGAGAAAGAGAAAAAAACGCGGATATCCCGCGGAGGGTTCGTAACGTAAACGCCGCGGAGAAAATATTAAACGGGAGACGACTTTGATGCGGCCACACAAAGGCATTAATTTGACGTCGACCCCGGGCGCGCGCGTGCACGTAACCGAATACGACACAAAGTCGCCGTCGCCGTCGTCCACTACGGTTTTTAAGACCGCGCGAGGGAGATAAAAGGACGGTCTGATTACGTGGCTTTTATCGTGCGGACCGACCGTGAACCCTCTGGCCCGGACGACGTAGCGCACGCGATTCACTTGCCGCCGATACCGTGTCGTACGGGCAACCCGGCAAAGCACCCGGAGACGCGCGTTTTATGTGGTGTCCGGTTTCGGACCGCCGCCGCCGCCGCCGCGTGTAACGTACACGGAACGTAACGCTGTTCGTTATCGTCGTTACTGTCGGCCGAAAGGGTTAGGTGCCGTTGTGTTCGCGCGTCAGGTTGGGCCGGACCGAAGACGTCCGACTCGCGTTCGATACCTAACCCAACCCCGGCGGTAACGACACGGGGCGAACTCGGCAGGCGCGGATAAAACGACTTTAATCCTCATTTTGTCGCGTCGAATAATAAAATATTTTCCAAAACGTTTTGTTGGAAATCGTTTGCGATAACACCGAAAAATCCCACAGCCACAACTTCATTTTAAATCGTCTTTCTATAGTATCATAGATAAAAGTTAGAATTATAAAACGATACTAATAAAATCATTTAACAAGAGTCTACGGGGGGGGGGGGGGGAACTGGAACTCGGTGTGACCGTTTGAAACTGTTGTAACATGTTGAAGTCATGTCGAATATCTATAACCGAATGTCCAATTGTACAATCAAGAATAAAAAAACAAATGCCCCTCAAGTACGCGACCGTGCGGGTGCAACGCACATCGGTTTGCATCGAATCTAGCGCAAACGAAAAACCTATTGTTAACCACGCGTTACAGTCAAGCCGGAAGTGGTCGTTTACTTCTGTCCGTTTTTCTGTCTCTCCGTTCTACAGACGTCGCGAGTGTATAACCCTATACGGTCCGCGAATCGGCTGAAAAACGTCGTTCGTACCGATTTCAGGCTCCGTTTCAGGCAGGGTTCGCGGTGGATTCGATCGCGGACTTCGTTGTCGGACGACAGCTCGCGAACGAGACGCGGGGCCGAGTGAAACGTTCTAGTTGTTCGAAAACGCGACGGCAAACGTTCTAACCAAGACAAGACGAGAGGTGAGACATGACGGCCTTGCCACCGAGACCTTAGAACGGGACTGGACGGCGAACGACGCGCTGCATAAACGCGAGAGCACAAGTGCACGATTGATGCACCGGCGGACAATGCGTTTTGGAGGTCGTCGACGATGCCGCGATCGTACGGATGGAATTCGGTGGCAATAGGATTTCGGGTCGTGGCTTTGGAACGCGAGACGTGGTGGTGGTGGGGGGGTGTTTTTCTCTCCGCGAGGATCTCTGTGCGACGCACGGACCGGGGACGAGTGGTAAGCACAGAACGGCACGTACGTAAATATATATATATATATATCAAAAACTAAACGAAAAACAAACGAATCTGAAAAAATCCCCGCGGTCCCGGGGGAAATACGCGACGGCGTTTCGTTATCCGCCTAACCGCCCGCCCCGCGCGAGCTCGTTTCCCCGCGACGTCGCACGAAAAAACCGTCGGCGGGCACGTCGAGCTGGAACGTCTGTGCGCGCCGACCTCGGGTCCGAACCCGAGTATTCGGTACCGTTAACGTCGCAGCAGAAGAGAGTGTTTCGGTAGCCGTTTCCCGAACACGTACCGGACGAACGACGCGTCCGTAAACGAATCGAACCGTCGCGAAATTACGTCCGCAAAACCGCGTGGCCGGATAAACGGAAACGACGAAAAATCAAACCAAACCGTGATTTACACCCGTGACCCGCGGTTTAACGCGATTGCCACGGCGGGCGTACGACTGCCGCCGGGGTTCGGAGTCGTAACGGCGTTAATCGAAAACTGAAAGTCCTCTTGAGGTTACCGGGGGGGCGGTTACGCGTCCGTGTGAATTTCGCCCGGCACCACGACGGTAATATAATATACACGCGACCTGAATACCGTCGGCGAACGAACGGTTAGGACCGAACCTAACCTAACGAAATCCGACCGAAACCGAACGGGCGTATGTGTAGTTCATCGGGGGGAAGCCCCGAAACGTTTCCGTCGATATCGCGCGCGTACTCGCCGGGCGATTGACGTTAAAAAAAATGAACCCAGCGTTGTTTTGGTTTTTATTTTTCCCCCGACCTCATATCGTAGGTTCTTTTTTAATTATCCAACTGTTATCGGTAAGTCTCGACGGTCAGCGTCCCCGATAATCATTGGGCTTGTCGTGACTGCGATCGTTGACAATCTCGGTATCATCCGACGGTACGACGTTACCGCACGGTTACACTCTACACCGGATAGGGAGACGGACGCTTCGAAATGACAAATATAATCATTTCAACCGTGTCGGTGGTAAATACAATAATATTTATACCGAAATATCAATTTTATACCAGGTCCGAGGTCATCACCATGGTTTTCGATTACGTATCGTTTGACGCGTCACAGTAATATGAACCGGCTGATCGATCCGTTTTAAATGTCTTTCCATCATCGGCGAAGCGTTTTTTGCGAACACAGTCCGCCCTGGTCTTCCACCGTGTTCTACGTATTTCGTATTCCGTCCGGTGGTTAGTGTGCGTTTCTCTTTTACGTGTTTGCGGACGATAATAATAATAAAAAACCTAACCTCCTTCCCCTCCAAACATTCGAAATTCCCGCGCACGCCTCCGATTACACGCGATCCAAACGAAAACGATAATCGGCGTTTGTCGCGTCAAAACCGACATCACGAAAACGACTGGCGTGCCGGATTCCGGTCACGGGTGCGCCATCTAGTTGTCGATTTCGTTGACGTAAAGTAACGTTCGGTACGGTGACGCATTTCAAGAAGACCTTCGCTTTAGGTTTTCGGATTCGAGTGCTTTTCCATAACAGTTTTTGGAGAGAAAAACGACCGTCTCCAATCGCCGTCCGTATCGGATGATAACGTAATTGTTTCGGTGCGATATCGAGAGAGTCTTGTCGTCGAGGAATCCGAAAACGGTTAGAAAAGTTAACGCGCGTTAGGTTAAAAAAATAAAATACTACATTTTGACCAGGACGCCGTAAATGTTAAAAATAAATGCAGACCGGATCAATAAACAAATCAATAGACATGTCGTCACGTCGAAATTAAAGAAAGTCTAATTAACTGCACCGTACGCGTGGATGGCGGACAAATGACGATAACTCCGCTGTCACCGGTCGTCTTACTAAATCTTACGGTCACTTGTGGGCGAGTTATCACTTGTTATCCTTGAAGCCGCCGAAGTCGTGGTGCCCGTATACCTGACGTAGTCTCGTATTCGATTCAAAAAGATTTGTAAAAAAAAAAAAAATTTTAATTTTTAAAAAAATTGTGTAAACATCACATCTTGCCATGTTTATGAAACTAATTGAAAACATTAACAACGTGTCGGCCCCCTCAGTCCAAAATAAGGCTGTTAAAAACTATGCTGTCTTCGCGGTGCCGGACCGGCCGATCCGCGCCAGTCGTGAATGTTATGTCTCGTATTTTCTCAACGTTCACGTCTCCGTAACGGAGTAACCTAACCTAATTGTCCCGTCTCCCCGCGGCCATGCTCGAAGTTACGGATGATCGGGCGAGCGATTCGTAAACATTAACAGGCCGGCACGCGCTGTACATTTGTACATTTTCGTTTCGTTCTTTGCGTCTCACTTACGTTTTATCGTTCAAAGTACATACATAAAAAAATACGTTTCACACGTAATTTTGACGAGCGTGCGACACTATTCCCGTCCGGTCGTTTCGTATTGTATAGAAAAATTGGGCTTTATTTATATATATATTTTTTTCTCACAAGGTTTTTACCTTAAAATCATACACCGGGAGGCGGGGGGTTATTTATTTGTATATCATCCCGAAGACCGTCACCACCGGTCGGCGTACCCGAAACACAAAACAGTATCGGAAAAAGCGGATCGTCTCGATTCGGAATCAGTTCGCGCGATTGCCGCCTTAGGAACAGGACGCGTGTCGATTTTTATTTTATTCGGAAGAAGAAAAACGACACGGTTTCGAACGATAATCCCGGGAGGTGGTCTTCGGTCCACTGAAACGGCGGGACAAAATGATGTTCACCGAGCGTTACCTAACCTAACCTAACCGATCGGGTACTTTGAACGCGTCGCACAACACGAGTTTATAGAATTCTTCAGCCGGTACGCTTATCGCGAAGAAGAAAACATAAAATATATACATAAAAACACTTACGAACGTAGCACAGTAAAACACATTTTAATTGCGGAGATGAGTTTGCCAGTATTTCCGAAATTTCTTCGAACCTAACCTTTTCGACACAGTTTTTTACTTAATTTTTTTGGACGGCACACCGGCCCCAGTCCGGTAAGCATCCGGTTCGGTCTTGGCATTCGGTCAGATTTCGTGTGTGCGTTTGGTCGTCATCAAGTCAACGCGTCACGTTTTCCTCGCGAACAAATCGCAACTAGATCGCGCCCGGCTGACGTTCTATGTTTCGCGTGTACGTTTTACGATTTCGGCGAGCGCGGCTCGTGTCGATGAGAGCACACGGCCCGTCGTAGTGAACAAAAGAAAATTATTTACCAACAGTGGCGTACTTTAGAGTGGTACATAACGTACATTCGCCACCCCCCCCCCCCCTCTCCCCGAGAACTTTTTTTATTCTTTCGCGTATATTTATTTTTGATTATTTAATTCGTTTTTACCACCACGTAATCGGGTGGACGTTCGGTTATGGATTTTTTTATATGACTTATCGATAAATATTCGACCGGATTAATGTTAGTATGAGTAATGGTTGTCTGTCTCAATCGTTCAAGATTTAAAATTGATATCTATTATTTTCATGCTATTGGGCTTTTACATTTTAACGGGTTTAATATTTTACTTCCCCCCCCCCCCAAAAAAAAACCAAATATTTCACGGGTACGCCACTGTTTACCAATAAACTCAAATGAAATTAAAAATATAACATAATAAATCGACATGACCGACGACTATTAGTCGGATAATACGATTAATACACATATTATATTCAGCTTTGCTCGAATCGTAAACCGTAAAAAATTCGATAATTTGTCGGTACGAATTACACGGGGGGGGGGGGACGTGGGCCACAAACGAACCGTGCCCGAGTTGTCGTTGATTAGCCTGTTATCGTCGACCATCGTCGTTCGTACGCGATTACTATATCCCCTATATTTTATTTCAAAGGACGTTGAAAGCGGGCATTTCGGCCTCTTCTCTTATACACAACACACACACACACACACACACACACACACACACACACACACACACACCACACACACACACACACACACACACACACACGAAAATAGGCGTTTCCTACTTCCGACGTGCCGATCGACCTATAGGGGGTTGTGTAACACCGTCTCCTCCGAAAATCGCGTCTGACGTTCTGCTCGAGGTAGATTTTAGGGAATTAAAGACTAAGAATCACCAGTCGTGGTAACGTGAACGGGATAAAAACGTTCGTGTCCCAGCCACTGTGAACCTCACGCCACTGTCGGCGAGTATTGAAAACAACCGGCGGCCGAGTGGTTGGGAGGGGGGGGGGAACCGTATACCTACGATCTTTTCGTCGGGCAGCGTTAGGCGTTGCTACCCGTCCGTCCCGTCGAACATGTCCTTGCCCCTGCACTTGTCGTTGTTGATTTTGGCCACTTCCGGCAGTATCAAGTCCATGAGCAGACTGTCCTCGCTGTATAGGCCGCTGTAACGTTCGTACGGTAAATAAATCATCGAGAGCGGCACGGTGATAACGTGAGACGGTACCAGGTGCGGATTCGGGTTTATATTACGGGGGACCTGTGGGGGGGGGGGTTAAAGCGTGTGTGCGTTCGATAATAACTATTATAAATACGATTTATGTTCACAAATATTTCACAAAACTAAATCGTTAAATCTAAATCCCGAAATCTAGTCGTCTGTTGGATCTGGCGAACACATGAATCACGCGCCTCGTGGTTTGTTATATAATGATCACGACGAGCGTATTTAATAGACAAGACCGATCGGATCCTTGTTTCTCGATCCGCAAGCATATCCGACCGACATTTCTATTCGGGAATTTTCCCGGGATCAAAAGGAAGTCTTAAGGGGAGGGTCGTGGGGGTGGGGAGATGGCCCCCCGCCGAATCCGCGCCCGGTGACGGCAATGCGTTCACGTACTCGCAACGGTCGATGACGCGATATTCCTCGTCATCGTCCGTCATGTCCTGACGTCCGTCGAGAATCAGCTCGATCGTTTTGCCGGCCAGCCTGGTCGCCGACGATCTGATGGCGTTCTTCGTGACCGTTTCGAACAGCAGCTGGCACACGTCCCCGTGGGTCTTCAACGCCTGCGCGGGGTTTAACGTACGTCAATTAATTGAGGTGTTCGACGTTACTTTTTCGTGCGCGCGTGTTCGGCGAATTCCGTTGTCGTCTTTATGATTTTAACGCGGAAACGCTCGGAGAATCTTTGCCCGTTTCGTTCGCGACGATATTCGATATGCATAAGCGGCTCGTGCGATTTCGTCGGCTACTACTACGTTTCGAATGTCCAATACATAACAATCGTAGCGTTCGCCGAAAACGACGGACTTGAAAAATTCAAAAATATTAACGAAACGTTCGTGTTTGAATCGAATCGATTGTCGCGTTCCGAGGAAAAGCCTGATAAAACATATACGCGACACCGTGCGCACGCGGAACGTTAGAATGCGTGTTTCGCATATAAGTCACTTGTTTTAGTTTCTCCGAGTTGTTTCTCCGCTGGACGATCTCTCTGGCTCTCCTGTTGGACTCCACCGCTTCGACGATATTCCGACACTGTATCACCTCGTTCAACTGTTTGGCCAGTTCGTCAACAAACGTTTTCATCGTGTACTCTTTGGAAATCGTGTCGAAGTAATTGTTGATGAACACCATTTTCGACCGTTCTAACCAATCGTCCTCCGCGCGGTCGTCCTAAACGTATACGCGCGTTTTGATAACAGTAACAGTCACGAACAAAACGTGATATTTTGGAACGCGTCGTCAATACGTGTCGTTCGGCGACCGACTCCCAACAGTCGATCGATGTCAGCGATCTCGGCACATGACTCTCGTTCAAATACTGTTCGTATCGGATTTCAGCCATCAACATCTGTAAAAAAAAAAACAAAAAAAGAAAACGATTGTTGTCGTGATCTATAGAAACATAGTCATCGATCTCCGGACGCGTGATTGGAACCGAATTCGTAACCGCGTGACAGTTCAAAATCTCGCGCTGACGATTTCTGTATTTGGCCCACCGCCCACTAGCCGGCCGGGGAGCTTGGAACGGCGGGAACGGTGTGAACCTCGGATCGACCAACCGACGTAAACGGAAAACCTGGTTGATGCCACGGGAGCCACGCAGCACAAGGTTAGGCGACGTGTGGGACAGGCGGTGGACGGTAAAAGGAACACGCAAGGCACTTGACTGAGCCGTGCCTTCGCCGCGAAAGGGATCTGACCTTAACCGTTTGGGTCCTGTTCCACCCGCGCCCGTTGAGTAGCTCTAACAAATCCGGTACGTACTGACAATTTGTACATCTTTCTCAACGCGCGTGATTGGAAACAGAAATACGTTATTTTTTTTCGTTTAACATTTTCAAATTGTTTGGATTATACTCGTGTACACAGTCGTGGAGCTCGACAAACATCGCATCGAAAAAAAAAAAAAAAAACGTTATCGACGTTCGAGTTAAGCACCGCGCCGATTGAGCATTTGATTTTACGACGATTTTCCAAAACGCGGAACGTGTTTGGTCGATCACAAGATAACGACGGTTCTCTATGCCGTTTCCCATAACATAACACCGTACCATTGTCTGATAGGCACGTCCCCGCAACATCCTCTGGAATAGTTTCACGCTTTTCTCCAGGTCGGTCGCCTCGACGTCGTCGACTTCGTGTATCACGCGGTTCACGGTGAGTTTTATCCGTTTGACCTTGACCGGCTTCGGTTTTTTCACAATTACTATCGGTGGTGTATTCAGTTCCCTCTCCAAGTCGATACACAGAACTAATTATGACGTCACGATAAAACATTGTCGACAATAAAACGATCCGCCGTAATGCATAATACGTACGTCGAAACGCCACTTTCAGTTTCATCAACTTGCGCCACGTGCTTTGGTAACATCTGATGCGGTTTCTCGAGTTTGCCAAGTTCTTCGACCAGATCCCATGGTAACACTCAAATCCTGCAGAAATAAATCGTCGTTACCGTCGTTGAGACCGAATCCGAATCCGGTCGTCGAATTTTACACGTTTTCGATGTACGACAACACGCACATGTTATGATCGTTAATCGTGTTTCTATAAACACATACCGGCGTCTTCGGCTCTCTTTATTGTGGACTGCACGTGATTGTACAGCAGTCGTTTTCCTTCGCAACTCTCCGGTAAGTTCGGCTGTAAGTTTTGGTTAAATACAATTTCGTCTTTCCTCGGCGTGTTATCCACTCTATTGAATTTGAAAAGTCGCAGATCTAAAGGCCACACGGTCCAATTAAAAAAAAATAATGAGAATAACAAAACCTAAAACTAATAATCGTAATTAATAAAGACTTTTTTCTACGCGAATGTATTTCGAACGAAGGCAATGAATATTTTTCTAAATATTAAAAATCAGCATTAGTGTTGTCGTATTTTATTTTTCACTTTATACCTGGCGATGACTTTTAGTCGAAACCGGTAGAAACTTTTACCGGTTACCGGTTTATTGTAAACCAAATTGTATACAACTCGATATTTTTTTGTTTTTCTCGCACTCATTGGCTTTTTTCGATATATTTATATTTGTTTATTTATAAATACTTAAAAAAAAAATAATAATAATTATTGTATACGCTGTACTCTAAATTACGTAAGAATAGATCGTGAAATCGATACCGAAAGATACGAGTATTATTGCCGTGTAAACCATTTGTTTATTGTCACGTCATACGACACATAATACAAGTATATGTAACTATAAAAATCGCTCGTCGAATTTCAAGTCGACCATGTAAACTTCAAGGGTGGCATAGAAGAGTTTATTTGTCCCTTGTGCGAAGGGGGTTTGTGAACAAGCTTATACTTCGTTGTCGAGACACAATATTTCACAAAAAGCCTATCAGATTTCCTTAAAAATATTTTTCCTCCGTTCTATAAATTTCATTGTATAGGCGCTCAAAGTACATAAACTGAAATGCAAAGGTTTAATAGTCTAGGAAATAACTCCAGACGGTCATATTAAGAAAAAAAACTACATCACATCTTAGACATAAGTACTCGTATAAAAACAGATCGATGGACATATTGTAGGCATAGAAAATAATTATTTTAAGCGAACTGAATTTTTATCTATACAAAGAGGATATAATATAAATGTGTTTTCTTCCGAAAAAGACGGAACGTCCAAAAGATAATAGTATATTATTATATAATTCATTACCTCGAAAACATTTTAGAGTCATTTTATTAAGTTCTCTCGGCGCGTTTCTTTTATTCGTGTCCATTGTTGCCAAGATGCACTTTTCCCGGACTTCCGAATATGCTACCAAGCTCGTTGACTACAAATAGTTAATAAATATTTCAACGAATTCTCTGTAATCGTAAACATTGTCATAGTCTGCATAACGTTTAGAGTAATATAAATTATATACAATTATAATTGTAATTGTAATTATATGTAAAAATTATATTTTAACCGGCCGCTCTTTGCTAATCCGAGAGGAATCTTGTATGGATACAATTTATATAGTCAATAACATACTGTGTGTCACCAGTTTTATTTCAATTCGATTTGTTTCCCTCGATTGCGGAATATTAAGACAATATATATATCAAAATCAAAGCAATACGTATGCATGTTATTTACCTGATTAACACTTTGAAATAAATAGTTACTAAACACATCCGTTCGGTCCTAATTGGGAAATTCGTAATTTTCAGCGAGTTAAATGCAAGTTTGATATTTAAACGTGAAGTCAACTCATCTTTCAGTTTAAAAAAAAAATAGACGTTGATCTTGATGACGTAGTAAAACGGTTTATATCGGTACGCCGAATAAATGGACATAAATGGATTTATTGTTTAATATGGATGCGCCGTAAAAATTATTATATGTAGAACGATAATGTCGAATGATTTAAATTTTTTGAACGTATGTGCTACATGATAAATTTAAAATATATCTATATACACACTCCAAGTAATATTGTCGTTTGAATTGAAAGGAAAAAAATCGTAGACTACAGGAAGGCGTTTTGCTGACTAAAAATTAGGTATTGTTTATATAATGACGCTTACCGTGGGATTTCAGTTCTATATAACGCCGTATGACTCGTTTGCTTCTATATAGATCGATCGATAATCCGCAAAAACAACAAAAACTGATACTGTTCGTTTAGTATCTTAATATCAGTTTTCGTTCAACGCCGTATTAAAATGTAATGAAATTTCCAGATCTATGCTTAGAAAACGTCTGACAGTCCTCACAACCAATAAACACAATTTTTGCCATAGGGACGACGGTCAGCAGTATATATGATTGTACGTAATTATGAGAACGCGTTCTTTGATTCTGTTTTGAAAACGGTTTTCTGGAATTATGTAGCGAAACATTATGCGTTCACGCATTTATACAAAATTTCAAGGCAATACGATTGGAGGGCGTAAACGATTTCGAAAAATGAACATATTTCATATTGGAATGATAATAAAACGGTTAAACGTGATCAGACAGAGGGGAAAATACCGTTCCTTCAGTTTGGTTTTAATTCGTATTTTTTATGTGACTTTTGGTCGAGTTTTTTCGCTCCGTAATGTAGGTGGTGTACACCTACTTCGTTCGTCCTGTCGAACGTTGGTCGTTAATCACAATAAAATAAATCAAACCCAATAGGTGTTCCGGCTGAAGCCGATTAGTATTATTACAGTTAGATTACGAAAAACATTAATGAAAACTAAAAATCAACAAGTCTACATACAAGTGTGTACGGTTCGTAGCATGTACATTTAGACGAATTATTACAGAGACGAGACAGACCGGACTATAGTTTACGGTACGATTTTCAAAATTTTTTGTACATCCCGTGCGTGGATATTGTCGTTGATGTTATGAAAACACTAAAATGTAGCATGTTAAATGATTTACAGACGAACATCATAAATGGTAACACGAAATGTAGATAAGGCGTACGTATTCATAATATTAATAATGTCTCACGGGATTTCAGTGGCCGGTTCAGCCCGAGTCTTAATTCTGCGGTCCGACTCGTTTCGATCGTTACTGTCGTCGACTAACCTACTTGACGATTTCGAAGGCAAAGCTCGTCGTCTACGTTTCACGACGACGTGTTAAAATCGACGGCATATTTGTTGTAATCGCAATAGCGGGACGCCCTCTGGTTTCGCGTCGTTTTCGGCACGAGACGAGAAACGTTTTTGCCCAGAGATGGCAACTGCGTACCGGGCCGGCAACGAAACGGATTATTAAGGCTGGTAGTTTTTAGTGTGTTAAAACGGCCACGAAAACCCAATTCGAAATACAAACGGATAGAATTTAAAATAATCATCATATTTATACGTGCGTATATTTTGTATTTTTGTATGTAAAATCAAACGACGGTTAGTAATAATCGCGAATGAATAGGATTTTTCAGCCGCGGGAGATACGAGCTTACGAACGATATTTTTACGTTCTACATTGCGAGTTGAACGACGCGTATTGAAGGTTAAATTTTTTGACCGGCGGTGGCGGGAAAGCCTAAGAAATGTACGTCTGCCGAGCTGTTATGATTCGATTATAGCTATACGATGAACAAGTCAGGAAAACCGAACGTGCTAAATTTGCACATTTCAATCGTATAACCTACAGATCCCTCATCGTACATCGATAATCAATATGTTTCGTATGTAATTATTAATTTCTATCGCGGGTTGTCAGCGGCGACTCGTGGTCGCCGATGGAGGGAGTGCGACTTTATACATGAAACAGTTCTCTCTTTGAATTTTTTTAAAAGAAAAAACAATCGAAACGGCTAATCATATAAACAGCAAAGCGGCAAACGATTTTCTACGTGCTTATGAGTCGTACAGGCCGGGGAAAAAAAAATTATCGTCGATATTAACAGGTTGGCTTGAACAAAATTGCATTGGCTACCCAAAAAAAATTGTTGGTTATAAAATACTTCATTTCTGTACACGTCACTGGTAAGATGTCGCGTGTACGGTGAAATGTACGCCAGAACAAGAACGATAAGTACGGATGAGTGTACAGAAACCCGGTCTCCGTGTACAGAAATCTTTTTTGGTTTTCCTCGTGTCACCGATTTCCGTCACCGTTTATTTAGATGCATACAAAACACAAACGCTCGACTTGCCCTCCCTCTTTTTCCGAAAACTTTTTAACAAAACAATGTAAATTTTAATAAATCAATTATCGATTTCCCGGACCCGCCGGCCTGAGATCGCGTTATGGAACGTCAAGTGTATGTAGACATCCGTCTACATTTCGGACGACGCGACAAGTAACGTGTTTTAAGTCTTGCACACTTTACGCGTATTCCCATCAGGGCGGTGTCACTCGCAAGAAACAATACAACTACGTCAGGAACACGTTATTGATCCGATTTTTATTTCAATAAACAATCGAACCGAATACGCCGGTCCGTTTGAAAATAATATTATTTCCTTTCGTTCGATCTTATTCGGTGGGGGGAGGGGGGTGTTGATGATCGACCTGTCGTCCAAGCCACGAGCCACGTGGCCACTGCCTCGTACGTGGTCGTTGGTGTTGATACCGGTGACCGGCGGGAGGGCGTACGCGTACACCCAGGGTCCCGACAAAAGGGGAGTCAGTAACTACGGTCCCGGGACCCGGGGAAAAAAACATAATATATTATTAATTTAAATTAGAAAAATAAAATGAAATCGTGTGCCGCCCCAGTCACCACATCTTTGTACAATATTGGTATATGAATTATTTCGATTTCTTACTAAATAATTTTGTGTAACAATCTTGGCGCCGGTAGACGGACGGGTTTGAATATAATAATAATAATAATAATAATTTTTTTTATTATTATTCATAAATATTTTTTAAAAAATGTTGATTTTTATATCAAACTGCAGTTAATCAGTGTACTTGTGTGTCAAACTTATTTCAGGGCAACTAAAGTGATTGATATTTTATAGAGGCAAAAATTTGTGAAAATAACAAAATGAAACGTTAAAATTTCCATATCACAAATACTAACATACAACGAGGGCCCGGATTTGTGTACAGTGCCGTAGCCGAGAAATGCATGCGCGGGGGCTTGGAGCGCCGGAGGCCAGAACGTATAAACGACGTTTTCGTAATATAGAACGTAAACGGACGTAACTAACGTACGGATTTGTAACACCGCCGCCGTCACCGCCGCCGTCACTCGTTTCGACCGCCGCCCGCGATAAACACGATGCTATTATTGCGTTTGATCGGTCCGGACGGTCTCGCAACAATGAAATGGCCCGCTCCGTGCCAAGAGCGTGGAAAACAATACGCGCGCGCGACGTCGAATCGCCGATAACACGGCTCTCCGAAGTCGAATACTTATCAATCCGTCCGTATTATTATTTTTACTCGTCGAATTAAACGCGTATTATTTTCCCGCGTATTATACGCCGGCGGAGGGTTAGCAGCCGGCGCAGCTGTTACGCGCGCGTTAAATCCGAATACATATAATATATATATATATATACATACACAAGTATATCCGCGTAGGGGTAGTAGCGGCGTTAAACCGAAGACACGACAGCTACACGAGGGTCGCTAATTCCATAATAATGCCGTCCTGCCCGTCCTCCCCGTCCTCTATGTCGTCGCCGCCGAAGCCAAGGCGTGCGATTTCGTTCTCTCGCGTGGGTTCGGGTTCGGGAGCGGGGTTGGCGTGGAGGTGTGCGCGGACGTACTACGGCAAACTACAAATTGATTGTTCGAAACTTCGCGCTGACGCCTTTTCGACGACTTACGAGTTTCCGTATATCCTTTTTATATTTCTCCGACCTCCCCGAGAGCCCTACTCGTTCTCCACCTACGCGTCGACGACGCGCGTGTTTATACTGCGGCCGACCTAAAAGCGCTTTTTCATTCGACACTCGTCCGCCGGCCAAAAGCTCGACGCTACCGTTTCGTATGAATGTGTTAGGAATCGATCGGAAACGTCGGTCACAAGAGAACACGAGACGACGCACGGGGAAAATCACGTTTTTCCAACGTGCCGGATCTTCCGGGTCGTTCTGATACGCGTTCCGTTCGAGACGTTTTTTTCTTGTTTGCAATCAAAACACGTCCCATCGACAACTGTTTACCGACGAGAACGCCGCGACGATCGAACGGTCTCGTTGTTACAAACGTCGGAAAACATCATAACCGTGATAGCATAAAAAATCGAACCGTAGCGAACCCCAAACGTTTTAGCCGCTGAATTAACACTAACTGACCGTTCGGACAGAATATCTCATTCGGGCCACCCAGAAACTTTATCAACAACCGTACGGTCAAACGGTTCGATGCTGCGAACGTTCGTTGCGCGTACTCCCGGGAAACGTTTCCGCACGGAAACGACGTCCCGGACATTTGCCAGTTGATCGTCCCCGGACGATCGTCACAAATCCCGTTTTGGTTTCCGTACGGAAACGGAAAAAACACCAGCTCGGCGCATTTCAACGGAACCCGTCGGCCGGCCGTTCGAATTTCAATGTTTTACGCGGCTATCAGTGGTCCGGTCAAATTACAATGCCTACGTCACCCGTCACCAGATTCGATTCCGGGCCGGAGGAAAAATTGGACAGAAAAAAAAAGGAAGATCATTCGTGTACGATTCCCCATCAATGAGAACCATTCCGAAAAAGGAAAACGAGCAACAAATATGTATCGAACTAATCGAAAAATTATATGAAATAAAATACACCACCACTACCGCCCCTAAATTATGATCTGGTCACGACCACACCTGAACCCCGTATTCGACGGTCGGACACGTTCGGCAGACGAGAACATATCCGCACACAACGTGTTTGTAGACAACGTTCAGACAAGCTCCGACACTGACCGACGGTGACGCGAAAAATCAATACCGATAAGTAATCGAGTACACATTATATATAATATGACATTTTTTTTTTTGAAAACACGTTTGTAGGGTCTGTTTGTCAAACGAAAACAGGATTGTTGGTTTTTTTTAGCTTTGTGTTGATTCCAACTATTCTTCTTCGTGATTAATATATATTTATTATTCATACTTGAAATGTTATTTATATATAAAAAAAAAAGCGTTAAAAGATTGTCTAGTTGGACTGAATAATTGAATGATATATTCCGCGCGATTCGGGCTGACGTTCAAAAGGATGTCAAATGTTTTTTACTCGTCGTAGTTGTTTTGTTATTCGCTCATTAGTGTCCCGTATTTCGTGAACAATTGTTTTTATTTTCATGGTCCCGGTATACTTATAAAAATAAACGTTGCCATCCGTTTTAAACGTTATAACCACACCGACCGCGGGCCGATCATCCCATAGAAAAGCACAGCGATTGTTTCGGACGCTCCCGAATGTTTACCGTGTGCACAAGGCTTATCCACGGGGGGTTGTAACCCTCCTTCCCCCCCAACGAGAATCGTTGCTGAATAGTCAAATAATATCGTCGATATCGAACAATGTGCAAATAAAATTTACTGTTAAAAATTTACACGGTAATAACTGAATTAGCACGTGATAGTATGCCGCGCCCGACGATAACCATTACGCGTCGAAAATAGAACTCTCACCACGTATGTTCAGTGCATTGTCGAATTTCGATTATCATAACGGTATCGTCCGCGTTGTTAGTGATTACACCGTCTTCTGTTTTCGACACTGTAGAAAAACGCGATCAGTCCGCGGTCCGAGCGATCTGAAAAGACGATTGTTCATATCGTGTCCGGTGCTGGGGCTATATGTTATTACATTAGTGAACTAAAAATAAGTATGTTAAAATATGAATATAAATGTTTAGATATTCTGTTTTAGCCGGTGAGCGGCAATCGTCGGCCGTGCATCCTGGCGGGACTAGTGGTGCATCGCAATAAGCGGTCATCTGATCGGTCTTCGCCACATTCGCATAGGTATGTCCGGTTCTTTCCGGTATCCCCGTTTCATCATGTTTGCTTTTGTTTCAGCTACTACAGTTCTCAACCTGTTTAATGTTTTCCATATAGTCCGTGGTTGGTTTCCTCCACACGGTAAATGCTCGGGCATGCGGGACGGGTTTTTCGCATTGTAGCTCTTCTCTCCGTTTCTTGGATCGTGATTGTGTTGGCAACAAAGCCTCTTCGAGATTTGAGTCTCCTCCGGGGGCCCGAGTACAAACCGTGTACACGGGTGTGCGGAAAAAGACGACGAAGGCAGTCGTACGGAACGGCCGTTATTACAAAATCCTGTGTGTGGTCTGTGACGACGACAGTGACGTCTGACCGGGGAAATGAAAACGTGTGATTTCGCTTTTTCCGCGGGCGGGGCGCCGGGGTCGATGTGTCGGATTCCGCGCGGGACCGGATGTCGCGGAGAGCGAGCGAGCCGGCCGCGGGCGTTCAAACGGGTCGCGCGAGCGCGCGCGCGCGCGCTTCGGCAACGGAACACAACGCCCGCGGACACGGGCGTCTGCGGATCGGGCGCGGACCGGACGACGACGTCGATTGGCCGGCGCGTCGTCGCCTCCGGCGGCGATTCGCGCGCCGCTAATGGATTTCGGCTAATGTCCGTCGCCCGGCAATCGTTTTTCGTCCGCGCCGACGGGTGAACGACAACGTCGGCACGCTCACCGACACCACCGGTCCGGTCGGGTCTACGTTCGGCCAGGGGCGCATTTCGGGGTGGTGAGACAGTGGCGCATTCAGGGGACGGGGCAATCGCGCAATCCGGGCATCACGTTTTCGAGTAGCAATGCAGCATTACCACTCGTTTGGAAAATAAATATCGTCGGGCATCAACACCCTGTAATGGAATCGTACGTTGTTGTTTTGTAGTTGATTATTTATTTATTCGTTTTACATAAAATACTAATGTACGTGTTAAAAGCGAATGGGTTGTGGTATGTCTCAGAAAATTGCATTTTCGGAAGGAAAGAAGAAAACGAGATTTTTTGTTTTTCGATGACTCAAATTTTGAAGATACTAATCGTAACGGAGAAAATAAAATTAAGAATGATGTTATTTATGTTAGAATTGATACGTTACGTTCAAATGTACGCGATAAAAAGATTTTGATATTAACAACAATTTTGGTTTTCTAACTGGATTGATGAATCGAGACAATGAATATTGTTAATATTTATAGCCAAGATTTGAGTTTATCATGTGTCGAAGAAATTGTACGATTCCAAAAAATTATTAAAACATTTCTCAACGATGAACCTTCTATGAGTGGTCTATTAAAAGAATTATCAAACTCTCCTTTAGAATCAACGTTTACTAACGTACTTGTACTTTCTCAGTGCTTCGGCGTCTCGAGAATTATTTTAAAGTCTACATTGGCAAAACATCGTCATTATCATTATTATGTATTGAATTGATGAGACAGATTGCTTGATCGGAATTATTTACTTAATTATTTTGTCAAATTGTATACTTATATATTATACAATTATATAGTATTGTTAATAAAATATTATTATGTATTTTCGTAATAATTATCGTTAATCTTTTAAAATTTACTTTTTTAAATGGTGCATTCTGTCTTTGAAGTTTTTGAGAGAAAAACTCTCTAACAAGTTGTAAGAAAACAATATTTCGAGAGACTCTTGAACCCCCGTAATTGACCTCTCTTGCGTGTGCCGTTAAATGATGTTTAAGGAATTTTAGTCTGTAGTGTAAATTTAGAGGTTAGATACACTGAACCTTAATGTGTTCCCGCGTTTGGTAGCTCATTCGCGAGCAAATCAACGTTGTTCCGCGTTGTACGTCGAAATCACACCGGACGAACGAATCGAATCGCGTATTTACTTAAAACTTCCAGTGAAATTCGGAAAATCTGCGACCGAAAGTTTTCGTTTGTCGACACGCGTATACGGAGATGATCACGTGTTTTTGAGTGACGATTCCGTGATGGTCGATGACTTCAGGCCATGTTGATGGTATTTTTCGATAAAAAGGAGGGTCAATGACGACTGAACGGGCCCCTCGAGGACATCATGAACATTATTATCTACAAGTCTTGAAAACACTCGGAGAACGAGTAAGAGGAAAAAGCGGCCTGAATTGTGGGCAAACGACTCATAACGTTTTATCTGTTAAGCAGTTTATTCGCCAGATCTCGCCGAGTGTTCGTTTTGGTTATTTCCAAAATCAAAAAGCGCATTAAAGGGAAGACACACATCGAGTCGGTTGAAGCCGCAAGAACCGGATTTCCACCGTTGTCTCGACCGATACGGACGGAGACAAATGTCAAATCATTGAAATATTGGTTTTGGTTTTTATTTGAAAAAAGCTGTTATCGAACGGATTCCGTTTGTGATACGAAATTTCAGACTGTTATCGTTTAGAACGCGCATGAATAACGAATTTTTTTCATTGAAAAAAATATTTATCGAAATACACAATCCCGGGGTGCATGGCCCTACCAACGACCCCTCGCGGGCGCCCTTGAACGCCGCCGCGTTCGTCCGTGTCGAATTGAACGGTATCATTTTAAAAACGAAAAACCGCGCCGCCAAACCAGACGGGCCCCGGTGAAGAAATAAGGTCGCCCGGTCTCTTTGTCGGCGCGCCGTCGCGCTCTCTCCGCACGATATCTCACACGACGGTCGGCCGCACCGCGGACAGCCGGCGGAGGCCTCACGACGCGCGTTTCCGAAACACAAACAGAAACGCTGTTCGTTAATGATCTCTTTCTTGTCGTAATTGTTGCCGGGTCCCTCTAATTACCTACGGATATCGTACAAATTACATTAACGACGGAATATTACGCTTTGAGAGCGGTCCGTAACGCCGCCACCGCCGCCGTCGCAACAACTCACGGGCTGTTAAATCTTTACAACTAATTAAGACTGTTTGGCTTTTGGACGCACACGCACACGGCGGCCGCCATCGGGCGCACACGTGAGATATACGTTACCCACACGTCCGGAGAGAGAGAGAGATAGAGTGAGTGAGAAAACTATATATATATATACGATATTATTATTATTATTATTATCGTCGTCGTCACGTCATCATTATGTATGTTATACGAGCTTTTTGCGCCGGCCACGGACGACTTGGCAGCGCACACGACGACGCCGTGCTCGCGGTAGTATTAAAAAAAAGGTATATAAAAAGAAAAACGGATGCAAATCATTCGGAGCATGTTAAACATTGTAATTGCCCGCATTTCACGGACGGCTGACGTTTATCTTTCAAGTCGTACAGCTCGTAACACTCGTACGCTCGTGTATATATAATACAAGTGTCGTTTTGTGCAGGCGCGTCGTAGACGAAATGCGTCAATATGTTCGAATGGATATTTTACAGCGAAACGAGTACGGTTTGAAACGACCAAATCCGAGTGGCCGTATCATATCGCGTGGTCAATGGCGGCGGTCAAATGATTTGGTCATTGGGAGGGAGGGGGGGCTGATTTAAGTCGTGATTTAAGGACGTAAGTATGAATACTTCATCCGTGACAGGGGCGAACGCAAGGTAATAAAAACGGCGTACCGTTAAAACTAATGCACAACAACAAAAAGTTATCCCCCCCATCATCGACGGACCGCCACTGTACGTGGTCGTCGTCTTCGCGCCGAACAAACTGGTCATCAACAGCCACCGGCACAAAACCAGTATACGGATTTGTTTGTGATCGTACGTTTTTTTCATTTAAGTTCATAGTTAATTTTGGCGATTTTCCAACCGTCGAGCTGTGTACGCCGCGTTAACGTGTTACCTCTAAACGACGAAAATAAATCAACGCGGGCCGTGCGCCGGATAGAACGTTCGTGGTCCGGCCAAACGGTTACCCGCGAAACGATACCGTCGTAGACCAAGGCGCGGATCCAGAACTTATTTACGGGGGGGGGGGGCCATCTTAATCAAAACAACTTTAATCCTCATTTTGTCGCATCGAATAATGAAATATTTTCCAAAACGTTTTATTGGAAATCGTTCGCGATACACCAAAATAAAACAATAAAGTCTGTCTTCGTATCTTTATCAAATGTCGAATCGCGTGGCGGTTGTGGCTGCTATCGGAATAATTTATTGTCCTCTACGGAAATGTCCGAGATATTTAAGAGCCGTACTGTAGGTATATTATACAGGGTGATCGAAAAGTCGCGCACACCAAAATAGAAGTGTTTTTAAATAGTAGTTGTGATAAATTATTTTTATCGGTTATTTCAAAATAACACTACGGGTATTCCCGACATTTAATCTAGACATCATTATTATATGTATTGATGATACGACGCTTTTAGTAGTGCTTTGATTATTGCTCTGTGAAAATGTCGATTTCCCAAGAGCAACATGTGTTTATTAGCGTCAGTCAAAATGGTAGGTCTCCCGGTTCTCTTGTCTGAAACTGATCCGGTTTCACGGAAACGGGCGATTAATCTCGTTATGGTTGAATTGTTAGGTACTGCTACATTCGGAAATTTCACTCGAAATTTATCAATAACACAAGTGTAAGAACGGCTAGCAAAATACTGTTCAACAATACACACATGTTGCTCTTGGGAAAACGACATGTTCACAAAGCAATAATCAAAGCACTACTAAAAGCGTCGTATCATCAATACATATAATAATGACGTCTAGATTAAATGTCGGGAATACCCGTAGTGCTATTTTGAAATAACCGATAAAAATAATTTATCACAACTACTATTTAGAAACACTTCTATTTTGGTGTGCGCGACTTTTCGATCACACTGTATTATGTGTGACCCGTCAATTTTTAAGGTTCACGTATCGTTCAATAATTAAACTGCAACGCATATATGAAAACAATTATATGTATTTTGACAAAAAGCGGTATTTATTTTTATTGGTTGTCAAAAACGTTAAAACCGAAAAATCCCATAGCTACAACTTCATTTTAAATTGTCTTTCTATAGTATCATAGATAAGAAATAGAATTATAAAACGATACTAATAGAAAAATTTAACACGAGTCTACGGGGGGGGGAGGGCGATCGCCCCTTGCCCCCCCCACCCTTGGATCCACGCTTTTCCTTTTACCCACGTCCCTCGGCGCCCCCGTCGAACTGCGCTGGCCCGGGAATTGACACTCGACTCGATGCGACTCGACGACCGCACAGACGTGACGACACGTTTACATTCAGCGGCGATCTGAGCGATCCGCACGCTCGAGTAGAGCGAGATGCGTCCGGTTCGCGGTAGACGTCGACCGGTTTTCTCCATTCGGCCGTGTCGTCCGTTTTCACCGGTCGTTTAGACATGTAGTCGAAAAGTGTTCAAACACAAAATTCGAAGGCGAACTGAGGAAACTGCGCGAAGCCGGGACGCAAGCAATCAAATGGATCTGGATATACCGTTACAACGAATGTGCTATTGTTATCGTGATATTTATATTTAAATTTAAATTCCAAATCTTGAACGTTTAAATGCTTTTATATATTAATTATGTTACTTTGGTGTTTGGTATTTATCTATTGTTATTATTATTTTTATTATTTAATGCTTTATGATTACTTTCGTTATCGTTAATATTGTCATTAACATTGGTTAATACCTTATGTACATCTAAATTAGTCGATTGTCATATGCAAAAAAAAAAACCGGTCGTTTTCGACACGCTGAGTGAAATTCGTTTTCATCCATTTGTCGCCGGCGAGTGAAAAACCGGCTCGCGTCCAGAGTGGCGTGCCCGTGAAACGATTTTTATTTTTGCCCAGAAATATTAAACACCTCGTTTTAAAATCGTTAAAATGTAAATGTAATTCAATATCAAACGACGGAAATAGATATCAATTTTAAATTGTACACAATTGAGATAGATAACATCAGCTGTCGCCCGTCTTGAAAACGTCGATGAAATAGTTATCGACAACGTCCCGATGTGATCGTAACCATTACTTGTAAGATTAATTTGATAAAATCATGATATTTATGTAGATAAGTCAACAATTTATAACCGAATGTTGTACATATATAATCGTTATGAACATACGTTTATCAATATTATATTACATTATTATAGTACATTATTATACGATGGCCTACGTGGACATTGTGTCCGTCCGACAACACGACTGCTTCGGTCTGCGAGTTCCAAAGTACCGGACGAGCCCCCACGACTGCAGCTTTAGTCGTGGCAGACCCTCTACAGTCGTATACAGAGCCTCTTATTGTTTTAATTTTATAATTGTATTTGAATATGTAACAAACGCTTAATATCATGCTCGACGATCAATTTCGTTTGCCGATTTCCCTCGCGGTATCGGCAAGAACCCGACATGATCAAAAATAAATAATGGACATTGAGCAAACGAATTAAAAGCTTCTCGGGTGGGGAGGCAAATACGTGAAGGGGGGGAGGTCAGCGAGTACTATGGTCCCGGGGCTCATAAAAAACATAACGAGTGGTCCGCGACAAAACGCTCTCGTCGGATTCAAAAAAACAAAACAAAAAAAAAACGGTTTTCCGTCGTCGCGAGATAATCCAATTTCCCATCACAGCTCGCCAGCTTAATACGTGTTTAAATATATACGCGTGTAATGATCGTCACCCTAAACCGCACACGTCCGCAACGCCGTGCGCGTACGTATACGCCGTAGGGATTTCGCCACTCAGACAGTTGAATAACGATAATAATAATTGTTCCGTGGATTACGAACGGAGGCCCGCGGAAAACACTTTTGTTTCGATATCTCGCCGTACGTTATTTGTATACGGCGCGTACGCCGGAAAAAGGTTCAGATAACGTTTCGTACGCAATTAGATATATCGCGTGAAATACGCTCGGTCGCCGCGTGAACTAACCCCCCCGGGCATTACCGTGCCTGCCTGGTTCGTATTCGTGTTTCACGAGTGCGGAATATAACGTCGCCGAGCCACAACGAGACTACGAAAACGAACAATCGTCGGGCGCAACGACGCGTCATTTCGGTTTTTTGATAACGGCTGGGGGAGCGGGCAAACGTTTTAACCGGCCGATTTAACGATATCTAAATAACAATCGAAATCCGTTAGTTTCTCGGCTAAAATCATTAGCATTAATCACCAGTAAGTATTACCTGAGATGCAGGTTCCGAAGTTGCTCGGCTCATCACGTCAAACACGTTATAAAACGTTTTGTGAACAGCTCCGGGCGGCTCGTTCGAGTTCGATTTTCTCTCTCTCTCTGTCTCGTCGTGGCTGCACCGCCTTCCGATTTTGTTCATTTTCACTTTTAGTTTTTACGCTCATTACGCACAAAAAAAGAAAAAGAAAACAAAAGCGAAACGAAAAACACCAACCGTGATCAGCTGTCAAACGGCCCAAACAATAAAAGTGGAAATCACCACCATTGATGTATTTTACTTTGAATTAAGGTTAATAATTTACACACTGTCTTTAATGATTACCATTACCGTGTTAATTGAAACGGCACATAACCGCGGTAAGTTATAGGTAGACAAGACCTTATAACCGTGGTTGTAATCCAAGGCTTATAAATAATAACGGTTGTTTCGTTTATGAAATATCAAAAAAACAGGAGTGGGGGTATATTTCGCTGTGACTTAGCACAAACTACACAACGGTAACACTGTTCTTATGCGCTTTTGGTGTTTAAACTTAGTATTTTTTGGTTATTTCGCGTGTTAATTTTAACTTATTTTAATTATGGCTACGGGAACAACTATCAAACCTAGAGGTGGTTCTGTTTCAACTTGTGTAAATTATTCTGGAAAAGTCAAACAAGAAGGAAGAACTGATATTTCTTTTCACAGGTAAATGATATTTTTGCATTAAATTATTAAACGATAAATTTGTATTCATAAATCTAACTAGCTTTGTCTTACACCTAGCACTAAATTAATTTTATTCTTGTAAGATATTTATTTATGAATTCATTTATCTGATTTAATAATTTTGATATATATATTTGTTGAATATTAATTCAACAAAATAAATAAATACTTATATAACCAATATTATTGGTTAAAAGAATAATATTCCCAATAAAATAATAGTATTGATACTAAACGCTTTAACTTACTAGCTCAATAAAACATTGTCGGGACTAGGGTACTCTTTAAAATATCTATTTAATAAATTAATATTGTACACAACATTAAGTACTAAGAAGCCGAATACAAAAGTCTTATTAGTTTAATAGTATTTTTTTGACAAAACACAACTTTGAAAAGCAAATGCAATTGCTTAATATATTTATATTAATTCTCCAACAATAATTGTTGAAACTATTTTAGAATTACAACTCTTGCTGTACAATTTTACACGATTAAAATGTTTTTTTTTTTTAATGACTGATCCACTTTCTTTTTTTATAAATGTTTGATTTAAGTATTGTTTTAAAAGCTGCAAGCCAAACAAAATATTTTCATACTAATTTTTAAAGAGAAATTGGATGCTTTGTACGACGAAACACGTATTTGTTATGGTAGCTCGGCAATTTAGTTCGACTGTGACGTCACTGGATGGGTAATGGGTGCGGGGTGTTCAAGTTTGTTTACATGATTATGAGACAACTTTTATTATCTATAAACGTTGGTTGTAATCATACTTTTGATAAAGTTTAACTGATATTGTTTTATTTTACATGCACCGTTTGCCATGCGGTTTGTCATTTTACATTACCTTACGTCATACAATCTAAGGTTGTTACTATAAATTAGTTTAGAACATAGATTAGATAATAGAATGTATTTAAAAACGTATTGTTCAAATTGGCCATATAATTCCTTTTAAATGTCAAATAATTTTCAGTATTTTTTTATATTTTACGTGTGATAAAATGATCGATTATTATTTCTACTAATCCAGCCCGAAACCGTCACGGCCATAGATAACCACCATATCCGTGGAGACGACTTTATAGAACAGTTGTACTCCCTGTGATTTATAATTTTTAGTTTTTATACTCTCAGTATATTAAAAAAAAAAATGATTTTTTGATGGCCCCCTCCCCCACGAAATATTTTTCTGCGAACGGCCTTGCGATCGTCGCCGCGTGTGAGACGTGTCCTGTTTCGTATAGTGTCTCGCCGGTGTTACCGTACTTAACCGTCGACGGGTTTTTACACAATCATAATACGATCGCGGCAAAACATTGTTATCATACATCATAGCGTTTGAACCGCGTTCCGAAAAACGTTTTTACCGGTCTACGGTTTTATTTGTGAACGTTATATCATAACGTACGACGACACGCGAATAATGCAACGGAAACAAAGATTCGCGTTAGGATAGTCACGTTTTTGTCACGACAATAAAGTCTAATGATAATAACAATAATAATAATAATAATAACGACAAAACGTTAATAAGCGACTCGCGCGTCAGGTCACACGTGTTTCGAATGAGGAGTTATTTTTTTGTTCCATGCTCGTAAACGACGCATCTAACTGTTACGTACACTCGGCGATTTAAAGGACCCGACCGATTTGTAGAGTAAAAGTCGGCATGTTTCGACTCGAGTTAAAAACGACAAGAATTTAGCGAACGACGTGCTCGTGATATGCGAGTCTAGCTCACTGTAATCGCAACGATTAGATTTCTGCCGGTTCAGATCCGGTCCGCGCACGGACAAATTGTAAATTCTTCTTGTACATCACGACGATGTCGATGTTTTCCGGACGGTTTTGCCGATCACCGTTTAGGAGGCGAGCGCGAAGGTACCTGGAGACCAGAAAAGGGAAAAAACGTTATCATAAACCCGATCTCGGCCGGTGTTATCCGGACATTTGACTTTCTCGACGTTTTTAAAAAAGTTCGCGGAAACGGTTAAGACCCGACCCGGGTTTAGGTCTTTTGTCGTAACGAATTGAGGTCCGTTCCGAGCGCGATCCGATTTTCACCATTGCGAGCGGTTTCCGAGCACTCAATTCGTACACACACGCCCGTAATTAGTTTTTACTCCATTTTCAAACGGTACACGACGTCCTGTAGTCGTATAGCAACGATGTTGTAATGGTCAAAGGTCCCGAAAGTAAATCCTTATTTTTTTTTTTTGCTATTCTTCGTCGCGGTTGAATTTCGGCGAACAACAAAATCGGTCTAAGAACGCGTGACCGTCGGTCAACAGACCCGTTCCGTGTTCGGACGGAAAATCGGTCACTGTTGGCGTTCGGTTTCGTTTCGGTCAGAGTGAGCTCGGACCGGACACGTGCGAAAAGGCCATTTTCATATGACCGCGTGCGCGTGACGCGTCCGTTCGACGTGCCGATCGAAAAAAAAAACGATCGCCAGGCATGGTTCTCGTTGTAACCGCAATGATTTCTGAGACGGTTCAGTTGCTTACGCGCTGATGATATCGATATTCGACATAGGATTTAATAAAAAAAAAAATAGAAAAAAAGCGTTATCGTAAAACGCGTCCGCCGATCCGGTACCGTTCCGTGTCGGAATGAGCTCGGACCGGATGCGTGCGAAACGGGCGCGCGCGCGTCATATCGTCCGGTCCGTTTTTTCTTCCGGTCGCCCGTGCACGAGGCGCGCGTGCGCGTGTGCCCGTCCAGATAAACGATCAGATCGGTTTTTGACGCGGACGCGTGCCGTCGTCGTGGTCGGCCGGGCCCGCGCACGCGCCGGCCAACCGCCCCCGTCGCACTCGCGCCGCGTATCCGCCGAATACATAATTACGAACGTCGCGCGCGCACCACAAAAGGGTGTGTGTTTGTGTGTGGGGGTGGGGGGGGAAAACATAATATTAATTTAAATCCGAACGATTAAATGAGTCCGTGCCACACCGGTCTTTACGCAATATCGGTATATTATTTTTTGTTTCGCGGGCCACTTGACGACTTGAATAACAATAATAATGACGTCTTTTTTAGAAAAACGTTGAGTTTTTATTCATATCGAACAACTATAAAATCAGTCTGATTGTTAATTAAACGACCGACGTTTTATAACGGCGTACAACAGCAAAACAAGCCAATGTTTTTTTAGGTACCTTTTGTGAAAATTAAAAATTAAACGTTAGAATTTATATAGAAAATTGTTGGAAATACCAATGACGGCCCGGATTTATTTACAGCGCGAAAGACTCATGGGGGGGGAGAGGGAGGCCTGACTACAAATAACACGGACACGTCGCGAGATCACGCGATCGTCATTCGCACTATTATAACCCCAAACCCGCGCAGACCGTCAGTCGACTTGTTTTGTTTTGTGTTTTTGTTTTTCCCGCCCGATCGACAGTGCTGTTTCCGACGACGACTTCGAACAAAAACGCTGTTCGTACTTGTCGACGAATGATATGACGTGTGTCCAGATGTACCGTGGAAAAAACCACGTGTCATGCGACGATACGTGTTTTATTCCGTCACGAATAAACAGGCGTTTCGACGTTCGCGAAAAACGTACATTGCCGACGGGTCTTCCGTTCTTAATGTCAATTACGAAATGTTCAACTTTCAACTTAAATACTCGTGTATATATATATATACATGAAAAACCATTTGCATTTGACTTGACGACGAGAGTCGAAAACGTTTGTTAACGGTGCGCTGCGGATCGATAACAATTATCGCGGATTATCGCGTGTTCATTGCGAACGGAACCGAGCCGAGACATCCTTTGTAGAGTGCGCGCGGGGCCACAATTAATCGTACAACGGGAAAGATTTGTTTTGCCCCAACCCCCCCCCCCTCCCCCATTAAATCCCGTGGCGGCGGCGCGAATGCGAAAACAACGGTCGGCGAATTCGCACGCAACGCAACAATAATATCGATAGAGTGGATCATCTCTGTTTCCGTTTCACGTTTTTACCGTGTGGATGTTCGCGTGATAACGGAACGACGCGCTCGTTTCAAAGTGTTCGGTAGAGCAAATTTTTAAAACGATTAGTTAAAATGTTTACCCGTCTCGGGACGTTTAATGGAAACGCTTGCATGGCTAAACGTACATTCGAAATCCATTAGGGTATAGCTTTTTGATTGGATTTCGCGGTGTTTGCCGAACGCCGCTGCTACTCGTATACAGTGTGTCTGACAAACAGTGGGCGGAAATTACATTTGGTTTTGGTTTTACTCTCGACATCGTGTTTAAACATTTGCAATCAATTCGTTTATCACGGCGATCGTAACGCTCGCGAACGATGCGTACCCATTATTAATCGTTACCGTTAGATTATAACACGATAATATATCGTAAAAAACGTATTCGTCAACATACGGTTTACAAGCATAGACGGTAAAATATTTATTTTTAACGATTATTATCGAAGATTGTTTACAAGCGTTCTTATGAAATATCCATTACAAATAACAACAATTATAAATCAGCGATACTTTTGTGCGATCGGTCGACATCGACCGAGCTATGAAGTTAATATTATTATCGTGACAATAATTAAATAATAATGATATAAAAGGAGAATGTTTTCCGCTCTCCCGTAATAAGTAACGTGCAGAAACTATACGATTCATACAAACTAAACTTAAAGTTGATAACTCCGAAAAAGTACTTTTCAGAATGGATAATTGACCGTTTCCTCTGAAAAATAAATAATGATTTTAGCGAAAACGCGCCAAGTCGTTCATTAACCGCAGACGCTGTGTAGGTATATACGCGAGAAGGAGCGCAATTTGTTCTATTACGAATGTTGGGAACAAAAGAGGGGAAACAATGTCTGCTGTTGTTTAGCAATCTTAAGGGGTGTGAACAAGAGTGTATAGAATGAAAGTTTAATCTGAGAACTTTGCTATTTGGTCGGTGTGTCGTTCCTTAGCTCGTATTATAATGTAAAAACCTCTAAAAAACTTAAAGTATAAAATAAAAGTCCCCGGAGGGTGGTGTTTATGTGGGGATTGTCGCATTATGACTGTGCTCTCGGTACAGTTTTTTTAACCTTATAGTACGGGGAAAAAATACTATATAAGAAAGAGAAAAGAGCGACAGAGAAAGAACGAGAGAGAGAGAGAGAGAGAGAGAGAGAGAGAGAGAGAGAGAGAGAGAAAGGAAGCAGTTTCTTTTGTTTTAAATATTTAGAAGATACCCCGAAGGGTGACGGAGAAAAAGCACTCAATAAAAGAATAAATAAAATAGCATCCGGCCACTTTATTATTTTCTTTTTCTGTGTCGATTCGGATTTTTTTAAGGGTTGTCCTTTTATGTTACAAGAGAACAGATTTTCTTTACTTTTACTTTTTCTTTTTCTTATTCGTTCTTTCTCTCTCTGTTTTTTTTTTATTTCGTTGTTTTTTATTTTTGATTTGTTGTATCCCATACCGGCAAATTCGTAATAGCACACGCGGTCCGATGGCGTTAAAAATCACAAACAAATAGTGACGTTTATTCTAAAGCCAAGGTCTATTAATTATTTTTATCTACTATTGTTATTATTATTATTATTATTATTATTACGTCGTGGACGGGAGACGAAGACACCTTCCCCGCCGAGACGTATAAAATATCAAATCTTCGCCACCGGGTTATTAGGTGTCGAGTGACGAGTGACGACGACGAGTGTCGTGTTATAGCCGATAGCGCGCGGCTAATGGGTTTTATTTATTTTTTTATATATTTTTTTACTCCGCCGCCGCAGCCGCGTTACATTTAGGGTTAACTGAATGTGTCCCCGGGGACATTATTAACCGAACGGGGCGCGGACGGAGGAAAAGAAACCGCAGCCCAAAGTTGCGCGCACATTGTCTTCTCAACGTTTTACGCCGACGCTCGATCGGGCGGGAATTCTCGAATTTCGCGTCCGCATAACCGGCGAGTGAGTTTCACGGACGACGTCGGTCGTGTCGGTGGAAGGGGGCGAAAGACGAACAAAGAAAACCGTTCCGTACGAACACCGGGGCGTATAATTTTTTGTTTTGTTTTTATTATTATTCTTTTTTATTCGTGCGATAAAGAGAGAGAGAGAGAGAGAGACAGAGAGAAAAGCCCGTTAACGAGCTGTTTAAATAACCGAAAGCGAAAGACCGTTGCTAGTTACGCCGCGTCTCTTCGCGAATCCGCATAAACGTTAATGACGTTGTTATCAACGCCGAAAACTTTGATACCGTTCCGCGTATACTCGCCTACACACACACACACACAAGTAGAATATTGTTTCAGCTAACAACAGCGACGACGCGAACAAATTTTAAACGTTGTCGTTATACAGTGCCGTGTGTTTTTTACTGCTCGTTCGGCGTAATTTAAACGCGGAAAAACAGAGAGTCGATATACGATGTTGTTTTATAATGTACCGTGCGAGAACGGCGACGTTAGAAATACTTGGGCTTAAGTTTGAATAAATTCGGGCGGGTGAATTCGAAAACAAAAATCTACGTAAATACAAAACGGTCCATCGCGTGATTCGTCAACGAGGTTACGCGGTTAACACACGCTATAAGCTGAATAAACGCGTTCCTACGCGTGCCAGAATGTCTCATAAGCCATTTGCTATTAATGTGACGGATATGCAAATATTTTACGACTGGCAAAAAATACGTTTTTTTTTTTTTTTTACCGTCGTCCAAACAAACGAACGGTTTATCGGTAACTCGCACGCGTCCGTTAAAGTGTTCGCGTGCAAACGAATCCGTCTCCGGTGGAAGGAAATAACAGAAATTTCACGTGCCACGCGTGTGGCCAGCCAGATGTGAATCGTAACGCCGGCACGTTTTATATTGTCTGTCGTGTTTTCCAGGTGAAACACGCGTCGTGTCGTCGTCAAACGGAAGCGTGGAAAACTTTCGTGCGCGCGCGTGTTTGTGACGACACCGGCGGAGGGCGGGCACTGTGGCGCGCGGCTCGCGGATCCGGTAAGTTAGATGTTTACGGTTAAGACGTTTTACAAAAGCACTCGTCGGCGTTCCGACGCGATACGTTTCGTTCCCGGGGTAATCCTAAAATATTCAACGTCCCCGCGGCGGCACGAGCGCGGATTTAAAAACGGAAAATCACATATTAACAGCGCGAACACGAACCGTGTGATGAAAACGCACGGTCATGAACCCTTCGCGACGACGCACATAGGAGTATTTGTATAATAAAACCGCTTAAAAGTCAAAATATCAAGTTAGCACGAAACTCTCGTCAACACAATTATTATTCGTCGACCTAAATAACCGCTTTATTAGATTACGTTGTGTAAAATTCCCCCGACCTTCCCATTTGTCACGTTACCAGACGGAACCCAACGATGTTGTTTGAACCACATGTCGTTGTTATTAGTACTTTCGCTCGTGGTATTTGTTGCTCAAACTATTATTTTGACGTTGTGCAGTTTAGAGAAAAAATAACTTTTGATAACGGCAGAAGACGGTATGTACTATATTTCTAAATATAATAACATTATATCGCGACGTTCGAACGTTCGGTATTGTGCTGGCCGAACCGCGCGTAAGTGTCCCGCGTTTTTTATCTCGCCGAATGATCGCCGACCCCGTCCGTATCACGAATGCATTCCCAGAATACAATCTCGCTTCCGGTTCCCGGACCATCTTATTGTTCTTCCGGCACCGGATTATTATTATCAATGTTACTCGCGTATAACGTTCACCGGTGGCTTCCTTTTTGTTTTAACAACGAAAACGATTTGCCGAAAACCAATACATTCATGGTCATTTGAGTGCACGTCATTGGAAATATTTCGTACCGAACGTTTGAAAAGTGTCTTAACGAAACGAGCTGTGTTCGCACTTGTACATGATATCAGCAGATTCGCTTACTCGGAAGGAAATCATCGTTTTAAATACTATACAGACCCGTCGTTTTTAGAATTTTAATTGGGTTTTCAAAAAAAAAAAAACCTCAGCCTTAAACGTGTTATTTAATGAGTTTTTTTTAATAAGGTATTAACAATGGGTGTTGTATGTTCGAAACGTTTTGGTACGCGTAATGTAACATGTGAAACCTATTGTGTTCGCGAAAGTTTTTTTATGTTCGTTATTGATTTTTTTTTCGAGTTAATCCGTGTTTATTAATCAAAAACACATTTGTATGCGGTCGCGAAGAAGATTATATTGTATAATTTAGAAAACGGGCGTGTGGTTTTTAAAAGCGATTGATCAAATTCGAGTCACGCAAAGAGAGGCGTAACGTCGTTCCCGTCGATTACAAACGCCCCTTTACCACCGGCTTGATAAAAAAAAAGCACACACACACACATACACATGTTTAGTTCTATATTTCGCGATTATAATAAGGCAATATAAAAAAAATCGGTAGAATATTTTTCGGGGATTTCCATTTATTTATTTTTGCGCCTTTGGATCGGTGTTTATATCGCGTTCGACGGATACAATGAAATCTAAAACGAATCGAAGGGGTAGTTCAGTGTCTGTGTACCGTAGTACGGTTTTTCGGGTTCGCGTAAATACACGCGAAATAATACTACAGGTATAATGATTTAGGATATTCGTTAACTAGTTGAAAGTTAAGTTTTTAACGGTTATTTAACGCATTACATTTTTAAACAATTAATTTCCGACTGGTTTTTCGACTGGAACGTGTTAAGTCACTTTTAAACTATTAATTATTTTACTCGAAACGGCAGATCGCGTGCCGTTCAACGGCTGTCGTAGAGCTTAGGAGCGTTTTCGGTAGAAAAACTCGAGTCGCGAGAACCCCTAACCACGTCGTACGAACGCGTTGGACTCCGAGTTTTAGAATCGAAATTTCGTAAGCCGCAAGTCGGCATCGTCCAGGAGACCGTTCCAGGCTTCGGTCTGCCGGCGGAACGGGTAAAAAACAGGGTAGGCCACGTACGAAACCCGTTCACGGTCGCGATTCGCGACGGAACGCGGCGCGCGACACGTGTAATCCGATCCCGAGCACACGTGGTGCCGCCCCGTTAACACGACCGTTTTACCGCGGTCGCGGTCGTGGTCGTTCACGTTTCGTCTCGGGAAACGCGGCACAACGTCGCGGGCGTAAATCAATCGTCGGGTCGAACGGTTCGGGACTTCGGCCAACACGCGCCCGTCTCCTGCGTACAGCCGTCAACGCGCGCCGCCGCTTCTGACCGTCTCCCCTCGTCTCCCGCGCCGCACGTCGTCTCGTCGCACGGCTTCTCGCCGCACGGGACCGAAGGGACGGACAAAACAAAGAAAGAAACGCGTTCGTATATTTAGAAATCCGTCCCGGTTAGTCGACGAACGATTTCGTGCTTTTTTCACCCCCCCCCCTCCTCCCTCCTACCGTCCAACGCACCTCGCGAGCGGACCGCGGGCACGCGTTTTCGTTTTTCGGACGTTTCCGTGTTGACGAAGAAACCGAACGCACGTGGTGCGTAATTGCAGACAATAACACACATAATATTATTCTATTAATAATACACGACGAATGGGAGCGTGACGGACCGTCGACGATATGACACTGTTCTCGAGGTAACCGTGAAACGTTTCGTTACCAAAAACCACGACGATCTTATGGATCGCGACGTATCGGTTTTTTACGCGACCGCTTCATCCCGTGCCGCCCGTCACACGACAAATTACGCCCGTCCAACAAATATACATATTGTTTTCGTATTTAAACCGCTTTGACAACGTTGATTCGCTAATAATTCGTCTTCTTCTTCTTCTTCTTCAATTAACTAAGTGCCGACCGCGATATTCCGGTGTTTCTTTTCCTTTTTGTTTTATGTAAAACAGCGTTTAAAATGTTTTCGCGTTACGCGAAATGTTGTTTCGGTAATATTTTAATTTGGTTAATCGGTTACTACGGAAACCGTGTACTTTGGTACCCAAGCGGATTTACACTAGCGAAAGTTTGTGAGATGGAAATTGTTAATTAATGGCGCTCACTCTCTCTCTCTCTCTCTCTCTCTCTCTCTCTGTGTGTGTGTATCTCTCCTCCTCGTCGATCCTTTTCCCGCGCGGGGACTCAAGTCTGAGCTCATTTTAAACGAATTAATCACGGTAATTTTCACGGCGGAAGAGACGCCATTTTGGAAAACACGAAAAAAAAAAACGAAAACATAAACTTAACCGTATATATACGCACTGCAGTTAAGTACGTCTCGCCGTATATATTATGACGTATTCGTAAAAAGCGCATTTATGATGTTGCCGAACAAGTTATTGTATTGGAATAAATTTAACATTTCCAACGGCTTTCTGTTGAATATTCGCACCGACAATAGTTTATAATATAACAAAATATGCGTTATTATATATATATATATATATATTTTTAATTAACCTTCACATCAAAAACTCTATTAAACACGTTTTTGGCAAACATCGCGTAAGCAAGAGAAAATGAATTTCGAATCTATTTGCACGCGCTCTAACGTTATACCAATCCGATTTCGCGCATAGATAGTATTTTGGGAATTTTCGAATATCGCTTATACTGAACGAACGGTCCAAGTATAACGTACACATTATAATTCGGCTAATTTTCTTAAAAAATACATAATCGTTATTATTATGCGTATTGTGTAGTCGAAACGTATTTAATTTGTCGTACAGTTTACAAATCTTCGAATTTTATTCATTAAAAGTTTACACGGTTAATTAATATTTACTGAATAAAACGAGCGTGAGGTTAGGTTTATTTTTAAAAACAAAATTTACGCTCGCTAAATGACCTCAATTTAATACTCCGCTGTTACGCTTTTTTTTTTTTAATGACTTGTGACATTTACCGCGTGGTGCACCTTACCGGAATTCGTTAGGTTTTCTTCAAGGTTTTTATTTTTAGCCACACGTAAGTAAATATAAATACATATTAGAATACCGCAAGAAACGAAATAGCCCGTGTATACGTCCTGTTTACATTTATAAACAGACACTGTAACGTATAATGTATTTATTTTTTAATTGGTAAGAACTTATCGACACGCCATACTGTATATGTGTGTATAAAATATACGATATTATTTTAGGGCCAGGACGGTTGCTGTATTTACAACTTTTTCTCGTACAATTCGAAATTGTCGCAGAGTATATGAATTATAAATTTGTCTTTTGCACGACATTGTGAAATTTTCATGCGATTTCGGTAATGTCGATGTTATGAAACAAAAACTGGCGTTCGTGATCACGTTCGCGTTGCTGCTGATTGCGGCAATGACACGTCCGAACCCTAATCCCATAATACGCGTAATATTTTCGTTGGCGGTGCCGGATCTAGAGGCGGGCAAGCGGGCATCCCTGTAATGTGATGATACATTATCGAACGGAGTGTAAGAAAAAAAAAGCGATAACGGTACGTACACGTTGGCGATTGAGTTCGGCTTCAGTCCGTAAACCGGTGTCGTTATGCTGCGAGCAGAAATCTGTTCGTCCGTGTTCTTTCGAATACATAGACAACTCCGATGATTAGACGTAGAGAAACAGGATATTTCGTAATATCGTAAATTGTGTCAACAATTGTGTGTAAACAATAAATAAAAATGGATCGGTACGATTGTCACTAGTTTCCAGCAGTCGACAAGCCGTGTTGCACATCAACAGTGACGTTAACTCGAATCATAACGACTAACAAGGAAGGATTTCTCTTTGCGGACGGGGCGGGAGAACCGAGTGAACGGGGGGGGTTTTTTTTTTATCAGATGTCCTGGATCCGATTCACTCTGCGACCCGTCGTACTGCGATCGACGTCGATTTCGATTCGTTGGTAAACGAGGTACAACGGTACCGAAGGTCGTCGAGGAACGAAAAATAAAACGCCCAGCGCGCGCGCAACAGACTAACGGTCGGTATGGAGACGGTCCGCCGAAGTTAATAAGTCCTAACGCGTCAGCGGAGCACGCGATCAATTGCAACGCCGTTTCGGTAATTTCGTATCACACGAGGCGTATAACTCACGTGTCCCCCCCCTCCCCCGAAACCGTGACACGTCACGCACATGCCGGCCCAAACGAACGTCGACACGATACCTCGCCGTGTCGGAATCTTTGATCTTGTCGGTTTTTTGATTTACGTCAGGAACATTTGGTAATCTTTTCGCCGGAGTTATTGATCGCGACGACGTACGAACGAACGCCGCAATAAACTCAAATTACGGCACGAAATCTTGCCTCGTGTCGATTAGCAGTTTCTCTCGGGAATTCGTTGAGATTTCAGAACAATACTATTGTCTTTGTTATTAGTCTTTAACGGGGGCACGGTAGAAGCCTCCACGCGGTGCCCCTGGAAACGACGAGATAACGATACAACCAAACCCGGTCATAAACGCAGTAAAAAATTTAAACCGGACACGAAAAGATGGAATTAGCCTTTAATGAACGTCGTTGCGGAGGAAAGCTCGCGTGGGCGTAAAATCCGCGCGTGAAGAAAAACTAAAAGATATGAGGACGTCGATATAACGATTATTATAGCCCCGCGGGGCTCGCAGACGCTGGAACTACCTTAATAAACGGCTTACAGCGATAAATTGTACATTACACGCAGAAACGCGAACGCACCGGTCGCCGAGGGTGTATCACGGTGGATTTTCATCAATTAACACCTGACCTGACGCGTACGGTTATAACGGATTGGCCAGTGGCGGATAGCGCAACCTCGCGTACTCAAGGTTAAAGGAAACGAATAATTATAATTTTATTTCAAAATGTATGCGTTATTTAATTGTTCGTTCGAATATCATCAAAATCGGATCAAGCGAAATAATAACATAGGTTTTTTTTAAGTTTTTGACGTTGTTTTTGTTACTCGTGAAATGTACACGGTTATCTAAAAAAAAACCAAAACAGTAAGACTCGCTTTGTACGTGCACGTGCGCACACATTTCAACCGTTTCCTTACCGAAACAATAAAATCTCACCTGCCACGGTATTTGTCGGAACCTTTGACCAAAGGCCGAACGTACAGATTTTCGTACACACGCCTATGGTTACGTTTCACTGTACACGTGACAGCCAACCCGTTGATATCGACGATAATTTTCTTCCTCCGGCCTGTGCGCACGTTGAGCATTATTTCCGGCCGCGCAATTGGAAAATCGGGGCGATTGCTTCCAAACCAGCGTTTCTCAAATTGTGGGCCTCTAGTTGAATTTTTGGTGGGAGAAGTTTTTTTGTTAATCATACATATTTTTTTTTATCCTGTAAACGTAAAACCGTGTGGGTCGCGGTCTTAAAAAAAATTGATAGCTATTTCGAAATGAGTAATGTATAAAGTCGCACTACCTCCATGAGCGCCACTGCGAATCACCATACACGAATGGACTCCGATCCACTCGAACGTCACAATCGAGAAAAGCGTTATTGGGGGGGGGGGGAGACGAACCGCGACGTTACCGTGGTATACCGGTCGACGGAAAATACGGTTCGCCGGCGACGCGTGCCGTTCGGTGTTTTTTTATTTCGCGCCGGATCGGATGTTATAACGACGAGAAACCAATTAACCGGATGCGTAACGTGATCCGTGTGCAGTGCGTACGCGGAGGACGGGACGTGCTGCAGGCAGACGGACAGACAGAAAAAGAGAGAGAGAGAGAGAGACAGAAAGAGAGTGTGAGAGAGAGTGCCGCGGGCGCGAAGCGGATCCGTTAATCCTTCTACGCCAGCGGCACCATTAAACGGCTTAAGGCACCGTCCTTTCTTCCGCCCCGGCCCCGTCGGAATACACGCTGTACGCGTCGCGACGTGTGTGTGTGTGTGTGTGTGTGTGTGTGTGTGTGCGGACGACGAGGTCGCGGACGCGAGTCCGGACGAGAGCCGAAAGCGACTTTCAATCGTAGGTCAAAGAAAATAACGTCGACGAGGTTTCGCCGGCGAACAGCAGGGGGAATATCTTATTTGCATATCTAAAAGTTCAGTTGTTACCGCTCCCATGGCGCATTAACAAATAAGCTTTGCCGTCAATCCAAGACCGACGCGACCCGACGGACGCGCGGACGATTGGCGCCCGCGCGGAGTGGAAGAGGGACAGAGAGAGAGAGAGAGACGCAATACCCTTTTATAAACGTGTTTAAATCCCGTGAAATGCATCTGACTCGAACGTTTTACCAATCGTTTATAAATATTCAACTCGCCAGCCCGTCGTCGTCGTCGTCGTCGTCGTGGCAATCTCCGCCGCCGAGCGCGACCGCTAAAACTGCTGGTACATAGTGCTTTTAACCGGCAGGAAAAGATTTCTGAAACAAAGCCACTTATACACATCCGCCCGTTCTCTCGTCCCGTGTTTCCGAAAAGGTGAAAAAAAATCACATTTTCCACCGCGTGGATATAATATATTATATTGTGTATTATATACTTACCGATAGTTGCAGGTGCAGTAAAAATACAGACGAATGAAAAGTACACCGCCGCGGTGTATCGTTTTCCGTTTCGTACAGACACCCGAACCGTATAATCTCTTCTTTTCGTTCGTTTTTTTTATCTGTGATACCTCCCTACTTTTTGTACGTGTTTTTTAAAAAAAAAAAAAAAAAAATTATATACACGGACACGTGTTGCAAACGGAATATAATCTCATTGGGAGGGTCGTATGGCGAAAAATATCGCGTAAAATATGGTCCGACACGGTGACGACAGACTGTACGAATTGAAAGGGAAACGAATGTTAGAAACGGCGAACGGTCCGGTCCGCCAGACAAATGTTTTTGTTTTTTATTTTAATTGTACAATCTACACGGATGAGTACAATAAGTGTTAATTATGAGTAGAAAACATTGACGTGGTTAGCTTTGACCACTGATGACGCTCTTATTGATTTACGGTGGAAAAGGTCTCTGCACGATTTGTTTTTTAATCGTTTTGATGGATTGTTGCTATACTAATTTGGAATGTACACGGACATTCACACGAGACGTCGTATCACGTGCGGACATATTACGATTTATTTCTCACATTCGTCACTAGAGCGAATATTCACATGTATCAACTATTCTGTCGACTCGAGACAACTGTTTCGGTGCTTGTGTCGATAAAATCACAAAATCGAAACCCCTCGACTTGTGTGGATGATTTCACGAACGCGTACACGCGTAAACACTAGTACATCATCGTGGTCTGTCTTGTAAAGTGTCTAGTTACTACGGCAGCGTGTTCTTTCCAACGTTCCTGTGTACGTATATTGTATTTGTTATTAAAAAAAACCCCGAAAATACGACGACAGAAAATCGTGCTCGACCGATCGACGACGGGTCGTATCGAAGACGAGCACGCCGCATTCCGATAGTTGTTACGGATATGACTTTGTATTTTTTTTCTTTTTACAAATTTCATGTACCAAACGTCCATGGTCACAAATCTGTCTCTTAAAACAGAGTACGCAATTTTTATTTTGAATTTTTCGACATGATTTTTTAGCTTAAAATATACATATTGAGTTTTATTAGCATATTATTCATTATTATTATTATTATTTTATTTTAAAATCGAAATATTGTAATTTATAATTTCAATTGTAAACCGATTTTTTTTTTTATCATTTTAGTTTTTAACGGCAAAAGTGGAAAAATTTACATTAAAAAAACTACACTAGTCATATCATTTAAAAACCTTCTATTTTTCAATGTCCTTAGATAATGTTTCTCAATCTATTAATGTGTTTCTGTACCGCGTACATGTCGAAACGACTAATTAGCATTTTAAACTGATTGACGTAATCGAGTCATTTTCTCGAGAGAAACACGAGTTTCAGTAGGTTTGCAATAACCGTTATCGGTTCGAACAATTCGTACCCCGAACATATCCGTCTCCCGGAATCAACGAGAACCCGACAAACAAATGGTTTTTAAATCGAATAATAATCGTTAACGACCCGGTTGCGATTTGCTTTTTACACGTAATATAGACAATTCAATTACGATTATTATTATTATAAATTTTCTATTTCACAATTGGCAGGACAGTGTCGTTCGATTCGTACAGGGTTTCCGGGCGGGGATTTAATTTTTATTTTTTATTTTTTACAACAAGACCCTCTCCTGGTTCACAACGAACGTGTCGTCCGCACAGACCGTCGGGACCGCGGATGATGACGGTATCACACGACGACGATGACGGTATAATAATATATATACTATATATATCTCACGACGCACCTGCTGCAAACCTCCTCCCGGAGGACGAACGCGGTCGGATGCCCAATTAAAAGGCCGCGACGATTGTCTCGCCGGCCGCACACACGGATATACACACCAACTTTCGGGAGGGTCGTCGTCGTCGTCGTCGTAGTAATAATAATTGCGTTTTAGCACCGACTGGCGCGACTGTTTATAATGAAATAAAATATAATGGCCGGCGACCGACACGCGAACAGAGCACCGCCGAAAATCACAATGCGTCCGCGGGACCGTGACGGCGGCCGCGACGGGAACGACTTAAATACGACTCTCTCTCAAAAAAAAAAAAAAAAGGGTGGTCGAATATCGCGTGTATAATGTAATGTTTATGAGTATCGTCGCGGTGCGACGACCGTTAGTACGATAATACACACAATATACAGGGTGATCGGAATAACGAGAATGTTATACGAAATTATATGATATTGTCTTGTTTAACAAAAAAAAAAAAAAAACGCTATTCGACAAATTCACCAATTTTTATATGACTCGTAATGATAGGATTAAAATAAATAATATGTATACACGAGTCGAATTCAAAAAGTTATTCGTAAATTAAACGTTTACCTGGAAAAAAAAAATTGTTTAAAACTCAAAATTTCTGTATTAGCATGAAAAAAAACGATGTCATACATTCCAGTGTCTTAAATGGATCTTAACACTATGTTTTTTTATAGTACAAAATACTCTAAACGGTACCGAATGGTATCTGATGTTAACTCTATACCGCTAATTCAACTAAATTTTGATATCTTTCTCTGAAGTTAACATATTCAGTGAAAACAAAAACTTATTAATTAGTTTATTTTCTAAAAAAAAAAAAAAAATAACGCGTTAACGTCCAGCTTTTGTATTCGGGTGCCTTTAATATAAATGTATATGAAATACAAAAACGTTAATACTTTATAAAACAAAGATTGTTATAATTATTCAAAATGTTCACTTCTTTTCATTCCCATTGTTCATAAAACAAACTATTATTTGGCAATAAAATACGTTTAAAAATGTAATTGTGTTCCGTTTCATTTGTAAAACGGGCGAAATTTCGAAATCAATTTTACGTAGCCGATGATTTCGTACCAGAGATTTCCGTAAAATTAGTCGATTTGTACCGTTTGTTTTTTGTTCGATTAAAAAAAAAAGAAAAATCACTAACAGTCGTGCGGCGTATGGATTTACAACGTTGTTAGCCCGTAGCGTTTTCGTCGAGTCCCGTCGATACTCACGTACGAAATCGACGCGTTCATTTGACAGCCGAGACCATTTCGTGCGAACGGATCAACGGCGAATAACACGCGGTGCTCTCAAAACGTTTTACCTCCGTCCACGACCATCGCGAAATGTAACGAGCGCGAAACCAGAAGAAAAAACCGCGCACGATACGTTTGTGACACGGCCATTTACGGTTCGCGCGGTGTCGGCAAACCGCGCAAACGTATGATACATAGTGAACCCGACTAGATTTCGCCTTTTCTTTGGGGGTTTTCGGGTAAACGGTTCTAAACGGCGCGCCTAACGTCGGACGTCGAGTAGCCCAGATCGTGTCTTTTGGAGGGTCCGTTTTAAAGAATGTCCCCCCTCAACTTTGTCTCCTAGAACGCGGTATAAACCAATAACGTCGACAAAGTACTAACAACACATGAACACGGACGGCCAAACGAGAGATCGTATTTTCGTCGAGTTCGTGTCACGTCATGCCGGGCCATGGTACGGAAAAAAATTTAGATTTATATTTTCTCGTTCAGGTGAACGCGTGCGTTATCACCGTAACAGATAACACGTTATTGTGTTGGCGGCGCGACGAAACGAAACCCGCCTGCGTTTACAAGTGCCTAACTTTTGCTCCCCCCCTCCCCCTTCGACGGATTCGCGCCACAGGCAATAACGTCATGATAACGTTTCGTGCTTGACGGGGAAGCCGGGGGGGAGGGGGGTGCGAATTAAATACTCCCTCGCTCGCGTACGCCCGACCACCCTGTACCGTCGGTGTACGACGAGCGCGCGCGCCTTCTCGCGCGTCCATTAATTTTAATAGGCAGCCGGAGTATCGACTTTGAATCGCGCGACAGCGTTCACGCGCCACCGTACGCGGCAGACCCTTACATGCCAATTATAACTAACTGCCACCCGAGGGACGAGCGCGCGCACGCGGGAGGGTCCGTTCCTTCCGGTCGCCGTTTCCTCGGATGACCGTAACGAACGACAATCGATGCATTACACTTCCGTCGCGCCGCGTCTCGTTTCCGCCGCCGATTACATTATCATTGTCGTTATTATCGTTATTGTTGTTATTATTGTTGTTGTTGTTGTTGGCGTTGGCGTTGTTATTATCGTGTCTCGCGACGGCGTGCGACTAATTGGACGGGTTTTCCTCGGCGCGCGCGATTTACGATAATCAAAATCCGTCGTGAACGGCCATGACGATCGAGGTTACGTTCGTTTCGGTCGGTTTCGCGAAAACCAACTCTTCTCGTCGCCAGACGTGTGCGTGTCGACGTGTTGGCAGAGACGACGGATTTTAAACGACGGATTTCTAAACGCCGTGGACGCTATTTTTTTTTTTATTTTTTTTTTGAAATAATTCTTGACGAAAATGTAACGCACGCGTATTTATCTCTCTGCGTTTAGTTAACGTGTAACGATTTATGTTTTTTTTTTAAAGAAAAACCTTTTTCAGTTCGGTTTCATCGAGGAAATTCGTCGTTTTGTCGTTTATCGACTCGGTTCGCGGTCCCGGGATTTCGTATAAGGTTCCACTCCTCCGGCCATTAAGTCGGTGTTTTTTAACACGTTGAAACACGCGTTGTTCGAGAGTGGCGTAAAAAATTAAACACGCCGTCGTAGTCGGTCGGACCGTCCGAATTAAACGGGCATTGAACGAATCGACGATTGCCCCGACATTAGGAGCGTTTAAAACCGCAACGAATGTACGTGTATTCTCACGTATCGAACGTGAAACACACGGATTTTCGCGTGAAGTTTTAGAGGCCGTGCAAAAACGACGCGTTCGAACGCTTTGCGACCGACAACGAAGACTCGTCCGACCGGCCGGGTGAGGAGGAGACATCGTCTTCGAACACCGGTCGGGCGCGTTGCGGACGACCCGTAAACATTGTGCGCGACGATTCCCCGGGGGAAACGTCGCGGCCAAGGATAACGACGGCCGCGGTCGGATCGCAAATCATTTCGGCCCAATAACGTACGTTCGATTGCCGCCGTTTCCCCGCGGCTTATCCGCTGGGCGCGTGCGCCGTGTACGATAGACCAAACCTGAGACGTCACGCTCAGAACAATGGGATTTATGCGCGCGCATGACGTGAAAACGTTCGGATGGTTCACTCCGGGACGCAATCAGTATGTGGACCACGGTTCGGGCGTAAATTCCGTCGTAACAATAAAGTCGCGCTGGTCGTCCAACTGCGCCAGGACCCTACTTTTAAAACATACCGTTGTTACGTTCCTTGCACAACCCGATACCTGCGTTCCTGTAGGATATCCTGTAGGACGTTTTGGATAATTGTTATTTGTGCGTTGATGTCGTTCGACTCGAGTTGGTGTGGTGACAACGTGTCTGACCTCGCAATTACCTGCGTTTAGTGTCGAATCCACTTTGAGAAATGTACAGTAGGGAAACTGGAACGCTCAGTTATGTAACATTGTAAAAATGTAAATACTTAATTGGTAAATGTTTAACACTTAACTATATACTATTATAGTTATATTATTAACTATATAATGTACAATATCCGTACAGTAATTTATTTTTGCGAATGTTACTGTACTGATAACGTCGCGTCCAAGCACAGCATCTAATTTTTCTTCACAATAGATTTCGGTCGAGTGAGCCATCTGTATTCATATAAGTCTGTGATGTTACTTTGAGAGATTCAAACATACTGTGATACTAACATACCAACCCTCGACGATCTGGCCAAGACTCACTACACCAAATTCAAATTTAAACGTACAGTCCCATACCAATCCGCTAATTAAACACATTTTCCCCGCTACGTTCATCCCTAGAAGATTGAAAAGACCAAAGACTTATTAAATGATAACCAAAATAATAATAATAATAAATAAGTTTCAATAGTTCGGTCTGGTCAGATGGAACTGCTGGGGTGGGAGGAGTCTTTCTGTCTACGTGAATTCAAATTAAATATTAGCCATTAAATCCATCAGATTTATTCATCGTGTACCCGTAATGTATAGATTGTAAATATTTGCTTTTAAATAAAAAATACATATATATATAAATCTTGTGTTCGAGACATTTTCATTATCAACAGGTACAAACACTAAAAATATAAACGTAATAGTATTGGATCGAATGTCGTTATTTTTTCGGAAACGCGACACTCTCGCGACGCTACTTATTAGAGTGTCGTAAACTAAATAAGTAATAGCGGCCGTACAATAAATATAGACAGGAAGAGAGAGGTATACACAAAAACGAAGTCGTAACCCCCCCCCCCTCCCCCCCACCTCCAAGCTAGACGTCCTTAAGCCGTCAAAATATCAAATAACTTCGGAGATTCAATAACGAATGACCGCAGCCAAAAAAACATATATTATCGTACCGAAACGATTTGGAACACAAATGGCGCGCGGTCAAAATCATATTACGCGTGACGTTCGGCTCGGATTTAGAGTCTCGACGCTCACGACCAATTGGTTCGGGCGAATTAATCTCGGCTCGGTCGTTGGTTTTTTCCAAAATAAAACACCCCGAAATACTCATGCGTCCTGTCGTCTCGTCTTTTCATCACGTCGGCGAACACGCGTGGTATGCGTTAGAACAAATGCGGTCCGACAGGCCAATAACAACGACAACAACAACCAAAAAAAAAACATCGTCTAAAAGCGTTTTACGACGCACGGCAAATGTTCGGCAAATTTGAAAATCGAAAAAAAATTTCAACTGGGAAAAGTATATTTCCGACTGTATAATTAGAAAGACGCGTACGTTTTTGTACAGAAATGTCCACTGTACGGAATTCGAAAAATCAACCGTTTTCAAACATTTACCGTACGCACTGCGTGTACATAATTCACACTTACGCACATTACGTAACACGCATTTGGTTTTAATGACTCCGAGCAATTATTATCTCGGATACGATTGATAACGCAGCCTGCACGGATTGAGTTATGCCCACGCGGAATTTTTTTCAACGTTCAAAATAGCTTGAACGGATAAAATAAAAATATTCAAATTTTTGACAAATATTCGTCAGTGATTAAACATATGTTGACATTATTTGAACGGATGCTATTACGTGTCTTGAAATTAATATCGGGGGTACGAAATATAGATAGAATAATGATAATAACAATAAAAAAAAAATTGTTGATTACAACGGATACAATAATATCGACGACCAGATGAACGCAGAAACCTGAAGCTTGCGAATTTTCGAGGTCGGTATATTCTATATATATATATATATGTGTGTATTTGATAAAACTTGAACGGACGACGAGGGTAATATTTTTAAATTAAATATCATATGTACTATTACATTATATACTTATATATAGTTGTAATATCAAACGGCCCGTGGGACTTATTGGAAACGCGATACTCGTATATTGAAAAGACAAAATTACAAATAAATAATTGGTTTTATTTATTTTTAACTCCTATCCGTTTATATCGTATAGGTGGTCCGCTCGTAAATTTATTAAAACATTCGTTAATTAAAATATAATTTTTTTTTTTTTTACGCATTCGTGTTATAATGTAACACGGGAATTGTTTACAAGTGTCGTCGTTACGTTTTTGAGAATTTTGATACTGCACATAATATATTATATATATAAATGCGTTTTAGCAATTTTTCCAATTCCTGTTGTATAATATTTCGTGATGAATGGGGGGTTGTTTTTTTTTTTTTTTTAGAGGAGAAAGAAATAAGAAGTGCGTTTTAAATAAATCGATTAAATTAGAATCTCTCTGAACACAAACAAATGATCTCTATAACACACATTGACAATAAATATACGACTCGTTTCTGATGGAGAATAACGCGACTCGAGTTATTAATGAAAGCCTTATGAAAAATAAGTCGACTTGTACCAGTTTCGGACGCGTTTTCAATAACGTCAAATAATTACGGTCATATCAAATACATTCGTAAAATCACATTTTTCTAGTGACAGGGGTGTTCTTTTTGTATTATGTGCGTAGTTGTTTTCCGATGAAAAATCGTGCACAGAGCGCATAAAGATCAATTACCAAACAATGAAAACAAAACTGTTAAAATTGGACGCGGGAAATATTCGAATTTAAAATAGCCGAACACGTAATACGAACTGAAACCTACAATATGCCAACACGACTGTAACGTACCTGTACGTATCATCTTTCGATACGACTCTTTCCGGCATCTCAACACAACGTAACACAGAAAAACGCGGTCACGCAGTTGTTTTAACGTCAGCGAAAATTCTTCTCTGGATATTATGGTGCGGTGCAACGGTTTTTCCGTGCTACAACGTTTCCGATGTTCGCGACACTCCAATACGTTTAATTTGATTTAACCCCTAACCTATTGACGAGCCGATCGCGTTTCTGATCGGTGGTGAAAGGACCAAACCGTTCACGGGAGGTCCGTCGGAAGCCCACGTTTTTTGAGAAATGTTTTCAATTATATAGATTCTAAGAAATATATGTAAAACCGTGTGGGTCGCGATAGATTTGATTCGACGGAGGATTCGGTTGGTGGTCCTAAAAAGATCGAGAAGAACCACTGGTCTGTATAGAGTAATATTGAGAGGCCCTCACATATACTCGTATGCACAGCAATATGAAACGAGCAAAATGGCGAAGTGTTGTATGATCATATTTGTGAGAGTAAAATATGGCAGTCACCCACTTAGCAATTGTACTGATTTTTATCAATTATTATTTATTTAATTTGAGTGCTGTATATTATTTTGGCGGGACAAGGCCATATTATCATAGATTAATTAAACATTATTATTGAATCTAGAAAGTTTTTTAGCAAATGTCTTTTTACAACTATTCTTAATTAGTTTGAAAATCTGTGACGAAAATTAATCACCTATCGTACATTTTATTAATATCACGAAATTCTAAACAATCTGAGAATAATATGATACGAATATTTATAGGTATAAGAAAAAAGAAATTCTTTCTTAAGCAAAATAGTGTAGGAAACAATTTGTACAATATTTTTTTTCTTACACGTGGTCATACCGCAGTTCGCTATTTTGTTTGCCTCGCGTATAGTTAGAAACGCTGACGCATGCGTTACGGTATCATAACATAATAACACAGTGTTCCTCGACGTGTTTAGGACCACACGGTCTTACGTTTACAGGATAAAAAACATACATTTCCAAGGGTCCGTACGATTAAAAAAAAACCTTTTCTCGCGCCACCCGCCGGAAATCGACCCAGCAGTTTGAGAAACGCTGTTTAACGACCACGGGTTGACCGACCGACGTCAACTTAAAACCCCGGTTGGTGTACCCGCGAGTTTGAGGTGCCTATCTCGGCCGAAACGCGGTGGCCAACGCTAGACAGTAACCAAACCACTAGGCCCAGCGGGGGAGAGCGGTACCGACGAGGCACTTAACTGCAAGGGTACGGGCGGAAACCCGGCGCTGGTGCGGTCCATAGACGACACGGAATCTGGCCTCGACCGGTCGGGTACTGCCCGGTCGCGTCCCTTGAGCAGCACCACCGAGCTAACAGGAAGGTATGCGCGGTCGGTGCGGCTCAGGCTCAGGAGCTCACAAAAACGATCGACGTCATCCCGTTGGTAACGTCCTGAACGTGTTCCCGGTCACTGGTTTTCGAATCGTTCTGGATCCGTCGCGGGCCCGCGCACCACCGAACGCGGACGGCGGGAAGAAGAAAAAACACGAGACGATTGTTATTATTGCAGTGCGGTATAAATAAGTACGCGGCTTTGTGCGTACCGTTTATTTTCGTAATTTATTTATATTATGTACACACATGGTATATATATATACATCTAATAATTTACAACGAACATGTCATAGTTTATTTACACGTATAGCAAAACTCACCGCGTACATATTTTGTAATGTATACCGAACGGACATATATATACAAATCGACCTAGTCTAAAACAACAATAATAATAATAATAATAATAATAATAATAATAGTAATAACACGTACGAACGTATATTTGTCAATCTATACGACATTATATTTATAATATATATATATGTATGTATATGTATCGTTATTACGTTCGTTGTCTATAGATTTCGGCAAAACGAAAAGAAGTTTGAAGTATTTCGATTTTTGCCCTCGTTAATGGCCTTGTCGCTTTTTCACAACGTAGTAACTGTATATAGAACAGCGGTCGACATTTTTTTTTTAGCGGGTGGGAGGCGAGTGGAGAAAACCCTTTATTTTTTATTTTTTGTTCAACGTCTCGTTCTCGTTTCGCGTTCGAACGTTGTTCGGTAAAATCAATCGCACACGGTAGTTTTCGTTATACGTTTATTCGGTCACGCGTATAAACGAAAACGAAGAAACATACGGTTTTCACAGCGTAATACGGTAATTGAACCGTCCGTCCACGTCCGGACGGCGAGAATTTTTTCGGTTTCGACACGATAGTTTATAAATATCCGTTCGTTTCATTTCGTCCGGTTTTCGTTATCATTCAATTGCGAGCCTAGGCGATTAACCGAACACGATTCGGATAGCTATACTTTGACCCGTGATTAGCGGGAACTAAGTCGAAACAATCGTACGCGTCGTAATCATATATCGTTTTTAAACCGGCGACTGCGTTAATGTACCACGTTAACGTATTTTTAACATCTCGTCTCACCGTTCTCGGCCACGTGTGATCCACCGTACACAAATAGATATTGTTTTGGCGAAATACGCGCATAATAATATTTACACACACACACACACACACACACACACACATATATATATATATATATATAGACGTTTAACAGCGTATTGAATACGTTATTAATTTTTTTCGTCGTCTTCGTGTTCTCGCGGCAAAAAAGCCGAAAATCATACGTGATAACGGAACGGTATATATTATTATTATTTGACGGTCGTCGTTGTTCGTACACAAAATATCATTTATTAACGATGATAATCAGGGTTCGCGAGTTGACGGTCGATCGAAACAAACGTAAAACGGGTTGAAAACAAAACAAAAAACAACGTCGACGATACATTGTCTCCGGGGCCGGGGCGAGAAACGAACGAAAACGAATCAAAACGAAACAACAGTACGCACAGCGCACGCGCAAATACCGGACGTAGAAACGTCGAGGGCACCGCCGTCTTTGGCGGCGGCTACGTTTTTCAATCGCACACGTATTGCGATTTTTGATCCGTGTGAAAAACCGTAATAATTTTTGTTGCGACGTGGTGTGTACAGAAAATAAAAAAAAAATCCGTTACGTCGTTAGGTTTGCGTCGGAACAAAATAACCAAAAGATTTGTACTGGAAGTTACTGGAAGTTCACCGCCAGCGACCGTACGGGCCGAGGGGGCGTTCATCAACAAGATAACGCTCATTCGGTTTGAAACGGTTAAACTCGTGGTTTACCGAAATCCGTTCAGCTCGGCGCGCGTACGCGTGAACGACTGACGACGTGAACCTGACGGCGCGTGCACGGTCGCGTCAGCGTTGCGGCAAAAAAAAAAACTGGTGGGGACGGTGCGCTCGCACGCTATTGGCCGCGACCGAAACGGGATAACAACGCGCGTGCGCGACTATCTTTTGTTTTTTTGTTTTGTTTCACTCCGAGAGAGAGAGAGAGAGAGCGAAATATACACGAATCACATGCCGAGGCCCTGGCCACGCCGTGTACGTACGAGACGAGACGGGACCGAATGTTCTTTCTGGTCGCGTTCTTTCTGGTCACGTTCCGTCGCGGACGGTTACGCGGGCGGATGGTGCGCGCCGATGGCGGAATGGTGCGCGCCGAGATGGTGGAAGTACGCGGCGGCTGCGGCGGCCGAATAGCTCTGCGTCTGGTAGTGGTGCGCGGCGGAATAGGCGAGCGGGTGGAAGAACGGCGGGCCGCCAACGCCGCCGCCGCCGCCGCCGGGGACGCGGACGCGCCCGGCGGCCCGGGCGGCACCGTCGGGCTGTTCACGTCCAGCCCGGGGTTCTGTTTCTTCCACTTGGTCCGCCTGTTCTGGAACCATATCTTCACCTGGGTCTCGGTGAGCGACAGCGACAGCGCCAGGTTCAGCCGCTCGCACACCGACAGGTACCGCGTGGTCTTGAACTTGTTCTCCAGCGCGACCAGCTGCTCGTACGTGAACGCCGTCCGGGCCCGCCGCGGTTTGCCGCCGTTGCCGTTTTTCGAGCCGCCGCCGCCGCCTCCGCCTCCGCCGCCGCCCGCGCCGCCTCCGCCGCCACCGCCTCCGCCACCGCCGCCGCCCCCGCACGATTTCGACTTCTTCGCGATGCCGCAGCCGGTCGACGAATTGCCGTCGCCGCTGCCCTTGTCGCTGATGTCGCTGCCGCAGCCGTCGCCGCTCACGCTGATGTCCTCGTCGTCCTCGTCCATCGCGTAGTTCCGCGAACAGTCTTCGCCTGCGAACACACGACCATTTTTATACGACGCGTTCGATAACGTTAACGCGTCCGCGGTGCCGTCAAAGCGGTCGTATGAAAAAACCGCTCTTTCCGTTTTTTTCTTCTCCGGAAAATCATAAAATATTCCATTAAAAAAAAATTGTACCTCACACAACTGTACGCGATCAAATCGATCCGATTCGGTTTTCTCCGAATGCTATTTGGTTACATTCAGAATTTTACGTAATATTATTGATCTTAAGCGATTAATTTTTATTTTTTTATATGTATATATATTCCCGATCGTGTGTGTTTTTTTTTTTTTGTATTCCTCGAATATTTATACGTACGTAGGCTGTATTTTTTCAACATGAACTTTGATCGTTGAAAGTCCATAGTTTAAGGATATAAGTTCGTTTTATTATTATTATTATTATTATTGAATAGGCAACAATGGGCATACTGTTAAAACTGATACATAATAACAAAAAATCGCCGCCCCCTCCCCCCCGTTTGATCGCCACTGGTAACGTACGCAGCAATAACCGGACGTGCGCTCGTATTTTACAGGATTTCGTTACACATTTAGTTATTTTTCGTCGTAACCGTACGATTCTAGTGACGGGCGTAGACGAGTTAGTCGAGTGGGTACGTCGGACGGGACGAGCTCAGCACCCCCACCCTATAAAAACGACAAATAAAGTATAAAAAAAAAAAAACCAACGGACGTATCGTTTTTCCAACGCTTTCTGGCTGTTGTTTTCGTCTACTGGATTCCGACCAAACGTTTTTCGCCCGTACTATTATCATCCGTTCGACGCCGAAGATACGGACACGACGGCCAACATGGCCGAAAAACGAGGACTCGCGCGAGGGTAATAACGCGAACGATTATAATATAATAATAATAACGACGACGACGACGACGACGATACGGAGTCGACGGTCGCCAGGGTAACGAGCGTCGTCGTGTCAGGTACCCTCCCCTCACCGCCCGGTATGCGATAATATTGTTTTACGCGTCGCCGCGTATTATACAGCGCTTGGTAGCGACGGGGTGGCGGTACGGGGTGGGTGGGCGGCGGACGCGTTGGGGGAGTGTCTCTCGCGGAGGCGGCGCCCTCTCCGCCGCGGCACTAGGCACCGCCGTTGTCGTCGTCGTTTCGTCCGTAAGACGCGCGCGAACGTCGTCACCCGCGACCGCCGGGTCGCCGACGAGTTACGTCCGCACCGGTTTTATTCTTAAACGCGTTCCCTAACTACGTTTCCTAACTACTCCAGCCGGCCACGGGGTTATATATTTATGAACGCCCTCCGCGTTCCCCAACTGCATTCGACGGCGTCGGCGATTCGAAATTCGATGTTGACGAACGAAAATTGCAATCGCAAATCGGCGCCAACACGCTGGCCACGGACTGGCCTAGAACGTCACCGTGATACGAATCCCGACGCAAGTAACTGTCTCGCCCGTTATCATTGGGTTTACTTATTCCCGATAAAAATTCTGTATTTTATATACTTGTGACATGACTACTACTGCATCAGCCGAACGCGATTTTTCATCTCTATGGCGGATAAAAACATGGACGGTATCAACGATATCGGACGATCGACTCGTCTTTAACACACACTTTATTGTGCAATATTTGCACCTGACACACAGTGCTGACTTCACGATAACTTTTACTTTTACCGACGATCTTTTTTTTTTTTTTTACTAAACAATATTTTTGTAATTTAACAATAACTTAATAATAATTTTATGTCTACATATCGAATACGTCGATTTTCGACGGTGGAGGGCGTGCCACCGCAGTAACCGTACACAATTGGTGTATAAATAATTTGATTTCCGACTTATTACACGATTTCGTGTAACAATCTGTTATTTTTATTTCATAAGATCGGGCGTGTGGAAGTTTGAAAATAATAATAATATATTTTTTTATAAAATTATCGTTCATAAATATTTTTTAAAAATCGTTGATTTTTTTACATTGAACCGCAGTAAATTAGCGTACTTGTGTTTCGAACCGATATCTCATAGATGTGCGTAACAGCAAAAGAAGCTGTGTACCCAATGTTATAGGTGCCTTTCGTAAAAATAAAAAGGTGTTAGAATTCGTATTCGAATGATCACGAATACTAATACAAAACGAGGGCGCGTGCAGTGAATTTCATGTCATCGGTTTGACACAGAGAATCGACCGATCCAACCTGACCGAGTCGGACGGGACTTCGCCGGCGGAGATCACAACGACCGCGCGTCAACGTGGAATCGCGTGGACGGACCAAAAGACAACTCGAACGGCGTTATTTCTCATACGGATTTATTTGTTCCGAAAAACACTAGGTCTCGACTTGTCTCCGGCCAACCGTCGTCCGAACCGTTGGCGGTGTACTTGTCATCACGTTTCGTACGCGTGCCTAACGGCGAATACGTGACGAGCACACGACGACCTCGCGATTCCGTTCGGTCTCCACAAAACACAGGGCCCGCGCGCGAAGCCGAACAACGTCGTAATAACCGTTATCGTCTACAACAATATCGCCTACGACGTCGCGGCGAAAAAAATCAAAAAAAAAAAACAAATGATTTTTGCGGATTTTTCGGTTTTTCCCTCCTACGTCCCACGATTCCCACGTTCGACGCGCAGGTGCGTGTGCACACGAGAAAGCGAACGGGCGAATTATTCCGTCGGGTAAACACAATTATTGCCGTCTACAAGGGTCCGCCGCCGTCGACTTTCCCGGCACGGTATCCATGACGACGTTATCGTTTGTTTACACAGTCTCTATTGTTTTTCCCGAGGTCCCTGCAGACGCGTCCCGCGCGCCCGTCCCTCGGAAACCCGCCGGAAAACCGCACGTCCCGTCCGCTACCCACGCGCGCGCTCGCCCGGTCCGATTCTCACCATTCCGAGTAGTTTCCGACGACTTCGAGGTCCCCGGGTCCGGTCCGGTATTTAATTATCCGAGCCTGTTGCTCGCGTGTTGGTTTTTGCTTCGTTTTCAAAAGGGGACGCGGTCCCCGCAAGTCGTATAGAAGGTATAGGTCCCTGAAGTAAATCCTTATTCACTCGTCGTGGTCGGATTTCACGGAGAACGAAATCGATCTAAAACGATGTGGCTCGGGAAAAAACCACGGAAGATGACGCGCGTGTAGAACAATGAAAACTAATGAACGCTTTGCAATAGCGGACGCGTGTGTAATGACGTTTACGGCGTGAAAACGTTTTGAGATTATACGATGTACAGAGAAATCCGTTGAACCGGGAAAAACAAAAGAATACGGTCAGAAATCAGGTCATACATTAGCGGCAAACGTTTGTGGAACGATGCGAAAACCCGATTTATACGACGACGATAATTTTTACTTTTTCGATGTTACCGAAATCGATGGTGAAAAATCTAATCGATCTGTTGCCGATAATTAAAACCATCTTGAACACTCAATAGGGGGCGGTATACTCCTCTTCCGTGGCGGCCACTCGACGACACCGTTGTCGGTCATCACGCGCGTTCGTTACGGGAAACGGTTGTATTTCCCATCACGAAGTGAAGTCATCGAATTCGATTTGGAGTAAAAACAACCAAAAACGACGTGCCGTCGGAAATTTACCGGAACTATTCGGACAATATGTATTGAATCGATCGCGTATTTTATAAACGTACACGTCCGTGAAGCGTATTGTTTTCTTTGCGGTTTTTTTGGGGGTTTTTGTCTCTCCCCCCCGACGTTGTTTTCCGAATAGTCTCGCGGCTGTTTTACATAATTTATGAATCGCGCGTGCAAACATAAATATAAACAATAATGTAAATCGCGTTAACGACGGCGTCTGTTCTACATAATCGGCGGCGCGGCACGGCCAGTCGACGAACAGACGAAACGGAGGATCCGCCTTAGTGGTCGCCAGTGAGACGGCGCACGTCACTGTTGTTGTTTGCTGGCTTGCGATCACGTGCATAGGTCGTCGGTTACGTTCGGTGTGTTTTTCATAAGAAATCGTATTGTTTTTTTCTCTCTCGTTTGAAATTGCACCACTCCGACGAACGTCGATAAGTAAACGCGAACACGATTAATAAATAAACATTTCACGACGTCATCGCTCATGAATAATTCGGATAACGCGTTTGTTTATGCGTTTTGTCGCTTTTGTCGGCGATTTATTCGCGAATGTTTAGCGTATCGCGCACAATACGATCGATTATTCGGGTACCAGTACGGGTTTTACCGACTTAAAGTCACAGTGTTATTAAACCCACGCGTCCTCATCGAACCGGTCAGCCGAACACCGAACCCGACTACGGATGTCCCTCCGCTTGTTTCGCTCCACTGGGGGGCGGTCGTCGTTTAGCGATTTTACCGTTTTACGATTTCGCTCGCGCGGTCAAGTCCCGACCGGGTGCACCGACGACGGACCCAATGTATACTGTGCGATTTTTCGCGTGTTGCAAATGACGGAATCGCCGTATTGCCGACGAAACACTATTTACGCGGTGCTCGGCGCACTCGACCAAACGCGCGGTTCGTCAAGCCCCCCGGCCATCGATCGTTGCCGAGTGGGCACGGGGACGTTATCGGCCAGTCGTTGTTGTGATTTCGAAAACGTGGTTGTCGTTCGGTCCGTTTCCGAACTCGTCGACGTCCATTTCATAAAAAAAAAAAAAAAAGGAAAACCCGTACCGTGGACAACATAACGCGGCCGCAACAGTTCTCGTTTCTCGTCCGTCTTTCCGACGTCTTCGTCCGCCAATGATTAAAAACGAAACAACTCGTCGTGCACTCTCGTCGGCCGAAACGTTAAACTCGTTTCGATTATTTTAATGACCGATATGAAACGATTGCCTCAGCAAACCCCGGCGGTCACGTACAGGTTCTGGTACGCCTCGGATATCACACTCCGTTTATCGGCACCAAGCCAATGGAACGTAGCGTACGGTAACGGCGCACGGTTATGCCCACGCGGACGTCTGCCGACGATCGGCATGATGCCATACCGTTTGCTAATGTTTATCTAATATTATCCTACCTTAAACCAGGTCTAGCGAGTAAACGCGTTTAGCAATTCGCGATAGGCCGTACGCGGGCCCGGCTCGAGACATTCCGCCCCCGCGCGTGTCTATAAATATTTTCTCTCGGGCGTAAACGATGGTTATTACCGGAGTGTGAAATCGAAATCGTTCGATGTAAATATCGTAGCAAAACAATTTTCGGATCCGTTCGTTCGTTCGTTTTCATTGCGCGATATGTAATGATTTTTATAAAAATCACGTACGATTAGTAGATCTCGAACAGCCTTTACGTGTGATACGTGCGAACCCAACCGCCCATTTCGACGAGGTAGGGAACGGTCTGTCCGTTTTATATGGGAGAACGGGTACGTTCTAACGGCGTTTCCGCGCGTCCAAGAAACGGAAACGGAAACACGTGCGCGCGCACGAGAACACAATGGCCCGGGGTCGTGAGTCAGAGAACGGCGCGACCCTCTACGGCGGGCGGACGCGAGTTCCGTGCGACAATCGCGCCGCGACACGGTCCGCAGGCTCAGCCGGAGCTTAACTTTCAGCCGCGCGCTCCGATAGCTTATCTCGCGGCCGAGGACGGCCACTCGGACAAATCCCGTGTTACGTCGGCACGTCGGCTGCAGTTCGCCGTGAACCCGGAGGAAAAATTTTTTTTTTCGCGCGCCCGGTCGCTAGTTGACGAACCGTCGACGTTGTATTAGTAGTGGAGCGCAGAGACCGCCGCGGGTCAAACCGAAAGTACTGTGCTCCTAAGAATTCGAAACCCGCTAACGAACCGGTCTAGGATTTCGTGCGACGGACGCGCGATTTATACTGGAATAACGTATTGATAGTCGTGTTTGGTTTAGGAGGATTTTTTTTTGACATTTTATGTCCTTACTTTGGCACATTAAAATAAAAAACCGTCACGAAAAAGCGTTACAGAAAAAAAAACCTAAATCTCCCTTATGGTTTGTTTCCATGGCAACCATTATTTCCATGGCGACCATTGTTTCGGTTTTGAAAAAATTTAAATTTGAATTTGAAAAAAAAATTTTCACACATAAGACATAAAATGTCTCACTTAACGCGGACTCGTATGCGTTAATCATTTCATTATCGTAACGCGTCCAGTACAATTGTCGTTCGTGGTGTTGAAACCGTTAAAAGGAAAACCAACCGCAGAGCGTACGCAATCACACGTCAGAACACCGTGATACGTCCCGGGATCAAAACGGTTTTCGTCCCCTAACCTGTTCCCCCGTTCTTCGGCTCCGTGTTTCGGCGTTTCGGATGCCGTTTAAGCTCGAAACGTTACGCCGGGAACTTCACACCCAGCCCCCGAACGGAACAACAACAGTACCTTCGGACGGGGGAGTCTCCGTGCGACGGCTGGTTTTCGATCGACGAACCCTTCGGACGGGGTTTTCCACGGCGACCGCGACGTCGCTATTATTTATAGTCCGGCGGGCGTGTCGGCCGTGTACAGAACGCGGACTGTTCGTTTTGTTTCCGACTAACCGAGACGAAAGAAAATAACGTCGGTCGTTTTTGGGTTTTGTTGTTCGTCTCCTAACCGCTCGTCTCGTCCCCCGGAACGACCCGTTCGTGCGAGTATTTAAAAAATCTGTGCTCGACACGTGCAAACGTGTCTTCGCGGACGAAAAATTCCGTCCTGACAATCGTCGTTATTGATTTTGGCTATTTAATCATAAAAAAAAAAAATATCATAAGAGTATTTATTTTCGACGTTCCGAAATTCCGTTGTACATTATTAAGTTTCGCGACCAAAGACAATCGATATTGACAATATTTAAACTAGAGCAAAATGTTCGTTACGGAACAAAACGTAAACCTTTCTATATGCATATATGAAATAAGGATAGAATCCCGTACGTGGTGTCTTTATATATTTTTTTATTTTTTTTATTTAGTGTAACCTAAAAACGACTTATGAAATTTTAAAAAGACACGATAACAAAAAAAAAAAAAAGAATTTTAAACTAGACGTCTATTTCTGTATAAGATCCTATTAGCATATATTATGAGTTGTATTTTTTATTTTAAACACCATTGCGTACTCGTGTATAATAATCGCGTTTCGATCCGGATTTCGAAATCGTCGTAGGTATATAGCGGAGAACGTCGTCCACAAATACTTTATTATGTCTTTTTACACCCCGCGACAACTGTGTACAACGTGTTTGAATAATATGTTGGCCGCACGACGCGCGCAGATGTTTTGGATCGTTTTTTGATGCGTGTTTTGCCTGTGCGTTTTACCGCGGTGTCCCCATATAAAACTCGTATATACTGGCAAACTACATAGTGTCTCGTATTGTACACACGTATATATATATGAAAGACGTGACGTTCATTCAACGAAACACAACGTGTTTAAATTAAACATTTTATTTTTAACACGCTTCCGAAACAAACAAAAAAGTAATATTATTAAGGCCAAAAGTTTAAATGTTTTCATCGTTCGATCGCGTTTAATTGGCTACCTTTCGTACACAGATAATAATAATAATAATAATATACATAAGATTGAGGACGACACAGCAGTATTACGAGTAATATATATATATATATATGTATATATGAGTCGTTCTTTCGTTCGCCCGTTGTTCACGGTTCACGCGTGTTAAAAGACACTTTCAGCCGCGGCATTAATTATATATACACACACGGTCCTGCAACGCTGTCATTTCGGTTTACAAATATCCGTCTCGACGTGTTCATTAAAAACCGCGTCGAACAAATACAAGAACAGTTGGCTGTGCAGACGTTATATAATGTACATACGATATCACACGGTTTAGAGTGTTTCATTCATCGTGGCTTCGACTATATGTATATTATTTATATATATATATATACGTGTGTGTGTGTGTGTACGTACGAAACAAGGATCACTTTGTTTTATTTCGCTTTCCCGTTTCTTCTGGTTTTATACTTTTCCACGTAGTGTCGACGAGACATATATAGTTATAGTTATTCGCGATTTTGGCTCGAACACGGTTATTGCTGCCGAGATTGCGGGACGGGTTAACAATTTTTTCTGTTTTTTACTCGTTAAAATACGTTGATATAAATTATGTTGACGTCAAAGTTATGCGTGCGTTTCTTCTCGTCGCTTTAAACATTTGCTATTTAATGTTTGAAAAACATTTTATGTGGTTAAAAGTCAAATAAAACTAATAAAAGAAAATATTCCATGAAAACCCTTTAATATATACGTCGTCAACAATTATGGTTTAAATATGTGTGATATTTCATTAAAAGCGTTTGAAAGACGTGTTGAATTAGCTTATACATTTATATACGACATCTACAAAAATATCGCCTACACCAAGTTTGCGTCGCTGTTCTTCGGATTGATTGAAAACGTTCGTCGAGTCGCAATAACTGAACGTAGGTGAATGTGATTCGACACTTTTCGGAAACAACAATGACGTGTTACGGTACTCGAAAACCATAATGCGACGTCTATCGTATGATATTCTAAACAGTGTTTTCAAATCGATCGGCAAACGAAAACGTATACATCACGTAACTGCGACGAGAACCTCTGGAAATCAGACACCGAAAAAAAAAAAATATTGTTTTTTTTTTGTACGGTTAATTTACCTTAATCAATTTCAACGTTTTATCACACCTTAATTAATTACATTACGTCTGCGGGAACACCGGCTAGAGCGCGAGATAAAAAATTTAACACTGACAAATAAACAAATCTCGTACGTTTATTTAAAAAAAAAAAAATTAAAAACACCTCCCAAAACTGTTTTCCGCGTGCCTGCTGGAAATCAGACGTTCCGGACGCGGTCTCGCACGACCGACACGATCTCGCGAGTCGGAACGGTTCAATCGTCGCGTTACGCGTACGGACGGATACCGCGGTTATAGGACGGACGTGTGTGCGTGCGCGCGTGCGGTAATAGCGGTCCCTCCCGTTCGTTTCGTGCACGAAACACGCGCGCGCTTGCTGGCGTTCAAGTATACGTAATATGATCGGGCGAGTCCGATAAGGATCCGACGGTCGAGGCGTCGCGTAAAGTCCTCCGGAGCGGAATCGACGGGCCCCGCCCGGACGAAAAGGTCCTCCGCGTATCAACGATCGAAACGGTGCGCGCGTGGTGTACGATAACGCCGGGCCAGCGGTTCCCAAACCGTGAGGCGCCCGGCGAATATCGATATTTTTGGATCGACGGTGATCTCGTCGAAACGTTTGTCCGATAATAAACCCCGCGGCGTTAACGCGTCGCCCGAATATTCTCGAACCATGCCGACCGATATATTATTAAAATAAAAAGTTTACGAACCGCTGCACCGGACGACCGAAAAACGTCGCGACACCGCGAGATTCGAACGCGTAATGTGTGTGCCTAACTATTATATATATGTATATTTTTTTTTTCGCGTAAGTCCTACGCGGCCAAGTCAACCGATCCACAAAATCTGTCGTTGTTCGCGTTTTTATTGTTTTTTTTTTATTAGAGACGTATTAAAAAAATATTTATTTATTTCTCTCGACAATTAAACGTAAACGAAATAAAATAACTAAATAAAAACTAAAACTAAAGAAAACAACAAAATTAAATTACAATAAAAAGCCTACGGAACGGAAAAAATTTAAAACGGAATGTACCAGGAAAACATTAGAGGTTTGAAATGTATGAGGAAATGTAAAAGGAATGTTATTGGAAGTGAATAAATTTACAACGTTTATGGGATAGGACAGGACAATTGAAGGGGAGATGAGAGGAATTACAAACAAAGGATCGTTTTTATTGTTTATTTTGCGTTTCTTTTTCATTAGACAGGGTTTTCAACGTTTCCATATTCTTTCGCCGTATACTTTTTCAACGAATATTTTGATTTATAATTTTGTCGATTTTTCAACAAGGAAACAATCGAACGGCATTCCAGTACAATTATTTTTACATTAACAAAAATGGTTTTTATTTAATTTTTCAAGATTTTTAGGATTTTTTTTTTACTGTTTTCAAGTCGAATAAATCCCATTTTCATTCGAAATAATTTTAGAAAAAAGCATGTAATGGACATACTGCTGTTGTTGTTCAAAAATACCGATATTGATATCACGCGTTTTCAATCCCCGTAAAAATCGTTGCCGTGCGTCACGCGACAAGGGAAGAACCGAACGTGTTTCAACTCTCCAGACTTCGCCCGTTCACACACTAAATGTAATCTTCGCGATGTATCGTGTGCCAACAAGTATTGACGTCGGAACATCATGCTGATCACGCGTTTCGAGTATAGCTCGTTATATCAAACGTAGTAGTCATAAGTATCGGATATATGAATTATTATAACGCCGCGTCCGAAGTTTCCTACCGTGTTCGTCGATGAAATCGAATGAAACGGGTTTTTTTTGGGGGGGGAGGGGATTTTTCGTACGAGACTTAACTTGTCGCGGAACTCGTGTGCGCGCGTTTAAATATAATTGTATAATTGAACGCTACACGGCGCGGTTGACGTGAACGTACAGCTAGAGGTCTCGAACTCCACTGGTCGAATCCACAAATCCGAAGTGCGTCTTAAAAAACAGAAAACAATCGGTCGGCGACGACGCGGCTCTTGTTGTTTGTTGCGAAACGATAAATCGTTATTGCCATTGGCCGACGATAATAAACGATCTATAGGTATGATTAGTGTTCGCAAGAGCCCCGCAAAGGTACCTCCGCTATTTGTGTAAGGTGTATTCTAAAAGTGTTTTTTTTTTCAATAAAAAATCATTATTCATACAAATCCGAAATGATAATAGTTTTGAATATTGTGTACCATCACGATTTGTCGGCCACCGCAAAACTGTGAACACGATATAAGAGTAGTGGTATTTCGACAGGTAAAAGTGATGATCGTGTACAATTCTTTCCCCTTCGGTGATAAAAACAATATTTCACTATTTGATTATTAATAATACTATACTGTACATTTTATGAGATTTATTTGGTACCTCGCCCAGTGTTCTCGCTTATGATTTATATAAATATACATAAATACGTACGTATATGTGTATACAAACTTATGAGAACTGTGCCCCCCGGTTGATATTTCCGCGTGCCTTCTTGACTACCTGTCCGCGGATTCGAGAAAACAAAACTGCTGCCGTTCTAACGTGATAATAGTGTTACGTACGTATGTTTTTCTAACGTTTAAAAACGCGCGTGTAAAACGTTCGTCAGACTGCACGCGACGTCTCTCTCAAATACAAAAACAAAAACAAAAAAATTTTCCGTTCACACAACCGTACAAAGATTACGCGTGCGAGACGGCTTATTTTTTTGTTTTTGAACGCGTCGTTGTACGATCATCTCTCGTGCGTTCTATATAAAACGCAATCGAAATTCGTCCGGTCTTACTTACTTACTTACAAATACTTCGGGGACGGAACTGGTCGTAGCGAACGAAATCACGCGATAACCAGTTGCATTACGGGGTTTTCCAATAAATGCTATTTATCGACCGTTTACGTCCGTGCGCGCGTACCGTTGATGGTACCACGGTAATCATCGTTTCCGACACCAGAACTAATCCGCGTCGATATCGATTACGCGCGTTAATATTTACACGCCTACGCGTTTACTTTTTGTTTATCACTGTTTTTATCGTCCCTACGGTTATTTCGTGCGAAAAGGAGAACGACCCCGTTGAAGATTTCCGGTTCTATTAACGTTGTGACGTCCGCGTCGTATTATTTTTCTCGTAGAACATTATCGTTTTTGTTTTTGTTTTTCGGTATATTTTCGTTGGCTGTCAGCACACGGTTTCACAAACGAAAACGCCTAAACAATAGTTAGATAGCTCACGATTAATAATTTCGTAATATAACAATTATCGACTGTGTATCCGATCCGTAAGTGCGGCTAAAGATCTTAAGATACGAAAAATATCCAACGCGTTCGTTCCCCCGCCACCGCGACGAACAGATCGTTTTAACAGATCACATTTTCCGTAGTGACGATATTGTGTTTGAAGACCGTTCACACCAGCGGCGGATTTTCGGTATTTAGGGGTCCAACACCCCTAGACCCCCTCCCCCCGTAAATTCGCCAAATTTAACCCGCAAAAACCCGCAAATTTAAACCCGGAACGGTCAACTTTAATGGACTTGAGATCGACTTCTGAGTTTTTCTGGATTGTCGCGATCGACATCGACATTTCGATTTATTAAATGACCAAAAAACAAAAAGATGATACTATTAGATAAAACGAATTTATATAATATAATGTAAATAAATATATAACACAATGGCCGTTGTTGCTGCAGACCAGTGGTATTCATGATACGATAAGAGCTGCAGTCGGTACGGACAGGGTCGATAACGAAAATGGGGTTTTAACTGGGTATTTATTGCGAGACAAAAATATAAAGAATATTATGTATTTATTTATTAACATTGTAAATCGAATAGTGTAATTGTATATTATGATTTGTATATCCGAGGATTAATCAGATAGAAAAAACTTTATAAAACTAGTATTTTATGTTTTCGTAAAAAAAATAGAAAAGAAAACACGAGAGTGAATCACGATCGACTCAAAATCATGTCGCGATCGACTACCAATCGATCGCGATCGACCTGTTGGCCACCCCTGCCTTAAACGAACGATGGGATTTTAAATCATCCGAATCCTTCCTCCGACGCGAGCTTATATATATGTATATATATAAATGTGCGTCGGCGGCGACGGGACGGAAGGGCGAAACGTTAATCGGCGTTTAAAATCCGTCAATAAAACGCGGTATACGGATTTTAAACCACTGTTATCAAAACAGTAAAGGTACTTAAGGGAATTTAAATGGAAAATTAAAAACGCATTACCGCGCGCGATAATTTCATTAAATTGTATTTGTATAAAACTCGAAAGCCGTCGGTGAGGGTGCGTACACCTACCCTATATCCGTACAGATATTGTTCGTAACAAAAAAAAAAAGAATTATACAAGGAATACGCGTCATAATTATTTATATTTTTAATGCTAATGTAAAACGTTGACTGAATAACCCCGTATTATGTATACAGGTTTAAAGAACTCGAATCGCGCGTTTATATTATTCGATTTGGTTTTGCGCGATCGGTAGAATATTTATACGTATATTATTATTATTATTATTATCATTATCATTATTATTATTATCATTATTATTATATATAGTAAGGGGTTTCAGGAGTTCGTACTTTGTTTTCCCGCACCCTCCTCCAGTGAAAACGGTCGGTCAGACACGGCTGTCGAAGTCAGGCTACAGCGGACGGGCTTAAAAGCGTTTCGGGAAATTACCCTACTTGACCGGAGTGCGCGGCGGAATACGATCGTTTTTTCGGTTCAACTATTTCAATTAATTTTACGGGCGCGGATCAGATTAAAAAGTTTTTTTTTTTTTTTTACGCCAGTCACAGATAAAGAAATCGCGAAAATGTCCCGTCCTCCGTTTATATATATATATATATATGTATACGCTTATATTTAAATGGATATTAAAGACGATCGTAGCGATATATTTACGTAATATTTTCCGCAGTCACATAAAAGTATTTAACTTCCGAGTTTTAAATTAAAGAAGTTTAATAGATATACGCGACCCGTACAAGTTTTTCCGCGATCACCACCGCGCCCCATTCGCATCCGACAAACGTCAATATGCCATTAAATTATTATGTGACGTAGATATTCGGATTCATTCCACAACCAGGTGATTATGAGATTTTACTATGTTTTAGGCCGCCCTACACAGGCTGTAGAACCGTGACTTTGCGCACAAGGTTTTTCGATGTTTTTTACCTTATAAACCATTAAAGTCCTCTAAAGATCTATGCAGTGAAACCAAAAACTCAATATCTCAAAAACTGCGTATCTACGTTCATACGTCGGTATTTTTTTGTTATTACCATTATTATTATTATTATTATTATTAGGGCTCGAATTTAAATGCCCTAAAAATATCAAAAAAATGCCCTTTCAAAAAATGCATTTATGACCTAAAAACTCTAAAAAATTCTTTAAAAATATCAAAAAATGACCTTTCAAAAAATGCATTATTTATTAAATAAATTCAAATTAAATTATTATTAAAAAATGAGGAACAAATAAAATTATATTTCATTACAATGTACAAAAAAAAAATTAAAATTAAAAATTAAATTACATTTGCATTGCATTGTACAATAAGAATTTCTTTAATGTTTTGGAATTTAAATGATCGACGGTTGTCTGCCAATAAGTTTTTAAATATTGAAAATGACCTCTCTACATCAACTGAGGTAATAGGAGTAAACTTGAAAAATGTCAGATCGTTAGGTGTTAAGTCTTCTTGAATAATATTTTCTGGATTAATATATTCTTCTCCTACCGATATAATATTATCGCTCGATAAGAAAATACTCCGATAAAAGTTTAGTTGTGTGCAATAAAATCGGTTAATTGGGTGGTGTGACATAAAAATTGTAAAAACCGGAAAACCTGATGTTAAATTAGTTAAAATAGTTCAAAATGAAAATAATTTATATTACGTAGTACTATACTACTATGTAGTACTTATATTTCAATGAGGTCAATTTTTTTAGTCATAATACGAAAAATAGGTCAAAAATGTCCTAAAAAATTAAAAAATGCATTAAAACCGTCAAAAATGCCCCAAAAAATTATTGTGGTTAGATCGTGAAGTACTTGAAACATATTTGTAACTTGGAAAGCATCGCGTAAGATATCCCAAAAAAAAGATGCAAATGCATTGAAATCCGAGCTCTAATTATTACCATTATTATTATTATTATTATTATTATTATATTGTCGCATGAACAAAACATATGATTCGTCCGACGTGCAGAAATGTGCTTTGAACGTTGTTTTACTCGAAACCGTATTTATCGAATAATAATAATAATCAGTCTGCCGACCAGCGTACACGACTAATAAAATGATATCTGCTTACTTAACAAGCGCGTACGTTTCGCGTTATGAAATAATAACGTAGGTTGTTAATTGAAATAGTTTTCCGCGTTATGACGTCGCGAACTTAGATACTCAGTCTATTTATACGTCGCTGTGTAAGACTAACGCGATTATATTTTAACACGATTCAAAAAAAAAAAAACATAACCGAAAAACATATCAAAACGCGTTTCTTTCGATGCGTATGAAATTGTTTATTCCCGTAACTATACAAACCGACAGCGGTTGATTCGTGGGGGGTGATAAAAAAAATAGTTCACGTGCGCTCTGAAGGCTTACAAAATAGTTGCGTGCCCGATACGTTTCTGTAAACGGTGTACGTACTCGAAAAGTCCATCACTGCCGTCTGTCACGTTTACCAATAATTCAAAGAATGATATGAAACACGAGTTACGAGCACAATCGGCCGCGATCGGTGTCCGCCGGCATGTTATCGTGAATGTACATTATTTCGTCAATATAACAAATATTATTTTATGTTTCGTGGGCCGTGGAAAAGCGAATACAGTCCCCCGGCGTTCCTCTTCAAAAAAAAAAAAAAATTAGTGCTAGAGGTACGCTCAAATATTTAAAAAATAGATGCAGGGTGACTCGGTCCCCTTGCGTCCCTTCCCCCAACAATTCAACCGCTGCAAACGAATCCCGTCCAATTGCGATTTATACGCTAAAGATTCATGACGAGAACCAATGTTTGTCGATTGCATAACAATAATATCAGATCAGACAAATGGCCGTAAAAAAACCGTCATGTTAACAATAACGTCGTACGATCGTAATGTAAAAAAAAAAAACACGAATTGCCGATTAATATTCGAAGGTTTTGTTTTTTTTGTTGTTTTTCTTCGGCAAAACGTTAGTTGATTTTTTACTTTGTGTTGTATAATAATTTTTCTTTTCTAACCGTTTAAAACACTTGGCCTTTGAACGACGTGAAAAATAAATAAACAAGGATTTGTAAATATTCCGAACTCGGATAGGAGATTTCAAAAAAACCTCCGTAACAAACAAATTTACGTCACGTTTATTCGAGTACTTCTTTTTTATTTTATTTTTTTTTAACTTTCCACTACATTATTTTCAAGCCGGCGATTTACTGCGATGACAGGTGTGTTACTCGCGCATTTGGTTTAAAATTATTACACACGACCGACGTTTTCGACGGTATACGAATTATTAGAAAAACGTACCCGTCATATATATATAAAACGATATCGATGGTCAGACGAACAAATAATTGTTGCGAAAAGACAATTTATACATTTTTTTTTTTTTTGTTATAAATACGTTTTTCAAAATTAATTTTACGATAAAATATAGTTTCTAACGACGTGTTCAGAAAATGTTTTTCCAATACGAGAAATAGTATGCATTTAATTGTATGATATAAATAATAATTAAATAGGTTTTTAGTTAAAAATGTCGCTCAGAGTGGAACAACGATATGCTTTCAAAACGGTCGTTGTATGACGTGAAATATTTTAGATTTACCGATGTTTTATGACGACGAAAAGATGGGAAAAAAAATTGTATAGCTTTAAAATAACGCGTTCTAATAACCTAATAAACGATATGTCTCGTACTTCATTCGTAAACCGTTAATTAATTGATTTTTTTACCGGTTTTTTTTTCTTCTTTTAAATCTAATAAAACACGACGTTTTGTCACGAATCGGACGAATCGAAATATTTGAAATCGGTGCAATATCCGACCGCGTGAACGAAACGTACGTGTGTAAGTGCAAAACGCGTTTGGACAATGTCGAAGATTGTCAACGTGAAACGCGTGACGCAAACACGATCGTATTCAAAACGAAATCGGAACGCGTGCCTTCCCGTCAAATCTGTTCTGGAGACCGGGTGTGTTTCGTGGGGGCATTCAATTGATGGCCAATAACCGAATCGTTCCGTGCCGTAGTCATTTATTTGGAAACAGATTCGAAGAGGGATGGTGCCGGACGAACGTTAGAAGGTGGAAAAAACCGCGTGTGTGTCCGGCCGATAACGGGTCCGCGTGATAACGCGCAAGTCTAACGAAAGACCGCGTTGTGTCAGATTTGTTTCGGCGAACGAGTTTCGCGTGTTTACGGTCGACTCGTCGTCCTTTTCTGTTTTTGTTATCAAAAATTATCGCTTCTTCCGGACGAAAACCGTGCCGGGAAGGCAAGTAGGCGAGAACGATATTCGTTCGCCGGGGCGCGTTGCGTGTCATCTAAAACGCGCGTGACCGTGCGACGAGAAACGGAAATTCAAAAACCAGCTCACCGGCAACGGGATGATCGGCGCCGAAGTCGACGCGCGGCCTCCACCTGGGAAGCACGGCGGCGGGCGCGACGAGCCGCGACTTGGTGAACTTGTTCGGGTCGAGTATGTTCTCGACGGAGAACGCGAGCCGGCCCTTGTTGTTGCTGTTGTTGTTGTTGTTGTTGCCGCCGGCGCCGGTCTCGTAGTCGTTGGCCGCGCCGGCGTCCGTCGGGACGACCGCGGCGGCGGTCGCGGCCACGCGGTCGCCGTGCAACCGGTTGTTGGTCAGGTCCACCGGGTCGTCGTCCACGTTCAGCTCGTCGTCCTCGTCGTCGGACGTCGGCCGGTCGTCCGTTTCGGCGGCCACGGTACCGGTCGTCGCGCACGTCGACGACGCCGTCTGCACGGCCCGCGCGGTGCGCGCCGACGGCTGTCCGTTTGCGGCCGCCGACGATTGCGACGCGTCCGGCTGCCCGCAGACCGCGTCCGCGGCCGCGGCGGTCGGTTTCGAGAACGGGCTGGCCGAATGGTGGCGGATACCGTTTAGCCGCGTCTCGTCCGCGTAACCGCCGCCGCCGCCGCCGCCGCCGCCGTCGTCGTCGTTGTTGTTGTTGTTGCTGCTGCTGTTGTTGTTGTTGTTGTTATTGTTCTGGAGCAAACGCTGCATCATCATCATGGTCATCATTATACGCGTGACGCGTACGGTCTATCGCATCTCGACGGGCCGCGTACGAACAACAACGCCGCCGGTACCGGGGAAGACGACCGGAGAACTTCGCGCGCGCGGGGTTAAGGGACGGTGGGGAAGGTTTGGAGAAAAAAAAAAAAAATATCCGACGCGATCGTGATGAACGACGACGCGATACGGTACGGATCAACACGTGAACGGTAATGAACGTCGTCCGGCCGTACGCGTCGTCGTCGGTCCCTGCGACGGACGGGCAGGGACGGCGACCGGTCGGCGCACGCCGTATGGGCGTGCGCCCGTCCCGATTGGCGGGCCGACGGTTCGGGGGCGTGTGTTTACGTTCCTCTCTCACTCTCTCTCGCCGTCCTCGCCGCCGTCGTTTTCGCGAATGCGTATTCTCGCCGCGTCGATCAACAGTCGCGCTCTCCACTCCGCCCCCGTCTACGACGCCGGCACGCGCGCTCGCCCTGTCCGGCGAAAAAACGACGCGCCGCCGGCGTTTCCGTCGCCGCAGCCCGCGACCGTTTAACCGCCGTCCGTCCCTTCGTCGCCGCCGCGCAGCCCGCCTCGCCGTATCCCGTCGAGGACCCGCTGCGCGTTCGGATACGCCTGTTCGCGAACGGCTATTATCGTTTACCCGTTCGCCGTCGGACGGTTTTTCAATTTACGCGCGCGCCCGAGACGTGCCCGGGACACGCGCGCTCGACGTCCGGTTCCGGAATAAATATCGTCGCGTTCGAGAGTTTTGGTCGAGACGCGTGTGCGCGGAAACGTGCCCGCCGGCCCAGTGGCGTATTTACGGGGAGGGGGGGGATATAGATCCCTAACCCCCTTGATTTTTTTTTAGTTTTTGATATTCTTATTTACGATAGCCAATAGGTATGATTTTACGAATTTTTATATTTTTTAATATATAACCCCCCCCCCGCCTAGACGAAATCCTAAATACGCCACTGCGCCGACCCCCGTCTAGACGTCTGAAGCGACGTTGGCGTCGTGATCTCGAAAACATAGCTTTGAGATTTTTGCCGTTGGGTAAATCCGCTACATCGATTTTTCGCTTCAACATTTAATTAAACAAAGAAGAACTTTAAGTTTCAAGTCGAAAACTTGGATTTGCCAGTTAACCGTTTCCATCATCACAAAAAAAAAAAATAACATTTGTGAATAGTCTTATCAGATTATTGTTGTAAACAAAAACTATTCACATTAATATGATTTTTTATCATCGTTATTAGTTAATAATAAACGGCGTGCTGTTAAAACCAACACGTAAAACGACGAAAAAGTCATGGGGCCGATATGACCCTCTCATCAACCGCCACTGGTTGAAAACATTTACGTTGGATAATGTTTAAATTCGTTTTAAAACTACAATGAACGTGCGCGCACTGCGCTTGAATAATGTAAACTATTATTATGATCGCATTGGTCTTCTAGATTTCGTCGTCATACCATTTTTTAATAACCGCATGCCGGTGTTGTTTAAGCTGTACGATTCACTTTGCCGACCGCTGTAAAACGTATTTCAACATCGTAAAGAATACGTCGGAATGGAATTCGAAATACTCTTGACAAATGTACGAATGGTTTGGACCGACCCAAACGAATCGGACGGTGTACGTACGGAAAACTATAACGGTCCACGGGCGGAAAAGGTCATCGGCACGAAACGTTGAAAACGATTGAATAAACGCGTATTTACACTGGTTTTATTTTGGGGACCGCTTTTCCGCGGCATTTTCCCGGGTGAGGTCCACGAGGTGGACACTGCGTCGATAATAATGTCGATTCAGTCGGCATATTTGTTTATTTACTATTCAGCGATAATAGTTAACACGACTTAGCTCACGAGTCACGACTGTTTTCTACGGTTTTGTCATTACATCGTATGCGATTTCAGTTTTTATATTTATAATTTATATTATATTTGTTTACCCGATTCTACTGATTTTATAGCTTTGTTTGCACGATTCCGTTCACACCTCGGAAAACATGGCCGCCGTCCTATGGTCGCCCGTGTTATTTCTTATCAGCGTCCATCCCGTGGACATAACAACGGTAACGCGAAACGTTCTGGTCGTGGAATTTTACCGTTGTACGTCGTCATCGAAAGATAAACAAATACATATATACGACCAGCCGGTCGGTCAGACTCGGTAACGCGTTGTCACGACGAGCGGTACGGGTCTTGTTTTGCGTACCGTGAAACATTCACGCGAAACGTTTCGACAAATTGAATCCCGTCGATGTCGTACGACTACTGTGCGAACGCCGCGAGACCGGCGCGGGGCCGTGGCACCGTGAGAGCGCTGATCGACCGACACGCGCGCCCGGTGCGATCGCAAAACGCCGGCGAACGGTCCGACCCGTCGTACGGAGATTGTTCGGACACGAAAGGAGCGGACAACGTAAGAGGTGTTTAAATTTTTTTCATTGTTGTGACGACGACGACGACGTTCTTGTCTGCACGTTCAGGCGGACGAAGTCGACCGGCAAACGAGCGCGGACGGCGCGCCGGCGGACGGGTTGCGCGCGCTCCAGGACGAGTTAGCGGAACACAAGAGACGTGCGACGGCCTGCGACGCCAGCGTCAGGGCGCTGCGGAGGGAAAACGACGACTTGTTGAACATACTGCACGGTCACGACGCCGAGAACGTCAACAGGGTGTCGTTGGAACGGCAGCTGAAGGCCGAGCGAGAAGCCAACGGCAAGTTGCGGGAAATGATATCCGTCGTTTTCCGAGAGAAAGAGTCGTCCGCCGTCGTTCAAACGCAGACCGAATAACATGAAAAACAAAAAACAAAAAAAATAAATCGTTTTTCGACCGACACTCTGATCGTGATGATTAACCTCGAAAACACGCGCGTGCCGATCGTAGTGCACGAGCACACGCCCGTAGGGACGACATCGGCCGAACCCGACGCAATATGTCTTCACGCGCCCGAACCCAAACGACCAGTGAGCGAGGAAATGAAATACACCCGGCAGATGGTTAATATTGCGCGATTAAAGCTCGCGTATCAACGTTGTCGAATAAAACATTCGATTCCGTGTCATTAACGTTTGTTCCTAGACGACGACGATCATTATGATTATTATGATTCCCTCTGGCTCTCTCGTACACCGCTCGTTTTTGTTATAACACGGACCCTCCGGCGCGGAGGGAAATTAGATTTATTTTTAAGTCAACACGAGGGACCGGTATTGTTTGATAATGGTTCGCTGGGGGATACTCTTTTATAACCGCAGTAGAACGCCCTAAAGTGTTGACATAATGCGTCGCTGCGACCGGACCGGCGGCGGCGGTGGAAATACGCGCGCGGACGTATTATATAATACGCGTGATGGACCGCTTTTTAAAGTCGTATAATGCCGCGGACGCGAACGTTGTTGTCGAACAAGTGTTCGGAGGAGTCCCGCGAGAGCGTCGCGGGAAAGTCGAATATAACCGTGAAGACCGGCGGGTTTGGGGGGCTGTTGGGGAAGGGAGAAAAGAAAAAAAATCGAGATAGGGAACTTGCACGCGTATCGCGAGAGAGAGAGAGAGATTTAATGCCGGACCGTGAAATTAACGTTTGTACGTCCGCGCGGGGTCGTCGGCGAGTGTGTGTACAATGCCGTCCGAAACGATGACGACGACGACGACGACGATATTCGCGCGAACAATGGACGTTATCATGCCGAAAACGTTATCCGTTTCGAGTGGCGCGCGCCACGCTGGTCCGACCGAACGATAAGACGTGATAAACAAAAAAAAAAAAAAAAAGCCGAACAACGATACCGTAGTATTGAACAGAACGAAAATAATTACAACGAAAAAGCTTTATTCGTTCGGCAACGGAACGAAAATTGACCAAGCCAGGCTGCGAAGACGGAGAAACGAAACGAAATTAGAAGACCCGCGGTGGAGGATACCTATGGAAAAACATTAATCGGTCGAGGACCGGGGTCTCGGCAATAATAGAAGACGACAAATGTGAACGCGGCGAAGCGCTCGCCGGTCTGTATCGTGAACCCTACGCTATCAAAGACGACCCCAGTACAAGCGAACGGGAATTACGTTGGCCATCAATATTGTTTATCTAGTTTGTTTGTTTTAATTTTTATTTATACCGCCTGTTTTTATTACTGACCGTGAGTTGTTGGCGATTCTGACCGGACAAGGTACCCCTCGGCTCCTGGGACTTGGGTGTTGATCACTCGGGATGATATTTTGGTGTCCGACGTGACCAATTATCAGATAATGGTCGGGTCGACGAAATTAAGACGGTGGTGGGTTAGGTTTCTGTTTTCGATCCTGAAACGTTTCGGACGATTGAAAACGTTCGTCCGCCGCGTCGTTATCGTTATCCAGAACGACTCGCGGCCAACGGAGACGGACATGTTTGCGCGTGGCACGTACTCGTACGTCAGCGTCCAGGATTTTTTCAAACTGGGGGAGCCCGATTTATACGACAAAGATAATTTGTAATTTTTATTATTGCCAACAAAAATATATACTTTGAAATTGATGAAACAAAAGAAACCTGTAATACCTTCGCGGGGGTATCTCGACCGTTGTAAAATTTGTCATGATTGTACGTACAAAACGAAATGAGCGAAAATAGAACAACTGATAACGAGGTAAATAAAGTGGACCGTATCGAATAACAAACGAGTGTAATCGACGGACAACAATTCACTCGACTACTATAGTGACTGGGCGGGGGAGAATATTCCACTGAACATCCACGACAAAATTTGTACGGAATTATGACAATAAAATCACACAAACACATAAATAAATAGCGTGAACCAACACGACCGGTTAGGGTAAAACGGTTGGGAAAACGGATGGGTCGAAAAACATTGGACGACATTCGTACGACGCCGACGAAACGTCGACCGGAAAAAAAAAACCCGGTAACGGTTCCTACTCTGTCTGTTAAAAACGAACGGTATCGACGCGCGTTCATCGACAAACCGATGTCGTCGATCCACCTTCGCAACGAAACGACAACATTGATCGTGAAAAATCTGATCGACGGTTATCCGTCGCGGACGATTAAGGTTATCTCGCACGATTTTCCACTTAAGAAATACCCGAGGTCCAGCCCCCCCCCACCACCACAAAATGGTTGCGCCATCGTCGTACGCACGCATTTATACGTTTATATATATATCGGCGCCGTTGTATTATTTATCGAAACCGTCGGGCTTAACGTCTCGTACAGCACGGTATACGTGTTCCTCCGAGTCCCCCGACGCCGATCTCATTCATATTTCAAACGGGCCTTAACGGTTTTCTCGTTATCGTCACCGCGCGCGCCAGCGCGTTTTACGCAATTCGTACGTGTACGATACGCGTATTATATACGACCGCGCGCCACTCACTCGGCCGAACGGTACTCGGCGCCGGTATTTTGTACGCGCGTATCGCGCCGAACGCAACGTGCGAAACGGCTCCCGCGGCCCCGAAATGGGAATATGAATAATGAATCCGCCGCCGCCGCCGCCGTACGGATATCCGGCACGATAAATCCATATTCGTTTGGCGACGCTTGTCCGCCGGCAGTGGCGTGCCCAGGTGATGTTATAAGTAAATAGTAATAATACATTTTAATGAATTGTCATGGTAATACCAAAAACTCAAACGTTTTCGTTTCAAGCTGTCCATAATCGTTTCTAGCTCATAATCGTGTACATTTGTAGATTGTTCTACGATTAAAATTAATTTAAATTATAACACGCTAATACCAAGTTGTTCAATTAACAAAACACCATTAAATTGAAAAAAATGTATTGCGTGTTTAAAAATAAAATCAAAATACATGGAAACGGAATTATTCCAAACGGAATTTTAACCGCCTAGCTTTTGTACTTTTTTACCATTAACTAATAAAAAGTATTAAAAAATGACTCTAAAACAGCTCTTATAACTAATAAGTTGTTTTCTGTGGACCAGCGAAATAGACAATGGAGGAGGGGGATATAACCCCTAACCTCCCCCCCCCCTGAGCACGCCGCTGTCCGCCGGAAATCCACTCCACGCGTTTTCATTTCGTACGGTGCACACGGCGGCGGCACCCAGACATTCGAGGAGATCACGGGCGAATCGATCGTAATATTACGGGTGTCAATACACGGAAAATACTGTATATTATTAGCGTTTTCCGGTAAAACGTTATCAATTTCGAAATGGCAAATCGAACGGCGTAGTAGTGCATTCCAGTGGCGTATCTCCACAGACCCTATATATCTGAGATAAGTAGATTAATTTTTAAACACAGGTTTTTCTTAAACATTTTTATATTTTTAGAATTTCGACTTGAAAATCTTAATCTGTTTGTACGCATATATTGACAACGTTCACGTCGGAACGTATTCAGGTTTCCCCACGATGTCATTATAATCGGATTGCACTATGACAACTCTAATCAATTCGTCGAATCGGCCAAGCGATATAATGGCGACAGAGTGTCTATATCCAAAGTTTATTTCAGATATTTTTTTTTCCTTTACACTGCTTAGAGACCGGGAACCGGTTAACATTCATAGACAAATTAAAATTAACCATGAAGAAGTGTCGGATCGATTGGCTAAGAAAAAAGAAAAATTGATTTAGTTTTGTAAAACAAAACCACGTAAAAAACTATTTTAACTCGGATATTCTGCTGTCTGGCTATTGTATTTTTATAATAATATTTAAATTTTGAATTGATAATGTTTAAAGTTTATTTGTTTTTTAATTTTATGACATAACAAAACAATACAATATTTGATAATATTTATGTTATCAATCGTTATAATGTAAATATTTTACTTTAATAAAATTTTAAAAAACACCTTTTTTTTTTTTTTTGCTTATTAACCAATTTAGAACTTATGTCGTTTAAATTTGTTGACCCCCCCCCACCCATAAAAATGTCCTGGATACGCGCCCGGTGCATTCTGTACACGAACGCACATAAACAAAAAAATTTAACGACTAGTTGTTACACAGCAAATACAGCTAAATACTCGAAATTTAAATTTTCGTTTGTTCTTCAACTGGTAGGGCAAAGGCGGGGCGGGACCAAATTTGGATAGGGCGCTCGTCCCCCCTCTAGCGCCGTCACTGGGTATACATATATTCGTATACACACGTAAAGTTACGCTTTCGCCCGCTCGCAACAAACAGACAATCGTCGTCAACGTGAACGAACGCGCATAGTGTCAATTTGCGACGTACGGCGCTAAAAACAATACTCGCGCACGCGCGTCGTTTTCTCGTTTTGGTTGCGACCAATAGCGCGCGAGCAGATCGCCCCCCCACCGGTTTTTTCACCGCGACCACTAGCAGCCGTGTACCCGCGCGCGCCGTGAGAACACGTCCATTAGTCGTTTACACGCGCGCGCGTACACACGTCGGGCCGAACGACGCGAACGAAAGCGTGTCAAGTTTCTTTTCTCTACCCGTGCACTTGTCGGTGAACCAAGCAACCCGTTTCGAAGTATCCAGCGACGGCGATGGTCAAGTAAGCATTTCATTGATAAACGCCCTCGAGGTTATTCGGTAACTTCGCGTTTGACACGCGCGGAACTTTCGTTTCACGTTTTTCGTATCGTGCTGTATTCGTTTTTCACACTTGCTCGTAGCGCTCTGTGTAATAATAATTAGCGAGAACCTTAAAGTGTTTTCTCGAAATAACTCCCCGAATCATACGATAACGATAGGACAGTAAAATTGTCGTGCATTTCGTCAACGTCTAAAAATAAATGTATACTTCGTCAACGACGTCGTGTCGTTCCAAAGATTTAGGTACCGTTAACGTTAGTTTATCACTTGTGTACCTACAGTTTTTCGTTCCTTCCTTTTTATCAATTATTAACTTTGTAAACGTGTTACCATAATATATATATATGTAAACACACGCATTTTAAATAAACGTTATACACACTACATAATATAAAGAAAAAACTATTAAGTATTATATAGTTATTATACTTTAATATATTTAAACATATCGGTGAGAGTTTTTATGTATTACACACTAAAAACTACAAGCCTTAAATGTTCGCCTCCCCCCCCTCCCGAGCGAAAAATTCAGTTTCTGCGTCCTCGTTTCTCGAACCGAATCAAAACGGTATAATTTTTTCGCGTACATGAAAACGGTCGGTTTCCAAAAACTGTTGAACAATACGACGTATTTTTATTCCAGCACGCGTTTACGATTAAAATTTGACGGCACATCCGACGGAAACCGCGTGTTATAATCGTATAAAATATACACGCGCGTAAACACGTTAGTTAATTAATACCGGCTGTACAAGTTACGAACTCCGTGGTTTCAAAAATAAAATATAGCCGTGTCGACTAATGGATAATATCGTTTCGCTTTTAGCGTCATGTAATTAATCGTTTTCGTTAAAAGTCAAAACCCGACACGCTGCGGTTTATCAAAAGAAATGTTTTAAGCTCGCGCCAGGCACACTTCGTCTTCGAACGATTTAATGAGGTTTTTTTCTCGGTCTACTGTCATGAAATACAAAACGACTCGATACGTTATTCTCTGATTAAAAGAACGCGTTCGCGAACATTGTTTTATATTTGTGTATACAGAATAGTCGAATATTACGCGCGCGTCGTTATTATTATTTATAATATCGTTAACTCACATTCAAGAACGGCGCTATTGCCCACGTAACACCAAACAGGTTAAGGATAGGACACTCACGTATAAAACGTTTGCACACGGTTGTTACGCGTAAGTACACCCGACGAAAATACGAAATTATACGTACGTCGCGAATGTCACTATTCCGAAATCGAAAAAACTATCCAAAATCTCGCGTTCGTACTTGCGCACTCGACAAATAAAACACTGTATCGTGTAACGCGATCGTCGACCGTCATGTGTAACTATGTCTATATATATATAGATCTGAATATTCTGCTAGTCTTAACTACACCTCGGAGCATTATTAGATCGTATTGCGCCGTGTACGGGTAAAATTTTAGCATCGGCCGTATCACGTTGATAACGATATGTCTCGACCGTAAATAGAATTAAAATTGACTTGACAGACTTGACGCTGACAATCGCTATGGTAAACGTGAAAATATACGTAATATTGATTTCAAATCGATAAACTGTACACGTTCCAGATACAAGTATAACAATGCCGTTTTTGATATTAATTCGGAACGGGAGTTATTCGTACCGAGTAAGATAATATTGGCATGTTGTTTGCGAGAAAAAATTTAATTTAAAACATACAGATATTCTCTTGTTTCCACAAAAAAAAAAAAAAAAAAAAAAACAATAAACAAAAAAATTAAGATTCAGAAAAACGAAGTTCCGTATTACACGCGCAATTTTTTTATCGGATAGAAATAATAATATTAATGTATATTTGTTGATCATATTTTTTTCTTGTCGTAAACAATTTTGAAAACAATTCGAAGGAACATTTTATTTATAATTTATATCTCACACTAAAAAAATTACTTCTTACTACTTTTTAAAACGTAGTAGAGAACAGTGATGTGTTTAGAATTTTGTCGCCTGCCCCTCCCCTCCCCCTCTCTGACCTCTTTACTGCATGTACAAAAAAAGAAAAATAATGTTTTACCAAGCAATTTCCTCAGACATACGCAACCACTTCCCTTTCAAGACATATATTAATATTTTATGTAAAAGTAATGATAAATCAAATCATATGAATCAATATTACGCTAACGTCTATAAACGTTTATCCTTAATGTTTACAATGTTTACGGCTATAAAATAATAACATACGATTCGTCATTGGGCGTATACGGGATGTCGACGCCAGATAATATTTGATTTCCAAACGAGTAGTGATATCATTCAAACGAGACCCTTGAAAATTTGTTGCCGCCAAAAACGTGATGCCCCTCTATCCCCCCCCACCCCCCGCGATGACGTTTATCGCCGATACGAAAGTCGGTACGAACAAGTATTTATTTAAATATTTGATTCGAATTATTTTGTAAAACCGAATCACGAATAAACAACTGATCGAGTTTCACGTCAACGACCAACACGTTGGATACGATAATATGGCGCGCAATTGATTTTTTTTTGCGAACGTTACTGATGTACGGCCCAGATCCGATTTGTCTGCACGGTAACCGGCGTTCCTGTGACCGGCGTTCCTGTGACCGGCGTTCCTGTGACCGGCGGACGGCGGAACGGAACGGAAACCGTCGCGCCGTTGTCGTCGTCGCCTCCGCCCGCCGCGTTCCAAACTCGCACGTCCGTTCAACCGAAACGCGGAGTTTGTACCGCCCCGAGCCACTGCGGCCCGTTAACCGTGTCACTTGCTCTCGGCCGTTCGCACGGAACGTTATTTGTCGTTGCCACCGAGCGTCATAAATCTCCAACCCCGTACCGGCGCGCGCGGGAAAAAAAAAATATATATAAATATATATAACTCGCGCGCGCTTTACATACGTGTGTATAAACGTGTGTATAAACGTGTATAAGTGTGTGTATATATATTATAAACGGGAGGGGGGAAAAAAAATGAACCCATACAAAAACCTCGCACGGTCACGTCTAAACGCGTAAATTAGTTTTTAAGTTGACGTTAATAAATCGGTTTGCGCGTGTGCGTATTATTAGTATTTCCCGCCGCCGGTTGTCTGTCAACGGTGCTCGTGTCGTCGTCCGACTAATTGGAATCAGAACGGCTCGTTTTATTATTATTATTACTGTTATTATTACTGTTATTATTATTATTATTATTATTATTACGAGCTGCCAAATACGTAACGTCGGGCGGCGGCGCGTCATATTATTCGTACTTACGAGAGAAAAAATTACGACGTACCCGTGTAATCGTTATCGTCACAATACAACACCGTGTCCCCTCCGGACGGGTGTCGTCAGCGGAGGAGGCCACGATTACGTTATCGATCCGTTGGGGGGAGTCGTGATGTTAGTCCGCAGTTCGGGTTTTTTGTCGACCGGCCCGATAAACCGCGTGTTCACCGATACCGTGACTTTGGTTCGAACCGGATCGCATTGCGCACGACGCGCCAAACGACCGGTCGATGGAACGTGCGTTCACCCGCAGACGACTAAGGAACAAACCATACGCAATCAGAACTATTCGTTCGTGTGGATAACGTTATACGTCGTCAGTGGGTGGCACCAGACATTTTTTCTAGGTGGGGGTGCAAGATCATGGATTTTAGTGAAAACCCGTCTGTACGGGCGTAATATAAATTATTATGGAAAATACTGTACTATTAGCGTTTTCCGATAAAATTTAATCAATTTCGAAATCGAATTAAACGGTGGTGTGTTATCTAAACGAATGCACATAAAAAAAAAAAAAATACGATAAAACACATAAATACTTGAGATTTAAATTTTCGTTTGTTCTTCAACGGGTAGGGCAAAGGTGGGGCGAAACCAAATTCGGGTAGGGCGCTTGCCCTACCTTGCCAACCCTCTAGCGCCGCCACTGCACGTCGTGCACGCATTGTTCCGTTGTGGTCGCACGTCGTGGTGTTTACGTATAGCGAAGTCTACAAATAACTCGATCGACGCGTTCGCGTTCCACGTGCATTTATAAGAAACGACGTAGAGATCCGAACCGCCGCCGGGCGTCGTCCGTCCGAATGTTAGGTTAGGTTTCGTTCGACGTTTCTAAGCCCGTTTGCGGTCCACCGTTCGTTACGCGTCAACAAAGCTCGTCGAAACGTGCACCCGTCGCTAAACGTTAAACGTTAGGTTAGGTTAGGTTGTCTAGATGTCGTCTGCTCGACCGGTCGTCGTCACGCGACTTTTTCCGTTTTTGTTCGTGGAAACTGCGATTGTTGACTTGTAACGGTTAAACGATCCCGTACGAAATAACGACGTGCGGTACGTAGAGTGACAATGTTTTTTTTGTTTTTCAAATGCCGATCGAAATGTTGAAAATTTTTAATTACGGCCGCGTGACTGCGACACGTGATACGACCAATCTGTCGGCTGTGCGTTGGCGCGTGCGTTTTTATTGAATTTTTTTTCTCGTTCGGAAACCGTACTTGTGTGCGACATACACGATTTCAATTATTACGTGATTCACGCGATCCGACCGGTGCGTTTGCGCACCATAGCGATAACGGATCGACTGGAACCCGCGAAAATAACAGTAAGTCTGATAACGCGTAGTCCACCACTCGATAATGAATTCCAGCGCGATATGATATGATCTTACGCATTTTATTCGACTTGTCGAAACGTCATGCCGTTTGCTATATATATACACGAGTACGTGTTTAAAGCGTGTTAGGACAAGTTGATGACGGAATAAACGGCATTTAAGTCAATTAATTTTATGGCCCACTTGAATGTTTTGTACCATGAAAACTGCGTATGTCAAACGGTCAAAACACTACACATACACTATCGGGTCTTTATTTTTGTAAATCGTTTCATTTGGCACATTTTATGATAATATTTATCGTCGGTTGTTTTTCTTCGTGACGATTTACCACACCATTATACTTTATACCAGTGGTATAAAAAAAAAAATTAAAGACAACCAGTACAACATGCCGATGATTTTGCACACACTGTAATACGATTATAAGTTATAGGCGATTAAATAATGGAACAGTCGATTATAGCTAATAATAGACTGTTTTGCGGTGTACGCGCGTTTCGTGTTTTCTTCTTCTTATAAATGTTTTTTTCTGTTTTGGCAAATCACTCGTTGAAGTCGATTGACAGATAAATGGAAACGGTTTAGGCAAAGTGCTATCGTCAGAACGAGAATCAACTGGCCGGGTTTAACTGTCTTGTTAAATAACCAGAAAATACGCCCGTCTCGCTCGGCTTACTTTAAACCGTTTTTTTCTTTTCTTTTTACGAGCTTGTAAAATTGAATTTTAAACGATTTCGTGTTTAATCGTCCGCGGCAACGGTCTCAACGGTAACCCATACCAGGACCAATTACGCTAGTCTAATTTTTCTAATTATAAAACCCAGAATTGCCGGAAGACGCGGCGGAGTAAATGGTGCGTGCGAGGATTTTTCGCGGCGGTTTTTTTGTAACAAACGTGTCCCGTTGTTAATCCGAATGGCTTTCAGTCGTTTTAAAAAACGGCCGTACAGTGTTTACATGAAATTCGTCTTTCCATTTCCTTTTTTTTTTTTTATCGAAACGTACACGGAAAATAAACAGAAGTCGCGTTTACACAACGGCCGTTGACGAACGCGTCTCGTCCGTATAATACGGATTTGTTTTTGTTTTTAACGCACGACTTGTACCGTGCGTATAGCGTATTGCGGGGGACTTACAAAACATAAGAACAATCGACGTTAAACACTTAGTGTTGTTCGTGGTTCGTTTTAAAATATATGAATTAAAACGTAAAAGAAAATTGATGTGTTTTTAATAACCTGCAAAAGTAGTGTACTTTTAAGCGCCACGGACGTTTCGCCATTTGTGTTTCTGCTCTTTGGACGGTTTCGAATCGGGAAAACACGAATAGACGTAGTTAAAGTATACGTATGAGCTGTAATTATTGAAAACATCAAAATGTTTAATGTTCAATTTTGCAAACCCATCATAATCAATAATAATAGCTTTAAAAATAAACAGAGCAGAACTCGATCTCTCGCGATACTTTCATATTTTGTTGTTTTTTTTAATTTTATTAAACTCAATTTTAGAATTTTTAAAATATTTGAAATAATAATTTGTATAACCGTGTATTTTTTTTTTAGTATATTTCGTATAATAAATAATATGTATAATGGACATTGGACGTTTAATCAATATTATATATATATGATTGATTTATATTAATATTTCTGACAATTTTCGTAAAAAATATCTCGTATATATTATAAATTATTTATAAAAAAACAACATAAATATGCCATTAAAGTTTGGTAATTTATTCTCGAATATTGGATAGGTTAGGTATCCATATATGTGTATTATTTTAAATAAAATCTATGAACAACTTCCGTACTATTACGAAATCATATCACGTGGTTGTAATACATAGATATATTGTTTCGAAAAATAAAACGTCACAAAACAAATCGATTATTTCATTTTCGTCAGAAGTAAATATATAACATAACATAATAAATATCAAATACCCATTGCCATCATGGCCGTTGCACGTTAGTGCGTTTTGACGAAACTAAGTGATACTCGCATAAAAACAATAATGCATTTTAAAACAGTCTGGCAAATAAAGGTGAACCGAAAAGATACCCGAAGGCGATCAATTATATTCGCGGCGTTTACATAGCGACTTCGACCGGTCCGAGGGTATTCAAATAAATAAACGTGTTGTAAATCTGTGTTACAACGCTCGTTTTTATAGTAGGACCACTTCATTGTTCATACAACGAGGTTAAATACAATTTAAATAATTACGATTATACATTATTATTACACGTAAACGGAAGTGAATTATTAATAATGGAAAATGCAATTACTATAACGGTTCAGACTCTAAAGACGTGTTCTTTTTTTCCGGTCGCTTTCCATATTATAAATTAAATTTATACGTCTTGCTCTCAAACACGTATTACTCTCCGTATGCGCGACTACTTGTAATGCCCTTGAATTTCTCAGTCATTCCACCCTCTTTCCGAGTGAAACTTTAATCGCTCTTTCTACAAAGGCTTATGTAAAGTAGTGTGTAGACTATCCGTTTTACTCCATTGAAAACGTGTGCGTTACAATTTATACACTTATGATGGTTTGAAAGTTTGAATGTTTACTACGAACAGTCTACTTTTAGAAACGCATTTAAAAAGAAAAAACGTCTACTTTACAAAGAGTCTACCGAAAAAAAAAAATTATATAACATATTAACAAAACGGGCCGATACTCAATATTCCAAAGGATGATACAAACCCATCTTTCCAACGTTTTCTTTCTCTTTCAACGTGGTCTTTTCGAAACACGCGGCGTGATGAAAAAGAGAACAGCATTCTTACAGCACGAACATAACATATGTTGGTTATTAATTAATTGTTATCGCGTCAAAATGAATGATATTGAAATGGTCAAAAAAAAAAAAAAGAATCTGAACAATATCATTTTATTTGAAATAATTATAAGTAAAACCATATTTATTTTATCCTATTGAAATATATAATTGGACATATTATTTCATATGGACATCTTCAACTATTAAACATGCTCGCCGCGTAGACTAAAACGACGTACACGTGTCAGCTGTGGATTTGAAACATATTACAAGACGTTTGTACTTTGTAGCACTATAACGGCGGTTTCTTTATTCGTGCGTGGGCATAGACGTCGCGCACCGTTCGTTATTCGGTTTTGTTGCATTTCCAAAATGAATTTCCGTTCCGTTGTCGTTTCGATTTAGACGTTTAGTGTACCGTAATAAATAGTTATCAACCGTGTCAACGGCATCAACGTTGTACGAGTCTGTTTAGTATCTCCAGTACCCGTCGCAACGTCAAATAAACGTACGAACGCAATTGCGAATATGATCATGAACATTGCGCACGTGTCTTATATATATATTATATACGTCCGCGCAGTGCCGCGTTTAGAAATATGGACGCTCTGGGCCCATTTCTCAATCACACATGTCCGATATCAGTACGTTACGAGTGTAATCCGGCGTACAACGTATGTGTCATATTATAGTTTACTGCAAAATGTTATTTTATTTTAAAAGTAAGAGGTCGAAAAACTTGAATTATGTCGAACAATAAACTAAAAATACAATCAATTACGCTTCCAATTATATTTAAATTAATTTAAAATCACAACGGACATACTTGAACGATGTAAATTATTATAATTATATTGGTGGTGCTGTTCTAGACTTCGTCACTATACATTTTTTAATCGAAAAATGATAATTTCCGTTGTAACGCGTTTCAAATCGGCATGTAAAAAAAAAAATCGTATTTTGCGGGATCCCACCAAAAACATAACCCCCTTCCGCGGGTGGTCGTCGGCGTTTCGCCATCGGTTTTTTTTACCTGCGGGACTCGTTTTCGAGCGTATTTTCGGGAAAAACAAATTTAAAATCTTCTTTTCTTTTTCGATTATCGGCGTTTGGCAACGGTTACGGTGTGACGCGTGGAAGACGACAGACATTAAAAAATCTATTAGAACATCGTGTACATTATTACCGTATATCGTTTTGTGTAGGCCAATAGGCCATAATAAAGAAAAAAACATAGTCCGAGTACGAAATTTTCTAGAGGTCCTGGGCGGGTATGGTCTCCTATCCGCCCTGCCAGTCCGCCCCCGATGTACATACTCGCGCGCGCGCGCGGTGCCGAGGTCATAAATACGGCATGAAAAATATATACACTTACATCGCGCCCGCGAACAAACGTGATTACGGCGAGAATCGCACTTGTTTAAAAACTAATGTCCCCCGGGGTGCGATAAACCGCGAACGGAGAGCGGCGCAAAACGAAAAAAAAAAAACGTGAAAACGTAAAAACGCCTACCCCGCGCCCGCGTTTTTTATTATGCATGGGCCGCGACGCGCGCCGGGAAGAAGCGTCGTCGCGGGTCAGTCGGGTCGGAGGCCGCGCCGGTAAGTCGACGTCCCGGAAGTCTCCCGGGAGAACGGAGGAACGTTCTCGTTTCTCTTTCTCGCCGTCTTTCTTTCTTTCGTCGTCGTCGTCGTCGGGGCGATTCCGTTCGGCACTCGGCGACCGGAACGTTTAGGACGTCGACAGTGCCTAACGCGTTCGGGCGAGATAAACGGATTCACGAATTCCGTAGGCCAGCGTGATCGCCCACGGCGTCGAAGACTTTAATCGCTCGTTTTTATCCGTTTCATCCGTTAGAAATTCCGATTGATCGTCCGTCCGTTCGGCGGTGATCATTTTACGATTACGACACATCGTATACACGTGCGTATATGCGTGCCAAACGATCCCATATATGTATATGTGTACAATAAAACATTGAATGACGTATACGACGTGTTTTATATTACACCCGCAGTTCGATTCGCATAAAACATATCATTGTAATCGTGTATGGTTAATAATTTTGTTTTTGTTTTTTCATCTAAGCGTGTGTTTATTGGTTATTTGGTTTTTGTAAAATCGTAAAATCGCTCATGAATCGCGCCACTCAAAAACAAATTTAAAGTACGTCAAAACGATTGAAACGACACTACGACGATTAACAGTAATACATATATAATAACCGTATAAAACACGTTCCGCGATTCGAATAAGTTAACCGTAATTTGTATTCAAAAGCCATGATATTTTTATTAAACGTATTATTATTATCGTCGTCGTCGTCGTCGTCGTCGTCGTTGACGTCATCGCCGTTATTAATGTTACGTGTTGTAGCGAAACGGTGGTACGTTTTATTATGTATAAATAACGTTTTGTCCTTTTTTTTTTTTTTAAAAAAACACGCCGTCTCCACGCAAGTCCGCACGTGTGTGGTCCCGCTAAAACTCGTGACTGATATCGTCACGCGACCCGTCCGCACCGAACACTAACCGTGCACGCTGTATTTCTGTGTTTCTGACACGAACTTAAGGACTCCGAATAATAGGTTAGGTACATATTGTTAACGTCCCGGGGACGACTATAGGCAGCGCGTACGATTCGTTCAACATTACGCGTACCAATCGAAATATCCCCGGTTAATCGTCTATTTTTTTCTTCTCCTTTGATCACCACGTAAATCGTATTTCACGTACGAATTTATGTTTGAATATTCATTTATATATTTTTAAAAATAACCTAAAATATTGATCAAATACAGTACAGAATATATTATTATATAATTGTTCGTCGCGTTTAGTAGTAGTTTCGGTTCAAACTTCACACACGGTATTTAATGGTTAAGTATACACTGTGCGTATAACATATCTATTGGTTTTTTTTATCGAAGATATATCAACGTTCTTACTATATATTACTGTATTTTTTTTTTTTGAACTTTGTATCTATAATGTATATTTTTCCTAACAAATAATTGTCATGCGTCTTGTGTATTATAAGAAGAAGAAAAAAATTATTGCCCATGTATAAACTATTATTATTATTATTATTATTAGTGTAATAGTAGTAGTAGTAGCAGTAGCAGTAGCAGTAGCAGTAGCAATGGATTATATATTAATTCGTATAAAACGAAATCAGATTATGCATTTGAACCGTCTAAACGAGGTTTTCGAATATCCGAGCTAAATCTCTTTCTCGCGCCCGCGGAAAACGATGGCGTACAAAAGGTTCATCCCCGTCACGTCCTTAGGCCCGTTTTCGAGATAACATTTACACACGAATCGCTAGTTTTACGGTATGTCCTGGGGAGTAGCTTATGTGCTATACGCCACTGTAAACGAGTAAGTAATATACGCGTGTGTGTGTAACGAGACTCGGTTTGGTGAAAATCGTTTTGGCGTCTGAAAACAACAGCGATATAAAAAAGTAAAAAAAAAAAAAAAATTACGTTTCCGGTAGCGAAAAGAACGGCGAAGCGGTACGGCCGAATGGAGAAGTCGCAGAAACCGGCGACGGGTTCGCGGGAGAGCGTCCGGGAGAGGAAAAAACGGAAAAGCTCCGCGCGAATCAGTGCCGCGGAAATGGGTATTTTTTGTTTGTTTGTTTTTTTTTACAGGGGAGGGAAGACGACGGCGGTTAAAAAACGCGACGATCCCCACGCCGTCCCGTGCTAACCGACGTCGTTCGTTTTATTTGATCGCCCTGTCCGCGAACACCAGTCGTCTTCTCGTCACGAGATGTGGTTACTCCTACGACGAGACTTTCGTTCCGAAAACTTTTCATCGACATTCTCCCCCTGGAAGTATCTCGGTCGATTTGGTTTTCGCGACGTCCGACAGTCGAGGGCGCGGCCATTAAACGTCACGGCCTTTACATCGGGAAAACACGAAATCGTCGGTGCCGCTGATAAACGCGCGGTCGTCTCACACGCAGTTTCGGTCGCGTTTCCCGAGACATCTCGACAACGAAATAAAGCCGTCCGTTCCGTCCGACGCGTTTGCTAAAAAACCAATGACCGTATGGCGAACGGCACGGGACTTTCGCGTTCGACGCACGGGCATACGGATATCACGCGACGAAGCACGTATTGTGCACGACGAGGATCGCGCAGGGAAATACGCTCGGACAATACACCGGCTTTCTGTTTATCAATAATAATAGCGTGCGTATACACGTATGACGAGGTTTCGCGCGGAAGTTGAAACGTGTTCGTTTTGTATCCGTGCCTTACATCCGTCTGATCATTGGCGTTTTTTCGTATACGAAACGAAAGAATAAACAAATAATTGAAAAAAATCACCACGACGCACACATACATTTGATACGTTATAGACGTGCGCGTCTCGGGAACGACGCGAACGGGGGGTGACGAACGCGCGAGAAGTATTTATGGGTCGAGGCGGAGGGGACACCGAAAAAAATCCCGGACGGTTTGCACGACGCGATATTATAATGTGTGCGTGTGTAAATACCCTATCGCGTGCTGAACAAATAACGCGGTCGTAAGTACGGGGGATTGAAATGTGGCGTCCATTCGTTCGTCAACGTTGTTATAACGTGTGTTCGCGGTGTATTAATTTGTATTTTTGTTTTTTTTCGCTCTCCGTCCTTCCCGACGTTTTATTGTTCCACTCCCCCGCTCTACGTCTATATTAAACGTGTATTTATATTAACGCGTATACGACGACTCGGGCCCACGTGTCGTCGTCGTCTCGTATCGCGTTTCGTTAGCGTTTAACTGGCGACGAGTGATTAGTTTTTCCGGGCCGGCCGTGGCAAGTTTTCAAGACGCGCCGTGCCTATCCCCGTCTCTCTTCCGCGTCCCGTCCTCGAGTTGTCGAACTCCGTCTCCGTTCCACGTGAAAACCATTCCGACACGCGTCGTCTTATCGCACGGATTCGACGCCATTGTCTCCGGCTCGGATGGGCCACGTTCGTTGACGGTCTGATATGATAACGATCACAGCTTATACGCGTGCGCACCGTGTTGCGATTTTAAAAAACTTGTATTTTATTCGAGTCATTCAACTACGCGTGTAGTGTTACAAACAAGTAATATCCGTTTGATACGTTTGTGTTTTGTCATTATTCTTTCTCTCGTGTGTAATTACGGGTAAATACTCGTTTTTCGACAAAGAAATAACACGATTTCGGTTTTTCCCTATAACACTGCATACCAATAAAAAACATTATTTTAATTAGACTTGATCTGCAAGACAGATTTCGTTTCGTCCGGTGCAAAAAAAAAAAAAATACGTTTCTTGTGTCTATTTATTTTTAATTCGTTTCGTAAGGTTTTAAAGGATAAACGTTTTAACGGATATAAAAAAAAGTAACCTGACTCACTCTCTGATCTATCAACGCACTGCTCAAACCACCGAGACGGATCGGGCTGAAATTTGGCATACAGATAGCTATTATGACGTAGGCATCCGCTAAGAAAGGATTTTCCGAAATTTAACCTCAAATGAGGTGAAAAAGGGTAAAAGAGGGTAAAATTGAATTTGTTACTTAGCTAATAATAATAATAACAAACAAAATATAGAATATGTAAAATACTAAAACGCTGGGGAAAAACGAAGTTTGCGTGGGGTTGCTATGTCGCGTACAAAAACGTTTCAAAAGATAAAAAAAATATTTAAAACAGATCGATCTAACCCTGGCAACGCCGGGTAACACGGCTAGTATATCGATATGAATAATAGATTTGCATTTGAATATTAAAAAAGCTTGTTCAACGAACACACGAGTAACAGAAATAATAAGTGACTCTAAAACGAAAACACGTATACCGAGTCACCAGGAAATATTAAATGTAAATATGTTTTAATGATTATTTTTGTTTATCGTCCTGGAATCATAGATGATGTGATATATTTATATATCCAGTAACCGTATTATGTGGTACTTCCTATTTACGTTTATTTAAAACCCATCTGGTCGATTCGCTGAACCCCTATCAAAATTTTTAGCATCCAGCTTATCAAGACGAATTCGTAGAGTAGAAAAAAAAAAAATGTTTTCGTCGCACGGTGGCGTTTGGCATTCGCGTTACGATTGACCGAATTGCAATTCGCACCTATTTTCACTTAAGAAATTACTTTTACTTTTTACGTTGGAAATCAAAAACGCCCGAGCTCGACTAGACATCATAGACGCATAGTTTGTCGCGTGTTATGAACGTGCATACACCGTAGCGTTGTCAATTGTCACGCGAAAACGTCGTAGCGTGCTAACAAATTAATGTCTATGACAACGACTTAATACACCGTAATTATGTACGCACGGTCGAGACCACAAAACGCAACACGTGGAAAGTATTATCATTTTTTTTTTTTCAGCGCGTTCTGCTTCCGTCACATCCTTGACATATACACGCACACAATAATATAAATGAACCCGATCCACACGACGACTCACGAACTGTTACGCTCCGTCAAACAATATCGTACGGCGCGGTCGGTATTGTTCGGTCCGTGACGAGTTCAAATGTTAGACGTGCGATTATTTCTGAAATCGTACGCGATGAGTTTTAAATACATAATTAACGCGATATCGCTTTTCTTTCGAACCCGTACTTTCGTTCGGATCATCGACGATTAAATATATATATATATAATTACGGTCTGTACAGTAGGTCGAATAATTGACGTCGTATTTCTCCGCCGTACGAATATTAACGGAAGAGTATCTCGCGAGATTCGGTTGGTAAATTTCTAGTGTACGTTGCTCGACATTTGAGCCGTAACGAACGGTTACGTACGCACGCGACCCAGTTGACGAAGACGATTTTTTCCTGTACGTTTGCATCCCGTTCGAAAGGTTTGAAGCTAAACGGGGGAATCGTCGTACCGCCCGTTGTCTTCGAACGTAACGAAAACACGTAAAACCCAATTACACACTTGGCGTCTTGGCCGTTGGCCACGCCGTTTGAAATTTGCCGGTCTCTTCGATCGGTAGAAAAGGGGTTGGGTTCTGAAAACGTAACGCCGGGAAAAGAAACGGCCCGCGACGGCTTTCACGACCATGCACGCCGTGACGGTAACCGTGTATACCACTACCACGGGCGACCGTCGAACCGGAACTGACGTGCACACGCGGACACGTATATATGCAAACGCGTTCGGCCGATTCCGGTCACAAGCGCCAGCGGACATGCGACCGGACGTGCGGTGGACGCGCCTGTGGACGGCGGTGGTCGCGTTGCGCTGCGTCGCGCGGCCCGCGGACGCGGCGATCCGCGTGCTAGCGTTCCCCAGGACACAGGACGCGCGGCCGGCCGTCACGGGACGGCGGCGAGCGGCCGCCGGAGGCGCCGGACCTGGCGGCGTGCCTGATGGCCATGAGCTACACGTGCCTGCAGCGCAAGACGGTCGTGTACCTGGACGCGGTCAACCGGCTGTCCAGCATCCCGGTGCTCGGCGGGTTCGTCACGGCCGTACGCACGCGGCCCGTGGACGGCCGCGCGCCGGCCATCAGCGAGCGGCTGTTGGACGCGCGCGGCTTCGACGACGTCGTGTCGCTGTCCGTGCTCGTCGACTCCGTCGTGCGCAGCATCGTCCGCGAGCACGCGCTCCGGATCAGCTTCCCGTGGATCGCCACGCTGGCCGGCGACGAGGACTACTCCGCGCCACCGACGCGATGAGACGACGACGGAAAACGGTTTTTATCGCGTTTTTTTTTATATATTGTTCCCCGCCTACTCGTAATAAAAAACGGTATTTGCGACGACGACGATTTTTTTCTGGTTTTTTTTTGCGTGTGTTTTTCAAACTGACCGTATTCGACGAGACTGGACGGGACGAGAATACGTATCGTTCATTGAATTTCGACGAAAACGTCCTAGTTTTATGCCGTTTGTAAATCGTATAAAACACACGAGTGTAGATCAAAATCGCTTTCGCCAAACGTTTGATAAATCAGAGCGGAGCAAAGGCTTCGATCGCAAACGATCGTACAACGGTTTGTCCGGAAGAATTTCGCAAAGAAATTCACGGCGGATTTGCACACACACACACACACACGCACACGTACTTACGGTACTCACGGTAGGGCGCAGCTAGTGTGAACGGGCGGCCGCGGCGGTTATCGACCCTATCACGGAGTAAGTGGTCTCGCCGGATATAAAATGCACGAGTAGCGCGTGCACGCGGTCAATTTACATTCATGAGTCCGCGGGCGTGTGTATAATGCATGACGGTTTAACTTAAACTGCGTCAGACGTGCCGGACGGTTGTGGACATAATTAAATAATTTGATTTTCCGTCAGAATTATTCACGTTATAATCATGTCGAGTAATCAGACTGTTGTAACTCGAGTGGCGCGGCCGTTGTTATCCCCCGGCACGGTCGTCAACGATTCGTTCGGTCGGTACTCCGCGCGCGATTTCCAACGGAAAATCATGAAAATGCAAACGCGACTAGTTTCCGTCCGAAGACGATGCCAAGAGAATGTCGCAGCACGAGAAAACGCGTGCTTTTTTCAATCGCCGCGGTGTCTAGAAAAGTCGAATTTCGAAAAAATCACGCAACAAGAGGTATTTGAGTGTCTAAAGTGCTCTTTTTCGGGGAAAAAAATTCTCATTTCAAGTACACGTTTTTGGAACGACGTCATATTGAACCAAACCAATAATAATTTATTAAAATCGTGAAAAAATGAAAAAATTTTACATTTCTTTTCGATAAAAAAAACAAAATGTCAAAAAAAAAAATCGTTTAAAATTCTATTTCAATATTCAAACAGTCGATTATTTCATATTTATAACGTTAAAAAGACGACTAAGATTAACGCAAATGCGATACAAAAAAAAGGAGAGAAATGATCATAAAACACGAAATTAATATTTGCTATGGTTTTTAATAATATCTTACGACAAACGAACGAAGAAAAGACATGCATCGATTGCTATACGAATCCAATTACAATACAACGTCTTTCTTATTTGATGTGATTGAGGTACACGCTGTGAAGAAAATATGTTATGATTTATAAATATAATACGAGAGTTATTTTTGTAAATGTATTGCAATAATATTATATATCTTCTGTATACTTGTTTGTATATTTATATATATAATATGAACCCACTTGTTTTATAATAACAACAGCTATAAAATTTACAGATTATGAGCTTTTAAAAATAACAAATGGAGTACACAACACAAAACCGTCTTTTATGCGAATAAGTTTTTAACGCGTTTGTTAAAGTAAGAATATATATATCTACATTTATTTTTCTCGTTCGCCATAAATATGCATATTATACGGCTATAAAAATAAATAGACACGGTTATTCTAATTCGACTTTGATGCAGTTTGCTTAAAAAAATAATAATAACTATTTTTGTTTTAGTTTCATTTTCGCGATAAACTTATAATCATTAATTTAACGTTAACGATTTAAAACTTTTGTTTTCGTTCCAAACCTATTATTCTATAATGTCTATTATGTCAGTTTCACGTTGACCAATCATCAGAATGCAAAGGAAACTAAATATATAATTCCAACCAAATGTCTCCATCCATAAATAACAAACGCGTGTCATTCAAATTTGTTAAATTCGAGAAAAAAATGATAAAAATTGTACCCTGACAAAAGTGACAATTGTGCGCCGAGGTTGTCCTAGTGCAGAACTCGTTCGTCTAAATGTTGACACGCAATTCTGAATTGTATTTTTTTTTTTTTGTCGTCGAGAACGGGATCGCTTTGACCGAGCAAATATAATTTTCCAAATAGATTTAAAAACATATTTTCAATAATATTATCCGTAAACGATAGTAACGCGTAACGTGACGATCACTTCAATAAATAATGAAACAGTTCGTTGTCAAATTAAAAAAAACCAAAAAAAAAACCCCCCCGCTCCGAGATAAGAGTTTTCTAAAAATGGATATAATCATACAAGTACATTGAATCAAAACCTAATACCCGATAAACGCTCGGAGGGACGAATGGTTTACCATTTCAGCGTGTAGGGCACAAAAGATAATACTAGGCGCAAACACAAATATTAATTTTTCGAAATTACCACACACACGTTTTTGGTAACGTGACTATCGCGAATGTCATTCTTATCACGTTTACAGTATAAAACGCGCCGAAACCAAACGTGAACGCGTGTCTTCTCTAAGAACCGTTTACGAGTAATATCTACAAACTAGTATTGCGTGAACAACGAAAAAGAAAAAAAAACGCCGACAACGATATCTTTGATGTCGTCCAATTATTAAAATCGACGACGACGAGAGTTTCTTTTTATTTTGTTTTAAATTTTATTTCACGGTTTTCTTCGCGCTCATTATACGGGCATTTTCCGCGTCACATTAATAATAACAACAACAACAACAAAAAAACGGTTCGGTCCCGTCATTCGTCGTAATAATAATAATAATATAATAATAATAATAATAATAATAATAATAATATAATAATAATAATAATAATAATAATAATAATATAATTAATAATAATTACAATAGACGACGACCGTCTCGCGCGAGCCGCGGCGGGTTTTTTTTTTCCCCGTTTCTTTTTTTGCGCGGAACAACGCGAAGTCGCGACGAGGGGCCGGAAAACTTACCGCTATATAAGCGCTCCGATATTAATTAGCGCGCCGTGCACGTATATATACATATTCATATACAAACAGCAGTTGTCGCGGCCAATTCGCGTCTAAAAATAAATAACCGTCCCGCGTACCGGAAACGTCGCGTTACTCAAAAACGAGAAAAAAAAACCGCTATCACGTCCGCGGGGGACATCGAAACCAGGACCTGAAACTGTGTGCAAACGAAGCCAATTGTTTTCGTCGTTGGATTTTGCGACGCCCGGGGACGCGATATCGCGTTCGACTCGACCGATAACTCGACACGACACAAACGACGCCACTTTTGACTTCGGACGACCCGTTACTTCGTATCTATTTTTACACGTGCGTATCAGTTCGAAGTCGTCGGGTACGTTGTCGCATGGGCGCGCTGAGGCCATGAACGCCCAGGCGTGTACGTTTACGGGAAGACTCGATTGTAAAAAAATGCACTGAAAAGCGTGGAAATCTTTCACGAAAATCTTGACTTTTCGACCGTCGGCGACGATGTCAAACAGACATCGAAAATCTCTTGGAACACGGCGATAGTCTAGGCCGACGGGCCACTCCTACCCGCTAATCACGAAAAAAAAAAAATATTCTTTTTTATTCCTTTTTTTAATAAGTATTATTACTATTCTAATATAGTGTACTATTTATGATTTGGTATAAGATGTATGATGGCTATTTCTTGAGATTACTGCGAAGGGAATAATAAATGAAAAGTTTAGATTTAGGTTCTAAACATAGCTGAGATTTAGGTTCAAAGCTAGTATAAAAATGATTAACGCGTACGAGTCCGCGTTAAGTGTGAAAATTTTGTCTTCGAATTAAAATTTTTTCAAAACCGAAACAATAGTTGCCATGGAAACAAACCATAAGGGAGATTTAGGTTTTTTTTTTTCTGTAACGCTTTTTTTGGCGGACACTTTTTCGTGACGGTTTTTTATTTTAACGTGCCAAAGTAAAGACGTAAAATGTCAAAAAAAATGTAAATAAATAACTAAACGGACGAAAACGTCGGTCGTGCCTTCCGGAAAAATCTGATGGAAAAACGCGTTGCCGCCACCGGAAACTTAAGAGTCCGCGCGGACGGTCAGGCGCACAACGTCGTTATTAATTTTTCCGTTTTGTTCGGGTGTGTCGGTTTTTTTTTTTTTTTTTGTTTTCGCGTTTTGTTATTCCGGCTCGTCGCCCGAGTCGTCGGCGGCGGCGGCGGCGTCATTTATCATCGAGCGGAACGCGCGTCGAGACACGTAATTTGTCAAGCGTTTCTAATTACCGGTCTCGGACCGTAATTGGTTCTCTCTGCAGCTCGCAGTCTCACAAATTGGATCCCCGACGTCCCGCGCGCCACATAACCTATAAACCCCGTCCCTGCCGTTCCGCGCCCGTAAAAATATATACACGTGGCGTGCGCGCGCGCGCGCCAGACGAAGAAACAATGAAAATCAAAACGTTTTCCGGTCAAGACGCCGCCGATTCCCGATCTTTTTTTTCCGTCGACGTGCGAAAACCGCGCACGCCGTTTATCACACATCATCGTCACGGGGTCTAGTTGAGCGCGAACGCCGCGACCGCGTGCTAACGTTCGAACTTACCCGGACTTACGTCCGTGAAGTTAGCGGCGCAAAGTTAATATTCTTCCTTTCCGACAAATTTGTCGGTCATTTGTTGGACAAATCCCGGGAATTCGTTGGACATTTTTTGAAAAGGTATAGGCTTTTTTATTTTGCGGCGCTACTTCAAAAACACCATCCAATATTGTTGTACTCGATTTGTTGGTCATTTAAAAAACATTTATATAAAAAAAACTAAGGTCCAACGAATCGAGTACAATAATGTTGGATGGTTTTTGACATTTTATGTCTTTACTTTGGCACATTAAAATAAAAAACCGTCACGAAAAAGTGTCCACACACACACTTATACACACAGATACATTTTTGGATGGTTTTTTTGAAGTAGCGCCGCTGGCGTGAAGTTAACGGCGCAAAATAAAAAAAAGCCTATAACTTTTCGAAAAATGTCCAACGAATTTCCGGACTTGTCCAACAACGACCGACAAATTCGTCGGAAAGGTTTCATCGAAAAATATTAACTTTCGCGCCGCTAACTTCACGGACGTCCCGGACTTGCCTTCACCGAGGTTTTTTTTTTTCCACTTTATTTTTGGTCGACGGCCGTGTGGGTGTACGCGTGCCAACCGTTATAAGGCCCAGGACGGTCGTCGCGCTCGCTATCGTTCTCAAACGCGTCCGGACGCGAACGAAATAAAAAAACGTTCACGCGTGTGAAAAATCTGCGTGTTTTTTACGTCTGTTTTTGTTCCGTGTTAAACGGCGGAAGAAACGTCCGTGCCGTTCGAAAAGTCTGCTCAGACGAACGGTCTGCGTCTTTTAACGGACCAATCAGATCCACGCTTTATTCTAATAAAGGACGAGAAAGATTTATTGTTATTGCGTCTGTAGCGGTTTTTCGTTTGTTTTATATTTAAAGTCTAAACACATTAAATCATTAACTAACCGCGCTATACGGTTTTATGATTTATAACGTCGTTTTGTTTTTTTTCGCGCGCGCGGTTTCCTCGTTAGTTCTAAATGACGTAGTTTCTAAATTGTTTTCTCGGGTGGACCGTCACTCTATTCCCCTCTTCGAAACCGAAATGTTTCACGTACCGTATAATGTACATAAGATTCATTAATATTCTGATAATAATTTAAATTAACATTATTGTTACTCGCAACAATCACGTTACATTGTTTAAACATTAATACTATTGTCTGTCAAAAAAATATTTTATCGCGTTATTCCGTTCAAGAATGTACCATAAAAAGTGCAATGAAAATTTTGCTGTTAAAACGTGTTTCTATGGGGTACAGATACGATAAACACAACGTTACAAGAATTTCTGAATATTATGGTTATCGTTTAACGACCGCTGTGTTTAGTTGAAACTCGTACAGATTACAAAATTTAACTTTCGAAAATACTGGTCATTTTCGATGCGAATAATATGTACACGGTATTGCATGGTAACGTGCGTACCGATTATAATTATTGAACGATATCTGTGATACTACGTTTTTCGTCTAAACCATCTGGATAAGATATTCGGTACAAGAATGTAAGAGTATATCATTGACAATTTTTTTTTCTTTCGAATAAAGACCACGTTGAACGACAAAAAAGTAAAGAATTCAAATAATATAATGATATCTTATCCGATCAATCGACACGATTAAAATTAAAAATGTGCAAGTTAACGAAAAAAACCCCGACCCGGACAAATCAAGTTAAATTAACGCGTATAGCCCCGGAATTAAAAGTTAATCGTTTGACAACAAAAAAGTTCCGTCGAAAACGGAACGAAATATTAGCTTGATATTACAATTATTAATTGCACGTGTTGGAGAGAAATGCGTTTTGGATAAAAAAAATTATTATTCGTCTCCTCCGGCTCGTCAAGGGAACTGGACAATCGCGATGATCTCAACTGTACACGTTTTACTTATTAATTGCACGTGTTGGAGAGAAATGCGTTTTGGATAAAAAAAAATATTATTCGTCTCCTCCGGCTCGTCAAGGGAACTGGACAATCGCGATGATCTCAACTGTACACGTTTTACACTAGTCGGTTGATTATTAGCCGTATTTATATACGATGGTGTATTTTATTGAACTACTTACAACGTCGTGAGTTAATACTCCTGTTTTTATTCATAGTTTATCCATAGACCTGATGGTCTATTGTTGATACAAAACAACATGTACCTCGGAAAGCCGAACCCAAACGGACCGGGAAAAAAAGAAGGTTGGTCGTTTAAGTGGCCCCAGAACAAAAATCAGGTAGGGACACGGTCGGACATAGACGTGTCGGTGTCCTGGCAATAAGATGTTTTTGAAATCTGAAGGGCCGCGAAATCAAACGCTCGTACACTGTCCGTTCGATTTACCGATTCATATGGAGGTCGCGCTAAGGCCAGCCCTGTGTCAGGGGTCCCGTCAGAAACCGCCGTCGAATCCGCCAACCACCGACGGGGGTAGTCATAGATTCGCTCGAATATCGTTTCGGTCGTACAGCGTCGTCGTCGCGCGTCGTCGGCGGCGGTCTAAGGAAAACATTTATTGACGGCCGTGCTACGCGAGCGCTCGGAACGGAATTGAAACCGCCGATCACTTATCGCGTCGCGCGATCCGTTTTGGCTCTACGCGCGCGACTCGTGGGACGCGAGATTTATCGACGTGTTCGGGCCGGATGACGTGACGGGACCGTCGCGGAAGTCGACTCGAACGAGTTGTGTTCGCCGTGACCGCGGGGTGCACGCGCGTTATAAATCGCGCGCGCGGCACGTTCGGACGGGCGAGTTACGGCGGCGGCGAGGGAAGAGAAACGAACGCGCGCGAACGTACCGACACCTGACGAGAATCGCTCCGCGCACGTCTCGGAGACGCGTCCCCCGGGAGAACCCGCGCGAGCACGGAGAAGAGCGTGTACAGGACGGTCCGATTGAATGGCGCGCGCGCCAAAAAACGCGGTTTTTTTTTTTTTTTGGCGGACGCCGTGACGGGAAGTCGGACGGGAAGGCGAACGTGCGTACGCGTCGGACCAAAACGGCGGAAAAATTCGCGTCCGAGACCGCGAGAACCCCGTAAACGGATAGGGTCGTGACGATCGCCCTGTAACACACGTACGGACGCGATCGTTCGGCGCGCAGTGACGTGCAGCAACGGCGGCGGCGGCGGCGGAGGATGAAGGATTGCGCCGGGATACCCGTTAATGGATGGAAAGCTACAGCCGGCAATTCGATTGCAGCCGACCGGAAAATCACTTTGGGGTGTTAGCGACATGGCCCCTTGTCGCGCTTATCAATCCGCCGCCGCCGTATACAAACTACTTCATTAACATTTTTATTAGAACCCCATTGAACGGGGAAGCGCGCACAGCCACCCGCCGGCCCGTCACCCGTTCCGCGTTTACCGCCGCCGGCCGAGAGCGCCACGAACAAGCGTTCCCGTCACAAGAGCCGTACAATCGTTTAATACGCGACACGCGATTCCGTACTGTACACGTGTGCGCGGCGCGACGAATTCGGGGCTTAGGCACGGGGGGGTGTAAATGAGTATTATTTTTTCGAATGTTTTTTAAGAGCAATACGGTTGTTTCGTAAAACGATACGTTCGATATTACCGGCCGGTCGCCATCACGCAGACCCCGACCACTGTTTGTCGGTCAGACACAAGCGCTTTTTTCGTGTTTTTCCGGTACGACTGCTACAACCCGGGTTTCAAAGATCGTTTTGTACAGGCCGTCAGGAATTCCTAGGGCACTTCTGGTTTCCGTAGACGAGGAGGTGGTACGTCACGCGAGTTCGCCGCTGTTCCCTTTGCGGCGAGATGACCGCGCGGGACATCTTTCGGCGACCTATCCGAAGTCCGTTGTTCAGGCCGGCGATTCGTGTAGTATCTAGTATTTTTTTTTTTTTTGAACGATCGGTAAGCACCTGCTGTTTTTTCCGCCCGTGCCGAATTCCGGGTTTGTCGCACGATCGTGACGGCACCACGTTGTTTCGACTGTCGGCGGCCCAAATGAAAAACAACGCGTGCCAGCCGCGACGTAACGGTGTAGACGTTTCATTGATGATCAATAACACGAGGCGCGGAACGGAATGCAGTTGTGCAATTGTTGGTCGATTCGCATTGTCGCACGCGGGTGTTCGATCAAAACGGCGGCGGTCAACCCGCACCGAACACCGGGACCATGTTTCGGGGGTAAGCGGTCGCGTTTGGTGATGGACGGGGCAATCACGCCGAGCTTTGCGCGCGTCGTTTTTCAGCGAGTGTTCGGGCGAGTGTCCGATGGACGTTACGGACGACGCAATGGACGTCCACCAAACGGTCGACGTACACCAATCGTGGCCGTGTTCGTCGAGCGGTCGGCGGTGCACGGAAGGGTGTGCGATGGACGTGGACGAGGGCCAGGTGTCGTACCGTTACAGCGTGACGAACGGCGTACAGCGCTCGGTGGACGGTCCGAGCGAGGTCGCGGACGACGACTACGACGACTCCGGCAACGAATCGGATTCCAGCGGCGGGGTGATCGCAATCGCATGAAGGTCCGGCGAGGAGTTAGGGTACGGATACGGTTGTTCCCGGCGTGTCGTCGAGAAATACAAGAGTAACGGCAATAACGTCAAAACAATCGACTCAAACCGACATGGAACCGACTCGTTGTGCGCTAACGCAACGTTATGCGATTGGACGGTTACGGATTGTCAACAAATGTAACCCGAGATCCCACACGATTGTAATAAATCGATCGAATCGTTTTGCGAACTCCTGTATTATTTATGTATGTAACGATGATACCGATAAATACGTCAAGGATCGTATTTTAAACATATTGAATGATACTCGAAAGGTCGATTATATTTTCATTCGACGTGATGGACATTCGACGATGTACCGGGTGAACGGTGAATTGAGAAACGGCGCCACGCCACGTATCCGTAAGTCCGGTAAGGAGGTCGAACGGGTTTTCGGCATTCCGGTGGGGGGTGGATAAATGTAATATATAATACATGTACGCGAGGCCGTCATACGCGGAGCGATTACGGCGCGTTCGGAGCGAAATTCGCGGTGGCGGCGCGCGCATACGATTTGCACATCAATTAGTTAATCATTGAGACAAATTACGCCGGCGGCGGCGTCGATGGGAGCGGGCGGGCGACGCGGGCCGGGGCGATCTCTCGGTACGGGCGGCACGCGGAAAATGATTAAATGGAAACCGATGATGATTAGTCGGGCGTGTGACTCGGCGACGGTCGGGCGCGGGGGCTGAGGTTCCCGTGGGGAGCAAGGCAAACAACACGCGCGCGCGCGCTCTGCGGTTCCGGGTCGCGTGTGCGTGCGTGTGTGCGTGCGTGCGTTTTGGTGGGGAGGGCATTTATTAAAAACGCATATATACGCTGGCGCGCGCGCGCACATAAACAGCAGTCGCGCTGCCCTCCGCCGAACAGACGAGATTGTGTAAACAACGCGGCGGGCCAGGCAGCTTTTTGCGGGTTTTCGGCCGAACGGACGTGCGGCCGCGGGTGGGTGGTGGTGGGACACGTTACGGCCCGCCGCCATTTTTGTTGGCTTTTAATTACGGGCCGGGCATTACGTTTTAATTGAAACGAAATTAAACAGCCGCCGCCGAGAGATTACCGGCCGCCAGTAGATCCCCCCGTGCCGCTGTAAACACGCGTAGTCGTTGTTGTTGTTGTTGTTGGTGGTGGTGGTGGTGGTGGTGGTGTATTCTCGACGTGGAAACGATTCGGCGGGAGACGTTAAACTGTGGAAAAAAACGATTATAAACCGCGTATACACGATTTCACCCCCGTGCCGAAGGTCGCGCGGGTGAACGTCTTTGGAACGGACGAACGGTCAACCGCGAGAACGGCGGTTACGGTGCTCGGACACGGGGCCGGCGCGAACAAATGTCGAATGTGTGAATTGTCGCCGACTTCTCAATATCGTTTTTCAACACGCGATACGGATTTGCCGTTTTGACGAATAACACGTAATCGGATTCGCCCACTTCGGAAGGCACACACGCCCTTTGTGCTCGATACCGAAAACGTCGAATTTTCGTCCATAGGTTCTTGTTCAGACCGATCACAATCGTAATGTGTGAGACGTAGATTTCTATTTTCCGTGCTTGCAAATCGGTCGACGAACGTTTTCTACGGAGATATCAAAGCCGCCCCCGCGCCCCTCCACCCTGCCCTTAATATGATTATTATTATTGTCATTATTGTTCGGCAACGTAAGGACGGAGAAGACGGGGGCGGCCGGGAATGGGAGTGGGAGTGGGCGCGCGCGCGTTTCCGTCGGCGTTCAAATATTTACCGCGGTCGCAGCCTCCGTGTGCCCCTCCCGGCCGGCCCCCGCGTACGAATTAATAATTTGTCGTCACACGGCGGCGGCGGCCGCGGTCGGTTTTCTGTTTGTGCGCCGACCGACAAATTAACCGAAATTCGTTCGCCCCGGTTCGCCGCGCGGATCGATCGCAACCGACGCGAACGAACGGGCGTTCCGGGGACGTCTGTTGTTCTGGTCGGCGACGCCCGGGAACGCTGCGCGTCGGGAACGAAACGTTTCTCAGGACCCCCCCCAGAGGTAAAACTTAGATTACACGTATATATATATATATATGAAGCGGATTTTCAAAAATGTTCTGGGGGTCCAAATAAAAAAATAGTACATCAAATTGATATAAACAAAAAAGTATTGTAGTATTTTTGATACTGAAATATGGATCACTACAGAGTGTCTATCCTAGATCCCCTCCCCCTTCCTGTAAATCCGCCACTGCGTATACGCGATTTAAAAGAAACTCTACTGTTTTCGTGTTTTAGATATTCGTAAGCACCAACTCGATACGATTGATAGCCCGCCAATATAGTATATATATATATGTACAAAAAATAATACTAGGTACTAGATAATAATAATAATAAATGAACAAATCACGGGCAATAATACATTTGGACAGGTTTTTTCAATATTTTAAAAGGAAACATAATCGTACCGTAATCATACATTACAATAAGTTTTTACGTCTACGATAATTTCGCGACGGATCGAACGAACTACAATTAGGCTCGTATGAGAAAGACGAAGTATGACAAAGTTTAGCCTACGCGATTTCACACAAAAACGTCGTCGTCCACCGATACGACCCGGTCCTCTACGTGCACAACTGTTATTGTGTCGCTCGAACAGTTAAGCCCGTCGTCACCAACAGCCCACGCGGTTTTCAAACATCGATTCGCTCCCGTGTCGGCCGACTCGTATGTACGATGATTTTTACGATTTTTCCAATTTTTTTTTTCCCCCGCGGAACGTCAACCGAACACGCGACCGGTTTCCGGTGAACCGCGCTATCACCACACTGCACCGGTGGCGTGTAAATCAAGAACACACGCTTTCAGGCGTACGTATCATGTTAGAAAACAAATAATCGGTCGCGCGAAACGTTTGAACACCGGCATTCAACTAACAGGAGGCTTCATCCGTGGTCCCTCGGTCTCGAAATTCCTGAACAGTTTATTAACTCTTTTTCCCGCCTTCGCGTCGGACACGGTTTACTTCCCCATCACGCCTATGTCCCCGACACCAATAGGATGCTCTCTCTCCTTTTTAACGGTCCTTCTCTCTCCTCTGACAGACACCGTCTTTTTTCACGTTACGTCACCCTTCTCCAAATGCTCTTAACTCCCGTTCTCCTATTGTCATTTGTCTAATCCTTAGTTTCGTCCGTAACTCTCGATTTCCCAATTAAAATGATTGTATCATATTGATTTTGCTATAATGTCTTTGACGAAACGTTTACGAAATCCATTTCCAACTCGCGATATCGACGAGCGGTCGCGCCGCACGCTCGCGCCGCACGCACGCACGCACGCACGCACGCCGTTTTACGCGGTCGTTGTTAATCTAAATTTAAACACCGTTCGCGCGCCCGCGTGCACGGCCCGAGATACGGTTTGCGGCGCACGAAAAATCGTTACGGGCCCCCCGGACGAAATAACGATGATGATCGATGCGATTTTTCGCCGGTCCCTTTACACGTGTTTGTCTGGCCGTCCCGCCGCCGCCCCTTGCCCCTTGTTCCGGTTTTTTCGTAACCTCTGGCGGTCACGGCGGCACGCGAGGTGGCCGCCCTAAACGCCCGACGTGTTTCGTCGGCGAACGGAATTTCGACGGCCGGCACCGGGGGGGGACGGGGGACGGGAACGTTTCACGCGGCGCGGCGGCAGACGAACGTTCCGCGCGCCGGGATGCTGGACGGGGGGGGGGAACGAAAACGAAAAAAAAAACCCGAAACGAAATCGATAACCGGCCGCGCGGAAAATTGTTTTTTAACCGTGTTAGCGGACGACAATGGGACGATCGCGCGCGCGCGCCCGGTTTATTTCCCGAGGATTTAATCGTCTGTCGTCGACGTCACAGGCCGGACGCGTTATTGGCGCCGGGAACAATCGGCGCGCGTACGTAATCTCTGTTGTCACTAATTGGAAAACGGTACTTTTATCTTTTGTCGTTACACGCTGGAAACGCGTATTTCCGACGGGGGTTTTTGTCGTCGTCGTCGTCGTCGTCGTTTGCAACAAATTGATAGAAAAACAATCGTCGGCGAGTCTATCCGTCACGGCGTGTAAAAAACGTAACAAAAAAAAAAACATTTTTATTTTTTTTTGGTCCCGCAATTTGCGTTAGACACTGCCAAACCTTGTGCTATGTATTATCTCGTTTTTACCAACGTTGTTCAATGAAGATGAAAATATTGTTCGCTTTGGGATACGTGAAATGAAAATAATTTAGATCGTTTCTAGAGAATTATTACCGACTCAGCGTAGGGTTTTCGCCAGAGCAGTAACAGACGAGTGCGTTCTTACCGGCGGTATTGGAAATTTTTTTTAAAAAAAAAAACCGACGAGTCGACGCAACACGAGTTGTTGTACGACCGACGCTGACGGCCGCGCGCACGTTCTCAAGTGTTTCTTTCGGGCGTTTTTCCGCTGAAAGCCCCGAGGAGAAAACTTGAAGAACAGTAAAGCAATATCAAACATTACAAAAAGTGTAATTTCGATGACACTTTTTACAGTTTTCGATCGTGTTTGGAAAACGGTTTCGTATTGATTAACAATGTCGTGCTGGGCGAAAATTTCAAAAAAATCGACCCGACCCTCGCGCGCGCGATAGAATCGCGTGATAGTGTTACGGTTAACCGTAGTGACCGTACATTCGTCGTCTGACTACGAAAAAACGCGGACGGGAAACGGATCGACGGGAATAACGGTGAAATCCTTTTGATGAGCGTTCAGCGGATTCATTAGAGAAAAAAAATTTATTCGATATACACGAATAGGTGGTCACGCACGTCCCCGTTCCGATCGACGGGTCATTTTATAATTCCAACGCACGCCAAATGAAATCGATTTGTTTCGTCGCGAAACAATACGGCGGCGTATTAGGAGAGGGCGGGGGGACATCACGTTTGCGAGTTCCCGAGGGTTTTGTCCGAATCATGAATGAATCCGTGCGTTATTATTATTAATTTCACGTGTGTAACATGAATAATACACGTGTCTTGAGAGGGAAGAGGTTAGCATTTGTCTGTTTGTTGTTTTTGCGGCGGGACAACCATGTCCCCCCCTGGAAAATAAGTATAGTTGCTAAAATTGGTATTTTCACATTGCCATTGTAAAGGTCGACGTTTTATTTCTGTTTTATTTTTTTAACATAAATAAAAATATTTTAAGTAATTTTATATATATTAATAAGCATTATTAATATATTTGTTTATTGATTTTATTAATTTCCATTTTGTTTCTTCTGTAATAATACAACAGTTAAATATAAATGGTTTAATTTGGTATGATTATTGGAAATTAAAATCAATATCATACATTGATGAAATAACACAAGACTACATTAAATTATTGAACCTAACTTTTTTTTTTTCGCTTATCAAAAATAATAAATTATTTTGTCCCCGTCCCCCCCCTAAATATTATCCTATGGGCGCCCACGGGGACAACTTCAACGTCACGTTGGTCACGTGAACGTTTCGTGTCCGTGTGCCGTTCCGGTCGGAAGCAGTGCCGCGTCGACCCAACAGGCGGACTAGGCGATCGCCTATGGGCCCCGCTCCTTTCGGGGGCCCCCCGTCGAGAGAATATAAATCCGACCTCTGGTTGTGTGACAGCGTTAGGAATACATCGGACGTCTCACGATTGCAGACCCTACTGGCGAACGAGCATCGTCAAAATTAAAACTTTTGAAAAATCGTCATCGACGACACATGACGACGTCTTACAAAACATAAATTTTCAAGATACTTTAAAAGAGTTTTCGACAAAAAAATAAAAAAAAAGATTGTATTTCGTATATCCGAAGACGTTCATTTACGCATACTAATTAAAACAATGTTTTTGAATTGTTGGTCGGTAAATATCAACATATCCGATACAAGACACACAAAACTAATACAGAATGTCCGTAGGGGCCCCCAAGTACTTAACCAAGCACTGACCCGTTGACCGGACACCCGTTTTACGAGACCCCGAACGGGCAACGCCCCGCACCCCCCCGGCCGCGTCGTCCGTTGCGCGTACGCTCGCGACCGCGGCCGCGCGGCGTGGCGGTTTACGCGACGGGGATAGACGGCCGCGCGGTGTTCGCTTTTCGCCGGGCCGCGAGAACACGCGAACACGACGGCGCCCCTCCGCCGCACCGCGGTTAGGAAGACGTTAAATTTACAATCGGCGGCGCGCGGCAATAAACAAAACCGTCGAGTCGGCCAATTTGTCTTTGAAAGTAATTAAGACCGGGCGGGCCGCGCGCGTACGCGCAGATTAACTTTCTCTACCGCGACGTGTATTTATACGGACGCTAAATAGCGTTTGTCTCAACGTCCGTTAGCCGCTCAATTACGACCGCGCGCGCCGCACTCGTCTCCCGCGAACACCTGAGCGCGTGATTTCCCGAAAGCGCGCGCGCGACATAAAACCCGTCGGACCGAACGACAGCCGAACGCGGTCCGCCACCGACTTCTTGTTCGGCGTCCGTCCCTCGGGCTTATCCCACGGACGCGTCTCGTAACGAACGGCGCGCGGTATGCCCAGGGACGGGGACGAGCGGAACGAAACTCAAACTTTTAAGCCGAGAGGCGCACGGGCGACGGTTCGTTGTGGAAACAGCCACACCGTCGGGCCAGACCCGGCGGTTTTCGTGTCTTCTTACGTGGCGACCAGCGGAGTGTTTCTCGCTCTATACGAAAACCACGAACCGGTAAGATAAGAAAAACCGAGTGGAACGTGTGCCGTCGTATTAAAACGGCGCCGCCCAGGTGGGTCTCCGAGACGTCAATTAGGGCGACGCGAACGCGATGATTTATCGTCTCCACCGTCACCCACCGCGACGGGCGTATCCCGGAGGGTCGCCGCCACGGATCGGTCTAATTATCGTCATCGACGTGACGTCGCAACGCCCCTCCCCCCGCCTCACTATAGAAACGACGACGGACGAGTATTATAAAAACCAAAACAAATGTTCGTCCGTCCGATCCGCCGACCGGCACGCATCCGATCCCGAACTCGATCGCACCCGTACACGCGTAAACGCGCCTCGTCCCGCCGACCCGTTTCCCGATACGTTTCCACCGCGTTCGGAATTCCCGGCGGACGCGCGCGCCAAGGTTTCGCCTCCGCCGAGTCCCAAAACAATTTGCCCCGGTTCCGTTCCGGACGCGATTCAATCGAACGGTCCCGAAAACGATTCCTCGTCCCCCGGAACGATCGGACACCTGTTTGAAACGGTTCCCGGACCCAACGTCCATTCGAACCGTGCGACAGACGCGATCGCCCGTGAAACGGTACGACGACGTGCGACGGCCGCCCGCGACAAACATTCCACACGAATTCGTCCGTGTTCCCGATTCCGGGCGTCCTTCTCCCGTTTTCACGCGTCCGCGGCGGGGGGAAAAAAAGAAAACGACGTCCGCGGGACCGGCCGTCGGAGGGAATAATACGGCGGGACACCGATGTTAAGGGATAAATAACGTGCGCCGAGTGTGAAAAGCGTCGGCGAGGGACGGGAATGATAACGATGATAATAATAAAAACGGGCGGGGTGAAAAAAATAAGGCCGAGAGTTCATTTTCCGGGCGACCGGGAACCGCTGGAGCGCGGTCGGCCGCTGTTCAATAACCGTGCGACGGTGCAGCAGTGGCGTCCGTCCGCGAAAGGGGCGATCTGGGATTGTACGCGCGACCGGTACGACAGATAATAATAATAATAATAATAATAGTATACGCGCGTATCGGTCTGGCGGCGTGCACCGCGTGTTCTAATTATTGGGGTTAGGTTGTATATAAATAATACAAGACCGTATTCGTGCGCGGTTGCGTGTAGAACAATTGTACGTGGCGAACAACGTTGTCGTTTTGCAAAATTCGAATTGTTTTATTTTTCAACGCGTTCTCTTAAGTGCCGAGACTCAAGCGTACTACAACGGTAATTGAAAACGTTGATTTTCACGATCATTTTAATATTGTCGTTGTGATTTGCTAATTAGAAAGAAAAATAAATAAACGGTTTTTCTGACCGTCGAAACTATGATCGTGCGTAATCGGATTATATATACGCTGTTTGGTCGTCGGATCGAATAAATTACCACGTGTCGATCGAAATAACAACTCGATATTGTCGTACGTGTTTTATTCGGAAAACGCGATGCGTTACGTACAAGCGCCATCGTATCTTAAATCCGGTCGTTTTCCGTACGGGAAAACAATTGAATCCGACGGGTTTTAAAAACTTTGGCGACTCCTTACGGGACGAACGCGTTTTTACGCGAGACTTGGGGTTTCAAACGTTTTCGACCGCGTGTAAATAGTGCGTGCGATCGTTAAGCGTATTTACCGGATTCCGGTCTTGCCGCCGGTTATTAAAATCTGGTGCTCATTAGCAAAACCGAAAAAAAAAAAAAAACGAAAACGGAAACCAAATGGGGCTTGAAATAGCGGTACGACATTAAAGTCAAAGACCATATAACTGCGGCTAGTCTTCCTTGAAATTGCCAGAGCCGTTTTCGCCCCTAATTCGGTCACGGTGTTCTGGATCTCCGTGCGAATAAAAATCAAAAAAAAAAAAATCAGACTATTATATGTCTCGCGTCATTATTCCGCCATTATCTCGCACGCGTCTCTCTCTCTCTCTATATATACGTGTGTATATATTTATACGTTTGGGTAATGCGAGGGGGGGACGAAACGAAATGCTATTATGCCCGACTCGACAGAAACACATCGGTCTAAATACGGTTATCCGACAATAATAATAATAATAATACGGTATTTTACGTACGGGTGTGGTTTTGATTTAAAACGCGCAGTCGCTTGAAAACGGCGAGAGAGAAAACCTGTACCGTACTTTTCATACGTTTGATTCGATGATTTAAAGGAAGCCAAACAAAATTGCGATTATACATGTCGTCAAACGTCTACGAGGCACATAAAGTACTAATATCACGTAGCGCGCACGGAATATCGTAGCCAGCAATACGATTTTATTTATTTATCTTAGGGGGCTCTCACGCCGGAGCAATAAGCAACGAGCAACTAGCAACCGGAAATATTCTACAGGCAATACGTATTGCCTCAGTTCTCACACAAAAGCAACGCAGTAGCAACCATGTCATCATCTGACTAGGACGTCAGTGACGTTTTGTTATTCTGGTGGCATTTGCGAAGAAAAAGAAAAAAGAAAAAACGAAAATACTGGATAAATCAAGCATTTAAATTTTGTAATATTAAATTAAATATATATATACCTGATAATTTAAATTCTTTTCCAAATGAATTCCATGCCTTTTCGGTTATGTTTTTTTTACTGTGATCACTTCGAGTGAAATCATAAATACATGGATATTGTTCAATGTATTCTACAAATTTTATATTAAACGCAGCTTCATCACACATTTTGAGATATTGTTATGGTGTTTCAGTTATAATAAAAATAAGTTAGTTATTAATAAATGTAAGAAATAAATTAAATTTGTTTGCCTTCTAAAAATAAAATACTACATAATTTTGCTAATAATTATTAAATTGAAAAAAATGTGTTTATATTAAAAAATGATCATTTTTTTTTCTTTTGTCTCGTTCTGACTAAAAAAATATATGGTCACCCTAGTCATTCCACGCAATTCAACCACTGAAAATCGCTTGAATACTGATAGCCATTTAATGCGATGTACTCAATTTAAACAGTATGGGTATGCGACCAATAAAGTACCCATAGTTATGGATATTAATTATTATGTTATTACAGTATACACTTTACTCGAATATTTTTGGCACGACATCAACAAATATAAATGTATTTATAACCATAAAAGTACAATGCAGGTTTAATGGACTCTTCTTGGTCTGTGCGCAGCTATGTGCACGGTACTTATTAAAACAGCGATCCATCCATAACATTCCATCCTAATAACATATATTGTATATCAGTATCTTCAATTCGAAACTTTTAAAACAACTAGTTATTAATATTTCAATCAAATAACACAACCATATAGTTATGAGACCCGAATCGCGCGATGTCATGATAAAAAAAAAAAAAACAATGTCAACAACTCAGTAATTGATTTTCAAGTATGCGGCAAATAGTTTAACCAAGTATATTTAAAATAAGGTCCGTATGAGCATACACATTAATAGTTATTTAATTTGCTCTTTACGATACAACAAATATTCTATAGCACGTTCTCAAAGAAAATTCTTGACTACGTCGCCGTAACGAATAAATCGAATATAATATTATGTATAGAACACAATAAGAATTTATTCTATTTTGTTCCGTACAAATAAGTTGGTATCTTATTAAACTACTACTTAAGTCAATCATACGATAGTCAAATATTTACAACTCAAATCTTATATCATTATTATACTTATACATATAGTATTTAGATTATAGGTAATAATGACTGATTACCGGTTTACTTTAAGGCCTGTTTAACTACAAATAGATTTAAGTTGTTCCAACATTTATATTGGCAAATATACAGTTAAAATATATTGTATTACGTTACATTATATTTTTATTGTTTAGTTTTCGCCACAAATTATAATTTTTATTAGTGAGTCTTATAATTCAAGTTTTCCCTTGTACGTTCATCTATATCGCCTATATCGTATAGGAAATATTTGTATATTACACGCACATCTTCATAGTTCTTTCGTTATTTAAAATCAAATCTAATACAGGTTTTATAAGCCTTTGATTTCATATATGAATTATAATAAAAAAACTTCGACGAGAAATCGCCGTTGTGTTCGAATGCAGTATGAAATGGCGGGCGTTTGTTATCACTGTTTATCGTTACCACTACTGTGGTATTTGCGGTTCATAACAAATCTATGGCGTGCAAGCATAACGATACCTGCGTAAATGTTATCTGTTCCGTTCCGTCTAACATGTCTAACATGTTTTTGTGAATGTGAAGTCTCTGCGATTTGAGTTACATTCTAGAGTTAATAACTGGTTTCTTATACTTCACACACTTAAGTATTAAAGGTTTTCGTACGCGCAGCACTCGTCAATTTATACGGCTGATGTCAGTCGGCCCGAAGGTGTTACACATTTTGTAACTAATCTGTTTAAGTATGTATTGTTTTCAAGTATTAGTTTATTTATGTATGATGAGCGACGCGCATTATTAATGTTATTGAACCTTTTTTGTTGTGTAGACCGTGCAGAAATGGAAAGTAAAGTGTGTAAGGCCAGTATTCCTAAAAGAAATCACAGTGACGACGATGACAATAACCGAGATTCAAAACAAAGAAGGAGACACAGCAGTCGTGATCGTCACAATATGAAAGATAAATATGACAAGGGTGGCAGTCGTAAATATGAAGATATAAAAGTTGGTGACCCATACTATTCGGGCGGTACTGTGATGGATAACCGTAAAGACAAGAATCGTTATGATGACGAATACAGACATAGCAGACGGCACGGAAGTCGAGATCGACATGAAAAAGAGAATAGATCTAGAAATATAGACAATCAAACAGAGGAAAAAATCGGTGCTCCTTATTATTCAGGTGGGACAGCTGTTGAACATAAGCGTGGTGAAGAAACAAGTGAAGATGAAGACGAAAAAGTTGGTCAACGATATTATTCCACAGAAACGGCTGATATTCAAAGAAAAAATAGTGAAAATTATTGGAATAAATATGCTAAAAAAGATCAAAAACAAAATGTATGTATATTAATAAATTGCATATAATATCAAAATAAATATTAATAAAAAATTGTTTAGGATAATATTAAGGATGTACCAGCACATCAGAAAAAAACTGTAGAACTATTAACATCTAAAACTGGAGGTGCGTATATACCACCAGCAAAATTGAGAATGATGCAAGAAAGCATTACGGACAAGTCGAGGTATTTATTAGAAATAATTTTTATATTTTCATTTAATCAGTACTTAAATAATAACTCAAAAGAATTATAAGTTTACTGTAGGACAGTGATTTTTAACCATTTATTATTTTGTGAACAACCCTTTTGTGTATTCCATATATTTTTTTTTTTTTTTTTATTATTAGACATATTATAAAAAAAAATATTTATCTCAACCATTAAATAATAATAAAGTAACAATTAAATAAATGCAAAATACAAACTAAAACACGGAAAAGAGAAGAGAAAAAAGAAAAATATATATATATAGATTAGAGTGAAAAACCTAAGGAAAAGAAAAAATTTAAAACGGAAAGGATCAGGAAACCATACATTTGGAAACCATCAATCCTAGTTGGGTTATTATGATTTTTAGCTTAGTATAGTTTTAAAGACAAATTGGAATAAAAAATATGTAACAAAACTTCACAAGTTGAAAGTCAAGGCTATTGGACATTAGGATGGTTATGTTATACAGATATTATAATCTGACTATATATATATATATATATAATAGTAACTATTTATATTATCACATTAAACAAATGATTATTAGGAAATTTATTTATTTTTTTGTCTAAAATTACTAAATGATGTTTATTTAAGTTAAATAAACAAGTTATTTAAGTTTACAAATTAAATTAATTTAATTTGACATTTTTATAGTCATATATTTTTAAAGTTTTACATTATAGAAGTTTTGCTCGAAATAAATTTCTGAATAAATTACATTATCATTGTTTTCAAATTGAATCTAATAGTACAACCCTAGTTTAAAACTTCTCCATACTTTTTAGAAATATATTGTTTAAATTTTGTTTTAATGCCTTGGAAAGTTAATACAAAATATTAAATTAATTGTTAATTTTAGTGCTGCATATCAAAGAATTGCTTGGGAAGCGTTGAAAAAATCCATACATGGTTTAACAAATAAGATCAACGTAGACAATATTGGAAAAGTTACAAGAGACTTATTGCGTGAAAATATTGTACGGGGTCGAGGTTTATTGTGCAGGTCTGTTATGCAAGCTCAATTGGCATCAAACACTTACACTCATGTATATGCTGCATTAGTTGCAATCATCAACACAAAAGTACTTATATTTTGTTAAATGTAATAAGAATACTTTTTACCTAAAATGTTTTGACTAATACTTGCATTTCATAATGTTTTCAGTTTCCAAATATTGGGGAATTACTCCTGACAAGATGTATTGTACAATTTAAAAGAGCATATCGTCGGAACGAAAAATCTCAGTGTTTAGGATCCGTAATATTTATTGCACATTTGATTAATCAAAGTGTTGTAAGTTTTAAACTGTTATAATTATTTTCGTGTTAAATAATTTTTAACTTGTTTTAAATTATTTACTTTTATTTTTTTCATTTAGGCCATGAAATATTGGCTTTAGAGTTATTAACATTGTTTGTAGAAACTCCTACTGAAGATTCAATCGAAGTGGCTGTTGCGTTTTTGAAAGAATGTGGTCAGAGAATGAGTCAAGTCAGTAAAAAAGGAATGAACGCTATTTTTGATATGTTGCGTAATATTTTACACGATGGGCAACTTGATAAAAGGGTAAATACACATTACGCGATAATGTTACTGTTTAAATACTGAGAATTATGTTTAATATTTAATTTTTTAAATTTTTACGATTCAATGTATTTGTATAGTTTATAATAATTGATTCATCAATTATTTGTAAGGTTTTTAAAATCAAATTGTAGATATTATATTATAATTGTTGTAAATGCCATTTTTTTAGGTACAATATATGATTGAAGTTATGTTTCAAATACGTAAAGATGGATTCAAAGATCATCCATCTGTAATTGAACAACTTGATTTAGTACCCGAAGAGGATCAGTTCACTCATTTATTAACTTTAGACTCTGCTAAAGATTCACAAGATATTCTTAGTAATTATTTATTTGCTCATAATTATATTTAAAAATAAAATTATTTATATATATATAAAGAAAATATGCCTAGAGTATTTGATAAATATAAATTATATTTACTTTATTTTTACAATTGTGAAAACTTGTGTTTTAGATGTTTATAAATTTGATCCGGACTTTGAAGCTAATGAAGAACGTTATAAATCACTAAGATCAGAAATATTAGGTTCGGACAATGAAGATGATAGTGGTTCTGAAGATGGTGAAGAAGGTGATGATGATGATGATGACGACGATGAAGATGGTGAAGAAAAAGGTAAAACCAAGTTTAACCCAAAAATCAATAATTATTTATTGTTTTATTTTATAAGTTATTAAAGTTATTAAATTATTTTTAAAAATTATTAACAAATAAATCAACAGTTTTACGTCCTTTTATTTCCCAAACACTAATATGTTCAGAGATTGTATCCTTCACATATAAGGGAAGTCGAAGATGGTTCTTGGGGCAAGTCAAAGATGCATGGGATGGGTAATTATGGCTGCCTGCACCAGAGATCTGACGTTATCATTGTGACAAATCTCATTGGCTACCCTCTGGATCGAACCGCAGACTGTGTGTCGAAACGTGTGTTTCTACACACTTGACCACAGCCGATCCCTTTGTTTTTAAAAATGATTAATTTTCATATTATATTTAAACTATTATTTTGTTAAATAATTTTTTTTATTCCTGAGTTGAATTTTATTTATATTAAACCTGATGACATTTTGTCGAAACCGGTAGTAATAAACACACTCATACAACAACTTTTATATTTTCTTTTTTCTTTAATCAATGTAATACTCATTGGATTTTTTGTATATTTTGTATACACACATATATATATATATTTTTTTTTTTTTTTTTTTATTTATGAGTATTAATTTATAATTATTATTTTATTTCTATTCACAAATGTTTAAAATCCGAAATCACAAAAATTATACACAATATTTGCGTATACATATTTTGACAACTATGTTGTCATCAGCGCGAGCTACTTATAATGATGACAACATAATTGTTGAAATATGTATACGCGGATATTGTGTATAATTTTTGTGATTTCGGGTTTTAAACATTTGTGTATAAAATAATCACAAGTTCTCTTATATATTTTATTATTTCTATTTGTTAGATTTTTTTTTTACATTTCCTTTTTACTCTTCATTTATTTTCTCTTTTATTTTCACCATTTTGTTATTTATTATTATGTGTAAATATTTATACTAAAAACATATAATTACTTTTAGTTTATACATTTTCACTTTCAATGTGTAATTTTTACATCTCATCAATAATTATGTTCAGATTTAAGTACAAAAAAATTTTTTTTTACAAATATTAATCATTCTGTTTATTTTTCTAGAAGGAGAAGGTCAAGTGATTATAGATAACACAGAAACAAATATGATATCGTTAAGAAAAACAATTTACTTAACAATACATTCATCACTGGACTATGAAGAATGTGCTCATAAACTGATGAAAATGCAGTTGAAACCTGGTCAAGAAATAGAAATGTGTCATATGTTTTTGGATTGTTGTGGTGAACAAAGAACGTATGAAAAGTTCTTCGGCCTATTAGCACAAGTAAAAATTTTATTTAAAAAAAATATATATATATGTATATTTTGTTTTTTTTTTTTTTTTTTTTGATAACATGTTGAAATTTATTTTATAATTATTAACTATCGCCTATAAAAGTTTGCTTTTATTATATACAATTATTGATAAATAATATTGAACACCTCTTAAAATATAAATAATTAATTTTTTGTGATTTAATTTTGATTTGTCTTTTTTTCCAGAGATTCTGTCAAATAAATAATGTATTTATCGAACCATTGGAAAAAATTTTTATTGACAGTTATGCAACTGTTCACCGTTTAGAAACAAACAAATTACGAAACGTTGCTAGATTCTTTGCACACTTATTGTTTACAGATTCTATATCTTGGATAGTCTTGTCCACAATACATCTAAACGAAGAAGAAACCACTTCTTCTAGTAGAATTTATATTAAAATTCTGTTCCAAGAATTAGCTGAACACATGGGACTTAATAAATTGAATGCTCGAGCTCAGGATCCGTTAGTATTGGTGTTTTAGTCCATTTTACATTACATTTATTTATTTGTATAATGTATTATAATATGAACATTTCAGGGAATTGAAAGTAGCCTTCGAAGGAATTTTCCCAAAAGACAATCCCAAAAATACAAGATTTTCTATTAATTTTTTCACCTCTATCGGTTTGGGTGGCCTAACGTAAGTATTTTACACTTATGATATTTTTATTAATTTTTTGTTTATTAAACAATTAATTATTATTCTATTTACAGAGACGAATTGAGAGACTTCTTAAAAGTACAACCCAAACAAGTGCCTGCTGTTGCAAAAATCATTGATGAACTTTCAGAATCATCAGACAGTGACAGTAGTTCGAGTAGTTCGAGTAGCAGTAGTAGTAGCAGCAGCAGTTCCAGCAGTAGTAGTAGCAGTAACTCGAGCAATAAAAATACTAATGACAACAAGGCACAAGGTAAATATTAAATATGTACATCAGATTATTCATATGAAATTTATGTATATTTATATATAATTTAATTACTTGAGATCTTGACACTCTATTAAATTATAAGAACATTTTAAATAAACTTTCACTAAAAATTAATACAAAAACAGAACTTATAAAAAGAATATTAATAATTTGTGAAAAACTTCGTTAACAATACAATTTTTTGGTTTTTGTTTTCATTTGTAATTTATTAGTCATAATTAGATTATTAGTATATATTTATTAGTCATGTTTAGATTAGTGAGAACAAAATATTGTTACCAATATTTCTAAAAATTTGAAATTGTACATAAAGAAGAACCTTGCTCGAAATTAGTTGATTTTATAAATTTTGTTTATATAAAATACGAAACAAATTATTAAAGTTTACTTAAATATTTAAATTAACACTTACTGACCTGTGGTGTTAATTTTTGGGCAAACAAAAAATTTAAATGTGATCTTAAGATTTATTAAATCATTAGAAAAAAACCTTAAATATTCTTTTAAATATTAACAAAAACATTGTAAAATTTAATCAAAAAATATATTAAAATTTACCTTTACTTCATAGATTTACTACCCAATTTGTATACATTATTTGTATAATTTGTAATTTCTGATTACAAATTCAGAAAATTAATGTAAAAAAAAACAATATTTCTTTAGTAAATAATTATTTATATTCGATAGACACCGTTTATACTACATATTATATTGAATTGATAATTTAGACCAGTGGAGAGCAAACTTTTTAATGGGGGGCCACAAAGTTTAAGAAATTCTAGAGGGGGGCCAGATTTATAGTATACTTCTCAACCGTCAAAACGTAATTATGACGGGCCATATACTATCCATGTCGATGGACCCTTGGCGGGCCGGATTAAATACTTTCGCGGGCCGTACTTTGTGCATCACTGATTTAGACTAACAAAAAAAAAAAATGATAACTATATTTTGCAGTGGGAAACATTTTGGGAAAAAAAAAGTTTGCAACAAAAAAAAAGTTTTACTGTAAACTCTGTATTTAATCAATGATTTCCACATTTCCTTCTCCCAATCAAGCTACTTAATATTTGTAATAAAGTTACAAGTTTTACAAATTTTACAAGGTTACATTTGAAACGTAAAAATCTTATTACATAAGTGTATATATTGCTTATTGAAGTTAAGTATTTTATCTTTAAGAAACTTTTAATATAAAAATGATTAATTTATACAGTTACAATCAAATTAAATGTTTTCTTTTGTGTTTTATAGGGAATAAAAAAAATAAAGAAAATGACAAGTGTACAGAAATTATGGAAAAAAATGAAAATGAAAAATTAAACCAAAATGAAGAAAAAAAAGATAATGAAAAGTTTAGAAGGAATGAAAATGAAAAACCAAGGAGACACGAAGAAAGGTTCGAATTCGATAAACCGAGAAGGCACGAAGAACGGATTGAAAACGACAAGCCAAGAAGACATGAAGAAAGGTTTGAATTTGACAAACCGAGAAGGCAGGAAGAACGGATTGAAAACGACAAGCCAAGAAGACACGAAGAAAGGTTCGAATTTGACAAACCAAGAAGGCACGAAGAAAGAATTGAAAGCGACAAGCCAAGGAGACATGAAGATAGGATCGATAATGACAACAAGTCAAGGAGAAATGAAGAAAAGAAGGAAACCGACAGGTTTAAGAGAAATGACGATAGAAATGATCATGATGATTCTAGGAGGAATGAAGACAGAAAAGAAAGCGATAGATACTCCAGAAGAAATGAAGAGGGAAAAGAAAATGACAGATCTAGGAGAAACGAAAACGATAGATCTAAAAGAATTGAAAACGATAGACCCAAGAGAAATGATGATGGAAAAGAAAGTGATAATAGTAGGAGAAATGACGAAGGCAAAGAGAGTGATAAGACTAGGAAAAGGACGAAGGGAAAGAAAGTCAGAGGTCTAAGAGAAATAATGAAGGAAAAGAAAGTGATAATACTAGGAGAATTGATGAAGGCAAAGAAAGTGATAGATCCAAGAGACACGGTGAAGGGAAAGAAAGTGATCGGTCTAAGAGAAATGACGAAGGGAAAGAAAGTGATCGGTCTAAGAGATCTAAACGATAAACATCACATCATGCTTTAGTTATTCTTTATATTAAGCTGAATTTTGTGTTTTAACATGTACATAATTGATGAATGTCAATACATTTTATATAAACATAGTATATTTTTATAATTAAAAATCGATTTTTTTTTAAATTAATTTTATTATTGTAAATAACTAGATTGTAAGTACTAGTAATTTATGTTTAAATATAATATTGCGTGATGTACAAATAATCATTTTGATACGTGCTTCCCATGTAGTGGGTAAATATTTCGATTGTTTAGCTGACAAAAAACGATTGAAACCGAATGAAGCAAAAATGGAACAAGACGACATCAATTTAATAAATAGTTTATACACGACAAATATTATTGGTGTAATCAACTAAAAACAATAAAAAATTAACTATGAATAATCCACCCCTATTTGTTTGTAAAATATAAAAATCGATATATATATATATATTAATATATTACCGTTTAAGCGTCTTGTACCGATAGTATGTATTTTTCGCGGCAAAAAGTTGTTTCAAAACGTGTGTGTTTTATTGTTAAAAAGAAAAAAATATATATCATGTACGACAGTAATAATAATAATATCCTTTGCCAGTGATGAGACATGCTCATAGTCAGACAGTCTATTACGGTCGTTGGGGGTCTTTTTTTTTACACCAGCAAAATACTCGTTCGAAAAAAATTAAATAATTATATACGTCATAATTGATAATTGTATTGTCTTATCAATAGAACAAGAGTTAGCAAACAATACTAATTATGACGGTGTTACGAATGATTTTGCCGAAATGAAAACGAGAAAAATGTTTTGTTTCTATTTAATTTAATATAATATTACATTATCTTTTAATCTTCGAAAAATTAAAAACTATTTTATTTTCTATCGATTTCAAATTCAATTTTCGATTTAATTTTTCATTTGAAAAAAAAAAAAAATTCGTTTATGAATTTGGGGGCCTGGGGCAATTTGTCCCAGCTGCCCCCCTCCCTCCCCCGCCCCTTTGTGGCGGGCCTGGGCCTACTGACTGCATACCTTTTATTAGCGCTGGGCGCTAGACAAGGGATGCACCGGATCAGAAGCCTACCCGTTACGGTAGGGTTCCGTGTCGTCTAAGGACCACCAGCACCGGGTTTTAATACCCGTACTCTTTTGCGGAGAGGGCACGACTCAATTAAGTGTCTCGTGGGTTCCCTCCCAGCCACTGTGTCCTGTGGGTTGTTACTGTCTAGCGCTAGTCCCACAACCACCACGTTGCAGCCGAGGTAGGCACGTCGACCTTGCGGGCGCATTACACCCGAAACGGCAAGCCGCTGTTCCAGCTCCCCAGCCGGCTAGTGGTCGGCCAAATCGGGCGTGCCCGAACTGTCCGGAGCGTGTTTGACTATCAGGCGTTCGGTCACAATTCGATTCAATGTCGAAAATCAATCGCCGTCGCGATCGGGTACGACGTGGTTCGTCCGACGTTATTTGACGATCAATACAACACACAGAGATGGGTTTTTAGTTTAAGACGAGTGTACCGCGACCGAATTACCGGTATTGGGTGTTGTGGCGTGTGCGGGTATCGGCGGACGTGACGTGCAGCTAGTGCGTTTCGAGTGCAGCGAAATACAAAAATTATACGAATTATGGTTTCGACCCCGTTGAACAAGCATCCCCCGGCTTGTGTCGGCTATTTCTGTTAGATCGACTATAAATATATATATATATATATTTATTATTTGAAAATATAGAACAAACCGATTATTAATATGTTTTTATTCAAAGAAAATTATAAATAGCTACGTACGATGTTTGACACGAAGAAATCAACACGTTAAATACAATAATGATATGCATGTCATTACAACACGCAGAATACAATACAGAAATTAGTTATTTTTACAATAACGAGAAGAGAATTTTGTTTACCAAATCGAGAAAAAAAATATTAAAAGAAAATTATTCGATACAAACAAAAAGGTGACAATATGAACATTAGAAAAAAACAATGTATGAACATCAATAACGAGAAGAGAATTTTGTTTACCAAATCGAGAAAAAAAATATTAAAAGAAAATTATTCGATACAAACAAAAAGGTGACAATATGAACATTAGAAAAAAACAATGTATGAACATCAAAAATAATGAATTAAACAAAAAAGGCAAAACCAAAATCAAAAAGCAACTGCTTAATATCCATCGCGAGGCCACGCTGTCTATCGGTCCGACTTTATAGACGGGTCGCGTCCGAACCGAACCCTTTTCAGTCCGTGGTGCGCTGTGTTTCGTATTGTCATGGAATACACTACCATTTTATACGGTTTATTATAGCGTGACGACTCTATTAATGACATTCCGCTCCACGCCGCACTCAACTCTTGATAATCTTTTCGCGTCAATGAGCTGCGTGCATTGATCATGGGACTCGGCCGCGAGGCGTGCGCTATCGACCCCAACAGATTTGTCTTTTCGTCCTCTGACGTGTTGTTTACTAGACATTCAAAATATTCGGACCACGTGATTTTTTCATCTCGACTGCACTTGATCAACGGCGCGGATTTGATCGACATCTGTTCGGGCGAACCAGTGTTGTTCGTCGCCTGCGTTTCTGTCGCGTTCTCCGTCTGCGCTTTCATGGCGTCCTCCGCCACGTGTTCGCGACTTTTCACGTCCGCTGCCACCATTGCAGTAGTATCTGGGTTCGCGGGATAATGTTCGCGAACACCATCTACGAATACTCCGGCAGACGCGTGCGGGATGTCGGCGGGTTCAAGATCACACATCTCCTTTGCGACGCAAAGGTGGTGGAACTCTACTTTACATATTGAACACGTGATCTTTTCAACACGACTGCACTCGATCACCGGCGCGGATTCGATCGATGTTATCTGTTCCGGCGAAACAGTGTCGTTCGTCGCTTGCGCTTTCGTTGCGTTCTCCGTCTGCGTTTCGATTGCATTCTCTGCGTGTGCTTCCATTGCGTTCTCCGCCTGCGATTCTGTCGCGTCATCCACCTGCGCTCCTGTTGCGTCCTCCGTCTGCATTTCGGTTGCGTTCTCCGCCACGTGTTCGTGATTGTTCACGTCCGCTACCGCCGCTGTAGTAGTATCTGGGTTCGCGGGAAAATGTTCGCGAACACCATCCACGCATACCCCGGCGGGCGCGTGCAAACTGTCAGCGGATTCACGATTGCACATCACCTCCTTTGTGATGCATAGGCGGTGGAACGTTTGTTTGCATACCAAACATTTCAGAACTATTCCGAAAGGTCGGCGCGCATCGCATATGACGCACCGTTTCAACAGGCTACGCATAAGCGACAACTGTTTCAATTGACAATCTGCAACTGCGCAGCGTGCTTTTTGGCCAGTAGTAATGGGCGCCACCTTTCAGAATGGAAATTCAAAATACAATATAACTTATACGTAAACAAATAAATATAGAAGAAATGTTAACAACGCGCCAACAAAGCTAGTACGCAACGAATACCCACTATGAAATTCATAGTATGAACAGTTACTTGCATACACCACATTCGAGTTGTTCAGAGTATTTGAAAGTAGAAATTAAAAAAATAATAAAAGTTCTCTCTCATTGTCGCACGCCATAATTTATGTTTAATCATTGTGCACGAAAAACCGTCAGGAAGTAGGTAAGGGAGGAGATATAGAGTGGGAATAAAAAATTACACGGGCGAGAAAACAGACACGCTTCGTATTGCAAACGGTATAAACAAGTTAAACAATAATTATTAAACGTTAATCACACTATACTATCAATAGCAACCTGTTGCAGAAGCTTCGCGAGTAACAACAACAACCGTTGCTAGGTACCTGTTGATCGGCGTATAGTGTGATATATATATAAACAATAAAACTGCTGTTAAAATAATATTGCATATACGTAGACACGCGTAACCAAGGCGCCGTATATTGTTTTTTTTAATATAATTAAAAGTATGAACCGATTGAATAAAGCGCGTACGACGAAATTTGTAGTCTTGCTCCGAATACGTATTTTTATCGTTATATTATATATTATATATTACGTCTATTATTAAGCAATCGCCGTATATCCATTTATTATCTTCTCAGGTTTCGAACGAAAACCATATTATGTAAAATCTCACTAATGCTCATCTGGACTTATTGTATCCAAATTTGGGGCGCAGCTTAACCTTCTAACCTCAACAAAATTCAAGCTTTTCAATCATTAAATATGAGACTAAACACTAACGAACCAAAATACGTCTCTAATGAAACCCTCCACTCCTACCTTCATATAACCAGTGTTTCTGATGCAGTTTCTCTATAAAAGATTTCGTTCACGATTCTCTTCCTACCATAATCCCTTAATTTCCAAACTAAACTCCAACGTCAAACATTGGAACCCACCAAGAAGACTCTCGACATCGTCATCGCAAATATCGCATTAACTTTTAAGGAACGGATGTGATATATTTTAAACGCAATATTTACAATACGATTATTTAAAACTATTTAATATAGTTTATATTACCTGTGGCATTGTATCGGCCATCTTGTTTGCCATTGTTTTGCTCTTGATTGAATAATTATCAAATATTTTTAATGACATAGAAAAGAATGTTTAAAGAAAAAATTCTAGAAAAAAAAATTGTTCGTCAACACTCCCTCTTCACGATTAGCGGTCAACGGGTAGCGGAGGAATGAATTCAATAAATATGTTATCTAACGACGAAAAAAAAAATTTGATGTACATAGCAACTATACTTTCTGTACGGCGAACATATATAAATATTTTTTGTTTACGATACGAATTACAATTTCACAATTCATATGTTTAACCGATTTACGTGAACTATACGTTTTTATAGTTGTAATTTCTTATGTGTTTTGAAAAAAAAAAAACCGTATATGTTGACAAGTATAATGTACAAATTTTTTATTAAACGGGTGACAGGAGAGTATAACAAATTGTATGAAATTCAAAAAACAAAACAAAATGTTCGGCTTTTAGTTTTTTAAAGAATTATTTAAACGATCGACGAACATGATAAACTTTGGGTTATTTTATGATCTTTTGTTCTTGTTTTTTCGCCTTTAACCCGTCGGTGGTTATTACTTTCGTACGTTCACTTTGGGTTAAACCCCAAATGGTTAGCGTTACGCGTTAGCCTTACGGTCATATTGAACGTCGGAGACATTTGCCGATTTCAGTCCACGAACGATTTGTCAGGTTTTCTGACCGAACAAACCGAACACGATTGCTGTAATTTATAACGTGCGCTTGAAAAACGGCCGCGCTGCCGAACTCAAAACCGTCGAGAAGCAAATGTCATTTTTATTTGCCCACCAACCAGTTGCTGTCGACAACGCTATGGACGGTCGTCCCTACACCCTCTCCTACCCAGGTGGCGCACGTGCCATGTATTTTAAGCGTAGCGAAATATAAAAGTTACCTCCGCCCTCATTACAAATTTATTCTAATAAATTTCTAAGCATAAAAACAAGTAATCCAAATTAACATTATACATAATGTATTTATTGTTTATTTTTATATTCGATATTCATATATCTTTATTCATTTTTGTTTTCTCCGATATTTTCAACCCCCCCGCCTTCCCCTCCACTCATGAAAGGTTGGCGTTGCCGTCGCTACACTCGCGGATAGGAGTGAAGAACGCCTTTTGTGCAACGGGTACGTTACGACAGTCCTATTTCTCGGCAAAGATATCACGCGGAACGTATTAACAGTATACCTGTACAGTTTCGCACTTCGACCGCGTAATAATAATTAAAATAATAATAATAATAAACGCCGACCCGGCCGACAACGGTGGCCTCCGCCATGCGAAGTGATAACGATCGTCGTGGTATCATCCGGGAAACTAAACGGTTTCCGTTCGACTTCTGGCACAACGCGAATGGAATTTAAACCGTCAAATTAGCCGCGTACAACGTTATCGTTTGGGCTGGAATGTATTATTATTGTTATTATTATTATGATTCGGTCACGCGTCGCGTGTATTAACGATTTATTATCTCGCGTGTTCGCCCGGCCTAATCTACTACAGCAAGCCCACCGTACACTGGACTCCGCGGCTGGACACATACGACCGTGCAGACGCCGCGGCGCACGGTCATACGGAATTGGCGAACGGGCATGGTTGCAAAACGTACGTTACGGATGGTGACGTGACACGCGGTTGCCGCCGATTCGATTGCATTTTTTTGTTCTATGAAACACGAACATGTGCGCTCTGTATTACTCTCGGAGTCGTACGTAGAAAAATAATTTCGATTTGCCCCCCCCCCCCCCCACTAATGAATGTATGTTTTAACAACATAAAATTCCTTTCTTATTTTTATAACTTTTTTTTTAAAAAGTGTTCAAATTCGAATTTTATTGGAAATAGACCTGTCTGAAAAGCGTACATATATACTTATGATATTTCAGTATTTAATACATGTGTTATTCGGCCAAATTGTATTAGCAAAATTATAATATTTTATATTATGAAGTATTTCGTGCTTTGCATACCTGTTATTTTCTCTGGAATTTTCCCTAGAGGAGATTTAATACCTTCACTATAAAAACTGTATACATTTCATCAATGTATACGATACACAATATATTTATATTTTTTAAAAAAATGTTGAAAATAAATTGTCGTCAACAATGAATCGAAATAACGACAAAGATCGATCGGTATTCATATATTCTTTACGTCAATAATTTTTTTTTTTTTTTATTATTAGCTTCAACAACTTAGGTTATTAGCTTATACAATATTAAATTTGTGGATATATATATAAAAAAAAACATTATTTACACTAGATACTATTATACATGTTTATACGTTTGAGGTACAAGATGATTTGTTTGCTGTTTTCATCGTTAAGGCCTAGGGCTTCATGGAGACTGTCTGGGATTTCAAGGCTACTTCTGGATTCTGCATGTTTTCGGCAGTGGATGAGGAGGTGTTTAATTGTAAGAGTTTCACCACATGTTGGACACAGAGGTGTTTCTTCTTTACACATGAGGTGGCCGTGAGACATTCTTGAGTGGCCAATTCGTAGTCTGTTGATAATTACCTCGTCCTTGCGATTGAATAATTGCGGTCTAGGCCAGTAATTGGTAGTGTTTTTAATTTCCCTAAGTTTATTGTCTGATGTACGTCGCCATTCGGATTCCCATAAGTTGGTGCAATAGGTGTCAATATTACTATGGATATCAATGAGTGAGGAGTGGGAGAGTACTTCAGACTTGGGGTTATTGATTGTTTGACGAGCTACTTTGTCAGCTTTTTCATTGCCTTCAATTCCACAATGGCCTGGTGTCCATATAAATCGTACGTCAATAATTATGTTCATTTTAAAAACTATATTATACATTAGTCTTTAGAGGTTTTTAAATCATGTGTTGCATGTGCGCAAAACACTGTCGATATTTATACCTAAGCTCATTGATGGTGTTATTAATCATTTAAATATAAAATATATCTTACACGTTATGCACATGAACAACGAAATTAAAATCGGTTTCTATTAGTTTTTCAGACTTTGTATACTTATTTAAAACTTGTTTGATAATTCAAACTAATTTATAATTTAATATACGGATTTTTATGACCAGTTGAAAATATTAAACGTTTCGACGTTCGACTTCAATAAAGGAATAAAATAATAATTTTGATTAATAATAATATAAATAACGAATTTAAATCCATTTGTGTCCATTCGTGTACATTATAGTTAGCACGACGACTTTCCCTTTAATTCGTAGTGGATTTGTAAATTATTTTGTAAGAAAAAGACGATTCCGCGCTTTTATAAAAATGAAGCAAACGAATAAACGTTTCGTTACTTATGACCGTTTCCGGGATTTGGGACATGCAGACGGTATAAATGCACTTTTTGGTAGGCACCCGGTGTCGTACTTATAAATACACGTGATACATAATATTATATTTCTAATCATATAACGTTATGTACACCATATAGAAGGGTTGCCGTAAACGTGTTACGTCCGCGTGACATCGCTTCACAATTACGTGAATAATAAATATATATATATATTATAGTTATTTAGCTTTATATAAGTCCGCTATTGACACGATATATAATAAATATACATACGTTTTATAACAGCGGAGTACATTTTGAAAACGGTCGTTCCAAGTTATTGACAACAGTTTCATAAAAATAAAGTGAAACTTCTCCAAACGGACACCTCCCAAAAGCGGACGGTGTTTTGGGAACGGGGAACTATTTTTTAATAAGAAAACCTCTGAAAAGCGTACTTTTCGGATAACGGATCCATATATTAACACATTACAGAAATTATTTATTTTTACAATAACAAGAAGAGAATTTTGTTTACCAAACCGAGAAAAAAAATATTAAAAGAAAATTATTCGATACAAACAAAAAGGTGACAATATGAATATTACGAGTACAAAAAACAATTTATGAACATCAAAAATAATGAATTAAAAAAAAAAGGCAAAACCAAAATCAAAAAGCAACTGCTTAATATCTATCGCGAGGCCACGCTGTCAATCGGTCCGACTTTAAAGACGGGTCGCGTCCGAACCGAACCCTTTTCAGTCCGTGGTGCGCTGTGTTTCGTATTGTCATGGAATGCACTACTATTTTATACGGTTTACTATAGCGTGACGACTCTATTAATGACATTCCGCTCCACGGCGCACTCAACTCTTGATAATCTTTTCGCGTCAATGAGCTGCGTGCATTGATCATGGGACTCGGCCGCGAGGCGTGCGCTATCGCCCCCAACAGATTTGTCTTTTCGTCCTCTGACGTGTTGTTTACTAGACATTCAAAATATTCGGACCACGTGATTTTTTCAGCTCGACTGCACTCGGTCGACGGCGCGAATTTGATCGACAACATCTGTTCGGGCGAACCAGTGTTGTTCGTCGCCTGCGTTTCTGTCGCGTTCTCTGTCTGCGCTTTCATGGCGTCCTCCGCCACGTGTTCGCGACTTTTCACGTCCGCTGCCATCATTGTAGTAGTATCTGGGTTCGCGGGATAATGTTTGCGAACACCATCTACAAATACTCCGGCAGACGCGTGCGGGATGTCGGCGGGTTCAAGATCACACATCATCTTTGCGACGCAAAGGTGGTGGAACTCTACTTTACATATTGAACACGTGATCTTTTCAACACAACTGCACTCGATCACCGGCGCGGATTCGATCGATGTTATCTGTTCCGGCGAAACAGTGTCGTTCGTCGCTTGCGCTTTCGTTGCGTTCTCCGTCTGCGCTTCGATTGCGTTCATCGCCAAGTGTTCGCGAATGTTCACGTACACTGCCACCGTCGTAATAGTATCTGGGTTCGCGGGAAAATGTTCGCGAACACCATCAACGCTTACCCGGCGGGCGCGTGCGAACCGTCAGCGGATTCACGATTGCACATCACCTCCTTTGTGATGCAAAGGCGGTGGAACGTTTGTTTGCATACCAAACATTTCAGAACTATTCCGAAAGGTCGGCGCGCATCGCATATGACGCACCGTTTCAACAGGCTACGCATAAGCGACAACTGTTTCAATTGACAATCTGCAACTGCGCAGCGTGCTTTTTGGCCAGTAGTAATGGGCGCCACCTTTCAGAATGGAAATTCAAATCACAATATAACTTATACGTAAACAAATAAATATAGAAGAAATGTTAACAACGCGCCAACAAAGCTAGTACGCAACGAATACCCACTATGAAATTCATAGTACAGTTACTTGCATACACCACATTCGAGTTGTTTAGAGTATTTGAAAGTAGAAATTAAAAAAGAATAAAAGTGCTCGATAAGGGAGGAGACATTGAGTGGGAATAAAAAATACACAGGCGAGAAAACAGACACGCTTCGTATTGCAAACGGTATAAACAAGTTAAACAATAATTATTAAACGTTAATCACACTATACTATCAATAGCAACCTGTTGCAGAAGCTTCACGAGTAACAACAACAACCGTTGCTAGGTACCTGTTGATCGGCGTATAGTGTGATATATATATATAAACAATAAAACTGCAGTTAAAATAATACTGCATATACGTAGACACACGTAACCAAGGCGCCGTATATTGTTTTTTTTAATATAATTAAAAGTATGAACCGATTGAATAACGCGCGTACGACGAAATTTGTAGTCTTGCTCCGAATACGTATTTTCATCGTTATATTATACATTATATATTACGTCTATTATTAAGCAACCGCCGTATATCCATTTATTCTCTTCTCAGCTTTCGAACGAAAACCATATTATATAAAATCTCACTAATGCTTATCTGGACTTATTGTATCCAAATTTGAGGCGCAGCTTAACCCTCTAACTTCAATAAAATTCAAGCTTTCCAAACTCTGAAACTAATCACTAATGCACCAAAATACGTCTCTTATGAAACCCTCCACTCCTACCTTCATATATCCATTGTTTCTAATGTAGCTTCTCCATAAAAGATTTCGTTCACGACTCTCTTTCCACCATAATCCCTTAATTTCCAAATCGAAATCCAATGCCATACATTGGAACCCACCAAGAAGACTCATGACTTTGTCATCGTGAATATCACATCAACTTTTAAGAAACGGGTGTGATATATTTTAAACGCAGTATACGTGTACAGCTAGAACTTAAAAAAAGTGTAGTGATTCTGGTCATGGAAATCGCTCGTCTTAGCGTTTAATCATAAAAAACAAATAAATGCATGCTACTCTTTTCCTTTATAAGTATTTACAATACGATTATTTAAAACTATTTAATATAGTTTATATTACCTGTGGCATTGTATCGGCCATCTTGTTTGCCATTGTTTTGCTCTTGATTGGATAATTATCAAATATTTTTAATGATATAGAAAAGAATGTTTAAAGAAAAAATTGTAGAAAAAAAAATTGTTCGTCAACACTCCCTCTTCGCGATTAGCGGTCGACGGGTAGCGGAGGAATGAATTCAATAAATATGTTATCTAACGACGAAAAAAAAAAATTGATGTACATAGCAACTATACTGTCTGTATGGCGAACGTATATAGATATTTTTTGTTTACGATTCGAATTACCATTCCACAATTCATATGTTTAACCGATTTACGTGAACTATACGTTTTTATAGTTATAATTTCTTATGTATTTTGAAAAAAAAAAACCGTATATGTATACGATACATTTATATTTGAAAAAAAATATTGAAAATAAATTGTCATCAACAATGAATCGTATAACGACAAAGATCGATCGGTATTCATATATTCTTTACGTCAATAATTATGTTCATTTTAAAAACTATATTATACATTAGTCTTTAGAGGTTTTTAAATCATGTGTTGCATGTGCGCAAAACACTGTCGATATTTATACCTAAGCTCATAAATGTGTGTTATTAATCATTTAAATATAAAATAAATCATACACGTTATGCACATATACAACGAAATTAAAATAGATTTCTAATAGTTTTTCAGACTTTGTATACTTATTTAAAACACGTTTGATAATTCAAACTAATTTACAAATTAATATACGGATTTTTATGGCCAGTTGAAAATAATAAACGTTTCGACGTTCGACTTCAATAAAGGAATTAAATAATTATTTTTATTATTAATAATATAAATAATGTATTTAAATCCATTTATGTCTATTCGTGTACATTATAATTAGCACGAAGACTTTTCTATTAATTCGTAGTGGATTTGTCAATTATTTTGTATGAAAATGACGACTCCGCGCTTTTATAAAAATGAAGCAAACGAATAAACGTTTTGTTACTTATGTCCGTTTCCGGGATTTGGGACATGCAGATGATACAAGTGCGCTTTTTGATAGGCACCCGGTGTCGTACTTATAAATACACGTGATACATAATATTATATTTCTAATCATATAACCTTATGTACACCATATAGAAGGGTTGCCGTAAACGGGTTACGTCTGCGTGACATCGCTTCGCAACTACGTGAATAATAAGTATATATATATTATAGTTATTTAGCTTTATATAAGCCCGCTGCTGACACGGTATATAATAAATATACATACGTTTTATAATAACGGAGTACATTTTGAAAACGGTCGTTCCAAGTTATTGGCAACAGTCTCATAATAATACAGCGAAACCTCTCCTAACCGACACCTCCCAACAGCGGACGGTTTTTTGGGAACGGGGAACTATTTTTTAATAAGAAAACCTCTGAAAAGCGTACTTTTCGGATAACGGATCCATATATTAACACATTACAGAAATTATTTATTTTTACAATAACAAGAAGAGAATTTTGTTTACCAAACCGAGAAAAAAAATATTAAAAGAAAATTATTCGATACAAACAAAAAGGTGACAATATGAATATTACGAGTACAAAAAACAATTTATGAACATCAAAAATAATGAATTAAAAAAAAAAGGCAAAACCAAAATCAAAAAGCAACTGCTTAATATCTATCGCGAGGCCACGCTGTCAATCGGTCCGACTTTAAAGACGGGTCGCGTCCGAACCGAACCCTTTTCAGTCCGTGGTGCGCTGTGTTTCGTATTGTCATGGAATGCACTACTATTTTATACGGTTTACTATAGCGTGACGACTCTATTAATGACATTCCGCTCCACGGCGCACTCAACTCTTGATAATCTTTTCGCGTCAATGAGCTGCGTGCATTGATCATGGGACTCGGCCGCGAGGCGTGCGCTATCGCCCCCAACAGATTTGTCTTTTCGTCCTCTGACGTGTTGTTTACTAGACATTCAAAATATTCGGACCACGTGATTTTTTCAGCTCGACTGCACTCGGTCGACGGCGCGAATTTGATCGACAACATCTGTTCGGGCGAACCAGTGTTGTTCGTCGCCTGCGTTTCTGTCGCGTTCTCCGTCTGCGCTTTCATGGCGTCCTCCGCCACGTGTTCGCGACTTTTCACGTCCGCTGCCATCATTGTAGTAGTATCTGGGTTCGCGGGATAATGTTTGCGAACACCATCTACAAATACTCCGGCAGACGCGTGCGGGATGTCGGCGGGTTCAAGATCACACATCATCTTTGCGACGCAAAGGTGGTGGAACTCTACTTTACATATTGAACACGTGATCTTTTCAACACAACTGCACTCGATCACCGGCGCGGATTCGATCGATGTTATCTGTTCCGGCGAAACAGTGTCGTTCGTCGCTTGCGCTTTCGTTGCGTTCTCCGTCTGCGCTTCGATTGCGTTCATCGCCAAGTGTTCGCGAATGTTCACGTACACTGCCACCGTCGTAATAGTATCTGGGTTCGCGGGAAAATGTTCGCGAACACCATCAACGCTTACCCCGGCGGGCGCGTGCGAACCGTCAGCGGATTCACGATTGCACATCACCTCCTTTGTGATGCAAAGGCGGTGGAACGTTTGTTTGCATACCAAACATTTCAGAACTATTCCGAAAGGTCGGCGCGCATCGCATATGACGCACCGTTTCAACAGGCTACGCATAAGCGACAACTGTTTCAATTGACAATCTGCAACTGCGCAGCGTGCTTTTTGGCCAGTAGTAATGGGCGCCACCTTTCAGAATGGAAATTCAAATCACAATATAACTTATACGTAAACAAATAAATATAGAAGAAATGTTAACAACGCGCCAACAAAGCTAGTACGCAACGAATACCCACTATGAAATTCATAGTACAGTTACTTGCATACACCACATTCGAGTTGTTTAGAGTATTTGAAAGTAGAAATTAAAAAAAGAATAAAAGTGCTCGATAAGGGAGGAGACATTGAGTGGGAATAAAAAATACACAGGCGAGAAAACAGACACGCTTCGTATTGCAAACGGTATAAACAAGTTAAACAATAATTATTAAACGTTAATCACACTATACTATCAATAGCAACCTGTTGCAGAAGCTTCACGAGTAACAACAACAACCGTTGCTAGGTACCTGTTGATCGGCGTATAGTGTGATATATATATAAACAATAAAACTGCAGTTAAAATAATACTGCATATACGTAGACACACGTAACCAAGGCGCCGTATATTGTTTTTTTTAATATAATTAAAAGTATGAACCGATTGAATAACGCGCGTACGACGAAATTTGTAGTCTTGCTCCGAATACGTATTTTCATCGTTATATTATACATTATATATTACGTCTATTATTAAGCAACCGCCGTATATCCATTTATTCTCTTCTCAGCTTTCGAACGAAAACCATATTATATAAAATCTCACTAATGCTTATCTGGACTTATTGTATCCAAATTTGAGGCGCAGCTTAACCCTCTAACTTCAATAAAATTCAAGCTTTCCAAACTCTGAAACTAATCACTAATGCACCAAAATACGTCTCTTATGAAACCCTCCACTCCTACCTTCATATATCCATTGTTTCTAATGTAGCTTCTCCATAAAAGATTTCGTTCACGACTCTCTTTCCACCATAATCCCTTAATTTCCAAATCGAAATCCAATGCCATACATTGGAACCCACCAAGAAGACTCATGACTTTGTCATCGTGAATATCACATCAACTTTTAAGAAACGGGTGTGATATATTTTAAACGCAGTATACGTGTACAGCTAGAACTTAAAAAAAGTGTAGTGATTCTGGTCATGGAAATCGCTCGTCTTAGCGTTTAATCATAAAAAACAAATAAATGCATGCTACTCTTTTCCTTTATAAGTATTTACAATACGATTATTTAAAACTATTTAATATAGTTTATATTACCTGTGGCATTGTATCGGCCATCTTGTTTGCCATTGTTTTGCTCTTGATTGGATAATTATCAAATATTTTTAATGATATAGAAAAGAATGTTTAAAGAAAAAATTGTAGAAAAAAAAATTGTTCGTCAACACTCCCTCTTCGCGATTAGCGGTCGACGGGTAGCGGAGGAATGAATTCAATAAATATGTTATCTAACGACGAAAAAAAAAAATTGATGTACATAGCAACTATACTGTCTGTATGGCGAACGTATATAGATATTTTTTGTTTACGATTCGAATTACCATTCCACAATTCATATGTTTAACCGATTTACGTGAACTATACGTTTTTATAGTTATAATTTCTTATGTATTTTGAAAAAAAAAACCGTATATGTATACGATACATTTATATTTGACAAAAAATATTGAAAATAAATTGTCATCAACAATGAATCGTATAACGACAAAGATCGATCGGTATTCATATATTCTTTACGTCAATAATTATGTTCATTTTAAAAACTATATTATACATTAGTCTTTAGAGGTTTTTAAATCATGTGTTGCATGTGCGCAAAACACTGTCGATATTTATACCTAAGCTCATAAATGTGTGTTATTAATCATTTAAATATAAAATAAATCATACACGTTATGCACATATACAACGAAATTAAAATAGATTTCTAATAGTTTTTCAGACTTTGTATACTTATTTAAAACACGTTTGATAATTCAAACTAATTTACAAATTAATATACGGATTTTTATGGCCAGTTGAAAATAATAAACGTTTCGACGTTCGACTTCAATAAAGGAATTAAATAATTATTTTTATTATTAATAATATAAATAATGTATTTAAATCCATTTATGTCTATTCGTGTACATTATAATTAGCACGAAGACTTTTCTATTAATTCGTAGTGGATTTGTCAATTATTTTGTATGAAAATGACGACTCCGCGCTTTTATAAAAATGAAGCAAACGAATAAACGTTTTGTTACTTATGTCCGTTTCCGGGATTTGGGACATGCAGATGATACAAGTGCGCTTTTTGATAGGCACCCGGTGTCGTACTTATAAATACACGTGATACATAATATTATATTTCTAATCATATAACCTTATGTACACCATATAGAAGGGTTGCCGTAAACGGGTTACGTCTGCGTGACATCGCTTCGCAACTACGTGAATAATAAGTATATATATATTATAGTTATTTAGCTTTATATAAGCCCGCTGCTGACACGGTATATAATAAATATACATACGTTTTATAATAACGGAGTACATTTTGAAAACGGTCGTTCCAAGTTATTGGCAACAGTCTCATAATAATACAGCGAAACCTCTCCTAACCGACACCTCCCAACAGCGGACGGTTTTTTGGGAACGGGGAACTATTTTTTAATGGGGAAACCTCTGAAATGCGGACTCTTCGAATAACGGACCCATATATTAATTTTAATTTAAAAATAATGAAATAACGGCGACAGCAAAACGCGCTCGCATTAGGTTTAACGATACATGAACTTGTTCTATAAACTCGTTATCGAACGATTAGATAAGATTACAGCAACTAACGACTATTGTGACGAACGTATCAATGTCTTGACTGCCAATTTTTTAAATGTTTTGTTAGATAGTTTGACGAGATGAATGGATTACAGCGAAAGAGGTTGTCACGTTCTATTTTCTCTTCTACTGTAACCTTGGCAAATGAACTTACTCACGAGATTGTATAGGAACGGTTAAATTATAAATATAGACCAAGCTGTCCAATTTTTTCTCACCGAATCGAATATTTACGTATGCATCTGATCAAATTCTTTTTTTTTTTTATATGTACGTATGTATTAAATTAGGTATTACCATAAATATTTTTTATTAAATCATTGAAATTTTTATTTTAAATTACATGTTATATAACTAAATCTACATAGTTAGTAATTACATTTAATAATATCATTGTACATAATTAAATTCAACCTAGCGTATATGTTCTCATTTTACACATTTACTCTGAATGAATTTCAAATGTTTACTCCCTCTGAATAGCGGACAAAATTTCGGTAACCGAGAATGTCCGCTATTCATAGATTTCATTGTATACGATTGTTCGACGCAACTATATGAGTGTCCCATATCTCGTACATTGCACAGGTGCGGTGTATTAGAAAAAATAAATAAAAACGCAAAATTACTAAAAGACAAGCCTAAACAACACACGAAGTCGAGGGATGGATCGTTTTTTTTTTGTTTTTATTTTGTTGACGATGAGGAAATGTAGACATTTTGACAGATGAGTATTATTTATATATATGAGTATATTTAATTCGATTATACCCGACAAGAGACGAATATTATAAACCATGTTTTTATACGAGATAAACATTATATATTAACATTATTATATTAATATATTAACTTTTTTATTATCAAACCACGTGTCTGACTGCGCTTGTGTTACGACACACTCCCTAAAATGTTAGAAATTTATTTTTGATTTCACTGTTTTCAAAAATTAAACTATTCATAAAAATACATTATACGTGTCTGATTTCCATACTGTGTACGCATATAACTATTAAAATTATATTTTCATTAGTATTATAGTACTATTTGACGATTTGAATTGTTTCGTATCAGAGAACTTTACAATACGGTACAAAACTTATGGCAGCTGACGTCTAAATTGACAGAAATGCGTTATAAATTATTAATTCTCTGTTACGTTGTCCGCTGTAATAAATTATCATCATTTTACACTTAAACAGAAACGACCGATTTTATTATATTTCTCTATAGGGTAACAACATAACATTCGTTGTGATTTAAAATGATAACGTTTATGTAGGTATTACATAAGGGCGTTTGAGTATGTATATGTGTTTTGAGGGGATGTAGGAAACATTTTAATGTATTGATTTTAAAATAATGTTTATTTTCTGTTTCGAACAGGAGTAATTAAAAAGTTATATAATCTGAATTGTATATGTGTACGGGTTGAAAGTTGGGCACAGATGGTATTTTAAAGAGGTCATTTTGGAATTTCCCTGTAGTTTTCCACATAACTGCGATAAATTAATGAAAACATGTGGTAAATGGTGGTAATGAAATTTATAGTTTTGGGGTGCAAGACTTAAACATTTAACACAGCATTAATTATCTCAAACATGTTGAGCAATGATTTTTTTATCAACGTTAATATGAAGTTTACAAAATAAATAATAGTTATTACCTATATATAGTTTTATATCAAATATACATATAATAATGTATATATATATATTATTTTACAGATTGCTTTATTTTGGTTAAATTATTTATATTATAAAAAAAAATTACACAATATATATATGTTTTTTTAAACGAATTAATGCGTTAGGTACGAGTATAAAAATTGATAATGCGATAGTCTCGTTCAAACTTGTATTCTCTTGTTGCGATCTTGTTTATTAATTTGTTGTTTTGAAATATAAGACATTAATGTACACAAACTTTGATAGTTATTTGGCAATTATTTATATATGTTATTTATATAGTGTGTATATATGTTTATAAATTAGAACAATGTATAAACATTTATGAGTAAAGACAATAAAATACCCATACCATAGATACTAATAAAACTTTGAAATATAATTGTGCGTAACATCAGTACGAAGTCGCTCTTCTCTGTCAGCTGAATTTATGACAACCAGTAACAACTAATGAACGGTTTTTGATTCGAATCGTTATAAATAAGACACGTTAAAATTCACATGCACTTCACATTATTCATAAGTTTTGAATATTATGTTATTTCCAATTGTAAAACTTTTGCGAAAAATCTTTGGTAACGATTAACTGAGTAATATTATACGTTATCAGAAGTGTATTTTAGTAGATAGTAATAATAACGTAGAATATTATAGTCGTATTAGTATGAAATCTCGGGTTGTGTTTAAATAATACCAGCTAGATGACGATTGATGATTGATCGCCTAGTTATAAATTAGTAAACAATCAAATTTGAAGTTGTAAAAAATAAAATAAATTTTTAAATCAAAATCTTACAAAATGGTTTTTAGTATTTTTAAAGGAATAATATTCGTATAAATAACAAATAATCGTCAATTTTTTTTTTTATTATTCACAGCACAAATTTTACATCACGTTAACTATGAGCTATGACTTCTACAATTATTACGTACATTTATGATGAGCATTGTCTTAATAAAATTTAAATTAAACAATGTTAGCTGAAAGTTTATGCTATAGATGGTGTTAATGATTTGAAAGAGATTTGAAGGAGAAAGGGCTTAGGGACCGTAACAATCTTTCGCAATGCAATTATTCGTCCGCACAAGACATATTTCTGTATTTGATTAAAAAAACACACATATACTTTTATTACCTATTTATTGTTTTTGCTAAGCGTTTATTCAAATTAAAACGAATAAGATCGAAATTAATCGGTTGAGAGTTATACGTGTTCAACATTAACGGCGTTGAATTGAATAACTTGTATTTTCTTTTCTTTACAATTAACTAAAGTTTATCGCCTTCCGGGTAGAAATAAATGTAGAAAAAATATACGCCGTCTACAATTTCCAAAAAAATTCATTTAATTATAAGTCAATTGTTTTTTTTTCAAACTATAATAAATTATCGTTAATGAATTTTACGATTATTTATTATTTTATTAACTCTGGTGCAACAAATATAGATGGACCTGTATATAGTTCCCACAGAGGTGAGTTATAGAAGAATCAATCTCTATACGTAAACCAAGCTGATTGTTTTTTTATTTTGATGATGATGATGTTTCATACCTCGTCTAACAATATTTTTCGTTGTACAGTATGTAATTAGACATCAAGTTTGAATTTTAATTAAAACTAAGTTTTTCTAAGCTTTTTTTTGTAGTTGTTACTTTTAAAAACAAATTTAAACAACTAAATAAATATATTTATGAGTTATAGCAGAAAACGTGACACTTAAATATAAGCTCCAATGATATTGTACATTGTTTTCAACAAAATATAGTTGTATTCTAGAACTGTGTGTATGTATATATATAATTTATTTTTTTTTTGGAAACTATACAGTTGCGTAAAGTTTGCCAACTCGGACGTATTTAGCGTATGCTTTAGAACTTTATCTAACCATTTGTTTACAGTTAAATAACATTCACCCTAATAGTAACTCGACCATGTTATTTGTATAATAATACAGTATGTTCTAAATATTTGGTAAACGATGTACAAAACCTTTTTGTGAATTGTCCATTTACTTAATTTACGTATTTTTTCTTCGCCTGATTTTTGTTTTTTGTTTACACATTATTAAGAATATGACATTTTAACTAGTCGACCAAAATGTTCTGCAGCGCCGACGGCTTTAAACGGCGTGCAAGCGAATCAACTACATTTTCGATTCAACACATTTTTGATTCAAGTGTATTCTGGTTCATAGCTGTTTGCATCATTTAATAACGTTCAAATATACAAAACGGGATGGATGTTGGTCAAAATTTGGGTGAGCGAATATTCTTTTATTTTTCCCGCAAATTTTGGTCGTTCGATTGTATATATGTATATGGTCGGAGGCAGACAGGTGAAATTTATCCATATAACCCGATACGGTACATCCAACCAACATAAATATATACATGTATACATACATATGTATATGTATACCCACCCGACAGCGGTCGGTCGGAAAGTTCAGTGTAGAAAATATAACATGACGTGTGTGTATATATTATATACGTAACGATCGCGCCATCGCGAGACGTTCAGCCGCTTACCGTACCGAAAACCCTCCGGCAAAACTACTCCGAATGCGTGCGTGTGTAGTATGTACGCGAGCGGTCTTTTGATTTCGGTCTTCTTGTCCTTAAATAATATTGAAACGCGCGCGTAAAACAGTTACGTAGTGTACACACACACACACACACACACACACACACACACACACACACACACACACACGCAAACGGGTTAGGTTGGAACCAAAAAATATTCCACGAAATCCGACGAAACCCTGGGTCGAATCGACTAGAAGTTTGTGTGTATACCGGACTAATATACATCATTGTTGTTTATTTTCCGACGAATTTATTTGTTAATTCAACGCGAGTTCTTAATCGGCTTAACAGTCTTGCCCTTCGATTCGATTATGTGATGAATATTGTTACGAACTTTATGTATATATATATAATATTATTTTTATCGTAGACGTAATTTTAATTTACCGAACCGTTCGTTTTTTTTTTTTTAACTAACGAACCCGTATGTATAATTACTACGGTCAAATCATAATACATGACATACTAATGCATCGTGTAACCTTTTGAAGAGCGAATGTCTACAATAAAAAGGAGGGTTCATGAGTAATAATAAGTTGTTCAATATAAATTAACAAATACTTTATTAACATTTGGGATTATTCGCGCGAAATAAAATAATATGAAAAGGATACACACATGGAATAATTCTAATAAAATAATTACACTTATATTAGTATGTTATGATCTATTATTACATAAAATAACATTTAAGAAGGTATTTTGTAATTTTTCTTTTTTTTGTATGTTCATATCACGTACGTAACGCTTACGATTAGTATTCGAATTTGAATAACAGTTTTATTGTAAATATAAATTGTAGTAACATTATTTATGAGTGAATCGTTAAAAATGTTTTTCTGTTTTAAAACAGTCTAGTCGAAACTGTTAAAAAAAACCCCTAGTAGACTAACAGTACACGACACCTGTTGATACACGCGAACCAAATATAATACGATTCAAATAATGTCAATATATGTTAGTAATATAACGTAAATAAATGTGGTTTATTATCGTTTTAGACGATTTTCCGTTTGAAATTATCGGAGCTTTATACACTGAACAAAATCTTAAAAACGTGATCTACATAAAATATTATACATTTAATCGGTTAAAAATTACGCATACACGCAATATCGGCGTGACGATTATTTTCGTTCGTAATTTATTAGTCGATATTTCGGTATAATTCAAATTGGTTAGGATTGCGAAATAAACAATAAAAACCTTTCGTAATATATTACGTCCAACAAGAAAATCCAAGTAAAATCGCAGCTGACCGGGACGGGTTTTAATCCGAAACGTTAAAAACGTTATGCTGTGTCAAACGACGTTATCGCGTGAGTTTTCACCCAAGAGCAGCGTCAGGTTTATCTACAAGCAGAACGAGCAGGTGATTGGAGCGGCAAAATTTTAGGGGCGGCAAATTTTTCTGAAAATAAAGAAAAAAAAGAAGCAAGCGAGTGTCCTATCCATATTTGTTTATAAATGGGCGATCAGATTGTACAATCCATTTTGTCGCGTCACCCGCCCATCCGAAAAATCGCGTTCAGCTAGAACGTATCATTAATTATGACCATAACACATTGTTATCAATAGTTTCTATAAATTAACGGCGTTAGACTTATTCAATTTTAAATAAAAAAATTGTTATACATTCCTTATGTGTTTCTACCAGACGATTTAAAAATAAATTTTTTTTTAACAAAAGACATACTATTAAAATAATGATTTGTATTAACATCAAACCACCATACAAAGCTGCATATCAATTTAAAATCTATCTGGTAAAAACAGTTTAATTTCTCGTCTTTCAGGACATACTAACCTAACCTTAAAAGTTCGGAAGAAACTTTTTTAATAACGTAACTATTTAACTGTTCACGTTTTGATGGTTTACGGCTGGTTTTATATACTTTTAAATAATAAATTCGATTTACAACACATATTTTTCTTCGTGCATTTTGGTCGGTTTAAATGCGCACCGAAATGGCAGCACTGCGCTTGTGTCGGCGCGTCGTCCGTCCGTCGCCACCCGTACGAACGTACCCGCGACGCGAGGAAGCCGTCGGCGACCGCGTAGGTACGTTCCGACGTGCGCGCCATGCACTTCGGCAGTGTGCTCTCGGTGGTCGGCCGCGAAGTTTGTCCGTGTCCGCGTTCCCGTCGTCACGTCGCCGACGTTCAGTGAGCACGCGGTACGTACCCACGACGATGCACCGTACGTCTCGCGCGGCTTAAACGCCGGACTAGGCACAAGTCCTTGTGCATCCACACACCTACACGTCGTTCGTGTGCGGGCGTGGCGACGTTTCGCGAGACGTCGACTTGACGATTGTCGAACGGTTCGGGATTTCGGTTTTTTTTTCACAAGACATTCACACTTCATAATCACCCGAGCACGACGGACGACGCGTTTCGCGGTATCGGTAAGTTTTTCGTATAACGTATAAATACAACACGTGGTCAAGAATGGGCACTTTCCCCGGAATATTCGTCAAACGGGAAAAGTTTTGAGAAAGTGTACATTTAAATATCATATAATTTAATTTGAATATTTTCGGTCATGTTGTGCAAAAATATACATAAATTGTTTGACCGGAAAATGATAAAAAATAATTATCCATGTCATACTATTCAACTTCTTTATGTACTTGTTTACTTCACACTTTTTTGTTACTCGATTCGTTTTTAACTTGAAGTGGTGCATTTTTACATTCATTTATCAGGTGTATTTTTATTTTAGTCGCGTTCTTCACCGTATATATATATATATAATTAATCGCAAATCTTACAGTGCCACGAAGTTTTGGGCTGTTTGGTTATTTCATTAAATATTATATTTTGTTGTATATGTGTGTTTATTACTACCGGTTTCAACAAAATGTCATCATCAGGTTAATACAAATTAAGTACAACAACTGAGAAATAAATTAAAATGAATTAGAAAAAATTGCATAGAGAAATAAGACAGAAATTACATAGAGAGTATTATGAATATTACAATAAAAATACATGGAGTTAGAAAAAAGAAAAAATATATAATAAAAATATATCAAAAAACAAAGAAATTGTATATATAATGAAAGTAACTATGGTGTGATATTAATATTATCTAATATATATTGATATAGAATGTTAATTTTAAAATCTGTTTATATATTTAAGATATTTTTAAATTTATTGTGTTTATTTTCTTTATAAATAGGTAATTCTTCTAAAACGGAATTGATATAAATATTATGTTGTATATTTAAATTTTTTAAGTCATTATCTATATTAAAAGTAATACGATGATTATATTCTAAAACATGTTTTGTAAAATTTAAATTTGGATTAGTTTTTTTTAGTCTTATTTCAGAGATTTGTTCTTTATATCTTGTATTAAAATTTCTATTCATTTTACCAGCATAAAACTTATTACAACTATATTTAAGTTTGTAAATACCAGGAAAATTAAATTTATTAAAATTATTATTTGGAAATTGTTTTGTTTTATAATTTATTTGTTTGATTACATTATTATAAGTATTGAATGCGATTTTAATATTATTTACATTATAATTTAAAATTTTTGCGAATTTTTTTGTAATGTATTTTAATATTTCATACTACAATAATTAATTGAATTATTTATTTGTTTAGGTTTTTTCATGTTTTCTTTAAATTTTTTATGTATTCTATTGATTGTGTTTAAATTATATTTATTTTTAAGTACGATATCATATATAATATTAAGCTCATGTTTATAATTATATTCATTTAAAGGGAAACGCTCAAGTCTATAAAAAATTGAGTTAAAAAATGCAATTTTTTGTTAAAAAGGATGATTGAAATCATAAGGAATAATTGAATCAGTTTGTGTAAGTTTTCTGTAAATACTAAATTCAAATTTATAATCAACTAAACTAACCGTAAGATCTAAGAAATTAATCTTATTGTTTAATTGTGTTTCTAGGGTAAATTGAATATGTTCATTAATTTTTTTTTAAACTATTAATTATAATTTCTGCTTGTCTATTTGTACCTCTGAATAAAATGAATGTATAGTCTACATATCTGAAATAAGCTTTAATAAATGAATAAATGGACTATATAATTTATTGGAAGTATATTATTTGTTTCATTATCTATCAAGTATAATTCTGATAAAAATGCACTTAAAGGACCACTCATTACTAGACCTTCATTAAGCGTATATAATTTATTATTATATTGGAAATAATTTTTGTTAATAATAACGTTAATTTACTGTATAATTTCATGAATTTCATTTGGATTAAAATAAAATAATAATAGTATGAAATATCAAAATTTATTATCGGAAAAATTCGCAAAAACTTTAAGTAATAATGTATATAATATTAAAGTCGCATCCAATATTAATAATAATTTAATCAAACAAATAAATTATAAAATAAAACTTTCATAATTTTTTTTTTATCAACGTAATACTCATTGGCTTTTTTGTATATTTGAGTACATATATATATATATATATTTTTTTTTTATTTATGAGTTATTAACTTATAATTTTTATTTTATTTCTATTCGTTAATTCTTTTGTTTTTCTTCTTTTTTTATTTCTTTATTTCTTTACTTTTTGCATATCCCTTTTATTCTTTTTTTGTTTTGTTTTTCACTACTTTATTATAAATTTAGCGTTTTTTGTTATTAAAAAAAAAAAATTAAATTTCTTATTTGGTTTAAAAAATATTGAATTATTTTAAACTTTAACTTGCGAGACCAATAGGCACTGTTACGTACTGACGTACTCAAGTAAAGAGTAGAAACAGTACTAAATCGAAAATTTGACAAACAAATAACAAATAACAATCGACACGTACAGTAAATACGTATGATACTTTCCTTTTGTTTTTAGAAAACAAATTCATGTATTGTTATTACACTAAAATAATTGTTCTTCGGTGTATTTGATTTGGTCATCTAAAACAATACAACTTGACGTGTCACATTATATTTTAATATTGGGGAAACGCGGGAAAGTAGAAAAAGCAGTTTCATAGAAAATTCCAAGGAAAAATAACGTTTCCCAGGAACATTCCCAGCGGCACATCACTACGCGTGATATCGGGCGCGCATACGGAAATATGATCGCGCGTCGCAATAATAATTATACGACTTCAAACGGAACAATTGCCGTGGAAACAATATGTTTCGAATTTTCCAGTCTGATTTTTAAAAACTGAGTAGAATAATGTCAAGCGTCACCTTTGTATTTATTATATCGTTGTCAACCCGTAGGTAATGTATGTATATATTTTTATTACATTTTTTTTTTTTAAATCGTACCTCCCGCGGGCGTAGAAAAAAACAATTTAAATCGTCGTTAGTAACGATACGAGTAACTTCTTTGAGAAAATCCGTAAGCACCGAGCAAAGCGAATGCATTATTTTTTTAAAATTAATTCACGCGACATTGATAATAGATTAGTCTCGCGAGACGCCACGTAACACACGTGTTATATTTTGTATAATATTACATACGCACGTCACGAGTCCAGCGGAATCCATCACGTGCGCATATAATGTATGACAAGTATTCAAAAAATGTCGTGAAATATAGAAATGGGGTTAAGCGTTTAATTTGTGTAGTACGAGATTCATTTTCTAACATTTTTTTTTTTTTTTTACATTGATCGTCCGACGGGCATTTGTACTGTAATTCGCGCGTGTACGAGACGAGTGTGGTATAATACTATTGTAACATAATGTTACAAAACACATATATAGTTTTGAATAAACGTTTTCGAACTGAATAATAATAATAATAATAATTTATGTAATGATCACGTTAATGGAATAAACGGTGTTTATTTATTTAAATAATACATATTGTACTGAACTGAATCTCCGCGCACTGAACTGTGTAATTAATAGTCTGGGATATGAGTGTGACGGACGGTGACAATAACAAAATAATTGAACAGATTAAAATAAAACAACGTTTTAATGGCAACGGTTTAAAGTTTGTCGAGCGAAATAATCGCATAGCCCAAAAGAATGTAACCCACTTGAATCTTCAAATAATTATTCGTAGAAAAAAACATCGACAAATTAAAATTTGTCGTATCAAAAAAAAAAAAAAAGAAAATTGAGCTAATGAAACTAAATTATTCAATTATTTTGTTAATAGTTTCCGAATTCCTTCGTAAATTTAAATGTTTATCGATTTATCACGGCAACGAAACAATTCACTTTTTTTTAATCGAACAAATAATGTACGCATACGCTGTCAAAAATATATTTTAAATTTCTTCCAGTTTATTGTTAAATTGTAATTTTACTGTATGTATACAATAATATGGTTACGGGAAAAATCCAAGTTCTGTTTCATAATTAATCGCATGGAACTTATGTTAGGTGAAGCAGATATTATTTTTTGATCGATTTGACTTGAATATTAATTTTAAAATAATCTTTTTATGACGTGATACATAAATAAGGTGCAGAAAGCAAAGTATGTATACATTAGTCGCTGATTGGCGGTAAAAGATTCAAAGATTATATTCTTTTATTTACTTTAACAAAATCTGCGTTGTATACAAAAATAAAGCAACGTCAATCCATGGCATTTAAAAAAGCTATTCTGATGCTTTACGTCAGTAAAAAATGTTGGAGATAAACAAATATCGAGTTCAATGTGTTTTTTACGGTTTTCTCAATAACTAAATTCGAAGAATAACCTTCCAAAATTATTATATTTGTTTGATTTCCAATCGAATAACACGCAAAACTTTCCGATTGTGTTTACTGAAAAAGAAAAACACGCAATATTTGTGAAACCAATTTATTTATCGTTTCTTTTAGAATTTAAATTACGTTAAAAAATAAATTGAATATTCACATAATTAAAATACATACGTAACGTATGCGCAAACGTATTTATTTGTTGAATTTATAAAATTGCGGTTTGAATTGTACGACGTAGTTTTAACGGTATTCAATTTGTAATGATATTTTGCGAGTATAATGTTTTATTTCAATTTTCAATGCAAATTACGTTATATTATAGTTTACAAGCTTTTTCTGAACTCATACTACAATAATGGAATTTGATATACATTAATCCGTTATAACGTTTTTTTTGCACTGCGTTTACAAACTATTCAATTGATGTAATTTTGAAAACATACTTATATGTATATATTTACTGGTATATTAATTTCAACAGTCGAGTGATTCGACGAAATAAATTACGCTATTATATAATACAAGTTTAATTTTCTCATTTTATGAAACTGGTAATTGTTTTTATTATTTAATGTTTTAATTTCACTAAATAAACTAGATTCTCTTAACAATGCAGTTTAAATTTATAATTAAAAAAATTCAAATGCATAACGTATAATATTATTCTTTGTTTTATCGTTGAAATAAATGTATATCATTGTACATCAGTGTTTCAAAAAAATGTACAACTCGTGCTTGTAGAATATATTGCATATGAGTATAAATATACGTACTTCGACTGGTGAATAATATTATTGACGAGAATTATAAAGTAAAATTATGGTTTAATCGCGAATCATCGAGTATTATTATTATTTGATTAGGTTTTTTCTATTTTATTAATATATCTATAACACATACTAGCTGCATGTACAGTTTATTATTATTTGCCTTTATTATATGCATTTCGATCGTAAATTCGCAAAACTTATTCACTTGTTCTCGTTGTCTATTTTATTTATCTGAATTATTATACCATATACTCGTATGTACATTTATTGTACAATGCACCAAGGGAGTCGTTTAACGATGTAAATCTTACCAACTTAATTTTAGTTCATGATTCATGAAAGTATAAAACCGCAACAAGACGTATGCAATAAAATAGCATAAAATGTTGTAATTAAAACCGAGTAGAATACATGTTTTACGTGTCAAAGACCTAAAATAATTGTATATAATCTTGAAAACTTAAAAATACTGTTCCGATTATTTTGTAAACGTCAAATCGTGTTTAAAACATTAATTATTATGTACTTTTGCTCATTGATTGTGGTAATTATTTAAATATAAATTATAAAATATCAAAATATTGCATCATACATATAATTATAATTTTTAGACTTTAATAATATATTACGAATTGTAAACTAGTTATACATATGATCGATTTTAGAATTTTCGTGAATATATTTTTAAAAAATATTGTTTTTGAGAGTTTTATTTTTCCTGTGAATGTTTATTACAACTTTGAATCTTAATACATACGATAAATATATAAACATATATATGTTTATTTATGTTTGTATATCGTTAAGTGCATCGAGCAATACAAACAACGACAGATGTGCACTTGAAAAATAATAATTAAAATGCGGGTGCAATGATCCACACGCATGTGCGGTTTTTAAAATTAGAGCCGACGCTACAGCAGCCAACATTAATCGAGTAGCTATTTATTATCAGTTGTATACGGATTAAAATATAAATATCGCGAAAATGTCTCGAACGAGTACATTTTAATAACTTGTAAACCTGACGTTAATCCGGGAGAGTTTACGTATAATCACCCACGAATACACCAGGTGAACAATAAACGACCAGACACATTTTGCTATCGCCCATTTTAAAAACGGGTTTATGTGCATTACACTATAGCGAACTAACAAATATTTAACGAAGTGATTAAAAGAAAAAATGTCGTTGTGCATGCTCTTAGTGTAATGGAAATATTATGAGCTCAACTGTATAACATGTATATGTATATATATATATATATCACGTAAACCTTTATTGTATACGCGACCAATCTTCTAGAAGTAATTCGATCCTTTTATTCGGCTTAAGAATTTTATTTCGATTATGATTCGATGAAAAGTATGATTTTCCATAGGGTATACTAAGGGTTTTGGGTTAAAACCGTAACGATTGACTTCTAAAATATAAAAAAGGTACTCTAAGGTAAAATAATAATATTCATAATAAGAATTATTTATCTTTTCAGAACTGATATTACTATTAACGGTGAATTTTGAAAAGCGTACATTTCTTATAATATGGTTTAAAAGAAGTGTATGCATATGTTTATAAACTTAATAAATATCCGTTTTATTCGTGCTTTTTCAGTAAAATGCAACGTTTATTTAATCTCATGAGAATTCAATTTATTTTAGATTTAATCTAATCTCTATATATTACGGTCAAATAATTGCATGCGTTGAATTTAATTCAGGTCTGTTGTTAAATATTATATTATAAAATAATATTGAAATTCGTATTTTCCCCCCTCGTTTGATAACGTTAATTTTCTAATAAATTAAATTAATAATATATTTATTGGAAATCATTTTAAACGTATACAAGTCTATAATTTTTAATTATAACAAAATAACTATCTGGTTATATATATATATATTAATTGTTTTTGTTATACATTGTGTTTCGGGTTAGTTAAAATTATGAATTTATCAGTATAGGTTATTCTGAAACGAATCTGTAATAATAATATAATAATAATAATAATAATAATAATAATAATAATAATAATAATAATAATAATAATAATAATAATAATAATAATAATATAATAATAATATAATAATAATAATAATAATAATAATAATAATAATAATAATAATAATAACAATATAATAATAACTAATAAGTTATAAAAGTCAAAATTATTATGATTGATGTTGGGAACTGTTTCCCGTTGTGAATTGAGCCCAACTTTTTTCATTTCAGTCGATGATTTGATTTTAACAAGCCCGGCAAAGTCCAATTTATTTAAAACTTTTTATATTTTGATTTAGAGTAGCTATGACGTTGTTCAGTGGTGTATAAATATTTAAGTATTAATTTAAAAGTGTTTACTGAAAATATATTATTTCTAAAGGAAGAATAGAACGGAGCAAACTGTCTATGCAATCACTTTTTGACTCATAAAAAAAAAAAATGTATTGGTTTTTCGATGATGCGTTTTTTTTCGTACGTCAACAATATTTTGGATAAGATTTCTTCAAAAAATGATGTATTTGTGAATAATGTACGATTTTTTTGACTAAATTGCATACCATATACGCAGTCTGGTAATTCGGAGAAGTCATGGTTGGAATGCCCATGTGTATAAATCCCAAAGATTTAAACTTTATTAGATGTTTTATTGTATATGTATATATACATAGGGTACTTGCCACATTATACTCATGATATACACCACAGTACAGTTTTCAGATCGATTTTGACTATTTTGAACATTTTTGTTTATGATTGTGTTGTTTATCTTCTGATTTTAATTTATTTAACATGAAAAAAATTAACTAAGACATTTTTAGATTCTTAGTGGATCGCCGTTGTTGGTTATATGTATAGATTTATATTTATATAAAGGTAAAATAATAATGATATAATTTAGTTTTTTGTGTTACTTCTACTTTTGAGTAGAAAAATCGTTAAAAAAATGAATGCATGTTTTTTTTCAAAATTTAAACATTTTTCTAAAAACTTACGAATTCAAACAAATTTAACCGTATTTTTTAAACAGACATGAAATAACCGTTTACTTTATTATTTTTTTTTCGCAACAGTATTTTACCAAGAACTGTTTTCTGAATGTAACAGAGTTTATTACTGTTTTCACACTATTGAAATGAAAAATGCGATAATACCATATTAAGTAATGTTATTATTGCATGCAGGTTTGTGTCGAGATAATGGAATCGTAGTAAGTTTCTAAAACCAACTCATTATATACTGTCCGTATTTTTTCATTCGAATGAAAACTGTAAACATTTCAGTATATTTTATATACACCGAGAGAAACTTGGTTCTTATCCAACTTGGATAATAAAAACGATGATAACGACGAGTTTCGATTTTAATATTCTTTTGTACACGATTTGTATACAAATTAAAATATAATATTTACGTTGAAAATATATTTTCACTATTCGATGTATTATTGTTCAATGTGAAAATACTTCATTTTAAACACAGCAGACATTATTTGAGTTAGGATTTAGTACAGTTTTGCATATTTTGATATGTTTTCGGACAGTCCGAATGGTTTACTTATGTGAAGTAGATATCCGTTTCAGTTACTGTAAATTATGAATATGCTATTTTTCTTTTGTATATTTCGAGCGTTTCATTTTAATAAATTTGTATTTTAACTTTTGTATTTTTTTAGATCGAATTATCGATTAAATTTGTGGAATGCAAAGTCATAAAAATTAATTTTATTGCTAGTGTTGACGCGGTCATTTATATACGCGTATTTTATCTTATATTAAAAATATTAATTAACCATTCCTTTGCAAGCACAATTAACATTGATTTATTTCATATTTTGTTTTTATAAATTTATTTGATATGATTTCATGAATATTTATTAGGGATAAAATCAATTTTGAAGAATATTATAAATGCATATTTTAAGATTTACCATAAAATAAAATATGTATTTAACATTTTTAAGGGTATGTTTACACATTTTTAAGAGCATATTAATCCTAGTAATTATAATTATAAAGTAAAAATTGTATTTTTTTTTGCACAACGTGTATTATAGACACGCGAACAGCATTAACTATTCCGAGCTACGTTACTTATATTTAACGACTGAGCTTATAATAAATTATTATGTACAGCGGTGACATGGTATTATGTCGAAAAACGGTATGTGATTTGGTTCTGTCCTGTTTCATAACTTTAATTTATACCACTGACATATTTGAGAGGGGCGCGGCGCTGTCGTTTCCTCTTATCATTTGTAAAATAAAACTATTTGCATTACATTACGTATCTATGTTTCGTGCGCGTCATATCGTTATCTATCTTTTAGATAGAATCGTCGTGATCAAGTATTTCATTACAAATTCTTTTTGCTATTAAGCATATCTTATAATAATGCTATTCACAAATCGCAAAACAAGAATTTGGTGCCATTATTTCTCAGATTTCTCACTGCAATCATTTTTTTTTATATTTAGGCACCCTTATTTATGTAAACTAAAAACGTGTTGGAGTTCAAGAATGGGGCAAGAAATACTAATTAGAGCAGTAAATAAGTTTTTGTACTATTGCCTACCTGTATGTATAAGTAAATATATTATACACAAGTGATTGGAAGCAAAATAATAGTCGAACGTGCAATGAGGCAGTTTTATTTAGGTTTTCGTCGTCGTCGTTCATTAATATGAAAAAAAAATACGGCAATGATTTGTAGTTTATTAATTTGGTGCATATTAAATAAATGAAAATAAATATATGATTTTGATTTTCCTGTTCATAAATATTACTTCCGAAATAATATCTTTTAAAATTTTTTAACAATAACAGTAATAATAATAATGATTATTATTTTTCTTTTTAACGAATTTATTGATGAAATGATAATATTCTCGAAGATACCTTATAGAAATTATAATCGTCTCAAGGACATCGTATGTATTTTGCAAATACGACGTATGTATATGTATAGCGATCGTTTAACTTTATACGTTATACAGTTCCAAAATGTCAAATTACACGCGTAAATGGTATTCTAAACAATTATAACGTTCAAACATATAATTTTGTGTAGTACCCTCCCGCTCGGGTCAAATCAAATTAGCTTATAACTAGTCAAATGTATAATTTATGTCTACATAGTTTTAGTGCTTGAACGAATGGTCATGTATGACGGTCTACATCAGTGGTTATCCGTATTGGTTGAGCGCTATAGAAGTAATGTTTGATCGCAACATTATCGGTCAGTGAAATTCGTATCTTATAATTTCTAAGCTAAATAAAACATTAACAGGGCACTGGACCCCCTCCCTCCCTCTTCTCCAGAGACTCTCTAGTTATCTATATTCTAGTACCAAAACTACAAAAAACTTTTTTTTACATGAATTTGTTGTATTAATTTTTTTGGACCCCATTCTGGAAAACTTTTGAAAACCCGTTACTGATATCGGTTAAAATGAAAAAAAAATCGAAGAAAAAACAATGTATACAATGTAACGACGGAGATATTTTATTAATAACACGTGGTGCGAAACGAAATACAATTCGAATAGTGTGCGAGACGTTGATGCGAATAACACGTAAACAATTGTTCGTCAATTCGAATTGTTGTACGCTGTGTTCGATTGAAACGGAGGCGAATACAGTCGACGCGGAGTGGAGTTGGTGACGAGATCTGTCGTTATACCGTTAGATCAGCGGAACAGAACAGAACACCGGAACCATGTTTGGGTAAGCGGTCGCGTTTAGTGATGGACGGCAATCACGCCGAGCTTTGCGCGCGTCGTTTTCAGAACGCCGACGTACTGGAGCGACGACGGCGGTGAGGGTCGGTGCCCGTTCGTCGGCCCGACGTGCCCGTGGCCGTGTCCGCCGGGCTGCCGGTGTCCGGGCGAGTGTCCGATGGACGTTTCGGAGTCGGACGACGCAATGGACGTCCAAACGGTCGACGCGACCGATTACGGTCGGCCGTTTTTCGGAGCGCATCAATCGTGGCCGTGCTCGTCGAGCGGTCGGTGCACGGAAGGGTGTGCGATGGACGTCGACGAGCCGGACGAGAGCCAGGTGTCGTACTGTTGGCCGTACAACGTGACAAACGGTGTGAACGGTGAACAACAGTGCGACGAGGACGATTTCACGGCCTCGTACGTGGCGCACGGCGGCGGGTCCGTGTCCGACGACCGGGAGTACTTGACGTGGTTGTACAGCGTGACAAACAACGTACAACCCGCACAGCGCTCGGTCGACGGTCCGAGCAAGATCGCGGACGACAGCGACTCCGGGAACGAATCGGATTCCAGCGGCGGGGTGATCATTATCGTTTGAAGATCCGGCGAGGAGTAGAGAACGGACGATTGTTTCCAGCGAGATATACGAAGATCCGGTATATGTCACGTAACGCTGAGGAATACAAGAATAACAAGAAGAACATCAAAACAACGTAGAGAATTGACGTAAACCGATATACGAGTAGAACAACTCGTATGTGCGAACAAAGCGATGGAGAAGTGGTGGATATATTGTCCGTATATCAAGGGGATTTTCGATGAAGAAAAATAGAAAGAATGTTTCCGGCGAGATGTATGAACATCATATATATATACATAACGTGACGTCGAGAAAAAGAAAGATAAGAAGAAGTCAATCAAGACAGTAGTACATCAAAACAACATAGAGAATTGGCTTAAATCGATATAGAACTACTCGTATGTGCGAAGGAAAAGTGGTGTATATATCGAATCAAAATATGAATATGTTATGTTAACGTTATAGAATTAGACCATCTCGGATTGTAAATAAATGTAATCCAATCACACAATTGTAATAAATTGATTAAATTGTTTTGTTAGCGTAACTCCTGCATTATTTATTTATTTAATAATAATAACTAATATTATTACGACATGTGTTTTTATAAAAGTTTTACAGTACGCGTATATATCTCCTTATTTAACTACGCCTTCTCTCCCAGTAAACTATTTAGTTTGTGCAATTTATGAACTTAAACTTAATAACAAAGAATACCAATTTATTTTGGTCATATATTCAGATTGTTTGTTTTGTGTTTTAAATATGCCACTGAAAAATATATACATGTATTAAACACTACTAAAAATTATTAAATAAGACGTAGTAACCTTTTCACAATTTGTAGGACAACTGATTAATATAAACTATAGTCTAGGACGAATTATCTTAAATTATACAAATATAATGAAATCGTATTTACGCAATATTTCTTCCAGTTATCGTTCAATTTGACCTATATCAAGGTTTGTAAAAACTTGATTTGGTATTTAAAATATATTTCCAGTGGTTTGTTGGTTTGTTCTTTACGATACCATACTGTCGTTCATAAGAGTGATTACAGTACAACACGCTGTAACCGATTCGGTTTTATTCACAGAAACATTAATATTTCACGTTCCTCGATTGTGAATAGTTTGTAAAGAAAGGCGCTCAGGAATGATTTACAAACAAGTGAAATTTGAATTCATTACACACACACACACACACACACACACACACAATCTGCAATAGAATGCGTTGAGATTTTTCCGTGTTTTCGTCTTTGAGGAAATGTGTTTCCATTTGAAACATATATCCGCTTCAAATATTGATATTATACATTATTTATTTAATTACTGTTCCATATTTGACGTCTTGGCATGAACGGATATCATTAAATCAATTTCATAATTTAGACACTATGTACAGTGCTGAAAATAGTAAAATAATTAAACATAAATATAGTGTGACACATCAATATTATGAGTAAAATTTTATGAGTGTAATACTTAATAGTATTTATATTTATAAACTATCCAAAAACTATAACAGTTGAATGTCCCTATTTATTTTAATATTTTCGTCATAATTCGTTAGTATATCTGATCATTTAAAAATAATACTTTAGTGTGATTTCAGATACGTTTTTGGGCTATATAAATCGACATATGGTATTTTATAGTTTGGGGAACTTTTGGGTTACAGTTGTTAAAATAATTATTATCGTTTTATTATATTTGCAAAACGATTTGATTTAATATGGTCTACGGGTATTCTTAATACATATACACAATTAAAAATTGTCGTTCAATATCTATTATATTATAATACTTTTCGTAAGTTTGCAATTTTAAATCATTTCCTATTAAAGTCGTACAATATAAAATGTACCAACCAAATTTCATAACTTCGTCTGTGTTTATTATACGCAGTTTTAATAATAATATTTAAAATTTTCAAATTAAATTTCACCTGGAAAAATGTCCACGTTGAACTGTTTTTAATTCTTATACACGTACATGTTATCAGCAATATGGGTAGTCTGATATTTTGTATGATGTCCAGACATCGTGTAAAATATTTATGTCACTTAAGCAATATAAATATGTTTTACTTTTCCTATGCTTAATATATACACATTAATAGAGTAGGTGAAATGGTTAAACTATAAAATATTGCTAATTAACAATCTCAATTTATATTTGATATTATTTAATAGGAAACGTTTAAAGTAAAATTGTTTATTCGCATTACCTAAAACTAGTGGGTTTTATTACCTGAATTATCATCCATATTGCTGGTATCATATTATACAACATGTTCGCCAGTGTAAAAAGTATATGATCATCGGAATTTTATTTAAAGTAAAAATCATTCGCGACAGTAGACGGTGGTTTTGTTATGAAGGCATCGTTTTACAGTAAAGTTATGTTGAGTTTTTTTTTTGCAATTAAAAATTCTTCGTACAACTCAACAGGCAAATAAAAATATTGCATCTTTATTCGGACTCGTAACAACTCGTCAATTCATATTACAATACAATTAAATTTAATTGAAAATTGTGATAATTATCTAATGAGACAGCGTGCGTTTATACCAGTAATGCGGAATAACGAACTTTGGGAGTACTTTAAATTAGAACATACACACAATACGTTTAGTCGAAATTCAATTCCAACAAGCGTTCTTACGGCGATTCAATACGGGTTATTCCGACAGTTATTTATGAGAAAATTCCAATTTCAAACGAATTTTTCTTTTAATTCCATAAACTTTTTTTATAGAATTTATTTCCTGAAATACTATCTTCTTGTAATTCTTAATCTTCTTCCCAATGGAAAAGGAAAATTGTTGAAATTGAGTACAAATTGGACCAAGTTATAAAGTTTTTCATTTTTGTTACGTTATCAAAACGGAAATAAGACAAATCGTATTTATCACAGTTCTTTGCATTCATTATGATTTCAAAATAATCTATTTTTGGAAATCATTACAGGTGTGCTGTTGGTTTTCGAAAAATGTACGTAAAGCTACACTAACATTCATATCTGCTTCATGAATTATCATAAAAAATTTCGCATTGACTTATATTTTGATTAATATAATCGACTGTTTTTATTTTTTTGATGATTTGTAGAAAATCACAAACTCTAACCTGTTCTAATTTAGTGAATTCTCATGGTTAATAGCTATTTAAAAAACTTCAAAAAATAAATTCCATATCGGGTTTTTTTTCTTGAATTTATTTCATCAGGAAAAAATCGTAGTCAACAATATGTTATTGCTACGCAGATACTTGCGGGCGTTTTATACGACTTGCGGGACACCCGTTTTACATAGTGTTACAATGAAGTAGATTTCTAAATGTTACATACAATATACTCATGAGTAGTGAAAATGGCTGCTATTTTTATTGCGAATAAAACGTTTTTTTTCCAACGTCAAACGTTTTTCTAAAGCATTTAAATATATTCGTAAACACTTCTTAATGCAACATATCAAATACTCAATGGAAAAGATTTTAAAAGGATGTTTAAAAAAAAGTTTTTCCTATAGTATTTTACTCGATATCGACGACAATTTTACCTGTGCGGTAACAGTGGCCTTATTTCTCGTCTATTTTCCTCCCAAAATCACTTTGCAACGAAAAATTGTTATCGTCATTTTTTGAACGGATTTTCCCTAATTTTCATTTATTAGAATTTAAAGCGTGACCATATAGCACACAAAACACTTTTACGAACGCAAACTTTCTTTAACAATCGGTTCGTTCCCCCGGAAATTGTTGTCGCGTTTTTTTTTTTCTTTTAACGGACGGTACGCGGACAGTTTATTATTTGGATTCATATATATTTAATAACTTCCCCATCGTATAATAATAAGTTTTCGTAGCACATTATGGTTTTATTTTCAAGTAGTTAGATATAGCGACCATTACGCAGTTCACGCGGTTTACGCGACCTTAATGTACATTACATTGCACTTAGACATACTATTTAGGGCGTTGAAAATAAACGAAAAGCTATTTCGACATTATTTTACATAAAATGTAATCTTTATGAATGTTCGTTGTTTGACCAGAAAACAAAAATATTGTAAGGTATTTCCGTACGAGTATATTTATATACGAAATTCACTCATACGCACTCGTATTTTATTCCGACGTGTATAGAGGGTTGGGTTTTTATTATACTCGTTATTTCCGTTCGATTTTTAATATTCGTAATATTCGTTATAATATAATACAGAGCGAACAGGGTATTGATGAATTTTCATTTTCATCCGAAATATTGCACAAAATCCAACCTAGATATTGAATTCATTTCATAGCATACAAAAGATTCAGAACATATATAATTTTCATTTTACTTTTGTTTATTTTTTTTTTCATTTTTTTTTTTTATATAACTTTTACCTTATTTTCAATACTTTTTTTGATGTGCGATATATTTTTTTTCAATCTTCATTGGCCATCCTTGTACAAAAACCTATATTAAAAAAAAAATAATAATTACATTTTTATTAGATTCTTATATTTTTGTCGCCATTAATGGTATTGATTTTTTTTTTTTTGAAGATTCGGCCATTCACAGTATATTAATGTCAGATTGTTGAATAATGTGTTTATAATTTAAAAAATATTTTTATAATTACAACGAATGCGAATTTTAAACGTAAACTTCTGGTTTTTATATCACTTTTAAATTAATCAAGTAAATAAAATATTTAGCAACGCATATAGAAATCGTTTTGTTTTTAATATGCTTACAAAATACAAAACGAGTTTTCGGAAAATATAAAAAGTACACTAAAATAATTTCGCGAGTATTAGAATCATACCGCCATATTGCGATATTAATTCGCGCGTGTGCTGTTCTTGGTGACGACGACGACACGCACGTTTGTAATTGTTTTCGCCGGATATTTTTTTCGCGCAGCGTATCTATCGGGTAAGCAGCCTTGGAAAACGGTTACGACCTACGCTACCTCGTTGAATTCGGTAATGCGTGATGACATCAGACTGTGTACGCGCAATATGATAAGAAAAGAACTTTACATAGGCGTGCATAGTGAGTTTTCCGAGGAAACGGAGGATTAAAAAATATCGCGAAAATTTCGAGAGAAGGATCGTAAGCAAGCGGCAGTGCGTTTTATGTATATTTATTATTATTATTATTTTTTTTTTTGGGAGGGGGGTAAGTATTTCGTCGAGTTTCATCGATCACGCGATCGTTTCTTTCAGTTCCACGATTTTCACCGTTCCTTTTTATAATTAAAATAACTACGTGTACGCGAACACGCAACACGCGCGCTTCTTGACGGCACTCAACGTACGTAGTCGCGCTAATTTATATTGTACGTATTTTTCTTTTTTTATAATTCGAACTATTGTTTAATGTACGGCGAAGCGTTTCCTAAACCACTCGAACGACCTTTGATATTTTTGTTTTTGTTCTGAAAAAATCAGCATATAGAAATGACTTTAATTAAAAATAATAAAAAATATTACATTTTGAATTAACTTAGTTAAATTCTCAAAAATCTGGTGTTGATTTTGACTAAGTTAAATCATAAGTTAATCAACTAGTTTTAAACTTTACACATTTTAAAATTAAATAGTGAGTTATATACATAATAATTTTATTGCGCGGTTTTTTCTTCTTTCGTAATTTAGCAAAGCGAAGAAACCGATTAGTTCATTTTATTATATAATATTAATGAAATTTACGAGAAAAACAAAATCGTAGGCACTCAATATTCTAAGCCACTACAATCTGGTGCAATCGTTTGGCGAAAAAATCGAGTTAATTAACGCAGAGTGTTTTAAATACATCTCATTGATTAAATCAGAACAGTTCTACAAGTAATCGTATAATTGAATTACATATCCCTAAAAAAAAAAAAACGTAGGAAATTGAATCTTTGAATGGTCTCATCATATAAAATATAAAAAACGTCACTTACGTAGCTGCCTTATAATCGAATTCCGCGAAATGTAAATTTTACGATATTTAATTACATAAATGAAAGTTTGACGAAACGTGTAAATTTACTTGTTTGTATAATTCTCGAATTTATTACTTCAAAAGCATCAGGCCGGATAAATTGTAATTTAAAAACCATCAAACGAAAACTCGTGTATTTGGTTTTTGACTTGTATTCACCGGATTTATATTTAAACCATTTTTTGCTGAAATCGAAGTATTATTAGTTTAAATTATATTTATAAATAATTATTACTGTATAAATAAATGTTTTTAGGAATAAAGACTTTTTTATAGGTTACTGTCGAAAAATATTTGTTTGCTACGGAGACGCTTAAGGTGTTTCAAGATTTATTGAACATAAACTATATAGACAGAGTGCATCCCATACCGTAGTACGCAGGATTTTGATTACTGAATGATGAAATTGAATTTCGATAAAACGAAAAACGTTTTTCATTATTTTTTTGATGGAAATTTTAAATGTTACAATCATGCTGGTGTACCAAGAAAAAAAACACTATAAAAAAAATTTAAACTGCTTTATTTGTGAATGGATTCTATTGTAGTTTTTATTTTTCTGAAAAAATGGCGGTGATAGAAAAGTTTAGAATTCTACGAATGAAATCATTATTTCAATTTAAATGACTGGAATACATCGATCTAATCGCTAACAGTATATTTACTATATACATAAACAATCATATTACTAATAAAGGATTGTTAATGAAACAAAACACAAAAATAAATTGTAAAGTCTCAATTTGATATGCTTGTTTGCGATGAAACGATTATTTTATTTATTAAATCGTAAACATGTAGAAGGTCGTGCAGTTAGCAATAACCAGTGAGCAAACATTTCCAGACGAATAGAGCGGTTTATATTTCTCTACGGTTTGAAAACATCAAAATTCACACATGAAAACAAAAATAGTCCGTCAAAAAAAAAAAAAAGGACGCACGGCTTTTCGGTTCTGTCGAAATTCCATTCGATCATCGTGTAATCGTTAAAAAAAATCGTGCCCACAATGGTGTACGTACTACACTCTGTATATGTTTTAATACGTGTGTAGATTCACACTCGTTTGCACACTCTCCGTCATAATTCGACCACGAAAATCAATCGCGTATCATATAGAATGATTGCCACGACAACGACGACGACGACGACGACTTATAATCCGTTCGTCAGTCGTTATGCGTACACCACAGTCTGAAACGATCGACGCGCGCGCGTTTCCGTTTTTTGCCGTCGGACAAAAAAGACACGGCCCCGCGGCGACGAGACGACTGCCATATTATTGTTATCGTGGTAAAATATTTACGATCAAAATTCGAAAAAAATAAACTATCGTTTCTCACCACGCGCGACATTATCGTATGTTGTATACTGGATTCTTTACCAATGACGTAGATAGAGTTTTATTACAGTTAAGGGTGAAGTCCTATAAGGCGATAACGGCGATGAACGATTATTTTTTTTTTTTTGGAGAACTTCGTACGAAAAACAAAAATTACGACCACAGACAATCAAATTAATCATTTGTTAAACACATGAATATTCATTGATAAGCCCTTGGCATTTTATTGTCTTACAGACAAAGGCGCAATTAAAAATATGCGATACTCATCAGTTTTCGAGTTTTCGTAAGAAAAAATGTTTAAAACTAAAAAAAATAAATCACAAATCAACTGAAAATAATGATAACTCATGAAGATTTCTAAACTTTGAAAGTAACGACGTCATTATATGTAGTATTAAGATTTTACCGTAACGTTAACGTTCTATTTTTAATATTTGAAATGTCGAAGAGTGCTCAACGAGACACATGAGATCATCATAATACTATGAAATACAAATACAAAAGAATTTTCAAAATCTATTCAATAATAGACTAAAAGAAAACATTATATTATTAATTTGATATTTTCAAAAAGAAAAGTAAGTACATCTTACATAAATACATTTTTTTTTACAAATGACGTCAGTTAACTTGAAATCAAAAAGAAAAATATAATAATTCTAATTAGGTCGTTAGGTTAGGTTAGGTATTATAGTAATATTAGGTTAGGTGTATGATATTGGCAAAGACGTGTGTTTGTTGTCCTGCAGTCCTATCCTATTACCCTACATTTGCGATTTCGGTTCCTTTTCATAGTTTTCGTTATTATTTATCTAATAAATTTACTTCGATTATATTTTTCATAGTTAAAAATAGAAAAATAAGTAATCAACGAATAGTGAAATAATCTAACTTTATACAGACACAGAATACTTGTTTTCAATTGAAGATAATGTAAATATATAAATTATCGTTACGAATCATTCGAGTAAAAGTATTTTAATATTTGAACCTAACCTAACCTATAGACGGCTAATCGTATTAATCGAAACTTTTGACAATTTCTCTTCACGTATCTTAACAATATAATATGTATTGAGATATTTTAAATTGTCCATCATCTAAGCACAAATATAATGTTGTCACTACCAATTACCAACAAAACACGGAATATTGTGTAAACGAATATCAGATGTTTTTGACTAATGACAAATTTTTTTTAGTTCTCGAAAGTATCTTACAAATGTTCTTACAGTACGCTGTCAACAACGCTGTGATTTACACAAATACAATAATATGACATCGAATTAAAAATAATTATGTTTCAAAATGAAAATCTGCACTCGATGAGTAAAAGAATCATTTGATATATTCATTTGGGCGTAACGCAACGAGTCGATTTTTAAAGGGAAATACACTTACGTTTATTATTTTTTATCGTATTGAAACACTTTGTACTTATGAAAAATAAATTATAACCAATGAAACTTAGAGAACGAGCGATGTTTTTTGTTGCAAACACGCACGTTTTAACGAGTTGAAACAGTAATTCAAGTATTTTGATTTCACTCAGCCTATTTATATTGATTGGGAATTTAATGTAGATGGTGTAATTTTGCTAAGAGGTCATTTTGAGATGTACCCTATGACGGTTTGAAAAAATTTGGAAACCGTGGAGAACTGGCAATCAATAGCACGATATTATTACGTGCTGTATATCGGTTTTCGGCACAATCGATTTTTCGTTATATCGTTGTGATTAATACAATAAGTAATATTGAAAATGTGAAATTCCCACCAAACTTTGTTTACAACTGTAATTTTGGCGAAAATTTCAATTTGACTAGAATTTTCGGTCCACATGACGCGCGTTATTCAAGTTATACTGTCCAGACGTCGAGAAAAACACACATTTCGAAACTGTGTTTTATTTTTCAAAATTATTTTAACTCTGGTTTACGGTTTTGTGAAATATGCACGCGTACAACGTATAATAGCTGGGACGTAACGAGGGAGATATTTTATTAATAACACTAGGTACAAACGAGATATAATTTAATACTGTACGAGACGTTGAAGCGATTAACACGAAAACAATTGTTCGTCATATCAAATTTTTGTACATTATAATTAATTGAAACGGAGGCGAATATAACCAAAGCGAAGTGTAGATAGTTACGAGATCTATCGTGATATCCTAAGACCAGCAGTCAATTTGAACAGAATACCGAAAGAGCGAAAACATGTTTGGGTAAGTGTTTGTACTAAGTAATAGACAGCACCACACGAGTGTTCCGCGCGTCGTTTTCAGAACGTACTGGAGCGACGACGGCGGTGATTGTCGGTGCCCGTTCGTCGGCCCGACTTGCCCGTGGCCGTGTCCGCCGGGCTGCCGGTGTCCGGGCGAGTGTCCGATGGACGTTTCGGAGTCGGACGACGCAATGGACGTCCAAACGGTCGACGCGACCGATTACGGTCGGCCGTTTTTCGGAGCGCACCAATCGTGGCCGTGTCCGCCGGGCTGCCGGTGTCCGGGCGAGTGTCCGATGGACGTTTCGGAGTCGGACGACGCAATGGACGTCCAAACGGTCGACACGACCGATTACGGTCGGCCGTTTTTCGGAGCGCATCAATCGTGGCCGTGCTCGTCGAGCGGTCGGTGCACGGAAGGGTGTGCGATGGACGTCGACGAGCCGGTCGAGAGCCAGGTGTCGTACTGTTGGCCGTACAACGTGACAAACGGTGTGAACGGTGAACAACAGTGCGGTGAGGACGATTTCACGGCCTCGTACGTGGCGCACGGCGGCGGGTCCGTGTCCGACGACCGGGAGTACTTGGCGTGGTTGTACAGCGTGACAAACAACGTACAACCCGCACAGCGCTCGGTCGACGGTCCGAGCAAGGTCGCGGACGACTACGACTCCGGAAACGAATCGGATTCCAGCGGCGGAGTGATCATTATCGTTTGAAGATCCGGCGAGGAGTAGAGAACGGACGAATGTTTCCAGCGTGATATATGAAGATCCGGTATATGTCACGTAACGCTGAGGAATACAAGAATCACAAGAAGAACATCGAAACAACGTAGAGAATTGACGTAAACCGATATACGAGTAGAACAACTCGTATGTGCGAACAAAGCGATGGAGAAGTGGTGGACGTATTGTCCGTATATCAAGGGGATTTTCGATGAAGAAAATGAGAAAGAATGTTTCCGGCGAGATGTATGAACATCATATATATATATATATATACATAACGTGACGTCGAGTAAGAGAGAGATAAGAAGAAGTCAATCAAAATAATAGTACATCAAAACAACATAGAGAATTAAACCGATATAGAACAACTCGTATGTGCGAACGAAGCGAAGAAGAAGTGATGGATATATCTAATCACAATATAAATATGTTATGTTAACGTTATAGAATTAGACCATCACGATTGTAATAAATTGATTAAATTATTTTGTTAACGTAACTCCTGCATTATTTATTTATTTAATAGTAACAAAAATTATTACGATATGTGTTTTCATAAAAGTTTTACAGTACGCGTAAACATCTTATTGTACTACGCCTTCTCTCCCAGTAAACTATATAGTATGTGCAATTTATGTACTTAAACTTAATAACAAAGAATACCAATTTAAAAATGACACGATATTATTACGTGCCGTATATCGGTTTTCGGCACAATCGATTTTTCGATATCTCGACATGATTAATACTGTAAATATTATTGAAAATGTGAAATTTCCACCAAACTTTGTTTACAACTGTAATTTTGGTGAAAATTTCAATTTGACTAGAAGTTTCGGACCATATGACGCACGTTATTCAAGTTATTTTGTCCAGATGTCGAGAAAAATACACATTTCGAAATTGTGTTGTATTTTTCATAATTATTTTAACTTTGGTTTACAGTTTTGCGAAGTACGCGCGCTGCAATAATATTATTCGTATATTATTTTGTATTTGTTTTGATGAAACGTATTTTTGTTTTGTTTTCATGACTTCACTCCAATGTTCATTGCGAGATTAATATTAGCATATTACATGCGTAATATGAAAACCAAACAAGTGTTCGTTTGGAAAAATGTTGTTCTTTCACATAAACGTTTAAATATGAATTACAACTAGTTAGGTGACTTTTTTTTCTGTTCGGTCTGAAAAAATGTCCTCTAGGAAATCACATTATTTTTTTATTTTCACAAGACATTCCCGAAATCTAAGTTACTCGATGTGCGACCATAGTACCATAGTTTTTTATGTATTTTTTTTTCTAAATCACCGTCGGTATATCAATAGATACGATATACGATGTTACACCATCGTCAATCGGTTTTCATCCCTACTTCTCGAACATTTCCCTCTGTGTTATTTTCACTTAGTCCCACTTCGCTTTCTCTTTTGTTTTCTTTTTCTTTTTCACTCAATAGAATTTGAGAACTTTACACATTTCACAGAAAATATATTACATTATATTGCGTGAAACATTGTGATTATTACTCATTTTTTTTTTTTTTTTTTTTTTTTTAGAATTAATCGCCTCATTTATTATATACTATTCGCGTAATTTTTAGATTTATTTATTTTTTGGTGTTTTATGAGTAATATATAGACGAAACGCCGAAGTACCTTAACTAAACGATTTATCGAGTTAGTCTGCGAAACATTTATCAACATATTTTATATATCGTTTACGTTTTTTGTTCTGAACCGTTGTATATTGATTTTTTAATATTTCAAAATATATATATTCTTATTCGAACAGTTATTGGCGTTTTAAAAACATCACTGGATAATGTAATAATATAATTTTTACACGCAGTGTACCAGTGAACTTGTATATTATACGAACGCAACGATTTATCGTTATTATTTATTGCTTTCAAATTCAAAACAATGACACCTAATTAGAACTCGTATTTATATACGCGTGAAAAATCTACGAAATGTGCTCGATAATCAATGCATTTAAGCACCGAAGATGTCCGAATACGCCGTTAACTATGCCTAATTTTTTTAAAAATATTTCTCATGAATATTTTTACGTATTATATAAATGAGAGTATTATACTCATTTCTTATTGTATGATTGTGAATTAAGTGCTAAGCGATTAATTAATTAACGTACAATGACTATAATATTTAAAAAATTTTTTTTTGTTTTTACCTAAGATACGGATCGGTGTCTAAATTTGACGATATTATATTTTTTTTAAAAACATTTATATTTTTACAAAAATGTTGTGACAATTTTAAAGCACCATAATATGCGTTAAATAATCGAAGTAGTACCTTAGATCCATATAATATGTATTAGAGACTAAAAAAAAAAATCCAAAATATATATAAATATGTATTTTCATCGTTAAAATTTATTTGTATGTATTTTCGTTCATTAAAATCATATTTTATGTGTATAAGTAGTGTACAATATGATTAATTAGAAAAAAAAGTAGAAATGCATACAAATCTTATCCCTACCCATAACATTGCTTTTTTGTACTAAAATAACATTTTTGTTAGAAATCTTTCGTTAAAAATGTTGATAAAAAAAAATGTGTATGAACCGAAAACGAAAATAAAAATATAATTACACATGAAAATATCTCACGAGTCGTAAGAATGGCTGTGCAGGTATAATTCGGCGCGTAAAGCAGGATGCTAAAGGAATTAGTTATAAATAGAGTTTATTAATTTTTGGATTAATTGTACTCCAATTTTCTTTAAATTTTTTACACGTTAGGATATCTGGACTAGTAGTAACTTGTTTTATTTTTAAATCAAATACAGCCTGTAGGACAAGCTCAAAAATGTGGTGCCTGCAAGGAAGGTAGAGGAGATTCTTCTCCAAAGTCATTTCAATAAAAACACAAACACCATTAAATCGTCCCGTATTCGAAGCAGTAATATCGCAACATAATGCTTCCACAATAGTTGGTAAACCCCAATCTTGTAATGCATTACAAACCGCCAATACTTGTTCTTTACCTGTTGAACGTTCGAGTTTAGGAATAGCAATTAATTGTTCCAAATTTTCACTTGTAACAACAATTGGTAAACGTTCTACTCAATTGTTTGTATTATTATTAGCTGGTAATAGTTTTCCATCCCAATGGACGACAGCAAAATTTGGCAAGTTTCCACAAAACTGGGTTTTTATTCTTTCTGAAATATTCTTACGTAATATTTTACGATATTCATAAATTGATGACCGATTAATAACTAGATCATCGATATCATGTCCTAATGCTTCAGCTACTGCTTCTATTACAAATATGGTGTCTCTTACACTCAATTGGCATCGATCTAAAACAGCAACTAATTTTTCGGTTATAAAATTTTTTTTTTCCACGTCGTTTTATTATAATGTTTGAAATCAATTCATTTTCCAGGTCGGCTGTTTCAAGACCGTCTTCATTTTCAGCCCTAATACTCGAAATTTCGTCAAATGAAACAACCGTTCTAGAATTAATTTTTGGTATAGTTTTAATTGAGGCACGGGATCGTCTTTCGTCTTCTACAATTTTTCGTTTTCGAGATCGTTTTTCCTTCTGTGATGTTTTCATATCAATGTTCCCAAAAGAACCCAGTCGACCAGGTTGTCGTTGTTGTATTAGAAATTGTCTATCTTCCTCTATTTTAATGCTCTCAATTGCGTCTACAAGTGCAATATCAAAATGCTTGTTTAAGTCATCAACAAATTTATTTTCTTGTTCACGAAACATCTCTCCTACTCTGTTTGCATTTTTTTGAAGAGAACGCTATTCCTCATATAAATTTAATAGTTTGTTGACGCAATGTGACTCATATCTTATTGGAATCCTAACCTTAACCCAAAAAATTATACACTCTCGTATGGTTAGATTCGCGGCTTCCCGAACAGATGAATTAGCACGACGAGTATTAAAAAATAATACCTGAAAAACTTGACGTTTTGATGGTAGTTTTGCTCCGAGAATTTGTGACTCAATATTACCAACTAAAAAAATTCAGTCGTCACTTCTAAGGCACACAGTCATTTTAAAGAAAAAATAATGCGCGAGTAAGAGTATAAGTAGGTAATAAAAAAAAGTAATATTAATTTTTAATGAAGAAATAAAGTTACAATATGTAATGTGCATGAAAACTCGAATACTGTACCTATTATATTATGATATATAACGATATTTGTTTGAACATTTTCAATTTTTGTTTGTAGCGACCTGTCGTAACATGTTGACATTTGCGTTCATAAGGAAATGTAGTCAGCAACAATAATAATTTAGTACATGATAAACATATTTAGTTTCATACTATATATTTGTATAATTAATATAACCAAATAGTTAATTATATTTTACAATACATGAAATATACATTTTTAAGAAATATGATGTTTTTCAAAAATACGTATTATTTTGTATTTTCTTCATATTTATGTTATTTTGTACATTTAAAATGGGTAGTGGGTAAAAAATGAAAATAACCTTTTTTGCAGAACATACCTTTATGGTTATTTTAATATATTAATTTTTTTCTATAAGTTGTGTGTAATTAAATAAATCGAAAAATAAGTAAAATTTTCAAAAAAACTCGAATTTTCAATACTTAGAGGGTCGGCGGCGTGAATTAATGTAAACATAAATGTTTGACATTTTAGGAAAAGTATTCCTTTATAAAAAGGAAAAAATTTAGGAGGTTACGAAGTTAGTCCGAAAATATTTGTAAATTAACGGACACCCTAATATATATATATATATATATATATATATATATTATTTTTATTTATAAATTAAACTAATCTTTAATTGGGCGCTAAAGCACAGCGTTCTAATTTTTCAAATAAATAATAATTATAAATATCTTATATTCCTCCGGTGAGATTTTCTAAGAAATTTGTTGGCCAATCTTGGAGGTATAAATACTGTGGTATGATTTTGACAATCGCTATTGTAGTTAAAAGTTTCCTAGAAATTGACTTTCTAAAACATGCACGGCCAAATCAGTAAAATTATTTTAAAAGAACATGGTCAAAAATTAGCTATGAAACAAATGGCTGTGCATTTTGCCTTAAATTTATTCAATTACAGCTACGTTTGAGCGAGTAATTTTTATTAGAAAATATTTGTTTTGTTTATAGAAAAATACGTGTTGAACAATTATAAAGTTATTGTTTTCTCCAAAAACTTTACTATGGTTTTATTATTATGTTATACAGTTGATATAGCGAAAGCTGTGCACGAAAACACGCTCTGAAAATATTAAAAATAACTTAATCGACTTGAAATAATCTAATAAAATAAGTACAAATATTTATGATTTAATTATTTCGGAAGTTTTAAAAATACTTTGCTTGGTATATGACTTATAAATACGAATGAGAAAAAAAATCGTAATACTATAATAATAATAATGTTAAGAAAATAATCTAAAAACATTATAAAATCTAGTTGTTTCAACGATCGAACAAAATGCAAAAGTTTTACAAACCATAAAAGTTATAGTTTAAATTTGAATGCCAACCAAATTAATATATTACACATTATAATCATAATGTTAGTAATTATTACATCACAATACATAATTGAATAGTACAATGGAATAATTTTATTTATTTAAGACGGGAACGAGTTTCTGAAAAAAGAGGAAGGAAACCGCGAAAAATATTTAAACCTTTAGAAAATCTTCTGATTATACTTATTAGCTACTTAAACAATTATATATTATCATTTTTCACTCAACTCACAATTTTGTCTCATATTTCCAATTATATGTACCAAAAACAACAAAAAATGATGTATGAACGAAACGCTGAACTTTACTTGACATTGTTATACGATAAAAAAAATTAAGGTATATTTTGGACGCATGCCATAGGATAAACAAACCGGAATATATGATTTTTTTTTGAGTTGCGTCACTTTTTATGTGAGTGGGTGCAATAAGTTAAACAATAATTAATAATAGACATTCGGACTATCGTTAAATTTATTACATTTCATAATATTTAAGTCCACGATTCACCAATGTATAGAATTATAAAAAAAGTAGGTAAAAAAATGTTTCTCTGAGAAAATACGCAGTATATTAACACATAAACGCATTTTTTTAAAAATTGAATTATAGTAGAATATAAATAATTTGTTATGTTTAATATTATATTATACTTTTTCTATTAAATTATTATAATAACCTAGTCTTTTACATGTTTTGAGCTATATTTTCGTCGAAAAATATATATTCAAAACATTTTGAAATCTGCAGATGACGTCATTGAGTAAATTTAAAAAATTTGCAATTTAAATAATTATTTATTGCATTTCTTATGTTAACGCGGTTGTATTTTGCCCAATTAAAAAAAAAAAGAAAAGATTATTGAACCATGTCTTCAGGCATAGTAAACATTTAGTTATTTAGTATTTTGTTGTTATAAATTAAACAAATTGTATATTATTGTAAATATACGTTTGATATGATTATATTTTTTTTTTTACAGAATATTCGTGTTGTAAATGTATGTTTTGAAACTTATCATAAAATAAAACACATAAATATAATATCAATACGTATTTTCAACACATGTTTACGTGTTATTAAAAGCACATTTTATGATTTTTTAGGGAACGAAAATCACGAATTTGTACGTCACACGCATACGCAAATCAATATAATAATAGATATTTTCGTGTGGAATTTACAGGCGTGCCAAAAGCAAATTCGATAATGGGTGTCAGTCATTCAAGCAGACAAGATCGCTCATGTCCTTTGGACGGCGAAGGTAAGATTGTTAATATTATTATTATTCCATATTATAATGCTTAGACGTGAAAAAATAATACGCAATATAATGTGTATACTAATAACGATATGTTCGAGAAAGTCGAATATTCGTGTACAATATTACCGGCCGCAGTTCGTTTTTAGAACGGAACGTGTCAAAACGGACATGCGTGCACATGACATACAACGGTTCGGGTCACAACAATATTACAACTTTATGTATAGTTTTTCTTTTTTTAAATTTACTACGTATCGAATATTGTAAAATAATACCGTACATATTGAAACGCGCTGAGGAAGTGCTTACAGTGAATAGGAGAGAAAAAAAGCCTTGTCATTTTCGTTCACGGACGTTTCTCATGATAATAGATTCGTAATTGCCGTCCATCGGTTTTACAATCGACCGGAATTATTGACTGACGTAACGAACGGTTCAAACATTGATTTCCGAAAAGCGGCGTGTGGAAAGATTTCGCTGTCTATCGGGCGTCTTAAAAAAAAGTAGAGAAAAACGGAAAAATTATCGTTTTCACCGCCGTGTCGTTCTTGTGTATGAGTTGCGAATAGTTAGTTAGGTTAGGTTAGTTTTTGCGTCCACCTCCCACCATTTGTTTATAACGTTCAGGACGGTTAAAAAAAAAAAACAAAAACCAAACAGTCGACATAAAACGTGCAAAAGAAACGGGATTATGGACATGTCGTATTGTTTCGCGACGTTCGTCGTCCATCCAGAAACTATAAAATCCATACCCGCCCGAGCGTTGTATCCGTGTTCGTCGGTCGATTCGTGAATGTTTTCTTTTTTCGCGTTGAAAAGTCGATTCCGCCGTCGATCGCGCATGGTTACCGGCTAGAGAATCGTTCCGATAAACAAACCGACCACGAGCCGGTGGTGTCGTGCGCTTTCTCTGCCGTCGAGTCCACACGCCGTCCGCCGGACAAACGAATCCGCCCGCGAACGTTTCGTTGGTCGACCGCGGTCGCCGCACCGCGTTGAATGCCGTCGCGCGGCCGCGCGTGGCGAACGCTGTCCGCCGCGGCGCTGATGACGGCGGCGGCGCTGTGGCCGCGGACCGACTGCCGCGACGTCGCCCGGGACGCCGCGGACCGCGAACGGACGACCATATGCGTGTCGGCCGGCTGCACGGTGTCCGCGGCCGCCGTGCTGGCCAACATGGACAAGTCGGTCAGCCCTTGCGACGACTTCTACGACTTCGCCTGCGGCAAGTTCACCCGCGACGCCCGGGTGGACGACGACAAGACGTCCCGGACCACGTACAGCGCGGTCAACGACATGCTCACCGACAAGGTGCGCCGGATTTTGGAGGACGACGACGGCGGCGGCGGCGGCGGCGGAGGCGCACCGCCGCGACACCCGGCGCTGGCCAGACGGCTGTACCGCATGTGCGCGGACGAGCGCAAGCTGGACGGACGGGGCGCCGAGCCGCTGCTCGAGCTGATCGCCGCGGTCGGCGGCTGGCCGGTGCTGTGCGGCGACCGGTGGGGTCGCCGCGGCGCCGCGTTCCGGTGGACGGACGCCGTGTACCGGTTCCGCGAGCTCGGGCTGAGCGTCGACTACGTGGTCGACCTGTCCGTCAAGGTGGACCACAGGCGCACGTCCGAGCACGTGGTCGAGCTGGACCGCGCGGCGCTCGCGCTCAACCCGCTATACCTGATGCGCGGCCCCGGCGACCGCACGGTGGACAGCTACTACCGTTACATGGTGGACGTGGCGGTGGCGCTCGGCGCGCCCCGCGACCGCGCCGCGGTCGAGCTGCGCCAGTCGCTCGAGTTCGAGGTGCACCTGGCCAGGATATCGCAGGTATCCTGATCGCACGTCGGGTCAGGTCAGGTCAGGTTCGCGATCACGTCCGGTGAAACGTCTTTGGAAACGTAGCGAAACGTTCCCGGGATTCGCGATTTCTTTGTAAATATTCTCTTTCTCCAAGAACAATAGGGTTAGGTTAGGTTAGGTTAGGTTCCACGTTTTGCGATCACGTCCGGTGAAACGATTTTGGAAACGTAGGGAAACGTTACCGGGATTCGCGATTTCTTTGTAAATATTCTCTTTCTCCAAGAACAATAGGGTTAGGTTAGGTTAGGTTTGGTTCCACGTTTCGCGATCACGTCCGGTGAAACGTCTTTGGAAACGTAGTGAAAGGTTTCCGGGATTCGCGATTTCTTTGTAAATATTCTCGTTCTCCGTGAGCAATATATGAACAATACGAGCCGAACGTAATAGATACAACGACTGTGTGTTGTCAAAAGGAGCGTTTTTGTTTATCGTTTTTCGTTTCAAATCCGTACGATTGCATTGCGCGCATAAGGATGGCGCGTTAGGTTAGTTTTTGGAGCACATTTCGGAATGTTTGATTTAGGTTTGACTTTTTCGCATGACCGAAGTCGGCGTGTAAAAATTGGTTTCGACAGAGTTTTGCACGGAAAACGTGTATTTATTATCAATCGTTAGAGTTTTCGATGTACGTAGACGTACATTATTTAGTGACAGGTTAATAATTCGATTATTTACAACGTAAACTCCAATAAACTTAATCTCCTTTCGAGTATCGCCATTTCGAGAACTGCGATTTTGCCCGCTGAATCATAAGCGAAAACCCTAGTTTCATTTTCCGTAACAATTTTCGATAAAAATTCGTTTTCATTTATTGATCGTTCGAAACGCTCGGCGGCAATCAATTTTCTGTTTTCAATTTGGTCTTATCGGGTCGAAAACGCGTGTAGCAAATTTCGCACAAACACAATCCTAAATCGAGTTTAAAAATGTTTTGTTCCGAATCTCGCTCCTACTGGATGTACCGCATCTTGAATACGTGTACCGCTATCTGTTCGTTTCAAATTGTCGAGTAATTTCCGATCATTTGTTTTAAGTTGACGGTCTCAATCACCACTACGTCCTTCGTCTTCAAGTGACTCTTGACTATTTTTGAAACGTTTCAATCAATCACCACCGTAAGCGTTACTAAAATATTCTATCGGTTTTTTCAACAGTTTTCCCCAAGTTCATGACAACTATTTTTAATCGCGACATTTTAACAAAATACTCAAATATAGTTTCGTACGGACACACGATAACGGTTATAGACAATAGAGTGTTTTGACGATTAAACCTACGAATAGTAAATTATGCGTTCTTTCAATTCCAATAATTGAGTATATTTGATGAGAGAAATTCGTTTGTTTTCTATAAATAAATTACGGGAATTTTTCCGCGTTATTACGTATTGTCGTTTCCATTTCGAAAATATAATTTAAACATTGAAAATTTAAAATACACGTTTCGTGCTCGCGGTCTGACGGTGATTCGTTGATGTATATCCATTTGTATAAGTCATCTCTTGTGATATACGATTTTTCATATTTCCTCTCTGCCATTGACCGTCACGAATTAACTTGGTAGCATACAGGTCTCTTTGAGGACTTTTTTTCAGTACGAACGACAGTGGGCGAATTTGAAAAATTACTAAATAATACATCGATTCTTACGTCGTTTTTTATGCGACTTATGTAACTTATCAAAGCTATTTACGACAGGGTTAGTATAACGGTAACTTAATTCAGTTACTAAGACCGCGTGACTTGTTCTGTAATTGTTTAATTTGCAATTTGTTTTTTATTTGCCTTAGCATTGCATAAAATATTAATTCAAACGTTCTTTTCATTTCACGGTATGGCGTTCGTTTGTCCCGTACATAATTGTTCATATTGTTATGTTGTTCGGACACGACGCAAAATCCGCCAACATGATCATGGTGGGGGGGGGGAAATAAAATCATATGTACGCGTCATCCGAACGGAACTCGTTGTCGACCATCGCGCGTCCATAGTTTCGGATTATAATAATCTCCTAACCTAACCTCGCGAACCGTTGTCGGCTTTAAGGTTTCGAGCATACCTACGTGTAGTTAACGAGAAAACCCTACACACACGCCTCTTGTACAAACAATAGTAGTATGTATAACATTGCGCGGACCCTTTGCAGATTATTTGGGATTCCGTCGCCCGCTGTTGTGTGTATTTGTCAACATTGTTATGTTTCCGCATTATATCTGGTGTATTTATATAAATTCAGTATTGGACGTTGGAAATAACCAAATTAATAATATGTTAAACACACGCAAACGGATTAAAAAAACTAATATTTTATATCAATATATATTAAACAATATAAATATCACATACCATAATTGTCTATTTAAAAAAAAAAACATTTATTCAATTATACACCATTTCTTCGCTTTAATTTATTTTTTGAATTGACTATTTATATTTATTTTAATAATCATAATTTCATTTATGTATTAATTTTTACTCCTTACCATTGTTGTTGTATTTCTTTAACTTTTAGTCGAAACCTATAGTAAATATTTACAATAATTCTATATTTTTTAATACTCATTCGCTTTATTATATATATTTTTTATTAACGACGAGGTTCCGTTTATAGTTTTTTCTTATTTTCCTATTTTCTTTTTTGTAATACATCGATTCGCATTCTGAAATAATTAAATTTTTTTTGCGGTATATAATATTTTTCGTCATATTTATTATGATGATTTTAGAGACAATGTATACAGAAAAAGTTTGACCGGCCTTGTGTATAATAGTAGTATAAGTATGGAAGTATGTTGTATCGTACCTGCGATGTCAGATCAACAGGTCTTTGTCGGTAGCGACCATATCATTATAAATAATAACGATTGTAAACGATATCGTGGCCGGAGAATTTCAGTGTGCGGTACTGATGGTGTAAACTTATATACGAACTACAATATTATAATCACCTGACCCGTTTGTTTTAGAATTTCGAATAAAATGATACGATCGGATGAAAACAAACTCCTTTTCCTAAAATTAAAAAAGAAAAAAACGGTTTATAAAATATACCTTTTTTTTTTTCTATCATCCCACATCGCAGGATGCTTTTTATAGAATATAATAATAATACGTGCGTGCCCGTGCAATTTGCTATAGTGTTATTTTATAATATTATGCAGATACGAAAAATAAAATAAAAAAAATGGTCATTTATGCAAATCCGCGTGACACGTGAAAATTAATAAATAACGGGCCAACGTAATTTTCGCTTCTTATTTTTTATGTTTACTTCAAACTCGTATTGAAATTTGTCGTTTTTATAACGAAATCGACACATAAAATAATATTTTGATAATAATAAGGAGTACGTATCATTTTTTATTTTAGTTAGAATGCGATTTACACACGTGTGGGTCATTAGATAAAGGAATAAAAATGTCTCATAGTTAGATGTACTTTATTTGACAATTTTCTCGATTTTCCCGATAACATATCCGGTATAACTTGAGTGTAGGTAACGAAAAACTGTCGAAAATCGACAAATAGACAAAACTTATCGGATAAAATACCGATAAAGACAACGGGAATGAATTTGATTTGTTAATTTTAATTCGTTAAATCGTTTTCTTCGTGCATTTCATTTTTTTTTCGATTTTCAATTGGTCCGGTTAATTTTTATAGGGGGAAAAAAATGTAATGTGTGGAATCGTATTAAATATGTTTTCGGTGACGTCTAGCTGCTAATATGGCATGATCAGTAAACAAAATAGTGAACGCGAAATACTGCGCGTCGCACTCCGAACCGATCGGTCAAGGCCGTGTTTGAGGGTGGTTTTTGGGTGTTCAACCCCCCCCCCCTCCGCCCAAAAAAAAAAAAATAATAACCACAACCGACCCGCGGTCGCACAGGCCGCGCATTCCGTCGAGGACGCGGCCGGTTACGTACCCGCGACCACCCTGTCCGAGCTGGCCGACCGTCATCCGTACGCGCCGTGGCGCGAGTACGTGAACCGGCTGGTGTGCCCGGCCGGCCGGACGTGCGTGTCGGACCGGCACCGCGTGACGGTGAACGCGCCCGGCTACCTGACCGCGCTCGGCGACGCGCTGCGGCGCACGCCGGCACGGGTGCAGGCCAACTACATGGTGTGGCGGGCGGTGGCGTCGTGCGTGGCGTACGCCGACCGCCGGCTCCGGGACCGGCAACAGGCGCTGCACGAGGAGCTGTTCGGCCGGCCGGCGCGCGAACCGCGTTGGGCCGAGTGCGTGGACGTCGTGGCGTCCGGCCTGCACCTGGCCGTGGGCGGCATGTACGTGAAACGGTACTTCGACGAGCGGGCCAAGCGCGCGGCCGTCGACATGGTCGGCCGGATACGCATGGAGATGCACGACGCGCTGTCCAACGCAGGTACGACGCGCGCCGTGTCCGTTCGACTGCCGCTCGTCGTCCGTCCCGTGAGATTAGTTAAGACCCTCGCCAGGTCCGACCGAACGACTATAATAAACGTCCTGGGTCTCGCGACGTCCGGTCGCGGATCGGTCGCGGATCGGGTGCCGGACGGGACGAGACGATGTCCCGTTTTACGAAACGATTTCGTGTTTCGTACGCTAGTTGGAGATTCGCACAGTCAAAAACAGTGTGTAGACGTGTAGAACGGCTTTTGTTCGCAACGCGCCAGAGCGGTTAGATCGGAAACGGAGAACACCATAAAAGAATGTACGCCTAGTCTTTTAACGGGAATGTGTGAAATGACCGGGGGCCCCGTCACGCGTTGAGAAACGATCGACGCGAACCACGTACCGAGTAAAGACCGTTGATAACCGTAAAGCGCGCACACGCGTCTAAAAATAATCGTTGCCGAGGGTGGTGTTTATTTTAAACGTTTCGGGCAACGCGACGGTTCTAACATCGTCACGGATCTCGGTGTTGAATTCGATGATGGTTCAACAACAAATCAGTCGACGCTATTGCGAAAATAATTTCGTTTTTTTAATATTTTAATGAAAAAAAAATTTGTTTGATGGAACGTCACGCGACGATCACGGTAATTTTCGGCGTCGCACGCGTGTTCGCGGTAAGCCGGGGGAAGGCAACGGTCCGACGATTAATCTTTTTTGTGCGGTCGGAAAAAATTTCTATTTTCATAACGTTTCGGTGTTTACGGTTATAAATATATATTTGTTCTAAAACTGTCCTTCAACTATTCACTGAACGCGAGCGTGTATTATGTACTATTATTCGCTGGCCTCATCAACAATTTTCTTATTACAATAAACGACGTTTGGTTCGTTATAAATGTTCGGCTGCCTTTCAAAATCCTGAAAAACGTATTTCGTTTAAAACATAGTTTAAACATGATAACTGTTAACCAAAGCCTCCCGACCAAGGGCGTATTTGAGGGGTGGAGAAAAAACACGTATTTGGTAAAACATCGTTAATTTTAAATCTAATTTGAAATATAGAGGAAATAATTGTTCTTTGCTATAGTCATATCAAGTGCCTGTCGAACCCCAAATATAAGCTATAGCCATTACGTCGTCAGAAATCCTGCTGGATCAAGGATATATTGCATATTATATTAAATCGTAAATTTATTGTATTATATATATATATATTATTAGGAAACAAAAACCGTTCGTTTCGCCCCACTCCACCATAAATTAAAGTCAAATACGTCACTGCTCCCAACGAACGAACAATATTAATTGATGATAACTGTGACGCGGCCGCGCGATGTTTGCGAGGCGATACGCTGATAACCGAAGTGGCCCGAGTGGCGAAACATTTTATGATTCAGTCGCCCTGTAGTAATGTCATTATTTAGTATTAGTGGCGGCAGGGGAGGGCGAGCTGGAAATACTCGGTGGAACGAGGCGGACATTAATCTTCCTCAGTGGTTTATATGTCATTGTGAGCCATGCAATTTATAATGCTAAACGACAAAACGTCATATAATAATAAAAGTCGGTGTGATATGTCGTTTTATTTCAACGATTTTACACACGGAGAGCCTTATCAATCTGTATCGATTGACTGACATCTTCGTTAGGAAAACAACGGATTATTTTGTCGATGACAACGTCAGTGTTCGAAACCCGAACGAAATTAGCGTTCTTGTGGATACTTGATAGCGTGTTTTTCTATGGACTAAAATAAACTTGATACCAATGTGTCCGTTTGATGACATCGTAGTATTTTAATTGCAACTCCGTTTTCGAGGCGGAATGAAATAAACAAAAGACAAATTCTGTATAATAGACGCCCTATAATTAAAATGAAGAAAAAAAACACATCGTCGTAAAACCAATAAAACTGTTAAAATATTCAATAACATCGCGAGTGTGCATATATTGAGATTTTGGATAATTAACCTTTGACATAAATACTTTTTCCCTAATAAATGTAATTAAAATTTCGAAAATTATGTTATACTCATATTACATTAGTCTATTCGTTTGTATAACCTTCTGTCTTTCTCTCTTCTCTTGTAATTTTAAAAACATTTGCCTCAAATAGCACACGAACCGCAACCGTTATTAAGGCGGAATTGGACTTAAAGTTTTGAGGGTACGAAAATTGTGGACAACTCGTGTGTATGTGTATGTATAAATCGTTTTTCTCTTTTTTTGTACATAACTTCATCAAGGAACAGAAAATTGTTTCAACATAATGTTTATCATTGAAATTCTTTATTTGTCTAAAATCGGCTCGGTTTCGAGTTAGTTGTCGACATATTTTTCTACCTACGTACCCGTTACCGTTTAAGCCCAGCTTTTAAACCGACGAGAGAGGCGTTGAACTTACTAAAACAACGCGCTCGTTAAGTGAAAAAAGAGCGGCGGCCGCGTGATTTGTGACAATTCCTCTATCACCACGTGTGGTGTGCCGCGGTTAGATTGGATGGACGCGGATACGAAGAGACACGCGCTGGACAAGGCGGAGGCGATGGACGAGTTCGTGGCGTACCCGAGCGAACTGCTGGACGAGGCCAAGGTGGACGACTATTACGCGCGGTTGCATCTGGACGAGACCGGCGATTATTTCCGCTCGGTGTTGCGGTTGGCGAAATTCGGCTGGGACCGGAACTTCGAGAAGCTGCACGTGCCCGTCAACAAATCCGACTGGGTGACGCACGGCCGGGTGGCCGTCGTCAACGCGTTCTATAACCTCGTCGAGAACAGCATACAATTCCCGGCGGGTAAGTCGCAGACCCCGATTCCGGGTTTCGAAGTCTACAACAATCCGTCCGTTAAACTCGACGCTGGAAAACTTGTCCGGGAAACGACGCTCACGAGTTGCGTTACATCAAATACGCGTTAAACAATTACGATCGGTTCACTTAGCCGCAGCGAACATTCGTCATTCGTAACGGTTAATGTTCGTTGTCTAGACACGACACTTATAACGCTCGAACGTAGTCCCCCGGACTCTCATTAGTATATATATACCGTGCTCGGGTTTGCGTCTCTGCTTGACCCGTCTGTATAGGTATGATATCATGTTGTCGTACGAATCGCCCAAAATTGTGTATCGTTCTTCAAGCCCGTGAATTATTTTTTCGTGCGTCTCATAAACTCACCGCAGTATATTACAGTATATATATATATATATATATATATATATATACATCGTGAAATATTATCGTATCGTTTCAACTCCGCCTTGTCTTCGACGGCAATCAAAGAAACGATTATTGTCCGATCCGACGGAATTTTATTCAACAGTCTACGGTCGAAATATTCGGTAATCATTATTCGTTTTAGGGCCGAGAATTCGTGAATTAAAAAAAAATAAATAAACTCGTGCGTTAGATTACGTTTTGTATTTTTTTCCCCCTTCGTTATGATTGTTAAAATTATTATTGTCGTATTTGTTGTTGGCATTTATTGTTAATATCGTCATTGACTTCGTCGACCGCTTCGTGTTTTTCGTTGACCGACCGACGTAAAACACGCAAACACGTACACCGGAGCCTTGCGGCTGAAATTCAATACGTATCCCTACATTTTCCCGCGACGACGAAATACGTCGATTATTTTGACGACGAAAGGTAGTCGCGTGTACATAAAAGGAAACGTTTCAAGACGATGATGGCATATAGAGTTTCATTTAAACGATACTCTCTCTCTCTCTCTCTCTCTCTCTCTTAAGAGAGAGAAACAGAGAGAAAATACCCAAATCGTGTTGTAAAAATATACAGAACGGACATTCGTAAAATACAATACGTCTCCGTTGACGGTGCTGAAATGTCCATTCTTATGTGTAACATTATAGTTATAATTGTTAATTGTACAGTGTATAAATAAATAAATATGCTTGTACATAAATATATTTCGAATTACTCTTCACGCAAGCGTATTTGAATATTGAAATGCAAATTCAATTATTCTTGTTACACTTTGAAGACACAAACGTTACCGTTAAATGTAAGTACGGTACATACATATAAACGCACTGAACAAATATTTGTTCGAAATTTCAACCTAATCTTCTGGCTTTCGCATGTTTTCTCAGATTATAGTTCTTTCCCCCGTTGTTAAATATTATCGAAACATGTTTACACGAATGACGTACTATTTTAAATTAGCTTAGTGTTTATTTATGTGTGCAAAACGCAATAGCTAAGCATAAGATAATTTTCGTAAAAAAAGCGGATAATTAACTATTAATATTATTAAGAGAACAAGAATATTATTTGTACTCTCGTTATTTAAAATTTGTAAAAATAACGAAATTATTATTTTTTTCACACATTTTTATAATCGGAATATTTTTCCTGTTCTGAATATTGTCGTGGAATTATTTAGAGACTGTTAAGGTACATTTGAATAGACCTATGCATACTACTCATATCATTAGTTTAAGATACATTCGGATTTGAAGAAATCGCATAATTATAATGAATAATAATTAATATTAGTTTAATTGAATAGTAGATATATACTCAAACGAAACGTTTACATTTTTGTGATACATATTATACTTTATTAAATAATTAGTCACACTTATGCGGATGTAAAAATGTATAACGGAATATTCCATTGGAGGGGTCTTTTTACAATAATGAACGAAAATATTGCAATACAAAATGCTTCGGATAAAATCTAATTTAAATTTAATAATTATGTTCATAATAATATGACCGTTCATTGGATAAATTGTAAACGTTGTTTAAAAGTTACAAATTGAATAAATTGCTCAAAAATTAAATTGTTCAGACTCGCACTATTTCTATTTGTGTTTCATGGATAGATAAATTTGATGAAATCAATGTAGTATTACTTAATGTATTTTAAGTAGATTTATTTGAAAAATACAAAAATGTTTTTAACTTATACAAAGTTTAAGTTTTGTTTTCATACATTATATTTAAATGGTTATTTTTTGGAAGGAAAGTTTTAGATCAATTAATCGTATTACACTCAATACAATTAATTAAAAAAATAAAAATACATACAAGACTTGTAATAGTATATTACGTAACGTATATTTAAAACAACAGTTATTTGAATTTTAATATGTTCAAATTCCCAAATTCAGCAATTATGATTTATTATTGGATATAATTTTCAATTTCATTTAATCGAATTATATTAATGAGTTATTCAGTCAACCGGAGGAGGCTTAACGTCATTATATCTTTTTGTCATACGAAATATATATAGACTCATTAATGAGTTGTCATACGAAATATATATTATATCTTTTGTACTCCATATTTAAAAAAAATATCATATACATACAATTTACGCTTTATGTTTTCATTTCGAATTGATTTATTTATTCGTTATTAAAACATTTCAATTCGACTGCAGATTTACATTTAAATTGAAGAAATACAATGTCACATATCGATTTGTCTTGTTCAATTAAAAACGCAAAACTCGAGTTGTACATTGTATAGTTTATATGTCACAATTTTAAATAGTTAGCTTTTAGATTTCGTTATAAAACAAAATATTAAAATTTGAATTATTATATTATTTTTGTTTCATTTGAAATCCTCGAAATTCCTGTTGACGTGTCGTTTTATTTATAACACCGCGAGTAAAATATATTAAACCATATAACCAATTTATAGCAATAAATGAACATTGATAAATATATATATATTATGCGAATAATTCGTTGACGTATACAGATAATGTCTGCATCAGTGTACTTCGAAATAATTGGATTAGAATAAAATTTCCAGTTACGGCATATACGGGCTATACACAATATTTCAGCCGTATTTTCTCATAGTAAGAACATTTAATAAAACTTTGGATTGTTGGTGCACTTGGTATCAAGTCGAGCCGAGGCCTTTGTTTAATACTTTGGACGAAACGCGAGTGCGTCAGAGAAACAAAGATTATAATTTTTTTTTTTTTACTCATTGCAATTGTATTTCGGTGTTGTGAAAGTTTTATCTCTCATACCATTGTCGTTTATATCTTATTCGTCTCTCTTTACATGTATATATATATGTGTGTGTGTGTGTGTGTGTGTGTGTGTGTGTGTGTGTGTGTGTGTGTGTGTGTGTGTGTGTGTGTGTGTGTTTGTGTGTGTGTAGTTCAGCCATATAATTATTTAATTTATAAAATTTAATTAATCATAGAATTAATTAATCGATTAAACAAATTGAAACGGGTTTAACAATCAGATAATATTAGTTTAAAAGTATGAAAACTAATGGACACACATTCATTTAACTCGAGCAGCGGACCCTTTAAAATCCGTTTTGTTCAAATCCGATGAAACGATCGTTATATATATTTATGAAAAAACAAAATAATGTTTTTGTACCTCGAAACGATTCGCGTGGAGTTTACTACGTCTCGGGATGAAAATGAGTACGGCTCCGAGGCCACGCGGGAATCAGAAATTACCTGTCGTCTTAGCTTACACATCCAATTTCGAACGTTTAACGAGAACGAAATACGAAACGTACCTTAACTCATCCGTTAAGACCGTCGACACTGAGGTCGTATTTATTTTCTCATCAAATAAATGCGTTTCGATAAGAGACCATTCACGAGGAAGAAACTGCGACGCGACGTGATCTATATCTAATTCAAAGGGAGTGTTCGATGATTCCATTCCGGCCGTATTTACACCTATCCCATTGCCACTACCACCAAAAAAAAAAAAAAAATACCCCTCTCCTTTTTAAAAACTGTCCGTTATATTTTATTTTATTTTTTTTAATCTCTTAAATATAATATTATTATTCTCGTTCGATGAAACATCGTATACGCATATAATATGTTACTGTCTGACCGCACATTAAGGGTTTTATGGTCCCGCTTATACGGCACTAAAAACGTGTTTGCCGCCCGTTTTCTGTATACTGGTGGAAACCGTTCGTCGTCGGTCCATTATTATACTGATATTGCATCCGTACTGCGTTTTATTTTTTTTGTTTGTCCTCCTAACGTCCACTACGAGATTATCGGGTCTGTCTGACCGAACAATCTGAGAATATCGACAATAATGCATTCCTGTTACAGAATACATTGTTGAAATCGATATTTATTGAATAATCATTTGACGACTCGTCCGAAAACGGTCAACGTAATTGTCCTCGTTGTCGGACATTGGTAGGACTCCCAAAATTTTTGGCAAAAATATTTCACCAAATTCACACAGCTTATCCGATTACGCGGGTTTAGTATAATAAATTTCGATTTAATGCGTTGATTTTGAGGTCAACGCGCGATGAACGCACATTTAGGGACTGCGAAGAGAAATTTACGACGCGAACGTTAAAATGATATGTGTTAATATGTGAGCAAGTCGTTATTAATACTCCATATATGAATTGTTAGTTGAAATTTTAGTTCCGTACTAAAATGGCATTAAAGTTTATTTTATAGATATTGATTTCGGTATTAACCAAAATTGAACTTGATGGCATTAATAGGAAATTAAAAAAACAAAAAAAAAATTACAATACTATTTGTGTTACTGTTAAATTTAATTTTGTTTTGATGACAAATTCAATTTCTCATCTTCTATCTAATGCCATTTCATTTATGTTTTATTCTCTTATAATACGTTATTAATTATTAATATTAGATTTCCTTATTTTAACATTTTGTGGTTATGGAATTTTAAAAAAAAATATGTTTTCGAATCCATAGATCATTCTTCTGTTTTATACGGCCAATGGACCAGTCCAGATTTTAACTATTAAAGAATGTTTTAAAACTATACGTACTAATTTTCTAAAATTTGATATCACTAAATTCAGACTACACGCTGTTATTGACATAAGGAAATAACATTTTTAATATATAATTTAATTTGTAAGACAAAACGCTATTTCACTAGTAATTATTGGAATTAAAATAATGAATAATTATTGTTAAAAATGAATTAAATTAAATAATGTTTCATTATCATAGTTAATTGATCAGTACAATTTATATTAGTCACCAAAGTTATAAATAAATACCAAAACGATAAAACTATATTTTTCACATTGTTATCTTTTTCACTTTTTTTTATTAATTTGTCTTATAAAGTCATTTAATATTTATTTTATACATTTATATATTTGTATACTATATTTTTATTTCTATACATTCGGTTAAAAGTGAAACTTAATTATTCAAATATTCATAATTATAAGAGTATTCAAACGAACTCAATAGAAATGATTCATGAGGTTTTTCTTAATTTTCGAGACCTACGACAGAAAGTACGTGGTATAAAATATTTAGATACGTATATTTGAAAAAAACTCTAATAATATCATGAAATCCCTTTATGCGATTGGGCAATATCCTTAAACATAATTACATATATATATATATAATATATAAGCGTCTTAGTGAATTGATACGTTTTGATATTTCTTACTGACTGTGCATTTTATATGTACGCAAAACAAATTGTTTCTTTAGAAACACATTCAATGAATATTATATTAGAATATTATATTGTAGCATAATCAATTAAATTTAAATTCGTTGGATATAAAAAACGAAGTAATTTTTATAACCAATCATTGAATATCTACAAATTGTTAATGTAATAATGAAAATCCAAAATGAACGAGATATCAGCGTTACATATTCGCCGGAAATAGCTATAATTGCAATGCGAAATGATATACTTAATATATAACAACGTTTTTTATGCAAGGTGTGATAAAAAATAACTGCATTAATAAGTTTTGAATTAATAATGATAAAAAAACCTGATAATGTCATTCGATAAAGTAACTTTTAACGAGTATTACACTGGTGGTTATAAATATAAAGTTAAAATATCGTTTTTCCGTAATCGTGTTTTAATTGTGTGGCAAATTTCGTTATGGACGTAATTGAAGACCAATGCGTATGCGTGAAATTTTGTTTCAAACTAAGGAAAAATGATGAAAGAAACTTTTGAACTTTTACAGCAAGTTTGATTTTGATGTATCCATTTACGATGGACTATTTTATGGAAATAAAAAATGTGATTAACATAACTTTCAGGTTTTTTGTGATGATTAACGCTTTGTTTCAACATTATATCCATAAATCCAAATTTCATGGCCTGCTGTGATATTAAAAAAAAATTCTAATACAGTTACCGCTTTTTTGAGAAATTCTTGCGAGATGACTTTTCTGATTTTGGTCATCATTTAAGAGACGAGTGATAAATTTTGCTGCAATTCGACTCATGCCCAAATCTTAGATTAATATCTCTTAATAAGAACCATAAGATATTTCTACGTCTTTTGTTATTACTCTATCAGTTGAGTGACGATTATTTCGAATAATTTCACGATTACGATTTTCATTCGTTTTAGGAATCGAGGAACTATCAGGTCGAAATTCGCAGCACGAATTAAAACACGATTATTAAAAAAACGCCAAGAAATAAAAATAAATATTTTCATCGATTTCAAACCAACAATGTAACACTCGCTGGAAATTATTTTATTGAATGACATTAACGCGATTCTTGTATTATTTGATTACACCTCGTATATACACGTCTCTTGCATTTATTGTCTGACATACAAATTAAATATATTTCATTTTATTTCAACTTTTTACCAGTAAATATTGTTTTGTAAATAAAACGCATTGAAATGATTTGGAAAGTAAATATTTTATCATACCTAACACTTATTTTACAGTATTCTTTACATGTGAATGTGTTATCATACATAATATAATTTGCATGACAGACAAGTAAATCAATTTTAATTTGATGTTAAAATAAATTCGAAAAAATTACTCGACAATGCATTATATTCATATTTATAAATTCAATCCGAAAGTTAAAAAAAATCGTAATTTGTTCGAAAAATCTATCTCAAGCATTCTGCATAAAATATTTAATTAACTTTGTGTCACTATTACAATAACGTGAAGGATGGTCTCGAGATTTTAATTGTTTTTTATTTATATATTTATAAATTGGAATTCTTTTCACGAATGACTAGGGAATATTATTCGTTTTGAATGATTAACAAATACAATATTAATTATATACAATTGTATTTTTTTTTTTTTTTAATCATTTGGAATTCTATTCGAATTAAATAATGCACGTTCAAGTCAAAGACTTTGAGGGTCTCGTTTTTTGAAAAATCATTATATACCGTATGAAAATCGACTTTGTAATTAAAAATGTACAAATACTTTTCTACTTTTATGTCTACTTATAAATCTTTTATATCTATAACGTTCGAATATGTAGTTTCAATGTGCCATATAAAAATGTTAGTATTTCTAATATAGTATAAAATCACTAATTTCGAAATAACATAGTCAATATGTAATATAGTTTGTGCCATAATGTGATTTTGAGGACCCGAAGCGAATCACTCGAAAGATAGGACTGTATTATTTCGTATTCCTTTTACAAATTGTCTATACTGGATGATCTCAAAGATAATAAAAAATATGAATATCGCGACTCGTGGACCGACTGAAACATTCATCGTTTAATGTCGACGAATAAATCGAATTTGACGGTCTAAACGATTTCTTAGGCTGTAATTATTTTTATTTTTTTCTCATCTCCACTGTTATTCAGGTAATTTAACAATTTAATTTGATTTTACCATGATTTATTTGATTTCCTTTGTAGTTAATTTGATTCGGCGTTAAATTGCGCAAAACGAACGACTGCTCGACGGTAAAAGAAAACCAGCTTGCGAAAAAAGTCTGTTTTTCACATTGCGGCGTGACAACTAATTGATTACATTTTCAATTGCAAACGGTTGCTTTCTGTGTCGGGAATAGCTTCTGCGTGTGTTTTATTGTTTTAATTTAGCTTCCTTTTCCATTATAAACTCATCCGTCGAAATCTATTGAATTATCTGCGACCACATCGCGGGCCATTTACGATGTACAGACATATGGCAGAATGTCTCATCGGCATTTTAATGTCTATAATTAATCCACGCGAATCGCCACCGAGTATTGTCTGTATCTTAACGGGGTTTTTTATAAGCGTTGCCTGTCTAGTGGTCATAATACATTTAAAGAAATGTTTTCATAGTATTTCATTTCATTTTTATTCACCTTCAATAACCACATATTATTTTAATTATCATATTATTGTCGGAAAATACGCGTCTATTCAAATCGCACATAATAATGTCGATACTCTTGAAAAACTCAATACACATGATTAAGTTAAATTGTCAAAACAAATATAATATATATTGCATGAGAATATAATAATGTATATGTAATCATACGTGAATCTCGCCAGATTTATATTTATTTATTATTGTAAATCGTACATTATTAATTCCAGAAATTGAAGGTTAGATTCAATTATCAAATATTAATGTTAAATAAAAATTGAATTTTATCTTGCGGTAAACAATTGTCTGCCGTATGGGTCAACTCATCAACAAATTGTATAACATTAGAGCGATTATTCAAAATAAGACAGTAGAGGTTACGTGTTTCGTTAATAACGAACGAAAAAAATAACAAACACCTGAAAGTTTAAGCTGGCGTTTATATCAAAACATAAAACCAACGTCGAGTAAAATAAATTTCAGAAATAAAACGGAATCATCCGATGTAATTAATAATGCGAAACGTAAGAACAATGCAATTCTAACGTCCAATCTCTTAAAACAAAATTAATAGTATACAAATAGAAAACCACTAAATTCTACAACTGCGTCGCAAGACGATATTTTCGTGCATTCGGCGGAAATTAATATTTTAATGTTTACGTCGAATACAAAAATAAATAATCGAGTCATGAGGATTAATTAAAATAAAATAAACAGTATTATCTCCAATCAAACGCATTAAAGACGCATTTAATTTATTAAATTAAAAATTCTATATTTTATAAATATGAAATTATAAGATTTTCCAGAATTAAATAAGATCGAAAATAAATCTAATACGTCAGTTTTCTGAGATCCGTTTCGAATTGTACAAGCCTTTCGGTAGTATATTTGTAATATATTTTATCAATTGTTTACAATATAAACCTAACCATCACAATATGATTTAACTAATAATAACATAATGCTTGCAAAAACAATATACTTAACAGCTCTATAATATTGTTGTTTATAGGGTAATGTAGGTATATTTTTTCAAGACTTGTAAATATATTATTGTCATTATCGTCGAATGGCCTGAAACGAGTAAAAAAACTGAATACAAAAGTACGCGTTACGTTCTTTGTACGTTACTATAGCTAAAATAAACGCGTATTATGAAAAAAATAACAGCGGTTGAACTATATAGTAACAAATTCAAAGAATATGTATTGACCATTTCATAAAACGATTCCGTCACAAAACTGTCTCCGGAATAGTAAAAAAGTTGTCTCTGTACAAAGGTTAGAAAGTAAACCGTTACCGTTACGCGTATACACACACGCATACACACGCACACACACGCACACACGTGTATACTTATTAATAATTGTGTTTCACAATGTAAAATGTTCGCGTGAAGTTTTTAACAGTGAAATTCGTCCTTACTCGAAATTCAGAACGGCATGATATAGTTTCTCATAAGTACCTATAATACCGATGCTATCATTTTCGTTTAAATTTCAAACTCGGTAATATTATTATGTAACTCATAAAATCATATAATTGTTTAAAACCATAGAAAAACATATCATTGTTATATATTAATTATTAATAAATACTTGAAAGAATAATATTCAAATACACTGTACCGTATAATTATTTTGATCTTGAGTCGAAAACACTTACGTAAAAGTTAAAAAATATGAAAAAATCATTTTGATGAATTACAACTTTTGTGTGGGAATGTTAAACTTGTGTTAAACAGTGTTCAAATACAAAAATATATGATTTATAGCTCTTATATTTGAAAACTGCTGAAGGCGTCCTTTTTATAAGCGTAGTATATTTTCCCTAAAAAGTTTTAGGAAACATTTCACTGGAAAAACTCGTATGTAAAAATACTTTTATATTTATCGAAGGAGAAACGTTCAACTTTTATTCGATTTTCGGAAATTCGTTTCATTAATTTTTAAACGAATAATCGTATATTATTATTGCAAGTGTGGTATAATCGCGCGAGCATGTGTATTTAATCGATTTCAAAGTTATATATTATATATGTACGTGTATATGATATATTACGCGATAAGTAGGGCGTGACAGCATAGACAGTGGCGATAAAAAACAATACTGAACATTTTAATCATTTTCAAAATGTTTCAGAAAATGTTATTGTTATAAAATAAGATATTGTGATATAATATATATATATTACATTATTTATTAATATAGTTGTTAATCATATATGAAATATAGATCATAATTTATGTTTAAACAACGTGTCGAAATCCTTGAATGTATCGGTAGACGCCGGCAAGTGACAAAATATATTGTACGAACACCGTGTGGGGTCTGTACAATGAGCGGTTCAAGTGTAATATTTTTCGAGAACGTAAAAAACGTTCGGTCCACAAAATACACTATTATCGTTATTGTTACGTTGTTGCGACGTTTTCGATATGGGAAAACAAACCGTTTAATTCGTGTCGATACGGACGTTATGTTTTGTGAAATGTTAACCGCACACGCCTACGACAACACGACTATAACATTATACACGAGAGACGAGAGAGGACCCACGGGAATCGTTTATACACTTTTCGTTACGTAAACACGGGCAAAATAACACAAATAACTCGACTACGCGATACTGTGGTGTGTATGCGTGTGCGAGTATACCACATGCGTTTGTGTGCGTATTGGAAATCGCTTTCGTCCTTTTTCATTAACTGTATGACGTATATTAATATCGCACTACGTGCGTTAATCGGGATGGAAAAACAATATAATTGATGAACGGTTTAATTTTTTATTTTTCCAACGGCTACTCGATTGACCTGACGCGAGTATACACACATTATTATTTTGTACCTTATACAGTGTTTCAATGCGACCTTGTAAATGAATAATAAAAAAAAAAAAACGTAAACGTTTCCAATTTTGTTTTTTATTCGGCGTAGAAAAAACACATAAACATCATATTTCAGCTTTAACGATTTCTGAGAAAAAATCCGATACTGTAATTATTATAGTAACAACACTGTTCGTGTATAATATCACATTTTTTTTTCTTTTTAACTTTGATAACGTAAATATACATACTTTTTTAGGTAATATTTAGAAATTCTTTATATTATCAAAGCATGATGTATATTGGTACTTGCGCATTAATACCGTTGTTTGTTTAAGACAAGCGTGTTACACATCTAAGAAACATCATGTAAAAAAAAAATGATTTCCCCAAAAAAATAGCACTTAGTTTGATCGTACCAAAACTCTTCCGCACTTTGCAATGTGCGTGGCAGCATCAGAATTGCCTATCCGAAGCGCCGTGTCAACGTTTTATCGATCGAGTTACGAACGATATTTCTATAATAATTGCTGAACTTTAAATTAACGCTCTTGACGGTTATATTATATACATATATATACATTTTCTCCGTAATGAAATGATAACGTTGCTGTCGAATGGACAAAAGAATATTCGTAATTGTAGTAGTTATATTTATTATTATTTTGCTTACAGCGTATAATAACATACACGTCTTATATGTTCTTTATTTTCGACCATTATTGATATATTGATTTTAGTATTAATTGTCCGTTATAAATATATTAAAAAACTAGACAAATTTGAATTCCACGAACATGTATAACGCAATTTTATAAAGTGTAAGATCTGAAACACATGAAACCACAAAACTATATTATATTGTATCTAATACTACTATTGAAGAAACGTGAAAACAATACTGCGTAGCCGAACGTATCCGACGTCATTCCTTTGCTTTCCAGAGCGGTTGACATTAAATACCCACGAGACTTGGTAAAATCAAATAAATTCGATTCTGTATTATTAGCAATATCAAACGGGATGGTTTTTTCTACCTCGTATTTCTCCCTCCCCCCTCCCCACGTTTTTCTCATTCTCGCCACGTCTCCTCTCGCTTACTATTTTCTTCACATGTATAATACTTATACCGTTACGTTGATATTTTATTTTTTCACTACTTTGCGTTAGCAGATAGCGTCGTGATGCACTTGAGAAAACTCTAAAATCATTCTATGCCGCTGCGCATATTATATAGTATATATTTTATATTGTATATAATCGAAATGAATAGTTAAAAATAATTTGTCACGAAGCGTGGTCGTAATTAATACGGGTTTCTATTTCGACGTATCACACATAATACTATTATTGTTATTATTTTATTGTTACAAAGTGTAATATTATGTATTAAAACGCGTAAAATGTTATTGTGCACACGCCATAGTAAGTTATATATTCATAAATTAAATTATAAAACGTTTTCGTTCACGCATTCCGCTCGTTGAAGTCTAGGGTATGAATAATATAGTTAAATGAGTCGAACGATCTGAAGTATGATAGATGGTTATTTATTCATATTTTCCGCTGAACTAATTGTTTAGCAATAATATTTTTTATTCGTTTATAATACTTGTACGTCTAAATACGCCTGATGATTATCTATAATTAATAGAATGCCTATCTGGAGTATTTAAATTGAAATGCATTTTGAACAATTTCCAAGTATACACATTTTTCGGTACGGATATTTTACAAAATGAAATCGGAACTTACTGATTTTGTCGTTTGTGTATGACTCACACTGTAGTATTTTATCTTGTTTCTGTTTGGAAAATGAAGGCAATATATATTTATTTTACTGTCATATCATCAAAATTATTTATTATCTACGTGAATTTTATTTATTTGCGTAATTAAGTTTTAAAAAAAAATCGTATTGTCAAAATATAATTATGGATATTAGCTCATTTTTTTGAAAAAATATTGTAAATTAATTTAATATGCCAAGTATTTATTTTAATGAACTGCATTGAATGATGATGTAAAATATCTCAGAGAACGATCAAACATTTTATTCCACTTTTATTTGAATTTATATATTTTATTGGAAATTTGTTTTTTTATTTAAAGTTTTCTTAGCGTTAAAGTAAAGTAATATAGTGAGTTAATCAGATGTAGATATTATGAACTCTGAAGTACATGTTATATTTCTGTGAAAATTGTAAACAGTTTATTTCTACGTAATGCTTGGGTAACAATTTCAAGAGATGAGAAAATAGAGAAATTCCAAACAAATAATATACATGTGTGTGTGTGTGTATGTGTGTTTGTGTTAAGTACTTTATTATATTTTGTCATAGAATTAATTTAAGTTTAGAAATATATTGTATATATATTTTGATCACGAGAATATAATAAACTTGCATTGTAAAAATAACCATTTCTCGAAGAATTTGCATAATGCACATTTAGCATTTAATATGGATATTGTATACTAAATCTACATTGTAAAAAGTTTGTAATATATAGCACGATATCAGATAAAAGTCGAATATATTTCGCTATTAAAATTATTTAAAAAAATGTTAATATTATTGTTACAGTAACTTAAATAATGAATTACAAAACTGAATTTATTTCATGGTTAAGTAAAATATTAGGATATTCGGGTTAGTGTTTATTTAAATTATTCGATGTTTCTTACATTTTTCAAATTTGTTCTTAGATAATAATAATGATAATATTGAATAATCAACATCATTAATTTTAAAATAGTTATACGATTACTGATAAATTTCATCAAATGTGATTGCAAAAAAAAAACAATTATTCAAATAATAATATATTGGTGATCACACTATTTTTAATATGGTGAAATCATGTACAATAAACATAATGATTGTGGTTTTATTTTATGAGATTACATATAACGTATTGGAAAAATATTTTTCGCCAAAAATAAATATAATGTGTTCGTTTGAAATATAATGTTGATAATTAAATTTTTAATTCCAGTAGAAGCAATTTTTTTAAAATTTTATAAGATCTTCGAGATAAATTATTCTTATTAATAAGTCATTTTTTTCGTAGAGTTTTAAATTCAAAGATTTGACTAACGGTGTATTTATAGTTTTCAGTTTCATAATACATTGCTTATGTCATATTTAATTTATTACACTTTAAAAATTACTATTTAACATTTCAAGTGCTGTAAAAGAAATGTAGGATATCAGTGAAACGTATCTTATGCTTTATATAATAAGAATATGACTTATACATAAATTTCTTTTCAAATTTATCGTTATATTTTTTATTTGAATATTTTTAAATGAAGAATATACTAGAAATTTTCAAAAAAAAAAAAATCAAATAGAACCGAATATGCGGAGTTTGTATGGTGTTTTTGACAAATATAAATAATTTTCATATTGATATTCAAATGTGTTCGGAGAAAAATAATGATCAATTCTACTTCACGTGACAATTATTCGATTCTATAAATTGATACTCTTTTAAATAATGTTATAATATTATAAATTATTAACGATTGGAAAATGATTTTTTTTAAACTACATCAAGATAAATGGTTTCAAAGTAATGTTATAGCGTTGGCAATAATTTTTTTGTTTAAATAAGTTCACCATATCTTCTATAATCAAACAATTTTAAACCATCTTTTAGTTGTGAACTCGAATAATTTTTAATATTCAAAAGCATACAGTGATATTCATACGTCGGCATACATTATTGTATATAAATTATATTTCGTAAAATCCCGAAATAGAACTGTTAGGAGATGTCAAGTTCAATAATATGATAAACCATACAATTTTAATGTTTAACAAATGTGTACAACGTTTATATGATTCACAAATAATTTAATAACTCAAAAATTGTTTCCACGTGTTCGACGGGTCGATAAATAAACAACGTCTCACGACAATGTTTGAAATTTATATTACTCGAAACCATAATAAAAATTACGTCATAATTGTTTAACGGATCTTGCGAATTGTATTCATGATTTCTATGTGGTTTTCACGACTGATAAATAATAATATTATTATTTTTGTTCATTAGTTGAAATAAAACAAAAATCTCGTCATTATACGAGAAAAATGGTCATATATATATATATATAATTGTATTTATATATATGTGCGTATTTAAAACTGATGTGCTTTGTGCGTTTTATATAAGTTTATAATATTGTGTAATACGTGTATAAAACCGGCGTAATTAAAGCTTGAAGACGTAGTAACAAATGCGTACTATAATAGTTTATTATGTTTTTCCCCTACTATCTCGCGTATTTACACAATTCGCAAATTGCTTTAACTCGTTGTGTTTTAAATAGTTTAAGTAGATAGAGCCTAAGCGGGATTTATTATTGGTGCGCGTTAATATATTATGTACGTACGCGAGACGCACCGTGATAAATGTATTATGTTTGTGTCTTAAAACAATAATGTTCAATATAAATCACGACTCGTCGCGGTCCGGTCAAAACGCATAAAGTAATAATAACAATAACGCTGATACCTTTTGGATATTAACTTCGTCTATTGAATTTTAACATATTTTAATATTACATGTGATAAATATTGTGAACAATTTTGAACAAAAAAAACCGCCAAATTGGTATTAACAATTGATAGATCAAATAGAACCTAAAAGATATTTTATTTATAAGATTGTAAATTGTTTGAACGTTTAAGGTAGCGATTTTTTTTAAAAATAACAACCACGTTAAAATCCTATCAAACAATGTTGTTATTGTTATAAATACGTTTAAAAAAACGTCGTCATCCAAAGTGTGATATTAATACAATATTATTTATATAAATGTCGACATTCGACAGCATTGTTCACTATTATTTCACTGATAATTTTGACTCCATTGAAGACGAAAAAGCGTTTCATCCGTCATTGAACGTAGAAAACTGTCGATAAAATGCAGTTTGACCAAACTTCAAAAATTTCAACGCAATACGAATTATTTATTTGTGATATTACCCTCTTCTTTTCCAAAAAATAATAGCAATGCCAATATAATTTTCTGTTTTGATGATGACCCGATGGGTTTTTGATGAAAATGTTTGAATATAACGTTTCATAGACGAGAAATTGATTTAGCTATTGATATAGCTTCGAAAATTTGGAAAAAATCATTTAAATAGTAACTGTAGTTCGAACAATTCGATTGTTGAGTAATTGATAAATAACAAAGTAAAAATGGTCGAGTAAAGTCTCGGTTTTCCGGTATTTCAGTTCGGACGGTAATCGTAATTAATTATTTATTAAATAATATGTAATCATAAGATGTTTGTAAATTATAATAGAAGTTTGTGAGTAGAGTTTCGTCGTATTTTTCTGCATTCCTTTAAATACAAATTATACTAGACAGTTTTACATAAGAAATGAACATCGATTGAACAATCAAATAATCAATTAGATATAGACACAGTTTTTGAAATATTGATTATTATTGAATTCGCATTTTCAAACGAAAATATTATCGAGACCTAAAAAAACAGATTTCACTTCCAAACTATCTTATTGGTAAAATATACCTGCATAATATATGTATATAAAATAATTCCGTTGTAAAACTTTTCAAAGGTTTAAAATATTTTTCTTTTATTATTCTGCCAATAAGTGCCACCGTTGAGTGACTATTTGTATCTAGTCATTCATGTCATTGCAAATATTTTTTTCAGACCGTGTACGGATGTTATAGGTTTGAAAAAATATTTCATAACTTTCAGACCTACGTTTCAAAACATAAACATAACATGCGGTGGGCTACAAGAATGAGATAGAAAATTTTATTGAGTCGTGTTTATTACGCGGGCATAAAGGTCAGAGTCTTAAGAATATTGTGTCCCGGAAAAATATTGTCCGCGTTCTCCGTGTCCCGTACGAAAGTACGATATATTTTTTTAGTACGAGCGAAAACGAGATGTTCGGTATCGAAAATGCGTGCGGGACAGTTCGCGACGTTTGTTTGCGAATCGTGTTTGTCGGTGGTAATCATCGTGAAAATCTCTATCGCGTTATTGGCGACGTCGTATTTTTCGTTTTTATCGCTCGCGCGCCATCTATTTCCGGTCGCCCGGATCGCGCCAACGTGTACAACGTCATACAGAGATCGATAACATTCGCGCTACGAATTTACATCTGCGATACGTCACGGTAAATACGTTCCCCGCTTTCGGCGAAACCTGTAGGGTCTAAAATAGGACCGGGCAAACATTTATGTATATATATATTATTGTGTACAGGTTTTATCGATTTTTTTTTTTTTTTTTACTCGGTTAATCCGCATGACGTGTAAATAGACACGAAAAGTCAAACCCGACTTAACGCCGAAACATTTGTAGTTGTCTACAAAAGACCGAAACAAATGTTTACGGCATGTAAACGACAAACACAAATGTACTACTATAGAATTTATCGAGTTCACGTTTCCTAACTATCGGTAGTTAGTGTGTATATATATATATATAAAACTCTTCGTTTTCTCCGATTGATAAATTAAAATGTTCAACGAAGGTTTATATTTGGAATTTTACCGGGACGTCGGTTTGTCGGATATCCTATAGTGATAATTGACCGACATTATCGTTGTTGAAAGCTCGAAATATGAATTAAGTCTTTCTAAATTTTTTCAACCGGTATACTTTCCAAACGGATGTGTTGATTAAAAAAAAAAATTTGAAAAATTATCATTTGATTCCTCTCTCCCTCCCCCCCCCCCCACCGGACGAACGTGACGAGATTCGAAATTATCCAAACGTTTGTCTGACATTTCTACGCGACAATATTACACGGTGCCGTTGTTTTACACAACACCCGCGACCGTGGGGCCGAGGCCACCACCACAGCTATGCGCGCGTCACGCGACACTGCGCTTGGTACGTTCATCGCGAGCCGCGAGTGTTTCGGGTCGCGCGACGTTTAATTGCGTTCCGAGGAATTTTCCTAACCTCTCACCTAACCTGGCGAGAACGCCGCGCTGTTCTCGAAAAACTTCTCGTGTTCGACCGTCAGGCTTTGTTGGTCCGCGGACCGTTCGAATACGAGTACGAGCGCTGGACCGTTTTTTTTTTTCGTTTTCGCTCGCTCTTCTCGACATTATTGTTAGTGGGCCTAGGAAAAAGACGCGCCAAAAAACCTATAGTAAAGACATTAAAAAGTTACCAACGCGAAACAACGCTTTTCAATCTAGAAAATACTTCGAAAAAATCACTTGAAAATGTAAAAGTTTACTTTTTAAAGGCGCGAAACGAATCGATAGCGTTGACTGCACCGCTCACGACACGGCTCGAAATTGATGCTCGCGCCAATCACTAAGTTGACGACGAGAATTGTCGAACAAACCGAATTCTCGCGAAAGTTTGATCACATGCACTTGAGTGTGAACGGTGTCGAGAGCGTAAATAATTTCCCATTTCAGAGACGTCCGCGTCTCCTTGTTTGTCTTCACTCCACTTCTCATTCCACCGAGACAACGTAATCAAATTACGTATTCGGGATTGTCGAGATTGTGTTTGTAGCGGTTTGCAATTCGTTTCGCATAACAATATACTAATAATAAGTACTGGATTTTTCTAATTTTTTTAGTTTTTTTTCAAAGAATTGTTGGTTATTTTTCCGCGCATTCGCCGCGGTACAAGTTTTCCGACGTCTTCTTCCAGTTCAGAAAGAACCTCTCGTTTCGGGCGAATCGTAATGATTATGGATTACGAACAAAAATTGGCGGTCACAAATCAACGCGATAAAAAATCATTTTAAACGGTCAAGGTAAATAACGTCATCGTTATCCGAGTGAGCACCCGACCGGGCCGTGCCAAAAAGGGGGTAGGGGGAGCAACTGGGGGGCGGGACGGGCGTAGCGACCAGCTTGGCGGCGACGGCGACGATTGTTGTCGTTGTTGACCTCACGCGATCACTTCGAAACTCTGGTCGAACACGCAGCCGACCTGAACGGCGCGCGCTCGTGCCCGACAGGCATACTGCAGGGCATGTTCTTCTCGGGCGACCGGCCGCACTACATGAACTACGGCGGCATCGGCTACGTGATCGGGCACGAGATCACGCACGGGTTCGACGACCACGGGCGGCTGTACGACAAGGCGGGCAACATGCGCGCGTGGTGGCGCCGCGAGACCGGCGACAAGTACACGGAACGGGCGCGCTGCGTGCTGCGGCAGTACGGCAACTTCACGGTGCGCGCGCGGCCGGGCTGCGCGGCCGGCGGCCGCGTGGACGGGCTGCGCACGTTGGGCGAGAACATCGCGGACAACGGCGGCGTGACGCTGGCGTACGGCGCGTACAGCCGGTGGTCGGCGGCGCGGCGCGAGCCGGAGCCGCGGCTGCCCGGCCTGGACGAGTACACGCCCGGCCAGATGTTCTGGATCGGCGCGGCCAACGTCTGGTGTTCGGTGTACCGGCCGGAGACGCTGCGGCACTGTCTGCTCACCGGCCACCACTCGCCCGGCCGGTACCGCGTCATCGGCTCGTTCCAGAACCAGCGCGAGTTCGCCAGGGACTTCCGGTGCCCGGCCGGCTCGTACATGAACCCCGTCCGCAAGTGCAAGGTCTGGTAGCGCACGACGCGCCCGGAACACCGGTACAAGCGTATCAGCGACATAAGCGTCGTGGTTATTTTCTCTGGAAAACATTTTCCTTTTTTTTTCCCCTCCGGTCGTTTCTGTTTTGATTAAAAAACTTTACCACGTGATTGATAACGTATATCTATTAACCGTAAACTTTTGGACTGTGATACCGTATCATATATTATTGATTGAACTCGACTCGTTTTTCTTTTTTTTTCGTTGACTCAATGTTATCGTCACGTCATGCATAATTGTGATAATAATAATTTTTCTATACTTATTATTATAGTGTTTTGAGACTTGCACCACGACTTCTCGTTTCCGGACGGATACCACGTGCGAATCTCGCAATTATCGAATGCCAACTCGTATTACAGCAGGATGTTACCTGCGTATTCACTCTGCGTACGATTGTTCATGGTTTTTAATACATCCAGAGAAATCCTATTGCTAGCGTAAAAGTTTACTGGTCCAAGACACTATTGCTTACATACACACTACGACGATATAACTTTAGATACCAGCGCTCTTTTCCCGAATCGATTGGTGCGTTTACGAATGTCTGGTGAAAATCTAATCCGGAAGATTGCCCCGAGTTGTTTACAAAGTAATAAGAACACATAATTTCTATTTGAAACGTTTACCTTCGCGGTTCTCGTTTTGGTTATTGATTTATTTTTTATTTCGTGCTCCGATGCTGAGTGTACATGTATACGTGTATAATGATAATTATTATTATTATTATTATTACGATTACCACAGCGTTCTGAAACTTTGCCAACGACTTCCGGTTTCCGGCCGGATGCCGCGCAGTAAATCGCCGTCGAGTTATAAACGCGTCGTGGCTGAGCGTTGCCGATTTTCGATTTTGTACGCGTGGCGTATATAAAATGGTTTTTTTTCCACTTCATCCGTCAAGTGCTGTCCGAGCGCGTTATACATTATATTTCACGCTACTGACTATTGTATACGCTACAACGCGTTGGTTTGCACCACACGCGGCGTTCTGAACATTCCCCCGACGACTTCCCGTGTCCGGCCGGATCCTTTATACACACGTGGTACATGTAAAAACTTTACACAAAGGCCGCGACCCGGTGCGGAAAAAAATAACGAAATCCAAAATCAATGCCGACCAACAACTTTCGCCCGGAGATACGTTGTACGCGTTTGTTTGACGACCTTTTTTTACGCGCGCACGCCATAGTTTTCTCTGCGCATATTTTGATTTCGCTGTAGCGAACGTTCGATAGCTGCAAAGTCAATCGCAGCAAAACATATTGCCTATAATTACAATGATTTCTATCCAAAACTCGAGTACAGGAGAAGGTTATATCTGAAAACGTAATGTGCAAACACATTGCCGGAGCATCGTTGTTAGACGTTTATTAGACTCGGAATTTTTTATATTCGTCCGTAACAATTAAGAGTATGATCGATCGTACACGTCATGTCAAAAAAAAAAATATATATATATATATGTAACACCGGACGTGGTTGAGTACGTAAAAGCGGCTTTTACGTATTTTTTTTTCATCTTTTTTTTATCCGCTCCATCCCGTCAAGTATAGATGTATACGCGACGAGACGCAAAAGCACTACATGATGTGACGCATAATAATAATATGTACCAACCTACTTGTATACGGTGTTTTTCGAGGACCGAAACAGTGTTTTAATAATTATTATTTCGACGTCCGGTGTCTTATATATATACACGCACTGGTATAATATTCTATTAAACATAGTGTGTGTACCTGTTCGCCGTACGCGAGACGTGCACTCGAATTAATTGACTCGGACGTCGTGCGCTCGTATGATATAGTATGGCGCGTGTGCATTATATTTTGCGATCACGACGAATAATCTTAGGAATTGCAGACGAGCGAATACTCCGTGGCGAATTCAACGGCCTACGAATTGTGATAGATGTATATGAATACGAATTGTTTTCAGACTGGGGATAAACACTATCTACTCTAATATGTCGTATACATTAGAAACTCGTTAGATACATTAAAATGTACTAGAAATATTTTACCGTAAACATTATTTTTCTATCAATACAGTTAAAAAAAATACAAAAGTATACAAAATATCAAACGTTTGAATAGTAATTGTTTTTCTTAAAATTAATGAACCGACATCAATCGGATTTTCTGTGTTACGTAGAAATTCTTTTTAATCCGTAGGATTAAAGTATAATATACGCAAACCGGGAATTTCTGGAATTTTTCCGAAATCTATTTGATCTATATAAATCTCTTATAATAACGTCAAAATCCATATTAATATACGAGTTCTAATAAAACCCAAATATAAATTAGCAGAACGAAAAATCGAGCGATTGAAGCATATCGCACAATAAAAGACCTACAAATAAGCGATATATAGTACGTTTTAAAAATCTATATTTTTATATATACAGTACTCCCTCGTTAACACGAACTCGACGGGATCACGAAATGACCTGTTTGTGTTAAGAAAATTTGTGTAAACACGAGTTAGCTTACGTTAAACGAATTATACTTACACGAAAGAATTCCCGTTATCAGAAGAGGTTACTATCAAATACATTTATTAAAATACATTGCAATTGTCATAGTATCAATAACATAAATATACCAATTTTTATTATGCATATAAGAAATATGTTTGTATACATAAAGGTTATTACATAAATATTAAATAAATTTAAAACATTTTTTTTTTTTTATAAATTGACTTGACTACATAGGGAATAAGAGAGATAATATAAGGCATCGATAAAACTGCTTAACTGTGACATTGCAATGTTACATTACATACGTGTACATGATAACGAAAATAGAAAATTACAGTCTTCTGTTCGTGTTAATTAACAAAACGACAGTATGGTTCTTAAAATTTGTTCGCGATTCGTGTTAACCGACAAATTCGTGTAAACCAAGGTAATAGAAAAAAACCTACCTTGAAGTACAAGGTCTTTCTCGGGACCGGAAGCCCGGTTCGCGTTATCCAATAATTCGTGTTAACCGTTGCTGGGCTATTATAATGGGCGAAAACGAATTATCGGTCGGTCTCGTTTCAGAAACGTGAAAATAATAATACGAGTAATTGAAAAGACGACGACAAAATCCGGCATATACACGCGTTCGGAATCGAAAACGAAATCAAATCGTTAATTAATGCACGAGTCATATATAAATACACACATATGTCTATTGATCGAAGAATATGAATAAATATTATATAATGCGACGTATATATCATTCCGTACTGACGCACAAATAAATATGTCATATAATATAATATATTGACGTAGTTCATATATATATATATATATATAACATGTGGTGTGTGTGTATGTGTGTGTGTGTGTGTGTGTGTTTGTGTGTACACGTCATATATAATATCATATGATGTCATCTTTATTCGGTCGTCAGAATTTCGATGTGTTCGTTTTTGAAATAAGAACAAACGTCAAATAGACGGATTTATTTTGTTTTGAAAAATATTCCTGTGCATACGTTCTCGATCGTGATTTTCTCGAATGCGTTTTTCTGTTTTTTCCTCGACGTCATTTGAACCGTGAATTTCGTTTTATTTGTATTAGCACAATGATATATTATATAGTCGGTCAACGTGGGTTTTATGCGACTCCCATAACCCAAAAATATCGCAATAATAATATTACATTTTACTACGGAAAACACAATAAACGATTTGAACAGTTATTTGTGCGTTTCGCGTTCTTCAACCGACACTAAGTTTGGTTAAGCTATCGAAAATTATAATCTAAATTACACGACGGTACCGTTTAATTGAAGGACGTTACAGTTATGTGCGCGTACGGCTAGGAAAAAATACTCTGACTCCAGAGATGGTTTGTAGAACTATTATGCATTGAAAATTGTTAGCATAAATATTGACGATCGTCGAGTATATCCGACCGTACAATAATTACCATATTAATGGAATACACCGTTTTTCCAACGTGATTATCGACGAGGAGAGAACCCCGCACTTAACATAAGTTCATAAATATTTCGATATTCGTTTCAACTAAAGTTTAGCCAAGTAATTCTATTCGATATTATTATGTCTGTACCCTACTCACAAATTGTGCACCACTTATGTGTACATAATTACTATTATTATAATTATTATCACAGACTATATTCATATATACACCAAACGAGCATTAATGTCATCTGTGATAGTCGTTGACGTAGGAATAACAAATGATAAGGTAGGAGGGGGGATGTTTACACAGTACCTGGTACAATTCTTAACGATAAAAATTTGTAGAGAAACCGTATTTTATTTGATGCCACCGTCTGTGCGCGATTCGATTTTCTATTAAGTCAAGACAATACTACACAAATTAAAAAAATATATCAGCGTATATCTCTAAAATATAGCAGCAGTTTTTCAGCAAGATAAATTTAATTAATTAGAAAATTCTTGTACCTGTGTATACAATATTATTAGTAACTTTGTTCTTATCACTATTTGTTACGGATTCGGTTGTATTTTAGGCTTACGGTCGTTATTATTATTTTTCTAGTCAGGTAGATTGGATTGGTTCATTAAAAATAAGTTACCTTTTGAATTTAAAACCGATCAATCATCCTGTTTTCAAAACTATATTTAATTATATGTATATATAAAGTTATTCTGTACCGAGTACGATGTATTATATTTTATAATATTATTTATAACAGTATTCGATCGGTGTGTATTCAACGACTTTGTGATGGTTTGTTTACGAAATTTAATAGAGGTTTCGAAATTTCGTCTAACCATGTAAAATATAACTTGTATAATTATTATTATGATCGATTGTGTTTGCCATGGTGCGAAATTATGCATTAGTTACAAAATCGTTTCCGAAAATATGAGAAAATTCGATCGTCCCGTGTCGGTTTTAGATGTAATATATGTAAATTTCACACATTTTAACCGCTTTAGCCGAAAACCAAAGGGAATTTCGTGACTTTGACGTGTTATCAGTCGAAAATACATCCGATTTCCGATCGAACGTGTACATAATAATTTTAAAGTACGGCCACTACAACCCTAAAAATGTTTACCGGAATAAAACGTCTATAATTGTAAGACCATTCTCGTTTTACCCAGGATCTTAAAGTTGCAGGGAACTACCTTAGAAAGATATTTACACATAAAAAGTGTATTATTACCTATTTTTTAGAAAATTTTTTAATTTTTAATATACGTATAATATTATATTCTTGCGTAATGTAGAGAGTATATGTTTTATAATCAGGTGGTTACGTAATTTTAAAATTTTAAATGTTTAAATTTGTTTTTAAAGTATTCATTTCCTTTAAAATGGTTTTCGTCTTTAAGCTTTAACGGACCAAGTAAAATTATGTATTATGCATGCTGATAAAAAGTGAAACCCGTAAATTGCAATAAAAAATAAAAAATATTTTTTTAAAAAAACTGTACTGTATATGACGTACATTATCATAAATATAATAAGTTATATAGATGTGTACACAAAGATGAAACATTTTTTTTTTTAAATATTATATATATCATGCTATTGTGTTTCATCTTAAGTGAATATTATAAATAAGTAACTTGTTACTACATAAACATATAATACAACAATTTTCTGAAATTTATGAATAATATATATAGAACAAAAAGGGGGAATTCCAAAAAAACAAAATGTTCTTATGAATAAATCACTAAACATATTCTATAACCTACCAGAATCGAGTAAGTACACTGTTAGTATTCTATATTCGAATTTTGATCTTTTAAAATACGATAGAAGTTTTCAAAATATTCAGATTTCTTTAAGAAAATAAAAATACAGTTGTTCATTGAATCAAGCGATATTCTTGTGACATGCACTCAAAAAATATATACATACACGCAAAAAAACTGTAAATGTCAATTTCGTCCGATTTGGATAATCTACTTGTTACGAGATATACAAACGGTTTTTGAAACGGTTAAAGAACGGCGTAAAAATTACTATACTTAAGACATATTCAAACGATATAACGAATATTGTCCAACCCATACTTTCCAATTTCGTATTATAAATAAAGTGTAACTAAATGAGTCATGTTCAATGCGTGTTTATTATATACTATACACCTTTTGTACGAGCCTTAATTTAATAATAATAACAGTTTTTTTAAACACATAAATAAAAAAGAAAACGCATTAAGTTTGTACGTAAACTCGTTTAAAGTGAACTGTATATTTTTACATATTTATAAAATATCTTCAACACTTTATGTAATATATTTTAGAGTAAAATCAAAAATCCACGCAGACGATATTTAATATTATGTATGTATATATATATTATTGTTCTCACGCGTGCAACATTAATCTGGTTAATTACACGCGATTGATATTCTCGTTCAAAACGGTTAAGTACATCGTTTAAAACGCATCGAAATTATATTTATATTTTCATATACATGCATTTTAATAAACATGCGCACTATATATATATATATATATATATATATATATATTGTGTGTGTGTGTGTGTGTGTGTGTGCTGAAACCTTAATCGTCCGGAGCGTAATAAACAACGTTGGCGGGTTTTACGGAAATTGGTTGTTGTAAAACATCGATTATTATAATTTGTACGCGAGTAAGAGTGTATTTGTTAGAGAGAAAAAAACAAAAGAGAGATAATGATCGTTACTAAACGTCTTCTTTGGAAAACCTATTTATAATACTGGAGCAGCGTAGTTTTCGTTTTTTTTTTTTTTATGTTTACGCGAACGAATTTCTTCATTGCCGACATTAGCTGCGCGGCCCTTTCCCGGAGTGCCGATTGGAAACGATATAATAATCCTTTCCGACTGTCAGAAAGAGAGAATATTGCTACGCCCTAAACCCGTGGAAAATTAAAATTCCAATCCATGACGATTGTATGAATACATTATATTCGTTCGGAAACCACTGCAGTCGTGCTGTGTTAATACCGTTGTATTAGGAAAAGGGAATTTTGTTGTTTTCGAATCTCAGTAGGGACCACGCGGACATATAATTAGCATTTAGCGTGTTGTACTGATAGAAATGATGCGGACCGTTGCTCGACAATATTCGACCGTACACGAGCTAAACCGAAACGTAACAAATATATACCGTGATGGAATTAATGGCTATTAAATGTAAAAAAAAAATAGAATAAAATAATAATAATAATATAACATTCAGCCGCGCGTCGTCGAGGCATCCCGTTCGTTATCGATTTAACTTCCAGAAATTTATATACGACACACGGTATCCTGTTACGGCGTAAGTATATGTATAAATGTAAACTGCCATTGTTTCAATCCGTTTTTGGTTCTCACTCGTTTTCCTGGTATATATGTATACAAGAAAAATACAACTGGTAAATTTATGTGATACAAACGAATGTCTCGTTATCAATTTATTTTCGATTTTAAATAATTTATTCCGTTACACGAAACGACATTTTTACCGATTTTGGCAATTTCTATCGAAAATACCAAAATTTTAAACGTAAAGAGTGGCATGTGATTATGGAGTAGAATTTCACATTTATTTACGTGGCGTAATTAGATTTTTTTTAAATACATTAATATTTAAAATTAAAAACAATTGATATCAGTTAAACTCTATTATAATACGAAATTTAAACATATCATTTATGAAAATGATCACACTATGAAATTAGGATAGAACTTCACAGCCGCTCAAGTACGCCTACATTTATAGCCTAACAATCCGACTATCGTATAACCCGAAAACGATATAATTGTGTTTATACTTGCATATAATGGTTTTGTGTATACCAGTTGTATTTTTTTTCAACACTGTAATATATATCATTAAAATATTCACGGAACGAAAAATAAACGACTTTATAATAGGCACTGGCTACAAAACTATTATAATATCTGATGATCTCCCATGGGGTTCCAGAGCGAGTTTCTTTTGTTCGCGTGTAACATATAACGAGAAATATTATTAGCACAAGTATAACAATCTGACCGCGTGCTCGCACTAAGAACGCAATAACATAATATTAAACAAGAGGTAGTTACACACAATATGAGCGTATATTAAATAGTTAATAATCATAACAATAATGATAAATTCAACCGTAAATGTCTGATTTAGTATTCTAAAATGCATAACATATGTTTTGTTATATTGTGTCTTAAAATTTTTTATTATATTATTCGTCGGAACGGTGTTAAGTGAATAATGAAGGTAAATTATTTTGTATTATTATTATATATAATAAATAAATTGTGTAAACTCATGTGTGTAAAATGTAATTTTAAAAAGAAAAATGCCCACAAAACATTTGCTTGAAGGACTAAATAAAATAATGTCATTTGAACATAATAATATAACTGTATACAATAGCTATAATGTATTCGCTAAGCACGCGAGTGTCAAATACAATATAATATACTAGTACATGGTTAAACAAGAATCGCATTATGAATCATCTCACAAAAACATGTCGTATAAAGTTATCTCCAACGTTCTCATCCCGTCATCTCGTATAATTTTGGGTTGTACTGGAGATCGAAATCTCATGAAATGTGTTTTCTCGAAAACATTGTGAAAAATTCGTTGGAATTTTGGGTTATTTATTCGGTAACAAATTGAAGTATGTACTGTGTTCATAAAACATAAAATTTACGATTTTTTTTTTTTTTAAATTTTTATCAAAAAGAAAAAGAAGGAAATAAAATAATAAAGATTTACCGATTAATATGTGACTTAATATAATGTAAAATTATAAAATATAATGTATAAAGTTTTTTTCGTAAAATATAGTACATTTACGCAATATATACAATTTGAGATTTAAAACTTTGGCACATGATAAGAAATAGTTGAACGTTGACAAAAGAGAAATTTTTAGAAATATTTTTTACGTTATTTTTTTCAAAAATATCCTTTGAGCTAGAATTTATTATTTACTTCAAATATAAACTATACCGTGATGTTTTACTTTAATTGATTATCGTGATCATAATTGTCTTTAAAAATTTGACTACAAACTCAATTATCCAATGATATTACGATGCATAAAGCCATCAATAATTCATTCATCAAAAAGTTGCTTTTTCCACTATTCGTATGGTACCGTTGATTTTCCCGAAGCTAATGGTTTTTTTGTTTGCTGATAAAGCGTTTCTTTTAACGTTCTGGAATAATATATTAAAGAAACACTTTGACACTTTTCCTTTATTTTCCGGTCGTGTTTCGTACGGTTTTGCGGAAAATAATACGCTCATTACTCGATCATAACGACACTGATAACGAAACCGAAAACACGATTATTTCATTGCTTAATTCACCGAAATCTTCGAATAAGTATTATTATTATCGATACATGTTTTTCGTCGGTTCGAAATACTAAATAAATATTTCTTTTTACTTTGCTTTAGACGTCCGCGCAAGTTTAAATTTATAATTGTTTTATCCTATCAAACCATCACAGTCATTAATCGAAATGAACTACTCGAAAGTAAGTGCCGACCGTTATTTTATTACTAAAACATAACACTAATAATGATTTTTGAAATTATTCAGATTTAAATTTTGTTTAAAAAATTATGTTAGTATCTAATAATAAATTGTGTGTATGTAAAAGTTTGTTCTTAATGAATTATATACAATACACATGTATATGTATTATCATTTTTTTTTATTTAACTTAATATTTACTTTAATATAACTCAAAAATAAATTACCCGTATTTATGACAATAACAATTTAAGAAAACTCCACAAGAGAAAGAAAAATAATAAAAATTCATTTTTTGATGGTTTAATAAAATTATATTATTTTAAATTCCTATTTCTACGTTTGCTAAAAGTTTATCATAATTTAAATTTAAGAGATGAAAAAAGTAAAAACTGTTTTGTGCTTTTTTAATAAGTAAAAGAATACTACATTTTTACGCGGAAAGTTAACTGAAGCTTGTTTTATTCGGAACTATATGTATAATAACAGCAATTTAACAGTATGTCAGTAATTAGGAGAGACAACATACATTTTTCATACAATCACTCGTTGTACGAATATAATGTTTGTATTTTAGATATTTTACCCGTACAATAAACAATTCTAAATGTATAAAAATAGTTCAATTGTAATATATATACGAGTATATATGTGTTTTAATAATATAGTAAAAACACAAACATTGAATAATTTTTTTTTAATAATTATTACAGGATTTAATATTTAATAATTCTGAATGTTTGCGTGTACGTAACACACTCTATTATATGCCTATTATAGTTTCGTAATATAATTTAATTTATAACGTGCGAGTCCCTTGTCGATAAACTTCCAACAAACGAAACCTGATGGGAATATTATAATTTTACTAATTATCTAGTTGATAAAAGTATTTTTTACCGGTTTTAATTGTAATTTATAGACAAATTTTATAATCCCGCCGTGCCATTAACACATTCTCGACTGAATCGTTCGTTTTATAACGTTTTTAACCAAACAGAGAACACGACGAATCATATTTACATTTTTGGATTATACATCTTATGTCATTTGATAAAAAAAAAGTGACGAATTTTCGAAATAAATTATTTATATCACGTTTGGCCGTCTGTTTTGCCAACTTTTCAAATTATGTTGTACGTAAGCTCTAACTGAGCGAATCGAACTCCGGAATCATAACGGATCGCGCTTGAGACATTTTTATTCGATTTGCCTTCAAACACTTTCTACACTCTTCGTCAGTCTCATTGACTCGACGATCGTGTAGCTGACCGATATTTCGACGCCTCATTGGTGCCATTATTTTCAAAGAAATAAACCACGAACTGAAATGTTAGTAACACACTAAATTGATGAATTTTAAGATCTTAGATATCTTCCCGTGATTGACCGTGACTAATGCATAATAATGATTATTGTAGCTACCGGTCACGGGCATTCACGTGCGACCTCTAAATGCGAAATACATTGCACGAAAAATAAACTCTAATTCATATTATTAAAAACTATTTCTTTTAAGCTAATTTTTAACAAAAATTCGACCACACATAGCAAAACTGAGACATATTTCCGACTTTTCCGATGTATTTTTTAAAAAAAATTAATCATATAAACCTTGGTCTGACAATTATGAACACAATAAAAAAAAATCAGCAAAATCGGTCGAGCCGTTCTCAAGTGATGATCTTTCATACATGGGGCAATTGATTTTTATTTATATATAGATAAATACGCAGTTTAAATTTGGGTACGCGTATAGTAGTTTGCTGACGCAAATTGGTGTATCGGAAACCGAGACACTTCGCGATAGGTCTTTCTCAATCGTCTTTACTAAGCACTTTTTTCTGTTTACACTTTTTAAATCAATAAAGATAATATTGTTCGAATACATTTCATCGGTGGCTAATGTGATCATTTCTATCAAAAAAATACATTTCGATTAGTTATCGAATAGTTTTCGAGAGAACTACCCATGGCGTGCGTATGTAGCAGAATTGCCTATTCGGGACGCCGTGAGATCGCCGATCGTGTCGCGGACAATTATGTAATAACTCATTTAGTTTTATGTTATTAAAAAAAAAACTCCAACTCACCCTATTCATGTTTAATGTAAATATGGTCATTAGAACAAGTAACGCATATTATATTATTAATACAAAGCGAATTTGAAATCTAAATCAGACCCAGTCGTCGGTAATCAAATAAACACCCGTACACAAATATATATATAACCACTCACGGGAATAGTCAGAAACTAGAAGGATTGCGTATCATCCGATCTAGAAAATATAAAAGGAATGAGGGGGGGAAAGACGCTCCGTGTTTAAATATAAAAGGACAAATACTCAAATCGTGAAGAAGGCTCTTTAAGAGAGTCACTAGAACACCACTACCCCCCCTACTCAAATAGGTAGTTACTTCAAAGCTGGAAGTCTGAATTTCTGTTCAAAGAACCCATCTTCGGGTTACTCAACATCTTTTACCGACCGGACATTTTCCACAGAAAGCGATCAATAAGACGAGAGGCTTTGGTGCTAAAAATCCAACAAAATGTGAACGTGAGGAATGATGAACATATTATTTAAAAGTAAAATTCGGCTACAATTAATATATAATTTTTATTCTTTTAATATTTATATTTGTTTATTAGCCATTATTCAAAACAGAATTCGAACAGTAGCTGATTTATTTGAAGCGAATGCAACGGAAGTGTGAAGAGACAAATTTTCCAATATGCCGCTGCTTTTATCTATTATAATTCCGTTGCTCTAGTAGTTTACGCGCGAGTGTTGATCGCTTGATAACGTCTTTATCAACAATCTTTCATAATATTAAAACGATTTCTTATCTGTATAATAAACAAGCGTCATATTTACTCTCATTCCATCCGCACGGTACCGTGTCTCTGAAGTCCTCTATTATGAAATATTATATACCATTATACAGTTATCGTAAATATATTGGCGCATGACCTCAAAATGTCCCTCCGAAAGCAATTTAGTTTTATCTACTAGATTCGATCGTTCGTTTTCTTAATTTTTTTTTTTTATAACGATATAAACGATAAAAACAATATTTACAGAAGCGCTTTATCATTCGACTTTATCGACGATATTATTTATATACATACTAGCTGAACCCAACCACGCTTCCTTGTGGCTAAGTCAGATATTAATTATTAGGAAAGTAAATAAAAGTATTCTAGTGAACAATAAAACACATCATTCAATTTAAAACCCTACTTTGTATTGCTGTGGCTATACTTTGAAATGAAAGGAGAGAAAGAAAAAAATGTATTTTACTGAAAACCATTTTTTATTGTAAAGTTAGAGAATTTTTTTACTACATTTTTTGTTTGTCCGTTTCTGCATAAATGTAAAGACCAAATGATTTACCGACTCTGGAGCATGCGATATGCGAACATATAATTACCCATGGGAGACGCATTTGTTTTCTAAATTCTAACCGCACACGTGCAAAGATTGTTCTTGCGCGATAGTCATAGCAAACGCAAGGCAATTTGGAAATTAAAGTCGTTTGAACTCGAATGCTATATCTGTCGGAATGAGTGGTATTCATGGAAGTAGTACGCCTTCACCTTTATAAGAATTGTTGCTTCAATTAAATTATTCATATATTTTTTGACTACTAATCGTTTTGTAATACACTCGAGAAACACATGTTATTATTACAAAGTTATTTTAAACTAGTAGTGTAATCCGTATTTGTTACGTTAAATTAAAAAAATTAAATTCGTTGAATATTAATATAAATAATGTCATTTTGAGTACACGCAGGAGGAATAAATCTAGAATAAAAATTAATGGAAATGCTCGTGCCGCGATTTATGAATGTTACGAATAAGGATTCGGTGAAACCCGGCGTTTTCAATTATTAATATCGATGTCAATTTTTTTTGTCCATTACTAAACATAATTCGATAAAATATAATAATAAAAATAACCGGAAATCACGTTTAAATTAAATACGATATTATTATTGTTACAGGTATACGCCTAAAAGAAAAAACGTTAATCTTTAACGATAAGTTTATTACTTATACTACTTATATTTTTATATTATATTATCAAACTTTTTCTAAGTGCGAAACTACTACGAAAACTTTTCATTTTTTATGACCTGGCAACAGTTACACAATTATAAAACTATATCTCTGTCAGTTAAGTTTTAACCATATATATACAACTATTGTGAACATTGTTTTCTTTTGTCATTTTTATTGTAAAGCAACTAATATAAATATTTTTTTAGCAAGGAGTTTCGAAACAAAAATTTTTCCAAAATGATGGAAAATGTTGATATGAGAAGTAGTGGTATTTTTTTATGCCCGAATACTACCGACATTTGTCAATTTAAAAAAAAACATAATAAAATCGAAATTAAATTAATGCATTAAAAGTTAAGTTTAAGTTTTTGAAAACTAAACCATATTTTGTTTAGTTTATTCTAATATGTATAATTTTTGTATAATACATGTTACTACGAACATCGAAACTATATCGTTTATGGTATTCTCTTACCGAAGAATAGACACAGACATTGAATATATTCTTTATTTTAGTATTAATTGTTTTATGTAAAATTCATTCATTATGAATACATTTAGTTATATTAAAATTGTACCTTAAATTATATGCATGTTTTACATACAAACTTACCACAGAAACTTGCGTATATTTTACATATGAATAAATATATATGCACGTAAATTAAAAAATTTAAAATTGTATAAATTATATTCTTCCCGAAAACGTTACGTAAAATAAATTATTAAATGTGTTTTCAGAAGAAAAAATATTATTTTAAGTCATCCGTGCAAAATTTTCAACGTAATTTAAAATATTTGTTTTTTGTTTGTCAGAAATAAGCAATAATCAAGAAGGATTAATTGTGAATGAATTTGTATTTATTTTTACCAATGTTGAGTACGACTATTACGAGATTTTATCTATACATTTTCAATTTCAAATTATTATTATTATTATTGTTATTGTTGTTGTTGTTGTTGTTGTTGTTATTATTATTGTTATTGTTGTTATATCTACTATTGATATTATTTTTATGAAAATACAATTTCTTAAAAAAATATTCAACACAAATACATATAAAATATGAATTTATTTTCAATGCTTTCATCATTCATTCTCGTGACACGTCAAAAACGGATTTTCACGAAAAGCTCTTATTTTAAAAAAACAAATGTTATTTTTTGAAACTGTTATTACATATTATGAAATATTACGAGCTTTGTGACAGTGTTAAATGTAAAATATATACAATACAATTAAGTACATCTACTCGAAAAGTTTTTTATCCTAAAAAAAAAAAAAAAAAACGAAATAGGCAAACGTAATATTATTAAAAACTACAATTCTTGAAAGGAATAAAAATAATAATCTGTCATTTTTATTCGCATTCAATTTTTCTTGACATTATTGAAAAGTTTTGGACAATTATTAAACCATTAGTTTTACATTTATTTTTTTAGTATATTATTTTATCGAAAACAAGTTAAAATTAAAACTATAAAAAACACGAATAAAATTGAACATGTTCAAAAATAATAATAATCATAATAATAATAAAAAGTTTTACACGTCGATTTTAAAGTATTTATGTTGAATTTGTTAACGATAATTTTAGCGATTTTTTTTTGGTTAAATCGCATATATTTTCAGAATAATGTCAACATAGAACAATAAAATTATTGAAGACAATGAAGTTGAACAAAAGAAAATTTGAGTCATTTTCTGATAACTGAGATGCAAATAAAATTTTTATTCAACAAAAATTTAAGGAGACATTAAAGTCATTAGATATTAATATTTTTTCAAATTAATGAGAAATTATTTGGATGAAGAGAAACAAATATATATTTAGGAACCCATAACCACAATGATATTCCTCCTGATTCTTTCGAGGTCAACATTTATGTTTTTGTCGTACCGAAATTCTGTACACTTTCTTGTAGGATTATAATATGTTGTTGACTTACTACACAAAATGATATGGATTATATACGTTATTCTTATTAGACTTAAGTATAACATATTAATCTATTTTTATTTCTTTTATGTTTTAGTAAATTTTGATCACTTTGAAATTCTACGAGCGATCGGTAAAGGCAGTTTCGGTAAGGTAAGTACTGATTCCAACTCTCATCATTAAATAAGGTTACAAAAAGTAAATTTTTATTTTCAATATGGTAAAAATAAAATTTATCTCATAGAAAAATCACTAAAATTTTATAATAAATGTATATATATATATATATATTTATTTATTTATGATTTGGCTAAGCGAAAAAAAATACATTACATATTATTATTATTGTATATGACATGTGTATCGGCTAAGATTACAAAAAACTAAATTGGCAATAAACAATGACATTAACTTAATCTAAATACAGGAATAAATACCTAATATGAAATTTGACAAAAAGTAGGTAACAACGAAATTAACAGCAAATAAAAGTTAACATGATTATGAACATCAAGGTCGGATTATTAAATTTTCTAGTCAAATTTTTGCGTCTGCTTCTAAGTTATGAAGTTACTCGATGTTTCCTTCGAATTTTGTCCTGGGACAACTGGTCACTACATGCTGGAGGACAGTTTATTTCAACCTACTGGTCACAGGTAGAGTCTGAATCATGCTACATTTAAATAGAGTGCAGCTACACCAGCCTTGTTCTGTTTTTATTATATTTAAAGTTACTTATTGTGCTCGCGGAGGTCAAAACCCGGGACTTTTTTTTCTGGATAAAAATTAAACACATAACATATCAATTTGTAAAACTCGTATACATTTTAATAATATGGTGTCACCATAACTGCAGCGGACATTGACAGACACGAAACAAATATATTAATGTATTTTTAGAAAAACTACTCCAAGTATATGTGACGCATATAAAATATACTTTCTAATATTGTTTGCGAAGTCTCACCACACGCACAAAATTAACCGATAAATCACATTTATTATTGTCTAAAAACATTAGTTGACTGAAATAATCTATTATTTGTATTAAAACGGTTCCGTTGTGCTATTATTACTTTATAGTCGGTAAAATATGGTTAAGTACGTGGTCATAATATTGAAGGTCATATTAATACTTTTATACAGACTATGATTGCTCTTTACATTTAAATACATTTATGATAAATTAAATTGTTCTCGAAATGCCAAGCTCACAATGTTTTTCGTGTAAAGTTGAAAACACATAAAGACATATATAATTTAACATTTAAATACTACTGTGCCGAAAAAAAAATTGAAAAGTGTACAATCTGATACAAGGTAAACTCCGAAACTCTTTTGGTCTCATATGGGAGAGAATAGAATTAAACTGGACAAATTGTAAACGTAAATCGTGACCGATAACCGGTAAATATTACCACGTTTTATTTCATTCGGGTGTCCCATAAGACACTCAGTTTTTTTTTTTTTTAGGCCTAGGGTGATTGTAAATGGTTACCAGTAAACTTCACATTTACCTGAGGTACATTTGTAAACTCTCAAGGGTCATTTTTGGTCCGACAAAACCTAATAGCGTGTGTAATATTTATGATATTTTGAAAAATACGGAGCATACAATTTTCGTTCGGTTATCCACGTTTAAGTAATATTTCATATAAATAGTAAACACAATCATTGATAATATTTAATGGAATTTTAATTTATCATTTATCAATCAATATTTATCAACTAAGTTTGTTAATGTTGATAATCACTGGTCAATAAACCATTTGCTACAAATGTATTCAGATATTTAAAAATTTGCCCGGTGATTGTTGACAGATAATATTTTGTTTTTAGTCTTTCACAGTTATATTATATATATTTAACTAGAAATTTGAGTTTTGGGTTTTTCAAAAAATATAACAGGAGGAAAGAGATCACCGGTAAGGTGAGGTAATCGCAACTTAACCAGTAACCCAGGAGAAATCATTTTAATACAACTTTATCATATCAAACTCGATATTAAGATAATAAGCAAATATTATAGTACTATGTGTCCGAAAAGAACTGATCGGAAAAAAAATTGACTTAAACACTATTGATGTGACATCGTATTATTAAAAATATTATCTGCATATTGCAAAAAATCTAAACTTGTTCAATATCCGTAAAAGCAAATAAATAAATAAATGTTTATATATATGGCAAAAAAAATCCATTCATAATATTTATGACATTTTTAACGTTAAATAACCCATGATATATATGGTATAATATACTTGCATTAAAATTGAACTTTAATAATTAACACATTTCTGACTTGTGTACACAAATTGTATTCATTCGTCTTAAAACGTTAATAATATTATAAAATATCATGTATTTATGGTTTAAGTATAATGTAATATAAATCATTTTCATTTTTTTTTTCTTTTACATTAGGTTATTATTTTTTATTAATATTTGATGTTTATTTTTCATTTCGTTCTCATAAATAAATAATAAACTATTGTGTGTAGTAAACAATTATTCAAATATTATTTAACGTATTCTATATAAGGTTGGCATAACGAGTTTTTTTTTTTTTTATTTTATAAATGGATTAGAATACTGTCACAATAATACGCGTGCGATTATTATTTTTTTAGTTTTGTAATTAATTTCAAATTAAACAATTCTTGTGAAATTTCTGAATCTATATAAATGAATCTATTTTAATAATATAATTCGGTAAATGATTTTCTTTTAATACACTATAAAATATGAGTGCCGAATAATAATAAAACATATAGGCATTATTTTATTATATATTGGAACTCGGTTATGAATCATGTCGTATTCGAAAAGCAATTCTAGACAAAATTATGTTTGCCCGAAGCGATCGAGTTCGATAAAAAATACATATAAAACCAAACGGTTCTACGAGTTTACCTTACACGGTTTTCTAAAAATCTAATAGAAAATGTTAAAGTTACGTTTTCTATAACGTACCAAACTATCAAAACATTATTTTTTTTCTTCTGTACTATATATTAACGCCGAAATACATTAAACGAGCTAATTAAAATACGTTCGTCAGCAAATATTTATGCACTCTTTATCATCGTTAATTTATTTCGAAATGTTTTACTTGCAACAATAATAGATATTTCTAAATTCAGAACTTTCTAGCATGTACTTCTACACACATATTTATATACATATATACAAATATAATTCTATTTTAAGTTCGAGACATAATTCTATCTATAATATCATTCGACCTACTTCTAGATGTGAATAAACACATATATATAGTCGAGAAGGTAGCTCTGATAGCTCATCGTATTATATATGCATGTAGTGTAGTGTGCGTGACATTGCGTTTAAATCGATTAAACGCGAATTGATATGGCATTTTATATGCATGACGATTACATTAACATAACGTGTCTCGAACAAAACACTGTTTGTAAAAATATAGTGTGCAACAGACAAAACGAGAAATCTGACAAACTATGTAATTTGTTCTCGGAATATTCATAAAAAAACAACCCTCTCACCCGTTTTAGTATATCTGTTTTTTCAATCATTGAAGACCATAGATGCTATATCGAAATATTATTTATTCATTATTGATTATACGCGATTTTTATAATAACCTAGTCGACTTTTTAATAATTAATTTCCTTGCAGAAAAGTATCAAAATTATTTTTCACGATTTCAAGCCAAATTGATTTCTCGTCCCCGAAAACTTGACCATTTTTTCCCATAGTTACACATTTTAAAACGCCACTTTGGCTTATCATGTCTACTTCATCAAATTAAATAAATTTTCTCTAAGTTTGAAACCTGATTAAATTTCTCACTTAAAGCAATAATATATATTCACCACATTTAGTGAAAATTTACTGTGTTGTTTTTGAAGTGAAAGATGTGTATACAAATAAATTATGTATATTACATAATTAACAAATAACATACATTTATAGTCTCCATGTACATTTATTATCTAAATGATTGTTAATAATAATAATAATAATAATCATGATGATTTACGTTTTATTTTATTTTTCATTTTTTGTAGGTGTGTATAGTGGAAAAAAAGGATTCGCGGCAGATGTACGCGATGAAATACATGCAGAAGAGTCGTTGCATCGAAAGAGACGCCTTAAAAAATGTACTAAGAGAAATGGAAATATTAACTACACTCGAACATCCGTTCTTAGTGAATCTATGGTTCTCTTTTCAAGGTATAAACATCGTTTTAATGAACAAAATTCGACTAAGATTTGTTTGAATTATTACATTAATTTAAGCAATTAAAATAATATTGAAATCAGCGATCTTTGGTTTCTGCGAACGTTATTTAAACTAAGTTTTTCCAAACGAATTCGACGTACATATATTTTACTCGAAGTATTTGTATTTATTATTAATGTAACGTTGAGTATTCAATTATCTAGATGACTGTATATTTTTGAAAATAAAATAAAATGATTATGCAACCATGTTTTAGGATACACGAAGAAACGCTGAGTTTTAAATCCTTAATAAATATTAAATTGACAGAAACGATTAAAAATCGTATTCGAATATTGGTTTTCACCGATAGATATCTAATTCTTGGTATTATTATTATTATGAATGAAATTATATTCGACATTTAAACAGAAAAATCCGTTATTGTGTCAATGAAATAACGTTTTATAATTGATTTATAAATGTTCAACTATATTCTATATGGTAATTAAATCGCACATTACAATATACTGCGATCTATAGTTTTTTGAGTTGAGGACGACCGCGTATGCAAAACATTGAAACTTTGCATAGTGTATAAAACGGTTCGTAGTATACATTATGTAAATTTATTTAAAAAACTATATTGGAACGGTAAAACATTTTGATTAAATACACAATAAAGAACTCGATAAATGAAAATAAACGATTAACTACAGTACGGCGTCAACATGCCGAAATTATGTAAGCCAGTCTCCTAAAGGTTGAAGATATTATTCGAATAAATAGAGAAAAAAGAATTTAGAATACGTATTCGAACACGTTGAATTTTTTGATAATTTATTGCAAGTAAATGTGATTTATTTATCGGCTCTTTTTGACTTTAACGTTCGAGTGACGTAAAGGTTTGATTGCAAATTATCGGAAAAAAACGTGCAGATACATTCTTGAGTTACTTATTTTGTTTTATAAAAATTATTCCGCGATAAGAATAAAAACAAAAAGTAATATATATTCACAGTACGTGTTCGAGTATTTATTTCGAAAAGTATTTAGAAAAACATTCGAATAGCTTAAAAGACTATACACAACCTATGCACGATGTTTAAATCGCAAGAAAAATTAAAACATTTCGTTCAGAAGACAACGACAGTTTCCCGGTATAAAACAAACTACGCATATGGAAAAAAAAACGATGCTGTCATAGTCAACTTGTATTTTATAAAGTGTTATTTTTTTGACGTGGATCGGCGGGGAACGTATTCCAACGTCTTCTTTTCGAAAATTCAATCGCATCGACATTACGGTAAAGAGAAATAAAAACCTCGACGATCTTAATGTACGCTACTGCTAAATAAAATTTTATGTAGAAAACATTAATTCGATTTCTTTGCGTTTATATACACTGCTGCCGTATCCCAATCATTGTAATGTTTCCTCTTAACCAATACATACAATACACAATATTTTACTAATGGTTGGCGGTAAATGTATATTACACGGCATTATCTGCCTCCAGTGTTCGATTCCACAAAAAAACTAAAAACTATTTATTTTTAAACGTACCATCATACAGCGCACGAATGCGATTTCGAAATCTAAAAGCAACAACGGGGTTCTGAGAGTAAATGTATTTCTTTAAATTACACCCACAAAGTTCTAACTAACGACTATACGATAAATTATATACGAATAAATTGCAGTGTATATACGAGCAATAATAAATTTGGCTTAATATTTTGGAGAACTTTAATAGTTTCTAATAATGAACATTTTTTTTTACACGTACGTTCCTTTTAAATTGTATAGCGAAATAATATATGAATTACGTGAATGAATGTGATTTTAATTTTAGGCCTCAAAAACAGTTGTACGTAATTGCAGATTACAAACAACATAAATTAGTACGATTTTGAATGATAAAATACCAACCTGAATGTTTTGCTTCGAAAAAATAATTTATAAAGAAGAAAAGTTCAATACAAACATACCTATGAATACTGAAAATCGAGATTATTATCAAATATAATAAAAATGTATATTTATCTTTTATTGTCCATTTAATAATATATGGTTTCGAACAAAATCGTGACACCTTAAGTCGATTGAATTCTATTTTATACATTATACAACAGATAAAATAATATATTTCGATATCGTTAATTCTACACAATACATATGCGTGCGTTAAACATTAAAAAAAAAAAATTCAATTTGTTGATATTACACAAGAATTATTCGTTTTAGACGAAGAAGACCTGTTCATGGTGTCAGACCTGTTGTTGGGCGGTGACTTAAGGTATCATTTGGGACAAGACGTTAAATTTACTGAAAATTCAGTCAAGCTGTTTGCGTGCGAAATTGGATCCGCTTTGGAGTATTTGCAGAGCGAACGAATAATTCACAGGTAGGGAACACATTGTAATAATAACCTTAATAAGTACTCGTTTTACTGTAATGTTAGCACAATGCGAATAGGTTAGACGATCCATGTCGACTGCGTGTAACATTCAAAAATTATACAAAATTGCACGTTTTATCGTTGCGTTTATTTAAATCGTGCTCTAATGCGTTCCTGTACAAATCGGGCGTAAAATGTAATAAAATATATATAAACACGAGAAAAGTCAATTAATATTTAATTCTCCCCTCCCCCCCATCTCTAACAAAACCGACGATAATTATACATTGTATTGTTACAACGCATTTCAGACGAATATATACTTACGGGGGGAATAGTCCGTCAAAATAATTATTGAGAATATAAAAAAAAAAAACACGTCCATGCAGTGTCATACCGTACGTTGTGTACATTGACGTGAAACGTATTTTATGCTTTTCTATATTGTAGCGTATAGTTGTGGTTTTTAATAGAAAGAAAAAACTCAATTCCACAAAAATTCACTTTCTATTCGTAAACACGTATTTCAGTAACGATGTCACCATTTTCAGTACATAAAAACGACTGACCGTCTAACGGCAGCCGACAATCCTTATATATTAAACAATATGGTTACCGCCTATCGCTTCCCGCCAACGAACGATGAGTCATCGATCAATGAATCATCATACGAGTTCGTTTCGCGATATCGTTTACAGTATTATTTTATTTTTAATCTTTACTATAAATTCGGCACACTCCACAACATTTTTTCGGCACACCGTGTCTTACAATTGAATTCATACCGCAACTGAGGTGGAAATTTATTGTTTTCAAGAAAGAAGGTAAATAAAAGTTATAACTTACGTGCATTTATTTCTATTTTTATTGTTTCGTTTATATTTTATTAGGTAACGTAGAAAAATGTATATTTAATAAGAAATTTCCACTTGACGTGCGTTACATACAGTTGACAGGCATGCCCTCATTTTTCCTCTCTCTTTCTATATATAGAAACTTTGCTTTCGAGTTTTTTGATACTCGTAAGTGATGGAAATCTCTGTTCGTAAAGATATGATGTGTTAAGAATAGTAAAAGACTAGTCACTATTATTATTATTATTATTTATAGATATTTCCGGATATTCTTCAGAAATGTATGTCTAGAACTTGTTAAGGACCATCTTTTTAAATTTTAACCGGAATGTCAACAAGTGTTAAACTAACCAAGTCGTCAATAGATAGACTGATACGATCTCTTAACCAATCGCAATTCTTAAAAAAAAATACTTGCAACGTTCGTGGCACACCAATTGAAAACCACTGGCGTGTAATATAAGAATCAACCAGAAAAAATATGCGAATCCATATACAAATGCAAGCCCTATATAACTTTTGATTATTTTCTAAATTCATATTTTAAACATACTGAAACTATCAGCAATTAGGCTTATAAGTTAAATCGATATCGTTTGAAATTTAACATTAATTTAAGTAATTGGTTTTTTCTTTTTCTCTATCTAGATATCTAGAGTATGCATCGAAGAATTGATACTTTACCGGGCACCTAATTGTCGTTTTTCTAGTTTTTTTTATTTTACCAAAGGGAAAGGAATTAAAATAACCCATACTTTTCTACGAAACAAAAATACGGTTAGGGTAGCTAAGCACATTGCGTGACTGGTCGAGTCGTTCAGAAAATCAATAATTATTTATAATTTGACAATTATATATAAATTTGTGCATTTGTTACTATTTTTATAGTTTCCTCCTATCGTTTTCTTTTTTTAATATAATATTACATAATATTTACGAAATAAACGTGTCTACGATAAAGTGCATTTATTCCAAGTATATATAAATATTATGATATGCGTGTTAAACAGTGTCACGTCTGGCACGTTGAACGTAAATCGAGATAAATGTGATTAAGTTATCGATTCATATGTGCGTTAAGCGAATATCATACTCGAGTTTGTTTATGTCTCTGTCTATTTAACAGGCAATATAGAAAAATAACACTGCGTAAAGCTAAAATTGTGACATTTGGGTTGACTTTTGAGTTAAACCATGTTACCAAATTCGACGAGAATTATATTTTCAAGTGCATCTCGTAGCCGTTTAATAGAATGTCGTTTGACAAAAGAGTAACAATGTTTGGAGATTTTGATTTTGTTTTAGATATCTGTTACAATTGTTTGTCAGGCGATATATTTCAAAAAAGTCTAAATAAGATGCACTCGAAAATATTCTTTGCTTCAAATTTGTTAACAAAACCGTGTTTAAACTCTACATTCAGCCCAAAAGCCATTATGTATATTCTACGTATAACGTTATTTTGATATATTGCCATATGACCGACAGATCGCATAGAAAATGACAATAAATGCGTGTGCGGCGTTTACTCAAGCTAATCATTAGTACGCACTGAAATTCGACGCGGTATATGTCGATATATTTAATCGTTAATATTTCGCGAAAATAGACCGTGTGTAATCAACTGTATTAAGTAATATATATATATATATTGTTTTTGTTTCTTGACCCTCATGCTCTCTCAGGGACATAAAGCCCGAGAACATACTGCTGGACGAAGAAGGTAAGAATAAACGTTACGCCGCTGTATTTGATTTACAGAGACGAAGCAAAGAATATATATGTATATAAAAGTGCAGTGCGACAGAAAACCAGCGTGAGAAAAGTCTCGGTTTATATTATATTTCGAAAGTTCATTTATTTTTGATAAATAGAGAACGTTTGACCCACCACGACTGGAAATAAACATTAGCAAATTTCAAAACTTTAATCTTTAAAATAACTATGTTAGTTAACCTGATATTCGACCACACAATAAAACTGCATTCGTCTCGAAATTGTTATTTATTTATTTTATGTCAATGTATTCGTAATCAAAAAATGCCAAATCGCCATACTATCTCTAACGAGCCGATTCGTATGTAATCGAATTCGTTAATGTGCATATTTCAATATGTACTCAATAAATTCATATAACATCGTAAAAACAACTCGAATTCGAGTAAATAATATTTTTGATAAATGCAATAAGAGGGTTCCAGTGCACAAAAAAAAAAAAAAAAAACAAAAAACAAGAAAATCGTTTTATTTACCACAAAACATCGTAATGTATCGTTTTTTTTTACAGGTCATGCACACATTACTGACTTCAATATAGCAGCTACACTTCATGATAAGAAACTAGCGTCGTCATTGTCCGGCACCAAACCGTATATAGGTATGAATATTGTTTGGATTAATATTGTTGTAAAATCTATAACGAAATAGGTTTACCGTTTTTATGTCGTACTTACAGTTTTATTTTCCGAAACAATAATTATTATATGCCTACTACCTAACAAATATTTCATAAATAAACTTATAAACATTCAAAATTGATCAACTTATAAATACTAAGGCTGGCTAAAAACTGGTAAACTTTTGTTTGGAATAACAATTTGAAGAGCAATCGACGTCATTTTGGATCGTAACCTATCTGAATTTGAAAACAATTCAACCCGAAAATATGTATTGAATTTAAAAATATTAAAAGTACATTATCAAAAGTTCAAAATACATTGAAGAAACGCAGGCAATTGATTAAAAACCAATCGATAAAATAATTATAATATTTTAAAGAAGTGCCGACAACACGCCGTAATTGAAACCCAATAAATGTATAATTTACAACAATTTAATAAAAATACTTGGAGGTTATTTGTATTTTAATAAACTACGAAATTATCCATGCACTAATTTATGTAATAATTGTTCTTTTTTAACTTCGTTGACATTATACATATGGTCAGTATTATATAAATCTTTTACGAATTCGTTACCGAATCATTACAGGTGGTAGGAGTGATTACGTGCAAAAATAACGAAAATACGTAACGAAAGCTGTACTATGTTGCTATGGAGCTTATATTGTTATGTTCAACTATGTACGATTATTTAATTATTCTTACAAACGAATAATGAATGTAATTAATTGAAACCCGTAGATATTATGTGTACATTCTATTTATGTACAATCCTACGTAGGTCTTTCCGGTCTTTTAGAGACGTCTAAGAATTATTTCTTTCTTATCCCCTGTTTCTGCCCAACTTTAACATAAAATGCCACTCCATAACAGATTCTATGCAACGTCACGTTAATACATGACGTTGCAAATACTAACTAGACTTGCTGACTTTTTTTTTATTTATTGCCTAAATGTATACGAACGTTTTATTTCCGAATTGACGAAAATGTTCATTGAAAATTATAATTAACCTAACTGAACGCACTTGGTGTGTCATTTGGCAGGGACTTCGATGAAAACTGGTTGTTACCGGAATCACTTTTTAAAATTAAATATTATTGATCGTGATATATATATATGTGTGTGTGTGTGTGTGTATTTTTTTTTTGTTCATACTAACAGCACCCGAAGTGTATTTGTGTTCGTTGGGCGAATGCGCCGGTTATTCGTATCCAATAGACTGGTGGTCGTTGGGCGTGACGCTTTACGAAGTCATGTCCAGGTGCAGACCGTACGACATCCATTCGGGCACGACGCCGCGGGACGTTCGATCCATGGTGATGAATTCGACGGCGTCTACGCCGATCCCACCAAAATGCTCGGAACAGTTGAGCGTGTTGTTTCAGAGAGTAAGAAATAAACAGTCGCTGTACACGGGACGATATTTAATCACATTAAAATGTAGACCGAAACACTAACAAAACGTTATAAGGACGTTATGTTGACGTCCTAAAAAATTCAAGAAAATCATCATAAAAATTATGCAAAAAAAAAAAATAAATAAATAAATAACAATTCGTTTAAAACTTTTCAATTCTGTCGAAAACCACAAACGTTTATTTATTTTTGTATGCGATTTTTGTCGATTGTGTCGAAACGTTCCGGGATGAATTTATGGAACGAGAATTTTTTTTCTATACAAAAGTATCTCGAGTTTAGGTTCGAGTGGATCATCGAGTATTTTAGAATTGTATGATTATTGTACATTTGAGTTCAATGATAAATTGCTAAATTCCAAAATTCTGAACAATCAAAACCTCCGAAAAAATCAAACATAAAATTAGTTATTGAAATTCGTTTGAAGAGTACAAAAGAAATCGCAACGAACAAACATACCAAAATACAAAAATAATAATCATTAACATCTGGTCTATAATATTACTACAGCGTCGAGATTGAAATATTCGTAAATAATACACCGAAACTATTTAGACTTCCTAATTTATGAATTTAAGTCATTACGTAAATAATTCCATTCGAAACGAGTGTAGAAAAACACACGAAAATTATCTTTTCATTCTCTTGTCATACTGTCACAATAATGACAGGGAAGTAGCTGCGGTATTGAAAAATGTATTTTTCGGACCGGTAAACGAAAAATTACGTTCTAATATAAAGGAAAAAAGTAATAAATTACACGATGGCGTGTTTCAACCTCACGCCCAACTTTTTTCTTTTGATAACCTAAAAATCGATTGTGTTGCTAGAAAATAATGTTCGTGGTTAGATCGATGCGTTTACACGACGTACCGTATAAGCAATTCTGTTGCAACAGAATTCTGTCGCGGGTTTGCTGAGACACGTGATAGGAGTGATGCGAATTACAGCGGAAACGGGGCAACATTATTATGCACACGCGTCGTATTAAGTATATAAATGTACAATCAATTAAAAATCATCTTATCAAGCGATTTGTGTTTACATGTAAGAGTGATTAAACATTTACAGCTAACTGTCAACATTTAGAAAACAACCTACGAGATTGTATCGAGTACGACTGTAATTCTAGGTCCTGCTGCGTAAACGATGTTTCACCTCCCTCTCCCCACCCCAACAGATAAAAAAAAATGCTTTATAAATATGTCACTGTGCGCAAAGCGAAGAACGTATAGAATGATGTTTTTTCTGAAAATTGTATTTTGTCCATAAACACTTTGTCGTGTAAGAAATTGAAAACATGTTTGTCATAACATTTTTTTCTAAATGTGTGAAGTTTGAATTTCGAAAAAACTACAAAATATATAATGAAAACAGAATGGTTATTCGAAAATAATGATTTATCGTCGATTTCAAACGTAAAAAAAAAATGCACCTCTAATGCCCAATCAAGTGATCCACTTGAACCGACATCCACAACATCCTCAACTCGCTACTTTTACTATTATTATATATTTGTCGTTATGGAAAAATAAAACGTGGTCGACGGAAATTTTCGTAAAGTAATCATTATAATTATGTATAAAAAATTTAAGTGTCTAATTGTGTCAAAATATTTTAATGAAATATACAATGTATTTTGATATGATGAGTCACTATGAACAACAAAAAATTTATTTCGTCAATTATTTTCAAAATTAAATCAATATTACAATATGGCAAGGAGGGGCGGGGAGGAATTCGTTTTTGAACAAACGAATTTGTATTTACAACGTACGCGATAAGGTGGTAATAAGAATATATATTCTTTAACCGTTTGCTTTTAAACACACGATTGCCAAAATAACAATACGATTGGATTTTCCTGTTTGTATTTATAGCTGTTGTGTATCAACCCGGAGGAGAGAATCACTACGGTCAAAAAACTAAAATCAGTGCCGTGCATCTCGCGATACAATTTCGCAATGATTTTAGAAAAACAAATCAGGCCGCCGTTTACTCCGCCGGTAAGATGTATTAATTATATATTGTAGACGACGTTTAAAAATATTTTCGTTCCGATAGTACTACTGCTGTATTATGTCTGGCGACGTGTTGTGTCGGTATATTTACAAAACTATATTAATACACTGAAACGGCTTGACGTGTTTAAACGATAACAATATGATAATTATCGGCGCCACGACGGACACGAAAAAAAATTAACGCAATTAAACCGGAAGTTTTATATTAAGCGAGTACGTCGTCCAGCTAACAAATGTCTCTTTATAAATTTAACGACGTGTTTTCGGTGAAATCCGTACGCGTTTCCGGAAATTTAATTCGGACACGACCCGACCAAATCCCAACAAAATAACCGACCGAGACCCCGAAAATAATGAGCAATACACCAACTGTAACACAATTCAACTGTAAAGTAAAATTTTATCGCGCGTACGAACTTGAACAGTTTTGGTACACCACTTGCCGACAGTAAAAATATAAACTCGATTTTTATTTCAACGTGCAACAAATGATTTTGTTCATTTCGCTCCTAATTTAGTATAATGTTTCATTTTAGTATACAATGTACGTTACCGTAAAAGAGACCGAGAAATCTGGACATTAGTTCTACTGTTTACTAATCGCACACGTTTTAAAATTGAACACATTTGTTTTCTTTGCTTCGTGCTTTTACTGAAAATGTTTAGTATGTACAATAAATGGTATAACGCGTTAAAAAATCATACGTTTAATGTTTAGCCGGTTAAGAAATTATATATACGAATTATACTATTATTATTTTAACTTTAATTCAAAACTATTTATATAAAATTTTTAAAAAAAATTTATTTTTATTTTTTGTTTATTTGTAGAAAATGAACTATTATGGTACCTACAATTAAACAATAGATTTTTTTTAATGGTATTTAAAAAATCCTCTTAATATTATTGTTATTATTGACTTATAAGTTTTGATCAGTAGTGAATTTATTGAATTAACTTGGTTTTGTCAACGTTTAAATGCATTTAATTGATATTTGGAAAATATTTACCCCAATGAAAACCATATATAAATATAAAACATATTTGTAATAATAATGTTAAAAATTAAAACAATGTATACTTTGATAAAAAAATTAATACAATATAATAAATAGGGGGGAGGAAGGTTAACATGTTTTACTTTTACACTTGATTCATTCAACTTTTACTGATATAAATTGTGTATCCTGTGATGTACAAAACATTTTTAGTGAAACCTAAAAAGAAAATTTTTTAAAAATAAAAGTTTTTTGCTCCAACTGAGCAAACTTATATTTGACTTGGGCTCAGATTTTTGCGGTGACAAATATGTTTGTTATGGCAATATTATGTGTTATGTTCAATGTAAGGGTAAAGAATGTGATATCCGGTTAAACTCGACAATACCCAAAGTAGAAGATTATTTACCGTCAAGATAATTTTATTCAAATTTTAATCGAATTGACACGATTGGTTTAATACAGTCGTTGAAAAATATACGAACAGACAGACACACAGACGCGTGTCACACGTGCTATACAAACGAGTATATAGATATGTAGGAATGCGATGTAAAACACGCGATGTAATCAATAGAAGAACCGAACGAAAAATATTGATTGTACATATTGTTTTATACTCTCGAATGCTATTTTGTATTTTCTGACAAATAAATAAATCAAATTCGTCCGGCATTAAAAAGACGTGTACATCCGATGGCCGGCGCGACAGTTGTCGTCCGTGAACAACGTGTTCATTATATTTTAATCGAATCCGCTTGTCGTTCGATTCGTTTTCCAGAAAGACAGGCTGAACTGCGATCCGACGTTCGAGTTGGAAGAGATGATCGTCGAACCGAACCCGCTTGCACCGAAAGCCTAGGCGGTTAGCGAAACAAAGGTCACTGCGAACTTCCATGACAATCGAAGTGCGTAAACATTAATTTTACATATATGCATAATACATATTCATCTAATGTCATCGTCCGTATTTGTAATGTTCTCCTATATTTGGGTCCGTGTACAATAGGATCCCGAGATCAGCAGACAACTGCAACATTTCAAGTGCTATAACCGCGAAAAGGAACTGGAAAGACGAGAAATGGAACGAAAGGAACACGACTGGGAGCAGGAGCTGATCAAAGCCATGAACGCTTCAACACTGCCGGCGATGTACGTATACACCTATATTATTATTTGAAAAATCGATTCAACTCGAATTTCATTATTTTCGAGAAAACAAAATATTTAGTGAGCTACCGAACGCTTTGGATTCGAGTGAGCTACTTAGTAAAAGTTTTAAAAATTACGTGTAAATAATCGCCAAATCTTAGATTCCCTAACGCTCGGAATCTAAATTAAAATGAATTACATACAAAATATGTTTTAACGGCTTTTGGACACCGTTCAATGTATTTTGAGAAATAACAATGCGAACGCTGATCGTGTTTGTCAAAATGTCATTCTGTATTAAATTTATACAATAATAAAATATAAATTCAAGACATTTTAAGACAGCCAAAAATCTTAGGTAAAAAAAAGTTTTCCGTACGTCAATACACGTTAAATCTTGTTTTCAAAATCAATACGTATTTTACAATATATATATTTAACATTACATAATGCGGAGTACGAAGTAAAAAACGTTCAAAAAAAGTCAACATTATTTTTGATTTGTTTAATTCTTATATTTACAGTATAAATGTTTGCTAAAATATTTTATGACGTCGTTTCGAATATAATATCGAATACGATCGATACAGTATAATATAATTTAATATATTATATCATATTTCAATTTTAGTTGTTATATAATTTGTTTATTTGTTCCATGCGTTTAAAAATGTACTCGACTGCACTGACAAAGTTTCAAAATGAATATTTAGATATACGATAATATATTATATAAAGCGGAATGTTTTGTGTTTCTGTCACACACTTCGTCATAGGGTAATAGACCTGATCGGTATGGTTGTAGGTTGTCATCTGAAAGCGTTCGGCCATTCTGGATGAACGTGACTATTTTCAGCTATCCTGCCCGTCCCATTTGTTTTTAAGCCACTTGTTTAGATACACATATTTGGAGATTTACAGTTAACGCAATAACGACTATTATTGATTAGTGAAATAGTATGGTTGTCAATCATTTTGTTTTTGGATCTTCGCGATCAACAAGCAAAGTGTCGTATGGAGAACAGAAATATAGTTGTAAATAATATGAAAACGTTTTGAATGGCGACAAACGACGTTCTTTGCAAATTTATACAATCGTATCACGTTATTATATCAATGCTCGATCGACAATGATTACGAGCAATATTTACAAAATTAATAATTAATATTAAATCAATGCGTAAACGCTATTAACGAAATATTTATAATATTTTGTAACGATAATTATTGTATGGAAAGTTAGAAAATTGTTTCGTTCATTTGTCGTTATACTGTTTGGTGACTTTTAAACATTTTTCTTATCGATATTCCGTCAACGAATCGGACGATGAATTATAAATATACAAAGATATACGCAATAGCGTCTTATTAATTTATAAATAGCGTACGATTAATTCAAGTTAAAAACGAACAAAACAAAAATAATTAACATTCCGCCCATCAAGGACCGATTTAATTTAAACTTATTGCAACACTTAAAAAAATACATCGTTTCAATAAATTTACCGACAGATGAAATAAAATATCCAACATTATTTTCGATAAATTTAATTAAAAAATAATAAAAAACTTCAAAAATGTTTATTTTATTTATTGTTTATTTAGGTAAAACGTGCGGATAATGGTTTTAAAAGATAAAAATTAAATTTTTTAGGGCGCACATAATACAAAAAAAAAAACAATTAAAATTTGATTAAGAATACAAAAAAAAACCCGTAAGTCTCATCAACCGAGCACAATAAAAACGCGTGTCCACATGTGAGAAAAATATACAACGTATAATTGTATAGACAATCACAGTTGAAAAATTGTATATTTACAATTGTGCCAATAGAAATTATTTTTATATTCCCATAAGCAGTACGCGTTTTCCAACCTTTCAGAAATGCCGTTTTTATTTTTAAGGATTTTAAGAGAAATGTACGTTTCACCATTTTTTTTTTGAACAAAACAAAAACAAAAGCAAATAAAATATTTTATTTTAACAAAGAGTGGTGTAATTATGAATAGTTAGTAATGAAGAGCTGATGCGAATACGATTGAAAATGTTTTAATATTATTACTATCCAAAAGTAAGGTGACAATAAGATTAAAATCAAATTATTCACAAGAGAATTGGAGACAGTTGGCGTCATATATGTCAAATTTCTCAAACTAGATTTTGACATTATTGTCGTACGTTAAAACGAGAGGACGACAATTGGATTGCTGTGCATACCCTGCTATTGTCAGAGACATCAAAAAATACGTGTGCGTAAGTACTTCGCGAATCGAAAACTTCCCTCGATTTATAGCCAAAAACCATTTTATGTGCTCAATGATTTGGTGAACAATTTTATTTTGTCTCAAAATCCTGTTTCGGGCATTGATCATATTTTATACATATTAAACTTAATGATATAAAAATAATAAATATATCGACAATAATATATGAAACGTTGAAAATTTTTGGTGAACAAGCAACAATTTTTTCACCAAGATTTTTCTTTTTGTCAGAGTTAATTAACAGAATTAAGTTTACCAATTTCCGAAATTCTTCTCGACCGAAATATCTACTGTGACGGCGGGTCCTGAAAGGATTAAACTGGTTAGTGACATATTTACGCCGCAGTACTGTGGATCAATCCCTCTTCCTCTCACCCCCCAAATAGCCATTAGCTCGTGATTGTATATTATAATTACAGCTCTCCAATATTTGCAATTTTGAATTGTTATTGCGTTTTGTTTTTTTTCCGTTCAACTGGATTCTGTTCAAAACGAGTTATAAATCGGATTTAGGAAAAACTTCCACATGGACATTATGAATTTTGCATATGATCTGAATACTTGATCATCGCGTCGAGCGAACGTACGCATAAATTACCTTTTACGCTGTATAGTAAATTAGTAGTGATAAAAAAAAACCCACCAGAAGTCTCCTAACCACCATCCGATGTATAACGGTTTTTGTTTAATACGAGAACGGTGCTTTTTACTTTTCTCATGTTTTTTATTTACGGGGTATAACATTGTACGTACCGTTTGTCCGCCATTATCCTTTTTTGGCTTATGTACATATACATTATTAAATCATAAGAACACGCATTCCACAAAACTTCCGAAGTAGAGTTTTATTTTTATTTCACCAATCTCAACCGCATATTTGCATTCACACATATTTTTATTGTCGATGATTAGAAAGTGAATTGCTATAGGTAAATGACGTGGAAATATATACGTTGTTCAGAAAATCCAAAAAAAAAACCCCTTATCATAGAAGTACTTATAATAAAAAAATGAATTAATTCGTAGTGATGATTCGGCGGCGATAATTTCCGTGTATTTCAAGACGTATACGACAAAATAAAAATTATACTTTGACGGTTACGAAAAATAATACAATCTGCTAATTAATTTTCTATAATATAATTTTCATTTTTTTTTTTTTTTTTAAATTTTGATAGTAAATTGAACACAAATGTATCAGTGGATTTTAAAAATACAATAGACTACCTTGTCACTTACGACATAAGAGTGTAAAAATAGGTTTGTAAAAATGAAATATGACTACTACAACGATTCGCCTTCTGACCATCTTGTCATAAAACATTTGTTGGACCAGAGAAACACGACTTCCCGGGCAATTGACGAGCATTGTTGTTTCTTCCCGTGAGCGCATTGGAGATTATTTTGTTTTGTTTCCGCAGTGTCTGATGTTGGTATATTTTATACGTATTGTGTCGAAAACGACCGGAGACATTCTCGTTATTACGGCGTCCGCAGATATTAATCGATTGTAGAAACTGGGAAAACACCATTGAGAAACTATATACAACGCAGAGCCGCGCGACGTATTGTGTGTCGATGATGAATGCAAAAGTATTGCGCAATGCATTGTTCGAATTCGCGTGACAGCAGTGAGACAAAGGAAAGAGCGTGCTGCGGTGAAACGTACGCGAACCTAACCTTTAAAATTTCGGCCGACGATATAACTTCGAATCTTACGAAATAACAAAAACAAAAGAAAAAAAGTACATCATACGTCTTCGCGAAACGTCTCGTAATGAAGTGGAAAATAGACCACGGAAATCCAAATGACGTTATCCGAAAACAAAAAGAATTTAATTGTGATAGGAAAATCGTAAAACGTTACGTTGCGTTCGTTGACGTATTTTTTCTTTTGTATGTTTTCGCGTTAGCGTGCCGGCCATGGTGACCGCGGACAGGGGCGGCGATCTGCTGACGGTGCCGATGATCACCAACGAACGGCGACGGTCCAGCTGCAAGCTGAACATCTCGCCGGTGAGCATCCAGACGAGGCTGTCCGCGGCGGCGCAGACGGAAGCCGCCGGCAGCTGACCGCCGAAACGCCGCGGGACGTCGCCGGACGACGGCGACGACTGACGCGCGCGAGCGGCAAACGACTCGGGGACGGCCGTCGCGACGCGTGTGACTTTCATCTCATCTCGTCGGCCGGTCCGCCCGGACGCGAACTACATTGTTTCGTCGTCTCCCGTTCGTCGCGGCCTTTCGATTTTCGAAGGTCTCTGACTGCGGACCCTCGAAGAGCGTTTTTTTTTTTTTTTTTTAAACGGAAGTTTTAATCGCGTCACGTCGACGTTTGAACTGCAAACTTATGACACGCTGAAGCGCTCAGAGATCCGGCGGGGCAGACGATTTTCCGTAAATTTCCTTTCCGATCAACGTACACGACAACCACTATCTAGTAGACGTCATTCGAACATAAACGTTTTAAGTTTCCGCCAAACCATGCGGTTACTATCACCGCCACCGGAATCGTCAATTAATAATTTTATTTTTAAACGAAATATTGAACACTGGCATCAAAAGCATCTTCTTCGTCCATTTAGTTCAGTTCTATAGCTCGGCGAAAAATATAGGATGCAATTTGAAAATCAAAAGTTTACACATGTTTAGGATTGAAGGAGTGATGGGGATATATTTTTCCAAGCGGTCTTTAAATATTCCTTTAAACGATATAATAATAACAAAAAAAGAAAAAAAAACGCCGAGGTGGAATTCGTTTTGAAATTCTGGCTGACGATAAAAAAAATCACGCTGTACAACACATCGTACGATTTCCAGTCGAGATTATATTTGTGTATAAAAATATAAAAAACATAGGTACTGCCACGTTATCGTTACATGTATGTACATATTGTCCGTTGCCGCACGGTCTTTCTGTAGTGTTTGAAACTTTTGTAAAAAAATCAAAAACAAAATTATAGTCTCAATCGTTTAAAACGATAATATTTCTTCGTAGATAAGGAAAATGCAATTTTTTGTTTTTTGTTTTTATTGTCACTAATATTAATTAACACGCTACTATTTTAATAATATTATATGTCATAATGTGTAAAAATCCTTTGTAAATACGAATTATTTTTAAAATAAATCACTTTTTCTTTTCCGAGTAATACAAATGAAATGCGCTTTAAAACCTAAATATGTATTTAAATAGCAACATTTTGAAATCGTTATCAACTTTTTTCTCATTAAAAAAAAAAAAAAAATGTTTTTTAAAATTGATGAAAATGTTATAAAATGTAATAAAAACGAAAATAAAATAACCAACGATTACATAAGAATCGAAAATTTGCAAAATTAAAGTTTCAACCAGTCAATCAATAAGCCATGTCCGACAAGACGCAATGGGAAAATGGTCTCGTTATCGATTCAATGTCCTGGCGTTAACGAACAATAATGTAATGTTATGTCCACGGTGCTAAATCCGCGTACCATTTAAACATCAATTGTAATAAAAAATGTGCTCGTATTATAATTGTATACGAAATAAACGAAATAATCCGAAAACCCCGTGTACAGCATTTTTTTCGGCCAACACGAAACGTTGGTTTTTATTTTCCAGGCACAGCTGAGAGTTACATAACACAGACGCTTACGCGTGTGGACTTTTTTTAAGTCATACAGTTGATCGCGTTCTTTTTTTTCTTACGAGACTAACGAAGGTACTTTATTTTTGTTTCGGACTTTTATCAGTGAACGTCTCATATTTATAGGCGCACATCAATTACCCGCTCCGACCGTTTGTATACAACGCGTTTACCGAAAACACGCGGACAATAGCCTAGCTAAAGTTTACGACACTACGTTTTTTCACGTGACACGTGATACATATATAATACGTGTATGTACGTACGCAGGACGTTTCAGATTTTCCCACCCGGCCGAACGATAGAAAGGGAAGAATATACGAGTTACGGAGGAGAACGGAGGACGTAAGGAAATCGGACGTGAACCAAAACGAGGTGTTTTAATTTTTTTTTTTTTTATTTTTGTCTCATCCGAATTTCGTGCAACGCGTGCGTTGAAATCGTAAAAATTGTAAAAAAAAAAAATAGACGCGTTGATTTGATAGGAAACTCCACTGATTTGAAATCGATACATATTATATTGTAAGCATCGCAAATCGAATTAAATCAAATACAAACGAATAAAAATGGTTTGTTACGATAACATTAGAAAGAAAAAAAAATCTTAGAAAAACGTGACCCTTACGCGATGTGACCTCTCTCCTATTATACTTTCTTTCGGTAGCTTTAGTTTGACGTTGAGAACTTCTCGTTTTAAAACAAACAAACAAAAGAAAAACTACCAAAAATATTTCAACTTTATCGTTCCGTCTTCATCTGTAAATTTTCCCGTTATTTCTTGGTTTAACACGCACGAAATATATTCCCAGCAAACAAACGCGGTAAATCCATAACAGTTTTGGTCGTCTTTATATTAACGTCGCCAGCTCCGGTGCATTGGCCACGACGAAAGCGTGCTGTTAAACAGCTTTAAATATAAACGTTTCTATAAACAAACAATGACCCGAGACATTTTCCCATAGGACCAGTGGCGTAACAAGAGTATGGCGAATTGTACCTACGCCAGGGGCGCCAAATCGTGCTTCCTATAAAGTAGTATTTTTATTCTAACCTTCAAAACGAAATTTTTCCATTATACTTTTTGAAATGTGTATGATTTTTCTAATTGTACACACTACGTGTGAATTTATGATGAAATTATGAAAATAACACAAGGGAATTCCAAATTGTTTCATTAATTGTTGTTATCAGCGTGTAACGCGTGCATTGCATTATACATAAAAAACATTTTTTCAGACAAGTTTAAATAACGACTAAATTTGTATTTGACGGGGTGTGTGCGCACTGCCTACGTATGAACATCGAGTTAATCGTATCGCTATTTCTTGGCCGTCTATGGGCATTGACACGTTAACAATTTTTACATTTTACTGTTCATGACTTGATTTTTAATATAATATTAAACTATATGAAACTACCTATATAAACATTTGATATTGTTTTCTCAATATTTTAGTAATTTTAGTATATTGGTATAAACATTATAAACCTATTGTAACTATGTTAAAGTAATGTGAAACGGCATATTGTCTCAAATTTGAAAATTTTCCATTTCCTGATTATCCATATATTATCTATATCTGATTATATCTCATTTTTTTTTTCTTTTAGGTATTCAAAAAAACCTTCAGGTGTTTGGTTTCAATTTTTTCAAAAGGCGCTTTTTTCTAAATTTGCCAGGGACGCTAGTGAGTCTTCCTACGCCACTGCCTAGGACGGTGGCGATGTTTGTGTACGCATTTTTAGCGATTTTCGGATCAACAATTAGAACTATTCTAGCGTACAAACATTTCAACAGATACAATAAAAATGATAGCGAAACGACTTATAATATTTTAACGATAAAATGTATAAATTGTCGTTCCATTGCCACTTTTGACTTCGTGCATATCTACGAGATCGCGCCGATGACGTGGACCCGCACATGTGCAACTGTTGCAGAATTGTCTGCTCGGAGCGCGGCCGTCTCATCCGATGGTTTACATTATCGAAACAACAGGAATGCTGAACCACCTCGACAATTATTACATAAACGAAACCTATAGAACAATGGGCGAAAACGTCATAATCAGATTTCAGGAGCTAAAACAATTTTCCAATTAATCCTATTACATTGGCTGAATTATACACAACGTACATCGTTGGCCCACAGAAAAAAAACTAATATAATTACGAGATAATTTCGTTTTACAAAAATGCATTTATATAATAGAATCGAACATGTTTTAGTTACAATGCATCTACTCGTTCATAAATTGTATATCTGCAACGAGTTATATCCATTTTTTTTTAAGTTTTACATAAATACGGTTGGAGTATTAAATATACTGTGATTTTATATTTTTTTCAGATAGAAAATACTTTGGCGACTATGTAATAGTATCGTCTTTAATAGAAAAATATGAAAAAAATATTTTTCCAACCTAGCAACTGTAATATTATATTAAATAAAATGAGCTCGACATTATTGCCACCCAAAGATTTTTAATTAAATCGTTTTGGAACAATTTCGTTCTAATAATAGTATGTGTACGTGGATCGAAAACAAACTTCAAACAAATACTTCACATCACTAACGAAAAAATTCCGATACAAGTATACTATATATGAGTGTGTGTATAAACAAACGCATTTAAAATGAAATATTTGTAATCTAAAAAAAAAATAATTATTTGATCATATGAGAAATCCAATAAATTTTCAGAGGGAATGACAAACATTTTTAATTTGTTCTACATTCGATTTAAGTTACAGATGAAGAAAATTTGATGTCATATTTTTAATTAAATAATCTAAAATATAATTGTTTTTTAATTTTTTGGAGACATTGAAATCCAATAATCATTTGAAACATACTATTCAACTGCGATTTATCCACGTCTCTACTCCATTCCCGTTAATACTGTTTTTATTATTATTATATATTTATTTTTATTTTAGAGAGTTGTTAAAAAGTGTTTTAATTAAAGTTGTAGGAAATAAAAAATTGAAGAAAACAAATATTGGTTTTATATTAAAATACGTACTCACGCACTGTTTTTTCAAATCGTTCGACGGAAGAAAATACTCGTTAAAGAATCATATACTCGTATCACACACATTGTGTATATGTGACACCGATATAGTGTATACATACGTATAAGAATCCAGTGGCACAACAAAAGGGAGTCCTCGAGTTCAGACCCCCCCCCCCTTGAGAATTTCTAAAGTGGAAAATAGTGTAATTTATTTATTTGCAAACGTCGATTAAATTTTTCATAATCAATTTTATGGTTTCTTTTGTTTTATGGGTTTCAACATCAAAAAAGTACATATTTTTTTTAACTGTACATTTAAATTTTAATATAAAAAAATAAAAATTATCTTTATTGTATAAATCGGAGTTTCATATTATTCCAAGACCCCACCCCTTTGAAAAATCCTGGGTGCGTCACTGTACGAATCTATACAACTTGGCGTACGAGTCAAACTATTATTATTCGAATCGTCTGCACAAGCAAATTTCTATATAAATTCACACGAAATTCGTAATACAGATAATAAATATATATATAATACTCAAATTTGGAATAAATAAGTAGAGGAGCACAACTTAATGATTTAAAAACTGAGTTCCGAGTGCAAACTTATTTAACATAAACCCGTGGGGGGGCCTAACATAAATGCCACCACATTTCCCTCCCACAACAAGACTAATTTTAAAAAAAACTATATTTTAGCTGCATACACATAAATTTAAAAAAAAACGATAAATGATATGTGAAAACCCTAGCAGTGATAACAGAAACTAATAACATTGCATTCAGCGAGCACACTAGGCCACAGAGATACGTACAATAATTTATTGTACATATCTGTGCAATATTGCACTACGCACAGGCGGACAAGTAAAAATGGCATTTGCTTCTCAATAGTATTGAGTTCGCTACGCGAGCGTTTATTAAGTGTACGTTTAAAATTAAAATAATCGTGTTAGGTTGTTCCATCAGTAAACCTAACAAATCGTTTGTGAACAGAAATTAACTCGAACACGGCAAATGTCTCCGACGTTCAATATAACCGTTAGGCTAACGCACAACGCTCTCTGTTTGGGTTTTAACAAAGTGAATGTACGAAAGTAATAACCACCAACGGGTTAAAGGCGAAAAAACAAGAACAATAGATCATAAAAAACCCAAAGTTTATCATGTTCGTTGATTGTTTAAATAATTCTTTAAAAAATTAAAAGCCAAACATTTTGTTTTGTTTTTTTAATTCCATACAATTTGTTATACTCTCCTGTCACCCGTTTTATATCAAATTCGTACATTATACTTGTCAAAATATACAGTTTTTTTTTCAAAACACATAAGAAATTACAACTATAAAAACGTATAATTCACGTAAGTCGGTTAAACATATAAATTGTGAAATTATAATTCATATCGTAAACAAAAAATATTTATATATATTCGCCGTACAGACAGTATAGTTGCTATGTACATCAAATTTTTTTTTTCGTCGTTAGATAAAATATTTATTGAATTCATTCCTCCGCTACCCGTTGACCGCCCCAAAGCGAAGAGGGAGTGTTGACGAACAATTTTTTTTTCTACAATTTTTTCTTTAAACATTCTTTTCTATGTCATTAAAAATATTTGATAATTATTCAATCAAGAGCAAAACAATGGCAAACAAGATGGCCGATACAATGCCACAGGTAATATAATATATATTAAATAGTTTTAAATAATCGTATTGTAAATACTTATTAAGGAAAAGGGTAGCGTGCATTTATTTGTTTTTTATGATTATACGCTAATACGAGCGATTTTCACGACCAGAAACTACACTTTTTAAAGTTCTAACTGTATACGTATACTGGGTTTAAAATATATCACACCCGCCTCTTCAAAATTGATGCAATATTCGCGATGACGACGTCTTGAATCTTCTTGGTGGGTTCTCAGGTATAGCATTGGAGTTTAGTTGGGAAATTAAGAGACTATGGTGGGAAGAAAGTCGTGAACGAAATAATTTGTAGAGAAGTTGTATCAAAAACAGTGGTTATATGAAGGTCGGAGTGGAGAGTTTTATTAGAGACGTATTTTGGTGCATTAGTGATTAGTTTCAGAGTTTGGAAAGCTTGAATTTTATTGAGGTTAGAAGGTTAAGCTGCGCCTCAAATTTGGATACAATAAGTCCAGATAAGCATTAGTGAGATTTTATATAATATGGTTTTCGTTCGAAAGCTGAGAAGAGAATAAATGGATATACGGCGGTTGCTTAATAATAGACGTAATATATAATATATATATAACGATGAAAATACGTATTCGGAGCAAGACTACAAATTTCGTCGTACGCGCGTTATTCAATCGGATCATACTTTTAATTATATTAAAAAAAACAATATACGGCGCCTTGGTTACGTGTGTCTACGTATATGCAGTATTATTTTAACTGCAGTTTTATTGTTTATATATATATTACACTATACGCCGATCAACAGGTACCTAGCAACGGTTGTTGTTGTTACTCGCGAAGCTTCTGCAACAGGTTGCTATTGATAGTATAGTGTGATTAACGTTTAATAATTATTGTTTAACTTGTTTATACCGTTTGCAATACGAAGCGTGTCTGTTTTCTCGCCTGTGTATTTTTTATTCCCACTCAATGTCTCCTCCCTTATCTACTTTCTGACGGTTTTTCGTGCACAACGATTAAACATAAATTATGGTGTGCGACAGTGAGAGAGCACTTTTATTATTTTTTTAATTTCTACTTTCAAATACTCTAAACAACTCGAATGTGGTGTATGCAAGTAACTGTTCATACTATGAATTTCATAGTGGGTATTCGTTGCGTACTAGCTTTGTTGGCGCGTTGTTAACATTTCTTTTATATTTATTTGTTTACGTATAAGTTATATTGTGATTTGAATTTCCATTCTGAAAGGTGGCGCCCATTACTACTGGCCAAAAAGCACGCTGCGCAGTTGCAGATTGTCAATTGAAACAGTTGTCGCTTATGCGTAGCCTGTTGAAACGGTGCGTCATATGCGATGCGCGCCGACCTTTCGGAATAGTTCTGAAATGTTTGGTATGCAAACAAACGTTCCACCGCCTTTGCATCACAAAGGAGGTGATGTGCAATCGTGAATCCGCTGACGGTTCGCACGCGCCCGCCGGGGTATGCGTGGATGGTGTTCGCGAACATTTTCCCGCGAACCCAAATACTATTACGACGGTGGCAGTGTACGTGAACATTCGCGAACACTTGGCGATGAACGCAATCGAAGTGCAGACGGAGGACGCAACAGGAGCGCAGGTGGATGACGCGACAGAATCGCAGGCGGAGAACGCAATGGAAGCACACGCAGAGAATGCAATCCAAGCGCAGACGGAGAACGCAACGAAAGCGCAGGCGACGAACGACACTGTTTCGCCGAAACAGATAACATCGATCGAATCCGTGCCGGGTTTCGAGTGCAGTCGTGTTGAAAAGATCACGTGTTCAATATGTAAAGTAGAGTTCCACCACCTTTGCGTCGCAAAGGAGATGATGTGTGATCTTGAACCCGCCGACATCCCGCACGCGTCTGCCGGAGTATTCGTAGATGGTGTTCGCGAACATTATCCCGCGAACCCAGATACTACTACAATGGTGGCAGCGGACGTGAAAAGTCGCGAACACGTGGCGGAGGACGCCATGAAAGCGCGGACGGAGAACGCGACAGAAACGCAGGCGACGAACAAAACTGGTTCGCCCGAACAGATGTTGTCGATCAAATTCGCGCCGTCGACCGAGTGCAGTCGAGCTGAAAAAATCACGTGGTCCGAATATTTTGAATGTCTAGTAAACAACACGTCAGAGGACGAAAAGACAAATCTGTTGGGGGCGATAGCGCACGCCTCGCGGCCGGTTCCCATGATCAATGCACGCAGCTCATTGACGCGAAAAGATTATCAAGAGTTGAGCTCGGCATGGAACGTGGTGCCATTAGGAAAATCTTCACGCTGTAAGAAACCGTATAAAATAGTGGTGCATTCTATGACATTACGAAACACAGCACACCACGGATTGAAAAGGGTTCGGTTCGGCCGCGACCCGTCTTTAATGTCGGACCGATAAGGAGCGTTGCCGCGCGTTAGATAATTAAGCAGTTGCTTTTTGATTATGTTTTTGCCTTTTTTCTTTAATTCATTGTTTTTGATTTACATTGTTTTTTTTTTTAATAATTTATTATTTCGAATGTTTATGAATTATTTTTTTCTAATCATCATATTATTACCTTATTGTTTATATCGACTAATTTCTTTTTGAATTTTTTTTATCGATTATGTAAACAATATTTCTCTAAATAAAAATATAAAAATATTTGTTTTTCCGGAACACAGTGTATATTTTCAAATAAAAATATATATTATTGAGCTAAAAGAAATTACGGGCTCAAACGAGGAATGCTGATCATTGGGGTCGAAACCATGATTCATATAATTTTTATATTTCGTTACATTTAAAATAAATGATGATTGCGCCACTGATCGGAAGAATCGTTTTCCAATCATTCATACTAGCCGTTTAACATTTGAAAACGACGTCTTTCGCGTAAACCCGGTTGACCTTTGAAACTCGGTCAAATATTTGTGTTAGATTTTTTTTTTGTCCATCTTGAAATTTGTTTAGATTATAAAAAAAAAATAAGAGAAAATCAGACGGTAACGTAGATCCCGTGAACCCGTACTTGGGTATGTGCATAAGCATATCATCGTTATGACTTAGGTGAGTGTTCAGTACTATTAGAATTCGTAATAACGGCAACACATTCTTCATATACCATTTAATTTTTTAAATTTTATTGCTCCAAACCCTGTCACGTACTCTATTACATTATATGTGTATTGAAGCTCAGCAATGTCAATTATATAATTATCGCTATGCTGAACCATGGAATAAACAATTATTTATGTTGTTTATTCCATGTGATTTGTAGTTTTAGTCTGTCTCTCTCCCTAGAAGTTGATATTCGTTTTCTCTCTCCAAGCGCAGTCTATATCTTTATCTATGTCCATGAAAAATAAATACTACAATTTATTCGTCCAAAAAAAAAAATCCTCATGGGTATTTCTCTTTTACACATAACTTTGTTCTGTACTTCTTTCTCTAATCGCGGTCTATACATTATAGTACAGAGCGATACTTTTTTTCCGATCTTTTAGGTTATGTTTTTTTTCCATTATCTTCCCACGGAAAATATAAAACAGGCTTATTGTATAGTCCGTTCCTTTGTTAACTTATCGTATATTGCTGACGTTTATTTTCGTAATATTTGCTGTCTTGAGTAATCGACTTCTGAACATAAATATGTCGCTGACACAAGAGCACGTCGTGTGTGCGTTCTTTGAACATTTAATGATGGCTAGTTATGGAAAAGCAATAGATTTGATGGTGATTTTACAAATCGTACTGTAAACAATTATAAATATTTAATAATCAGCTTTTATTTTTTTAGGAAAAACAGCATTCAGAGGGTGCATGCCGTACTTGGCCCAAGTCGTTGATTGATGTTTTATGTGACTTTGTCTGGGCCGAAGAGCGTTATTTGAGTACACGGTTGGAGCCAGTGAAAAACCAAACGGATGTGCGAAAGAACAATGAGGTATAAATCACATTTTTTAAATCACACATTATCAATACAGTTTACATACTTTTACTGTTTTTCGTTATAGAACTATCTAGATTCGGTGTACAAAGATATGTTTCAAGAACTTGAAAAAATCATATGTAACACCAAAGAATATTTTACAAAATTGATTACTACGCTTAAGCATTACATATCTATTAGACTCAGACTGTTTATATTCTATGATCAATTGTATGAAGTCGGATCATCAAACAAATACATTGATTTTGACAAGCTATCAAAAATCATGAACAATATTCAGATTGAATTTAGTAATCCACAGCCCATGGATGAAATATTGAACATGTTAAAGTAAATTAAAATTATATTGCCTTAGAAGTGTTAGTAAAACATTTTTTGTCATTGTCCGCCATATATTTTTACATTTTGCATTTTGTGGTCGTATAGTTTATAATTTATAATAACTTAAGAAAACATTTGATACTCTACATACGTTTTTTTAAACATTTGAATTTTTAACATAAGTTTGATTAATTTAAAATTCTGTTAAACTCTTCTGTTCTTTTTAGTACATTTTATTATAAGTAAAATGTACTCATTACTTTTATTTTAAGTATAATTGAACTGGTGCAAATGTGTATGATAGAAAATAACAAAAAATATGTTAACATTCACATGTGCTTATTCTAATAGCATTAAATATACTCTTGCAGGTTTGAAGTTCGGTGCATGACAAAATTTTTGGAATGTCATTTGCATTTAGAGAAATGGGCGTATGTGGAATCATTACGTTGCATGAAGAAAGCAAGTGATATTTTTAATTTATGGGAATACATATATCAAAACTCAATGGTAAAATTATAGTTTAAAATATTTACATATTACTATGTTTATTGTGTGACAGTTAATTGAATTATAACATACATAAATAACTTAATTAGTTGATTAAATAAAATATTTAAGTTTGTTTTTTTTTTTTTTTAGTCTTGGCAATTTGGCTCATTCTTAGATAAAAATAATTTACCGGCATTGTTTGTGTGGTTCAAAAAATTTAAACTCATGACAATCTCAAAATTTACTTTATATTTTTATGCAGTACTTTTACAATCAGTGACATTAAACGAAATGAAATCTGTGTGTAGTATTTATGATCTCAACTATTTTTCCAAGTGAGTATAGTTTATGTATTAAGTAGGTAACTAAATTATGCATTTTTATAGCTATTTAAAAATTTGGATTTTAATTAGATAGTTTTGGAGTCAAATGAAACTATTTTACTATTCATGAAATCTAAACAAACTATTAATAATTATTACAAATTAACCTAATTTGTTTTTCTTAACAGGTACAAATCAAATTTGACACAATTACACCTATAAATATTTATGATTATTTTGCAAAGTCAATTTGCACACTTTTCTTGTATGATAATATTTCTATAGCTACATATCTTGTAAATTAAGTCAATAATTTCAATTTTTCGATTTTCAAAGCATAAAAAATACTAAATAGTTTGGTTTGAAATTACGAATAGTTCAGTAAAATTAATACTTTATGTGAAAACTTGTAATTTTATATAAATACATTTTTAATTGATAATTGAATTTAATAACAATAATTAAGTATATAAACTATTTTTTCTTCTTCTTATAACCCTTATTAATAAGTCTGTTAATTTTATTATGTAAATGGTTTAATGAATACAATTAGTTAATCTAATAAATCTAAATAAAAAAACAGATAGTAATAAAATATTGTTTGTTTTTACAGTGTATTAGTAAATTAAAATACAATTTTTGTGTTTTTAGTATGCAAGAGTTGCAAAAGAAGTCTAAGGCTCAATCTGTTACATTGGTTTTTGATACATCCAACCTCCCTGATTTTAGAGGCCCTGGATATGTTAGCTCGCAGGCAAAAGTGAGACCACAAGCTAAATATCAAATAATGTTGAGTTTTCCAAAGGTATTAAAATTATTACATGTTTATTAGTTTCAAATGATATTTGTTCAAATTTATTTGATTACAGGTTCCATTCAAGTTAGAGGTTGTTGGAACATTTGATAACAACAAATAATGAAGGAGAAATTTCTATGAATAAAATTGAATTCATTATTGTTGACAAGGTGTGTTAATATATCATATTTTATATTGATGATGAATAATGATTATAATAAATTGTACAACTAGAATAGTATACTTTTTTATTTATATTTATTATTATTATTACTGTTTTAATAGTAAATAAAATTAACTAATTATTTTTAAAAGTTATAATAGTATGTTATGTATAATATTATAAATAGATAATAATAATAATCAGTATATAACTAATAATATAACAAAATTTTTATTTTTATTTTTAAATCCTATAAATATCTTTAAGATTTTCAAGGTTAATTAATTTTGAATTGAAATTTTTTCATCTCTGATCTATAATTATATTCTATTTTGATAACATCATTTACAAGTCTAAAAAAAAACATTTTGTAAAACTGATTTTTTTTTTATTGAAAATAGTCATGTTTTAAATCATCATTTTTTAAAAAATTAATAAAAATAAAATTATACGAATAAAAAGAAATTCCATTAATTATTTTTTATTTCAGACTGCTTACTTATTGATGAGAGTAGATTTGAGAATAACATTAATCTTGTTCTTTAACCACAAGCCTACAAATGAAGAGAAAGAAAAAGAAAATGTACTTGAGTTTGTTTCACTACTCAGATGCCATGGCTATTTTACTACACTCAATAAAAAGTCATAAAAAGAAAAATTACTACAGGTAATCAACTATTGAAAAAAAAAGTACTGAAGATAATTATCACTCAATTTGTTTTTAATGGATTTATCAATTTTTATAACATTATATTTTAAGAATGTGTAAAAATAAAATTATTAGACTGATAAAATTCTAATAAGTTAGGACTAAATTTTCATTAACAAAGATTGAAAAATAATATTAATAGACTGATAAAATAGACCATTTTTTAAATTTTTTTGTACTATTAATTTATGATATAAATATAATACAAATAGTTTTCTAAGCTTTATGCATTTTTTAAAATAATTAATTTTAGTACTAATAAATATCTACTTGATTGGTTTTGAAATTATGTATAATACCATGTTACAAAATCGTCCAAGGAATTTAGTTATAATACTTTTTTTTCCAAATGATTTTATTTATAATATTTTGACATAATACAAATTGCATTTTATTTGATAATATATATTTGTGTTTCTAAGAAATCGATTAAATATCTTGGCATTATAAATTAATTCGTCCAGCTCTACCATGGATACACACCCATTTTTCTTTTGATTTTTTTCGTATAACTGATTACGTCTTCGACAAAATCATCACTGTGTTCCTTTATAAATATTTGAACATCATCGCAATTTATCGGACGACCTGTAAGGAAAAAAAAATGATATGTTTACATCTTTGAATAGTAAAAGGTATTCGCAATGTTTCGTAAATAATGTTGCGTATATATATATGTGTGTGTGTACCGATCGTGTCTCGTAAAATCTCACTACAAGACTGCTCTGTAGGTTTAACGCTGTCTTGGCGTCCATCTTCAACATGAGTAAGTTCAGCCAATAGCCGTGTATGAACGGAGTGTCCGTGGGACTTTCGTGGGTTGTGTTTTTTAACGTGTATATCTGTCGAATTCCTTTGGAACAGAAATACATTCGGAGCAACTGTAAGTTGGCCGGTATGTGGAAGGTCTGTGTGTTGACAAACAACATCGGTTGGTGTATGTTCATGACAGGCTCCGATTTTAATGGAAACATCCAACCGTCGAGAATTACAGCAGCTCTTCAAATATTTATGTAAAAAAACAATAACCTTTGTATTTGTCAATCCGAAGAACGATAATTGTGTGTGTGTGTACGAAAAAAAAAAATATATATATATAGACGTGTTTTTTCGCGTTAAAGACGGCTGGAGGACGAAAGAGATTCTAGTTACGTCCAAGACATTTGGACAAAATCATTATAATAATTTTGGAATTCTACAATTGTTCTGTTTTACCGTTTGAAATCTAATGTTATCAATGTTTTATCAGTAAACCGATTACGCGCGCGTCATCGTTGCAAATGCAGATTGATTGATTATCTTCCATGTATTAAAAGAAAGAAAGAAAAAGAAAGAAACACGATTATCGTGCGTTTGCCGTATAACCTAAATAGTCCGTTAAAGAGTCAGTTGTAGTTGCGTTACGGTTTCGGTATTGTGTTTTATATTAATGATGATGTGTTGTGTTTAAAATCGCGTCGGTAAGGTTTTGTGTTTCGTTTTTAAACTCGTGTGTCGTGTCGAAAACTGGGAAGTCCGATAACGTGACGAGTTAACAGTACTGTTTTTCGTATGTATATACTCGTTTCGGCTTAGCACGGAAACGGTACTCGCTGTAACTCGATCGGCGTTTAGTTTTTGGTCATAAGTCAATACTCGCCGGTGTTATTACGAACGGGGACGACGCGTATACCAGACAGGTAAGATATTTCACACATCTGAATATAAGTAAATTAGCGTAACGCTGTTGCGTCGCGGCGAATTTACATTTTTTCTCCGGCGGTTAGGTGCGATTTAGTGAGAAGAAAAAAAAAAAAAGAAGCGAGGACGTGTTAACACGCTTACCGTACGGGTCTTAATCGTTTCGTACACGATTTAGGACCAAAATACAAAACGCGTCTTTGTCGTGTGCGTATGTTTTTGTTTTTCGTTTATGTTAATGTTATTTTCACTACTACGTCGTTTACGGGGATAGTCTGCTTACTGATAAACGCGAACGCACTTACCGATAACGTTTGTCGTTGCCCGCGTTGTACATTGCGGTCGCTCCGCCGAACGAAAACCCACTGGTTATTATCCTGTCCGTGTTGATTTTATTCTAAACAACACACACGTCAAATCGTCAGTGCCGGGATTAACGTGTCGTTTGCCAACACCGCCGCGCGTCTCGCGCAGCGCGCCCACCTTAAATTGGCCCAAGTCGAACGACGACGCGAGTACGTTCTCTATAGTGACGCCTTCGTTGATCTCCAACAAGGTGTCCAGCAGTTTGGTGCATTCCCGGTGTCTCGACTTCATCTTACACAGACAAACACCGGCGGATTATTGTCTAACGTGTCACGGCGAAATCGCGCCCGGTGACGCGCAATTAAAACACACGCGCGCGCGCGCGCGCGTTTATTACTTGGGCGTTCCTCAGGGTATAGTGATCCGAGTTGTCCGTTTTATGCAAGTGTCGATGGTGGATCCACGTGCGGTTGTCCTTCTCCGCGCTGTCGGCCGAATCGTAGTAGTACGTGATCGGCGACGATCGATCTCTGGCTCGAAATCAATAACGTCATAAATGAATGGGAACGCGCCGCGTGAATAGGATATGACGATGAACGGGGAACGCGTGTTTCGATTTAGGCGTGTTCCAACGTTCGTCGGCGGAAACCTAACGTTATCCGCACCGGCAGTGGAATGATTACGTCGGGCTATCGTCGATTAACATAATGTTTTTTTATTGATTCCCAACGGTCACGTAACTTTTCTCGCGGGGTGAGAAGTGGCGACGGACAATAACGGCCAGAGAGAACAGTCGGTCCGTTTAAACGTCAGAGCGGCGGCATACGGTTGTCGCGTTAACCGACGCATAACGGACGAATCGACCGCGCCCGCGGTTCTTCCGTGGAAAATCGTCAACGGAACGTCAAAAAACCTAACCACCGCGCGTGCGTTCTTTTAGACATGCATATATGTATATATATATACATTTTACTCGGTCGGTACCTGTGTTCGATGGCGGCCACTATGAACCCGTACGACGCTAACGTGTTACAGAAATCCGAGCAAACGAATCTCGTCGCCGCGTACCCGTGTGAAAACACGATCAACGGATACGACCGTTCCTCGTCCGACAACGGCGCGTCCCTGACGGTCGGTATGTAATACGGTCCTGAAAAATCGACAGAGTTCCGTACAAAAATACGCCGTACTCGACGACGTTATGACGTCGCGTGGTACGGTGCACGGCGCGGGAATGGACGACGCGGTTTGAAGGTGACCGCGGACTGGTGAACGAATCGATTAAAAAGTCTCTAAACCGAGCGGACGCTAACTTCCGGGACAGTAGAGAGACTTCGGTCCGTCAGAATGGTCATCACCTCCGTATATATCTTTCCGTATAAATCATTCCCACCCCACAAAAAAAAAAACCGTTATATTCGTACGCGTCCAATAGACGTTTCAATAATTTATTGTTTACAGATATATTGTTATTGTCGTTGATGTCTTAGAAATCGGACGGCCGTGACGGTCGATGCACTTACTCGACCAGAAATGGTAGACCTTTGTCTTCTTTGTGAAAATGTTCGTTTACGCGTACAACAGATTCGCGTTATACAATTATAGTCGAAATTAATTTGTTGTACAATTGGAAATAGCGCTAAAGGGTGATGTCGACCCGCGAGGATATAGTATTGTCTTGACGCTATGAATTATATAATTATTGTGTATTGTGTTAGAAATAATGAAGAAATATCGATTTGAATCGATCGACCCGCAGAAAATATCGTTAACATCGTGTTCGTTTTATCAACAACTCTCTGCATCCTTCCGTCTCTAACACCAGTGATTACATAAAATACACACCAACGATTTCATTACATAATATGTACGGTTTTAATCCTCAATATCGGAGAGCCTTGGCCCTCGGCGTACATGCCGTTGAAAAAAAAAATTAATTAATTAATATTTGTATATCATTCGCCATGAACTTTTCAAGGAGAACAATTTTCATTTGTTTCGAATCAATTAATCAAATACAAGTGCCAGTAATCTGTATACAAATTAAATGTTTAATTTAATATATATAATGTTATCTAATAGCAAAAAACAAAAAACAAAATGTTGACTATGTAAAAACATTTGATTTTCATTATTTATTATACTCGGCTCACGCGAATTGATTCTAATATCGGATGATAATCGAAAACGCACGAAATTAATTTTTCTACCGAAAATAAATATCGATCACTTATTATGAAAAAAATTAATTACTAGAGAAACATATGAATAATTATTCTCTTAAAATTGTTCATAATATTATATTCGTAGTTACCATTTTCAGAAGATAAATTAATAATTTATTTTTCGTTTAGTAGTTACATAACAAATATACCATGTTAAGTGTCTATCGGGTTTAATTTCGTATAAAAATATACGTACAGGTTTAATTAGGTATTCTTAACGTTATCAGTTATGTACCGGTGTATACATGTAGCACACTAATACGTTTATACCGTCTTGTCCGACTAATGTTATATTATACTGAAACGTTGAAAGTTAAATAAATGAACCAGTTATGGCGTTCAAAGTGTCGGGCGATTCCTTAACAATGTAATAACCGATATTAACGATCGACGGTTATGAGTTTGTATAGATTTACGTCGCAGGGAGTGTTCGGATTTGCACCAACACGATTGTGTCTGAATGAAATAGGTCTGGATTCGTCGTCACCGGACACGGGCTAACACGTGCGACTCACGGGGAATTTTCCGATTAAACGTGTGACTCAGCCGCTTTTTGAACCGATTAAACTCGTAAATTATTTTTCCAGTTTGATATTGATTGGATCGTGTTCTAATTGCTAAACGGTAAACACATCAGAAACCAATTTGAAACTTTGCGTCGTACAGAACGTTTTATTCGTTAGTGATTTTATTAATTTAGATTTCATCGGCGTAAACAAATAACAGTAACACGTAATGTTTTTTATATAGTATGTAGAAAATGTGTGCGTGAAAATACTGAAATTTGTGTCGCTCCGTTCATCTCTTATACAGAAATCTTGTGGGTCCCACCACTGCAAGTCAGCTACATAACAGTTTAGATTTGATAATTATACGCGATTCATAAGCATTTGTGAATTAAAACTGTACTTAACCGATATTATTCATGGTCATCGAAAAGAAATAATTACCTTGTCCGAGTAGCGCCGGACCATATTTGAATATAAAATAAGGTACTCGAAGCGCGTTGGCAAACGCCTTCATGTACATTTCATGCGGAATCCATGGAACCCATTTGTCTGAATGTTCCTGTAATCGAATCAAATACGTAGACGTGTATAATCTAATAACCATAGGATAATTTCATTATCCACACGCGCGTATAATAATAAAAAAAAAATACCGCTTTCTTATTTGGTTAAGTTTATTGTTTCACGTTAACCGAAAGGTTAAATAATTTTGTGTTTTTTTTTCCAAACAAAACATTTAGTGTTTCGAACGTTTACATTCCGTTTTATAATGAACATGTGGAAAAACTAACAATTTTATTTATAGTTTTATATCATTTTTCATTTCAATAATTTATTCAAACGCGTTGTTATTCTAAAACAAACACTTTTGATGACTGCGTGTTGAATTTGAATGTCAGTAATCTGTTTTCTTCATTGAACGTGTCCTAGATTGATTAGCATTTTATCACGTCATTTGAATACGAGTTTATTTACGTTTCATTTTAATTCATATTCATAGTGTTTTATTTACGAAAATCATTATTTATTTTTTTCATTAATTTTTTTCCGATGTTTTGCGAATCGGACATAATGTATAATTAAAATAATTTGCTCAAAATGTTAAAAACGAAAAAACTTAAGAACAACAACAATTAAGTGTGATTTAAAAACTTTAATTAGAATACAATCGAATGAGTTACTGCATGCACGAGTATGGTTTGTTATCTCTGTTTTTTTTACTACGTAGCGTACCTATGTAAACAGAGATCTCGTAATACTCTTTTCACTCATTAACGAAGTAAAAATATAATCAAATATTGTTGATAGATTAATTAGGGGTTCAACCGTGTGATTGATTTTATAATTGTACGCGAAGAAGTATTTAAGAATGCCAGCTGTGCTTAGTGTTTTGGAAAAAATTAAAACGAAAATTTGAGTAGACTATAAAATTTTTTTTTACTTCGAGTTTGTCGGTTGGAATATTAGTCGGATAAAATATTCTAGAAAAACATCCTTCTGGTGTATATTCTGTCATCAGTTCCATACATCCTGTTGCACGCGGACCTGAAAAACGTTATGTCACATCAATTATGATATTTAAACGATTTGTAATGATCTATCTGTAAAATAATGTTGTTAATAGTTTATACGAGTGCGCATATAGTGTACAGCGTCTTAAAACTGTTTCGTAGCTAACGTTATATAGTTTTAAGTTTGTCGGTGTGTTGTAAAAAATACATTTTCATTGACTAATATCTGCTCATAATGTTTATAATGAGTATGTTATTTAACATTTTGAAAAGCGGCTTATAAACTTCATTAATATCTATTATTGTCGTGATATCTGTCGTACTATTGATAAATGTATAAAATACGTGTCACACGAATCTCAGATAACATTAGCAAATGAAGTAGGAAGGATAATTGTATTTTATCACTGGAGTATGTAATATCGTAGTTGGGTTTTTGTTGTAGGTCGCGTTCCGTTTGCACGCAAACAGACAGTTAGTGGTTTACGGAAAAGATAAATAAATACCCGCCTTACCAGTTTTGCAGCAGTTTATTATTATAACCTTGTACACTGTAGAGGGCAATAACTGCGAACAGATATAATATCCTTTTAAGATACGACATTTATAAACTCAGAAAATAAAAAGTGTATGTACATCATTTTTAATATAATTTACTAACAAGTATTCTCCCAGTATTTAAAGTCAATTATACATAATTTTTAGCTCGAATTTCTTCTTCTTCTTATTTTTTTTCCAATGTTAACGATTAAATATTTTTGTGAGTATTGAATTTATATCCGTAAATAGCTATTCAATATTCGATTTGGGTATATCATAAGAACAATGTGTTATGATTTTTGACATTTATTTTGTACATATATATATATATATTATTATTATTATTATTTGTTTATGCATAATGCATAACGTGTTTAACGTTTTCAATTTTTTTCCTTTTAATATATTATAGTCTATAAATACATTATAATCCATTCATTATGAAAAAAAACCCTAAATCATAAAGCGTAACACAAAGAATTACAAAATAATTATAATCAGTAGGTAAAACGTATAATATGTGAAATAATTAATACAATTTGTGGCGTGACGTGTTTATTTGTATATAAAACGTAATAAAATTGGCATCTTTTTTTTTTAATACTGCCTGTAGTGTATTTGAACAGTTTTTTAAAAATTATTTTGCGTATAAATTATACTATATATATATATATATCGCTATATTATTATTTAATGTTTATTCGTATCACTTGAAAATAATATATGCGGAAATTCAGTATTGCATTCGTATACCATTAAGTAAAGATAATTATATGAGTATATAATGTAACAGTCGAAGGTCGAGATTTAAGATTGGAGATTTTGAAAAACTTTTTATATATAAGTATATATATGTGTTCAATATTATATTATGTACACATGGCGTATGATTTACGAGAAATGGAACGGAAAATATGTTTGCAGAAATAAAACAAAAAATTGGTTACAGTTTACGTCATTTTTAAAATTAATCGCATTTTTAAATTTGAAAATGATGGGGGAGCGGGAGACTTTTTTACGTACGTATCCACGAGAACAAATCATACTATAATTTTATGTATAAAACTCGTAAGTAATCGAATAATCGTCGATTTATAATTGAGCGATTCATCATTGGTGTAATAATCGTTTAGAGTAGGCATTGTGGTAAACTATGAAAAGTTAATTGGTATTATCGTATTCGATGTCTTCCTTAATAATAATAATAACAATAGTATTTTATATAAATACAATATTACAACATCAGAGTACATTTGTCATTAAGTAAATCAATATATATATATTTGTGCATCCTTTGGATGTGCGTATAATAATTGTTGCATTTAACGTACAGTATTTTTATTTTGAAATTTACAAAACCGATTTATTGATTAAACAATAATGACACCGGATTCTTTATGTTTATTATGTATCTGTGTATTATTCGAACAAGAAAATCGACTCGTTAATATGTCTATCCGTCGGCAAGGTGTTACACAGCGTGCACAATACAACTGTCGAATAAAAAGTAATATCTATGCAAAATTATTACAAATATGAATCACATAAATATTTATAACTGTTCAAAAAGAGTAAGATGTTGATTTTGGTGTCGTTAGCCTCTCGTTTCCTTTTCCCGTGTTTGAATTTGAATCAATTACGTTGGGATTATGTTTTGGACTGGTCAGTTGGACATTTAGTTCTCATTGATAGTTATAAGTGGTTGTTATTTAATGATTTGTAATAATTTTATTTATTTGGTTTTCATCTATTATTGTGTTATAAAACTTTTGCGGGGATTTAAAAAAAAATCGTGCAAATTATGTTAAAATAAGTAATTTATTATTGTTAACCATTTGATTTGTTTTAGTTTATAATATTTTAATATTATGTAAATAGGTTATAAGTAAAATAAAAAATTGTAGTTATTATAGTATGAAATTGTAATTCGAGAAAACCCCAGTATATTATAAAGAATCACCAAACATTTAAGTATATATAATGCAGTCATAGACGTATAAATAACGCAACCATGCGAAACATTTTCTTTGTGAATAGATAATTTAAAAACTATGAAATCCTCGAACAAATTATATCTTTTGTTCAAACAAAATAATATGTTTACGATTTTTATTCCTACATTGTGTTTACATAATTCGTAATGTATTGCAACTGATTATTTCAAATAGAAAAATATTGATATTATGTTTGTTTTTAGTAGGAAAAAGTTTTCTCTGGTGAAAGTACTTTTTAAACAGGTACTATATAGTATATAAGTGTATAATAGTATAGATTGTACGAAACAATTTAATTGTTAAATATGAACTTGGAATGATCAAGATTTCTATTTTATAAATTACTACGATATAATGAGATGATGAATGAAACATTGTATCTAAACGCAAAAATATCGATGGCATTTCGTGTTTTACCGAATGTTTTATTAAAAACTTTAAGTCTACGACTGTTAATATAAATACACGTCTTAAAGCAAATGTTATATAGGCGTTCGAGTTAAAAGACAATAAATAATAATTTGTTAGATTGACCCGTTGACGAAGAAACCAACAACGTAAATAGACACGAAAAACACGCGACCATATGATGGATATGACGGATTCGGCGATACATTTCGACGGTAACCTGAATGCTCAAAGCATATTATACCGTTGTAAATAACTTTTTCGCTTCGACGAGATACTGTTCTACACGACAACAACAATAATAATAATAATAATAATAATAATAATCCGTCGACGAATCTTACCTGTAGGAAACGGTATGTGAAGCTTTTTCATTTTCTCCGCGTTCATGTCCGTATTTTGAATGTATATTTATTTATATATATATATTGTCTATTGAACGACAGTTTTATCGGCGAACGACAATACAGGATTAGCGTGCGTCCTCATGTGGTTGGACGTCGTCGAAATCGGCGACTGACCGGTTTTCTACGCACGTTTTTTACGAATAATATAATCCAATGAATACATTCGTCTGTAGTGGGGGCACGGCGGTTGGGTACGTTGTTAGATAGTGGTTATACGATTTTATATCACACACTTTTTACGTTTTATACTATAATAACAATAATATATCGAACGGGTATAGTCCGCAGTTCTGTTCGGCGGTTTTAACGATAATAACAATTTCGTAACACGTCGCAAAACAAATGATGGAAAATTGAACGTGTTTTTAGTCTGCTCGCTATATATGTAGAGAACGTCGATCGTGTGTACGTATCTGTAAACAATAATTTCGCGTCGGCCAATATTTTCGATTTTAAATAAAGCCGTTGGAAAATATATTTTGTTTTAAAAATATCAAATAGCCCGTCCGCGACTAAAATTTATATTACTAAATATATATATATATATATATCGCCTTAGGCAATAGGCCTGCGTTGGCTTTTCACCGTCTCCGTTTCGTCTTTGTCTTTGACGTAGTGCTTTTTTGTACGCTGACAGTTTAATATCAAAATGTTGTTCTTTAGATTGAACCAGAATAATAACGCATTCCATATATTATCATTACAAAATATTTCTAAAAGTTCGCGTTGTAAGTTAGAATTTTCCTTGATATATGTCTAAAAATGTTATATAATATACAGATAAAAAGATTCTGAACAATGACTTCCTTGAAAATCTGTTTTCCTTGAAATCGGTAGTCAAAAAAAAATCTTTTATTCAAAACGTACGACCCGGTTAAATTCGCGAACCAGTAAGACGGGATGTCTTGACTTTTATTTATCGTTTCTTTTTATATCCGTTCGGCGGACGTAGCAGAAACAATACAAGTCTACATTCTATTGACGACCGACTACTGCGAACAATTATTGTTAATGGTTGTGGACGATAGTATCATAATAGAGCTATCGTTAAAAAACATTTTTCAAACAACGTTTTTCTTTTGTACTCGGCGACTTTGTCTTGTCAGTGTATTTCATGATAAACTCAATGTTTTTCGTTTTCTACATAAAGTAACCACGTTTGCTCGTAACTGCGTAATAATTCGAGGAGGGTTTTGTAAAATCGAAGTGTATTATTTGTAATATCACGTACGGTTTAATTGTGGAAAACTAAAAATAAACCGGATTTCATACGTCTTATTTCAGTATCAAATCAATTCAAGTACGATATTCTCGTGGACTGTGAACGCGGTAAACGTCACTTGCGAGGACCGTGAAATATACGATTGCCGCGTTAGTAAACGCTTGGGGGACGTTATCGATGTTCGCAGAAACGATTCACGAGGTCACGTGGTATAACCACACGTACCATTAATTCCGAGAGTGTTTTCTTGGTCATTTTTTAACGACCGCACGGACAGACTGAATCTATCGCGCGATATTGATCAACAACACGTCTCGTTTTGAGACAATATAGTAGTTAACAGATATGAAATGTTTAAAATTGAATTCGATTACAACAAATGTTGCTAACGCTTTTTTTCGTTTCCAATGAAGTTTCTCGGTCATTTGTTATTATTCTGTAACATGTTTATATCAGTATATTAATTCTTTATGCGTGCGAGTAATTTTTTTTTAATTCCAGTACGTAGTTTTTTATCGTCATCTGAGTATTATGATCATTTTTATCAGTTTTGTGTTCACACACACATATATTATTTTGATTTATAAATAATATATGCTACGTATACACCAACTTACTATTATATATACACGGTTAATTGAATCATAGACACGTTTTTTCCTTTTTTGTTTTTTTATCAGTTTGACAAACTAGTTTTAGAGATACATTATTACATTACTATTACGTTATTATCAATAATTAACTTCGATCGTTATACATACAATATGCAGTATTGTAGTATGTACATTTTATTGTTGACCCAACAACCTTGAATATATATATATATCATCGTTCTTAGGTTTTAGTGTTTAACTGAATGTTTAAGACGTTTTGCAATACGATTTATGATTTTTGAATTACCGATTAATGCGATTATGTAGATACATAAGGAAACATTTATAACGGGATAATTTACGGTAGTTCTAGTCATTTACATCGACTTTTTCGATTTCCCGTTGCAATAAAAGATTGAAATGCACGAATTAATTCTGCGGTTCGGCGACATTCTCGGTGAATATCCCCAGAAGTTGCATATTTTTATAACCACATATCTCGGTCACACGGGCGAATGAAGAACGGTCATTACTCGACCAAAACTATAATCAATTGCTTTTTCGGAACTGCGGTTTTCCAGTTGGAATTACTAATTGATTTAGTTACGCGTTTTATATTTCATTTTAAATTAAATCCAATTGAAGCGTTCGTAATTTTAAGAACTAAATGTAAAACTTTATAAAATTATCGATTCACGCGTGCGTACGTATCATATAAAACGCACGAATACGTTTTATAATTGCAATTCCAATTTTAAAGAGAATCGCTTAGGGCGCATTTTTATGTGACGTACGGTAACGTCGCAAATGAAAATCATAACGGCCAGCTTTAATATAAAATAAGCTGTTCGAATTGTAGTTTATATTATTATGACGTTTTAAATCTAAACGCGGGTAATCAGTAATGCCGTTATTTAGGATTTTAACGCTTTATGAAATGTTCAAAGCCTATATACTATTTGAAATCGAACGTGAATCATAGTATCGAAACTGCGATATTTCAGACGCGGGCGAAACTACGAAAAAGTCGTAATTATTATCTGCTTACCGCAATAATAGTAATAAGTCGAGATGGCGTTTGCAGAATATCAAACAATCGTGCGTTCGGATGAAATCCGTGGTCTACAACAGAGATACGTACGTGCAAATCGCGTATGATTGTGGACCGACCGAGGAACGCGAACCGTATGCATATGTTTTCAACGAAAAACCGAACGCGGAAGGCCGAGTCAATGATCGACGAACGGAGTAGTGGTATTAAACGAAATAAGGGGAGAAAAACATTGTCTCGACGTAACACGACCCGCTCAGTAATGTCGTACACGTGGCCCGCGTCGCGCAGTGACATTAAAATAAAAAAAACAAGGCAAAATTATTAATTTGTTGTAGCGATAACCGTTTGATTCGCAGACAATAAAAAGCCCGCGAATCGTATATTAATTTTGGCACGGCGGTCCGATTAGAAACGGCGCACGCGTAAACACCACGTGGATTAATTGAATATTTCGAAATGCTACGTTGTTCGGATACACGGTTTTTAATTTCGACGATAAACGATCAAATTGTCGTTATGAAACATCGAAGTGAAAAAAGTTGACGATTTCTCTGAAATGTCAAAAATATTATTTTCGTATTAGGCGTACAGAAAAAAAAAAATGTTATCGTTATTTACGCGCCCGCGGCGTAATCAAGACCATTGACTGTACGAGAAGTCGAAAACTGCACGTACTTACGCAACAACGAATAGGTCGTACGCAACGTTGACCTATATAAGGTGCGAACTCCGCGATCCGACCGTACGCCGCAGCACGTGTAGGCGCGGTCTGACGCGCGTCCGAGTCCGGACGAGTTATGTAAGACACCGACGACAACAAACGTACGATTGGAAAACCGTTTTATTACAACCGGGAAAGCTGTAAGGAAATAGAAACAAAATGCAAAACGTAATGTACAAAACAACAACGCGGTTATCTCGCCGCGACGCGTTCTAGTCGACGGGGGTCGTTTCCGTCGTCACCGGTCTGACGACGGTGTCCGCGTCGCCGTCGTCGCCGACGATCTGCACGTTCCTGACGGGCGTCGACCGAGCGACGTTCCGGTACGCAGCGTACGGTTGGCCGACGGTCCGTTCCGGGCCGTACCGCGGGCTGGTCGACAACAGCATACGGATCAGCCCGTCCTTGAGCGTCTGCGTGACCGTCGGTGACGGCTGTTCCGCGTGGCCGTCTTGCCGGACGACGAAGCCCGCGGCGGACGGCATCCGCGGGCCCTGATAGTAGCTGGGCACGTAGTAGTTGGGCTGTTGGTACGGCATCGGGTACGGCGGAGGCGGCGGCAGGGGCAGGGGCGGCTGGTAAGTCGGCACGGACACGATCCGCGAGACGCGCGTCTGCACGAAGTACAATATGAGCTCGAGTAGCTCGTCCCGGAGCGCCGTCAGGTCGGGACCGTACACGACGCGCGCGGGCCGCTGCAACCGTTGCCGGTACTGCGGCGGCGGCGGCGGCGGTTCGTATTCTTCCTGCGCCCGTCTGCTGATCGAGTACTGTCGCTGGACGTACGGCGAAGGTTCCCGTACGCGGTACGACGGTTCCGGTTCGCGGTACGTCGGTTCCGGTTCGCGGTACGACGCGCCGACCGGGTCCAGTTCGGACATGAGCGCGGACACGACGGGCGACACGGGAACGTCGTCGTCCCCGGACAACTGTCTGCGCGGATCGCTACCGTCGCGCGGCCGCCCCGTCTCGTCCGGCTGCAGCTCCGGCGCCGTCACCGGTCTCCTGGACACCAGCACCTTTTTCACCGCCGCGGCCGACCTGTCCGGTTCCGCGGCGTGGTCGTCCGGCGTCTTCCACGGCGGAACCGTCGGCACGGACGACGGCGTCGTCGCGGTCGAGTCCGCCGGCGTGCTGCCGGTCGAGCCCGCCGGCGTGCTGCCGGTCGGGTCAGCCGGCGCGCTGCCGGTCGTCGCCGTCCGGAAGCCGGACGAGTTGCTGGCCGAGTACGACACGCGCTTCAGCCGTCCCGTCTCGTCCACGAACCCGAACATGCCCTTCACGTTGCCCGCCACGTCCCGGGTCTCCACTTTGAAACTGCCGTCGGACGCCTCGTACCCGAACGTGTACGAACCGTCGTCGTTCACCTTGTTGATCTGCTTCAGTATGGACACGTCCCCGTCCGGCCCGGCGGCGGCGACGGCGGCCGTCGCGGCCGCCGCGTAGCGTTTCTCCGCCGGGGGCGACGCCGCGGACGCGACGCACGCCAAGAACACCATCGGCCACCACATCTTCGTTCGCCCGGACAGACTTCTACGCTCGCGCGGTCGGTGCGGACGAGGACATTGTCGCGAGTCGATTGACGGCACGCGCCCCGTCGCCGGTCGCATAAATAGATTTCGGCCGGGCGGCGGGCGTGCGAAACCGACGGAAAACTCGCACGGTGCTACGACGGTGTGCGGTAACGGCGCGTGGGAATCTCGTCGAAGTTTCGACAGGTCCGATCCGGCGAACCAAAATGCGCCTGGACAGCCGCGGTGCGAACTTAACGCGTCCAAGGTCCGCGAAGGTTGCCTTTCTTTTCCATACGCCCCCGGCGGTCGCAATCGTTTACGCGCACAGAACGGACACTACGCGTTCCGCGTTGTTCGTTAACCCGAGGGTTCGACCTCCGCGGAACGACGAGAAACAAAAGAAAGAAAAAAATTTGGGCTTTCGTCGTCGTTATCGTTGGACGTTAATCTCGTGCACGTCGAACGAAATCAATAGCGGTTCGGACGCACGCGTAGATTATGATGTTTTCGACCGCCTTGCATACGTAACGTATTATTATTATACCGTTTTCGTTGGTCGATTCCGTTGTTCTCAACTGGTTTGCGTGCGAAATGTTAACGATAATTGTACTCGAATCGTTCGACTGTATAGGCGGTAACTTCCGTACCGGAATTTCAAAATTTCGGCCCCGACAGTGAAGTTTTACATTTTCATAGACGCACTCACGAGGACAATATCTTTTTTGTTTTTACTAATATAAATACATTGTTATGTACGCGCGAAAGACGAAAAACCTCTTGTTAAGAGGTCTCTGCACCGTTTCCGTTTTAGGGGTGGATTGTCGGTTGCGCCAGGTAACCAATCATAGTTTATGATTAAAACAATTAATAAACAACGGACGAGAAATGACTATACTTGTTTGTTTTAAATTACGCGTGTTCACCGTGGTCGAATTTATATTTTATAAAACGCGTTATATAGTTTTCGTATAGGTCACGAATTATTTGCATAGAGGCCATACGAATATACATTTTATACAATGTTAAGTTTCCAATAAAAAAAATACTGTTATACAATCATTTATATGAATAACAGTTTTATGCTACTAATAAATGTGAAACTATAAAACCACCGTGTTTCTCATCATCTGCGCGATTGAAATGGAAAAAAAAGTTTAAAAATTATGCACGAGGGACGTCGAGTTGAAATACGTTCAATGGCCGATTTGGTTTTTTCACGTCCAAACACAAACCATATCCAACCGTGTAAATCGTATTTAGTTTTCACGTGATGTCAGTTGTAAAATGTATTCATAACGCTTTCAGGTTTCTGTTGTTACGGTGGTTTGTCTCAAGGAGAATAGCGTCGGAACTTTCGCTAAAATCTTGAGTCATGCACGCGTGTAAATGGATTCTCTGTATGGTAAATCGAACAGAACGCCATTAAATGTTAAGGTTATTGATATAATGTTATTCCGCGAGACGCGGCGTCATAATGTTATGATATCAATGCGCGGTGAACACGGTTTTCCGTATAAATTACTACTCGTATATGATAATTCTCACACGGAATTATTTGCGAATGTTTCGCTCGCTTAACGTCGGTACGAAAACGTGTACTACGCACGCATATTAAAATGTTGTATAATACTGACTCGACCGTAAGACACTATTGTTGTGTACGTCAACCACTACAACGCCCACCCACGTCCGGCCGTGCCGTGTCGTGTGCAGTTCGGAATCGTGTACAATTTTCGATTGAATGTTTTCTTGAATAATATCGTGCCTCGGTACGGTGACGACGACGACGAACGACGGTTGAATAATAATGCTATTTCCGATATGAACACGTAATTGTTGTGACGTTTCCGTCGTCGGACCGTACGGATATGCGTATGTGTATTATATTTTTAATTTTACACCGAAAGACGACGTGTCATTGAACGTTACGGACGATTCTCGACTACGGTCGGTGTCTGTTGCCCTGGCGTCCGAAAGATGCTAAAACGCGGACGTGTTAATCGATCGCACTCGATTTATTGGCGCGGTTCGTATCGTCCGGTGGCGTGCGACCACCGGCAATATATGAATAATTAACGGCTAGAAGTCGCAACAGACACAAGGGCGTCGCCGCCGGTCGGGTGTGTGTTGTGTCGACGACGGATCGGATAAATCGTCGTCGACTTTCCGCCAAGGCCCGTGTGCCAAGGTCGATGCGAACATAATAATAATAATAATAATAATAATAATAATGCGTTTGCCGCACGTCCGGTGACACGTCGTACGCAGAGTTACCACTACATAAAATCAATTGTGGGAGAGGGAGTATGATTAAAAATTTGCCGACTTCGAATACCAAAATTGTCGACTTGAAAAAGTCTAACCAGCTAGTTTAGGCGGGTGTCGCCCCATCCATGCACCCTTCTATCTCTAATCTGAGCCAAGAGACGTGGCTATTAAATAACGAAACTTTCACTCTAAACAATTTTTATTAACAATAAACTCCCCTACTCCCCTTCACGTTTAATATACATCGCTCCATTCCATCGGTCGAAACAACGTTGGAAATCCTTTTCTTGTAATGCTTTTACAACCTCTATCGATTTTAATGCGCATTATTAATTATGTAAATTGCCAAAAGTCACATGGAACGTAATCTGGTGAATAAGGACGGTGTTGTAACACTGGTGTTCGATTTTTGGCCAGAAATCGCTTAACAGATAAGGCATTATGAGCTGGCGTATTGTCTTGATGCAAGATCCAAGAGTCGTTTTCCCACAATTCAGGCCCCGCTATTTTCTTCGTTCTCCGAGTCTTGTCAAAACTTGTAGATAATAATGTTGATTAACAGTCTGTCCTTGAGGTCCTGACCCATTCAGTCATTATTACACCCTTTATAACGGAAAAATACGATCAACATGGCTTTAAGTCATCAACTCCCTCCAGTGTTCGAATTAATTCGAATAATTTTAATTAAAAAAAAAATAATACGATTAGAAATTAGGTTATATATTAATGCTAAACTGGATGATGTGGGATACCCACGGTTTTGTGATATAGAATACTTCATTTGGAACGCTATTTTTAAATTTCCAATTCGAGCACCGACTCTCTGACGACCCTCACGAAATCGTTTGCGCCACTCAAAAACACGCTGCACGACATCATCTCCGTACGGACGTGTCAACGAACGAAAACTTTCGGTCGCAGATTTCCGATTTTCGCTAGAAATTTGAAATTAACACGTTGTTCGATTTTCTCGTCCGGCATAAATGTCCACGTACAACGCGAATAAGACTGCTCCGACCGACGCTCACAAATAAACTACCGACCGTGGACCGACCAAACCGGTATATTGTTTTCGGGTGCAGTGACGATCACAGTTTATGAATATGCCGATTTCACTCCCTTGTCCGTACCCGTCTTGTCGCCAGTCAACGGATGCAACCGCGCTCGACGTTTATTCGCGATCCGATAGTGCGCGCGAACGAAAAACGACAATTTTACGACCGACTTGCGATCAACGACCCATCGGAAAACGCTTGTCTCGCGCGGTTACGTGGAAAGAGAGGAAAAGAAACGAAAATACACGTTTACAATGGCGCGCGGCGAGACGACGAACACGGCGCAACAACGATTTTGCAAAACGCGCGTACACACAAAACGAATACGGTCGTGAGAATACGACAGCCTCGTGACCCCGTTTTGTGCGTCGTAAATATCATTTCGATATTGTTTCCATTATTCGCACTGGGAAAACGATTTCGATTTCGTTAAACGGCCGTCCGGTGTTGCCTAACAATAACGAACGGGAAACTGCGTCGATTCGCGCGTTTTGAAAATCGGCCGCGCGTTCGCTGGTCGCACGTCCAACTTGGCAGGGCGTGCGACGTTTAAAAACGAAAACAAACAGCAATACGATTGATCATCTGAAAAAAACGATCGTGAGCGAAACTTAGCTCATTGTAATTGATCGGACGCAGTATGAGAATACGTTTTTCTTAGGATTGAGACTCGAACAGAATGACTTTGATTAACATTTTGTGTTGTTGAATTATATATATATATATATGTATAAATTATTTGATCACAGTCCGTAATAGCCGCAGAATTCGGATTTGCACAGAATACGTTTCACGGTGTTACATGGCTATATTTTACAACGTATTGCTATTGTTATATTTCGGTTTTTCTTAGCCTTTGCGGTTTAAAATATGGCCATTGATTGTTTATGTATATTTTCGCTGATTTCGGAAAAAAATGTATACAATTTAAGTATGTAAAGATTTAAAAATTTGGTAGAGTTTAAACGTCAACATTTATGAAATATTGTAACAATAATTTATTTATACGTGGGTTTCTTTATGTTCAATAAAGAAAAAACAACAGTTGTCTAATAAAGTATTCGTAACAACGCTTTGTCAAATAAATGCACAATAACATTACGTTTTTTCGCACGCATCGACGAAACGAACGCAAATAAAAAACCGAGTTCTGTATCTCGTTGAAACGAACAAGATATACGATTTGCATTCGAAAATTAAGATCGACAATGTTTGTTGTACGATAATCGTCTTCGTAGTTTACGGTACGAGGTTTTAGTTCGTGCAAATAGGTGAACGTCACGCGCGATCCGAAATGATTTCGCAAAGAAAAATAAAAAATCCTACTAGGTTTTTATTATTATTATTTGTTTTTTTTTTTTTAGTCATTACTCGTTTGTTCGTCGTACGACCGCGCCGTAAAGAATAGGAAACGTAAGGAATTAATTTTGAGAATGTTATTTTGTGGCAGTCAAATCGAGAATTTGATTTCGCGTGGTATGTAATAGTCGTACCTTCAACAATATCGTGGTCGTGTATTCTGATATCTTGCACTCCGTCAAAATGTTCAATAGATAGAACACGATACGATTTCTTATAATGTATATTAATTTGTGTAATTATGTAAAAGGCATTATATTATTATCGTTCCGCTGTTGTAGATTTACGCGTTTGAACGCAGCGCGACGTAATGTTGTATTGTTTAATGTCAATAAAATCGCGTACAATCGTTAGGATGAAAAAACGGTGGGATATATTTTCGTTGTTTAACATTATTATTCAATATCGATTGAAAACGAGAAAAATGAATTCTATGAGAAAATGAGGTTATGTGTTTTAAGGGAAAGTGACCGAACTTCCATATGTAGTGCAATCAGTGTAATACCTATAATTTATATCGGTTGTTCATTGCGAATTTCTTTTCTGTACATAAACAATAAACATTGAAAACCATTGTTTGATAGTTAATTATGTAAAACACGTATCTACGAATAACAGTTATATTTCACTAGAAAAAATGTCGTATTATTCGGCACAGTTCTCGTTGGAATGTTTGAAACGCGCAAAATAATTAAAACAATTAAAATTTACGTATAGTATATGAGACCGTACAATTTTCAACATACGTTTTTTTATTCAAACGTTCCGAGATTCAGTAAAACACGAAATACGAACTCGTATTTAGATGCCATTATTTATGACAAAATCTGGTGGTCTATTGTATTACAGAAACATTTAACAAAATTCATTAAAATGTCTTGTTATCAGTGTACAACTATAGCACGCCTATTACCACAGATAATGCATAAGTATCTCGGATTGAGGTGTCGAACGCGGCTAGGTAGTCCGTACTAAAGCGAGCGATTAAACAAAAAAAAGAACGTAATAGTTTAACTTCAGTCATTTTCAGCGATCATGAACGATTTCCGAGTTTCTATGCGTTTATAATTATTATTTTCGGAACAGTCGCGTGACGTCACCGTCAAATGTTTACGTCACTTCTGTATTGAAATAATCATAACGACACTACATTTGTTGTGTGTTTGAATTATAATTCGAAGATTTTTCAATTGTAATAACACGCTGCGTGTGAACTTCGTAGCGTTGTGCAAGTCTACTTGTATTATTCTACTCGACACCTAAACGTTATATGTTCTCTGTTTATGTTGTTGTGTTGGAATTAAATTTATGCGTTCGCATGTTTATGTTATACATGGTACGTACATCTGTGTGTGGTTTCAAGAACACGTAAATATACTGACATTTCGAATCAAACTTATTTCACAGACCAAATGTTATCTTGCGCCTTAATGCACCATTTGTCAATTGTCATTTGCAATTTGTCTGTTCTAAATATTTGTTAACATACTTTCTTAATAAACCATCAAATTATCTGATCTTCTTCTTACTTTCTAAGCTTCTAAATAACGAATTTATATGCACGTACAAAACGCGTGTACGTGAATTTTCCAATAGTTTTACGATAACAAATATGACGAATACGTCTGACAAGAAATTGTGTACAAAATATAATGTTAGCTACTCGTATGTGTACTACATAAATATACAATTTTTTTCTTTAAATCTTAATTGATAATTCGATCTTTTAAATAACAAATCGTTTTGGTTACACACGCCTGACAATTTTATACGTACTTAATGATTGTTTTATGAATTTTTGGAAATTATTATATTCTTATTTTTGAATACACATCGACGTATGTATAACTTTGAAAACGTTTACATATGTAATACGTATGTGTACGCGATTAAAATTTTGTTTGGAATATTTGCACTACGATTAGCATATTTATAGTGCACGAAATTCAAGTTTACTCAGAACATCTCGTTTGAGTAAACATAACTTGTTGACTTTTAGTTTCTTCCAATTATATAAACCAGACGTTGAAATAATGTTGATATCACTAACTAGTTGGTTAAATATATTCGTTGAAATTTTATTTTGCAAAAGAACAATGAAAATAATTGACCTACAAATGTATTAGAATAGATAAATATCGTCGATCGTACCTATTTCAATTTGATAATCGCTTACCGATGACGACTGTTGTAGAGAAACGTATTTTGTTTTAATCGATAATCTCATTTAGACATGTAGGTAATAGAAGCTGGAACATATTAACAAGTCAACTCGTACAACATTTGAAGACGTTTGGCTGTCAAATTTTCGTGTCTTTAATTTTTATTTTGACCCGTACGATACGTGTAACAATTTTATCGTTGTGTATGATGTAGACATTAAATTCAATTGATATTGGAATTTTTTTTAGTTTAAAAATAAACGACGCGCCGTCTCGTTTTTCTCTTTGAAACGTATTGTTCGCGTATGTACAAGTAATTGCATGTTGGTTGCGCCGGACGAACGACAACATACGTCGTTCATCGACCACCGCCAAGCCTATATCCGCCGCGTATTTGTTTTATCGTCTTATCGTCGTTTATGATAAGATCGAAACGGTGTTCATACCTACTTGGTAACTTGTCGATTTCACTTTCGTAATGGTTTACAATAGATACACCGTTTTAATTACAGGAAATGACGTTGTTCGAGATGCTTTGAATGTTGTTTTTCTTGATACCAGAGAGAAGTACATTTTTATGCAGAAATGCAAAATATTTGATTTTCGTTCGCAACAATTACTTTTCCTTTATTTAATCGTAGATTTCAAATTCTTTCGTGGAAATTAGAAAGTAAGTTATTTTGTTTAAAGTTGTGCGGATTTTTTCTTTCTTGGAAAGTTCTTTTTGTAGCAATAAAATGGACTGTCGACTAGAAAATCGATGTACAATATCACGTTCTAAAAATAAAACGTGATTGGTGGATATGATACGTTACTGCTGCGGTATCATGTTTTTCGAAAAAATATCTGTCTGGAGTAGATACGCGAAGCATCATATTTAACGATTTTTTTTTTATCATTAGGAATTGTATCATTTAATAACGACAGTTGTATATTAATTTCACCTTGTTTATGGTCACTAGTTACTATCTAACATTCTTATAAAAAGAAGTTTGAATTACTACAGTAAGCACGTAATTGGCAAGATGACTATCATAACGAATAGACGAAACGTCTACAGAGAGTATATGATTTAACTTTATATTTAATTTAAAGACGACGGTACAGCAAAAAAAATACGTACTCTTATATGTACACGTACGTATAACGATATCGAACGAAAAGGTTATTCAAATAACCACTTTATGTTTTATGTGACCTGTAAACTAATATAGATTTCTATTATAGTTATGTATTTATAAACATTATAAATTATCATACGTATATGATGTTCGCCGATAAAAAAAAAAGACAATGTATTTTGCCTTGGTGAATTTACGAATAATTTTCTAAACAATATTACTTTTTGTCGCAACCTTTGGCAATTTTCTCAAATCTAAATTGGATTTCTTTGTTTACATTTATACAAACCTCTGGTTTTGTCTGTGCTCGTGTTTTATTCGATGGAAGATTTATATGGAGGTTTTGGGAAATTATAAAAAAGCAAATATTTTTAGTTTTATAATTAATTAACCAACAGATGTTTTTTTTCACTCCCGCTCGGGATCTAAAATCACGTTTTTTTTTTTAGTATAATTTACATTCTGATCTGATCTGAACGAATCAAATTAGACATGTGTTTTAATACGAAACAATAACTACGATTTAAACGAAGTCTGGTCGAGGGTATCTTTAGATTTCGAAAGAATATTACACACATTAGAAAGCCATCGAACATTTGAAATGTATTCGATATAACAGTGTTTTGTAAACATTATATTTGGATGTTTAAATCGTTTGAATCATTAAGTGAAAAATTAACAACTACGATCATATTTTTGAAAATAGAATTGTATTATTGGATTTTAAAATCACACGGTTATTTCATGTTCTATACGTATACGGGTTTTTTTTTCAAATTTATTCCTTAGTAAAAAAAAAAACTGGCGTTCATTGCGCCAACATTACAATCGTACTTAGAAACACAATGAGTTTACCCCACCTCCGAACAAACAATAGACTTGAATAAAAAATAACATGAATAATTTCCCGGGCTAAAAAAAAAAAGCAAGCAAGCGTGTAATCTAATTATCTCGCGCCGTACCCGCGGAGAAGACATCGTTAAAAACAAAACGTCGAGTCGACACATCATCAAACGGAGCGACTGTAATTAATAACGATACTGTAATCGAACTCCGCGTACGATTAAAATACGTACGATCTATATTGAATACATCATTAATTTGTCAAGGACTCGATTTGTTTTTACATTCGGTAACGTAACTTCCAACGTGACAAAATTGTTCGGACTAGCTGTATTGTTATGGCGCGATGAAACCTTGATCAATTTTTATGACGATCATTACGCTTCTCTCGTACGAATGTTTTCACGACGCGCATTCGGTATTTTCCCGCCGGCGTGAAATATTTCGTAGTGAACAATAATAATTATCTCAATGGAATTATCTCTTCGGGCGTACGTTAAGCGGGTAGATTGTGAAACAGAATATCGAGCCAAACGTTGTTTTTACCGAATAAATAGTGTCTACGCTCAAGTCGTGTTGGCAAAGATTACACATTTTCAACGATCTGTTTAATAACGTTCGAATGTCCAAAAAAAAAAAAAATATATATATATAAATCTCTCGGATAATTATTTGTCGGGTTTTATCGTACCGAAGTACTCTGCTGCGAAGACCGTATTATTATTCACTCGTACGGTGTTATTACGTCGCGCGCCGGTTGTTGCGAACCACTCGGTTTGACGTAATCGCCGCACGTGACCGCGTGATCTCACAACCAGAGCGACCGCTTCGGATTCGTAATTTACGTCTGGTCGCGATCTGTCAACTTCCGAAGGGCTAGGCGGAGAAAGCCGTGATAGATAACCACCCAGCTATCGAAGACGGTTATCGAATATCCTCATTCCGCGCGCGAAACGGGCGTGTCCCGGTCACCTACCTTGCTAACCGGTCCGTTTATTATTATTAATTTTTTTTTTTTTTTGATTTTGCGCAACGCACGTAGGTTAATATCCAGATCGTCGTCGTCAGAGTCGGCGGATCGAGCGGTCTACGCCGTCCTGAGCAAAGTGGCTTTCAATATTTTTTGGACCACGACCCGAATCCTTAACCGAAAATCTATCCGTACATTCTATTACGTTTACAGGATAAAAAAAAAAATTAAAAAAACATAAATTTCTTAGAATCTTTGGAATTAAAAACAACTCCTCGCGGCCCGCACTTTAAGAAACACTGGCGTAAGCCGTTCTGATTCGTGTTTTCGTCTAAAATATTCCAATCCGAAACAGGAAAATTCAACCGATACGAGTGGTACGGTTTAATTATTGTGCACAACCGTCGAAGAAGAAAAACAACCATACGTTTCGAACGTACGCCGTTAAGAATCGTGGCTACCTGTCTGTATAATTTTTGTGTACAACTCTTGGCGAGTCTATACGCACAATATTACCAACGGATGATTTTTCCAAATAAGTGTACACTGTAAATATTGAATAACGATTTAAGATATAACGCGCACAGAGTTTAAGTCGAATTTTCATTTGTAATTGTTTTTTTAAATTGTTATGCCGATTGTCGTACTGTTATGTATGTCGTTAATAACTCGTAATCGATTATATAAGACACGGTTTTTTTATCGTTTTTTTTTTACTAAACGAAAAAAAAAAAATAATACGGTTTGATATACATGTTAAAAATATGTTTGTTGCCGATCGACTCGGAGTTTTTTTCCCCGTTTTACTCCGTGTTCGTATAATTATGATTATAAATAGATAAATAATCTTTTTGATTACGGAAAATAATTATCGCGCGAGTTAAGAAATTAAATTACGTTAAGGGGTCGTCGTCACTAACATTCATAATCCTTTCTTTACCGTATACCATCATTATATATATATTTCTTAGGTTTTTTCACGGCTAATGTAATTACTTTTGAGAAAAGCAAAAATAAACATTACAAGTACAAAATAACGGACATTGTATACGATGTTATAGTGTTTTGTAGTATTTTTTTTTTAAATGTTCGTGATATTTTCAATTCAGTTTGGGTATTAAGAATAAATTTAATCGGACGTGTATACATATTATGACGTTTTGTCGTATGAAAAGTATAAAATGAATATATTCCGTTTAAATAAACAATAAAAAAATGCGTCGAATCGAATTGTGAACGACTTAAATACCGTTTGAACGCGTACGCGCTGGCAGAGAAATATTTAGTTACGAAACGTTCAAGACGACAACGATTAAAACCTATAGTTTTCAATGTATTTAAGATCGTTAAGACCGTTTAGATGACGACGAAACAACGAACGAAAGTCAACTGCGGTTTCTGGAATTGTTAACCATTTCAACGCGATTTAATTCGATTCTTATGACCATTGTGTATAGTTCTGTCGCCGCAAACCAGGTCGCTCCGAAATTAGACGGAATACGGTAAATAAACACGTATGGTCTAGGAGCTGGATTCTAAACCATCTCGTACGGCAGTGGCGTTTTCTAGGACGGCGCATTATCAATTCCGGATCCGTCGGGAATAGAGAGCGAGATCGAATTCGTATTTGGGAATACCGGTTGCGGTCGCGAACGTGTTATGGCGGAACGTCCGTGCTATGTGACGATTGAGTCACGCGGTCGAACCGTCCGTGTCGATCAATTAATGTGTTATTTGACGCGTTACGACATCCGACATACGTGGTTTTCGTCATTAAATTTCGTTCGGACGAACGTTTACGAACCCGATCCCGACCGGCGGCGTCGTCGATGATGATCCCCGTACGACGGCCGGAACGCATCCCGAGCAACCCGTCGTGGTATTATTGCCGTACCGCGTAACGGTTTTCGGTTCTCCGATCACGAGACAACGTGGCCGTGCCACGCGTGCGCAAAAAAAAATCATTTTCCGAACGGGCCAAGCGTGTCGGGCAGTTTTCGCTTTCGTTGTTATCGTTCCGTCGGTTCGGCCGGGCGACTCCGTTCGTTAGCGATGCACACTGGTCGCGCGCGTATACGAACAGGTCACGTTCTATGACCGTCGTCGTCCGTTACAATTGAAAACAATACGTATATATATATATTATGAAATAGTTACAACTGGTCTCGACCGGTAGGTTAAGTGTAGGTCGAAACTAGTTGTCGTTTTTCTAAACATTTATCGAATACTCCAGGCATATTTTCTCTGTATACGTGTGTATTGTTTTTACGAGAGTAATTCTCTAGTTTTAAATGTATTCGGTACAGTTTGTTTGTTGACGTGCGATCGCGCGGCGTCGGGAGTCTCATTGAATTACCAAGTGCGTCGAGAACGCGTTGAGCAACGTCTGCGGATTACGTCACGACGTTATCTCGTGTACTCGGCGGACGGGCGGACGACAGTAATAATATCGACAATAACAACGTTCGACCTACGGCACCCGCCGATGTGTTTGGCGGCTCCCGAACACGGTCCGATCATCTGGGTCAACGAGTACGGTTATCAATTAGAACACGCGAAGAAAACGGGTTACATCATGTAGAGCAAACCGGATTTAGCGCGGAAGCGGTACGCACAGGAAAGTGAAAACAACGGGGGTTTTTTTATTATTATTCACTCACACGACTCCGTGTGTACGTTATAATTAGAGAGAGAGAAAAATACATAATATAAAAATTATGGTATTTACATAAAAAAAAAAAAAAATATTGAGAAAATTTGAGCACACGTTTTATTTTTGGAACGTTATTGTATAACATACGAGGAGATTGAAAAAAATAAAAAAAAATCTCTGCGCTCGACGAAATACTTATTAACGACGACGATTATGGCTTTCACCTGCGGGAGGTGAAACCGCTTACAGCCGAAACGGGTGTGTGAACGCGTATAAAAGTCCACGGAAACGAACGACGACGCGTCGCACATTCTTAATTAAGCTCAAACGGAAACGATATATAAATAAAAAAAATAATAATAATACTAACAATAATTATAATAATAATAATAATAATAATAATAGCGTTCGTTATTTGTTACGTTTGTGTATCAGTATAGCATGCGCGTGTATTTTTTAATATGGACATTTACAAACGGAGAAACGCTCCGTGTGTCGTTCAGAACTGCACGTTGTGGCCTCTCAGAAACGCGTCGATCTGGCCGGCGGCCAAGCTCTGTTGTCCCGGCGTCCGGCCGGGCTGCACGAGCACGAACTGCTGCTGGTGGGCTTCGGGCTGCTGTTCGAAACGCTGTTGCTTCGGCAACGGCGCGAACTGCGCGGAGTCCGCGGGGAAACGTGGCGGCGGGAAGAACTGCGACTGGAACTGTTGCTGTTGCTGTTGCTTTTGCTGCTGTTGCCGGAACAGGTTTTGCGACTGTTGGAACATGAGGGCCTGTTGCTGCTGGACCAGCTGTTGCTGGGGGGAGACGGCGGGCGCGGCGGTCGGGAAACCGGCGGCCCGCTGGAAGTCGAACTCGACGGGCCTTTGCTGTTGGAACGCCGGCTGGAACGCGGCGGCCCGGAACTGCGGTTGCGGTTGCGGTTGGAACTGCGGCGGCGAGTGCGGCTGGAACTGCGGTTGTCGGGTCAGGGCGGCCGGGGTCGTGGTCGGGGCCGGGGCCGGGGGCAAGCGCTGGCTGACGCTGATGCCGGCCGACTGTTTGGGCACCTGCTGGAACACGATCGTGTTGTATTGTCCGGTGGCCGGGTCGAACACCAGTTCGGTGGTGTACAGCGGCGAGTTGGGCGCGCCGGACGCCAGCTGCGGCTTGCCGGACGGCTGCGGCAAGTTCCGGACGGCCGTTTCCAAGTTGTCGGACGGTCTGAACGGCAGCGGCGGCGGCGTGGCGGCCGCGAACGGCCGGTCGGCCGGCGGCGATATCTGAGACGGTCTCCTAGGGTTGGCGTCTAGCTGCTGCGTCTGCTGTCTGGCCGGCTGGCGCGGTGTCGTGGACGGCTGTTCGAAATCGCCGAACGACTGTTGGAACAACGTGGTGGTCGGCCGGTTCTTCTTGGGCTTGGGCCCGGGCGCGTTCGGCCTGTTGGCCGGTATGTTCTCCTCCTCGCCCGGTTTGCCCGGCTGGTCGTCCTCGTCCTCCGCGGACACGGCGTTCGGGTCGCAAGGGTTGCCCTGCACGTACGAGAATTCGCGTTTGTTGCCGTCCGGGTCCACGTAACCGTATTTGCCCCGGACCACGCAGTCCGTTCCCCGGGTCTCCTCCTTGAAGCTGCCGTCGTCCGCCTCGTAGCCGAACGTGAACGAACCGTCGTCGTTCAGCTTGTTGTAGTTCCTGATCGTCTGGGCGGTCGGTTCTCGCTGCTGCTGCTGCGGCTGCGGCTGTTCCTTCAGACGCTGTTGGATCGACTTGATCGGCTGCTGCTGTCTGATTATCACCTGCGGCCGTCGCTCGTCCTCGTCCTCCTCGTCCTGTTGCTGCTCCTGTTCCCGCGGCCGTTTCAACAGCCTCGGCGATTGTCGGACCACGACCACCGACTGTCGTTCCGTTTCCACGTCGGCCTCGGCCGGCCGCGACGGTCTGCGCGCGATCAGCACCGGCTTCAACGGCTGTTGCCGTTCGTCCTCGTCGATCTGCCTGGACGCTCGGGACGGTACGTCGTCGGCCGTCTGTCCGGCAGCGTTGGCGACCGCCGCGGACAACAGCGCGGCCAACAACGCGCTCTGCGAACACAACGGACGGGGGATAACGTCGCGAGCGCGCTCGGAAACGGTGAAAAGCACGTCGGGGACGGGGGACGTTCCCACGGCGTTCAAGGACGTTGTATGAGCCCGCGCCGGTAGGTCACGACCAATACCGCACGTCGGTATCGTTTACGAAAAGAAAAACAGACCCGTGTGAACGCGAACGAGGTAACGAACGAACGTTACGGACCGCTGTTTCGCAATCGTCACTGTTGTGTAACGCGGTCATCGTTGTGATTCGCGCGCGATGACGGACGTAGATAACGAGCGCATGTGCCCGGATAGATAACGATTAGTGAAAGCGCATTTGCGCGTTCCGGTTGGCGATCGAAAACGTGGCCGACGTGAATTCCGTTTTCGGAAAATAATGGCCGCCCGCGTGGTTTTTGAAAATCCGATTTCTAATGAACGCCGCGGACGCACGAGCGGGACGTTTGGGCGTTGCCGGCCGGAGATCCGATTACGTGATCTGAAACAGACCGTCGGCACGTAACAACGTTCGTCTCGGCACCGAACAAAATCGATTTTCGTTTTTTTTATTTCAAGGTCCGTAACTAGAATAACAACAATGACGTCCGAAGAAAAGGAACACGCTGAGTAACTGCTCTGCTCGACGGCGTGAATAATAACAATAATAATAATAATAATTGACGGGCACGTCGTACTACGCGTGGATCCAAGGTCTGCGTTATCGTTACGTGGGACGTGTGTTCGGACAGAAGAGTCCTGTCGGCCGGTTTCGTATGATCGAAATCGGTAGATGATATTCATCCTAGACGGGCTTTCTCGCGGCAGGCTTGTTCACGAATGACGGCGGAAATATAAACAACGGCAAAGCCAAAAACCCTCCCCCAGTGTTTGGCCGACGCGCACTCGAATTCGTTCATTGACGTTCATATATATATATTCGACAAACAGACGTCGTACTCACCCAGAGGTATTTCGTGTACATCGTGACGCGTAAATGTATGACGCTCGGTGTCGGGATAATGATAACGTGACGTTCTATTCGCGTTGGACTCGAACAACACGCATGTTCCGGGACCGCGGACGACTAGCAAGGCGCTGCTCCGGTGGGTCGCGAACGTCTGGAAAAATAAAAAAAACAAAACGACCGTCTTATTCGGCGGCACACTGGCCGGACGAGCGGGCCTCGGGTCGGTTTTATAACTTTCCCCCGCCGCGGTGTCCGGCGAACGGGCCGCCTTCAGCCGAATCTCCGGATCGGACCTCTCCCGCGCCGCGCCGCGTATCGCAATCGACGCACAATCGTACCGCGGCTTGTTTGCGCAAGACCCGACGTGCGTGTCGATACCTACCTGTGTGGTATGAGTACGCTCTACGCGGTGATCTCGCGGTGATCTACGGCGTTCGAACTATCCTTAACGCGGATCACGTGGGTCTTTTGATAAGGACGTAACGGCCGGTGGAGGGGGTGGCGTTAGGCCAGCGTTCGAGTCGCAATACAAACAAAAAAAAAGAAAACCCGACCGCAACGGTCCGTTCCCCCCGACGTTTGTTTACCGTGCACGCGCAGATTCCCACTCGATCCGAACAAAACGGTATCTCGCCGTCGTTATCGTCATTTCCAATCGGTATGGAATCGATAAAACAATTATAAAACGAATGTTACCGCGAGAATCTGTGCCGTGACCGCGTCGTGTTTCGTTGTGCACGTGTTAAATATCGACTTCACTTACGTTAACCGTCCACGACGTGGGTGTTGTGTGTTTTCTCGGCATAACCGTCCAGCATGCGATATTCGTAACGTTTCGTTTCGACGAGAATCGGACGAGTCTCCAGACCAGTGCCCGAATTTTGGGGGGAGACGCAAGGTTACTGCAATTTTCAAAGGAACGCTTGTAATGGGGACCATAGATAAAAAAATCATGAACAAATTTGATATTTGATATTATTAGACAATTTATTGTCTTGTGTATTACTTATTATTATTCATATATTATTTGACAATTATTTTTGGATTTACCCACAGACATACTATAAAACTGTATATCCGTGACAGTACAAATTGTCGATGTATGCCTGTATAGAGTGAATACATTATAATTGTGATAGTGTGTTATCATATAATTGATTTTTACCTATTATTATCCTCACTTAAATCAAAACGTATTAATTAGTTGTTTATTTATATAAAATGTTGTAGGATAATATTCTATTAAAAAATGTATAGAGATGTTATGTATATAATATTTCATTTGGAACGTTTGGAGCACCGAGTCCAAACACAAACACGTAACGAACCGAAACGGGCACACTTCTCGTCGTCGTTCGACCGACAATTTACGGATCGAGGCAAAACGATTCACGTTTACCGGTCGTTTCCGTATTTCGTGTGCGTATAGAAAGTATACGATTTATTTGATATGTGTCGGTTAAATGGTTTGAACGACCTGCAGTACGAGTGACCGCTACGACGTAATTGGAACGCTAATCTTTACGTCGACAATTCGCGTTCTCGGACTGATCTCAGGAAATCCGATACATATCCGTCACTGATTTATCGTGTCCGCGAAATTCCCATCGTCGTTTGCCAAACTTATAACTACTATGACGACTACTCTCGCCGTGTATACTGCTCGCAATGAATACGATTTCTACGAGTTGACGTACAAACCGAAAATATATTTGTATATCCGTTTCCGATATGTTTCTTTTTATACTGTACGTATCGAATGTTTGTACAACAATTTCGCGTAACAATTAAGACACAATATAATCGTACGGACCGGTTGAAAACAAATGCCTACGTTTTAATTTTTATTGATGTTTAATTTTCGATGTATTCACGTATTTTGAGTTTGCTTTTTTTTTTCTTTGTACGAGCTAAAATCATAGAAAAAAAAAAACCCAAACAATTGTTACTGACTGACGTTAAAATTAACAACGCCAACGAGAGTGCACATTATAACAGTACTTATATTAGAAACTTTTAAGATAATAAAAGATAAAACGATACATTGTACTGTTATAATATTATATAACTCGAAACGATAAGATTGAACGTTTGATTTATATATTGCCGTTACGCTGAATGTTATATTGTTATTGTTGTTGTTGTTGCTATTATACAGACACGAATACTACGCACTAAACAACTTTGTCGACCAATTTTAATTGCAAACCTCCTACGAATTTAAAGTCGTCGTCTATTTATCATGTCAAAATAATAACTGCACGACGATCGCTGAACGCATATATATATAGTATATCGTAGTTAAATCGAAAACGGTCAAATATGGTAACGATCGTCCGATCAAAAATATAAAAAAAGGCTTTTGCAGATTTTACGTGATAAACTCGTATTTGGTAAAGGCGAAAAAAAAAAATCTCGATTTATTAATAACGTTTGGAATGCGCGAGTGTATTCGATTAAAATGCGAGAAAACATGAATATGTTTTTTCTCCCGGATAACACTGTATTACACCTCGAGCACTTTTACCCAATCGTTCCGCTTACGTTTTGTCCCGTTCATTCCGCTAGCCGTGAAATACTTTTGGCGTAAAAAAGAACTGGCGCGTCGTGACGCCCACATTGACCAGATACGTTTGCCGAACGTTTTCGATTTTCCGCAAGTCAGAATCTCATCGTGCCGCACACAAAAGCCGCGCTATGCAAATTTCATTCACGGCCTTGGCACGTTCGACCGGACGTTTCGACTCGATTGCGCCACGCGAACCCGACGTTTCGTCTTCAGTTGATTTTGGTAATCTGTCAACTGTGCAATCCGCGTTTCGTAACGGCGTGTACTTAAATTTCACCGTTCAGCCGTGAGAAAATAACACGCGCGTTCTCACCGTCTGCATTATGTTTAACGGAAACGGCCGATAAGCCGACTTATTTTAATTTTAAGCGTGTCCTGCAGTGGAAATGTTTGAAACGCTAAAAAAAAATATTTTATTTTTTTAATTTTTTTTCGCCAGTTTCTTTGGACGAAAACACCGATAAACAATTAAACTCGATGGCGACAATCGACAATAATCGTTTTATTCGTTGTCTGTGGTCGAGCGAATACCATCAATCGTTCGACACAATAGCGTAGTAATAGCAATACGCCCGAACAATAGTGATGAACACTATTTTTTTTAAGGCGGATGGTAGTCGGCTGTTCGGTACTAACTTGTGAAGATAATTTAACTTCAGGTGATATAATTGTTGTTGGTAAGTGGTTATAAATTAATATTATAGCTACCAATTCACCAACACAATCAGTTTAACAGTACATTTAGGTAGGTAGGTGTAACAGGAGATAGCAAACAGGTCGGTTTTATGAAATTATGAGTTAAATTTATACATTTTGATGGTCTGAATACGAGATAATATACAAAGAAATTCAAATTTGAAAATGTTTTATTAAGTTGAATCTTCTTAAATTACAATTAAACGTTAATGTCCAAATATTATAATATAGTAATCAATATTAATAAAGTGATTAATATTAAATTAAATGTGTTCATGATGTACCTCGTCGTATTATATGAGTATGCATAATAATATAACGATATACTCATTTAAAAAAAAAAATGTTTTATACATATATATTACAAATTAATGTCTATGCCGCAGCGGTGGCCAACAAGTCGTTCGCCACTCACTCTCGTCTTTTCGATGTAAATAAAAACCAATGTGAATGTTAAAGTTGACCTTCCATGGTCTATGGTGTAGGTTAGGTGGGTGGTGGGTACTCCGAAATTAATTTTTCCACTCCAATTTAAATTCAGTTCGGCGCCGCTGGTGACGAATCGTTCGAAATAGTTGGTCGGCTCTCGGTCGACGGAACACATAAACGACGATATTGTTGTGAAAAAGGTCGTATTTTTTTTTAAATAAACATCAATCGATTTCTAAAACACAGCGTCGTCTTCGTCTGTGCCAATTTTCGGCCTTGAACTTTTCGCGGTTTTCTGAAACACACGCGCGAGGAGGACGTATGACGAGGAATACTGATCGTTTTGGTAGCGATTTCATCGGACGGCGAACGGCCGGAATGTTTAATCGTTTCGCGGTTTTCACCGATCGCCGGTCTCGTGTATGTCGCGCGTGTCGACACGCAGCGGACAATAACAAGGGACGTACGCAGAAAATTTTTTTTTTTTTTTTGGGAGGGGAGGTGTTTTTGAAAATCAGTTATTGAAAATTAGAACTTTTTTTTTAATAAACATACGAAATTTTATCATGAAAATTAGCTATACTGCCAATTTTTTTTTATATATATATACCATAAACATAGATATAACAAAAAATCACAGAAGTAAATCTGATTTTCGTGAAATTCTAGCCATATCAAAAGTAAATAACCGTACGAGAAACCAAACATTTTGTACAGCCCCCTGAGTACGTGCCTGGACAATAACGTACACAGTGCCGGACTTGAGAATTGTGGGTAGACCCTGGGCCCGTCTTTAGCGGAGGCGACCCCGTTTTTCAATTACATATATCTGATATTAGCATTTATCGTATCTATTTTGATGTACTATTTTGATGCATTCCAAAATAATATTTTATTCAAAAAGTAGGGGTTGGAAAACATTCAACCCGTGTTGAACAGCAGACTAAAAACATAATTCAACATTAAAATCACAACGATTTGGTACGTACTCTAGATTTCGTCACCGTCACGTTTGTTAACTGTATACTAGTTACATTTCGATTCGAACGTTGTGATTTCGATCCGTATTGAAAACGGTAATTTTTGTTGTAATGCGTTTGAAATTGATATGTGAAATTCAAAAAAATCCTGCCCCGAATATATATATATGTGTATGTACGAGTGTTTCATTTCGTGCCGTAACGGCACGCGGCCCGGTCTTCTTTTTAGACTTTTTAAACGGACCGGACGGGGTTGTTTCGTCCGCGCCGGGCGTTTCCGACAAATCGGCCGCGCGAAACGGCCCGTGCGACCGAACAACAACGCTCACGCGGATATCGCGTTCGTTTCACCGCGGCTTATACAACTAAAACAATACGGTCGTAGTGAACCGCCGATCCGCTGTTTAGCATTATTCTAGTAATTAAAATACACGCATTGTATGTCATGCTCTACGGCGGACTTTTTCCACTTTCTTCCCGGCGAACCGTCTCCGCGCCGACCGTATAAACGCATTCATAATGTTGTCGAAACCGTTTTGAATAGCGGAAATTATCTCGCACGGACTTCATACGCAACGATATTATGATTAGGAAAAAAAAAATAATCCCCCTCATTTGAAAGCACGCGTTCCGACACGAAGTTCTCGGCGGTCATTTCGATTTCTCTTCGTTTCGCTTCAATGTGTTTATTCGATTCGACTTACTGTCCGACATGAAAATATAACGTTCACGGTCGAGAATTGTGCGGAACATTTGAATAACAGCACGGTAAAAGCGCGCCTGCATACTAATCACGTGCGCGTGATTTACGTTGTAAAACCTATTTGAAAACGTACATTTATTTGAAATTACAACGTGATCGAATGAAAACCGCGAGGTTTTTTCCGTTATGATTTAATTCTACGATTATCCGTCATTGAAAATACTGTTTTCCATTTAATAGTCGATCGAGAGCTTTCACAAATTATTGGTAGGCAGAAACGAGAAAAAAAATACGTTATGATCTCTCATCGCGGTCGTCCGTCCGAGACGTATTGAAATCATAAAACAACCAACTTTCCCGGACCAAAACCTAAACATAATTCCGAAAAAACTCGTCCGACGGCGAGTCAGGTACGGGTTCTTATGACAGGTCTAAGACAAGGTCAAGCAGCCGGACTGAGCGGTTCGAAGACAAAGAGACGGAAGGATCCATGGCACTCGGGGAAAGGTCCTACAAGGCGACACGGCAGGACAAGCGCCAGGTGGGCTGTTGTGTGAGTCTCTACACCGACGTAATGCCGTTCTTCGGGAGCCAGCTTACTAAATGGACGGAGCAAAAGGTCATACTTACGCTAAGATTCGTTATAGGCTGTAGGCCAACGTAGAGGGGATAGAGCCCCTCAATCAGGGTTGGACTAGCTCTCTGTTGCGGCCCGGGGAGTGATATTTTTAGAGGCCTCTACGAGACTAATATTAATCAATAATCGATATAATACAAATTTTAGTTCATATGATATTTAGTTTTTTTTTTTTTAATACTGTTAATGCATTTTTCAACACAGTACCTTGCTGGACCACTTCATGAAGGATTTCTTCAAACGCAAGAGATAGTTAAGTCTGTTTTTTTTAATGTTTTAGTATACTTTATAATTTATCACATAAATCTATATTTTACACGTATATGCTATGTAATAATAGTAATCGAATGTGTATACGTGCCTGCATATATCGTCGACGTTCTCAAATGGTAAACTGTCAATGAAAACAATGTTTTCAGATACTGACAATATATTAAACTTCCTTAACTAGAATAATTTAAAATAAAAACAAATTATTTATTTAATCGTAACGCTGACTGGGTATGGCGTATGGAAAAGACTCTAGTCTATGGTTCACGTTTGTCGATTTTTCATAATATAAATAAATAATTTTCGGGTACGTGAAAATACGAACGTCGTGTTGATAATCTTAATAATCGTATATTCCGTCTGTATGTGGTTCTTCGTAAACAACATTGGCGGCAGATTCCCTCCCATCACCTATCATATCAAAATAAATAGTCTGGATTAAATTCTCAGGCCACCTGCAATTATGACGTTCGCGGCCCACCGGGCCTTTTTCCCCCGGTCCCCTAGTCCAACCCCGTCATCAATCGCCGTGCGAAGAATCGCTAATGTACAGGGGGCTACCATTAGTGTCTTGCAGTATTTCTGTTCTAAAAAATGACGGGTTTCACGAGACGTACAGATGGCGCGTAGTGTCTCGGCCGGCAATGTCGTTACAATCGCGGAGCGCTATCTGTGCAACCCGTCCGCACGCCGATGCGGACGACTCCTCGTCCGTGACGGCAGAGAAGGCGTTGCGACCAACGCGCCGAAAACCCGTGTGTCCGACCGGCTGTGATAGGGACCGTCGAGGCGCGCGATATCCGCCCGAATTCGGCGGACGGACGACGATAACGTCGCGGGGGAAAAAAACAACCGCAACAACAATTTACCGGACGTAATTTGCGGTCGTCGCCCTCGCGGTGTGTCGGCTTTTGTCTCGGCTGTCGTTGCATTGTTCGCGCCCGACACAAAAGACGACACCGCCGGTGTTAGTCGTCACAGCGGCGCGTCTCCCGACGTCGTGTGAACGTGCGACACGGCCCGCCTACCGGGTAGGTGGTCGCGCGAAACAATGACGGTCGAGGTGGTTAACCGCCCCGGAGGGCCTTTACGAGACTCGCGTTCGGCCACGGAATAATGGGAGAGCGTCCTCGCGGTTGCGTCTCGACATTTCGTCGTCGCACAACCGACCGAATCACTTACACGCGCTAACATAACCCGGGGCGATGTTGATTGTCCGTCGAGGACGAGACGAACCCGCCGAAACGACGTGGCTTTTTTTATTTTTTTATTGTTGTTACTGTCGTGTGTATATAGATATTCGAGTCGTGCGACTCGAACGCGAATCAAACAATGCCGTATGCGTGTAACGTATGCCGCTGATCCGACAATAAACCGACCGCTTGAAAAGCCCCAACCGCGCGCGCAACAGGTATTTCGCCACGATCTTAAATGGGTTTTTTTTTTTTTTACGAAAGAGTCTTTCCGCGTGCACGTGTACGCGTAACAGGCGCGATTCAAGGTGAATGTCAAGGCGTCGTCGGTTCCGTTCGTCAAAAACGCCCGTTGTCGACCCAAAGGAAGTACGCTTTGGAGTACGACGATGAAACGGACGGAATATATATATATACATAAGGTATGAAAATAACACAAGACACGTCTTTATTGGTCCGTAGAAGAAGAAGAATAAGCAGAATAAACCAGGCTGAATGTGCATTTCAAAGCAAGAAAAATATGTTTATATTTGGAAACATTGACGTTAAAACAGAAGGAAAAAACTCCTTCGAGACACGGAGGATGTTCAGAATAAGCTGGACAGAACACACAACAGACGAAGAAGTTTATCGAAGAACAGGAGAAACAAGAAGCTTTCTGAAGACCTTATCAACGACAAGAGCCAAGTTAATCGGACACATACTGTGCCATAACAGTCTACTTAGCAGAGCAATAAAAGGTACCACTCAGGAGAATAATAGCAGAGGACGACCGCCGCTGGATTACATGAGTCAAATAGTAAGAGATATAGATTGCTGATACGTATTGCGAACTTAAAAGGAACGCAGAAAAGCGTCGGGAGTGGAAAATTGCTGCCAACCAGCCTTTAGAAGAAGAAAAAAATCTCGGGACGACGGGTCGAGGTCGCTCATCGACGGACGATGGGCCCGCTACTGACGCAGGTGTTCCGACGACTTAAAAAGCGCACGCGCGTGACAGGACGACGTCCGAGTCAGGTATCGACAACCCTATTCGTTTCCACGGCCCCAAACGGGTTTTTTTCTTTACGGACGAGTCGTGCAATCGATCGCGACTCGAGGTGACCGACTGAGCGTCGTGAAAACGCCCCATTTCGAAATGCGCGTCGTCGACCCAAAAGGACGGAATACACACACACACAACGTACGAAAATAACGGCAAAACACCGTGTTTTTATTTGACGGGTAGAACGAAAAAAAAATCGACAATACCGTGCGCGACAACTTCACCACGTGTACGACGACTGGTCGGGGCGGCTCGCCGGCGGACGACGGGCCCGCTGCCGCTGTTGGCCCGTCGCCGGCGGCCGTCCCGACGACTTCTTGTGGTACGCGCCGGGGTCCTCGCGGTACTGCCCGTCGTCGTAGTCGTCCTCGGCGTCGCGGCCGTCGGCGTCCGAGTCGCCCGCGTCCGCCGAGTCCGCCGGCGGCGGCACGTCGATGCCCTCGCCCACCGGCTGGAAACCCCTGGACGACGACGCGCCGTACTCGACCGTCCGCAGCCGGCCCGTCTCGTCCACGTAGCCGTACTTGCCGTACACCTCGCCGGTCGGGTACTTGGTCTCGATCTTGAACGCGCCGTCCGCGTTCTCGTAACCGTAGCTGTACGACCCGTCCTCGTTCTGCCGGTTCACCTGTTTCAGTATGGGCACGTGCTGCTGCTGCTGCTGCTGCTGCTGCTGTCGGCCGGCCGGCGAGCCGCCGGCGCCGCACGCGCAAACCGCCGCCAACGCCTGCGCGAGTCGAACGGACGGGGAGTTATTTTCCTGGGGGGTGTCTTTTTCCCCCGTGATAACCGTCTAACGGCGAAATTTCCGCGCGGAAACGTCCACGAGACATACTCACGGCGAACACGTGGAAACCGTTCATCCTGTTCTGCTTGTCGGTCGGACGTCCTCGTCGGGCAGTGGAACGGAATCGATTCCGTGCGGTTAAATAGCTGGCCGCGGCGGCGGCACGTGCACGGGTTCTCCGCCCATTCCGTCCGCCGCGAACGACGACAGACGTCACACACACGACCTCTGCCGACTCGTTTCGTTTTTTTTTCGTTTTGTGTTTTGTGTTTTGTTTTCTCGTAGTCGACTCCGCTGGATGTTCGGCCTTGAGCGCGTGGACAACGCCCGTGATTGACGCGTGACTGTTGTTTGGCGTTGGCCGACGACACCCGTGTCCAAAAATGTGTAATCGAAAACATATCCCCCGGTACCGCGGGACGATTGATCGGGGCCCCCCCGGAGCAACGAAATTGACGACGATATATACTCCAATGGGACGGGGGGGTCCACCACATCATTCAATCCGAATTCGGTTCCGATTGTTCGCTCGCGGTGCATTTTTGTTTCGTTACTGATGTTACGTTTGTGTTGAACAAACTAAACGAATACCGCAACTCAGTTTATCGTGTAGACTAACGCTAGGAGTGATATGTATATTTAGCGACGTTTTGGTTATGAAATTAACGAAAAACGCAAACGGTTCGGCAGTGGAAACACGACCGATCTCAAATCGCGTCTTCAGCAACGTGTTATTATTCGTCGGTGTAATGTGTTTTTCCGTTTTCATCTGGACGGGTTTCGCGTTCGACCGCGAGATTTTGACGCCGCGTGTTGTTTTCCGTTGTTCGCGTGTTTTCTCGCGTTCCGACGTAATGTTTTTCGTTATTATTATTATTCGCAGACAATCGCCGTACATTGTTGCCGTTGAAATATTCCCGCGACTATGAACATAACCTCCGGTATCGCTGTTCGTGTTCGTTTTTTTTTTTGGAAACCGCGTTATTTTTTAATTATTATGGTAATATTTATATAATTATTTAAAAACACGCCGTTCCCGTCCGTTTTCTGTTTACTTTATCGTAACAGTCGAGGTTGTTGTTGTTGTTATTATATTTAATCTACGAACAAACTCCAATTGAACTATTCGATATTTTAAACGTCAGCCGTTTGTTAATTGATATTTGACGAACGATTTTTTTCAACCGCTCAAAACGGTGTCGGATTTTTCAGACATAATCCCAACAATGCAACCGCCTACGTAAAAAGTGTACACGTCACGTAACGTGTGTACGTTTAATGCGATCGTCATGTGCACGTCACATAATATGTGAATTTGTTGTAACGTTATTGTAACCGTACAAGTTAACATCCAAAGTGCGCGTGACGTTATGTGACTTTCACTTTCCCGACGAAAGAAATGCAATAGGGGACCGACGTCGAACGCGAACCGCATACGCGCGCGATGCTCTTCCGGACGTTCAACGAATGCCAAATGACCAGAAATCGTTCGGCCGGTGTTTGGACGCACGCCGTCACGATCGTTCTCAGTTAAAATCGTGCGAGTACCAACACGCGTCCAATAGAGAATTGATGTTACTAGAAAACTGTTGTTTGGTACGTGGAACGTGTCCGATTTCGAATTTCGTCTTGTACGGTTGTTACGCGCGTGATTGTTTCGGGCCACGTTCCCGGAAGAAAACGTACGGAAAGAACTGATCTCGCGACGGGGCCGTCCGAGTCGAATAACGCGGTCGACGGGTAGCCGTTATCCCGTTCGAACAGAACCGAACGAGACGGTCCCGAAAACGTTACGCGTGACGAACCGTCCGGGGACCACGGCAGATATTCGACGACACCTCAAGAATTACGAATAACGAACCGTTTCGCGTCGAAAGAATGGTCGGCGAAAACGTGTTTCGGACGGAATCGTCGTCGTCGTCTTGTCAGAAGCGCAAACGGACTTGTCGAGAGAAACGGCTATAACGGCTCGAATGAAAACAGATCTGAGAACATTCTCTAGGGTCGTCCGTCCGGCTAATAGATCGTCAGAAACGAGGGCAAGACGGCCGGGACGGGTCTCATGGATTGGCGTCCAAAATGTCCAGCGATGATGCGATTTGCCGAGTTTTACGTTCGGATGACGGAAACCCGCTCGAAACGCGTAAAAACGGTTCGAACAAAGCATTTCCAAACGGACGTGGCACCGAATACGATCGCTTTCATATTTCAATCGTAAACTTTCGAAGAATAAACTACTTAATAAACGTGGGTAACGCCATAATACACGCGCGTGTATGGTTTACGCTTGTTAGAAGAAAATTAATCGCATTTCATCGCGTGCACAGGAAATATTCCGAACAACGGGAAACTCTGTCGGAACGCCGCGACTCCTCCGCGTTCGCTTCCCAATTATCGTCCGCCGACGAACGCGTTAGCGAGGTATTCACACGCCATTTCAGTCCGGAAGATTTCGACAACAACCGTGAATAGTCGCACCGGCTCAAACGCGAACGTCATTGCCATCACTGTTGTTTCAGGCGACTCCGAGACGGACGGCTCGTCCACGCGGTCGCCGCGACACGTACGTCGCGTTTACAATACGTTTTCGTGTTAAGAGGTCGTCCCACACATACGCCACGACGAAATACAGTGGAACCTCGCCGCCGTACGTCGACAATTAGGGCGGGAATGCAATTTTTCGACTTGAAGGGTTTTTCAAATTTAAATATACTGGCAATGAATACGGACGAGTGGAGGAATGACGAGAGGAGATAGGACAAGGGACGAATATGTAAGGTCGAGGGAGAATGGGCTGGGGATGGTTCGACGAGAGGAAATTCGGAAGCTGTAAGGACGCCTATGGAAATGGACGTTGAAGGGAGAAGAGGAAGAAGAAGTGGTTGGTTGCGATTGGGCGTGATGCGAGGACTGCTGGTGTGTGCGTGGGAGATCGTGTCGAGTGGAGGTGTAGGACACGGGTGGCCGACCCCAAACAGCTAGGATAGCGGCGAGGGAGGAGGAGAAGAAATATAGTGACAATTAACCGAATAAAATACGATCAACATTACGGTGATAAACACAATAAACGCGATCAAGTTAAATTATCGACACGCGCAAGCCGATCGTAAACGCCAACGATAAGTAATCGTCGTTATCCTTCCATATACGGAACACGGAACGTTCGAGTTAACTATAGTTTTTCTTTCGATTTATCAAGGTTTTCGACTTATCGCGGTTCCACTGTACGTCGGCTCTCATCGCGGCGACGAAACACGTCGTGCCAAAACCCCCGAGTGTATAACCGAAAACCGACGTGTTTTATCCTCACGTCGACGATGAAACACGACGATTTTAATTTCCGTCGAAGCTTGAACGACTTGTCTACCAGGTCGACGTATCGAATCGTAGTGCGTGGAGAATTTGTGATAAAAACCGTCTGGTTTATTTAGTGCACACGTGCGTCGAGAACATAAACTTACCGCGTTCGTGTTAATTATATATTATATTATTGTTTAATAATAATTTTAAAGCTTTTTAATTTTCGAAATTTTCTTCAAATTGTGTTGCAACAGCTTTCCGTTCAGCTTGATTATAGGGGAAATTGAAACAATGAAATACAATGTATTCAGTGGCATAGACACAATGTTTGAACACCTAATGAAAAAATAGAAATGTTCTTCAAATATTCTCTCCTCAAGACTTTGTATATTGCAGAACATGTTTCAGGAATTGTTTGACATAATAATTGTGCCGAAATCGCTGCTATGAATTCCAGGTCTTCGTAACTTCTCCCTGTCGCTAAATATCTCAGTGTTACCGTGAGCCTTTCGTGGTCAGAAATCGCTCCTCTTAAATGAATATTTTTTCTTATTATCAAAGGAGTTATCAAGTTCAAAAGTTCAAAATAAATCTGCTCGTCCATTCTTAAATAATTGAACCAATCCTTAGGATCAAGCTTTTGATTCAGGATTCAGCTCGTTTAATAAATTTGTATGAGAAAATTTATGTCTTTCAGACCGCACGCTTTTTTTTTTTTTTTTGATATAACAACACCTGTCATTACCACTGCCATTGATTGCATTGAATTCGTCTTAAAACACGCGATGCAAACACGATTTTTTTCTCATTAATACTATGTGTAAAATTTAAAAAAAAAACGATGGCACGAGATTGTGAATCTTTTGACTTTCGGAAAAATGTATCCGTTGCCGATCGTTATTCACGATTTTTTCGGTACGAAAATTGGTAATTTTATTTTGATGAAAATTCATACAATATTTTTCTACGTGTATTCCAACACGTATTACAATCGACGTAGAAAAAAAATTGTGAAGCGTTTAAAATTCAATTTACGGCAAAATCGATTAATTTTATTATATCGTTATTACAATAAAATGTCTATAACAAGATTGATATCACTATGTCGTGATATATACAAATCTGTAATTATTCTGGTTGACGCATGCATTGTATACACATTTCATGAAAAGTCTCGACTTTAATGAAAATTTCATTTAATTTCTTTTTTTCATTATTATTATTATAAAAATTGACTTTTTTTCATTCGATATATGTATTTTTAGACGCTTAAAAATACATTGAAAACAAAAATAAAAACCCGATAACTTCGATGACAGAATGGTTATCGAGTTTTGTTTAGTTTTCATGACAATATTACTTATTTTATTATATATACGTCAACTTTTGGAAAATTAATTGCGACACTGTAATACACACTAATACAGTTGACTTACAGCAGCACGCGAGACCTATTCAGTTCGGCGACGTGCTCGATGAATACTGTTCATTCGGTACAACGGCTGATATTGACGAACGCTAATATTAAATTGCATATACAATTTATATGTTACACCAGCAAATACAATTTGTTTATGCACGTACTTGATTTTGCATCCGACCGAAATAATTGTTTAGTGATCATTTTTAAATATATAATAACAAACAATAATGAAACGGTTAAACTTTTAAATAACAATTATTAAGCGTTTGAAAGTAACGAGATAATCTGGGGAAAAAAACGTATCGACTGAAACAACCACGTACACAAATGATTACAATATGGTACCTCTAAGTTCGGTTGCTATGGATACACGCGCTTTTAACAAATGCACGTATCTGTATGTTCCTTACGTATTTATATTTGCGTCTATAAAATAATATCGATTGCGTAAATAAAATACACCATTATATAGTGTTTAATGTTCCTGAACGTTGTTCCAAGGTGTCCGGTATTTTACATTCAACGTCGTACGACTTATTATTATGAATTGCGAGTAATTTCGTTTTGATTTTCAATCTCTCACGACGGGTTGTGCCAATTGTTTTATTCTTGACGAACACCGAGCTTTCAATGCTTTCCGACTGACTTTATAAGGATCCGATTTAACGTCGTTTTCTTTCCGGCGCCACTCTAATCATCGGTTTTGCCAATTCTATAATCCTTTCCGATGCTGTGTGAAAAATAGAAAACATTTTCGGTCATTGATTCGTCACGTTTGGTTTTGAGACCATCTGTTCGGGGAAATAATATTTGCTCGTCATTTCGTCGAGACACGTCGAACAGAAGTTTCCTAATTCTATTATCAGAGACTGAAAGATTCGACATCGGTACTTGCCGACCATGGAAAGTTTAGCGAACACGACCTACCGGGTCGAATCGTTTCAGACATTGTCTTGGTTTTACAATACGGAATGAATCACACGATCGACATTATTGTGGACGTCTGAAGCTATTGGCGATAATATTGATCGCCGATCGATAGTATTTGTGCAACGTCAAACGCAGAATACTAGCCGATGAATAAACCAATGTTATTTATTGCAAGCGTGACGGGGTTGTCCGTGACAGTGAATAGTAAACCAATTTTTTGTCATTCTCAGAAGAAATCGGCAAAGTTTATGACGTACATGGATTTATTTTATTTTATTTATTTCATTGCGTTATGACTAGCGGTAAATCGTAAGTGTAATTTATTGTCATTATTCGAACGGTCGTCGAAAGTTCTGCGGAGAACGGGACGCGCGTTTCCGGTAAAATGCTCTGCTAACGGTTTCGCGCGCTAAAATACAAACGGGTTTCTTTATTCCGTCTGTACATCCGTCGCGAAAACAATAAAATATCGACCAGCGCCGTGTAAGCGTACAGAGCAATCGTATTCGAGAGAGAAAAAAACAAATTTCACATGTCAGTTTATTGACAGCGTTATTTATAGCACGCGTTTACTGTTCGTTGGTACCTAACGGCGGCACTCTCCGACGCGCGTTATGAAATTATTTATTTAATTTTCATCCAAACGCCATAATATATCTTCACGTCTGTCATTGAGATGTTATGGTTATAATGTGTTAAATGGAGTATAATTTTTTTTTTTTTTTTTACTCGTCTAAAAGATAAAATTGTAAAAAACAAACAAACAAAAACGCGTGTGAAATTTTTTTCTATAGATCACTTCTAAAATATAAAATATTTTACTAATATATTGCATTGAACGTGCCCTGTCGTAGTGTATGATACATAGTACATGCACACACGTGTAGGTACGGACAGGCACTTGTAATTTGTATTTTAACTTGTAATTTAAATAAAATATGAGGAAATGGGTATAACGCTACCTGTTTATATATATTTGAATATAATTCAAGGCCAATATATTATCTGCACGTGAATTAATTATATACGTATTACATATGTACTAATCACTGTCACGTGATATATTCCAGTATATGGTTGGCAGATTGTTATTAATTCGAATATAATTGAAGTGTATTGCCAGTGGCGTATTTATGGAAGGTGTAGGGGGAGGGTCGGTTAGGTACGAAAACGTGTTCAATTAAATATTCATTCCCATCAATAGTCCTCCGGTTGAAGACTTCAGTCCATAACCATATGTAAAGGTTTGGCTACATATACATACTCCGTCCGTATCGATCATAAAAGACTGATACCAGTATTCATGCACTCGTGTAGGTATAGTATACTCTCAAACGAATCGACGGGGGAGAACATCGCCGACAACGTACGTGCACGTGATAACAACACGATTTCGTAAATAAACACCAGACGGATACAAAGTTACCTATGTATTTTCTGGCATTCGACAGTTTCGCGTACGGATCGTAATTCATATCCAGCACGGTTTCCTCGTTCGGATACCTGGCGACGGCCAGCTTTCGGATTCGGTCGCTGGCGACGTACCTCAGTGCGGAGTTTTTCACCTGAGCGACCGAAAACGGAACGAACCAGACGATAAGAACGGATAGTCAAGTCGATAGGTTCGCGCGCGTCATACCGTGTACAATTCTTCGTACGTCCTCTCGTTATCGTCCGACGGGCGATGGGCCGGCTTCGACAAACGCTCCACGTGCGGCAAAATCATTTTCAAAGGTTTCCCGACTCGTTCCTAGAAACCAACGAACGGACCACACACACACGTTTATTATCTTTAACGTCATATTCATGAGTGCCATCAGTATGGACCTAGTTTCACGGGATGCTGTTCGAGGGGCACGGCAGACGACGCTTTGGCCCAGAACATTCCGAGAGCTCGTAACGCTTTTTCGCTTCGACGCGCGAGATGGACTCAACGGCTTAACTATCCAAGCGAGACCCAGACCGGTTTGATCTTTGGGCCTTAATGTGACATCAGCCGCTCGTGCCTCGCCCACGGGCGAATGTCTAATTCTGAGACTGAGGGCACGCCATCCGCCTCGACCAGTACGGTAGATCTGGCTCCGGCATCTCCCAGGGTGTTAACGATGTCATGGGGTACCACACTAGTCCGAATCGCACGGTTATGTTAGGTCCGAGAGGTGACGAGTCCCGCAGACGATCCGTCCGGCAGGCTGAAGCCGTACCCTAGACCGAACCACGGGAGACCCTTCCTTGGTTTGCGGCCACTTATTTGAATACTCGTGACCACAAAGAGATGGTCAGTGAGAACTATGATCCCGGGGCCCGGTGAAAAAATATAAACATATTATAAATTTAAATTAGAAAAATAAAATGTGTCGTGTCACCCCAGTAACCATATCTTTATACAATATTGGTACATAAATAATTTGATTTCTTACTACATCATTTCGTGTAACAATCTATGTGTATATTATTTTATACACAAAGGGATACACACGGAAGGAGTGTGCGGACGTTTGAAAATAATAATATTTTTTTTTTTTTTATTATTCATAAATACTAAATGTTGATTTTTATACTGAACTGCAGTAAATTGGTGTACTCGTGTTCCAAACTTGCTTTAGGGTAACCTAAAATAACTGATATTTTACAGAGGTGTATAGCAGTAAAAGAAGCTGTACACCGAATATTTTAGGTACCTTTTGTAAAAATAAAAAATTTAATGTTAGAATATATATTAAAATTATTATAAATACTAATATACAATGAGGGTCCGGATTTATTTACAGTACCGTAGTCGAAAAAATAATGTGGGAGGGGGGGTCTGCCCGCAGGTACAGATACTCGTACGTTTCTCATAGATAATAATAATAATAATAATAATAATAATAGTAAACGTCCCCTTTCGGATGTTTACCGGAGACATCGGGCTCGGCGGCGTTCGTCTGGCCGCACTCAGCACTTTGAGCTTCTTCAAATGGGCGCGCCACGCTTCTTTGCTCTTGAAACGCGTTTCTTTCGTCACGTCGTCTATTTCCCTTCGCGGACATAGGAAACGTTGTTAGTATTCCCCGTGCGATTAGCGGGGGGGGGGGGTTTTTTTTTTTCGTTTACATGTCCACGGATCGTTTCGGCCGGGACAGTTCGACCAGTCTCGTACCGACCGTCCTCCACACGGTTTTCTTCGCGTTTTTCGACCGTTCGTCCCGACGATTCGTTTCGCGGTCAACGTTTTCCTTCCGCGGTTCCGCCAGATAGTCTAGCCTGGTCGACGATTTCCACCTGCGGACAGTCGCGCCTGCGGGGCCCTGCCGAGTGCCGCGCTTTTAAAATACGCGTTTCTTCTACTTTTAGCGTTAACGTTTATTGTCGGACCTGAACGTTCGGCTTCGCGGGCCACGACTTCAACCGCCGGCAGATCGGTCTGGACAACAGTTCCCTGTGCACCATCTTGATTATTTTCGCGGTGTCTGCATATTTTTTAAACAACGCTGCCTTTTTCACGCGTTCTGCGGCCGGCGTTTCGGACTTAAAAGAAAAATGTACACGCCGTTTACTACAGGTCGTTTACGACAGACAACAAACGAAGATTTCAATATACGTGATTTTCGAGATGTTCTCTAGCCACGCCCAGGGATTCGAGAAGGAACTTAAAAGAATTCATTTTTTTTTTAAAAATTAAATTTACGTTTATTGCCGAACTCGTATCATGTCGCTACGGTTATTATTGACTTTCCTAACCGTTTCCCAGCAACATTGTCGCTCTACAAAACGTTTTCGCAAATAAACGTTCATCATAAACATGTAATACTGTATGATTCTTAAGTGTATATTTCACGAATAAGTTAATAAGCTAATTTCCCGTCGTTTCGTCACGCGTATCAGGAAGTGATACAACTTTTGAACAATTGGTAGTACGGAAGCCTTGTAATCGATCTCTCGCAATTCGCCTCGCCGAAATAATGCAATCGAACGTAATCGTCACACGATAGCACGCCGTCTTTATTGCAATCCTGTAACAAAACACGTATCCTTAGACTTAGGTACATATTATTATTATTATTATTCGATTCTCGGCGGGCGTGTCAGTTATTGTCGTATCGTTTTTATGAGCTATTCGTCAACAGGTCACAATACCGGTATGATTTTCAATTGTTTTATACCGCAACGACAACAATGACGGTAACGATTTTTATCGCTTCGAACAGTCAAAGATTGCGGCATTGTGTACGTATTGATTCGTACGTTTGTAAAAATTCGAACAATTAAATGTCTTATTAATACCGATCGATTGATACTCGAGAGTAAAGTGTATAGACGTCTTTGACAACGCGGACAGTATAGTGCAGTTAGATCAAAAATAATTAAACGTTGAGAGAAGTAGAAAAAAATCTGCAAATCGACATTTCCCGTATCAAATATTTTAATCTGATGTCACGCGCGTGTATGGCGATCATATCAAAACAATAAGGGATACAAGTGTGCTGTGCGGGTCTCAGAATGTTTTCGACATTGTGAACGGATTAATAATTACGAAAACCAGATGACTACGGACAAGACATTTCGAGACCGTTTTTACGTTTTAACGGGCGAGATATATGTAGAAAAATGAAAATATTGTCGACGGCAATAACATTTAAACGTCGAAACTGTAGCAGGCACAGTAGTCGTATGGGGAATGTTCAAAACTAAGACTTCAGATTTCTGTTGATAATTATGTTCACGGACATAGTAGTTATCAATCGCGCGATTTGCCTGTGCGTAGAACGTCTCGCGTGCGTTCGTATTTTCTGCGGGAGAGAAGTTTTTATTTCTAATGGTTTATGAAATCGACCGTTTCCGTTCACGAGCCGAAGTGAATGATAAGATATCGAACGATTACACGTGTACTGAGATTCTCAACTGCACGGTCGATTTTCTCGCGACACGCACGAACACTACACAACTAGCTAACCGTCCAGAATCATAATTGATGTTCGGCGTGGCGCATACCGTACCTTAGCGTATCTTTGTATGTACTGGTTGACAGCTCTGGCTGCGCAATACGGATCCCTGGTGCACCTTTCGAACGCTAGAAAGCCAAAAAACAAAAAAACAAAAATCGATTACAGAGAACATCGCACGAGATTCGATCGCGTCGATCGTGTCGGTAAAATCGGCGTCTCTACCTCCGATCCGCGATGGGTCGTCTCCCTGGAGTACGGGGGCGCCCGCGTCTTGCCAATAAACGTCGCTCAACAGGAACACGCCGCAGTACTTCACATCGTTCTGTTCCAGACATTCGAGCGTTTGATTGCATCCGGACGACGCTTCGCACATGCATCCGATGCATTTTTCCGTCCATCCGGGCGGAAACTCTTCTGCAAACACAGTACGCGTTTTTGAAGAAGAATAAAACGTTTCGGTCGCAACCGGTCCGTATCACTCGTGGCCGACGTTCACGTCTACAAGAGAGTCTACAACGCGAACGTTACCAGACGCTTTTCGTGTACGAAGTTCAAGGAACCTTCCGTTGCCTTTCGAGTGAGTCGCCGCGACTCGCCAATCAATAAGATCCGGGAGAGGGTTTGTACGAGGTCGTCAACTTAATTGGTACACGCCGTAAACGTCGTGAACTCGGCGAAACGGTTCGCGTGGAATTTCTCCAGTGCGTATGTTATCTGAGAAAACCCTAACGATTTCCAAAGACAAATCGGCGAGGAATCTGGCGGACACTTTTCACAAATGTTGTAAAACTCGTTTTTAATCAATTTCGGTCTGTATGTGCACAAACGTAGGTTTTATTACTATCATCCATTTAATCTTCTGTGTACGTTAGTATATTTTAAAACATAAATGCTTTTGTTAACCTCGCTAAACGTTTTGTACATTTGTATAATTGGACATTTGAAATTATTATAATACATTTGTTACCATTCGTTAGTGCGGAGAAACTAGTTTTTCGCGTGTCAGGAACTATTAACGCGACAGAGTGATTTAAGAAATTAACACACTCAATAGTGTCGAAATAAAAGCCGAATAACTGTTTGCTCGTGCCGTTTTGAAATAAAAGCAAAAATCTATTATCGAACGACGATTTAGTTGATACGTTACGAATGTGAGTACGTATTGTTAAACAAATTACGTTTTTCGACTTAATCGTAGAGTTTTCGTAAATTATTCAAAATACCGGTTTAAACTGTGATGTGTAGGTAAACATAACAACGACGGTAAATATTTTATCGTTTTTAAACCTATTTTTTTTTTTACATTGAATATAAACAAATTGATATCTTACGACATAATGTTACGCTTCTGCGATTTTCCGATTTTAATTCATGTGTGTTGTGTACGGTAAATTGTACGGCCGAGAAAACGCAGTGGAGACGACTAGTTTTGTAATTTTTTTCGAATAAACAAACACGCACATTGTTTGAAACACACCGTACGCGGGAATAATGCGTTTTTTCGCGTTTCAATTTAAAAAACGTCGAGTTTTAATTGCACGGAATCGACAACGATTTACGTTTAGTCAACGTTGATAAGTACGTATGTGTTTTCGAAAGCGCGCGTTACGATTATTTCGCGAGATGACGACGACCAAGGATTGTCCGGGATGTATTTTCGTTTTGATTTTAATGTATTGTTTTCAGTCGTGCGCCTTTGTTGTCGACGACTCGTTTTCACACATCACTCGAGCGACGGAGTAACACTAATTTTTCTTTGGACATGAAATAGTTCGGAAATGATTCGCGCGCGTCGGTCCTGTCCGACCGTCATTGCGATTTATTATTAGAAAACTAGTTGAAACCCGACACTGTCGTTTATTCGAGCCGTTTCTGAAAAACGCGTTACGTCCGTTTGCCGACGTCTTTCGATGTTCATAACAATGTGATATGATATTTCGTGTTGTCGGCACGCGGTCGATGCGTACAGACATCGCGCGAAACCCATTAAAAAAAAACACACACACACATTTTGTAACCGACGTTTATACGTGTACAACGTATTACTTGAGAAATCGAGGCCATCGATGTCGTATTATTATTATAACTGGACTAAAAAGGTATTGGCCGGTCAACCCACGCGGTTTTACTCATAACGCTCGTAACTGGACGTGAACGGCCAAACAGGATATGACAAATGGCACGGTTTTTTTTTTTTTGAATACGAAATCGGGTGCGTGAAATAACTTCAACCTTATGGGTTTACCGTTATTTCAAACGGCGCGGACTGTTTTTTAACGGGCGCGCTCTAAATCGCATAATTACAAGTTCGAATTGTATTGCGGTCGTGTTCACGCGACGACAACTGTGTTGCTGGGCGACCTTCCGGTTCGCGCGATATCGTTTTTTGTCGACGAAAGTTTTTCCAAAACGTTATCGAACACACACGGGTACCTGCAGGTATTTCGCGACACGAAGAACGTGCACAATGACGCGGGTCCGTCGTGTTGATAAGGACGGACAATGAACGCGGCAAACGTCATTACGGAAAGTCCGAAAACAACGACCAGAGTGCATTTAGATAAGCGTTATTGTGAACGGCTTTGAACCGTTTAAAACGTTGTTAAAGTCGTTTGAACGTTTTATTGACCTGAAACAATACCGAGATACGCGTGTTCGGATTTCGTAGGAAAATACAAAAATCTGCTAAAACGTATTTTTTTCTTCTCTGAACGATAACTCGGATTGTCACGACGTCGTGCATATTAGATATTCGAATAATACGCGAGTATTAGAAATATGTTGACGATAAATACCGCGTATAGAATTCAGAAATAACAAAAAAAAAAAAAACACAACGCATTTGGGAAACATTCAATAGCTGAATGTGCGATATGCCTAAACGATTGCGAAATCGATAAAAATCGTTATTTTAATAACAGTAATAATAGGTACGTACCGCGGAACGATGAGTTATTTGTGCACCGGCTAACCTGGAAACTGGTTTATTTATTTAATTTTGGAATTTTTTTTTTTTTAATGAATAATATTAATTTCAATGATAGAATGTATAAAAAAAAATTACGTTAAAATCGTACCCGGTTCGAGCAGCGAAATACGTATCCTTGAATATGCGTTCAAACGTAATTCCCCAACTCGTTTTATCGACGACGAGCAACGTTCGCGGACTTTACACGTCATAACGGGTTAGTTATAAAAACGCACGCGATCGGTCGGACGACGATTTTGCGCGTGCGACTATAGAGTCGCGTGATTATTATTATTATTTTTTTTTTCATTTTTTAACGATTCGGAAGACTATTATTATTATTATTAATTTTTTTTTGTTCGCGAAACACAGCCGGTAACGACCGGCGACCGATGGCGTTCCAGACGACACGTCGCGCGCGCTACTGAGATTACCTTGCAAGTCGTTTTGACAGAACACCGACGCGACCAACACGGCCGTCAGCAACGGGCACAGGCGTAGAAATAGCGCGGCCATCATGCGCGCGACGTCCTACTGCTCCGACGGATTCCCGGACAATGAACGGGACGTAAATCGGTCGCGTGATTGTGGATCGCACGGGGTGGATGGCTACGACGAGTGTGCCGGCGAGCCGGTACCGCCGTCCGGGTCAGTCACGTTCGCGACGTGTCCCCACCGCGTGCGCGAATAAATCGTTTTTCTTCTTTTTTTCCGAACCCGGACGGCGTGGGGGGGTTTTTTTCGCCTACCTCCCCCCCCCCTCCCACCCATCACGATATGTACGACGAGACGAGACAATTTTTCCCTACCGCGTGATATCCGTTCACGTCGTCGTCGTCCGAGGAGAAGAGGGGGGGGGTGGAGGGGCACACGTGTAGAGTAAAAAAATTGAATCACTAATCGCGTCCATATACGAGAGCCCGTCCCGTAAATAACGCACAGAAGCTTTTTACGATTTCAACACGACGAATTAGACGTATTTTTCCACGCAGCATGTTTTCCGTCGGAGAGGTTAGGTTAAACGCGGCCTGCTCCTCGTTTTGAAAACCAGTTGATCCCAAGTTTCTCCCCCCCCCCCGCCGTCGCATCGAGACATTAGACAAGTCGAAAAGGAAAATTCGATTCAACAAGAGTGGGCCGATCGCGCTCGGTGACAACGCACATCTGTCCACGTTCGGCCGGAAGAACCAACGATTGACCGGGAAAATACACGTGGGAAGTGTTTCGGCGTCAGATTTTTTTTTTTTTGGTCCATTAAAACAAAACTTTGAGGGAGAACTCGTTTTGAAAACCAGGAGAAGGCATATAGGTATTTCCGAGACGGCGTTTTCGAGTTACATTGACAACTACGTGGGAGACGTATGTCTAATGCGTCGCGTTACACGTTTAAAACGATCAATTCATCATTCAACTTGATTAATAGCTTATTCACGGGACGTACAGACAAATCTTGATTTTAGTGCCGACCAGTTGCCTACTTGTATCTGGTTAAAGATTTCGGAATCGCGTGTCGTGTGAAAAACGATTTCTGTACGAGTCGCGAAATGTTTGAAAAAACCCCGAAATCATCGATTTGGAACGGGGTCGGCCGTCGAACGTTCATGTCTTTATCTCGTGACCTTTAAGCGAAGAAAGAATTGTATTGTCCGCGACTGTTCGAACGCGACAGCAAGCAGCGCACGGCCAAGGACCACCATAGGAAACGAGACGAAACACTCGTAATTACGTGCGACCACTTCCGGTTGCGCGCACGACACACGAGAACCGCGCGATCAAGGATTTCGGGTGCCAGGCCCTTTGTTGCGCATTGTCCAAGGGGCGGCCACCTGTGGACCGCGGGAGGTTAGGTCGAGATCCATCCGGCGGCGACGTTGTTCGACGCCGCGCGGACAAAAGGCGGTGGTGCAATCAAAGATCAATAGAGTTGTCCGTCATTGTTTATATTACGTCGTTATCACAACGCGATACAAATATTAATTAATCGTACGAGTCCGTCGTGTTCAGTTGCCGCCCAGGCGGACGTCGATCGAGTCGACGGTGTCGGGCTGCGGCGTCTGCGGTCCCGCCGATCCGCCCGACAGATCGTACACGGTCTTCTGGCACGCGTTGTACTTGGCCTTGTACTCGTCGTTCAGGTGACCGTTGCAACCGTAACCGCCGAGCATGTGAATGGACGCGTAGTCCAGACAATCGATGGACCCGTCGAGGTTGCAGTCCTGTGGCCGAAACCGAACACACAAAACACACGTCGATAACGTTCGGCCGGCGACTAGCCGTCATTGATACGGACGTCCATTTCAACAAAAAAAACTCCGTACCTGAGCGAATCTGGTCAAGTAGTTGACGACCGATTGTTTGGCGCACGACGGGTCGTTCGCACATCTCGCGTACGCTGAAAAAAACGCGACGACCGTTTCATTGATCGACCAAGTGCACGCGTAATATAGCTTTTTTTCTATTTTACCAAATCGGACCTGTCGCGTGAACGACGGGACCCACTTTTTCGCAGAGAAACCACGAATGTATATATATATGTTGGCGTTAACGCGGACGACGATATTATTTTAAATACTTTCCGATATTTTTACACTTGGAAATGTGCGTGAACACGTTACTTAGACGTTAACGGCGTTGTCGATTATTCTTTTGTTTTTGGACGAACATTATAAGAATGAAAAATTTAAACTAACGAAACACCGGATATAAATACGTTTACACCGCCCACCCGATGCTATTGTAACTGATAATGATATTACGTGGGAGTTGTTATAAAACGAATGCAAATGACTAAACCGATATTGTGAAATCAGACATTTGTTTGAACGCGATTGCGTGCCGGCAGCGAATCTTTTTCGTCGATATTTGAACGGATTATGGCGGGATATCGTCCGGACGGTCACGTGCGGGACCCGCGGCCCGAAATCGTTTTGCCGTCGATTCCGAGTTCCGTTGCGCCCGACACTAAATCTCGGACGCGAAATGAATGTCGGACACGTGGGCGATGACGCGAGGGTGTGTTGCCGTTTAGGTGTCGTGCAGGTTTGCGGACCGTGCGAAAAAAACCCGACAACAAACAAAACGAGAATTCCCACGTCGCGCCGCCTACGGGAGGTGGGGGGGAGGGGGGAACCTATTCGTCGACCGTGAAATATTTCGCGAGCACGCGCACCTCGGGGACCGTCGGACGCACGTGTGCATTCCCGTCACGTCGTCGAACGTTAACAAGACGACCACCGATGTGTCCATTCACCTTGTCCGTCGTTCGGATTGTCTCCTTGCAGCACCGGCTTGCCCGAGTCGGCCCAATACGCCCACGTTATGCCGAACATCCCGCACACGTCTCCCTCGCACTTCCGATCGCGGTTACACGACGACACGGACTCGCAAATGCATCCCAAACAAACCTCGGACACCGGCGCCGTCCTCGGCGGTTGCTGCTGTTGCCGTTGGAAAAACTGTTGAGGATCTGCAATCCGATTCGCGCGTTTATTATTATGCTGTTGGGGGGGGGAAACAACGTCAAACGTTATTGTAATGAATCGCTAAGTACTCACGTGAACCGACGGGACCGAAGACGGACAGTGTCGTCAAGCACACGAACGCGGTGAAAAACACGTAAAAAGCCATCGTCGTCGTCGTCGTCGTGTGTTAGCCTCGAACGTCGGCGCTGAACTCGACTTGACCGGAGTGCGCGGACGAATAAACAGCTATTGTCGAGGCGCTTCGGCGCAAGACTTTTTATAACCTCCGTAACACGTTTGGGTGGTAGTAGTAGTGGACGTATTTATCGTATCGCACCTACCTATAGGTAGGTAGGTACCTGTTTGTACGACGTTCGTTATCTGCGCACAACACGAACGGTACGCGGCGGCGGCGCGCGTGTTACTATTGTGATTATTCCGAAGACCGATTATTATTGTTTTTTTTTTTACAACGTTAGCTGTCCGGAGGTCGAGTTTTTGCGATTCGACGCCGGAATCATAAAACACGACATGACTAACGCACTGTTACTTGTTAATACGACCTTTATTTCGTAAAAAAAAAAACAAAACAAATACTTGTAATAGTTACGGTCGTTATTTGTTAGTTATGCACACGTGTGCTAATGTGAAACGGCGATGACCATCTATGTCGTATAGTTTTTCGATGTTTAAATGTAAATTGTTGTGTTTGTAGCTCCGTGTAATGGTTGCTGCGGTACACTCCGTCGATCGGAATGGGTGTGCAGGGGGACGGAGCTCCACTATTATTTTTTTTTTTTTTTACTGGCGCGGCAGAAGGCGCGAAATAATTTTTCGTAAGATGTAGATTGAAATTGTTGTCGACTTTACAATTGAATTTGTTTATGAAAATGTTTTTATAGTTCGTTTATATGTTTAAAAAAATCACGTGATCGTGTGATGATAATCACGCTTGTTCTGTGCCCAGAACCAGTAGTGCACAGTTACGTACAATAAATTATCGTACGTATCTCTGTGGTCTAGTGTGCTCGCCGAACGCAATTGTTATCGGTTTCAGTCGTCACTTTTCACTTATCATTGAAACATCAAATCGGTCTAGTCGCGAAAAGGGTGTGTGGCGAAACGGTTTTCAAATCGTTAGGTTAACGCCGTGTCGAGATCGAACAAATTTCGTTCATAAACGTTCAAATGCATTATCGTAGTTAGTTGTACGGATTATCGACACGTAATTCGTTTTGTCTTATTTCAACGCGAACGTATTGATCAACATTAGCTCTCGGATTGTCTTACGCGGTCGTCGCTTATCGACAATGAAATCACGAAGTCACAGAGGGTAACCTTTGTTTACCGTACAGATATAACGCTGGTACGTCTGTGCGTAACGGTTTCGAAGGACGCGCGTCACGTCATCCAAACCGATAAGACCAATTAAACTACGGTGTGTGATTTATTTGATTAATTTATTTGATTAACCGTAAAATAATGCTCGTTTCGCAGCCGATATCCGTTCGACGTCTGTTGTACAAATCATAATAATGATCCCAGTCGTAACCGGCGCGCGGGGCAACGACCACCACACCACGTTAATTCGTACCGCGTTATCGTTACGTTTATCTTTTACGTCGAAACGCGCAGTCGTGATGTTTTAAACGCGTTGTTAATACGTACGTACGTTGACGATAAACAAAAACCAAAAAATACACTGTTACGACATTTGTCGACGTTCTTTCGATCGATGTCGACTGGGCGTTCGCGCGATAATGCACGTTGGTGACGATGACGTGAAACAACGAAAGAACTCGTGGTTCATAATCCGCTATGAACGTGCCAGTGCGTTGTTTCATGAAAACGTAACGCGTCCTCGTTCGCGACGAAAGGACAAAGAAAACGAGATTGCGTTATTACTATTCTCTATTGTTACTAACTATTCATTCGATATGAATATCGTCGACAATATCCGTCTGTTACCATGTAATTAATGTATAACCACTATAAGATTGAAGTATGATCAATATCGGATATATATATATATACACGTCATGACTTACGTTGGTTATTGGATCAATATAAATACTACTTGAATGTAGATTTTTTTTTTTTAATGTTTAATGAATTTATTTGGTATAGGAAAAAAAAATATTATTACAATTGGAAATGTTTAAAACAAAGTATATTATATTGACTTTCTCGAATATTACATTTTACATTCGTTACTATCAAATAGAAATTAACGTAATCGTAATATTTATTTATAACTGTGTGGCTGATGTACAACGCAGTATACAAATATAAATATATATATATTCTTTGAGTTATTGAAGATAACGTGATCACTCAATAACGTCCGATAAAATTTTAAAAAAATTTCACGTTTCCTCAGAAATTTCGTCACGCCTGAGAACCGTTTGCATACAATGTCGTGTGTAATGTTGTACCAGTGTACTTGTTGTTCTTAATCCGTTAATATTATTATTATTGTTTTTTTCGGCGCGTTCAACTCGTGCGCGCTAAAACACCGAGCTCGTACGGAATTAAACGCGCCCAAGTGTTTTTATTAGACGGATATCGATTAAAACCGTACGAAACACGTCAACACGTTTTTCGACGGAAATCGCAGTGGCGTTCGATTTACTACGAGACGGTCGTCGTCCGAACCCGTTAACGTACGGCGTCAAGGCCGTATTTGGGGGGGGGGTGGAGGGGTTCAACACATCCCCCCCCCATCCCACGAGTCTTTTTTATAGTTATGATAAATTGAATTTATTCAACTAGATGTTTAAGGCGGACACACACTATTTACACGCCACACGTTAGCCCGCGTTCAGACACAATTTTATCGTACACGACATAACATCTAGTATTTAAATGTAGTAGTCGAAAATATACGATTCGGTTTCAAACACCATCCCCCTTCCCCACCCATCTCCCCGAAAATTCGTTCCTGCCACGGCCTTGTGCTGCGCGAAACCGCGTGTTTTTGAAGTTTTCTCCTCTCGTCTTACAGAAACCAGAAGACCTCGGCTCGTCTTCGGAACAGAAATACGCGGAAAACATACGCACATTGAATTGTCGTTAGCATAATCGTTCTGTTTACTACTCAGCGTTCTTCGGAGTCTAAAACGCTGTATTTTTTTAATTGTTTTCGTTTGTTTTTGTATCGTGTCCATTAAATAATATACCGGCATAATATCATTATTAATGTTATTCGAAACCGCTTCGGACGTTATCACCACGTATAATAATAACAACAACACGCGGGCGGACCGGATTCCGACGACGACCACGCGTAACGAGCGCGCGCGGGGGCGTCGTAACACGTTTGCAAAGCGTCCAGTCCTTCCGATCCGCAAGCCCGTCGTCCGGTCGTCGGCGTGGCACGTGAGTGAACCGTGTACGGTCACGTCGCCGGCAAATAAAAAATCCGAACGATACCTGCCACGGCGCGACACCCGACTCGTGTCCAAACTCCCCGTCCATCGCCTCACCCCAAAACTGTTCCCTACCGCGTCGCCAGCTTCGCGTTGTACGGAAATTCGTTTGATTACCCCACTCGCGTACACCCAAATCTTAACGGAGAAACATTTCTGTGACTCGCTGCAGAGGCAGGCCTCTGTTCCGCCCTCCTCGGTTCGGGTACGCGTTCCGGTGCGTGTGTGTGTGTCTTACACGTTCTTCTCGTCGTCGAACGGTGTTTTGCGTTGGGCAGTAATTTTTTTTTCGTAAAGCGTTATCGTTTGATTGCCCGTACGAATAATCGCCACGAGCGTAAAATTACGATAACATTACGCCAAAGTTTATTTCCGGGGACGAAAAAAAACAAAAAAATCATTTATTCCCGACCTACGAACCCAAACGGCGTCAACGTACAACCAAACAACAATGGAATGACGCCGTCGTCGTGTTGGCGTAGCGTGCGGACGAACGGCGAAACGATAACGCGTTGTGTACGCCGTCCTGTCGAAACGGTGAAGGCGGCGGCGGCGACCGGTTTTGAAGGCGCGCGCGGGACGGCAGTAGCCGGCCGATCGGCAGCCAGTACCACGATGACGAGCGTTCCGTCCGGACAGCGTTTCGCGGAGCGCGTCGCGTTCCTGTTGATCGCGTGGTGGATGACCGAAGCCGCGGCGGCCGGTAAGTGAAGGCTTTCACTACGCGTTTGGCGCGCGTCGTCCCTGTTGCGCGAACGGGGGTTGACGGGGGGGCGTTTGGCCCGTTCTTCCCGTTTCACGTCGGCGGTCCGGTTTCCGACTAGTCGCGGGCCGCCGATATGATTCGTGCTTACGTATGTAAACACTAAACGGGAGGTACACGTTCATCATAATCGACGTAGGGGGTAACAATAACAAACCTCGTGGCAAACGGCGGACGTAAAACAAAAATAATATCACTTATCAAAAATATGATCGAAACACGCGGTCATGTGTTTTTCTTCAATCAACACGGTACAATGTGCACGTTGTTAACATTTATCGGGCCGTTTGATTGTCCTAATTCTACCTGTCGGATTAATACACATTGTATTGTCCGATCAACGTTCTAAACTAATTTATGATAAACTTGCGGTGGAGGGGGAAGTCTTCTTCGAGCAGATACTATATTTATTCAGTCACCCACGTTGTTATTTTGGTTAACATTTTCTCCAAAAAAAAAGAAAATCGGCTGAATTCGCGTGCGTTTTTCCCGTACGTCGACGTGTCTCGTGGTGTTCCGGCGAGGTCAGGATCAAGCCCGTCGTGTTACAGGCCGTTACGTGTCCAACCTGGACGGCGACTGCATGCGGTGCCTGTGCCAGGCGTCCACGCTGTGCAACGAGACCATCGGCTGTTCGCGCGGCTACTGCGGCCCGTACTATCTGCACCGCGAGTATTGGCGGGACGCGGGCCAGGTGGTGTTGCAGGACGACGACCCGGACCGGGACCAGGCGTTCGTCGACTGCGCCGCGGACTCGGCGTGCGCGCAGAAGGTCGTCGAGAACTACATGATGAAATGGGGACGGGTGAGTAGTAGTCGCGGTGCCGTCGTTCGCGCGAAAACCCGTGGGGTGACCACGCGAACGATTTCGACCACGCGTTTCGCTCAAGCTTCGTCCGGCGTCCAGGACGACCGCGTGACCTATCCGTGTGTTTTTTACCCTGTGTCGCTTTACGACTCGCGCGTTGTGACGGTTTTTTACGGCCCGCAGACACAACAGACCGACGTCCGTCCTGGACGCGTGCTTTTGTTTACGGGGGGATCACCGCGCGCTATACACGTTCAAAACATTTCGTCCGAAACGGCCGACGAACCCGAGGAAGTAAACTCGGTCGTATTCGTTTACGTTTTTGTGGTCGAGCGACGGAACTCTATGGTTCTTACCACTACCGCGTGGTCCGACGATATCTACGCGTGACGGCGTCCGTTCGACGATCGCCGTACGAACGTGGCCGGTGGCGAAACGATAAGCGATTTCCGGCGCAATCGACCTTCATCCGTTTCATTGTTTGTCCTCCGCCCTGTCGAAGACCTGCGTGCTCGGTTTCACGCCGTACGACAATGTACAGATCGAGACGGGCTCGAATAGGTTTTGGTTAATGATTTTTCGATTTTTCTTTTCACCCAAAACGCACGCAAAACCGTAGGATTGCAACAAAAACGGAGTGACGGATTGCGACGATTACGCGAGGACTCACTTCAACGGCCGGGAAGACTGTTCGGCCATCGAGAAGACCAATTTTTGGAGACGATACGAAACGTGCCGTCCGGTGCTCGGAAACAGAGGTGAGCGCCGACCAGATATTTCAATTATTATTATTATTTAAGATATTCAAAATATTTTACGCGGTGTTCGGGGTCGCGACGACCCGTGTGCGTCGTAAGGTTAAAACACCAAAGTACATTTTTAAAAATACGGTTACCGCGTTGAGTCCGCTACGTGATCCGGTTGTAAAAACTGATGTACAAGTCAATCTGTCGGCGTTACGTTCATTTTTGTTTATTTTGGAAAATTCACTATCTCGCGGTCGGACGTCGCGACCCCCGAAACGGTCCGATTTCGATAAATTACATCATTTTCGTGCGAGCGTACCCGTTTCCGGAATATGGTACCGTGTCCCTGTGCGGCTGGAAGGTCGTAACGTCAAATCATTCACGCGGACTGCGTTTACACCTCGGTAATATTTGATTTGAGCGCTTTTGATCGATTGATGTGTGCCGTCGTGGTCGAGCACATCCGGCGGAGCGATAAGGAGGAGCTCGTCCGCCACTGGCGATCCAATAACATATTTGAACGCAGTGTTCGTCGTTTTTAACGTTTCGTTTTTGATTACGTAAAATGGAAATCCAACGTTGTGTATGGTCCACGGTATTTCGACATTTCTAGTCGTTTCGCGTGCGTGCGTATTGCAGACCCGAGTCACTGTGACATCGTACAAGTAACGGCGTGGAATTCTTCTAAGACGATTGAACGTCAGGTGTCAGCCGTCGCGCTCACTCGTTACGCTTTTCGTATTCGATTATCTATAACGGCAGAAGCCGAGCAAACGATTCGACAAATGCGTTTTCCCGTATTGTCATAAAAACACGTTTTGATTTCGAAAAACGTCGCGGGTCAACTGAAAACGAGCGTGTAGGTACAGTTTTCGCGTATAAAAATGTCTTACGCAAAATTATCAAACGCTAGGAGGTTTATTGAACGGAAACAGAATGTACATAAAATATGTTATACGTTACATGTCTAACAATTATGATTAAAATTATTTTTAAATTGGTCGTTGGGCTAATAGACAAAACGTTATCAGACTTAATTCGTGAACGAATAAACACACAAAACGTCCTTAAATCCGATCGTTTGGAACCTACGCGCCATAATATACAAATGTAAATCACAGAAACGGGGTTTAAAAAAGTAGGAAGCCTTAAGGTAAACACACGGTCACGGTTACGAATCGACGTTTACGTTTAACGTGAACAATTTGTTGACACTCGTGTGTTTTTTTTTTTGGTCGTAACACTGTGTTATCGCGTCGTTCGAACAAATAACTACGCTTTGAGTAATTGTTCGCCTTGTCGTTTTTGTTTCAGGAAAATCGAATTGACGTCGCGAGAGGCCGAGACGTGACACACTACACAATGTTATTATTTAAATATCGGTATATACATATATCTTTTTTTTTTTTAAGTTAAACGTACTGTCGCAAAACAAAAACCTAATGTCATTATACCGACCGTTGTACACATATCGAACGTTTTCGTTACCGGCCCGACGTGCGCGTCCACTCGATCCATTCTACGTAACGTGTGGTCTCTGGCACGGCGCACTACGGTTTGTTGTTTTTGGACCGCAAGAACCGCCAGAATTTGAATTTGCCGAGTATCCTCTGCAGACCGTTTTTCCATTGATCGTCGTGTCTGCGGTCCGCCGAGCGCAGCGTGCTACGTGCAGTCGAACGAATAATTTTAAAAAATAATACTAAAAAAAATAACGGCCGATCTCGCAGCTCGAGGGACCTACTCGTTTGGACACGTTTTGTAACCCCCCCCCCCCCGGCCTTTCTTGTTGTACTCCTCGTGTTGCGAAACAAACGGCCGTTTTTCGTTTTTTTTTCCTCTCCCTCCGTAAATATCTGACCTGTACTTGACGGACGTCGTCGCGTGTTCGTCTCGGTCGTCCCGGTCGTCGCGGTCGTCGACGGACGCGTCGACGGTCCAACCGGCCGACTTGCCGGTGCCCACGGACCGCGAGCGGACGGCCACCGCGGCTGAGGTCGCGCGTCGTCGCAGTTTGGCCGGCAGACTGTGCGACCTGACGCCGGTCGCCGCGGAGGACGCAGCCGCCGCAGAGGACTCAGCCCCACGGCCGTCCGAAGATCTCTTCAGCCGCAACACGCGGGCCCGGCACACGACGCACCGCAACGGCAACGACCGCCGGGACACGGTCATCTGGATGGTGCGCACCAGACACTTGCGGCACACGACCCGGTGACCGCACGGCCACGTCTGCATCGTCGCCTTGGAGTTCACGCATATCACGCACTGTGGCAACCGACCGTCCGATTAATCGTTCGTAGTCGTCTTTAGAGGGGGATGGGGGGTGATGGGGATTCGTTTCCAATCGTTGCGTTATTGTTGTTGTTTCGCGAGAGAACTGTGTACACACGTTGTGATCGATATATTTAACACCACCGTTCGTCCGGCTATGAAAACCCTATAAGGTATTTTTGTCCTGTTACAGTTGTAGTAAAAATTAAATCGAAAACCTTAACTAATAATGTTTATAAGATTGAACTGCTCGGCGTCGGAGTCTACATATCTACCGGGACCGGCATATGGTCGTTTAAACTTAAATTGTTTTGAAAGTCGCTGGTCCCGTACGTTTCTCTTGTCGTTTGAATATTAGTTATGTAAATAGAAACTATTTTTCGTACACGAAAAATAACTGGTGACCCGAGAAAAAAATAAACGTAGTTTCTACTTCTGTGAAACGTTTGATGTATTCGGCACGAGGTTGTACTAAACATTCAGACGACTCTTCGTCGTTCATACCAAAATGTATACGAAAAAAATCTTAGTTATGTAATAAATTGTATAAATTCTACGACGAAACGTGCAAATTTGTCATACGGTAATTGATGTTGTTTGAATCGTATCAGTGGTTAAATAATATCTTTTCGATTTGAAGGGCACTGTTACGTGGTGCAACGTAAAACTTTCTCAACAGTTCGAAAACTCAGAAAGGGTTGCGTGTTATCGAATACCGATAATAAATGCGATAATAACGTCATAAAAAAAAAAAAAAAACGGTATTAAATTACACGTACGCTCGGTGGTAGTAAATATATATATACATAATGTTTATTATTCAAGTCAAATATAGCCAGAAATCTTTGAATGAAATTGATTGCGAGAAGTCCGCCGTACGTACGTCATAATTGAACTACAAACGCTTAGAATAAACGTAGTCGACGTGCGGTGCGAATTTTATGCAGATATTTCAGTAGTAACTCGACCCCGCCGCTCGCGGCACCGGTTTAATTACAGCGGTTCGGCAATTTTCACCGATCGGTTTCGTGTCCGTTAACAATTCGGATCCACGGGTCCGGGAGTTCTGGTCCGTGTACGGTTTCGCGATCGACGGTCTCCACGTTCGATAAGGACCGGACAGCGGATACGGAGTGCGCACAGCGCGAGAAAACGCGATTTCAGCTGGACGATGTCGACCGTCGACCGTCGAGTGATCGAAATATATAGTTTTGTCGCGGCAAACGGTTAGTTTCAACGTTATTCGATGACGACAAAATCGTCCGTTTTCTGACTACAAGGAGCTACAAGTGCCATCCCTCCCCGCTGTGCGCGAGTTGTGTGTTCGAACTCTGTACACAAGACGGGGAACTCCGTGTATATAAAACAGCGTCCCGGACCTAGGCGTCCGCCGAGAGAGGATTTTCGGGAATCCGACGACGGCCAAGGGGGGAATTAAAAAAAAACGGTGACGAAACGGTAGACGAAGAATGTGTAGAAAATATCAAACACCGGGGCCAACGGGAAAAAATTTATTTAAAACCAGACCAATCCAACACGGCCGAACGCGATCGCCGTTCTTTTTAAACCGGGAACTCGGTCGACGAACGCGGCGGATTCATCAATCGTTTCGCAAAACGTATTATTATTATTATTGCTATTATTGCTATTATACGATGCACTAATGACGGTATTTCGATCGCGTGCATTTTATTTTCGCACACGCGATGCACGTATTAAATGTATACACACGCGCACAACGTATTTACTGTACGCGATTCGAATGTGTATTCGTTACGGAAACAGGAACGTTGTGATTTTACGTTTCTTTGTATACGTTTATTTTTTTTTTAATATGTACGTACTAAACTTTATACACTGTGTTCCGTGTTTGAGATTTTTCGTTGTTGTTTTCAATGAAATATGTATAAGACGTGTATACATTTCGTACGCGGTGGACGACTCGACGAGCGAGTGACAAACCCATACGCGTGTTTAGTCCCGACACGTCATACCCGACGTTGACTGTCAAACGTTCGATCCCGTCGTCTTCGGCCGGGACAATGATTAAACACGATACGCCATTCGTTCAAACGGACTCTTTTTGTATTCGCGGCCACGCGAAATCCAGCGATAGAAATCCAATCCCCATTGCGGTTCGAGTAAAAAATCGAAAAAAAAATGTAAAAAAATTGTTAAAACGTATTCGGGGGTTGTTATTTTTTTATTTTTATGTATATACGTCTGAATATTATGTTATAACGCATAAACCGCATGAAAACGCATTACGTTTTACGATTTGCGTTTACTCAAAAAACGAAATCGTATCGTCGTGAATAATGTAGTGTAGCATTTTATTTATAATATTGTGCGCGCGTTCTGCGGCGTCGTGCACGCGAACGGTAAGTAATAATTTTTTGTGCCTCCCCCGTCGTGCACGTAATACGATTGAGGTATATCTTCTGCACGCCGTGCGTACGCGTGTACGTGCAATATTTTTCTGCCTGCCGTAGTTATCTTTTTTTCCCCCGTGAACGCCACCGCCCGTCCACGTTTTGCCGTTCAGGCAGCCAATTTAATTATAGGTTATCGGGAAAACGGCCGGTGCGATTATGTCTTGTGAACTCTCTATCGGTAAAAAAGCGCACGGACCGACGCGGCTGAGTTGTCGACGTGATGAATGTTTTTGACGCGCGCGCGTTTGTTTTTTGTTTTTACAAACAACGACCGCGGGAAACCACGAAAACGTCACGGATTTGTCGGCGTAATTTTTTTCTAATATTTGTTATTTCTTTGCCGTTCTTTAAATTTTCTCCGGGGGGTTAAGCCCCACGGAGAAACGCCTGAAAGAAAACACTGGACGCGCGCGTTGTGATTGCGAATCGTTCGGCAACATTTCGTGTGCACGGAAAAGACGAACGTATAAATGTTGATTTTTTCGTGACGTCCAAGTGAAAAAAAAACTTTACCACGCACGCCGTTTTCACGGTGTAACAGAAATAATATGACGAACGGGCGTTACGGGATCGGAAGACGGTAGCATTGGAATCGAGAACAAGAACGTAACACGCCGAACGCCCGAGCGGGGTCGGCTCAAACGGTTTCCACACCGCCGTCGACTTAATAAGGGATTACGAAAAACGAGAATGAAACCGATTCAACGATACCGCCATGTGATTTCATTGACGGACCGCGGTGCAGGCGAATCGTTTTGAATCGTAAGCGAGAACAAACGACACTCGGGAACCCTTTTGTAGGAAAAATCGAAAAGACGGACCGGTACGATTATCACATGCGCTTTGCAAATAATCAAATGTGTACTCCGACTGCAACGCAAGATCGGACTGTGTCCAAAATGATAATAACGATAATATTTTGAATTTGATCACGAGTATTGGTTGGTCATTTGATTATATTTTATCCGTCTTATTCCAATGCAGTGTTCTTCTACTTCGTGTTTATTCCGAATCGTAATCGACTATGACCGTCGTTTAGGATTATCGTAGTCATGGAATAATTTTTCGTCTGAACAAGAAGAGGTGGCGGGTTTTCAGAGTTAATTTGGATTTGAAAGCAACGACGAATTAATGTGTCGGGAAGAAAACGGTTCTGCCCCGACGCTAGTAATTTGTTGTAAATACGATAAAAATATATGTTCGTAATACATTTTGAACTATTAAAAACATACAAAAATTGTCCGTGTCCATTCAGACGAAATGTACCGCGGGGGTTTGCGTTAAATTAAAACGTATAGTTTAAAGTATAATTGTAAAACCAATACGTTCTTTAATTCACTAGAATTCAAATTTGTTCAAAAGACAGCAGAAATATAAAAAAATAAACAACATTATATATATGTATACGTGTTTTAATTTTAATATTATATGATCCACTCGTTGAAAAAATCCATCATATTTTTGCAATCGGGAAATGTCCGCGTTTGTATTTTTGTAGTTATTGGACGTTTGACGATAGCGATATTATTTTTCTGCCGCCAAGATCGGTGTGTACGTACTGGCTCGAAAAGGAAAGAAAATGAAAACGACGATAAATTAACTAGAGAAAACTCGAAATGAGTTTTTTGCATTATTGATAATTCGCTGCCATAATCGCATGTACGAAGTCCATTATGTATAACAAATGATTGTTACAGTGTGCCGTGAAAATAAAATACAAAGCGGTCTGTTATAACCCCAATTGTTTACGCGACAGTGTCGTCAATAATAATTATCGACATTTCGTTTCGAACCGTTCGACGTGAACGGTCTAGAGTCTAAACCTCGTTACGGAATACGTTCCAATACGAATAATCGTATATGATAAAAATACAGGATTAAATAATTGTACAGAAAAGTAAACGAGTAGTTTCGACGGTTGTAGGTTACAATGAATAATAGAAAAACTAGAATGCACATGAAATTAATAAACAAAATACATAGATTATAATTAAAGCAGCTGGTAGAAAATTATGTGTATCGGTCGTTCTAACGGATGATTATTTTTAAAATTTTACCAAAACCATTACGTCCAACCATTCGTTACGAACAAGTAATCCGTTTGACGTTGAATTCATATATATATATACATATATTTATTTTTTAGTTCGTGTGAATAATCGTCGCGGACGTGCGAACGTATTCGATTGAATTCGCGTTAATAAAACACTAAAAAAAAAAAAAACTCCCCCCAGTACGATAATCACGTGCCTTCCGAAATCCCGAACTGCGACACGGGCTTGGGGGAAATGGGAATTCGAATAGACGAACGTTATCGTTTTTGGCCAGACCGTACGTAACAATAATCCGAAATGCCGGACGTTTATTGACCGTCCAAAGCGGCCACACTCGGAACCCCTTACGCGTTGTTTTCGTCACGAAACGCGGGCCATGGCAATTAAAGTGACATTTCGGAAAACATAGAAATCAAAACCAAATACATTACGATTTGTCGAAACACGAGATATCGTACAATAATCACAAATGATTTTCGACATCGAGACGCTACGTTTTTCACAAATCGCGCGCTACATTCAATAGTCAACCGTGGCGAGAATCAGTAAGGCGATCCCTGAGTACACTTCGCTTTGGAATGTGACGATCGGTATGAACGAGGTAAGCAATAGTTGGGGGGGGAGGGGCACGTTTAATTCCGTGAACTTTGCACGACCGGGTGCCGAGGATCTTACAAGTAGTTAGAAAATGATTTATTATAACGCTCGTTTTTCACATTTTTTTCGCACAGGCTCGACGGAGTTTTTCTTTTCGGGTCCCGCGACGTTTACGTTTTAAACGGTCGGTTCTATTGTGCGTCGTGCGCGCGCCTGTTAACGTACGAGCGCACGGGACGGGATTCGCAAACAATATCGATTGGTCGTGCGCTTCGCACCGTTTCGGCTTCGCCGCGTAAAGGTCATGTAATGCCGTTTTTTGTAATGTCGTTTTTCGACGACGTCGCATCGCAAACGCGGCGTGCCGGATACGTTAACCCGGTATCGTATCGATTCCGATTTCCTCCAGGACCGGCCGGCCAAAGCGCGCGCGATTTCGTCGTACCCGGTCGACAACGGTCAGACGCGTCAGTGTTGTGAACTTAGCAGTCATCAATCTAACCTATCCAACAAATTTGTTGGACATTGTCGGACAACTTACAAAATTTGTTGGACTTTATTTTCGCCGGTATACTTAATTGAACTTTTGCACTGCTAAGTTCACACCAGCAGTGCAAAAGTGTGTTGGAGTGTTTTTTTTTTTTGGGCTCAAATTATAGAGTCTCATTTGTTGGACACGCTCCACGCTAAAAAAAATTATATAAAAAAAACTAAGGTCCAACAAATGTCGGGACCTTTCCAACAATATCCAACAAATGAGACTCTATAATTTGAGCCCAAAAAAAAACACTTCAACACACTTTTGCACTGCTGTGAACTTAGCAGTGCAAAAGTTCAGTGAAGTATACCGGCGAAAATAAAGTCCAACAAATCTTGTAAGTTGTCCAACAATGTCCAACAAATAACCAACAAATTTGTTGGATAGGTTAGATCGATGACTGCTAATGTTGCACTGCTAAGTTCACAACACTGGACGCGTCTTGGCGTTCGCCCGTTCGTCCGCGATACCGGACGTCGCACGTGCACGCGTGATACGGCGATAAAGTTGTTGGGTTTCAAACGCAAATATTTACGTTTCATTGGTTTTTATTGAAAATCGAACACACGTACGTTTTTGAATAGACGCGGCACGCGAGAATATCATTCGTTAACACGTTGAACGCCGACGTCGGATACGCTCCGACGAATGTTATATATGTATTTGCATAGTGTTTTAAAATAGTATGCTGATGGTGTGTGATTATAATATTTGGGTTGGCCATCAAGTGTATATTTTTAAATAATTTGGTACAATTGGTTTTTGGTTTCCGCCTTTTTTGTATTGTCGGAAAGTTATTGTATGGCCGGCGTCGTCACGTATCCGACGACGTCCATCTTTTTCAAATATTGGCTTGGCGTGTAGCGTGATACAACAAAATAACGTCGACATTCCACGTGTTAATATAATGGGCAAATGATAAGACCGTTCTGGTCGTCATGTTCCATAACCATGTGTTTCACGCGTTCGTCGTCGTTATCAGGTCCATGTCATGCCACGCGCGTCAAAGACGACGTGCACGTACAAACGATCGATTCCGTTTCGTTTTGGCCACTCCAGGTTGGCCGTTTTTCAGGTCCCTTTGAACGATTTTGTGCGCTTCCCCACGTGATCGTCCCGAATCGTCTTCTACACGCCCGATCTGCCTTCTTCTTTTTCTTTTGATAATTCTTTTGATACTCCGCGAAACAACGTGTCCCCGGTTTATGCGTTACCTGTTACCTTACAGGCTTTCTGGTTTAAAATTGTTTTCTTTATTTTTTCCCCCCTTATCAAACAATCCCTAAAATAATTGTCGAGGCCGAATGTAATTTCAAAAGCTAAATAAAAATTTAAAAAGGCCCATTGTAACTGCGATTTCGCGGTTGAATTCGTGCGCGGTTCGACAATACGAGAGCGTTCTCGTTTGTTCAATGCATGCGTAGTATCCGGTAGTCAATCATGTCAAAGAAGCACAACTATAAGTTATTAATCGACATTGATTCATATTTTTTTTTACATTTCTTGTTCGAATCACTTGACAAAAGGATTATAAGTCACTCGATATACTTCCGTATTGATGAACGGCAAATGCCAGCCGACAACAATGGTTTGATAATTAACGGCACACAGTTGCGCGACCGACGTTCGATATCCATTTATCGTTGTCGTCGTATCGACACTCGAACGGGCACGAGCTTTTTTTTAAACCATGTACACAAAAAATACAATGTTATCCGGCGGCAAGTACGGCGCAATCCTCGCCGTTCACGTGACGTTCGTAGTGACGTTCGCACTGTCGGACGGTACAGTTGGACAGTGTATTGGTTTCGGCGGTCGTTATTGACGGACGACGCGAATGGGACTCGGTAACTTGGTCGGATGCCGGTGACGTTACCACGTTTGGACTTGTCACTTGGAGTTCGGGGGGACTCGGCATTTCAATCGAACAGTTCGTCACGTGACTACCGTCCCCTGTCCGTTTTTTATTTATTTTTTTGTTTGCGTGTTTTTGAGAAATTCGACTGAAACGCGTAGTAAGTAGAACCAGCGACGTTTTCCCGTCCGGTGCGTGACGAAATGATCGATTGTTGTTTCTACGGAGACAAAAGTCACGGTTATAGATATCATCCGTGGAAACGACTTCTCATAGCCAGCGGCCGTTGTAGTAGCGCGCGGCGATTTATGATTTTCGGTTTTCATACCGATGAGAGTATATGGGGGAAAAAATCAGGGTGGTACGTGTTTCGCCCGAAATGTTTTTCCGCGAGCGGCGTTGGCGCAAACACGCCTAGGCGAAATTGCTATTTGCCGCCCGCGTCACGTGCGTATAAACGCAATGTCTTCTCATAGGCTTCTAGTGACTTATTATTGGAACACGAAATCACGGGGCGCGTTGTACAGGGTCCAATGCGTGTCGTCTGATCTATTCGGGCCCGTACATTTCGATAGTTTGAACGATAGTTTTGATGAAAATGTGGCGCCTGGACGTGTGCGTCCGGATCGGAAGACGCGAGCACGAGTTGTCCGTACCGCCCGACGGTGTTGCCGCTGCGTTAAGGCACGTTTTGGGGGGAGGGAGAGGATCCGCGTGTTCGACTCGTAATAGGGCTGGGGATAGATTTCCCGGACCGATCGTAGACAGGAGGCGGGCGGGCACGATCGATGGCGTGACCGCCGCCGCGCCGTTCCCGTGCGAACTGTGGCTTCGAACGAGATTCGCGTTTAGAGGTTAGGCGCGTGTTGTTCCGCGGCCTCGGGACGTTCGACCGGTCACGTAACGCGGCAGTCCCCGGGGACCGACGAAACGTTTCCCGACGGATTTCCCCCGCGGGCGCGCACCGAACGGATTTACGATCGTCGGCCGAAGAAACTACACTTGTCCCGAGAAAACGTCAGTGAACGGAGAGTACGTGTCGGCCGGAGAGCGTACTCACGTTTTCCAACAAATCTCGATTTCGGTTGTTTTTAATTTGTCGTCGTGATCCGTTGAGTTCGACCTAGCAGAGCCGTAGTAAGGGAGAGGGGGCGAAAGGTGCCTGCGGCCCGGGCGCAACATTTTTGGATAGTAAAAAATTAATATAAAAACATAATAGTCAAAGCTCACAGTGTAATTTTTCTGCATTCGTGTTATAATTTACGCGCTGAATATCCAAATGCGGGAATAACTTTACGTATATTTTTGACATTGCCAATAACAGTGGCGACGTGCGAAAGATCGTTTAGTAAATCGAAATCAATAAAAAACCTAGTTGAGATCGTTCCAACACGAACGTATTATTGCGCGTTTTGTTTTTGTTTTGTCCGTCAAACGGGGGTTTCGTGTAAAACCAACAGTTCCTCCGTAGATCTCCACGTTCCAAATGTCACTGGAACGGCCAAGCTACACTGCTCCGAATTCGGGAATCGTCTTGGAACTCATACGGACGCCGGAAAATCGATCGTCCATCTGCGTCCCACAGACCTCACGGGTTAAACGCCATAAATAATTCATAAATTCACGCGGAAGTACGTTCACCGGATGATGGTGAAGCCTTATTCAAGCCACCACACTGTACACAATAAAAACGTCCGTTACGCTCACGAACCTCCTAACGCGCGCAATACCGTTCCGGTCCGTGCAAATCGTATCGAAAGTCGACGCGTTTTTCGATCGCCGGTGGTTCCCTTACGCGTGATTCGAAAACACAAGCTTGACGTACAACCTCAGAGATACACGTGACGTTTTTAGTCGTAATGGACCGCGACCGTCTTTCGAACGGAAAAATAACAATACGACAATGAAACGTCGACTGTGGACCGTCCGTACGAGCCGACGTCGAAACGAGCACTCGTACAGCGAAACGAGACCAAACGAACGCACGGCGAACTCCGGAACACACGCGTCGGACTAGATAACCCGCGCGGAGCGTGAAAAACGAATACAAGTACAAAAGTACAATCGAGCGTAACGTGTAGTTTTGTAGTATCGGACGTCCGACAAACAAACACGTTATCGCGTCGACGATCCGCGGATCAAAGTGGGACGGTGGGGACGTGTACCTCTTCTTCCGGCGTTTTCGCCTCGTCCTGTTCTTTCTCGTCCAGTTTGTCCAACAGTCTGTCCTGTAAAAACAAACGAAAACGTGTACAGGTGCGTGAAAAAGTCGTAGTCCATGTCCGTTGAACGTCGGCGGACGACCCTCGTCTACGGTCGACTTAAAGAGAGAAGTGACAAATTATTTCGAACGAATAAATGGGACGCCGTCGGTACAGGTTAGGTTAGGTTAGCGTGACCTCGATAACAATAATAATAATAACGAAAACAAGAATTCGTGCGCGAATTCGACGTTGTCCATTTACGGACATTCCGTTCGAATCGGATTTGTAATTTTTGTATTTTTATTTTGAAAAATCCTCTATAGGGTTTGTAGATCCGAGAGCCGGTAAACTGCGCGTTCGCGACGTCGTCGTTGTTCTCAACAACGAATATGACTCGTGCTATTACGGCGGTTATCGCGCAGTTTATCGACCGTAATCGTGTTGGTCCGTCGATTAATAAGCCTAAATACGTTCGGTGTTAACAACAATCGCCGGTTTATTTAGACTTCCGATAGTCTAAACGCGCCCGGAAATTTGTTTCGTTAGGGGGAAAAAATAACAAAAAATAAACGGTATGTTAAATTAATTCGGGGCCGAAACGGAACGAGCGTTTTACGGTTCTGACGGAAAACGGGTAACGCCCGTGAAGCGTCTGTTGTGACCTGACCGGTCAAAACAATTACTAACGTCGTGGCTCACTACGGGGAAAAATAAAATTCCAGACGTTCGGTCTAAATCCCACGCGGAACGTCGACGACAAGAAGGACCAAAGCCGCCGCGAAACAACGTCACTTTCCTCGCCGGTTAGGTTAGGTTAGGTTAGGTTTTTGTTTTCATTATTTTACACGAGAACAACATATACAATCCATACATTTTTGCATGATAAGTATATGCGATGCAGGCGGGAAAAATATACGCTGAAATCACATGAGTATGAAGCCAACCATTGGTGACACTTAACTTGGTATTACTTTAAAAAGCTTTTTTTTTTTTAAAATCAAATGATCACAGTACCGTTTTATTTTTAGCTTAGGATTTCCCGGAACCGTCGTGATAGCACGTAAATCTTTTACCAGTGGATTCTGGTGGTTTTCTAATTTGAAAAAGAACCTTTTATAAAAAAAAGTGCAGCTTCTCTTTCCACTAGTAGTATTCCAAGAGTAATATTTTGAAAAACCTGTATTCTGTTTAGATTCGTTTTATTATTTTTTTAACTGAACCCCGGAGCTGCGATCCATAAGTCCCCATATTGGCTTCAAGAGCGTTTTGTAAATTAACGGTTTAACGTTTAAAGCTAGTGAATTTATTTTTGATCAATACGGCTTTTAGTGTCGGAGAGCGAATCGATCTCTCCGATTCCATGTGTTTGTTACGTTCCAGACGTCAAACCGCAGTCGTCGAATTCACAAAAAATATATATTTGTGTGTAGACGTCGCGATACAACGTGCGTTGTTCGTAAAAAAAGACCCCTCCACGTTAATTTTTAGATAATATTTCAGAACGCTACTCTGACCCGCGAAGTCCGCGCTCGCGGTCACCTTGTGGTCGATTCACACCATACGAACCGTACGAATCCATATGGATTGCATGGACCGGCGCAACGTCACAACGCCGTCACTCATTCGGATCGTTATGTTTTCCATTGTTTCGACCGTGGACGACGAAATTTCGGGTCGAAAAAGTTCGGGCACAGTGATAAGCCCCCCCTCCCTACGTTCCATGTAGTGTGAATCCGTTGAGACGTCACGCGGTCTCGGACGCATCAAGCCGGTTCGCGTCGTGACTACTCTTGCCGTCCGGACCCGGCGATATTTCCGACGGTCTCCGTCACAGGGATGTCGTGGTCGCGGGTGTCGGACCAGTACGCGGGCGCACGAGCAAAAAAGCGAACCTCCGTCGGAGTGACAATAACGGTCTTACCGTGACGGCAATCGCCTGCAAGGACGCCGCGCTTAATTAAAAAACAATTAAAAAAAAAAAAATCGCCGAACGTACCGCGTTAGGCACACACGAACACGAACAATGGTAACGTAATCGCACGTGTCTCACGGCCGTGCGAATCGTTCGTTCGGAAACGCGGTCTCGGCGGAACTCGCGTGTCCGGATCGATTTTCGGACGGGGGGTTTTGAACGGTAGGTCGATGACGAAAACGCTTTGAACGAAACGGGGTCTCCGTCGGCTGTCCCCCCCGGAGAACCGGCCCGGGGGGGGAGACGGACGGGACCAGAAAAACAGCGTGCGAATCGACGCGGGAAACGTTTAGTAACGTTTTTCTCGTTCGGACGATAACGCGTTTCTCGCGATAACGTCGGCGTTTCTTCCGGTTCGCCCGACACCACACGCCGATTGATTAGCCGTCATGGCGGCCCTGAGCGTGATGGCGTGCGTGACGTTCACGTTGTTTTGGGGTGAGCTACACGCGGGCGTGCGCGCGGCCGGCGCTGACGATTTTTCTCCCGTCGTACAGGTGAACACCCGTATTCCGCGACGATGACGCCCAGGGGCCGGTGCGACGGTTGCTGTCCGATAAACGAGAGGGAGGACATCGCGTTCCTGTCGTACTCGAGGTGGTGGTTTTTCTCGGCCGCGACGGTCGTGCGGTCGAAGGGGTTGTGCTATTTTTATTAATCGGCCCGGCGAACGCAGGAACAACCCGCGCCGTCCGGAGCGCATCTACGTGGACGACGACCAGTCGCTGCGCCGTGCAGACATGGCGCGGAACCGGACCACCGTGATCTACGTGCACGGGTTCACGGAACGCGGAGACTCCAGAGGCGCGGCGACGGTGAGGAACGGTACGTGCCCGAGCACCGGCCTGCGGCCATCGTGACTCTTTTTGAACCGGTGGGGATGACGGGACGGGACGCGGCGTGTTCGCAGCGTACCTGCGCCGCGGCGGCGTGAACGTCGTCGTCGTGGACTGGAGCCCGATGTGCGCGTTCCCGTGGTACGGCCACGCGGTGCTCAACGCGCGCGTCGCCGCCAGATACCTGGCCGCGTTCATCGAGTACGTCGTGTCCAGGGGATTCCGTCTGTCCAGGATGCACGTGATCGGGTTCAGCCTGGGCGCCGAGATAGCCGGCCTCGTCGGCAAGAGCCTGAAAATCGGGAAGCTCCCGCGGATCACGGGTGAGTGCGCGCCGCGGGAAGCAAACGGACGCGACGACAAACGGTCGGGACGACACCGGTCTTCCGAAGCCGACTTCCTTCGCGTCGGGCGCAACGCTCGCGGGCCGTTACGCGTGATCCGAAATACGGAGTTGGGCGGGGACGTTTTTCCGAAAAACACCGGGGCGCGGATAGAAAAAACAAAATCACAAAATATATCAACCCCAATGGGCGTATCGTCGAATCTCGTGCGCGGTGAAAAGAACGGCGATAACAGAACGTCTGTCGGCCTGGCCGACCTAACCTAACCTACTCGTACGTCGTCTCGCGTGCTTTGGTAAAAAATTCATTTCGCACTCGGTCCCGGACGTACGTACGGTGGCCGTTCGGTTTCGAGCGCCGGAATCCGTGACGAAACGCGGCGCGTGACGAATATTCGTGTTCCGTTTTGTCGCCGAGCGAGAACCGTTCAAAATTCCGAAACGGTTTCAAAACGCGATTCCGCGTGTCATGCGTCCGAGAGAAACGTGTCGTGCACGCGTTTCATTATGTGTGACGACCGTCTACCGGTGTTTTCTTTTTTCTTTTCATCGTCGGTTACACACGATTGCGCGATTTTCATTATTTACAACACGACCCATACTGTCAACACTTGAAACGACAAAAAAACCGTAACGTCCGAAATTCCCTCCGTTTCACGCATGACAATGGCACGTGCGGAAAAAAAACGTACGTACACGACCGGACGCCGGACTCAATGGTGGACGAAGGGGATGACCCCGTAGACCGTGTTTTACTCGGGAAAAAATTATTTGTGTACTCTATACGCACGATTTCTCAATGTACACGCGTTTTGAGCTATTCTTGAATAACTTGTGATAAAATAATTGGAGGAAATAGAACGATCGGTTACCCTGGCAGGTACAGGAATTCCTAAAAAAATTATTTCAGCTTTTAGTAACTAATTCGTAACCACTAGACTGGAATTCCTAACTTAATTCTTATCCGTAAAAAACAAGTTTTTTATTTTAATAAAAAATTATTTAACCCGAAATTCACATCTTTCTGTGTGATAATGAACTATTCAAGTAAAAATATTGGATCCGGGATTCAAAATATAATTATGGTAAGAATTTTCGTACGTTTCGTTAGGATTTCGTCAGAAATCAGCATATTCCAAACTGGACTTGTTCACGTTTAACGATTCGATTTTTCATATTAGTTCGCGTTATAGGAATTAATTTATGGACTGCAGAGTAATATTATGTTGGCGAAAAAACAAAACATTACGCAGTGGTTATTTATCATTAATTTATCATTTCATTTCACGCGGACTGATTCAGAGTGTTATTAACCTGTCCGGTAGGTTAGTTTTAGTTCATGTATAACGTATATAACTGAACAATATTTGTAAACCTACATTATTTATAGGGTAACTATTTCCGGATGTGATATACACGTACATGAATTATAATGCGTGCGAATTTCGACTAAAAATACACGTAAACCTTGAATATTTTGTATTATCGTTGTCTATTTTTCTATTACTTTTTAGTTACTGTTTTTAATAAAATTTATTTTCGTTTATTATTAACAACTATTTGATTAACCTACATTATGTTGTTCTGTCAATGGTACAAGTACATATACCACAACGATCATATGTTTGAGCAGCTGCCTTCATGGCAATTGTAAAAAACTATAAATAACTCGGAAAAGATTTGTAAGCTTGATATAAGATAATTCTTATTTTATTTTATCAGCTAATAGATAACGTGTTTTATAATTACTATAATTTGTTGTTTTTTGATTTTTGTTTTTGTATACGCTTATTGTAACTACCTCGATAATAAATTTAAAATTTTTAAGTCACCCGAAAGTGGTCTAGGTTTTTTATAAGTGAGTGATAAAAATTATGATTACGGATTAGTTACTAAAGGCTGAAAAAAGTTTTGTAGGAATTCGTAGACTTTGGAGTGCTAGGGTTAGCGCCTTAATGATCATCATCGCGTCGTGTATGTTTCTTAAATATTTTCCCGGCCATTTATCGAGTTCGAAAAAATAATTTTTCAATCAAGTACACGCTTTTGTATTCCATTTCATTAAACGCACACATATGTTAGACAGGTATTTTATTTTCGAATGCGTAATATTCGCCCCCCGTAATATAAATCACACCTGCTAATATCGATTTTTCTCCCCCACGGCCCGTGCGTTACGTAAGCGCGTACCTGCGGCTTTCCGAGATCGGGGGCGACCGCTGCCAAACGATTAGCCGTTTCGGTATTTTTTCGTATTTTTTTTTTGAAAAGTGAGGTCGAGAGTGCACGCGCGCGTTTACTAACGTCGTCCGTTTGTCGTTTTTGCCGCGCAGGACTGGACCCCGCGTTCCCGCTGTACACGTGGACGGAAATTTGGGCCGTCTGACGCGGTCCGACGCCGAGTTCGTGGACGTGATACACACGGACGGCGGCGTGTTCGGCTTCCCCGTGGCGCTCGGACACGCCGACTTCTTCCCGAACGGCGGTTCGCAGGTGCAGCCCGGGTGCAGTCTCCGCGAACTGTACAGAACCGGCCGCGTCGACAGATACCGTGAGTCCGCGCGCGCGTCAGGCAATCCTAACCTCTACTCCGGTCCGCAGGTCTACTACATTCGCGGCGTCGAGCCGCGAACGTGAAGAACAGGCACCAGCCTGGAGTAACCTAACCCTAACCCGGGGGGGCTACAAACACGTTTACGGATACAACGTTTTTTACCTCAGGTCTCCGGTGACTTATTATTGGGATCGTAGAGACAGTGCCGGACGGTTGCCCGGGGCGCTTTTAATATACGAATATTTTATAAATTTTAGTGTAACATTTATTAAAAATTGACAATGATATATCTAAATGACTAAATTATCCATGACAGAATATTCTGTTATTTAATTTTTTTTTATAGATTATACGATTTTATAATCATAATTATTATAGAGAATTTGTTTAAGGGCGCCTTTCAAAAAATTGCCCGGGGGCTGAAAATACCTTGGGCCGGTCCTGCGTAGAGAGTATATGTTATACGGTGGGTGCCCCAGTGCGCGTCGTTCGATCCAGACGTTATAGGAAAATCATTTTTGGATTCGTCGCTACACAATACAGTGCGTGATGATCGTTATGAAAAATCACGTGTGATACCGAAAATGCCGTCCTGGGCGTGTTGCGTACCCCTCGAGCCGGGTCCCCCCCCTCCCCCCTACATCGGACGGACGACGTTTCTCCTCGCGAACCGGACAATCGAACGGAAACGAGCCGGTTCGTCGTGACGCGAAAACGGAAACACGTTCCGACACACCGACACGCCTTTCGTGCCAGTTCGCAACGGCCGAATGGCTCCCGCTGGCTCGCCGTCCGGGTTTTCGCGAAAAATTCAAACGGCGTCTCGAGTCCCGGGCGGTTTTTCTGGTTCGGCCGACACGCGGGTCCGTCGCGATCGACCGGGACGCGAAACGAACGAACGAACGACATCACTCCGGAGCGGCCGGTCGCGAGAAAACCGATCGATCCGGTTCAAAACGCATTTGGAAAAAAAAGAAACCACGTTTCCGAAAGCGAAGCGGGTTACAAAACGGTAGTCTTATTTTCTATCCGATTCGTCTGTTGTTTATTTTTTTTTTATTATTTAATACGATAATCGATAAACGGGCTTTGTAAATGCTCTCGAGATATTGTTTTTGAATTCGCGTGACGGTAAAATTTTGTTTTTCGTTGTGTGCACGTTTTCGATATATAAATATTACTCGGGAAATTACATACATTCGTTCGACGGTTTTTTTTTTCTTCTTTTAACTTAAAAAGTTTACACCGTCAGTCGAAAAGTTTGTTTTTCACGTCGATAATGATAAAATAATAAAAAAACATTTGTTTTCGCGGAATTTGAATCGAAAACACAAACGATAAAGGAAACCCCTTCCCTTTAAATTATAATTTGGTCGGCAGTTCAATATTTTCGACGTTTTTACGAAGATGACGTACGACGTAACCGACTAACGTGGGAACACGCCAAACGCATTCGGATTCGTCGTTCGCGATCATTCGACGTCGCACGTTTTACGTTATCAAACCAAACGCGAATACATTTCGCGCATAACTTGTAATTTCCGTGTTGTATTGAATAACATTTTCGGTGTTACGTTTAGCAGCGTCGGGAAACGTCAAAACACCGACGAAACGAAAACGTGCACGAGACCCGTCGAAATCGACAATTAATAATCTTGTTTGGAAATGGATTGACAATTCGTTATGATATTCTGTATTCTATCCGTTTTTGTCGATCGTTATTTCGTGTGTTCAAATGGAATTTTCAATATTTGACCAATCGAATACTGTATTGGAAGGTTTGATATAACGTTTGTAAAAACGCCAAACGTACATGTGTACATAGGAGTTTGAACGAAAAAAGAAAAAATTAGTCTTTCGCGTCCAAGACGTTCACGATGAGTTCGTTCCGTCAAACTGACCTAGGCGATTTTCCAAACGTTTTCTAAGAGTACGGAGTGCGATCGGGAGAATCGACGGAAAGACCCTATTCGCGCGTTGAAAAACTAGAATTTTCCGTAGTGCGTGTTGTCCGACACGCCATTCGAAAACCGCGCGGACGGACGTTTGCCGCTATTTTCGGCCGACAAGAAACAAAAAAAAAAACACCCGCCCCCGTGCCGCGTCCGTCACACGACAGAATAACCTAACCATGCGATCCGTTGCGAAATCCTATCCAAAAACGATGCGTCGCGTTTTCTGTCGCCGATTTTCTACGTTATTTTTTTTTCCAATGAAAACTAATTGGAAACCTAAAAACAAAATCCGCGACCGCGTGAGACAACACCTCAGGGTAGAGTCTCGCGACGAACCGCACTGGCACGGTCGGACGACACGGGGGGGGGAAAAAAAAAGCCAGAGTGTGACGTCCACGCGCGTACGAACACACATTTTTATACGGACGTTCGCAGTGGCTTGTAGTCACGACAGGGCTTGGGAATATTTCGCCGAGTCCGTAGTCAACCCGACCGGATTTCCGGCGTTGCGGTGCGCCGACTACGAGTCGTTTACCGACGGCAAGTGCTTCGAGGACTTCGCGCTCGCCCGCCGCCCCCGGACCGTGCAGTACATGGGATTGGCCGTCGACACACGGTACGTTGGTTAGGTTATCACATCTTATATATATATGTGTACGTACGTACGCGCGCGTGTGTTTCAGAATCAGAGGCAAATTCTACCTGGCCACCAGACCCACGGCGCCGTTCGCGTACAACAGACCGTACAAACCGTAACGCTCGTACGAATTGAGTTCGTTCAAAAATTAGCGTACAAAAATTTACCGGTTTTATAAAGTAAAAAAAAAATTTCATTAAAAAAAAGTATGGACGCAACTCGAACGTGCCGATACGAATAATATGTGAACACCCGAGAAATGTGTGAACTCAATAATAAAATGGCTCGATTGGCTTTATTCATTCCTCCTTCAACGTTTCTAATTAGTTGAATTAAGCCAGTTGATTAAATTTACCCGAATGAAATGATAAATGATTAACGCATACGAGTCCGCGTTGAGTGAGACATTTTGTGTTCAGCGGGGTATCTTAATTTAGGTAACGCTTTTCGTGACGGTTTTTTATTTTAATGTGCCGCAGTAAAGACATAAAATGTCAAAAAAAAAAAAAACGTTATTGTTAGCAAATCGTCTCGGATCCGTTGACTCGAAAAAACAGTAATGATGATACGAACGGCGGGGCCACCCGTTGCCGACGTTTACCTAAACTGACGTTTGTGCGGAATCGCGGGGTCCGGAAGACGAGCCGGGAAATCTTTGGCTTTCGTCTTCCCGTCTTCCCGGGTTCCGTCCCGTGCGTTCCGACATTTTTCGCCGGCGAGTCGAGCTGGGTGACGACAGTAACCGTTTCGTTACCGACCACTCCGCACGCGGTTACGCGGTTACCGCGAAACGACGTGCGAATTGATTTCTCGGGAGACGCGATGACGTCAGCAGAGCTACCCCAACGCCGACGGCGGACAGACAGAGTTCTCTCGCGGGCGACTTTTTTCCCCGTCCGCAAAACGGGCTCGTGTTCTCGTTCGTTGTGACGGCTGTTAGTCGGTCCACGCGACTTTGTTTTCACGTTGACAAAAACACGTGTGCTGCATCAATCACGACGCGGGGAAAACGAAAAAAATCAAGTAAAAAATCACGCCGCGCTTTTAGAAAACGGGCGTTTCGTTCAAATTACATCCGCTCCTCTGTCGATCCGACTAAACGTCGTTCGGCGATAATTTATAATGTATTTCGACCTTACTGAAACGCAATATCAAAATTCAAGGTGGCCGCGCGCGCACTTGTGTTGATACGAACAAAAACAAACGAAACGAAACGTAGATACAAACCCCCCCGAAATCCAAAACTAACGTCTTCGACCGTATTAAAGCGTGGAGGTTTTGAACAAATATTTTATCCCGCGACGTTCGAGCGATTTAATGTCGACACGAGTTCTAAACGGTAAATCATTTCGGATCGAAACCGCACGGTCGTTGTACTCGAAACGTTCACCACCGTACGCCGTACCGTTTTTATTGCTATGGTTTTAATTTTTCTCGGGCGTATTCTCTCGTCACACTATTTTCCAATACCGTTCGAAACGATTTTCGGAAATTACGGTACGCGTTTCACGTTCGCAATAATAGTGATATGTGTGTGGGTGTGTGTGTACAGATACGTTCGAACGAAATAATAAACGAGCTCAAGCGGCGTACACTATATTTTGCCGGGGACGGACGGTTGTGAATATATACGAAAAATTTTAGTCTCACGTAACGGACATGATTATACACTCGATTTATTTTTACGATCCGAAAACGAAACGAATTTATCGGCGTTCGTTTCCAGAATGATAGTTTCCGTCGGATTCGACGAGACCGTCTTTAATCAAGTAGAAAGCAAACGTTTTTTGAACTCGTAGTCATAGTTGTAGGAAAAATAAAAAAATCGCCTTGAAAATTAGTGTACTGTGAACGGCGATAAAACGTTTTAACGCTGTACATAATATATGTATAGATGCGTGTGTACGATAATATTATTCATGTTTTATAAATAAGATCATTTCAAATAGATGTAAAATTATAATAATAATAATAATAATCCTAACGACATTACGAGAACGTCGTTAAATTCAAAATGTTTCGCAGGGACACTGACTACAGTCATTGTCCAAAAATGATAAGAAGAAAAAAACCCACGTAAAATGCCGGAATTCGTTTTAACGTACAGTATGATGATAATGTTGAAACATAGTGTCGAAAACGTTGAAACCGTTATGAATAACATTGAGTCTACTTCGTTTCAAACGGAGTGCATAACCTTAAACCCGATCCGTTGCATCGTTTTGCGTTATTCGTCGTGATAAACGCTAGACGACTATAGAACACGTGCACGGATTAGACGAAGCGCTCAGAAGCCAAGCCGATTAATTCGTTTTTTTTTTTTGGATTACAAAATTGAACAGTGCTACAAATGCCCTCGATCGCAAGAAAATAAACGAGTTTTCTTCAGAGTACGATGATCGATCGAGTTTATCATAGACAGATACGTTTGACTGTCTGTACTGAAAAACGTTGTCGTTTTGATGGAGTTAATCGGCTTGACTTCCGAGCGTCTCGCCATTACACCGACACACGAGAAAACCCGCAGTTCGCGCGACGCGAGTAAACGTGTTACGAGTGGGTATTATGTTTTTCCCTATTCAACAGGCTCGACGGCGTTTCGATGATTTCTAAGACGCTATAAATATGAATCGGTAAGATTATATATATTTTTTTTTATTAAATCATAAATAATAACGAATTCGTATTGGAAAAAAAAACGGTTTTATACGTGACGCAGACCGTTATTAAAATAATTTGTTTGAAAGATCAAAAAAAGAGTGATAGAAAATCTCGATGCTGAACAACTTGCCACCACCAGGTTCAAAGGCGAAGAAAATATTTATAAATCGCGTGAACCATCGTACCTTCGGCGAAATGTTTATTTCATTTTATTTTTTCGATATGAAACGAGTGTTTTGATAACTCATTTGAAATGGACCGCTTGACGCCTAAACGTAAAAACGAACGCAAATAATTCTGGCGATCGAGTTGTCTAAACTATAACAGAACAATAAAATATACAGTTTCTAACGTTTGTTCACGAGGATAGTGCGAATGTTCAGGCGCATCGCGCACGAACACGATTGATCGTTTGCTGTCCGTACGGTTAGGTTCGCAAACGTAACGCGACGACGTTACGACTTCGGGATAAAAACGTGGGTGAGGGGTCACTAGGCCGCGACGAACGCGTTTTTAATGTGATCGTAAACGACAAACAAAAAAGATGTATTAAAAAAAAAAACGTTTCGTCGCCATCGAAAACGACGTCACGACGACCACGACACCCGGAACGAGACCGAAAACGTCACTTACGATTTTCGCGTTGAGGTCGCGCAGCTGAGACTCGGCGTGCCGGCAATCGCGTTTGGACTCGCGGCGTTCCGCGGGCTTCGTCGCGGCCATTGTCGCGGACGACCGTGCGCGCCGCGTATACACCGTGTACTGCCGCGGCCGGCCCGACGCGCGCACCACCGGGAAACGGACGGCGGCGCGTTGTCGTCGCCCGAGTCCCCGGCCCGCTCGTCCGTCGTCTTCGCGCCGAAACACGTCCCGTCGGGTCGTCTCGGACAAACGACCGGACCAAGTGATCACGCGCTCTGCAGACGTGAAACGTATAAAACCACACACGCACACACACGTGGACATGTCTGGAAACGATGTCGGCAAATCAACAGCCACAACGCTTTCGTGAAGGCCGAAAGAAAACAGACCGCTCTGGTTCGCGCGGGCAGTCGTCGTCATCACATGCCGTTCGGGGACGTTAGGAACACGGACGTCAGACGTTCGCCGGAAGTCCGGGCCCGTTCCATCGCGCCGCGAAAACGAGCGCACGGAAATCGTCCCCTTTTGCCTTTTTATCGTCTTCGTCCGTAAAATAATACGACGCTACGGAATCACGGTCATTCGATTTTCGCATACAGTTACCGATACCGTGGTTATCCGAGTCTAAATTAATTAAAATCGCACGTAAGTGCGAATTCGATCGATCACTCGTTGAGTTCGCCAACGTAATTTTCGATCTTCGTGAGCACGGCAGCGCGTACGCAGTGGCGGCGCTAGAGGGGGGCAAGCGCCCTACCCGAATTTGGTTTTGCCCCACCTTTGCGCTAACTGTTGAAGAACAAACGAAAATTTCAAGTATAGTAATGTTTCGCTGTGTGACTCGACGTATTTTTTATTTTATGTGCATTCGTTTAGATAATACCACCACCATTTAATTCGATTTCGAAATTGATTATATTTCATCAGAAAACGCTGATAATACCGTAATTTTCCATGTATTTTAATAATTTATATTATACCCGTACAGACGGGTTCTCACTAAACTCCATGATCTCGCCCCCCCTAGAAAAAACGTCTGGTGCCGCCACTGGGCGTATGGAACCTCCAAACACACACGCCTCGTCCCGGTAAATGGCCAAATCGTCCAAATCTTCGATATGATTTTTTTCTTTTCGTTTCCGCGCGTTCACGACGCGGCCTATAAAACGTGCCCCGTTACGAACCAGTCAAAACTCGAGCCGTCCTGTCGTCGTGACGTCAGATCGAATGTTCTACCGCCGGGTACGTCGTTCGTTTTGGTCCCGGACGACTACGCGTTCTTGTCGTTTGTCGACGATTCTCGATCGGCGGGTGCGCCCGGCTCCGCGCATTCGCGAGTTAGGTTTGGTTAGGTTAGCTAACCTAACCTAACCTAACCAACACACGTCGTCTTCTACGACTCGTTCCCTTTTGGACCGGCCGCCGTGCCGCGTCCGAAAACGCATTCTTACATCTGCAGCCGGCATAGAAGTCGTCCGATTTATTCACTCTATCGACTCGATCGGTCCGGTTAGGTTTGTGCGTTATGGTTTTCCGTTTTATTCCGTGACCGTCGATAAACGATAAACCGTAAAACCCATTGACCGCGACCGTCGTGCGCGCGTCGGCCGGGCCGATTTTCACACAAAAACAATGAGTTCGCGCGAAGGGTCGTCGACACGGGGCGGCCGTCGCAACCCACCGTGCGTCATCGTCGTCATAAATAATGCGATTTCATCACGGTCGTCCGCGCGTCTATAGAGACGTGATCGCGGACCGGAGCCGGTCTGTTCGAGCCCACTCGTTCACGGCAAATAACGGGCCCGAAATAAATTGACCGATCGGTAAATCTTCGTAAATAATTTAACCGAATACCATAGACTTGTTGTACGTATAACGCAAAATTACAGAATTTATAGATTCCAACTTATTTGTCAGACGGCCACGGCCCGCGGACTGTCGGCGGCTCCAAGTGTGGCTGCAAGTGGCTCGAAAAACGCCTCCCACGTCCGTATGCCGAAGTCGTTATCGTTGTTTGTACTCGATTCGACACGGACGTGTTTACGAATGCCGCGGCGTGTTAAGTCGGCGAGACTGTACGGACATGTGCATTTGAAACCATTCGTAACACCCTCGTGAATAAATCACTAATCACCGTTGCCGTCTGTTTGATACCTTGGTTAATGGGCCGCCACGCCAAAAGTAAAACGCATTCGTCAACGCTCCGACAGAAGAGAGTTGTAACAAGTTACGTGTAACTCGGCGGGCCGGGTAGTGGTTGTTCGGTTTTGTGAAAAAACGTGTAAACCCGACGACTTAAATAAGTTCGCGGTTAATTTCGGTATTTCGGGAAATCATCCGGTGGACGCGAAGTAGACAACATCAACACGAAGTCATTCATGTTTCAAACACTGACATCGTACATGGTCAATACCTTCGAAACACGGAAGTGCCGAAGGTCTGTAAACAACTCGATCGCCAGAACTATTGTGTTCGTATTTACATTTTCTTATCGACGTAAAATCATTTTGAAAAAATGGCGTTATTAGATTTAGGCGTCCGATTCGAATGAGATAAAAATACTCGTGTCGAAAAAAAAATAACTAAAAATATTTACCCTTTTCTCTTTTTTTTTTGTTCTTTCAAACGAATTATTTTAATAACGGCCCACGTCATCGTTGTTTTCTTGTAAAACTAATTTAAAAAAAAAAAATCATCGTTTTCAACCGTTTTTACGAAAAACACATAAAGGGGATGTATCGTTCTGGACAAAATAAGTGTAGGGGCGATGCCGTACAGTTAAGAGTAAGCGTCGCTAAGCAAATTGACTTCACGAAGTTTGGCTCTGGTTGTGCGGCGGGTTGAAGTTTTCATTATTCGACGTTTTGTACGACGACCTCAAACCAGAACGTTACTCGCCGTCTCGTGTTCCGGTAAAGAAACGCGCGGAACGTTACCCAGCGGCGTATTTAAAGGGGGGCTAGGGGGCAATCGTCCCGGACAACACGTTTTTTTTTGGGGGGGCCAGCAATTTTTTTAAAGTGTTTTGTTTGAAAACAATTCTACTACTCGTTTTTGAAACGTTTGATATTCGACGTTTTATTTCACCGTTTGGAAAATAAATATCGTCAGGCGTTGACACCCGATAATGAATTATTATGTTATTATTATTATTATTGTTTTTATACACAATATTAATATACGTCTTAAGAGGGCTTGTGTCAGAAAATTGCTTGGACGACGAAATTCTATAGACATCACCGCGTGCGATAACGATCCAAATCATTTGCGACGTGAATAAAATCAATGTTAATGTGAGACGACATTTTGTTTTCTGTTGTTTTATTAAATCGAAAAATCGACGTCGCTCACGACAATTCAAAAAAACTACTCAAAAATCGATCTCGAGTTCTGAACGAGTAGTCGTTTCGAGGGGGGGGGGGTTTAATTCGAAGAGAGACGACTATTTCATATTTAGAGTCGCACTTCCACTACATATGTAAAAACTTCTTATTAACATTTTTCGCCTTCGCGTTTAAATACGTCGCTATCATTTTCTTACCTGTGTCGATTTCGTTTTCACGGTTTCGACCGGCTCAAAATGTGTTAACGCGCTTTTTGACCCTGAAAGTGGCCACAAGTCACACGGGACGTGGTCTGGCGGATAAGGGAGAGGGCGGCGTTGGATTTTTCGACGGGAAACCTTGCCTGACAGACAAGGGGTCAACATCCAAGACTCGTTTTCAGGCCCCGTATTTTGTTTACTCGTGATAACGATGTCGAACATGTCCTCGAGGTCGCCAACTCGTCGCTACGCCCATTGTGTCGGTCTTCCCGAGTCATCCGGCACAGTTTCCACGCGCGGACGCGAATAAGGTTCACTGCTCGAACCGACGCTCACGAGTGACTCGACCGGTAACGGTATTAGAGGGGGTTAGTTTATACCTTCTTCTACTTGTTATCGTGTCCGAGTAGTTGGGTGACGCGATAAGAGCCTGCGTCGCGATAAAAGCCTGCGTCGCGATACGTGAGCCTATGCCTAGGCGTTCAAACTCGAAACGGCCGTTTTCGGGGCCACGCTCACCAGCAATCAAAGTGATCGTTTCTCAATAGTCAAAGGTTAGACTTTGCACAACTTTTGTGAAAAAGAGAAACGCCACGTGCCGCGTGTATGGGAGACGCACCGGAATGAGGTTGGCCGTCGTCCGAAAACACCGGGAACGAATCCGGTCGTGGAGTCGCCACGTTCAAAATAGTTTCATTCCCTCGTATATTGTCTCTATTGTCCTATCGCCCGGTCCGATCGTCTCGTTATTAAATAGCCATACCTCGCCTATCGAAAATCTATCTTATTATTATTGTTCTAGTCATTGTTCGTAGGCCCATGATCCCCGACGATCCGTGTCTGTCGCGGTGTAAATCAAGAGAATACAATCGACAAAATCATTATTGAAAAAAAAGAAACCCCCCCAGAAATTTACTCGAAATTCGCCCTGACCTGGGTTGCGGTCACGTCCGCGATTCTCGTTTTTTTCTATACTTTCGGTACGGTTCAATTGCACACAGAAACCCCCCCCCCCCCGTGCAGTGCTTGACGCGATACAATTGAGACGAAGGTGGTTCGTGTTCAGGCGCGAATCCAGAACCAATTTACGGGGGGGGGGGCATCTTAATCAAAACAGCTTTAATCCTTATTTTGTCGTATCGAATAATAAAATATTTTCCAAAACGTTTTATTGGAAATCGTTTGCGATACACCGAAAAATCCCATAGCTACAACTTCATTTTAAATTGTCTTTCTATAGTATCATAGATAAGAGTTAGAATTATAAAACGATACTAATAAAAAAATTTAAGAAGAGTCTACGGGGGGGGGGGGCGATCGCCCCTTGCCCCCCCCCTCTTGGATCCGCGCCTGTTCGTGTTTAATCACACACACTACGTGTTTTTTTTTTTTTTGCGTTTTCTTTTTCTCGCCAACATACGTTTGAAAAAAAAACACACACACGCACACGCACAATTGTTTTCTACGGTTTATTTCTCGATCGACATACAAATAATAAAGTGACGACATTACAATCATGATTCATATTCGCGTCGCGTCGCAAATGCCGGGATCTCGTCGTTTCGTCGCAGACCCGCACACGACCAGTGGTACGAAATGAACGAGGTACGAATGTCGATAACAACGTTCGGTTTTCGTGGGGGGCCAAAAAAAAAAGAGGGTAACAAAATCAATGTTTGCGCGACGGCAAAAACGATACCGGAACAAACACGGAAGAAGTCTCTGGGCAATCGGTGACGCGCGTTCGGCGGCGTAAGATGGTAACGGCCCGGGGGACGGGGAAGTCATTTTTTTGTGCGCGCTGGAGGCCGCGGTTCTCCGCGATTCCGAGACATTCGACGTTTCGGGACGACTGTCCGCGTTTTCGTTTTGTTTTAAGCTCACGTTACGCGCACGACCGGACTTTCGCGATCCGACGAACCCCTTGAAACCCCCTCGCCCCAGCGACGGACTAACGTTTTTTTTTTTTTTTTTACTATGGTCGAGTACGGCTTTCTAAAAGCGAACGGTGTTCTCGAGAATTGCTATCGACAAATAAATAAGCGAATCGTGCTCGAAATCAAAAATTACAAAAATTCAACATCCCGTACAGCAGTTGACAACGAAACGACCGAGTGGATTCCCGTCGACGCGTGTCCCGTCTACAACGAAAAAATTCATCGTTTTTTTACAGCGTACAAAAACCGTAAATAAATTTAACAAAAATGACCGCTACGTTTGTACACATCTCTCCCGTTTTGGAAAACGCGTGTTCGCGGACACGAAGTACGTTGGCCTCACGCGATAGTCGTCATTCGAGCGCGCAAAGCATCCCGCGATTTATGTAAAAAAATGAGGTGGGGGTGGGGCGGGGGGTAAAAAACACAAATACGTAACAAAGATTCAAAAACAAGCTCGTGAATGAACCGAGGCGCTAGAAACCGGTTCCTTGTTGTTGTTGTTGTTGGCGCGTCGGGCTCGTCGTCGCACTGCTCGTACGGCTCGGCGTCTCGGACGTGTCCTGTTGGAACAGTACAAACAAAAATCAATAAGGAAAAGTTCTCGGCCACTCGATATTCATATATATATATATATTGTTTTTTAGCGAAATTTTCTTGGAGTCTTCCGACCGGTTTGGGTCCGTCCCCTACCGTCTCCGGGAAAATACGTGAAACGCGAACAAAAATCGCGATACGCCGTTCAAACCCGGAAAACGAGGTCCGTGTCCCAGGATAATAATTGTTTTTTCGTCACGCGATTGCGATCGCATCTCGAAGCATATATATATATGCATTGAAAACGATCGGTTGCTCAGAAAACGAACGCGACTCGTAAAAACCTATGGGACACGACACAGACACGGTCGAGCACAACAGAGGCGAAGGTCCTGCCACTGACGACGGTTAGGTTAGGTAGGCTTCGGCCACAAAAACCGTTGGACCCGGATTGCGCATGGACAGAACGTACAAACAGTGAACGAGGTAAATCCAGCATGCTGGTACGGTCCGAAATCAGACACGAACCGGGTTTGCGGCCGAAGCCTACACATGTCGATGGCGCCACTCAAAAAGTGTGACGGCGGAACAGAAATCCCGGATAGATCCTTTCGAGGATGACGGGCGCGCCCGTACCACGACCGGGGTAGATGGGCCGTTCCGACTCGCGGGACGACACTCAAACGTCCGGCGCGGCGAGCCGTGATAAGAGAACTCGACACGGGGGGGGGGGGGTGATAAGCGAAACGTGCCTGTTGAACGCGTACCATTTCGTGCAGCGAGTCGAGCCTGGCCAACGGCGCCAACGGCGTGAACTCGATCACGTTGCCGCCGTCGTCGCTGGAACAGCTGGTCGTGCACCGCAAGCTGGCGAACTGCTGTCGTTTCAGACTGGCCACCGGCGGCGCCGGCGCTTCCGTCGCGGTCGTCGCGCTGTAAACACGACGGCAATAAACGTTTTTTGTCCGCTCACACCCGTCTACTCGCCCACTCACCTGGACGCGTCGAACAGGTTGGCCGTCGGCGTGTCCCGGGCAAAACGGCTCTGCGAACAACGCGCGGCAATTTAGTCACCGGCGGCCTCGGTCGCGACGTTACCGTTCGCCGCGGGCCGGATTGACGTTTTAATTGGAGTAAATGTGCTGTTACGAGTGCGCGCGGACGAAGCGAAACCGCTTTGCGTGTCATGCGACAGTTGCAGTGCATCGGAATGAAACCAAATGGAAGTCATGAAAATGTTCTCTATCCCGCTTACGTAAATGAACAATAGAGGAACTGTACGGGCCCGAGTCGCAACTAATATTCTTTTTTTTTTATTTCGTACCGTCAAGGTTGGACAAGGGAATCATGGAAAAGACGACGGGATTCGGACGCGACGAGAGGTCGAATTGTTAAGCATGAAAAAAAGGGCTGGACGTTTTTAGGGAGTTCCGGAAATTCAGGCGAGACAATTGATCCGCTATTGAGATTCGGGTTGTTGAACGACGGACGACGACGGGGGCTTCTTCTTATACCGGCTGGAGTCGGCACTAAACGCCCGAGTTAATAATTTGTTTATTCAGGCCGGCCGACTTTTGGATCAGACGACGTTTTAAATTGATTTGGATCGTTTGAACTTTACACGGAGTTCGGGTTCGACGTTCGAATCGAATTCAATACGACGGACAAACTATGCTACTATCAGGGGCGGACTGGCAGGGCGGGTAAGAGGCCATACCCGCCCAGGCCCTTTAGACATTTTGTACTTGGGCCTTAAGCTATTTGTTTTATTATGGCCTGTTGGCTTACACAAAATAATATACCTGATAGAAAAATGACTACGATATTCTAAAAGATTTTTAACACGAGTTATCTTTCACATATCACACCGTAATCGTTGCCAAATGTCGATAACCGAAATCGAAAAATCAAAATTTTTGTGAGTTATTTCACACTTTTTTTAGTTCATTTTTCTCGAAGTAGGTTTTATTTTGATCCAATAATTTTTTTTATGTGACACATTATCAAGTTATTTATTTTATCAAGTCGCTTGTTTGTATTAATTACGTTAGTTTAAGGCCTCCTAAAAACTTACCCGCCTGGGCCTTCAGAGTCTCAGTCCGCCCCTGGCTACTATGATACTACAGAAGGTCAGGTCGAATTCAATTCGATCGTGTGCTCAAACACGGACACGTGAAACGATCGCCGGGACGGTGAAAACAAATGCTATCAGTTTTGTCGCGGGCGTGAAAAACAAAAAACCACCGCGACGATCAATAACAACGTGTGACGGAGAACGTGAAAAAAACGAAATACACACGCACAAATATTGCCACGAATACGAAAAAAAAAAAACGGGTCAAGTGTTTGTAATTCGTTTGATTTCCTGTGTGGCCGTACGTCTGCTCACGCGTTATTATAAACGAGCTTTCCGACAAATCCGACACGGAGACAAAATAAAATTTGTTTTCGTCGAACAACGTTTCGAAAATAACTTTGCCCGTGGTTTCAATCGATTGGTTTACAACACGTTGTTTTCGCGCGAAATTAATGCGTTTCAATCCGTAACACGGACTGAGTCATTATATCTATATATATAGATAATAAAACTATCTGCGCGAGTTCAGGACGTGCAATAATACAATTATTCCGCCCGAATTTTAGTAAGTTTCGTTTGTTCGTCGTCATATTGGATCGATAATAAAGCCAAACGTCGTGTACACGTTTTGTTTAACACGAGACGGTGAACACTTGTTCGCGTGATTCCAAAAACCGAATGCGCGTAAACCGACCGACCGCGAGAGTATAGAATTTTATGCGATTTTTTCACGCGAACGCCAGAGACGTGCTACTCGACGAAACAACGACAGCAACAAAAAACACGTTTCCACGACCCTCGACTCGCCCGAAGCGCCCTTGGGATATCGTGTAAAAACGAGACGTTCTGGTCCGTACTTGACATTTCACAAAAGATATAAAATCACAGTCTGGACCGAAAACAAAATCGTGCGAAAATAGACGTTTCTATAAATAATCGATCGCGGTCTATACGGATGGGTCATAAAATCGGGCGGATCTATAAGCACATTCTTCAGCGTGAACGAATAATAAATAACCCACGTACTCGTCATGAAAAGACGCGAGCGTTCGGATTTGTCGGACGGAAAAAACAACAACAAAAAAATGATAAAACCCACGCGATAAAAATAATTATTGATTTAGTACGTTCTTTTTGGACGCCGTAGCGTTCGGTCGATGTTGACGTTAAAACGAAACAGTTTTTTTTCCGTCGACGCGTCGAAAACAAAACGTTTGGTATGAACGCACGCGTGACGTTCAAACGAAACGTCAACAAGTGATTCGGTTTCCTCAACTGCGACGTCGTGTGCGTTTTATTCAATCCGTCAAAAACGTACAGTTGCACGCGACTCTATACAAGCGAAAGTCGCACGGTATCGACTTTTCCCCGTTCCCGCGTAAATATATGCATTGGCGTCCGTCAAAAGAATGGGGAACGTTTCGAACGGTAAGGTTAGGTTTTTTATGGCCGGATGAAATTATCGAAGTGCTAACGTTGGCCCGTCGCAGTGATTAGAGTCCAGGCTCGGAAACTGGCGGGGAAAATTAATCGCGGAAGATTTTTTCGACCCGAAACGGACAGAACAATGTGGGTGTAACGGATATCGACGCGAATCGCCACTCCGACGCGTTCCCCACGGGATTCAACACGAGACACGGAATCGCACAGGAAACGTGTTCACGTCGGCGTGGGATTGAGGCGACTGCGGACACCGAATCCAATCCACCAAACACACTGCCGAAGAACGTGCTAGCAGATCGTTCCCGGGAGGACTGGTCGAACCCACAATAAAGTCACCGTACACGCAGTTAAACATGACTCGGACATAAAACTATAAACCTCCCTCCTATGATTGTCTTTACCCTGCGCTACTCGTCCAAAAGTATTTTTGTTGTCGTCGTTGTTGTTGTATTATTCGATTATAAACGTCGAATGTCGTGATTTCATATCGTTCGATCGATTTCGTGATTGATATTGTAAACGGTTTCGGAGTATCTTACTTGACAGAGATCGTGGGGCTGGGAATAGCTGCGCCTTGGAATGCTGGCTTGAGGGTCGGACGACTGTCGCACCGGAGACGCTTGCCGTCGACACCGGCTGTCGCTTTTCATCTCGTCTTGTGACGAGCTCCTGCGGGCAATCGGACGACATTAACGGCGGACACGGTCGTGCGCGTTTGCGACGTTCGCGCTCACCTGAACTTGACGGCCAACGTGGGTCTGGGCAAGTGGTCGCCCGCCGGCACGCTCGAGGTCTTCTTCACGGGCGACGGCCGCAGTCTGCTGCACCCGTCCGGCCGGCACTGGAAGCGAGTGATCGGCGGATTTACGACGCGCGCGACGACGCGACACACAACACGGACTCACCTCCGCGGTCAGCAGCTCGACGTTCCTGTGCTGCATCAACAGGTGCAATATCGTTTTGATGTCGTTCGAGACGGACGTTTCCAGACTGTCGAGCTGCTTGGACAGTCGGTCCATACGATGGTGCACGTCGGAGTGGCCGCACTGCGAACATGACGTGGCGGCGACACGTTGCGGCGACGGAGGCGTTATCACAGTCGTGTTATCGGCCATCACGGACACTGCGGAACGGCGGACAAGGACGTTGCGCGGTCAGAAGACGTGAAAAACGCTCGACTCGAACGACCGTGTGGGGGGGGAGTTTTTTTTTTTTTAAAAACGTGGCTGTTCGAGTCGACGACTACGGTGGCGGCGGGTAATGCTTACTAGACGTGGTGGGGGGATAGGGCGGGGTTTGGGCTTTGCAAGCGGAATGTAACGGGCTCTGGGCCGTCGGGGTGCCGTAATGCGACGATGCCGTCGTGCTGAAGCCGGCCGCGGACGTGGACACGTTCTGGGCGCTGGCGTGCTCGCCGCCGTCGTTGTCCTTGTGCCGTCGGTGCAGCGCAGACGACTCGGAAACTAAACGGAACAGGAAATGTAAACGCGTCGGGACGAAAAACGTAGCGACGGTTCTCACTGGGTAACTGGTGGTCGAGTAGCGGTTGATTCTCGTTGCACTGCGACGCGAACAAGTGTTTGTGCGACGCGGACGTTTTCAGACCGCCGGCGTTCCCTGGAAGACACGCACGCGAACAAAAAAAACATTCTCGTCGGTAAACGCCGGTGTGTGTGTGTGTGTGTGTGTGTGTACGAAAGAAAAAAAAAAGTGTATATTTATATAAATGTGTATTTTCCCAAGCTATTTACCAGGTTTCCCATTTTCCTCGTCCCCTCTGCCGTGTTGTTTTTGCGATAGGCCATGCAAGCGAATGTCAGTCACACTACGTTTGAGTTGGCTGAACATGCCTGAACCCGCCAAAACAAGAAAAATAACGGATAATCATTCATCTTAACGCTATTCGTCCGTCGGCACAAAGCGCATAACAAAGCTCAGGTCGCTGTCGACCGTTCGCACAAGCAATATTAATATATCCTTATGTGTAAAAGACGATCGAACCGAAAGGAGTAAAAAAAAAGTTTTTTAAAAACAACATTGTTATTACCCTTGGTCTAACCATCGACTATCTGCAAGTACTTATTATAATTGACAGTTGAAGGTTACTAGTCTAAAACAACGGTCGAAACAGAACGGGATCAACTCACCGGAAATCGAGTTCAAGGTGGATCCGCGCGTCTGTAACGCTTCGTCGTCAAACGTCAAGTTCATCGGCGTCACGTCTTGACCGGCCTTGTCCGTACAGAACTCCAGAATTCCATGGCCGTCGGCGTACTTCTCGCTGTATTTGCGCATGTAAACAAAACGACGACAAATGATTTCTCGGACGACGCAAAAGGCGGCCGGATGAACGTCAACGTACTTGTTGTTGAACTCGGACATGACGTTGTCGTTGTCGTTCGTGTCGTCTCTCAGCGGCTCCGACGGCCCGATGCAGCTCTCCGACACGCCCCGGTGGAAGCTGTGATAGTATTTCTTCGTCGCGCCCACGTTGGCCGTGCCACCGATCGGCTCTTGCGAACTGGACCGGGACCGGATTTTCCTGCTGAACCTGCCCGCTCTGGGGTCGACGCCCACTTGCGTCTCCTGAAATAAGCGCGGACCGTGAACCCGCGTGCCGGAACGCCGCGGACCGGGTCCGCCTCACGACTCACGTCTCTCATGTAGTACGTGATCTCCAGGTTTTCCTTGAACGAGTGATAAAACTCCGGGTACAGGTCGAGCACCTCCAGCAGGTCGTTCCGGTCGATTTTGTGCAGGTCGCAGTAGGTCAGCGCCCGCACGTTGCAACACGACTTGCCGATAGTGGCGTGCTTGCACGGGTTCTCGCCGAATATGTCGTTCTTGCCTGAAACCGGTAAAATAACGTGTGCCGTACGGGCGGAAGAAAAAACCGCTATCGCTCACTCAGAATGGCCATGACCACGTTGTCCTTCAGTATCTCGATGGAACCGCGGGATATGAAGTACAGCGAGGCGAGCACGTCCCCCTGGTGCACCAACGTGTCGCCGGGCGGCGCGTGCGTCGTCCGGAATTTCAGCGACAGCGCTCTGGACAAACGCCGGGCACCGGCACGATGTACAGACGGGGTCGCGTCGGCCGCGCGCTTTACACTACCTACCTCAGGCATCCCGGCGACGCGCCGTTGAACGCCGAACAGTTCTTCAGCAGGTTCCGGTTGAGGTGCAGGCAGATGTCCGCCTGCAGACACTCCGGGAACCCCTTGAGCACGCTGTTCATGTCGATGCCGTTCGTGTACGTCCAAGCGTGCTGAAAACATTTCGCGGACGGTTTCCAGTGACGCGGTCGGCCGGCCTATTGCTCTAGCAGGTATATTACTTGGAAATACTCCTCGAGCCTTTGCCTCAGCGGGTTCGGTATCTGATGGAACCGAATGAACTCCCGCACCCTGAGCATCTGAGTGTGGTACCTGGCCGTCCCGGAGTACAACCTCTGGATGATCGCGGACACGTTACCGAATATGCTGGCGTACATGAGGGCTGCACGGCACATACCGAAAACGAATGTTCAACGAGTTTAACAAAAACAGTCGGGACGTTCGATTAAAAATAGTTCTATTGACGTTCGTCTACGTGCGTGTCCGTACGTGTTTTTCGATCGGATCGAGATCGCGTAGACAAAACGGAAATAAAAGCGCCTGTGCGTTCGCCATAAAAGAACGCGTTCAACGGTCAATTAATTCACTCACATCCGACAAGCATCACGCATATGGTGAACGCTTTTTCCGCGTCCGTGTTGGGCGCGACGTTTCCAAACCCCACAGAAGTTAACGAGCTGAACGTGAAATACAGCGCGGTGATGTATCTCGACTGGAAATAACGAAATAACGAAAATTCAACGCAGAACCGAACACAACGGGATGGTTGGTTGGTTTGTCAGCACGAGAATCGCACTCGCTGGTGTTGAACACAATAAATGAAAACGATCCCGCGCGCCGTCGTCCGAACGACGGGGGACCGCGGGAACAAGGGGACGCGGTGGTGCTCACCCGTATGCTCGGCCCACCCGTGTTGTTGTGCGAGTAGAACTGGTGCGTGTCGTTGGCCAGTATGTCCAGCCATCCGACTTTGCTGTCCACGTGCCGCCGTTCCGCGTTGCCGATCGCGTACCATATGCACGCCAGCCAGTGCGCGATCAGCGCGAACGTGGCCATCAGCAGCAGCAGCACCGCCGCGCCGTACTCCGAGTACCGGTCGATCTTCCTGGCCACCCGGACCAGCCTCAGCAGCCTGGCCGTCTTCAGCAGCCCGATGAGCGTGGTGGTCTGCAAACACCGAACGTTAAGCGGTCAGTGCCCGCGGCGACACAACACTACGCCACGTGATATCACGGACACACTACGCCAAACAAACGTTACGATAACACGCCGTACTACGAAAACACTAAAGTGAGATGAAAAAAACCAAAAAACAAAACAAAACTACGTGACTACTATTATCATACGGCGTCGTGTGTGTATTATAAAAAAAACACTAAGTTCGCGTAGTTATTGTATCTCTACTTCTTTTCTAATGCGTACATCTACTCTAAATATTTTGTTCGATCTCACAAACCTCCTCGGGCTTCTGCGTTTCCTGAGTCAACTGAAATTATTATCAAACCGTCGGTTAAGGGCGACATTATTTTATTGTTGTTGTTGTTGTTTTTGTTTTTTTTTTTGTAATATATAAATCGACGTGTCGATCGCATCAAAACCGAGGTGACTAATTTATTACTACGGTAGTTAAAAAAACAAAAAACCATTTGTACTCGTATATTATGCTACACGCTAAACGCTAAATAACATAACGTCGTCTAAATACGTCTATGAACGAACGCTAACGATCGTTTTCAAAGAAAAAAATGAAAAAAATGAAAAAAAGTTTTGTCGAAACGTCGCGGCCAACGTGTCCTCGATCCAGCGGCGTAATAAGAAAAACGTTCGTGGGAGGAATCTGATTGAATTATTTTTCCAAAATTCTAATCGGTGTGCGTTCGAACGAATTGAGGATAAGATTCAATAAAACGCTCTTCCTGAGTAAAACACAGCCAACAGGGGGGGGCGACTTCCCCTTTGCCCTCCACTGAATCCGCGCCTGTATCGGACGTATGTTTTCGTAAAAAAAGAAAAAAAAAACGATCCATAACCAACGAGTCAAATGCAATAATAACACGATATTCTCGAAATGCTGTCGGCATACGTATATACGCGTAGTATAATTTTTTAATAGAATTGTTTTGTCGTCTGTCGTTCGAGTTTTCCTTTCGTCGGCCGGCCGTTTATTATTTTATTTGAATTCAAACTTAATTGTTTTTTTTTGCTTTTTTTTTAAAAAAAAATAACGACGCAACACAATCGAAAGGTTTTATTAAGGCTGGGATTTTTCGAAACACCGTGTTTGCGAAACGACTTTACCGACGACGAGAAAATAACAACGAAACGCCCCCGCGTTCGAAATCAATTTCGAGAAACGTGTTTACCACGGAGCGGCGGAACGGTTTTGTTCGAGAACAACAAATAATCTCACGTCCTGTGCACGTACAAAACAACAGGTTATCATGCACGTACGATCAAAACGATATCGTTCGCGACTGTGACGTATGGTGACGACGCACGGGTTGACAACAGCGTTGAATCCAGGTATACATCAGGGGAGGTGGGGGGACAGTAGCTCCCCGAGAAATTTTGTTTGCCCTCCCTCCCTGTTAAATGTGGGTAAATGAATTAAATAATTTTAAAAAATTTGACTGGTCTTAGTAGATGTTCACGCGGCCCGTCAATAATAATATGATATAATTGGAAATTCCAATTCGATATCGGCGTAGAACGGAATATTGTGTTTTTATCGATCTGTGACGCTATTAAGCACCTTAGCTTTGATAAAAACTATCATGACAATAATGATTCTCGTCACAATAGTATCGTTTTATTTATTTATCACAAATATCGTGGAGACAAAACTTCGCAACCGAATAGGGCAAAATACTCTTCAATACTGTATGAAAACAAATATAGAAGATGATGAAGACCCACCAATTGAGTACCGACGAAGAGATAGATTTATGTATAACAACATAAATTCGCCGTATACGTTTCATATAATTAATTCATTTTTTAAATATGTTTTTATAAGCTAAATTACCAAAAACCTAAACTATCTTTTAGTTTTTATACGCAAATATATAGTAAAGTTGGTGACTTCCGCCTCTCGTGGTGTCTTCCCCCTCCCCTAGGAAAAACGTCTGAATTCAACACTGGTTGACAACGCATACAAAACTGGTTGTTCGCGGACGGGGTTTTGGGACGGTGTTAGGACACCGGAGATCGTCAACGTACCTCGTCCGTCTCGGCCGACGAGCCGGCGATCAACAGGTCGAACGGTATGGCGGCGACCAGGTCGATGAGGAACCATCCGCGGAAATAGTGCAACGCGATCTTGCTGGGCGCGGACACCACCTCGTCGTTCTTGTTCACGTACGTGGTGCGGAAGTTGATGGCGATGTCGATGATGAACGTTATGTCCACTGGGCGCGTGCAAAAGTTCAAAACGTTCGCGCGTAAACCGGGGGAGGAAACCAACGACGTCCGGGACTCACCGAAAAAGTCGACCACCACCAGCGGGTCCTCGAAGCTGAACCGCAGCGGCCGGGGGCCCTTGAAGTGGGGCTCGTTGAGCAGGAACGCCGCGAAATACGGCGTGAATATCGCGGTGTAGATGACCAGCAGCAGAATGATCCAGTCCCAGACCGCCTTGAACGGGCTGTAGTGCAGTATCGTCCACTTGTGGATCTTGGGCGACTGCAGTTTGTACTCGGGCAGTATGTCCGCGCCCAGCGACAACACCTGCGAACAAACCGCGTACGTATTACCGGGGCCCGGAGAACGGGCGGCGCCGTACCGTGATCACCGTAGACGTTTGACGATCCATGATCTATACGCGCGCCCGGCCGAAATCGTAGGAAATCATGACGAAACGGGACGGGCGCAACGGGCCGGGCGATACTGAGACGCGTCTCGGCGGTTAAAGAAACACGCGGCGACCGTCACGTCGTCGTAAACCGATATGGATCTCGCGTTATTTCAACGGCGCGTGTTTCAAAACGCATAAATACGTCGTGCGATCTCGGCCGTATTGTGTGGGCGGGCGGACGGGAATCATTCAAACGTTTCGCGCGCTATAAAAACTGCTCTGGCGGCGGAACAACGTTCGCCGCGAACGAATAAAATCGACCAAAAAAAAAATACGATCACGTGTCTGTCCGGACGAAAATAAACCCCATAGAAAAATCGCGTTCCGAACGCCACTCGTTTTCGTCTCCGTTCGTCGACGACGTAAAAGAACAAAACCACGTTATCGTTCGTGAAAAACAAAAAAAAAAGAAACCTTCCGATTCGCACGTTAACGCGAGTCAACGAAACCGATTTTCGACGTATCTTCTGTTCTTTTCGGCCGACGACGGTATTATCCCGGTCACAGGTAATAACGAATCGTCAAATTATCGTCGATGTCTATGCGAACAGACCGGCACGGCGTGTCCGACTTCCGTTGTTTTATTTGTAAGCTGATGAAAACGAGTCGCCCGCCGTCACGTTTTGTCTGTAGAGAGACGTGTCGTCAGGTCGATCGCAACTCACTTTTAATTACAATTACGCTATTCGACTTATAGTGTTCTTTATATTTTTGTTTCTCTGTAAATACCTATTGAAAACCCGTTTACGTTATCGACCCTGTCCGTATCGACTGCTGCTCCTATCGTATCGTAAACACCACTGGTCTGCAGCGACAATCCAGTAAAACTCACAAGTCGATCTCGAGTCTATTAGAGTTGGCCACCCCTGATCTCTAGGTCGTCGATAAAATCCGCTCAAAACTAATACAATTAATTCGACACATCAAAAAAAAAAAAAATTGACGCGACAACGGTTCCGAAAACGGATTCGCTTTTTTTAAATTTTTATTACGTGTCGTTACTGTTTCGAACGTCTTAACGCTCTTCATCGAATTCGTGTTTGAATTCGAAAACGATTTCGAAGCCGAAAACAACGGCCGGTATCCCCGCAGTACGGTATTTGTCGACGTTATAAGTGGTTCTTTTTCCTACAAAATCGATCCGAATATTTATTGTTCCGTTCGGCGTACGTTGACGCGATATCGCGGCAATATTTCTATACTCGCTGCGCAAAAATATATATTATATCTATTTTTCGTTTTTAAACCAGACTACTGGTTTTAGATTCCGAGTGAAGCGGTTTTAGGTTTGTTTCCGGAAGTCGAAGACAATGCGTGATTTGTACGGACGAAAATGCATATAAACTCCAAAATCCTGGTAGATCGCGGTGTTGTACTTTGAACGCCTTTACGCGCACATCAGACTTAACACGGTGTGTACAATTAAACCGACGGGGGAAAAAAATGAATACTTTTAATGGCGCGCCGCAGATTGCTGCTACGGAGTTTCGAATACGGCTGCTCGTCTCAAGTCAGATAAAACGTTTGCATAATTGAATTGTTGTTAATGCAACGACGCGATGCGCGTCACTATACGACTTATAGGCGAATATAAAATCGCTCGTGTGAGTTAAGGGAAAGGAAAACCTAATCATTTCGACGTAATCCGTGAAGCTTAAAAACGGGAAACTCGGATGACGCATTTTAATTGGAAAGCCTGAGATATCCAAAGCGTGTTACCATCGACCGCACACGGCGTGTTGAGAAACCGTGAATCCCGCCGAACCGATATAACAATGCAGACGTCGGCCACCATAACAGTGCACATCTTATCTGACGTATAAAACGTGTGCATAATTGGAAATCTTGTTTTCGTATACAGTTTCGAAGTTATTTAATTAAATAACTATCATAATACGAGTTCGCGTCTTATGGACATATATATATACATCGACAATTTCGTCGACGTATAATAATAACTCTTAATAACGTTTCAATGCTGAGGATTAACATGACTCGTGACTTTGTACGTCGAATCGACCGGTTAGGTTAGCCACGTTCAAGAACGGGTGTTCATATTCCAAGTTTTTTTCTCGTATTGTTTTCCGTACGGTAATCAAACGTTATATTCATAATGAAATTATAATAGGAAGGAGACGAGCATTTATTTTTTTTTTCATCCAATTAATTTTTTTATATCGCGAAAAATTTGTCTTAATTGTAATTGGTTAGTTAGTGTAAAAACGTTAATTATTTTTTGAAGTCCGTTCGGGTATTTCACGAAACGAAAAATATTGATTTTCGAATCGAATTTAACGTTTAATTGAATTTGAACGTCTTTGATCGTTCATCCTGAAAAATGCTTTTAATTACTACAAGACATATTTTTTTTTTTTTTTACCTTACATTTACGGATTTTATTCTCAGTCAAAATATAACTCTACCGTCGATAACTATAATAATAATTTTTCTTTTTCTTTGTCTCATTTATAATATGATTTATTTGTCGAAAATTCAATGAACAGTTTGAATTTTCTTTTATAACGTCCCGTAGTTCTGATTTTAAAACGGATTTTGTTGATTTTGTAGTGTTTTTCCTATACTACTATTTTAAGTACTATTTTTCAATGTACATTCAAACGTATTGCAATCAATATGGTAACAGTTGTTCGAATCCAAATCGTTTCAACTCGAGGAACGTGTATTAATATACGCGATTTTACGAGTACGTTCTCATAAGCTCAAAACATTTGCCGTCGCTTATCGTAGGACTTGTTTGTGCGGGGGGGGGGAGGAGGGTTCCGTACACCATAATATGTTGACGGCGATTTCGTACGTGTGTTACATAATTATAAAACATTAACGCGTTAATATACCGTGACGTTTTTGTACAGCGCATAGCATATAACACTGTAATAATCAAACGAAAAAAAGTTATTGTATACACTATTCGCGTTTTTTTTCTTTCAAATATTGATTATTTTCGACTGTAAAAGCACACGTAACTCTACAACGACCCTCCCGCCGTCGTAAAAACATATTCTCCTATGAATTTTTAATATACATTTTTTTTTTTCTATATTTTTCCATACGCCCAGATCCGTATTGATTTCTACGGTTCGACACTTCACGGAAAGATATTGAAGAAATGCCGTGATGTGGAATCGTTTCTGCAAAACGTATTATAAGGCGTGGCGATAACGATATTTTCAGGTATGTACTGAAATAAGAAAAAAACCCCGAAATGAAAAAATAAAATACCCGCGCAATATAAACATAGCGCGTACGTCGCGGGGACACCACTATCGATCGGAGTCGTTGTTGTCGCCGAAAGTTTTCAGGACGAAAATACACGGCGCGAACGTTCTAAAACTGTCAACATACTGTCGAAATCGTACGGGAACCGCACGATACGAACGCGGGCTTCAACGAAATCGTTCGCGACGCACACCGGGCGTTCGTCAGACCTCGTTCCGACCGTGAACAATGTCTTTGTCCGTCAATAGAATGGGTGGACCAACTACCCAATACACGCAATTAAAACAGTGTGGCAGTCGAGACTGTAAAACAGTGTAGACGAAACATGTCCAACTGGTGACAAACCGGTACCACGGGCGAGGGGTAAGCCCCCGCCGGGTCAAGAGCAGACCCGGTCGACCCCTCGGGTAGCTTAGGCTATTGGGATCGGTTACGTGGTGGCAGATTAGCAGGAGCAATCTATGTGGTAAACGGCCTCGCGAGCTGGACACCGGGCACGCACGTCGGCCGAGGAACAGCTCTGAGAGTGCGGAATGGCGGGGCATGGCTATGCTATTGATCACGCCGACCCGTACCTTAAGAGAGACTTGGAAAATATCCCTGTGTGCCCCTGTCGCCATACCGGCGTGGTTACGACACCGGAGGGCAGGTGTACCCCATAGTACATCTACGGTGCTGATGGAGCCGGTCCCCACCGCGAGATCGGGGTAACCGCGCGTGATAGCGGTCGTCCAAGCGGTACGAGCGGGGTTCCGACTCTCCGGAGTCGGGTGGTCCGCTCGCCGCTCGTGGTTCGGACAAACGACGCGTGACCGTTCAGGGAGAAACAACGCTCCAGTCTCCTCGGAGGCTGTACCGTTCGGTTCGAACAACGCTCATGCACGCTTGTCTTCCGACATCAGTCCCCAGGACTACGAATCGGTCGACTTGTGAACAGCCAAGGATCATTACGATCCTTGAAACGCGGATATTACCACTGTCCGTCAATAGAAAGACCGTTTCGTCGCAACGTCAACGCTATACGGGGCCATACAGCGACGAACAATACGCGTGACGTTAAAACCTCGCGTATTGCACGAGGTCCGGGAATTCGACGCCGACCGAAACGCGTATATTTTATAGCGAACGTTCGGCCGAACGGCAACAAACCGTTTTTGTACGACGCGCGTGTATCTGTGCTAAACGTCGGGAAAACGGCGAGGACAGAATAATAAAAACTTGTAAACGTCCGATTAACGCGCGCGCGCGTGTGGAATTGTACAGAGTTCAATACGGTTACGGAGCAAAGCCACGCTCGTAATATTTTATCGGCAACATTTAGGACGACATCGCGGGCATAAAACTATGAGAAAACTACGATCGTCCGTTTGAAATTATTACGTTTTCGTGACTTCATCAATACACATAAACGCGCTAACAGTATTACCGTCTGTGTTTGTGCGACCTTAACACGTGTACGATTTAACGCGGTATTTTTGCCGGGCTGAAAACCGACCACTCAACAAGGGCTGACGAAAATCGATCGTTTATATTCCGTTAAAACCGTTTGCCGACAGAACGTAATCGGATAATCACGGAAACAATTAAAATTTTCCACGACGTTTTCGAAACTAAAAAATGAACCCTGCGTTCGTCCAAAATGTCGAACGCCGTCGATCTCTCGGCGTTTCAAAACGGTTTTGTACAACGTTCACGACACGACGACGCGTCGGACTCGTTCGACAGACGCCATACCCCCGAGCTAGAGGCAAAACACGTTGTTTTCCGGACCGGTCGCGTTTATCGGCTTCGTTACAATACTGGTCAATTGTTTTTTTTTTTTTTTTGCCAAGTCCGTCCGTCCGAGTTCGCGCGGCATACGTCTTTTGGTTCGGAGAAACGTTTCCGGATGGAAGAACGTCCGCGTCATCGATTTTCGGATTGCGAGTGTTATATAGCCGCGTACATAATATACGACATCGGTTGGTCAACATTTCGAAACTGCCGACCACGTGATTTCGTTCGATACTCGGCGTGTAGTCGTTTGATAACAGAAAGTCTCACATTACGTTTTTCGATTGGTGGTTTTCTCAATTTCGAATATTCGAACGACATTTACAAAATGCATTATTTATAACGGTAGCGTCGTTCAGAGTAGTTTTTCGATTTCGCGCCGCTTTCGAGTTCGACAATTCTGAAAACACGTGTAGACGTGTTTTCCTACATGCGGTAGTCCTACCGTCGACTATAAACTTATGAAAAAAAAAGAAAAAACATTGAAAACGACCAAAACTTATGTTCCGTTTCATAATACGTTTTTGCCTCGTAATCGCGCACGGGCCGTCACTCTCCGCCCGTGACACGACGTGACGGGGGACGTATATATTCGAGTCACGCGCGTGTGATCGAACTGAAGATTGCTCGATCCGAACGATGAGACGCGTTCGAGTGTGCCATATTACAAAACGTCGGAAATCCGAGTGGATATGAAAATACGCGGTGAGTGGTAGACAAGCGCATTACGATTAACGACGTCGTCGCGCGTTACGGCGTTAGCTGCGAACGACAGTACGTGGTGGGACGAAGGACAACGAACCGAAACGCGCGTGACGTTTTTGACTGACAATCCAACTCGAAGTCGTCGCGTTCTTCCTCGACTTTGTCGTCGGTCGTCCGACTGTCGGCGTGCCAACGCGTCCGATCGCTGTACACGTTTCCACGCGGTTCGAAGTAAAACGATCGTGAAAATCAACGACTTGGACACACCCAATTGCGGTTACCGCGAGAAGACGCGGTCACGTGCGCGCGGCCAAATTTTCGGAAATCCGACTTGCGTCAGCTCTCCAAACCCATCAGAGTTTCTCGAAACGATTCGCGCCTAACTGTCCGCCAGACTGAAAAAACTCTCGTCCGTCTTGTACGAGAATAATATTCGGCGTGTTCAGCAATAGTCGCATTGTTATCGACCGAAAACAACGTGGTTACAGATATTTCGGTAGCTTCGAACTTCAGACGCCAGCCAGTCAATCGTTTGTTTTACGTTAACAATACTCTTGCAAATATTTGAACTTAATTTATTCTCGTACAAACATGAAGTCCGAACAAATCGTATAATTTAGATCAATAATAACTTGGCCGAAACACTAAGAAATCGTTATGTTCAAGCCCCCCTGGACTTCAAAATTTCAAGATTTAAAAAAGATTTTTTTTTTGAAATTTTGCAATTTATTTCTAGAATTAAAATGAATTTGAAAAAGATAATAGTATTACTTTTTCATGACAACATCTTCATCCAACATTATTTATGAAAATGAAAAAACAAAAGTACATTCTTGAAAGCACAAAAAATATTCATAATTATTATAGAATTTAATATTTTTGAGCTGAAAGTGAAAATTGGTATAGTTTTTAGCGAAATAAATACTTCCAAAGCATGGACGTTATGGATTTACTAGAACATAGCAAAATATCTTTCTCTAGCATTACACGATTGCATTAGAAATTTTATCTCTGTCAGCCACAAATCGTATACTGCAGAACAATCATTAAAGTAGTTTGCGAATAGTTTAAAACTTGGCTTGGGTCTACAACGGGCGAAGACCGATTAAATGGTCTGTGTATATTAAGTGTTCGCCGTGAACGAGTCAAACAGCAGAAAATAAAAAAAATCGTTGAACAGTCGATTATAAGGTCGTTTGCAAGTAAGAACAACCGCGAAAACTTCGGTTTTTATTTAATAACGTTCGGATGACATATAATTCTAACGTATTTTGTGATCCGCAAAATGTATTACTCGAGCACTTTTTGGCGTTTGATTTTATTCTATCATGCACCCCACTGATAAATTCACTGCGGGCGCCCGTGGTCGTGTTGTAGACAATACGTTTCATTTTCCCACCGACCCGAACCTCGTGTATCCGGATCGGCCACGAAGGAAAAACGCTTTTTCAGCAACTGTTCGTCAAATACAGTGGCCGGGTCAGCGGTCAGTTCCAAACGGGACCTCGGCGAAAACGCGCAGAAATATTATTGTTATTAATTCGTCGTTTTGTTTTGTTTTGTCGTGCGTCGCGACCGTAACGCGGGACGGGACGACGTGCACGACAACGGTCCGCGGACGGGAAAGCGCGGCGCGGCACTGTGCGGCTGCGGGTGGGCTGGGTTGAGAAGAGGATGCGAACGCGCAGTGCAACACCGGACGACGCCCCGCCCACCGTCGTCCCGGACGCAATCGATACGGACGGACGACGTACACGAGAAGAACGTACGCGGACACGTGTGCTCGCGTAGACGTGGTTCGTACCTGTGCCGAAGCGCCCGACTTGGACGGCGACTTGATGGCGAACCCGCCGTTCGCCGAGCTCTTCTCCCGCCGCGTCCGTTCGCCGGTCTTTGCGTTTGCGTTTGCGTTTGTCTTCGTCTTTGTCGACGACGACGACGACGACGACGACGACGACAACGATAACGACGGTTCGCCGACGGGCCGCAGACTGGACGCGTACCCGGACCCGCCGTCCCTCTGCACCATGGTCACCACCACGGACGCCTTGTCGCGCGTCTCCGGCTCGTCGCCGGACACCATGACGGCCAACAAGACGACCGCTGGCGGCGCGTATCACCGGCGGAACGACGGACGTCGCGCGGACGTCATCGGTGACGCGGCAGCAGCAGAACGACCGACCGAGGAGGCGACGACGGCACTGGCACGCTCGCGCTACGACGACCGCGACGCCGACGCCGCCGACGCCGTCGCTCGGGACGACGACAACGTGAGCGCAGCACAGCCGCAGTGGCCGGACCGCGCGGCAATCGACCGGACGACCAAGCCGTTTTTTAACCCTGTGTTGTTCCCGTCACGTGTTTCGTCAAAAAGCCGGACAGCCCGCAATTGGAAATATCCGATTTCGAACGCTGAATACCTATTCGTTTCATCCGAATTCATATCGTCCGGCTTGGCCGACTTTTAAATAGATTTAAATCATTTGCCGAACATTTTACGAATTTCGGGTCCGGGTTCGGTCTCATAAATCGTACCACCACCAACATGTTTTCGTCTCGCGTTTAAACGTATAGGACTCGACGAGGAGGACGGTCGCGACTCAATTTAAAAGACACTCGTGTCCAATCCCCCGTGACCGTCCGAAACTCCTGAGCACGTTCTCGTATTACGCATTATCCTTACCGGCGCCGGGTCGCACGTATCGTGTCCTTTTCGCACGATATATTCGACCGATTTTCACGAAAGAGAATAACCTCTCGCCGGTGATTGTAATTTATGTAAATACGTTTTCGCGTCGCCCGTATAAAACGCCACACAGGACGTCCCGCGGACATTTAAACGTAATCTGTTCGATATCCGAAAATGTTTTATTCTTTCCAAATGCTCCCGCGCGCCATAATAGTAATCGTAGGTTTTTATTTATTTATTTTATTTCAATTATAAGATATCCGAACGATCTAACCGATTTGACTTTATTCCCATTCGGTGTTAATCGAATTTCGGTGTACACAACATTTAATTGAATTAATCGATGTCCAGCAGCGGTCGAAACCAACGACAAAAATATCTAACGCCAATAGATTCGGAAAACGTGAATTTATTTGTTTTAATTGTCAAACAAAAATCTTCGCGTGTGACATTTTGTACACACACACACACACACACACACACACATACTGCACTGCGTTCAGAAACGGCTGATTTTTCCACGCCATCGTGAACGGTCCGACGCCAACCAATTGCGATAAACCTAATTATATATAATAGTGAAATATTACAATGCGACGCACGCTTATCTGTGCACGACTTTACACTCGTATGCGCAACAAACTGCATCGTACTAATCAACGCTGGGCACTAGAGTTTCCGTAACGATCCGTTACGTCAATTATCATCGTTGTAATGTTTAATATATACAAGGTGCGTCCCAAAAGTCATGAAATATATATATTTTTTTTAAAACAATATCGGTACAAAATATTAGTAATTTTCAACGTGCTGTCTATGAACATCGGTAGCACTCTGTCGGCACTCTGGCCCTTCGTCTTTGGATCGTATTCAAACGTCCACGTTTCATCACAGGTAATCCAATTGACTAAATAATGAGCTTCAATTTCCACACGTACCTTCAGTTAACTCGCGATCAACACTCGACTGTCCTTTTGCTCGTTCAACAGTTTGGGGACCAGTTTGGCGCATACCTTTCGCATGTTTAATTCGTCCGTAACGGTTTTCGAAATGTACAGAGTATCAACAACCAAACACTCATTCGACGATCAGAATTCAACAAATCGCGCACACAAATCACATTTTCATCGATTTGGCTTGTTGATGGCCGTCCAGAGCGGGTGTCATCGTCCACCACTTCTTGGCACTCTCTAAAATTTTTTATCCACCTTGTAACTTGCATATACGATAGAGCAGACTCCCCACAAACTTGCTTAAGCAATTCGTGAGTTTCGGCAGTTTTTTTATCGAGTTTTATGCGAAATTTGACTACCCAACGTTGTTAAAAGTATTTTCCTTTGTGCTTCATGACGTGGTATAAAAAAACTATGGTGAACTAAATCAACGATCCTGACGCAACCCACGCTCGGAACAGACTGACGTTTGGTGCACTGTGAAGGTAAGAATAACTGTAGAGGCGCGGTAAAAAAATAAATTTCATGACTTTTGGAACGCACCTTGTATATGTAGTTTTACTGGTTTATGGCACATTCTTCGCGACAATTTCCGAAAGCGATTTCACGACAAATACTTTTCGACGGCGTTTAGAATGCTGTGCCGAGAAAAATATATTTCCAATCGATCGTTTTTCAAAATCGTTTCAAATACTAAAACGGAAGCCGTTATGTTTAATGGAAAAAATGTTTTCCCAACATTCGACCGCACTGACGGAATCTCGCGTCAACCATACCGTACACTGAGTGGATTAAATTCGTGTTTAGGGAAAATACGTTTTGAGACGAGTCGAGTGATTTTTTTCCGCTATATCGTACGTGACGACGTTTTTTTTTTTTTTTTATCGGTCGACTGTCGTTGACACGTGACGATTTTTATGTTACGTCAAAAAAAAAGTCGAACACGTTTCCACGTACAACAATTACGAGTAAAAAACATCGAAATGCTCTGTTCTCGAATGTTCGAGAAACAAAACGATTTCAATGACGGCGTTGTACACTGTGACGCGGACGACTGTTGAACGTATATTAACCAATATACGCATAATCCAAATATTATACAACTACGCACGCGTGTGCGATACACAAACGTGTTTGCGGTTTAAAGCCGTTTCCAAACGATATTCACACACGGCAACTTTTCCTACGTGCACGGTCGTAACCGCCGCCGGAAAGTCGAGCTGTTAACGAAACTCGCAAATGAACACGACACGAACCACAACGCGTTCGCCGAAATCTCTATAATTGACGATAAATGTCGTTAAGTTTAAACGACAAACGCGAATTTCCGACAAACGTTTTCCCGGTGTCGACCTAACTCGAAAAATAAAGCGAATACGAATCGATTCTATTGAAACATATTACTGAACGTACCGCATTGTTATGTGTACCCAATAAAACGTCGTCGACAATAATCGAAATTTAAACGAATAATCGACCGACAACAAAAATAATTAAAATTAATTGAAATAACACCGTACGCATGTGTTGAAGTGAATAGATTTTCTAGGGTCGGATATTGTTCTTTTCTCGCTCGGAAAATACTATTGTATTATTCAACACAGTGCGGTTTGATTAGAATATCTATCGAATGTTTTTCGAGCAAATGAATATCGATAAACAAACTACTTTTAAGACGTTTCGCAGTGTGTTCGTTTCTTCCCTTTGCCCCGACGCTCATGGAATACATTTCATATTAAAATTCGTATTGTTAAAAAAAAAAATAGACATTTTGACGAGACTTAATTTCCAACATTTAAAAAAACACTTTAATAAAATCACATAAAAACTTTTTTTTATTTAGTCTTGTAAACCTAACTTTATTGTAGTTGTGAAACTACATCGGAATTATGGTATTTTTACTACAATGAAAATTGTAAAATTGTAAAATGAAAAATAAACATTTCGCATTTCCGTTTGTTCGTTGTTGCTTAATATTTTATTTATGATGTTTTCAAATGTAATGCAGACATTTTCCCATTGAATACCCCAAAAACTCAATAAGCGGTCACAAAAGAACAACACCGTCTTAACTTATATATATATATTATAACTATTGTTGTTTTATTATTATCTTGCTGGTGATAAAAATGAAAATTAAATTCACGTTAAATTTGGAAAAACGAAAGCTAATCGAACAAATGCTATTTATTTCTCTGTTTTTCTTTTTACTCGAATTATTCGTCGTAACAAATGAATAAATACAAACAAAACATAACTAAATAATATCACCTCCTTACAAAATTATTATTTTACGCGGTATTTTTTTAATTTTCCACATCATAGATAATTTCTTGTATTCTTTCTTTTCGACTTTTAACCCTTCAAGCACGTTTTTCAAATCTATTACATTTTTTTCTTTAATTATTGATGTACGAAAATCCAATATCAAAATGCTATTACTTTATTACATCAAATCATTAAAAATTTAAAAAACCGGATTGAAAATAACCGTTTGAAAAAAAGGCAATTCAGTTAAGAATAGAAAATAAAAATATTACGATTGAAAGAAGAAAATGAAACAATAAAAGTTTGCGAACAGTCTGAAGTATAATAATATCCATAGTTCATTTAATTTCAACGGAATGTAGTAAAATAAAATTATAACGTTCATTTCTAAACATTACACTTTATTATATTTGACGAATACACAATATTGGTTAAACGGTCAGGCTTATAAAAACATAAGTAGTATACATATAGTGTCATTGAAAATGTTTGATTTTGAATTTATTAATTTTGTTTAAAATAACAATGAGTATTCGATTCTTAACAGTGACGTTTATGTTGTAATATAATAATACCATCGTACAGTTTGAAAAATAATGAAAATTACATAGCATACGTTTTATAAAAAAAAAAATATTTATATCCCTCAAAATACGCTACTTCATTGTTTTTACAGATACATTTCTGTAGTCGATGTGTACCAAAATGTGTACTAAGACAAATACATTAAAAACGTATAGCTATTGATTGTTTTTATCCAAAAAAAATATTCCAACACTTTTTAACGTTTACCGTTTACGCTACTACGAGTCGCGTACAACAGTCTATACTTGAAGACGACCCACTCGATTTTCAAGTTGTGTCGTCGTGTAATGTAAAGCGTAAACGATTTCTGAAACGTTATACAATTAAAAGCAGCGTACACGAAATTCCAAAAACGGGTCCCACAAAAAGTCATTTGATTTATTATCGAACGACCGACCGCATAAGAACAATATTACGTTAACGATTTGAAGTTTTATAGTTCGAGCGTTTGGTTTTTGTAAGGTCACATCGAAACGATAGCTATTTCTAAATGCATAAAAAATAAAATCGAAAGCTATCCGAATGAACGTGAAAGACGTTGTGTTGTGGCGTGCGATTTCAACTCGGCGTTGTCAAACAGTGAAACCCGTTTTTGAATAACGGTGCCGAAATCGAATTTCGTAAAAACCGCACTAAATTGAATTTCGTTTTTTCACGGGTACTCTCCAAATACAGTTTTCACTGTGTTGGTAGTAATTCGCTTATTGTACAATAATACAGCCGGTCGAATGACGACCTAAAAGCATTTAATGTACGATATATTACACGCCGCCGTACCAGCGACGGTTCGTTTATCACGCGTCGTTTTGTACTCTCTCTGTCGTATATTCAAACGCGTCGGCAAAACCGCCGCGGTCGGTTTTGTTTCGTTAAACATTCAAATAACATAACACCTATTTCTGACCCGCCAAAGTCACTTGTGCACGTTGAATTTCTTTTCTTTTTTGTCTTACGCGGATATTCACGAAATAAATATCGTTCTAATGGTAGCGTTTTGGTTTCAAATTACATTTCTACTTCCAGAGAAATTCGAACTTGAATGTGACAATTTTATTCAATTGCAATATTAATATTGCCTCGACCTTTTTGCTTTTAGAGAAGAATCACAAGAAAGAAAAATACATTTTTGGTATAAATGGATTGAAATGAGACCGCGTAAAGATTCGAAATTTCATGTATACTCTTAACCGAGAGGATATTAAAAAATCTGGTTGAAAAAAATTGGTATATGATATTACGTGTTGTATTTATATAGTGTAGACATATGTGCATATAAATACCTACACGGCTATTAACGGAATATTACAATATTAAGCATATCGGGAAAACAAGTAGGATAAGCTTTAAATTATTTGGGGAGGGCCGAGTCTCCCGATTCCCTTTTATAAGGTACGCCTGCAGTAAACAAGCACCTCAAAATCAACTCTAGCTAATGGGCTCTCCACTGAAAATCAATTATTTTGCCACTTTTCGTTCGTGGCTAATTGAATACGTCATTATTTGTACACACTGAATGAAATACATTTCGTATCCCCAGTTTTACGAGACTTGTACGCACACCAGTAACACTAATAAATAAGTTTCAACAATGTCGCGCAGACGAAGTGGAAGTGCTAACGTTGAATTGGCAACTGCGAAATTGAAAAACGAAACTGGGTCCTTCCACTTGTACGTGACAGACAGCGTAGTAGTAATGTAATGTCTAGTGTAGTAATGTCGCAAAGGAATTAACAGGAGAAATTGCAAAACCTTTATAGAGTGTCATCACGTTTTATACGGCCTGTTAATATAAATAAATTCAAACTTATGAAAGTTTAATAAACGCCGATCGGAAATATAATAATGATATGTTTTCAAAGTTTTGTCTTAACGACACTGGTGTCAATGGGCCTGATTGAAACTCGGAGGAAGAAGTTCCACGCAAGACGAAACTATGTTGTTTGAAAGCAAAATCACGAGTTTTACGAGACCTCGTAATTATGCGAAACTCGGTGTGCATACATTTTTTTTTTGTTCTCAAATCGGACGGTTTCATAAAATTAAAGTTTCACGCTTTATAAAGAAATACGTTTACTCGGTATGCCTCAGAAGTAAGCATGATTCTACCCTAGTTGCAAGTAGCTTTTTAAGGAGCAAGTTAACGTTATACATTTAATTCGCACCTACGAAACGTGATCGAATGTTATCGATATCCTCTCTCCTAGCCGTCGGAAAAAACCGCAATGTACAGAACGACTTTCGTTATTCCGTGACGCGTTGTACACGGTCGTCGTTCGGCGTGGTTTCTCGTCGGATTCCCTAAACCGTCCTAGCCCACAACCGACCGCTATATAATTAATTAATTAATATATATATATATTTTTTTTAATCAACTCAATTGAAACCATATTTACACTCGCATCAAGTCACGCCAACGGAACTAACAAAATTATTACGTCGTGTAAAAAACGTGCGTGTTTATTTTGTTGTTCTCGCCGTAAAATATATCATGTTTTGTCCGCCGGTTCAAACGCCATCATCACGTTCAGCCGTCGACCGTAACACAATACCGCCTCGTTACGCGAGTGTTGCGCACTGTAACGTACACGTCCGCGCGCGTATTCGATTTCTCTTATCAAAAACAATATTTTTTTATTACCCCGTCGTCGGACTGATCTGCGAATGACCGAGGTATTAAACGTTCGAAAACTGAACGGAGAGCATTCGTATTTTACCACGACGCGTCGTTGTCCCGAGAGGCGTACGCCCGTTATAAAACGCGTGTTACCGCATAATCGGTATTTTTAATAAATTCCGCAATGATATTGTAATTACGGCGTGTGCGTGCGTGTACCTGAATTGCCTATGCGTAGCGCCGTCACACCGACGATGATTAATACGTTGAAACACGTTAGTTAAATATTTAAATAAACATTAATCAAGTAAATGCGCGCGCGTGTGATACACTTCCATTTCGTGTTTCGAATTTTTAAAAAAAAAAAAAAAAAAACGTTTCAAACAAATTGAATAACGTTTCATGACCTCATCGCTGTATTTGGACGCGAACGGGAGAAAAACAAACCGGTATCGATTGCGAATTTTGTTTTCATCGGGAGAATTTTAACGACCGTCGTCATAAAAATACGTGCGTGCTAAAACCAGTCATATTGTTATCGCGTACACAACACGGTTAAATTGTACACATTGTTTGTGTTCGAGTGGAATTAATTCCGAAAACTCTCAAACATAAAACGGGTCGAATATAACTCAAACGAAAACAACAATATATACGAGTATACATAATTACGGTTATGTATATTATGCATACGCGCGGTTTATATTTTTTCCGCGTAAACCACTACCGTCTCCGCGTAGAAACAATAACTAAATTTATAAGTATTAACAGTGTGAACGAAATAACAAAAGGGTGTTTTTTTTTTTTTTAATCGTGTAGCTCAGAAAATATAAATAATTGACGTTATTATTTTTCGCACATTCCGTTCTAAATTCTTCCCGTTATAGCTATATCGATTTTCGATTTATAAACCACAACGTACGATTTCAATTATAAATTCTTACTGAACACAATTTTTATGGGAATTCGCACGCATTAATTTTTAGCATTTCGTTCAAGATCCGGTGTAACGGAGACGTACCGTAGTACATACTGAAAATGTACCCTCTTTGGACACGTGACCTTCATTAGAAATGTTCGAGCCCGATAGGTCCCTTCTAATCAAACAAAGGTAGTCTTTGTCATGACCGCCGTCTATAATATCTAACAAATATAAACTTACTAACGTAATAAAGATACGCGTCATTACCGTTTACAATGCAGAACATTGACAATTAAGAAGTTAAAAAGCGTTTTCATTTATTTATTTGAGTTCTACAAAATTGCGGCGTACTTAGGTGGCCATTTAAAAATCAAAACGATTGCAAATGAAGTTCATAAAATTATTTTGTAAAACTACTCGCGTGAAATTTTGATTAACTGGCGAAAATACAACAACGAAAGCAGTGCGAGATATCGTAATAAAAATGTTCACGCAAAATAACACGACACTATACTAAGATTTTTCAAAAAGAAAAAAACTGATTAAAAATATTCTCAATGTATGCAATAATTAAATACATATTGTAAGGTAAGTAAACGAACATTTAAATTTAAATTTAAATTTTATCAAAACACCAATGAAAAAAAAAGGAAAAGTATTAGGTGTTTTGTATTTTGTCATACCGAATATAATTATAACGAGTAAAATACAATAACGTTCAGAAATAGAAAAATTCCTAAAAATTAATTTACTTTCATTAATTAACCCAATTCATAAGCGAGTGTTTACGATTGCGCGTAAACAGTTAAACGGAAAAAAATGTGTTCATATTTTTCAACCGATATGATTATAAAACACCGATCGGATAAATCATTATAATTACACTGGAAAAATCATTAATCATTTTAACGCCGAGTTGAACAATAACTGTTTCATGGAACCGAAGTAGAACAACGAAATCAAAATAGATTGACAAAAACGTACAAACTTTGAATGCTATCGCGCGCGTTTTTTTTCTTTTGTCGGCAACTTTGTCAGTTTGCCGAAACAAAAAACAAAAAACAAAATTAAAAAAAAATATGCGTTTTTAAAATAAAATGTACGCGAAAACGTAATGAAATTTATTGCGATTCCCGTGACGGCGAGTGCTGTCGAAAACCATATGCTCTCTAGCAATAGTATAAAACGCAAGTTGCACGTCTGGCGGACAGGTGACGCCTCTGTATACCATTTGGGAATTCGTCGGAATAATACATTTTATTTCGCATCGCCGTTGAACAAAATTTAAAATCGGATTCTTCTCCTGTCAACACGCTTAAATCTTTAATGTTTTTTTTTTTTTTTTTTTTACGGACTTATTGCCTACAACGTATACTGCGTATATATTCTGTATTTAATTTTTAGACAATTCCCGTTTAATTTTTAAAAAATAAACTATAGACATTAAAAAAAAAAAAACACGGAACCGAATTCTATATTATCGCATTATATATTATTGTATTCGGTTTTCATTAATTTTGAATATGTATTTTATAGATTTAACGTCTTGATAAAAGTAATGAGTAATGACGTTTTTTTAACGTGCATTCAATTTCGAAAATTTCCGACAAACTGTCACCGTATTCATAAACATTTCACTAACATTTTAAAATAAACCAGTAAGAAATAATACGTATTTTCTTTTGTTCTACAACGTAAATTGATGTTAATCAATTAAAAATATATACTCGTGAAAATTTTGAGTTTTGACCCAATAAACATATTTATGTCAAATTAATAATTGATGACCGTTCAAAATTATACCGAATCGAAGATATATATAGTAATTATGTACGTTTTTTTAATAAGGTTTTTATTTTGAAAAGTGTAGAACGCGCAGACCTCAGCGTGTCAATAACACGTCGTATCAGTGACGTCCATAAAACGTCTAAAGTAAACAAACGTAATTTGATCCGCGCGGAATACTGCAAATGTAAATTATTTAAAATCAACGCGGGGCAAGCTGAAAACCGATTTATGGATATAAATAAGTTTGTTCGTTCTTGTTTTTCAATCTACAGTTTTACGCAACTAAATACATTAATAATAAAACGACTAAAGAATAAACACTTTTTATACGGTTTTCAAATGGCAAACCGATACATTTTTTATGCCCTATTTTGTATAACATAATTTTTCAATTCTCTCGTAACACAATTGCTCTCGAAATTCAACGAGCGTCTTTCTTATATATATATATATATGTATACAATATACACACACATCTCTATGAACAACTAAATAATAAAATACGATAATAATATATTACCTGAGCCACTTTTTCGCCCATGTTCGGTGTGTGTAGAGCTCCTTGGAAGAACTTTGCGGATCCGTTGTCTTGAATTGAATACTGAAACGATATAACCGAAACATGTGAAATCGTGTAATTTGATCGCATTTTTTAAATCGTCGCGTCTGCGCGTCTAAACATTGATCATTAGTTAGTGATTTATATATATATATGTATATGTAAATGAATGTCGATGTTCGCGCGATTCAAAACGATATACATATATCATCTCGCGCGTTAAATAATATGAGCGTCTAGAATTCTTGTTTGAGCTGTACATGTGTACATTACACAGGCACCGTGTTGTTAATAAATGAATAAAAATCTAACGCGTTTATTTCGTACCACTTGACAGTGTCGTTCGAATGGTTAGAGACGATTTTTGTTTTTTTTTTCTAAAACAACAAAAAAAAACGGACAAACTACGCGTAACCGACACGAGAGTCTGACTATTATTTTATTGTATTTGTATCGTTGCGCTTAGTCGTTTGTTTATTCGTTAATTTTAAATCAATATAAACAAATATATATGTTAGGTTATTTTTAACTTGAAAAGTTAAAAATCGATTTAAAAAAAAGTAAAGCTCGTGAAATGTTTATAATGTTTTAATTAATTGAAAATACGTTGGTAAAATTATAGTTACGGAGTTTTTTTTTCCGAGGCACTGTTTAAAGATAAAAATATACATGTTTTTTTTTTTTTTGACGTCGAACTCTGTTTACCTATCGATGTACGTCTTTACAATAGGCCGCGGCCGAACGAAATCGAGCCAAACACTTTACAGTCGACGCGTGCGGTTCTAAAAACCAACACGAGAGAATATAAACAAGAATTGCGCATCGATTAAAATGGTACGTCGGGTAAGTTGCACACGATTCGACAGGTTTTCTGCTGTTAAATTGTTTCCGTGATTGTTACGAGCTAACCGAATCGGGTCGAACGTGATGTTATCGTTGTCATATGTTTCCTCGGCGCACGTGTGTGATCCCTCGCCATTATTGATATTTTACTCAAAACAATAACGGTTTCCACGTCGTGATAATGTAATCGTATTTTTTCGTACTTTCCACATTGGCGTTCTTTTTGTTTTCCTATGATATCTACTCGTTTTCCACGACAGTTTTAAAAATAATCTCAATTATAAATTACGAAATTACTCGGTTTCTGAAAACCCGACAACACCGCTGATCATTCGACGTGCAATCCGTTTCCGTGTTCGGATGTGTGCCCGGAAAATCGGCTAATCGCGAGTAATCTCAGAATCGATCGATTTCAACATAGTGTACACGAAGCGCGTGCCCCCGGTTGTTTTTCGGGAGACATTCGGTTATTTGAAGAAACTATACACTATCCCGTTATTTACGAATACGGCGCTATCTGTCTGTTAAACATCTAAACAATGTTGACAATTTAATGTACATCACATACAACACGCCGTAGTCACACGGTGAAATCATTCTATTCGCGAAATGTTCTTCACATTTCACGGAATGTCAATCGATTTTTTACCACTTGGCGTGAAATAAGACGAAGATTCATCAGATGGTCGCTAAAATCTGACATCACGTGATTTTCTTTTTTTTCGTAATGTGATCGTCCGCTTTGCGTAATGAATATTTCGCGGTGCGTCTCCAATCGATATGTGAGTTCGTTAAAGACACAATAATAATAAACATTGTATCGACGAGAATTAATCAAATAATCACAACACGTTTTTATTTATTAAAAAAAATTAACAAACTCTAATCGATTTTTACAATTCGCCATACAATTGTTATGTTATATTTAGTTTGAATTTATTAACGACCGAAGACAGTTTTTCATATTGTTTATATCGTCACGTTTTAATCGGACGTGTAGCAATAAAAAAAAAATCACAGTCTCTGTAAAAATAACAGTAAAACCCGTGTGATTTTTTCGTTGCAATGAGTTAACGTCAAATAAATTTTGATACTTTAAGTTTTAAAACGTACAATACTCATAAACCAAAAAAAAAAAACGTTCATATTGTTACATCATCTAAATAAATATATGATTTATGAATGTTTAATTTTTAATTAATTTTTGTGACCATTTAATGAAATCTTATCGTTATTTCACAAAATAAGATCAAAATGAGATTCGGCAAAGAAAACATTATTTAAGCAATAATAGTTTACTAGTACATTGTGTGAAAATTGTTAATGTTGTGTTTTTTAATTCAATATTTTTGTTCTGCGTAACGGATACAGTTTCCTGCGGTAAAACTTCTGGTTTTTTTTTTTTTTTATCGTATTCCCGAAATACGAAGTCATCGTAATTCGTAAATTTATGCGTGTGTAACATTATTAACATCGTTCTCGTACGGGATGTCTAAAATTAAACATATTATAATGGAAGTTGGATAGAACGGAAATCTATATATGAATAATATAATAAGTATGGTAGAAGAAGTAGAGATGAAGAAAAAAAGGAACACAAATTGTGATTGAAAGGCGAATCGCCAATGTGAATAATTTTGGCCGTGGACCAAATAACAGAGGAACGCGCGCGTTCATTAGGCCGGTCATGAATCGTTAACAATACGTCAGAGAAAAATAGAAGTGAAATTTTAACGACGATGTTTATTTCGTTTTGAGAAAGGGACGTATACCAGTTATACTGCACGCGCACACTCACACACATAACACGCGGTCTTAACATCAATATCACATATTATTTATATATTATATTACACACGAACCGCATTATGTCTACACGTCTTTTGAGTTTGGTATTTTGTTTTTCCTTTTTTCATTATTATTACTATTGTCGTCGTTGATGTTGTTGTTGTTGTAATTATTAGTATTATTATTATAATTTTAGCTCCGCCAAACATGTTCGTTACTTTTAATATATCCAGTAAACTGCGCGATAAAACTGTCCGGCATTCAGATTACTCTTTAAATATTTCACGCGTAACACGCCATCGAAAAGTAGTAAAACTGTCAACTGGAAAAACTATATACACGTGTGTGTGTGTGTTTTTATACGTACGTACTGACACGTAGACGTGTTATATAATCATATTAAAAACTTCGGACTTGACTCACGCTGCGTACGTACGATGTAACTCGATCGACAAACTGTTTTGCAGTTTACTGGATACGACGTCAAAAGTTATCAGTAAAGAATCATATATGAGTGTGCGTACGGCTTTTAACATTTTTATAAAATTGTCGGATTTACTGTCGTTAGATTCATGATTGGTCGCTTGTTTTAATACAATAAAAACGTTACGAACGAAACCCTTTTATTGTATCCTTTGATTGTTCACGAGTATACACGTGGATTTTCGCTCTGTTCGAACTATTTTCGTTGCGATATACGACCTGTTTCAAGTAAATATGAAAATACAAAACATTTAATTATTTGATTACGGAGTAAATTGATATTGTGCGCTAGGTAAATTATATCTGTTGGTAGTTATCGTATGTTTTTAAACGACATAGAGTTTTTAAGAAAACGATGTACCGAACAAGACACAATGGCAAATGATTTTGTCACGGTAATATGTGATTTCGATACATAGCTCGTGTCGTTGTCAAATCCGTATAAAAATTAACAATTTACCACGGTTACATTATATACCGAATAACACTAATAGGGATAAATAACAACTAATAGGGATAAAATGTGTGCATATTAACAATAATTTCAACATAGTTATTTAGACGTTCTGATTAAGCGTTGCGCAATATTTCACAATTGTTAAATTATATTTCTGTTGAGGATCGATACAAAACTATATTTGTATTAATTTGTAGTTTTTTTTCTTTAGCCTTTAATGCCATAAAAAATAAATCGTATGATTTAATACGCGTTTTATTAGTTCGTGCACATGACATTTAAAATCAATCGACCGTGTACTTTAATATATATGTACATTGGATTTTTATCGATGTTATTTCGTTTTAAAACAATTTTTATTTAGAAAAACAATGTTTACGACGAATTAAACAACAGCTATTTTTCAATTTTCAAAATACGTACACATTATAAGTGTTAAGTTATTAACGCGTACATTCGTTTTAAATGATAAACTATATACTCGCTCAAAATATTATTAGTTCAATAACAATAATATTACACATGAACGTTTTTAATTTTTAGAACGGTTAGATAAACGGTAATATTCTATGAAACACGTATAATATTACACGGCCTACACATATAGCTAAAGTTTTTAAAAACATTAGTCTTGATGAGATCATATACGCGTTAATAATTAATGTTTTATATCGAATGATTTCGCGAATATTTTCGAATGTGAATTTCTTACGAGATGATCATTTGAAGAAGCATCTTTTATTAACGTAGTAAATATAATTTCTTAAGATTTTTTTTTTAATACACATGTATAAAAATATGTTATGAATATAAAATATTTGTTAAACAATATATAACAAATATTAATACTTCTCAACTAACCGTATTCAACGGACAACTAACCCTTTTAAAGCTTTTATACAGCGAATGAAAAATGTAATTTCAAATAGATATGATTTATCACTCTCTTACTTCCATTCGGAGTTTTGTATATTTTCTTATCAATGTACAACTTGATTGTTGATATTCGTGACGTAAATACTTTTATTTTTATTTTTTCATGCCCCTTCAAAATGGTTTTAACGCTATCTAATAGTCGTAATTTAAAAATATGCGCAAAATGTACACCCGTAAATGAAATCATTCGCATAAGCTATATACGTGTAATATAATGTATAAAAAAAAAATGTAAATATATATTTTTTTATAAATAAACGCCAAACGACAAACACTTTCTTTGCGAATACTATCCGACGTTCGTCAACGACGTCATTACATTATACATATACATATATATATATATATATATATATATACAAGAAAAACGGGTATCCACAATATTTATATATATATTAGACTTATATACCGTGAAGTGTGCACATTATGTATGCAGTATATCCCGTTATTCCCTGAACACCCTAAGTGCAGTCTTCGCAGTAAACACATATTTTTTCGAATACGGGTTTTTCAACCGTAAGAAAATTCCAATCTGATGATATAAATCCAAGATGAATTATTCATATTACGTAAAAAAATGACCATAAAATTCGAACAGGTTTGACTCTCGACTTTCGTTACAATAGTGAAAAATTGAAACGGCCGAAAATCTAGACCGGATTCGATGTTATTACAGACGTCCATAGAAATTGTTAGTGTTGCTTTCGAGAATAGTTAGAATTAAGTTTTTGAAATTTATCAGCCGCGGTTTCGAAAAAATGTATTTTTTCGAAATTATGATGGTGCGAAAAGAAAATCTGCTTTTGCTTTTCACGAGGTCGAGAATCGAAATCTCTAACCAAATAAACGTTGGCTCGACTCGAACAATGCTTGTTTAGGTCGAGTAAAAATATAAGTTTAACAGAAATAATTCGATTTAAAAATAAAAAAAGAACAATCGGATTTTTCTTCGGGCGCTACGAGACTTACGGGACACACTGTATACGTACGCCGTGTGTCAACAAACACGTTTCGAATCGTCTTGTTAAGCGGAACACGTATACAATGTGTACGGAGATTTTGGGAAATCGATGAAACGAAACTGCAGGCGCGGGGAGAAAGACGTTTACGCGCGGCGCGTTGATCGATTCGTTCGCTTCGAAAGCGGCTGTTGTTTAACTGTAAATGCCGCACGCGCAGAAAATATGGCGTAGCAGTATAGAGAGAGGAGTAGTCGAATTTTACGCACGTACCTTGTATTTCAAGCTGTCCGTGGCCAGGTTTCCCAGCGACGTCGAATGGTCCCATAGTGTTGACGTGTTGTACTTCTGCAAGTCGGTTTCGGATGACGTGTTCGGAAAACTTTTGCCGGTAAAATGACTCCTGTAGGCTACGAAATTCCGTTAATTAACACAAACGTCCTCTGCAATGTATTGTAATGTATAACTAGGCGATCAAATGGGAGCACAGGCGTATATATGCGAACAAAACGCTTTTTCGCGGACAAAAGCGGTATCAAATATATATATATATATACGAGTATATACATTTATGTGTGAATGCGGTTGATGTGTTCGCCGATTAAGTTTTTCGTTCGTCGCAGAAAACTATGCGAAAAAATCGGTCCACGTGATTTTATAGGCCATACCAGTAATGTGCGTTAAGCAGCAGTAAGGATTCCGTGTCATCACGTTTTATTTGTGCATAATATGTAAACATTTAAGCGTAATATTTGAATCTACATTCGTATTGGAAGGGAAATCGTCCAAATTTGTCGTTTGATAAATAACAACAATTATTATAAACGCTTTGAAAACACATTATTTACGGGGGTAAAGTCCAAATAACAACGTTACAACGTTTTCCAATAAATAATCAGGGACTGGCCCACGTGATCAATCGTTCGAACAGTAACGACATCCACTACGTGACAGACGCGACAACTTTGAAAAAAAAAATACGCTTGAACCTTACTTCCTGCACGAACCTCGTACGCTATAATTATATCGAACACGTACCAGCTGGTATAATACCACTATGCTTATGCTTGCATAACATCTATTTCTTTTGGAGTGCCGTTCTATATCATTATTATTATTATTATTATTATTATTATTATTATTATTGACAATATAATTTCAGTGCAGTATATATTATAAAATTACAACGGCCGCTGCTTAACCTAATCGCAACTAATATTATCGACCTTATCCACGTTGTTAAAACGAATGAATGCCGAGAACTATTTTGAAAATGTATTATATATTATTTTTACTGTTTATATAAATCATAATTATATAACGTCTAACAAACAGGTCGTTAATAATAATAATAACATATTGTTTTGTCAATACGATAATAATAACGATAAAAGATTTAACGTATTTTTTTTCTTTTTTTTGTAAATTGAATGTGTTAATTAAAAAAATTATAAAATTAAACCGAAGAAAAAATTAATTGTTTTATAATGACGTCGCACGAATTATTATTACGAGAGCAACAATTATAAAAAAAAAAAAAATGAAAACTGCGTAATTACATTAAATTTAATCGGTTTCATAACGTAATTTGTATTTATCACGAGAACGTCTTTGTCTCCGACTGCCGTAAAACATATTTTTGGTATTACAACAATCTTACTACTTGGCATTTGACACGAAATATGTTGCACTGACACAAGGGCGCACCCAGGTTTTTTTGAGGGGGCTAAATAAAATTATTTTGAGATATTAGTAAGATTTATTTAATATGTACAGAAATTATGTTCTTTAAGTATATATTTTACCTTCTTAAAGTGAAAAACTATCTTTCTGTTGTACTAGTCAAAACAGGTAATGTTAAAAATAATTTTAGAAGGTCAACTATTTTGGGGGGGGGCTTAAGCCCGTTAGCCTTCCCTTGGGTGCACCCTTGCACTGGGATTATTTTAAACATATTAGAGTATTATATTTCTCATCTGATTATGTCACAAAACCGTACGATCGTTTAACGCTAGTGCCGAAATGATCGCATGAAACGATAACCTATGTGACACTAAACAATATTATTATAAAATTATTTTAATACAAATGCCGTTTTCAAAAATAAAATTTAATATTCAAAACGAATGTAGATTCAAACACTAACGAACGATTCTAGATCGTATCATAATCATTTGTTAAATCGTTAGCATACAGTAAACAAAAAATAATATATTTCGTTTTTCAGTTATGGGTTATTGTTGTGGTTAACAATGGCATTTTCGTAGTACAAATGTTAAAAACATGGTGTAAATATTGGAATCTGGTTGTAACTCATAAAATGTTTGAATTACTACTATAACGGTATGACTATACCGAGAAAAAAAAATTCAAAATTGTTTTAACTTAATAGTCTCGAAAAAATATTTAGTATTAAATTGTTTTCCAATCAAAAACGTAACTGTGTGAACCGAATATTATTTTTTCGTTTACCGAAGTTCCACTGTAATAAAGCAAATAGTTATAAAACTTGGATAATTTTTCGTTTACAATCGCTTCTATCGGTGTACAATGAAAAAAAAAAAGAAGCAGCCAAAGTAATAATAAAATTATTGAAAATCGAGTAGTAAAATCAACGGTAAAATAAACATTATTAAATACGTTTAGAATAAGAAAGAACTATAAATAAAAATATTATAACATTATGTAAAACTACACTATAAAACGTCTATACAGTATTAACTATTGTTAACCTGTTTCCATATATTTTGGGGTGTATTCGTTTTTTTTTTTTTTTTTTTATATACCTTCGGTAATGTTATCGATAGTGTGCGGTCGTTTCGGTCTTTTGAATTGGTCCTTTTGAACGCGCGACGCCACTATAGCAGCAAATCATGCGAAGAATGAAAAAACAAACAGAAACGAAATAGACACAAGAAAGTGAAAAGAAAAATATAGATACAAGGACGGAGTGAAAAACCAACGCACCCGGACGAACGAATCAAACGACGTTTGCCGGTTACCACACGACGGCGTCGGACACGGAGAGGGCGTACTTACATATGGAATCGGTGTTGGACCGTACGGGCGGGCTGCCGAACGAGCGGTTTCGTACCGGAGATCTGTTCGGAGTCCGCGGCGGCGACGGTGGGTCGAGCGTCCTGTGTGGTTGACTGATCTGAAACGAACGCACAAGTCGAAACGTTACACAGAAATCACGGCGGCGCGCAAAACGAATAAACGTTCGGTTTGTCCGAAAGCCGAATTGTCGTTCGCCGCGTATTCGTCGCGTCGCGTCGTCAGGACGGACACGAGAGGATCTGAGGTACTCGGTGTGAGGGTTTTTTTCTTTTGTGAGCTTGTGATTAATCAACGTCTGTACACGAACTATAAAGACGCCGTTTTTTCTCGTGTGAACAATTTGGACAAAGTCGCTTGTAACGCTCAACGTTAGAACAAAAGAAAAATTATACGCGTAACTTTCACACGATCGAAAAAATGTGGCTTTGTGTACACACATCACCTATGACCGACCTAACGTGACGTGACGTGACGTGACGACACGGTCTCGTCGTACGGATAATGCGAACGGTTAAGTTTGGACTGTTGACGAGTATTACTCCACTCGCCCGACCTGTACATATGTGTGCGTACATAGTTATCGGACCCGAACAATAAAAATCAATCGCAGTCGACGAACAACGGCGAGAATACGAAATCGGACATTTCGTACCCGCCGCGATAATCATACGAGTAAATTAACTACACCCCATCAAACGTTTTTCTTTCTTTTTTGTATTCGATTTCTTTTTTTTCGTTATTGCTATTATTTTTTCAAATTCAAAACTTGGCAGTGTTTTGACCGTCTCTTGTGTCACAATATAAAAACGTCTCCGTAGGCCAAAGCTGATGATTGTGAATTATATCGTGCATCGTTATCGTTTTTCGCTATCGGTATGTATATATACACGCGGATTTTATACGAGTAGGATTTACAGGGGTTATGCGTCTCTCCTCAAAGCCACCGTTCTTTATGACAGAATTGTTTTACGACACGGCGATCGATCGAACAATAGGAAATTATTACAGACACGAGAAAAGTGTAATCATATATACGCACACACACACACACACACACACACACACACTATAATACGTATAATATAGTGTACGAAAAAGCGAAACGTTTTACACAGTTCGCGTCTAGTGCACCGCATTAAAATTAAAGCTATTATACGTTTTACGTCGCCAAACGGTATTATTCCAAGTGGCCTCGATAGCGCGCGTGCGCTCGTTTTATCGTGTACACGTGTAAATGTGTATAGCGTATCACATCGTTTTCCCGTTTTTGAAATTAATTTATTAAAATTCGAAAAGAGAACCATCAATCCGTGTGCGTTTCGACTTCGGTGTCAAATTCATCATCTACGGATCGTCGAACGAATACGAGAACGTTTACAATTATTTTATTCGTTCAACATCGCGCGAGCCATTTGTGAAATCTCCGCGATGTTTTGTGTTTTACATTAATCTTGTTTTTTTTTCTTCAGTCAATATGCGGCCTTTCCGGATTGAAAACGGCTTTTAAACGTTCATCTAAAAGTCGTTTCCTATCGTTTCCTCTCGTCACAAAAATTTCACATAACAAAGCATTTTTTCTTCTCGACGGATTCTCTCGTAGATTCGCGCAAAACGTCATAAAGTTCATTTCGAAACGTTAAACCGCATATATTTTTTTTTTGTTTCTTAACGCTACACGGCGAAATATTATTTTAATCTCATAACGGTCCCGTACACTTGCACGACATTATCCATTATACACATCTACTGCACGTGCGAGTAGTATACATACGAGTACAATATGCATTATACATTCGCGAGTACGGTCATAGGAATATGGAGTGCACGTATACGTGTTCAATGCACGCGATAATATAATGCTGACCCACACGTCAATAACGTATCTTCCTTTGACCCAAAAATAGATGTATTAGACCTTTCAGTTATTGCCCGTCTTGTATGTATACGAGATATTAAAATTCTCCGCAAACACCGTCCAACGCGACACAACGTATACGTCTATATATATATATCCGTTTCCACCGAGGCAGCTGTTTTCTTACAAAAAAAAATGTATATTAGGCTTACGGACTACTATACGGCACTTTGAAAAATGTTCGCTTTTACTAGGAGGGTGTCGAAGGATTTTTATTTTTATTATACGTTTCGCGCACAAATGAAATTCCATAAAATATGCGATTGCCACCAGTCTCTAAACGTATATATATGTATGTATTTGTTTTTTTTTTTTTGTGAAAAACGACCAAATTTTTAAACTGTAGGAAAACAGCTATGACGTTCTTCTAAGAATTATCCTCTCATAAAAGAGGGGGCGATTTTCAAATTGTAATTTAAAAAAAAATTGGAATCATTGGTCATACGTCTTGTGGCACATTGTCAAAATATTCTGATAGACTATAGAAAATCACAGGTTTTTTTTTTTTTAGTTCGATTAATTCCCGATATTCGATTAAGTATTTTGAATTTCGTAATAACAATTTCCGTTTCGTTGGAGTTCGTATTGAATAATCATAATCAACGATGCTATCTCGATTCGGACGGACGTTCGACGTTAACCCGCCCGCCGACCGTACGTCCAAGTTTATTACAGTACAGCAATCACATAACTAGTTCTCCTTTCACAAATTCGTCTAGGGACGTCGCGGTTTTATCGTTACGTACGAATTATTACTCGTATCGCGTATCTTTTATATTCCTTAAGACCCTATTGCTCCCCAGCTACTGTGCACGAACGTCATAACAATAACGATAACGTAAATAATAATAATAATAATAATAATAATAATAATATACTATATACGACGAAAGTCCGACAAACTCTACTGGATAATTTATATTTAACCACGTCACATGTTCGTCGTTGTATACATATGATTGTTTTTACCAAACTTTACGCGCGGAGTAAGTGAAACGTTCGCGTTTGTTCGCGTTATTCCGTTTTTGATAAACGCGCGTATTCCTTCAACGTGAAATCCGTTAAGATTATTTTCGACAACAGGCCTTTTAACACTGCCGACGTTGTTCACACTATTGATTTTCGTGTAACGATAAAATACTTTTTGTCAAAAAAGAAAAACCAAAGAGATTTATACGAATTAGCAACGGGCTAAATAGGCACGTTGGTGTACGGCAGACCTACGGCCCCGTCCTTATTGTCGGATTATTTAAATCGCTATACTGTAAGACGATTTCGGTATAACGAAATATATTTTTAAAGTCAAATCTTCGCCGTTACTACTTTATTCGGAAGTCGAAATTACTTATCGTTACTTAACGTTACTCAACGAAAAAATGTCAAGTGATTCGAATAAATATTCTAAATACATTTTTGGAAAAAAATTCGAATACATATATTTAACAAGACCGCGGGAAAAATAATAACGACGCCTTCATTATTAACATGACAGTCATTCTTAAACCTTCGAGATCTTCTCGTATTTCCCTAGAATTAAATTAAAAAATTTCGGAGACATTTTTTACCCCTCTTGGTTTCATAAAGCTCGGAGATAAAACGCACGAGAAAACACTGAAATCCACGTGCGCTTTCTCCCTAGCCCGACGATCCGGGACCGAGTCCACACGCTACTCTTCCTGTCTAATAACTGTAACACACAGATACGCAAATTATATGCGCGACAATAAACGTATATGAAATGAAACGCACTTGGGTCTCCGGTCTGACAAACAGCGGCTGAGGGCTGGTGGTCTCGTCTTCGATACGGGCAGTCGTCGTCGACGTGATAACGCTTTCGGCCACTGCCGTTTTCAAACTATAAAAAAAAAAAACGTCATCTTCGATTCCGGTTACGTGATATTATAACAGTATACGCGGACTGTCCCGTGGCAAAACGTGGAACGAACGACGTTATCTAAAGTTTTCGGGAGAACGAAAAGCTCGTCGAAAAAAATGGACTATTTTTACGTATATATATATATGAGAAAATAATTTTGTCGCTTATATCGCGAAATTTTATCAAATGTCTTGGGACGTTTGAAAAAAGTTGGTATAAATGACACATGTTTACCACTCGTTCCCCGTTTATTTTATATGAATTGGCCCATTTTCAGAACTGGCACAACATTTAAGTTAGCAAAATTATTTTTATTGTTTATTTTTTGCGTTCACGGAAACTATGGAATAGAATCGTAACATCGTTAGACGCGTCTACTCCGCTCGTTCCGCTTTGGCTTGCTAAGGCCGATAGAAATGATCGCGCGACAATACGGACGGTACGGCGCGACCGGACTTGCCTCAACGAATCCGGTGCTTTGGGCGTGGACGGGGTCTTCAGGTGTGTGCTACTGCTCTCCTCGTCGTACTCGTCGTCGTGGGGCAGTGGCGTCAGACGACCGGACTGTCTTGCGTTGCGGCCGCGAAACGAGCTCATCCGCAACGACTGTCGGAACGACTGTCTGGCCCGATCGACTGAAACGTAACGACGATTATCGCGTTTTGACAGATTTGTCGAATGAAAATACAACGCAATTCACGACTACTCGTAAGACAAAAATTGGAAAAATTAAACACGGTCAAACCAACCAACACACACACACACACACACACACACACGTATACGTGCAGAACGAAGCGTTTTTATACGTAATCATTACATTTACTCAGTCTAGACGCCGGGTCCGGTTGTTCTACTGGTGACGGGGGAGACGTGAGGTCTTCGAAGTTGATGATGAACAGGCATATGTCGTCCACTTCGCTTTTCACCGGGGCGATGACCTCGCTGCACAGAAACTTCGAGCCTGGAACGAAAACATAAATCAATAGTCGTACGTTTTCCGATCCACAAATACATATTAAATAATAATGTGAACGCGTTGCGAGCGCATGCGACGCGCGCACGATCCTCGCGTAATATCGTATAATAATAACACGTACAGGTTTTGGCCGCTAAACATTTGGCACAACTCTAAAGGTCACGAGCATAAATTTCAATACGACCTTTCCGGTGGTGCATCAACCTCGTGTCTGAAGAGAACAATAAAAATAAAACCGTTTTTAACGTTAATAACCGCTAATATGGTTTTATTGAATTTTTGGCTGCAAAAATACGACGCGGTCTCGTTCTCGACGGTAAATTCAAACGTTTCGAATGTCTTCCACATATTTTATCGGCTCTCGTAAACGCATTGCACGCTACGGCATTTCAGAATGTGCGTCGATCGAAATCCATCGTTTTTAATAATACAAGAAACATTTTCGGGATTTCGAATTTTTCATGTTTCTTTCGTTTGATATTTAAATGTTTTTCTTCTTTTTCATAAATACACATTTTTAGTTGTGTGTACATTTTGACGAAACCCAATATCGCGGAAATATCCAAAATAGCATGTCGAATACGTATAGATTACGTTATATATACCTTACGACGGAAATAAACTCATGTACGTTCATTCCGTGTATTCTTGTTCGCGAGTAATGATAAATGTCCAATTTGAAACATACATCGAATACAGACAGATGTTAAAAACGGTTCACTTTGAAACGTGATATAGCGGACAATTAAATGAAACATCGGATATACACTTATGTGTATACGTATGCATATTGTTTATTCGTATTTTATGTTCTTTTAGACAACTTGATGGGGGAAAAAAAGTAACGTTTTTGTACTTAAATTATAAACGTACAGAAAGAAAAGAAAACGCATAAATTTGCGGTTAGTTTTTTTATAGTTTTGCAAAAGTACAAGACATTGTGTATACGTCTGATACATATATATATATATATCTTAAACTACTTTTTCGAACAGACTTCAAACAAAAATTCAGTCAAGGTACATAATAAAATAAAAAGCCGGTTGTGTATCCGTATAATATTTTACTTGAACGTCACTGCGTGTACGTAAACGGTACGATACGCGAACGTTTCGCGTTCAACGATAAATAATTAACGTCGACTCGACCGTCTCGTTAGGTGTGTTCCGTTGTTTAAATAACAATAATGTGATATCCGACGGTCGCCGGCGAGACGTGGCGATACGTTTAAATTTCAACGGTAATTATACGTTTCGATACCAATATCGATACGTATATATATATACATCGGACTCGTGTAAAAGACCGTCGAACAATACGATTTGAACGCTCGTGTCGTGTGCGCGGTGTATACGTATAACCGCAGTCAAGTATACCCAACTCGATGTAACAGGACGACGCGACTGGTGTAATATAAGTTCGTGTACAGGGTGTTTAGGGAAAACAGAAAACCGAAACTCGGATGACACGCGTACGACCGTTTTTGTTTATTCGTTTAGGTATTTTCTAGTTTTTTAGTGGCTGTTCGTAACGTTTCACGCGACGTGTCGAATTCGGTCACGTTCTCTCGGTCTTCTCAACGTGAAAACAATTCTAGAGCAACGGTTTTTTTAAACATTAATTTCTTTATACCTAACCGCAGAGTTTCTTTTTTCAAACACCCCGTACAATACGCACAACGCACGTAACGATATTCCACAGCACACATGCGTTTCCGTATTATTGAACGGGTAAATATCGTATAATTTTGATTGTCACGCGGCGGCCCGTTAAATATTGGCTTTTTAACGCCCATTTATACGCGTATTTATGCCCACACACGCCTACGTATCTAATATTTATACACACACACGTGATGTGTACACGTACATTCACGTGCACGCTCGAATGTGTATGTATGTGCGTATTAGACCATATATATATATATATGTATGTATGTATGCGTCGATCGACCGGAGAGTCGGCGTTTCGCAAAACGAATTACAACGATAAGTATTCGATGTCGAGCGCGTTATATACGTGGTGTACAGGGTGCGGCGCGGGAATAGACCTTTTTTTAAATTGGCGGTACGCCGTTAATTTTCGTGGGAAAAAACAAGTTATTTATACGAAAAGATACGCTATTGCATGCCGTTATAAGAATATTATATGTGGAAGATGATATCGCTGAGGAGTTGAAGACCATTTTCACGGATACAAGTTTGAAATCTCTCCCGGAAGTCGGCGTCCGCTCGATTTAAAAACTTGAAATCGATTGCTTCAGATTTTTCATGAATCGCGGTCTTCAGGGTCCGTGACTTCCCTTCATGTACACGTGATTTTTCTCCAACGAAAAATGTCACATATTAACAAATCCGGCGAGCGAAGAGATCGACGAATATCACCAAATCGTGAAACGACTGGATTTGGAAATAAAGCTTCCGTCGAAGCTCTCGCAGTGTGTGCGGTCGCCCTGTCTTGTTGGAGCCACAGATTATGTCTACTGATACGCCTTCTCCTCCTCAGTCCTGGTTCAATAATGTTATTGATCATGTTTATGTAACGATGTAAGTTGACAGTAACGGTGATTCCATTATCCTCAATGAAATAACGACCAATGATACTACGCTTACTTAACGCACTCCAAACTGTTACTTTAGGACTACGCAGTGGCCTTTCGTGTAAGTTACAGGAATTTCCCAAAGCCCAGTATCGATAATTGTGTTTATTGACCACACCGTTTAAGTTAAAATGCGCTTCGTCGTTCATAATGATGATTGCATTGTCATTATCCTCGAAAATTGCCAGCATGTTTTCTGCAAAAACAACTTTTTGTGTATAGTCTCCAACATTTAGCTCTTTAGACGATCGCCGTTTTGTAGGGATATAGTCCAACCTGGCTACTGATAACTTTAACGGCATATTGTGGAGAGTTAATTGACGCCTCCCAGATCTCTCTACCGGTCCTACACACCGATAAATATGACATGGCAATACGGGTCTATTCCCGCGGCGCACTCTGTATAAGGTACGCCTTATTGCCACGTGCGGTTTCGAACGAGCGTAACGGCAAAGTACCGTCGAGTCGAATTTATCCGACTTTTAAACGTCAAACGGTGTGCTCTTCACAAAACGTAATGTTCCTACGAATCTCCTCAAAGTTTCTTGACGAATTACGAAAGAAACGTACGCGCTTTGACAGATCCAAAGGCCGTATCCCATTTCTCCGCCGACCTAAAAAATTTTTTATTTCAAAACATGAAATTATTGTGATTATTATGTTTATGATGGTCGTGTATAAACGATTAATTATTTTAAAAATGAATGCGAAACGTGACTTTAATAAGTGTAAATTTATGTGTAAGATATTTCGTATATATTTTTAATGACTAACATTTTTTTTATATAACATATGTTTCAATTTAATTTAGCAATCTTAATAGCAATAATAATAATAATAATTCATCATATATAACGATAATATAAATTCGGCGAAATGGAAACTGGCGGATCTGGAGACCTATCCGGACGTCGCCGAATCGATCGACAACTGGCCGTACGCAATGATGACCTCGATGTCGATTTGTCGGTTATCGGACGAGCAATTAGGAAAAAATCGTTCAGACGGTTTTCTAAGAGAGGTTTTCAATCAAAAAGTTTCGAGTAGCTGTGGTTACTATAAAACACGAATAAACTATTAAACGGCGTCCGGAGTTCGATTTTGTACGCGCGTGACTTTTTTTTTTTTTGAGTAAATCAATAGAAAAATTTGGTCTCTTGAAAATATATACATTTATTACTCCGTGCACTGTATAATATCTTTCGAGATTTTCATCGAACGTCTATAGAATTATTGTGCGAAGGAAAAAAATGCCGACTTCTAGTATTGAATATAACGGGGTATACGTTTTTTCATTGCTTTTTTTTTTAATATGAAAATTTGTTATAACGTTTTGCACGTACACGTGACGTACATGCGAATAGTGTTCATTGTGTATAGGACATATATATATATACAGTTTTTTTTTTTTTTGAGCTGCATTATTTCGTATACACCACACACGGTTAAATCGTTTAATACGATCGGATCTATTTCGTGTTAAACTCTGCGAAATTGATACCCATTCTGCGAGTCTTTAAAATTGTAATCGTCATAGACTGTATACAATACTTTCGATCCGTTCGCTTCCTTCTCGTGTTTGACGTCATAAACGTATAATAATTTATACGATGTTTTACGTCGAAATGGACGCAAACGGAGCGTTTGCACAGATCCGGAGTTGGGATTTACGAGACGTACAGACGTTGCAATAACGATAACTTCAAGGCATTTTTCGCAATTATGGAAATCCGAGACGAAATCGTGAAGTGCACAACGAGAAAAAATGGGTTACGGGAGTTAAAGTCAACAACACGTGTGTGTCGTTGCGAAGAAATGCGAATAACAAAATCGAGCCCACTGCGCGCGCGGCAGATGACTGGCGAGACGTATATTATTATTATTATTTTATTATTATTATTATTATTATTATTATTATTAATATTATAGTTCTTCAACTATATTGCAGCCAGTGACTATAATGCCGTCGTGCACGCACATACATATACGTACAGCGATTCCAATTCGTAACGAACAGAGTACAAACGTTTCGAGTGTTCAAAGTAAATGCAATAATACGAAACGGCGCGCGTATAACGTTTCGACTGGGCCCGTCCATTGCGGCGTACGTATATAATACGATATTATGCATAACGCGTTATGTAGAATCGATATTTTTTGCCATCCGTTTAAAACACGTAGAGCTCGTAATTTACTTTATAAAAGTTCGAATAAAACATGAACGTACAGCGACGTCCGTCGTGGTTTTAATATAATCACAAACGCGCGTGTACGCTTTACGTTTCGTTAAAATACATTTTTGTTTTTGTTTTTCAAATGAATAATATTGTAATTAACGAAATTGCTGAAACGTCGAATATAAAAATGGAAATCAAAATTATAATGATTACGCGTGTGTAAATATTGTATCAGTATTTTGAACGATTGAGATGCGGTCGTAATATAAACACACGAACTTTCACTATCGATTGGTGATATGCGCGCGGCGTTTGCCGACGTAATCGTCGAAATTGCGTTTCAGTATGACTGTTGTTTCCCTCGTATATTATCCCCTTTAAAGGAATACAATAGCCACTGATTTAAACAACAATAAATACCCAACAGAATAGCGGGTAGACATGTACACAGACAGGATATTAAACCCGCGCGTTGTCTGTTTGGAGTGTCGCGTATAACATAGCAATTGCGTCAAAAAGGAATTTTGCATACAATTTTAAAAACTTCTTAAATATCCGAGTACTCGAAATAAACGCGACGCGGATGATTATACGGATACGGTATGTTGCGGGTAGTCTCGTAGTCTTTCGTAGTCTCGTTCAATATAACCACGCGATTCTACGCGTATATAATTATAAACTTTTAAAATAATCATTTGTGTCTTTTTGACTTGATATGGACCGTTCAGGACCTTCGCCACTTCTCTTCACGTATTCCTGTCAATAGCCATCTCTTCTCCGTCATCTACTCCTGGTATATTCAAACACTTCTTAATTCTATCCGCACATATTTGTATTTTTAAAACGATTTGAAAAAAGCATTCCGCCGACACACCGGTTAAAACTTTTAATTCGATTGTAGTTGCAAAACCGCAATAACCGCAACCGAGCACTGTTCGATTATTGTTTTTTCGTGTTTTCGAGGGTGATTCGATTTAGCGACGTGGCTTGTGGTGCGGTCACAACTGTGTACGTTGTTTCGTTTACAGTCACGCGCCAACCAGACGGCATAGCGAACGAACAACGATCGTTGAATCGTTTCAGCTGAAAAACGCCTGCAGACTCAACACAACGGCGTACACCACAGAGGATAACGTGCGCATTAATAACCGACACGTAAACTTCAAACCGCCAAACAAAGCGTCCCGAAATTTGTTTGAAATGTAAACAATGTATAATCGTGGAAATAAATTAGAAATTTTAAATATAATTTAGAATTATTGCGTCAAATTGAAAATTGCTGTTTACTTATGACACGTTCAAAAATTGCCCCAAGTATCCTATCAATTTCTTCCCCGATTCTGACGTAGACGGTACAAATATACCATTCGTAACAATCCGGCAACCAACTAGGATCATCCGAATATATGACTGCTACAGACGTGGTTGCCATCTATGAAAATAATAAAAATACATGTATATTGAGAAAAAAAATTACTACGAAGCCATTAAGTCGACGATATATTACGCAAATTACGACGAAAATATTTTTTTTTAAATTTACACTCGAAGACGACTCCCTATCAATTGATAAAAGTTGAAGAAAAAAACTATGAACACGTCCGCGTATACAACACGTTTTCTTTGGTCTGAAGAAATCAAAAACGTATATAAAAATTTACTGCAAACACGTGTGTACGACATTTATATCACGTATAAACACAAGCGCGCGGTCGGGATTTTTATTTTTTTTTACCCGAGGTGATATATTTTCGTAAATTATAGTGACAACACGTATATTATAGGACGTCTACATTTTTAATTCCTACAAATCAAGATAGATGTTTCTCGATGGAGGAAATATCCATTAACATTACAGTTTTTCAAACAAATGATATGCTTATAGTTTTTTGATTTATCGTCCGTTCACGTAATTCAGTTTTGACGTATGCCTGCTGCGCGCATGTAATATTCGTAACGACACAATGTGTTAATGAAATTATAATTTGCATAAACAATTTACCTACATAAGGTATTCCCGTGGGCGTTTTGGAGCACCTGCATGCCGGGCCACGCGCATTTCAGTGATTTCGGGACTAGGGAAATTGTTTGAAATGTCGTCGGAAACCCACAACGAGTCGTCTAATGCATTTGTCGGAAACGAAAAACTATCTCGTCAAAACGCAGTGTTCAACAGTTAAATATGACGACGACGGCGTAGATAATACCGTTCACACGAAAGTAATGGCAACGTTATTGTTCAAACAGATTTTACATTACCGTATCTACCGTCGAATAAGAGATTGATTATTTTTATTTTTATTTTCGGGCGTTTATTAATTACACGACGTTTCTTTGTTTTTAACTTATTCATTATTTAAAACTGGAATGAAAAAGGAACAATGAAAAAATAAATAATTAAGGACGCCGCGTAGAAACGACTGAATAAGAAAAAAAAAAACGGATAAAAAAATAGAGCTCGTTCACTGACAAGTCATGGACACAGGGTGTAATGACCGAGGATGAAAGTGGCGAATTGTTTGCGATAAAAACGAGCGGGACGTAATAATAATAATATTCTGATGGTATGAACAATTTAAAACATTTAAATGTAACGACAAATATCTATCTATTTAGCAATAAATAACTGGTGACGCAATAAAACGTTGTCGGCACAGTAATACGTGTTTGTTACTACTGCGTGCATCGCGTATCGGAATATATATATATATATACAGTGTTGTGTTATTGAGTAAACATTATAAAAAGTTCACAGATGCATCGTAAAATACGTTATAAATATAAAATAAAAGAAATTATCCAGATGTAAAATCCCTAAACTCTTATCTTTGTGTATATGAGTTTGGGGTGTATTTCTGTTTTATTATAACAGAGTTTTTTTTATTTTCAAAGTCAACAAAATGAAAAAGAATACCGACAGTTTTTCAATTTTAATCGTTCGGCTGATAAAACTGTCTATATACTCTAAAGCAACGTAACTGTGTACACGCGTATATATGAAAGCACGATAAATCGCATGCTGAACTACGAGTGTTACACAATACGAATTTATCGATTTTATTTCAAAAATCACGTAAAATAAATGATGACAAATACCTGTGGAACAAAACGGCTAGTGAAAAACAAGCGTACGATGACCTGTTAAATCTTGGCCGTTTCCCACTAAAACTTTCTATTCCTTATACTAAACGAAAAAATAATCTTCTTCGATACATTGAAACATTATATGCGCGGTGATATATAGACTTGTCTCCGTTTATTTTCCCTTTTGACAATCGAACTTTTTGTGTGCTCGAGACGTTTACTGTCAAATATCTATACACATATTTGTATTTATCCTCTATACAAGCTATTAGGTCTTTCCGTTCGAAAAAAATCCAATGAAAATCCACTTTGATACTTAATATGATACACAATAATATTATATGATGTGTTTGCATTGTGAATACACGTCATAAAGGATACAGTCATGCACAACTTTTGAGCTGTATTAGTTGAAATCATTATCAAAACAAATCGATTTTACAGTATTATGTACTCGTTTGTACAAACGTATTTACTCGTATTACCGATAAAAATCGACCGCGTATACCGTTCATTCAAAACTAAATACATTTTTTATATGCTTAACTGCATCGTAGGCTTTACGTAATAGTATCTACAGTATTTATTATATATATATTTATTTATTTATTTATCTAACACACTGTTTACGCGATAAAACTATTTACTTCTATACTTTTTAGACATACGCTGAGATTTTCATTCAACTTTTATTTTTATTATAAATGAAATGAAGATAACTCTCGTGTGGTTACAGTATTGACGAAAATTAATGGAACCGCGACGGATTTCGTTGAACGACAACTTATTGAAGAGTGCCGGTGGAGTTCAGCGAGTCCCACAAATCGGTTCGGCGTTTCCCTTCGAAGTTTGCTTAATTAATTCAGATGCGTTTTGTTTTTGTACACACAATTATTTCGTATTAAACGTTTAATTATAACTAGTAATATTGTTGGTTAATTTATTCGGTGGATATCATCGTCGGTGCTATTCAAATTCAATATACGACGTCTAATAATAACTCGTCCTCCGTTCGACAAATAATTCATGTGCTAACTTTTTTCTTTTTTTTTACGATAATTTTTCGAGTCCCTGCTAACATAATATACCCTTTAGTCGTCGGGAAAGTTTGAAATCAACCTCTTCGAATATCCGTTTGTCGTCCTGTCACGCGTATAAAACCTTCGGAAACAAAAAAAAACACCTACTCTCGTCCTCTATATACTTATATAGGTTAGGTAATATATGTATAGGTACCGTTTATACAGCGATCGCGTAACGTCCGCACGTATCGATTCACCGGGTCGGCGCCACCATCGGACGTTTCGGGAGTTTATTATTATTTTTATTATCCACCTATATGCATAAAAGTTCGAGATGGTCGTCGACGTAACGCGCAGCGAATTGACGGCAAGGTGATAAAAGAAATTGGGGACAAAAACACTCTTATTTGAACCTGTAACATACGACAACGGGCGTCTTGTATACGATTTCGGGAAACTGCGTGTGACTCGCAACGGTCCGGAAATCCGGACTCGTCTAAATACATTTCACGTGTAATTTAATCAATCGTCAGTCATCAAACAGTCAATCCGTAGAACGATTATTAATGTCAGTCGCTTCAAACACGTTCCGATTCGAATTCCCCGGTTCAGAAACGCTATAATACAACAGACATATTAAAGACATTTTTGTTTCTTTATTCGAACCAAGTCCAAGTGGTTACGGTCGCATGCTGAATCGATTACGAACGACGCGATTCAATCAAATATTAAACGTACTATCGTATTGACACTGCATCCCAACGTCCACGTACGCGGCTTCCAATATCTCATACGACTAATGTAACTCATATAATTGAGATTTTTCTTCTCGTATACGCTTTACGCAATTAACGTAGTTAACATTTTCTATTTCCCATCGTACGCATTGCGGTTATTTATTTGCGAATGACTGTCGGAATTTAAATCTAAATTACTCTCCTCCCCACCACGTTTCACCGTGAAAAGCCGTGTAAAACGTTTTTTTAATGAAAATGCAGATCCATAACTTCCAAATTAAGGTTTTTAAAGTGCTAAAAGTTCAACGTGAAAAACGCACACCGAAAAACTACTCAGGAGTTGAACACTGGGTTTTATATTTATTCCTCAGCCTTTTGTTTCTTAAATTTCTACGTAAAATTCAAGAGCAAATTTAAACAGTATTTAATATGGATCGTGAAGCCTTCAAGAGTTAACAAAACATTTCTAGTCTTTCGAAACACACATTTTCAATCAAATTTTACGTCCCTCTACAAATTTTTCCCAGAGTTCAAACACTGGTTCTTCACACGACGTAAAACACCGTTAACGGTAACAGAACGTCGAATATTAGATGTGTAAAAAATTATCCGACCGATGTCTAAAAAAAGAAAACCGCGCCGCAGTCGACGTGCGGAAGTGTCATGTATCATCCACCATAACATCGTCCTCGTGTAAACTACACGTATGTAAATTGTAATAACTGAATATCATACTAAAACGATGAAACGTAAAGTAACTGAAGAATATCTCATCGCCATGTATACATACATATTACGGAATTGGTTGTCGTTAGATCACGTTGTCTTACGTCTTAAAGATTAATAAATTAGAATTCGACTACAACATATTGTCTGCAGTGTGAAAAATAAACAAATTTAACTCGAGTAAAATGTTAAAAGAAAAATTCACATTTGACTTAGTAACTGATTGACGAGTATGCGTATAGACTTGCCAGCTCGTACGTGGTTGATCGATAAGGTCGCGGCGAACGCTTCGCCTTAAATCCGGCGGTCCGTCTAATTTAAGAACGACTTAACAACGCGTATATAATAATGACGATTAAAAAACTTGTTTTTATTTTTTTATTTTTTTATCGTTTTCCCATCTCCACCACCCTCTCCGTTTGCTTGTTTTCTTCGCCGTTATGATATCGCATTATTTATCCGTTTTTCTTTCTTTATCCACTTTTTTATCATCCCGTTAGGGATTCGTGTCCTCGGAACTGTATTCGCGTACACCGCGCGCCGTCATCCTCTCACCACACTCTCTCTCGCTTGACAACGCCGCCGCGACGGGCAACCGGCCAAGTAGGGCGATTGGTTTTTTCGACATGCTATTTTTGTGTTGACGTTCTCGAAATCTGTCTGTCAACTCGGATTACCGGTCACGAATCGACGACGACGACGACGACGTCGACATCAAAGCGACCACCCACCCGGCGGATTGTTCGGCTAAGGAGAACCTTGACCGCGGATTTATAACGGACGCAAAATCCAACGCGCATTTACGACACGATATTATACGCGATTATTCACACGCCCGTTCGCCGCGCTTCATTTCGTGTTTCGCGGTTTTTACTAATATTAATATTATTGTTATCGCCTTCTCTTCGTGACAGTCTGAAACGAATTTTGTCGTGTAATTTCTCGCTCGAAAGCTCCGCTCGCGCGTACCGTGACACAAAATATAAATGGATACATACGTACTGGCAGTTCGAAAAGCGAATACGAAAACTACGACTGCACAATTTTTACAACGATATTTACATAAGTCCATTAATGTTATGGAATTGAATTTTGTATTACACGCGGACGTTTATATATATATACGAATAATTGCGATCGCGAAATTCGTCAAATTTTTTTTTGACATATCAATTTGACGACGTTAATATTATTAATCCGCGCCAGGCATTTTGCTATAAAGATTATCTCGAATCTCTCGGAGAAATTTTCTTTTTATATACAGTACTAATCCGGCTTCGTCCGTAATGAATTTTACTATGAATGGTGGATGTCAATTAACTCATCCGAGTAAAGTTTAAAATATTATAATAATAAATCACGTACATAATTCTCGAAATGTTTAGTGGCAAGTATACTCAACCAATTTAATCATAATTGTAAATGACTGCTCGCAACTTTTCTATTACTATTTACGACTACATATATATATATACTAGCTTCGCTCAATCCTCCATCGAAAAATACGAAATAAAATACATTTGGATAAGTATATATTTTTCGTTGCATAGTCGGTGGTGTGAGTTTTGGTTTAGAGAACGATTTTTTATTTCTAAACACTGCTGTAATTATTAATTACAACTATTATTTTGAAAAAGATTGTCATGGTACACTTTCGGTCTGTCTCATCAAGTACAATCAAGTATCTTACGCCCCTTATTGGACTCATTTTTGGACCCAAGTATTTGAGTCTATTAAATGAATGAGTCAATAAGACAAAAGGCTCATGAATAAAAAAATATACACATATATGTAAAAAATTGTTTTTGACCATTTTGTTAACAAGTTTTTTAGCTTTAAGGCGCAACAGTGGTCCTGCAACTCGGACATCCTTTTCTCTCATATGAACTACTGTTTCAAAGCCTCTTTAACTTTCTTTTTTTTACCAACCCTTTTTCTTTTGCGATCTGAACTCTTATTTGTCAGTGATGCATTTCAGATTTCTTGTCGAATTTTCAGCATCCTAGCAAGTTAACTTTGAGATACGTTCAACTTACTAGCTGTAAAGCTGCAAGTCCTCAAGTACTGCTTGATAGGCTTTCAAGGCAGTGGGTGTATTGCCGATTTAAATAAAAAAAAAATGTAAAAAAAAGGTTAGGTTAGATTAGAAAAAATAAAAATTTATTTATTAACCTAACCTAACCTAACCATAGACGAATAAGTCAATTAACCGCGAGTCCAATAAACGGCGTCTACTGTATATATATATATATGTTATATATAGGCGGATGATCTTAACCTTAAAAATATCTATCCGTACAATTTCAATATGCGTGTACGGCGTTTGCTTAGGACGCGCGTGGCAAGCGACATGGTGATAGAACGGCACGTCGCGAGCGATATAAAGAAGCTCGCACGAAAGCCGTGAGACGCTGCGACACCGCCGGCCGACAGGTAAAATATAGATCGTCGACCCGACGCTTTCCACTCCGCGAACGTTGTCCGATCGCGAAACGTTCCCACGGGAGTCGAGACGGGACACGGCGGGAAGACGCCGTGTGGAAGAAGAAACGTCCGTATCGTATGGAGAGCACGAACGTAACAAACTACACCATGCGCGGTTTTGTCACGCGCGGACCGCCTCACACACATTATCGCGCCCGCTAAATTCTTTCTTTTTTCCTCCTTTCCTCATCACGCGACGCGACGTTGTCGTGTAATACGGGCGAGTAGTGTATAATAATGTGGTAGTGGTATCGACTTCACCGACTTCACCGCAATACGAACCGCCGCCATCGTGTCATATACAACAATTATATATATATATATATAATGTAAGCGCATTATGACCCCCCACATAAATTATTCATAACGATAACAAACGGAAAAAAAACAAACTAAATCACCAGTAGGTACTCGGGCGGCGGCTTTTTATAAAAAAAAATAAATAGAGTTATTGTAAATCAATACGCGATACCTAGTGTGCGTGTAAGCACGCGCGTTTTTGTTGTACGCGCGAATAGAGTAGCTGGTGGTCCCGAAGTGTGATCGTCCAACTCCCGACTTATCATATTCTTCAATACTCTATCCGTATTATATTCGAACGACGCGTCCGTTTCTTTTTACTTGCGTCTTGGTTGTTACGGGTAAAAATTGTCGGCCGTTCTATAACGCGACGGAAATGTCTCTGGAACGGCATGTAACGTAATCGATTAAAATCGACTAAACCACAATTATTCGTCAACGTCAGATTGCCAAATCGTGGGAAATTTAATTTTTCAACTCCGAATCCTTCACGAAAGGACTGTGTAAATCTAAAATCCTTAACACTCAATTGGTCGGAAATTTGAAAACAACCGCTTCACGCCTACATCGAGTCAGTCATATCATAATTCAGTATAAATGTATTATAAATGGCAAACAGTGCGTGCCTATGATATACGAGTACGTACACGAATATATACCAATACAGGTAAAACTTATCAGACAATATCCTACTTATATTTCGCGGTAAACAACACTAGTATAGTATTAATAATCAGTGTTGGGAAAACATCTTAATAAAAACCGTTCGGTACAAACAAAAAAAAGAAGAAGGAAATTCGGCTTTAATAAACATTAATATAATCGATAGGGTTCAAAGAATATATATATATATATATACATGTCGTTAATTGTTGGTTCCGGGCAATTACTTGGAAACGGGCTTTCCAATTGACTTTCCGATACATTCCAAACATCTATTCTTCGTTTTGCCAATGTATCTAAAATGTTAACAATTTCGTTTGAAATATCCATTTGTCTATGGACGTTCAAAACACATATAAATCAGTCGGTACGTTTTCATTAATTCTTGACCGCGGCCATGTTTTCACTCTTCGAGGAGTTGAAAAACACATTTCGTCGACAGAGGCGAATTCGTCTTGTAGGTTTAAAAAAAAAAATGTATAGTCCTCGTGTCGCCTGGAGTCACCTTGTGAGAAGATTTCAGACATTATTTGATGTTGCGGTTTTCGTTAAATATCCTAGTTATGTTTTTACATAGTTAAAATCGAATTTACCTGATACATTTGTCAAGACGATTTCTTCGTCATCCGCTCCCGACATTGGTGATAATCGACCAAAAAAAACTTCCGACTGAAATATATCAACACTTTTTTTTCTTCCCGACCGAAAACGTTCGTACACTGATTATTATTACGCGGAAATAAAACAATACGGACAATACCTAATCTAACACGTCGAGACGAATGTTATTTTATTGCGTTTGTCCCTCCAATACGACACGAATTATAAAACGCGGTGTTCATCACGTTTTCGCGAACACATTCGTACAATGGTTTTTAAAGATTTCGTCGCTTTCCCGAAAATCTCGAACGGTATGGAAAGTTTTTTTTCACTTTTTATTTAATTTTCTTATCGAAACATGCACCGCGGTAGCGGCGTTCGGCGCACACGAAAGTCTCGCTTGCCCTTTTGACCTGAGACTTGATTATTACTATTATTATTATTATTATTATTATTATTATATTATTATTAATTATTATTTATTATTATTATTATTTATTACTATATGTAGATGATATGTGTCGGGCAATAGCGTGATACTGTGTAGTAATTTTCCTAAGAAATAATTGTACGGACATTAGACACGCCAAGACGATATATAATATAGTAGTCACGAATTCACGGGATTTTTTTACTATTATTATTACTATATATACATATATATATTTTTTTAAATAAATGCACGTATAAAAAAGGTATTTTGCGTTACTTGCCCTAGTTGATTCGTTTTGATTCCTTTTCGGAATAATACAAAACGGTTTACATTCATTAATAAGCCACTGTATTGTTTTATATTTTGTAAAAAATGAATTGACATTTCTATGCAAACACATAATTGTATATATAATATGATATTTCGATTCCTCCTGGTTTTTTCGAGGTTTCTGTATAAACGTATATACACTCCGAAGACTCGAGTCATTGTGTTTAGCAAGCGATGAAAAACAAAACCACCAACTTAACAATACTCAGTAAACATATATATGTATATATACATTATATACATATATATATATATGAAAAAAGCAACTATAATTATCAAAATATACTCAGAAAACATTGCAACCGCAACACAATGGGTAACTTCGAGTAAGCTAAACACTACAGCAGGTCATTACGTTATGAAAAATGTAGTGCAGACGCTCGTGTTTATATAATAACACGAAAGTCGTGCCTGCAGTGTAACCCTTCAAATATTTTTAATTACTGTTATATAACTGTTAAAAATTTAAAACGCGTATGACAAAAAGCGAATTATAATATATAAATATACTTTTTTTTTAATAATAATAATTAAATTATGTCATATGTGAATTCGAAACAAAATCATGTACTAAAATCTACGTATCAAATTTGAACATAACAAACTTGAACATCATACAATTATATATTTACTAAAATATTGATTGGCATAGTACATTTCAAAATATTCGTTCCCATTAAATTTGTTTTTATCTTTAAATATAAATTAAAAAAATATTTCCGTTCAAACTTGTTTTGTACATTATATATTTTAATATACCTAACAAAAACTTTACAAGTTACATGTATCTTAAAAATGTATGTGCATACTACTTTATTTCATATATAATTATTTAATATATAAGTTATTAGTTTTGAATTTTTAGTTGTTTATCAAATAGAAAAGTTTTAAAAGTTAATTTAAGAAGTAGATATTGTAATAATTTACATCAGTTTCCATAAAAAAAACTTCCATTTTTCATACTTCGGAAAAAGTTTGAAAAAAATTTAACGTACGTATTATTCCTAAAACACATAATGTGAATTTAAATAAACGATCGTTGACTGTCCTCCCTTCGCCCAAACAATAGTTTAAAAAAACGGTATTTAATATATATTATTTTTAACCCTTTATACATTTTTTATATTGGTAAATATTACGTAAATTTAGCCTTCATGAGTATAATATAATTACGGTGTGATATTCAATCGTTATATTATGCATTATAACCGTATATTTATATATTCTTTTATATCGTCAATGATATATATTTTTTACGTGTAATTCATTATTTTGTTTACGATTAATTTACGCGTGTCTTATGTAGATTTATGCGATATTTTATAATTAAAATGTTCAATTTACACGATAAAATGTATTATAATATAAAACTGTCTGAGTAAGGATATATTTAAATTCCATTAAATTTATCGAAAAAAAAAAATAAAAACCTCTCAACTTTTACATAAATAAGCAAATACGATTTCGGATTTTTTGTTTTTTTAGAATACACAGTACACACACACACATAACAGCGAGTATTATAAAAACATTAATAAAATGAAATCAATTTAAAGTAGAGTGTTATATTGAAAGGGAAGAGGGAAGGAAACGAGAAAATGGTAATTAAAAAATAAGTATAAACATTTATGTTCGCTAAATAAACTATCTTTTACGAAATCAACGACTGATTTAAACAAATGTATTTTATAGTCTCCGCATATATTACGATTGCATTACACGAGTTTCCAAATGTATTTATTATTTGTATAACACATCAATTATATTTTTAATTGTTTTGGGATTTTTTTTTATATATACTATTAGAAGTAAAACGATCTGTACGGCATATGGCAAAATAAGTAATAATGGAAATTTTTAATATTGTAATTATTATAACCTAACCGCCCCCATTGATGATACTCGTACTAACATTTTTTTTTTTTTTATAAATTCGTTTAACAATACGTTTTTCTATTTATTCACCTCAAACCTAACGATATGTCTGTGCCGCGACCTTTCGAGACTGCGCAAAGAGGAGAAAAGTTTCAAACAAACGTGATGTAAAGGTACACGTGTAATATCTGTACTACATATATTACCATATTATCTCATATGATGTGTAGAATATAAGTACCGTCATATTTTTATTGAAATAAACTACTAATAATTTTTCATCAATTCGAATTTGGAGTATTTCATTAATAAAAAATAGTATCAAGTAGCGTCTACATATTTACACGAATATGCTTTCTCTTATCGTTTATAAACTACATTAAACTTGTTCTCCTGTTATAAAATTAAATTTCAGTCTAAAAACTGGAAAATCATTAATACACTAAAATGTTGTTTTTTAAAAAAATAATATTTAGATTATATTTATTGATATACACGTGCGTTTTAATAAAAAAAAAATCGTGCGTGACAGAGTATTAGGTTTATATTGGAATAAAATAAACAAAAATATATATGGAAGTTACTAAATATTCTCTATTCCGCTACGTAAATAACTATGGAAACCGTACGAGCCGAGGGCGATTATCAATAAAACGCTTACTCGGTCGCCACTGCTAGATACTTTGAAATCTGTTACTTGGTTTACCGGTCTTAAGTCCGACCAGCCTGTGCGTGTGCAGTAACGTAAATCAAGCAAAGAAAAGAAAATAGCACACGAAACACAGACAAGACGGCCGCGGCGCTTTTGCTCGGACCGGTGCGCGTACGCGTGCGTATAAACAGGTAATGACGTGATCTCACGGCGCGTGCGGGTGCATGCGCAACGAATCTCGAGAAAATGTCTCGTGACGGGCTAACCGTGAGGCGCAAAAGTCTTTCCTTTTTTTGCTGTACCCTCTATAAAAAAGTTTCATTTCAAAAAAAAAAATATAATAATATGAACAGAATATATTTTTTTACATTTTTGGTCGTTTTTTCATATAAAACAAAATATAAACCAACTAATTCCACGTCCCTATATACGCTTGAGTGAATCGTTCGCAGAAGCAGACTATATTCACGTTGAAGGACGAAATATAATGATGCTGAAACTAGATTACGTGGTTTTAAATTAAAATTTCACTTTTCGCCGAAACAAAGATAAACGTATAAAACGATAATTTAATACTGTATAACGCAAAATACCTAGAAAATAATTGTTTGAACAATAGTTTTGTTTGATTTTAAAAAAATAAGTGACGGGGGTCAAACGTAGTTATTGATAGTATTTTAACCGTTTTCTCATAGTTACACGAAATCGATCATTTTTGGTGTAGTTCAATTATTATTATTACGATTATTTCGACTCGCAATCGTGTATTGTAGCGTTCAGTGGCGTATCCAGAATAATTTTTTTTGGGTGGGGTTAAATAAAATTTAATAAATTAAATTGTTGTTCTGCATTCGGTGTAAGCACTACAGACTGACAGCAATGACATTTCAATACGAGCAATACTGTTATGAAAAACGCTATCGACATTCGAAAAAGTACTAAAAATACATTAGGAGATAAGAGTTCTATTTTCGACGTGTAATGGTTATCACCGAGCGCCGCACAGACCGATTTTAAATTTAATCTAAACGGGTAACGAGGAACAATTTTTATTATCTGAAAATGATTTCATTCGTTAATCATAATAGTCAACGATACATACTAATCCAGTTATACATGTAAATTTTTAATATTTATTTTATTTCATTCGTACATATTCGATATTAATCATATTATTTGGCTATTTAGCAACAATTTTCGGGGGGTTTTAACCCCCTACCCCCCCCCCCCTTTTTCTTGGGTACGCTACTGGTAGAAACGCGAGTCCCTTGTTGAGGAAAGTATATGTGCTCTGTTCAAATCATTCGACGCTTTACGGTCGTCAATCGTTTCGCGTCCACTTGAAATCCGATCATCCGTTACGGTTTTCAAAAACGTTTTCGCTTTTCAAGAGCGCGATCGTCATAACGTAAAAGACACGATCGCACAATGCCGCGGGACGAAAACGACCAACGTAAATATATTATTTACCGCTAATGTGTAACGCGAAAACCCCGATCTTTAATTACGTTAACACACGACGTGCGCAAGTACTCCGGCGTCGTGCATTATAAATACATAATGTGTAGCAACACTGAACGTTTCTCCAATTCGATTATAATTTATAAACCAACGTACGAAATTCGTTTCGTTCGGAAAGTTTAAATGTACGAAAACGACTTCATTCCGGTTTTGTTCTTCTTCTCCATTCGTACGTTATTACAATAGGTGGTACTACTCGATCCGGAAAAAGCGTGTTGGCGACACGACCTCGTAAAAAAAAGTTCGATACAAAGTTCATGCGGTGTGCGCGCGCTAGTAAACGCCGCCGTAATAGGTAAGTCGAGCCGATGAAACGTACAGCTTTGTTTTTGACGAAAATAATGTATTATCACGACCGCGGCTTCGAGTAATAATTAATAACGTTTCGAAAAAATCGACGTTTCGGTCAGGAAAACCGTCGGCTAAAAATCCATACGACTAGGCCGCCGCCGCCGTGGTCCCCATACCATTGTCTGTGTTAAAAGAGCGAGTGAAATTCGAATGAAAATCCGAAGCCGCCTCCCAGACGTAGCGATTTCTGGACCGTTTAATCGTCCGATCCGCGCAAGTGTCTATTTGCCAACCCCTCGGGAGTTTCTTACGACAATTGATCGTTTATATTCAAAATATTCCACCGCGGAACCTTTGGAATCGCCCGTTCGTGTTTATTGTGTAACGTTCAGTGCACACGCGTGCAGACGTTGTGGCAAACGACGTGAAACGTTATTATTTTAAAATAAATAAATAAACGCGTGCGAAATCGCGCTTGAATGTTTTTCGATTTACCCAAAATAAACGGTTCGCGAAACAGCTTAAGACGCGTTTTTAATTTCGAAGTAAATAGACAGTAAACCGTTGTGTTCGTCGAAACGATTATACAATATTTACAATACGTCTTTACTTGTTTGACGTTTCGAGTTCTTGAAAAATACAAACATTGCCCGTGTCCGCAACAAATATGTCGACAAATTTTTTTATTTTTAACAATTTTCGGTTCGTTTTCTATTACGGAAACTACTGGAAAAATCGTAAAACGTGTCGAATAAAAAAACAGCAGCGTAGGATTTGCTTCTACCGGGAAGTAACGAGTGTCAAGCTCATCGGATACGCGAAAAAACGTTCACAGAAACATAAAAACACATCGTGTTTAAAAACAATACATTCTTCGTCCTCGCTGGGAATCTAATATTATCGCGAAATGAACACGTACGAATTTTCACATAACACACAAATTTTAAATGTTCCGAAAAATCATCATAAATTCACGACCGACGGGTTTTTTATGCAAATTAATATTGACGAAAGTACACGATTTATCTTGCGTCAGTGTTTCTATTTTCGGCATCTGAAATTACATCGAGCAATATCCAAAAAGTTATTATTTGCCATTATACAGCATTTCAAATTTTTGAATATTTTTCGCGAACATTTCAGAAAATAATGATAATAATGTTTGGTTTTTCGAAATTGCGTTACACTCAATTGCCAATTTCCATTCGAAACACGACGTTATTTTTTTTCCTCGAAATAAATTTACATGATATTGTAAAACTAATAGTTTCTCTCAAATTGTAATACAGCGCACGATGAATAATTGTTTGAAATTATCTGTAGCGTTGTCATATATTTCACGTATTTACTACAGTTTTCATTTGTTATAGTTGTGTCATTATATTAAACAATCTCAACGGTTTGTCGGCGAAAATTATAATGTATGATAATTTTCCTGACGTCAGACCATTTAAAACGCTCCCCGTGGTTTGAAAGACGTCGATTACAATGTTCGTATGGAAGAGTGTTTTTCGTTTAAAAAATTTTTTTTATTTATACATAAAGAGAGAGCGAGAGTTCCCCGCGGTAACATGTTATTTATAGGCTTTCAGCAGTTCTCGTCGTACATTCAGCGTACGCGTGCAACGTTTTTTTTACTACGAAACAATGTCGGGAGAAACGTCCACAGCGGTTTTTTTCCCCCGGGCGGACGCGAACCGTTGCGTTTTCTAGTCGTGTGGCGAAACTGGCGAAGCCGGTCGAATACAAACGAACTCTTCTCTACTAAAAGACTAGTGCGCCTAGTCGTTACAGATCTGGTTCTCCATGCGTCTCCGTTAAATGCCAATATTTTCGTGTCCACGTATCGGTTGCAGTCGGTTTGTCTTGTCATTTCTTCTATACATGCCTTCCTCGGTTTACCTCTCCCCCTTTGTGTCCATTTATTCGTCCTTCGAATATATTTGACATACGAATTATGAAACACACTTCTTTCATTTATGATGTTAAACAGAATTCTTTTTTCCTCTACTCGGTGTAATACATCTATGTTGGTTTTCGTTTCTGTCCGGCTGACTTTCAGCAATCTCTTTCTCCCCGTCCACATTTCCATGGCTTCCAAAGTGCTTATCGTCTTGTTCGTCGATGGTCCGTGTTTCACAACCATAACGAGTTTTTCGTTTCCAAGCAGCTGCCTATTTTGTACAAACGAACGACGACCGTCCTCCCGAGCGTGTTAACTCCGCCGTCGTTTTCTCCGAACGGTTCCGCGGGCCACGCGCCCTGTTCGGAGTTCGGTGTTGTCGCCCCCCGCCCGTCGTCGTCGTCGTCGTCGTACCCTTTTCGTCGCGCCCTTCGGCGAAAAGCGGGCGCGTTCTCGAGCGCGCCGGCGCGCGCGCGCGCGGCCGGGTGCGTGTAGGTCGCCCGTTACGACGTCACGCCGCGGCCCGATGACGACACGCGCTGACGTCATCGTTTCCGAGAGGCCGTTGACTCACCCGCCGTTACACCCGCACGCCGGCGGATCGTAGGCAACGGACAACGATATTCGGTACGTGCGCGTGGGTACGTGTGTCGTCGCCGTGTACAACGTGTTCGAGAACGTGAACGATAACCACACGCAGTCACTATATTTTACGGTTAGAACATTATTCCCAACATTTGTTCCCACCCCGCCGGAGGTCAATACAAATATAATATCGAAAAGTATTATTGTTCTTCGGACGAACGGACGAATCTTTAAATATATTTTCGGCCAAAAGTTTTTGGAAATGTGGAAAACCGATCCGAGCGTTGGTTCTGAACGTGACGATCGATCCAATAAGTCGGTTATTAGCTATATAATTAGCTACAACAAAACAAATCGAGCTTGCAGACGCTCATTTGTTTATGGCGCTTCCAAACGCGACGACGTTTCTAAACGGTTTTCGGCAATCATGATTTCCAGACGTATGAGATCACGGAAATATTTTAATTCGCGAAATTCGGAAATAGTTTAAAATCGTCTTGTCGTATTATTGAATGGCCGTTATTCGTCTCGCTTGTCGTCGAACAAATCGTAAATCCACTTTCCATAAGAACAGTCGGCCCATTTTTCCGACTTCGACATTACCCGCACCGAGTAAAATTATATATTTTACTTGAACACGTTCGACAGACAATTAGATCATATCAATTTTTCTTTAAAAAAAAAAATCACTATTAATTCTATTTGTTTCATTATCTCACGAATTCTAATCGTATTGTATATTTATTCGTCAAACTACGGCTGATATAAGTCTTAATTTTAAACAATTATAGTTGACTTGAATATTAAAATTAAGTCGTTTGCTTCGAAAATATCAAAGAAAACCTACAAATATCATGCGAATTTCACAACATCGAAATCGTTATATTTAACGTTTATATTTCAACACAATACTTCCCGTCAACTTCTGCGCGGAACACAAATTCGGATCAATTCGGAAATCGCACATTTCGTTACGCACCAGTTACCATTCAAAACTTTCGTGGTAATCACAAAGTCCTTCTCGGCTAACGCAATCGGCTCCGTACGCCGCGTATCACGTCCATTGTGTCTGTCGACACGTTCATATTGATTTTTCAGAACGTTTCGCGGACCGCTATATTTTGGCCGGAAAATAAACCAGAATTTATTTTTCGGAATGTCTCGCGGCATTTCGTAGGGATGATTATTATTTTAATAACTGCAATTTGCATACGATTGTCCGAGACGTAATATACGGCATATATGCGTACAATGTAAACGGAATGGACCAATATAATACCTAACGCTAAGCTAAACTGTTGGTTTTCAGATCTTTTGAAAATATTTCATAATATTGTGCTCAGCTGTTACACTTTAAAAGTGTTGTACTAAATGAAAATGAAATAAACGAAATTAAAGCATTGACCTTACAACATTGACTTGCATAAATGCCAATTGTATGAAAATACTAAATAAGATCTCAACGAAATGACTATGAACCGACAATGACATTTATGTTGAACAAAACATTTCACGTTTTCGCTCGGAAGTCTTAATTATTATTATTATTATTATGAGTGTAGTACACAAAATAGGTTTTGGGACTTGGGACCGTAGAACGTGATACATACGCGATAGTTATTTATTAAAACTGCAGAAACGGTTGCCGAGAACGTTATCGCGTTATGCATTACTCATGTTTACGTTATAGTATTAGGAGGATACATGTACTAGGACGAAATTTCGCAATCGAGAACGATGATAATGTGTATGTCGTCTTTAGGGGAATAATAATTGTCTTTCGGTTGCTCGCGATGGCGTCGGGTTTCAAAATATAATATTTACCGCTCGTGCACAATGTGTACGATCTCCGGGGACCAATATAATGTAATATTGAACCGTATTTTCGCGACTTGATAATTCATTAAAATAACATTATTCGATTAGACGGCGATATTATTAATTCGGCGAGCAGTGTCACCCGTAACAGTAGTAGCAAAAATCTAGGTCGAATGTCAAACGAACTCTAATGGCCCAATATAAATATAAACGACGTTCGTTCCACTGGCCCGCGATGTCGCATCGCATCGATGTGTATCGCGTGTCAACCTCGTAGACACGTTTATTCTGTCTCGAATATCTCGGGAAATGTACTCGTGCATTACGCTTATTGATTCGTTTGTCGTACGGTTAAATAAGAGCGAAATGTCAAATTACTAATTAGACACTCGTCGTTATCTGCTGCATGCGTAAACGAGTGCATTGGAATTAGAACGGTTTAGAATTAGACGCAAAAACAATGATAATTAAGCGTTTTTGCAGCTGCTGGCAGGAAAATTTATATCCGTACGATTTTCGTTGATCCGAACTGTACCTAAATCGGAGATATCGCAATACGGCTGAAATATAATACGGTAAGCGAAAACCCACGTGCCTAACGTGTTTCGCTTTCGATTTACGCGAGAAAAAAAATTACCACTCTTTTACGAGCTCTGGTTATACATTTTCAATGTTTTGAAATCCCTAAATTTAGAGGAAAATCATGATTTTAGACATGTTTAACTTATCCAATGTATGTTATGACATGTCTTTTATTATAATTTACCCAGATGTAAGACTGAAACACTGAATGAATACAAACTATTTGATATTTGTAATAAACGTGCATCATAAACGATAATTAATCATTTTTCAACATTTTAATGGACATAGCCATTCCAAAATAGTTGTGTCGCCAACACAATTTTTACATTACTCGTTCGTTAGTTATCTGGTATTTTCAGAAGAGGGAAAGAAAATCAAGATCAATAATAGATATAAAATCTTCTAGTAAAGAATACTATTTCAAATTATTCCACTAAAACAATATAATTATGCATACGTCATACAATTAAATTCATATATTCGAAAAAATGACGATTCGGTATTATCAAGTGAATAAACAACTATTTTTAACACACATCATACTATGTTTATAATAAAAGTTCATAACGTACATCGTATTTCATGATTTAATAAATTTAAAATAGTCTAAAATATTCCAAAGCGATCCCTATTCATTTAAACAACAATAATAACAATAAAATATACCACCAGCAAAGACATTTGGAGAAATTTCAAATTTGTCGAAATATACACAGAAAAAACAACAGTTATTGTTTTAGATTTTCACACAGACAACGTACGTACTAATAACCGACTACGGTAACGAGTACGAATATAACGCATTTAACTAAAAAAAGTGTCCTATTGCGCAATTTGTGTAATATGCTTCAAAAAATAAAAGACAAACAAAAATGCGATATTATTATGTACCGAGGTACGTTCACAAAGTAAGGTCACAAGCCTGCCAAAATATTATATTGACAAATTTGGCACCACTGCCTGAAATGTGAAGATCTGGAGATAACAACATGTGGTCTCCCAGCTTAGTTGTGTCGTTTACGTGGTCGTAGTGATTAATTGAAATGAGTGCGTCGGAAGTCACTACGTGCGAGGTTATAGCGGTCATCCGCTTTTTACAAACGCAGAACTTTTCGAAAATCCATCAACAATTTGCTCGTCTGTGTTATGTGTTATTCTACAGCGGTTAAACGTTGTTGGGATTTGAAAACGGCCGAGCGAATATTCATGACAATGAAAGGAGTGGAAGACCATCATTCGTAGGAAAAAAATTTCTTTTGGATCGATGTGGCGTTTTACTGGTCGACTTTTTACCAAAAAGAAAAACGATTAACGCTAAAAGGTACTGCGAGACTCTAAAAAAAAGGCTTCGAAGAGTGATTCAGAACAAAATAAGGGAAAGGTTGTCAAAAGGCGTGTGTCTCTCTCCACCGCTCGCCCTCACAACAAACATTTTCGATTCTTTTAATCAGGATATTCTTAAGTAACTTGCGTATAGCTCGGATTTGGTTGCGTCAGATTTTTATCTGCTTACACTTCCGAAGACCCACTTCGCTGGTAAACAATTTTCCAGCAAAAAGAAATTGAAATGAACTTATTCTAATTTTGTTATTATCTCGTTCAAAGCGTCAATGAACTCAAATAAAACGAAGTACTGTTATTTAGCCCTGTAATTAGCCTATGCCTATGGCTTCTAATATTCTAGGTGCATTCCTTTTATATTTTTTCAGAAATGAGAAGACGATTTAACCGTAGTTTCGAAAACTGAGAAACCTAGAAAGTGTGTAAATTCGATTAAATATAGGTTACCGTGGCAACAACCGTATAGACACGAATGATTAAACGTCGACTGTTCAAAGTTCAACTTTACACGCTTAGAAAAAAATTTAATTGTTTAAGTAAAAAAACCGAGCATGGCACCGCGTCCCAGCAAATACTCACACGTATTATATGTATTGTATTATATTATATTACACGCACGTCGCACACACCAGGAATAGTATCGATTAACAAATAGATATATTACAATATATTTAAAGTCAGAATAAACGACCAAATTTTATTATTAAAGAGGTCCGTATATTTTCGCTTTGTTCGTTGGTAAAATTACCAAAATAAAATAAATAATCGTCCCGACAAAACCATCGTTTATCAGAAAACGCAAACACGAACGATGCTGTGATAATGAAAGTCAGCCCGTTTTCCCGACCAGTTTCGGCTATCTGTTTGTGTGTATATAACGTAGGCTATAGATGTGCACACCCGATTACACGTACGAGTTGATTAGTATTGTACTGTGTTTGAAAATTGTTGTTTTTATTATAAAGTCTTAACGATACAAAATCAGCGATAATAATACTACGCTGCCTTGCCCGCGCGCGATATTTAATGACGTCCAACGACGAATTTCGTTTGTTTCAAAGTCATGTCAAAATAATATTGTTGCGATCTTACCGTCTTTCCGGTAGTAGAGTATCTCGAAATGCCTTTCGATGCCCGCGGCCAGCGCTTCTTTCACCACGGACACGGCGTGTTGCGACGTCATCGGTCCCTGGAGAAACTCGCATATCGCCGGGCACTGCATTACCTCAGCCCGGCTGTAACCTGTCATGTGGCAGAAACCGTCCGAGCAGTAGATTATGTTACAGCCAGCTTGCTGAGCATTGGCCACCAAAAAACTACGGTCTAGAAAAATCAAACAGACAAACGTGTTCATATTACAGACGTTGTGTGGTGTATTGCGAACGTGCGACGTGTGTCGAACGTATTGTCGACGACATAGCAGCGTCCACCTTTTGAAATTACGTTTCTAAAACTACCTAGTAACTAAGAGCTTAAGCGTGAATTCGACAAAACATAGGTTTAATAAATATACTTTTTCTATAACAAAACGCAGGTAGTGTCAAAAATACAATTTTTAACAGCCTAATACGTAATAATTACAAAATAACTTTAGGTCAAAAACAATACGTTCGACGTTTACTTATAATAATATACGCAATATGTAAATGTCAACGTCAATTTTTTTTTAGTTTCAATAATCATTATGGAATAGAATACATAATATATACGTCAATACGTTTTTAGCACGCTAACCTAACTAATAATACTCAACATTATTTTATAAATACCAGTTTTAATAACACGAACTTTCTTTATTACCTGTATAACGGCATAATAATGTGCAACTCTACTATTTTTCGTTCAATAACGATTCAAAAATGTATTCCTTTGAAAAAAAATGCGGCGTGCAACGTACGTCGCATTGGTTTATATAATGTTCATTTTTTTACAAAATCAGTAATCTAATTATCTAAATCAAGTTGATTGTGAAATTGTTTCTGTATTCGTTACGTAACGTACGTGGTTTTTAAACATAAATTTACTTGGCCGCTGAACGGTCAGTATAAATTCTTAAAAATAAAATGTTGTAATATATATATACATATTTTACCGTGACATCATTTTCTATCTTCGTCGTCACTGGTCGCGAGAAATGACGACACAGTTGTTTTAACGCGGCGGCGGTCGAGCGGAATGCTATATAGAAAGCGACGGAAATAAATCGAGGAAGAACGACGGTCGATTTTGCATTATTTTTATTTTCTCCCGTAAATTCTACCTAAGCCGAACTCGCGCAGCGGTTTGGCGGAGTTTACATTTTTTTTTCTCCTCCGACTCATTATCATAATATATTTAGACGTAAGCCACCAAAGTGCATCTAATTCCGTCGTTCCGTTCAAGAACAAATATGTTTTCTATGTAAATACCGATCGAATACGCAACGATTTCTTGTTTTTATCCATCTGATTGAAACGTATTTATTCACCACGTATATATCTATTCAATTAATAAAACGACACCGTTAGATATCAACAATTGATCGTTTTCAATTAATTCGTAACTATACACACACAAATGGAAAACACGCCATTACAAGTGCAATCGCCTTTCAATCTAACGACACGATCGACGTCGAGTGGGGTAATTCGCACGAACAAGGTTTCTCCACGCGCGCGTACATAGGTATCTATGTACGGATGCGTGCGCGCAAAACTAAAAAGCCAATAACGTTTAGTGTAATTAAACGTAAAAGTTCAAACCTCACAAGCGGGAAACCCGTGAAATCCCCGTACAATTGACCGTGCCATATAATACCGTAAACATAATAAACGTTTGAAACCCACGCGCACGTAATACTTTGAACAGAAATAATTTCTATCCAAGTGAAAAGGTCGATCGACCTTAAATAAAAACAATAATGAACAGGCTCGTGGCGCACAAGTGCACCGCTGAGTGCGTTCAAAAGGGTTTTCCGCCACGAGAGAACCTTAATATCTGTCCCGTCTGCCGTTCGCTCAAAGTCGTTGTGCTTTGTGCGTGGGATGATTAATGACAAATTAAAGCCGAAGACGAAAGAAGAAAGAGAAATGAAAATAGTGCGAACGTGTTAGTGTATCGACTTCGATCTGTCATAACGTTGGACTGATCCGAAAGCGTACGTTTTGAACAATTATTAATTTTATTCAGTCATTAGAAACATTTTTATTAGTGAAATCGCAATGATTTCGCAAAATGGATATTTTTCAATCGCATTGTGCAATATTATACATACATCCATTAAATTTTAACGATTATACGTTTACATTACAACACTGTTCCGTAAAAACTCGTATTTAACTATCAAACAGTTTTGGTTATGAATCCGACATTTATAAATCTTTATAATTTTATTTCAAAAAAAAAATATATATTTTTATACAACGCTTTGAAAAAAATAGCGATTTTACAAATAATTAAAACGTTTAATATTATCCACCAGTTGATTTTTTTATTGCGAACTGTATATAATTACTTTATACCATTACTATTATACAGTACATACAACTCATTCACATTTCATATTCCTTATGTCGCTCTTAGATATAATGAACCATTTTTTAACTTTCACTCTCTTAATATTTAATTGAAATTTCTCAATTTTTTTTTTTTTTGTGCCAAATTAATGAAATGTATTTTTATTGTAATGGCCAAAATTCTAGTTTAATTTATGTTAAACCGCTGGTAGTTTTATGCAACTAATTCCCACGTAATACTGGACAAATTAAAACAAAAAAATAATTTGAAAACACATTTTCGTTTAAAAACACCAAATTATATTTCAGTGCAAATAAATTCCGCTAAAATTCAAAATACACGTCCGCCCAAAACAACGAAACAGATTACGTAGTAATAACGTCTACCGTATACAAATACAATAATTATAGCGTAACGAATTTCAAATTGCATGTCATTATAATGTATAAACGCGTCACCAAGACGTGAATAATGAATGCAATGTAATTAAACGACCAATTGAACTCGATTAGTACTTCATGATTTTTAAGTACCTAAGATGAATGTAGATGAATTTTCGGTTTTCTATTATGCAATATTGTGCGTGTGTATATGTGTACTGTTCTATCGCTTTGTTGGGCATTTTTGATCGTGATCCATTTATTATTCAATATATGTAACGTCATCGTTATTTAAACTTATTATTGGAAAAGTTTTTTCTCTGCGACAGACAACACGATATACGTACTATATTATATTGCTAGTAGGTATACTACCTATAAATTGATTTTGTCTCCGTAATAACTTTGTACGAAAAGAGTTAGATAAATACAGAGTTTCTTTGATTACATCACTATAAGGCCTAACGCCAATACACTCCATTATAAGATTACTTTTCTTTTCTTTTTAATTCGAAAATAATTGTCTGGAACATTTGAAATATTGGCGGAAACCTATCGATTTTACGTCGCACGCGAACGCTGGTATAGACGCGTTGTCGGTAAGAGATTAAGTCCACTGTTGAAACAGCGCTTTTTAGTTAGTCGACTATGAAACAAAAGAATAAACCCGATTTCTAGTAAAGTATAAGAGCTGCCTAATGGTTTCAAACAAACACGAATGCAGTGAAAAAACGGGCTAAAAGTTAAACGAAACTTGTTCGATGAATCATTAACGTGGATTTAAACATAGTATAAAAACAATAAATTTAAAGAATTTAATTATGCATTTTAAGCAAAAAACCTCTGAGAAAAAACAAACGTCAATAGAAACATTTATAGAAACAAACTTCGAATATTTTATTATTTTAAAATACAATGTGTTAGGCTTAAAAGAATTTCTATCAACGTATCATTTTATACCATATTAGTTTTTAATAATATTTGTTTAAAAAAAAAAACATGATTTTCTTCATGATGCGTACTTATACAACACATAGTCGTTTTTTAATGATATTTCAGAACCTGACGATAAATTTATTAAACAAATCGAGTTAACAGGCGAATGAATATAATAGAATGAGTTGTCTAGACGACGGGTCATGCCGGGTAGAGGTATATGGAAACCAAATGATTAAATAGATCTTTACCATGTGTGTAATATGCAACACAGAAAAGGAAAATGCAGTAAATCTGTTCGCCAAAACACATGGAAGAAATATTGGCAGCAAATACATTAAATATATATATATTAGTTTCATTATAATTAGTTAATACGTTTTGAAAGACCATATCCACAACCGAACCATTTCGAAGACAATAAAAATAAAACAGTACAAGTAAACTTGCGTTTTTGTTGTTACCGTACGACGAAAAATAGGTAATATTTTCCGTAGACAACGCAGGTGCATAAAAAGTCAATTATTTTTTTTAACATTTCGATACACACTCGAACGAAAAAGAGATTTATTAGTAATCTTAAAGTCGACTGATTTTTTAATATAAAAATGTGTAATTTCAATAATGTTAATAGTTACTCATGTTTGTCTTTTCGACTTCAAAAGTTAACATTTTCTAATTAGTAAAAACAAAAAAAAATTAGCTTGAAAAATTGTTTGAAAAAATCGACTTGTTAAGAGTAACTTAATTTTAACTTATTAACACCCCTAACCTTGTTTTTATAATCATATCATCTTAATGTAATACCGTAAAAAAATAAAATAAATAAAAAAAAACTAACAGTGTCGAATACGTAAACATTTAAACGGGAAAAAACAAAAACCTTTGCACAATAGAATCGCGCGCGAGAAATGTTTACGAAGGCATCTACGACGGACGTAATAACGCTGTGAGTATATTAGAATTCTTGACTTCGCAATAAGCAACAGCGACGACAATATAATTCACTCGCATATTACATGTACATATATATATATATATATATACAGGTACAACGGAAATTTATAATGCGGCCGGTACATTTTCACCGCGACCGAAACGCCGCGGCGTAACAAAGAGTATTCGTTTCAGAGTTCATTATTATTATTATTATTTAAGACAGAATTTCGTACGACGCACCGAGGAGATATTCTTGTTCATTTATTTACACCGCGAAATGTCTAGTGTTGGTGGATAATTCGTGTCTATATCCGTTTGGTCCGATCACACGCATTTAACACAGCTCTCCTCGAAAAGTTTTCACCGTCGAAAAAACACCACGTGCACGGAGGATATGACCCTCTCACTCTCTTTCACTCACTCACTCTCTCTCTGTCTGCACAACGCTGCATTCCCTTTGCCAATCACAATGATCGAAACTATTCAGGAAACTATTTCAACAATACGCATATACATATACACACACACACATATATGTACTTTAAAAACTCGTGTCGTGCCGGGTTAAACGTCTCAATGTGTGAACACGTCGTGATGGGCCAGTCAATCAGTCGACAAGGTTATTAATCGGTTCGGAGGTTAGAAACGGTTGTCGCACAAAAACAGTTCGACCTCGCCCTTGTATACGTGATGACCCGTGGTCTGCGATTTCTCACGGAAGCGAAACGCTCACGTTACTAATCATTTAAAAATTTACGTGAACGTGGCTGGTTTAAGGAAATGTCCATCAGAAAATTCTCCGCTAAAATTTTACGAAAATCAAACCGACCAAATGCGCTGCGCATATATATATATTTCGTAATGAATGTTTTCAATTATCATATATATACACACACTATTTAGAAAAAGCTCAACCGCGTAATGTTTAATATTAAAAGCAGAAGAACGTTATTTATAAAAAAATCAAACGAAAATTGTTATTGACACGTTGGCTACACGTACGACATGCACACACGCATATACTGCCATGAAACTATATAACAGTAATAATGGCGTCATAACTGGAACGTCGTACAAATTCTTTCCGATCCCATCATCCTATCGATTTGAAAAACGCATTACGACAAAATAATAAAACAGCTTCAGTAGTGAAAATCGTATACCGAAAATATAAAAGCATCGTAGCATTTTGGAGAACAACAAATTTTACTAAAATAATATTAGTCAAATTTACAAACAATAAACGTAAAAATAAATCGAGACATTTTATATATGATTTATTATTCGTGAAATATTATATAGTGAAATTAAAACTCTTTTGCAAATTTACACGTTCGTTTTATATTTAACCAAATCAATTTATTGGTAGCTCATTTTAATTAAAATAATATTCGTCGAGAGTGAATGACAAATAATACTTTTAACAATGTCGAATTTTTAACTTTCACTATTAGAAAATTCGGTAAAACTCAAACAAAAATCATTAAAATGAAGATTTGTGTAAATATACTCGAAAGAACATATATTTATAGATCATATTATAGAACATATTTTACTATGAATAATGAGTTACAAGGCAGTTAGTTAGACAAAACTTGAAGAGTTTTTTTATTCATTTAACTTGAAACACAAAAACGGTCTAAAAATGTATTTTATCACCTAACCCACATTTATAATTATATAAATAATTAATTACTTTAAAATTAAAACAATTTAAAATTCTTACATTTTCATCATTAAAAACTAACACTTGTAAATTATAATCATGCTAATGAAATCAAATGTCATTTGTATTCCGATAATGATGTTATTTAGTGTTCCATTGCGTATTTCTCACGAAAAACATTTTTGTAAATTATAAGTAACATATATGTATCCGGGCCCTAATAATTATATATACATATGTGTAGTCAAAATATTAAATGTAGATTATATACGCTAATCGTATACATTAAGTCCGCCAAAAGTGCTATAACTTCCATTGTATTCCAAAAATTATTAAAACCCTATTAAAAAACATTTTGCTTAGGAAAAAACATTACGTCCGTTTATATATCTCATATTTCCATTATAATTCATGCATTATATATATATATGTTCATTAAACTTTTGCCGAAGACGTATTCAAGTATAATGCAAACTGATGATAATCTTATATTTCGTAAAACTATTAATTAATTTCCAGTGTTCTATATTTAGTTTTAAACTATTTTAATTTGCAATTGTTTTCGGAGAAACGTTTAAAATAATACGATTTTCGAATTAAAATTAAAAATCTTTTTGGAAAGGACTTTCTATAAGACGAACAAATTTCGATTCAATTTATAGATATAATTAAACACGATTAACAACTTATGATTTGTATAAGCATTTATATATATTTATTTATTACCGTATAACTAAGGTTTCCTAGGCTGCATTTTAGATTTCCGTGTTATTTAGAAATACATTATATGTATATATAAAATCGATAAATGGGTCGACCACGGTTGGCATGTTTATGACACTTTTATGTGTATTTAAATGTCATGCAAATGTAGTATTATTACATTCTATTTAATACAATTATTTATAACTTTTTGTTTCGTCAAACATTATATCTGTTTGTATAAATAATTTTGCATTACCATAGATGGACTAATCGGAGCGAAAGTTGCTGTATCTTTTCCAAAATGAAACAAGTCCCTTACGAATAAACTGCCGGTTATTTTCCATCGAAATATGAGACTTTTAATTTATGTATGAACAACGGAGACGTTAAGTTTTAACACGGCGTGAAGAATATATTTTGGTGAAATTATAGCGGATTGGCCTAATTATAACATGTTGTTATTTAAATATGATATCAAATTTTCATTTACGCGGTATTTTATCGTTTTGGTATAACGAAGAGTAGCCAATCTGAGCGAGTGCCTCTTCAACTTCCTAACTTAATTCCGTTGGCTTATGCGCTAATGATAAATCATTTCGTCCGCTCTATCGTCTATCCATTTACAAGGAGTCATGATGGTGACAACAGACGGTATTCAGCCGTTCACTGTCAATCCCAATGGTAGGATTTAAAAACGCACTGTTACAACTGCTCCGAGGTATGGTTGGAAAATAAAAACGCCGTTAACGCCATTTTTAATTTACAAATATCGAACGATTTGTTTGCGAAAAACAATATAAAAACCGTAGATTGTATAACACGTCCATAATAAAAACTAATTGCAGGTATTGCGTTCTTTAATTATAAAATTATTAAGTGATGTGTGTATGAGATTACCCTAATAAAAAACGAACGAGCAGAATAACAACAATTTTAAATGTGAATACGGTTTACACTATGGCTGTGTAATTGTTGCCTTTTCCACGTTGTAAGTAGTCTAGACACGAAAACCTCGAGTTTCGGTAATCGATTTATTAACGAGACAATTTATAAGTTTTTGTAATACAATTTTAGTGGGTTGGTTTTAACAAAGTTCTAAATAACAATATGCAATATGTATTTAACGAAGACAAACTAATAATGAATAACATAATAAATCGTTTTCGTAATTGTTTCGTTTTAGATTATAAAATGATTATAGTCGCCCTAAATTAAAAATAATACGTTATGTTAAACGAACATACACAATCGGTATCAGTGTGGCGTTTCATTTTTCTAATTCACTTGCTCGCATATTGATCATAAATATAATAACATCAAGTATTATATTGTGTGTTATACGTGTACCATAATTCAGTATATTTAACACTAATACGCAGGTACAGCGCCGTTCGAGTAATACGTTACTCTTAACCTAACCCGGTTCAGTATTAATTAAACAACAACGTGCCCAAGTGACACAGAGTATAATTAAATCGCTTGCATTATACATACCTATTGTTGGTAATTTTAATGTTATTCACAGTTGTTATGCAATATGTTGGATAATGTTTCTGTATTTTAACATGCCTACTGTGGACGAATAAAAATCTATATTTTATCTCAGTCCGTTTATTCGAAGTAATGACGAAGTCGATCGATTTCTACACTTCTCACACGTTCGCGGTCGATATCGAAAAATCGACGTAGGCGAAACGCATTCATTACGATATGAATCCCGACGCACGAATATTAGATTAAAATAATCAAATGGACTAAGAATAAGCTGTTACTCGCGATTTCAAAAGCGCGAAAATAAATTGTTTTTGTATTTTTAGGTCCATCGTGACATAAATGAAGAAAACCCACGGCATTCGCTATATTGGTTCTTCCCGCGGTAAAGAGTTTTACACACCGTGTGCTTTATAATACATAAATACATGAGAAATGATGACAAGCAAACGCTCTCAAAAACATTTATACATTTATATATTTTTAAATTTTATAATGTAAAAATATACATACTCATAAATATTCAATATTCAAATATGCCATTCTATATATTCTTGTTTCTAAATTCTAATTTCTAACCATATAAAACTATAATAATAAATTAACTGTTATAAAATTATTTCGAAAAATTTAATTAAATAGGCCTAGTTAAAGTTAATAGTCGTTCACCTTCAGCGACCGTCTTAAGTACTTCAAAAAAAAAAATTTCATTGATGAAACAATAGTTATCGTTTTAAACAGAACGTTATTGATATAATTTTAATAAACTATTATTATTTCTTAAAAAAAAAAAAATAAAATAAAATAACTATTAGTAACGGTGTTGGACGATTCTGTGTAACTTCCGACGGATTTTACGTCTAACGTCGAATATTAGGTTAAAATTAAATCTATTGTAGAAAAGAAAATTGTCCACTTTAAACGCGGAAACAAATGAGAATTTCACGAGTCGACAGTGAAAACGCCCCATTTTCTCATTATTAAATGTCATCGTTATTTACATTCGTAAAAAAATAACTGTAGGCCACCTGTTTTCGTTACCGTCAGTTTTTTACGTTTATTAATTGCATGAACTGTAACATTAATCGTCGCCGACGTTATGGTCGCGCATAAAAATATTTTCATTTTTTTTGTTTTTTTTTTTTGTTTCGATTGTCTAATCGTGCCAAAACAGGGCCGGCCAGGAGGGTATATAAGTCGCGCGTGATTTATGATCATCAGTATGAAAGTTATGAGAAACGGAAATCGCGTTTTCCACACGTAACGGAGAAATAAATGTTTTCGAATGAGAAATACACTTCTATAAAAAAAAAAAAAATGTACCAAATTCTTACACTTCATGGAATCGCGGATATGTTTTTGGACATTGAATGTGCACGTCTACATTGCGATGTTTTCCATGAAGTGGAGAAAAAGTATACTATTTATGTTATATAAATTTTACTTCTTAGTTGCCAAAGTTGTTTGTCGTGTTCGCGTATATACGAAGTATATTACTTGCGTATTACGAGAACGCGCGGATGAAGTGAAACTTCTTTCATAATCATTCGACCGATAAATAGACAAATATATATATGTATATGGAAGTTACTAAATATTCTCTATTCCGCTACGTAGATAAATATGGGAACCGTACGATCCGAGGGCGATTATCGATGAAACGCTTACTCGGTCGCCACTGCTAGATACATTGAAATCGGTTACTTGGTTTACCGGTCTTGAGTCCGACCAGCCTGGTAAACGGGTAATGACGTGATCTCACGGCGCGTGCGGGTGCACGAGAATCCTAGTCGCGGCGAAATCGGCGGGGGACGGGGTCTGCTCGCACGCTATTGGCCGCGACAGGAACGTTACGCGCACACGCAACAAATCTCAAGAAAACCGGTGGGGACGATCGAGCGAGTCTGCTCGCGCGCAACGAATCTTTTCTTCTTTTTTTCTTTTGCTCCCTCTTCTTAAAGAAGTTTCACTTCGAAAAAAAAAAGAGAAAAAACGTAGTGCGCACGCGTTCGCTGCGGATATCGGCTGTTCGAGCGACGGTCACGCGGCATCGATAGCGTTCAACCGATTGTTCGGAATTCGTAATCGTCGCGTTCGAGCCGATAACGGTTTTCGTTATGTATGACTGACGACAGACAACGCAATTCTCGAGTCGTTCGGCTCGTGATCGACGTACGTACGTAAAATGAAAGTTCGCGCGACTCGACGACCATTTGATCGTCCGGCGAGACCCATCGTGTTCCTACACACGTATTTAAATAACACATATCGTAACGACGTACGCGAACGTGCCGGATTTCGAGATCGGGTTGTACGGCTGGCGGTGAGTGACCGCCGCCGACGCTCGCGTGCCGTTTAAATATAGACGCGGCGGCCCGCCGTGCACGCGAGCGCGAGCGTTCCCCGACGTCGCATCGCGGGACACGAAATGCATTTTTATTCCCCCCCCGTCCCCGGTCACCGCCAGTCGGGTTTTCGTTGTTTTCCCGCGCCAGAATAGTACGCAACATCTGGCCGCGGCGCGCCGGTCTCCGTTTGACGCCACTGCCGCCGTCGGCCACGTTACGAACATCGTTCCCGTGCGTACGCGTATCGCGGCGATGAACGTCCAGAAAATCCGCCCGGACTTCGTGGTAAGCGGCGGGACGTCGAAGGTGGGGGGGAGGGGAGGGGGAACTATAGTCGGTCGTCACCAACAAACGGCGGTACCGCTTCGGTCGCGCGGTAACGCCACCTGACGCGCGGCGTTGGATCGATCGGCTGCGAACGAACAATTTCGCTATGCGCCACGTCGGCGAACAGCGGTTGGATTCCGAGCCATTCGAGATTTAGTTGACGTGATCGGATGGGCGCTGGCCAAACGGAAATCGTTAGGAACACGATTGGAAAAAGTTATTTGTCCGATGACATCGAATGTTCATCTAGTTACACTAGTAAATTGAGTACGCCGGGCGTGGTTTTATTTTGATATGCATTTTGATATATATATATATGCATGACATTTTAGAGAACGGTTAGAGGTTTGAAAACCAATGACAGTGTTCGTTCTTCGCGCGATACAGGAATTTCTCTCGGAAGCGACGGAACAATGTTATTTACCCGGACGGTATTGACGACTGGTTGTCGCGTGGCGCTCTTAAAAATCGGGCGGACGGGATAAAGAGATATAAAGACGATTTTCGGGCTCGCCGCGTTAACACCGCGTTCAGCGCGAAAACGGATATAATAACGACGGTCAGTCTCTCGGCTGGTCGTAGTAGTGATAGCAGTAGACGACGGGCGTGACGGCGTAACGTAGTGACGGGAGGCGGACGAGGGTGGTGGGGGGGGGGACGCACGATCGACATAACAGTATCAAACGTCGGAATTCATTGGCCGGACGACACGCAGACGTCCGCGTGATGCGAAATCTCTACTCCGGGCGGTCGTACGTGGTACGGAGGCTGCGGAAACGAAGGCGGTCCCGTCGTCGTCGTCGTCTTCTTCTCGACGACCACCGCCGCCGCCGCCGCCCCCTATTCATTTGGGCTGACAGATCGATATGACGCGACGGAAGAGAACGGACGAGATGTATGTATTAGTTGATACGACAAATACGACGGCTTGAATCAATGGGGGGGGGGTGGAGGGGAAGACTTTGGCCGACAAAAAAAAAGAAATTCACCTTCACTCTCTCTCTCTCGCCCTACCTATATTTTAATTGTATTACGCGCGTGTGTACGAGGGGCGCGTTGTGGTTTCTATCTTTCCTTACGTTTCGTCGTTGCCGACGATGAAACCTTTCCATAACGACACCCGGGATGTTTTATTTTTCAATCGTTAATTTTATTTTATTTTTTCTACTTTTCGTCGAACTTGTTAAAACTAAAACGTTTACACAGTAACAATACGAGCTTATTGTTCGGAAGAAAATTCTTTTGTGTCCGGCACAAGACGAAATATTTTCCTAGGGCACATATTTGATATATGTCGTGAAATCGTCAAATCCCCGTGAATTAGTCGATTTTTTTCCCGTTTCATTTTATCCAATGAAATCCCATGAACATTAAAATATTAGGATAACCGCGCACAAATATTTGAAATAAAACAACGCGTTTTATGACATTGTATTTGAATTAAATCAATAATAATAAGAAACAAACCGATGACTGATATAGATATAATGTATCAAATCGTTATACGTTTTGTTAAAGACTTGTGTGTTGTAATAAAACGTAACTTTTTCCAACTCGTATCAATAATGCTTAACATGACTATCCAAAAATGAATCAACAGCTCATAAGAAATGACCACTGTCCTTATTTCCTATAAGTTCATTAATACTACGAAAATCCAATCATTTCGTAACAAGAAATTCGATCATTTCGATTACAACAAGCAATGCTTTTTCCCAATATGACGTTTCATCGTTCACTGATTTTGCTAACACGCCTCTCACATCCCATCCGTTCGAGCAACACAGGCGTTGGACAATTTGAAATTGTACAATATTTGTTTAAGTTCTGAGGAATTTTCGTGTTACTTTATACGGTCAAATTCGTTTTCCCAATCATTGAATCCATCATCCCGTCCAAAATTACTATCAACGACAAACGTGTTTATACGAGCATATGATTTTATTTAAATAAAAATTCAGGGACGCTTCACGCGCACGGCCGGAGATAGGGGGCATTGGGCGTGTGACATCTTCTTAAACTAAGTGATTAGACTTCTGAGTCCGCATTTTAACGATTCAATTTCCAACACATTTTTTGAAGTCAGCAATTTTGGTACTTGGAATCGGCCAATTTTTAATCACACCACCTCCTCCCATTGATTTTTGGTAGCGCACGCCCTGTTCACACGAGTATTCTGACTGACATTCAATTATTGCAATCTGCCACTATGCACATCGCATACTCTACGAAATTTTCAATCGAATATGATAAAAATGCAATGATATATTTCGTAATTTTATATTTCCGGCACGTTTGTTTTTCAGATCGATGTATCGAACATTACGTGCGATGCCCACAAATGTAAATACGATAGAATCGTGTGTTCGACAAAAGAACGTCCGTTATGAATATTCGCAATTGTTCCGAAATAATTCGAGCGATATTAACGAATTACAAAAATACAAAAATTTATTTAACTTAACTCTTACTCTTGAAAATCTGTTTGTCAACGTATTTTTATCCAAACACGTTCAAGTAAGTAACACTCGGAACGATTAGAAACAATGACGATTTTAGATTTCATATAAATATATTTGTACAAATGAACGATCGATATTTTCGTAAAGAAAGAAATTATTAAAAACACTATACAAATAAAATGTATACGCTTAAGCCGAGTAAATAGTATTTTGTCAACTCGACTGCGATGTACACGTATATGGATTGTTAATCAACTGTAACTTTTAGCTCGGTCGAAAAGATGCGGTCAGCTTAATTTCGGCAAGTTAAAAAAATAATAAAGATCATAACCAGCCTTGAAAAAACCCACCACACGAAATCGCGGTACCTACACGCGTGGCACCGATCGCATTTGATCGACGTACCACGACGATATCCGTTCGAATGTGTGTATAACGAACAAGCATAACGAAACGGCGAGCGAAATGCGAACAGGTGACGAGTGAAAAAACAGACAAGGCACGAACGTCTATTTTTTTTTCTTGTTTTCTTGTTTTCTTGTTTATTTCGTCGGACGACAACGGATCTGGGTACGATCCAAAAACGATGAGAAGCCAACGCGGTGTACGACTGTGCCCGACTTATGCGTACGAGAACCGTGGCAAACGGACCGGTACAGAAATCGCGTTACATAAGAACGTATACGTACACATACACGCGCACAATGCACAATGCACAATATTAATATATCGAGCACGAGTCTCGCGAACGGGGAGAGACGAATATCTCGTCGCGGACCGTTTGCTCAGACGTGTGGAAAATTTGTACGTCGACGGCATGTATACGTTTTCCGTCCTAAACCGGATTATTTTTCGGGGTTTTCGAACGACTTTCTCGCTTTCGTCCGAAAAATGATTTTTGCTCGACTCGAGTTTTATCGTCAAATATTATTATTGACAAATCGATGTTTTTTTTTTTCATTCCCACCCCCCTCTTTTTCCCGTCCGCCGTTCGGGTACGTGTGTTTTCGCTCGTCGCGTGTATTATCATGTACGATATTCGTCATGATGATGTTATATTATTGTCACTAAATACGACATCACACGCTGAAAAAACAACACGGCCAAAACGATTACCACTTGAATGCGCCGAATGTGTCAGTTTTGGCGCTCTCCCCGACCGTCTTGCCCAAAAACATAATGTTTACATAACGTGTCTACCTCCTGTCAATTAAGCTCGTCATTAACCTCTTATAATGTTATTATATAACATTATATGATATTGTATGTGCGACGGCACATACAATATACACCGTTCGTGATTGGAAACAGTATCAACAACGTCGTTAACTAGTGAAACTCAATACGCACAATCGATAATTTATTTATATTTCTCATATACACACGAATAACCTACGCCGACGGTTCATAACAAACGTTTAGTCGTTTTAGAAATTAAACCTGTAGTTTTATTCATAAAAATAAAATATGAATGAACTGGAAATGTTCCGAACAATGCTGTATCCGATAACTACCAACGAAAATGTCTAATATTCGATTATTAGTAAATCTATTACGAGTATACTTACTACATTCAATCTATTAATGATGTGACCATTACTAACATATAAATATTAAACCAAATACAATTAATACACGTGTCGAATAATACTTGAAAATATTGTTATGAAGCATTATTTTTAAGTAAATCGTGTTTAAATTATTTCGAATGATTAAATAAATGAAACATTATATATATATATAATGTTGTTATTATATAATGCATGCAACACGTCTAACAGAATTTATATATGAGAAATTAAAGCCATAAGCATTGCGTGTACGTCATAATTAATTATACGTTATCACACGGTGCAATAAGAACTAGAATAGAATACGTAAAGGTAGTTTGTAATGGATCGTATTGACAAATATTATTATTAAACAATAAGCAACGTACATTGGAATTTCAATATCGATAAAAAAATTTCTAACGTATCGTGAATTAAATTATAAATAAAAGAATATCCATTCATTTTCGAGACATATTCACCTCTTTTTAATATTTTTTTTTCCACTATAATACATCAATATCACTACACTAATAGAATATACTAATTAAAGATAGGCAATAATATCGTTATAAGCCTGTGTGACCATTTCATTTATTCGTTTCGGTATGAATACGATTGAATACGTGCTGAAATATGTTAGTACCTAAATACTACAAATTCACAATATAACTAAGCAAATATTAATGTCGAAGTAAGTAATTGTAGTCGTTAAAAAAAAACAAAAAAACAGCGTAAAATAAATTAGATTATTATTATTGTTATTATTACTATTATAACACTTCTCACTTTTGCGTTTACAATCTTTACGGGAATCCAAAGGCATTGTAGTTTTTAATAACGATAACACACACCACGTTGGCCTGATCGTTTCACGGAAACCATGCCTAATATTAAAAAAAAACAAATCTAGATGTTAAAAATGATCTTTGCAGTATCCTGTGTGTACGATTTGTGTATTGACTTGCTTAGTGATAGAAAAATGTTAACGTCACGATGACAATAACACGAACGTCCGTAAACGTACGACCGGTCTAAATTGTCTAATTCTAAAACGCACTAAACACTAAAGCGATAAAATTCTTAAAATTCTTAAAATCGAAATCTATTGGCGAGCGGATAGACATGTACGTACACGTCTGACGGAAACGTTTTACGCGTGTCTGCTGTGAGCCCGTGAAATTTATTTTCAAACGAAATGTCCGCACAATATGAATTTTAAATATGACAATAAGGTGTTATATATAATCGATACTCATCATCTCTACGCAGTACAATTCGTACGTGTTATCGTTTTTACACGGTCTGCTTCTCGGTTTATGTAAATACGTACGCGGGGATTAAGAACTGATTAGATGTTTTTTGAACTGGCGATTTTAATGTATTGGACACGTTTCGGGTCCGTACGACATTTAAAACGTGTCGGCCGTTCCCATAAAGTTATACCAAACTTTCGCGTATGGATTTTTTTTTTTTTTATATAATTACTTTGATGGGCTAATATAATTTTTAGTAATCACATTATAATTCGTTTTTACAAATTACTCCCAGTCATAAAACAACACGAACAGACCATTATGGTGCGATCGATTTTTCTCTTAAAACATTTATAATTACTTTAAAACAGAAAATGATGAATTCAATTAGATTTTTCATTATTACAAAACTTTACACCAATTCATGCTTTAGTCAAGAATAAAAGCTTTATACGCGTGTAAAACTTGTTCTAGAATTTTAGACAATGGCCGTGACGTAATTACGCAGGCCGAAATATATATATATATGTATTATGAAATCGAGTTCATAGCGGCTACGTTGTAATTCTATAAAACTATTTTGTAAAATCGATAAATACTAGTCGAAATTAATTCACCCTTTGATATTTAAAAAAATCTTTCATTTCTGAAGTATTCTTTTAAATTTAACGTCGCGGTTCATATAAAAACAAATTACATTATCTGTGCAAGTACATTTTCAGTCCCAAACTAAATATCAAATATTAAAGACTAACTAAAATCCTTCGTGTAAAGTTAAATCTCGAAAACCCTTTTGATATCTAATCCAACGACATTTTTTAAATTACATTTATATAGATGCTTGTATTACATAAAACGTATGAAGCGGTTATATAGTTATAAAATGTAATGTTTTTTTAATTATTTTACAAGACTTTAAATCGAGAATATACACTCACTCACATAGTATCGTAATAACTGTAAATGATTTTAAATGTTTAAATATCTTTTACGTAAATTTCAATAAACAACATTATTATACACGACGTCACGTTTTCGATTATTGTTCCGTAAGCATTTTAAACATTTTCAAAAATTATCGGATTTCACAAACATATTAAAAATGTATTGTTTACTATTAAAAAAAAAAAAAAAACCCAGTAAGACACTTTATCAATAATCCTTCTCTTTAGTTTTTGCTGTATATTTTTCAGTCTTCAAACCGTTTTACTATAATTTGTTATCGATTCAGTTGAACAAGTTTTAATACATCATGTGCGGAAAATACAAATAACAAAATTTTCGTGAAAAGTTTTCTGAAGAGAATACAAAATATAACATAGTAATCACATTACTGTATTCTTACGCGGTGAACTTATAAATATTATTTGAAATAGTAGGTATATATTGCATTGTATTCTGCATAACAGATTTTCGTATATATATAGGTGTACGGAAATATATTTTATGAGTCCTTTCAAATTCCAACTGTAATTTTCTGATCAATATGTATATAAAATTCTGATTTTGAAGAGATTTTTAAAACTTATATTTGAAATATTAGGATGTACGAATTGTTTATCCACGAGTTCCATTTTAACGGCCAAAATGAAAACATTTTTATAACAATGCAAAGAATATTCGAATACAAAGAATTTGTGTTCATATTGTTTACCGTTTGGATTCTTACGTCAACCAGATATATATTATTTATGGCAACACTGCCCCTTCGATCAGCACCGTTATATAATTATTTCATCTTAAAAGAAAAATAACTCTAAACTCTGGACAAAGAGAGAAACGTATTGATTTTACAATGATATTTGTTTTAATGTGTCCTGAAGACATAATTCTTTTAACGATTATACTTTATTTGATACTTCATGTATAATTGTATCAATGCTTTCATCGTTTCTATAACATTTTGCTTCTACAGATAAAATCTAAAACATTTTTAAAACTGGTTGGTTTTACGGAATTTTTCATATGAAGATTTAATATAAGATTTTATATTTAATATTTTTTATACGAATAAATTTTAATTTGACCAAATTTTTATAATTACTAGTCTTAAGTTTTAGAAATCAAATACAAAATGAATATTATCGTGTTTTAAACAATCTGAAATATTTCGAAAATCTTGGCTTTAAAATTTGTAATTAGTATAAATCTATACATTTTTAATAACGATGACTTTTTTTTTTTAATTCCTTGTAAATATTATTTTCAGATATTTTTAATATAATTCGTGCTTTTGGGTAGATACATAAAAATTGATTTCGTATTGATATGCTTCTTACGACCTATTTAATCATATATATACTAACTATATAAATATCTAAAAATAATTTGTGTCGCTCTAAAAAAAAAGAGACAATAACGAATGTTTGTTGATTTTACGCATTATATAATAATAATAAACTTATAAACCTTTATAGCCAAAATGTAATATATTCCAAAAAAAATGACTCTTAATGTTTTTAATACACTAAAACGTTTTAAATATTCTATTGAAACCGAATTAAGTCATAAATATGTTGCATGCAATGTATTGATTATCTGTTTAAACGATTAATAGATATAAATGTATTTCGTTCTTTTTATTTTGTTGGATAAAATGCATTTCAAAGCGGGAAACCAAAACGTAATTTTCACGTATTAAAGTCAATAAAAACAAAAAATAATCATAAAAATCACATAACCAATATAGAAAGAGATATCAATATTAATATGACACGACATAATATTGCTAAAATACAAAAGTTAATATATGTATAATATATTTTTTATTAGATAGTCATTATGATGATTTCATATTTGTATTGTTAAACCATTTAAACAATAATCAATTTTTTTTTGTTCACACCAAAATTATGGATTTCTATAATATTTAATTGTCAGTGGAAAAAAAGAAAGAGAAAAGATAAACAACAGAATATGTAATAAAGACTTGGTAGTTTTCAAAGTAACGCTACAGTAGTAACTTACCATAGTAATAAAATAGCAAATAAAATATGTTTTAAACAATATAATAAATAAATACACTTGTGAGCAAATAAAAATTAAACGAATAAAAATCGTATTCTATACGTGTAAATAATTATATACGACTTCATTTTTAATCGTTCACAATTTAAACAGATTAATTAAATAAAACTCAAAAACTGGAAACCATTCAATTTTTTCCATCCAAATATTTATAAATAAAACAACAATTTTTTTTTTAATTTCATTGATAAAACGTTTTCGTTATTTTGTCAAACAATTTATTACGACACGACCAATACACATTCATTTTTATCAAATTATTTGAGCGTATTCCAATAAAGATAAATCGAAATTTTAAATTAATGAAATAAATGTTCGTACCCTTTTAAACGCAAACAAAATAGGACAATTGCATTATTTTATTACGCTGGAAATAACATTAAATCAATAGTTTTGATTCCGGACGATCAAATGAATTTGTTTTACGCGCGATTTTACTCATATCTAATTTCTGACGTAAACGTTGATTATACCAAAAACAAACGATTATTAACGACAGACCTGAACGAGAATTGGACGGATATTAAACACGTATGATTTGTTACATTGTCATAAATAATGTATAAGTTATGGATAATACGTGGTGCATTTGACGGACACGCGAGTATAACTATTACGAATTTATTAAAAATATATTGAACGACAACATTGCCCAGCAACGGTCGTGCAGGAACTCGCGTCATATTCAAATGGCCAAAAGAAACGTAAAACTAAAATACAACGAGAATACAGTAAAGAGAATAGGGTTTAATTGTTAGCAAAAATGTATTTTCGGATCAATGGCACGCGTTTGTCGTGTCTCATGGCGTAGTAATAAAAAGCGTACGACTTCATTATATATAAATAATGGGGGGAACGTTTTTCTTGTGACAATGTACGTTCTTTATACGTTTGACGAACGACCCATAAGTGTTGCGGGTTAGGCAAACGGACGAATTTACCTAGTCGTGCCACAAGTTCTGTCTCTATTTATCAATTGTTCTACAAATGTTTTTCGATAGCGTTGATGACTTTGTTTTCAAATATAATTTTGACTAAAAGTCGTATTTAATATTTCCGATTATTGCGAGTTTTTACGTCACGCAGTGAACATGGAGTGGGGTATTAAAGAGAATCGTATCGCTGTGATCGCGTTGTTTAAATGTAAAACTTCCCCTTTAGAGATTATTAACTTATTAAAACTGCTGAAAATAACGCGAAAATTATGTTTATCGGACCATTAAACGGTTCAACGAGATGAAAATGAGATGGATGACAGTCTAAGAAGTGGACGTCCATGCGAAACCAGAACTAATGCAGCAGTCAACGCTGGTGCACAGAGAGTTCACAGAAATCCACTTGACGAGCAAAAATTCATGGCCCGAGAAATGAATATCCCACCAAGAACCATGTTACGCATAATTAAAGAAGACCGTAGCCTTGGTGCTTATCGAAGAAGTACCGGTCAGAGGTTGACAGAAAGTTTACGTAAAATTAGAGTAAAGTAGTTACTTCAGTAGTACGCGAAAAAATGGTCACCGACCAATCCTCTTTACAGATGAAAAAAAATTCAACCGTCAAAATGATAGAGTTTATGTTCATAGCTCTCGGGAAGATGCTGAAAAAAATCAAAAAGTAGAAAGTGGACATTATCCAGCTTCAGTGATGGTTGGAGAGTGTCATTTGTGGGCGTTACTCAACTGCATTTCTGCGAGCAGGGAGTCAAACTCGAGCGATCAACCACCAAAATGATATTTTAAAAATGGTAGTGAAGCTTTTAAACGATACTTTGTTTGCAGTAAAGCACTGGGTCTTTCAGCAAGATTCAGCGCCCGCACATAAAGCAAAAACGAGACAACGCTGATTGGAGGTCGATTTACGTGAATTTATAGCTGCTCAGGAACCGATTGTGGAGTGTTTTAGAGAAGAAAGCCCGCTCTAAACCCCGTCAAAATACCGAATCACTAAAAGTTGATTTGGTAAAAGCAGCCAGCCTCAATACCCTTAGAAGTGGTGACGACGAGTGGCCTGATCGTTTGAAGAACACGCGAAAAGTGGACATTTTGAATGGCGTTAAATTTTTTTTAGTTACCAAGTCTATAAAGAATAAATAAAGTCAGGTTTTTATTTTTACTTTTTTTTATATTTACTTGTTTTGCTAATTGTGCACGCACTTTTGTATGACGGACAGAACTTATGGCGAGACTACGGGTATAGCCGACTGTCATACACGCACGTACGGTGAAATTATTCCGATAAGAGAGATGGTGACCGGCTGTTAGGTTAGGTTTTCGTACATTTCCATGCTGCCCGACGCGTGCGGTTTACCCGGTTCGGTCGGGTTGAATTTACTCGGATTGATCGTTTTCCCGCTGGCCCATTCGAGTGCGGCAAGATGACACGCGCGATTATAGAACGCGAACGGTGTGCTAAGATTGTCCCGAAAACGTATGAACGAACGATGGTCGTCGATTATTATTGTCGGCAACGAAACGGTTTCATTGCTATGATCGACGAATAATAATTCCGCGTTTTCAAATTCAAAATCGCGGTGAATATTATATCCGAGGGACGATTGTTCTTGGTTTTTACAGTGACGCGGTGTGCGTGCGGTGCGTGCTCGAATAAAAAACCGTCCGGACGGCGTTTTGGAAAAAGCGCCCTCGTCTAAAAACACAACGCGGAACGTTTATTCGATCAACGTTTTAAAAAGTCATAGGATAACAACCGTTATGGTTTCCAATGAGATATCTAATACGAAATCGCATTTGGAAATCTTTTTTTTTTTGAAAACGTCTTATCCGAACTATTTATAATACTGTTTGTTCCAATACGCGATGAATATATCGCGTATTTTTATGCTTTGTAATAATAACCGCCGGTTGGCCGGTTTGGCACCACTGACGACATAAAAATAAAGAACGATAATGCTTTATCAATTTTTCGTTAATTATTGCGTTATTCGATTTTAATGTCTGTCGGACATTTTAATAATTCGTAATACGGTCACAATAACATGTTTAGACGATTATAAACCGTCTAACACTACATTTGAACGTTAATTTATGACCGACGTGACACGAATAAGAACTTTTTAAAAATATCTTTCATTCACGTCGTATTACGGCGAAACGTTCGACGACATAAAAAAAACGTGTTATCGCACTAAAAAAAAACCTAGTGAAACAAAATCGTTTTCGGGACGACAAATAATGCGCGTCGGGTAAACGAAGCAAAACCAGAAAAAGCGTTTCGAAATAATAAAAATAAAAATCGTTGAAACGCGGTGGAGACGGGGTACCCCGGCGTCACACGCGGTCGTCGTCGACATCGCGAAACGGACCGTTCGAAAGCTCGTGAAGTTAGGTTAGGTCTCTTGCGTCGCGCGGACGTCAACCGAAAGTTCGCGGGAATACAACAATTGTTGTCCATTGTTCACCGCGTTCGCAGATCAATCGGTTTCCAATCCGTTTCGGGCGTCTCGCGTGCGTTCGACCGCCGAAGAAATTAACGGGGCGCGTGCACTTATGTCGCGCGCAGTTCCGTTCTCCCGCGAGATCGGTTAGAGCCGCCGAACGGTCAGGTTAAGGCGAAGTCCGAAACGCGAACGCGTTGCCGCGACGCCCGCTCGGCAGCCGGACCTTAACGCGTTAACACGATCGTCGATACTCACTGTGCGTGTCGAACTTCCTGATGATGGTCTCTATGACAGTGGTGCGCTGGGTGACGTGTCCTCGGCGTATTGGCATGCCGTAACAGGCGGGATTACCCACCGGGCGAGCCCACCATACAGTCACGTTTCTGGCCACGCTGGTACGGCGGCGGGACGACGCGCGTGCGGACGGCCGACGGCACTGATGGCCGTCACCGGCATAACACGGGCCGTGCGCGGCGGCGGCGGACGGCGAGCGGAAATACGTAATCCGTCGGGACGCGGACGACGACGGTATCGAAACGACAACGCGGGACACGGTCGGTCGGTCGGTCGGTCGGTCGGGCGGACGGTCGGTCGGTCGGGCGGACGGTCGGGCGGACGTCGCGTTGGCGTTGGCGTTGCGCGGCACACTGCCTCCTGCCGGCGTCGTCCAAAACGCGGGCAGCGCCGCCGCGAATCGCGCAGCCGACCGCCCCCGACCCGTGCCGAACGCCGTTTCGCGAATGTTACCGCTGTCGCGGTATCAATGTTCTTTGCCGCGGCGTTTCTTCGTTTCCGGGAGCGCTTGACGTTTCGCCCCGAGGACAAGATGATGACGATAACAATAACAATAATAATACCGGAACGATTCGATTCGCGTTAGTCTCGGACGGCCGAGTGGTGTGCCCGACAGAAAACGTCCGCGACGTTCTTGATATAAATCTCGCGGCCTAATAAAAAACCCCAACTCGAGATTAACGCTTGCATACACACACATACATTTCTTACGGGCCGGTCGCGGACGTCGTACGAGCGGTTTCCCAAACTTTTCCCGAAAACAGACCGGTTTTTGCACGAACGTTGAGTGTATGAATGCGTGTAAGTAACGTCGATCGAAACGGGGCCGGGTAAAGATCAAACGAAAATCAAAGTTTAAACAAAATCGTCATAGGGTCCACGTCGCCATTTCAACAAGATGTAGATTCCGGCAAATATTTTCAAACATATCATACGTACACGTCTAAACGGCTATACGCGCTCGATATAAATCGAATAGTGCAATAATAACCGTTCTAGAAACGATCTGTAATATAACTATAACAACAGTAATAATAATAATAATAACGACACGCGCGACAGTAAACCAACGCGTTAATATAACGTACGTCCAACTGCACAGAATCGGGTAGTTGAGCAGAAACGGGGGGAGGGAGGGACAAAAAAGATATACAAAACATTTATGCACTTATCGCGTGTCCAAGAAACGATTGCTGGTAAACGTCGTATTCTATTACGGGTTAACTGAAATACGAAACGCATCAGAGACCGTAAAGTCTCTAATCGCCTTCAAAACACTATTGCGTCGATGTCTGCTTGTGTGATAGTGTCCACGTGTCCGTCAGCATTCATGTGAAGGTTAAAAGTGTCTTCCAGGAATGTGACGAGTCCGCTCTCCTCCTGTAGTTCTTAAGTATAGATTAGCAACGCGTTCGAAACAAATATTCTTAACGGTGCTCGATATGATTACGGTAATCGCAATTTTTCAGGATAACAAATAAATAAATACTTTTATTATATATATATATACTAATTTGAATCGAAGGCTTCCATTATGGCGAGATCAGAGCTCAAATATTCAATTTATCATTCACCCTTTGTACGATAATTCATGTGTAATTCACTTGATATTGAAAAAGATAATACACTCGGGACGAAAAATCAATTAAACCAGAATTTCGAAACGCACGTAACTGAATTTCCGCCTTAGCAGCTTGATGCTGGGTTGCATAAACGTTCTTTGCACTTTTACAGAGCCGCTAAATTTTAGTCTAACGGTCCAATAACTAATTACCCGATTTCGGCTCTGTAAATTTTAAAGACTCGTTAAAATGTGTTATCATTAATCAAATATCACTTATCATTTTTGTTTTCATTATAATTATTACTTATTATTTATTTGTAATTTAATTTAAAAGTCATGGAAAGAATACATAATATATGTTTATTCTCCTTGAATAATTTGTAAAATTATTTGGAATGATTTTGGAACTAAATAATGATTTACACCTAATCGTTAAATGTTTAACGAACCTTAGTTAAATAATATTAGTTAATGATTAAATAGGCATTTACAGGATTATTTTCATGCAATCCAGCGTAAGTTTCATATACTTAATTCACGATGATTCGTACCGGTTTAAATAGCTTAAAAAAAACCGCCAAAATAGATTTAAATTGTTTGTAAGAAATAATTAATCATAGTTTGTTTTTATCATTAAATTTATGAATAAAAACGCCGATGAAAAGTGACATTTCGTTGCACCTTTCATTACCACAATTAGGAAAAATACAATCGGCACAGTTATTAAGAGCTAATTGAAAAGCATGTGCCGGAAGGCAATCTTGTCCAAAGCGAAGTCTTATCGTACAACATCCTAATCTATTGACGTTAGTTGTTTTAGATGTACACGTCCGTGATGTTTCGGTATATTTTAAACGTTCGCCGAATGATTACGAATTAATAACCGTTACGTTTATCTAGTTTCAAATGCCATTGCCAACAAACGTACACGCAGAGACCGAAACCAGAATTCTAGAACACAAAAAAGCTGAGTTCGGTGTTTCACGCGACCGTTACTCAAAGAAATCAAAACAAACGGAACAGACAAAGCACTGGAAATAGTGTATTGACAAAAAAAAGTTAGTCACGAGAAACGTTACGTTTACGCGTGGGTACGAGAACAACAACACGACCATTACATAATTAATATATTAGCTCGTTGGAACTCGTTTGGAATCGTTATGATTTTTCTCGGCAGCTTTTCTTGTTTTCGGTTTTTTCAATCAAACAGAACGTCGCATAAATAACGAACGCTAATAACTCCGGGAATTTCCGCGACGTGAAATCGCGCGACTCGCAATACTCTCTTTGACCGCGCCAGTCGTGTCACGCATTACGCCGGTTTTGTTTAAACGCCCACGCAACAGACACCGCCGAACGGGACGGTTTTAACTCCGGTGCGCACCAGACGAGGATGCGAATGATGATGAATCGTTCTCTTAGATAGTCGTTAACTAGATATTACTTTCTTTTTTCTTTTTCTTTTCCTTTGAATTATCGTCCAAAGTTAAAGTTTAAGATGTTTCGACGATAAAAACGTGGCGGCGTGATAAACGCACGTGTGCTGTGTGGCTTTACGATCGAATGTTTCGAAAACTCGAAACGACGATATATTATTTATTAACGTACACGGGATACAAAACGAACAACGCCGATGTCAGACGTTGATAAAAAAGAAATATTCTTAGTGACAAAAAATTTTTAACAAAAAACCCCCCCGTAAAAAGAAACAAAAGGAATGAAATCGTGGTGAGACGACGGCTGGTTCGTTTTGCCGTTGCGACTCATTATTAGTTAAAGTTTTAAACATTATGAAATCCCGAATTTTACTCAGAATCATTTTTTGAATGTGAGAATTATTAATCTCCAATCTAAAATCACGTTTTACAATTAGAATTTACTACTATAATTCTGCCCAAGGTGATTCGACGTATTCATTCTGCTGCACCGTTTTCAGAAATGTTCGAAAATCGTTTCGTCTGAAAGTACTTAACGGCTTAGCTCATAAAGTTTTAACGCGAAACGTGATTTATACATCGGTAAATGAGTTTCGACAGAATCGCTTTTAGAATACGACGAATTGTCGCTTTTGTGGTTAGGATATTAAAAAAAAAAGGCATCAACACACCACTAACAGACCTACTTGAATATAAGTAACCTTCGCCCAAACAACCCTACTCGACACGTAAGAAGTATAAACTGGCGTTTATTATTTCTTTTTGTAAATTTTAATTAAAAACGAAATATCAAAAAATAACGGTAAATTAATTCGTGTCCGTAATTATAATAATAATAATACTAGTCCGTTCGTTAGCAATTCGAAAACGTATAACGATCAACACAATTAAATCTATTCATATTTAAAAATACAGGTATCCGATTATTTAATAACATTTTCATTGAAAACATAATGATTTTAATAATTAAAATATTTATATGTACATTTATCATAGGTACGTATCTATTTTTTACTCATATATATATATATAGACACATAATATGTTATATATATAAACTGTAAGTATAGATTTCCTAAAATATTAGCCTTGAGTGATCGGTACTGATCTTAAACTTACTACAACACTTTCTTCACTTAAATTATAATTGATTAAATTTGTTTGCATTTAACGAACATTAAAATTTATTCGACTTTATTGACTCGAATGTTAACTAAATTAATCGGTTAAAAACTAGTAAACAATTTTACCTTCAAAATCAATAAAAATTAAATTGTAGTACAAGGCACTGTGTACTCGTGTATAGTGTATACTAAAAATAGTAAACCTGATTAGTATATTTTTATGTTTAGTTTGTTGCTACTCAGCTTTCTTTGTAGTTCTTTGACAACGAGAATGAGTAGGTAATAGAAAACTGCGGTTTCAGTTGATCGACACAGACAAAATGATATTGACGTACTCTATTTTTAATGTCAATCGACAAAAACCTACGAATAATCCCTTCAAAAGCAAAATATCGTTCTCCTCTCTGGCCCATTTTCTTAAAAACAAAACAAAATTGTCCATTGTTCTTCGTTATCAAAATAAGTAATTTAATATAATTCCTATAACAGTAAAAATATATAATTCTGAGTAGGCATGTCAAATTCGTTTGAACAAACTACATATGTAATTAAATATTATAATTTAACAAATTTATAATAGTAATAATAATTAGTCGAAATATACTGGTTTTATGATAACGGATATTGAATTGTTAAAACCCTTTCTGGAAATTCGAAGTGAATGTTTTTTATTGTAGATGAAATAACTGATCACGAATTTTCAATATAAAAGTAGTTACTTATTATTCCTAACTAATTAAAATATAACCATAGTTTTTATGTACTTTTGAAACTTATTTATTTATTAAAATAGAATATAAACATTATTGTTTAACTTAATACGTTCCTCGCTTCCCTCAAAATCTATCCCAGCATTTAGTACTTAATTTTAATGTGATTATGTTTATTGCACCTAAGTATAATTTTTCTAAAAAACTCCATGACTTTATTTATTTAAGATTTATCTACCTGTTTTTGTTTTCTCGGTCGACTTTTCTTTTTCTCTTCGCAGCTCCGCTCAAACACTGCCTTGACGAAGGCAAATTGTAATTTATATGGAAAAAAAACAATTTACGAATTATAAAAATTTAGAAACGTACAACGCACAAGAATACACGGCGTCGAAAAATTGTCAATATCATCAAACGCGCTTTGAAAGGAATGGGAGGGGAGGCGATTGTCATTGATTAATTTTGGGAAATCTCAACCGCTCGCACAAAAACAAATGCAGCACTAATAATATTCTAACTACAGTTCAATGGTCGTACAATCTTTGGGGACCTTGTTTCTTCGACGATTTACACGGTACAATATGTATTTGCACGCAAGTCGTAAATACCATCGGGAATCCATACAACACGGATCTCGGTTTGGGTTGTCCCTGATGGTCTTGCACGCCCAACGGGTCGCCGCGCCGGTTAGACCGAGACACCGTGTCGCGTGACTCCGCCGTCAGAGTCGTTGAAATCATTAACCGTCCGCACGACGGAGTCAAACCGCTCGGTCTTGACCGAAGCCGCCGCCCGTTCGGTCGTTAAACCGACGTTTAGGCCTAGGACCTAACCGTCTTTTCGAGCACCGTCGGCGAAACGTAGCCGTGCAGAGCGCGCGACCGTACGGGTGCGCCCCGCCGCCGCTGCAAACGTAATCCGTGTTCTTGATAACACGCGATAACGGCGTGAAGTCCGTGGTCCGCGCGAGCGTGCGCGCCGCGGTGACAACGGCTACGACGTTCGTCGCCTCGACCGCGTTTCTATTGTCATTTTGTGCCTTCGTCGTACCGGTCGCGATGTTCAGCGTGGCGGCCGTCCATGCGGCGTTCCACGACGCGTTGATTTTGAACGAAGACGTCGACGTGAGGAACTACGTGTTGGCCTACCACGAACTGTGCAAGTAAATGTCAAATCCGTGGTGTCGTGATTTCCCGTGACGATCACAGTCTGTCGCTTGGTCCTAACAGGTTCTGTTCTCGGCTCGGCACCCTGTTCGGCTTCGTCGTCAACGATCTCCAAGACAAGATCGGACGTCTGAACGCGCTGGTCGCCGACGACGAGGAACATTTCTCGACCGTACAAAACATGATAATATATGAAACGTCCAACAACATCCTACGCAAGGGTACTTCTGGCAGTGTAACGTTGTTGAGATTACACCGCGGACTCGGTAACGGCGTACCCATCCGAATGTTTTTTTTTGCTTTACTCACACACTGTTCATTTCAGAGTTCATTATTCTGTTCATGTCTAAACTTCTTAAACTTAAACCCACCGAAAGCACGACATCCGCTGCTCAGGAAGCGTACAACAAAACGTTGGCGAAACATCACTCTTGGTTAATACGCAACGCGGCTCGACTCTCCATGAACTTACTACCATGTCAAAGCACCTTGTACCATCAAGTGAGTAATTCATTTCAATTATCTTTTTTTTTATCGTTTCGATACTATATATATATATGTTTTACACATATCATGAACGTATCAATTTGTACATTTACAAATATTTTATCTATTTATTTTTCATTTTCATTATGTAACTACTAGGGCACATTGTAGAATACAATAGTGACAATAGGTATCTTTCGTAAAATAAATTATAACATATGTCATCGTTACTATAATTGTTCCTAATTTGAAACTTTATTAAAATTCTTACTAATCAATATCATTCCCAAATTGTCTTTTGTCTGCTTATGCTGTTTGATATATCCTTTGTAAATAATAAAATAATTCAATGAGCATGTCTTATCTATGTAGTAATGATCAGTAACGATACCCTATTGTACTCCTGTGATAAAAATTCTTATACACTGGATTGAAAAAACTAATAATATTATATGTAGCTATTTTTTAATTTTCACTGCAGTATTTAAAATTAAGTTAATTTATTCATGTTCAATGATATCAAAGTTTAAACAAACATTAATGTGTTTTATTTAGACTGTCGGTGATGCATCCGTAGAAGAAACATTAAATTCTATGCCTGAAATGATTTCTAAAGCTACTATGGTTCATAGTAGAATAAATAATTTATTGTTGGATTTTGAAGTTTTGAATTTACCCTAAAAATTGTAAGTTTATTAAACACTATACAGATTTATGGTAAAAATTACTATGTACTGTGTAATGTTATTGTAAACGTTTCACATTTCAGATATTTCGTATGGTCAAAATAAACATATATTATCAGTATTTTTTGCTCAATGAATGAAATTAATCATTTTAAAGAAGTATAAAATAATCATGTAAATCTTCTATTAAAATTATTAAAGACTTTCTAAACTCAAAATTAATAGATAAGTTTATAATAAATTTATTTTTTGATAACTATATACACACACTTGTGTAGGTACTTTCAAATTTGTATTTGTAGTATCTAATTTAATATGTTTAGTAGTGTGATGTAATTTATGTGTACTTGTTATCAAAGCAAACTTGTAAATTATAATAAAAACTATTTACATACTAAAAAAAAACTAATTAAATATAACCATCTCATTATTAATGTTTTTAATATTGTAAAACTGTACAAAGTGACATAGAGTTTGAGTGTAATTTGGCATTTAATGTATTTTACGAGAATAATTATTTTTGTGCATTGTTTTAGAATATAGCTCAACGTTACATTTCTTAGTTAAATAAGAAATGGAACGAACATAGATCACCTATCTCAAAATGTATACTGTGATCTTATTACTTATGTAATACCTTATTCTTAATAACTCAAGTATGTTAGTTATTTTTTTGTCTATTTTAAATAATTATTTTAGATTTAGTCGTAAATTATTACTTAATAGTTTATATATATATATATATATATACATATAAATATCATATTGTTTAAATTTTCTAAACAATAATGACTAGCAAGTGATATGCTATTAATATTAATACGCTTTTATATATATACATACAAATGTTAACCCATTTTATTTCATAGTTTTAGTAGAATTTTATTTATCATAACTTCGACTTACTCGATTTTTAAGAACATAAACAACTTCTATACAATTAATTTTAAGTATTATATAAATATGATGACAATTGGACAAACATTTTATCTTGTTATAATATTTTCGTTTTCATAATTTATATTCCAATTGATTTTTACTAGTCCCAAAGTGTACACCATCGTCATATGTTGTTTTATCTGTCACACACATTTAGGACAGACGGTGTTTTTAATTTTACAGAAAAATTAATGTTAAAGTTAGAATTTATGAAATTGTACGAGTATGGTAATAATTTTAATTTTGGAGTATTATTTCACTACTAATAAATCAAATAAATAATGCGAAAACTACTTAATTACACATATTAAAATAAAAATGTTTTCAGTAATATTATTACCGTTTATTCCTACTATTTGTCAATTGATTTGTTTCAGTATCACGTCTTGTTCACAATGTGCTCAGTTTTAATTCAGTCTCGATAACAGTGAATGTGTTTATTTAATGTTGTAAATTAAATATTAATACATTCCGCAATTGAAAATTAGTTTAAAATCGGATGTCCACTAAGTGTATCGAAACTACAAAATACAAATGTTGTCCAAGATGTGGAAGATCGAAGTAGAAGTTGAGGGGCTAGAATGGCCGACCACAAATAGTCGGAAGAGAAAGTGAAGGAAATAAGAAGTGTATTGACATCAGAAGCAATACTTATTTTTTATCGAGGAAATTAAGGCCGTCCTCCCAACCGGGGCAACGCGGTCTTAAATAAATATCGAGCGATAATCTCGTTTTATTTATAAAACACGAATTAATATATATCGGGGACTTCCCATTGACCCGACATAAAGACAACTAATTGTGAGCGACTGGTACTGTCAGTGGCTTGATAAAAAGTTGCCATTACATCGCCTAATTTTTGTTATATTTTGTTTTATATTTTTGTGTTATCATTAATCTTTCACGTTTGCATAAAAAACGACAGAAATGTATATCTTGTTTTTCATAGCCTGGTCCCACTTTTTCTACAAGTATGTTAAAACTTTCTTTTGACATACGATAGAGAGATTGAGATTTGACATTATCTTGCATTACTATTACAGCTACTATTCTTTTAAATCGCATCGACATCGCGTCGCTCCAGTGGGAGGACGGCCTAAAAGAGACAATTTAATTATTAACAATCGTTTTGTGACGTTGAAACTAAAATAACATTTATACTCAACTAAATGGAATAGCTAACGATTTTGAATTGCATATAATTTGTTCTTGAAGCAAATAATTGACAAACAAACAATAATAATAATACGATACGATGTGTAAGTACCGCTGACCTCAATTATTAATCACATTTCAATTGAAAAAAAACACATACAATTAAAGCACAATGAAAACACTTTATACGAAATAAAGAGTACTTAAATGTGTTCATTTCACAACCGCATTATTTAAATTGTTTACAAAGTCATTGTACTCTTATGATATAATAAGTGGATTGCGCTTGCGAGATAAAACGTAACCGGACCAAAATGTCAATAAGTTTTTTGAAAAAAACTATATTTTATACAATAATAGCTTAATATATTTATTGTATTTTAGTGATGTCAAAATGAATAATAAAATAAACCGTTTGTGACTAATCTATACTAATAATTTACTTATTTCTATTAAACATTTTTACAATACAAGTTTATGACTGTCCACAATACATAATTTCCGATAAGAAGAACAGGCATGTTTGTCACTAGATAAATGAAGAGTAGTGCACATCTGGTAAATGTTTATAATTCCAGTATACGAAAATAATAATATTATATTTTATTGTTATTATTAATTTTATTTCACAATATTAAAACATAAGATTTAAAAAAAATTAATTTTCTACAAATTTGTATGTAAATTATAAAAATCGGTAATAAAATTATATTAAAAAGACATATATACACTGAATACTTGTATACAAAAAAAAATTATTTAAAAAAACAGTATATATTGTAATCAGTCGGTTAACATAGTTCTACGTTTAATAGTATTACGTGTGTGTACAAATTATATAGAATTTTCATTTATTTATTAGAAGTTTTGCTCTTCACCATGTCCCTGAATTGAGTAAGAATTTTGTTTTCTCTTTTCTGTCGCTCTTCTTTACTGAACATGGCCAACGCTCGTTTCTCATCAGCAGAATATATTTGATTTTCTTTACGAATACGTACGGCTTCCATACGTCTGTGTCGACTTCCGCTCATTACGTACCCAACAGACTCATATGACGCTATTTCGTCTGACGTCAGACCAATTTCACCACGCCGAGGAATACGTTTTCCATCCTGCACATAGGCCGCCATGGCCGCACCTTCACCAGGCAATAAAGCGTGCCCGTATTCTTTTTGTGTCAAAGTGACGCTGGGCTTTGGTAATGGCCCCACTGTGTCATCGAAAATGGATTCCGTAGCACCTAAAACAAGTCATTTATGTAACGATTTCCAACAACTTTACACCCGAATCGTGTTCATTACCTTTTTTCTCGAATCCATTCATCACCGTCTCCTTCACTACTCGAACCACTAGAACTATCAGATGATACTGCTTTCTTCTTTTTCTTTTTCTTGTGTGACTCTTTGTGCTTTTTTACTTTTTTAGATTTTTTAGATTTCTAAATGCGTACAAATATATATCATTACATATTGTATAACAAATTTTTAATTAAAGGTTACCGAAATGATTACCACCTTTGATTTTTCTTTTTGTTTCTTTTTTTTCTTATGCAATTTGATTGGATCGATCGTAAAATTATTTTGACTAATAGCATTTTCTTCATCTGAACCTAAACTATTATAAACAAAATAACAAACGAATTATTAAAAAGTTATGAGGAAAAAAACAATAAATCATTATTCAATATTAAAAAAAAAAATTTAAACACATATAATTTGTTCTCATTAGACAAATTATAATTAATATTCAATTATAGACATTTAAATACAAATTGAAAATGTAATTTGAATTTAAAATGTTTCTTTGTACAGCAAGCATTACGTATATAAAATGAACATTCTGAGACCACAACGTATCGTAATTATATCGTATGTTCTATAAGTTTACCAATGTTCACCATGAGTCATAACATTAATTACTAAATCGTTAAAATTAATATGCCATATAAATCGGTTACAACGAGTTTAAAAGGCCAGTGAGTTTTTCTCGTTATATTCAGATAGAAAAAGTGGTCGCTATAAATGCAAAGCGAGAAATATGAACGATTTTATTTAAGTTATAATCGAAATTAAAACTATATTTAAATTAGTTAAACATGATTAAAATTGATGATTAAAAATTTTCAAACAATTGAATTTAATTTCTTAAAAAATCTTTGATCGAACAAAAACGAAAAAAGATGAAATGACCTGTTCGTAATGGCCAGCAGTATAGTTTGTTGTGTTTCGCTCGTTGTAGCCGATATCTCGTTCTAACCGTACCCGTTGTAAACGTATAATTTAACGTACAATCATATGGGCCCGTGCCGGGGCCTAGAGTTTTGCTCGTTCTGTACAGTATCTCGTTCTAAACAATGCTCTCGTCATAGTGGTTTCTACTGTATATAAATTTGTATTAGACAATAGTTACAATAGACAATATTACTCGTTAATAGGTTGCGGAGGCGACTTGTCCCAAACTGCAGGTACGCCGACCAAACCGATGTATTCACGTTCCTTCCGCCGTCGGTCGTTGTGGTTAGACATATTCCGGTGAGAGTTTTCTGCATTTTGCATACTGTATCTCGCGACATTCATCGAACGCACGACGTCCATATTTCAATTTACCGTTATTGCTTCATTATTTCCTGTCCGTACAACGAGACACGATTATTACAATAATAAAAATCGCAATTGTTTTGCGTTTAAGCTTATCGCGAAATAATTGATAAGAATACATGTCCGTGATAGCGCCGCAGTCCACTATAATGATAACGACACAGGCTTCGATAAATTTATCCGTTTTGGATCGTAGGATTTTTGGGAATCGACCGTTTCGATTTACGATCAATACGTTAGCGTCAAATCGCTCTATGCGTTCAATATTCATCATCGTTGTTAATTAAATATAATCTTATCTGCGATACGGTTCTTTCAACGTTCAATAATTATTCATCGAAATCCGTCCTACGACGTAATTATTTAATTGTTGTCCGTCATTTCACGTAAGTGTATTTTGTTTTTCATTCGAAATTCATATTTATTTCGTTGCGTTTTCAATTAATAAAAAAACTATTCCGCTAATCATGTTAAGAAACGCAATAAGTCGCGTATTCCTTCCTGTAATTCTACGAACGCGCTCGTTTTCGTCCAACAGATCGATCGAACACAAGTTCATTACAAAATTATCGTGTAAGTCGGATGAAAAGTTTCTCGAAACATCCATACGCGACCACATTTGTAATTCACGACATTAAAATGTTGAAGATAAGACTGAACCAGTGTTGCTGATCAAATTTCGCAATTTTACCGACACATCCGCCTCGTCGGTTACAAACATTAATTATGAACAGTTGAATGAATTTATCGTGCAAAACAAAGGGCTGATAATTGATGTTCGTACTACAGATGAACTAGCTGCAACAGGAGTCATACCAAACAGCCATAATATTCCGTGTAATAAATCTTACACGGTATAACTAATACGACTATGTAATAACAGGTTTTTTTTTTTTTAGTGGACGAATTAGGCACCGCGTTTGAATTGACACCAGACGAATTTCAGAGAAAATACAATGTTTCCAAACCGAATAAAGAACAAAATATTGTATTTTCTTGTGCCAAGGGAATAAGGAGTTTGAAAGCATCACATCACGTCGTGGATTTGGGTTATAAAAAGTATGTGTTTTTACTTTTAGATGGTATTTATCCTTCGAATACCAATTTTGAAACGATTTGTTTGTTTTTTTTTAGCGTTTTCAATTACACGGAAGGATGGTTTGGATGGGAGTCACAAAATAAATAAATTGTAACTGCACCATGATGACAAGTAGTCGTTTCTTGATGGTTCTTTTTTTTTTTTCATTGTAAAACTTAATATTATTATCTAGAAATAAATAATTATATCCAATATCGTCCTAACATTATTCGTGTCGTGTGACAAAATATCAGTTATTAAATCTTCTGTAATTCTAGTTAGTAGTAACTAGAGGTTGATATGAGCATCGAGTGCAATTTAAAAATACACCTTACCATTACATAATATTAGACGGTCTGAATTAAATTTAAGAGTTTCTCAACTTCAGATCATCTATCGAATGTGTCCAAACTTGATGCGCAGTTGTATTTTTAATACGTTCACTATTATACTTGGCGGGATTTGAATGTTTTTTTTTTTTTTAATTTAGCCTTAGCTGTCTTTTGTTACAAGAATAGTACATGAGCGGTTAATTTATCGTGCGGTGGCGGGGAATTGAATATCACTTCGCCTTTATCATTCTTATAATCTTGGTAGCGCAATGAATATATACACCGAAATCCGAGTTTCTCTGCTGCGCTGGCTGAAAAACGGCTAGTACATCTGACGCAGATCATCGAACACTCGTTTTTCAGTGCCAACTCTCTGAAATTTAAAAACAACATACAATCGTATCTTTCAATATACACAATTCTCCCGGTCTTGGTTACCAACCGAGGAAATATCATCAGAACGCTGCGCCGTGATCATATATATTTAATGTATTTATTTGAAAATATTTAGATATAATGAACGTGGATTTGTTATTGATAAAAAATAATTTTTTTTTAAAAAATGTTAGGCCCTAACGCTACCATAAGTGTTAACATTAATAAACACGTATTTCAACAAAACAGTAATAATGGGTAAAACAAAACTAATTATTATCATAAACCATATGGAACAGATACAACCACAATGTTTTGTAATTAAAAATTACCAAATCAATAATATTAATTGAAATTCTGATCAAATGTCAACGTTGAGTAAATCGCTTGTTCGCATTAATGGTTAAATTCACATTATTTAAGTACAGTATGTATAAGTTCATTGTAATTTTAAAATGAATTAATTATAATTTTAGTTTAATATTCAACATAATTACATTTGTTCGACCTTACTTTTTCACATAAAACGTTATTTTACAGTAAATTATAACGTAGTAGGCACATTATCCATCAAATGCACTTGTAACGTACCGATATCGGATGCGCGTAATTGAAAAACGGGCCCGAGGCCTTCGCGTTTCTAAATCCGGCGTCGACCAAAATGTAAAGTAGCAAAGTCGAAACACACGACTCACGAAAATCGAAACGGTAATCACGCCGACTCAAATAAACCGCTGACAGACGTACTAACCTGGTCTTATCGAAAAGACGTTTGCACACTCCTCGACCTCTGAACGCGTCGTCCACCGCGACGACTTCGATGACCAGCACGCGATTCATTTCCGGATACGCCGCGAACACGTCCGTTTCTCGTCCGACCTTATCGAAAAGGCCCATGAACTTGTCGAACTTGGCGGCTGCGTTACCCGGACGGCGACGGCCCTCGTCGTCGGAACCGTTCGGTTTCGCGCCGTCTCTGGACTGTACGGTGCTCAGGATCACGCCTATCAAGTCCCCGTCCGGCGACACGGCTTTCAGAGTCAGTCCTGGATTCGCAAAAGACGCTGTATCACGACGGCATACGCGTAAAATAATAATAATAATAACTGTTAACGTTCCTTTTAGTCGGTTTGACGATTCGCGAAGAAAAATACACGGTCGCTGATTGATTTCGCGACTTTCGATAAATTGTACAACACGCGTTAGTGTCTGTTGTTGTATTATTTTTTTCGCACTGGGTAGGCGTGATGTCAGGGATCTCTAAACACAAAGCACAACGTTGTGCGTGTCTGTTTCTCGAAGAAACTCTCGTCGGCCGGTAACCCCGCCGCCGATTGCTGTAGATTTTCAAACGTGCCGGAAAAAACGGGTACAGCAGTTCGAACGTTCGAATCGTTTTTTCTTTATTAGAAGCTCGTCCGATAGTGATTGATATCGATCCCCCCCAGACACTCCGTAGTGATCCATATTCGCGGTTTTTTATTCGTAATCGTCGAGCACGTCGTCGGTTATGCTCACCGTTGTCCAGAGCGTGGAAAGCGTGCGTCTGAAGTCTTTCCAACGACTCGACGTCATCGGACACGTCCAGGCACACGATCAACGGTTCGTGTCGGAAAAAATAGTTCTTTACGAACTGGACGACGGTCGGCCCGTCGTCGGGGGTGGTCGGCACGACGTCGTAGGTCCCGTCGTCCGTTTCGTCGAACATTTTCCGCGGACGGCCGGCCGAAATCGTTATCGCGCGGTTTTGTATTCTACTCGCGCGCAAAAACAATAATCATAATAATAATAATACTAATGCATGTCACAATCGACTCAACGGCGAATAACGAGATGATCGGATACGGCCATTAACGAACGTGATAACCAGTTGATCGATTTATTGGAAACGTTCTACAATAAAAACAAACGGCTAACGTCGTGTTATGTAACCGACTCTCACCGTACGAGTGACCAATTAGAGAGAGAGAGAGAGAGAGAAAAAAAAACACGAAACGAACGTACAGATGATTAGGATCCAGCCGGTCGTCCGAGACCTGTTCAGCGAAACTGCACGAAAAAAAAGCAATTATAATAATTATTCCAGCCGATTTCTACGTGACGAACGAACGTGATACCACCGGATCGACCCCGTTCCGGTTGACCGGGACATACGTTAAAACAAACTGCGAATTACAAATTTTTTGCCGCGCCACGCGGAGATACCGCGGTTAGGTAATGCGATCAAGGAACACGTTACCGGCGGCGGCCACGTTCGGAACCTAGCCATACGTTTCCGACTGCTAGATCACGACGACCGGAACCGTGTGTCCGAACGCGGGCGGCCAACGTTCTCGGATTCGATGAATTCGTGTTCGTCACGACCGTCGAAAACCGTCGGACCCGCGAGATACGGCCTTGATGCCGGTTATATAACGGTTATTGCGTCGTACGGAAGAGACGACGTCGCGAACGCTACTACTGGGTTCCCGTCAGTCAGTCGGTCCGCTTTTGCGCTGTCGAACGGCAGACGTGTGATCGTGTCCGAACAGCACGCCGGGGACGTCGTCGGTTCACTTCATGAAATAATCGAATCCGTTTCAATTGTTTTCGTCCAACGCGCTTTATCTGTGACTTTTAATCGTCTAACGGTATAATCGTGGTTTAAAACCATCAATACTACGCAATAACAAACGAAACAAAAAAAAATAAAGGTCATTCGGTGGAGGGGATATATACCTAACCTTACTCCCCCACCCGGCGTCCGTTCCGCAGAACTTTGTTTTTTTCCGTAGCGGTTTAATCGCTCGTCGTTTTCCCGGGTCGTGTCAGAACGAAAGACCGCGCGACCCGTATTCGTCCGTGGACGCGATGACGTCGGGATACGAGGACGTCGACTACGACGGCCTGCTGGCGAAGATCGCACGGAAATCGCTCGTGATCGACGTCCGCGAACGCCGCGAGCTCGCCGCCACCGGATCGTTGCCGGACGCCGTTAATATCCCACGTAATGTTTCGGCCACGTACGATACGTGCGTTTGTTTTCGACTCGGTTAACTGAATCACACGTGCGCGTAAAGAAAATATGCCCGGAGCGTTCGTCTCCGGCCGGGATTTCGGTTAATGATTTGACATTTCATGACGATTGTTCGGGCGTAATTAAATAACGTGTTCGTCTCGACGGATCGATAAGAACTAAAACGGCGCCACGGCTACGCCCCACCGCCATCGACCGGGTCGCCGATTCTGTTACACGTATTATTATTGTCTTTTTTACTTTTTGAAATAAATACGAGACGACGCTCATCGATTCGGTCGAGTACGGACGCGTTGTACAAAAACAAAAAACGGTAAAATCGGATTTTTTTTTCCAAACAACGTCACGCGGTTATCGATTGAACGATACGGCCTTGGAACGTCTTCGAAGGCCGTCGTGCAATACCCATCTCGATCATACCGACTATATATAGTGGTTACTACCGTCATCAACTCGGATCGCTCGGGCACGACTATATATGTTCCAGTAAATTTCCAAAACCCACCCACCACCACAGAAAATTCCGGTGGACAACGCCCGTTCCCGTCGGAACGCAATCTCCGCGGCCGCGGGTTTCCGATTGTTTTCGGCTCGTCGACGTTCGCGTGTAAAACGATAACGTTTGGCGTTCGTTTTTAGTCGGCGAGTTGGCAGACGACTTGGGCCTGTCCGCGGACGCGTTCCAGGCGAAGCACGGCGTCCGTAGACCAGACGAGGTGGACGACGAGATCGTGTTGTCTTGTATGAGCGGCAACAGGAGCCGGCGGGCAGTGGACGTCGCTATCGGACTGGGCTACAAAAAGTAAACGCAAACTCTCGCGCGGCGTGCTCGAGATCAAAGAGCCACAATTTTTCAACGGAAAAAAAAACATATGTACAACGCGAATAGGAGAACGCTTTTTTTTTATGACGCGCCGGTAGCGTTTTCAGTTTATTAAAATTAAACGTACGATTTCGACGATCCGTTAATTTTTCTATTCTTTCCGACATTCCCCATGCAGAGAACGTGGAAAGTTATTATTTTCGGATTTCAACAATCGCCGTTGTAAAACGACTCTTTTCCACTCGAGTCGCGTATCCGTATGACCGAGCACTAACGTAATTTATTTTCATTTTGCAGGGTGTTCAATTACACAGGCGGTTGGGCTGAATGGTCGGTAAAACGTCCAAGCGCTTAAACCCAAAGAAAACAATCAAATTCATGCGGTCGACATCGATGAGAAAAAAGTCAACACTGACCAATCGGCGGGATCGCGTTTATATTTCGCCGCAAAGAATTATATAAATTTAGTTTCAATACAAATATGAATGTTCGCTGCAATCCGATTTTTAACCACGTTTTTTTCATGTGAACACACCATTTAGTCGTACATTTTTGCATTTGTTAATTTTTTTTTTTTCCTTAACATATGATATTTGTCTCTATTAGATTTAAACTAATGGTAAGTTAAGACGAAATCGTTTAGTTATTCAATGGCAATAGATTTTTAAAAATTCATTTAAACTTTTGTTACAAACGTTATCGATAAATTAAGTTTATATAGAGTTTTATAAGTAGACATATAATGTAAAAAAAAAAAAAAACAATAGGATATTCCAAAACGTAATTGAAGAATAAATTAAAAGAAAAAGAATAATTTTTTCAATACATTTTTTTTTATTTATAGTACACATACAATAACTATCGTTTTCCACCAACTCGAGGAGCAGCCTTTTGTTGTACAGATTTGCCTTGTACTTTCTTAGGTTGTTTCTATAAAAAATAAAAAAATAATAAAATAAAAATGATTGACTTATAATTCAAAATATAGATTTACTTTAGTTTTTGATGGTGGTGGCGGGAGAGGCTTTTTAGCTGTTTTAGAAGCCTTCTTTTGGTCCTTTGCAACCCTACAAAATTATAATAGTATAAATTAATAATTATTTTTCCCCGACTAATATGGGAATATCTAGATGAGAATATTTGGAGTAATTTTAATCTTAAAAATTGAAATCAAACATTATCAACATGGCATTGAATTAAACAAACCTCGCCTCATATTAGCCCTACATATAAATTATCCATAGTAGATGTACATTTCGACAGGTACTTTCATAATATCATCATAGTCGATATATGAGTGTTTAAAAAATGTTTTTTGATGTACCCTTGTGAATACGTTAAGACTCAATTATAAATCAAAACATGATAAACAAGGGAAATAAATGTGTTCTAATAAATTACTAATAGCGGTTTTAAGACTATTTCGGTATCAAACATCAATGTGAACAGTATATATTATACCGCAATATGAATTACTTTAGTTCAAAATAAATTAGTGATAAAATAATGTTTATCTCGACAGGTACTTCCATAATATCATTATAATCGATAAATGAGTGTTTAAAAGACGTTTTTTGATGTACCCTTGCCTTGCTAGTACATTAAGATTCAATTATAAATCAAAACCCAGAAAACAAGGGAAAGAAATGTGTTCTAATAGAGACTATTTCGGTAACAAAGAAAAGACGTTTTTGATGTATCCTTACCAATGAATTTCCAATATGAATTTATCATTATTAATCGACATACACAAAATGTTTTTATTTAATATACCCCACCAGCAAGTTTAAATTGAATACTAAATCTTACAAATCCTAATACGATCTACAATGGTTCAGTAGAATAAAAAATTTAAACTACACAGAGAAAATTAAGTATTCCTTCGATGAGGTTTATCGTATACTTCAAATTAATTTTAGAGTGTATTCTTCATTGATAGGTTTCATCATGTTCACACTTTCAAGATAGCAACTGCTCAAAATAATAAATAATCATAAAGAGCTAAATATTTATTTTTAAATCAATTTGAATACCTATATATCCTTCATCAATGGGTTTTCATCATTTATTATCTCAAGATAGCAAATACTCGATATAAAAAAAAATAATCACAAGGATAAAACAAACATTATTCGTAGCATATTTAAAAACCGTATACCTTTAATATACTTATTAGTTATTTCTCAGTAAATTTCTTATAATCAATACAACATTCAGTAGTAGCAAATACTTTATAAAGCATCATTGAAATAAACTTTAAGATTTCTTTAAGTTACTTGTTTTAAACACTACTAATAAATTTAGTTTGAAGATTATTCAATATATATAGTTTTAAATAATTTTCTCAGTACCTTTTTTTTTAATCAGCATAATTAATAGTAGCAAATACTACGTATACATCATTGAAAGTTATTAACACGTACAACAGTATGTTTAAACTTTGTCTTGACCATTATTGTCTTTACAAAATATCTACTTTCACTAACTAGGTACAAATGTTTATCTCTCATCAATGGTTTCTCATCATTTTCTAAATTCAAGATAGCAAATACTCGAATTAAAAAAAATAATCATAGAGATAAAACACTTAGTTCACACCAAGTATAGAAATATATACAATTAATATATTAAATCATCCATAAATTTAAGATTATAAATACTCTCCTAAAAGTAAATTAATCCTAAGCAATTAATTATAAAATTTAAAAAGTTGGCATTTCCTTCTAAACTATATAAATATCCTCCTCAGAATGAATTTTAATCATAACACAGTTCAATAGTAGCAAATACTTTAAACATATAATCACTGGATTTTAAAGAAACCATATTTTAACAAAGTTAGGCTTATAGCATATGAGTAATTTGTACATCTCGACAGGTACTTTCACTATATCATTTTAATTCGATATGTGAGTGTTTAAAAAATGTATTATTTTATGTACCCTCACCAGTACGTTCAGATTTAACAATAAATCCAAACACGATAAACGAGGGATTTTATCAATATGAAAATATTTACATCAAATCAAATACTTGGAAAACATTATTATAATTCAATGAAAATCTCTTAAAAAAAAAAAAAATGCGATTTGTTCAAAAGACGCTATCTTACTTGATAGCAATATCTCGTTGAGCCTTCCTCATCTCGGGTTTCATGTTCCTCTTGGCCAAAATATCGGTGAGGGACGCGCCAACGATAGCACGTTGGAATTTTTGCGTTCTCCTAGTCTTCTTTTTGGTCATCTCCTCCTCTTGGCCCTTACGATGCTTGCGTCTAAACAACAATAAACCACAGGAAACGTACAGAAACACCGATGACGATGATCATTCACTTTGCGGTTAAATACCTGTACAAAATCGTCCACGTTACTTTACGGGGGTTCCTCTTCATCAAATGAGCGCGTTCGCACTTCGAGTTGAGGAACGTGAACGTCTACAAAAAAGAGAAATTACACATTCGGCGAACCGATGATCACTACGTTCGTATTGGACGTACGTAGGACGTCAAAAATCAAAACGAGTCAAATGTTACCTTTCCGTCGGCTTTGATCATGGTCTTGCCGTGACCCGGGTAGATCTTGTACCCGCTGTAGGCGCACAGTCCGATCCTTCAAACGAAAAAACAACAAACAACGATTAACAACGTAATAAGCGCCATCGAGGAACGTTCGAATCGTGCGCGGCGCAGAGCGTTTCGCACGGAAGCAGCGACGAACGGACATGCCGGTCATGGCGGAACGTAGGAAGTCCACGGTGAACGGACGACACGGAGACAGACCGAAAGCGTTCATCGACACGAACGACGGGCAAATCGACTGGAAAACCGGATTGAAATGGATGAAACTTACTTCATTTTGACGGATTCACGTAGCCTCCTCAAACCGTGACGAAAAAAACAGGGAAACGATAAACAAACTCACTGGCCGTACTGACACGGCACGGAGACGGAGTTGGTCTCGCGAATCGGTATGTGGTTACGTAAACAGTGTCGCCAACGGTGCCAACGAAAAACCGTACGTCATGTATTTTCACGGAACCCGTTTTCTCGCACGCACACGGCGTTCCGTTCTACGCGTGTTGTCCAGAATTGTGTTTTCGACGAATACTACTTTTTTCGAACAACTCGGAACACTCATCATTTACCGGCCGATACGATTTAAGCATCGTCCCATCCGCGGGTTAAGTCGTATGGAATTGTTTCGTCGTGTGAAAACGTGTACTGTATCACGTTTAATATTTTTCCAATCGTTCGCGTTTTCATAAATAAATTCATAAGTGCGATTATTGAAAAACACTATGATGTGATATAAAAAAATTCGTCCAATCAATTGACGTCGAGTAACATTATTTTAAAATAATTATTCCGAGTACGATTTTATATCACACGTACTAATATTTCTTTGTACGATTGACAAAGTAAAAATAAAAATCATTATCGATTGGATTATTTTAAAACGAACGATCAAATCGGTCGGTTCATAGACGTAGAATACGTATTACATTAGAGACGCCGTAACGGTTGTTCGGTACGATTTATTTTTGTGATCAACAGCGAAAACGAAACAACAAACAAACGACATAATAATATACAAGAATATACTCCGGTCAACTAGGAGAAGGATTACGATCGGTTTTGTTGATTGTCGAATGGTCATTTTCCCGGTCTTCCGACGGAGTTTTGTCGGTCGTCGAATCGTCGTTTTCCTGGTCATCGCTGTCATCGGTTCCGTGTTCCGATGGCGGTCGTGTGCCACCGCCGTCTTTGGCCCATTCGATCCTCGGCACTGCACATTTCGGACAGATGGCCAACTCGCCCGAACACGGCTGGCACACCGTGTGGTACGCCTCCTTGACGGTCTTGTTATGGCACTTGTTACAGTTTTTCGCCGCCTTCAGCATTTTGTATTTTTTGTACTTGATCTTCCATTCCAATATGTCCTTGCACCTGGGGCACACGTGATGGATCTGTATGGTGTTCAGCCGTTTGGTACGTATGTTCGTGTCGTGCAGGTTGTTCTTGAACGCGAAACGGTTTTGGTGTTTTTGCGGTCGTTGGCGAGACGCGTTTCCTTTCTGGCTACTCATGCCGTCCGACCGAAACGCAAACGGACAGAACACGCGACAGAACGGGCGCGGACGACGATCGTTCGAACGACTTAACAAAGTCGGCGGTTATCACTGGAACGCCGGAAAGATATGATAAGATACGACGACCGCGCGTGGACGATTGAAACGCTCAGTGTAGCCAGAAACAAATCCGCGAGTTCGTATGGGATTCCGCGTGATGTGAACGCCGACGCGAACGTTTTTTCTTTAATATCGTTTCGTCCGCGTTTTAACCGCGGTATGATATCCGTAGCGCTTTCCCGTCCAAACCCGCGGAAGACTCGCGCCGAAATCGTTTCCAATCGTATGACGGGGGACACGTGACGGCGCCGCGCGTTTGACGATCCGGAAAAAGGATAACGGACGAACATGGGCAAGTCGTCCAAGGACAAACGGGACATATACTACCGGCTGGCCAAGGAACAGGGCTGGCGGGCGCGCAGCGCGTTCAAGCTGATGCAGATCGACGAGCAGTTCGACCTGTTCGCGGGCGTCACGCGCGTGGTGGACCTGTGCGCGGCGCCGGGCAGCTGGAGCCAGGTGCTCAGCAAGAGGCTGTACGCGGACAAGTCGGACGCGGAACGGGAGTCCGTGATGATCGTCGCGGTGGACCTGCAGTCGATGGCGCCGTTGCCGGGCGTCACGCAGCTGAAGGGCGACATCACCAGCGAGAGCACCGCCAACGAGATACTCGCCCAGTTCGGCGACCGGCCCGTCGACCTGGTCGTGTTCGACGGCGCGCCCGACGTGACCGGCCTGCACGACCTCGACGAGTACGTGCAGGCGCAGCTGCTGTTGGCCGCGATGAACATCACCACGTACCTGCTGAAGCCGCTGGGCACGTTCGTCGGTAAGATATTCCGCGGCAAGGACGCGTCCGTGCTGGTCGCCCAGCTGGAGATATTCTTCGGCCGCGTCGTCATCGCCAAGCCGTGCAGCTCTCGCAACTCCAGCATCGAGTCGTTCGTCGTGTGCCGCGACTTCCGGCTGCCCGACGGCTACACGCCCACCATGGCCAACCCGCTGATGACCAACGACTCGCGGACGTGGGACGAGATGGACGTGCATCCGGTCATCACGCCGTTCGTCGCTTGCGGCAGCTTAAGCGGCTTTGACGCCGACAAAACATATCCGCTGGAAATCGACGGACTTGAGTATACGCAGAGGGAACCCGTACAAGGACCCATTTCGCCGCCGTACGAATCGTCAAAACCGATGATCACTACCAAAGGCAAATGTGTCGTTCGCACACAAATCGACCAGACCGTTGAATCTACGCAACGACTGAAATTGGACTGACGTCCCTGTAATCGTCTACAACAATCCGATAACATATCACGTCCAATCCCAATTTTTATACGAAATGTTATTTTAGTGAAAACTATATGTATATGTATATATATCAAATATTAATTGTTATTGAAATACATGTTTGTTAAGGATATTTACTTGTTTTCTTTTTCTGCTTCAAAGTCACCAGTGTCCGTTTAACAAATGTTTGAAGAGCTAGTGATAATAGAAACTCTTATGGGTGTCTAAAAACAGTCTGGTGGTATAAACTTTATTCGACGCTTACCGTGCAGCCAGATGCGTCTGACCTACATCGAGAACTTGATAAATGTTGTAGCAGGCGATTCCAACACGCTTCATAAACGGCCAACGACCATTTAACAATTTGAAAACGAAATATTGTATTCATTAATTTTTGGTATTTATTTGACAAATGTAATATTTTATTCGTTTAAAATGTATTATCTATGTACATAAACAATTTGTAATTTTAACACGTGGAAAAGAAAGTGTTCAATATTAATAATTATAATTCTCAATAAATTACAAAGAAAAAAAAAATAGTACATATCTGTAGAAAATTATTATAATATATTGTTCTAAATACCTCCGACTAAAAATACTAACAAACAGTATATCAATCGTTATGTATTGGTTCGCTTTTGCTGTTTTCACGACTATAGTTAAATGTCGATTCCTATCCAGTTCTCGTTTAATTTCGATTCGGCGAAACCAATTCGCGTCCCTTTATATATATATATATAAATGTTATGGTAACAAAAGGAAAAAATAATAAAAATAAAAAATAATCGTAAACAACAACAAATTGACTAAAATACATTTGTCACGAAAATTTAATATCTGAAATCCCACAGGCTAAGAAACGTGGACCCACAATGGGTCAACTAACGAGCGCGCGTCATGTCGAGTACAACGTTATCACAAATCTACATCATAGAATTTGTCGTGTGTGAAAAAATTTTTTTAAACAAAATATCAATTTACAAAAGAAAAAAAAAATCGTACTAAACTTAATATTATTGTTTTGATTTTTAGATTCCAACGGAAATGCCCAAGAATATGCAGAGTTCAGAAACAAATTTTAAACGAGTTACGGCCTAATTTGTGGATTCACTCTTGTCGGTACAAGCGAGTTTGACGACACAAAGTGCCGAACAACTATCAATCTTTAACGTTCTGCACCAAGTGCCCAACGAAATTGTTCTTGTTGTTCAACTGATTTGCTCCGCTGCGTTTCCCCCTGGTCGTGTTGCCGAAACATACGGACGAACTGGAGCTGACACCCGAGTCCGTTGACTTTTCGCTAGACGTACACGAGCTTAGCTTGGTGGCTGCTGCGGTAGTGTTCGAAGTCTCGCCAAAGTGTTGCCGTTCGTCGGAGGGTTTTTGCGTTTTTTTACTACTGTAATCAGGCGACGGCACGTCGTCATTAACGTTGTCGACCGAAAAACGCGGTTTGGGTGTAGGTTTGAGTTTCGCAAGGTCGGCAGTAGAGACTGCAGCACGCTGACCGCCTTCTTGTGAGTCATCGCAGCTCGGATCCGTCTTGTTCTCCTCGGTGCTGCTGGAATCGTCCTCGGGCGCTGTCGTGAACAAAATCGCAAACTGAAATCTACACCACCGTACGGGGCGAGTTGGAAACACGCACGGAAAATTAAAACTTACACTGATAGTCGTGCATAACTTGAACGGCAGCTAGTATTTTCGCTCGCTGTTCCGGCGCCATTATGCCCATGTAGTCCAAGTCCGCTTCGCGTATCTCACAAAACGACTGCAGGTCACCGAAACCGTTCATCGCGAACACGGACATTTGTTCCTGGTCGACACGGGAAAAAGGCGAATCGTAACATACCGGAAAAGCACGGAAATCAACGGGCGGACAATTTCGGATGGACTTTGTAAGGGTAACAATATACCTCCATTCCTATTGTCCTGAGAAGTTGGAGCAACGACTTTGGCCTGTGTTTCGTGTTGGGTTTGTTCTTCTCAAGCCCGTTGCTCTCGTTGACCAACGGCTGGACTTTGCCGAACTTGAACGTGCCTATTTTCTCACAGCCCTTGACCATTCCTTTCCAAATCCCGCTGGCGTTCATGGTGGTCACCAGTATTACGTCGCCCCTCTGCGCAAAATAAATAAACAGAATACAGCAATTCAAACATTCGTTTTCGTTTTTTTTCCGATTCAATGTCGTCGTCGTACGTACGTTGAATTTCAACGCGTCTCTGTCGTATGGGTTCGGACTACTGTTTGCGACGGCCCGTGCCAACGCCAAGACTTGTACTTTTTGAGTGCCGTCACAAGAAGTCGGCGACTCCTCCGAGCTCTGTGACGTCGCTCCCATTAACGCCTGAACGCCTGCGGGAAACCCAACGCACGACAACAACCGATCAGTACAAGTCGTTTTATTTTAGTCCGTGTTCGAGGACGTTAACACACGCGGGAAACCGTACGCGTACTACGGTACGATCACATTTCGAGTGTTATTGTTTTTAATCTAGGCAGAGCCGGAACAATGTCGGGTGTGTGGTGGTGATTTAGAAAAAACGATTCGCAACGGAGTTTTGTGTTTAACCGAATATTTGCGTACACGGCGACGAATGTCGATTGGAACGACACGGCGCGTTAATAGCGTTAACCGTTTCTGGGGGATTATTGTTATTTAATTAACGTACATTAATTATGCGTGAATGTCATCGTCAAAACGATTGTCGATTTGGCCGAGAAAACATCGCATGGGTTTAGAAAAGTAGGTTATTTAGGCATTCGAAATGTCGCAAGACATCGTGCTTGCAATGGTTTTAAAATGTGGAAATATGCGATATCGAATATTTGTTTAATATTATTTAATATTTCTGCACGTCTACTGTTCCCGAAATAATTAATAACGTAATGAGTTTTACCGTCTTCGGTGTCAAAAGAATTGACGTCATCAACATGCCAACAATAATAAAAAGCATAGCAATCGTCATTTCATATTTTCACCGACGTCTTGCTACACAATAATTGGCTGTTTTTGGTCGACGATCACATTCAGGGCCGGATTTTTGTTTGTTTTTTACATACCGATTTAAAACGCAATTACAACAAGAATTCGTGCGTTTCACGAGTACGCGCGGACGAGGTGAAACTTCTCTCAGAGTCATTCAACCGATAGAGTATTAGGAATTTATTTATCGGAACAAAACAAACAAAAATCTATACGGAAGCCACTAAATATTCTCCGTTCCGCCAGATAAATAAATATAGAAACCGTACGAGCGTTTATCAATAAAATGCTTACTTGGTCACCGCTGCTAGATATACTTTAGACACGGGATACTCGGTTTACCAAACCTAAGTCCGACCAGTTTGTGTGCGCGTAGATTAAATAGAATAAATGTAAACCGAGCAAAGCAAAGGAAATAGCGCACAAAAAACACAGACGAGACGGCCCGCGACGCTTTTGCTCGGACCGGTGCGCGTACGCGTGCGTACAAACAGCAAATGCGCGAATTTCAAGGGGCGTGCGGGTAGTGCCAGGCAGCGGTCCGTTCGCACGCCATTGGCTTCGACAGGAACATTACGCGCACGCGCAACTAATGTCAAGAAGACTGGTGGGGACGGTCAAACGACCGCGACTAAAATGAGACAACGCGCGTGCGCAAGTAATCTTTTTCTTTTTTTTTTCTATAAAGAAATCTCACTTGAAAAATTGTTATCATTTTCAATACGGATCACAATATTCGAATGAAAACATCACTGGGGTACGTAGTCAAAAAGCGTATGATGACGTAATCCACAAGCGTACCGATGTGAAATTAAAAGCGCATTGAATTCTACTCAACGAAATTGTTTCACACTTGCATTCGAATAAAACATCGTCTACGGGTTATCTCGGTAGACACGTCGTGTCGTAACATCAGACGCACACTTGCAGTGGTACTGATAACGTCGCTGAACGCGCGCAATCGAATGACGCGGCCACTACGTGCGTGCCGTGAACTTACTGGAAGTGCTCGGCAGGCTCTCGGCGGAACTGTGGTGACGACGGGGTCTTTGGTTCTGTTTCGGTTGTTTCGCGGACGGTTTCGACCTGTGATGGTGTTGTCTCCTGTTGTGGCGCTGGAAAACAAAACGAGAAACGCGCGTGAAACACGATGATACACGGGCCGTCCGAAAAACGATGTCCGCGCCGGGATATACGTACGGGCGACTGCGGGAACGAGTCCTCCTGATCGGCGTAGTCCGAACTGTGGCCGGGCGAAACCACCGTGTTGTCCGTTCCCTGAAATCACGAAGCCGGCGTTAACGAAAAAATGTCACGGTCGGCACCGGAGCGAGAGAAACCATCACCGGCTACGGAGACTTAACGCTTACGTTCATCCGGAGCCTATGGTAAAGTTCTTGATCGTAGTCCGACCGGTTGGTTTCCACGGACAACGACGACATTCTAGAGCTGCGTGCAAAAACGGACCAGATTTATTCGACGCAAACGGACGGACACGGTTTGTAATGGCGCGCGGGTCGGCGGTATTTTGTTTGTTTCTCGCTTTACCGAAAAGCGCGTCTTCGCGTTCAAAACGACGACGACGTGTCCCGGGGAAAGGTTTCAACGTCGCGTGCACACGACATTAGCAGATGAAATGCGCGGAACGACCGATCGAGGCGAGTACATTAAAGGATAACGATTAAAAAGAAACGTACAGCTAAACAATAATACATTTAAACAAACCGAATAGAATAAATCCCCAGATATATATAAATATACAAAAAAGGAAATTAATTTTTCAATAAACGGAGCAGAGAAGGAATCGAATGTGTGAATAGTTTGAACAGAGGAACGCGAAAGAGAATTACAATTGAGTTTGTACGCGCGTGCGGCAAAGGCGACCGTGACCAGACCTAGAGGGCTGAAAAAAGCGGAAACGTAAAACAACATTACGGAATATCGAGAAACCGAGGAAATCGAGAGACGGACTAATTAATTTACAACCATCTGGCGGCCGGCGGAGTGCGCGACGTCCGTTGGCGACAAACGTGATTTTGAAATCGCAAACGTTTCGATTACAATCCAATCCCGTTCACTACGGCGGCACTGTGGGTCGACATTTTCGTTTTCGAGCGAACGTCACGTATTCTCCTCCATCAGTGCTCGTTAACGTGACGTGTACGATGACGTTTAACAAACACGGTTAGTGGGCAGACAATCAAGAACAATAACAACAAAGGCGGACGTACAATCTCCCCGAGAACAACGTCTATACAACGAAAAACGATTCACACACGACTTGTCATAATTTTGTCGATTCATCGAGTACGTAACGCATTATTATTATTATTATTATTATTATACACAACGAATGTTTGACTGGTAAAAATTATTTATCACGGTAAACAACAAGTTCTTACGAGGACAATGTCGGAGAACACAAATGTTTCGGTCGAAAATCAGATAAGAGATGTATACTTTACGGCCGAAAACAACCATTTTCGTCGTCCGCCATTGGCGGTTTGGCACAATTTTTCGTTCTTTGAAACGTCCAACTTTGTCAGAACTCTCGTTATTTTTACTTGAAAATACGACCGATATTAGTTGGCGCGCGTCGCGTTTTATTCTTACTGGAATCAATTAGTTTTCTAACGGAATCGAAATACTCTCTTCCTCTCGGCCGTTCCAGCGAACATAAAAAGTTTTTAATATGTACGCTGCAGCAGACATGCACTTTACGTACACACAGTTTTACGAGTGTAAATTATCTAAAATAATATAATACGCTTATATAAAATAACATAAAACCGTTTTTACGATCAAAATACATTTGGTTATTTTGTTTACTAGAAAATATATATTATTTCGACGACAAATTTATTAAAACATCGCCGTTTTAAAATGTAACGTTTTTAGTGTGTTTTGACAGTTTTAATTTTTAAGCAGAAGAAAATTTATTTTAATATCATATATAAATAAATACAAAGCTTTTACGCATTAAGTAAATATTGATTTTTAGTCAACTTTATACGGGTATTGTAAATAATAACGCGTTTCATTTTGCATTCAAAATGTTCCATAGTCACTCAATCGATCAGAAATTGGATACTCGCTAGAAAAGCTAAAAGCACTAAAGAATAATCTTTGTTATAAACAAAGTAGCTTACAATATTGATCGAAACATTTTATGAGAAAATAAATTTGGAAAAATCGTATGACTTTTGAACTTTGTGCAAACAGTATTGCGTAGACTTTTGATCAAATATTCTCGTTTATAAAATGCACGTAAAACCGGGCATATAACTTGACTATACTCGAATAGTAAATAATTAATAAGATGACTCTATCGAATGTCATAATCGTTGATTGTTGAAAAACGTAAAAGAATTGTTTTTCTTTAAAAAAAAGTTTTAACATAAATTTCATGATTTATGAAGGGATGCATCGTATTAAAAACATATTTTAAGCGATGACATGTCTCGTCTTCGGAAACGTCATCAACTCCGTCTATACATATGAACCGGCGGGTGTACGCGCGTGAAAACGGAATGATACACGTAGACGGACGCGTTATTATAAGTTAGATTCAGTTGTTTTTTACGATTCGAAACGGTAAGCACTAGAAGAAAAGGGAAAAAACCCATAAAATAGATTTTATCTCACGATCATCTCTCTGGAGACGGTCGCAAGAGTGCGAGACACCTAACGCTGTATAAAAAAATGTATAATTAAGTCAGGCTAAATATACATGACATATTACGTAATTAGAGGGCGCACAAGGTATACGATATTAATATTTTAGATTGCACTTTTTTTCTTCTTTTTTTTTTTGTTAAAAAATAGAGTCAGTTATAGTAGACCCAGAAGTATTTTCGGGGGAAAAAGAAACCGACGTGCGTCGTCCAATTTTCTCAATATCGTTATTGGAGTCGTATCGTGAAAGTTATAGCTGCTATATTTGTACACGTACACTTAAGACGAGTAATTCGATGAAAATCCCGTTAATACGGACGACGTAATAAGACGCGCACTAACTAGTTAGAAAATTATAAGTGAAGTTTGACGTTCCCGTGTTCGGTAACTTCTAATTCGACTATACGAGTATAGTTACTAATGACTTTTTTTTTTATAAAATTTGTCAAATGACTAATTTTTTAACTCGATTAATTAGGTTTTTTTATTTAAGTCATCTTGAACTTCGATAGTAACAGTCTAACGAGATCAATTATTTATACGTTTCGTTCGAATACAAAATTATATTAAAAATTAATTAACTGTCTTTTTTTTATTTAAGTAATTTTGACATCGAGAGTATCTTATAGAGTTCAAATTGTTTTAATTATACGTCGACTTAACCTATAGTCAGAATTACGTTCGACCCGTAATAGTCGTCGAGACGGTACAGGTCGATAAACCCGAATCGAGTAAATAAAATTCGGATATACGAAGTCCGATCAAAAAATTCCACCAGTGATAGGGCTATGCAATTCTTTGGAGGTGAGTGCACGAGTAACCTTCTTTTTACAGATCGCTGATAACAGTTTTGTTTTTCGTTTTGTAAAAGCATTTTGTTACGTTTGACGGGTTTTCGGATTTGCAAACGTGTTAAACATTAAGTTGGGCGAATCGTCGAAAGTAACTTTTCAAATGTTACAGACCGCTCTGACGTTTCGAGGTTTCAGCACGAACGGTTGAAAAAAAAAAGGCCTCGAACCTTTCCTCGAGAAGACTCCCGGTTCCGGACGCCAGTCGACATCGGTTACGAGACGATTGCGTGAGAACATTGGTCGGTCGTCGGTCGGTCGGTCAAACGGGTGTGGCGACGCGCTCGATTCGGCTCGGAAGTTCAAGTCCCGTCCCGACGGACAACGACGGTCCGGCGCAGAACCGAGGAGGTTGAGGTTAGGGAGCTGGACGGGGAAGACGCGCGCGTGTAATACCCCGCCCGTGCACTTACCAAACGCTCTGGACGTCGGACGTGGCGTAGTCTCCGCTCTCTCTGTTCTGCCGTTTCAACGGTATTATGGTGGTGGGCTGACCGGAACCGGAAGCGGGCAGCAACAGTCCCGTGGCCGTCTGCCGGTGATGTCCGGCGGCCGCGCGACGCCGACCGCCGGACAGCGATATGTCGCCGGCGCTGCGCAGCGATATGACGGAGCCGGAATTGTTGTTGCGCGGCGTCCGGTGTTTGGCGTAGCCGTAGTAAACTCTGGAAAACACGAAAAACCCCAGCCGTCAGCTACGACGTTAGGTATTCGGATCGCACAACGTTCACGTCGCACGGGAAGTATTGCGATTTGTCTTTTGACCCCCCCCCCCCCACTGGTCGGTTGGGATTTAGGTACGGGAGACCCTTTGCTTTATTAGAACGCGCCCAAAGCTCTGAAGCCGTCGCTCCTGTCTAATGTCTGTGCGACAACGGAAGAAAACTATCGAACGACGTTACGCGGACTCTGCCGTTCCCAAGTTTCCACAGGCGGTTAAAATGACTCACGTTAAAGACTCACGTTCTGGACGACCGTCGACCAGAAAAAACGAGCAAAAGTGAAAACCAGTCAACCCTATACACTACGCGGAAGTGCTCGACGAATTAAGGGAAACGGTCGAAGACACACAGCGCGTCCGGGAGTTTGTTGGCCGAGCACAGTTTGGCAACGTCGTCCCAGTCACCCAACAGTCCCGATCTGTCTCCGGCAGACTTCTTTTTGTTCCCAACGATCAACGCAGATAAATTCACACGATCAATAGTGAAAACGACGTTATCGATCACGCGAGGGCCACTACGTTTATTGTTGTTGATTATCTCGTAATCGTACGTTGATTTCTATCGTTTACCGATCCGCATCGGTTTTTTGCCGTGTTATCATTATGCATGTATTTTTAGGCACTCGACTGTTACAGTAGTTTTTTTACCGGAACTCGAATCGTACGCAGCCGGACGATATAAAATGATAAACACGTGTAAAGCATACTTAATCCGTATGGTTTCAGCAGAGCTTACAATTTTCGTACAACACGCTCCGCGTTAAAAACCGTCTACCACGATATGCGATTACGTTTTTGTCGGAACGATATATTTTATTCGTCGATTTACGAACACTAGTAAAATGATAGAAATCAACTCGGGTAAAAAAACCATTGTTTTCTGATGGATAAATCATATTGGAACGATCGCGTAAAAACAGAAATTCGTTTTTTAAACATCGATTTTATAATCGAATCGCTTTTCACTTTTGTCTGTCAATAGATAACCTGTATAAATTATACGCGTGTTGAATGTCACAGTTTTCTGGACTTATCAGCGTATACGTATACGACGAGCTCCGGCAAACATCACGGTTAATATGAACAACGTCGTCTACCAAGGCCGCCCCCAGGAGGTCCATGGACCCCCCGCTATTTTATTTGAAAAATTGGCGATATAATTCCTTTTAAATGTCAAAATAATTTTCAGTGTTTTCGTTGTTTTACGTGTGATAAAATAATAATCGCGCCCGAAACAGTCACGGCTCTATAAGATAACCCCGTATCCGTGGAAACCAACTTTATAGCCAACAGCTGTTGTAACACGTGATAATTTGTACTTCCGACTCCGTTAATCATGATTTTTAGTTTTTTTTTTTTATACTGAGAGTATTTTAAAAAAAAATTAGGGCGTACGTTTTTGATGTCCCCCCGCCACCCCCCAAAGTCGAAATGTTTTTCTAATATTGACCCAACGACGTCTACGCACCTGTTGTTGGCGTGTTCCATGAGCAGTTCCTCGGGGTCGGATTCGTACGGCGGCTCGTCGTACCAGTGCCGGAGCATGTCGTCGTCGTACATGTACGTCTCGTCCGCGTTGTTACGCGACGGAGTTTTTCCGCAGCCGCCGCCGCCGCCATACCGCAACAGTCCGTGTCGTATCTCCCGGAGAATGTCCTCGTGTTCGCGGTCGAAACGTTCCTTCTTGATCATGGCCTCTTGGACTTTCAACTAGAACACGGTCCGGTTTTCGAAAAACGTTCGCGCGCGCGCGCGCGGAAGGAGAGGGCCAAAAGAATATACCCGCCCCCGGCCGTATAACTCCTCGCGCGCGTAACAAGATTAATGTTACTCCGGTCGGCAGTATAACGACGGCCGCAGCGCCACGACCTTTAATGGGTCCCCGCGGGTCGTGAAACGCGAGCGCATTAACACACCGTCGCGCCGTGCGTATACGAAACTAACACGCGCGCGCGCACATACACGCCTCGGCGAGGGGAAAAAAAAAATAGAAGAAAAAAAGGTAACAGCGTTGTCGGCGGCGAAACAAAAAAAAAAATATACACAAAAATAAAGGCAAACATTAGGCGGCTTCTCTCTCCGTGTCTACGGCGAACACCGTACGTACGTTATACACGCGCCGACCACGACGACTCGGCGTTGAAAAGTTTTTAATGACTCGCCTCGACTCCGGACGGCCGCCTCCTCGCGCCACACTCCTAATCCGACTTTAATGTTGTTTATTAGCCGCGGTTCGAATTTCACGTTGTACACGCGCGTGTGCGCGTCGAACCGTAGACGTTATCATACACAGCCAAGGGCGTGTCGAAGACGCGTATACGCGGGCGCGAGAGAACGATCGCCGCGATTCGGACCGGGAGAATATAAAACAAATAACAGGACGACGGTTTATCGTTAGCGCACGATATTTATATGCGCGTGAAGTTGCCGGAAACGGAAAAACTTTCGATAGAAAAAAATACAAAAAAAAAAGAAATCACGCGAAAAACGAGCTTTGTTGTTGTTTGTTTATTAGGACGGGAGTTTTTTTTTTTTATATATTTTTTTATCCTCGACCGAGATCGGAACGACGCGATATACGTCGCGACCCCGGCGGCCAGCGGAAACGCTCGTTATTTCGCCGCGGGTCGAACTCAGACCAGGTCAAAGGTAACGACGGGCGATATTTCTAGGCACGTCCGCCGCGGTCTCGGAGTCTCCCGGAGTCTCGAGGAGTCTTTATTTATCGGCGTTCATTTTTTTATTCCCCACAGCGTGAAATACTAAAACGCGCACGGACGACGATCGAATTCGCGTACCACGTGTCCTCCCCCCCTCCCCCCCCAAAAAAAACCCGACTATACGACACGTTTTATCTCGTAATTGTATTGTAAGCTTAGTTTTGGTCTTGTTGCGTCCATATATACGCTCGTTAACCTATGGATCGTTGTTCACAGAAAAGTGAAAGTGCCGCGGTAGCCATTCGATACGTTCACGTTAAAATGTTCGAGTCGACAAAAATTCATAAAGAAATCTCCTTCGTGCACAAGAAATTTAAAACGGAAATAAACGCGGAAAACCAAGTCTCCTTCGAGACAAAACAAGATGGACTTCTTTATTGGCGACGCTTCAAGTCACAAAAAAATAACAACGAATGGATAGTTTTGAGGAATCCATGGGATCTTTTTGGATCGTCGAAAACGACATTTGGGAGGAACTCGTTTCAAAGATGTTATAAAACAACACTTTCGGTCAAAACATGTTAATGGTGATTATGACGTTGAAAAACAACAAACATCGTTCACCGATTTCAGTTCGATGTATACGACTTTCAATTAATTATGTCCATACTTCCGATAAAACCCTCTTACGTAGAAATGTGTATGCTATGCTTATAAATGTGTATGCTACGCTATAAATTAATGATTTATAAAATGACTTTCGAACGTTGTATTTAAAACCATGTTCTTTGGTTAAACACAATAATAATAATAACATTCAAGTATATTGGAAAACCCGAAATAACGAATGTTTGAAGTTTTAACACGTTTTAGTTTAACGCTGTCGTATTTCCAAACTCCATAAACGAATATTTAAAAAAAAAAAAATCAAATATTTGAATGGTGAAATGTTTGACGAAATCGAAGCACGACCTAACCGCGCACTAAACGAGAATGCCTCGAGTTACAACAATAAGGGACTGTTTGTTTTATATATTATTACGCTTACCCGATGAATGGTCTCTTCGAAACCAGATGGATTGCCGACGTGGTTTCGGCCGGACATTGGCGTGCAACGATTTCTGTTATCCATCATTGTCATACCCAAACAATCGGGCGTGTTGGCCTGAAAAACACGATTAACTTACGTTATTGGCGCATATTTGTTTAGTTTCGATTTATTGTAGAACGCGTCTATTATTGCGTGCCATTCCTAAACGTACATCGACAATCGGCATTGATTTGATGTCGTGAGATGCGACCCATACACGACGTCACGCATTAGCTAGAACGGTTCAATGACGACGACGAGCGAGGTGAACGGTTTAATTTGAATTTTTTTTTTTTTTTTTACCGTGTTAATATAATTGATTCGCGTTAATCTAACGCGAACGTATAGCCTCATATAATATATTTTCGGTTTTATTTGTTTTTGTTTTTGTTTTTATTATTATCAAAAACCTAAACCAAGTCAACAACAGGCTCCGTTATAACACACGTTTGTTGATTCCATTTGAACGACTAATAACGGAATCGCGTATACGATTTTACGTGATTCATTATTACACGGAAAGAAAGACATCAATTTTAGAACACTTGTCATTCAATTATAAAAGCCATTTGTTTATGCTTTTCGTGTCACCCCACTGACTTGCGTAATTGATTTACGGCGGCGCAAACAAGTTGGGATTTAAAAAATGCAAATATATACAGACTTGGATAAAAAATCAATTAACACGAACTCATAAAGTTTTAAATGAACGTTTTAACAGTACCTAAGCTAATATTGGACTTTACATACAATAGAAGAGTTTTTTTTTTTTTGAACTGGCGACAAGCCAAAATGGACTTTCGGACTTGTTGGGGTTCGCGCTAAGTGTACATATCTCCTTTGTGAGAAATCGGATAATGAATTTTTTTTTCGGAGTGAAGTAAATTTTAATAATAATAATAATAATACAAAATAGACACGAACATTCAAATAAACTTTCTGTGTATGATTGTCTGAAATCAAACGGAATATATTCATTGTAGTTCGCACTCGTTAATTTATTAATTGACGTTAATCTTGTAGCAATACAAATGAAAATCAATTATAGTACCACGATATAACTACAATTCTATAATTTTCACGCGTAAATGAATTCAATGAAAAACGTCTATTGTTTTACCGTTCTGGTGGATTACAGGAAAATTGAAAACGAGAATACATACGATATTCGAAACACGTCGAATAATACGAAAATAAAAAGTTCACATTGTTCGCAAAAACAACCGGAATACTAATCGCGAACATAGTTACTTCAAATGCGGTCTACAACGGGGTTCCATATAGAAACAAACCGTTTTTATTTTGTCGTTTAACATAATTTAAAATCAATGAATACGACGAACAGCGCGATTTAATTCGTATAGTTAATGAGAATTAAATACACCTTCCGTCAATAAAAAAAAAAAAAAAAAAACCATATCCTCATTAATAAGACGTATTTACGACGAGTTAAAATAATAATTAAAATCGAATTGTTTTCGATTTAACGAGAAATCCGGTGTGTATATGACGTTAGACGATGTATATAATCTGAAGTGGCTGTATTTTCTCGGGTTTGATATTATAATCGCGTTTACGACTTGTCTCGACTTCCTATTTATTTTATGGTAATTAATCCGTTGAAATTTGATTCGCCGAACAGTCGCGTCATGTGTATATACATGTAGACTTGCGGGAAAATCGCACACGCGGCGCCTTGTACGAAATTGTGGTTACTCGCTTGTTGTAGGCGTGCGATTAGCGAAAACGCACAGACACACGATTGCCAACGTGGGGGGGAAAAGCGCAAAAAAATTTAACCTGTCTACAAGTTGCCTCGAGGGTAGTATACAATATATATCTCATATACACCGCGTTTATGGACTGGTAAAAAAATCGTGCGTGGGTCGAAATTCGGCCGAGAGAGAGGAAATTCCACGGTCCGTGCCAGACCTTTGGAAACCCTTCGCCGGCCGCAACGACTACGATAATATATATATAAATATATAGGTATTTCGTGTGCGGGGGCGGTGGGAATATAGCATAATCGGAGACCGGAAAAAGAAATGCGATTTCCCGACCGAAATCTAGCCCGGGTAAAAGATCCGGCCGTTTGTCCGTTCGCAGGAGAGAGAACCGAAACACGAAATGTAATTAAATCCGTATCGTTGCAGAATGAATTTTTTTTTTAAACCCAAAACACTCGATTTCTCTTTCAGTTCTTCAAATACGTTTTATGTTTACAGCCTGAAGTGAATCTACGAAACACAATACATATTATATTCATTTCGGGGACGGGCAGATATTTAAAAACAACTACTTAAATACAGCGAGATATTAATTTGTCCGTCCGTAACGATAAACCATAAACCGCAATAAAAATTAATGTTAAACATAGACAAAAAAAACGTTTAATATAATTCATAATAAATTTAAAAAAAACCGCTTAGAAAACCATATCACGGACGATTGACGATATCTTATACGAAAACAAAATACCGGATAGAAATGTATTAAATATGTTGTACATACATCGGATTCGATATAATCGATGTCTGCAGATATCGCTATACTTTCTGAATGTGAAATTTAAAACGAAAACGAAAATATAAAAAGAAAAATGATATAAAATCAGAGAAAAAAAAACATAATCAATCGAGAAAACAAGTATACCGGAAATACATAAACGAAAAGAAACGTCGATAAACGGTTGTCGTTCCCGCTAGTTTTCACGTGTATGTGTACAATACGTTAATCCGGTTTCGTCGTGCCTACGGATTTCCGGGATCGAAGAAAAGCGACGGCGGCGAGAGACGTAGTCGGGTGGGCCGTGTGCGCGGCGGCGTTTTTTAAGCTCATCAGACCTGTAGGCCGGAATGCCGACGTTCTTTGACGCGGAGTTCCGGTGCACGCCGAAAAACGACGCGATTCGGACGGGTACAGACGGCGGCGGCCGACACGTTTATAATGTCGAGTTACACCGAGTGCACATACAGTGCGTTCGAAAACAGCACGACCATTGTGTTGACTACTATTGCCGCGATAAACGTAAATGATTTTTAGGTTTGAACGCGTTTACGTATCGAGTACGTTCATAAATATATAAAAAAAAAAAAACACCAAAGGCGCGCGCGCCACGGAAACGGGTACAAAATAATTGCGTGTGCCACGTATGCGCGCGCTTTTACATTTCGTTTTACAATAAATATTTTCACCAACGTCAAGATAAACGATATCATCGAAATCTATTGTTGTTTTTAATTTAGACGCAAATAAATGTACGCCAAATTTTACCCCCCTCCGGTCACGTAACTGCGAACTTTATAGTATTTAATGTTCAACTCGAAAAAAAGTTTAAAACCAGACGTTTATTTTTATACCCGAATACAATACGGTCCTACGCATGTACCAGTTGTGCGGTATTTTTTTTTTTTTTAACACCGTGTATGTACGTAGGTTACACGATTACGCGGTCTCTCGATTTTAAGCCGTTCGGCTATTGTTTCACACGCGCACCAAACGATAATAATATTATCCGCGTTGACGACCGACACGAAGACGGAGCTACATAATAATAATAATAATAATACAATATGGGCGCACGTATATAAATAATTTTTTTTTTTTCGTATTAAATCTGTTCGGGCGTGAAATGTCGTCTCGCATACACACACACATATATATATAACGTGTATACGAACGAGTTCGGTGCGTCGGACGGTTGATGATGAACATCGACGCGCCGCTCGACCTCGGAAAAATTTAATTCGGGGAACGACGTGTACGTGGACGATTTGTATAGGTACCGGGATAATACGTGTGTATACAGGGTGGCCGCCGTAATTCCTTAGAAACGTAAAAGATTAATATATCAAAAACGAACATCAACAAATACATTTTTTTTTTTTTTTTTTTTAAACGTTACAATATGGGAATTTTTTTAGCCGTTAAGATCACGACACTACTGTAAGCGAACTCTGTGGTTATCGATGACTGTGCGGCGAGTCGATTCTGAGATGTTAGCGATTTTCCTTAGGTTTTTTTTTCAGGGCGTCGATTGACCTCGTGTTTGTGTCGTACACTCTACTTTCAAGACCACTCCATAAATAAAAGTCCATTGGAGTTGAATGCGGACTACGTGGTGGCCCGTGAAATGTTTGCTCTTCGAGAAATAACTTTGTTTGGGAATAGTCGATTAACGATCGGCATAGACATGTTAGAGGTACGGATCGTCGCTCCATCCTGTTGAAACCCGGTGCGACGTCGCATTGTAGCCCGGAAAATTTTGCAACTCCGGTGTAAAAAACTCTTCGATCATGGCAACATACCGTTCCGAAGTGACTGTAATCGTACGGTCTCTCTCGTATTAAAAAAAAAAAAACAAGGGCCTATGATGCCACGTTTTGACATAACGGCCAAAACCGTCACTTTATGGCTATGTAAAGGTCGTTGATTTTTATGTTTCGGAAGTGAGGTTCATCAGAGAATAAGACGTATCTCTTCTACACGATGAAAACCCACGAAACATTTCATTCACAAAATTTAGTCTCCGGGCAGCGGCAGTGTCTTCTAATTCCTGTACCGAATGCATTTTGTACAGATACGCGCGTAGATCTTTATTAAGAATACGCTGTAATAACGTTCCGGAATGTTTACACAATTAACATTTCTAAGACTTTATGGGCCACCCTGTATACTGGTATACATATATTATGTAATAGGCTGCCGCGTACGTACAAGAATAAAATCGGCTATATATACGCACGAGATGTCATTTAAATAAAAAAAAAAACGTAAATATATTTAGGTACGTTTATTATTTCGACAATACGCACGTGCGTCGTGAGTAAAAAAAAAAATAATAACAATAAACGTACTTTGGCGAATTTGATTGTACGTCCTACGACGACGACGACGACGACGTTGACGAGGGGCGCGGTTGTAGAAATAGAAAATCTCGAGGGATTTATTTATTTATTTGCTTTACATTCATCTCCCTTTTCGCGTTGGCTAAATCCGGTATACACTGATTGGCATGCAAATACACGTGGAACGCGGATTCGGTATTCCGTAGACGCGCATCGACGCCGCCGCCGCCGCCCGTCGAAGGAGTAGTACTGCACTGCACTGGCACGTCATAATAACACGACGCGGGTAATATTATATTATTATAATGTGCGTAGTAAAACGGATCGTAAGACGATTAAACATTCAAATCCAGAAATACTTATGGCACTATCATGTACGTATATCATCGTCTATTGTTATTTCTGCCGGGAATTATATAACTGCGTTTTGTTAGGTTAGTTTTTTTACAACGCATGAATTTATATATATATATATGTAGAAATTATTACGTTTTTAATATTTTATATCATCATGACGCGTTAAACACGTATTTCGTTCACGCTAAACTAAAATCACGTTTTTTTTGTTTTTAATTAAACTGTGTATGATACGAGAATCATTTATTATAATTTATGTCAATTGTTAAGCGCGAACATATACGAAGACATTAAACGTTTTCTATTCAAATAAAAAATGAGATTCAATCGATTCGGTTTATAATAGATACGATATGAAAACATAATTTGAAAAATTTGGTTTTCAATCAAACTGATTTTATTTTTTTCAACTTTTAAAATTCTCGTAAAGTTTACGCTAACGAAATAAATACGAATTTTAGTTTATAGACATTTGTAAATCGCAGGACGAACGTAAAACTTCTTTTCGCACACAACAACTTAATAGAAATTAACCATTATATAAATTACATAAAAATAGTATGGAAATTAAAACATGGACAACAAACACGTATCTATTATTTTTGATGTTTCGTTTTTATGAATAATATTAGTTTCATAACAACAAAAAACTGGATATTAAATCAAAACGAGAGTTTTATGTATGTATATATGAAATAGTTTCTTATAATATATTTTCATTCAAACTTTTCTTAATAAAAACTTAAAAAGTTTGTGTCAATAAACACGTAATATATATTTATTTTCTTTTATACACGAAAACCCATAAAAATGATATTAAAGAGTTATGGGAACAAGTAAAATGGAAACAAATAATTGAGCACCGACAGTTATATATAACTGTAATATACTGTTATATACACCTGTAAGCACGTTTCACTACATGTAAATGAATATAAAAAAAGGTGTTGATTTTTTACGAAAATCTTGTCGCTAACTTGGCGTCGTTGTCAACATTTTGCTATTATTATTATTATTATTATATATAGTATAATATAAATATATATATATATATTATACTAGGACGTATATATGAGCATGCAGGCACCGAAATGTCGTATTTTAAATATAAAATGAAAATGTAACAGACATTTTCGGGTCAACAGTCACGACGGCGATGAAAAAAAAGAGAAAGAGATGGATCAATAAAATTAAAAAAGAGACGCAAAAAAAAAATGACTGAAGCATAATATACGTATATATATATTATATTCATATATATAAAAAGACACTTAGTCGAACGATTTTGTACCTTAAAACAATTTTTTTTTTTAGTCGTATCAGTCTCGAGTATATACGGGTTACCATAGTTACTTGTGAGATTTGTTGGCGAAGGAGTGGGATTTTAAGCGTTTCATTGGATTTTTTTTTTTTAACGTATAAAGGAATTAATTATGCCATTTGATTAAGCGAAAAAATAAAATGCAAAAAACGAGATCGAACCGATCCGCCGTGGCTGGGAACGTTAATTAACGAATAATGAGAAACCTACCACCACCTTTTGTCACACTAAACCGCACCGAATACGTACGGTGTATCTAGACATCTCATACAAATGCTTTAGCAACAGCTGCGTTATTTTACAGACGCACACATACGTATATATGTATTCGAAATTCGCGCGTGTGCAAGTACAGTTTCCTTCGACAGTAGTTAACGCAGAGTGCACATGGCCGGCCGGCCGGCATTATTTCTCGCGCGCACGTGTATATATACATATATATTGCGAAAAAGAGTCAAATAGTTTCTACTCGTCCTTACCCGGGCCGAAACGTTTTGTTGACTACGCGATTTATCTCTCCTGTGGGTCTTGAAGTTTCGCAGAAACCGCGTCAGCGTGATCTTCTTTTTCCCGGGCCGGTCTGAAAAACAAATTACAACCAACCATGTACTATAAAATTAAAATGAATTCGTTCGTTTTCTAAATTTTTATTATGACGTGGTACGTGACATTCTCGTCTCTGCAGCATTTGCACGACGTCAAACCCTTCACGACCATGTAATATTATAACCTTTTGATAAGAGATATTATTATATTTCGCCATCTGTACGTTGCCGTTACTTTAAATTTTAAGGTAGGCGAGGAGAGGACGGCGGTGGTCGGAGACCGAGTACAAAGGAAATAGGAATAAATCAACACGGACACGGCGGTGGTGAGCGAACGACCTGCCTGTCGAACGAACACCGCGTCGACACGTTCGCCGCCCGCAAATACGTCCGAAACCTTCGGAAAACAAACCCTATTTCCGAGCATACACTACTATCGTCTCACTCTACCACCCTGCCGAACCGTCCCATTCAAATACCCCGCAACACAGTTTCCTCCCCCGGGATGACGTCTAATTTCCATTTAAATTTTATCCCAAGCTCACTGGATGAAATACATTTCGGCCTGGGAAAACCACGAAATTGCCGAGTTCTCCCGCCCCGAAAAAAGAAAAAGAAGAAACAAGCGGCAGTGAAAGACAGACGGGCGCGGAAGGGCGAACGGGTAGAAGAGTAAAAAGGTCTTCACGTCTCTCACTGTTTTGCGGGAGGTTTCGCGCGGCACCATAACTTTTCTCCGCCACCGCCGCCGTCGCATGTAAAGAAGATGGAAATTCTTATTTTGATATCGTTTTTGTTAAGTGTACCGAATAAACGAGCTTTGGAATGGGGAGAAAGGACCGTTTTCGTTTTTAATTAACTGGCTGTAAAAAAAAAAAAAAATACCGCAAAAGTATCAACAGTTATAATATATGTATATATATAATAATAATAATAATAACAATAATACTATAATCGCGAAGGGTCGGATGTTCATTTGTTTGTCATTAATATGCAATCGGATATGAATAAACTTATAAAAACCATTTCGCTACAGGCGATTACTGTTTTGCGATGCGAAATGTTATGTTGCCCACGGACAGAGCATATTATAGAAGTGTGTTTATTTACCTGCAGGAGGAAACTCGTAAAAATATGCAGACCTTGGACTCAGGCATCTGAAACATAATATAATATATTTAATCAGTAATTTTCTCTCCGGCAAAATCATTTTTAGCCACAATATTGTTTTTGATTTACATAAAACTATATACATATATAATTTATAAATACAATGGGATTTATATTATTTACTTTATGTATATGTATATATATATATATATTTAAAGTAAATACAATAAATACAATAAATCCCATTACATTTATGAATTTTGTTTTAAGATTGTTTATGATAAGTTTTCTGATTAAACAACTGCGCGCACAAAGTACTATTTTTATTCTACATCGTACAATAACTGTAAAAGTGAAATGTTGAAAATATTGTTTTTAATGGACAAAGATATTTTTAGAGTACACAGAATATAATCTTTTTATGAAGGTTTTGTAAACTTGACCGCTTTAGGCGTACCAAAAAGAGTTTTAATATTTGATATGTGATATCTAAATGGTTATATAAAATATTTTACATTATACGTTTATTTTTTGTTTTAAGGCAATTATTTCATGTATTTCATTATAAGCTACGCGTAACATATTTAATAGTATGTATAGTATACTTATAAATAATTGAAGCGAAATATATACGTAATTTGGTTTTAGAGACGCATTAATTAAAACTCGAGTTAAAAGTTATAAGTTTACAAGTAATAAATAATAAAACATTTATTATATATTCTGAATACGTTATTGAGTTTAGTATTTGAAAATCGGATACAATAATTATATTACATTAAGCCACGTACTCGAGCAACACGTAATGATACGATTAAGAACAAAACTCCGCAGTGCAGGTACATATACGTATTTTAGATTCGAACAATGTATTTAATCTAAATGATACGAACGATCAAAATGTCGTGAAAACCACTCCATGTTTGCGAACACATCAAATTCAACTCTAGAGACGACTAAGCGAGAGTTCCGGAAGATATGGGATAAGATTCCTCCGGGGCATGGCGTGGCATGTAGAAAAGAACGACGATAAAAGTTGAAACGTTTCCGTTCGAAGGAGAGAAAAAAAAATGTATACAAGAATGAAAATGATTTATGACGAGGTATAAATTATACGCGATCATTACATCCTTATTTATTATGTAATCGAAACTTGGCGGAGATAGAAACAACGCAGCGAATATGTATGTACGCCGCGACGAAATGTTTGATGTTCACTGTGCAAAATAATACAACACAATATATAAATAACACGTAATTTCTAGACTGTAAGTAATTAAACAGATTAAAAGCACTTGTACACTATATAGACATCAATATTTTATGCGGCCACGGCCAGACAATATACACGAGCTACACTGTATACCTACTTATATGTACCCAATACACCACGACGGTGTTTTAATGATGTACATACAATAAATAATACTCGTTGGCAATTATCGGAAAAACACGAACAAAAATATTCGGATTGAATCACGTTTTGAAGAAGAACAATGTCGTCTTAATAATATCTAATTGTACGGATACACGCGGTACACATAGGCGGGTAGATTACGTATTATACGACGCGTGCGCGTATTACGTTCTAAATTCTTTTTCGTCGTATGCCGGTTATACACGACATAGCAGTGTGATTTGGGGAAATTTCTGTTGTAGATTCCTGCCAGCCACATACTTCGGGTCGCATATTTTCAAGAGCTGCACACCGTCACCATCGCCACCGCCGTCGCCGTTTAACGAGTAAACCGCAAAACGTCCGGTCGCGACAACCCGAGCAATATACGTAACATCGTATAAACGCGAATTATTCGGCCCCGCGTCGGCGGACGTAGTGTGATGAATACGCAAAGGAATATATGGCGCACACAGGTAAATCACGAGTATACGTCATTTTATTTTCGTTTGTTTTTGGTTAGTATTCGCAACGTTATGCGTGTAAAACATCGAGTTCTCTATAGAATCACGGGGATAAAACAGAAACAATAAAACAGTTGAACAGTTATCGTACGCAAAAACGTTATAAATAACAATTTTTGGTAAATGTGATGTTATTATGGGTTTGTGGATAACTGAAATGTAATGTTTTTAATCTCCGTTGGAATACTGCAATCACGGACTGTGTCTGCTTGTACAGTATCCGTCCACACGTCTATCAGAAGTTTTCTGATCGTACAGAAATAGCATTTACACGTGTATATGTGTATGATTGTTTGATTATTTGATCATGAAAATAATTAAATAGCTGTACGTAATCGAACAACTAGTAACACTACGAGTTTTCGTCATGGATTTGCACGAAATCATTCCAACCGCGCGTAAAGACGTTTACGCATCGGCGAAAAAAAAAATTGTAAAAATAATCAAAATACGGACGAATTGAAATTATCAAACATATAAGACCAAAAAATAAAACCGTCCGAGGTCGGCGACGGTATAACGATCGAATAATATGCGCGGAGTCCATACGGTAACGGTACACACGTACATATATAGATGTGTAAGTACGAGTTTCCAAAAACGGGTTATCGCGCGGACGTACATGCCGTCCCGGGGGAAGGGGGTTAGCAGGTGTTGTCAGGGAACGATGGGCCGGGGAGGACGTTATTGTATTACGTTCGAGTGAAAAAAGAACCGACTGAATGGCACTGGTAAATAATGATGATAATAATAATAATAATAATAATAATAATAGTCGAACGCTCGCCGACGCGTTTGCCGAACAATATAATAACGAACGAACGGGCACACACACACATATATACATATATAATATTTTTACACACATACACACACACACACATATATATATATATATATATTATAATATAATATAATATATACTACTATACTGGGGTCGAATGTCCGGTGTGCAACGAACGTAGAAAATCGCGCGAGCTGAAAGCTGGACATATACGTGTACAATATTCATATATGTATATATCGGCTAATTTTCATTTCGAGTTCCGTTTTCCGCCGCGGAACGTGCACACAACAGTATAATAATTATTCGTGTCTGACGGCGGCGTGAAAGGGGTTGGAAATAAAATCGCCCGATTAAACAAAATTATATACGACGAGCCACACTGATTTTACGATTTACAGTCACCTACACAGATCGGTTGTGTACACACCGCAAGAATTAATCACTGCTAATCATTCGTCGAATTACCATATTATTATAACGAAAACGTTAGGTTCCTTTTGTGTTCATCACAGCCAAACGCTGTTCGTTTAAATATTATATAATGATGTATAAACCGTTTGGCGATTTGAAAATTACTAAAATCACTTTTGGATCGATTTTTTATTATTGACAGAGACCGTAAAACTCGACGTTCCGTTCGATTAATATTCGTTTTAAATTTCCCTCATAAAGGATTACTATTAATATTGAACGCGCACTATACTTCTGCAAAAAGCCATGTATTACGTAGAGCCAACAGTCTCCGTTACTCATCATTCCATATCTATACGTGTTTGTTCGGCATACATATATATTAATATTTATTGTACAGTATACCTGACGAATTGTGTTTAATAAATAAAATCTGATTTATGCATGGTAACCATAATAAAAAAATAAAAAATATGAGAACAGAGTACACACAACTATCACGCACAAATATTTGTATATACAGCGCAAAAAAAGTTTGAAATATTAAGATTTTTCTTTTCTGGTAATTTATGATATTTTTCATTTTATATCTGATTAATATCTTCCGAGACAAAGAACGATAATATATTTAATAAGGTATTTTTTTTTTAAATTTATAAAGAACATACATCTTAATACCTAAGAAAAACAAATTTAGTCGGGAAGACAGATATTTCAAAATGCCTAAAAGACGAAAAGAATTATCCAACATAAAATATATTATACTTTGCTATTACACATAAGTATACAAAGAAACGCTATACATACTTAAACAAATGTAAAAGAAAAATTCGTTTCTACGATATCGTCGAATCGTAAATAAGTCGCGATTTATTAATACATTTAAATGTTTATTGTATGCTTAGAGGAGCCAGACGGTATCGATTAAAATAATGTGAAAAACGTATGACTCGTTTTACTCCAAGACTACTGCTCTCGCCGCCCGTTTAATCCTTTGACAGTATCATTTGTGTAAAAACAAACAGAAACAATATATTAATATTTTATTATACAATTGCTATTAATGATATAATTATTATTGAGTATAAATACGCTTTTTATGTAAATAAGATCCCCGCGCAATCAGTTTTTTTAACATTATGTGTATTTCAAATATACACATATGTTATATAGGTACAACGGGTTAATGTATCGAAATTGCATATACAGCGCGCCGTTTTAATCGATACGAAGTAAAAACCGTTTCCAATGAAATAGTTACGCGTTCGTTTTATTTTTATTACAATAGTTTCGCATCTTACTAAGCCGTTCGAAAACTGTACACACTAACACAAAGAACAATGATTGTTCAAATATCATAATAATAATTGCTATACAAAATAATTACTTTTGCCCTCGTTATATTATTGTGAGCCTATACCTATACCGAACGTCTTAAGACTAATAATGTCGGGACTACACGTATAATTTCGTTTTGTACTACACTGTTCGCCGTATAACCTCCTCGCCGAGGAGAAAAACAATAAAACGAAGGATTGATTTAATCCGCTTAAGAATTACGTGTTAAAATGTATAGCGAACGCTATAAATACTATTTGACGTCAGTATGCAAACAAATCTTTTGCGTAAAAAACTCACAACCGTTTTATTAAATCCTCGCGAGATTTACATTGAAATCTAATAACTGATGCTATTAGCTGATTAAAACTATTAAGGTTTACGTAAAACACTATACGTAAAATTAGCAAAAATGTATACACTTTGTAAACCATGTGATAAACACGTTTTATTTTTTTCCTTTGTATACTTAATACCGTTAACGTTAAATTTATATCGAGTGTTATTACAGTTATTTTCTAATTCATACACATACACACACATTTTTTTTTTTTTAATTTAAATACACTTGGGAAATTATTTTCGTTGAAAGACAAAATCACCAGGAGAATTGTATAAAGATAAAATGATGTACGTAAATTTGTACTGAATAAACATGCGGTGCCAAAAATATTGATATAGAAAAGAAGAGACTTCAGCCGAACGAGTTTGAAAGTTATCTCGTTTATTTAATTATGGAGAACAATAGACGGTTTGATGAGATATTAAATTTTTAATGGTATCATAATTTTTAAACAGTAATCTTAATTAAACAGGATATAATTACGAGATGTTCGCTTAAATATAATGAAACGATATTGTTCTTGAAAGAAAAACCCGGGTTTTTAATAAACGAAGAAACGTGAAATAAATTTTATTCATAATGAAATTGTTTTCGAAATTAAAATACGGTAATTTTACTTTTAGTATATGTTAATATAAGTGTAATTTGTTTGTTTGTAAGCATATTTTTAAACTCTGAAAAGACTAAAAAATTATTTAGAAATCAAACGAATATGTTTACAAGTATAATGTCTTATTAATGACATACATTTGTAGAAAAAAAACATTTAGTGACACTTTTCCGACTTGTAAGGATTTTATATCAGTAAATTAACGGAGAAAACACTTTGCCTTTAAAATACAAAGGCTCTCAACAATACATAATTTATATCGGTTGGATGAAAATAATAAAACAAAGAAGTATACGATAGTGTAGGTCAATGTAAAATAAACGTACGTACGTACACGTTAAAATAAAGACTATATCGATAACTGAATCCATTTTTTTTTAAAAATTGTACGAGCAAATGTTTGCATATATAATAAAGATATGTGAGGTTTTTGTAGACCGGGTTGAATGTAAAGATTATGTAATTATTAGTTCCGGACAGGAATAATTTTCAAATTTGATTTTCGGAACTTTCCAAGACGTAAACACTACTCGGATCTGCAGACTTTTGAAATAAGAAAATATTCAAACGTAATAATTAACGGTTTTTTTGAAATCTCTTCGGTAATTTTGGATCGACAGATTGAACGGCAATAAACGAAATTCATTATGCACAGACTACTCACAGATAATATACAATTATTATATTATGAAATATTTCAGTAAACACGACCGGCCCGCGTGGACCAGACACTGAATATAAATAGCAATAACGTCCGCCGGATGGAGAAATGCAAATTCGATTCACGCAATATTCACGACCACCATCGTATATGATTATATAATTATTATCACCTGTCCATCAACAATAATATGTGTAAATATACGAAATACGATTTGTCAGTTGCAAATACGGCAAGCCGTATTTCTATTCGTCTACAAAATCTATAGTGACGTAATAATTTGAGGGACGCAAATTTAAATATAACAATTTATCTATACGTGTTTGAATACTAAAAAATAATAAATATTATATTGGTATAATATTACTGGTCGATAGGATTTACATTTAATATGTTTTCTAGGTAATCGTACTGACAGGTAAGCACGAAATACGTTCTATAACTTTGTGAATAAAAATACAACACGAATTCGGTCAGACATATGGAGCGAATGACGACGGGTCGATGGTAAAGATTTGAAATATTTTCGGTCCCGAAAATGCGCAGCCCACCTCTACAACACACCTCTGCAGCGCTATAAACTAAACGATATTATATATTAACCTCGGCCGGACGAGGGCGTCAATACGCGGGGGTGGAAGAGCAATTGAAACGATAGTGTAAATATTGACTGTTCGTCACCAATAAAACACACACAAATATAAGATATAGCTGACTACGCGCCAAATCGTATATCATATAGGTATATCTACAAGATATGCACGTGTGTGTGTGTGTGTTTTCAGCGTTTTACCCGATATATGTGTATATATTGCATATACGTTATATTCTAGACGCGGTCTTTTGACTATATAATATAATATCTATCACTTTTCCGCCTCCACAGCAATATTATGTGTTATGTATAAACAGTAATAGCGACGCGCGAGTCATATTATAATATATTATCGTGATATAAATATGACTTCGGGGCTCTCGTTCGAAGACGATGACTACGTGTTTCCGCAGCACATCACCTCCTCGCGAGACTATGTATTATTATTACTATTATCGCTGTCGTCGTCGTCGCGGCACATCTACGTATTATAATATTATGTATATTTATAGCGTCTATTAAAATTATAATATCGATATTTATATACGTACGACAGACACTATTACGGTACGGTACACGGCTGGGCGGAGAAACGGCTGATTTTCTCGACGACCCGTTGACCGTAGAAACGCGATAGCGTTCGATTGAACGTAACATACCATTTTCGTCCATCCTTACAACGTACGGCCGGTAATATAACACTGACAAGATTTTCTTAATATGTTCGTTTTTTTCCGTTTCGACAAGTTGCAGTTCAGTCGTTCGGTCGTACAGTTAGAAATTGGTGAACAGACATATATTCTAAATGCCATATCTATATTAGTACGTATGAGAATCTTGTCATATTAATTTACCCACACGTAAAGGAGAAATATACACGTACGATAAAAATTGATTATATTAGAAATCATGAGACAACGTCGTTTCTCAAATTGCTAGTCTATATAAATAATCACATAAAATGTAGACGTTTTAGACCGCGGCAATTAATTTGAAACTCTCAATTTAAAATTATGTATAATTAATAATACTTCAAAAAATTAACGAAATTCAATTACATTAAGTACGAAGTACTTTTTGTCATTTTGTATAAAACGAAAAAAGAAAGGATGATAAAATTTGTCGCCCCCCGAAACGTCGCTACTCAAGGCCCGTGCCTATAAGACTTGTGCCTAAATACGCCGCTGGCTGTGTAGTGAAAAACGCATTAGGGGAAGATTAATGGCATGCAATTAACTTTGTTTCGATACATTTATAATTAATTTTCATCAGTTTTTTGTTTAAGCATTATACACTTTGATAATCCTCTGTTGTACCGCCTCACGATGTCTGACAGACATATAAACATAATATTATTATTATATAATACACATAATAATAATAATAATAATGTATAACACACAAACACATTTGTACATACAAGGTATTTTTTTTTACCACGAACCGGCTGTATCTCGGGAAATATAAATGGTTTTTATTGTTTTTTCATAAAATATTTACCACATTCTATTCTTTATTTGTTCAATCGTCCCTCATTCGTTATAACTACCAAACTAAAGAATATATTTTTATGAGAATTTACGCTACGTTGATAATTAAAATCGGATGAATATTTTCCGAACGTTAAAATTAAATTTAAAACACAGTGAAATATATGTGGACTGTATAGCAAATACAAATATCACTCTTGGAGATGCTTTACCAGAAATGTACAGACACTTTCCACTGAACTACGCAAGAAGCGACTCGTATGACCAAATATTTATGTAATAATTATTCGTAAAAACAGAACGTCAAAAATAAAAATGCATGTGATTTTGAAAAGGGTTTATAAATAATCCTTATATACAATTTAATAACGAATAAAAAACACCGAAATTAAATTTGTACAAAATTTTGATCGATTATAATAAAAAAAAAAAAAAACACCCTGTATATCGTATATATTGTACGTACCATCCGAAATTGCACACGCATTGTGCAAATTGTACACGGGTTAGGTGTGCAATATCATACTACATTATTATATGTATCGCGTGTTTCGGCGAATATAATAAAATATTTTTATGCGCGTTGCTTTCACGTCGCGTCGTCGGGGATACAGAAAGCAAAAAAAAAAAAAATAAAAAATAAAAAATAAAAACATTTGACCGAACGGCGTTCATTTTTTCGGTGAACAAAATATAATAACGGCGTTTGCAAAAATAATACGACGACTTCAAAGCCTCCGGACGTTTTTAATGAGGCTATATATATATATATATATATATTGCGCACGATTCGTATATAGTCGGACCGGGTGGTTTCCTTCCGCGGAAACGAGTTCATTCATTCTTTTTTTTTTTTTTTAGAAATAAAGACATTTGTACTGTTATGGACATATATTTAAGTCGTATACACAACCAAATATCCAATAGAAACTATATATATATACACATGTACGCGCCGGGAAGGAAAGACGCGCATATTATATAACTCTTTAAAAAATCGTAATCCCTCAGCGAGTTAAGCCAACAAAATATAGCTTTTTTGTTATTGTACATGTGTACAATTTTTTTTTCTACATTAAACTTTTCCATTTTTTTTTTCCTACGTCGTATTACCCACCATAAGTTTTTCATTTGCTTTACTTTAACCGTTTCGTATGGATCTAATAAAATGATCCTATTTCGCGGGTCATTTCCTAAACGTACTTTATGCTCAGTGTACCTTTATCAATCTTTATTGTTATTTTTCAGTATCGAATATAAACGTATATAGCTCCATATGTTGCTTCTTGAAGATGTGTGTCTATACGCGTTTTTACTCTACGCCGAGGTAATAAATTATTATTATGCACCTTAACAACAAAGGACCAATTACATTCGTCCTCACAGTTCATCGAATATTATACCAATACGTAGTATATATACGTAAAAATAAACCGATTCGGTGTACATATATACGATATATGTATGTATGTAGTATACTGCGCAAACGTATATTATTTTTCTTTAGTTTGAATAAATTGAATTAAAATCATTGATTACAAAGTTCGTATAAAAAAAAAAAAAATAATTTGTATATTAATATATAATGGCGAAATTTCGTTTTCAAATGGTTTTCCACGTTATAATTATAAGTATATCATTGAATTTTATATATACGTATTTGAAAATAAATAAGGATTTCAGATTTAACTAGAAAATATGGTATTTTTTACTCAACAAAGTTTATCGTTTTTAAATTCTTCCATTTGGACCATTCGTCGAGTATTTAATATCTACCACACACACAATATATAAAACCATAAAGAGTTTTTTTTTTTACAAAAACAATAATTTCTTCAAGTCTCGTGAATTGTAAGAAATGTAAATATATTCAAAAAGAACTTAAAATAGATGCGATATTGCTAAATATTTATATTCATATACTGACGACGAACATATTTCGTAAAAAAACGATTTTCTCAGCCGACATATAAAATACATTATTTAAACCTAAAAACAATTTTTTTCAAAGAAAATATTTAATCATTAAAAAAAATAAGCTATTTGGGATTTTTAAGTTTAACAATGTATACCATTAGTAGTGAAAACAAGCTTTTTTTATATACACATTTAAAAATATACTCAGTTCGTTTGTACACTTAAACATTTTTCTTCTTACACGGGAATATTTAATTAATGTTGAATGTTTCCCTTTTATCCGAATATAATTAATTTTAATTATATTTCCATAGAAATTATAAAAATAATAAGTGTAATAATATACAACAAAATTGTATATTTGTTAATGCCAAGATCAATATTTCTAAATCATTACTGAAAATGTTATTATGTAAATCAATTAAACGACATTTTATTAAGATATAAGATATTTTATTAACACGAATTTAATATTACGTGTAAATTCACTAGTGTCCCAATCATCATTGCGCACATACTTGAATATAAAGAATAATGCATTTTAGTAATTGTTGAACATGAAACTGAATATAGAATACAAACACCGAGGATTATTTTCATTCGATAGATTTCTTAATCTAGTACAGAAATATCTAAAACGATAAAGAAAACATTTAGTTTAATACTCTTTTTTTTCATTTCGCAACGGCAAATTATTGGCGCATTGTGACCAAATTATCCTCTGACCCGTATACACAGGGGCATGATAACGTTACATAGAGGGAGTTTACGAAAGAGATAAAAACTATACACACACACACACACACATATATATATATAGTTTAAAATATGATTCCATAAATGACACAAATAAAAATCGTGCCCGTAACAAAACTCACGGATCATTGAACAAAACGTTACAATTCTTATGTTATAGATAAACATATATATATACAGTTATTATTGTCATGTCTTTTGTCGGCCATTGAGCAAACATATCGCGCGCCGGACAAAGGGAAAGATACGAAAATCAACTAAAAACAAAAAATATGCTCGTGTTTTACTACCGTTATTTATATATATATATACCAAACACACAATTCTGTATAAAAATATATCAAGCGGGCGGAATAACTCGGAAATTGTGGATTTGTGTACGTTTAATATACGTCAAAAAATATATTTATTTATATTAAACGAAGTGTTGATAAATCATAATAAATTATGTTGTATGGCAGTAAAAAAACTGATTCGGGGTGGAAGGTGGAGGAGGAAAGAAAACCCATATATTTAGAAAACGTTGGAAAACCCATCGACAGTACTTTGAAAATCATTGTTTTTTTTTGTTTTTATCATAAAAATGTTCTGACGGAATTCATTATATAACATGTATGCATTTCGCGACAACCCTCCGTACGTGCGATGTACACGCGGCGCGAAATCGACCAATTAAGGGTCTCAGACTGTCGGCGTTCTCGCCTAACCATACATAATGTGTTGTATAATGCCGATCATTATTTTCCATATATGGGCTCAATCGGTAAACCATCTTCACACAGCAGCTGTTCGTTCTAAGTACGAAATATTCGCGAGCGCGGCGAACGGGATAGCGGAAGGGGCAGGGGGAATGTTCGGTTTGTCGGATGTTTCACGTACAATAATTTCCTCGCCAACCGTATCTTCGGCACCGCGGCGTATAATAATTGCATTAATATATACACAGACTATTCTAACGGCGTCGTAATATTCAGGCCCTGGCGCGCAGCGATAAATTCACCCGGTCTGTTTTTATCGTTTTACCAGTTCTTCTCCCGACCTATATATAATTGGACATATTTAACATTTTTATGGAATCGTGTTTTATTTATCCAACCTTTTTTGGCACCCTCTTCGCCGGAAAAAAAAACCCCGAAATTCACCTGAATTACCGCACTAAGTAGTTCTTCTGAGGGGCGGGCCAACTGCAGCGCAGTAGTATAACGATATCTATAATTGCATCGGATTCACAAAATAAACATGATGAATGCGCGCGTCCAGAAACGACAAAAAAAACGACAAATAATAATAATTTTTATAATAGAGTCATAAAATTCACGTTTTCTATTTAATTATTTTTAATGCAATAAATATCATAAAAGCACGTATATATTATGTGATACCGTATATATACAGATACCGTACAGAGATTTGCTAATTTAAAATAGCGGCAATAATAGAATTTACATTAACAACGACTTTAAACCAGTAAATCCTCCCGGGACAACCGTCACGTCTATATATGAATTAATTATACGTATATAAGCACAGAATAATTATTTTGAAACGGCCCAAGCGATATCGTTGAAATTTTACATAAATTCTAATTATATAATAACAATAATATGTTAATCCCTTTTTTATTTATGTAAAAATCAGGGAAGAACACATAATTATGTACAGACTTTAATTATTCACTAAATTGTAAACAATATATTAGAAACGTAAAATCGGTTGAGTCTTTAATTAGGTATATTCTGATACATTTTAGTAATAAAAAAATATCATATCGTTTAACGTATTTAAGACACATATGCAATGACGATTTTAAATGGTGACATCTGAGAATAGGTTGCAAACTATGTCGGTTCTGCTTTAAAGAAATTGTTTGTGAACGTTTTTAACACTTGAAAACTTAGAGAAAGTTAAAAAAATTCTATTAAAAATATTATACACGATATATATATAAACAGCTATTTTTTAAGAAGTAGGGCGGTAATCGAATTTTCACTCTATTTTAACAAATAGAAATATCATTATACGCATTACGTATTTATAAAAAAATACAAATAAAAGATAAAAATATAAAGTATACGTGTGTACAACAAATCCGAAATAAATTGGATTTTAGTTATTTGACTGGAGCTAGACTACAAATTTAAACACATTTGTATCATATAATCGTCATGAAACAGTATTTTTTTATTTATTTTTTTTAACCAGGTAAACTATTTTAATTTTCAAGATTATTGAGCCATAAACAAAATGAACAAAAACACTGTTGAGCGTTTCAAGCGAACGCTTGGTAATAAAGTTATCCTCAATCGAGCGACAAACGGCGATAGTTTTATGATAATCGAATACATCGCGCTAAGCAGATTAAAATTAAATCAATTTAGAGTCCCCGTGGTTTTCAATACATATTTATGAGTTGGCCAAAAAGTAAAACAAAACAAAAGTATCCATATAATGTACACCGCAATACTGCAGTATTGCATTTTATATGAATACGCAGCTCTAATAATGAGTGTTATGTGCATATAATAGGGCTGCGAATTCGTATAAAATGCATTTTTTTTTTTATTGACTGTTGACATGGCGCATTTTCTTATGGCGCATAGTTCGAATCCTACGCGTCAAAGTGTTTGAGAATATTTTAATCTTTAACGAGCGTCGTCGAGATGGCCACGCGTGTTCTGGTGAAGTCCTAGTGGAAATTTACGAGATAACGCAAAGCACAGTAAAAGATGTAACGGTCATAAATTTTCACGAAATATCCCAACGCTAAGACGCATCGCATAAACGTGTACACGACGGTACGCGCAGGCGCGCGCGACGGGCTTATAACCGCATCGGTTTCCCAAATATATCATTTCGCACAACATTTGCAACGAGCTGTACAATTTCACACTGTATATGCGGACGGTTTGTTAATTCCGTAACCCAATTCTCGGAGCGAGCTACCGAGACGGAACCGTTCGAAACGACCATAATATATTATTACATATCACATCGCGGCCAAGTGGAAAATTGCATTTAAATAATGATATATAATATTTATTAACGTTTTTTTTTTTTTTTCTTTCCGTGCCGTGCCACGCCGTACACTTATGTAACATAATATATAATAAACGTGCTGCCATATGCTCGTGTGCGCGCGCGCGCGCTTAAACCGTTAATATTTCGACGTTTTCCGCGCGGAGGTTGTTTGCCGAACGTGTCCGAAAGGCTTGACTGCAACGAAACGCGGGGGGCGATGACGGCGCACCGCCGCCGATAATGAAGCTCGGACTTTGATTATCGCCAGGTAATCCGGTGCCTCCGCCGCCTCTTTCACTCATCCGCTCCTTCACTACTTCACCACCGATAAATCACGACCGCATAATTCGTGTTTGCCTACCAGCAGCAGCGTCGCGGCCCTTTTACCATCACCGCAACAACAACAACACAACGGCCTCCTCCTCGTCTCGTCCGTCCGCGTAGTCACTACTCTTGTCCGTCGACTCCGCGCGCTCGTTATGCAAATCCCGTATCAAAAGCGCCACGGCAATATCGGTAACCGCGGCGGCGGGAGCCGCTCCGAATCAGAACGTCCCAAATCTGTTTATTACGCCTCGCAGGACAAATTCACTAGACAAATGTGTGTTTTGCATACATTATGTACACTGATTGAGTCTAGGCCGTCGTCATCGATGCACGAACGCGCGGACAAAGGGACCGAAGACAATTAAAAAATTATACACGGTTACACCGACGTAGAAAAAGTTTTAAACATCCCGCGGGTGTAGTACTCTCGTAACTTTTATCGGCGGTTTATGCCAAAATATCAGTCGACTAAAGCGTCATGAGTTTATACAAACGTATACATATTTATGAACCAGGCTGTTAGTATGTTTATTTATTTAAACCGTAATTTTAATTTGTCGGCGAAACATTCGGGACGAAAAGAATTCGTCGATATTGAACGGAACACACACATACGCATCATATAATATATATGATAGCCACACCTATACGTACGACGCGAGCTACGTTCAAAAAGCTATTTTTTTTTTTTTAAATCAAATTAACTGAACTATATCAAATATGTTGAAGTTTCGCAGCTATCCATTTTCATTTATTTGTCTTCGCACGTCAATATTTTTGGATATACATCATAAAATTATAATGAACGCGGGACGTACGAGCGTATCACAAAGGAGAGTATACGTCATTTTCTATATAGTTTTACCAATTCAATAACAAAATTATGCATTATTCATGACCTACCTCATACTAAATTGAAATCTAAATGAGAAAGTCGAAAACAGATGTGTAATAATAGTAATAGGGAAAAGGCAATGAAATAAATGTATAAAATATAACCTAAAAATTGAATAATTTATCAAATATTCGTACAGAAATGAAATATTTTTTTTTACTACTAAAATATAAAGAATGGAATTCATTTTTTTTGTTACTTTATATGTCGGTATAACGAAGAGAAAAGTGATACATTTAAAAAATATATATGCACAAAGCATGGAAATTGTTTATTCGTGAAACTCTCAATAGTTAATATACGAGTATACAACAAAAGTAACAGTCTACCATAATAATTTATTCATTTATTAATAATTAATATTAACTATATTATTATATAATAATTATTAATATTAATCATTAATAAACGAATAAATTCTTAAGGTAGACTGTTACTTTTGTTGTATACTCGTATATATATTTAACAAAGCTAAAATACATAATTGTTTTATAAATTAAAAAAACACAATTTCATTATTCAAGCGATAAATCATGTTTTGCTGAAAGTCCATTTTTCAGATTTTTAAAACCGTATAAACTTTCAATATATAATACGAATATACTATTTAAACAGAGTTTGAAATCATATTGGCATAAATAAATCGACAATATTGTACCTATGCGTATTTAGATAATATTTTGTTTATGATATGAAAATTAATTAATTAAGAGACCTATATTATATTTTTGATTACGATTAACTCATACATATATATGTATATATAATGACAAAAGTGCAGCAACGTATTTTTGTAGAATAGTTTTATATATACGAGTATAAACACGGGTTAATGCGTTATGGGACTCTGGGGGACGAAACGCGTTTGGAGTTCTAATTTAAACGTCTAACACCCTAAGGGTATCGAACAGATGAACAAATGCGGAAACTATATTCAAAAGATATGCCCGAGGTAACACTTTGCACAGAAACACAAAAAAAACACTGTCACGTCGAAGAAAATCGTTTATACATTGTCTACGTGCGTTACAGCTGTATGTTTACAATATTGTAATCGTGATCAACTTTTAAATTGGCGAATTCCATGATTTTGTTATATACACACACGCACACATAAATTAAATATATTCTACACGTACTCAAATGTAATAAAGATATAGTACCAATAAAAATATATCATTTGAAATAATCAAATTCTATAATTCATTAACATACAAATGTAATAAAAAATGTAAAAAGTAGTTATTATGCGACATTTTAATTTAAAAATATTCTATACTAAAAAATTGCACATCACACATCACATAACAATAATTATAATAGTTCTAAACTGTCACGTTTTAAAACATATATATATTCATGATAAAGTTTCACTAACATATTAAAACACATTACGACATTAAAACTTTTATTAATTGTATACAATTTTGAAAATTTTCTCATATTATTAAAAATTAATGAAAAATATTTATTCAAAACTCAGAAAACAGTTATGAAAACTTTGTTTAAATTCTATCCAAAAGACCATTACTATTACGTACGTAATGTTTTTTTTCTTTAATGTGTAAAGGTATAATCCAAAAATATAATTATCCACTCGAAAATAAATATTTAAAAATTATTAAAAGTAAAACCATTTTTTAAAGTATATATGTACAGATTATAGATAGGCGTGTATCTATAAATATATTTCACAGTAAGAATAAAAGTTATACCGCTTGCTTCATTTATTTAATAACAATTATTATTTGCACGCATAATGCAGCTCTACAGAATAAACGCGGGTTTTTTTTACGAAAGCTTTTCATCGTTTCGAAAAGAACGAAACAAATACGTTAATATGTAATAATAATCTCGTCACTATCACTGATAGAATTCGCACGGGTCTTAAAACCGAAACCACCGTGGAAAATTCTGGATGTGATGATAACGGTACATGCAAAATCTTACGCGGTGTAGTATACGACAAATAATTTAATAATAATAATAATAATAATAATAATAATAATAATACTTACGGTTGTTGTACAGCGTGCTGTCTTATAACAGAGGTCAGATGTACGGGCGGTCGGACCGTGGCAGCGCCCGGCGGGAACCGTCGTTCGGCCGTCGTCAGCCCGTAAATTTCGTCTTCTTCGCGATCGCTCAGACAGCTAGACGGCTGTACGCGGAACAAAACGAAATAAAAAAAATAAGTACAAGAACTTCGTACACACGTAAAATACACACACACACACACACACACACACACACATATATATATATTTATACACGACTATCACATAGATTTTCGTAACACGTACGCACGTCGTCGCCGGAACAGACAAAAGTTTCCCAATCAACACCGAATAGAATGGACGAAGCCACCATTCTTCTTCCTCTACGCCCGTACGTTCCTTACGTGCTCTGTCGTTTTCCTGACTCCTTTGAACATCCCTTTGTACATATATATATATATATACATAATCCCTAAGGGTTCCACTCACTTAACAACAACTACACTCAAAAGAGAGACTAGACTGATTGAAACGGTCGCTAGTTACCGATACAGCGTGTTGTATACATACTAAAATCGTTTTTTCCCTTTTTATTCGCAAATATACTGCTATGACATCATGTACGTAAGCCGATCATCCGATAAACTCTTCAAACACATACAACAGTGTACTTTGAAAACATATATACATCTATACAGAATGATTAAGTTTCTATTTAGATCGTTGTCGTACCCCGCGATTATAATTGCTTCTCTTCGTTATTCGTATACGAATTGTAATTTTATCGAAAAACAATTTGAACTAAAAACGTTCAAATAAATCTAATCGTTACGTGAAATACGTCGATGTATTTTTTTTTGTAAAATCCAATTACACTTAATATAATTTGCTCATTACGGGTTTCCAGCGATTCTCAATTATAATGATAAATCACTGAACAATGGGTTTTATAAAATTCGGCGTATTAAAAAAAATCTGGAATAAATGACTATATACAATATATCTCATTAGTAATAATGTCATACAGACTATACACATACGTCTAATCCTATTATAAGTATGAAATAAAATTTTTAACGGTTTTTTGAGGATAGAATAATCAATAGTTTATGTATAGTTAAATATATATGGAGGGTGAAAATTGTGATTTCTGTATACTCACGGAATATTTGCCGGGAGCGTACAAGTGATGAGAGTACGGATTTCCGGCTAGGTTACACGGCGACCGGGATGGCGACGAGGGTGCTAATAACGTGATTCGAGGCGATAATTCAGCCCATTCGGCAGCCCGAAGTTCGTCCAAATACTCCAAAATGTCTCGATAATGGGTGTTGTACAGATCCGCGTACCGAGACGCTAATCCTTCCAAATAACCTCGTTCGCCGTTCTGTAAAAAAAAAAAATGAAAATGAAAAAGTCATTAAAATAACCATCAACGAGGCGGGCCTATAGGGTGAATGTTAAATGTTCTCTTATAGAAAAGGGTCGTATAAATAAACGGGGAGGCTGTAGACATTTGCCCTCATCTTACTCGGCGACGCACACATATTGGTATTAAACGAACCGGACAGAGAATATTTCCAGTCTTGCAGCAGTGAATTTCAAGAGGGCCCAACCAACTCATTTTCCGGGCATTATTTATACTGCACTGCGTTATCCACTATAGGACGCCCGAGGAGGGCTCCAATAACTGTCAAATTCCGTTAAAAATCGCGATTTCCGCCGAGGAAGGAGTCGAGACGATAAAACAAATAACGAAAGCGATTTATTAGCCGGTAGGGCTATATTAAATTCATTGTATTATTTTATTTGTTATTTTTTAGCATTGTTTAAAAGAGGATAGAGGATGATCTTGTCTGATTTCGAAAATAAAAATAAAGAGTATATATATATCAAATATTCTTATAAATTATTATTGGATCTTTTATAAGCGCGTGTCAAGTACGAAATAAATCGACAACAAAATATTATGTGTCACTATGTACCATTCTGCTCGGTTACAAACTGAATCCAATTTTTCTAACATTGCAATGTACTTGTCGCGAATAAATCTACAAAAATATCACATTTAGATAATCGAATTTACTGTTTGTTAAAACACTATTTTATTGAAGGCGACAATTCACGGAGTTGAGCAAAACAAAATTAAAACACCAAGTATAATTTTCAATAAAGACTAAAAATAATGATAACGATAATATTAATTATTGTTTTTTTTAATAAATAATTTTTATCAGATATTAAAAAAGTAAATTAACGAGTATTTAATACTCTTCCTTTAGATTGAATAAATCGATATACGATACGATACGATAAATCTACAATACGCAATTGTTTGTAAATAAATATTGAATACAATTTGACACTAATTATCAAATTAATTATGTAAATGTCATATTTATTATTTAGGATTAAGCATTTTATTATAAAATCAAATAATCTCCTACTACACTATACTACACTTCGTAGTAAAACTTACATATTAATGAATGTTATACAATTTATAGTTTTTATTCCGTTATTTATAGATATAGTATTCAAGTGTACGCATTTCATAATAACAAGAAACAAATCATTATTATATCGGTTTATAAAAAATAATATATGTATTTATAACAATATTTATGAGTTCCCGCAATCTTTTTGAAATTCATAACCGGGAAATTCTCGCCGATCGAGTGTATGTATAAACATTTATTTAACATATTGAATTCATTTATAGATATTCATTTCGATTGCACACAGTGTTATACGAAATTTATAGGTTTCCCCAAGATTCAATTTGAAAAACACGAGTTAACAGACTACTGTTCAAGAGAAAGATATGTAAAAAAATTTAAAATAAAATATATATATATTTACGTATTACAAATTTATAAAAAACTTATAAATATATTATAATATTTAGTAAATGGTGTAACTGTGAGATATCGAACATAAGTATATATATAATAATATTATTGTCTAGTAATCCTAAGAGAAGTACCTCACGTGAAATATCATAAATATCACACAATACATAAAATATAAGCATACAAACACGCACACACACACACACACACACACACACACACACACACACACACACACACACACACACACACACACACACACACACACACACACACACACACACACACACACACACACACACACACACACACACACACACACACACACACACACATACACATACAAACACACACGCATATATAGGACCAGTCGACGATCTATAAAGCACACGTCCGTTCGTCAATACTTTAGACTTAACGTCATCGAATAATCCCTGCAGCAAAAATAAAATTTATATATATATATACGTAGGTCGCTATCTGCTCGTAACCGGAAAAGGTCATTCCGAGGGTATATCCGGTTATTATCTTCGGGGGGCATGCGAAGGCGACGGTTAAGGTAAGAGGGTTACGATTATTATTATTCGTTCGGTGGAAAGGAAAAGGAGTAGAAGGTAGGTACGATTATGTATATATATATATATGTGTGTGTGAGCGTGTGTATATATGTGTGTGTGTGTGTGTGTGTGTGTGTGTGTGTGTGTATACGTATATATATATATAAGATATGCTGTCGCCGCCGTCGACGATGGAAAAAAATTACTTTCGACCCGGGGACCTGACGTCTACGTGAAAAATTTCCGTTTATAATGTTCTGCCGAGAAGTCAATTTTTCATACGCCAAAACCAAGACGCGGATAGCGGGTAGCGGACGAAGAGAAATAAATAATAAAAAAATAGTACAAACGCTCAAATGGTTATTCCCCGGTAAAAATTGACGCCCCCGCAGTTATGTTTTCTAATACGCGAACTTTCACCCTTACACACCAACCACCCGACCGAACGTCATCGTCGTCATCACAACTTTTATCGTCGATCTCTTGTTTTATTTTTATTTACGCCGAAGTAAAAAAAAGAAAGTAAATAATGCGTACGTGTATACATAACCTTCTGCAAGTCGTATCGCTGTTTTCGAATGATACGACACAAGTTCGTTTCACAAATACAAACGTGGTCTTTTTTCGTGAATATATATATATATATTATACAGGTAGTAGTAAAATCTACCTACCTCGTTTATACGATTGTTCAAGAAATACATACAGAAGAACTGAAATACAACTGATTTAATACGAATCGTATATAACATCAAAACAATACACTATTTATTGATATCAAAAAATGATGGAATGTAACGAAATCTAGATACATGTTGGGAGTAACGGATTGGGATGAAAGAATCGAGAACTGTGCAAATGGAAGACAATTGCGGTTTGACATAGTTATAAGGTCAAAGTAGAAGAAAAAACTGTAACGAAAATAGAAAAAAATCATTAAAACCCTTGCATGTCGCCATGCTCTAAAACGCGAAAAGAGTTGAAAGGCAGACTTTCGACATGTTCAACCATTGATATTTGTATAAGTATGGTGTGTGTGTATGTGTAATCAATGGTCCATGGTTCAACGTAAACATCTTGAGATTTTCAATAAAATTGTTTCCATTTTACATCTTAAGACACGAAAACGTTTTCAATTACTTTTTGTGTTTCTTTTCCTCCCCCCTCCCACTTCAACTTGACTTTAAATAATACTGAGTTTATCTACTATTATAATTTAATATATTTATATTAAAATAATATTAATAGTAATAATAGTAATAACGATAATGACTGATTTCACCGATATTCAAAAAATATTAAAATTATAGGGTAAATTTAAAATCTTATATATTATTAGAATTTAATCCGCAAAAACTTTAAATAAAAAAATAAATAAATGTAATTAATTTTATACTTACAAGTTGATAATGGTAATTTATTTCAAGTTTGATAAATGTTTCAAGTAAAATTAATTCAACTAAAACCGAACAAGTAATGTGTAACCAAAATGAAATATACACGTTTTCGTAAGAAATTATGATTATATTTATTTTAACTTTTACATAATTTTGTGATTACATTTTTACATAAACAGATTAAGTTAATTTTTAACTTGAAAACTTTTAAAAACTTGTAAGTTTAGATTTTTTTAAAATTATTTCTTAGATTGGTTGATATACTACATATATCATATATAGTATAGTCATTAATTAAAAAGCAAAACATTTTTAATTTTAAACCATCGTAACACTAAGATTACATACACTTTTATAAAGACTAAACTATCTGGGAAAGTAGGAATATTAATCACTCTTTCAAAATTTATTTATAGGTTATTATACAATTAGTTAAATATAATTATTATGAGCAGATATTATGTCAAAATTTATTATGGTTTTAATAATTCACTTGTTTTAATTAACAAGAAGACCGATACATATTTAGAGACTTTCGTTATTGTAAATAATTCATTTTCAAAATATATTACATTATAATTTCTTTTTGGAGTTTAAATAACTATCGGTTACCACGATGAAACAAAATTAAAATTCTTATGAAAACTATAAAAACCATGACGAAATGTAGAATAATACTATATAATCAACTTAATACAAAAAATTAATATCACCAACATTTAAAAAATTAAAGAATAATAACGAGATGACAAACTTTAAAAATTTGCATGTAAAATGATATATTGTTAAAAAAAAACAGACGATTTCAGCTTTTTTCTTCCTTAATGCAATCAAAGTACCCTACACACAACAAATTGAATACTTTAAAAGAAAAGAAAAGTATTAAATTACCAAACAAATATTGTATTTGTACGCCAAGAGCGAGCGGCGTCCCTATTTACAAGTAAATATTTAATACGTCTTGTTACACTTCTTCGCTACGCTATAATAATAAAATATACTACACGGAATGAAAATTGAATTAAAATTACATTTTATATTTGAAATTGAACAGTACGCGTGTACCTGTATAACCATAAAATGAAAAGTAATTAAACAATTCTTTTTCTATGCCAAACATTATAACAAACAAAAATGACAATGCAATTAGATCGTATGCGACACTAAAGAAAGTAAACAATACCCATGAGCGAGTTATACCAACACCACGTAGTTACAACAAATTATTACTACTACACGCATTTAAACTTCGAAAACAACACTGAATAATTGCACATAAAAAAGAAAGTTATTTTAAAATATTTCGAAGAATACCGTACACCACGCTATACTACTAATGTATTAAATTAACACGTATAAAATTTATATCATAAAACTTAACAGAATTCAGTTTCATTAAAAAAGGTAAAAGTGTATACAACAAATAGAGTTAAAAATTTAATTCAAATTTTAAGTATACAATAAAATGTGTATAAATAATATTATGTTATATGAATTTGAAATAGATACTAAACATTTTTCTAGATTAAGTTATTAAACATGAAGTAATCATTCTTTTTTACCTCATAACATATAATGTATGTTGTATAAAAAAGTAAATAGTCGAACTACATGCACGTCTATATAATTTATTTATTTTTGTTGAGTGAATATTACGAAATAACCTTATAATCCTATAATAACTAGCCAGTAACAGTGACACACCGATTTTTTTTTATCACGCAATATGGCAAACTTAACATTTCAGCAAATGAAAAACTGAAATAAAAAATTGATTAAATAAAAAAAATATGAACATATTACTAACACTTTAAGTAATTTTTTCCATATCATAATATTTCAAAACGTTAGTACTTAAAATAATTGTGTTTTACTCTGACATAACGATTTATAAAAATATAATACGACAATGGGTCACAGAAAATACCTCCAAACGTGGCAACGAGTCAATTTATATACTGTAACATATTAATAAACGACAGTTAGACGTTTATTGTGTGTGTGTGTTATGCGAGATAAAAGGTCGGCGTATAGGTGATTTTTTTTAAACTATCGAAGAACCAACTACGTTAGTTATGAAAAATAGAAAAAACTATTGAACGACGAATAAATCCTTAAGCTCTTAATAATTACATTAATCTCAGTGAAAAGTAAAATACTCGTTTCGATCAATCAAGAAACTTCAACAATTCACTGATGATAAACAGTCATTGCGGCAGTCTGTGCATAATTGGCAACGGTTTTACAATTTTACATTAACCAAAAAATAAAACCATATATAAAGTGTTTCAGCGTTTAATAATGTTAACGCAGTGACTAATGTCGTTTTTTTCATCCTAGAGAGAATGGAGCAAAAAAAAGATGTCAGAAAACTCTGTACCAAGTGCTGTAGCAGCATATTGTACCTATTAACAAACAACAACAAAAATAAACATAAATCCGTACTGTTTCCGGAAAAATAGGACCCTTTCTTGAAAACGGACGAAGAAAGAAAGAGATAGAGAGAGAGAGAGAGAAGGGACCCTGTTGAAATTAAGTGGATATTTTCAGTCTGGCGGCAATAAACGACTTTGGCGGCGACTTCAAGCACACACAGTCATCAGCACAAAAGTTTTTAGGGGCCCGAAGTTCGGACTGGGGTTTATTCACCACTCGCGCCGATATTAACTTGAATTCTAGTCTATGTGTGAATGTACAGAAATAGAAAGAGAGAGAGAGAGAGAGAAACAAAGGTTGGTGGTAAAAGAACCCCATTAAAAGTTGTAATAACACCCAAGCTGAACAACAAAGCTGTACCGTGTTTAGTTTAGATACGTCGTTGACATGCCTTATTCTTTAATAATCATAAAAAAAATGTCCGTTATAAAAAACAATAAACATGAATAAAGCCTGTGACTTGCAAATATAAAAGTCTCTTGGATAAATTTACACCGATAACATTTTATTTATCTCTATTTCTCGAAACATTTAATTTTACGAAATAGCGACATTATTTCTAACTCGTGATATTTTACATTTACAGCGAAAAAATATTTAAACACGCCGTTTTCCGTTATACACACCTATTATTTTAATTTTCACGTTTATAATAGTTATTGAAATAATACTTCAGAGACAAAATGTAATATCCATCTTAAAACAATCTAAGTTTAGTTTACAATTTTGGGAGTAATATAACATTTTTTTTTAATTTAAAAAAATATATATTATTTCGAAATTTAAATATTTGATAGTATTCTATCTGTTAATTTTTACAACTCAAAGTATCCACAGAATTACTTTACACTTTATATAAATCTAAAACGTTAAAAGAAATATATAAATTTACCTCCGACTCACGTAGACCAATTTCTACTCTTAGTGATTTGGATAGTTATAACCAATACGTGTATATATATATATATATATGATATAATAAATCATTTCAGAATAATTTTAGAATATAATATAAACGAATAAAAATCAATATATGATAATTATATTTCCATTTTGAGATTTTCAAAATTATGTATCGAAAAAACATTTAGTTACATAAATATACGATATATAGAAAATTAAGATTCATTAATAAAATATGAATGAACAACGGCAACGATAAATTACTTAGAACAAACTGTCAATTATACTCTAAATATTTTATTTTTTTACTACTATTATAATAACCATATTTTATGTCGCCTATCTTTATTGTAATATATTTTAATGGTTGACAGCTTAGAATAATGAAAACTTTTCTTTTAAACCGTAATTTATCTACCCAGTATTTGTTTAGTTTATACGACGCATTGGATTATGTGGACGTATACGTAACTGCAGAATAAATATATGCCTATATGATTATATACATTATAAAATTATTTTTTGCCGAGTGGTAGACGTATTATACGCTCAACATTAAGACGAATCATCAACATATTATACCCGTATACTATATTGAATACGATGACAAATACTTAATGATAAAAAATACTCGTGGCAACGCAGAATGAAAAAGTGCCAATCGAATGCAAGTGTCTTAATGGAATGCGTCAATAATGGTCGTGACTGTAGAGGCTAGTTACATAATAATTATATACGTACACAGGGGCACCAACAGTCAAGATTACATTGTATATACGTATATACACGTATTATTCGATATAGAAAACCCCCGGAAATTCTAGAAACGAATATTTGTATGACCGACAATCGGGTAAAACGTCTTAAAACGCAGTATCGCGAGCTACGCGGTCAAGTGGCGTGGCCTTCCTCTCTTTTCTTTTGTGTCCGGATAATGAAACGTAGTAGAGCTCTTGGATTTTCATTAGAGAAAAAAAATCTCTTGGTCTTTTGAAAGACTCGGAAACACGAGTGGATTTATCTGCGAAATCTGACAAAGTATCTACCTACCTAACGCGGTGAGATAAAGATGAAAAAACGTGTTCACCGTGGCAATTCACTGGAACTATATTAATTTTTTATCTTAATGAAATATTTTATAAGCAGAACTTGTATTTTTGAGTCAGTTATTTACGCAAGTCATAAACTACGCAAATAGTTTAATTAGTTTTCAATACATATAGATATATACATTTTATTCGTGTGTTGGTATAATAAATTTCTACGTTCTATAAAATAATATTTTTACGTTAATTTGAATATGTTAATTTTTCGTCCCTTTTCGTATTTTTAAAATCACGCAAATTATATATATACATATAACATATTGTGAAAATACTGCAAAAGTAGATTTAAATGTACAAACGATAAATAAATACCAATAAAAAATGTACACCAAGGGTCAACTATCGTAGTGAACGAGATTTTACTTTTAAACAGAGAAACGCCATTTTCGTGTTAATTTAGGCGAAAAAAAAAGAATAGCGAAAAGAGAAAAGGGACACGTCTCGTTTTTCAAATTGACAAATATCGGATTCATGACCAGAAGAACAATCGAAATTCAGTATAAGGGAGGACACATTGCATCGTTTATAAATCTGGTGGTGTTGTCGGACGACAGGTCACGTAGTCCCATACTAAATTTCCCTATGCGTCCCTTTTACTAATATATATATATACACAAGTATATATATTTCTACTCTGTTGCTGGACACTGTCTATGTACAATAATATAAAGTAGGTAAGTTATTTTTCAAAAATAGAATAATAAAAGGATTTCGTGCAGTTATATGTATATATAGATATATATATAGATAGACACATACATGCAACAAACGCAACACTATTTCCAGACGAATTCGATAAAACAATTTAATCGAAACGCGCAAACGACTATCTATTGATGGTTTTCATTTGGTCTAATCTTAAATCTTGATGAAAATTAAGAAGACACAAAAATAACCCTAAACGCATCATAGGATCAAGAAAACAAAACGCAAAATCTATTGTGATTATTAATAGTACTTTACACGCACACAATAACTTGCCAAAAATAATTTTGCTGCATAAAAGTGCACAAATACACATATGTCAAACCTAGAGTCGGTATAAAGTGTTAAATATTCACAAAGAAAATAAGAACCCATCGAGGTTCTCAATATTGAACATTTATAAATTTATCAGTTTGTGGCTTAGGAATGCATCATAGACGCCATTAATACTTTAAAGCGTGCCCCACGCCATTTTTATCCCTCCGGAAGACCTTTTTTTAAATTGAAAGGGCTTTGTACCACAGAAAACCTTTATACAATAAATCAGAGAGCAATGGAAAATCCCTTTTACGATTCCCCAGCGACAAAAAATAGAAAAAATACCAAAGAACACTTCAAAAAAAAAAAAAAAAAAGAGACTCGAGTACCGTGTGGTATCTAAAGCACGTAGTTTTAGCACTCCACGTGCAAGTCATGTCCACCAAACGTTTAACAGTTTTTGCTTTTTATCTTAACTTTGCTATCACAAGTACAACAAATCACAAACACGAAAAATGATAAAAAAATACACTTAGGTGGTACCTAATATACTAATTATTTTTTACAGTGCTAATAATACAACTTAACCGTACTTTAATCCACGTTTTCAATTAAATCCGTGTAGTGGTCACACAAAATTATTAAAAAATGATGAATGATTATATTATCATGTGTATATAAATAATAATTAGTAAAAAAAAAAAATATAAAAACTGATGTGCCGACATTTAAATTTGTTCATACACAAAACGAGTTATATGTTTATAATATAATAATAATAATAATACGATGGTATATATATGCTACAGCACAATAAAGACGCGGAATTAAGTTTATAAAACAACTTTCGTAATATTGGTTAGGTCTGTTAAAATGAGAAAACCAAATCCAATTAAAATAAAAATAGTCGCGAGTATTTTATTATCGTATTTTAGTATATATATATAATATATACATATTGTAAGTTTGCGTAGCAACTCATATAAAGTTTATAAAGTAATTTGATGATATCTAAATGAATAACAGAACTCGGAATGACGAAGAATTTTTTTTCGATATTTGTTGCTCGACAGTATATTTTTCCTTTATGAATGCAATTCAATTTATTCAAGATGGTTGATAATAAAAAACGAAAAAGATAATAACAACATACTATGGGCGTAGTTTAAAAGAAGAAACTTTATCATTCTTACGTAGAACACTGCGTGGATACTAACCCCGTTGTAAAAATGTATTGTAAACACACACACAAGCACGTTTCATTTTGATTTGGCTCGAGACGCAGGAGAGTAAATCCGTGTTGACACAACCGTTCACAACTTAGCGCGGAGGGTGTAATCAAGTTTGAAGACTCCGAGGCGGCGCGGCACGGCGCAAAGTTAAAGGGACAAGTACAAGTGGATATTTATAACGAAGTTAAAGCAAAGAAGACGACGCGACCATACGGCGAACGGGCGGTATCGAGGCAATCCTAACGGAGAAGGGGTTTTTAAACTAATAAATAAGCGAATAAAAACCAGAGTGAGTGGTAGGGATGGCCAGTCGGTGTACGGAGTGAAATCGAAAAAGTCTAGTACGCCGCTGCTAATGGACTGCGGGTGAGTGCCTATCGAAAAGAAAGTTATACTCGGTCGCATTTGAATTCGTCGTACGTTCGCAATGGGAGGGAAAACAGTCGTTTCGGAACAATTCCTCTATAGGATTTACACAGGATAATGTTAGGACGGTTTCGCTTGTTGGGCGTCCAGTAGGGGGGACGCAATCGGTTTCCAAAATATTTACTATAAAAACCACTAACGCGACACAAACCATATTCCAAAATGTATTAATATATAATATATATGTTTTCATCTAATAGCAAGCAATCGTCCGGTTTACATAATTTACCAACATTACACAGTTTTTCTAGTCAGCACAGCCGATAATAGTAAAATGCGCAAATATCATGAAATTTCATTGGTTATAAATCCATACGATACGAATGAACCTACCCTTCCCAGACCCAAAGATAATGGATAACAATGATTGAAGACGATTATTATTAAACGTCACAAACTGTTATTTATTTTTTTTTTTCAAATGACGATTAAACTGAAAAACACGATTAAGATATTATCGAAGATATTACTATAACATTTTTTTTAAACTTATAATTTGTTTATTGATCCGAACATTTACATTCATCAATACACTAAATTTATAATTTTAATCTAAAAATATATTATAATATCGTCTTAATAATAACTGTTTACCAATGTTATATGTATAAAATGGTCAAAGATCAAATAAACAAAAACGCATTATTTGCGTTTACTTAAAAAAACAACAAATATAATTATATACGAGTGTGTACGTAATAAAATTATCAGATTACACATGTTAAACAAAACACGTATTCGATTTATTATTTGTCGAAAAATCATAAATACAAACACTAAAACATACAATAAATAAATACATTACATAATTCTTTTTTTTAAAACTGTGTATGTCGTAAAATAAAAGGTCTCACATTTAAACGTATTATTTACTTCACCTAATTAAAATACGATTTTTAATTCATTAAAAACTATTTATTACTGATAAATCAGTCGATGTCTAAAACAAATAACATAATATGTAAATTGATTAAAATAAATATCTTCAATGTTTAGTTTAATCACGTTTTTACATAAGAAGATTCCACTAATGATATAAATTATTTCGGTATTTTCATTTTATCATTCATATATGCAAGTTACATAATGCGTAACACGACATATTTGTAAACTAATGTTTTTGATGAGCATACTTATAACTAACTAAAAACTCTTACAGTACAGATTAAATTGAAAGCAACAAAGGCCGTGTTTCGAGGTAACATTGTAGTATATACATTTCGAAAAAAGATAAAATATATATGACCTTATTTTGTTCGCAAAGTTTAACATTTAAAATAATAAAACAAAAATAGGATTTTATAACTGTAATTGTTTCGCGATTGCAATAAGCACATAAGGCCGCCGGAACTCCCGGTACTAATTATCAACTTATACTTTACATCACAAATGTACAAACATAATATTCAAAGTTGACAAACAATTGTTATTTTTTTTTTTTTTTTTGTTATTATTTAACAGTTTCGTGAACAAGTTTAGCGATGGCCGTCTGACGACGACGCGAAACACGTCCGTTGTAATTTATACAAGTCGTTTATCACCAAGACCGTCGTCGTCGCCGTCGTCACCGCCGTGAACCCACATTAATTTTTCTACTACACACCGTCGTCGTCATATAACCGCGCACGTGTTATCCGCCTACTTTAGACGCGCTCATTGTGTTGCTTCGGCTCTTTAAAATGTCCACACACGCACATATTTCCATTGTTGGGTTACGCGCAGTTTTAATAGGGTCTCTCCCTCCCCTTGACACGCATTCAGCGCGGTAGTAGAGATAAAACGGCACCGTCGTGCCGCCGCTGTTATCGCGGCGACGTCTGAACAAACGACATATAATTTTTCGTGAAAACCTGCCCCGTCGACCATTGACGAAAAAAAAAAAAAAATATAAAATAAAACCTCATTCTTGCATTGCACAATTCGTACATATTACATTATACATAAAGAAGAGGAAAAAGTTTTCGGCCTTAAAATTGAATAAAAAGCAGAGTACGTTTCGATTACGCACACGTATAATGCACGTATATATATATACATATACTTTGTCGCTGCCGCCGCACGGCAGTATCTCACTGCCGGTGTAAACCATGACGACCCCCGGGGATTAATTTCTCAACTTTTACCGCCAGCTCGCTAACCCTCTCGCCCTCGTCTACTACTCCGCTTACCGCCCGACCGCAAAGCTGTGCGTCGACTTCAACTTTGAATAATTGATCTTTCCAAACGAGTTTAAATGTAAACGAGACGTGTGGTAAAAAAAAAAAAAAAAGAAAGAAAAAATAAACGAAATTCACCAGGTACCGTATACAATATGTTGATCACGTTTTTGTTTTCAGTTATATTTTTCTGTGTGTACACACATATGGTCTGTACGGTTTTAAATATATTTAGACATATTATTCTATTACTTATAGTGTATTGTTGAAGTACAGAGTCAAGAAACCGACGTCGTAATAAGAACGCTGCGAGAGGGGAATACGGTTTTTGTCTTTCGTGTATATTATGTTATTGTTATGAAAAACGACCAGGTGCACTCCGGATCCCACATAAAATGTTATTTCTTCTACGTACGTACCCATATGACCTAACCTGCTACGGTGTGCTGATATGGTGGCAGTGATGGCCCTCGTGTTTTTACTATTGTATATACCTATATTGTGAATCTCGAGTGAAATAAACGCGCGTTTTATTACGGAAATACAAAAATATATTTGCACTGCATTTAACTCATTTCGTCGTATATTGTGTCTATATATACATATACACGAGATATTATTATTATACGCCGACGACGAACATTTCTTTATAGACGAGAGAAACCGCACACAACTATATTTTAGTATACAGATCCCCGGATAACGGATATCCATGACTTGAAAGTGGGTACATGAAAGCAATACGAAATGAATGCGTTTATTCCATCAAACCGTGTATGACTAAGTATGCATATATAGAAGCGGTTAAAAAGATCTTTACACAAAGATGAACGAACCTTTTTCGTTTTTTTTTTTTCTAACATAGTCGAAACCCCTAAACAAATAATCGTTTTTTTTTTTGAAACAGTGCGGACACAATAAAGATAAACGTTTCTTTTTATACAAATATAAACCACTAGAAAATAATTATTGTGGATAAGAAACGAAGGTTTACTTCGAACGATGAATACACTATTTGACCGACAACCAAAATAGTATATATAACACTATAATAACTCCGTACAAGCTTATGTTTTACATTAAAATGCGGTAAACCTAACGTTTTTAATAAACTCTATTATCTATAATTTATAACATTGGAATATAGCACTCTTGGAATTTCATACTGACATTTGTTACGATTATTGTGGTAATGAATTTTAAAATAAAAAATACAACACATTTAAATCGAAATATTATCGCGCTACATTTTTCTTCAAAATGAATTCACCACCCCAACGTAATATAACGCGAAACTTTAATATTTCATTTTTCGAAATGTTATTAAATATAATTTTTATATTAAAAATAAACTATAAGTAACAACACATTATTTTCTGTTTATATTTCATAAAAATCCAATAATATTTGAACTTGGGGTTAAAATAAAATTTAAGATAAAATATATAAAACAGGTTTGGTGCTCCCTAACAATACTATTATATTACGACTTTTTGAGGAATAGAAACGTATTTATTTAAATTTAATGTTTATACGACGGATATAAAAATCACAACTCGCAAGACAATTTATATATATATATACGAAGCATAAAAATTGCATGGATTAAAAAAGAATACACGATATATATATATATATATACGCTTTGTGTGAACAATAGTAGATATATTGTTGACGAGGTACACGAAATTGTTTTTTAATTTAATAGAATAAATTACGTACGAATACGTGTTTTCGTTTATTCCCGAAAAATACGCAAAAATGAATAATATATATCACAAACTATACGGTGGTGGGGAGGAAGCGGGAGCCGGATCACAGGTATCGGTGGTGGGACTTATTAAATTACAAAATCATAAGCTGCCGCGGAGTACAGTGTGTGTGTGTGTGTTATATACACACACACGTGTACGTTGAAGTTTGCTCTCATTACGGGGGAAGTTAGGAGAAAGGCGGAAGAGGGCGCGTTTCGAACGGATGTTAAACCGAGTAGAAAAATTCCGTTCGCATTCCAAATTCATACGGGACGGAGCGAACAATAAACCGAACGCCGGGGCGCGGGGGTGCACGCGGCGCGCGAGGCCGAATTTCCCCAGAGGAAGCGCGCGCGCGCGCGCACGGTGTTCATTTCGTTCTTTGCGTTGGGGGGGGGGGGTTCACCGCGTCATTGAAACACAGTGTTTCTACTGTCTGTCGTCGTTCTTTTTGTACGCGCGCGTTACGCACCGCACCGCACCGCCGCCGCCGCAAAGTGTCCCCGGGTTCCGTGGTTCCGACGGTCGTAAATCGCGCGGGCGCGGACGGACAACAACAAAAACGAACCCCGAACAGAACAGAACAAAACGGTCGCGTCGTCCGATCAACCTGTTCGTCGCGCGTTGCCGAGAGCCGAGACCGAACGCGGCTGCTATACGGGTCGCGCGCGGACGGGACGTATACGTTATTTATACGTTGTCCCGTTTAATAAATTAACGGTCCGGACTTCCAGGGCGGCCCGGTGAACGGGGTAGGCGACGGTTTCCACCTAGCGCGGTGGTCGGTCGGGTGGGCGCGCGCGCGCGCGCACACACACACGGAGCAGCAACCCCTTCGCGAACGGCTGCCGAGAAAAGACCATCTGCCCGCGGTAATGCAGTGCGTGTACATATCGTACACGTCGTTGCCCCGTCGTACGGCCGCAGGAACGCGTGCAGACCGTAAGGCGAAGTAAAGAAAAAACGATAGTCCAGCAGAACGACGACCTTTATTTCGGGCGGACTGACTTTCGCGTACACGCAGGTTAGGCCCGTCCTCTCCACCTCGCGCGGGTTTACGATTTCATCTCCGACTATACGTGCGTGTTTATGGAAAAAAACGGATTTATTCCGAACCGATCGTCCACACGTCGCACGGTACGTACCACCACCGCGCGGCAGAGGGTACTTTTTATATTTTTATTTTTGTCGACCCTCGCCGATTTTCGACCGCGCGGAGAAGAATTATCGTATGTCACTCTGTTGCGTGTCCGGGATATCGTTTAACAGGAACTTTTTCCACAATAAAACCAATTAATTCCGCGCCCAGATTGCCGGCCGTTATTTTTCGCCAAACGAATCCAATAAATTTAATTTTTTTTCTTTCCCCCACCCCCTCCTCATTCCCGTTCGTCCGACGGGGTGCCAATGGAATTCGTAGTTTTCCCCGTGCTTAATAAGCCGGATTAATGGACAAAGTTTTCCCCTCTCCTTTCCGTTGTTTTTTATTTTTTTTTCAAGCAATCTGTCTTGCGTGTTGATAAAAATTTATACAAAACAAAAACAGAATATCCGAACAATCCAAACGACGTCTTTTGGTATTCCATTTTAATCAGAAAAACGCTCGGTGTTTCGCCATTGTCTCAAACACACAAAAAATGGAGACTTTTTTAGCACCATGTCAATCCATTCGAAATGTTAATGTTTTAGAGCACTAAAAAAAATTAATGAATGCTTTTTTTCACTCGAGACCCATTGAAAATGCGAATTTTTTTACATCTCAAGAGTTATGTTTAACCTGTCTAGGTCATGCGACATAATGGATTTTCTCGAATAAAACAGAAAAATATATACATACGTATAACCAGCCGATCCTCGAATTATGCGTGTATAAAGCAATAAAGTACATTGCGTCAGCAATCCACGGCTAAGATACTGTACTATCAACTATTTCTGGTACCCCGCAAGAGATAAATGTAGTTATGAATATTCGTTTATTATTTTTTAACGCACCAGCAGGTGCGCACCGGGCACATCGTCGACCCGATCGGATGGGGTATACGCGCAACATAAGGTGTTCAAAAACCTTTTGCACAAGTGGCTTTAAACTATATAGTGCATTCGCAATTCCTGTTCCTCCTTAATAATAATGATAATGATAATAATAATAATAATAATAATAATAATAATAATAATAATAATAATAATAATTTATAATTATACGCACCACGATGATGTATTTAAATTTTCACACATATAGGGTAGGTTACGCGGAACGCGGGGTGATTTCAAGAGCACTCGGAATTGCGTTTGACTGAGTTTATATTATAAGTGTCATTAACTATTATCTATAGGGTGGAAATATTTCTTTTGATGAAAAGCACGCACAATTCACAATAATCTTAGACCCACGACTTATAATAACAATGCGTAATTTTGATTTTATCGAAAACGTTCGAAGTTTGAATACAATTCGAGAATATTCTATCTCTTCGGATGCAGACAAGTTTAATAAAAGCCAACCAACTGATACAGCTATAAGATGCTAAAACGTATATTATAAATATATATTTTATATGCGTTCATTTGTATATAACAACCTAGTTTTTTTAATAAAATTCCGTCTATTGACAGATAAATAAGTCGATATATTAATATACAATTTAATAATCTAAGAGATCAAATAACAATTATGTATGTAAGAGATATACATTTTAAAACAAAATATTATACCGCTCCATACTCGGAAATACTGGATCCGTGTGAAATGATGCGTTCTTAATACTAATGTGTTGTGTGTAGTATGGATGATGTGCATTTTACTGTAAATGTGTTTGATGTGTATTTTCAAATAAATAAAAGACTTACTGAGAGTCATAATTTCTATTAAGAAAATTAAAACATTGAATAAACATTAAAAAATAACAATTGAGATCTACCGAGTAAACATTTTTATATCGAACATAGTGTAAAAACGGCTTACGTGGCATTTTTATTATATTCTATCTAAACATATTATATTATTGGCCCAAAATAAATCATTTACAATAAAGCCAAATATTTCATCTGAAAGTATTCTTCATTTTAAAGGAATAAATTATCATGAAAATAACCTACTTATAAAACCATATTTAGTACACACGCTACTACGTCATTCCTAATCAAATCATACGCTCGATACTGATTGTGAGTATTTGATATTAAAAACGTTTAATGATAGGTACACATAAAAAAAATTCTATAAAACATGGTATACATATAATATTAAATTTTCATTGTTTAGATTTACAGTTCAAAGGATTTCGTTAAAAAAACAAACGCGATTGTGTTTTTAAATATATTGTAATCCAATAAAGAATACCTATTGTTCTTCCTAATAAAGCATACAAATTAAATCGTTAATTTCAAAAAAATAATATACACACACACACACGTCCCATTTTCATATTAGTCGCGTTTGTATATTATTATTATTATTATTATTATTATTATTATGGTACATTATGCGTCCTGTAATGAGGGTTGCTGCTGCTGGCGAATGAGCAGTTTGCGAAATTTCCCAGCAGAAATATTATTACCGACGGCGGCGACGGCAAAAAGACCCCTTCCCACCCGTCACCGACCGTTCACGGCACCACAGTACCTTTCCAATTATACGCACAAGGGGTTGTCTTGATTAGCTCCCATCATCCGAGGACCTGTGCCCAGGCCAGCCTCTTTCCCGTTGGTCCACTCGCTACGCACACGAACCACCTCCGAAACAAGTTTAATATAATAATATATAATATATTTGGTTATAATATTCAACGTGCAGTTGAAATTTATGTTCGCACAATTTATTTTTGTCTACACCGACAAAAATACAAACGAGGGTAGGAGACGAATGTGCGCAAGGGTCGTGATGGAGGTGAGTCGAAGGGGGGCGTTCGTTTTGTAAATAATGTAAATATCTGACAGTTTACGTGACGAACGATCGTCGAGTTGGTGGAGGGTGACGGCACGACGCGACGCTACAACGCGAAGTGTTGGGATTAATTTTTACGATTCCCGTATGCGCCAGGGTCAAATTTATCAGCAGACCCCCGGAATACTATCGTCGAATAATAATTTTGTTTCTGTTAGCTTTTGCTGTTACACTATTGCTGCCACCGCCCTCGCCCAATCTCCCCGGAGACCCTAAGCTGTCATTTGTGAAGTTTACGTGCCTAGAGTCGAAGATTAGTTTACTCGTGTGCAGTACAAATATAACCCTCATGTCATATTCCTGCTCTTTTTCTTTCTTCTGTTTTATTCTCTTTTTATTTATTTATTTATTTTTTTTTTGCGCTATTGGAGCCCAAAATATGAAGGGATCTGTTAATTGGCCCTTCTGGTGGCGATCTCGGAGTTGATTAGATATTATCGAGAAAAATCGACATCTCTGACGATACGTGTCCTAAATATTAAATATTTCGTTCGTTTTTACGTTAAATTCACCTATATAGTAGTAGACTTTCGAATGATTCTATATGTTTCAATCATTACAAAATATTTCGTTACAAGACGAATATTACCATAACCAAAATAATTGTATATATTATTAGAATAATTATTTAATATTATATCCGGATTCAGGTGATATTTTTAAACAAAAATATAACTATCAAATATCATTGTACCAATTTTTCCAATATTTTGAAAATAATACTAAAATTACACAATAAACATTGTTTTTAATTAATCTTATCACGAAAAATTAGATTACTCTAATCACTATAACAAATCACTTATCAATAAAAAACTCTTTAAATCTTCATTATATGATTAAAATAAGTTGATCTGCCTATATCACATAATTGTTAAATAAATTTAATCGAAAATCTGTAAACAAAATACTTTTAGCTATTTATATCAAAAAGTCCTATTACAAGATTAAAATGTGTAAGTAATTGAATTAACCAAACGATTATATTCCAGTAGAGTAAATACATTTAAAAACGTCTAGTTTTCGTTTGTCTACGATATTTACAAAATTTTAATCACTTAAATATCTAACAATACATTTAATTAGCAAAGCCATTCGCCGCAAACTATTATTTACCAACAATGGCATAAAAGAGATGCGAGTTAAATAAAAAAGTTTACTCCAGTCCAAAATCCTAAAACAATCGTCATTTTTTTTTTTAATGTGATAATAATTGTTTTATCATAAGGGAGTGCTTTTGTCTTTAAAGACAAAATACATTTTACAATAAAATCGTCTGGCAACCAACTTACCAGACCAACAAGATTAACAAAGGATATTGTTCAACTACTACTCAACGGTTTTCTATGCTAAAATATGTAACATGGATTTTTTTAAGTAATGATACTATATTTATATGTTAACTTTCAAAAATATAATTTTAAATAATACAAATTAAAATACACATTATATATTTCTGTCTAGTGTCTACTTTATAGACTCTACCCGACGATTTACAACATTTAGATACAATGTATTGTAAACTACAATACTCAATGAATTTACTTTCGAAAAATTAATTATGTAATCTAATAATAAATTACACTTTATTATTTTATAAAAATTAAATAACTGAATAAACCACGTATACCATACAATTTTTAAGTTCCTAAAATGTTATTGGTATTCAAATTACATTATTAACATAATCAAATTTTGTATTTTAAAATAAATTGATTTATTTGTAGCATTTAGAAATACACAATTTAATAAGAAAAATATATGTATAAAATCTATTTAATATACATATATACAACAACTTTCTATTAAGTACCATTAAAATATTTTAAATATTGAATTAATATATGTGGAAATAAAAAAGTATATAATCAATAGTATCTACCTAAATAATTGAATTGCGATATAAGAATGCAATCATGTTAGTATAAATTATAATAAGATACCTAACTAATTACTTATAAACGTTATCTTAATAACCCATTTTTTATTCACATAACTACATTTAGGTACAAGGTTCAAATAATTTCAAAACCAAAATATATGCTCCAAAACAATAGTTAAGTAAATGAGTTAATGTTTTGGTCAATGTGTACGTGTAATGACTAATGAGTATATTGAAGAGATAATTAGTTTTGATTTTTCTAGAATATTATTAATTAATAACGTTGACGAAACAGAACATTCGTGGTTTTCGTTGGATAAAACTTAAGTAAGCCCGTACTTATGCGCATTGTGCGAACGAGCAGTTTGGACGATTTTCTCTTTAGTTTGGTACTGAATTTCTCGAAGCGTGTAAAGGCTTAAAGACCAAAGCAGAGCTATCTTGACACTATCAGCGCTCCGAGAAAGCCGGAAGGGACAGGCTTCCGATAAGAGGTTCCGGGATTTATGTCCGACCCTTTAGCGTGAATACATTAAAACCCACCCAATGCCGTCAGATTAATTGTCTAGTCTTCCCATGATACGTACACAATATAATATATCGCATGCAGACACTCTTCTTACATTTTTTATTGGGTACAAAAAGTAAAAAAAGAATGGAATAACGATAGGCAATTTATACGTTTCCAAATACCTCAAACAATCCCGAACGTTTTAAAATTATTTTTTTAACTTCAATAGCGATCTTTTATAAATCTTTTATTACCTACAATAATAATTCACTACGTAGTTATAATTTTAAAAAGTTTATCGACAATTTAAATAAGGATGATTTTTAAAAATCAAATGACATTAACAGTACGTTACAAATGTATACTAGAACGCATACAATTATCGTTGGCAGAACATTATGCACAAAGTTCGCGACAAGTTTGGGTCGATGAACATGTGACGCGTTGCTATACGCACTGTCAAAACAAAACACGACTTAACGATAAGTCTAAGTCTAGCACAAACACACACGCAATAGTATGTTTAATTTGATGAAATTAACAAGACCAAATACATATCCTTTTGACATCAGGTAAATTATTATACATATATACAGTATATGCTCATTGTTCATATCAAATTTACATATGTGCACGCATACGTAATATACAACATTATAAATACATATTTTCAATTATTAAATTTTATTCTATTTAAGAGTGAACAATTATTGTTAACGAATTATTAAATTCGTGAATATTATTGAGATACCTATAAACTTATAGATCTAAAGAATTATCTTATTCAATATATTTGTATAATAAACATAAAATTGATTTTAATTGTAATTGTTGCCTTGATTCAATTATAAATATTAAATATCGAATTCCCTTATTCAATGGAATTAAAACACATATCATTAATAGGTATATATATATATTATATATACTATAGATATAATACATTAAATATAAAATATAAACAATAGATATAATGTGGAAAATATAAACTTTTAAAGAATTTTGATTAAATCAATCTACAACTACTGAAATAGCCATGATTAAACATCATCATAAACATAATTTGATTTAATACGCGAAAAGTATAGTACAAATATATGTTCTATTTGAGATTTGAAAGCAAAGAAATCGAGAAAAAATCACAAAAGTGCCCTTAAGTGGTCTTAGCAAGTGCGCCAAAATCCTGGTCTTTTTAATCGAAATCTTCGAAAAACCCATTCCATGAACCCATTTCGATCGAATTTCATTCAATTCATGAAAATTTATCTGAGTTTGCAAAACTTTTTTTTTTAATCAGTGAAAAAACGACTTCCAATTTAGTGTAATGGTTATTACAATTGAACCCATCAATATAAATGTATACATTATGAACACGAATGAAATATATTAACAAAAGGTTTTTTAAACTATAAACACAAACGTGTTTGTAAATAAGTAAATCAGTAGGTTAATTTTAAATCAAATTAATTCAAAACAAATTATAGATAATTAGATTTGGCAATCTAAATAATAAAATTGTTAAAGTATTTAAAAAAATGTAACAATAAAACCTTATTACACATAAAACATTTGATTTTGTTTCTCAATAAAGTTTAAAAAAAAAAATCCAAATCAATTGTTTCCACAAAAACAAGTTAGCTGTTTATTTTTTAAAAAACATTTTTAGTGCGTTAATATCTAAATTTGTTATTTCACCTAATACACTTATATATTATATATTATATATTTATAAATTTCTTTTAAATGTTTTTTTATTTAAATTAAATCTTATTGCTAATATATATACATAAACTATTATATATATTACATACGTTTGTATATGATTTAAATACATTAAAAAACGTTAAATTTTAGGTTTTTTTTAAATATACTTGCAATAACATTTTTAACGCACATGAAACTATGAGAATTCGTAAAATATGTATACCAATATGATGTTCGTTTTATTGTAAGTTTAAGGTTTATTATTTTAATATTAATACCTATTATTATACATTACTAAAATTCAGTTTTCTCCTATTAAAAACTAATTCAAATTTTCCAATACTACGTAATATAAGTATATAAAAGATATTGTTATCTGTATAGAAATGACAAACGTTACATTTTTAATAATTCTAATTTGAAAAATAATAATGATAATACAAAGCACAAATAAACGGAATATAATAAAATCCCCAAACCTAAACTATAAATATTTCTCTATTTTTAACTGAAATTATTCAATCGTAAAAATTACTTTGTCTGAGCGTTGTCAAAAATGGAAATTTCAAAATAAATGTTCGTTACTTATTAATTTGTTATACATTATTAACAAAACACTAGTGCAATAATTTTAAACATTTACTTATATAAAAATATCTACCTCACAACAATATAAATAATTATGATAATATGCGTGTAAATTATACATAAATACTGCAGACACTATCGTACTCTATCTATGCGCCTACATTGATTTGACGGTAGTATTTTTAGATTTCGTAACAAGTTTATTAATATGAAATAAAGAATTATGGACGTGCAATTGACATAATCTATCAATGATGGGTATTACCATACTCATGGTAGGTATACGTGTTTAATTTATGATTAGATATTATGTCTATGATTATAAAACATAATATTTTACATAATTTGAATTTATTTTATTGATAAACTCCTACAACATATTGTTCATAATAATAAATATCAAAACGCTAATCTCAATTATTATCACAAATAAAAATATAAAATCCCAATTATTTAAATTAAAATCTTATCAAAACTAAAATTATTCTTAAACTATTTAATATTATTAAAACATGTAATTTAAGACTTTGTTTACTGTGTAATAATTTTAAAACAAAAATATTTATTATAATAAAATACAAAAAACGAAATCAATTAGCCATAGATATTTTTTTAATACGATTAAAAACATAAACTGTAAAATAATTACAACAAACTCAAGTATACATTAGAATACTGCAAATTTTAAATAAGTTGACAATAAGTAATACTAAAAGATTTTTGCGAAAACATTAAAGTATTTTCTACTGTATTGCTTGGAAAACAGTTTAATTTTTTAAGTACAAAACTACTCAAAGTCTAAATAAAAAAAAGTATAAAACTATTATTAAGTTCAAATTTGTACGAATAAAACACATTTAGAACTAATTTTCTCATTAACATATTTGTCTCTGTGAAAAAAAAATCTTATTTTATAAGCCTTAATCCGTTGTAAGCAGTTTAATTATTTCAAGCACCCAAAACTCTAAACGCCTGCACATTAATTTTGAGAATATTGTACTGCTTCTATCGATGTACTAGATTTGTATTTATATCAACACGTTGAACATAAATAGAACTACAGTTTACAAATTTGTTTATCGTTAACTAAATTAAATTTCTTAAAAAATGAGTATCCGCGTAAATATTTATTAAGCCGAATTCGACGCCGAACTCAGAAGCTAACTACTCGCCGTGTAGATGACGCCTGTCAATAAAGATTGCGATGGAAAAATGAATCACACAAATCGGAGCTTATTTGCATGATATTTGACAGTGCAGATGTCGCTACACCGCCGGAGAGAGCGCATCAACTATTCCATTATGAAAAGGCAATTTATCCATTATTTTTATTCACTTGCAATCGATAAGTTCAATCTGTCTCGGGTCTCGACTCTCGTAAAATATAAACAGCGTTTCCCGGATGGAGAGACTGACTTTTTTGACAAGAAAATAATAAAACATCGTCGGCAACGCGCGAGATGAAATTTATCGTTATTTAAAAACCATTTTACACTGCGACAAGACGAATCCGCGATAATAGACGGACGAAAATAATAATAATAATAACAATAAAAACAATTAACAACGAACAGTTTACGCTATACGCATAAATAAATAAACGGTAGAATGTACGCGTGTATCATCATTATTATTATAGACGTAAATACACATAACGCTCGTATTAATTATTTATATCGGAAAACAAGTTCCCAAAGATGGTCAAAAGTCTACACGCTCATATATGATATTATAAGTCGTAGAGGGGACGACGTAACAATATTACTTATTACGTACGACGTACGTCGCGATTTTCTTCGAAACCGCTCCGATTAACAGCTTCCTTTTCACAAGCGATGTGGATTGTGTTCAATAGATAAAAAAAGCCGACAGACTGGTTTTCGAGACCCGTGTTCGGGGGACGGGCAATTAGTCACTAATACAGTGGAATTAACAGGTGAACGAAAATAATAATAATAATAATAATAACCCATTGATAATTTAATACGCATAATTAACCGTTATCGGAATTCTCGATCTCTCTACACAACGATATGCATTCGGAAATCAACGAAAAGAGTTCAACAGAAATCTAACCGAGGCTAACTAAGTTAAGTTCAGTTCACTTTTTATCGCAATATAGTTCGAAACATAAATAATTAATGAGAATCCGCAGAATAATTATTACAACTTCGCAACATTTCCGTATCAAGAATTTATGATGTTCCGCACAATACAAATCGTGACCTATCAGCTATATAATAAACTATAATTATGAAGTCTTTTTCTTTGTTGTTCATTCTGTTAAGCTAACCAAAAATGTACGTACGTTATTACTGTATCAAAACAAAATGTCTAAGGAATCCATTATGAACAAGAATGTATTATTAAGAACGGCGCCAGTGGTAAATAAGTGACAAAATAAAAGGGTAGAACCAGACAAACACGTTTTAAGATTTCGACTGATAAAATAACGCAATAATTCACGACAATCGACAAGCGAATGAAAAAAAATCAAACAAAATCATCCCTTTTAATAAAATCGTAATATTACATTTTGTATCTTCTTGCAATTTTAATTAACAAAATAATTAATATTTAAAAAATAACAATAGGACAACAGTTGTATCGTAAAACTTGATTGCATAAATTATTTATAGAATAAATTATATTTTCAGTTGTGTAGATAATAAAGAAAAGACGTATTTTTAATTTGTATACCGCAGTGCATAGAATGTTATAAAAAAAAGAAAAGCTTCTTCTAGTCAGTAGTTCTAGAATCCCTGAATCGTTTAGATAATTACTGATAGTAGTGACAGTTTAATTACCGTTTAAAAGCAGCTAGTTTTCGGGAAAAAAAACTAATTCTATAAAATACAATAGTGAAACCTAAACAATTACAACGCCATTTCGTAACGTGTTTACTGCGTAATATTTACCTAATGTAAAATGTACACTATTACACTTTATATATTTATAATTTTAAACAGTTGGAATTCAATGATATTTGAATAATTTCAATAACCTACTTGGTAATATAAAATAAAATATAACAAATTTTAGACGACCTTAGATTGACAAATAATAATATAATTACGAATATTGTACACCGTAAAAATTAAACTGGCGAACTAAGATTAAAATGTTTTTTCCTAGTTAATAAAAAAACTAGATACTTTTAATAATCTACTAAAATCATAAGACAAAAATAACAGTAAAGTAGGTATATTTATTATTTATAAAATATGAACTAAAATCATATTATCTTATTTTTGTAATAGGTATTTTATTTTAATTCTAAAATAAATTCTCGGAAAAATGTAATTGTTAAATCCCGTAATGAAATTGTAAACACAAAGAAAAAAGTTCAATAGTAATAATAATTATTATTTTAAATATTCAATATTTAGGCCTTCGACTTGTTCTTTTGTTGGGTTAACAATATCTGAGCAGTAAAAATGTTCATAGAGTTATCTAGTGGGTACCTCTCTTATAAATCTATTCGAAATAAAACACATATGGTATTTTAGAGAAGTAATGTTTCGATTTTCCAAATGTTTTGAAAAAGTGTTAGAAATTAATAACAACAACAAAAAACGGTCAAAACATATGAAATTCTTCTTTTTTTTTTTGGTAAAGTGAACTTGGCTCCAATCATGTTTCACATAGGATTTCAATCAAAAATAATAATACACACCAAATCAATTTAAAGCGAACAAATTGAAGACAAGACAAAAATTTAGCACTAAAACCACATGTCTTTCCAAATATACATATATTTTAAATAAATAAATTAAATCGTCATAAACTACACAGTTTGCAATTAGCCGATCTACCTAATGAATAAGAACAAAATTGTATTTTTAATATACACATATTTTTAAATAACTAAATGATTAAAAACAATATTTTTTCCCCTCGACTTCCCGCCGTTTTTTTCTATTGAGAACTTCAAGTACATAATATCGAGCAAATATGAGTGCAGTTGTTCAATTGTTGTTTTCAAGTACCAACAAATTTTACTTTTTTCCTATTCCTGTTACTTTTATAGTTTTATATTTAAACTGTAACAATTTAAAAAAGTTTTCTTGAATAAAAAAACCTACTTGTAATTTCTGTACATTTAATTTCATGAATAGTATACCATTACAACATCACAAATAGCATAAGCCATTAATAAACCATTAATGAACTAAATTTTTAGCACCTTAATAGCCATGTCAGTTAAAAGAAATTGTATCATACGCCATTAATTATTGCTATTGAATTCAAACCGAGGACACAAGGCACCTAATTTATCGAAAAACTTCTTTGGACAGTTACATACTCACAAAAACTAAAAAAATACAAATGATAAATTACAACCAATTCATGGGTTGTAAATTATAATTGCTAAATGTTTTTCAAACAAATGTCCATAACAGGCAGTATCGGACCAGATAAACATTTTCCTATAACTATGCTAACTGGACATACTCTAAAACGAGTGTCGTATGTGCATGTTAAACAGAACATACTGACTGCATTATAAAATATGAACATAACTGTAATCTTTTAGAAACCAACGTATCGTTCAACAGTCTAACCGATGACAAATCGTCTCGACAAAGGAATCACTAAGTCAACACATTACATAATAATAATAATATAACAAACAAAACTATTTTACCTGAGTGGTGTACGGTTGAGAGCTGAGTCGGATGCCGTCATGCAGTAGTTTATCCTTAAGCAGCAACTTCAGCTGGAGCTTGGGTATCCTGACCAGTTCGGCCTTGCCCTCCTCGTATTCGTCGTAATGGACTTGCTGCAGCTCTTGCGTGCTGCTGCCGGACGAGTGGCCGGGGCTGGGCGAACACTGTTTGGCGGCCGCGTACTTGCACTCCTCCTGTATGGCGGCGGACTCTTCCAGCGTGAAATAGACGCTGGCGGCACCCTCCTCGCGCAGCGTGCGCACCGACAGCAACAGCCGGTTCCGGTGCGACGGGTTGAACACGCCGATGGCGTCCAGGTCGGGATCGCCGACCTGCTTGCATATTTCCAGATCGTCGTAGCCGTTGTCCAGGAACGAGTCGGCGTACTGGCCCAGGTGAAGGGACCGGAGCCACTCGACAACGATGTTGCTGCCGTTTTTCGCGGTCATCGGACCGTGTCGACGCGCGCGTTTTCCACTCGTCTCGTTGTTCCGGCGATGTTCCGGCGGATCAACGGCACGACGCGCACGCCACACGACGACCGTCCGGACGGGACGACTGTGCGGGACCGGAGACGAGCATCGCGTACGCGCGTTTACGGACGTTACGGTGAACTTTGCGCGGATTCTGTGCGGTTAACACTGCAGCCGAAGTGCCGATAACAACGCGTGCGGCCTAATCTCGTCCTACCGGAGGACATATTGACATTCTCCGCGCGGTACCGGCCGACACCGCGAGATGCCGCGGCCGTCGCCGACGATCCAACAACAGCCGCCGTCGCCGCCGCCGCCGCGTCGTCGGTTTGCCACCCTCTCGTCGCGGCCTACCCGTTATCGCTCGCGGCGACACGCACGTTCCCGTCGCGTCCGGTCTTGACGTGAGCCGATCCACGTGTACGCCGAACGCGCCGTCCGGGAAAACCGTCGTCCCCTGGCCTCGTTGTTTCGTATCCGGGGATTCGTCACCGCCGGATTATGTTCACGAGCTGTAGGATTGAACGCGGTTCATTCTATTTGTGCGTCTCCCCGCAAATCATTAAATATATATATATATACATATTAAATCGTTTTACGTACGCAATGGAAAACGTTGACTCCGTTTTTAAATTTTCTTTCCGTTCGATTGTCATGCACCGCGCCACCACGTTTGGCTGATAAAAAAGTTGCACCTTTTTTTTTTTTGGTTCGTCCCCGTTATTTTCAAGTTAATACTCGATAAATCCATTGTAATTATAAACTATATTTAACAGCGAACAACTAAACGGTCAATCGATCATTAAACACAAGTAACCACGAGGACAATGTAATTATTATCGTCATAAAATCATTATCATCATGGGTTTTTATTGTTGTTTTCCGTTGAAACGTATTTCCACTTACACAGCCCCGTCGTCGGTCTTCACCGTCACTCCAACGCCGGAATCCGTAAGAATACGACGTTACGAACGAGTGTTTTTCCCATTTCTGTATTTAACCGGGAGTTATCCGATATTTGGAAAAATCCAGACAAATAAATTTCCGTTCAATTGGCGACTCGCACGGTTTACAGTTGAACTACAATCACACAACTCGGTTTTTTTTTCTTCTTTTATTCCGTTCGAAAATTTATCGTGGGTGGCTCGCATTTTCCATTCAACGATCAATTTCGAAGCACCCAAAAATAATCGGCGACCGGAACGAGGACTTGCCTACGTATTTTGTCGTTAGTTTTTATCAGTCACGACGGAAATACTAATTGAACGAATTATTATAAATTGTTTTTGCTTGCTCGAAAATTCAAACTGTTCCGATTTCAACCGTGACGTGATTTTTTCCGACATTGAATATTTTAAAATGTAATTTTTTCTTTCTTTTTTATTCGTTGCTTACACAACAAAGTACACAATACTCCATAACAATAATTCATTTTTATTAATTAACAATATAAAAATATAAATATAACATGTCGTTTGTATATACGTGTCGCCCGTGTCATTTCATTTTATTATTTGAATAACTACAATGTATCTCTGCGGATTAACGAAATGTAGTATACTAATTGGTCGAACGTTAAAGCTTCTGTTAAACTGTTTATTGTCACATAGGCATAGTGAAACGATCTTGCAGACTGTTGTAATAATAAAGTTTTTATCAATTCTATACAACTCGATTTGAACGTAAAGTCTTATTCGAATCCTTTTGCGCGTCTCGAGTATTTAATTAAAACCGTAACCGATTGTTTTATATACGATTTGAAGAGCCTTCCGTTAGTATTTGGTTAGAAAACTGTTTCAAATTGATGATGAGTTAGTTGAGTTTCAACCAAATATATATATTGTTATTTCAGTAAATACGTGCACCGAATGGTTAATAACAGAAATTGATTCTTGTTGATAGTGTATGTGTATATACCTATATACCCTAACAGGTCACTTTAAAAGGCCACTTTCGGGAAAACTTTTTTACAAAATTATACATTTTTTACAATACGTTAAGTTTAAACAAACGTAAACATTTCATTTCGAAATTATATCGTTAGATAAAATAAGATGCTCAAATCGTACGCAAACTATTTTAACTTTTAATTAGTCGAACAGTTTAATACGGTATCATTACACGATTATGATTATGTTATAATAACCGTAACGTTTAATCGGTTATTATTACAAGAGTATATAAGCGTTATGCACAGATGAAAACAATACGTGTAATAACGAAATTAAAAGTTATTAATAATAGCCCAACCTATTTAATATTCAAACGTAAATCATAAACACTAATTAGTATAATATTACTATAGGCCATTGGGAATACTATAAAATCAGTTGGGTTTACTAAACAGTTAAAACTAAATAGGTATTTACATACGTTTATTAATTATTATTTTCGTTAAAAATAAAATTAATAAGTTAATGTCGATAGAGTTCTATAGTAATAGCTAAAACTAAAAAATAACGTCGGTTCAAAATGCAGTATTCGCTAAAAAAAATTATACTATTTTTTTTTTTAAAACTTTAATCTAAATATTTGAGTTGTTCGATTATTTATAACGATTTCATTATATATCAACTGAACCTATACTTAAGAGTTCACGAGCGACGTGGGCAAAATGATTTTACGTGTGATCTACCAAATTCGCATGATCTACAAAAGAGAAAATAATATAATAAAACTAGTGATGATTATTATTATTGTATTTAATTTTTTTTTTTTTTTTATATCGCACGAAGAAAATCATTAAGCATTGTTTCCTTTGACGAATAAATGTAATGTATAATAATAATTTTAATTATAAAAAAAAATTATGAAACAAAAAAATTAATTATATCAAAACGTAAAAAATGTCAATTTAATTATTGTTTTTACAATATAATAACAACAACGTCTACGTTCACGAGACTGTCAGTAATTAAAACCGAAAGGTAAATTTTAGTTCAATTGTATTTTCGTTCGATCGCGTGTATGTGTAATACGTATGGTATAGATCGGTGGTTCTCAACGGGGACGATATCGAATGAAGTATGCGGTGGGGGGGAGGGAGCGATGAACTTGTTTTGGGCGGTAAGGTGATGGTGAGCATATCGTTTAATGAGATGATTTGCGCCTTTGTTTCACAAGCATTACAAACATATAACGTAAGCAACCCGGCTCAGAAGCACCAAACACAACAATCCCACTGATCAACACAGTTGTTTCAAAAAATGTCAATTATGCGCTTATTTTATATTTATTATTCAATTACACACTTTTCAAGTATACTGTTTTCATTTTAAGAGAGGAGAGTTGAAAAATATTTTGCTTCTCAGGAAGGCGACAGATTTACAAAGGTTGAGAATTACTGGTATAGATCATACGAAACATTGATGTGCATAATGTTTACGCAATTGCCTAAAACGTTATGGTGTATTAATCAATAATTTATAATTATAACGTAAAACGTTAAATACTCACAAAGTTACAAATACTTTAATATTAAATATTGAATATGAGTACCTAACGAAAATTACAAATTAGCTCTTCGGGTATCTTTTGCCTATGACCTATGTCGAATGTAATTATTTTTCTGACCTATTTATCAATATTATCATTTGGTATTTGTAAATATTTAAATAATATATTGATTCGCGTAAAATAAACGTACAAATGTTACATTTATAGATGGAGGCACCTATTGTAGAAATATTTATGATATGCAAATATATGCAAAATTAAATTTTGTATTTAACTGTTATATCTTGGAATAAATGTATGGCTCACTCAGAGTTTGATTGATATGATGATTTTCTATGAATATGCAAAACCAAGAAGTTTCCCTAGGCATACATAACTATGTATAATATGGTCTTTAACAACGGTTAGCAGGATAAAAATTATACTAAATAATTTAATTTAGTGACTGGAGAACATCAAATCATTCGACCAATACATTACGGTATAAGAAACGGCCGATTTAAAAACTACAAGCCGAACAAAAAGGACAAAATCAAAAATTCGTGTGACATTTAAGATTTCACTTGCTTCATATACTTGTGTACAAATATTTACATCGCGCATATCACATAGGTTATGAATGTACTGAATATATGGCACTAATATTTTTTCCTGCCGATGTCACAACACACGTACATCGATCGAGTTTTACATTTTTACCCAAGCAAATCGTTACACGAGTAAAGAAAATCAAAAATCAAAATCAAAATACGAATACTACGAACATAACATTACGTAACATAACATGACAACCAAGCAACTACCATCTTAAGTCATTCCTTTTATTGCGCTCTATTAATAGTACGTAAGAAACATACCAAGTGGCAACTCGCATGTTTGACGTACGGTTAAATCAATGTTCGAAATAAAAAAAAAAAATCGCAATCACCAAGCTGTAATTTACTAGAAGGACTACACTAGCAAAGTAATAGACTTCATACTTATTACTTGCATGCCTGTAGAGTGTAGACTGTAATATACAATCATGACGTTGTTAAAATTGGAGACAATGAACACTGAAACGGCGAAGATAATATATTATTCTATTGTTCGTCGAAACAAACTTATGACACGAACAACGCCTCCGAAGTCTGAACCCCGTGAAATATAATTGGAAAATAAAAATATATTAAAAATGAGTATACATTTTGTCTTTTGTTGAAAAGGAAAAATTGCTGTACGAGTAAGCGAATAAATTCATAAATGTTTCAACTCGATTTCTTTAGTGAAAATAATAAATAATAGTAATCAAAACTTCAATCCGTTCGAAATCTACATTATTAATCTATTGGTATCGTTCTAATCACTGATTTGTGTACTAAATAAAAACGTACGGACAAAAAAAACGTACCACCCGTGTCCGATGATTTTCAATCTTTATAAATAACTTCATCAAACTTTTTAGTTTTTTATTCAAAAAGAGTGATAAAAATTGAAAAAAAGCACACACACACACATTATAACCGGTAAATTTTTAACTTTGTTGAACATTTCAAGCAATTAACGCAATGGTCGGCAGTGTACTCGACGTAACTAAACGGATGAATAATTGTCTAAAAAAAAAAATGTAATCAATTTTAGAATATATAAAAGTACCTCAATAAAATTATGCGTTTTTTTTTTTAGTTTTATTATACTCACTGTAGGAATGGATATAGCGAGTTTAAACTTCGAGACAGATTTATTATACCAATTATCAGTTGAATTATCGCCCCGGACTCTTCTGGAGCGCCGATTCGGCGGCACGGCGACGAAAGCTACACGCGCTGCAAGCCACGGCGAGTTCGAATTAACGGGAACAATAATATTATTATGGCGTCCCGCGTGACGGTCTGTACGTGCTCTCGATGCTCGTTGCACGAAAAACTTAGCTGTTCTCGTTGCACGAAAAACTTAGCTCCCATTTGTTTGGTGTTAATTTGTTTTGTTTTTTCATTTTTTTACGAAAATAATACGATCGAATATGAAATGACTTTTGTTTGGTTTTACAAATCACACAATGACGTTCCGTACGTCACGACTTTTTATTCATACAGGGCGGTCCGGGAAAACGGGATTTTTTGAAAGAACTCGAAAAAAAAAATTGTATTTTTACCAACTAAAATCCAGATTAAAAACGATTTTAAGGAATAAAAAAAAATATATCAACGTCTGAAAACGATGACCGTCCGAACGCAGGATATATAAACCGCACGAGTTTCAATTCCGTAACAACAAACCGTCGTTTAGACAGACTAGTTACTAGTTTTGTTCGCCGCGCTCGGGGTGAAAATAGAACACAAATATTACAATGGTCGGAGGTGTTATTGCCGAGTTTCCTATCGTGTCGATCCGCTGTTTTATTCGATACTTGTTTGAAATTGGCGGCGATATAGTTGTTTTTTTAAACGTCGAATAATTTTCAGTGTTTTATTTTTTGTATGTGTCAATAGAATAATCGATTATTGTTTCTACCAATCCCGACACTCCGCGTGATCTGCGATTAATAATTTTCAGTTTTTACGCTGGAGGGTATATTAAAAAAAAAATTTGCTGATGCCTCCTCCGCCCAGCGAAATATTTTTCTGCGGGCGGCCTTGCCGCTACGATTTACCGATAGAGGTTAGGTGGTAAATAACAGTTTTCGCGTCCCCGTGGTACCGTAGCAAAAAGCCGAAAAAACCTCGAACCAACGAGTACAATACGTGTGCGCGGACGAGTAGGGACGAGTGTACGACACGTAGGTGTGCCCGCGCGCGTTCATAAAAATCGAAAATTCGGTTTGAACGTTCCTCGAGAACATGAACCGTTTCACTCGTTATTCGACAACCTGTGTCCCCCCGCCGTCTCCGTGATGTGTCGGTTGTTCGCGTAAACTTCTTATAAACGCGAGACCACGCCGCGCCCGTGTGTTGTTATCATGTGCGATCGTCGTCCCACGCCGTCCGAACGGTTTTGACCTAACCGTCCGCCGGCACGCACTCGTAAATAGCAGTACGACCGACGACATTGTAAATATAGGAAATAACGCGTGCGTATAAATACAGACGCTTGAGGGCGATCGTCACGAGACTTCACGCAACGTAATCGATTTATTTTCCACGATTACACGGAAATAATCGTTTTATTGCATTCAACGGTCCAGTTGAAAGACGGACGTGTGTCTAAATACGAAACCGTAACGTGTTGAGAACGACTACGAACGGATATGTAGCTAACTAAATAAATCATCGTAATAAAACGCACGACTCAAGATTATAAACAAGTTGTTGAACTTTTATCGTTGTCATAATTATTATTGTATATGACCAGCAGCGGAGAGTTGTAAAAATAAATTGTTAATAATAACATTTTTATGCCGGCACGCCGATTCTTTTTTTAGACGAAACGTATGCTTATCGACTATTCACATACACGATACCGGTATACTTTAACGTGTGTTCACTAATAAATAACGAGGAGGAGAACAATAAAACGCAACAAGAACAATAAAAATGACAAATCGAACAGCAAAACTAATTGCGTACAATATGGTACGCGTTGGAAATAAAATAAAGAAATTTATCACATCCAAAAAACGGTTTACGGCCACGTTATTCCGTGCCAAGAGTCTTCAGATTACAATGATCATTAAAAAGAAAATGTACATTCGTCAACCTCGAAAACTGCTGCATTAACTGTTCATAACGTAACAAATGGCATAGAATAAACAAGAAGAGTTTATTACATTTAAATTAAAACGAAACTCGAACTGTTTGAAACGGACGCTATAAAAAAATTAAAAGCACGTGAAAACAAACACGAAATACTTAATAAAAAGTCTAATAGAGGCGATATAATTTTAACGCGAACCGAGTCGATACGAAAAATCCAAATATATATTTATGTATATTACAACCGTCCACACACGTGTTGTTCTCTGTTTGCCGATTTCTAAAAATATAATAATGTTTGGTTGTATTTGTCTGCTAACTTTTCCTACTGAATTTTCCCACCAGGCGAGTAAAGCGTACGACGGACCGCGTTTGTTGTGCGCGTACATAATCGTATTATCGGTTTTCTTTTGTACGATTGTTTAACAACACCGTGAATAATGAAGTCGCGCGTTTTCGTTTGTATTTCACAAGGACTTTCGATTCTCGGTCGGACCACCCGCGTTATTCACGGGACGGAATGAACAGGTATTATTACGCCGTGTACGGATAGTGGCAGCGGCTCGCGGGCAATTATGGCGGGAACGCGACTTTGAATATCAAACGGTCCTCACGTTGAATTTGAACAAAAAAAAAAAATCACCCTCCTGTCACATGGTCGCAAATAATTCTCTACGCGCTCACGAATCGTACAGGCCGGGGAAACAAAATTACCGTTGATATGACGTGTACATTTTTCTTTGCAATGTCCATATGATTGCACATTTGTTATGCTGTTTACAGCTAAAACTGGCAAAAACTTCATTTCCGTACGCGACACTGGTTTGGTATTACAACGCGTGTACACGAGAATGTCCCGAAAAATACCTCGAAAGATAACTAACCTAACCTTCGGCTTCCCCGAGATCTTATATTATACTTACCGATTTTTAATAGTAATTAAATATTTTCAAATTCGAAATAATAAATACTGAAAGTACATCGTACTTATCGGTAGGTATATCAACAATCGTAATAAAAACATTATATTTATATTTTTAAGATAACTTCAGCCGTGGTTACTGGTTTCTTCTGTGACAATACCGCCGACTGCTCCGTACGGTCGGTAGCCTAACCGCAAACCAGTCAATCACTCAAACCTACACTTTAAGCGCCGGAACGTTGTTACCGAATGATAAACAAACAAAGTCAAAATAGTTTATTATTATTCGATTATATGTTATGGCATTTGTGTGTTCAACTTGACTTGCGTGACCGTGTAGAACACTATATACTACGGTTCAATAGAATACCATTGATTTCGCGTGAGGATTAATTTCCACGGTCGTTGTCTCACGTCAAGGTCCAAGCCGGGAAAAAAATTCTGCGTGGTCCCCCGTCAGGAAGACCCGCGCACGCTTATGGGGGATGACGGAACACGTCGGTCCGCCCGGCGTGCGACGGGACGGGACGGGACGGGACGGGACAGGGCGCGACGCAGATTCACGAGCCCGTAAACTCTATATTGTACACGTATTGACTTCGAAAACAATTTCGCCTGGTCGCCTCGGCGCAATTACACACCTAACCGCCCGTCCGTAAGGACGCTATAATTATACGGACCCTCCTCTCGTTCGCGTAAGTCGCGCCGGTCAAACACGCTCGTAATCCGCGAGTTTAATGTGTCGTCGCCCGGTGTACTTGGTACGCGTCCGTTCCACGAGAGACACACTAAATGAACGCTATATCAAACGACGAGACATTCAAACCGGCGATAACGGCTGGGGCTCAGACCGTGCCATCGAGCATTTCGTCTAAACCAGCGGTTCCCAACCTTTTGACACTACGGACCACTTGGATAACTTTCAATACGTCACGGACCACCATCATTTTTAGACATTATTTTTTCTCATAAATAAGAATCAATTTTTTCACAGATATTAGAATTTAGGTAACGATTGTCGGTACGTAATATTTGTAACACGCCCAAAGGAAAATTGAAATATTTTAAAATTTTATGGGTATGCCTCGCGGACCACCACATGACGTCTCACGAACCACTGGTGGTCCGCGGACCATAGGTTGGGAACCGCTGGTCTAAACCAATCGTGTACGAACAGACCGATTTGGCCGAGTAGTTTAGCAAAAGTGATTTCGTTCGGCTGATCCGGAGTGTTCCGTTTCTCTGACCGACAACGAAACGGGCCAGCTAAATTCAGGGTCTGGACGAGTTATTTCGGTTCAGTGTATTAACTTTGTCGTTGCCCGCTGGCAAGATGACGTTTCGTCGGACCGAAGGCGCAACGTTTTACATTTCTATCGGGACATATAAAACGCGAGCTGTATAAAAATAAACAGGCCGAGCAACCTGCTTGCAATGGATTGCAACAACCCATGAGTATAAAACGGATTCGGCGAGAAGGAGATCGAGTTGAAAATGAATAAATAACGTCAGTGTTTTCAGATTTACCTATTCACAGGAGTTGCAAAAAAAAAAATAATATTCACACCCGTTAGATACTAATGTACTAAAACGATTTCGTTTGGGTCGTGACGAAGTTGATGACTTAAGGCCGTGTTGATCGTATTTTTCGATATAAAGGGTGAATTGTGCGAATAGAATTGTGCGGCCTGAATTGTGTGGAAAACGACTGTTAGATCTTGCATCAAGACAATGCGCCGGCTCATAATGCCTGTTATCTGTTACGCAGTTTCTGGCCAAAAAGCGAACGCCAGTGTTACAACAACACCTCCCCCTTATTCACCAGATCTCGTTACACGTGACTTTTGGTTATTTCCAAAATTAAAAGACGCATTAAAAGGGAACACATTTCGAGTAGGTTGAAGCTGCAAAAACAAAATCGACACGGGTATTAAAGACGTTGCAAGAAAAGGATTCCCAACATTGGTTCGACCGATGGAAAGTACGGATGGAGCGACGTATTAAAAGCGAATGAGAGTATATATATAGCAGGGAAAAAACGTTAAATTATTCAAAATTATTTTTAGAGTGAAAGCCTCGTATTACTACTACTGCACGCGCGCGTAACGTACGAAAATTGATTTTTTGTTTAATGGTCAATACAGTTGATAACGAGACAGCAAAAAAAATAACAAACAAACGTTTAGTATTATCATAAAACGCGTAGGGATTTTCGACATCGTTCAGTTCTTTAAACGATCTATTTACATCATCTAGTAAGTAACACGCTACACAGTCACGTAGTGATACATTGTTTTATCGCGAAAATCAAATAAAAGCGTTTCCCTACGATACGTCTCCGTCCTCCCGTCGGGTCGAAATCGATCGCGATCGATCGCCTTTTTCCCGCGCCGCCCGAATATATCGTATACGATAAACCGTCCTTTTCTCATTCGTGTTCTTCTATTACAAACCGTGATTACACGGCCGTACGAGTTCGTGTTACGAACGACGTGCGTAGAGAGAGCTCACGGCGTTAAATTTTCGACATTACGAAAGGTAGCGTTCGAAATTAGTGAGGCCGGTCGCAAAAAAAAAAAAAAAGGATAGAATTATAACGTTGTGGTGTGTCCGCCGGAATGCGACACGTCCCCCATATTAGGCGCACGTGCGTGCGATTCGAGAGCCCGCGTAAAGTAAACGACGATGATTATTATTATTTTTTTCTCTGCTATATTTTACAAACTAAGCGAAATATTATTATAATTCGCTCGTGTGCCGGCGCGCGTGGGAATTATCATGAAAACGCGCCGTGCCCGCGCGATCCGTCACGAGTATGCGTACACATATTATTATTATACGTTGTGGGTACACCGCCACTACGGACGAGATACGTACTTGTTATTAGTACTGCGCCGTTACGTAGAGGCAACAAGGCGAATATCGTTTTTCCGAAATAACTGAAAATCCACTCGTAACCTTTCTAGAATCCCGCGTGTACGTACGTACGTACGTATGCATGACAATCGCGTTGTTAAATTATCCGTGAATTAAAATATGCGTTTTCTACGCGCCGCAGGACGTGCGTGGACGAGAATTATGGCGGCGTCGTGGGCGGCAAAAACATCGCGCGTATTCATAAACAGTATCCGCATGCGATTTAATACGCAGGACAACAGTCAACGGCCGAAATGGCTTTTCCGAATCGTTTACCGCGACGACGAAGACGTATTTAATTGTCGCGCGTCGCCGAGACCGAAAATAACAACAAACGCGATGAAAATCAAATTATCGATTAATCTGATATTTACGAGTGGGTTTCCGAATAGTATATTTCATTTCGGAAGTCTCGTAGTTTTGTACGTTCCGACCAGATTACCATCAACTCGTCCTCTAATACGGTAAATACGCCAGATTTAGATTTCAAACAGTTTTGCTTTCGACGACCGGGAGGAGTTCCATTAGCAAGTTTAACACGTGTGCGCGCGGTCTCTTCCGCTCGCCCCGACGACACGTCACTCGTGTCCCAAACCCTTCTCTCTCGGAAACTCTTGCTCTTCTGTTATTTCCCAAATCCGCCGCAATTTTAATCCTTTTGATCGTCGCAAAACTCATAATAACTACGTCCGTACAAGACGAAATACTTTCGTCTTGTACCTACTCATATCATTTATTAACAACGCCGTTCCTTTTGGTTTTCTCGTTATTATGAGTTAACCGAATAAAAGCGTGCACGGAAAGAGATTTCTCGATTCGTACGAACGACCATCTACTCTACAACAGATATTATAGACATTTAATGTGCAATGAAACTTTACGTGTAAAACGTTTTCCACATCGTTTTCACGGAAATATAAAAACCAATTGAAATACAAATTGCAATAACATTTAAGTACGTGATTTAGTTTACGAAAAATGATTGTAACATCATAACAATTTGAATTCGTCGTAAATAATTTCAACAACTCGTTGGCCACTGTCGGTCGTCGGAGATCAATGCAAAATAAATAATTACCCGTCCATTGCCGGACAACAGATGTTTATATATTATATCGGCACATCCGGGACACGTGATTGCGAGTTGTTGTGACGCCCGGCAAGCCGTACGTTGATTGTACATTTTGAACAGACGACGTGGACCAACTGGAAATGTTAGAAATTATGCACTTAAAAACCCAGAATATTGGCGCCTAACGCGCATTTTTTAGAAGTGGCGGTACGCGGAAAGCTCATAGAAAACGACGACAACGTGAACGGCTACATAAAACACACCGTTTGCGTTCCTCCCCACATCGAAAGGATCTCGACGAACTGACAAATCGCATTACAGACGCCATTAACACGATTACATTCGATACGTTTCAAAACGTTTATGAAGGCTTCGTCCAACGACGCTTAGACGTGTGCCGTACAGGCGGAGCGGGTCACGTCGAACGTTTGTAAAAACTGTGACAAAAACTAAACGTGACTTCTAACTTAAATAATTGCTTTCGTTCATAACACAGCTCGAATTTTAAAATAAATATGGTTTTTTGAAATCGTACGAGTCTTATTGGGACATCCTGTATAACGAAAATGATTACCGACATAATATATCTGGTACGTGTAATATTTTGTTACGTGTACGAGAGAAAAAGTTTACGGTATGTAAACGTATGTATCGTAGAATAAACTAGATACCTGCATTAATACCTGCAATATATATATGTATGTCCGACCGTCGTTCGTTATACATTGTAGAAGTTTTTACGTAGAAAAAGGAAAACTTTTATAATATTACCCCTAGAGACGCAATAATATACCAAACACATTTACTTCTATAAATTCTTGTTAACGGACGTTTTCCACATGACTCGTTCTTCTTTTTTTGAATTTGTAATATACCGTTTATGTAGACATGTGTACTAGAAAATCTAATTTGAAATTTTTATTACAGTTTTCATAATTATACGACGAGACACTCTTCGGTCTCTGTGCGTACTGTGAAGCGGCGGTTCTCAGCCGGTGGTACGTAAAGTGAATGGCTTTGGGGAAAAATTAGAATTATTATTTATGTTAAACAATGTGTATTAGGTTTATGAACGTGCTTGCGGTAGTCATTTGGCCCGGTTATATAAATCCATAATTATTTACTTTCTAAGTAAAGCGTTCCCTTTATTCGTAACTGCGTTTTAAAGAGACAACATCCTTTCAAGTGGCACGTGAAAACGATGAAAATTTGTAGCTGTTACTTGGACACAAAAAGGTTTAGCGCCGTCGCCGCACGTCATCACTCTCGCAGTAGACTTTTATATAACTACTACGTCTCTTCAAATATCTAAAGTAATTTTCTTACTACGTCTCCAATTTGCAAGACTATTATTACATAATATAAATTATGAAATACTGATGAAAAATTACAATCGATAATAATTGTACTAAATTTACTTTAAGGTATTATGACAAATTATGTATCTATGAACTATAACGCATAACCTAACCATATAATTAATTAGATTGACTATAATATTGGAATAAATAATTATTTTAAAATCCTACAATTTATAGGTAAAGCCGTTTTGTTCATTAAAAAAAAACCCCCCTAAAGAATGTGTGCTTAAAATATGAATATCTCTTAATACTTTAATACCTATTTAATTCATTGTTTTAAAAATTAACCGTTGGCAAAAAAATTTTTAATTAATTAATTTAGGCGACTTTAAACTTTTTGATTAGTTGATTTATATTCATTGAGTAACAAAGAATAAAATATTTAAAAAAAATCTCTTCAATTACGCTATTCAGCTTTGGCTTATCTGCTCGTAGCAGTATGTACGCAAGCGTTTCCCGATTTCCGCGATGTTACTACATTAATAATTCACTTTGTTCCCAACTCCCAAGAACAATAGAAAAGTCAAATAACAGTATCTATTTAAAATAATGTGCGTTCGTTAAATAATGTAAGAATTTTCGTTATACCGTTTTACTCCCCGATGAACATTTTCAATTTATTCGTTCGTTATACGAGATAGCACGGTCATTATTAAAACGACTTTAAACAAACAGATCGAATTATCATCTTCTACATTAACGATGCAAACTTGTAGACGACGTGCATTCTTACGTTTTGGAGTTCGTACATGACTTTATCGTTCGCCATCACTCGTCGACCGCACCGCCCCGCAAGCAGTTTTCGTCTGATAGTCGGCTCTTACGAGATGCATGCGATAAACGCGTACTCTCGACTCCGTCCATCCTCGAATTAATGCAAGTCAATTTCAAATTCGAGTTTTCACAATCATTGACGGAATTAACTTTCGGAGAGATGTTGTTCGTTACTAAAACGTGAAATTCACATTGACAGCAAACGCACGTGTGCTCAAATAAACTTACACGTACATACTGATGTGTGGGATGACGTGTAAGGTGAACGCGAAGCTATTTAGAAGTTACGTGTCTGGCACGAGACAAGTACGAACAGACGAAGAATTCCGCGTCCGGCTATTTTGGTCGCGGCTAACCGCTTGCTTGCTAACTACTGAATAAAATTAATAAGAAAATAACGAACGATTTCGGTAAATGGGACACGCGTCGTGATTCACGAGAAAACCGAAATATAAAAACCCGTCTACGTGATAAAAACGACGTCCGACGCGAGTGAAACGGGTGCGACGTACGGTACAAATTTACGTTCGTCCGTACTACACGGGGTTTGAATGAGCGAACAGCAAAACAGTAATCGCGGATTAAACGAGGGAATGGTGACGACGTTAAAGGCCTGGGGTTTCCTACAATCACGCATCCACGCAATCACGTGATGCAGTGTTTTTCTATAATGCGTGTTTATGGCTGCGTGGTTTTGAATTAGAAAATTTTCGTCACTTGGTGTTTAGTAGCACGCCAAAATGGACGTGTTTACGCTTTACAATATTTTGGAGGATGAAGCAGATGAAGAACTATTGCTACTGGCAAATTATTTCCGGAATGAGAACGACGAAATGTTTAGTGAACGGAGCGCTGCGAGGGCTGTTTTAATGTTTTAATTCAAAGACACCTAATTGACGACGAAACTAGATTTAAAGCATATTTTAGAGTGACATTTTAAAATGATTCTTTACCTGCCGTTTGATTTGACTTAAAAATAATATAATAATATAAACAACAGAAAATTTAATTGAATTAAGTTAATTTAAATTATTAATATAAATATTATAATAATATATTAATCACGCAAATGTTGCCCTCGCAGCAATTGCTGCGTGATTGACGCGCGTGAATTATTAGTAAACACAAACATGGTTTTTCGGGGTTTCATCAACTTTTGCGCGATCGCGCAACACGCATCGCGCACCACGCAATCGCGGACGCGTGATTGTAGGAAACCAGGCGCCTTTAGGGTACGGCCGCGGTGGCCACCGGACGTCGGGCGCGTGTCGATCCGGTCCGTTTTCGTCGGCCGAGTCGATCGGCGTAGATCGAAACGGAATTTCCGTCACCGGACCGCGGGGACCACGTGATATCATCACGACAGGGACATCCGCGTTTGGATTCTGTCGCCGAGCCGACGACGTGTGGAATAATTCTCCGTACACGACGAAAACACGTCGTTCGTGTGACGTTTCCGATCCGTCATCGACAAACGTGTACTTGGTCGGTCGCCCGTTTCCAAAACACGGAAACGACTGAACGTCCGTATTATAAACTACGTTCACTGAACCGAAGTGAATAACTGTGTCGGAGGCAACCGTGACCGTAGAGCCGGGTCGACGGGGGGCGTCGCAAAAAAGTGTACGACGGTAATGGGAAAACGGGTGTGTTACAGGATTGCCGCGGACACCTGGCAATCGTTTTTGTTCTGTTGAATGATTTTAAGTTTTTTTTTTCCCCCTTTTTCTTTCCCCAACACTGTTTCACGAGTGAAAACAAAAAAAAAATATATATATATATATATGTAGTACGGAACGCTCAGACGGAGATTTTCGAATTATTACTTTGAGTTTGAAATCGCTGTACGCGAAAAACGATTCTGAACGACGCGGGTGAGGTTATTGTACACGATAAATAGCGTTTAAGCTTATTCTAAAAAAATAAAATAAAAATACAAAAACCCTTCACGTCCAAAACGAACGTTTTCTTTTTCCGTTTACCGGCAGTATCGAAAAACGTGTCGAATAAAGTACCGCCGGCCCAGCTACGCGATTGGAACGTCACGCGTGTCAAGATCATTTTACTTTGTACGCGAAAAAGTGTTTCACAGACGAAAAAAATAAAACGTTTAAACGCGTCGTCGTCGTCGCAACAACGACGATAGATTCCGAGCGAAAGAAACCTTTGAAATATCGAACGGAACACAAAAACGATCGCGCGCGTCCGAACACCTCCTCTACATGCTGTACATATACGTAGGCCGGTCAAAAAGTTGCCGGGATTTCGCCGTAGCTGTTTTGGCAGTTGTGATGCAATCACAACGAATAGTTGGCGTACGAACCATTGTTTTGAGTTCGACGGGTCTGAACAGGTTGTGTGACGGCAGTGTAACTGAACACTGAACGAGAACCCTTCAAACTTCAGAAACGGAGCAAGTGAGTCAGTCAATCAGAGCGGACCGAAGACCGGCGCCATTGACGAGTTGGCATGAGAAGTAGGGATCGCTCATGGATCCGTTCGCTTTGCTCGAACTTCGACATTGCGCCAACTGATCACTACACACTGCACTACGTTCAGTTACACTGCCGTCACACAACCTGTTCAGACCCGTCAAACTCTAAACAAATAGTCCATGAGGACTGTGTTGTAAACGATTCGTTGTGATTGCATCACAAACTGCCAAAATCACGGCGGAATTCCGTGAACTTTTTGACTGCCCTGCGTACACGCACGTGCGGCGAGATCGATTTCATATTCGCGATAGTACACGTACGACGTGCGTACGCAAATGATTAATTATTATTTACTCTACGAAACAACACGCCGTGTGGAACGCGGAAAATGTATATATATATATATAAGCGAAAGCTAAACACGAAATCTCGAAAACAACTCGACCTACGAATCGGAAATTTGGCAGGTAGACAGGCAGGAGACGTCGGCTAAGAACAGATTTTGAGCCAGCGTCGAATTAAGGTGGTTTACGGGTACATACGGCTGTTCGCAATGCCGTCAGCCGTTCAGCTGACCGCAGTGTACGGTCGGGTATAAAAATAAAAATACGGGTATTTAAATACTACATATAATATATATATAATGTGCTTGTTACGAGTACGCGCAGATGAAGTGAAACTTCTTTCGGAGTCATTCAACCGACAGAGTAATAGGTTTGTATTGGAAAAATAGGTCTGTACACAAAAATGTACATGGAAGTTACTAAATGGGCTCTATTCCGCTAGGTAAATAAATATAGGAACTGTACGAGTGGAAAAAAAATTTCTTACTTGGTCACCACTGCTAGATACTTTGAAATGGGTTACTCGGTGTACCAATGTTAAGTCCGATCAGCCTGAGTGTACGTAGTAATGTAAATCAAGCGAAGTTAAAAGAACACACAAAAAGTGGTCAACGCAAATAAGACGGCCGTCGTGGCACTTACGTATAAACCGTTCGGCCCGTTACGCGTACGAACTGCAAATGATGCGACACGGCGCGTGCGGGTCCACGAGAGTCCTAGATTCGGTAGGAAATCGGGGTGGCGGGGGGGACGGCCGAGCCGGTCTGCTCGCACGCTATTGGCTGCAACAGGAACTTTACGAGCGTGCGCAACTAATCTCAAGAAAACCGGTGGGGGGGGGACACAAGAGCGGGTTTACTAAAATGAGACAACGCGCAAAAGTCTGTTTCTCTTTTTTTTTGTAAAGAATTTTCACTTCAATAGAAATAAAACGGTTGTGTGCAGGGACGTACACAGAAAAAAGTTTTGGGGGGTGATTTTGAAAATCATTAATTGAAAGTTAGAACTTTTTATTTTAATAAGCATACGAATTTTTATGTTGCTTTAGCCAGTGGTCCACAAACATAATGTAGTATTAAACCTGTCTAATAATATAACATAAACTGTATAAGTAAATAACCAAACATTTTGGGGGGTGTTCGAACACCCAAAACACCCCCCTGTGGTACGTCCCTGGTTGTGTGATATCATAAAAATTGCGGTGTTTTAACGTGACACCGTTGTATACGATTGCCGCGCGATAACGTAACGACAACAACACGTTTCTTGCATTAGCTATTTTCGGAATATTTACGTGTTATTTGACGTGCGATTTCATTTTTCGTACGATATTTTATCGGTCGCGGTATATAACTTAATCGTGTCGACTATTCACACTGGGCCCAGCAGCCGGACAACCGACGCAAGACCGTATTTGGAGGTGGCGACACACTATTTACACGCCACGTGTTAACTCGCATTTAGACACAACATAATCTAGTATTTGAAACTAGTAGTTGATGAAAATATATGATTCGGTGGTTTTAGGCCCCCCGAAAACGTGTTCCTGCTACGGCCTCGGACGGGCGCACATTACCCGTATTCCGATGATACCCACGAACTTACCTTTTAGTTATCTTTTGAGCGCTAGCGGTTTCCGTTGAAAATTTCATTTGCCCTCACAACAAATAGGTCTGACGATGACTCGAGAAATGAGTGCTTTTCCCATGGAACAATTATACGTTGGCTTATCTCGAGTGGGTTCTCGTGGTAACCAACACATTTCGCTACCGGAATATAACATCAAACATAGTATACAGAGAAGTTTTGGTTAGGTTATAAATTATTATACTTACTTTGTCGAAAACAAACATAACAACAACTTGAGCAAATAGCTACATGCCAATTACAAATGTTAACGATTAATGTGTTGAAATAAAATAAAAATCAAAGTTAAACTTAAATGTTTTTTTTTTCCTTTTTAAGTCTTGAACATCACTACACCGGGTATTAAATAACGGATTGAACGAAGTTTGAATCGCATAAGTGATGGCGTTTTTTACGGGCAAAAATACTCATGTACCCACATGTAAATATCCAATGTTAACAAGTACAATAACTGATATCAAAACTTTTCACGTTCTCACATTAATAAACATGGGTGTACACTGAAACCTAGCAATAGCGAAGTGTATATATTATTGTTAATTGCGAACGATTGTGTGGAAACGGAGCGAAAAAAAAACCGGGTCGAGCGCACGACCATACGCGCGCATGTGTATAGGAAACGAACGGCGAGACTAGATTACCGCCTGCGCGCGAAGTTTGGTTAGGTTCGAACCCGTCGTGATGTACGTAGCGAATATGTATTCGTCTAAATGAACGGTAAAACGTAAAGAGAAAACAGGAAAATACGGAAAACGGAAAGAACAATGTCGGCAGCCGTTTGAAGAACCACCGTCCACAACCGAGAATTTAAACATTCTCACTACGATTCGCCGAAATCGTTTTATTTGGAATATCTACATTATTTTCGGTCATGTCAAACAGCTTAAACCAATAACGAAAAAAACATACAAACACACTACGAGTAATCTCCATTCGTTCGTATTGAATGCAAATAACGTGCAAATATTTCGATTATACTCTTATGCATGGCAATGAACCGTTTTGCGCAACACATTACATATAATTATATTTATATATCATTCAGTTGATATCATAATGAAACCTGTTTTTTTTTTTTTTTTAATCGAACAAAAAACTACATGTACGTCCTGAGAATGCACTTTAAATAAAATCTTTAACATATCGTGTTGAACGTAATGATTCAGATTCTTAAATTATAAGAAATAACTTGAAAAATTGTTTAAATTTATTTTGTTAAAATATCGAATAACTTTAAATCAACACGTATTATACATAATTCAAAAAACGTATTACACACGTCTAAATATGTTTTAAATGGACAAAAACGACGTTATTAAATTCAATGCACTAAGAAACCGATCTGAACTCTATAGAAAAATCACGAAATGGCAGTCTTTTAGTTGTTTTAAAATGTAGTAACAAAGACAAACCAAATTGTATAATACACATTTCTAAAATTATTCATTTTAATTATGCAAAGTAGGATAATTATTACCGTTTAGTAAAAACTAAACTAATATAAAATTACACCAAGTAGATATCAGAGAAAAAATTTTCAACATAGCTATGTTGGGCGGTTTCGAAAATTAAATTAACATCGAAATTCGCATTGTCTGGTTTTTACAAAAATTAAGCAACTTACCATGTGAATTTAACAGTATAAATAACAAAGTAATCTAATCATCAAAAAATTTATGGTGATATTGAACAAAATCCAATGAAATATAATAATAGTAAATGCGATAACACAATGATAAATGAATAATAGATTTATTTTACACCAAATAACAGCAGAATCATATGCATGGACGTATTGTTATATATCTTCTACATTTGCAAAACTACATTAATAATTATTAGTTATGAGTTATAACATAATAAATTCTCAGTCAAATAATGAGGCAATACATTGCAATAATATGAAAATCTTTCAACACATGTCAACATTGATCAAACACAATGAAAACAATGACAATTGATTTGCCAAAATGTTTAAATCAATTAAATGATCAATATTATTAATATTGGATTTTAAAAAGAAAACACAAGAGAAGCACTAGCAAAACAAAGAGGAGACATAATCAATTAAATCTAAGATTAAAACTAATTTGTATGTGTGTTCTGAACTATTTGTTTTGGTAAAAGAATAAAATATAATTTAGTCAAATCCGGAAAGCTTAATATATAACGTTTTTTATAACAAATTAGAGGAAACAAAACAGGTTTACAACAACCTATGATTCATGTTTTGAATATTTCTCAATTATTGTTTTTAAATATTATTATCAACGACATAAGTACAAAAAAACAATATTTCTGCTATGGAAATCTAGTCATTATCCTATAACTTGTTCTTTATAAATAATAATAATATAGATAGTTTAAGTAGATGAAAATAATTTATATTTTGTACTTTTAAATACCAAGTAAGAATATGTAATATAATTTAAAATGCTTACTGGTAAAATATATATTGTTAAATAATAATAGAAATACACTAAAAATATTTACAAATATACAGTAGATATTAGAATTTACAACAAATGTCGAGGAAATATTTATAAAGTATTGTTTGATTTTTAGAAGGAAACGAATGAAAAAGGAAATAAAGAGCTGCATGCAACAGGATAGTATTTCAAAGAGTTTCAATGTTTATTTATACAATTAGCTGATATTATTCAAATTTGAACTTATAATACCGAATAAATTAAAACGAAATACCAAAATTCATGTAATAGCTGGTATTTATTTTATTTGTTTACACTAAAACATAAGCGTATGCACATTAAAATTATGAAATATAAAAGATATAAAATAGAAAATTATTGAAATACAATGAGATAGGTAGTTATAATGTCAACTTATGTCTTATGCGCTGGAAAAGTCAAAATAAAATACTATCACATGACAAAAAGGCATGACAAGGGGCAATGTAAATATTTTATTTAATTTGTTTACATTTAAATAGCGAAAATATCATCATGCAAAAACCCTAAACGATAGTGTACCTACATAAACAAACACCACAGGGTAAATAGGAGAAAAGGCCCAACATGTTATGTTCACACTACTGATAATTCACCTAGTCATAATTATATCCGCCATAAATCATTTACAACATCACCAGTTCACAGTCTAACAATCAAGGTTATATATATAATATATTCCGAGAATAAATAATGTATGTTGTCAATAACTCATAACAGCAAATTGATGTTAGCCCTTGTCATTTAAACCTTCCCAAAATACATATATTGTATGTCAAAAAGTTTGCAACTATTTACATTAGGTAAATCTTAAATAACTACTAGGTAATGTTAATAATTTCACAGGATCGAAGAGGACGGACTGCACCAGTTTTCTTCAGCCAGCCAAGTACTTGCGACCTAGAGTGTCTGGATGGTCCTGGTCGAGGATTATACTTTTTTACGGTCCATTTAATAGCGCTTCCATCTAAAATGAATCTAGGCCTTTTGTACTGTTCCGAACTAACCAGTTGTTCGACGTTCTTTGGTGTCACACATATTACATGTTGACCTTTCCAGTACTTTACCATGTTCATGGACTGTAATGTCGATATGATGTCCGTCTGGGTAATACTGGTCATCGCACTACAAACGATTAAACAATTATTATCTGCTTTCCTTTGAAACAACTGACCATTATGTGACCCGAGTACCTTAAGTCTTTTATTGATAACGAACCACAAGCGTTTTTCAATATCTCCAATAATATCCATGACCAATAAGATCTGTATGATAATTTACCAAGATCGCTTAACGGCTTCTCAGGACTAGCCACAAGTCCTTCCAACTTGCTCAGTTCATAGCTAAATGCTATTAATAGTTTACCATATCCTTGTCTCTGAAAAGGTGGCATTGTTAATATACAAGCTACATTGTTGCAGTCCGGCGAATCTTTTTCCTAAAAATCAAACAAAGAAGAATTATCAATTAATAATACCAGATGACTTTTAAATACATTTCTTTTTGTTAGTCAAAACGTACTTTTGAAAAATATCCAACTAAGTGTGCACCAACTTTATCAACTTCACACAGAATGTAAAACAAAAATGGTTCAACATCAAAATATAGTGTCTTATGGTCTAAAAACAACTTAGCCAATAGACAAAGATTTTGACAATACATTTTGTGTTGACTGGAATTCACTTCCCAGATTGACAAAGAACCTTTATGGTACACTTCTACACCAGGTGGTTGTCTCCAAGTACATTGACTCTAAAAATGTATGCATTTTTCATTAAATACAATTAATTTGGGTACCAAAAAATTGATGTCACTACTAACCATATGGTACTTGAAAGATTTTTCTAGTTTACTATACTTCAAACAATATTCACATATCCAAATTTTGGATTCTTTCTGGTATTCTGCTGGAAACGGACTGAAATACCAAGTGTCTATTTCATACTTTCCCAACTGTACTTTATTAATGTATTTTATTTTAGTTATTGCCTCGTGTTCTTTTTCTAATGCAGCCGTAGTTGGATCCATTTCTGCATAAGACTAGTTAAAATAAAGCACAAAATTAATTATTAGATTAATTTCAATATTTATATTTACAAATGTTACCATCTGAACATGATTTATCTCATCATGTCTTCGTTTTTGATTTCTAGTGATTTTCCTGTCTGACTGATTTAAAAGGTCAGGAATTTTATTTACATCCTTTTGTTTCCAAGTTTTTTCAGAGATATCAAATCTTGAATTCATTATCCTAAAATGTAGTCATTAGTACAAATCATAAGTAAATCACCAGTAAAAAAAAACAATTTATTGTTACCTATCTCTTGGTACCCATTGATCCAATCTTCGATTGTACCCTTCATAGTGTACATAATACTCAAAATGATGTTCTTGGTCATTGAACCTCGTATGTAAAACTTCAGCAGGATCTAAACCAAAACAATTAACAAATAAATATTATATCAAATTGATTTACAACACATTAAATATATATTTTACTAATATATATATATATATATAAAGTTAAGATAAATGTATTAAAATAAATTTACATCAAAATATGTACCAACATTAATGACAAATTGCAAATTGATGAATTTTCAATTTTAATCTCAAATAACATCGGACTACATTAATTAATTAATTAAAATTTATAATAGATTGTAGGTAGAACAGAAAAATACATAAGTATTTGAATATCAAATTAAATTTAAACATCATACTCATGAAATTGATTATAGTTTATATTTTCTTTTTTATAAAAATTTATAGTTTCATGTTTTTGACAAGTTGTCATTATATTATTAAAATACAAATTAAAAATGTCTCTTAAAAAAAAAAAAAAAATATAAATTATATATATATATATATATAAGATGAGCGCAATATGTATAATAAACTAATAACTATAGAATAATAGACAACACCAGAGGAAAATAAACATGACTCATCTGTAATAGTCACTACAAAAAAATTACAGACTAACGATCATACATTTTTTTTTAAAATGAATCATATACTTGTTTTGTATCTAATTGATACCTTGTTCCTCAATTAATTGTAAACATGACATTTATAAATGTAAGAAAAAATTAAATTGAAACAAAAAACACTTAAACATACTTATCTAAATATATAAGTATAAGAATCGGTGTTCTCAACAATATTGTGATATGGTGACATAAATAGTTCAAACAGTTAATTAGAAAAAATGTAAGTATTTATCCTATTTGCATTAGGATTAATAACAAACAAATTAATTTCAGAAATATGTATTAGTTAAATTGGTTTATATTTTATTAATTGCTTATTAATAAAAATACATATCACAAAAATGTATTATAAAAATTATAATGTTCGATACACTGATTATAATTAACGAGTGTTATAAGAATTTATATAACTGATGAGTCATTAAAAAAATGTATAACATTAATCTTAATCTGCAACATTAAGATGGGTTAAATTTTTACACTAGGTAATAAATTAATATTTATCTTCAATTGTTTTGTATTAAATTATTTAGAAAAAAAATTTTAGAAATATTATATTTAATAAATATGTAGCATGATAACAGTTTACAAAGGGAAAAAAAAGAAATGCCCCTCCCCAAATTAAAAATAACAGTAATTATTAAATCATTTATAATGTAATTAACTATATTCCGATTATTAAACTAAACAAATTATGATAGCATCTGTTTTTTAGCTTTTATTTAAAATATATTATTTTACAAATTTATTTTTTAGGACATGTCTCAAAACTTAAATGATTCAAAATAATAAATGCCAATAATTTGATAAATGTCTTTAAAAATGGCGTGTGATTTATATATATATATATATATATATATATATATATGTGTGTTTTTTTTTCATTGGGTTGTAATATTTAATCAAATATAAAAATAAAAGAAATAAGTTTTATTTGAGACATATTTTTAATTTATATTTACTTATTTAAAAATACAGAAAATCAATTAGTTTTATTTTATATATCATACAGTATTTGAAGATTGAATTTAGAAAAACATATTCAACATATTTCCACAAAATCAAATTTGATTTTTTGTTTCCATAATTCCAAAAATACCTATAAGAAAATCGTATAAAATTTATTTTGGAATGATTTCATCAGTACTTTGAACAAAATATAGCATTTTATAAATGTTAAAGATTTCCGGTTATTCCTATGAATAAAAATTAATAAAATAATTAGTTTTAGGACCAAAATATTGAAAATTTAATACAAGATCAATCGCATATATATAGCACACATTTTTAAATCGTTATCTATTTTCTTTTAAGCGATTAACATTGAAATTCTTGCGTATACAAAAAAAAAACGATTTAATTTCATTAATTAACCGTTATAGTACGCACTTGTGCGCGTGTAATTTTTTCTATGAAAAACAAAAAAAAATTTGTAAATCCGTGGCTGAAAACACAATTGTACTACGCCGTGGTCGGCGAATGCACATCGATCATATTGATAAACGATATTGTTTTCGGTCTTGCCCGTTCGCGGCAATTATTACGCGACGAATATTACGCGAACAGGTATGCGATCACGCGTTTTCTCGGTATTCGCGGAAGGAAAATGGCGTACGTGAAATCCGCGAGATAACGGAATCGCGAATTTACGGTAAAAATAGAATCGCTCGCTCACGGAGAGATAAACGCGGCGATAAGACGACGGGAAACGCGAGCGAAACGAATCGTATAAATATAAATTTAAAAAAAAGAAACCCGAAAACATCGTGACGGCGGTGCGCGGCGGGAAGGGGCACGGAATAAATAAATAACGCGTGTTGTTCGATCGCGCGGCGCAATAATAACGACGACGACGACGACAATAACGTCATCGGGGCGGGACGAAAAATTGCGCGGGCGAAAAACGCGCGCGCGCGCGCGCTAACCTAAGCCGCTTATCGACGGACGGAAAAGAGCGATAGAGACGGAGCGAAACACACCTTCGCGCGCAAACGTCATCATAGCGTGTGTATTTATTATTATTATTTTTCTCTACGTTTCGTTTAGAGGTCGAAGGATCACAACAACAACGTTCACGACGGTCGCCGAGAGTCGGAGACCCGTGAGGGGAGGTGAAGGGTGCGGCGGCGGCGGCGTCGTCGTCGTCGTCGTCATCGCCCGTCCGACGCTCGAAACGCGCAGCGCGCGCGCGCGCGTGCGTAGGAAAACTCGGCGAGAACAAAAGAACGACGAAGACGACGACAACGAAAAATCGCGTTTTAACACAGAATTCTTCTCCACGAGTATATCAAATTGTACACGATCTCATACCCGAGGAGGAAACACTGTTTTGTTTACTTGTTTCTGTAACGACAATCACGTGTTGCGCCGGTCGCGGTGATTGCACAACGTTACGCGTGTTATTCGCCGTTCTCGTTATAAACGCGCGCGCGCGCGCCGGAGAAACAACGTTCGCACTCGCAGGCGAGCGCGCGCACGCGCCGAAATCACGTTGCGCGACACACCGGCCGGACGCGGTCGCGCGCTAACCCCGCCGCCGCCGCCGACGACGACGAGGGCGCGACGGAAAACGCGTCGCGTTTGTCGTATTGACGGAAAAATCGCTCCACTCACGCCATGTGTCGTCGTACCGGCGGACCAAATAGTGTTCGCCCACGTCCAACGGTCCGTCTTCCGACGACTCCGAGTCTTCGGCCTTCTCGTTCTCCGACGATCCGTTGGCGGTCTTCGGGTCGTCCGGACTGTTGGCGTTCCGCGGCGGGTCCACCTCCATGGTGACGGACGTCGCGCTGTGGTGGACGACCATAATACCGTCCCGACGCTCTAACGATTATCGTTAAACCCCGAATTTCAGTCGATACGCGCGCACACGCAAAACACGCGCGAGCAAATCGACGACGGTTTTTTTTGTAAATTAATTAATTTCGGAGGAATTAATAAAACATACGTCCACCGCTACCATTCAAAAAGCGACGAAAATAAAACCGGCGTTGACCACGCGAGAATAACGTAGTCGGAACTGTCGGCGGCGGCGGCGGTCGGTGCTCCCGACGCAAACAACACAAATAACGTACAAACAGCGGACAGCCGCGACACACACGACGCACGTCGGTAACGGGCGGTGTCGGCTTTTGTTTGTGTTCGGCGCCCCACCTCATTGCCGTCCAGGCACCGTCGCCGCCGGGCACACCGCGCGCCGCCCAAACGACCTCGTCATCGTCACCGTCGTCGTCATGGAACAGAAAACGACTAAGTCGTATGGAAGAAACGGCGTGTCGTCCCTACCGTCCGACGCCCGCGCCCAGTGTAAACAGGAGAAAAAAAGGACCGTAAAATAATAAATAGTTATAAAATAGATTCTTTTCTTCTTTTTACAACATGCACGTACAATGAATACACGAATATTATATCATCGCGCAATAATCTCGACGGTTAAATTACTTCACATTACGGAACAAAAATATACACATATTATATCAATCGCAGTGCTCTTAAAACATACGTATGAGAATACGTTTAAATGTTTAAAATACCCTTAATTCAGAAAATAAACAAGAGATCTAATATCAAAACGTTTTTATCACAAAAACCTCATCTAGTAAGACAAACAAAAATTATACTATTATATGAGATGTATAAATGGCAAAATTTTTAACATAATAAAAACTTGATTTACATAACAAATATAGGTTAAATTATTAAGATTTATAATATATATATAATATAAAACTAAGAAACCATTTTTATGAGAAAAATTATTTGGTCCATATTGATTTGAATTTCCAAATAATAATAATTCATAAATGCAACTTGGATGTTACAGCACTAATTCAATGACTGTTTTATATAATATTTAATAGGTTCCTTCTAATTAAACATTATATATTAATAACATAATAGTGCTGTATATGATAAGTCCTCAAGTAAAAAATTATTAGAAAGTTATAAATTTAAAAAATACCAAAATTCAAAAATTATCACATTTGTACTTTCATAGTAATAAACAAAAAACCATAATTACAAATGTAACAACATCTGAAACCAATTCATAAAATTGTTCGTAATTTTAAATAGTCATATATAAAGAAACTATATATTATTATTTTTTACAAATAAATTGCTTTGTAATTTTCTAAAATGAATTATAACAGAAATCCTAACATACATTTTTGATTACTTATTAAAACATGAGACTTATCAAATTACTTATCTATATATCTTCGTCCTCACAATCATATAAAAATATACTGTAAACCCTGCGTCTGCAAGTGCCATCTTTAAGAAACGTATATTTGTGATATGTACCATCCAAGCAAATAGCTGAAATAAAAGTTCAATTAAACTATAATTAAGAAATAAGAACATAAAAAAAAAACCACTGACATTTATTTTGTTGTAATTTATTATTGGCAAACAGCCAGTAAATATGTCCAATATTTTCATAGATATGATTATTATTTTTAATGTTTTCAATAGCTTTAATGTCAGTGATTTAAAAAGTGATTTTTCTTCTTACCAACAACAGTATTTGAAGACAAAAATGCACATATACAAGCCATTTCTGGAGTTACTGTGAAATTGGTAAGAGCCCACTGTGATTCAACGTATGAACTAAAAAAACTCAATGTAGATAGACTGGATTTACGATTTAAATCAGAATCTTTCAATGCAAATATATGAACTGTACCCTTGTCACTTGAACAGCACAAAAATTCAGAATCTGGACTGAAGTTTAAACTGTAAAATTAACATAAATATAAATTGTTAATTAACAAACATTTTTGCAAAACAATAAATTCTATCATATTACTTCATAACTAATATGCAATGCACAAATGTTTAAAACCCAAAATCACAAAAATTTATACACAATATCCGCATATACGTATTTCAACAACAATGTTGTCATCATCAGCGCGAGCTATTTCTACTGTAGAAGTAGCTCGCGCTAATGATGACAACATAGTTGTCAAAATACGTATACGCGGATATTGTGTATAAAATAATCACAAGTTCTCTTATATATTTTATTAATCTGCAATGATTATTTTTAAATTATAAAATATAAAAAATAACATACCAATATAAAGTTGCTGGGTCTGATCCACGTCTGAACTCTACTACTTTTGTTTTACGTATAGTATCCCATATTCTAATCAATGTTCCTTTTGAACTCGCACTGGCCACAAGTGTACCTTGCTGATTCAGCGCCAAACAAGTTATTTCTCCCTGGTGAGCATTTAGTATTATTGGTGCACTAGAACTAGTTTCATTCAAATCTGAAACATCCTAAAAAACAGTCATATTTTAGGTTTCTCAGTACATCTTATAAATGTTATCTATAATCACCATAATATGTATGCTTCCAATTTTATTACCAGGATATACAAGAATTTGTTTTTCTGATGTTTCAAGAGGGCTAACTTCGCACAGACCCATCGGATTCGGACGAGTTTCCAGATTAATAATATGTTTTATAGGTGTAGGAAATGAAAACACGGTGATTTGGTTTATGGTTGCGACTATTATCCTAAGTAAAAAAGTGGAGTGAAATATTCTATAAAAAAAAAATCATATAAATTTAGAACTAACTTATTTCTCCTCATTCGCACAGTCTTGACAGCAGAAGAGCAATTCAGTTCCATTACAAATTTCTTTTGTAAAGCGTCATAAATCAATACGGTATTTTGAGAGTATTTTGGGTATCGTCCACCAGCAATCACGGCAAACAAGTTGGTCCGATAGAGCATCTCACACTGTGCCAGACCACCAAAATCTAATAAAAATAATTAAACGCAATAAAAATAATTAATAAATGAAATATCCTCTTTACCGTTCGTGTCGACTCGATCATGACTTACCAAATTTTTCCTTTTGTGCCAACGGATCGACATTGTAAATCCTGAGACCGGTCTCAGTAGAACAAGAGAAACAAGCTAAGGAACGTACAAACGTGTCATCAAAATGTTACGTATTGATCATTTATAACAACAGTCAATACGAAATTTTCGTTTTTTTTTTTTTTTTACTTACTCTGGTCTTGATTGAACCGTATACTGACTATGCCCGATTTGTTGGACATGTTCGCGGTGTGTAATCGTGACCACGGAACTCTGAAAACGTCAAATCGTGCGACTATCGGTCAACTATTATTGAGGACGTCGTATTGTGCGGTCAACACTCGTTTTAATTGCGACTGACCGCATTCGTACGACGGTATATTATGTTAAAATCGTTATTGCTTATTTATTTCATAATCACAGCAGACGTGAAAACTCAATGACAAAAGAATTATCACGGAATATAGTTTGCGGAATTATTGCGAATTAGTCAATCCCGACGATAACAACGCTGTAATCGATCGTTTTGATTGTTACACACAGTGTGCGCGCGCCATCTGTATCGTATTGTCGGAAACGCTCCGCAGACGACGTGGAGAAAACGTCGCAATAAACGTTTCATACGAGACGCGGACGAACTGACGATGTTGTAAGAAACCTACCGTTACATTGGTTCTAGTTTTTTAAAAGGGTTCTTTTAACTGGTGAAGTCGATTCTCCGACCTCATTCTCCTTATTAAATGTTATAGTCTCTCAGCGTTCCACTCAAACGTTTTGTATTCCATTGAGCGCCACCAATTATATGAAAAACGAACCGATAAGACGTTTGATTGTTCAACGCCCATAAGGACCTAACCATTAATTTTTATTGAATTAGTGCCACGGGGTAGATCCTTCATTCACGCCATCATACCTTGTACATACGATATCTAAATTACCTATTGTAACAAAACTACAGATTGCATATTATATATTTTTTCATTATTTTGCTTATTGTAACTATTTGATTATATGTGTGTTAATGTTAATTTAAAAAAAAAAAAAAAAAAAGAAATAATACATTTAAACGTATAAACGTATGTTGTTGTACAGTTATTAATTTAAATCGGTAGCATAACAGGAGGTGGTTGAACTTTCAAATACAGCCGTAGCCAAACTACCCATAGGGGCATACATACTAAACTAGTAATAATATATTACTTGTGATCAGTGAATTCTGATGAAAAATTTCATTAGAAAAAAACCAGCTAATAATGTGCACAAAAATATAAAATTATATTTTTTTAACTATTATTATACTATTTGCCATAAATGAACTATGATTCATAAATATGTTCACTATCAAAAGTAATTTGTATGACAATTGTTAAAAAGTACATTATAAACAATCAAAAACGATATTTGTTTTCAACTCATAAAATAGTCAAATATGTTTTGAAAACCTCTGGGATTTGTTTTTAAGGTATGTTTCGTGTGAAAACATTTATTATGCAGTTCTTCAAATTCAGTTACAGTTTTGATTTGTAAATCTTTGTGTAGAGTTTCAAATTAAACACATGAATACAAAAATTAAATTTTAAAAAAATTTAAAAAAAAATCAATTCTAGAATTGCCTTTCCTAATAAAAAATGATTAAAAATTTCAATTTTTCATTTATTAGATTTAATTTGAAATAAAAAAGCAGGAAATTCTAATAATGGCTTGCATCCGAAAACAGTGAAGTAGAAAATATACAATTTGGTGATGATAATGTACTTCATTTTGAGGTTCTCCAGTTTCTCTTAAATGAGCCAAATAAAAATAGTATTGCTATTGTTGAAAAGTGTAAAGAACTGTGATATGTAAATATATGACCTCATTATAGATTATCGTAAATATTGTAGTAGAGTACAATATCTAATAAGATATATTGAATACGATGTGAATCACAGCAATAGAACATGAATAGTTTTAGAGTTCAAAAACAATTGTTGAAAACTAAAATATTTATAATTTTATATATTATGGCCTTTGATTATATTTAAATTATAAAAAAATAATTATAGATAATTGTAGTCATCTAAATTGTGTATAACAGTTTAATAATGATTTCTATTCTTCTTACCTTTTCATCATAAGTATGAAATGACATTAAAAAATATATATAAATATACTCAATTAGGTATTAAAACAGTATAAAGCACTTGTTTTTCATTTGAAAATAAACACACAATTAACATTCAAATTACACGAATTTATAGAGTAGAATTTTTATGAATAAGTGTACAAAATTAAAAAACTAAATACTCTTATATTAAACATATATGTACAAGACTCGGAGGAAAAAGATTATAGTTATTTTTTTTTTCCTTTTGTTTTTAGTACTGATCCAGAACCTGCAAATGGCTTGAATACATCTTGATTTTCATTCTGAAATACAAAATAATATATTAAAAACATTAATAACAGTAAGAATTTACAAAAATAAATAATAAACATAAGATATACAACTATTAAAATTATTTTGCTTGGTGAATTTGCTTTTTTAGTTGCATAATTAATCTAAGTGATCATCACTGTATGTCTATAGATATATTATATTATACTATGGTTATAAAAAGTAATAATTAATTTTTTTTTTCTATTTTGAATTAAAATATTGGTTATTCTTCCTGTTAAAAATTATTATCTAAACATTATAGTATTTAATATATTAATTAAATAATATGTATACAATGTTTAAAATATATTTAAAACAATTTAATTAGATTAAAAATTAATTTTTCATAAAAATTGTTAATATAATCAGTAATATGATAAAATGATTGGCTTTGCATATAACAATAACTATGCCTTGAGTTTGTTCAATATTATGGACATCGCTAAAGCTCCATCATCCAATAAGCACAAAACAAAATCTCTCTAACGTGGTACTGGGTATGTTAATACATAATTTTTTTTAGTCAGATTTATTGTTTAGATTCAATTTACTGTAGTTGGGGACACAAAAACTGGCAGGTGGCTGCTGTCATACTCCGAACCTCACCTAGCCAATACAGTGATTCTCATAATTTATCCATTTGTATAATAATGTAAGTAAAGTATGAGTTTATTTTTGTATATTAAGATGCACATTATAAAAACAATATGTAATATATTTTTTTTTATTAATTGTAGAATACTATGTTAATATTATTAATAAATAAAAAAATTTGAATAAGAACAGCAAATGGTTTAATGATCCACTACCATGAAAAATCCATTATGATTGCTGCGATCACCCGCCACTTTTGGCGTTGCCAACTATAGTGGTTTATTTTTGGCTAATTTCATGTTATATATAAGATTTAATTTAAATAATTACCTCTTTCTCACTAGCTACAGGACGGATGTTTCTTAAGAATTGTATAGTTCCTAGAGTATAGTCATAATCTGGTATACCTCTTTGATATGCTACTTTAACTTGATTTGATTGATCATCTGTATTTTCTTTTTTCTTTTTGCCATCTAATCTATTTCCCGAACCTTTGAACGCTCTAAAACCAGTAGGTTCAGGCATTAAATCAGCAGGATCGACCATCATTTCTTCTCCAGTTGTTTTTTTCTCCTGTGTGGGTTCTTGATAACCAACTGGTGCAGCAAACTCTACATTCATATCACATTCGATAATACTGACGGCATTACCTGGTTTGGTCTCCAATACACACATTTCATAAATTTTTTGGTTGTATTTAATGGCTATCACATCACCAGTAGTCAAACAAGCAAAATTTCGCAAGCAATTTTCCAAAACGGCCTTCGGATTAGTAATGTCTAGGAATTCAGAATTTTGAGGTTGAAACTTTGAAAAAGTAGCTACTTCTAATGAAACACTTTCAACTTGTACCATATCTCCTTCATCTAGTAATAGGTTTTTCATCATCTAAAATCAAAACAAATAGTACAATACGTATATGTTGATTACAGTTACTAATAATAAATACCCAATATGGTATATATATTTTTTCTTCATCGGCAATGAACTCCAATACTCCACAATGTGTATGTCTGTTGCTTCTTTTGTTGGAGAGCTTGAACAACATAGGATAATTGATATTTAATCGAGTCAATGTGTCCAGAGCTGATGGTGGCATTATAACTGAAACAATTAAAATTATAAAATAGGTATGGGTAAATACGATAAAGCAGGCAGGATTTACTTTTTCCACCACGTTCGACATCTTCTCGTTCACTTCCGGGAAGCATTGATACCGACCAACATTTGTACGTTGTGTTAAATGGTCGGAGTATGTCATTGAACAAACTCAAAGAGAACTTAAAAAAAAACACAATTTTACTAACATTTCATCTACAGACCGACGTACAAGAACTAATTTCCTTACCATTATGTTTCAAGTTGATAGACCAATCACAAATTATTAACGTTACAATAATGGAAAATTCGCTAACATTCGCTAAAGTAAAATGTTCGTAAAATGTAAAGGAATACAATTCAGTGACGACAATTGAAAATGCGAAGTCACAAATGATAATAATTGATAAAACAAAATTATAGATATACGTTCTCTCGTTTCACATTCGTTACCAACATCAATGATGATAAACAAACGATTATCACGTGTTTTCGTTTAGGTCCGGTCTGTCCTTTCTGTGCAAATTTGAATTGTCACATGTAAATTTACGTGTAACTTTTAGTTTATGATCATTAACTCAGAAATGTCATCGTTTTGCAATTGTTTTTAAATCGTCGTGACAATGGCCAGTAAATCAATATTGGATCTTTTCGGAAGAGTCATCAAAACGCCGCTCAATGGGCAACCAAAATTATGCATGCAACTAGTGAAACATTTGCGTCTCTTCAGTAACGAATCAGTAAATATTGTTCTGTTGACTGCCAGTATATGTGAGTACATAACACGGATTACATTGTTTTTCGTAATGTTTTTAGTTGGACGAACAACAGCAAAAAGAAGTGTTTTATGTCTTGACGAGATTGGTACGCGGTTTAGGGTCTCCAAAAACACAAGTCCGTACCATATACTATTCCATGTTAGTGGTAATTGTCAGTCACTTAACAGACAAGTCATGGTTCAATCTCGATAAATTCAAAGACATTGTAGATAAAGAGTTGTCTAAATATGATTCAAAAGGTGTAAGTACCTAATACTTTTACTTGAGTGTTATTTAGTATAACTTAATATTATAAAATTGGGCCGTGTTAACAATTAACTGATTTGATGTGTTTTGTTTTCACAAAAATCTTAATATTTCACAATTGAAAGAGGTGCTATTATATAAAGTTATATTTGTAAATTGAATTACAGGAAGAAGGTGATATTTTATCTGGTAAAGTTCTATGTTATGGTGCTATGATACGTAGTGGAGTTTTTAGCTCTGGATCAGTAGATACTCAAAAAGCTATTGTAGCCGAACTTTTAAACAATATTAAAAAAAGGTCTTATTTACCTTTATTGACATATAAGTTTTTAATTGAAGGAGTTGATTCAGTAAGTAATTTCCTTGTGAATTATGTATAAACAACATTGCAATTTATTTATATTTGGAAATTAATTTTTGATTTTTAGTCAAGCAATATTTTATTCTCAGAAGTAATTTGGCCCTTTTTAAAGAAATACATTGGATTGCCAATTACAAAGCAAACTTTGGATTCATTATATTGCATAATACAAGTTCATAGTGTATATCCGAAATTAATTGATGGTGCGTTTATTCCAAGAGTGTTGGATACTGCCACTGAACTTTTATGTAAAGAATCAATGAATGACATCGCAAAGATTCTAATATTTGTAAGTAGTGTTATTTAAAAATGTCCGAGTATATCGTTATTAATTTTTTTTTTCTTAATTATACTTAGCACATATCTTCTATGGAAGTGCTTGAGCATCCAGTATATGAGTCTTTTGCTATTGCCTTAACAACTATGAATAACAGCGATTCACTTGTCTCATCATTCTGGTCTGTTCTTCAGCCACATTTTACGGGCCCCCATAATCGCTATCAACAAATGGCAGTAATGAAATTGTTTACACATATAGTGAAAAATAGTTCTCTAAACAATGTTCATTCATTGCTCACCAAGTGGTTTATGGATATGCTATTGAAATCGTTTTCCCGTCCAAATGCCGATTCACTTATGTCTTATGCTCGTTCAAGTATCACGGCTGTAATGGTTCGACTCAGCTCTTCTGCCACAGCTAATATTGCATTTAAAGTGTTGTTGAAATTCATTTTACCACCTGGAGATATGATGGTAGAAAAAATAACTGGTATTGTATTCTATTTTTTGTTTTAACATCTCACTGATATAAATATTTATAAATGTATTTTGATTTTCTAGGTATAAAAATTGTTCAAAATTGTTTGGTAAAAATGGATGAAGATCATATTAAGCTTTTGGCCAAACAATGTCATCAAGTCATACTTATGAAAAAAAAAGGAAACAATGAAAAGACACATTTTTGGAAAATTCAAGAACGTGGCTATGCAGCTCAACTTCTTGCTAGGTACTTATAATCCATAATTATCATTTACTAAATTTGTATCTGTTTTTTAATTTTTTTTTTAATTGCAATTTACTTTAATGATAGATGTTTTTATATTGTTTGTTTAGATTATTAGGCCTCCCAATTAGTAATGATATTTTGTGGAAAATAGAACAATTAAAATTTATGTTAGAAAATGCATTTTTCTCAAATGCAAGTGAAAAATATCATATAAGCCATGAGTTAGCAGGTGAATTTTAATTTAATATTAATAATTACCATCACTTTACAATAATTATTATAAAGAAACATTATCTAATTAATTGAATATATTTGAATTATTTTTGCAGCGATTATAAAAGACTCGTTTTTGAAAGCACTTAGCCACAAACAACCAAATATGGATACACTTCGACTAATTTTATCTTCTCTTGTTCATTACACAAATGAATTATTAAATACAAATCGTCAACTTCGGCCTAAAACGTCCAAAGAAGTATATATACATATGAGTATTTAAAATGCCATATATTTTATTAATTTTTCAATCTTATAGGATATGAATAGTTGGAAAAGAATGATCAAAATAACTAAAGACATTGAAAAGAAATTTAAAAAATGTGAAAACAAATCTAAAGAGCAGTCAATTCTTTTTGTTTTTCACATTTTATTTTTACAAATGGGACTTTATCTTTTTGTTGAACCATCAGTGGCTACTGACACTCTTGAAGTAAGTTGAAATTTAGCATCATTACATGTAACAGACTAATAAATAAAATTTATAATTGGAAATATTTTTAGGAATTACAAAACTGTTATGAACACCATATAAATGATAATGACAATGAAGAAAAAGATGAACCCAATTGGGTCGAAGTTGTAGTAGAATTAATGTTATCATTATTAGCCAGAGAGTCTTATTTATTAAGGCAATTAATTTCGCGTATATTTTCACATTTATGTTCAGAATTAACACCTCAAGCGTCTCATCAAATTTTACAAGTAAATTTTACTTCGTTCTGCATGTTTTTAAATATACTAAATTTTATATGTTAGGTTTTAAACCCTCAATACGATACATCATCGAATTCAATGGATGATAGTGATGAAGAATCGGGATCTGAAAATGACGAAGAAGAAGAAGAAGTAGAAGGAGAAGAAGAAGAAGAAAATACTGCATCAAAAGTCAATGGAAATGGAATAAATGGTCATAGTTTAGAAAATGAAGATGATGAAGAAACTGATTGCTCTGAAATTGACGAACAAACTAGTGATGATGATCAAGATAATACTGAACAATTGAAATTAGCTTTACATAAAGCAATGATGTCTGCTAATCATCATTCGGACGATGTAAATATTGTTACTATTTTAAACCCTCAAATCTGACAAATATTTTTACATTTTTTTTTCTTGCTAGGAATCTGTTGATATTGATGATATGACCGAAGAAGAAGGTAAAGTGATGGACGATTTATTGTCAGAAGCATTTAAAAGCTATAAGAAAAATTCAAGCAAAAATCCTAAACATATCAAAGAGAAAATAAATTTTAGATTGAGGTATTGAAATATAAAAATGAATGCCAAAGTTTTGTTTTTCTAATTTTAATAAACTTGCATAGGGTTATGGATTTGGTTGACATTTATTTGGATACTAATCCTTCTCTTTGTCTCATTATGGATACTATTCCTACATTGTTTGCATTGTTGGAATATTGCATCAAGGATATTCAACAACGACCCTTGGAGACTAGAGTTCGATCAGCATTGAAGAAAATTAGTCAAATCAAAAAAATTAATAACACAGACACTGTGGACGATGAATTGATTGCAATGGTCTTAAAAGTGTTAATGGACAAAGGTGTACGAAGTAAGTAAAAAAGATAACATAAAAAAACTCTCTCTAAATAATTTTTTTAACACTTTTACCAGCTACACCTGTGTTTTTGGATATTAGTACCCATATAACTCAGTGTTGTACATTCCTTGTAAAATCATATGTTCACATAATTTCTGGGATGCCATTAAAAAAACAAAAATCGTCTAAAGTGATGAGCATTTTGGAAGATTCGCTTAAAGATTTCTTTACTAAAAGGTATTATATACTTAATTTTATTGAAATTAAATTGTACTAATTAATGTTAATTATTTTTGTTAAATAGAGACTGTTTATTACCCGTGTCTCTATTCGAGTCTTTACTATCCAAAGTATCGTGGAAACGTAATATGCATTTAATTGAAGGTATTTTGCCATATGCATTTAATGACTCTGTCAGATGGTTTAGAAGGTCTCAGGCAATATGTATGTTGGTATCATTTTATCAAAACACAAGACTCTTGGAACAATTGATCGATGACAATCAACTCAACAGAATCGAAAAAAAATTATCAGACTTTGTTATAAATGTAATACTAATTAATTTTGACGATTAAATAATTATGTTTTTGTTAATAAATACAAATTTTTTTTTTTTTAGTTCTTCACTTCATTGGACGACAGTCAGCCAGATGTGTCTGGACGGCAACGTTACATAAATGAACTGTTGAACATTTTGTTGATTATTTGCAGTAACAAATTCTCTCGCCATTGTTGCGATTGGGATCGGCTCATGGAGATCTTAGAAGCCTCTAGCAGCAGATTCAATCAAGCTGGTCGAAAAAATTTGAATAAATTGCGACAAGCTGTTCAAAAAATTAACACTACCAAGACAATGTAATTGTATACAAAAATTAAATACTTATGAAATATCATAATTCTAATAGAAATATTAATATACTGTTATTATTATTTTTTTACTATTTTAGTGTTAAAAAGAACAAGTTGGAAGATAGTGACAACCTGAAGACTTCTAATAAAACGCCAGTTAAACGAAAATCGTTAATTGTATCAAACAAAAAAGTTAAAAAAATTAAAAACGTCTAGCATTTTACAAAAACAAAATTTATTATTTATTGTTGCTTTTACACATTTTAGAAAAACTTTAAATTCTCAACCCGATCTCTGGACACTTTTAGGAAATTGTATTAAATGAAAGACTTTTTGAAGACTATTGTTGTGATTGTTAATTTTGAAGAACATTAGTGTAACAAAAATTCCAAACAAAACTTGTTTTACTTTGTTTTTAAAGCATTGCATTAATTTTTGAGATTTACTTGAACACAGTATTTAGAATTTGTTTTTGACACAAAGGATAATTATGTGTATTGGGATTGTTGGTGATGACAATAGCAGATGGCTCATGGATTTTCTTTTGTGTGTCCTTATGGATAAACTATCTGTATTGATAAATCAATGTAAAATATTTTTAAATACGTGTTCAATCATTTTGTGTACAGTGTATTGAAATAATTAATATTGTATTATATATTATAATCGCGCATTTTGTATGATCAACGATATTTTTATTTAATTCATAAAATTGTCGAAGTTCGTTTTCACGTCTTGTCAGAGTGGTAGGTACATACTGTACTAATGTTATATATATATTTTTTTTAAATGTTCATAAATCTGAAATAATCAAAAATATATACTGTTAATGGGATAAGAATATCTTCAACTATGGTTTATAATTGAAAAGATGAGAATAACAACAACAATAATAACGAATATAATATATTATATGAATGTATAACTCTTTTAAGAATTAATAACAATTTGAACATAGAATGATATATATATATATATAAGAAGCACTTGAAGCGGTCTGCTATTTATTGCAATACAGCGTTTACTCAAGTTTTTCTCTGGGTTCGATTTTGCTGGCTAAATATTTATAAACCAGAGGCCAAATTTCGTTGGTTGTCTTTCCTGAAAACTGTGCCAAGACGTTTTGCTCGGCATAGTATTGCAAAATCGGCCCGGCCATTTCGGAATATATTTCCAACCGCCTCTTGACGGATTCCGGTTTGTCGTCCTCCCTCTGTATCAACGGTTCACCGGTAACGTCGTCGCGACCCGGCACTTTGGGCGCGTTGAAGTCGGTGTTATAGACCCGTCCGCTCTGGGGGTGTATCCATCGACCTGTACGCGACGGGCGATAGGTAAGACGATATTCGAAATTCAATGTCCGCGCGTTCACTGACCTTTCACTCTGTCGACGATGACGTCAAACGGCACGTCGAGACTGATGACCACTTGGACGGGTGCCATTTTGAACAGGCGGAGCGCCTGCGGCTTGGTCCTGGGGAAACCGTCCAGCAGCCAGCTGCGGTCGGCCGACTTCAAGCGATTCAACTCGCCGCCGACGATTTCCAACATGAGCTCGTCGGGCACGAGCCGCCCGTCGGCGACGAACCTGAACGACACGCGCGCGTTGCCGGGTCAGCCGTTGTTGATACATGGCTGCTGTAAATCGTATTTCTCACGTACTTGTTGACTCGGACGCCGAGGTCGGTTTTCTCTCGTATCATGTTCCTCAGCACGTCGCCGCTGGACACGTGCAACATGTCGAACGACCGGACAATGCGTTCGGACACGGTGCCCTTGCCCGAGCCCGGGGCGCCCATGATCAGGGCGTGCAGCCTCTTCGCCGCGGCCATCGTCCACTAGCGGGTTTTCGGGACGCGAACGCGTTGACAGACGAGTGGCGACGACGATTTCCGGTGCCCGACGGGACAAACAGTATCGGACGGTCGTGGCGGCGCGTATGTCACACGCGTATTTCTATTACATGGCAGTAGGTTTTTTTTCGTCGTCGTTATTGCAACATCTTCGAACCCGGAAGAAACCGCGCGGCTGTTATCCGAAAAAAACGAACCGTGCGCGTGTGTGTACCTGTTGGGCATTCGCCCTCCAAAAATACGTAGTGAACAAGACCGATCAGCTGATCGGAGAAGTCCGTTGGCCGGGCCGTTTGAAAAACGGACGAGCGCGCGCGTACTACAAATCACGCGATTTGAATTGCCGCGGCGCGATAATTCAATCGGTCTGTCGTGTAGACGGAACAACGGAGCAGCAGGTTTAGCGCGTGAACAGTTCGTCTTTTACTCGAGTACTGTTGTCGTTTCGATTATTATTTTGTTCCACTATGGCGTCAATACGTGTTAACGTTGATTATTATTTCGTGATCAATGGTATTAGCAAACAAGAAAAAAAACTATAAATTAACACACTCGTATACATCAATAAACACCGATTAAAATAATAACGAACTCGTATTTTCTTTTTTCATTTTATAACCGACCGTGACTTTTAGTCGCACGTCGATAGCAAACAGACCAATTACGTACATCACCATATTTAAAAAACAAAAAAATAAATAAATATTTATAGAGAGCTCACTGAGACTGGTTTTGTGTGTATATATTTTATTTGTATTTCTCTACACGCGTGTGTATTGTTATTTTCGAACCCCCACGCGTCGGGTTAATTATCCGAGTATCAAACAATATGTTGGTTTTGTACACGTTCATAAATCGCATTGCCTAATCTCACTTTCGAGTATTTGCATTTTATTCGTTATATAGTTTATTTTCGTTGACGACAATAATCGCTATTCAACTGATAAAAGATAAAATACATTAAAACTCGTCGGTGAACGTCTCGAACGTTCCACAGCACACGTTCATTTCAGTAGTCAATTGCTTGCTTGCCGGCTAGCAGCCCGTCGGTGTGATCCAACGAGATTACCGTGAGTAAATCCCAAACGTAGTCGATCATACGTACAATACGTTCGTGTCGTGTTGCGCGTCTTGTTGCACGCGCAGTTGATGATGTACGGTTAGGTTGTTTTTCAGTCGAGTTGTCACGTCCGAAAACTATGTCCGCGGAACCGGTGATTGTAGTGCACGGCGGCGCCGGAAACATACCGGACAGTCGTGACCAGTCAAAGTTTGACGGTATGTTGACCGCCGTCAGAGAAGCGTACGCGGCCTATAAAGAAACGTCGTCCGTAATGGACGCGTGTCAGGCAGCCGTCGAGTATATGGAAAACGACGAGGGGTTCAACGCAGGCCGCGGGTCGGTGTTAAATCTAAAAGGGGAAATCGAAATGGAAGCGCTCGTTATGGAAGGAAAAGACATGAAGGCCGGTGCGTGACGAGTATTCGGTTAACGTTCCGATGATACACGTCTGGAAATGCGGATCGTTGAGGAGTAATTGTGTTTTTTAATTTTTTCTCCGTACACAGGAAGCGTCACCGGCGTGAAGAACATTGCACATCCAATAGCGTTGGCCAGAAAAGTAATGGAAAACACTCCTCACGTATTCTTGATGGGTTCGAGTGCCAACGAGTTTGCTTTGAAAATGGGATTGGCAACAGTCAGTGACGATTATCTGATGACCAACGCTGCGAAAACAGCATTGGACAACTTTCTGAATTCCGGCGGCCAACCAATAACGACTGAAATCGGACAGTAATGAGAAATTTATTGTATCCATGACAAACGTACCGTACGCTAAATGAGTTTCTTTGTTTTCACTCTTTAGCGGAGGTGTTGGCACCGTCGGTGCTATTGGAATGGATTCAACTGGGCATATGGTATCGTGTACGTCGACTGGAGGAATAACTGGTAAAATGGCCGGTAGAGTTGGCGATACACCCATTCCTGGCGCAGGCGGATATTGCGATAATAACGTAGCCACTGTTTCAACCACTGGTCACGGTGACAGCATAATGCGCTATTGTTTGGCTCAAAGAATAATGTTCAAGTTGGAAAACGGTACCCCACAGGACAATGTCAATTATTTTACGAGTGTTCAAAAAATTGACTTTGTTTACAAATATTGCTTAGGTGAAGATCCGAATTTCGCAGCTCAGAGTGCTTGTGACGCCATGTCAGCTCGTGTGGGTGGCAGTGCAGGAGCCATTGTTATCACCAAAGAGGGAATGATTGGCATTGGTTTTTCTTCACCGAAAATGGGTTGGGCATATTTGAAAAACAAAATTATTCACTATGGAATTAAAAAAAATCAACATCTTACAATGGAGTTGTGAAAAAAAAAATGTTTACAGAACTCAACATTTACCAAACATGTTTCATTTATACGCTAATTGTCATTTTTAATCAAAACATTGTTTCTACTTGCCATTACATTTATTTTTTTTTCAATTATGATAATAGTAAATATTGTCCATAATTTCAAGAAAATTAAAAATATATTCATTTCCTTTTGCTTATGGTTTTGGGTAGGCTTAAGGTATTAATTTTCACTAATTTAATAGTAAATTACATCACATTTATTATCATCTCATAACAATTAACGTTTTATTAAATCTCAACAAAAATGAGTGTAGACTTAAAACTATAATCATAATTTCAAAATAACTATGATATTTTTTACTTCAACACACAGTATTGGTAAAATATTTAATATTATATTTCTGTAAAAGTGAACAAAGAAAAATGATGTACAAGTATAAACGATATATTATTCAAATATACTTTTAAATTTAATAAAAAGGTATACGATCAACAATAAGTTATTCACTCAGCTATTATGTTCTCCCATCTAATAAAGCACTCAGCTCGTCTGCATTGTGTATAGGTAAATTGCATGTATTATTTTTGCATACATACGCAGCGACTTTTCCATTTTCTGAAATGGCTAAACCTTGAGCTAGTTCTGACACTGATGTTTTTTCAGCTAGAGCTAATACAATATCAGGCATGTAGCGTTGTCTAATTACAGATAATAACACTTCTAATTCAGGATCATCCCGTTCCCCAGTAAAATATACCTGGAAGACAAGAATTACAAATAATTGTCATATTAGAGTATTCTTGACCAATACTTACAGAAGTGATCGAATCGCAATGTAATGTGAGAGCAGACACTAATGTTGGTAAAGCCATTGAGCTACTAGACAAACGTCCAGCAAATGTCAAAAATAAAGGATCAATTTTAGAATGATATTCGGACTTTTCAGTTAGTATTGATAATTTTAAAAGATTCATTGCAGATATAGAATTACCAGAAGGTTCTGCACCATCATAATCTTAAAACAGCAATTTAAAAATATAATATGAGAATATTATTTTATACCACTATTTTCCATACCACTTTTAAATCTCAAAATTATATTTGGGTCCTGATCGGATGAAGAATAATATCCATTTTTATCTTTGTCCCAGAACAATTTATCTTGTTGCTCTTGCAGTGTATCTGCCCACTGGAGCCATTCGGATTGCAACGTGCATTCATACAAATCCAAAAGACCACGAATGAGGAAAGCATAGTCATCGAGAAAACCAGCAATGGGTTTATTTCTAAAAGCATATAAAATATAAACATTTATAATGCATACCATTCTTTTTTAAATAAATTACATGTTTGTTATATCTCCATTTTCATTTACATAACAAGAACGTAACAATATATTAGTGTTTGAATCCCATGCATGTATCTTAAGAAATTCAGCAGCGTTAATTGCTCTTTGTTTATATTCCTCAACATTTAATGCTGATGCAGCTTTTGCGTATGCTGTTATCATCAATCCTAAAAAAATAACCATAATCAAAATCAGACATATAATACTAAATGAGGTCTTTAATCGACTTTATGAGTATATAAAAGTAAACAATTAATTATTGTAGTATAGACATCTCAATTTTATCATAACTAAGGAAATGATATTAGTATTTTTTAAAATACGATTAGTTACATGTCTTTTTTTAAATGTTTTACTTATAACTAAATACATTTGCTGTTAATCTTCTTCCTCTTGCTATTTAGTAGTCATAGGGAAACTAGATAAAATATATTATATTACCTACTTCATCAAAGCTAATGCCTAAAAAAAGTCTGTATGTTTACTACATCAGAAGTCAGAAAATGAAATAAACATACATAATAATAATAATAATAATAATGACAAAATTTAAAAGAAATATCAAATATTTCAATTTACAAAGTAAAGAACAAGATAAATTTATGTTTTAATACATATTAAGTATACTAAAAAAAAAAATGGTGGCTATTAGAATAATAGATTTCTCTTCACACACACACACACACATATATTTATATATAATACATATGCTTTATTTTCTTCGACCAAATTTACAGTACCTTCTAACATTGTAATTTAAAAGGCTAATGTGTTGATAATATTCTAATAAATAAAAAACACCAATTGTATGATTTAATGAGTTTACACAGAAATGCATTAACTATAATTTACCATTCCATGAAGTTATTATTTTATTGTCCAAATGTGGTCGTGGTCTTTTTTGTCGAGCTTTAAATAATAAACTCTTTGCAATTTCTAGTTCTTTTTCTAAGTTTTCCACTGATATTCCATATCTTTTAGCAGTATTTTCTTTGCTTCTAAATTCTATTAATATATTTTGGCCTAAAAACTCACCATGAGGATCCTACAACACAAATAAATTCAAGCATTTATATTTTTTTTAAATTCAATAAAACATACTTACCGAATCAGGACGAACATTACCGTTAGGTAAAACACTAAAATGCCAACAAAACAGTTCAGAAAGTTTCACATCGGATTTCGACTCTAGAGGTTTGTCTAACAAAGCCTTTACTTCTTCTTGTGTCCATGTATAAAAAGCTCCTTCGCATTTTTTAGTAGAATCAGCTGTAGGTAATGAATCTGCATCTTCAGCACTGTAAAATCCTCCTTGCTACAAAATATTATGTGTTCAACTAGTTTAATTGCAGTACAATTAAAATATTAATACAATAAAAACATTTAATATTTCAATGAACAAGGATAATAGCTTATATTGATGGAATTGTGTATACACAAAATAATAATTGTAATGAATATATTTTATAATACTCAATCAAATATTGCAGTATTAAAAAAAAAGTTAGTTAATTAATATAAATATATGTGTTGTAAATGATATTAAGACTATGACTTTACCTTGTGACTTAAGTCTCTACTGACATATTGCAAGATATCATGAACTACATCTGAAAACTGTTTATCTTTGGTAATCAAGTAGGCAACAGTATACGATACAGCTAATTGTGCTTGATCGTACAACATTTTTTCAAAATGTGGTACATGCCATTTTTCATCCGTTGAATACCTAGCAAAACCCTACAAGTAATAATTGTAATTAATCATAACATAAATTTTAATTCTTATTTTCTAAATATACTCACTTGCCCAACGTGATCGTGAATTCCGCCCATGGCCATTTTTTGTAGAGTTGTTAATGCCATGTCCAAGCTTTTTTTACCATCTGATAATTTTGATGCTTTGTAAGAAATATGAAACAAAAAATCTAATATTACCGGTTGAGGAAATTTAGGTGGCATACCAAACCCTGCCCATTCATCATCATAACTTTTTTGTATTTGTGAACAACATGTTATCCATGTTTTTGGATTCGGTCTCATAATCTGGGAAAGTTCAGTGCCAAGTTGTATATCAAAAGCCGTAGTATCATTAAGGATTTTCATTAGCTTTGAACTGTTTTCCAACATAGACAACGAATCATTTGCCCACTAAATAATTGAACAAATTGATATCTTTATGCAAGTTATGAATACACAAAGCTTACTCTTTTGGCCATATGTAACAGAATTGATTTAAATCCTGGACGCCCATAAGCATCTTCAGGTGGATAATAGGTCCCGCCACCAATCGGTTTCAAATCTGGTGTTAGAAATACACTCATTGGCCATCCTCCCTGACCAGATGCTGCCTAAACAAAAATAGAAACACTCTTACAAATAGTTCATAAACAAAATATCAAATATTAATAAATAAGGGAGTTCACAGTTTGTTGATATTATTATACAGTATCTAAAATGTTTTACAATATAAAATAATTTCAAACGTCTTAGACACACTGATGCAAATCTTATGAATTTGATTACCTGAACAAAAGTCATGTATAACTGATCTACATCTGGTCGTTCTTCTCGATCTACTTTGATATTTACGTAATGTTCATTCATAACAGCAGCAACATCTTGATTTTCAAATGACTCGCGTTCCATGACATGGCACCAATGACAAGTGGAATAACCCACCGACAAGAAAATAAGTTTCTTCTCGGAACGAGCTTTCTCAAATGCTTCATCCCCCCACGGGTACCTATGTACCAATTTAAAAAAAAATTCTTTTCTTATGAACACAGTAATAATAAAAATAATAATAATAATAATAATTTTTTATGCTGCGTACCATTGCACGGGATTTTCGGCGTGCTGTAAAAGGTAAGGCGATCTCTCTTGAGCTAAACGATTCTTGATTTTCTCCATATTTTTCGTGGACAAATGAGTAATTGAATTCTGAAAACACCTAGGAATACATAATAATAACGACATAGAACGCGTTGAATGTATACTCACTTAAAATTACGGTTGAGATATAATGATGTCAATGGTTTTTTCGCAAACACTGTTCTTGAAACATTACACAAGCTATTATGAAAACGGCTTTTCAAATTACCAAACACCAGCATAACAATAACGATGATTTTTGGCGGTGTACTTGTTTAACGATTTAATCCAATAATCATGCTAGTCTAAGGGAATAGCGAATAAAATCAAAATTTAAAAACAGTTGAAAAATGTTTCTTATCGTTATTATCAAGGGAATTATCGGTTATCATTTTATTGGTAATCTTATAACGATACCTTTTGAAAACTGTAAACAAGTGATAAGTACGTACCATTTCGAAAACCAACATTTGAAATAACAGCGCGCGCGGTTGTTTGAAAACCAACGGAGTAATTGCGGTATATGAAAAATACAAGGACATAAAGTGTATTTTAAACCGCAGTTATCTATAAACATAAATATGCCCGTATACTTCCGATCGAGTATAACACTGTACGGTTTTGTTCGACGTTATGTAAATCCGGATGACTTCGAATTTCTTGCCAATAATGTCCGATATGTTTTATTATACACGTTGTTATTGTGAGTCGTCCACGTTGAATTCTTCTGAAAGAAACGACATTCGACGGGGAAAATATCGCGCGGATTTTCACATTTACAATCACAGCGGGCAGCACTTTCAGGTATTTCATAAACACATCAGTATTTTACGTAAATAACGTTATTAAACTATGCTCGTTGGAATATTGCGATTCGTGTGTTGTGTACGTGAAACGAGTACGAATATATAAAAAAATTAATAAAAAAAATTGTAATAACGTTGACTTTTCTAATCAATAACGCGATAAAAATTTTGTGAGCGTATTCGGTTTAGTCCGTTTTACCCTCAGATTAACGTTTTGAATTCGTTCGTCAGAGTATCAACTCAAGTAGGATGGGTAAATTTCAGTAGCTAGTAAAATTATTAATAATCATTAACTATTATAAGTTTGTTTATAACTGTATAATGACATGTTTACTACAAAATAATACTAAAAATGAACGCTAACCAACTATTGAAGGCGTCGTCGCATATTCTCTTATTCGACGACGACGTTCGGCATTATGCTGTCTCAGCATTTAAAAAAAAACCAAGGGTTCTTAACAAGAACATAATATTAAACGACTCCCTATTATCATTCAAACTGTATTTGAAACGTAATGTTAAGACGTTGTCGTCATCACAGTCACAAGGTCTTATATTAAAGGGATTGAAAGCTGATATTTATTTTTAATGGTCAACCGGGTTTACGCGAAACACGTCGTTTTCGACAGTTAAACGGCTAGTACGAATGATTGGAAAACGGTTCTTCCGATCAGCGGCGCACTCATAATTTTTTTTAAGTGTAGCGAAATATAATAGTTATACGAATTATGGTAACGACCCCGATGATCAACATCCATCGTCTGTGACCGTAATTTCTCTTAGCTCAAATATATATATATTATTATTTGAAAATATACACTGTGTTCAGAAAAAATAAATATTTTTATATTTTTATTCAAAGAAATATTGTTTATATAATCGATAAAAAAAATATAAAAGGAAATTAGTCGATATAAACAATAAGGTAATAATATGATAACTAGAAAAAAACAATTTATAAACATCCGAAATAACAAATCATTAAAAAAAAAAAAACAATGTAAATCAAAAACAATGAATTAAAGAAAAAAGGCAAAAACATAATCAAAAAGCAACTGCTTCATTTCTTTCGCACGGCAACGCTCTTTATCGGTCCGACATTAAAGAGGGATCGCAGCCGAACCGAACCCTTTTCAATCCGTGGTGTGCTGTGTTTCGTAATGTCATAGAATGCACCACTATTTTATACGGTTTCTTACAGCGTGATGATTTTCCTAATGGCACCACGTTCCATGCCGAGCTCAATTCTAAATAATCGGTTTGCGTCAATGAGCTGCGTGCATTGAGCACGGGACTCGGCCGAGAGTCGCGCGCTATCGTCTCCTTCAGACGTGTCTTTTCGTCCTCTGACGTGTTGTTTACTAAATATTCAAAATATTCGAACCACATGACTTTTTCTACACGACTGCACTTTACGACCGGCGCGGATTCGATCGACAAAATCTGTTCAGGCGAACCAGTGTTGTTCGTCGCCTGCCCTTCCGTTGCGTATTCCGCCTGCGTTTTCATGGCTTCCTTCGCCTGCGCTTTCGTTGCGTTCTCCGTTACGTTGCGACTGTTCACGTGTGCTGCCGCCGTAATAGTAGTATCTGGGTTCGCGGGATTTTGTTCGCGAACACCATCTACACAAACTCCAACGGACGCGTGTGACCCGTCGGCGAGTTCACGATTGCACATCAACGCCTTCATAGTACAAAGGTGGTGGGACTCTATTTTGGATACCGAATTCGTGATTTTTTCACCACGACTGAATTCGATCAATGGCGCGGATTCGATTGACAATATCTTGTCAGGCGAACCAGTGTCATTCGTCGCTTGCGATTCTGTCGCATTCTCTGCCTGCGCTTCTGTCGCGTCCTCCACCTGCGCTTCAGTTGCGTTTTCCGCCTGCTTTCCTGTTGCATCCTCTGTCGGCACTTCGATTGCGTTCATCGCCACGTGTTCGCGAATGTTCACGTACACTGCCACCGTCGTAATAGTATTTGGGTTCGCGGGAAAATGTTCGCGCACACCATCCACGTATACTCCGGCGGGCGCGTGCGATCCGTCAGCGGGTTCACGATTGCCCATCACCTCCTTCGTGGCGCAAAGGCGGTGGAACGTCTTTTTGCATACCAAACATTTCAGAACTTTTCTGAAAGGTCGGCGCGCATCGCATATACTGCACCGTTTCAACAAGCTACGCATTAGCGATAACCGTTTCAACTGACAATCGGCAATTGCGCAGTGTGCTTTTCGGCCAGTAGTTATGGGTGCCATCTTTTAGAATGGAAATTCAAAAACAATATTACTTATACGTAAACAAATAAATATAAAAGAAATGTTAACAACGCGCCAGCAAAGCGAGTTCGCAAAGAATACCCACTATGAAGTTCATTGTATGAAAAGTTATTTGCATAAACCAAATTCGAGTTGTTCAAAGTATTGGAAAGTAGAAATTAAAAAAGAAACAAAGGGGCTCTCTCACTGTCTCACACCATAATTTATGTTTAATCGTTATGCACGAAAAACCGTCAGATAGTATATAAGGGGGGAGATACACGGCGAGAAAACAGACACGTTTCGTATTGTAATCGGTATAAACAAGTTAAACAATAATTATTTAACGTTAAGCACACTATACTATCAATAGCAACTTGTTGCAGAAGCATCGAGAGTAACAACAACAACCGTTGCTAGGTACCTGTTGACCGGCGTATAGTGTGATATAAATATATATAAACAATTAAACTGCTGTTAAAATAATAATACATATATGTAGATACGCGTAACCAAGGCGCTGTATATTGTTTTTTTAATATTAATAAATAACGCGCGTACGACGAAACTTGTAGTCTTGCTCCGAATACGTATATTCATCGTTAAATATATATATATTATATATTTCGCACATTATTAATCAACCGCCGTAAATCCCTTTATTCTCTTCTCAGCTTTCGAACGAAAACCATATTATATAAAATCTCACTAATGCTCATCTGGACTTACGGTATCCAAATTTGGGGCGCAGCTTATCCCACCAACCTCAACAAAATTCAAGCTTTCTAATCCTTGAATATCCGACTAATCACTAATGCACCAAAATACGTCTCTAATGAAACCCTCCACTCCGACATTCATATAACCACTGTTTTTGACAAAACTTCTCTACAAATGATTTCGTTCACGACTCTCTTCCCACCATAATCCCTTAATTTCCCACCTAAACTCCAATGCTATACCTGGGAACACATCAAGAAGACTCACGACGTCGTCATCGCAATTATTGCATCAATTGTTAAGGGACGGGTGTGATATATTTTAAACCCAGTATACGTGTAAAGCTAGAACTTAAAAAAGTGTAGTGATTCTGGTCGTGGAAATCGCTAGTATTAGTGTATAATCATAAAAACATATATATGCAGGCTACCCTTTTTCTTAATAAGTATTTAGAATACGATTAATTGACACTATTTAATATATATTATATTACTTGTGGCATTGTGTCGGCCATCTTGTATGCTATTGTCTTGCTCTTGATGGAATAATTATCAATTGTTTTTAATTACAAAGAAAAAGTTGTTTGAAGAGAAAATTTTAGAAAGAAAAAATATTATTCGTCGACACTCCCTCTTCGCTTTGGGGCGGTCAACGGGTAGCGGAGGAATGAATTCAATAATTATTTCAGCTATCGACGAAAACATTTTTTTTATATAAATAGCAACTATACTGTCTGTACGGCCAACATATATTCTTTTTTTGTTTACGATACGAATTACAATTTCACGATATATATGTTTAACTGATTTACGTAAATTATACGGTGGGTGACAGGAGATTATAACAAATTGTTTGGAATTAAAAAAGCAAAACAAAATGTTTGGCTTTTAATTTTAAAGAATTATTTGAACGTTCAACAAACACGATAAACTTTGGATTTTTTATAATGTTTTGTTCTTGTTTTTTCGCCATTAACTCGTCGGCGGTTATTACTCCTGTACGTTCATTTTGTTAAAACCCAAATGGAGAACGTTGCGCGTTAGCGTTACGGTAATATTGAACGTCGGGGACATTTGTCGTGTTCGAGTTGATTTCAGTTCACGAACGATTTGTCAGGCTTTTCTGACCGCACAACCGAACACGAATATTGTAATTTATACACGTGCACATTATAAAAACCCGGGCGGTGAACTCAAAACTATCGAGAAGCAAATGTCATTTTTATTTGCCCACCAACCAGTAGCCGTCGACAACGCTATGGACGGTAGTTCCTACATCCTTTCCTACCCAGTGGTGCACATGTTATTTATTTTAAGTGTAGCGAAATATAAAATTTTCCTCTCTCCCTCATTATAAATTTACTCAAACACATTTCTGAGTAAAAAATAATGTCATTCAAAGTAACATTATATACAATATATTTATTGTTTATATTATTTGATATTTGATATTAATATTTCTTTATTATTTAACTCACAGTTTATATCGTATACTGGAAAATGTGATATACGTATACTTCTGTTAGGTTCGATTCAGTTTGTCAATTATTTTTTGGCATAAGAGTCGCCGTCAGAACCAAAATAGCGATAACTTTAATATAATTAATAATAAAACCATAGCTAAGAGCGTGCAAATTTCGAGTAAATTTGTGGTTAAAAAAAAATATGTAGTATAGTGTTTATCTTCTTCATCTTAGAAGTTTAATAAGAGAATATTAAGATAAGAATTCTGAAAACAGATTTGAATTCATCATTAATTCGTTTAATTCGTTTCGAAGGAATTTTTGGAGAAAAATTTTAAAATGTGTAGTATACCTATCTGAGGTAAACTTCGCGAGAGTTCAAATCCGTTTTCAAATTTCTTATCGCACTACTAGATCGTTCGGCACGTTGGAAATACGAAACGTCTATTATACTGTGTTTCGTACGGAAAATACCCAATGCCCTTAAGTATATGCGCTCGTACGCGTGTGCGTGACAATCAAACTTGACCTAAGGCCGTGATGTATTCGAGTGGTCTAGTTAGGTTTCGAGGTAGAGATTTCCCGTAAACTCGCGGGACGGGACGGAATTACGCTCGGATAGCCGTTCTCGTTTACCCTTAAATTTGGTAAATTCTTGTGATTGCATAAGTCATTACTATGAATAATGATTCATTGCTTATTTACTTGTTTGTCACTATCGACACGTAAGACACGCATATTTCTAACGTGTTTCTTCGCAACACTTGTGAGAAACTCGTCTGTTCAATATTTATATTAATTTAGATTTATTCATACGTCAGGCAGAGTAGAACCGAAGTCGAATCGACATTGAAATAACACCGTACCGACATCGTTGTTGATTTTAAATGTTCGAACGAGATGACATCTGATATTTATGTGTATTGGCATTTACGTCTCACATATTTCATACTATGAAATATAACTAGGGCCATGTTTGAATGCAAATTTTATTTTTCGCGGTTCTCTTAAACGATGCATTCAAATCGCGAAATACGATTCATGCTGCAATTTAAAATGAAAATGTTCTATATGAATTCATTTGCGTTTTAAGTGCATTTTTTAAAAAATCTAGCACTCATTAGATCGCGTTTTCTACACATACAATATTAGAAAACCACGCGGGAAATGTTCGCACACGTGTCCTACATATTCGCGTCGGGATTAATATTGCATTGAGATGATGGTCCTGCTCTACAACAGCATCGCCGACAGCGACGGAACACGACAACACATTATATTATAATAATAATAATAATAATATAATGGCCCATATACATATATGTTATTGTACACGTAGTTTTCTCCTTCCCGACGTGTGTGTGTATGTGTGATGACTGAGATACCAGTACAATACATGTGTTTTATTATACAATAACCGTTTTCTAATTTATTTTTTTATTCGATCGATGTCCGCGCGCAGTCACTCGCGTAAATCTGCTGCCCGGCTTAAACCTATTTTGTTTTATAACGTATTATACACGCGTCGACAACGACGTATCCCCGCGGTATGATTTGGCGCCGAAATCGAGACTCGGAATCCGTATACACGTGACCCGCTTTGTCTGCCGACGATTTATTGTCATTTGTAGCCGAGCGAGACACATAGATGAGGTATTGAACAACGAGGCTGCCAAACTACCGATAATACGTGTACGGATAAGTGAATACAATTGGCAGACTTATAAACTATAAATGTTGTTGCACCGAATGATACCGGTTCAGTCAGTCTACGTTCGGTAGTTTACTTTTGAGCGTTGGTTTAAGGGGCCGCAACACTCATATTTATATATGTATTATAGACCTTCCGCACTTTCATGTTTTGAAAGTGTGAATTAAGTACGTTTTTAATGTTTGAAACATAAATGAATGCGTTGATGTATCTACTTTGCATTTACCGGATGATTTCCTGAAATACTGATTGAAAAATTAACTATTAATTATTTAAGTTTTTGGTTTTACACATTTTTCAATAGCTATAAAATCGAGTAAAATCGATATTTCGTAAAATAATCCGACCAATGCATGAAAATATTGAACTGCGCGTTAATTTAAAATTTCTAGTTAAACTGAAAATTTGCGACCGAAAGTTTTTGGTTGTTGACACTTGTATTCGGAGATGATGTCATGTGACGACCACGTGTTTTTGAGTGGCACAGACGATTTCGTGAAGATCGTGAGGAAGTTGATGACTTAAGGCTATGTTGATCGTATTTTTCGATATAAAGAGTGTGATAATATTAACTAAATAGGTACCTAAAGGATAGATCGTTAATTAATATTATTATCAACAAGTCTTGACAACACTCGGAGAACGAGTAAGAAGAAAGTGGCCTGAATCGGCTCTTGGATCTTGCATTAAGACAATGCGTCGGTTTATAAAATGCCTTATTTGTTAAGCGGTATCTGGCCAAAAATCGAACGCCAGTGTTTTCAAAAATCATCCACCTTATTCGCTAGATCTCGCTCCATGTGACTTTTGACTATTTCCAAAATTAAAAAGCGCATCAAAGGGAACACATTTTGAGTCAGTTGAAGCTGTAAAAACAAAATCGACAGGGATTTTAAAGGCATTGCAAGAAAAGGATTTCCAACATTGTTTTAACCCATGGAAAACACGAATGAAGCTTTGTATTAAACGCAGTGGTTGAATTGAGGATAAAAATAGTACTCTGAAGGCTTACAAAATAGTTGCGTCCTCAATGCATTTTAATAAACGGTGTAGGTAGTCGAAAAGTTCATCATTGCCGTCTGTCACGTTTACCAATAATTCGAGCGTGGAAAACAAGGTGATGATGAGTAATAACTAATAACGTGGAGTTTGTTTTAATTCAAAGAATGAAATAAAATACAAGTATAGGTAATTTAAATGTCGATTGTCGCGTTTGTGGACTGACAAATAGTGGAAAAACCTCTAGACCATAATCGGCTTCTGCGGCATATTATGGTGACCGGCGGTAATATTAAATATATTTTTTCGTCAATATAACAATGTAATTTTATATTTCGCCGGCTGTGGAAAAGCGAATTCCGTGCCCCGCGTTCCTCTTTTGAAAAAATAGTTGAGGTACGCTCAAATATTTGAAAAAAACAGAAGGGTTACTCAGTCCCCCTGCGTTTCCCCAATTCAACCACTGATTATATCTTCTAACGATGGTCGGCCGCGCCAGAAACGTCGATTCGCGGTTATTTGTACGGTATAACGTACAAACGGGCCACGAGTACGGGCCCGCCGACTTCAACACGTACGTGTGCACGATGATTCGACCAAAAGCAAAACAAATATATTTATTTCGGCAGATCGATAAATACGGATTTCGTGTGTAATACGGTATCACGTATGAAAACGATGCGAAATTTAACTGTTCGTAACAAATGGTATTCGACAGCGAACGCATTTCCCCGACAGTCTCTTAAACATTGTGTTGACTAAGAAAAAGAGAATCAAAAAAAAAAAAAGAAGAGTTTTTTCGAAAATTTGTATACGCGTCACGCGAACGGCCGTAACGTCTTGGCGACAACCGAGCATCACTACTTCATAAGCTGGTACCGATATCCGGTTGCGTCGTCGAGTCATGCCCGTCCGCGACACGGGCTATGGAACGGCCGGCGTTCAAAATAACCAAAAAAAACGGTACCAGGAATACAGGAGCAGACACGCGTCGTCATCGTACGAGTGGCTTCATGCGCTCCTGGTACCTAATATCTGTTTGTTTAATGGCGGCGACAAATTGTACGTTTGAAATTTCAAATGGAAATTAAACATTGTCGTTAAACAGATCATCAACCCACTCGCACTCGAGTCCACTGGAATTCTTTTTTCTTTTTTTTAATACTTCGGACGTATTCAAAATAAACAAGTCGCTACGGCTTACGTGCTTACCGCTAGAACTGTTTTACGAAATATTCGTTTTTTATTACATTACATGTATATCGTTTTGCCAAATAAAGGTAAAATGACCGTGACGTGCGCCACGGACGTGATACATTTTATTTTCAAACCACTATTAAATTTTTTATATACAGTAGGGATTATTTTTAATACTACAAATTTACAATCACGTGTTCAAAACTGTTGTCACATAAATCATTCGAAAATATTAATCACGAATACGCAGTGGTTTAATCGGGAGAAAAAAATAGTAGGGGTACTCTGAAGGCTTACAAAACAGTTGCGTTCTCAATACATTTTTATAAACGGTGTAGGTAGACGAAATGTTCATCACTGCCGTCTGTCACGTTTACCAAAATAATTCGAGCGTGGAAATTAAGGTAATAAGTAATAACTAATAACGTGGAGTTTATCTTAATTCAAAGGATAGTATAAAATACAAGTATAGATAATTTAAAGGCCGATAGTCGTGTTTGTGGGCTGACAAATAGTACCCACAGGCCAAAATCGGCATCTGCTGGCATATTATGGTGACTGGCGGTAATATTAAATATTTGATTTCGTCATTATTACAATATTATTTTCTATTTCGTCGGCTGTGGAAAAGCGAATACATCTTTAAAAAAAATAGTAGTGATACGCTTAAATATTTGAAAAAATAGAAGGGGTACTCAGTCCCCCTGCGCTCCACCGCACCCAATTCAACTACTGATTAAACGTGAAGGGGAGTATATAGAAGGAGAAAAATGTTAAACGATTAAAAATTGTCGATAAATGTTTTTAGAATGAACGTCTCGTTCTTCAATAGCCACACCTCCGTACGTACTTAAACCGGGCTAACGTACGAATATGTGCATTACGCATAAATCGTTTTTGTTTTGTCGCGCAAGAAAGAACGGCGACGATCTCGTGAACCGGAAACGCGTTTTTTCCAAAGCACATTGCAGCGGACCATATAAACGCGAACAAATTGTGTTTTTATTTCTGTTCCGTCTCATTAGCCTAATTGCCCCGGAAATCTACGCGCTTTCGTGCGCGCTCGTACATTATACGGTACGAATAACCCTTCCGACGACCTATATGTAAAAGTCGCAATTTCTGTAAATGGATTATAACGCGCGTATACGTGTATATAACAATAATTCGCATTTCTTTGTCCATCGTAAACTTCGTCTTAATCGCGTTCTCGTGCAAATAACCGTAGAATTTCCGTACCGTCATACGCGTCGAAACGTCCGTGAATTGTACACATTCTACAATCGTGTTTGATGTCGCGAAATCGCTTTCCCACAAAATGCGACGAACGGTTTACAACGATTCAGCAAGGTCTTGGAAAAAAATGTATTTAAACGGCATAGTAGGGTGAAACCCGTTTTCAGTGCGTATGAGATTAAACGATTTGGGCGACTTGGCTAGGTCGAGGAAAATCACATAGACAGTTTTCTCGGGGGATTTTCGATGAGATAAATTCAACAAGGCGTAGTTGCGGGCAGTAACGTACGTGACATTTAAGTTCGGAAAGGAATTTCGTTAAGGAATAATCACAGGCTTGTTGGGAGCTTCGTTCTCACGCTTTTGGTTTTTCAAACGCAACATACATAGTTAAAATAGGTAATGTTGTAATAGAATTTAAAAAGATAAAACATACACATGTATAATATCTTTTATATTATATCAATGATTATAGAAATTATATATCGAAACGGAGAATACAAAAATATCGTTCAATTTTCAATTCGAAAATCTAAGTCATCAAACATTTCTTCTGGTTTTGAATGAATGCATTTTAATGAATTAACTAATTCAGCAACGCTAATGCAAAACGATATCACGTGATAAAACACTGTTTTCTTGTAATTCATCAAAACGAGTAACGACTTTAACGCGAACAATTTTCGCTTATACGAAAAAGAAAGAAAAAAAATCACCGGAGATGTTAACCATAGAACCTCGTCTGCGTTTTTCCGAAAATCTCAACTAGCTGTTGTTGTTCGTACGAAGATCCGTTCAGACACTATTAAAATCGCGGTGAAAGTCACAGTTGTGCACCGTACACAACGATTGGGATGAGGCCCCGTTCGACAATATGAAATTAACGTTTTCCATAATTCGAAACGTAGACAGACGACTGAAGGACGCACGAAACCATTGATCATTGTTGTTTTGTCGACCTCCGCGGCGCGTATCGCGTCGGTCGTTTATGGTTTATGCGATAAAACGATTTTATCGTTATTAAAACGTAATTCGTTCGAGACGACCGCGTCTACGAACACGACGTGTTTTACGTGTTTACAGATCGCGCGGACGATAAATCTCCAGCGGACTTTCTAACGGACGACTTACGATTCGATAGATTTGCGATAAGAAAAAAAACTCCCACAGTCGACATTTTAACACTATCGTTTTATCAGTCGTACGCTGGCGGCGCACAATACGTTTTTTTTTTTCCCCGTTAAGATGCTTACTGAAATGCACGGCCGCGTGAGAGACGTACACGTCATGTGTTTCGGACGATCCGTTCGCGGGAGAGAGTTTTTTTTTCTATCAGACGTTGCAACCGAACGATTTCCCGTAAATACGCGCGCGTTAAAATACAATAATCGTTATTATTTGTCTTGTACCTGCCTGTAAAGTCCACCGTCACGCGGTCGAACATAAAATATACGTCCGACGTGTGTGTGTTGTACGACGAAACCGCGCGGAAATCACGCGGCGGCGCTTACGACAACGTAAACGTTGTAAATTCAACACAAATTACTTTTTCCCTCGGCCGTGACGTATGTCCCGTTATTAAATTAAACAACGTAACCATTACTGTTTTCAATGAAACAAAATATCTAAGAATTACACTTGACGAACGTGTCTCGTCTACGTGTGTGAAGTTGGCCCCCCCATATCGTCTGAATCGAACCAGACTAATTGTAAGTTAAAGGTCTTCATTTGTAAGTATTTGTAAGTTCACTCCCGCAATTTGTAAGTTGACCGTTTCTGAGAAAAAGCAGGCCCTAGATTTTTTTTCAGCCCCCCCATATCGTCCGAATCGAACCGGACTAATTGTAAGTTAAAGGTCTTCATTTGTAAGTATTTGTAAGTTCACTCCCGCAAATTGTAAGTTAACCGTTCCTGAGAAAAAGCAGGCCCTATATTTTTTTTCAGCCCCCCCATATCGTCCGAATCGAACCGGACTAATTGTAAGTTAAAGGTCTTCATTTGTAAGTATTTGTAAGTTCACTCCCGCAATTTGTAAGTTGACCGTTTCTGAGAAAAAGCAGGCCCTAGATTTTTTTTCAGCCCCCCCATATCGTCCGAATCGAACCGGACTAATTGTAAATTAAAGGCCTTCATTTGTAAGTATTTGTAAGTTCACTCCCGCAATTTGTAAGTTAACCGTTCCTGAGAAAAAGCAGGCCCTAGATTTTTTTTCAGTCCCTTCCCCATTTCGTTCGAATCGAACCGGAACAATTGTAAGTTATATTTAAAAAGTATGTTATATTTCTATATGACCTTTCTAATAAAATATGAGAACAATATTGATTAATATTGCTTGAATAAATTTCTAAATGTATGTAATAAATATAAATAATATTTAATTTTAATTATTAATTTTAAATTAATGAACAATAGTTGTCGTTATTATTATTTTTATTATTATTATTAATAAGTGGTTGAAACTTGGTCTCTTCAACGATGTTCTTAATATACGAACGAAATATAAGATATACAATGCAATACAGTAATGCATTTCACTAGTTATGTAAAATAAAATAAATGTCTTTTTATTTGAAAAAATGTTAGCTATCAACCAATATAAGTATTCTATTTTTCAATTATATATAATAGTTGGTGAGGTTTAATATAAACATCTTTTAGTGGAGAATAACGTAACACGTTTTTGTTTAAATCATTATGAACTTCCCAATAACCTTTTGACCTCTTACAATATGTTATGTAATGACCCACTTCATCAATCTTTGACTCCCCAACAAAGCATATTATGGCGGTAAGAACATATCTAGAAAAAATATTAAATGATAAAAATATAGAAATTTTTCGAAATATAATTTCAATTTCAATATTTACTTGTTATTAATTCTTAGCACTTGAGGTATATCTGGCAGTTTGCAGTTTTGGGTTATCCAATCGGTTTCAATACGTATACCAACTTGATACTGTTTTTCAATTACTTGTTCATATTTATTACAAGTTTGGCATTTATGTTTCTTATCAATCATATAATCATTCAACGCATTTTGCAAAACCATTAAATAAAAAAATCACTATATTGCAGTAAATTATTATGTACATTTGCAGTTAATAAACTCTTTTAGTCCTGAATTATAAATTTGACATAATGAAAATATTTGAACAATAAAAACTCATCTTTATCTTAAGAATAAATGATTTTTAAAACTTTTGAACACTTTTATTCATTTGGGTCAAAATGGGGAAGGTGTCCATTGTAATAAACAATATGACATGGTAGAAAAAAATGTACAACGATTTTACAATTTTTGCATAGATATGTGATAAAATGTATAAATTATAATAATTTATAACGAAGTGTACAAAGCGTATATATGTTTGACCTGTAGGATAAGACAAAAATTGGTAGACTTATTGTCTAGTCACTAGCGTCCCGCTAAACCTTAACGTTGGCATTGATAATATTAATAATAATAATAAATAGCCGTTAGGAATATATAATATGAAATTATCATAAAAAAACCTTACCGAACTATGCGTGCAAATTTGAATAATAATATATTAATAATACTATATGTGTTAATTATAATACATACAAATTAATGAATACACACAGGGGAAAATATAAAAACATCCACGGACTGGCGTTCGGTTGTGAAGTGTGAATTGGGTTAATAAACGTAGTATGACAGAAATGTGACGTACGTCACGCCAGCCCCCCCATATTGGAAATTTATATTTTTTTTTTCATAGATATTTAGTATGGAATTTGTATGAATTTGTATGACTATTTACAGAATTTGTATGTGATTATTTTAACCAGAATAACTATAAGACATTTGGGGGGCTGGCGTGACGAACCTATACTAATATAATAATGAATTGAACACATTTCATACATACATAACACTAACCTAACCTAACCTAACCTATTAGATTGCCGTCAAAAATTAAATACAATAGTGCACAGTGAGATATTATGTATACTATAATGTTAAATTGAAAACAAAATGAATATTATTACACAATAAGAAAAACAAAATTAAGTATATACGAGTTGTTAAAATATAGTTTTATAATATACTAATAAAGGATGGCTGCAAGTGTGATAGTACGATAACTCCCAAGTGTTTTTTTAATATTCAATAATATTTCATTTTAACCCTTAAACCACAAGTTATCTAAAAAATATAGTTAGTGTTATGTATGTATGAAATGTGTTCAATTCATTATTATATTAGTATAGGTTCGTCACGCCAGCCCCCCAAATGTCTTATAGTTATTCTGGTTAAAATAATCACATACAAATTCTGTAAATAGTCATACAAATTCATACAAATTCCATACTAAATATCTATGAAAAAAAAAATATAAATTTCCAATATGGGGGGGCTGGCGTGACGTACGTAGAAATGTAGGAGTATACCCGTATTATAATAACTATTTCGATCATTTTTCCAAAATTTCCGAATGTACACAAAAATATACATTATACAACCCGACTATTAAAATACAATTTATTATTATAAATAAAATCCGACCATCATGATAAAATATGCACTTATGTATAACGTGTACTATATACGAGGAGTGTTACGAAAATAATGTCTCCATTTACAATAATCTTTTTGAAATATAAATACATTCATGAAAAATAATAACCATAATTTAATATATGTATATATTTAGTTTATTTATTATTTTTCAACATATTTGCCTTTATTTTCTATACATTTACACCAGTATGAAATAAGATTTTCATAGCCGTTGATAAAAAATTGTTTAGGTAGTTCACGAAAACATTTACTCACTTCAGCTTTCACTTCGTCCTCAATTTTAAAATAAATTAATTTGAAGTGACACCTCCATTTAGGGTATAACCAAAAATCTGATAGAGCTAAATATGGACTATAGGGTGGATATTCAATAACTTCAATACCAATATCATCGATTCCCGCCAATGTGAATGTGCAAGACCACAAAGTAGTGCATTCACAAATTGCAAATTGTGAGAATGAACTTACAAATACTTACAAATGAAGACCTTTAACTTATAATTAGTCCGATTCGATTCGAACGAAATGGGGAAGGGACTGAAAAAAAATCTAGGGCCTGCTTTTTCTCAGGAACGGTTAACTTACAAATTGCGGGAGTGAACTTACAAATACTTACAAATGAAGGCCTTTAATTTACAATTAGTCCGGTTCGATTCGGACGATATGGGAGGGCTGAAAAAAAATCTAGGGCCTGCTTTTTCTCAGAAACGGTCAACTTACAAATTGCGGGAGTGAACTTACAAATACTTACAAATGAAGACCTTTAACTTACAATTAGTCCGGTTCGATTCGGACGATATGGGGGGGCTGAAAAAAAATATAGGGCCTGCTTTTTCTCAGGAACGGTTAACTTACAATTTGCGGGAGTGAACTTACAAATAATTACAAATGAAGACCTTTAACTTACAATTAGTCCGGTTCGATTCGGACGATATGGGGGGGCTGAAAAAAAATATAGGGCCTGCTTTTTCTCAGGAACGGTTAACTTACAATTTGCGGGAGTGAACTTACAAATACTTACAAATGAAGACCTTTAACTTACAATTAGTCCGGTTCGATTCGGACGATATGGGGGGGCTGAAAAAAAATCTAGGGCCTTCTTTTTCTCAGAAACGGTCAACTTACAAATTGCGGGAGTGAACTTACAAATACTTACAAATGAAGACCTTTAACTTACAATTAGTCCGGTTCGATTCGGACGATATGGGGGGGCCAACTTCACACACGTGTCTCGTCTGGGTCCCTCGCCTTAAAAACAAAAGCACACAAATAGCCAATATTGATATTATTAATAATAATTATTTTCGGCACCTCACAAAGTCCAAACTTAAAATCAGTATACTCCTGTTCAAAACCATCATTTAGACCGCTATTGTACTCAAATACGGGACCCGGCTAAATTCGCCTTATTCAATCATTTCAAAATATAACTCTTCGTATTATTGCTGGTGTCCACTGATACATGAACTCCATACAACGACTTACAAATAAAAAACGAATTTTCAAAATTGCATTATATGCGTTTTCGTACGAAACTCACACTCAATACTAACCCATTAATTCAAACCGTGTCTTCTAATCGTTTCCTTGACGAGCCTCCTCGCTGAATGAAAAGAAACTTGAATCGCGACTTTAAAAAAAAAATACAAAATTATATTCGCTTTTCTACACCTAGATAATATAATCTAAGATACATGTGAGTTAATACCGATGGGGGTGACTTCCCCTATCATGTGATTTATGTTATTGCACCATCTGTTGTCATAATGACTTGTTGTACAAAATTGTGTACAAGATTGTCTTTTCTAATAAAAAAAGTTAAAAAAAAAAAAAAATGAAAATAACGATTCTCGTACGTCTTTTCGTGCACGTGCACGCCTTTCTATCAGCACGCGTGTGTATTATCGTTAAACGAAAATCTCGTCGTCGGTCTAATACTTTCTTCCAATCTCTGCGTGCAATATATTTATGCGCGTATCCAAGTACGGGTTCATGCTTAACGTCCGATTTATATATATATAATCTAAAGTATAATAATAGTATATAATAATAAACTATAATATAGTTCCAATGGTCAACCGGATTTACGCGAAAGACGTCGTTTACGACAGTTAAACGGCTAGTACGAAAGATTGGAAAACTGTTCTTCCGATCAGTGGCCCACTCATAATTTATTTTAAGTGTAGCGAAATATAATAGTTATACGAATTATGGTTTCGACCTAGATGATCAGCATCCCTCGTTTGTGTCCGTAATTACTCTTAGCTCAAATAAATATATTATTATTTGAAAATATACACTGTGTTCAGAAAAAACAAATATTTTTATATTTTTATTTAAAGAAATATTGTTTACATTATCGATAAAAAAAATATAAAAGGAAATTAGTCGATATAAACAATAAGGTAATAATATGATAATTAGAAAAAAACAATTTATAAACAGCCGAAATAACAAATCATTAAAAAAAAAAAACAATGTAAATCAAAAACAATGAATTAAAGAAAAAAGGCAAACACATAATCAAAAAGCAACTGCTTCATTTCTTTCGCACGGCAACGCTCTTTATCGGTCCGACATTAAAGACGGATCGCGGCCGAACCGAACCCTTTTCAATCCGTGGTGTGCTGTGTTTCGTAATGTCATAGAATGCACCACTATTTTATACGGTTTCTTACAGCGTGATGATTTTCCTAATGGCACCACGTTCCATGCCGAGCTCAATTCTAAATAATCGGTTTGCGTCAATGAGCTGCGTGCATTGAGCATGGGACTCGGCCGCGAGTCGCGCGCTATCGTCTCCTTCAGACGTGTCTTTTCGTCCTCTGACGTGTTGTTTACTAAATATTCAAAATATTCAAACCACTTGACTTTTTCTACACGACTGCACTCTACGACCGACGAGGATTCGATCGACAAAATCTGTTCAGGCGAACCAGTGTTGTTCGTCGCCTGCCATTCCGTTGCGTATTCCGCCTGCGTTTTCATGGCTTCCTTCGCCTGCGCTTTCGTTGCGTTCTCCGTTACGTTGCGACTGTTCACGTGTGCTGCCGCCGTAATAGTAGTATCTGGGTTCGCGGGATTTTGTTCGCGAACACCATCTACACAAACTCCAACGGACGCGTGTGACCCGTCGGCGAGTTCACGATTGCACATCAACGCCTTCATAGTACAAAGGTGGTGGGACTCTATTTTGGATACCGAATTCGTGATTTTTTCACCACAACTGCATTCGATCAATAACGCGGATTCGATTGACAATATCTTGTCAGGCGAACCAGTGTCATTCGTCGCTTGCGATTCTGTCGCATTCTCTGCCTGCGCTTCTGTCGCGTCATCCACCTGCGCTTCAGTTGCGTTTTCCGCCTGCTTTCCTGTTGCATCCTCTGTCGGCACTTCGATTGCGTTCATCGCCACGTGTTCGCGAATGTTCACGTACACTGCCACCGTCGTAATAGTATTTGGGTTCGCGGGAAAATGTTCGCGCACACCATCCACGTATACTCCGGCGGGCGCGTGCGATCCGTCAGCGGGTTCACGATTGCCCATCACCTCCTTCGTGGCGCAAAGGCGGTGGATCGTTCTTTTGCATACCAAACATTTCAGAACTGTTCTGAAAGGTGGGCGCGCATCGCATATACTGCACCGTTTCAACAAGCTACGCATTAGCGATAACCGTTTCAACTGACAATCGGCAATTGCGCAGTGTGCTTTTCGGCCAGTAGTTATGGGTGCCATCTTTTAGAATGGAAATTCAAAAACAATATTACTTATACGTAAACAAATAAATATAAAAGAAATGTTAACAACGCGCCAGCAAAGCGAGTTCGCAAAGAATACCCACTATGAAGTTCATTGTATGAAAAGTTACTTGCATAAACCAAATTCGAGTTGTTCAAAGTATTGGAAAGTAGAAATTAAAAAAGAAACAAAGGGGCTCTCTCACTGTCGCACACCATAATTTATGTTTAATCGTTATGCACGAAAAACCGTCAGATAGTATATAAGGGAGGAGATACACGGCGAGAAAACAGACACGTTTCGTATTGTAATCGGTATAAACAAGTTAAACAATAATTATTTAACGTTGAGCACACTATACTATCAATAGCAACTTGTTGCAGAAGCATCGAGAGTAACAATAACAACCGTTGCTAGGTACCTGTTGACCGGCGTATAGTGTGATATAAATATATATAAACAATTAAACTGCTGTTAAAATAATACTACATATATGTAGATACGCGTAACCAAGGCGCTGTATATTGTTTTTTTAATATTAATAAATAACGCGCGTACGACGAAACTTGTAGTCTTGCTCCGAATACGTATATTCATCGTTAAATATATATATATTATATATTTCGCACATTATTAATCAACCGCCGTAAATTCCTTTATTCTCTTCTCAGCTTTCGAACGAAAACCATATTATATAAAATCTCACTAATGCTCATCTGGACTTACGGTATCCAAATTTGGGGCGCAGCTTATCCCACCAACCTCAACAAAATTCAATCTTTCTAATCCTTGAACATCCGACTAATCACTAATGCACCAAAATACGTCTCTAATGAAACCCTCCACTCCGACATTCATATAACCACTGTTTTTGATAAAACTTCTCTACAAATGATTTCGTTCACGACTCTCTTCCCACCATAATCCCTTAATTTCCCACCTAAACTCCAATGCTATACCTGGGAACACACCAAGAAGACTCACGACGACGTCATCGCAATTATTGCATCAATTGTTAATGGACGGGTGTGATATATTTTAAACCCAGTATACGTGTAAAGCTAGAACTTAAAAAAGTGTAGTGATTCTGGTCGTGGAAATCGCTAGTATTAGCTTATAATCATAAAAACATATATATGCAAGCTACCCTTTTTCTTAATAAGTATTTAGAATACGATTAATTAACACTATTTAATATATATTATATTACCTGTGGCATTGTATCGGCCATCTTGTATGCTATTGTCTTGCTCTTGATGGAATAATTATCAATTGTTTTTAATTACAAAGAAAAAGTTGTTTGAAGAGAAAATTTTGGAAAGAAAAAATATTATTCGTCGACACTCCCTCTTCGCTTTGGGGCGGTCAACGGGTAGCGGAGGAATGAATTCAATAATTATTTCAGCTAACGACGAAAACATTTTTTTTATATAAATAGCAACTATACTGTCTGTACGGCCAACATATATTTTTTTTTTGTTTACGATACGAATTACAGTTTCACGATATATATGTTTAACTGATTTACGTAAATTATACGGTGGGTGACAGGAGAGTATAACAAATTATATGGAATTAAAAAAACAAAACAAAATGTTCGGCTTTTAATTTTAAAGAATTATTTGAACGTTCAACGAACACGATAAACTTTGGATTTTTTATAATCTTTTGTTCTTGTTTTTTCGCCATTAATTCGTCGGCGGTTATTACTCCTGTACGTTCATTTTGTTAAAACCCAAACGGAGAACGTTGCGCGTTAGCGTTACGGTAATATTGAACGTCGGGGACATTTGTCGTGTTCGAGTCGATTTCAGTTCACAAACAAATTGTCAGGTTTTTCTGACCGCACAACCGAACACGATTATTGTAATTTATAAACGTGCACATTATAAACGCCCGCGCGGTGAACTCAAAACTATCGAGAAGCAAATGTCATTTTTATTTGCCCACCAACCAGTAGCCGTCGACAACTCTATGGACGACAGTTCCTACATCCTCTCCTACCCAGTGGTGCACATGTTATTTGTTTTAAGTGTAGCGAAATATAAAGTTTTCCTCTTTCCCTCATTACAAATGTACTCAAACACATTTCTGAGCATAAAAATAGTCATTCTAATTAACACTGTATACATTATATTTGTTGTTTATATTATTTTATACTTTATATTTATATATCTTTGTTCATTTGTGTTTTCTCTCATATTTTTTAACCCTCTCATGAAATTAGGTATAACGGTCGCAACACTTGAGGATAGGGATGGGCGCTAATACTTCCAATGACGCGTTATGAAAAATGTATTTGCTGTTTCGGAACTCTCGAACGTTGCCGCACTCTTGTCGTTTCGAACTCGTTACCACAGTCGGTCCAAAAACACGCCACGCCGTCGACGTTCCAACGACATTGCGTTTTTCGATTTTAAACGCTCAATGTATAATTGCTTTACAAAAATTAATAACACGTTTTCTCAGTTTTACTTTCCATAATTTTACGGATTTATCGGAATCTCGTAATAACACCATTATAATACACACAAACACAGAACACACACACACACATATATTTATAGTATACGATTATCGTGATGACTCGAACTAATTGGGTGCGGCAATTTCGACTTGCGTTCCAAATGATATATTTTTCCGAAAAAAGACTCGTCAATTACACTGATTTCGCGTGTATTTCGTAATATATATGTATATACAACAACTTCGTACAGATCGAAATGCAGTAGTTCTATTCGAGAAATGCTATGAGGATATTGATATTTTATCGTTATTGCGTTATGTTAAGTATTATTTATCATACAGTTTATATCGTATACTGTAAAATGTGGGTATATACACCTGTTGTCGATCGAGTTTGTCAATTATTGTTTGGCGTAAGAGTCGCCGTCAGACCCGGGAAACCAAAATAGCGATCACTTTAATATAAATAATGATAAAACGTTCAACCAGTGGTGCAACCAGGATTTGTTCATGGGAGGGGTCCGACAAAACACACCACCATCATCTTAACTGTAGTGAATCAAGCATTAGACATTTTTTTGTGAATGTGGGCGTAAAATTGTTTTATACATACTGTGTGGAATTATATCGTACCGAAAGTATAGAAAAAATAAAAATTAATTGATAACCCGTGGGCGTATTATTTTGGTCCTGACCGGGACCGTAGCTCAGAGCGTGCATATTTCGAGTAAATTTGTGGTTTAAAAAAAAAAGGTAAGAAAAGGTTTACTGATTTTGTCGATTGTTTTTTCATAATTTACACCCCAATAGATTCGGATTGTCGGGGAGGGACCGACAAAATTTATGAGCCCTGGACCGCAGTGATCCCGCGGCAATGAAACGTGCGTTGTTACGTTACAGGATTATTTCCAATAACGATATTATATCGTTATGCACAGTGCTGGAATTGGGGAAAACTAAGTAGAGGAGCTCAACCTAACGATTAAAAAACTGCGTTCCGAGTGCGAAATTATTTAAAACAAACCACCCTCCCACGACAAGACTAATTAAAATAAAAAATTACATTTTAGCTGCATACATATAAACTCCAAATATAATCCATGTAAGTGAATGTCAATCGATGTTCACCCAATTTTCTCAACAAAATCGAAAGACGACGATAAACGATATGTGAAAACCCTAGCAATGACGACTGAAAGTGATAACACTGCGTCAAGCGAGTACACTGGACCACGGAATACGTACAATTTATTATACTGATAAACTGTTATCGTTTACGTCGTTTTTGTCCGGACGCGTCCCCGCGTTATAGGTTAAAAAAACCGACGTCGACTTCTACCACAGAATGCCGCGACCGCCCCAAATCGGGAGACGCGCACCGAATCCGCTACGGATGGAACGTCCGCGTGTGACACGTAACGCGCAAGTGTCCGAGAAAAGGAAATAATATTTTCGATCCGCGAAAGTTTTGATAAGCACGTGTAACTGTCGTTCCGTCGTATTATCACATAAGTTGCTCGAATTTGGCGATGAGTGGGAGGGGGTGGAGTACGGAGTACGCGCTCTCGTTTTTTCTCCTTTCTAACTTTTCTCGACGAGACGCCGTAATTTTTTTCCTCCTTCCACTACGCGCGTCGGACTTGGAATATAATATAAAATATTTTTCACTTCCATTACGCCAGTCGGACTTGGGCTATGATAAATTTTTTTTTTACGCAAGTCAGATTTTGAAAAAAAATTTTTTTTACATTCCGCTAGAGATTCGGATTTTAAATGAAATTTTTTTTCACCTCTATTACGCGAGTCAATTATGAAAAAAAATATGTTTATATTTCGTTAAATATTCAGATTTTAAATGAAATTTTTTTTTCACCATTATTACGCGAGTCGGTTTTGAAAAAAAAATTTTCTTACATTTCATTAAATATTCGGATTTTAAATGAATTTTTTTTCACAACTATTACGTGAGTTGATTTTGAAAAAAAAATTTTCTTACATTTCCTGAGACATTTGGATTTTAAATGAAATTTTTTTTTCACTACTATTACGCAAGTCAATTTTGAAAAAAAAATTTTCTTACATTTCGTTAAATATTCGGATTTTAAATGAAATTTTTTTTTCACCACTATTACGTGAGTTGATTTTGAAAAAAAAATTTTCTTACATTTCGTGAGACATTTGGATTTTAAATGAAATTTTTTTTTCACTACTATTACGCGAGTTGATTTTGAAAAAAAAATTTTCTTACATTTCGTGAGACGTTAAGGTTTTAAATAAAATTTTTTTTCACTACTTTATTTACATTTATTATATATGCATTTCATTAAATATTCGGATTTTAAATGAAATTTTTTTTTCACCACTATTACGCGAGTCGGTTTTGAAAAAAAAATTTTTTTTTATCCTGCTAGAGATTCGGATAAGACGTTTTTTACATCCCTTTCGAATTCGTATCCAATTCGAGCATTGTACGGTAATTTCTTGTTATTCGCCGTCGAGTCGGAAATACTCAAAAAATTATGATAACCCGTACGTTTTATCGTTATTATAAACCCGCCGTATGTAATTTGTTTTAGGTAATTTTAGACAATTTTTGATGTCGTTACGTCAGTAATGCAACCAGGATCTTTTCATGGCGAGGGGGGGGGGTCTGACAAAATAAACTACATTCGTCTTAATTGTAGCGAATCAAGCACTACACATTTTTTTGTGGATTTCACAAATTTCACCATTATGTTCTTGCGCGTTTTTTAATATTATCCTGATTAGTGCTAACGCGTATTATATACAACAGTAAAAAATTGTATAATACGGTGTAGAATTATATTGTACCGAAAGTATAAAATTCATAAAAATAAATCGATAACATCGATTGAATTTATTTACAGAATTTATTGAACTTGACAACAGACAATATTTGAAATATAATAGATACCTAAATTTTAAATTACCTAGTTTGTTTCAAAATTGTTATTCAAAATTCAGTTTATATGATTACCAAATTAGCAAGAAAATGTCATAAACAAACGAAAGTAATTTAAACATTTTTTTTTTATAACTTTACAATTAGAAATTGATAAATTAGTAATCGAATATTATAACTTGATTGTTGGATTTTGAGTATTAAATATTATATTTTTAATAAAATAAAAAATTTTAATGTTTAACAGTATATTGTAACTAACATATCATTAGTTTAACCGTACAGATAATTGATCCAAACATTTTAAATTTAATTTCGATTACAAACCCAAAAAATTTGGTTACATTTTAATACAAAATCACTCAATTACCAATTTGATTACCTCAAAATTAAAATTAAAACTTTTTTAACTTTTATGATAATTCAAAATATTTATATTTTCATTATTTAGGAACTCGAATTGATATAGGTTTAAAAGTTTAAATTACAAATATATTAAAATTATTAATTATGGTTTGAAATTAAAAAAAAAGTTGGTACGAGTAAGACTACAAATAAGTAATTCCACAACAAAAATGTTAAATTTTTGTTTTATGTTGTAGTTTTTTGCGATTTTTTTCAGCAACTTTGGCAAAAATTAAAAAACAATCACCTAAATTGTAACCAGTGCCTTATTTCTAACAATCAAAAGTACTACACGGTCTTACGTGGTAAAATACTTGTATATTACAAAGAAAAATCGAAATACTGCGTGTTAAACAACTCGGCCGACGGTCATACGCATTTACATTCAGAACCAGTACATTTTTTACTACACCATAATGTTATGTTCGTTTGTACACTGATTGAAAATAAACGACGAATTAAAATTTAATGCGGACTGGCATCGATACGACGGGAGGTGGTATTTAATACGACAATTGTCTTATTCTTTTGACAGCGTATCGGCGTTTCGGTTACGTCCAATTTACGAATTTAAAATCAAAACCCCATAACCACGGACATGGGCGCCCATAGGATAATATTTAGGGGGGGGGGGAGGACAAAATAATTTATTATTTTCGATAAGCAAAAAAAAAGAGAAAAAAAGGTTAGGTTCAATAATTTAATGTAGTCTTGTGTTATTTCATCAATGCATGATATTGATTTTAATTTCCAATAATCATACCGAATGATTCACTGTTTGTATTATCACAGAAGGGAAATTCGTTCAATAAACAAATATATTAATAAATATAAAATTGCTTAAAATATTTTTATTTATGTTAAAAAAATAAAACGTCGATCTTTAAAAGGTGAAAATACCAATTTTAGCAACTATACTTATTTTCCAGGTGGGACTTGCCCCCCCCCCAATGGATGCCCATGACCACGGAATCAAATGAGTTCTATGGGGTTCTTACGGGGTGGGTCCGGACCCGGAGTCCATTCGGTGCGCCGCCGCGTTCAACCAAGTACGACGACGACGCGACGCGACGCGAATGCGTAAATGACGATCGCGTTTAGCGTTTGGAGCGCGCGTCGCAGCGGCCGACGTTTCCGGGCGACGCGGAATACCGCGAGATCGGTCGTCGTGGCGGACGAAGGCGAAAGGAGATTCTCGCATCCCGACCGAAAGAGAGAGCGTTTTTGTTTCTTTTTTTTCCCTTCTTCCCGTTCCCTTTTTTTTTTGTTTTCCGGCCGTACGCGCCCGGTCGTTCGGCGTTTCCGTCCGCGGCCAGTGTGCGCGCGCGCGCGGATCATGTTGCTACTACACGCGGTCGGGCTGCTGTGCCTGTCGCTGGCGGTCGCCGCCCACCCGTCCACGTCCGAAGGTAAGACCGTCCGCGATACACACTCGGTCTCCGGCTCGAGTCCCCCCCGCACGTGACGTTCCACATCGTCCGAACCGCGCAACGTCGCCGCCTAACCTCCCCGACCGTGTAAATCACAGACTTCGGACCGCCGCGGTTTTCAACATCTACTCGAATTCGACATTCAATCTCGCAAACCTGTACCCGTCCGCTTGGTTTTAAACGTTTCGCACGTACACGTATTATTATTATTGTTTATTTTTTTTCTAGTTTCGATCGATTCGTCCGACAATTAGTGTGTTGGCCGATCGCGCCGAATCACATTTTTGTCGTAGAAAACCGATTTGCCTTTTCGAAACGCCGAGAACGGTCAGAACCAGTGGCGCACCCAGGATTTTTTCAAAGGGGGGGGTCTAAAAAACTACATTATTAAAAACAATACCTTTAATAGATAATAAAAATATTTATATAATAACCGATTATTAGCACAAAACCGATCTCATACAAAGCGTATATAATACAAAAATTGAATATTTTGTTAAAAATATTGAAATTACATTAAAACTTATTTACATGTACCAACCTAAAAAAATTATTATTCAAAAAGTATTTATAAAATATTATTTGGATTTTCATCAATAAATTTAAAACTATTACACAGGTCAAAGGGGGGGTCCGGACCCGGAGTCCACCCCCTTGGGTGCGCCACTGGTCAGAACGCACGGGCGTAAACGTGCTGCGGACTCGTGTCCGTATGACGACGCCGGCCCGCGAACACGGGGACCGGGCGTGAGGGAAATTCGAAACGTCCGGCGCGCGCGTGTACAATGGGACGGCTAAAGATCACGAAGTTCGTGTGCGTACGACTTGACGACGATCACAAAGCAAACGGAGATCGTGCGAACTAGTTGCCGCGCGCGCGTGCGTTTGTAATACGGCCGTCGCCGTCGCGGGTTCGCGCACATCCAAAATCGCGTGTTTCGTTGTCGTTAATTCTTTACTTTCACCGGGTCGCACGTTTCGTTTTCGTTTTTTTCTACTTTTCCTCCGTCGTCCGGCACGCGAACGTCCGTTTCCGGAGCGTCGCGACTCCGCGTTGGGTTTTTTCTTCGTTTCGCCGGTTAGTGTTGATCGGCTTAACCTCGTTGCTCCTAGTTTTGCCCGCACGATTCCACGGGCGCTTTCATTATGAACGTCCCCTGTAGCAGACGAGAACGAACAATACAACCCGTTGTCGTATCGCTATCACGTTATCAGTCCAACAATCGATAAACACTTGCACCGTCAAAATATGTCCACGAATAGCCTGTTAACTGGTCACCACACGACCACTAGTGGTTGTTTTGGTTTGAACTTAAAAATTAGTCATCACGGTTTTGAAATATACATCACTGTGATGAGGTACAGGCGCGTGCCGTAAAATTTAATTATAAGTACAGCTCCTCTCGACCCCGGAACCACCCCTCTCTTTTCATCCTACTAGCGTTATCAAAGCAAAAAAAATTATTAAATTTTATTAAATCGTTCTACCTAACCTAACCTAACGCCGATTGATGTATCATTGGTGAAATATTTATCATTTCATACCGGTAATGCGTGATAAACGAAAGGCAATTCGGAAAAATCCCAGAGACAAACGCGCCCGGCGATTACAATCGACGATATGGCCTCGGGCGGTTTTTATTTTTCTAGACCGCGGCAAACGTTTCGTGACGTTCCGACTTGAGATCGAGCAAAAAGTTAGACTAAAACCCCTCCCGCCAAATGACGTCGGCGTGCAGATAGGTCCGTTTTACGACCGTCTCTCTCTCTCTCTCTGTCATACCTTTCGCGGCGCGGTTCATAATCCCGTTCGCGACTCGAGTTCGGTTGACGGAAACGGTCGTAACGATTGTAATCTCGAACATTTTGTCAATAAGAATGCGGCTTGAAGAACGGCGCGATCGGTTATCGGCAGCCCAGGTCGGGCGGCGGATTCAAGTCCAGGCTGGTCAACGGCAAGGAGACGCAAAAAGGCGCCTGGCCGTGGCAAGTGAGTACACGCGCGCGTATTAAATGCCGGTCCGACGTCACCACCGAGGTAACCGCGCGGTTACAGTCGGTTATTCGGCCTGACCGCCGAGTCCTATCACGTTCACCGGTAGGCCATCGTCCCGTCGGTTTGATCGAACGTTTCGCGACGACGACGACCGCATCAGAGACTCAAGGAAAAACCGACCCGCGGCTGCACGCGTTCAAATGTTATCGTCGGGATTCGGTTGAACCGACGGATAAACCCGTCGTTATCATAGTGTGTAGACCCATATGTCGGCGGTTCGTTTTTGAAAACGAGAAACGGATCGACTGATCAATGTCCTTCTGAGGGCAGCGGTCCTCAACCTTTCGTGAGCGCGACCCTAAAATTTTAAATCAAACTATTCGCGACCCTGAGAAGAGAATTGAAATCGTCATTTATAAAAATTATGAAAATTTAAACACAGAATTTGAGTTCTTCGATATTTGGGACTAATCGAGAGCGCGCACCGCAAATCGTGTTGAGGATCAAGGTAATACGTTAATCTTTAACCGTTTGTTTTACGAGTTTTATGGTCTACAGTGACGTTCCGGGGGAAAACCATGAACAAAAACAGAAATTACGTCATATACACCAACTTTTTTTAAATATTTTCTTTCGTCACTGAATTATACACATGAAATAACACGCGGACTCATTACGAAAACCTCCACGACTTTAATTTGGATCGCGGCGACCCGAGATTTGGAAACCGCTGCCTCAGGGTGACCATACGCGGCGTCAACGTCGTCTTGTCCATACCGTCAACGCAGGCACGTATTCAGGGGGTGTTTTGGGCGTTCGGACGACCCCCCCTTCACCATAATATTTGGTTTGTTGTCGATTTTGATGTTACATCATACAACATTACGTTTGTGGAACACTGGCCAAAACAAAATAAAAATTTAATACAAAATTAACAAAACGTCCCCTTGCGTTGATGTACGACTTCTGAAATGTGATCTCCGATTTGCAATTGGTGTTCTCGGGTCATTTGTCTTTGGACCGTCGTCGGCGACGTAAAACGTACTCGTACGTTGTTTTATTATTTTTACGGTCCCGCCGGTCGCGACATCAATCAGTTCACGTTTTAGATCACGCGTGTTCGCGTCCACATATCGTATTAAACGTAATTCGTTATTAATATCTGTACACGACGGTTCAGCGATCGTCGCGGCGGCGTGGTATAAACTAAAACGCGTACGGTCTCGAGATGCCCAAGAAGAACGCGCGTTTTCTCCCCTGTTAGGTTTACTTCACGTTTTCGATTTTTCATGTATTTTCATGGCCACCTCAACTTAGGCAAACCAATAACAATTAACGGACGAAAAATAATACCCGCGCGATTACAGTCTTTTTTTTCTTTTTAGAAAATCTTTAAAAAATCGCACTAATATACAAATATATACTCTAATGAAAAACAATAATATCAGTCTTAATAAAAAAATATTCATCAACCTCTTTATAATAATCGGGTTGTCCCCGAGCAACAACACTCGTTACGATATCATACTGACAGAATTATAATTATGTAAATAAAATACCAAGTTTGACAATCATTTCACACTGTTCATTTCATATTTACAAATTCACTACCTAAAAATAACAATAAAACGTTATTTAAACATTTTGTACTGTAGAACGTTGATAGTCCGGTCGAATACAGACCGAGTATCGTTTGGAATACTGGAGGTTATTTGATGGTCTCTCAAACGTCTAAGAAATTTGATTCTATCGTCTTTATTTATCAGTTCTGATGACAAATGACAAAAAATGTATTACACGTAAAATGTGAGCAGGGAGTTTCGGGACAAGTTACCTACGCGCATACAGATTAATGTGCCGTCCACACTACCAATGTTCTACTGTACATTGAATTTATAAAATCGATAAATAAATTGGTAATTAGATAATAATAACGCTACAATGAGAACAGATTCATCAATGTGTAAAAATGTTGAAAATAGCTTTTCATTAACTCATTTAAATTCCTCAAGCATTCGAATATATACAATACAATTATAATGGTACCTACCTAACCGGTCTAAAATTAATGTAAGATATATCCAAAAGTATGGTTAAACCGTCTAACTTTAGCCGATGATCCCGTTTTATTGAGGTAGCGTACGTTTTTGTGTGCAGGTATCGTTACAATTACTTCATCCAGCATTTGGTTTTGTTGGTCACTGGTGCGCGGGCGTACTGATACGACCCACTTGGGTGCTGACGGCTGCTCATTGCATCAGAAAGTGAGCGATTGTTTGGCGTTAATGAACATGTTAAAACGGGGATTTTTTTTTCATTTTTTTCTTAAACACGGTACGTTTTGATTTTCAGTGAAAAGTTTAGCTTGCCATTGGCCGCTCTTTGGACTGCTGTGCTCGGCGACTGGAACAGAGATGTCGAAGAGCACACCGAAGAGCGTATACCCATCGATGAGGTGGTCATCCACGACATGTTCCACAACTACCAGAATGACATAGGTTAATAATTGCACAGTGAACAATTAAAAAACGGTGGTTTGACATTTTACCGGTACTAAAACATTTGGATTCCGCAGCATTAATGAAACTGTCTAGGCCGACAAACATCAGCAACACAAGTGTACGGTGTTTGTGTTTGCCACCAACAGCGAATAATATACCGATTCCCAAGGTGTGCGTGACGACCGGCTGGGGTAAAGTCAAGCCAAACGGACCATTGTCTGGCAAACTGCGGCAGATCAAAGTGCCGGTGCACAACACGTCTGTTTGTAAAGATAAGTACGGACCGTCAGTACCAATTACCGATGGCCATTTGTGTGCTGGCAGAATGGACAGCAAAGGCGGTGGGCCATGTGTGGTAAGTCGTTACAATCATTAAGAAATGGTAACTGATTAAAATCGGGTGCAATCATCTAATGTCTTGCAGGGAGATTCCGGAGGACCGTTGCAATGTTCGAGTCCAGATGGTCGATGGTTTTTGGCCGGTCTCACATCGTTTGGCTCGGGGTGCGCCAGACCGGGATATCCGGACGTATATACAAAACTGTCGTTCCACTTGCCGTGGATACTCAGACAAATAAGAATGTACACAAGAAGTTTATAACTAAACAACAAAACAATAACAGGATACATGTGTATATGTATAAAAAAAAAAAAAATGTAACGCTTAAAATAATTAGTTACAGGCAAAAGACAATGTCGGTCACAGTTTAACCCGTGGTCCACACGAATGGTTCCAACCTTTCGTCCGGAGGTAGTTTATTGTTCAGCGATTGCACAGAGTCTAGGGTCTTGTTCAAATACAGATGACAAGCGTTTAGTTGTTTATTCATGTCGTGGATGCATTTGAATTGCTCGTTGATTTTGGCATAGTGTTTGTACGATGCCACATACAAATTCAATACTCGTGTAGTCTCGTCGTCAAGCTGCGAACAAATCAATTCTCAAGTTGTCCAATAATGGTAATAACAATATTATCATAAAATATCAAATCACCTCAGAAATTTGTTTATTGATCAATGTTTGATCCGCGGCCACTGCTTTAGCACAACGGCTCGTGTACGCCTGATATAGTCGACACAGTCTGTAAAACGAGTCGGAATCAATCCGTTCTAATGCTTCTCGATCTCTAGCCGCCGGCAGGGATACGGTGCCTCGCATTATTGGCAAAAATGATGGTACTTGCTGAAAATTTTAAGTTCACACATATAACAAAAATAAAAATGTATTATGTAAAATTTTAAACTATATATATATATATAAATTAAAAAATTGATTAGTTATAGAAAGAATCTAAAATGCCCTAGTCATTTGCCATTGGAAACAATTAATGTAAATGTAATATATTTATACGATACACTACGATGAGTAATTCTAGAGATTTATATCTGTACGTAGTGCGAATGGTACAATGTTAAGAGTTTTAATTTAGTATTTAATTTGTCTTAAATATTCGATAATATGTTACCAATTTTAATTTATATTTACGTTTCATAAAAAAAAACAATAAAATTATTTATTAAAAAAGTAAAAATGTTAATCTGTACATGATATATATATATATAATTAAATGGAACATTAACGGAGTTGTTTTTCATAATCATCAAAATGCACAGACGTCGTCTCCAACAAAAGTGAAATCGACGTGACGTGGAGAAGAGCGTAGTGCACACGAAGCAAGTCGTTCGGGGCAACGTGGTCGAGCCTCACCTTCAGCCGGTACAGATCTTCGTCCACGTCGGGGTTTTCTTGTGCGGCCGCCGCCCTCACCACCACGATGTTGTGTTTGGGCGTCGTTTTCGGGGTGCTCTTCGACCGTTGCGTGTCCACCCGCGCCGACCGACCTCTGGTCACGACGCTGGGTTTCTTGGGCGAATCTACAAAAATCGTCGGACAACCGTCAGCAGTCGACGCGCGCCCGTCTCGGACGACAACGTACCTCCGATCGGCCGGTTGACGGTGTACGAAACGTACGGCAGGTCCACGTCGCTGCACACGCTGTGACCGGGCGACGTGTTGGCGCTGGCCGCCCTGCTGCTGGGCTGACCGTCTTGCGAGCTACGCGGCCAAGAGCTTTCCGGCACCGATTTCCTCTTTTCAGTCTCGCCGTTTTCGAATCCGTCACGGAGGCGTTCGACTGCGAGCTCTGTTCCGATCCCATTTCCGGTGGCAACGCGGGCAACGACGGCCCGTCACCGTTAGAAAAATACTGACGACGACGACGTTCGTTATCACGTGACGTGATAAGACACGGGTGTACACGGTGTCGTGGAGGAAACGACATTTTCGTTTTTTATTCGTGACCGCTGTACGACGTTATTACGCGACAGTGGCGTGGCGTGAACGGGTTTTCCCAACACCCCCCCGTAAAAACGACAAACGAGTGAAAAGAAGTGATTGGCGAGTATCAAACTTTATTAGATGGCCAAGACTACAGGTCCCTGAAATCACTCGTTCGCCACCACGCCACTGATCGTGGTTACGGTTCGATACGGTCGTGGTCGTGGTCGTGGTCGTTGGCACGACGGCGGACCGTGTGTTGTTTGCGTTTCGAGAAGGAGACGCGCGCGCGGTCGTCTCATTAATCGGTAACGAGTTGCTTTCGTCTTTTAATTTTTGTCGCCGCGCGCCCGGTCGATGTCGACGGCTGTTTTTTTTATTTTTGGAACCGTATTCGGACGAGGAGAACGTCCGGACGCTCCGGTACGTATTTACTTACTGTTGTACTTTTAAACGGCGATCGAACGACCGACCCGACCCTTCAATCGGCGGCGATCAACGATAATTCCCGCCATCAAGAAATCTACAGTTCAAGATCGTGTCCCGCAGACTGCTAAATTCGTTTTTGCGTGTTAAAACGTTTTCGGTAAAAAAAAAAAAAAACGGTCGTTACAAATTCGTCGTTCGCTCGGGATTTTTCGAACGGTAAAATCCGCAAAAACACGAATACGCCGAAGAGGTTAGGTTAGTAGGTCGTTCGTTCCGAATAACTCGTGCGGGCATTCCTGTTCTCTCGAATATTTCAACGTAGCCTTTGGTGCGTGTGCTGGTTTTTTGTTATTTTTTTAAAAACCGGTATTTTCCACGGCCTTTCCATCCGTACGTCATACGACCCGTCGAGTCGAGACGAGCTCTACTCCGCCACGCTCGGAACCATCGGTAAGCGTGACGTACTTTTCGGGTGTCTACGCCGTGTGCAATAAGAATCGCATGAACTTTTACACCGCCCACCGCGTTCCTATCGGCGGGGTTACGAGCAAAACGTTTCAGAAATGTTTGTACACCAAAAAACGTTGACGTCGCGCGTTACAATAACCGTTTACCTACGTGCGGATAAGTTGGGTTAGGTTTGGGTTTTCAACGGAAAACGTGTTTCCCCGCTTTTACGGATTGTCACCGTCGATGGCGCGACCCTTAAGTTTCTAAAGCGGAAGAAAATCGTGCGAGATAATTTTAGACTCGACGGCGACGGACGTCGGTCGATTAGATTTTTCTTTTGATTCGTGTATGGGGTTTTGAATATCAAAACGGTGTAACGTTCTTTTTAACTGTATATTTTGATAACAAAACGTAAAAAAGTTCATCTTTATTGTATAGATCGGGGTTTTCGTATTATTATCGGGACCTCTCCCCGGGCGCGTTGCCGGTTAACCGTGTTTGTTATTATGTTATCGACCTTTCAAGACACGTGTCGACGCGACGTCGCCCCCGTCGGATCTTTGGCCAAACAACGATTTTCTAACCTAACACCACCTCGCGTGAACACGCGGCCGCCGATCGAGAACAATGCGAATCGCCGCCGGACGTGTTCACGACGGAAGTAGAAAAGCGACACGCCGTATTCGGTCCAGTCGTCCGATTGCCGTTCTGACGACCGACGGCGATCGCGATTTCGATCGCCACCCGGCAGAAACGATCGTTTCCGGTTTGGTGACGCGACGGAACAGACCGTTGCGGACGGGGACTCGGTTCTCGGACGACGGTTTTCGACATTTTATGTCTTTACTTTGGCACATTGAAATAGAAATCCGTCACGAAAAAGCGTTACAGAAAAAAAAACCTAAATCTCCCTTATGGTATTTGTTTCCGTGGCAACCATTGTTTCGGTTTTGAAAAAAAAATTTTCACACATAAGACATAAAATGTCTCACTTAACGCGGACTTGTATGCGTTAATCATTTTTATACTAGCTTTGAACCTAAATCTAAAATTTTAATTTGACGCTTTCCTCGTCCCGTCAAATGCCACGATGTTTCCTTACCCCAAACGCCACGATAATATTCCTTTGCGTGCTACCGGTACTTACTACTTTTCCTCGGTCAAATCCATCAGTTCGATATGTTTTGAAGTCTGTTTTCATCCGGAAAAGAGTAGTGATAACATTCGTAGAACGTTTGATTTATTTGAAACCGTGTCAAAAACAAAAAAAAAAAAAAAAAACGCTCACTAGCGCTCTCATCTGAAGAAATGATACCAATCCATCCGGCAAGCAACAGGAAGAACTATGGGGACGGTCGACAGTCGAGAGTTGTCGTCGAGACCGCATTTCACCGCAACCGTGTTCAAGTACTGTGGATTCAACATGCGACATTTTGATGTCCGAAAAAATCGTACCACGTCCCGCCGACATTAATCGAAACGAATATCACCGATATCGGTAATGTCGGAACGTCACCGGTCACACCAGGCGCGCGTTGTGAACTTCCCCCGGGTTACGGTGTGGTCGTTTGGGAGTCGTGCCGTATGGTTGTTCGTGTTATACCTGATGGAATTTGCGATTCCGAGTTATCGTGTTATACCTACCTAACCTGCGTACCAGGAGCGTGTGGGGGTTTTGGTTTTTTTGATTTGCGATTATTCGTGATAGGCTGACGTGAAAAATGAAAACAAAAACAAATGTCGAGTAAATGATCGCGCGAACATATTAATCGAACGCTTTATTTTTAAAAACGAATATTTGTCATCTATGCTCGTGCTACGTACGTGTATTCGAGTTGATAACACGTCGACCATACTCGACACGGTATTAAAATTACAATGAAAACAAACAGATATCTAGTTTAGAGCTTCCGGGACGAGACGCGAACTATATTCAAATACTCTCGTGTGTGTGTGTGTGTGTGTGTAATATTATATTCATACGACAGGTATATTGTTTTAAATGCGACTTAGCCGTACAAGAAGAAAATACAAATATTACACTATATCGTCGTGTTGTGTACTACGTTACCGTAAAATAAATCCGCGATGACCGCGTGTTTTGTCGCACGCACGTCATCCACTACTCTATAAACTATTTTTTATCGATATTATTAAAAAAAAATCTAAGGGAAAACAAACACATACACACACACACGTTTCACAAACCGGAGCGGTGCGTTTCGTACGTATGGTCGCGATGGAATTTTAATCATGTGCGTTCGAACGTGCATTTCGATCCGATTACTTGCGTAAAAACTACGACTTCGTTTTATTGTAATAATAAACACGTTTTGTTAAATATATATTTAAAAAAATCCACATAATAACGAATGGTCGATAATAACTGTTGAGCGGGCCCCGACAGAGCCTTATACACATATATATATATTTTTCTACATACACATTATTGTTGTTGTTGTTGTTGCTGTAATACGTATTATCACGACAAAATGATTGCCGAGACCAACAACGCCACGGAGTCCGTCTCGTTTGACGCGATTGTCGTGCAAACCGAACCCGCCGACCTAACCGCGCTGCCCCTCCCTTTCCGTCATCAATTGATTTGTAACGAACTATCGTTTTGGAAACACGCGGTTACGGTCCGAATCGGACTCGCACAAGACTTACAAGCAAACGCAGCGATTCCCCCGGTGCACTTTGAGTTTTGAGACGAAACGAAAAACAAAAATCAAATGTTTACGAGGTTTCCGTCCCGATCGGAGACGGCTTGGGCAGAGGTGGCAAAGAGAACTTAGTGCAGAGGACGTGGTGCAGACCACGAACCCCTCGGCAGAATCGTCGCACGAAATCCAGCCACGAGTCGCGTTCAACACGAGAATACCACTTCTTCTTCTTCTTCTAGGCTTTTACAGGCCTTTAAGGCCCATCGCCGCAACAACATATTGTTTCCATCCCTCTCTGTCATTTGCACGTTCTTCCTCCGCGTTTCTTACGTTCAGAAGTCCCAAATGTTCCCGTGCTCTATAGACCCATCTTTGTCTGGGGTGTCCTCGAGGCCTTTTAGTGTCGGGTTTCCATTTAGTTATTGATCCAACCATTCCCTCAGACCTACACACACACACGTCCCGCCCAACTTATCCTTGTGCTCTTCAGGGACCCAATAACGGTAGGTTCCTTATGGAGACCATCCATTTTCCTTAATATCTTTCTTTCAAACGCTCCTAACATTCCTTCGTCCGATTTTTATTCGTGGCCCATGTACCACGCGCATATAGAGCGACCGGTTTGCCTATGACTCTGTATAACGTTATTTTAGACTTTATTGATAGTAATCTTGATTTGAATATTCGAGAATACCACAACGGTTTGTTTTTTGTCGACAATTTCGACGACACAGTATGCCCGACGAACCTGTCCTACAATAATAAATATAATATCGTTACTTATCGACCGTCCACGTGTCGGTACGCGTGTGCAGTAAGTTCGCGGTGTGTACTGTTTTGCAATCGCACGGCTGTCGACGGACACGTTGATCGCAGAAATCGGCGATTTACATTTACTCTTACGATCACACACACCGGGAACGACGTCTCGACCTTCTCCGTCGTAGTCTCGAGTCCGTTTCACGCGGCGGTTAGGTTAGGTTAGTTTTTCCCTTTTTCGATTTTCGGGTTTTCTTTCGTTCTCCGGACACGGTACAACGATTCGCGCGTGTAATAAGAATATACAGAGAGAACGACAGCGGAAAGAAGAACGGGCTTGAGACAAATACACAAAGTGGATATAAATCGAAGATAAAACCGTGTGTATTTTGTCAAAAAAAAAAAAAAAACAGAAGTCAGAAAACGTTACAGTCATAAAAATACACGTATAGTAGTAGTAATAGAAACAAGAAACAAGAAACAAACAAAAAAAAAGAATAGAAAACGGAAAAACGAACATATACGAGAGATACACAAGAAACAGTAGACGTGCGGCGGTTACACGATATGACGTCAAAAAACAGTACACAACGACGACGTATTGCGTGTCGCGTCGTTAATTACGAGTTAGATCGGTTTGGCGAACGTTTGAACGCGTGATCCTCCCCAAGAACGCGTCCGGCCGCTCATTATCTCTCGACGCAGAAAATGTTTCGTTCGCGGTCCTAACCACTTCCTCCCCCCCCCATCCTTATGCGACGTTCGTGCAACGAGACGCGTGTTCCGCGAGTTCGAAGTTTTACCGTCGATTTTGATTTCAGTTTGAAAACGTAAAGTCTTAATTTTCGATCGTACACACACTCATCGTGTTTGTTTGCTTGCACGGAAGTGTAATTGTAAAATACCGGGTCGGTTCAATTCGCTGGAAATCTGTTTCCCCCCTCACTATTTGATACGAGACGTTCGTTCGCGGGTCTCCGGACGCGTTCTTGGGTATCCACACCTAGACAAGACGTGCCGATTGTCGACTCGTTGTCCCCCCGAAAACACGATTGTCAGTCACACGACGTCGTTATCGATCGATTCCGTGCGGCGAGTATTCAACACGTTAGCGCGGATGCCGACGACGGAAACGCAATAATTGTAAATGTAGTAAGAGAAAAAAAACAATAAAAACAATAAAAATATATGGTGCGCGGGTGGAGGACGACAAAACGAAAAAACAACCGCGCGGGAAAGCGTTTTCGCGTGACGAAAAAATCAAAAGAAAAAAATAAATAAATCGACGATAAAAAATATCGTCACCGGAAACGACCGCGCGCGATATATATTATTTTTTTATCGCCAGAATAAGTGAAACCCGAACATTGTACGTGCGGAGGGTGGGGGAGTACACGAGTGCTTTTTTTTATATTATTATTATTTATTGTCGTCGCGTGTGAAACTCTACGTACGTGGAAAACGGAGAAGAGCCCGGAGGAGGGTAAATCGCGGGGAAAAAAGTTCGGTTTCCGACGAACGAAGAAAAAACAAACCCCTCCTCCCCCCCGAAAAACGGAACCGCGCGAAGTCGTAGAAATTAAAAACGAAAAACGCCCCGGGGACCGCGCGCGTATTACGTGTTGGACATTTTTTTCCTTCTTTTTATCGCGACCGGTTCGAGAGAACGACGACGTCGTGTCCGTAATTAGATATGTATGAATCAAACTCGAGCACGCCAAACGCGCGTTAACAAGACAGACACATATGTGTGTGTATACGTACGGAGGGAATCGTCGACGGTTCGAACAACACGTACGGGAGAGATGATATTAGACAGAGTGTGAAAAGAGAAACGGTTTCGCGTGCTCCGATTATTCGGTTATACATTTCAAAAATTCGCCTAAACGTGTGACATCAAAAATGAAAAATCGTATCTACAACACGACCCCTTATGTTAATAATTACCGACGAACGTACAAATCAAAACAATAGTAATAATAATAATAATAATATATATATATATATATATCTAAACAATTGAAAAAGAAAAAAAAAAATTCAATTCTTTCCCTTAAAACATTACTTTCAAACTACTGACATGAACTATAACGATATAATTGGTGGGTGGTGGGGGCAGGGGTGGTGATTCGAGAGGTACGTAAAGAGAACAATAAGTGGGACAGTTATATATAATAATGGGTTTTTTGTTTTTTTTTTTGTTTTTTTCGTAAGTTTTTCATACTTAATAAAATACATCTAAGTGTGTCTGGCCGAACGAGAGCCGTAACAAACGATTGTCCTAGTTATTAGCGTTAATTGGCTATGATTGTTGTGAGTGTTACGCACTAATCACAATAGTAATAATAATAGTGTCTAGATAAAATATAATATTAAAAATTATTGCAGGTAACGCTTTTAGTCGGCGCACGAATTGACATGGGTAGGACGAAAACGGCTGTCGTCGATTAGATAACAAATTCGATAACGAGTCGAGGACATCATCAAGGTAAGTCTAAGTTAACAACAATTATAATAATAATGATAATAGTAATAGTTAATAATAATAATAATATTAGTAATAATAATTATCGTAAGATTATACAATGTATTCGCGAAAAATGAAAGTCCAAGACTAGACGCACAACGAACCCCGGAAGAGTTGCGATGATACCGTCCCGAACGTAGTAAATCGATCGTGCCGGTCTCGCATAACGTTCGAACGAATGTTGTCGAAGTTCGCGTGCGTCTATTAGTTTTTTTTTTTTTTTTTTCAAGAACAGTTGCAGACGTTTACGCGTGATGGCGTAAACGTCATTTAGAATTTTGATTGTCACATTGGCATTCATTCTTATCAGTATGACTATTACACGCTAACGGTCTAACACGGTACTTAAGAATAACCTTAACTTACACGTTTTTTTTACGATCGTTACAATTAATAACGACGACTACGTTTAAAAAAAAAAAAAAAACCAATTACCCGACCACTACGTACGCTAATAGTTTTTTTTTTTTTTTAAATATATATATATAAATTAATACATAATACTCTCACAAAAACTTAATAATAATTAAAAAAAAAAAAAAAAAAAACTTAACAATTAAGATTTAGAAGGTATTGGCTATAATACAGAATTGATTGTGATCGTTGAGTTCCGATATGTCCGCTTCTTTTCAGTGCGATAAATAAATAAAATAATAATCAAATAAATAATCAAAGAGTGAACGAAATGAGGAAAATAATAATCAAATAAAAGAAACGAGGAAAAAAAACGAATCTAGCAGAGTATAAAATAACGGATATTTTCGGCGTCGATATTGGATTATTGCATTGACGGATAATTAATATTTTCCGTATACTTACAAAAAAAAAAAAAAAGACCCCCCCCCCCGTGCCAAATGATGATTTTCATGCAGACCATGAATAGGATATCCGTGATTTTCTACGATACTAGAAAAATAAAAAAATAAAAAATAAAAAAAAATAAAAAATAAACAGTTTATTAATCTTAACAAATCATAAGAATTTTCTTGTGTATAAAAAATAAAACTGCTTTTTTTCCTAATTAAAAATAAACATAATCATATAGTAGAATAAAAAAAGAAAAATACTATAAATTATAAATAATAATAATAAAAAAATACTAATATGTTTCAATTATACATACGATTTAGTGCGATTTCTCATTACACATTTTCCTCGCATCCTTTGGTGACAATTTCTACTACTAAAATAATGTGTTTTTTTTTTTTTTATATAATCAATAAATGTTTTTACGACCTAAATGGAGCGGTCTCACTAAATATTACACATACAATAAATATATATATATATTAAATAATACACAAATATAAAGACACGTAGAGGAATGATGGAAAAAATAAAATAAAACATCAACATGTAAATACTATGCAAAAATAATACGCCGGGAGAAAAAAAAGTAAATAGAAAAATTTTTAAAGTTAATCTCGTAAAAAAAAAAATCAAAATAATAATAATAATAATAATTGAAAAATAATACTGTTTATGAATAAATGTAAAATACGAAACAATAATATAATTAAAACACTCGCAAAACACGGTTCGTGTTCGTAAAGATCAACACTGTCCAGTAATTCTAAAGCGTAGGGGGTGGGGGTGGGGGGGTGGGAGGGAGAGGGGAAGAAGCCTAGTTGGGTGTCAGTGTGTCCGGCTGAATGTTCGACTTTGAAAACGATACGCGCAGGTGGTTTTGTTCGCTGAGTCGATAATTGTGCATCTTCTACAAAAAAAACAAATAGAAATATACGGTTAGCAGCGCGTTTCGGCAAATACAAGGTACTTCACGTCGGGTCAATGGAATCAATAGCGACGATAACGGATTCGACGGTACCGTAATCATTGCAATACTTTGCGGCGGGGCGAGCGGGAAGAAGGAATTATTGCGGAACGGTTGATGAAATGTCCTGGGTGAAAACGTTAAAAACAAACGGGTTTGGCATGCTTACGATAAGCGCGGCAACGGCTTCCTCCAGGGATTCCATTTGGATGAGTGCCATCTTGCGGTCTTTGCTGAAATACGTAGTTAACGGATTAAAAACAACAACCGAATGCGTTACGAGTGGAAACTAAGTAAAAATCATGCTAACGGGAAGAACTTGAAGTCTTTCACGGAGAAACCGTTGTTTTCGAACGCAGTCTTCAAGAAATCTTCTGACAGTGTCGTCCTGAAAAACGCGAAACGAACGTCGCGATATAAAGAACAGCCGTTTTCGCGGGCGGGGGACCAAACAAAAGCTCACGGTATGTTGGACAAGTGGAGCGTGGACGACGGCGGGTAGATGTTCTGGTAGTTTTTGGAACCCGGCTTTTTGAATCGGTGCAGGGGCGACGAGGTGTAATCTTTGGTCAGCCCGGAGTCGGGTTGTCCCTCTTTGGGCAGTTGAACGGTCTGGTACTTGGACTGCATCACTCGGATGTACTTGCCGTACAGACGTACTTTGTCTAAATGGAGCATTGCTGTTGTGGCGAATAGAAGAGACGAAAAAAACAAAAACCACCGCCGGACATTTATTATTACAATTATTAATATAACTCGCGTTGCCGACGGAGAGAGAGACGATTTTTTTTTTTCATCCACTCACCCAAATGTGCTTGATGCGGTTCAGCCATTTGTACCAGAGCGCCGTCTTTTTTGTTGTACAGGATCTTCACGCGCAATACGTCTCCATACACGCCTAGACATTGCGTTGTAAAAAAAAAAAAAAAAAATTGTTTAAACAAAAACGAAAAGTCGAATAAAAAAATAATTATGCACGTATTGTTAAAGGGAAAACATGCATCGTCTGTTATCGAAAGAAGAAAATAAAAAATATACTAAAAAAAAAAAAAAAAAAAAAAAAAAAATTGAATACATGAGTATAAATTTTAAAAACGACTTACAAACTAAAAAAAGTAAGGCAGTTGGAAGTAATAATTGCAAACGATAATAATAAAAGAAAAGAAAAACGTGATGTACGAGAACGAGTCGTACAGATTATCGATTAAGTACACGCTTCCATCTGCCTTGAAGGGGGTTTTATTTTTACTAAATAAGGTATGAACAATTATGTATAAAATAAATTTGTATATTTAAAACGAAAATAAATATAACAGTAAAAGTTAAGTATATATATGCACCTACCAAACAAAGTGAAAATAGCGTCTGGCGTGACCATCTACGAAGCGATAAGTTTTTTTAATTTTGTATATTTTTTTTTGGTCGTAGAAATAGAGTTAAAAGATGTGTCCGTGGCAGCAGAGTTAGACAGAGACAGATTTGTGTTTTTTTTTTTTTTTTGAGTAGCAGCAGTAGTAGGTAGTAGTAGTAGTAGTAGTAGTGGTAGTAGTAGTAGTAGTAGTAGCATCACCGTTAGGGAAAGCCAAAAACAAAAAAAATCAGAAAAACAGAATTCCATGAGTAATCAGTTATATAAACAACAATGAATGAATTAAAAAACAATTAAAAATCAACGTGTGGGCGGGGACGGGGAACACTTGTATTTTCGTGATTCTCGTGGTGCGGCGTGAAATCTCGTTCCCGTCATCCCAGGTTCGCGGTCGAAAATCCATTATGCACACGCATCACGCGAAACCCGAATTCTGCGAGGTCTACTTGGTCCGGTGGACGTGGGGGAACACTTGTATTTTTACTATGTTTTTCTGTTAACGCCGCGTGAATTCTCGTTCCCGTCATCCCAGGTTCGCGGTCGAAAATCCATTATGCACAGGCATCACGTGAAACCCGAATTCGGCGAGGTCTACTTGGTCCGGTGAGGGGGGTTTTTTTGGGGGGGAACACGTGTATTTTTACTATGTTTTTCTGTGAAAACGCCGCGTGAATTCTCGTTTCGGTCACCTCTTCGTTCAGATTGCTAACTAACAACACGCACGTCTGTCCGCCGGTCATCTGGCCGGGCAACCTCAGCGTGCCGGCCGCCAGCGATCCGCCGGGCAGGGTGAATCCGAGCGGCATGCTCGTGACGGGCGCGTTCCCGAACGACGTGGCCAGCGGCGACGCGAGCCCGTGCACCGCGTTGAACGACGGCGTCAACATGCCCGCCGGACTACCTGCACAACACCGTAAAAACGTGAACACGCGCGCACGTCGTCGGTGTAGTACGTTATCACACCGTCGGTAACCGACGACAAGCCGCTCTCGTCGGGGGGTTCTTATCATTGTTATTATTATCGTTATCGTTATACACGGAACGAAAAAAACCTAGCCGCCGTCGGTTCGCTACGAAACGTACTTATTTTTATAAACGATATTATTATTATTTTTGTATTCGCGTGCCCCGTGGTTATTACCGGACGCACGCGGGGCAAAAATATTTTTTTACGCGGACACAGCGAAGAGAACATCGTCGCGGCGAATTCCGGCGAGGTACGGTTATATTAATCAAACGTGTATACAACAACAATAACAATAATAATAACAAACGTTCGGTTTTATTGCGGTCGCGCGTGGTGTACGTACGTATATATATAAATATATGAAAAAAAGCAACAATATTAAACAAAAAAAAAAAATTGTTTCGCCCTCCGATCGAGGGCGTACCGTGAATAAATGCATATAAATACCTATGTTAACGAAGTGACGGGAATTCTTCACGGGGGACGAGTCGATGTAATACTGAGTGCCTACGTGGAAAACCGAGCCGGAAAAAAGGAAAAACGAAAAAACAAACGGTTTATTTTCAACAACACACAAAAACAATTCGCGCGGGCGGAAGAAGTCCGTCCCGATACGTTCCCGGATTTCGTCGGCGGACGCGTACAAACAACAACAACAACAACGACGACCGTACCTGCTAGCCGCCCGTGGTCCGCGTTGGCGGTCAGCTGCCTGCGGGCCTGCGGTAGGCCGGCCGCGGCGTTGGGCACGCCGGACAGCAGCAGGCTGAGCTGGTGCGGCAGCAGCTGGTTGCCGGCCACCGAGTCCACGCCGAGCGCCGCCAGCGTTTCCATTACCGTGTTGTCGCCGTTGGGCAGCGTCGGGTTCGTGTAGTCGCGCGACTTGTCGTTGTTGTACTTCACGTTCAGGCTGGACAGCTTCGAGTACTCGATGCGCAGCTTGCAGCACGACGTGTAGATGTTCTGCCCGTCCAGTGACTATAAACGCCCGGAGGTGACGTTTCAATTGTCGGTCGAGAAAAGGGACGCGGAGACGCGGGGAGGACGGCGTTTTCGCGCAAAAAACTATTTCGCTCCGTGTCGAATACGAACTCGTGCTCTTTGATTTCATATTCGACGGTTAGCGCGGATTACGAGAGAGAATATTGTTAAGCTTTTTAAACACGTAGAGTGATTTTTCGCAGGAGATCGCAACGCGGAATAATCGTGTCTCCGTTATATTATTACCAGGACGATTAGGAGGGTTAGGAGTAGGTAGGAGGAGAGCGAATACGCAACATAACGTTACACACACACACACACATACGGTCCAGAACTTACGTTATTCAAATGCGACAGGTCGAACAAATGGCCGGTATGGAACAGATTTTGTCCGTCCAACGACTGTGCGTGCGTTTCAGACATGGTTTACAAAAAAAAGAAAACAAAAAGTACCGGCACGTTCGTTCTGTTTATTTCTTTTTTTTTTTCGTTTCCGTGCTGTTCACTCTATTACGTCATAATACATCGTTACGCGCGCGTAAAAAATCACTTACCAGTTTGGCGGATTGCGCGGTGACCACGTCCGGATACTGGATCAGCACTTGGAACGAGTCTGTAAACAACGGACGGTGAACACAAAACGCAATCGTCATGACTATGATACCCCATTATTGCAATTGTACGCGGGCGCGTGTTTGATTCGATACACACGTGTCGTATACGCGTTTCGACGTCGAGATATAAGCGTAAACAATTTTTTTTCGTCCGCGCCGAGAATAAAAGAAAAACTCGCTGCCGACGACGAAACGCGTCGGCTGGTAACGCGGCGCGAACGTTAATTAATGTATGACGACAACACCGCGGGGGAGGCGAGAACAAAATGAAGATATGATTAATTGTCCGCCGCGGGGACCGGGCACGCACAAACTTCTTGATATGACGACGAGAGACCGCCGCCGTTATATTGTTTTCCGGAGAAAAGGATTATTCTCAAAGGCACGCCGCCAAGCACATACGGCCGCGGTGATAGATCGCCGGGACAAGATAAATGTGTCCACGGCGACGCGGAAGGAAACGAGACACGCGTGTATACGTATTTATGTATAGTGATACGGCGACGGGGAAAAAGACATTCGCGACGCGCGTACTATCTTATATACGTATTACACAGATAAGTATACCGCGGCCGCTATACAAATGTCCCGTTTAACAAACCGTGTGCACCGATTTGTTGTTTGCGAAAATCACGCGGCGTCCGAAGGGAAACGAGAGTAAATCGTTCCTAACCTATCGGGGTACCAGTGTACGCGTGTATTAGCGAGGGCGGGGGGGGGGGAGGGTTTGTTTTTACAAATTTACCCCAGTTATCTACTGTTATCTACCAGTTATCTACCGAATCGGTAATACGATTCTGACCGTTGACGGGCGAAGCGAGAAACGTGGTGGGGTAGGTTAGGTGGATTTTACTTACTAACCGGCAAGAAGTGCGTGTTCAAACCGTCGCCCTCTTCTGGTGCAGTATTATACGATATATTCGCGTCTTACACGACCGTTGGACGGGTAAAAACAATCCACCGTCACGGGCTTTCGGTTTCGTCCGGCGCGCACCTAACCTAACATTTCCACCCCCCCCCCCCCCCCCCCCCCCCCCCCACGTGGTCACGATACGCGGCGGTTCGCGAGAGACGGCAACAGGTTCTCCGCGAGCACCGTTACACCCAGCGAACGACGCCGCCGTTTCGGTGTCTCTAAGCTCGTGAGCGACTTCGATTTATAACTGAACGCCGCTGCGACCGTCGGAATCCGGAAACGAACGACGTTTCGAAACACGACGAGTACACATATCCGGCGCTTATGTGCACGTAACGAGACGTGTGCGAAAAACACACGGCTTATCGCGTCGCCAAAACTCGGACGGGGGTGGGGAAAAAAACAGAATTTTTTACTCTCGCCTCGTTTTGGACGCGCTCGTTGTCGTTTTTTCTATACTACTTTTATATATATATGTACTCACTGTTTTTGGTGAACGTGACGATTTTCAGCACTTTGCCGTAACGCGAAAATATCTGCGAAAACAAAAAACAAAACATTAATATATATATATGTATTATAAACAAATCCACGCAGCGGCGGCGGCAAGCACTTAAGACCGTACAACGCGATAACAAAACATAATGCGCACGCCGCGGTAACCGCGTGTTTTTTTTTTTGGATTTTCCTTCTCTCTCGGATTTCCCACACCGCGGCCGTCCCGTTAATAATTATTTTATTATAAGCCCGTCGCGTTTCCTCGCCCGCGACCGACAATTAGCCTCTAAGATAAATGAACACGACAACAAAACGGACGTCGCGGCGGTAAAACTTCGACCGTTTATAACCGGATTTCGCGTGGTAATGGTTTTTTACGCATATATTAAACGTGTAAATTAATTTAGTTATATTATTCGTACGCTTTTACATATTATTTTAGGGGTTTTTTTCTTCTTTTTTTTTTTTTCTGTCTTTTTACACCCCGTACAGTTGTATTTATTTTCATCGTAAAGTCACGGGGGTCGCGAACGATAAACAAATTACGCGTGTCCAAATAATGTTTTGTACGTACACAAACAAAGACGTCTCCCCCCCCCCCCCACCCCGCTGCTCACGGACAAATTCGCGCTGTTCCTCGCGGACGAGCGAAAAAGAAAGAAAAAACCTAACCCCCACGTTCGTACAAACTTGTTTCTTATATAAATTTTAATTTCTATTGACCCCCTGCTTTCCGCATTCCGCCGCGAAATGTTCTACGCATACCGACACGGTTTGTTTTGAATTTCATAACGTTTGGTTCGGAGTTTTTTTTATTTTCGTTTTCACAAACGAAACGCAAAACTTTCCCCGGACAGTTTACGATATAAATTTTCAACGCAACTCTCAATTTCGATACACATTTTTTTAGTCTTTTATTATTTTATTAATTTCCCGAAAACCTATTCAATATAGCGCCGCATTTAGAAATGTGAAGGCCCTTATGATAATAAAAATTTATTCAAAAGTTGAAAAAAATGTAATTACGTTGAATAATAAACTAAAAATATAATTAATCATGCTCCGACGAAATAACATTTGATTTATTTTAGAATTACAATGAACGCATGCATACGTAGACAACGTAAACGATTATATTGTCTTACTCATCGTACATTATTTTTTCACCCGGTGATATTTCGATTCGAACACCGTGATTTCAAACTGTATTAAAAACGATAGTTTTTGTTGCGATGCGTTTGAAATCGGGACGTAAAAAAAGAAATCCCGCCCTGTCCGTACCTATGATATACACGCGACAACGTTGAATGTGTGTACGGCACTTCAGGCGTTTATATTCCGAGCGACGCGGCGGTATACAAATAAAATAAAATGATTGATATACGGTTTATAAACATTTTCGATTTTCAATTCATCATTATGAATATAAATTTATGTTTGAAGTAAAAAAAACAAAACCGACGATAATAACACGGCGAAAAACGGGATTTCGGATGTTGACGACGGCGTCGTTACACAAACATTACGTCTGTCTATACGGCGTTGATTACGTTCGAACCCGTCGAAAGAACATCCGGACGACCGTTTCCGACGAATGAAGTTTGAAGTATATAATATATATATATATACGCGGCCGACAGAAAAATCGTACGCGCAAACACACACGCGACGCGATGACGACTAATTCGATTCGCGGGCCAGAACACTTTACGATACACGTCACTTCCTATCGTATGACACTGATAATAATAACGATAATAATACGAGCGTGTCACACGTTCTTTGAACCCGCCGATAGCACTTACTCGCCGCCGTATACATAAATTATACGGGGGTGGTGATGTCGAGAGGGGTCTGTTTGAACACACACGAGGTCACGTAAAACAACTCGCCACGTACAGTCTTAGCGGTCCGCGTGAATTCGCGTAAAGGCCGTGAGAGCAGCCCTCTAAGGTATTATAATCGTTATCATTATTATTATTATTATCGTCATCGTACACGCGAGTGTTTTTTAATGTGCGTACGATATGAAGACATTCGTTCGAGATTACTCGTTTACGTATTTAGTGAATAAAATATCGTTTCGTTATAAACCGTCCGTAGTACCTAACCTAACCCTAAGTCCCCCGGAAGCGCCGCCGCGTTGTTATTACTACCGGCCGTGTACAATGATAATAAACACAGTGTGGGTCGCGAGCGATTTTTTTTTTTCTTTTCAATTACGTTTTAATCACGTCCTAAGAAATTTCACAAATAATTTTACGTTAAATCTGAACAATAAGCCAGCGAAGAAACTTCGAAGTGAATTATTTACAGGAGAACACGCGTGTGGTTTCAGATTACTCCGGTAAGTCACGACCCCGCCGTCTTTATTTTCTTTTTGAGCGTTACCCGGGATGTTTCCGAAGGCTAATGTTAAATCGTTCGCGGTTCGGGTACTTCGCGAAGAACCGGGGAAACGTCAAGGTCGTTGTTATTTTTGCCGCATTCCAGATGGGTTCCAGGAAACCCATTATGGGGAAGTGGTTCGGTCGGTATTTCGACACGTGTTCGCGAGTCGGCAGAGATCGGTGACGACGGAAGCCGCTATCGTTTGGCGATAAGAGCACGTCGGGGCAACACCGAGGTCGTTCGGAAAAAGAGTGGGTCGACATAAACGCACCCAGTCATGTGCGCCGTGACTGTTGGCGATTGTAGCTTTGTCGTCAGCAAAGTCACCAGCTAGTGCGGTATGAGTGATTTTTTTTTATTCGTTCCGTGCCGGTTCGCGACAGTATTTCGGGGGAGGATTCGGACGGCGGCGGTCCTAACCTAACCAGCCCGCGTTTCGCGTAAACGGACGTTGCAAACGCGGCCTGGGAAAATTCGTCCGAGCACACGACCGACAGAACAAAACAAAAACGGGGTTTCAAAACCGTTTTAATCAAAAATCACACCGTTCGCGTATTGTAAATAGTGTTCGATAAGCTTCGAGTATCACCCCATCGGCAACGCCAAAATGACACCGAAACGTCGCAGCGCCATAGAGACGAACGATTAATAAATTGACGCGGGGTGGGGTTTCTCCCCGAACGTTTATTATCTCTTCGAAATAATCGATAACAATTCACGTATTAAAAAACACGCGCACACTGCACAACTGTAGTCCATAACAATATACAAATATACGTATATAATCGATACGGACGGAAATGCCGAGGAAAAATAACGCGACACGTAGTTTCTCTTCGATATTCCTCTCGAAGTTCCAAAGCCGATTATTTATGTGCATACAATATACGGTGAAAAAATTTAAAAACTTTTGTGTACACGCATTCCTGTACGTACGACGCGTGACGTATAGAGGCGCACGTTATACTATATATTATTATTATTATTAATATTACGTATATAAACTCGTTTCGCGCGATACACAACACGGCGAGTAAACTATTTTATAAAGCGACCGTTACGGACAAAGAAATACGCGCGCACTACACACACGACGGGCAAATTATAATAACGGATCGAACGGCGGGGGTGGTTACCGTTTTTCTCCCCGTCAAGGGATCGACGAGAACATTCGCCGGAGACGGAGTCGCGGCAAAGAAGATCAAAGCCCCACGCTAGTTGTTATCGCGATAGATTTCCCGTATCGAGTCATGTTTATATCCGTTTTCTTTCGGTTTCGCGAATCTAATTACGTTTCACGGTCCCCGAATGCCGATCGTTTCCGCGGCAAAGTTTTAGTCAGCCGACTTTCATTCATCAATTACTTCTCTCTCCCCCCACCCCCCACCTACCTCCGCACACACACACACACACACACAGACGCCCGAAAAACGCTTCTCCGCCGCGCCGCCGTCAACCCTATCCGGACTTCCGGACGCGGCCCTCCGAGGTTAACGGTATCGTAAACTAATCCATTACCGGCGCACGGCAATACCACCCCGGACACGCCACTCTGCCCACCCACGTCAGCCGCGCAGCCTCCCTCCACGGTCGGTAGGAGTGCGTATCCCTCCCCCCCACCCACGCCGCCCAAGTCGATCACGCGGGCCGTATGGAAATGCGTCAAACGGGCAGCAGCAACGCGTACCGTGAAAACGTCGAACCCCTTTCTAATAGATTCTTAAAAGAGGTTACGTTTGCCTTGTAACTATTTATTATTGAAGTTCCCCCCTCCCCCTCATACATACGTATATTGTACAGGGTGTTTTTCCTTGTTATCGGTCGGTTATATTCTGTAGGCCGAAAAAACGAGGAAATCTTTTTCCGTTTTTTTTTTTAAAAATTTATATCTCCAATATTTTGGACGTGACTCGTCAGAAAATATCCAAAACTAAAAACAATAATCCATACCGCATGTTATTATTTTTAGGTTAATAATTAATTTCGATAATTCACTCGAATTAAACGTGTAGAAAGTTGGAAAATAACCCAACGATGTGACACATCATTTTAGGGTAGAATCACGAGAGGAACGGGTTGTTTTTAGTTTTGAATATTATTTAACGAGTAAATACTTTAATATAATAATATAATATAATATATATATAGCCGATAAGCGCGTTTTCCGTCGGGTGGGCGACACGTTGGTTTCTTCTTTTTTCCGAACGAATGATAATCGTCCACGGGTCGCGGTTACACCGGAACGGAAAAGTAACTTGGTTAAAACCGCGCGCACAAAAGAGCGTCACTCTTTCTATTCTCGCCACGCGAACATCAATCGACGTAAAATTCCGTGCGCGTTTATGCACGAAACGACATAAACGGTCTAACGTATACGGAAAGTGTTTCTCGTCTGGAACGCGTGGGTTAGGTTTAATAAGTATTTAAACGACGCGATCCCAACGTGCGATTTGGGGGTTAAGGGTTCGAGTGGGCCGCCGGTCGATTCGCAACGGAGACGACGCGCGATACGTTTTCGCGAATTCGCGATCGGTTTGTTTTTTTTTTCGGTGCGTACGAGAGAGTACGTGTCGGTGGAGTGATGGGGGGCGACGGAGAGGACGAAGTGGAAAGAAAAAACAACGCGGTTTTCACACGTACTTGGTGTGGTGCACGCACGCGAAAAATATAATAATAATAATAATAATAACGATCGTATTATATAATAACGTCGTCACATGTATATATATAATGTACCTATACGCGGATCACGAAAGCCAATATGCTGATGGCACTCGCTCAATCTCTCTCTCTCTCCCCGCGGCGCGGGGCTTTGGGTTTCCTCTTCCATAGGTGCATATATATATATATGTATTATACACGCGTCCTCCTCACCTAACCTAACCCCGCTCGCGCGTCTTTAATCTTTTATCGAAATATGAAGATTATTCGACGACGTAAAGCGACTACGTGATTGGTTAACGGAGTACTTTTGTTGGACGGGCACACCGCGTCGTCCCCACAAGGGAACGACGACGACGACGGCCGTATTGTTCAGACCTGGCGCGCGTACATAAACCGACATGATTTATGGAGCCAATTTGCAAAAAAAAAAAAAAACGTTTAATTGGTTTTTCCGTCTTTTTCGACATGCTGCAAACGGATTATTAAAAACTTTCACCCCCCGCCCGACAAAAAAAAAAAATACGACTAGAGTCATTATTTTTTTTAGTGTACGAGACAAAAAAAAAATAAAAAAAGTAATGTAAAGACCTTTGCTGAATACATTGCCGTTTTATATTATGTCTACGCGCGCGTTTCGCTCTTAATTAGAACGGTTTTTCTTTATACGGTTTTAATTCCGTTTCACTGTCGCGGGCTCTCTCTTCTGTTCTTGTTGTTCCCGTGGAAATGCCTACACACGCGTCTGTCGCCCGGGCCGAGAGGTCCGACGAGGTCGCTAAATTCTATTACTGTAAATGTTTTACCGAGAACGAAAAACTTGTCGACTTCCCCGACGGCAAAGACCGTTCGCAAAACAAACGACGGAAAGCAAAAAAAAAAATACCAACGACGACGCGCATTACACACCGTAATGCGATTGTTCGGCCATTTAATAACAACGAATTTTTTAGCATAATAATTTTTTTTTCTCTCTTCGTGATACATCGGGCTGGAAATAAACACAAACCATGTCGGCGACCCGAACGAGAACGATTTGCTTTCGATTTGCCGCACAGAATTGTCATCGGCGGCGTTTAGTCTTAGAGGGAAAAATCACCGTTCGTCTTTTTAACGGACGATAATGATAATAACAATTATTTGTTCGGAACTCAAAGCGAACAGGTTGTTGTTCTGGAACATAGGTCGCACGTACACAAAACATAAATTCGATATAATTAGGAAATAGCTGCCGGTAGAGGTGTATAATAATAATAATAATAATAATAAACACGTTTTGACGAGCGTAAAAGATTAGTTTAATTAAATATCCGACCGTCACGTAGTGTGTGTAAATATATACGGCGTCGAGCTTTTTAAAAAATTATTTCTTAATTATCATCCACGCGGCGGCAAAAATTTACATATACGTTTTTTCCACCTCCCATCTGTATACATAAGGTTAGGTTGGACGGTACGCGTCGGTACGAATATATATATATACGTTTTTTTTCTTCGTTATTTTTTAATGCAATTTACCGATTAAATATTTACCATAAAACTTAGTTTAACTCCACTCCAATTTCGGTATACGACTATACGAATATAATATACGCGAGCGGACCCGCCGAGTGTTTTTATTTTTTGCTCTCCACGTGTACAACGGTATATATATATATCAAAAAACTCGGCGCGTCCTGCCGCCTTCCCCGCGGCGGGGGACGAGCAGCGACGAATGTCAACACGACCTCAAAAGCGACACACGGCTCGCGGAAATATATGACGGGCGTGTAAAATCGAGTAACGAGACTTGGATAAGTCACTGTGGTTCGACCACGAGTGACCACGATTTCGAGCGACCATCCGTTTTCCGCTCCAGACCCGGGCACACACAGTGAGACGGAAACTTTCCCCAAGAACTTCGACAAGCGTATGGGTGGCCGTGTTCCTTCTAGGGTTTTTAGCCGGTTCAAAAGGCATATTGTCGATTACGAAGACGTAAACGTCGGCAGATCATCAACTCGCACCGCGCCGTCCCCGTCAGATTTCCACCAGTCCATCCCCGGAAATCAGGGAAATCTGCGCGACTCGTCGTCGTCACACGGCAATTTCAATTAATCACTTTTCGGCAACCAAAACTATTCGCCCTTATAAGCGCTGGTCACATTTTCCTCTCTCCGCGATTGAAAATCCACCTCGAACGTCAGTGACCGAACGATCGAGAACTGCTACGAACAACGGAGACGCCGCTGTGTGCATTCCCAAAGCAATTACTTCAAACGAGATAATGTGAAACGGTCATTTTAATTCAATAAAAAAAAAATTTAAAAAAATCGCTCTATTTACACATCTCCGTAGATTAGGTTTTGTTTTTTGTTCGTTTGAATTTCCACGTTCATTCGTTCGAATAACCTGTCGCGACAGAGACGGACAGAACTCGTTGTCGCGATCTAACGTAAACGCATACGGCGTTATTTATTATACGTATAAAATTTTGTTTTTCGACCTAACCTAACGCGACGAACGTCACGACGACGACGACCATATTGGACACGGTGCGCGAAACGGCGTTTTTTTTATTTTGACCGAGGGGTTTCTTCAAGTGTTTGCGATTTATAAACACGGCCCGATCGTCGGTCCGTCGACGAAGCCGCGCAATGCGAATTCTCGACCGGACGAAAAACGAAAACCGAAATGATATTTCCGGTTTTCGATTAGTGTTGTGTACCGCGCGGCGGCGGACGGGGAGGGTTAATGATGACGTTTTGAATATACATACATATATATATATGCGTTCGGATTTCGCGGCGTACGACGGCGGTGAAGGCGATGCCATAGTGAAATCTTGACACTAAATGAATATTAATAACGCCTTGTGGGAAACGCGAGAGGCGGCGGCGGCGGCGGCGGATTAATGGTCGTTTTCCAAACACAACGGATCCGTATACACATCATACCTATACACACACATCATACCTATACACACACTGTATATATTGTATAAATGTGTGTGTGCGCGCGCGTCTCTTTTGTCGACGGCGGCGGTCCTGCTCTCCCCGCGAATAACGCGCGCCGCGTCTCCTCGTTCGCACAAAACACCGAATCCGGTTTTAATTAATATTCGTTTTATACGGCCCACGGATTTTTGCGTCGAAACCATCACCCGCCGCCGCCGCCGTCATTCCACTCGGGACACGGACCGTGTATATATTATAAAGGATTAACCGACACACCTTTGTGCGCGCGCGGATATAAAACTTAATTTTTCACACGTCATAATTACAATACGAATAATAATAATAATAGAAATTCCCGTCCGTTCGCGGCGTACAGGAACGACGACGAGACACACGTGTCCACGCGTTGTTTTTTTCACCCCCGGAGCGCGCCATCCGGTTATCGGGACACGGACGTGACTGTAAACGCCCGAACGACCGCATAGTCCGTGTACACTACACTACGGGCAACGTCAAGTCCCACGGGGCGGGACAATCATTCGTACGCGCGGAAATCGGAGCCAAAAAAAAAAATGATTATTATTATTATTCATTCGAATCGCGCGTTTATACGTACAGGGTGCGGCGCGGCACAAGCCACCCGTTCGGACACGTCGTATTTTACGGTGCGTGGGGAACGGTCTGGACGACGTCTAGGACCTGACCCGGTGGTGTCCCGTACGTTTCTGTGGTCCTAGCCGGGAACGCCGACTTTCACGAACCGGTGTCCGCGAGAACGAACGGTCCTCTTCCTCCACGCCGTGATATTCGCGGACGGCACGTGAACCCCGTCGTCGAAAATTAACAACGGTCTGTACAATACGCGTATGGCGCACGGCGACGATAGAGTAGAACCGAGTGAGGTCATTTCCGTTCCGCGTCAACCCCTCGACACGTTCGGCGTACGGGCGCGCGGTGTTTGTTCGACCGGACCCCGCGCCCACATACCTATCATCCCCCCGTCCGTCCGTCCGCCGCGCCCGACAATAACCGCGGCCCTCGGGAGAGGATTCCGCGATCCGTCAACGTTTGATAACCCGCGCGTTTCCGTTATCGGGATACGCGTACGCGCGACTTCAATCGCGGTCGCCGACAAACGGGTTATGTACATAAAATTGACGGTCCGACGCGAGTCTGGAAAAACACAATTTCCGTCGGCACCCGATATAGAGGCGCGCGTGGTTTTTTTTATTGTTTTCCATTTCTTCCGCGACAGCCGACGTATCACGCGTGATAACCTTATCCGTGCCCATGTATCCGACACGAACGTTTTAGCTAAGTAATTTTTCGATTTTCTCTGCGCCAGAGAAAAAAACAACACGCTTTGGCGAACACGGTGAAAATAAAAAAACCCCCCGATGGAAATTTACGGCACGTCGAGTTTTTTTTTTTTGGTTTTGTTTCGAACGAAATCGATTTTGATTATTTCGCAGCGATTCGAAAAATAATTATATAGACACTCGGAATTTTCATCGATTATTCATTTTGGTACGCGTATATATATGATATTTGTATTCAATCAACGATATAATCTCGTCGACCCTCTTTGCTATGTACGTCCGCGAGTGGTTAGGTATGTATATTGGAGATTATATAAAACATATTGGGACGTTTCAACGACGCGTGTAAAAAACATAAAAAAAAACAAACAAACAAACCCCGTCGGAATGCGCGGCATATTCTACGAACACAACCCGCACGGGACTAATGAATTACGTACGTTTCAAATAATGATTATACACACGACGTTTCGACGACCGCACGAGTCTTGTTTTTGACCCGACGGTGGTTTGTGGGGGAAAGGGGACGACGACAGAAAACAGTTTCGCGATACACGTCCCCGGAACGAACTCGTGCCTTTGAACGAGCACGACCCGGAGACGACAAATAAACGCGGTGGTCGAGAGATTACCGCGCGAAACGAAACGAAAACCCGCGTCGCACTGGGAAAAAGAACGCGTTGAAAAGCGTCGGGCGTTTAATGATTTTAATGTTCGGCGGGGGGACTCGCGCAATACGGTCGGCAAAGGCCTTTAAACATATTTCGAATGGAAGTGATCGCGGCGGCGTTCCCGTTTCAAACCGACCCGGGTTCAGTCGTGCGTTCGTTGAATCTCTCTCCCTCGTCCCGTCGCTGCGTTTTCGTTTTCGATACGGCGCATATTGTGTTCGTTCGCGACCCCCCCGCCCGCGCAGCCGGTCAAACAACAATCGTTCGTCAGTCAATCGAGAATCCGTCCGGCAACGTCATCGCGGTCGCTTTGCACCAGTGCCAACTTAAAAACTCGAACGCGATTCAATCGAAACGGATTTCACCCGCCCGCCGCCTTCGCCGCGCGTTTGTGTTTACGACTTTCCCGAACGTTTCCGATCTTACCCCCACACTCTGTTAGAGTGTAAACGAACCGCGACGGAAAAACGGTTTCTTTTTTTTTTTTCAAACGGTCCACCAGAATATATCAAACATCAACGGTAGTAACAAGCGTTCATCACGCCGCGGTTAAGTTTTAATGATTCCGGTCTTAACGATCGACTGTGCCACCGGCACAATGTGCGAATCCCGTCACGTTTTCGTTTCCACCCGACCGCGTGAAACATGAGCAACGTACGCGTTTCAGGACGAACGACGATCGACGACGACGGCAGCGGCAGATTACATCTCACGCGCAATCACAGAGACGCAGGCGTGTGCGGGCGGGGAACGGGGTGAGCGACAAATCTCTCCCGCTAGTCGTTCGTTCACCTGCGGCACATCGGACGGCGGTACTAAATTATTAAATTATCAGATTTATCGATTTTACCGCCGAGCCGACGGCCCCCCCCTCACTCGCCACACGGCGGATTCGTCCGCGTTCCGGAATCGAGTGCACCCCTGCCGCCGGGGTCCGGTGTTTTTCGATCATTTAAACGTCGGCCGGAGAAGAAGAAGGCGCGGATTCAGTTTTATATTACGGGGGGGGGGGAGAGGGCGAATATTACACGTTCAAAAATAAATCACCCGTCTAATATGTGTGTGAAAAACTTTTTTTGAACTCGATAAATGCCCGGGACTGTAAAAATTACGACAAAACATTTAAGAAACATACACGACGCGATGACGATCATTACCACCGATTGCTATTCACTACTACCGTTCCCTTCTACAAACATTGAACAATCATCGCTGGAACTTCCCGTAAACTTTATAGAATCTATTAGATTAGAATATATGTAAATATTAAAACCGAGACGCGGGCCGTGGTATTGCTATCGCGTCGGATAACGTATCTGCATTGATTATTATCTCAACGTTTTTTTGGGGGAATTTTTTCCCAAGTAAAAACACAGCCTACGGGGCGAGAGGGTGGCGGCCAACCCCCCGCACGGAATCCGCGCCGGCTCCCGGCAACGCGAACGGACGACGGGGACAGACGACAAAGACGACGTCGTCCGGCGAGAGGATCGGATCGCGCGGCCGTTCAACAACCGACGACGCGATACAAATCCTTATTTAAACAACTCGATAGCGGGGTGCGTTTCCCCGAAGGGCGCGCGCCCACGGAAATATAATATTTAAACAATAATCTAAATTAATGTGACGACGACTACCCGCGCGTTCGTGGTTAATTTCATCCATGAATACGTTATACGTCGTACGCGCAACGACATTCTCTCGTCGGTCGAAATTCCGCGACGCGTGGTCGCTATGCAAACGACCGCGTTCACGTCGTGCTTATTACCGTCGTTGTCGTTGTTGTACAGACGAGTGTGGACTGTCGTGGCGGGGTTAGGCACTGGCGACAAGTCAACGGGGGGGAATGATGACGTTTCCACAAACAATCTACGCGAGCGGGAAATGATTTTAAAATAATCGTCTCGCAGACGACGACGGACGACGAGAAAACATCCGCGACCAGACACGAGCGGAACGATTTGAATAAAATCCACGCACACGCATATGCACGGAGAAACGATCTCGAAACGTCCGGTCCAAAACGGGTATGACACGATCAATCCCTTCTAAGGCCGTCTAAGGTCCAAAAGCGACGGAACAAATCCGCGAGACACGTCCGGCCGGACGGAAGAAGAAAACGTGCACGACAAGTTCGCCGAGCAACGAAATGTTGATCCGTGCATGAATTCGAAAACCTTCTACGCGTTCGTACCCTGTTTTACGGTCTTATGCAAAACGCTTCGTATGCATGCACGCGAAAAAAGACTTACCGTACGCGTTACCATTCACGTTACGAGTATTGAAAAACAAAACAACCCTACAAAGTAAGACAAACCGTCGCCGTAAGCCGTAGCGAGCACCGTTGCAGTAGTGACGTTCGCGCCGCACGGCGACTAATTGAATTAAAACCATAAACAAACCAATCGTGTACAGAAGGTAATTTTAATCGCGTTACACGGTAAAGTCTGAACGAATACGCCCCGAGCATAATATCGAAATAATAATAACATTCTATACTTAATTCGTATAAATTATCCGGAAAGGCGAAACGCTCAAGTTCACTGCGCGCACACGCGCGGCAACCGAGTTCGGGTCTCTCGGCACACATACGACACGCGGAGGCGAGTCGTCGAACGAGAAAAACTTTTGCGAATCCGATAGGGAAGAGTGGGGCGGCCCCCCGTGTATATACAGTAGTGGCGGAAGTTATCTTTAGTGTTTATTTACAGGTCAATGGTACGAAACGTACGGTAAAGTTTTTCGTCCGTTTGTTTGTTTGGTATTTTTTTTTCTTTCGGTCCATATAGAATTTACTACGCTCCAATATATATATATATATGTGTGTGTGTGTGTAGGAGAAAGTTTCTTCAAGTTTCGGTGCGTATCGCGAGCGGTTAATTTTTGTGTCTTTTTTTCTCGTTTTTTTTCCCGCCGGCCGGGCGCGTCACACGCCACCTCATACATCATTCTCGAATGATAACGTGGGGTGGAATAAATAAACGAAAAACGCGTGTCTTCGGGCAATTCGTTAGGATTTATTCGTATACACGTCGAGGAGACCGATCGCAGACGACTGTCGTCGTCGTCGGTTTCCTCGGAGGATCCGAAATAGCGTCAACGTCGTCTAATCGTTGATTTACATACGGAATTATGTGCGCGCGCGGAGAAGAAATTCGCTGCGAGTACCAAAAGTTTCAATAGCGAATATACTTTTTAAACGAACGTCGTCGTGTATACACGAAGACAGAGAGACAGAGAGAGAGAGCGAGCGAACGATAACCCGAGTGTGTAACCGAAACCGTCGAGCCGGTTAATAGCGTGCGACGGGCCGAGAGACGCGGAAAGGTACCGCGGGGATGTTAAACTTAATCCTATTTGTGCCGAGGTTAAGAGGCGTATATAATATATATATACACACGCACACACCCTCTGGTCGTCTCGCCGGGGCGCGCGTTGTTTTTCGAGAAAACACCGCGGCCGCTCGCGTCGCTAAATTTATTATTAACTCGTTCGTCGCCGCAGCCGCCTCGTGCTCTCTCTCTCTCACCTATATTACGTACGATATATACCGAATAAGTCTACACACACACACACAAGTATCTATATAAGACGGATAATCTCTAAAAACCCCAGAGCATACAATCGCGTCGCCCCGTGCGGTAGTATACGCGCGCGCGCGCGTTCGCTGCTAATTTGATATAGGATTTTAATACCTATACACACGCGCACAACAATAGATCGGATTATTTACTCTGTAATATCGTATATACGGGATCATATTATTATTACGACGACATGCCCGCCGACACGTATACACGCGTACGTCCAGAGGTTTTCTATGCGTAAGACGTGCGCCGCCGGGCGAGGAGGAATTTTCCCATTCGACGCCGTAATTCCATCGACTTTGACAGACCGCGATTTTCCCGTTACGATATTGATTTGATAATCTCGAGTCACAACCGACCGGCCCGTCGTCTCTCGGCATCGACAAACGGTTGTGTTGATAAATCCAACATCTACGTCGGACGAATACGTATACATAACTAAACGAAATTTTTTCCGATACCTACACAAACACGCCGTTTAATGGAAATTCAAGTTTTAATACGTACGCACGCATCGTGCCGCGCGAAACTTATTTCACATAATTCCGCCTATGGCGCAGTCACATAAACGTCGTATTGATTGGAAACAAAATGTAAATTATTATACGTTTACGGAAATGGAAACGTTTTCTCCGTACTACTCACTACTCGTATACTACCGTATACGTGAACGGACGGAAATAATAATAATCGCGATGACGAGCAATTACGCGTTGGATGGAAACGCGGTACGTCGCAGGGGACCACCTCCGCCAAGGGCTTTGCCACTGTATTTTACGACGAGAACAGAAAACATTTTCGCATTTAAGTCTTTCCCTACCGCGCGTTTCGAAATAGAATTATACCTTCGCGCGGACTCACGTGGAGCATCGGGGGTTTTTTTTTTGCGAACCGTTAAAGTATAAGCCGAGTGTCCCACGCCGAATTTATGCGGCCGAGAACAATTTCGAAGGCCCGTTTACGATTTTCGCCGATAGGCCCGAGTCACGTCGTCACTGCCGGCAAATTCTATTAACCGGTAAATCGTATTACGAATTAAAATGTGCAATCACGACGATAGTATAAATTAACCCGGCGCGGATCACGCGCCAGACGGATCGGAACGACACGTCAAAAATAATATAACGTTATGTATGTTATTACAAAATATATGGGGGAAATATAAATATCTGACGTCGATTATACGATTGTACATACCTACCTACTTATATAAGTCCGTATAGGTACGCGAAACGAAGTGTCGATCGATTATATTATAGTCGGAAGACAAAGTGTTGTACGTTTTCACGTTTTTTTAAGACCATTGATCGAATACTTCTGAACATGATAACGATAAATGCGTTGATACGAAATGTTCGGATATGTTTCTAATCGAAACAAATTTTAACGTTCCAAAAAGTTAGTTAGTTAGGTTTTCTAAAGTGGTCATCGCAACAATTCCAAAAATCGTATCGATATTCTGAATTATTATAGCTAAAAAAAACAAAAAAAATCTCCCGATATCGATCGTAAAAAACGAAAACGCGCGATCGGTTGTCGTGTTAATATATACAGAGGCACAATAAATTTAGCAAAGTAAACGCGAGACATTTTTTTTTCCCCATTTATCTGGCATTTAACTTGGCGTTTAACCGTAACGCAGTAAATTAAAATCTACATAATTCTATCGTCGCGTCTGGGGACGTTATTGCCGCGTCGAAGACGACTTGAGGACTGCGGGAAGAAGGGACAGATCTAGAGAAACTGCACACGATTTACGCACGGCTCAGGGCAGACGCGGAAAATAATAATAAATAGATAAATAATAATAATAATGTTCTTGTTTGTTTACGAACAAATTTTCGAGTCGTGCCGCGTTTTCGCAGAGTTGCAGAGACGACGCGGAGACGTTTTAAGCAATTAAAATATTTCGTACTGTCTTCTACTTCGTCCCTTTCTACACGTTTTACAAAAAAACTGAATAAATTAAAACTTTAAAAGTAAAACGGCAATCTCTCTCTATATATATATTTAATAAAAATAATTCAATTCGTTAAGTTTTCAAAATCAAACGAGCATATTTTCTAAGAACAGTGAATTTCTCGTAAGCAACGGGAAAAACGAAACGGTATACATATAGAATCCGTTCTAGCTGAGAATCGCGAAGAAGGGCTGCCCGGCGATCTTCAAAGGGTATAATATACATACATAGTCGTCAAAAGAGATCAAAAGTTTTTATTAAATTTTTTCTATTTTAATTCATATGAAAAAACAATTTTAAAAATGCATAGGATTTTAATTGGTTTAAATACACGTAAAAAAATGACGTTGTCTCGCAGCGTACGACTATTTTATTTCGTTTATAGTCCGCGTACACATATCGAGAGAGAGAGAGAGAGAGGGAACATTTACATTTCTATACACGCTAAAACATGTTTTAATGACTTTTCGAAATTATTTTTTATCAACGTGATGACGACTACTTTAAAAACGTATAACGTCGTCCGTCCTACGTGTGACGCAAACTGACTGACACGCGGAACAAAACGCGCGCGTATCGCACGGAGTTTACGTTTAATAATATACAACACGCCGTATACACATACGCGCCAACATTTAATTTGTCACTGGCCCGTCAAGAACGCGTCATAATCTATTGGATTTTATTTCGGCAAAGTGTAAGTACTCGGATTCGAGTTCGCGCCGCGTATAAAACGAAAAACGGAAAACGAAAAAATAACAACGCACAACGAACGAGAATTATTCCACCACGTTATTAAATTGGAAAAAGTAATAATAATCGTTTTATACGTTTTCCGATGCGACGACGCTGTGTAAAATGTTTGCTTAAATTATTTTTAATTGGACGTGGAACACGACTTTTTAACAAACCCGTTGTAATAGTAGACAAACTTTCGACTTGACGGGGTAGTAAGTAAACTGCGCACTCGTCGGCGGGCGTTCGACACACGCCGCGCGGACTTATTCTGTATGATGTATATTTTTAAAACAAACTTTACGTGAATTGCTGTCATTTCGAAAACGACAAACGATTTTTACGAAATAATAATAATAATAATAACGACGTGTTTTAAAACAATATAAAAAAGAAAAAAACCGATTATTTTTCTCAGACACATACATATCAGTGGCGTGGATCGCCCCCCCCTCGGGATTGAGAAAATATAGTTTTCCCGGTTGGAACTGTTGACCTTTTTATTTTTCGGTTATTTTTTTTCCGGGTCTAGTTGCCCCCCCCCACCCTTGATTGAGCTCCACTGTTTTATAGATAATTTATTATTGAGGAGTGTATTGACAATTATCATTGTTATTTATTATTCCCAAACTAATAAACTATATTGAATTCAAAACGAAAATTATAAAAAAAAAAAATTACCTAATTGTAAGGGAGCGTTCTCTCTGTATATATCGAGGTAAAGTAAAATTTTTAAATCGCCCTCTCTCCCCCCGAACTGCCCGGATGATTGTCGGGCGAGAACGAGGACTAACAGTGGGGTTTACCGCGATGGTCATTGGTAACGCGAAGTCCGGTAACCGGTCCGCTGGCCGTACATCTTCAGCGGGACGACGACGACCGTGTAAGTAAGCAAGTATCGTTTACGACGTAACGCGGGAAACAACATTCGGCGCGCTTCTCGTCGATATCCGCGTGGTGCGCACGAACACGTCGAACGAATTAAACCGCGTGACGTCTAACCGTCATGATTTTTTCTTTGCGTACGCGCGCGCTGTTTGCCGTTTAATTTCGTACACGTGCCGAGACGTCGTTATTATGACGCGCACGCACGACGACGACAATAAAATAACAACTATGAAAAAAGGCTAAAAACACGAGAGGCGGCCAGCGGCGTTTCTGACCTGGACGCGTTTGTCGTGGGCGGTTTCGACGAGTTCGAGGTCTGTTGAGAAAACGTGTCGGCGGCGGTCAATACAAAACGAAAAAACGTACGCGTAAGTGTTGTCGCTGAATACCGTGTTTCCGTTCCCCGTTCGGCAGACGAATATCGGAAGGGCGCGTTCATCAATAAAACTCGTCGGCCACCGTCCCGCGGGGAGACGCGTTGAAACGGATTGCACTGCCCGGTTCGGCGATCCTGGACTCCGGGCCGGCGCGATAGATTATAAACTAAATAACGCGAACAAAAGAACCCGGTGCGCACGCGCGCGCGTACGAACGACTAATGACGCGGTCACGGCGCCGCGGTACGGGTACGACCACGCGCGGTGATCCCGAGAAATCGGTGGGGGGGGCACGGCCTGCTCGCACGCTATTGGCCGCCACCGATCTCCGGAAAACCGGTGGGGACAGGCGCGTTCGTAAGCTATTGGTCGAACTAGAATCTCGAGCGTGCAGCGCGAAAATCTTTTTTTTTTTTTCGAAAAACAAAACGCCTCCGCGCACTTACCTCGTAGAGCACGTCGAGACTGATCGGGAACACCATGTGCTCGACGATCACCCGGAGCACCGTGTTCGGACCTCCTTGCACGTCGCTCTGGCCGGCCAGCGCCTGTGCCGCTTGCAGAGCCGCCTGCGCCGACGCGTTCTGTAAAACGGATCAAAAATCGTCACGGTAAATGAACGGCGGGGATTTATCCAATCGACCCGCGCGGGCCGTGACAAACAGTGAGGTCGAACGCGTGCAAAAAGTCTCCGAGACCGGTATCGCGATTCGAACGCGCGGCGGTGGTGGTGGGGGCGGGGGGTAACCGCCCGTCGGCGTACGTTATTGGGCACGGGGACGCGGACGTTTATAAATGGCACTGGTGTAAACGGGTCTTCGGCGTACACCATTAGTCAGCGGCAACCCCCCCCCCCGGGTATGTGTGAGAGAGCGCAACGCGCCCGCCCGTCCGGTCGCGCGTAATTACTCAACTCGTCCCCGCTCGGCCACGTCACTATTAATCCGAACACGACATTCTCGTCGAATCCCATTCCCCCGGAGACACTCGCCGCCGTAATCGTCATCACGCGATCCGCAGGTAGAACGTCCGGCGGTTTTCGCGAACCGGCTTCGTTACGGGGGAACGTCCGTAAACGCGTACGGTAAAAACACGAGACCCCCCCGTCTCGTCTCCGTTTCTCACGGTCCGCCGATATCGCGCGGCGGGACGTTTCGAAAACTTTGTACTACGACTCTGTTTGCGTAACGTGCGGCGGTCTATCGATTGTCCGTAAACTTCTCTGACAGGTATTCCCGCCCCCTCCTCACCCACCTTACCGAATATGCTCCGTCCGGATTCCCGGTTTCCGTCCCCTTTTCCCGGACGCGCGCGTATAACACACTCCTCCTGCCCTCAGGCCGCTGGTTTTTCGGCCGCGTCGATTCCGGACGTCACCGGAGAAACGCGAGAGAAAAAACGGATCAAAACACGTTGTCGCCGACGTTTCCCGTGTCAATCCATCCGCACCGACCGAAAAACAAAGAGGCGCGCGGCGGCCACACTAATTCCCTGCGTCTATTCCCCTCTATTATGGAAACGAGCGTTCAAAACGAACGGTCGTGTACGGCGCGAGGGACTTATCGCGCGGTTTCAGTACGGCCGTCCGTCGAAACGCGGCGGTTATTGAATTTCCGATTTACGACCAACGGCGTTTTTGTCTTGGCGGTCGCCGGCCGTCCGACGTTTTGACATTTTATGTCTTTACTTTGGCACGTTAAAATAAAAAAACCGTCACGAAAAGCGTTACCTCACTTAACGCGGACTCGTATGCGTTAATCATTTTCTGCGATCGTTCTTAAAGCTAGAATAGCTTGTCCTTGTCTTTACTTCTCATCGTTTATTTTTTATCGTGACGGTTCGAGTCGTTTGACCACGTCGTCGAATCGAGACCGCACTGTAGGTTCTTGTCGCGGCAGACAATTAGTACCGCGGTCAAAAACACGTTTTCGGTTTCGCGCTCACGTAACGCGTCGTAACGCATCCAAGTGGACCGCGAAATGAGTTCGTTTTTTATTATTATAAAGCGCGAAAAATTACAAAAAAAAAAAACCACCATACAGTGGCCTCCGGCAGGCGACGAGACGGGCGAAAAACTCGGCGTTCCGTTCGCGGAAGATATCCTCGTCGTCTCTCTCCATTTCGGTGTGCGTGAACCGGCGCGGCGGACCTTTGTCGACGGCGTTCCGGCGGAGACGACTTTCGCGTCGTTTGATATCGTCCGTCTGTCGTGTAATTAAAAACATCGTCGTCTCGTCGCCGGGGGGGAGGGGTTACTTTTTTTTTGTCAATTAACGAGCTCGCGAGAAACGCGTAATTGGCCGTTGTAAGTTCGCGCGGCGGAGTTGTCGTCCGATGGATATATATGTATGTAGTCGGGTAAAAGGAAACGATATTTCCGTCGAGATTTACGCGCGCGTTATATCGAACGCAGACATCAAAAAAAACGTGATAGATCGTCGTTTTCGTTTTTTTAGCACGGAGCAGTAGGCGGACACATGTTGTTATTAAACACGTTACGCCGCGGTCCCAAAGCCGAAATCTAACGCTCGTAAAATAATAAACGTTTTAATTTTTTTTGTTTAACGAGATTTTTATTGTACTACCCGCAGTCCGGACGGCACAGACACATCGTTTTACAACCGCTCGTGTACGTACACGTGTACGACTGCTATTGCGCTGACGATGACGACGGAGCAAACGAGAAATTAAATACGAGACACGGGGTGAAGTTATGCGCGCACGGTAAATGTGCGTATATAAAACTTCGGAACACGGCGAGGGGTTAAAAAACGGTTTTCATTTGTCATAAGCTCGTTAAAAGTTTTTAGCTGCGAACCCTCTCCTGTTGCTGTTCACGATCTTTAACGATCTCTCGTGCGCTTACACACACACACGTATATATATGTATGCCAGTGCAACCGTTTCCTCTCGTGTACGACCGAACGATTGTTGCTCATCAACTACCTCCCACTTATCACCTCATGTAACGACCGGCTTTTAATATTTATTTTAACGGATGTCCAACGCGTAAAATTGCATAATTAAAAATAAAAAAAAAACCCCCCATTCATCGCGAGCGCACGCATACTATATATATATTACACGGGTTTCGCGGGGAAGACGACGTGAAACACGTTTCCCCCGTAAACAAATGTTATTTTCCGACGCGATATTATATACGTTTCGCAACGCCCAAACCGCGATTTCAAACATTATTCAAACGACACGGTTCGTTTATTGAAACTATAAAATATACTTTGTGTCGAACGCCGGAACGAAATTTCGTATGTATCGATTTATTTCTTTGCAGTAGAAAACGCTAATTGCACGGTGTTCAGTTATTTACGTATCTTCTCCTGCTGCACAGTTATACATATATATATATATATAATATAAGCGCGGGAAGTTCGCATCGTTATTTTTCCCGGCCTGATTCCGTTTTGGATTGTTCATTAAGCCGAAAACGTTTTCTTTCGATAAATAATAAACATTATAAACCGAAAAACAGGAATATTTAATTACAAAAACAAAAAAACAATGATCATTGAAATTTACAGCAGAAACCCGACCCGTTCTATATTCATCCCGTAACGAACGTAAGAACACGCTATCCGATAGCTATTTTAGGACAGATATTCGAAATAATTATTATTCAGTCAATATTCGAATTAATTGAAGATTATTCGAGTCGGTTATATGAAAATAACTCGGCGCATTGATTTGATTTCGTATAATTACAGTATACAGTACAAAATGAACAATTTAAATGATATTTCGGCATAATATCATGTAAATTAAATCAAATTCATATTTGTCGAATTTGCAACGAAACTTAAAACAATATATATATTATATCGATACTATAAAAGTTAATTTAACGGGTTTTTAGGAAAAGTTTTTTTTAATATATATAGTTATTTATATCTAAATGTATAATTGGACGTTTTTGAAGTAGTTAAAATAATTTGGAAGTAATGCGTAAGCGATTCATAAAAAATCGTCGGAGACACACTAAAAAAAAAAAAAAGATAATTTAATTGCGAATAAGGGTTTTTTTTTAGATATTATTATTATTATGCTATTGCGAACACGTACTCAGATATTATAATAGGAAGTTGTTTAACATTATCGATATACTCGTACTTAAATATTTACTCATTTAAACCGGTATATATGTGTGTGTGTGTGTTGTTTGTTTTCTGTTCGTTCTTTTATAATTATTATTTTAAGGTGGGCAACAGCGGGTATACGTTAATAATAAATATCGACGAGTGCCCACAATATATATATGTAGGCACGTACACAATGTATACATTGACAGTGATTGGAAGAACGAGTTCTAATAAAATGTAATTTTCTTAATCTCTACAACTACAATATTTTTACGAAAAAAAAAAAACCTCATTCAAGAAAAATAAACATTTCATTTCATATTGTTATTCAGACGCGCGCCGAAATTTTACTTTATAATTCACATTGTATTTATGGAATAATCTATATTTATCATAAACGAAGTTAAATTGTATCATAAATAAATATTTTTCTTTCAAATTATTATATTATTAATACTACTGTAAAAAAAAAATAAAAATATTATTTAAAAACTGAAATTGTGAAGAAAAATAAAATACTAAAAGGAATGTATACAAAAAAAAAAAAAACGACGTTGTAGAACTTAAGTTTAAAATGGTCTCGTAAACGAATTTCATTTTTAAAACACTGTGTTGTTCTTTCTCCCTCTCTAAATACGTATTATACTACGTTTACGCGCGCGTTCTATACTATATAAGTTTGGCCGCGCGCTCGACAAGCGGCGGCGACTTGTCGTTTTCATCATTTGAAAATTAAAAATCGCAATCTCGTAAAATCCACTGCGTTTACGTGACGAAAAGTTTTTCAAACTACATTAAAGACTCACGGCGTTGCTGTGCGTCTGGTCGGTTTTCAGCTCCTTGTGATTGCTGAACTGTATGAACACGGCGCGGCCTCTCAGCTGGGCCGTGCACGTAGTGAAGTACGTGACCATGGCGGATGCCGACGTCTCGTCCGCCATCTCCAAGAAAGCCTGCAACGAAAAACGGTGTAAAACAAAAAACCGATACATTAATTCCGTGTCCACGTGTTTACACAAGGAACGTACGTGTGACGCGCGCCGCGTTCCAAAAAACGTATACACCTCCTAACAGACGCCCCCGTCCGAGAGTCGAACGAACTTTGCCAAGTCAAAAAGCCATTTGATTCGCGTACGCTTTTAAAAATCCGTTTTTTTCGCCCGTTGAAATTGTTTGGAGTTCGAGTCGACGGCCATCGAGAGACACACACACCCGTCGTAGGCGTGCAGTTACAAATTCAACAATTATTAATGAGAAATTGTTATTCGTCAAAACGGCGGCGTGTCTCGCGAGTACCGTCCGAACGAAAACGATTAGAAAAAACGGTATCGTAGAATGATTAAAAATTGTAACGTCAGACCAACCGCATGTGCTCGTGTAAGTATACGAAAGAAACAGGATAAGCATAAGGATCATAAAAATGATTAACGCGTACGAGTCCGTAATTTAATGTGCCAAAGTAAAGACATAAAATGTCAACAAAAACAATCCACATTATTGAGAAAAAAAGTTTTGAACCGCGAACGAGAACCACTGATCCGTACGTAGTGAATAAACTTACATTACATACGCAGTGTTGACCGACAATGACAAGAGCGGGAAGACAAGACCGTACATATTGTGTGTGTGTTAAAAAAATACCAAAAACAACGTTAATCCGATGGGAACACAAAGTTGTTGACCTCCCGCCGCGGTTCGTCGTACTATCGACGACGGAGGTTAGGCGTGTACACGTCCGGCGATATCCGTTCGCGTCGTTACGACACGGCGTAATTATCAACGCACAATCGCGCGACGTACAGATATATTCGGCGAACACGACCGCCGGGAGAGCATAGCGGTATAACGATATATATACAATTCGCGAGAGAGTGAATTCCAAACTCGTTTTCCGGTCAACTCGGTTATTTATTAGAGGCAATATACAGAGAGACTACTCTCGGCGAGTCCGGCGTCCGCGTTAAAAGGACGGCGAGGGGTGGATGTCGGGCTGTTTGATATCGTTTGATATATATTTCGTAGAGTACACGGACGAAATTGTAGCGAGACCGTCGTTATTGAATTACTATATATATATATACACGTCGAGAGAGACGACCTCACGACAACGCCGAGCAAACTAAACACTGTTCTGCGGCTATCCGAACGCGCCAGATTTCCGAGTGCCGGGAAATACGCGCTCACGGTCTGCACAGTCTCTCGGCCGGCGTAGGCTTACAACGACAATAATTGCATTTGTTTTCTAATCAGAAACGCGGTCTGGCCCGGTACCCCGTCTCCGTCGCAGCGCGTCCGAGATCGTTGGATTACAAAAATACGCCGAGGCGACGACGAACAAGTTCTTTCGAGATGTCGAACGGTTTTCAACGTATACTACTATTATTATTATATTATTATTATTATATACGCGAGACGAAAATCATTTTATACGCCCTTGTTAAGCAGACATTTTTATGAGACGTTTCACTCGCACAGACATCGAAAAAAAATATCCATCACGTGTATACTTGAGAGATACGAATACATTACATCCGTTTTATATTTTTATAATGGCCTTAAGGCAATTGCGTTTTCCTTTCTCAAAAAAAAAAAAGAGAGAAAAAACCACCCCGCGAAAAATTCGATATCCGAGGAAAATAGTAAGAAATAATGTTTTTTTATATTAATATTTCTGATACAAATTGAATAGAACGCGTGTGGAAGGTTTTCCTTGTATATACACATAGAATAATAGTTTTTTCTTATATTCTTATTTTTCAATTTTCTAACGTTTTCCGACGAATTCTTATTTACAGAAACACGCGCGTAAGTCGCATAACTCCCAAGCAGCACACGTATTTTTGTTTGTTTTTTTCGATAAATAAAAAATATCGCGGAACTCGTCTCGATCCGTATAGAAACACACACACGCAGGTAATAGTTTTTTGGCCAGTACAGGTGATCGGAAGTTACGATTTTTATATCCGCTCCGTTTACTAGACACGCGCGCAATAAGTATTTAAAAGTTTATTTATTTATACGTAACGAACAGACGTGCAAAGTACCGACGTACGACGACGACGGGGTCACATTAAACGGAATACACCCGGATCCCATCACGACAGATCGCGTCCGTTTAACGCGGTAAAAGCATCGCGTCGTTGAGCCGAAATAAAATCCCTTTGGCTATCCCTACCGTGTGTCCGTCCTTCCGACCGGAAACGGACGGCTCGACGATCGTAAACGGAAACGACGAAAAAATTGCTTTGCGGTTTTCCATCATCGCCGTTCGGCAAAAAAAAAATAATAATAATAATCAAACTTTTTATTATTATTTTTTTTTATCAGAACATAATAAAAGGGAACGACGTCATTCATCTCTGGCGCGCGTACATACACCCCTCTCCTCGCTACTCGTCCTCGTTTTTTTTTTTGTTCACCAAAACGTTGCGTACGCTCCGAAAGTTATTAGGGAAAATATTCCTCCCCAGAGTGTACTTTCTGTCGGTACACAAACAACAGGTACCCGTTTTTATATATATATATATATAAAAAGCGGACGCCGTATTTGCCAGTGGTTCCGATCACACGGTTTTCACATTCGAAACCGTTTTATTATTATTATTATTATCATTTTTTATTTTTTTTCTAGAACATTTCACAAGATGAATCCGAAATATAAAGGACTTGTGCACATACATACATATAAGAACCATGTCGATTTAATACGTTTTGTATAACGTGTATATATATATATATATGTTTATATAACATAAAAAAAAAAAACGGAGGGTTTTTTTTTTCTTGATAAATAGTCGTCACCAAAGGCATCCTTCTCTGTTTTCTATTCAGATTTTATGTACCTTCGACCTCTATTGTCCGTAAGTACGGTGTTTTCACAAAAGGTGACAAAACTTTTTGGACAACTCCCCCACCCCCCCAACCGCCCGCAGCGTGGTCTCCCTTCTCTCTCCGCACGTTCTGTATACGTATACGTGGTATAACACTATCTTTCACGGCACCGCGGCGGCGAACGTCTTAGCGGCCGGAAAAATTCGCCACAAAAGCCGGGTCGTTTATCATCTTACCAAACACTCTCGCCGTTCTCTCCATAACCCCGAAGTCGAAAGTTTGTTCTATTACCCTTGCCGTCGCCCGCCGTCGCGCTATACACACGCGCGCGCGCGCGCGACTATTGTTGCTATATTGATATTTTTTTTTTCCCCTCCGGTGATCGCGGTGAACCATACGCACACACCCACACACCTACACACACCTATACACACGCGTATATATATATATATAAGCGTATTATAAATCCCGCCGGGGAAAATACATCGGAAAATCGATTTAAACACATTACATATATTTTTTATACGGAATATAATCGTCTACGAAATTCCATTTATTATTACTATTATCTTACGCATGACGATTTACAGCAACTCAAAGGTTTTCGGTTTTTTCGTTTTGTCGTGTTTTTCTCGACAATCAAAATAAAACCGTTGTTGTAAGACGATTATCGTACGTTTTTTAATGCAAACGTGTATTTGCTTACGCGCCCGTTTAAAAACGTTATAAACAATTGGCCGAAAAATGATGTTGGGAGACCTTAACGGTTTCTTTCCGCATACCTCGATCGTATACAATCAGAACTGTCCGACGTGCGCAGTTAGCTACAGTCACATTTTCCCAGACGTTGATACACGTTAACACGATGAACGCAAATAATTAACCCGTTCTCATTGTGTTCGATTCTAAGTTCGTTCGAGCGTTACTTCGTTTTCGCGGAGAGTAACTTCTGTTATTCAAAATATCATCAACAATTACAATTTTCTCTCTCAACCAGACTACGCGTCTTGTTAAGAATATTAATTTACACGTAAAAATTAATTGGGATGTGTTTTACGTGTTTTTAGGGTGTTATATTTTTACTTAATTGGAAACCATGAGAAAAAAATAGTCACGAACTGGAACTAGAAGATTTCTAGGAAATTTATCCCGTTAAATATAAATAAACATAATATTTCGTGAGTAAATAACATTTCAAATCATCGTGTTGTTGACCACGACGGCTGTATACCGTCGAAGGATACATTTTTTAAATTCATTATAAAAAAAAACTTTTATTTATTTGAATTAAATTTAATTATTATACGTATTTCATTTGATAATGAATATCATCATTTAGGCATCCGTCCTTTTTCAGTCGAATACGTTCCAATCAATATTCATTATCAATTCGAAAATGATTTTCAAAGTCCTCTGTGTGTATAATATAACCAATCACCGTGTACTAAAATACTAACGATAAAACTACAAATTTTAATATAAGAAGTCTAAAATAATATCGTTGTAAAATTTAAAAAAAAAATCGTCGAAACTCAATCTTAAAACGCTTATACTACCCGGATTTTAGGGTATATACACCTGTATACATAAAACCAATACATTCTTCGATCCGATCATAACATAAAAGTAGAAAAGTCGTAAAAAAATCCACCAATATTCACTTTATTGTATAGCAGGTATCCGCAGAAATAGTAATAAAGTCGTATTTTTTCAATTTTTTTTTTTTTTTTATGGAAAAACATAATACAACATGGAATTATGTTTAAAAATATAGATTCGAATTTTCAATCAAAATGTTCGTACACATCGTAACACAGCAACAGGCGCGTGTTATATTATTCGTCGATATATAAATATACGTATATATTACGGCCGTTTTTCGAACTCGACTTAAATCAAATTTAACTCGCCGCGGAAATGTAAGAAATCACGATTAGCACACCGGACTTTGTAAGAATGATATTGCAAACTTTTGATACCTACGTCTTACGGCGTGTTACGGACTACGCGTATTATAATGCGAGTATGCACGCGTATATATACGGCGAACGAATTTATCTGTCACGAAGTCGAAAAAGAAAAATTATTCATGCGTTATTCATTCGAAATTAGCATTTACAGTTCTCGGGCTGTACAGATTTTTCTTCTTTTTCTCTTTCGACATTCCTTCTAAGGAGCTCCGCGAGCAAAAAAGTTTTCATACATACATAGTGGACGCGGAGATTCGGATCTCGATTAAATATAATAATAATAATAATAACATTTGAACGCGCCGCGTCACATACGACTCCCAGCACCGGTAAACAGTACACTCAAGTATATAGGGTAAGTACGCGTTTGCCATTGCTCCCAGCGGCCGGATTCCATTTGAAAGGGGACACGGAAAAGAACGGGCAAAGGTGGTCGGTACGAGCCACACGAAAACACAAGGGAAGCCCGACTCGGCACGGCGTGTATTAATCCGTCACCGCTCGCCGTCGTATGACAGATAAGCTTAATGGAACAGAAGTTTTCTTCGCGCACTGTCGCAAACTTTTCACCAGCTTTTCCGAAAAAGAGTTTTATGGGATTTAAAAACGACACAAAGTGCTCACTACACACACACACATACACATATATATATATATATAAACAACGAAATATAAATAAAAGTCCTCCCCCCCCCTCCGCCGGTATATGGTATATATATATACTGTGCCGTAGTGGTTGTTGTCGATACGCTGGCTAAAGATCATATACACACGAGGATAACAGCGTGTAAGCACTAAATTAAACGAATCGTCACGACTCTGTCCGGAGCAGGTAATTTCGGTATTTATTTCGAGTTTTCTCCCTTTTATAGTATCCGCGGCGGGAGATTTCAGTCGGTTCGCCGATATATATATATATAATAATAATAATAATGTTCTCGGGGCGGGCCGCCGGTCGCACAACGCGATATGAGAAAAGATATACACGGCAGGTTTAGAAGACGAGAGGAGTAAAATCCAATTCCGATCTGTTAACAAATCCGTATCGTGCGCTCCCCCCTCGCCGTCGCCGAGTAAATATAACCCGCGTCGCGCCCACCGACCGCGGGCGGTCTTGTCTCCTATGTGTTCCGCAGACTTATCCTCGAAGGAAATTGATTCGGCGGTATGATATTGTACGGGGGGGTTCGCCGCATCAGGTGAAATCCCGGAGAGTCTAGGACGTATAGAATGTGACTCGGAGCGAAAGAAGATGGGAAAAGAAAGAGAAACTAATAACCATTTATATGTGCCGAGATAGATAGATCGTCACGTGTGTGAATGTTCGCCGTATGCCGTTGAAAAATAAAAAAAACATCAGCCACGCGATCGAATCAGGTCACGTTTGTCGAAAATATCGTACTGTGTCGTCGTGTTCAACTAGTCGGAGCGAAAGTACGACTCTGAACGGATCCGCGACAGTGTAAATGCAGCAGCTCGTGAATCACGTGCGATTCAAATGTAACCGACGCATATCGGTCGGAGACACAATCGACTATTTTTTCAGACGAGCAACAAAAGTAGAAGGCAGAAGGGCGCACAAACGCGTTGTTTTATGGTTGTTATTGTACTCGGACACAAACTTTGCGCGGCCACTCCGAAATGATCGAAACGCGAGCCCGTCGTCAACCGTGACGAAGCGCACAGGTGACGCAAAGTGGCCCGGCAAAGTCCGAACGACGGCTACTATCAGCGACGGTAGTTTCGGTCGCGCGCGGCCGGTTTAATTACGTGGCGAAACTTTTCCGCGGCGACACGCGCTGCGAGGAGCGCCCACAGGTGGACCGAAAGTTTTACGCACGTGACCAACGAGTGGATTGATGTGCGGATCGTGACCCATTTACACACGCGCGCGCGGTATCAACCGTGTCTGGTAAATGGAAGAGTGAGGCGCGGCGAGTGGTAAAGCGAAGTGTGTCCGATACAAATGACCGTTTTCGTATTCCGACGGCGAACCGACGAACATTTGGAACCGTATACTGTATAAGAACCTCGCACCGGTTATAGCGTCTTCTCTCTTTTTCTATACGTATATATACATGGAGGTATATACTTTAAAACCGGATATCCTTCTTCCGAAAGAGACAAGATATAAATCCGCCACTGCACATAATACGTGTAACCGATCCCCCCCTTTCGGTTATTAAAAAACATAAATATGAACGCCACGTCGGGCCGACCGCCGACGTAATGTATTCGAGAAAACGGTAACGCGAAAATGCGTTTTGATATTTATGCTATACGATATTGTTACTGCGGCGAATTAAAACTGCATTACGTGTATATATGTATGTTTATACTCGATAACGTTATTAAGACGTTATAATAAAAAAAAACGTGTATACACAGGCAGCGAGCGTACATTATATATTGTGTTGGCTCGTGATTCGATTTAAATTTTAACCGTCGAAATTCGCACAACAACTTACGAGACTGAGAACAACAAACAAACCATTTAATATTTACTTAATACGCACTTTATTTGCGCAACAAAGTTTATATATAAGTGAAAAAATAAACATATGAATATTAACGTAAATAACAATCCCCGTCGGCGTGAAAACTACTTAAAAACTTCCGAATTGCAGGTGTTGAATAGGCGACAAAAAAAAAATAATAATAAGACTGACAACATAACATATTAATTCAAGCTTATATACAGAGCACTAGAACGACGAAAATATTAAGCATAAGTAGCGGATAACACATCTTGTCATAAAGTTCTTTATAATATTATCTTGAATAGAATAAAAACCGTAAGCTATGGATTGTGATGATTCCGACATTGTGATGTGGAATACCGGCCGAACTCGTGAGACGGTGAGGGTATGTTTGTAAAACTCAAGACGTGAAATTAAGTTCAACTCCGTGATGTCGGAGGAATTTACAGTCAAAACGGGATTAAGCAGTGACAATGAACCTGTTGAACGACGTAAACGAATAATGACCGCAGCGTACGCGAACGACATAGTTGTGGTGATAGCCGAAACGGATGATAATCAATCTTAAGAGAACAACTGAGAAATTAATTGACGCAGGAAAAAAACCGCTCGCCCGTCAACAAAAGTCAGACCAAATACATAACTGTTTTCCTAAGAGAACATTCCCAGGGAACACAATAAAAGTAAGAGATTTGAATTTCGAGTACGTATGTAAATTTAAATAAACTCACAATTAAATATTCTTAAAAAAAATACGTAAAAAAAATTACAGTAAGTAACAAACGATACGTCTCATTAATAAACGCAGTTATTTAAGTCTAAGACACTATCGAGAAGAGCAAAACACATTTGGGCGGGAAATTCTGCGGAAAATCTATGAATGGATATGAATACGAAATAAGGTGAGACAGACGGCCAAGTACACTTGTTCAATGAGAAACCGATATGCCGTCAAAAGTCAAATGTTAAGCTGGGCAAGAAGAGCGGAGTGCCAATGGCGTACAGACGGTTACAAAGTGAAAACGCGACCCAAAGGACGGCCAAGACAATGACGGGAAGATCGAGTGGAGGGACGTTGTGGATGTTTGCATAACAACGTATAATAAATAAGGTAAAATCTAAAATTACGAACACACACTTGTACTGTGCACATTTTCACGTGTATTTTACCAGCCCCCTCCCCCTTTTTTGAACTTTGAGGTTTTGACAGTGTACATTTTTAGTTTGTAATTTGTTCGTCATTTCTATCCCCACAACATCGATAAAAACTACGGGGGGGGGGGGCTAGAAAAACGTTTCTTCAGCCCCTCCCCGTAGGTTTTATCGATGTAGATGGGATAGAAATGACAAACAAATTACAAACTAAAAATGTACACTGTCAAAACCTCAAAGTTCAAAAAAGGGGGAGGGGGCTGGCGAAATGCACGTCATATTTTCTGTTTCAGCCAGTGACGTATTTACAATATTTTTTTATTATTTTTTTTTTTTGGAGGAGGGTTTGTAATAATAATCACATGAACTTACACCAAGTTTCACCACTACAATATGTTATTATTTCAATCAATTGTAACCAAAATATTTGTACCACACTGGTAACTACTAAATATTTAAAGTAATAATTACAATAAAAATCATAAAACAACGAAATATTTTAGAAATTGTTTTGACACCAAAACTCGAACAATCAAGTCGGGGGCGTTACAATAATAATTAATCCGGCACGCTTTTGCTCCCCTTATTATTGTATATAATCAGCTGTGCTTGTCTCTGACAGAAAAAATGTTAAAATCACAGCGTATCCACTTATGGATTAGATTAATTTTTTTTAAAAAATATTATTTCACAATACTTATCGTTATCATCGACCGTCAAGACGTGTCAACACATTTACGAACATTTGAACTCGTTGAATCTTAAACAAATGAAAATTTTCCGTCGAATTGAAATAACCACATAAAAAAAAAAGCCTCTGTGGCGGGAAGGGTGCGAAAACCCTGTGCGCCCCCTCCTCCCGCCGTGAAGTCCCGAACCATCGGTATTACCAATACTTCGCGCGGACGGGACCCCCGCACGTGGTTGTACGCACCAGAGAACGCGGCGCGTACAAAAACCGTGTTTATCGTACGGCGCGCGTCGCATACACGCCCACCACCGGACGAACGGCGGCGAAAGCAACAATCGACAAACTGTTGCCAAAACCGATCGATGGTAAACCGTCGGCCGCCCGCCGCCACCCCGTACCTGTTGACGGGGTTCGCGTCGTCGCGTACGGCCGGGCGGGAGGTCAGTCCTCCGGTGTCGAAAGAAAACGAAACCGATCGTGAAAAGGAACGAGCGCTTTTACCAAAAAAAAACGAGACCCTCCCATTTTTTTTATTATTTTTTTTGTACTCGGACCGAAAACGTCTGTGGGGGGGGGATCATAACAATAATAACAATCGGACGGACTACGTCGTCGTTCCGTATGATTTGAATGCCGTTGTCGATCGCAAACGACGGGCGCTATACAAATATAATGGGAGCTAACCGAGCGCGCCCCGCCACAAAGGGAGTGCTTTTCACAAAACGTCGTCGTGTCCGGGTCGTTTAGTGTCACGGGCGTTACGTCGTTTTTGACGCCACTCGAATATATGTGCCCGAAGGTTTGAGGTTAGGTCCGTCCGCTCAACGGAAATCAAAATGGAATTTTCTTCGCGGCCCGTCGCCAGGGTCATTGATACGGCCGAGAGAAAATATTGTGCGCTCGTAAACGGCGGCAAATTCCGCATGGGTGTGGTTTTTGTTGTTGTAAAAACACGAACAAACTCGAGTTCGCCGTTATAATATAAATTATAATACAACACGCGTGTGTATTGGAATGTTTGGATCTCTGCACGGAACAAACCGATTAAAGTAAAAACCGACCACTATATGTCGGGACACTCGGAAATCTTTACGCTTTTCGCAGTCCCGTCGTTCAGGTATTTTTGGCGCTTTCGTAAAATATCGTCTTTGTTATTCCGGTACGGCTGAAAGCGTACTCGGCGCGGAACGTTTAATTGCTTTTTGGCAATTTCAAATTCACGTACGCTTCGTTAATGCTAACCGGTTCTAACGATGACGAACAACACGACGTTCATGCCTACGGTGGTGGTGGTGGATAAAAAAACACGGACCGACAGCGACGATCGTCGTTCGTATAAATCGTGAATGCCCGCGCCTGCGTTACGTTTGACTGAAAGTGCGACAGATATCGCGTCCGGCGTGAACGTCGCGGTCGTTAACAGGGTCGACCAACGTCGACGATAACGCGTGTTGTGACGGTTATATTTTCGGGCCGATGTTTTCCGTATTCAATTATTTCACAGGTATATTCGACGGTAATTGACGACGGCGACGACCCGCGAAACGGGGAAAGTGCAGTAACGCCGCGGCGGTTTTGTTTGCGTGCCTGTCGCGCGCACATTAATTATGTCAAACGCAATTAGCGATGTTTCCCCTAAAGCTCGTCCCCGCGCCAAAACAGGGCGCGCGCGTCGACGACCCGAAAGGTGAAACGTTCTCGAGCACACACGCACTATATTATTTATACGCATGGCGCGCGGGGAGGGATTTAATCGAATTTCTTACGTTTCGGCCCGGAGGCGGCAGCACGTACGCGCACGACGTCGGGCGATATAGCGCGGCGACCACACGACGGCATCGTCCCCCCACCCCCCACCCGGTCGGTTATACACGAAAACCGATTTCGTTCTCTCGCGGAATACGTTTACTACGCCCGACGCGGAAGTACGTTCACACACACACACACACATGTTACGCGCGAAAAAGAGTGCATTTTTAACACGTGTCTTTTGCCGACCACACGGTCGAGACAACGAGACCGTCAACGCCGTGTGTCGTACCGAGTTCCTCTGACACACAACACGACCAGAAATCACTGTTAAGCCGCGACTCGAAAAGCAAACGATTCGTCGTGAACAAAACAAAAGAATTGGTTTTAAAAACATTTTCAGCTTTGTTATCGTATCGTGCGCCTGTTGTTTTTGGTATCATTCGATCGTAATCTTCTTGATCCCGGCTATTTGCGGTCGACCACCCGTGTCCCACACACATACATCACCGCAGTCCTCACAACACGCCCAATCACATCCCAAACTTCTTCTTCGGTCTACCGCGTCCTCCTCCACGACACGACCGTCCAAGTCCGTTCTCACCCATCTTATCCGCGATCGACGGCTATGCTCCCTCTTACATGTTCGTTCCTTATCTTGTTTCGTCACTCCAAAACGTTTTCGTCTCTGTTACGTCCGACGCGCAATTCTCATACGCCGTAAAACCCGGGGACACGGTAATCGGCGACAAATGCACTTATATCGGCCGTTCGTTCCTAAGCGGTGACTACCGTGTATATGTATACGTGTGTGCGTGTGTGTGTGTGGCGGCCGGTGTATTATACACACGAAGAAAAATAACGACGTGTCCCGTGGCGGGGGAAGGGGGGGGGGGCGAGGGGAGAAGCGAAACTAATCGGCCGGCGAAAGAAACTCGGGGGAGCGAAAAATAATGGCCCGGAAGATTTTCGCCCTACGGAAATTGTCGGCCGCGAACAGAAAGAAATTGGAACGGACGAATTTCGCCCGGTCGTCTTAAACGACACGATGGAACGTCGCCACTCCACTTAGCGCGCACAAAAGGCCATCGGCGGAATCCGGCGGAATGGAATTCCCGCACAGGACACCGCGCCGCTTACAATAGCCAAGACGAAGACGTACAACAGTTACGATAGAGAGAACGCGGACGCCGGCTCTCCGTCGGAAAGTTGCCGCCCGCAGCGCGAAAAACGATCGCCATTGTAAACGTAAAATCGAAAACCGGGTCCGGGTTTTTTTTTACGCTCTTCATCACCCCCCCGGTCGCTGTTCCGAAACGTAAACTTTTTTTTCATTCAACCGCCGCCCCCGCGTTACCTACACGCATCGTAACGGAACATACTTTGCCGTACATATTGTCAACCGCCGGACGGTATAATAATAATAATAATAAATAAATAAATAAAAACCACCTCGGAAAATGGTATTAAATTGGATTTCGTGCCGGGCCGGAAACCGGAAAGAGGTTAATTTGACGTGTGTTACCCGAGCCTGTCTCGCGGAAAACACTAAATATAAATGGCCGAGGTAGTAAAACGATTTCGCGAAACTTTCGAAAAGACGTATAACTCCACGCCCCCCCCCCAGCGATGGTATTATTATATATATATATATTTATACACATCTCATTACGGCCGAGACACGGTTTGAGAAACTTTGCCGATGACGGCGATGATTTTTTTTTTTTAAGCGTTACACGTCGTAGTTCTCAACAATGGTATAATGCTAGTCACTCGTACGAGAGAACGTCAAACTTAAGATATACTAGTGGTCGTCCGGAAAGGCGGTCGAATAGTTTCGTAGTTTTGGGTTCGTGTACACACTATTATTCGTACTCGCCGCGGCGTAATGACGTTAAAAGCGAAATCACTTCGCGAAACTTATATATACAGGTATATATATAGTGTTTGACGTTTAGAATACTTCGCGATTGCCGGTCAACGTGTTCGAAACGTACGACGCGATGTTCACGGGCGTTGTGTGACGACACGTATTTAAAAAAAAACCAACAAAAACATCGCAGACACGCGGAAAAAAAAAATCGATTATTATTATTATTTTTTAGAACACGTCGATATACACATATAATATGTATACAGGTAATCCTTTAACGAGAACCCCGGCTGAGAAGACATCGTTAGCAAAGACGCTACGCAACCACTGTTACCGGGACCGACTCGTCGTACACGCACAAATCGATAGCGTCCGGTAATGAGCTTTATTTGGATTCGTTCCTGTCCCGTTATTTATCGGCCGTCGTTTCCATTCGACGTGCATTTCGCAAAGGAGGAAATAAAAAAAAAAAAAAACTGACGGCAACCGGAAAGAGCTCGTCGTCCATCCGATACGCGCGCATTAATATTCAGATTCACTCCGATATAATATGTGTGTGTGTGTGAGTACGGACAGTACAAGAAACGACGAAAAAAAAAAAACGGAAAACGATATTTGTAACATTTATTCGACGTCGACGCGCATGCGGCGGCCAAAGAAAACGAAAAACAATCGATGACGATACTGCCGCGCGCACTTGGTCGACGAACCCAATAATTATTATTGTACGCGACGAATGGAATAGCTATTAATTACGCGCGGTAAGTACCCGTGGGGTTTCTCCGGTTCGAGCTCCCGAACGTTTTTAACGTTTCCCCGTACGCGGAGCCGCCTCCGCGACTTCCTCTCGAAACTTCCCCCCGAGAACAATGTACGGCGGACGCGTAACGACAATAGTTCGCTGACACGTACGGCTGCACGACACGACGACGAAGGCGGTGGCGGCGGCGGCGGCGGAGAAGATAATGATTGTAATTATTCGGTTCCTATACATAATACACACACAGGTTAGGCAACCGTTTGGTATGTGCGGTTTTACTCGAAACGACACCGACCATCCTACCAGCCGGATAACGTTGGTCGACGTACGACGGACGTGTGTATCACGTTGATTTTGATTTTACCGACGAGTGACCGATTGAAAACGTGCGCACACGACATTACAACGACAGGCGAGTGGTAACGGTAGTCAGCATTGTTGAAATCGATTTGCAAATGTACGTGTAACATGCATTTTTAACGACATGTGAGAACCTATCATATTAATCATAAAAGTGTAGGGCGAGAGGGGGACACACGCGAATGTTTACGACGACGACGAGGTGTGGCGTGTGGGAGGGGGGTGCTGTTTAAATCGATATTGAGTTTAAATCGGAACGTTTAAGTCGTACGGCGGTAAAAAATTACGTAGATTTGAACGATAGCCGAAACCGGACACGCCGTCAATACGACGACGGGTTCGGTTGGAAATGTAAATAAATAACAACCGAGGGGGGGGGGGGGAACACGTGTGTCGTCTTCGCTCGTCTCCAAAAAAAAAAAAAAACCCCGGATGATCGTTTCGAAAAACCGGATCCGCGGCGGACCGGACAAGTCCGATTTTCGATTTCCGCGGCGGACAGCGACGGACGCGACGCCGAGCACGAGGACTACTGCTGCCGTTGCCGCGGGACGGGATAAATCAGTGTTGTGAACTTAGCAGTGCAACATTAGCAGTCATCAATCTAACCTATCCAACAAATTTGTCGGTCATTTGTTGGATATTGTTGGACAACTTACAAAATGTGTTGGACTTTATTTTCGCCGGTACACTTTTGCACTGCTAAGTTCATACCAGCAGTGCAAAAGTTTGTTGGAGTGGTTTTTTTTTTTGGGGCTCAAATTATAGAGTCTCATTTGTCGGACATTGTTGGACAACTTAGAAAATTTGTTGGACTTCACGCTAGCGGCGCGTTAAAAAAAATTTATGTAAAAAAAACCAAGGTCCAACAAATGACCAACAAATTCGTTGGATAGGTTACGATTGATGACTGCTAACGTTGCACTGCTAGGTTCACGACACTGGATAAATCACGTGCGAAATCCACGCGTCCGATACAAACCGTAACATCCCGGGTGACGGAGGCGATCCGCGGAACAGAGACGGAAGACCGGGCGCGACACGAATCGCCGTACGCGCGCGTTTTTCCGTAAACACCGTTTCGAGGCGTTTTTCTCGACGTTTCCGTTCCACTCCGGCCGTCCGGCGCGCGTTTTGTTCTCGCCGGCCGACAACAACGAACGCGCGCGGCGCCCGTGCACACGGATCCCCCGCCGCCGTCGTATCCACCACGTTACGGATATATAAGGCGCGCCCGAGGGAAAAAAACCGTTCCCCCGATACGTCAGACGTCGCGGGCAAGCCGAGGGAGGATTTACAGCCTGGAAAGTTGTATTATTCCGGTCGACCGGCCCCGGCCGTGGAAAATAAACACTGTCGAAACGAGGGGCTTTCGCTACGGGTTTTTGTTCTATTTTGTGAATATCTGTGTGTGTGTGTGTGTTCGTCTCCGCTTCCGCTACGATACGTCTCTATTCGCGCGTTCTTATTGTGACACGTCAGGGCCGAAGCGTAAAAAAGGGGGGGAAAAAAAAAATAATAATAAAAAATGCTTTCGAGAATAAACGTTCGGTCGTCGCGACGGAGGTGTGCGCACAAATAACCAAAGCGAAACACGTATCGTGATTTCCTACGATCTCGCATTTTTTATCTTTTCGCCTCCGCCCGCGTCGCACGAAAAGACCGTAATTATTATTATTATTATTATTATTATTTGGTCCGTGGACGCGTGCGCGCGCGGCGATCAATTTACGACACTCCGGCGGCCGTTCTCGTCAATCTTTCATCGGATTTCGGCGTGCACGTTGCGTAACTGGAAATCGAATCCAGCCAAAAGTTACGAGAGAAAACCGCGACAAACACGCATGATATATATAAAAAACATTCGTGTTCGTTCGTGGCCGTTTAAATAATCGCGATTATTCACTCGCGAAACAAAGAAACGCTCAGGCCGGTGGTTCTCAAACGCGTTGATATTGATCCAGTGTACGGGCACGGAACACGAACCCCTCGAAGAAAACGGGGGGGGAGGGAGGGAAAGACAATAAAATCGTATTATTGCCGACGCCGCCGCCGCCGTCACGTAATCGCCACCAGCACACCACCCGTCGGCAACAACACGATAATCGTTTACGCTGAACACGTGAAGAGTCGTAAAGACACTCTGTCTCGTCCACTATCATCCCTCGAATTCCCCAACATTGTAAAAACCACCCAGGGTCAATGTTCTCATTCGTTTTTTTTTTCGGATTTTATACGATTCAATATTATTTTTCAATTTAAAACGTCGATGTTTATTCAACACTACAACTACAACAAAATGTTTAATTATTATTTTTCTGCGTGCTGTAATTTTCCAAAGCACTCGTATTTTTCTTCTGAAATGTACAGTTTAAATTGTTTAATATTTCGATAGGACATGAATGAAAAATGGTTGAGAACCACTGCCTTAGACGGTGTCGTCGATTTTAGCGGATCATAAATAATTTGCGCTCGTTAAAGTTTAAATTCAAACGCTTTTCAAATACCGGTAAGTTTTTTTCTTCTGTCGGGTTATTATCAATTATGAACGATTTTTTTTTGTTTCGTAACCATACACGTGGAAAAACAAAAGTTTTGTCGCGATTAACATTTAATGTACATCGAGACCAATTAAGACGTTCGAGAAGTTCGAAACTCGAAAGAGCACCGGCAAAAATGACACTTGAACCGATGACGACGGCCTTAGTGTAAAAATCGAGTTTGTACTTTTCGAAAAGTTGTGACGCGCTATCTCTTTAATCTACGGAGAACTCGACAGTTTAATGCTCACTTTAACAACACCCGTTAAAGCCGGAAAGTCATGACCAAAAGCCCATTTTATATCATCTTAAAATAATGTAAGAACTCCGTTAAATCGTTTTATTTCCCCCGGTAACGACGTTTCCTCTTACACATATCCATCGCTTACCTGATTTTTGCCTTTGAGCACGAGCACGTTGGTGACTTTGCCGAACGGTATGCCCAAGTGTATGACCTCGGCCTCGGTGACCTCGTTGGGTATGTTGCGTATGTGTATCACGCGGGACGGCTTGTTGTTGGCAGTCTTGTCTAGTTTGACCTGCGAACATAGATGAGAAATAAACACCGGTCGAAAAGGGGTGACGACGATAATTTCGGGCCGACAACTGCAGCGCTGTAACAATATATATATATACGTATATGTACTGCTCGGACCGCAGACGACAACAACGCGATTTCAATTCGTGGCTTGTAGAGGACGAGACCAGCCGCGTTATTTAACGTGTTACCCAGTCAGACAGACGAAAAAAAAAAAATAATTAAAAATCCATCACGACGCGTAAACGGATCCAGAGCTCGCGCGTTCGTTTGGATAACCGGACGCACAAAGAACGGTATCAAATCTCCAAATCATTAGCGAAAATAAACGGGGGGAAGGGAAACGGTCCAATATGCAATGGTTCTAAAATTCTCATTTCCACTCGAAACGGAATTTAAAAACAATTATTTACCCGTTCTAAACACTACACAAAATAACACACGGTATTGGCTTTACATATATATATATATGTATGTATAGTCTGTGACGATTATACATTTGATTTCGAACGCATTGAAATTGCCGTTCGCGAGGAACGTCCTCATTATGAAAAACATAACCAATAACCGATTTCAGGTGCGTTTTTGTTTTGTTGTTTTTGTTTTTTGTTTGAAAATAAAAAACTCGCCGGCCAATAAAGCACAAAACATCAATTGCAGTATTCAAATAATTATACGGTTCTTATCATTATTACGTTGCTACATTCCGTCGCGTAATAATATATTAAACGTAAAATTTCAAACAAATTTATAATTTAACGTTTTATGACCATTATGCGAAACAACTTTAAAGAGAAATATTTATGATCACCGGTAGCTATGAGTAATTAATAATGTAGTGTAAAGCTCCGTTTTTCGCGTATACAATATAGTGTACAATAAATTATTTATCTGAGGCTCAGAACTTATTGTAGCTTTCGTATAATTTTTTTCATTGAAATAACATAACCTTACAACGATTTGATTAAGACATATTTGTTTCATTTGTCTATGAAAGCGGAAACATGTTTTTTTTCTATATTTATTAGTATTTTGCTAGTTTAGAGTATTAAATGTTTCGATTTAATAAAAATGTTGAAAAAACAAAAATCTAGTCGTTGTTGTGAAATAACTAATATCGTCAAAATAACGTTATGATAAAATACATTTTTTTCTTTTTTAATTTTCCGTAATTTTTCTTAACGTTTGAACATAAAAACTATATCGAAAAAATCGAAAACCGTGTTAAACAAGTAAACAATCGCGTGTGCACGACTTGCTACGGGAAAATTCCGGGATCGGAGATACGAATCGGACGAGCGTTCGTGCTACACGAGAAAAATGATCGCAGACAAAATCACGATCGAGTCGTATTTGTACACGTGGATAATGAATGTTGTGTTCCGACTCGGCGTCGGGACCGTTTGAATATTTCCGTGGAAAAACAAAAAACAAAAAAACTTCTAGAACTAAAAACGTAAGTACCGTTGTTTTTTGCAACACGCACGTTAACGCGTTTTCAGATCGCGAGTATGATTATTGTTTCATACGCGGACGATATCCGTACGGGACCAACGGATATGTGTATAAATTACACGTTTGCGCGCCGAAAAAGAAGCGTTTTTACGCTGAAAAAATTTATATCATCTTAATAGCGCTGAAGTAGTACCCGTGAAAATAATACGGATTTTCGAGATTCTGAATAAATCGGTACACATATGACCACTAAACTCTCTACTGCACTCATTACGGTCTTCCATTGTACACCGAATAATACACGAACAGAAAATCGGAATCGTATAACGTTCTGTGACATTTTCAACAAGTCGGTATTGTTCGTTCATCAGACAACACCCGTGAAGTGTTGTCATTTGCGTTCGGCCGAAACGGCGAATAATCAAAGTTTTCGGACATACGTCTATCCGCCGGGCGGCAGTCCACGTATGTAAAAACGTAAACCCAACCCAGCGGCGGCGCCAGGGTTTAAAAGTTTCTTTCGAATATCAAAATTAATTTAAGTTTCTTTCACGCCGGTCCGTAAGCTCTTTTGGGTAAGCTCATTTTCTTAACAGCTTAGTGTACGTCGTGGCCGCACGAGGAATTTTTTTCTTCCAACGCGGATCTCATTTTTTCCCCTTTTTTCCCCTCTACGCCGACACAGTCGTTTTTGATTCGTAATAATTTAATATATAATCACCGTGCGCGATCTAACCTACAACTTTATATCAACAAACGACAGTCGCCGACAAAACGTTACAATGTTCTTACATATTTTACATACGCGAGACTTACGGGAATAGAATACGTCACGGGCCGCAATATCAAGAGAGCTGCGGTACGCCGACGGAAAGGCAAACCTCTAGCACAATTACGTTGAATTTAAATATTTTTTATGCATAATAGGTACTTTATAATTTATTACTCGTTAAAGTTTTTTTTATTTTTTTCCAAATTAAAGATCGTCATACGGGCCAGCGAGTTTTTCGAAAAGAATAAACGCTTTTAAGATGTATACGTATAAAAGGACAGAAAGCGAACTGATTATACGGGCAACAGCGCGTGTTCGTTTAAAACAATCGAAAATTAAGACAAACTACTCGACGCGTTTATGTGCATGTCGGACAAAACAAAAATATTCTACACAAACAATAAACATTCCGTCGTATCAAACTAAAACCTATTGCGAAGGGTCTCCGTAAAAATTAAATAAAAAAAAACAAAAACCGAGCAATAGATAACAAATAACACACACTACAAAAATTATGAGTCAACAATACGACAATCGAACGTACAAAACAATTGCTATTGGTTACTGTATAAAATCGATAATAAAAAAACTAGCACAGCTATATTGCATATCGGTACGTATGCGATAACACACAACACGGGTTTGATAAAAATCAAAAAATAAACTCGCCCCAACACTCTATAATTATATTAATAGTATAGTTCCGTGTTTCAGATGATAAAACGAAGTAAATAAACAATTCCATCACAACAACGAAAAAACAAAACAAAAACAAACAAAAAAACTACGAATTTAGAGACGTATTGCGTGACATTCGATACACACACTTTTCAATACGTGTACTATTAATGGCGCGCCGAGGAGATCCATTTTCGTTTCCGTTTAAACGCGGACACTCGGAACGTCGACTCCGACGAACGCGAACGTGTAATAAAATATGATTAGGATTATCTTTGCGTCACAAAGCGAATAAAAAACGGGAACGACTCGATGGCGAGTTTAATCAATTTGACGCATATACGAGCAACGATGAATCGTTATAAAACCGTGTAGCGACGGGAGCGAACGAGTGAAAACGTTCGTCAGAGGTGAACAAAACGCGTTACGCACAATAGGATTTCGTTTTCTTCTTCTTTACAGTGTGTGTGTGTGTGTGTGTGTGTGTGTGTATACTTTCTACCACCTCGCCCCGTTAACAATTATCTCGATTCTATTACCCCATCGCATGATAATACATTTAAACGCTATTCTCTTTATATTTAATATATATATATATATAATGACCTAATGCCTGTCGAAACTTTAAGTCTTAACACATCCACCCTGTTGCCACCGGGTTCCTCCACCCCCCCCCCTCTTCCCGGTTCGACACTTACAGTGCTCATGGACATTGTCGTTATACAGCTATGTATATTATAACGATACAAGTGTGCGCGCGCGCGCCCGTTTAATAAATAATTCAACTGTAAACTCCTTTCAAACTATCCGGAGCGTTTAGCGCGGCGAGACCGGAGGACTTTTTTCCTTCCCGTCCCGGTCGTCGAACTCGTATAAGGACCAGCTTATAATTATTACTGGCCACTTTTCGCGGCGCGTACGAGAGAGACGGCATTTTTAGACTCTGGGAGCCGAGAGCCTTCGAGAGGACCGTTCGTCTCCCTGTCCACCCGTCGTCGACAGGAACTAAAGGCGCCGAAAAATCGCAGAGGGTTTGTGAGGACCGGGTTCTCGAGTCGAAAAATTCGAATACATTGTATTATGCCGGATAATACCGAAAGTTCGATTTTGCGAGCTCGCAAAGAAATTAATTTCTAAGTGTACCGGTCCCCCCCGCACTACATATAAACAATACTTGACGCGAAAACAAAACAAAAAACAAAAAAAAAAACGGAGAAAGGGGAAAATAAAAAGTGAAATTTATAAATCCTTCACGTCGTATAGTAATAATAATAATAACAACGACAACAACGCACGGCCCTCGAACGCACCGCGGAGGAAATATACGCGTTATTTCGGATTTCGTATGCGATTTTTTTTCACGCCTGTTAAAAATGAAAAATCGTACCGCGCCGCGCGCTATAACGAGCAAAACGGGACACTGGGTGTATCGAGCTTTCCGTCTTATTCCTTTTTCTCTCTACACAGTATACATTATTTTTATAACCACCTCCACGCTAAAAGCGTTCAACCATCAAATTCGGTTTGGGCTCGCGCACGTCACGTCCCTCTTCACCGCGTCACCACCCGTCCGTCCGTCCACCACCAGCCACGCGCGCGCCGCCGCTACCGCATTCAAACACTATTATATAGCCCCGACGCAGGAAATTTAATAAAGAAGTATAATATATTTTAAACACTGACTGGAAAACGATGTTATTAAAAACGTTCACTGTATATAAAGGGTACGTACCGCCCACTCCTCACGAACCCCTTTACCTAACTCGGACGTTTCTCGTACTCCGCACGCGACAAACCTAGTCCCTATCTCTCTCTTTCTTTGCGGACACGCCGATTGACAGTATCTCTTGGGCGCGTTCAACAACCGTGTACGCCGGCGCCCACGCGCGTTTTAGAAACGCACGAGCGTTCGACTGTTGACATTGTTACTATTTATATTTCGTTCTTTCTTCGGCGTCCTTGTGTTTTCGAACGGGTCGTCATGACGATCGGCGGGGCGGTTCGCGTCTCCGTGGCGGTTTCCACACACACCATTTCGTTTGTGGCGAAGGGGTTTCGTGCGGTTGATGTCAACGCGCACAATATATATCTCGACACGTGTGACACGCGGCGAATATGACGTGGGGGCGACCGTTATCGAAATCTACACGCGCGCGCGCGCGCCCGTAATATTATTAGAATTACTATCTAAAAGCGCGTACACCGACACGTAACGTTTGTGTATAAAGCTCAAACGCGAGACTTCCATATATAACAAGCGCGCGCGCGCGCGCGCCACCGACCAAATCCATTGTGAGGGGCGAGGCGATAACGTAATATAACGTATATAATATGTGTGTGTGTGCGCGTGTGCGAATCGTTCAATTACGCGAATCTAACGGAATGTTAAATTTTCGGTAAACGCGCGGCGTCACCCCGTGCGGTTAATTATGAAAGGTTAATTAACGACGGTCTAGCGTGTTGCGAACGCGAAACACAATGAACACGCGGCGTGGCCGCCGGCCGACCGTGACGTACGCGAAAATCGTACTCGGAAACGAATCGCGAGACACACGATATACCGTTCCACCGCGTCTGCTGGTCAACGTGATTTTCCGTGTCCCGGACAACAAACTAGATGTTCGTTAATACCAATTAGCGTCGTGTAAATTGTTTGGAACGGACAATTTCAATACAACGAATATGGAACGATAACGATCCGGCGTGTTCCTCCTGTTCGGAAAAAATTCTTTTAAAAAAAAATACACCGCCGGTAAACTATAGTTTTTACTGTATTATAAAATATCACCATGCGTATATCTAGAACGTAGGCGGACCTGCGCGAACGCTCGGGCTACGTGTACCAAACGACAAAAAAATATACGTAGAGACGTACAGAGAGAGTATTTCAACGAAGATGTTCAATGGCGGAGGTAAAGAATACGTGGCAAATAGTAGACAATTATTGGGGTGGTTTTTTAGATGCATAAAATTATAGTTGACTCGAACGTTATTTTACTAATTTCGATAAGCTGTAAGGTCTTTCAAAAACTAAAAGCAAATTTACCCGCGTTTACCCTAACACTATCACTATAAATTAACACGAGAATTGTTTGCACGGTACAAATACGTTAATGATGGTGTCGTAGTGTTTACGTTTAAAATATTTTGTTGTTATTATAGTCGAATCCGTCGAGAAAACTACAAATATAATGATATTACTGAGTAATTTGATGTACGTACATTATTTTCTATTGTGCATATTTAAAATAAAACGATTTAATTTAATTCGTTTTCGTACGTACGAATCATATTTGCAGTGATATATTCAATAAAATTATAAATATTTGTTTTTGTATTAGTTACTTGAAACACACAACTTCGTTAGTTTGTATTTTTTTAATATTTAAAACAATTCGTGTTAATATATTCGATATTTATTACAAATTGGAATTCATCAAATAACTTGCCAACGAGAGGGAGATGAAACCTCCTCAAGCCTGCGCCATAAACACGCCGCTGATATATATGTAGAGAGCCCCGTTATAAATATTATCCAATAACAATGCGTTAAATGTTTCCTGCATACGATTGTTATTATATAAATATTAATTAAATAGCGAACAGATGGATATACAGGTATGAAAAATAATTCGTTTCGTGTTGTAAAATATTTTCGGAAACGCACGTCTGTGTACGATGGAATTTATGATATAAATATATATATATAAATATTTTTTTTTTTTGAAACGACCCCAAATTGCAACAAAACCCAAACAAATATGTACGAGAAATGGGATTTTGTGAAAATTACATAAACGCAATTCCTGACAGGAGATTTTTCAGTCAATATTATTTTAAATGTAAAACAGGGACGACGTCTTCGTCGAACTTTTGTTTGAGATACAAGGACTATTTTCTTTTTCATACGTATTGTACAAAGTTACAGCAAGCGTATTTGTCAATCATCCATCCATACATATACATATATATATAGCGCGAGTTTCCCCTACCGAGGTTTAAGTTTGCGCGCACGTCAAATCTTGATAAAAATATAATAACAATATAAGCGAAATGTAAAAAGAAAGAGCGAGAAATCGCGAGTGAAAAGTTTACGAATGGTAAAAAACCGTAAATTGTCACGCCGCGGGATCGTTCGATCTAACGTCGAGTACAACACACGAGCCAACGCGTATACACACGTCGGTTCGCGTGATGGCGAATAGAAGAGGGGGGAAAAAAATAATAAAAATGCGTGTACCTTTTTCGCGTCGTTGTTGTTGTCCACGTGATTAGTTCCCATCGTGTCTCCGTTGCTCACCGGTCCTCCTTCGACGCCGGGCGACGTGACCATCTCGTCAGACCCGCGCTGCGAACAGAGAAAATACAAATGGGGTTAAAAAAACATATTTCTGCACGCACATTTAGACGCGGACCGTAAAAAAAAAAAAAAAATAACGAACAGAGGCGTTCGTCGTGAACGACAGAGCCTCCTGGCTCGTGTACGCCGCCGACGACTATTTTCATAGTACATAATAGTCGACCACTTCACTCGTGTTGTGTTCCTAACGAAGCGCGATAGTCGTCATTAAAAAAAAAAAAAAAACCTCCTCGTACGGGACGGACTCGTAAAACAAAACAAAAAAAGCACATTGCTTGTTTACACGGTTTCTTTTTTTTCTCGTACCCTTGTACACATGACCTTTGTGTGTGCGTTTTGATATACACACGTCGGGGACGACGGAAAAATATGCATTTGAACCGCGTGCAGTGTACGTACGTGCACACACGTTCGTAGGCGAGCGTCAAAAGAGCTTTGTGTGTACGTACCGCGCCGCAAGCAGCGACTGTTGCCTGGCCGAGACAGCGCATATTATTATTATATTCCGTAGGTTATGTATACCGACCGTGACGACGAATCATGGGAACTATAGGATTTTCAGTTTTACGAAATAAAATAATTCCGTTTTTACTAAACCCCGTCCATTTTGGTTCTAATTACGTCGAATGATTTGTCCGGTTTCGAGAAAAACGGTCGATCGAATGCGAAACAAGCCGCCCGTCGCAGGTTTTTTTTTTTACATTTTTTTTTTATGTTGATCGCGCGTTTCTCGGACACCGGAACGACTATAGTTTTAGCATACGACGGACAATTTTCATTCCTATACGTATTATATTTTCAACCGTTCGTGTGATTTCGTTAGTCGGCAAAAAAATAAAAATAACGAATCAATTTCCCGTGACTCTGTATATGCGCGTATAGGTTTTCATATCCTCGTGAACTATATATATATATATTACCGGTAGGGTCTTGAAAATATTGAACCGACACACGCGCGGGGAACACTAAAACGCGTGTAGTAATTGGGTAAAAACGGCCGTTTCGACCGTCCGTCCCACGCCGCTCGCAACCGTCACATCACACGATTTTAATACACACCGGTGCTCGAGAGCGACTTTGAAACTCGTCCGGTTATTATAAATATATATGATTTTTTTTTTACATCACAATATCCGGCAACGTAAAAATTAAAAAAAATGCGTAATCCATCAAAAAAAAAAAAAAAAATATTAATAAATAAAATAAAGAGAGAGAGATTGGTTCGCGTCGCACAATGTAATATTTTTGTTAAATCCGACGAAAGCCGAATTACGGCATGAATAATCGTAATAAATAATAGTTTTTTAACCGTCCAACAAGTCAATTAAAATCTCGTCGGGAAAACGCAAAAAAAAAAAAAAAAACAAACATATATACCTATATTGCAAGAGGACGTTGAAAACGAATGCTAAGCCGAGTTTTTTATCCGCGACACCTCGTCGCCGCGCAATGCGCTAAATATTAAAAATAGTTTTATTCGACCGGATATTATTGTACGGAATACTTTTGTTTTATCATTATTAGTAATATTATTATTATTATGCAAATGTCGTTTACCGGGTAGACGGAGTTCACGAACAAGTAATTAGTTTTAAATAGGGCTTTATGCACGCGCACGAGAAACGGAGAGAAGGAAATAAGGTAACATTATAAAAATAAAAATACACAACCAGCCACCGGATGCTAGCACTTTTTTATTTTTTTTATTTTTTTTTTTTTTGGAGGTACTGAGAGAACTTGAAAAACGTTAAAGTTTTTACCCTTCGCAAAATGGCATTTATATTTTACGACGTGAAGAGGAGAGGTTAATTGAAAGCAAGTGAATTGTGGATCTGACATGACCAGTATTATGAAAAATTGTAAATATATATATTTATGCGAGACTAAAAAGTTTAATAACCAGAAAACGTGCATACTGTGCAGTACAGATATACACATACATACTGTCGCACGAGATGATACGAGGGAAATAAAATGTATTGCACAAATACATTCTCTTGTAAAAAGAAGCGTATTATTTTTTTTAAAAACTTGAGTCGTATTGATACGATATTGAAAAGCACAACACTAAATCGTCACGTAACACGAATATACACATGCGCTGCGTTCGATAGATCTCAGCACTGCTATCCTAGGGAAAATTAGTAGATCGGTCGGCACACAACGGGTCGTTTAAAACTTATGCACTATGAAACTTCCGAAATATATTTATACATATGACTAAGGAATAAAAATGTAAACGAAAATACGATAATCGATCTTATCATAAGCAATATTGTCTGGCGAAACCAAGCGATTCGGCTAAAGTATACTACGCGATGAGGTTTTATCGACGTTTCAGCATAGGTCAAGTGCGATCCGAGTTGCGGGGGAAAAAGTCGGATTAAAAAAAACACACGTCGTTTACGTACGTTGTAAAAATCCGATTTGGTCACAAAAACGATATCATTCCCGAACATAATCTCGTAAACCGTTCACAAAAACATGTACTGAAACGGACACTATTCGTGTGAACACGATGCCGGGTATTTCGTGGGTCTCGGTTCGTACGCACACAATAGACGTGAATCGCAGACGATTTCAGATTCGGCGGTGCGTGAACGTGATTGGTATCGGAACGCGTAGTCCGTTGACCCGTGACGATGAACCAATGACGGGTGGTTATAAACACATTTTATAAGACCTTGATCCGAACAAATGTCCGTATATAATTCGGAACGAACGCACAAGAATCGTCGTACGTCTCGCCGACAATATCGTACGTTTATAATACAATAAAATAACCTCGGTGATTTTTTTTTTTTTATACGTTTTTATACAAGTTGCCGCCGGTTCGCACGCTAAACGGTACGATCAAAAAAAAAAAAATCACGAGAATATTCGCATCATTTGATTGTACATTTCCGATTTGTCACTGAAACGTGTACTCGAAGACGCCTATCGACGAGTCGGGCGATTTTTTGGAACAAAGAATCGGTATGAAACACGTTCAGTTGAAAAACGGAATTCAGAGTGCCCCGTGCAGTGGTCGCTAAGAAACGTCTGCGCCTGGGGATCACGAACACGGCACGAAACGTTTTCCGAAACGTTGACGGAGATTAGATGGGACACCGTGCTCGGTCGTGTCACTGTCCGAACGGTCAAACCCTGTATTACGAGCGACGGTCGCATCCGTCCCGAGGATCGTTGCGTTTCGAAACAACGGCAAAACGGTAGAAAACGCCGCCGAGCAGCAAATGTCAGGGCCAAGTCGTCGCACCGACGGCCCAGACGTGTTTATACACCCGTATATGTGTTCTCGTTTCTAAAAACGAAGCGGACACCGAAACGACAACGGTTTTCAAACCGTAAACGAGAGCAGAAAGACGTCTGTATCTCCGGGCCACCGAATCCCTTAAGGCCGTGCCGCAATTAAGCGCGTGTTTTTAACGATTGGGCGACGACGGTGGCCGCGAGCACGTATAAAACACGAGCGTGTACCCTGGCGTTTCCATTGCACACAAATAATATGATTAGCGATTACGCGTGTGCACCACCCCGTACCCTCGTGACAGAATGATTTTCTCGGCGTTTCACGTGCAATTATAAAGTGGCGGCCGAGCGATAGTTTTATTATGGACTAATTATTAAACACCGTTGTCGGTTTTTTTGTATTTTTTCTGTTTGTTTTTAATTAAACGTATGTACTTCTTGTGAAACACACGCGTTTGCAACAGACATAAGTATTTAAACAAGTAAATAAATATATATGTATACACGACGGCGGCGGCGGCGCATAAACGGAATACTTACACGTATTTATTTAGCGATAGGAAATAAACTCGTGTGTATGATTTCATGTTCCCGATGGCGTTCGCGCGTATCGGAGGAAATCATACGTCGAAATCACGTATCGGCATGATCTTTTTACGAGTGAACAGCACGCCGCCATCACGTGCATAAGCGCACCACCGTGCGAGTTAGATCAAAGACAGTGGTGCCATTGAATTGCCTACACAAAACGCCGTTCGCATAGCCCGTGGACGGTACGGTGTAAGAGAGTTTAATGCTTTGTTCGGAGAACAAAAATTCCTTCGACCCACCATCTTTGTGATTACCTGACCAAAGACCGTATATATATATATATGTATGTGTGTGTGTATTATAAGAAAGACGGTTAAGCCGGTTTCTAGTAAGGTCTTAGGAGATAAAAAACCCTTTATATTATACTTATGATAAGTAGGTATATACGTCATTACGTATACATAAAGTCAAACCGTCGTTATTTCGAAAAAGGAACCTAATTCTCCCAATTTTTGAACTTGGGTAAAATAAATGAATAATAATAATAATAATCTAACAGCTTTGTCGTACGTTCATCGTCAAAGAATATAAAACTTATTTTATTGTGAACCTTCTTCTTGGAAAAAGGTATATATATATATATTATATATAGTGATAAATCGGCCGGCAAGTCGCGCGCGTTCGTTCTATTCCCCGACGGCATACAAACCCCCGAAATTGATTTTCGTCGTTTCGGAAAAACGAGGTACGGAGAAAAAATAAATGTCGAACGACACGCGGAAGTAAAAAAAAAAAAAATAAAAAAATATATAAAACGCGTGTCTCGCCGCCGCCGCCGCCCTAAAAGTAAATAAGAAAACAGTCTGATCCGTGTTCCCATGGGGAGGTTACCTACGCTAGACTCCGGAGGATCTATTTGAAACCGGCCGAAAATTTATAAAAATATATACCGGTCAACGGCAGCTGCAATATATATGTATTGGTACGCCGTCGCGGAACGCACAGTTCGTTACGAAATCCGAATCGTAAATCCTAAATGTTTTATTTTACAAACGTATATAATAAAAAGTACACGAATTTATCGACTATATTGCAATTAAAAGCGAAACGCCACCTAACCGACGTGATTTATTACGCGATTAGGGCTCAGATGCTATTGCATTAAAAAAAAAAAAGAAAATAATAATAAATAAATAACAGGCATTTCAATTAACGACATTTTTTTCATATTTTATAAATCCATAAAAATTCGGTTGAAAATCAAATAAACTATATGGTTTGTCGTTTTCGTGAATTTTCTCATACTATACCGGTATACGAGTAATTATTATGTTGTTTATATATTCTGTATCGTATAATTATGTTACGTTCATTAAAAATACTTAAGAGCACACGTATGTTTTATAAAAAAATCTTTAAAATAAAATAAACATCGCGTCGTATTTGTAGGGAAAAAAAATCAACGAATCGCGTTGGCATTAAAAAAAAGGAAAAACTCCACCAGAAGTCGAGCTCGTGCTGTCGACGACAGATTCGTCAGAAACGACAGAAGCAAAGTTGCGAACACCGTCCGAGCTCGAACATTGCCGTTATCGTAATAAACACGACTAGAACGAATGCGAAAAAAGTAACGGGCCGCGTCAACAACGGATCGGAATCGCGGACGACGCGGAAAAAATAAGTCTCGGACGGCGACACGCGACGATTCGCCGCTATTGATCCGGAAAGTTTAGAAACATATACGCAACGCATATTTTATACACATTATTATAAACTTTGTCGAGATCGATTCATCACACGCCACGCCACGCGTATTATACTCCTCTATCAGATCCTCCACGCGGCGCAACGGGTCCCGGCGCGTCTAGACTGTACGCACGCGCGCACACGTTTATCGGTATGACCGCGTGTTGTTCCACCAAGGCAGGTACGTGATTTTATTAAAAACTCGTGCGCGTGATAATAATAACCTGCACACGTCGATCGGACGTCCGACAAACACATCGTCGAGACGCGACGCAATCGTTCAACCGCGGAATAAGGACGGCGCGTTTCTATAATATCGCGTACGCGCACTACGCACGATTTCGCGAAACCGCCGACGGTGATGATACGATGACACAGGAAAGGAGTTAAAAAAATTCGGAATTTGGTAAAAGCTAATTTCCTCCGTCGAAAATTCGACGCGTAATCCAGGAAATCCGGCGCATTTATTATTTACAGCCAGTCACAAAGTGCTTTTCGCCTCATTTTATCCGCCCCATACGTTTGTTGTATAAACGTGTACCTATATATATAAACACGACCGTTCCGAGGTACTTTTTCTTCTTTTTTTTCTTTTTTTGTCTTTTACCCTTGCGCGCGTTTTTTATACTTTGTTTTTCTTCTTCTTTTTTTTTTGTTTTGTTTGTAAAACAATACCGTGTACCTACGCCGTAACACACATTCAGCAACATTTACGTTAGACGTTTTTCTTTTTCCTTCTATTCTTTTTTAGGCTTTTGAATAATACATGAACGTATTTTGAAAAGTGAATTTTTTCCTCGTCAAATCGAATGCGTTCCTCCGCGCGCACGTCGAGTATCCCATTATGTTTTAATCCGCGGCCTATCAATCATATGCGCACTACACACGCACGCATAATATATATATATATGTGTGTGTGTATACCTTATGAAAAGCCCCGCCGTTACGGATACGGTTAAATTTCGAAGAATAAGAAGATAAACACGGTTATAAGTAATAACTTAACGAAATCGTCCGGGCGATAAAACGCGACGAGGATGTACGCGGGGAACAAAAATGACTACGACAACGTATACGTTACCGTATTTGTATATGTTTACGCGCGCGCCGTATCCGCCGAACGGGAAATAATAACCGCAATAATAACACACACGCACGTCGGTGCGGACGAGAGAATTCCGGTCTGAACATAAGGCTTTTAATCGTTGCGCGCGCCGTAAACACGACTTTTCAGTAACGTCTCGCGCCGCGTGTGACGTTCGACCGACCGACTCGACCGTACGTCGATAATCCCACGTAATCGAAAAAAACCGAAGCCGCGGCAAGGGATTTTTAAACAGCCGGCGCGTGTATGATTATCATTTATAATGCACGTGACGTAACACGACATTGTTTTCTCGTGGCAAGTGGAGTGTATGTTCATCTCCGTCGGTAGACCACATCACCGGTGAACCCACTTCGGAAGAGTCCGTTTCATGAATGCAAGAGAGGTCGACGGTAACGACAATCGGACGTCGCGGGCCGTAATCAACGATGAAACCACCACGTCGAACGGTCGTAAACCTCGCCCGGCGATACGAATAAACGAAACGCGTGTTTTTCGAAAATTAATTACGACCGCGCTCTTCAAAGACGTTTATTTTCCCTACGGTCGACCTACATCAGTCCGTTCTATCGTATACGAAAACATAGTTTTTGCCCGTTCGAGCACTTTATCGAATTGTAAATGTTTATGATGAACCGTCGTTGTCGCGGCGCGAACCAATGGAATTCCGAAAAACGCAAGAAGCACGTCCGGACGTTTCAACACAAACGGTATTTTTTACACGCGTACGATGACAATAATAACGACAACGAAAATTCCGTTCGTTTTCCCCGGCCGCCTTGTGCGGTCTCGCGCCCTCAAAAGGGGTAACCCCTGAACGCGATTCGTTTTGCCGCGTGGGCGAGACGGTAATCGGCCGAATCACGGAACGTAACGTTGACGCTCGTCGTCAATCGACGTGTTTCGTCGGAGTCGAACGCGTGGAAAATGTTTATTTTTATGCTTTTCGCGAACGTTTCCGTCGTCGCGTTCGCGTGTTAAATACGAGAGCAGGAAACAGTTCGCTGGCTCGCGGGGGTGGTACGATTATCGCGCGCGACAACGAAACACGAATCGATCGGGATTCCGGCGGCGGCCGCGCAACGCACGACGGTTCGGTAAATACGTACCCGTGGCGGATTTCGCCCTCGCGCGTCAGAAGTCTCGAACGTTCGCGTGAGAATGAAAACAAAAAAATTCCCCGCCTCGGAAAACGCGAATCTACATAATAATATTGTCATATACGACGGCGGGTACGCTCGCACACGCTCGCACACGTCGTGTGGTGACGCGGACGAATAAATAAATACAGCGGCCGCGAACACGGAAACGGCGAGGACTCGTAAAACGTCGTATGAAATGTTATTATTATTATTGTTGTTGTTATTACCCACCCGGAGACGTTCAATTAAAAATGTAATTTTTTCTGTCTTCGGACGCGACGCCTTTTAACGTTCGTATAATTTTTATATTGGCTGGTTTTGTGATTGGTGCGGTGACGCGGAGATGTACGAAGTCGACGGACGGAGGAGAGCGCAGCTAATTTTCCACGGGGAAATCTAAAAACAAATTACGACGAAAAACGAGAAGAGGAGAAGAAAAAACGATCGCGCGTATTAAAAAAAAGAAGAAAAAACTAACAAGACGCCCGATGATTGTATTTGATTCGCGAAAGAATGTTTACGGCGAAACGGAAACGCGTCGGACGGACTACTTTTTTAAGCGCGCATTAATTGGTTTACGTTGAACGGCGAACGAACGAACGAGACAAAACCGATATATATATACAATATATTCCAAAACGGTACGTCGTTTCTTTGAACATACACACCGAGTCATTTTGTTGCCTTCAATATACCCTCGTTTTGAGGAAATCTCTCTCGCCGGAGAGGAAAAATAATACGAAATTTTATCAATATACTCGTGTATATATATACATATATACTAACACACGATTTACTATAGCGATCCGTGGCGCGCACCCCGTGTTGTTGTTTGTTCCCCTCTCTGTGATTACATCGGAATCTTTTGCGAAACAACGCGTATTTTCTTAACACGCGAATTATCAGACGAGAAATGCCTTTGCTCGTCCGTATCATATGCGACGTAATTTGTAAAATCATTATCGATCCCCGTATAAACAGACGATCGTTTTTTTTCTTGGGATGTAAAGTCGCGCGGACGGAGCAGAAATATATACCGCTCGCGATATCTAAGAATATGACCGGTTACCACCGTCACCATCGTGTTTCAAACGCGGTTTAAAAGCGTCGTTACACATAAAACGCTTCGAATACGATATATCCTCGCGGATATGGCGGGGGGAGGTGGAACCACAAAAGAATAACAACCGTTGACTCGACTTCGCGTGAATATTGTGTACACAATACACAAACAAGTAAAAAATGAAAACGAAAATCTCGAACGCTACAATCGCGGGGGTCGCGATCACATCGAACAAATAAAGTTTGTTTTATGTTTCGCGTACCCGTTCAATAGATCTCACCGGGGAAACAACATAAACACAACTGGCGCGCCGCACATATCTACGCGCACACGGAAAAAGAAGAAAAGCGAAATCCCAAACAACCGACGTCATTACTGTTTATTGTCGGTTTAAGGACGCGAATGGGCGGCGGACGACATTTATAACGTAGACGACGACGACGACGTAGCCTTCACGTTTTGTTTCAACTTTTTTTCTTTTAACGCGCGTAGAGTCAAATATGACGTACAAACGTGTATAATTCTAACATGCGCGCGTACAATCCAGTTTAATACGATCAAACGCGGAGCGCGCACAAAAGCCCGCCGTCGTCATACCTTTGATTCGAACGGTGGGGGGAGGATTGCAGGACGTACGCGTCCTCTTCTTCTCTCGATTAATTTCAAACGCGAAACTTTCACGATGAACACCGCGTTTCATAATTTGATACAATTCATAGAAAACAAGATTACTGCAAAACAACAACGGCGGGTACAGATATCCGTTTGCCGAGCTAGTTCGCCGTGTTACTATTTAGGCATGCGTATAAAACGATTGGGTAACAACTGTTACGGGACACGAAGCACGTGCAAATTGTTCGCAACTCCAATTCGTGTCGAACGGTCCGAGGAAACTCGAGCGAACGACGGTTAGACGTAAAATAAAGTTTGACGATCGGCGCGGAGGGGACCCGGATGTCACAAAAAATCGGCCATCTCGACGTACGTACGGTTACAGTTGTAGGATACGGTTTAATCGAAACTAGGCCATTCGGTTTCAGTAACAAAGTTATCTAGTGAATGGCGTTAAGTTGCTTCTCGAAATTACTCGCGCGTAAATTTTGAATATATTATTCTATATTTGTAGTCGAGACGGAAATCTGTCAACCGCATTTCGTTTAGTGTTCCAACTATTTTACGAAATGTGACAGTTTATTTTACGAACAATACGTTTTCCGTACAGGCGCCCTATCAATTTTCCAATCGATGTGTTTCCGTTGCTGGAGGAAACTACACGTTCAAAATGTTTTTGTTTGTTCTCGGCAACGGAATAAACCGGCGACGTGCCGAGATCAGGTGTACGCGTAAGGCTGTGTCGACGGACGACGAACGTTCGCTTGGTTTTTGGCGAAACAGTCTCGAGTTCTCATCACGGGTCACGAGGTAAATCAAGAGATAGTCCAGTGATTTTATAGCGTCTTTGTAAATACACATAAAGTGTACGCGTGCAAAAACACGATTGATTTTATCACAAAACGAACAGGTTCGGGAGCGAAAGCGTCGGCGAAGGGTGTGACGCGACGACGTTAGTTTTTCAACTCGCCGCGAGTTTTTTTCCCCTTTCTACGCACGGCACGCGCTTGTCGTAATAAAATCCTAATTGGAAGAAAAGACGTTTCGTGTTGCGCCGCGCCGGACGGACGAAATCTCGACGAGTATAATAATCTTCTATACACGTAACGTACGTAGATTATCGCGCAGGCCCGTCGGCGACGATGACACGCGGTCGCGACGACGGCGTTAAAAAAGTTTTTAACGCACAAATTTTTAGCTTTTATTCATCAACGATTAGCCGACGTTTTTATGACGGTCGGCAAAACCGTACGCGCGTAAAACACCGTAAAAATACTCATCGTGTCCTTCGGGGATTCGACAAAGCGTAGACACGCGCGGTTAGCCGTACACGACATGTACGTACAGACTCGCGGCGAAACGTCTTCGACGTACGATATATATAATATATGTACACACGGTAGACTTCGCCAGAACCACCTCTGAATTCGTACACACACACATATATATAATTTTCCCGGTCGAGTTTCAAACGGATATATATATATATATATGCATATTTGTACAACCCTTTCCAAAGAGTTTCCGCAGTTTCTTCCGACGGCGCGCACGAGCATCAACAAGTCATTAACGTTGATTGCCCGTCCGCCCCCCCGTTCATACAACACGCAAGCGAGACGAGTGTTTAATATAATATTACGCAGACGAGCGGCGTTACGCGAGCACGGTGTATGATAACTGTGTGCGTCGAAGATAGGCGGCGGTGGATGCGCCAGAAACGGATTATTTAATCGACGTTAAATTTCGCCTAACCCTTTTATTAGCGTACGGAAACCCCGGTGAACGACAGTCAACAGAGACCCGTCGCGGGTATATTCACGCACACACACATGTTCGAAGCGGGGGTTTTTTTTGTTTTTAGAGTTAATGACAGACAACGAATAACGGCATGTCGTCTCGTCAAATTAATTCCTCTCCGGACGGTGCACGCATACAATTAGGGCGGCGGCGTAGGGAATTTGTCCGAAATCGTTGCCACGTGGCGAACACGGTTTCGGTTCGAACGAGTGGTCGCGCGGGTCAGTTCGATTATCTCGCCTCAGCCTCCCCGTAGATGCGACACCGTGTTCCCAGCCCCCGCCCGGGCTCGTCACATTCACGGTCGTTATTATCGTTTGGGCACCGGAAGGGGAGTCGTCGTCGTCTCGCTGGTGGAATTCACGACGCCTCGAGGCGATACGACGATCGCGGCCTACTGCCACGAGACCCTGCTGACGAACTGCGACGTGCCTTTCCCGGTAACTTCGCGTCTCCTTTGGACGGGACATTGTCACACACCCTTTCTCCACAGTCCCGGATCTCGCGCGACCATTCCCCACGTTTGAGGAGTTTTCACGTGGAAACGATTTTTCTGACAACGGAGAGGTGAAACAGACGGCTGAAAGAGGTTGTGGACATTTATGAGTTCTTCAGCGCCGGCATACAGAAGCGCATCGACCTGAACGGCGATTATTTAGAAAAATAACTGCACATAATTGCTGCCTCGTTGTCTGACGGACGTATTTGACGATTTGACATTCGCGATAACAATTACTTCCCTACGGTAAGAGTTTTATATATACATGAACGGTTCATAACATCGTCCGACAAACCCTTCAGAAAAATTCGTAAAAACGAAGGAGTCCTGACGGTCAGCGGCTATGTATAATACAGTTTATTATTAAATTTAGATCGTCAAGTGACGTCAAGAGATACACGCGAAATAAGACCCAGAGAAATATTGTTGATCGCGCACGGTGTGTACACACGGCGACCCCACTTCTTCTTCGTTTATATTATTTAAAATAAGCGCCCATCTCCAAACCACCAAAAAATAATACATTTTCTCGTCCGACACACTGCGGGTACATGTGTATATGTGTATAGGGTCTTCGACGATGGCGTTCGCACACAACGCGTGTGTCAACGAAAACGACGTGAAATACGCTATATCGAAAAACATCCGAAATGATAACTGTCGTCCCCGTTTGGGTTTTAAAAACAAACAAAAATCCAACTCGTCGGATTAGGTTATTTATTTTAATTATCTACGGGCATATGTTTTTAATCTACGAATTACGAGAAGCTTTCAATATTTCTATTGACGATCTGGTCGATCGTTAGAGTTCGTTGGAGAAGATCTATTTTCGTTCGCTTAAGCCCTACAAAAAAAAATTTAATTCAAACAGACGAGATCCTACTAACAAGATAATACACATTTCTGCAGACTATATATATACGAAACGAAAATGTTCTCAACGTCATAAAACTGCGATTTTCAAAAAAAAAAAAACGCGAGGAGGAAGAAACGAGACCGTTTACGACTATTCGGCCGAACACGTACGTAATCGGATGCAACGCGTATCTCATTGAAAGTGCGTTTTTTTTTCTCTACGTCGTCCAATAAAAACACGAATAGATTCGCGTATAAGAAAAACTGAGTTTGTGATAAGTTCGTCTGCTCGGGACTACACGTGCACTAAAAATATGTAGGGAAAATTGTTTTAACCGTGATATCGACCCGCCGGTACGTTCACGTTGCGAGCAGAAAAAAAAATAGAACGAACCGATTGTACACCCCCCCCTCCCCGATGATCCGTATTTTCCATTCATGCGTTTTCCGGTCGTAAATCGTAAATCGTGAGTTACTTTAATAACGCGTTTTTCGATTCGCTCAACAGTACACGCGTTCGCGAGAGAAGAAAAGAAAAACTGGTAAAATCGAATTCCGGCCGTTCTCTCGTTGTAATATCAAACGAAATAATAACAACGCGCAACACTCGAAACGTTCACCGTATTTGTTTAGGGGACGTGCCCCGCTGCTGCGGCGTCGTCGTGTGCGCGTTTTCCGACGACTGCCGTTTCACATCACACACGCGCGCACACATTTTCACTATCGATTGTTGCCGGACGACACGACTGTTCGTTTCTCGTCCGTTCGGATCCGTCGGATCGGTATAAATCCATGAAATTCGTTCCCGAAGCCGCCTTCCGCGCACAGAGGTCGCACTGTCCAGACAACCCGTAAAAGCGTTTGCGTGTTACTCTGGGTTCGTGTACGGCGCGGGAACAACATATGGCCACCGAGAAGACCGGACGGAAAAATCTCTAGGAAAATCTCAGTGGACAAGGGGAAAAAAACGCAGGCCTGGAATCGTCGTTCCAGGGTAACAGCACGTAACGATAAAAGCACAAAGACCGTTCGGGAAGACCCACGAAACATGGTGTGAAGATTTAATTAAAACGGACGTGGAATCGTTTTAGCCGGAGGTGCGAATCGGTAAGAAAAAGCGATCGGACGGAGAAGAAGTTACGCTCCGGTCGACCGTACGCGTGTCAAGGACGTTACGACGACCACGGACGACCAACACAACACAACACACGCACGACCGAGCGTCGGACGAACAAAAATCATTCGGCGAGGGGGGTGGGGTGGTGAAAAAACACGAGATTTTTCTATTTTTCCGTTTGAAAAACAGTGGCCGGCGTACGTATTTGGGGTGGAAACCCCGAGAGAGAGGGAATCGAACGAGACAAAAAACGACGAGAAACGCCGAAAAAATAACGACCGGTAGCGTGCGGGGGGGGCGGCAGTGAATAACAATAATTAATAGTGATAATAATAATTACGGGAACGTTACAAATACACACGCGCGCATACGGGAAAACGCGGGCGGGGTATAATAAACAAGCTTCGCTCCGACCGATATTCACAAGCCTACCCACCCGACGGGTCTGTTGCGGCGCGCGAGAACCGCGTACGATGGGTTGATGGGTGGGTGGGTGGGTGGGACATAAACGCGCGCATAAATCGGGACCGGCCCGTAGAGGTCTCAGGTGATACGCGAAACCTTAACGGCCGTGCCCTAAGCCCGGAAGGCCGACGCGGCACCGGTGACCCCCGGCCCAAGTGTGCGCGCGCGCGCGCGTGTGTGTGTTATTGATGGCGCACACAGCGCAAGTGTTACGCGGACACACACACACGCATATAGATAACGACGATAAAATATACGCGCGTAAACGCCGCGCGGAGGGATTTCCGTTCGTTTTAACTTTGCGATTTTGACGCGTCCTCCTCCTCCTCCTACTCCTCTCGTTCTTCTTCGCCGGAACGGTTCCCGACGTCTCTAATGATACGGCCGAGTGACGGCGCGCCATTTATCCCTCCACCGCCGCTGGCCACCAGACACGACGTGCCGCCGGCCGGTGGTCTTCACGCGGCGCTCGTTATTTTCGTGGCCCGACGGGCTGTTTCTAGGGCGTCTCGAGTTACGTCGGCGGCCCGAGCGAGACCGCGTAAAACGCACGTTCGTGTTGCGCGAACGGTATTAACAAAATTGATTCGAACAGGTGCCGCTACAACAACCGCGTGATAATATATGTGGTTTCGCCGGTCTTTCTCTTTTTTTTTTTCTTTCAATCGTCCATAAAACATCGTTAGACTTTTATGAGATTTGAGAATATATACGTATCGTTCGTGTTCAAATGTCTTACATGCTCATGCGTTTTACACTCGTTGTTTATGTCAATTGATGTCAAACGTAATAAGACCGTGGTAACGGTGTAACAAAAGAATGACAAAATAAATAAATATTAATGCGTCAGGTCAGAAACACATCAAATTGATTAAAACGAAAACACAATAACATCACGCGACAAACACGTTGAAGTCAAAGCAATATATTATTTACTTTGTTTGTTTCAAAAAAATGATTTTTACGAAACACATTTTTTTTTTTTTACATATATACGTTTAAACGCGATCATATAATACACACACATCGGCGGCACAGACACACGACAACGTTGACAAACGAGACACACAATAGTTTTAGGTTCAGACGATTCGGGTTTAAACTGGAACACGGTGTGTGCTATTACACCGAGTAGAAAAACGCGTTTTATTCGCGAAATCATTCGCGACCAAACGAATATAATGCAATATAAAAAACGCACGACATGCGATCGAAACCCCGGACTTGTTCTCGGACATTTCAATACCGTTTCGTCTACACCGTTCACCGGTAGACGCCGTTGACAGTGAGTCGCGTAATTTCCTGCACACGTCGCAGATTACGAAATGTCACGATCAGCACCAAACATGCAACATTGCCATTGCAACAGGCGACCAAGGACGATTTGGGCTGACCAACCCTACGCGTCTGTTGCAAAAGTCCGGCGCGAGTCCGGAGGCAAGCAGAGCTGCACCCGTCGGCAACGGTCACACGTGTCTTTCGGAAATTTTCGACCGACAGAAAGCACAAAAAAAAAAATAACCGGAACTAAGCCCCGGAAAGGTTTTACACGTGTACCCAAGCGGGTTGCCGAAGTGATTGTTAGGTTAGGTTTGATGGGGAGCTGCTCCCCGAGAATCGCGATAACATTGACGCGCGTAAGTAAAAACAAGAAAAATTTGAGCGTAGGCGTGGGGGGGGGGGATGTAAGAATGTGGGAAAGAATAAAACGACGACGAAACCTTCGGTCACGGACCGGTGCCCGGTCAGGAATCCGTGACTCGGGAAGTTCTTTGTCCGGAGCGCGGACGCGTAGTGAACGATGCACAAGAAGCGGAATATAATAGTGACCGGGCGGGGGGAATTACCTACGCGCAACAGACAGAAATAACGAAAACCGTGCGTTATATAATATCACGAACGCGGTCGAGAGAGAGAGAGGGAGTGAGAGCGCGGGGGATACGGGCGCGTCCGTTGCCGCCGCGGGGAAATTCTATACGGCCGCTGGAGTTCACGATTCCGTGAAGACGCGTCCTCGAGCCGTTCGTCTTCGTGACGGTCACGCGCGCGCGCACAACGCCCGGGGATTGTTCCGATCGGAAAACGCTCGGCCGCGTGTTTGTAATCGTGCTCGCCTACACGCACGCGCGTAACACCCGAGAAGAACGATTATTATTCCCCGGCACGGATGAGTCATCGGCGCATATTTCCGTCCCGGACGATAAAATACACGTCACACGTACAACATACGAAAACAACGTGTGATTATTATTATTATTATTTTGAAGAAAGTGATTGCGTTCTCTCCGGAACGGCCCCGCCGCGCCGCGCCGCGCCGGCCGACAGAGTCAAAGACCTCCCGACAGAGTGGCCGGGGCTATTGACCGGTTCACCTTGACTGTGGGAAACCGGTCTTCGTACGTATACATATATATACACACGCGCGCGCGCGCGCACGTAGAAGACGACGACGCGACTGGTCAACGCACGGCGGCGGCGGCGGCGGCGGCGCGTTCGTTGCACGACGCACGGGCAGCAACCGCGCCCCCCGGACCGCGCTCCCCCCTCACTAGCCGACGCTATTTTCTCTCTAGACGTTTTAAGACGCGAATTATCGTTTTTATCTTCTCGGTTGTACGAATCGAATCGCAAACAACAACAACAACAAACTCCGTCGATAACGTCGACGGAAAGTCCGACAGACGGCGAAACGTGGAACGCGGCCGATGAACCGCCGCGTCACAACGTTTCACGAACGCGTGAGAAAACGCTGGCCCGCGACGCACGATCATCGTTTACACCGCTTGTGACGTCCGGACATAACCTAACCAAACCTCCTTTTCCATTGTCCGACGGCGTTTTTTACCGCGGAAAATCGCCTTTGGAGGTCGCGGTGTATACACGCGCACATATCGATCACCTCGGACTCGACGGTTTCCGCGCGACCCCGTTTATATTAACCCTGCGACACACACGTTTTTCGACGTTTCTTTGAGCGCGGTCGGCAAAACAATCCACATCGTCAACAGCAGCGTCACGACTGTTGTCCAGCTCCCGACCGAGCAAGTGATAAAAGCTAAATACGAACGGATACGAAACGAACGGTCGAAACCAGAACCGGTCGACGCGAACGAATGTCCGGCAGGCGGGCGAATCCGTCGAAGCGAGGAACCGGAAAGTGTTTTCGCGCCTCCGCCGGACCGGGCGCGGGGGCTATTCGCCAAAGACGTCGCGGAACGCGAGATTTTTTTATTCATCCATGACCTATACACGCGACGGTCGCCAAAGACGCGGCGACATTGTCGAGGCCGACCACCGCGCGCTCGACCGGTTTTCGGGCGGGCTTTTTGATTTACCGCCGTCGCCGTCCCCGCAATTTTTAATCAAAACGGCACGCGCGCGTTATTTACGGACGTTAACGGTCGGCCACGCGGGCGCGCGCGCGCGCCAGGTACGACCGACGTCGGAGAGGATTTCTCGTCGTTTTTATTTATTTTCGTTTTTTTCCCCACTATTATTTATAATTCCCCTGTCCCCCGTCACGGTGATTTATCGCGAACGTTCTCGGTGGAGACGGGCGGCGGGAGTGGCAAAATAATCGCGAGTAAATTGAAAATCGTTAACGGACGGCCCCGGAGGGGAGCGAAACGTCTAACGTTTAAGACGCGTTCGGAAACGAATCACGCGACGCGCGCCACCAATGATATATATACACACATGCATATGGGTTTTCGAAATGTATTTATGGAAACCGGTGCGAGCGCCGTACAGGTATCGTCCGAAAATCATGACGTTCGACAAGAGGTTTTGTCCCCCGGGTTCGAGAACACCGCGTTCCGGGTTAAATACGTGTACTCGCCTTCGATTTGCAACGTTTCGCGATCACGACGCTTGGGAAACGATTTAAAAAAAAAAAATTTTAAATTTTTGCTTTTCCGTTCGGGTTCAAACGGAATACTAACGTAATCTCGTCGGTGTTTACGGACGTGACACGCGACCTTAGAAACCGTGCCGCCGGTCGTGTCGTTCGCAGCGAGCTAAACAACGTTGTGACGACGGAAAACATTTGCAGCTGTGTGCGCGCCGTAGAGAATAACAAAAAATTCCCCCGGGGTACAACAACACCGCGCGTACGAACGGGTTTCTGGAGCGTGGAAATTCTCGACCGGAATACGGGGTCGTCAACATTCGAAATATTTAGTGCGCCGAGTCGAAAAACACGACGACGACGACGACGACGACAACAACGATAATCTACGAGCCGATCCGGTGTACACGTCAACACACGATTTCATCCGTTGATAAAATAAAAGTTCCGTCCGGAACGTTTTGTTGGCCGGACGTCCAAAATTCGGACGTGTTTGACGAAACGAATTATTATTAATCATTACAAATTGTCCGAACGTTTCCGCGGACCGAGTAAACCGTCGTGCGCGTAAAAATCGTTTGTTTTCCGTTTCGCGTTGACTGGCCAGGCGCGCGTTCGTTAGTCATACCGCGCATTAATCATTTTGAAAATGATTTCCCTATTGACTACTCTTACGACACGTCGTGATTGCCGAATCGATGAGCGAAAACCCGCGACGGGAGAGTACCGGGAAAATCGAACGAACGTTTCGGATTCGCACACGTGAAACGGTTTGCCGTGTACGGGTCGCGCGATTTACGAATCGAAATAAATCCTAAAACGAAAAAAACCGTTACCGCCACACAACGTAAAAGACGTCGAAACGTTAAAAGTTAATCGCGTTTGAAATCGTCGTATCAAATACATAAATTTGAACTTGATTCGACACCGGTGCGCGAGGAGTTCGGCGACTTCAATATCGTTTCGTTATGTAAATCTAACCTAACGCGTCGTTAACTGTCGCGATCTACCTACGGTGGTAGGCGCAATACGACGACGAAATTTAATATTTTTTACCGTAACGACCAGACATACCGCGAACGTTATTTTAATAAAAAAAACAATAACATTACGTTACACGCTCGTTACATTTTTTTAAAAAAAACGTTCGACTACCCCCGTTTGCCGGGTTTCCAGTAACAAAGTTTTCACGCGAAACGTGAATCGGAATCATAATTATTGTACGTTCCTAACAACCGATAACAAAACGCCAACGCTAACCCGACAGAACACGCTGACGGCGATTACGTACGACACAACAATCGTTTCGCGATATTTTCGCCACCGCGCCAAACAACCGCGACGACAACTCGCGTGTGTGTACTCAGGCCGTCGCGATAATCCCTAAACACAATATCGACGGGGAACGTTTAACGAAAAGCCGTGTTTGTAATAACATACGCGCCGGCGATAATGCGGACGCGCGTACACCACACCACCAACGTCCGTGCAATTTTTCCGAACGTGAGTCACGAGGTTCGTATTCTCCCATAGACGTAGTATACACACACACGAACGGTTTCACGCTAAACAACGCATTTCGTTTCGATCATTCATGTTTTGATAACAGAAATATACATCCCCCCCCCACACGAAAACGACGTGCATATACGATAGTAAAATCATATCGAGCGCAGTCGCTGCGATTTATCGACATTTCTACAAAAATCACTGGCTTCCGCGGATTCATCGAGACTAGTCCCAGCGACACGCGTGAAAAGGCGAACGGGTACAATAACTTCCCCGCTCCTCCTCGGAAAAAAGGAATATAGGGATCCAGTCAGGAGGAATGAACGAGAACTTCCGCGGCTGCTGCTGTTAACCATCCTAGCGGTAACCATTTTTTATATGGTATTTGCGTTCAATTGTAACGAGGACCTAACCGTCTCCTCGTCGGTTATCACACGTTCGGACGCGGAAGGAGTTGTCGTGTTTCCCGCCACCCACCGTCAGGAGACGAACGGGGAGAGAGCGGGGTGAGTGAAGGAAATACTATCACGTATCCTTTCGGGTAACTACACACACGACTATTATATACGACGGGTGGGCGTGTCCTGGCGAAAGGAAAAAAATCACACACACACACACGAAAACCACGGGTAAAGGGGGAACACACTTTGTGCGCGCGTTCACCTTGGCGCGCGAGCACCCGGACGGGGCGAGGAAGGCGGCGGCACGGAATATAATATCACGAAGGCATCGGACGGCCGTGATCTCGGGCAGATTACCATTATAAGACACCGCGCGTCCCCGCCGTCCTCGTCCGAATCACACCGTTCTATATATATATATATACACGTATATTGTGCGCGTGTGTTCTCCGGCCGAGAAGAGATTCCCGCGCGGCGGTCTCCTCTCCCGAGAGAACGAAGAATCGCCGCCGAGCGTGTATAATGACCGTCGTAGAAAATTACACCGCGCGCGCGCGCACTTCGGGTACGCGTCACGCAAATCACCGGTCACCCGGTATAACGCATATTACGGCGGCGGTGACCGAACGAACGAGAGCGGGACGGGACGAGGACACGACGGCAATAATAACACGTCGACGAACGTCTATGAGATTCGTGCGCTGCTGTTGTTTTCATTACGATTATTACGCGGCCGAAGACGGACGGTCCGGAGAAAAGAAGACAAGGTATTACATAATCATAATCATAATCATAATCATATCTACCGACGCGAAACCCCGATTGGTCTTTTCGATGTTTGTACGTTAAACAGACAACGAAAACGCTACGACGGCGGTCTTGTTCGATCCACGTTGACGCGACGTCTCGACCATTCACTTTTTCATATTCACGAACGGTTTGAATTTTTTTTTGAATATCGAAATGTCGATACGACAGAACCGCTCGTTCAACCACGGACCGAGTTCACGTATTCCTCTATTTTTGTAAACGCTTGTCAGACGACTTTTACGTTATTATTACGATTATTGTTGTTGTTGTTGTTCCACGCGCTCGCTTGTCCCGTTATCATAATACGTGCGACGACCCTAACCGGCGCGCGCGCGCGCACACACACACACACGCACAAGGTACCTGACCTAACGCCCGACTCGAAATCCATTACATCGGTTTTTTGTTTTATATTGTCTTTTTACCCGCGCAGACGACACGCGGCGAATCGAATACCGGGGTAACCGCGGTCCGGAACGTATCCGCGAGAGTTTATCGGCAAAGCCAGACGGTGGGCTTTGTGTGTTTCCTTGAAAACCTCGAAACGTTTTTCCAACCGAACGTGAAGAAAACAGCTGTCACGTTATTCGTTCGAATCAACGGACATTCAAGTGTCGCGCGACCGTCGTGTGTGATTTTCGGTTTGAATCGTACAAATACGAACACGACGTTTGTGACCCCGGGGCGGTTAGAATCCGAGTGTCGTACACAGAGAGTTACTCTAATATCGTGTTTTTTTTTTTTGAGTACGGCATAAAAATTTCGATTTCGACGTGATAAAAAATGTATACATTGCAATTCTACTGCAAAAAGAGCTTATTGAAAATACAAAATTCATGAACACCAGACGCTTATACATACGGCCACACGCGCGCGCGCACGAAAAACGAAAAAGAAAAAATTATCTATAAATATTTAGAAATCTAGAAACCACGGGGCGGGGGAGTTGGTTTTCGGGAGCCGAACAGACGATGCCGACAGTTTTCCAATGCGGAACGAACCGGATTCTCGTGTTTGTGTAGAAGGTACAACAAACTGTGCGTTGACAAATCTCGGCGACTTATTATTTTCGCGGGTACGGGCCCCCCCGACAGACTTCCAAACCGACGGCAAACGGAAATACAAGAAGACACGACGACGCGGCGTCCGGTCTCACTCACCATTTCCACGTCGTCCTGCACGGCGGCCGCTGCCGGCGTGTCGATGGTGGCTGTCGGTGGAGCCGTCGTGATGGATTCTAAGTACTGGTGGGATAAATGCGGCGGCTGCTGCTGCTGCTGCTGTTGCGACGACTGATACGTATTGGCCTGCAGATGGTACAGGCCAACGTGCGGCGGCGGCGGCGGTGGCGGCTGCACGAGCGGCGTTTTCGTCGACAGCGGCGTCACGGCGACGGCCAACTGATACTGTTGTAACGGCTGCTGCGGCGGTTGCTGATATACGTGATGGTATGCGGCGGCGGCGGTGGCGGCGGCGGTACTGGTGGCGGCGGCGGCGGCGGGCGAGCAACAGTGCGCGCAACAAGTACGCAACGGCGGCGGCGGCGGCGGCTGTTGCTCTCCGGCTACGTGCAGTGCCCCCGGGTACGTGTAGCAGTACGTGATGGCTGATGGCGCGGTGACCGGGGCCCGCCGGGCGGCAAACACGGCGACGGCGACGGGTACGACGCGACTAGACCGGCCGGTCAACCGGACGATCGCGTCGGCGGCGGCACGTCTTCGGGTCTATCGTAGGCCACGGCGGCGGTCGGCGGTCCTGGTTTCACTTCTTCGTTTTACGTCGGGCAAGACGGACACGAACGGCGACGACGGCGAGCGAATGCGACGTACGTGGTGCGCGCGGACAGAAAACGAGAGACGAAAGGTGTGCGTGTGTACGTGTACGTGTGTGTGTGTGTGCGAGTGTGTGAGTGTGTGCGTGCGTGCGTGCGTGCGTGCGTGTAGGAGGGGGGGAGGAAAAAAAAGACGAAAAAGAGAGAAAAAAGTGTGGTGGTGTGCGCGCGCGCGTTAAGAGCGTAACGGAGAAGATCCGGTACTGATGCGGACTCTGAACGCACTGGCCGCGTCGGCGACGGCCCGAAGCGGGTCCGGTGTTCGGCGTCGTACGCGTCGCGCGTACAAGTCGGCGGCCGGCCCGTCCGTGCGCATGCGCCGCGCAAAGCACAGGTACGCCCACCGACCGCCGCAGACTTCGGCGGGGCGGGGGAGGTGTACGCGCGTGTATACACAACGTATACGCGCGCGACTATAACGTACACTACTACCTACTACCTACTCCTCCTCCTCCGACGCCGCCGACGCCGCCGCCGCCGCCGCGCCGCGCACCCACCTGGTGATTCCGAATGATATTCTCGTTTCTAGCGCGCGCGAGCGCGCGTCGTATATTAAAAAAAATAATAACGATCATTATCATTATTATCGTTATCACCCCGAAACGAACCGATTAACGAATAAAAAACACGAACTTTTCTCCGAGCACGGCACGAAAACGATTACTCGGTCTATTCGCCCTGCCCGCCGCCACGTCCGAATTCCGACGACCCGAACGAATGTGACGGACGCCACGACGAGACGACGAACAAAAAAAAAAAAAACCAAAACAAAACAACAAAAAAGTATTGTCGGGAAAATGTACGCGGGAGTTCACCGAAAAAAAATACGATTTTTTTCCCCCCTTGTATTTATTAGCGTTTCTATTCAAACTTCTTCTATTGAAGTTTGATATATATATATATATATATATGAGTGTGTACTTTCAGTTTTTACGACTTTTTTTTTTTGTATGTTCACGACGAATATTTTTTTTTTTTGAAGATTTCGGCTTTTAAACAAATGATCGTTTCTTACAATGGTTTTTTAAACACTATATTAATATACATGTATAGCGAGCGACGAGAAAACAATTGGAACGCGAACTTCTATATGTACATTCTCTATAATAATTATACCGTCTATACGAATTCCCCGAAATATCACGTTTAAAGAAGAAGAAAAAACTGTCGACTGTAATGAATCGTTGTTTGCAATTCTTTATAACTTTCTTTCATATTATAATACGAATACGTATTTATAACACGTTCAGCGTTTATATTGACATTTGAATTGTTTATACTATTCCCGGAGACGACCAAAACTTATTCGTTATAAAAATAAACGTACAGGCAATAAAAGGTAATTTTTTCTTGAACTCATATTTTTTGTCGCTGAAAATATATTCGCTGCGTAAACATTAACACGATCGTACATATTTCACAACTGACACACAATCGTTATGGTTTTCCGATTGAAGATTATTTTATTAAACAAGTTGAAAAAAGAGAAATTCACTAACTCAACTCCAACTCAAATTATATTTTTCACAAAAATAAATAAATCAAAATCTCCCTTTAATCATTAAAAATAAATATACTTTTAGTGGGTATTACTAAAGCAGCAGATGTTCAATATTGTTTCATTTTACGGATTACACACCTTTAGGTAAATATTTATGGAAAGCGTGTGAAAATAATTAAAAATCGGATATTTTTAAATAAAGTTCGAACACAATATATACAAAGAAAATTATTACACAGCCCATAAAAAAATGCGTTTTTAATTTCGCGGAAAATAATAATAATAATAATAAGAGAATAAAAGAAGAAACCCCATTGGCTAGAAATGGAAATTACTTGATATATTTTAACTTAAATACATTGCGCGTTCCAGGTACGCATATATAGCAGAGCGAGTTGCAGCTATTAAAATTTAAACGCATTCCCAACATTTCATAATGGAATTTGGAACCTAATTTATTTTTTAACGACGAAACACGGAGTTATTGAGTCGTTGTCGGAATCATGATTGTTAAAAATGCACGGCCCTATAGCACGGCTACGAACAGCATCCGCTTAATGTACTACCACTATTTGTGAAAGAAAATTAAGTTTTACAGAAGTTCAAAAGAATCATTAAAATTCTGGTTAGACGGTTGAGCGAGCTTTAAAATCTAATTTCAAACGTTCCTGAAGCAATGATTTTATTCTCAGTTTGATACATTATTCGTCTAAAAACATTAATCGCATAGTTATCCAAAAAAAAATAAAAAATAAAAAAAAACATATATAAAATGACCATTCTCGAGATTTTCGGCTCGTAAACAATAAATACGTTTCAAAAGACATACGTTGCTATACGTAAGAAACAAGTGTCAAATGTTACGCGGAACACGGATACTACATAATATATATGTACATTACGATTTACTTTTGTTTACTAAATTACACTAAATCAAGTAAAACAAAACGCGATGACAACTTCGTACCGAACACTTGAAAATACTTGGAAAAATCACCCTTTAATTTAATTTAAAATTAAAAATAGTTTTTAAAATTTATTTACATAAATACGTTTTTAAAAAGTATACTTTCAATATTAAATACAGTTTATACGTGTACCTAATGCTTTTTTGGTGATGGAAAATATAGAAACTAAAATGATCATAGAGGATCAATATAGATTAATATTAATTTTAAAGTGCGTACTGTACGAATACTAAACGTTTGAACATATATGAATACTGTTCCAGGTTTGTTTCTAATATATACTACCACATTTAAAAACAATGATCATTGTTATCGTTTAGGGCGAATCCAAGAAAAACAAACGTACCGTTATATATTAACCTCAAACAAATTAAATGTATTCAATTTAAATACTTTTCGGTAAAAAACTAAAAGTTTTACAAATTGTTGTATATTATATTGTATCCATAATTTAATGCTATACACTTATACAGCGACTTGAACGAAACACAAAATAGACGCTCGACTTTAAACTCAATCATATTCATATAGAAATTCAAAATCGCGCCAACAATTCAACTAACATTAATATCAACAGCATGAAACTAATAAAGGTCGCGAACCCTTTAATCTGCCAATGAGGTTTTGGAGCTCTCAATATAATAATAGGTAATGGATAATGGGTTACAATTCAAAATAAATTTTAGACTTGGAGGAAGATATTGCGTCGACAAATACACACTTCTGGCGGGTGCGCAAATACTCTTCTCCTCACTCGTTCTTATAATTAATTATCGTGAAAATCATATTAAATATATAAACTATTAAAAGCTAATTGAATTCCCAGACAAACGTTGTTTCTATTCTCGTAAGCCACCATTTCGTTGTACAATATACGTAGTTCATATAATACATATTAATACCCCGCCGTAGGTTATATGTGATATTATAATGGGAATTTCGAATCTATCGCAGTGACGTTTCACGCAAAACCAAGCCGACGAGACTGACAACGCGTGTCAAAATTGGATGAACCCAAAACGAACGACGTTCGAAACACAAATCAACGTTTGATCGCGATGACGATAACGCACGTAATGGCGTGGGGAATGGGACTCATAAACTAATGAATGGCGTTATTGCAACCAAATAATACGCCGTTTATATACATGTACACGTACAAACCAAATACTAACAGCAATAGGAATAAACCACCATCTTTGGTATTTGAGTATTTCTATTAGCTAATTAATGGAAATCCAGATTACGCCAAACCGACAACTTAACGGGGAGGAAAAAAGAAAAAGAAAGAGAGAACTTTGATAAAAACCTGCGAGGAATAAAAGGTTTATCGTAATGGGTAAACAATACGGCGGCGCGGTTTTCTGAAGATCAAAAATTCAATTAGAACGATTAACTTTTATCACGTTAAAAACGTCCGAAACAATTATTTACGAAAAGATTATTATAGAATTCTTGTTATTTGTTATTTTAACATGTACAAAGCTTTTTCCGACTTTATACAAATTATATTATACACTGTTAAATATATAATAATAATAATAACAATAATTACGTATGTACAAAATAATCAAAACGAATATTGATAATATAACACCGTTATTAAATATATATATATATGCCTTAAAAGAAAACGACGAGTATGAGAAGGTAACTTTGAAAAATGTTTTAAATCATAATTGGCAAATAGTATTTGAATAAAACAGTAATATTTATGATGAAAGCACGGGTGGTTATCAACTTATGGTTATAACGGATAACGCATAGTTATCAACATATTCGCAAATCGTACAAAATAATTAAAATAAATACAATATTTGAATAAAACAACCATTAATTTTAGTGACCAAATACCATTGAAAAAAAAAATACTAAGTAATTGTCATTTAAATAAAAATTAGATTATGCTCGATTGTACGTTTCTATAACCTTATAATTTGTGTTTGAATCAAATCTAATTATCTAGCACAACAAAAAGTCAAAATCTACCGAAATGTCTATCAAAAAATAGTTGTATAGGACCATCCAAACATTATAATGTAAAAATAATGGACGTTCGCATATCGGACATACGTACTTACATCTACACAATCCGTTAGTAACTTGAATTTTAAATGTATTGCTATATGCGCATAAATATATTAATTTAAATCGAACTTTTATTAAACCCTTGTCGACACAAACGTTAATTACAAAATAATTATAATAATTATAATAATAATATAATAATAATAATAATAATAATAATAATAATAATATAATAATAATAATCGATGATAAAATAGATTAAAGGGGATTAGCATATAAATATAATAAATATACATACGCACGTACCGAGTTATTTTCAGTTAAGTTTATCGAGATCGATTCCGGGGAGAGACGGCACACTAAAAACGAGTGACAACGGGGTGTACCGATGACGGTCGGCGAAGGGAAGGAAGAAAACCCTTAACCATAGGCGGTTATTGCATGGCCGAACCACTAACGGTTACACGATCGCGAACGTGTTCAATTACGGATTTTATGTCCGGAGAAGCACTTAGGAGCTAGTCGCAGTAATTGCCGGCGGATTCCTATACGATTTGCACGCGGGAAAAGTTTAATAACCCGTGTGGCTTTTAGCCGGGGAGAAGCCGTCCGTGTGGCTCCTTCCCGAGCGCGTATAACAATAACAATAACCTATACGGGATGTACGTGCGGGAATATGTACGCGATTTACCTTCAGGGATCCCGTGACATACGACGTGAGGTTGAAAAAATTTGGCAAAGACGAATCTTCTGGGAGTTTTATGTATTGGCAAGTCAACATATCCATTGTTTTGCTTACCTGAAACAGAAACAGACAAAAACGTCTTTAATGGGTTTGTCAGTGCATTATATACATATATATATATAAACATTATTGTACTTGTACGGACGAATAAAATAAAATGTAATACCTATTGTTAACACTAAATGCATTAGGTACACAAATACAAAACACGTACATTTTAAATGATAACAAAAATATATAAATCGATACACAAAATAAAAGCTTAAACAATACATAAAATCTATTATGAAATAAAATTGTAATTAATGGAATATTACTACATTTATAAGAAGTACAGTAATTAAATTTAATAACCCTATAGTAATTCAATATATATATATATATCGTAAATTAAATTAAATTAAAACTATGTTTATATAAAAACTTAAATATGCGATTATAAGATAAAGAAATGGAAGTATAACAGTTTATAAATATACAAAAGAAACATTACAGTAATTTATTAATATTATACTCATTATTATAAGATGATATACAATCAGTTTTCAATAAGCCTTATGTGGCGAAAATATCAATAATGTATTCTGTTATAATTATAATTAAATAAATATTTAAACACAGAACTGAATGAAATTTTTGTCGTTATTACTATTATTATTACCTATTTATATCGTTAGGAAACAATATGTTTAAACTTTAATACTTATTAATAAATAATAACACAAACATTTTAAAGATATCAAAGATATAAGTATTTTATACATAAATCATAGATCGTTATAAATGATTGTAACAATTTATAGTATACAGAAGTTCAAAAATATTTTAAAAATATATATATATTATTTTACATAAGAAATACACAATCTATACAATATAATGTACAATAAGCGTATGTAATGACTCATCACTGATGAGAGTAATGTTGGCAGTAAAGAACACGAGAAAAAAGTCACTCATTAGTGACACTTTCGACGGGAGATAAAAAAATATATAAATTATATATATTTAATATACCTTTTACTTATAGTCTGCTGCGTGTAAGAAATATTGATTATAATATGCATAAGATATTTGATGTCTATAATTATTGAATACATGTAGTATAATATTATGAACAATCAACATCAAAACATTTAGTCCAAATGTTTAACAAATACATATTTAAATGCAAATCAACGCGTTTGTTCCGTGCAAATTGTGTTCAATCGTTACTTAATTTTAAACCGGAGTTTATGCAAGAAATCGAATGAGGTTTATGATTCAAAGTTACGTATATGTAAATTGAGGGGTAACGCAAATCAAACAATTATAGGATTCTTAAAATTACATATACTAGAGAGAAAAAAAATGACCTTTCTCTGGAATTTTCTAGACGATTTTATTAGAATATTACGGATTTTTCGAACCGTACGTAACGGTACAATGTGTTTGTTTGAAACATTTTTCTTTACGTTTTTTTTTTTTTTTTGTTACTACCGTACTCCAAGAACATTCAATAGTTTTATATTTTTTATGATATACGACAAGAAAAAATACATTTTGTCAACAACGTAACAAAAAATGTCGAATAATACTTTTATCTGTTATTCAAATCGAAAATTGTGAATGTATCATAAATATATGAATAAACACCGACGTACAATACAGTAATACAGTATAAATAAAATATTGAATACGAAACATATTATGTAAGCAATAACGTTTTCGGATGAAGAAGGCGAAATGTGTAGGCAAATATAGCGCAGCGGTGCGACGCGCGCACACTGGATGGAAGAGCTGTATGTGGAAGGCTTTCGTATGTTATAATTTGCGTTTTGTGAGCAAAACGACAATATTATTATCAAAAATCTCTATGTAAACATAATTTGGTTAATAAAATGTAATGTTTTCCTATAGACAGACGGAGAACCAGAAACATTACACATTTCATTCAAAAAATATTAACTATCTTAACAACAACCGGAATAAATAATTATACAAAACCGTCACAAACACGAACCGGTTTCGTACAGAATTACGGGTAGCCGTCCGATTTTATATAATACAAATTGTTGTCTTGCAACAATAAATTGTTTTTACTTCACTGTGAATAGCGAGCAAATATTAAAATAGGATATTTTTTTATATACATAAAATATATCATATTTATTACATTTATAATGTAATTATTAAATATATATATATGTTATCATGCGACGAAACGCACAATTTACACGAATTTGTTTTTCTTTCACTAAGGAATTTTGACCGATACATTATGGTGTATATGTAATCGATATGATACAGTAGTCGAATTTCTATTATCCGCAAGGTGTTAACTTCAATCGACCAAATCCATTTCTATATATTATATGAAAGAATTCTGGACTTTTGGTAAATATTTCAAACTCTGGTTACGGAGATATGAGAGACGGACGCAATAGTATTTAGTGAGAAACACACAGTTGCTGTTTAAGATTTAAAACTCCGGTAAAATGTCATTTGCATTTCTGTGTGAAAATTAAAATTATATTATTCAAATTGTATAATGTTTAAGTCGCGGTGCGTTGCTATAAATAAAAAAGAGAGGTGACGAATTAATTTTCTCACATCTCTCCAACGCACACACAAAACTTTTAATACGTGTAAGACAATAATTACGTCGCGTTATAGACGACATTACGAGCGAACAGTGTTTCTTTCAGGTATTTCTTCGTGAGGGGGGTAGCTGAGCCCTCTGGAAGACTTTCCAAGACCTCCCCGGAAAAAATGTGAAGTATAGTAAATAAATATCAAATATTAAAAAAATGTAATTTTGATATCACGGTGAATGACCTACAATCGTCATATATAATAATACTATGTGTGTATGTTAAACTTGTGAAATGTTGTGTATTTAATTAAATTGTTCACAATCATAAAAACAGACAAAGGTAATTATTATCAAAAAATTTATTTTTCTTGATATAATATAAATGACCTCACATTTTTTCAAATGCCCCTCTCCCCGGAGAAAATCGTATGAAAAAAACACTGCGAGCGAGTGCTGCGTGAAAACCCGTTATACTATAGAAAATCGCGTGACAACGACAAATTCGAACACATTATACATATATATATATATATATGTATATATATATAGTGTTAGTGATATTAACGGGTTATACACAATTGTCATACAGGCTTATAGGTCTTGGATAATAACAACGGTGGTTTAAAAACACATTTTGCGAAATCCGTCGTAACTTTCGGATATACGCGTAGACGGCAGCGGCGAGGAAGAAAGGATAAACGTACGTATATATGTATATTCAACAATTTTCCGATCCATTAGCTACGCGTAAAGATATATATATATAAAGAGAAAGAGTGAGAAAGCCGTCTGAAACACATTTTTTTACGGATATTATATCGACTTTAGGCGTGCGGCGTGGTGTGTTCGAAAAAGGTCAGACGAAAAAGAAAGAAGAAAAAATAATAGTGTTAATTATTATATTCAACTTGATCGTAATTTTTACGATCAATTAGCGAAAAGTCTCGAAAACATTTGCACGCGACACGCGCGCGTACGAGAATAAATAATAAACCGTGTCCGTTTTAATTTCAGACGTATGATATAACTTATCGTATATATAAATATAAATACAGGTAATCGAAGAATATGCCGAGCATCACGCCAAGACGTAACAGCTCTCCCCGTATATCTAATTAAAAATCTGTAATCCCGACCGTTTTGTTCCCGGCTTTTTCCCCCCAGTCGAAGAATTTTTTATTATTTTTAATTAAACGTCTGATGACCTACCTCTCTCTCTTCCCCACTCCTCCCCCCCCCAGGATCGCTCGACACCGTGGACCGTAAACCGCCGCCGCTGCCGTCGTCGTGTAGCACAACAAGTACACATACTATTTTTCCATCAAAAGAAGAAATTCCACCTGTTGGGAGACGCGGAGCGATAAACGTAATTAACTCGAAGAAATGAGAAATACTGTTGTGCCAGGACATTGTCTCGCCAGCGGTGTCCCCGAGGACCTAATGGATATTGGGCTTAAACGAGGAGGTGTGACGGACGGGTGGAAGGACTGGATCCTTTTGTTCGCATCGGATAAAGTAAATTGCGTCTAAGAGGCCGTCTGTATATACCTACAACGAAATGACATTGTTGTGTATAAAAGAGAACTCATATCGTGCGGTAGGGGTCGCACGCGATTTGAGGTGGAGAAACGTGTGTTGCACGCGCGCGCGCGCGCGCACACACACACACACACCACACACACAAGAAAATCCCGTAGACTCGTTTAAGTAGAAAAAATATCGAAAAACCTGTTACGTATAATAACGGGCGACGACTTAAGCGTTTAGAGCAAAATGCTCATATCCGTTTGCCGGAAGTAAAATGCCGAGAATTTAGGTGAAATACGCACGTCTGTGCGGCGCGTCTCGTTTTTCGAATCACGCTCCGAAACGATTTTATATAATATATACTCCGGGGAAAAATGGTAATTGCTATAGCAAAGAGTGGTGTTTCAACAATGATGTGTTTAATTATTCTAAACAGGACGTGCGCATAAACGAAACGAAACGACTAATACACGCACTACCACGCTACGGGTTAATGAAGAAAAATTTCGAAAAACACTACGACGCACATACGCCCACGATTAATATTATGTAATTCAAATGATCGAGAGGCGCGCGCGTATACAAGTCAATCTCGTGTATATATATATACTCGTAGAAAAACATTCCGTACACAAATTTTTCGTTAAACGTCGTATTAATTGTTAACGATATACGAGTTTGTGGGTTTGACAAAGAATTGTTCGTCGACATAAATAACTGACATCTCGTTATGTCGATAAAACAACAATCAGAATTTTTCGTTTGAACACAAAAACAAGGAATACTATACTAAACAACCGATTTGAGCAATAGTGGATTTTTTTACCGTACAGCATACGAAATAATTACGCAATCGTAAAGTCAACAAAACGTTTGGATTGTTTGGATAAAAAAACCAAGGACAAAACGTTAAATACTGATTAGGTCATGGATTATTAGGTTTTCTTTTTGCACGAGTGAACATATTGACAGTTAGAAATTAATTTATTTTAATACAACTACGTTATACGGTTATATTCGATTGCAATGAATAAATTACATGATACAATTTGCATAAATCACATAACATAAATTAAATTATTTAATAGTAAATGGTGTATTATTTTTTTTATGATAACGCCGCATAACCGTTTACACAGAACTAAACGTCCGTAACCCACCACAATTTAAATTTTAATCAATTTATGCGGAATATAAAGGTAAATAAATACTCTCTCTCTCTCTCTCTCTCTCTCTCTCTCTCTCTCTCTCTTCACTCTCTTTCTCCTCACTCTCTTTCCATTCATCGCGCAGGAACAATTTGCAAAATCTAAAGTTACCCGACATAAATTTCAATATTATTTTTAACGTTAATAACAATATATAGATTATATTACAATAACAAAGAAGGAATACTGTACTCCGACAATCTGTATAAGCATATAGCCTCAGTTCTTGCAGGTTTTCTCCACGCGGTAATTAATGTTTTATGATAAAAATACGACCGACATTACCCAATCGAAGTACGTCATGTTTAAATAGACGTTACGCTGTCCAGGTAAATATAATATTTATAATATAATATAATATACATCTAAACGACACGTGACAAAAATACACATTTTATACTAATATACGTACAATGTATTGTCGTATATACAATGATAAACAGGTGGACGCGCGAAATGATATTAATTAAACGATATAATAAACAATGTCGATAAAGTGGTATCCGATGTATCATATAACATACGAAATATCGCGCTATGCTTTAAATATTTCTTTACAGCAATCAACAACTGTATATATTATTAAATAATAGACGTTTATATAAGTACCTTTATAATGCGACGGATACCGTGCGAACACAACACGAACACAATATTTCACATTTCTTCGATTAACCCTTATTAGTAAATTCTTGTAATATGTTTAACGCATATAAAAAAAAATAATAATAATAAATAATATTCCGAGTAAAAAAATAATAAATAAAAAGTAAAAAAAAAACTTCCCGCTAGAGATATTTTATTTTCGTATTTACACACAATATTATATGGAATACCGTGGTTTTATTATTTTTTATTATTTTTTTTTTTGTCCGCGTATTGTAGCAATAATGGTAAAAACGTCATGTCTTGTTCTTTTGATTCGTTTGACACATCTTAGACGTTTCATAATTTTCTCTTTTACAAAATTCGTTTATCGCTCATATATATATATTTGCATATACAAAATGAAAACTTCTTTTTCCAACAAATCGACAGCGAAAACATGTCAAAATGTCATTCAAAATTTTTCAGTGGACCACGTTGAATAAATTTAAATTGTGCTGGTTGAAGCGCAAGAGATTATAAGATGATATTCTACTACAAAATATGTCTTAAGGACGACATTTATTGAAAAACAATGGTACGACGAATTATATTGGTTTAGAACGTAATAACAGATAAAACTGAAAAAAAAGTAATTAAAATAACAGTGAAAATAATACAGTGTTATATCATGAGAAATATATGACTGCGGATCACAAGTATTTAACTGTTAACATAACGTGATGGTAGCGATATGTTTGAAAGTATGTCCGAAATTAATGGAATTTAAAATTCTTTTAAATACAACGTGGTATACAAATATAAAATAATATAATATTATGTTCATTCTTATATGGTGGTGGATGCAAATGTACAATTAATAAATACGATTACATTTGTTTATATTTTTCGAAATAATTCAATAAATTGAAATAACTCTAAACATGAAAGTTATTGACGTTGAATAAATTACACACATATATTACATAAAATCGATGAGACTTTATATTTTCGTGATATACCTAGATTTGCTTTGAATTTATACGTAATTCTTCTTGCTGCATAAAACTGTTATTAAAGAAATTTTACTAATGAATTCAGTTTACGCAATTTAGTTTTGAGATGTTATAACTGACTAATTAAATTATATATAATAATTAAACAGTACACTAAATATCATTTAACTTTAGAAATTCAAAATTACAATTTTCTTATCATTTTAAATACAACAAACGCGTCAAAGCTAATTGAATATTAGAGTATTATCTAAAAATCAATATTTTAAACAATAATATTATTTAATTAAATGTTTGTTGAAAAAAAATAGAATATTTCATCTAGTCAAAAAAGGAAAATCAATCAACTATTTATAAAACTACTTTGATATTTAATTGTTAACAATTTCTTAGGTATAAATGCGTATCAATTTAGTGTAAATACATAATTTGTAGATATAGATAATTCGCGTATTAAAATATATAACAATTTTAAAATAGCTGTTTATATTTACGTACGTACGCAAGATTACTGATTACAGGATAAACATTAAACGTTTCGACTATATTTGATTAAATTTGTTTTACTACTGGCAACAACTGCAACCATAATAATTATAAATTCCGAAATTTCGATAATTTTGTTCTATAATCTGCATTGAACAATAAGAATTTTCTCCAATAAATAAATTCGATCTAATCGTCGAACGTTGAGGTCACAACAATACAGTTTGATTGTCACGTGCAAATTCAATATCGCACATTACATACGTATTGTATATATACTACCTGTACAACAGTGATTCATGCTTTACGACTATATTATGAATAATCACGACTACTCGGCTTTAATGGCAAATCACAATTTTTATTTGTTTAAATGCATTTAAAAGTCGTAACAATACAAACGATAAACGATAAATTACTATAATAACTGTTATGTACTGCGCAGACTGCGGGAAATCGAAAAACCTATGTAGAAACGTACATGAAGCGTTGTCGTAAACAATTATAATCAAATGATTCTGGAAAATTTTACGCGTTATTATTTATGCACGCGTTGTTTTTGCTAATGTCGCACGTGAAATCCGAACACGGTACATATTATTATGCATAATAATAAACAAGAAAAAAAAAAAAAGAGTTTCCCAGTTGCGCCACACTATCGTAAACCGATATTACAGAAACCGGTCGTTTTAGAACTAGTCGAAGAAACGGTTTTACGCGTTGATCTCACCGAGTTGGATGCCAATAAATACGTTATTACTATACGTATAAAGTGCATAAAAAAAAAAAAACGTATTTGGTAAAAAAAAAAAATGCATCGAAAAACGCGGTAATGTATTCATTTCTAAGTAAGAAAAAAAAACCGATTAATTTTCACCGTACGACGAGGCGCATTTTACTACGGCGTTCTGTTTATTCGATTCGATTTTTCCAGTGATCAAAATCTTTTTGCGAATGAATAAACATTCAAGTTTGGTTGAAAACCTCATTAAGAACGATGAGACTTTTATTTATTTTTTGTCGAATTCAAAAAGAGTTCTTAAAATATATAATATTATATACGTAACGTACTAAATGTATCAACGTGGAATAACTTATCACTATATTCGCGAGTTTTATTTCTATACAAACAACGACGATCGTTAAATAATACGCAGATTAATGTAAAAGAAAAAAAGTTTGCATCGAACACATTGCAAAAGACGCTGTACAGCAATTAATTCTCTCTCACTCTATCAAATTACACGCAACACATCAACTTTAAAAAAAAACACAAATTCATCAATATACAAGGTTTCTTTTGGAATTCAATGTTATTGAATAAAACATAAGTCGGCTTAAAAATTTAATGATAATTCGCTTTAAATAAAACTATAAAACATAACCTTTTTTATTTTTTAAGCAAAGTTCAATTTTAAAAATAGTATTGATTTTATATTACATTTCACCAATTTTATAATGAATATTTTGAACTTAAAATCGATTTAATAGTTATGTTAATATATATATATATGCACACCTGCATTGTAGACTTACGATAATTACGAAAACAATTAACTGCCCATATTAGTTAACATACTCTAGTGTTTTATAAATTAATTCTAACCAGTATATTGAAGGTTACGGAAATATATACGACGATACGTTAATTGAAAAAAAACTATTATACAACAATTCGGCGTAGAATAATTTAAATATCATTAAATCGATTTGGAACACTGTTTTTACACTTGCGGGTGTAAATTAAAATACATTCGTTCCGTAAGTTTAGTTTTTACACTGTAGAAAAAAGAAAAATAATGCGTCATAGCCGATAGATTTTTTTTTTTAATATATATTACACGTTGGTCGTCTCGGAGGCGCCTTCGTAAGTTTATTCGTTTATATGTGTGCACGACACACCACCGATAACGTAGTTGAGACGAAAAGCGTCTATAAAGCCCTATAAAAAGAACAGAACAAATCATACGAGCTTACAGGTTAACCTGTCGTCATACGCAGCAGTGGTGGAATAAAATAAAACCTGAGGACGGACACATATGCGAGCCGTCTACAAAAAGAATTAAATTCTTATGTACGTGTATAGGGAATAACTAAGGTTGACGGTAAACCAGAAGGACGCGCATACACACATATAACAATATAACAATATATATACAGAGGAATATTGTTTGAACACACAATCAAACAGAAAAGTCGGTTTAGTTTTCATTTCCCCCAGGCTACCGCATGCAGACACAACTAAAATATTTGAAGAGAATTTATTATATCAAATACACGCCGCTATTATTGTCTGTCTTTACGCTGTTTACGTTTTCGACGAATTGTCATTTTACCATATTACGTTCGTCCGTACACCATTATACTACATAGTCACGACATTAAAAATAAGGTTTTATTTTTAAATTCCCGTCTAAAATACTAAAGACAATAAGAACAGGATTTTTCAATTAAAAAGAATAATGCAATATGTTCGCTCATCTACAGTCTAACGGTTCGCCTTGATATCCGTTACCGCCTAACCTACCCAAAACTATTGTGTTGATTATGACCAGATTATATGTATATAAATAAAAACTTTATTATACCATTATTAGTTGTATTTTCTCCAATTACCTAAATTAATTAGAAATCCAGTATAAAACCCGAAATGTACATACAATATATAAATGAATTAAATAACAACTTCGATCTCTAATTGTCATATATATATATATAAACATTCATAACTGACAAAAATGTATACCAACGTATAGGTAAACCATATAAGTATATTCGCCTAAATGCTGGTCAAATATGCATATCAGGGAATTATTAAGTTATAATCGACATGAGCCAATTGCCATTGTATTTTCTAGCTATATGATTTTACGGTAATTAGACTAGTAAATGACATAAACGCGAAAGTATATAACAGATATAGCTGCGGTTTTGAAACGTATATAGAGTACAAACGTATTTTAAATTGTGTACATTAATATCCAAAAACAATTCACCCGAAATCACTTTGTTAATAAGACTTAGATGTTAAAAAATAATACTCGAAATAATACGTGAAAATTGTAATTTCTACATCTATAACTGCATATGCGAAACAACTAGTTAAAAATATAAAAATTACATAAAAAACCATCCACTTAGTATGGATAAATTTTAAAAAAGAAAAAATAAAGACTAACATCATTCAAAATTAAGCCATAATCGCGATCAAACCGCTAAACTCAGTAGTATACATATATATATTTTATACATTCGACTATAAAAAAAAATGCTTAACATATATATTATACAGTTTCCGATTTACTTTATAATCAATTTTCATTATTAAAATCGAAATAAAAACTTTTTTATAGGATTTAAGGTTTTTAAATGGGTGAAAATACGATGCAAAAAAAATGACTCACGCTACTCCAATAGTCCATCGGGGGATTTTTTTTTACATTTTTTTTTTACGATTATTATATTACTACTGTTGGTTTTTATGAGTTGTGCTACTTGTGCCGAGCCATGAATAAACTAAAGCAGAGAACTGGACCAACGGAGGGGAAAAAAATGTTAAAACGAGACGAAAATTATATTAAATTAGATTCTTATGGACTTCCTAGGGAATTAGATACTAACTAAGATTAGACGGTGATTAAGTCAGCATTGTTTTATTCAAAAACAAATTCGTTAAATAACCTAATTAATTACATATAAATTAAAATCATAGTTGAATATTTATAATTTATTCCATTAGTATATATTTAAAATATTATATGTGATTCTTAAAATTATATGCTTTTTATTGCTTTTTTTAGAAAAATTGCAGCTTTAAAAATGTTTATGTAAAATTGTATTAAAATGTACAAAATAATGTAAATGAACATGATGATTATGTAAATTAGTAAGTTTAGAATTTAAATTAAATTAAACTTTATAAAATAAACAATACTAATGCGCAAAAGAATACTTAATATTTTCAAAGTGGTATGAATAACGTATAAAATACATTTTTTTATGAAATAAAATCACACATTTTAGAAATAAACAGATGCAGTAAAATAAAAATATTGATTTTACAAAATAGATAATAATTATAAATTTATCTAAAATTTATCTATATCTTTATCTAAAACAGATAAATTATAAGTTCGATGATTTTTTTTGTTGCCACAAAAAATCGTCTATTTTAATCAGGTACCTAACACAATGTAATGTATACACTTTTATGAACATCTGCTCACATTATACCAGATAACGGTCAAGTTTACACGAAACAACACGTTGTATATGTTATATACAATGTATTTTATTATACAATCATTAAAATTCGTTGTATAGAAAAACATGGTAAACGATTTACATGATTCATGAATCAAAAACAGGGATCGCATTTAAATTTTAAAAGATGATCCCTGGACCTTTTTCCCCAGAAATATACGATTTACATTAAATACGCTCCAACTTTGAACAAAATCATTTTACAAAAAATAAAAAGTCCATAAAGAAATAATAATACATCTATATATATATATTACAACTTGCAGTAACGTTATATACTAAATTCCAATAACTCAATAAAATTATAATCACCAATAGAGCTGTTATTAATAATTACCTAGAAATATTATTTGAACACTCGAAGAATATACAAGTAGTTTAGAACGAGTTAGTTTAAAACGATAAGAGTATATTATAAATTACGATTTCATTTTTATAGAATTTTTTCGGATATTTCTAAATTTCCGAATAGAATATTTAAATATTTATAACAATTTGTCATTGTATCCGTAGGTACTGCAGATTTTGTAAGCGAAATGTTTAAAATAACTATTCGCCAATATCCGATTCGTTGTACGCTACCCGTATAATATAATAAAACGCATTCAATTACGAAATTCGTCAAAAGTAACATATTTTCACTAAAATACCCTGTATGCGTAATCAATCCATAATGGACATAAAGGATAAAATTGGCGGTCGGATATATAATAATATAGAAACGCTATTAATGTTTAAACCGAAGGGGACGTCGGTGTCCCCGAGCACACGCGCTTTTCCCAACTCCCACATTAATCATAATATATGAATGATCACCTACTGTTTCGAAAAACGAGATAAAATGCTGAAAAATTCGATATAATAATATGCAAGTTAAACTAAAAAATAAAAACAAGAATTAACCGCACATACAAAACGGATATATGTAAATACTGTATGTATGTACGTAGTATATACGCACGGACACAGCTCGCGGCTGTCAAAATTAATAAAACAAATTTTTATCACAGTATAATAATAATAATAATTATTATTATTACGAATTCATTTAGAATAAATCATAATAACAATTCTATAGAAAAATGTTTTGTCATCGACAATTATTTCGTAAATCCGATAAAAATTATAATAATACGAATTCAATTCAATAATATAATGATTTTCGTTTAGTGTAGACGACGAGTTATAATAAATGAGGGATAATTTTGCATAATATATTAATTCACTGGGAGTAAATGATATTTTTCTTTTTACATTATAATTAGAGCTTAAGAATGATGTGCGAAATGTTTTCTTCTATTCTAGATTGGCTGTAGAACTATTAAAAAAACAACAAAAATACCTCATTCGAAATATACCACTCACAATACGATTTTTTAACCATGACTATCATCAAACACACTTTTTAAAAAAACTTATGCGTATAAACAATTACATTTTTAATGAGTAAATCATTTTATGAATAAGTAAGTAATGGTAATTTGTACTGAAGATTCGTTCGGACGGGAGAGAAAAACGAGTACACAACAACAATAGATCGCACTCGTCAACGGTGCGCAACTACGAACACAAATCACAGGCGGGAGAAGAACGTTTCGTAACTACCTACTGGCAATTTCTATATTACAACCCAATGAACATGGAAATGAATGCATCAAGATTTCATAAAACATAAAATGTATTTAACACTTATTTAGGTTAAAAAACTCGGTGCAGTCTAACGAAATTTTTTATTTGCGAAATTATATTAGGGTAATTTATTAACTAACCCTATAGTTTTATATAAACAATATAGACAACCGAATAGAAATGCAACTATGTTTCCGCTAAGCGAGCAATTTAATGTTTTAATTTTTTTTTTTTTTTTTTTGTGTTAATCTACGGAAAATTATACGAAACGTGATAATATGTCGATTCGTTTAAGAAAACTTTTAATAATAATAAAAAAAAAAAAGTTACTATCTGAGATATTTAAAACCGATACATCATACATTGCTTATAAGTAATACGTAGTACGTATTATTATTTTGTTAATTATAGTATTGGATATTTTCATTTTTATTTGCACACATATATATAAATAACCATTGAAACAAATTTCAAAATTTCATCGCGTATAAATAATTATACCATTTTGAACACAATATTTGCAATTACTTACGAGTATATATATAATTCGTTAACACTTATGTTCAAATAATAACATTAGTTATAAACGACTGGAATTTGGAACTAATACGTTCGTACAGTTGATATTTGTATGATTTCATGTGTAACACACATTGACGCGTTCAAAGGAATAACTCGGCATATCACACATTTTAATACTAATATATATCGCACGAGTACGTTTCGAGGGTTTATATATACTGCATGTAAAGGGTGTGGTGTTTATTTTAACACGTTGGGGGAAATAACAACGTGTTGAGGTCTGGTGTAGTTTAATAACGTATTGGCGACCGACCAAGTTTGCAGGAATGTTAAACGTACATACATACACACACACACATAAACACACAAACACACACAAACACACACACGTACCCACACACCCACACACAGACAGACACACACACTATTCGTGAAGGGAGAAGGGTACCTGAAAGCGACGCTTGAACGAGAACAACTGTAGACTGTCGTCGACTTGCTGATTCGAAGAGTCTTCGGTGAACAGCGGATACTTCATTATGCGGTCACAGGATCGCAGCAGGACGCGGACGGCGGCCGGAGGGTACGATTCGACTACGATCGATATATATATATATATGTATACCTGGAAAGAAAAAAAGTCATAACACAAATTAGTCTAGTCGTTTGGACAGACCCGAGTGTTGGGTTAACTAGAAAGGCTTTTTATTATTATTATTATTATTAGTAGTAGTAGTAGTATAGGGGCACCGGGACGGGTGGGTAACTCTATAGTGCGTATGGAATTGTTAGTCAACGTGACTTTCAACGACGTGACCCGCACGTTTTGGCCGACTAAAAAAAAAAAAAAACACACGCACGCGTGGCAAATGCGTTACGAAAACGGACAGATCGGTTATTTTATTTTTTTTTTCGGCTAACTTGGAAGGAGCCACGACAATTTCGGATCGATTTTCAAACGCCAGAACACTGAATTCAATTCGAAATCGTTACCTAACGCGCGAGGAGCGTTACGGCGAATGTCTCTGCGAGTCGAACCATTTTAGAGGTCGCCCGCAACGGCACGGGTTCCGCGCATACTTTTGTTTCGGAGATTATTTACACGCGTCACTCGTCGCGCCGTTTCTCCGAACGTGTTTTAGAAAACCGACACGCGCGCGTCTTATATTTCGCTGCGTTGCGTTCGCGTTTGTTTTATCGGCACGTCCAACAAATATTATTACGAAGCGCGCGCGTATGTTTGCACGGCACGACGTTCCTAAAAGCCGCGCACACCTAGCTGGCGTACAAAATAAAACGTATATCCGTAACAGGAACTGGGGACGCTGCGCTGGTCATCGGGACGCACGAATAAATTTCCCCGAACGTTTTATATTCAGAGGCATAAAAATGATTATTTCGTCGTGCGCGCTGGAACGGAAATTGTCGTCCAGGGGTTGCCAAGCGCACTACGTATAGGATTTTGGTATTTGACGTGAATATTTTATGATCGGGATCACGCACGCAAAGCCCGCAATATCATACCATAAATTCGTCAAACATTTTTTTTTTTTTTTTCCGTTTTCCTTTTTACAACAAAGACAATTTTTTCGTCACTCGATATGGTTACGTTTCCCCGTGTTCGCCGAACGGCGAAACGAACGAATTAACGTACCGTCGGTGGGAAAAGGAGGGGGGGAAGGGTTCGAGTGTAAATCATCCGTTTGTACAATCCCCGGCTAGTCAAAACACACGTTTTTCAAATCAACTCGAACGCGTACACGCGATTGAAATTCGTACGCGAAAAACGTCGGAAGGATCGGGTCGCCGGGTCGGACAGGTGTACACGGGGACCGTGTCGGTTAAGCCGATACATTACATTTACGGAGTGACGTTCTCTCGAAATCTGTTAAATATTAAATGGCATGCGTTAGTTCGACGTTACGAGTACACGTACACAGACGAAAACAAAAACCATTAGAAATGTATTTTTACGTGTGAAAACACAATTAAAATTCCTCGCGCTGTAAGAACAATGAACGGAGTTTTTTTTGTTTTTTTTTGCCTCGCATTGACGAGATAATGTAAACATTTTCGAAATTCGGAAGATCGTGACTCGAACAATTGAAAAACATCGTATAATAATAATAATAATTCTCTCTCGCGCTGTGAAAAAAATTATAATTATAATAATATTATATCATTCTGTACATGTTAATAACGTCTGAAAGACTTGTGAAACGAAATACAACAATCGCTCCGGGCGGTTAAATACACACGCGCGCGCGTGCACGCGAGAGTGGTATACCGGGAATGTGGTTTTTGGTTGTTTTTTTTTTTTTACAAATATATTTACGACCAAGGCTTCACCAGACACCCCGAAAACGCGCGATAGCCGAACCGGGTAATAATATTATAACGTGCATGTCGAAAGAATGTACGTACCTGCGTGGAAAAAAACCCTAACCAACCCACATCCCCTTTTATTCACGAACGCGTCTGGAAATCACCTGTTCCCGTGAGAACGAATGGTTATTATATATCGTCTTCGTCGTCATTATTATTATTATTATTATTATTATTATTATTATTATTATTTGGCTTTAGATCGCCCCCTGACCTGCCAGTATGACGTTCACAGAAACCGCCGCAATACTCAACGGGCAATTTTCTCTTTTAGACAAACACGAATATTTATTTATTTTCTTCTCGCTATAGCCAGACTTTTATGCCAGAATCGTGTCAGTCAACAAACCAAAACGTCTGGGCGCACGTTTGCCAAAACAATCTGCTGGTTATAATAATTTTCGAATATCTCGTTTTATCAATCTCTACGCACCGCACCACAAACGAAATTCGTCGAAATGATTGCGCAAAATATACTATAAAAATGCGTACGTCGATTCCACTATAATATATATATATATACCGTTTACCGACTTCTCCCGTTTATTGTTTTATATAATGAATAATAATAATATAAATAAAATAAAGATTCATTTTATTTTTTTAGATAATGAATAATTGTCAATCGAATAAAACAAAATTCGTTTACACAATATAAATATATAAATCGTTTGTGTCGTGTATTACGAACAATATATACAAATTCATAGGAAAAATAAAATATAATTATCGGCTTCCGGTTCTACCCGACCAACTGTGATGAATACTAATAAAGGCTTTATATTATGAAAACAAACCCTTATTTATATTACAACACCGAAAAAAATTTGTCAATACGATATCGGTTATTGTGTTATAAAACGTATCGCTTTGAAGTTATTTAAATATACAAATCATTAACTATAAACATCGATTAAGCAATATAGATACTATGTAAATTATATATTGTTTAAAATGTTAACCTCACATAAATTATGTTTATTTTTCATCTATAAAGTAAAAGAAAAATATAAGTTCATTATTACATTTCTACATTGGTTATTGGGCGATTAACGTTTTTGACGATAAAATATTTAATTTTGAAATAATCCATTTAAAACAAACAAGGAAACGTAAAATACATATTATACACATTGCAATTGTTTATGGATATTTCTTTGAACCATGAATTTCGAACAATTAATAATTTACACATTTCTCGTACGACACGACATTCGTATTATTTATTATTATTTTTTTTTTTTTCAATAATAATAATAACCTTTAAACATGAACAAAAAAATGTTTTAATAACTCATCGACTTAATACAAAACAATCAATAAATATACTATATAACCATAAACATCTATGTTTTTTTCTGACACTTTGTCGACTTAGCCTACATTTTAAGTAATTGACATTAAGTGGAGAGTCATGATTCTAATCATATAATGAGTTAGTTTTCACAATATTATAAAGTCACATGTCGACATTTTGTAATACGACTATCCGACATAACCGAAAATATTTTGTAAAACAATTTTAAAATATAAAGTTCATATATTAAAATAAAAAATTTAAGTTCAATGCCTTTTTGAACAATTATACTAGAAATATTCCATAAAATAAATCCTAGTGATTTATTATACGGCCCGAATAATATAGTATAACAAAAATTGTTTTCAACACAGCAAATTGAATCTAAACCAACATATAGTTGTGTAATTCACGAGGTAAAGTTTCCATTGTTTATATAACTATGCGAAGTATATTATTATATGGTAGTACCTATGGGCACTTGAAGTTTATTTTATGTTATATATTTTGCAAACTGAATACCTACTCGATATGTTAAAGAATATAAAAATGGATATATTATATTGTGTATATAACGAGTACAATACATATGTTCCGCGCTTTTCAGTATATTGTAAAATTGATTGGCCTTTATATTAAATCCTAACTTGTTTAAAAATCCGTTCCAAACATTTACAGAACAAAAATATAGCGTTACAAAAATTGTTTTAAATTATACATTTATTTAGAATTTATTAAAACATGTTCAAGTGTTTTAATAGCGAAGGAGAATAAATGTAATAAGATAATTATTCAAATAATAAATGAATTATTTAAATTTCTCACGCTTATAACAAACGAAAAGAAATTCGAAACTATGAGTATAAATTGCCGTTTTACCGTCTCGTTACTATATTATACTTGTTGCAGTGTACATTGTTTTTTTTTTTAATACTTCCATCGCTTTTATATCGACTAGGGTGTTTTGTCGTAATTGAATTCAACACCCTTTACTCGAGTGTTTTTTGTGAAACGAAAGTTGAGAATATACAAATATACAATGCAAAGAAAAAACAAATGACGACTATCTAAAGTGCATTTTCACGATTTCAGTAGAAACTCTTTGCGCGATCTACGAATTTCTGATTGTTTTTTTTTTTTTATTATTTATTTAAGAAACGTTCTTTTCATTTACGCAAAATATAAATTTTACTCGATAAATGTTTTTGTACTATTCATTCTTAAAGCGGCTATAGTGCAAAACAAATATAGTTTTCAAGGACGTCTTTCGCGTCTAAGAAATGTTTTGAATATTCATGATTGACAATTAGTTAACAGACATGCACTCATAATAGTTGTTAGTGAGAAATAAAAACAATAAAAATAAACCAACAACTATTGAACTCTTAAATATAATTACAAAATTGTTATAAAGGGCAACAAAATTATACTATGATTGGCTAGGAGAATAACGTTATTATTATTTCTGTGGCAAACGTTGTTATGATTTCACAAAACCGTAATAATAATATAGAACAATATGACGTGTAAGACGAAAATATAAGGTTTATAATTTCTCTGATAAGAAATATAATTGAAAATATTTTACTGAAAACAGCGGTTGACGTGCGCGGATAGCGAACAGTGACGGAATGATATGGAAGCTCCCCGTGTGTATACGGTTCACGAACAGGGGTAGAGGCGTCCATAATTTTGTATTCTGTTCATACCTTCCATAAATAGAGTTTGACGCCATCGGCTCAAGTGTTTCAATAAACAAAACCGGTAAACTAAACAAACCGTCGTATTATATACTACTGAGATAATGGTATAAACGAAATTCGAGTAAGCTATGTTTACATATAAAATGTACACATAGAACAAAAACTTTCAATGGCAGAATAAAATGATTTCGAATTAAAGCAGAATATTCGTCACATTTATTCAATCGTTATAGGAAATGTTCGATCGTAAACTGTACAACAAAACGTAACTGAAATATATTAATATTATCGTTGTAACAGAAAAAATATGATCTTAGGAAACATTTATTTACACGATATAACACACAAGTGCTACGCGCGTGTCTTTATAGTGTATATTTACTACGAGTGTATTAAAAATAATTGAACGCGTACAATTCATTTTCGTTTTTCTCTTGATCGAATCCAGAAAATAACACTTCAGTGATCATTATTTATTCGATTTGACATATACCTACTGTTTAGTTACAGTCAACGAATTCCAAATACGAGAGACGTTAAAAATTGAAAACATGCATATGGAAAACGTGCAGCTTTAAATAAAAAATGAAAACGACTTCTCACATTTTTTTCCATATTATTATTTGTTATCATTTTTTTTTTTTTCATAGTTTTACAGCGCAGTATTCTATTAGACGAATATGTTCGAAGAAAAATGTTTACAACAAAAAAAGAAAACATTAATGTTCAATGCTTACGGGAGAAAATATGTTAAATATATACGTGCCATTATTAAGACGACGCGTATGGAGGTAAATGTTCAACGAGGAAAATATGGTACATATGTTTGTGGGCACATAAACTACTTAATTAACGGCGTGTAACCGTAAACTTAGGACAAGCCTAAATATACGCGGTAGATAGAATAAGAAATTCGATAAAACATTTCGTTTTTATATTTTATACAAATCATTGGTTGTTGGCATAATTATGAAGGAATGATTTTTTTGACGATTTATTGAATTCAAATCATTAAACGCTATACGTTAAAAAAACGAATTGTGAAATAGTGGCATTTATTATTTAAAAGTTTAAGTGTTAAGTACTTCGATTACTATTTTTTTTTTTTTTTTTTTTAATTGCAGTTTAAGAATAATAATTCTCATTGTCAATTTTTTTGTTATTTAAAATCAATAAATTGCAATTTTATGCTGGAAAATTATAAATAACGTAAACGTTTAACGAATTTAAAACGAATTTGAACGATTGAAACTTTCAGAATATACACAAGATTGAATAAATTGAGAAAATGTGATTTGTATTCGCTTATTATATTGAATTATACTTTCTTTTCGTTAAGTTTGATAATCTATTTTCCCTTTAAGATTTACTTAAAATTTTATAACCCGTTAGCGAAATGCGATTCTTTCCCCTCACTCTCTCGTTTTGTTATATAATCTCAACAGCCCCCATTATTATTGTTATTTTCTAAATCGATAGAATCTCTTTAAAATATCTTTCACAGTAACTTGACTTCTTTCTTGTGAAAATAAAATAATGTTACTACAGAGAAAAAGATTTACAAACTTTTAGTAATAACTAACTACCTATTTATTATATTAATAAACGAAGTTCGTTTGGGAAAGTAAATTTCAATACAATTATTTTATATAAATATCAAAAGCAATAATTGAAATATTTAATGAATATAGTCTGAACCTTTAAGAACTTGACTTTAACGTTATTAATGTATACATACATATTATGATGCACTTGACTTTGCGAAATTGTATGATTAAAATTGTTGCCATAAACACTCAACATTTAATTTCAGTACGTACGTACAACTTGTATTAAATAATGATTAGCAGAAATGTTTTTTTTTCAGATTATATATACATATATAAAATCGATACGTAATTAGTAAAAATAGATTGTTAACCACTCGACGGGTAAGTATACAAAACTACAATTAATTGTATAATATACTGTTTCGAATGAAAAGAAATTAATACCACACACTTGACTGTTATACATATATATATGCACGTATGTGTGTGTGATACGTATATTTCGCGCGTCCGTTCCGAAACTTTGACGACAATGTATAAACGTGACACGGTGTACACGAATCGTTTCGTCGAACGATATGGTAAAAGCACGTTCGACGAGCGGTTTGAAAATGTGCGATAGGTGGTGCGCGTTTAGTAAACTCTCTCCGGCCAAGTAATCGTTATCCGTCACACGTGAGCGCGAGACGACAATACCGAACACAACGACGGATCGCGTTCGGGGCGTGATGAGCAATGCTCGTGACGTCCGGGGCTTTATGTGTATACCGCGACCGTGGTGCCTACGGTAGCCTACGACAACACGACCGCGACCCGAGATCAAACCGGATTTATTATCGTCATTATCATCGTTGGTTGTGTTTTTTTTTTTCACTTCTATACTATTATATATATTTCCGGACCAATTAAAACGACGTACTTGCCGCCGCCGCCGCACGCATTAGTATACGACGTCATTCGGCGGACCGTTGGCCGACGGTCAACATCCGTTTATCTGGAAACTCTCGTCTGTAGCAAGAGGGGGCCATGTGTGCGTAATGGGTATTTGGCTCGAGTTTAACGTCAAGATCCAACAACGGTGTCGGACGAGGGCGGACGACGGATCGTTAAAAATAATGCGCCGACCGTAAAAATAAAATAAATAAAACGCACATACATTATTATTTATTCCGTACGCGATACGATCGAAAACTGTTAAGATAATATGACCGATTGCGGGACCGATAAAAAACAACAACAAAAAATTCTTCGGACGAAAAAAAAACAAAAAACCGTTTGCACAACCACGCCCGGTCCACTAATCTGTTAAAATCGTCGACAAAACGCGCGCGCGTCCGAACGACGACAGTCGCGTTTTGTGTTCGACGAAAAACGAAACGTAACTGCGTTACAAGCGTACTTATTGACGTGTCTGTTATGTGTTACGGTTCACTGCGAATGAATATCTACCATCGAAAGTACGGGGGGGTCGAACAAATTCAATTCGTTTTAAAATTACAACGGACGCGTTAAACAACGCGAAATAAATTCGCGCGTGTTAAAGTGAAACTTCTCCCGGAGTCGTTCGACCGGCAGAGTATTGGGTTTGCATTGGAATAATATGAAATGGAAGTTACTAAATGTTCTCCATTCCGCTGGGTAAATAAATACGAGCCGACGGGGCGCGTTCGTCGACGAAACGCTTACTTGGTTTAACCGATCCCACGTCCGGCCAGCCTGCGCGTACGGTAGTAACGTAAATCGAGCAAAGAAAAGAACACGCGCACAAAAAAAAAATGGTCGACACGAATAGAGAACTTTCCTTTACATTATTTGGCCCGACGCGCGCGTGCAAACGACAAATGACGTGGTCGCGGCGGGTACGGTCGCACGGACGCCAGTGAAATCGGTGGAGACGGTTGCGCTTGCTCGCGGGCACGCCATTGGTCGCGACGGGAACAACATTACGCGCGTGCGCAACTAATCTCAAGAAAACCGGTGGGGACGGTCGAGCGGGGGTGTGCTCGCACGATATTGGCCGCAACCAATCTCGAGAAAAACCGTCGTGAAAATCTTTCTTGTCTTTTTTTTGTACCCTCTACAAAGAAGTTTCACTTCAATTATCATGATCGTACTCTTCTGGATCTCGTCGCCGTACGTTTTTCCAACCAAACGATAAATACTAGTGAAATTTTGACGCGGATACCGTGATTTTAATGTGTATGGAAAATGAAAAAAAATCCGGCCCTGCGTGTATGCGCGCCGGCGTTCGTGTGACTACGCGAAAACGGGTTAAACGCGGTTACGTAACACGGCGGCAGGTTGTCGTCCGACGGCGCGGGCAAACCGGAGCGCGTACGAAATAAATAATAACGCGCTAATAATTCCGTCGGGCGGGTACGGGTACGGGTACGGGGGGGGCGGTGTACGCCACGCGAGACGATACGAAGAAAGGCCGCGGGAAAACGTCTCCGCGCCGCAACAATACCGTGAACGGCGGCGTTATTTTATAGGAAAACGCGCGCGTCTTCTTAAAGTCGCTCGTTAAAAACCGTCCAATTACACACGCACATTGCTGCCGTCGTCTAATTAGACGCGAGAACACGGGGGCTCGCGTCTCGGACGCGGTAAACGATATACGCGGCCGGAGGAAGTGATTACAACACGGTGAACCCGAGAATTCAAACTCAAAACGATTATTTCGTTTCGTTCAATTACGTTTATAACGTATGCGCAACGTTTACGTTCGCGTTGTACAAAAAAAAAAAAAGTACGAAATCAAACGACGCGCAACGCGATACGGAAACCCGTGAGGTGGCCCTCGGATAATTCCGATTAGCCGCCGATCTCCATAATAACAACATCGATAATATACAAACGTCCGCGTAAACCCGAGGAGAGCGGTTTGAACTTAAAAATAGCAACTCGGTTTTCAAACGGAACCCCCCACTCGAGAGCAGACGACGGACAAATCCTCGTGACCCGTAAACCAAATTAATTAATTGAACAGACTTCAAAACTCGGTAAATAACGAATTCGACTCGAAACCGAGTCGTCTTCGCGTTTCAAAGAAAACCTCACCGCCCGCCCGCCACGGATCGTCGTGGTACCGCACAAAACGGTTTTACGATGACACGGACGAAAATGATCGCCAGCAATCGTCGTCTTACGGGGCGGGTGGGGACCGGGGGCGGGGGGGGGCGGTTAGCCGAATGGAATAAATCGCAAAAACGCGAGTCGCCGGGAACGGTAATAATTTTAAACGCGACTTCTACGAACCCAACCGATAAACCCGTCGCCGCGACAGAGAGAAAAGTGGGAGTGCGGGGAAACCCGAACGACTTTAAACCGCTAAACGCGTTCGGACCGGATTCGTTCCGAATATAAGTGGTCCCGTTGTTGTTTGTTTAGAACGAGAATCGAAAACGAGTGTTTACGACAAGTGTACGGGTCCGCGATTACGTATTTACGCGCGGGCGTAATGAAAACGGGCGCGGACGGCAGCAAGGTAGATATTATTGTCAAAACGAAAAAAAAACGTTATTGCCGTAGCTGTACAAATACACGCGCGCCACGTTCTCGAAATGTGCCCGAGAATAATATAACCGTTAACGACGAAAGAAAAAAAAACCGGACCTCCGAGGTGATCGAGACGAACAAACCAAACCAAAAAAAAAAACCACGGCCAATACGATAAAAATAATATGTTAATAACAAAAACTCGGTTTTCCGATACGATTAGTCGTCGGCGAAGAAAACGATCGTTATTAAATGCGCGCGCGCGTGCGCAAACGTAGTTAATTAACGTGCCGCGCGCGCCCGTTAACAATACACGTGCGTGCGCGCGCTTGTGATTGTTGAGCCGCCCGAACGCGCGTACGAGATGTATGCGAATAATATCGCGTCGTTAAATCGTCGTCGCCGGTGATTAACCGCGTGTGGCGTGACCAGCCGTCGGATCGCAATAGGTAAACGACGACGACGACGACGACGCGAACGTCATTCCGGCGGACGTTACGACCGCGTAACAATAACAACGGAGGAGAGAACGCGCGTACACGATATTTATCGGCGAAAACGGCGACGATTTTATCGAAACCCGTAAAACATACCCTCCCATTCCATTTGCCGCAAGCGCGGGGCCAGCAACCCAACCGCCGAACGTCGGCGGCGTTTACGATTACTACCGGCACTCTCGACTGTACGCGTTACAAAGGCGTGTACCCGACGGTGACGAAGAGGGTTCGGCGGAGTATAAAATACCCGGTCCGTCTACGACGACGACGACGGTTGTTCGAAATCCCGAGGCGAAATAACTATTTACACGACCCGCGGCGGCCGTACGTTGTCACGCGTTTCCGATTTCCACGGAGGACGATCGAAAAGCCGTGAGAAATACGATTCCTCGACTCGGTGGCTGGGTCTCGTCATAACGTCGTCGAGAATCGTTACCATACTATACTATATAAATAAATAGAAAAACACCCCGTCAAAACAGAAAAGCAACAAGTAACGGATCGAGCGATTAATAACAAACGTTTTATTAACGGATAACGAAAACGAGGGAACGACGGTTGGGGGTGGTTCGCCTTTACGACATACACGTAATGACAGAGTACATCGCACGTAACGCTCCGCCGTGTGTTGGTAATGGTTCCCGGGAGCGTATTCCGTTACGCGCGGATCGCCGAACGATTGAATTGCGCACATGACCGAGACGAAGTCGTCAAACGGCCGGCGCGGCGTGTTTGTTCGCGACCCCCGGAAACGGATTTGCGGACGAGAACCCGCGCCGCGTTCCCGATTCTGCGCGCCCGAGGTCGCTTTTTACGGGTCACGTCGCCGCGCGACGCCTTAAAGTCTCCCGTGGTCCGTGCCCGTGGCCGTTATTCGCGTGTGACCGCCGCCGCCGCCGTCATTGCATTACGATCGTGTCGTTTGAGAACGTGCTGACGCGGGCACCGGATGCGGAATGAACGGCGACAATCGTACGGGCGCGAACCCAATGGTCGTCGTCGGGCGCGTACAACGCATACGGCGGTGGATTGGGTACTCACTTACTGACGCCGGGTGGATCGGACGTGCGACCGATACGGTCTTCGACGGAGAGAGAACGTCCGGGGGGTATTGTTCTTTCGGTTCCGTCTACGGCATGACGCGACGACGCGGCGAGATCGGGCAACGGACGGATGGCGAAGACGGCGGAAAACGAACGGGTCCCCGGCGGAGATGTCTGGACGGTACGCGAAAAACGCGCGGACACGACGCGCAAACGACGGCGACGGGATTTTGTACACGGAACACGCGCGCGCGCAGCACTCGCGGACACGACAGAGACGAGAAAACCGACGACGACGGGCGCTCGCACACACGGCAAAACACGCGCGCACGCACACACACAAGCGCGCGCGTCGCGCGACGCGTACACAAAAACACGCACGCACGCACGCACGCACGCCCTACCCGTACGGAGGCAGAACTCCCCCCACCTACGTCGTCGTCGCCGCCGCCGCCGCCGCCGCCATGTGGACAGACCGACTATGACGTTTTTTTTTTTTCTCTCCGCGTGTAATATGTGCCGCCGCGGCGTCGTGTTTTTTCTCTCTCTCTCTCGGACTGGTGTATAATACGTGCACGCACCGTGTGCCATTGTGTGTGCGTGTGCGTGTGTGTGTTATGGTCGGAGAGGCAGATGTGCGCCACCATGAAAAGCCTGTTGTGTGTGTGTGTACGTTATACAGGAAGAACGGAATGCGTTTCGTGGTGTGCACAATAAACGGCGTATACAGAGTGCACAACGCGCGTTTATTATTATTATTATTATTATTCGTGAACGAAATGACTGTTCGCTAACGTGAGACACCGCCGCGACACTTCACGAAACGTTACCGGGGGTTTAAGTCCTCCGCGTACACGCATTTCCTCGATTCGTGTAACCCGCACGTATTAAGCAAGTAATGAACCGTCGCGTTTATTTCCATTAGTTCGTCACGAATCGCGTCCATCCGATCGATCGCTTATCGCATGATTTATAAACGATGTTTCGCAATAACAAACGATTCGGTCGACGACACGTGTTTAGTGATTTCCTTTTTATTTTTTCGCTTACTACAATTAAATTATTTCATACATATATATATATATATATCGATCGTTGAGATATTATAATATTTATACACGCACAGCCCACAGGTGTGCGCTCGACGTACACGGTGGTTTCGTCTAACGTTCATCACGCTTGGGTTTTCTCATCATCGTGTGAAAATATAATCCGTACGAAATTATAATGGTTATATTTCATTCAAAACACCAAACAATTGCGTATACGTGTCAGCACTTTTGTTTCAAAAAAAATAATAATAAAAAATACGTAATTTATTAAAAATGTATGTTAATATTCCCGTAATATAATTTATACGAACATTACATTAATCATTCAAATCATGCAATGTTTACGAAAATATTACCGAGTGTTCGCAAATGAACAGATACCTGTCTACTATTCGTGCCTACGTAAACAAAAAAAGGGCAACATATACATTAAAATAAAACTGTAATTTGTCCAAACCAAAATGTCTAAAAACGATCAAAATACAAAAGTCTACGTAACGACGATCAAGTTATTCAAATAGAATTACTGTTACGGAGAGTATGAAACGTTATTTGCGCATCTTCGTGGTAAAATATTTTAAATTGTATAAGAACACACTTCTTTTCCAAAGAATTATAATATTATACACACGATAATACGCGAAAAAACATGGTTCGCGCGATGTTCGAGGACTTCAGGAGTTCGATCACACCGCGATTAAAATTAAAAAACAAAACCAACTACCGTCGAACATCCGCATACGAATTAAAATTGTCTTATCCGCATATCCCAAATAAATGCAAGGTTTTTTTTAAAAACTGTTACCATTTCTTTATAGTCTAACTTACAGTTCAACGCCTGGAAAACTAAACCGATGGTAAATTAAGCAGTTCAAAATTAGCACAAAACATTAGAAACGAAATACACAGTTAACAAAAAGAGAAACCGAGAAATATAACTAAATACGAATGAATTGCTTGGAAAGCACTAAAACCTTTTCGAAGATGTAATTTTTAACACCGCTAATCTGAATATTCGATATGGTTTATAAAACAATAATTTACGAATATACTTTTTATTTCATTGCACAAACGCAAAAACGGCACATTTTTATGATACAATAAATTATATCAAAACGTATTGTAAATTACACTACATTTCGTCGTGCTAATCGAAAATTCGATCGGGAAAATCAATATCGCGTGTTTCGTCATCGTGTCATCTCGTGCGAAATTAAAAACGAGATTTATTCATTTTGCAAATATTGATTGTCATGATTTAACTCGTATTTGCCGGTAACCTTGATACGAAAACAACCGTCATAATAAATCATGGCAATACATTAGTCGAATATTATAGCACCATATCCTGTCTAAATTAGAGAGAATGTAAGAGAAAAACATTTTAAAACGACACTGCAACGAACCATAATAAGTATATTCGAATACAAACACGAATGTAACGATTACATACTATTATATAGACGAGTATATATATATATATTTTGAATAGAAATAATGAAAAGTATAATAAAAATTAATGTGATATAATTTAAACTATTATTGAAATGAATAGAAATCACAGTTAGAACTTTAAAAGTGTTTTTACCTTAATGCCCGGTACAGTTCAACAATATATATTGTGTCAGAAAAACGTCATTTCATCGTCAAACAATAATAAATCAGAAAATGTTTATAATGCGAAATGTTATAACATTGCATTATGTATACGCATGTGTTACGCATTTAATAGTATTTGTTGTGCGTTTCATTCAAAAACGTCCGGGACTATGAATTGAAACAAAATAATATAAATCGATAAAAAAAAAAAGATTATAAAATTTTAATTAAACGTGTAAATCATATGTACATGTGTTGACCCCGTCGATATCCGATGTTGATTTAAAGAAACTAGTTCGCGTTTATAATTTTCGGTAATAAATTCAATGAAAAATGTACAACCTCTTAGACGTTAAAAATGTGACACGGTCGTTTATGACATCCCAAAAATTGTTCAACTATATAACATATGTATCAGTTTGTACATATATATATACATATACGTATCAAGAGAAACAGAGATAAAAACCGTAAACAAAATAACCGAATTAAACGATTAAATTAATCAAAACTGGTATGAAACGTTGCTCGATTTTTGTATTTGTATATAATATAAAAAACAAAAACACAAACACAAACGGTCCTGTATCGAAATGATTTTTTATCCCGTATGTATGGTCTAAAAATTGTAGTGACGTATATAGGTACGGGAGGATTTAACTACGCGAAGCTGGCTTATCGAATGCCCATTAAAGTGAACGAAATGAACCGAGGAATTACGCGACTGCGTTCCCTCCGTAGCGTTTTGATTTTCGGATTTAACAGCCACTAATTGATGCTGGTCGACGGGATTTATATCAAGTGAAAGCAAAAAAATCCCCGCTCACCACCCATCCCTCCAGAATAATGGATGTGTTTTAATTTTCGTTTTTATTATCTTTCGAATTTGGCACGACTACAGAGTGCACAGCCGATATATCAGTGATAGATTATTATCGGGGAAAATATTTAACTATCGAAAATTTACACCTAATTAACTTGTAACGTTTCACAAATATTACACAAATACGTCTAATGATTTAGATTAAAAAAATATTTGCAACACACGTTGATTTTTGTTTTTTCATTTTTACATTTAACCGGATTTAATGCTGCAGACACATCATCATGTGGATAATTATATAGTGATAGTAAGGCTTTTGTTTTAGATGGGTTTATTTCACTGTGAACCGAACTACATCAGTTCTTTATGCCTCTTGTATACACAATCCTGTTCACTTCAGAACACCCGAATCACTTCAAAACCCTTTGTTTCAAGTTTCTCATATCGTTTCGACCAAAACTATTCTTATCATTTTCTCGTCATAATTGGATAGTTTTAATCATATTGTTCTTGTTCAAAACAAATTTACTATTACATGAAATACTATAATTAAATGTATGTTGTATAACACACTTATCTTATGTATGTATATGTTATACACTTACGTGTTTACGAAAATCAAATAAATTACATTTATATAATCGTCTATTAAAAAATCAAAATTAAACATTTATTATTTATTAGCCAATAAATACTTATTAAAATTAATATAGTATAAGCGTTTCATAACAATTTTAAAATTGATAGTATATTTGTGACATTAAGTATATATCATAATAGAAATGACATATCTAGAGTCAAAATTCTAGCCTCTATCGGTCCATTTTTATGATAAGTTCTACGAATATATTTTCAATTTATTTATGATTACTTCTTCGTCGCCTTTTCTCCAACTATATGAGGTCGGTCGAAATAACTCTAATGATCACTAAATTATTCACGTATAAATAATTAAAAACGAATTGTTTTTGTATAAATAAAAATGTGCTAATATAAACTAAAAAGGTGGATACTACTAACAAGTATTTTTCATTAATGCTATATATGAACTATATAGATAATAACGTCCCAACCACTCAAATTAAAACATCAACTATATAGTTGCGGTAGGGTTAAGTTAAGGTATATATAACAGTTTCTTCATACACCGTGTATACATTATAAAATACGAAATACATGTAATTGGCATTTGCATATATTAAATCCGTTTCTAAAACATTATTTATACGTGTAAATAAAATGTTATACCAGGAACTGAACTGACCGAGTTTCATATTAACGCCTAACGTCAAAAACATGTACGATTTAAATTGAAAATGGGCTATTTACTCTATATAAACTCGCCAGTCACAATGACGTAAAGGTAAAAAAAAATATGTGTGTGTATATATATATATATATATCATTATACATGAAAGGTACTATAGTCGCTTTATAAATTGTTCACGTTATTTTTAATTATTGCTTTTAAATAATATCCCGTATAATTTTTATAAAGCTAATTAGCTTTACAAAAATCTAAAACAACTATAAATTAAATAACTATCGAAAGAGCCGTATACATTTATAAAGATTAGTAACAATAATACATATATAAACAAATAAACTTTAATATAATTAACTCCAACCAAATTAAACCTTTGTTTAATAATTAGCATTAATGAATAATTATAATGAATAACCGGTAAAAGTACCAAAAATATTTCAAATTTAAAATATCAAATAATTTATGTATGTTACATTATACAATTTGAAATACTAAGTTTAGGACATTTTACTTTGATCCGGAAACGTTTTTTTTTCAATTTATTAGAAAAATACCTAATAATAATTAATAATTTTACAAATTAACATATACAATGTAAAATACATATTACTATTATAACTTTATAATTGATTGAATGAAATAACGTATGACGTAATATTTATAAAAAAAAGACAATAGAATAATAACTATATTTATTTAAACTACAATATATGATGTAAAATTGTATATATCAAATAAAATACAGTAATAATTATTTACGCTTGTATTGAAATATATTATTAAAAAAATTATTATGAAACCACAATGATAATATTATGGAATGTTAAAACAATGTATCGAACATTCCCCACTGCTCGTATATAAAATATTCATGTGAATACCAATATGGATTTGTTATTCGTAAAATAAATTATTTAAAAAAATCAGATATTTATATGTTTCGTTTTATATTTTTCGTATTTCGAATAATATCAGTATAAGTTCCGTATACTCTAGAACATCAAAACTTATAATATGTACTTATATATGTATATGGGTATACGACATATCGCACTTTTAAATAATTTAACAGAGTCATTGTAGGACCATATACTATAATAAGTCTAAAGTTTATTTTATTTTTAATATCAACCAACTTTCTGCGTATATGTAAACGTTCAAACGGTTTTAGAGTTTTCTATTATATTTCAGGTAATTATATCTCGCAATACGGGTAATTAAAAATTTACAGAATAAGAAAGGCAACCAACCATACCATACTTAAACATTATAAATACTGGATTTCGAGTACTATTTATTTGTCGTTTTTGTCATTGCATTGTACGTAACTCTAAAAAGTCATTTTCTATTCAACGGTTATCGCTGAATTTGTTTACAAATTATGAACAATACATATTGTTAAACATGGATAAATGCATATTGTTCTTAGAATATGTAAGTTAAATTTACAAAATTACTTGGATTTAAACCGAATTTACACTACAATCGTCAAGTATATTTGCAATAGGTACACATAGTAAATTTTAATAATACAAAAAAACATTACTTCATTTACTAAGCTTCATACAAACATACAATTAATATGATTCTTTCGTCAAATTGAATAATGCCATATACTCGTATATTTCATAACTCAACAACTTTAAAAATACTATAATACAAATAATGAGATCTATGTAAAAAGAAAAATATCTATTCGATTGACTATAGAAAGATTTATATTACTTTACTTAAGATGGAACTGCATAGTAATATATTTTTCTCTAAATATTATTTTTTAGCTTTTAAAAAATAATATTTACATATTATTATTAATTATAAACGATGTTTCGTCAATTATCGTATTTGAAATGTATATGCTAAAATGTACAATATACATAATTATATGTATATATATTAATAAGAATTAATACAACTATTACTTATTTAACTAAACAAAATAATTAATCTAACAGGTTTGTATAGATTTGTATACATTTACAGTTCAACAAGATTTTAATTGCAATTTAAGAAGATAGATACAATAAAGTAAATTTTGATATGCTTTTAAATTTACTTTACATGTTGAGTTACACTATAAACCTTTTATACCCGCAATGGAATTAAAATTAGAACAAAAATAATCCTAAATTAATGTAAAAGCATCAATTGAACCCTCATAGAATTATTATTAAATTCGTCTGTATTATTTTATCAAAAACTATTTCAATTAAAGCCATTACGCCAAATGAATAATCGTAATTTTATAATAGAGTTGATGTTTGAAAACTAATGCATTTTAAGAATAGAATATATATATATGTGTGTAGGTGTGTGTGTGTGTGTGTGTGTGAGTGAGCGTGCAGTGTGTAATGTATTAAGTATATTGTATATATAAAGTATACATAATGAAAACATTTTACGTTAATATTTTATATATATACAATTATTCTTTGGAAATATATTTTTCTTTCCTAGAAATTTAATACACATAAAAAATATTGTAGTGTATTGTAAAAATTCGTATTTAAAAATACTTGATTTATTAGGATATAAAAAAACAATTAAGAATGTAAAATTTATTGCTTAAAGACATTAATATATGTTACTTAATACATATACGTATATTTTTATTTTTATATACAGATTTTATTACTTAAAATGTATAAAATCATGAAATTAAAATATAAAGTTAGTTCTAACATATACCAACTTAAAAATGTAAAAAATAGACCGTAAAACATATATATTTAAACTGTTCGAATTCCTAAAATAATAGTCTGCCTTTGTGGTTCATCCAAAATAGTTACAAATAAAAATTTATATTTTCCTAATTTTAACCAATAGAAAACATACTAAAATCATAACAAAATTATGTTATGATTATCATTATTATCATTATTATCTATGTTATATATATCGACTTATATTTAAATACCGAAATTCATATGTGCTGTTCATAATACTATAATGCATATAGTGATTATAAATTGACTAATGTTAATATTGTGATATATTTCAAACACATAACATAACTATTATTTACAGAGATTACTACCATAACATTAATTATTGTTAGATCATATTATTTGTTACTTGATGTTTTGATTTGCATCTGTATTAACTATTAAGTAAATAATCGGATTTGTCTACAAAGCTCAGCTTAAAATTTAAGAACAAATCAATATCTGATCTAAATTTTAAATTTCGAAAGTACATTTTTAATTTAAACAAGCCAAGCACACTTGATCAATTAATGTCAATAGAATTCAATTATCGGCGTATTAATTTTGTTTTTACTAATATAAATAAAATAAATATTTTTAACTTCGATATTTCCCGGCATTAATTTTAGTCTGAAGGTCACATTTAAAATTTTTTTAATTATTTTGAAAATGTACGATTTAAAAAATACCGAAAAAATTTAAAAATTTTCATATTATCTGCATCAGATCAATTCAATTAAAATTACTTTTATATCACATAACATATTAAAAAGTAAATAAGAAACTAATTGAATAAATGAATGTCGAGTGTTTAATTAAAATTAAATTTTACTTTGAAAAAAGAAAATAGTGAAATTATTTATTTTATTTATCAAACATGCAAACGTGGAATTATAAAACATTACCGGAGTTATTTTGAAATTTAGAGATATACAACCATAGCATTTTTAAATTTAAATTATTAAAGTTCACTCTGAATTTTGAACAGAAATCGGATCCTTTATTACAACAATATTTCGACTACGAGTCACAAAAGTATTATAATACGTTAAAGTGTATGTATTGGATCAAATAATATTCTATTTCTTTGGAGCCATTAAATGATTAATAAATAATTGGTAATTACAGCAGATAGGTAGCAATATTAATTAAAAATAACACGAGAAAGTCAAACGTCAACCGATTACAATGTCAATTAGAAGAATTTCGTTCAATGAATAAGCAAAACGTACATATTACAAAACAAATAGAATAATTAAAATGTACAAATTATTATCAACTCAAACAAGTTTAAAAACGTGATTATTGGTAAGGATAAAATGCAGTATACATTCGAATGGCGATGTTTCTCCGGGTGGTCGTAAATAATTTTGGTAATTTCATAGGACGTACGGATTAACGCCATAAACTAGAAGCTCAATCGGTCTATTTATACGTGGGAAATAATTCCATTTACATAATAATTAACGAGAACTGTACGGGCTGTCGTTTTTCGGTCAATCAACAAGAAGATCCATCTGCGTAACACGATCGCGACGGGGATCGTGGCGGCGAGCGCTGCGGCTTTTCACCGTTTGGGGTACCAAAACACGATGCACGACAACGCATTTTGGGTTTAATCAGTGGAACGGAATCCGCGACCTGCCACGACCACGCCAGTAAATACGGATACATGTGAATGTGTATGTATATACGTATATATACGTATACAAGGAAATCGCTTTTGTACTGCAAGGAAGTGCAAGCGGTATGGCAATCCTGTTAGGGGGAAAGGTGACGAGAAAGAGAAGAAATATATACAGAGTGAGAGAGAGAGAGAGAGAGAGAGAACGGGATTGTGTTCGCGTATATATATAAGGCGAGTTCAATTTCACTAGATATTTACAGCGTATACACGTATAATATATTATATTGTATATATAAACTTAATATGGCTGTTTCGAAATAATCGAGGATATTACCTGGACCTGGTGAACATTAACATGTGTACGCTTTTCTCTTTCTCTCTCTCTCTCTCTTCATTTCTCTCTCGAAACGTGCGAATACCTGGCGCGAACCGTGTAATAATATGTGAGGCGTGTACTAGTATAGTAGAGTTCCTTTAACATATATATATACATATACTCGGCAACAAAATATCGGTCCGCACATCTCTTCGCCCAAAAGTCAATATAGATATAGGCAATAAAAACCGTTGGGTCGAAAACAAATTGGTTTTCTGTCATAATATATCGATAGGCGCAGTAACAAATTTTCAAATTAAATTCTAATTATCAATTCATCATATTATATAATCAATTACACGTGCGCACTGCGTAATCGTATGTACTCGTATATGACCAAATGTACGACGATCGTAAATATCTTTCCAAAACCATTCAATTATACTTTATAAACCAAACTTCACAATTGCCGGCGGAGATTTAACCGTGTAAATACGGATCGAAGAATTTATTTGTATATAAAAAATATAAACGTTGCGTTGACCAACTGTTCCGCGTATATTCGCGTTATACACGAAAAACAAATATTAAGAAGAATTAAATTAAACGCGAAAATACGTTCTGATATACTAATAAAGTGAATAAAACAGAGCACTGGTAAGATCAACTGGCTTCAGTTGTGGTCTGAGTCGCGGTCAGTCAGTATCGTGCCCACGGGGACATTCCAAACGAACAGGGCTGAAACGTCCGGGCCAACACATTTTTTGGACACCGACTCGACATTAAATGATATTCCATAGGTAAATTATTATTGTTTAATCTTTTTCTTCACTACGTCTAAAACGAAGAATTAAAGGCTTAAATATCTATTTTCAAGATTCATATTTTATTATATTATGACTCTTGGAACTACGATTCCGGTAAACCCTTTATAACCGGAATAGAGGAGGGGACAGTATATTAAAACAGACTAATAATACATAGCATTACAATTTAATGACAGCAATTTAAACCTTTGATTAAGTTGAATTACTACAATATCACACTACGCTAAGTACGAATATTTCTAATTATATCTATAAATTATGTTTAATTACTTGGGAAAAAAACGATTTATCTTTATAATAGAAGTTGCGATAATAGATACATTGCAACATATTATTTAAATGATCTATACTTTACATATTACTGTAAAGAGATATCAGATAAAATTTTATTAATCAATAATACTCGTATATACACGTTATTATTATTACACTCATTTTATCATAAATATAATATGAAGTATAAATTCTGGGAAATTAAACTTCTTTAACAAAAAATAATCGACATTCTTTAAAACAATAACATTTTTAAAATGTATAATTAACAACATTAAAATATATACTGTATAATTTTAAATTGTCTACAAGAACATAATCTGTGAGACTGAATAAATTAAATTGGAGATTATTATTATTATGAAATGCCGCTAATACATGTCCATTATCCAATCTCATAAAAATTATATGACTGTGATTCGTATTTTTATTGGATATTTTAATGTACTCTTTTATCAATTTAATAAAAACCCAAATCTGAAATCATCTATTTTAAATTATTATAATTTACATTTAACATAAAACTATTGAAACTTTGAATATTGTGAAAAACACGTATATACTATAAATACAAACATAATATTCTAATAGTTTTTATTTTTTTATATTTTTATTACATTCGTAAAGTTAACACACATACATTTTTATAGAACTTTTTATAATATATAATAAAATTAATTAATTAAAGATTTTAAATTTAAATTATTCATATTCTCAAATTGAAACATAAAAATTAATACATTATTTATTTCATTATTTTTAAACATAATGAAAAAAATCTGAGGTGTGTTATTATAATTTTTGCGGTTTGTTTATTTATTTGTAATTGTAATAAAAAAAAATATTACAATAACTTTTAGATTTTTAAAAAAAAAAAACTATTGTAAACAGTTGTAAATATGTATTGTTTAACATATTCTACGAATGTAGAATTGTTTTTGTTTTTGTAAAACTGTATTTTGTTAATGACAAAGATAAAAGATTAAGAATAATCATTACTTCAAATATTTTGTTTTTTAATCAGGTCTTTGAAAGTATAGTATAAATCATAATTTTTTTTCCTGAGCATTTTGTAAATATTATTAACGATTTAAACTGTCAGTTACATTAATTTAATTTTAATTGTTTGTAAAACTTTAAAGGGAACATTTGTAGTGTATAATTTTCACTGAAAACATTTATACGACTGACATTAATCATTATTTTAGAGTAGTATGTTATACATAATTTAAAAACGTATAATTTTATTTATTCTTTTAGTTTAGAAAATGAGAACAGAAAAATATATATGCTATATGTTATATGATATATAGTAATTATTAATGATAAGCATAACTGCACTTTTGCTAAACTCAACAATATCTTGAAACTAAAGACCATACCTCACAAAATTTTATTCACGATGTTTTCTAAAACCTAATGAACTTTGGAATGAAATTATAAAGCTCGCGAGTATTTATCATGCCAAAGAACAAACACTGAAAAACAGGGGATTGTAATATAATACATTTTTAGTTTGATACTTATCTCAGTCGTTAAAAATAATTTTTTAAAACAATGCATTTATACTGTTAGACGCGCGTTCGAGATTTTCGTGCCAAAAATGTTTTATTTAAAAGCTACAATTTAACGTTAAAACCAATCAAAGCTAGCCGAGAATACTCGGTATATTGTTGTTAGAATAAGCAAAATCCATTCTTTTTTTTTTTGTTATTAATACACATAGACAATATATGATTAAATATTTAAATGACGATAAAGAACACGTTTTTGATGAACATTAAAATTTCCGCTTACGGAACGGAAAGTTTTTGATGTTTCGGAAAAATTATGTTATTAAAAAACCCCATCACCGAGCCAATCGAACGGAATACTAAATGCGCGTTTCAGGTGTAGTAAACACTCCACCCTCGACCGACGTAATATATTTTTCTCCTCTTATCCGTTTACAATATTTTGTCGATCCCAACAGACGTTTTTTTTTTTTTTTTTAAAAGGTGGACGGAGAGGTTTATGTAAAACCGGTGCACACTGCAAGGATCCCCGAGGGAGAAACCGCCACCGACTATCCCAACCTTTGCCTACCCCTCTCCCCACCGGACAACCCTCTTCGGATATATTGCCAGTGTCTAATGGACTCGGCGGCGGCGGCGGCGGCGGCGAAGAAACTCCTGGCAGTCGGATATTTTAATAATTCATAAACCGCTAATGTCCAAGAGAACCCAGCTGAACGCATTACCTCTCCATCATAGCGCAACCTACCGCCCCACCGCGAACAGCGTTTCATAGGAAACGGTTATTTTTCGCATACGAAATACAAACATTTGTAATACTCGAGTACGATAATCCTCGCGCCCGGCATAGTGTGTTGCGGGGCCGTGTACCAGAGCTCGACGTTTTCCGAATCCGCCGAATGGGGGGAAAAAAGGCTCTTCACGACGCTAAATCCTGTTTTCGGATATCCCTCACACGTAAATCCCTCTTGACAGAGGTCTTCTCTGACGGTCAACGTGTCGACATTTCCTCTTACTACAATACATAATAATAATAATCATAATCCATGTTTGTAAATCGATTATGATTTACGATTATTTTGTTGTTTGTTTTTCGTGTGAGATCTTCCAAATTTGTAATTTAACACGATTCTTAATGTGTTCTTATTTTACGTCGCAAACACAAATCACGTGTATAATATATAATAAAGGTTTACATACGGCGAGTGAGAGGATAGCAGAAAAATAATTTTTAAATAGAAATAGATATTTAATCCCATTTAAAGAGCAAAGTCGATACTTATAGGTTTGTCAAAAAAAACAAATTTAACTAAATGTTTATTAAATCTCATCGTGCGTCTAATTATGTACAAGGACTATACAATTAAAACAAAATTAAACATTTATTTGTAATTCCCGAAATAAAAAATAAATAAATAACTTTTTTCTCGACCTTTGAAAACACTTCTATTTATATACACATAGCTAGATTTTTGTATTTACGAAATCAATGGTGCTCAATCATCTAAAAGAGGGAAAAACATATATATATATGTATAAATACAACATAATTATTTGGAAAAAACGACTTTCAGAAGAATAAAAAACATTTAGTTAATAAATTGTATGTTTAAATTATTTTCATTAATATCAAATGTTTTTAAAAAACATTTAATGGATACATTTGGTGTATAAAATATATGTATGAATGATTCAAAACAAAAATAAAAAATTGATTACTGAATAACAAATTCTAAAAATAGTATTCGAAATTACCATTTATCATATTCAGTGTTTAACCTATTTAGCGCATCTTTATTGGCAATGAAATGTAAATTAAACATTTTTTTTTTATTTCTGTATAAATACGATTACACAGATAATAAACGATTTATAAGCACATAGATACGAAACATTTAACTATAAATAAATGAATAGTTACTATATTAATGTTTAAAAAAAAAAATTGTAAAAAAAATCGGTCGATCTCCCTTATATTTAATATTTAATATCAGCAGCGCGGCGAAACACGTTTAACTAAATAATATATGTTATTTTCCTATTTTATTCATTTAAATAAAACAAAAATGTAACAATATATGTACACTATGTACGTACGTCATAAAACGTAATTTGATTACTTAACACTGTAAACTAACTTATTTGTATGTACAAGCGAAAACACTAAAAATTTAACACATATACAACGTCGTAGTTGTAATGAAAAATAAGTCACGAGCCAAACGTTCCGGAAATATAATTATCGACCTGTCCAACTGACAAGAGTTTAATCACGTCACGGACACAGTGTGAAGGAAGACTAGAGGAGGAAAGAAGGGATCACTTCATGCGGTAAAGAGACTAATTTTGGAGCTTTAGCGCTCTTCATCACAACCTTTCAAGATTACGATGATAGAGTACAGTAATGAAATACCAAAAATGACACACACACACACACTCACCTATACACACACACACACACACACCACCACACACACACACACACACACACACACACAACACACACACACACACACACACACACACACACACACAGACTTGTTATTGTACAAAAGAAGATTCATACTTGTCATAAATATATAAAGAATGTATAAATATATATTTGTCTTTCTTCAGCTTTCATTATCAAAAAATAAGTATTGAAAACACGTAACCCTTTAATATTAGATATGACAAAATACAGTTATAATAATATTATTTTTATATTAATAGCATATCAAATTACTCCGAGACGTTCAATGTATGAAAAAAAGAGAGGAAGACCCTTCGATATATTTTTAAATTTATGATATAAAAAATACTTGAAATGTTTTTTTCAAAACATATTTAAGATTTATTGTAAAACAATTACAATTTGTTTTAGGTGCTTATTGATATGAATAGTAAACATAAAAACGTAACACGTTTACAAAACATAAAGCTGTATAATATGATACAAAAAAATATTTATGTAATATTACTTATTACTCATTAATTATAATTTTAAAAAAGAGAGCGGAAATAACATTATATTAAACCCAGTAATACAAGTACCTTACAGCATACATCTCCTAAACACGTATAAATTATATTTATTAAATCAAAAGAATATGCGTTGTGTATTTTTCTCAAATATTCTCATCTAGTTTATGTAACCTAAGTATATATTACATATAAACTAAGATTGTTAAAAAATGTCGCGAAAAAATATTACATATTACAATCACTCAAACTTAAATTGTAGCAAATATTTTGTTATTATAACATTTAAAAACTTACAATGAACATTGTCATATGATTGTTAATTGTTTTATGGAAGAATAAGAAATATTTACTATTTTAGTAAATATATTTTATCTAAAAGTTGTAATTACAAAATATTTATAAACCATATAACTATGACGTTGAAATTACATAATATAATAATTGTTCAACAAACGATAAATAATATTAATAATTAATACTCACAAGTTTTTTTAGTTTTATAGAAATCAAAACTAAATTTAAATTTAAAATTTAATTCATTATGTTATAAACTTTTGAAATTTTTCAAAAAACCGAACAAAATAGCTTCACTAAAAATATTATAATTATAGAAGAATATGAAAATAAATACTAAAACCTCAAATATTATAATCGTTTTTCTAATTTCAAACACATCGAATTACAATTGTTAATAATTATTTATATATTTCTCCAAATAACGAATCCAACGACACGATTAAAATTAATATTAAATAACAATACAGCGTTTATACGTTTGAAATAACTGAGAAAGCGATGAGACGAAGAAGACTTAATTCAATAATCACGACTAGCGCTGTTTTCACTCAAGTGTACGGCGGCATAGGCGGTATGTTTTAGTTACGCCGAGTTACACGTCATGCTACGTCAACACTATCCGTTAGAGATAACAACAACAAAAATAACGGATGAAAATACAAATCGCTGTGAAACCCGGAATCGGCGTATATTCTTACCAAATAATTATATCGTTCAAAACAACAACAACCGATTTCTACTTTACTTCTATGTTTATTGGCCTTCCCCGCTTTAGAGGCATACCTGACTGACGTTTGATCCGAAGCTCGAGGAAAGAGTAAAGTTTCCCCGAGGGTGATCGACCGCTGGAAAACTTGGCCGCAGAAATCGAGGGGGGGGAGGCCTAAAGTTAATTATGCATGCCGGGTAAATGGAAATGCCCTGTTGATAGTTGGCATGTATACGTGCGTCTGTACGCGTTCCCCGTAGCCAAACGAGGGTAGATAATAAGACCGAGAGAGAAAAATAAACCCAAAGAGGGGCATCGAAAGAGTATACGGCGTTTACGTGTATACATACATATAACAGACGACGGTGGAGTATGTGTGTGATCGATTGTGGCCCGATTTAACATTCCACACTCGGACTACTATTTAAAGCCTAAAGTTTAGTTACATCAAAAATTTAGACTTCAACGAGGAAAGAATAAAATAGGAAACGCGACGGGTTGATATAAAAAGTTTATGGATTTTTCACACTAAATAAATATAATTTACATACATTTTGTAAAAAATAGAAACTAATTATGACTCATTTGTATTATCATATAAACACTATTAAAATTTAAAATAATAATCATAAATTTAAACGTATATAAATATTTAAAATATATGTGTAGAATAAATTATTTACTTAAACAACACAAAAAAATATGATTTAGTAGTTCATGAATAGGAAAATTTAGTTTTTAATTGTTACTGTCAACATTTCATTATTTAAAATAAAGTTATATAAATAGCATTAAATGACTCCTCATTAATTCACGAAATTATTAAAAAATATTCATTCGTTAACCTATAATAATTTATGTTATACATTTAAAAAATATTAAAATGGTTTTGAATCAAATTTGAAATCAATATGATAGTATATAGTTGCATATATATTGCAGCTCACTCAATCAAGAACTTAATAAATGAACATGTCGCGTAAACTAATAAAAATTGTTTTGAAAATAATATGGTTATTTCGAAACAAATATAATAGCTAAAATATGGCCTAACAGCAACAAATAATTAACATTCTAACCTACGAAATATTTGTTTTTAATCGCGTCAGTATATATAGAAATACGACAATCTATTGTATATTTAAAAATATTCATAAGATCTTCGTAGAATTTATCAAAATAAATCATCATTTCAAAGTTACTACGAACAATTGAAATTATAAAATAACAATTAAATTTCAGTTGATTTAATGGCTTGTTGAGAACACCACACTGGACAGAATTCTGATATTCAACGATCATTAACGTTCAATACGTCTTTTTACCAGAATATATTATGAAGTATACATTTTAGAAATGAGATTGTACAATTCGTGCAGGCACGATATAGTATGTGTGTGTTGTACATTGAAATAGAGTATTATGTTAACGAGCGAAATTGTGATGCGCGGACGTGTATAAGTGTAACCGAACTACGGTAGTTGTTGCACGGTACCCAATGAAACGCCCCCTTTTGACCACATATTGTTCCCCGTATTCGACGCATTTTACGACAATACGCTAAATTAGGGCCGCGCGAACAAAAGACAAAATGACCAATGTATGTTATTATAATAGGTTTTTAAAAAAAAAAAAAAAAAAAAATGTTCCCATATAATACGTTACTGATTTCGCTATAGTAAAGCTCTCAGCTGTTAACGTTAAAACGTGATGCCGTTGTACCTTTTTCAAATTTAAATACATACAGTGCATGAACGAATAAGCACATCAATTGGGAAGCTTCCAAGCCGAAATTCTAAAGTACTAAATTCACAGCCAAAAAGTAGAAACCGTTTTCCCAGTAGGATTTCGTAAACTTTAATTACACCAGAATTACCAGTCAATGTCCATTATTAATGATTTCCACATACAGGATATTCGCTAATAAAACCGTATAATCAAGAGGAAATATTTCTAAACCACAATATATATATATATTCATACTATATGTATACTGTACACACGAAACCTGACGTTAGTATTAACAACTATGTTCACACTCTGCGTATATAAAATCAACTTTATATAACTATTAATCTATTATATAGACCAAGTGATTCTTTTACCTTCCAACAAAGTAAAATAACCAGTCTCGTAGCAAAGTACGAGTAGGTAAACACCTTGGAAGGAAGAGAAGGATTAAGTTTCCCCATACAATTATTTTATTATACACGAGACGGATATTTTATAAATCACAGCATTTCGTCAGTTTTCATCGCCCTCCATAACCTTCCTTGTGACCACAAGATACTGGGAAATTAACAGAAATGGAATTTATATGAGAAACATTTACTTCGCAAACGTCATGGGTCTATTTTACCAGACGAGAAAAGGGAATGCGGCAGTAGCGTGGGGTGAGGGTTTTTGTCCTTCTTAAGACTCCTTAATCCTAATGGGTTTCGTAAATGAAAACGGAGTGGTTTCCTCGTCGGTAGAGTCGTTATGAAGGGGAATGAATGAAAAAAAAGGTTATGGCGATAAATTAATGCCATTCGTAAAAAAATATACACGAAAAGTTTACACACAACAAAAACCTCAAGAGTACAGTTATCAAAAGAATAAACTCGAAAACTTTACATTTAATTCGACATTCAAATAGATTTTATGAGAAAATCACACACTTATTGCTAAATATTCCAATTAAAACATATTTCGACGATCGACCGTTATCGTTTTCCCAACATAATTCATTTATTTCATTACTTTCCAATCTAAAAACATCCTTTTGCATATTAATTATACAAGACATAAATCCTTCGTAAGCTCTACATTTCAAAATTAATTTGACCCGTGTCCTTTGAATCTAAAATTATGTTTTTGTCCCATCATCCGTCTCTGGAAATAAACTTACTTTATGAATGTTTAAGCTTTTGGTCAAATTCTGCAGACCACACAAATCCCGACGTGGAAAATAACCGATATATATACATTTAGATTTTAGACAATACTGTTGATACACGTGCATGTATATAGTATACCAACGGTGTACGCGAAGCGTGACTAATAATATTGAACTCTGTCGTTTTGCAGATATTTTAATGTGATTTAATTAAGATTGTACGACCGGAACTTCTTCTGATCCGGTACTTTGCGCATCCAAAAAGTTTTTACCACCTTATAGCGCCCACCCTTGCGACTACTCACAACCTATCTGTCTGTAAACAAACTTAAAATCCTATACGAAATGATAGCGATATCATTGACAATAAGATATAAGAAACTTTTCGATTTAACGAACTCATGTATTCCAATTTAAACCAAAATAATATTTATATATATATATGTCACTCAGGTATTTTTGAAAGTTATTTTAAAACAAAGTGAATCTTATCACTTGACGTTCAACTATCGAAAATTAGTAAAGCACAAATCATTTTCTGATATTTCAGTAATTGTAATAACATCCCCATTATTTGAATATAACATTTAACAAAAATGTCTTCTAACGCTCCTAAATTATTATATACAGCTGGTTCGTACATACAACATTAAAGTGTAAATGGTATGTATTTAATTAGTATATTATTAATAATACTTTAAAATAATATATTTGACCACATTTTTATACTCGTACACATTTTAAAATGTCGTTAATTAAAAAAAAAAATTAAAGTAAATCAAACAATGTTTCAAAAAAAAATCAAATCAATTGTAATTCAAATATTTGTATAGAATCGTCTTTATAACAAAAAATAATATAAAGTAACAAATTGTAGATAATAGTTTTCAAACTTTGAACTTATTAACACAATACCCATTATCTAATACTATTAAGTAATTAAAACATCTTGAATCATCAATTACAAAATAATATCAATAAATACCAGCTCTCAATGTTTAAAATTAAAATCATGTAAAATTAAAATTAATCGATTTTCGTTAAATACGCCATCCGTTAATGTTCAATCATTTTGGTTTAATTAAATTCGTTATAGTTTATAAATAAAATAATGACGAATAAAAAATAAATTATGATTATTAATAATAAACATCGACAAACGTCATAAAAATTCTAATTCGTAAGTCGAATATGATGCCAACCTAATAGAACGTTGAAACACTGTTTAATCGACATCAAATCATTAAAATTACCCATTAATCCCAATCCGTTAACCGTCAACACCCTTAATTTAACTCATTAATAACGCCTAACCAATAATGATACCTCTTGTTTGCTGCAACTTTACTGCCCATTAATTAAATACTACGTCTCGTAGCATCGTAAAAAACCAATTTATCATCTAGGTGGTGATACATCACACATATTTGAATTTTCCTAAATTGTATTATAATAATATTTGTAACATTTATTTAGTAACCGGTAATCTTATAATATAGTATAAAGTCTTAAATCCTAAATTTCATTAGTAATTGTAACGTACTTAAAAAATGAACTAAAGTTAAATAAAATATAAAACTATACAAACTTTTAAATACTCAAAAAAAAAAAATTAGTTTTTACATGAAATAAACTCAATTTGTCATTTAACTAAAATACAATTCAACCGTATCTTCTTGAAACCCAAAAAATAGCGTTTTCTGTAAACATTTATGTCATCTATTAAAAAAAAATATCTAAAGGAAACGTATTAAAAAGAAATGTCAAGAGATTAACTTTCATAAACATGAAAACATAAATTGAATCACGTCTCTACGTTATATATATTTATTAAAGTTGTACGAATGACGTCATGTCTCTTATTTAAATAATTGAAATAAGGGAAAAAAGGTAACAAAACAAGTATTTCATTGATGATAAAAGCATGCAATTTTTGTAAGCAACATACCTTAAATGTAAACTACTTATTACATCATTTAAGACAGGGGTCTCCAACCATTTTTTACGGCGGGCCAAATCTGAGATAAGCTTTGGCATCGCGGGCCAAATTTTTACCAATACCTCTAATACCTAAGTAATGATATTGAAGTATAGATAAGATTTAATTTTAATTATTAAGAACAACAACTAACGAAAAACCATTTATTTTATTATTATAATTTTATTATTTTTCTTTTAGTAGAAAATACTATTGATAAATAAATAATATTGTCAAAATATCAGTAAACTTGGCGGGCTAGTTTAAAAAGCTGATGGGCCGGAACCGGTTTGCGAGCCGTAGGTTGATGATCCCTAATTTAAGACAATACAGAGAAAATAGTTGTCAATATATTTTTAATAACTCCAAAATAAATAATAAATATTTTAAAAATTACTAATTAAAAAAAAAACTGCTTAGATGAGAACTCCTCGATGAACCTTAACTTATGTCTAAAACCTTCTCCTTGATATTAAATTTAATTAGATCAGATCAGATTAAAATAATTTTTTTGATTTCTGGTCAGTAAATATATAAGCTTTTTTTGATATCTGTACCTAATCTAACCTAAATATACAACCAGTTGTGATAGAAGAATAAATAATTAACAAAATTAAGCAGAGAATTAAAAACGAATAGATATTTATATTACTATAAAAATATATCAAAAGAACTATACACATTGTTTTAACTTCAAAATTTCAGCTATTTTGTCAAAATTCGAATAAAAAATTACTTACACTACATTGCCATACAATAAAAAGATACAAAACTTTATTTAATATCATGAAGATATACATTCTGTATTTATTTTAGAATTCTTAATGCACTACAAGAATTATGATCAATTCCGTATATTAGTTTATACAACAGGTAAGGAAAATACGTACTAATGAAAATATATTTCCTAAGCCAGTTTTTATACTCCGCTCTAAAGCATAAGGTCAACTATGAATATTAAATCCCAAATGATATTAATACGAGAATTATACTCCATAATTCTATCATCTATTTTACATTTATTTAATACTAAATATTTTAAACAAAATTACTATAAAGTTACTTACAAAATGCGCAGTCTGCAATTAATTTTTCGAATAGCCTGGAACACAACATAGAAAGGAAAAAATATAAATATTTATATCATGATTAATAATGTAAACAAATTGTACACCAACTACCTATCTAAAACGTATAAACTGATAACCAAACAAATTATAATACGTAATGTAATATTATAGTAATATAATATATACCGTATACGTACTTAAGACCTAGATTGTCTTGATTATTATTATCTATAGTAAATCGGTAACGACATCTTTTTTTTCACAATGTATACGAAAGTTCGTAGTATTCCATAGCACTCGTATTATATGCTGACGACTAAATGGTTAAATTGATTAATTTTTTTTTATATTTTAATAACTAACGATATTTTATTTTTTGTTTACACTTTTCGCATAAACATAATGCATACAATATAATAATTATATTATATTTATTGTGGTAATAAAAACCCAAATATTTAAAACATGTTTATAGATATAATATAATAATATTAATTATAAAATAATTTTGTAGATATGTTCTAAATTTTTCTTTGAAAACTATAGCGAGTTTTGAATACGATCAAATAGTTAAATCTTTGTGCAGGAAAATAAATTGTCTTCGATTTCGTTACACGTTTTGGTTTAACGTGCCACTAACCCCCACGACAACCTTCATAATCCTGGAACCAAGATTCCCACAGGAACAAGCCGGATTATCGCGCAAATTGGTTGGACCATCTAAAATACAGATCCTTGTGAAGGATTTACATTAAGCCATGACGACGAACGGGTGTTGCTTCTCTATGTTCATGTATGTTTGTATGACTTTACAAAGGGTTGAACACATGTACATATATGATCTTATTTTCGTTTAATCATAAATTAACTGGAATAGAAAAATACGAATACAAACAGTAACCAACTATAACGATAATGATATTATATATGCGTGTTTGTGTGTATATCAACAAAATTATATATTTACTGTATTATTTGTAAGTAACTCAAACAAATATTGAATTTATAACATTTAAAAATGTATAATAGTTATTTTTAACCAACTGTGGTTCTATAATGGTTATACCTAACTTAGCCTATAGTCTACATGAAACATTGTGGAGGACATACAGAAAAAATAACATTAGTTTTGTCATTTAAAGTATCTACTAAATCGAAAACTAAAAAAAAAAAAAATTAATACGTATTTAATTCGATACTGTTGTATTTTTAATAATAATAATAATAATTTCGTTTTAATAAGTATTAACTTTTTATTTTTTAACAATAGTTATTATTATATTATTTTAAAATTTTTTTAATTAAATCAATCGCTTTAAATGCGTACTAAGGGACTGGGAAACAATGCCAGAGGCACAAATCTATGGGGCGTCAGTTTTCTAAAACTTTTGATTAAATAAAACTTTTTTGTAAAATCCAATTGATTATGATATGAAATTATTTTGATAAAACGTCAATGTTTTTTTTTCAAACCGACATTTTTATAAACATGACTGGACAACACTGAACAAAAAACTAATAAAAAAAAACATTTTTAATAGAATTATATTTTGATTAAAATAAAATCATATTGAGTTATGATTAGAATACTTATATTCGTTTTCGATAATAAATATTACAAAATACAACATAAATTATTTGTAAATAATATGGATTGATTGTTCTAGACCAGAAACCCGAGGTCCGTGGGCCTGTCATAGGTAGTCCACGGCCTTAAAGATTTTTTATTTTTTCCATTGTTTTTGTGTATTTTCGTATACTTGTTTATCGACAAAAAAAAGGTCTTCCTAGTTTTCCTAAAATTAAAGATGGACCGCGACCTATCAAAATTTCTTTAAGTGGTCAATGGTGATAAAAAGATAGGGAAACACTATTCTTAACATAAATAGAATAATATTGACATCTATACATTTCGACATAAACTCGTTAAACGGTCATTTCATATTTCTAACTACAAAATATCTAGGATGATATACGTCGATGTACCTGTATGTGATAAATAAAAATCAATAGAAGGAATTAACATTTTTCAAAAAACTATTTCCAAACCACCAAAAGGAAAAAAAAATGCGAATGTAAAATTACAAAAGATGATTTTTTTTATAAATAATATATTTGTTGTAGATGGAAAGTTAATTTAAACAAAGTTTTAATGTTTTGTAAAATACATAGAATGTATCAACCTTCTCCACAGTATAATTAAAAATGATTGTGGAAACAAAAATCACGATTCCATTAGATATTATCGTATCAATCATTAAAATAAATAATTACCATATTATCACGAAAACAGTAAAATATTTATTATATATTACGTTTAAAACACACGAATCAAATAACATTGTTAGTTAAATGTTTAAGTATTAAACTAACTGAAAGTAGAGTAAGTTGTTTTAGTTGTGATCAAGAACATAAATTAATAACCAAAACCAAATTAGATTGCATATACAAATCGCCGTAATGATATTACTATATTTAAATTGTGTAATACACTGTTAACATGTAAATGTTAAATGTCTTTCCTTTGTTACGGATACTTACCATATTAATAAAATACAAATAATGAAAATCAATCAATACATATTAACACCTGTTTATTTTCATATTAAAGGGTCGACATAAACAACGTTCGTTCATTATTTCGTATTATTATTACGGACAATAACACAAAATCGTGTGTAGCATTAATCGACGACAACATACAAACATATTTGTTGGAGTGCATACTGTGCGACGAGACATACGACAATTGTCAATTATCATACTGTTTGTTCTATTGTTTGGAAACTTAAATATTAAAAACAATATTTTTGGTGACGAAAGTGACGCACATGGCGTACGTAAAAAAACATTATGTGGTCGAGTGGTCATTACAAATTAGATTTAGCAGAACTATTCAAAACATCACCGAATTCAACGAATAAAAACAACGTACCTGAATACAATAGTCGATTGATGCTACGCCATTTGAAACCCATACGGTCTTTTTATTAATCGACGGGAAACATTTTCATTACGAGGCTCTGATAATTCAGCAACGAATTAATGACAAGATAATAGATTGAATTCCAGGTGAACACAACGATAAATTTGAATCGACTGAAACTATAATTAAATGCACCACAATAAATCGATCGGAATTAACCATCCACAAACTAATCAAACTGGTTACGATAATACTAGCAGTACAAATTATAACAACTAATTCTGAAAATTTGAAAAATCTGGATAATCCGTTGAAAATGTTAACTTTTAAAGTTTGTATACAAATAAGTTCCTTATACGAAGAAATTGATGTACAAATTATTATAATTAATTTATGTACATCTGAAATGTATAAAATTGATTTGTATAAAAAAAAACAAAAACTCGTACTTTATACGGACTTTAGTCAATGAGTAATTTGATTCGGTCCAGATCTTACATAGGGTCCCTAAATCATTTTCGATGAAAATATCCCTTGACGGATACGTCTACTAATTCCAATTAATATAATATTTTGCACGTTTTACTTTAATCAACACGAATAATAATGATCGAAAATACGTTTTAAATAACAAATTGTTAAATAAAGTTTCGAAAAATCGATAATGTGTGCAAGTAAAAATAAGTTTATACAAAATAATAATAATAATAATGATGACTGTACAAACGCTGTAAAGTTTCAAGATTTTTATTTGTTTTCGGGCAGAATAATTTGTTGGCGTTTTTACTTCCCTAACAGAACACAACTGTACAGCTCCAAGAGTATAGTTTGATTTTTTTTTTTCCATTTCACCAAAACAATGAATAATTTTTAACCAAAACCGAGCGTGAGGCGTATCTACAGTTTTGATGAAAAGAAAACAATATCCCCATCCCCTCCCTCGTCCCCAAGAAACAGCACACTCGGTTACAGTTTAAATATTTAACCGTTGCCAAAGGCCTGCCAGTGGTAACAATACATAACGGCGAACGGAGAGAGTGAGCAAATTAATAAACAGCTATGCACCGAACATTACGTTCTACACCATGGGAATTCCCAAAAGATGGCGGCAGAAAAGCAGAAACGTATTGCATAAATAATCGAAATACATATTAACCCAAGTCCGGATTGAATGTTGTTTTCCAATTTTCTAGATTATTATTATGAATTATATACACGTGCATCCGATGGATTGTTTAACAATGGATTCGAAGAAATTCCAAATACGCGGCAAACCGTACGTGAAAAATGTTTTGATTTCTTAATGTACCGGTTCGCTACAATTTTCGAGAGAATATTGAAATAATAAAACAGAAAACAGAAAATAACACGTTTTCTAAAAATAATTTTTACGTTTGTCATAAGTGTGTATAAATGTAAAAGTACGAACAAACACAAATATTATTAAGTGGGCAGGTAGAAATGGGGTACAATAACGTTGAACGTTTTAATAAACTTTATACGTTTCGGTGTAATCGTATTATATTACTTAAATATAATTACATTCAAACAGTTATAACTTAGAACCCATAAAAACAACATAACGTAACACATATAATATATGTATACAAATGTTTTGTTATTTGAATATAGACTCGATGAAATCGGAAAACAAATTCGAATGTACAAGCCGATGATATATATTTACTCCAAACAATCATGAAAACTATAAGCTGCAGATAACATTAGTAGATAATTTTTATTAGTTTCAACGTTTTTCTTGTAACTTTTATTTTAAAATATCGTAACTCGAAATGACGTCTAATATGTGTGCTGTCACATAAATAAGGTACAAAAATGTACTGAATAATGAAAAACGAATTTATTGCTTTAAAATTTTAATAGATAAATTAGACATATTTTCTATTTTTCCACATAGCCACCGTTCAGATGTATGCATTTTTCCCAACGATAGAGTAACTTTAAAACACTATCTCGGAAATACGCAGCATATCGAAGTACTCAGTGAATGCATTCATGATCTCCGCTTCATTTTACAAATAAGTTCCACCCATATGTTACAATACTACCCACTTGTATTTTTCCAGCCAACCCTTGGTTTTTCCCACTGAATAATGGAGTTGTATTGTCATTCATCAATTTCATACTTCCTGAGTGTAATCGCCCTCTCTTCTTGAATCGAATTTTTTTTTTTCAATTTGTCTAATGTTTCAATGTAACGAAAAAAAAACTTTGGAGGAACTATTTTTTAAAATGAGGAGATAGTCATGAACGCAATTACCAAATTTTTCAATAGAAAATATGCTACGGATTTGCGAGATGGCATTTCAAGTTACTTCATCGTTGGGAAAAAAGTATACATTTGAATGGTGAATACGTGAAAAAATTGAAAAATATGTCTAATTTATTGTGTTCAAATTTCAAGGAAAAATTCATTTTTCATTATTTAGTACATTTCTGTACCTTATTTATGGAAAACCATCCTAATATCATCGGCCTGCGCGCGCACTCGTCACACTCGCATACATAACCGATACCCAATACCCACACGGCCATACGATAAACTCGAATAAAACCTAAACCGTAACTGATAATGTTATAAAACGAAATGGTGGACAAACGGGATACGGCGTATCCGTACTACACATTTTCATTATTTTTGTATATGTGTGTGCGTATACTACACTCGCGGGTCACAGAAACGCGTCGATCGTCATCATATGATATACACACATATATTATAGTGTGGACGACGTTAAACCGACGGAATTTAAAAGTTTTACCTATACAGTAAACCTTATAATAAAATTTCGAACAACAATATTCGTTCGTTTTTTATGTCTGTAAACATTACCGAACAACATATATTACAAAATGTTTACACGCGGTATAAATGATAACAAGACGGATTCGAATATATCGTAAATATTTCACGAACCCAGTTCGTCTATTTTTCCAGTATACTTGACTTTGTACCATAACCGTAGACACTAGATAGTATTTATGACTAATCAGCTTCTTCGTACCATACATTTTAATAAAACATAAAATTTATGATTAACACATGTTTAAAAATAATGTAACAAAAACAATTTTAAATGTACTAAAACCTTATTACACCTAACCAACATAACGCGCGGTTTTGAATAGGTCCCTACGGGTTTTCATATAATATATTAATAATAATAATAATAATAATAATAATAATAATAATAATGACATAAAACACATATATGTGCTAAAATTAATCATATTAAATTATACCGTGACAATTATTTTCAAAATATATGATTCAGTATATATAAAATAAAATAAAATAATCAATAACTTTTACGAATCACAAATTTAAAATTTAAAAAAAGACAAATGCACTGAGAAATTAAAACAACAAACAGTAAAATATGTTTCAAAATAAAATTTAGTATATTAATAATACAAAGGACGGTAAAAACAAATACGTTTTTGTTATTTCATTTCAGTATACTATATTTAATGTTTTCAGGTTCCTATTAAAATTGTGATTCAGCCCATTACAAAGCAATCGGTTTTATTAAATTTTTAGAGCTATCGCCAAAATCATTAAAAAATATCACATGACGTTTTATTTGAATATATTTAATATTTTAATAAGGCAAACAATTGTCGAATATATGGATGAAAACCATAGTCATTTTTCTCTAATTATGTAATATTCTTACAGAATATAACCTAAAATATTGTATTCTCATAATTATGTAAATAGTTATAATCAAAATGTGTTACTTTTAGTATTCATGTGATACAGACGCAAAACAGTGAATTGTTATCTCTGTTTGCTCATTATAATGTGCAACGTCGAAATCTTAAATTGCACATAACATATATATTTAGTATAGACATATAGTTTTTTTTTTTTTTTTTTTTTATTTAAAAGGAAATTTTGCAAAAATTACATTTAACTTCAACGATTACAATATTATTAAACTTAGGTTAAATGTTAGTTTTGTTTAAATAGAAAACAATATACGATATTAATCATCAATTTTAAGAATAATAAAAAGCTACACTCAATTATAGGATTATTTTTTAAAAAAATAATTATGGATTAATTTGTCCAATATTTGTGTAATAATAGTAAATATGTACCATATTTTTTGGACTGTTCGTGATAAATTAAAAAAACATTCTAAAAATTAACTTAAAATAACAAGCCAAATATCAATAAATATTTCTAGAAAACAAAACGAACATAATCACATTTCGTATATATAAAGTACAAACTAACCCAATAACTGCACTATAAAATACATACCGAATTTATCCTTACAATTAGAATTTTGACGTTGACAGAGCCCACCAATAAACCCCATTATTTTAATTCCGAGAATTATCCTAAATCCAACATATACATTTCATAACTACATACGCACAGAGTGAGTATCATTCCGTCCGAATCGAAATTCATCCCCCGATTTATTATGGCTGGTTAACATTTATTACCAGGATTAAATGTATTTGAACAAACATCGTTTCCACAGTTGATTCCAGTGCTTTTAGAAAATACATAGTAAACAGAACATTGAACAAATATACATAAAATTGCGTTTTGAAATATCAAACATACAATGAACAATAAATCTTCAAAGACATTATAATATAAAGAATAATGTATGAAAAAACCAAAGAATAGTCCTATATCAATTATACATAAATTGATATTTTGAAATTAAAAAAAAAATAAAATATATATATATATAACTGAAATTAATCTACCATAAATTGTGTTTTTTAAAACTCATTAATATGTCTATATACAAAAATTAAATATATTATTCCAAATAATAAAGATTAAACGGAACGCGATATACCTCGGATATATATGGTCGATTAAAATAACTGTCTCAAGAAATTGCATTTGAAACTAGTCCAATTTGAAACTCTAGCAGCATTTGTCTATGCTCTTATATGTGTAAATGAATGATTGCTACAATATATAATGAACAGCGAAATGCCATTAAATCGTAAGTAATAACTAATAATACTATAGAGGGGAGGGGTTGGATAAATTTTTGACGTTTTCTCTCGTATACTATGGAATTGATGAACCGATAAAATTATGGAGGGTCGATCAAATTCGATGATAACGGCTAACATTATTTAGTACAGGTTATCCGCTGCATAAATAATAAACACAATTTCAATCAATTTTAAAAGTCGTAAAGTAAAAATATATATATATGTATACAATTAGTATAAAACTATAAAAAAATTTGATACAAAATGTATTTATATACACTATAACAAATCAACCTAATTACCCCTAACATAACCGCTCAATCAACCTATCAAAAATAAGTGTATACTATATATACACTTTGAAAAATATATTAAACTTTGTAATAATTAAGAATGATTTTTGCTAGAAGTTCTTATACCACAAAATTAATGTTATTTAATGAGTACTGAGTTATTGTATGAATGTTTATGAAATGATATTTAGTAAAAACAACTTACTAGGTACCAAAACAATCATCATTATGTAATAAGTTAACTAAACATATCTTGTAAAAAAAAAGTTTATTTTACGAATGGTTTTTTTTAAATTTCAACTCACGTAGTAACAATAATAAATTATCGTGTCCACTGAAAACGCCATTACTAAAATTCGATCAGATAGCAATAGGTCATTGTAAAATATATGTAGAATTTATTTTCTTACGTCTCTCGACTGGTGGAAAACGTTTTCTTTAACATTACCACACGGTAAACCAACTCTGCTGAATATTTAACGAATAAAACGTAGCACACCAAAGGTCAAATAGTAAATAATTGACAAAATCCAAGACGTAGCCCTAGGTCCGTGAAGTCGCAATACTTCGTTTTATTGCACGTCCTAGTACGTGATCGAAATTGAAAAATCAAAATAAAATAAACAATTTTAGCAGAATTTTCTAGGAACAGTTTATTATTATTAGTGCTCGTCGTGTTCGTCTTTAATAAATGATGAATATAAAAACCTAAATTGTTTTTAAATGCTTTTATTTTTTATAACGCTACTGCAGAGTGTCTTCCCAATCGTACACTCTTTTAATCCAATTATTTAATTCCAATTATTTAAACTTCTATACTATATAAAATAATTGAATATATTAAAACTATATTTTTTTAATAAAAAAAACGTGTTTTTTCAGCAATATTATTAATATAATTTCAATCATTTATATATATATATCAAAACAAACTAAGTAAATATTTTTTTAAAGTATTTATTATGAAATATAATAGAAAAATAAACAAATAAAAAATCTTTTAAAAGTTTATAACTCATAAAAATATTTTTTTTTTAACAATAGAATTGCCAAGGTTGTGTTGATAGTGTGCATATATTTTCAGGGTAATCTTGCAAAAGCAGACACCGTTACGGTCTTTTTTAATTGTACCTATTATTTTCCAGGTTCACAACTACTATGAAGACCCACTGTTTTTTCAATTAACCACGAAAAAAGGGTTGAAATAACGTTAACGCAAAGAATAAAAAACTTACCAAATTGTAGTCATTAATAATAAAATAAAAGCTCTCAAATAACAATTTTAATAGCTTTAAATTCTATTTTGAACGCTAAATATAAACTGTTAAAGAATTATAATTTAAAAATACTATAATTCATAAACACATTTTCTCAAGTTTAAATAACATATATTCTGCTTATGAAAATATTAATGTGGGCTTCAAAAATACATCATTCATGGCAGATGTATTTTAGTTACTTTTTTTTTATTATTTAAACAAATAAAAATTATAAATAATAAAAAAGACTATATATCAATAAAATATGTGTGATATTTACTCATTTTAACATTTAATTTCAAAATACGTCAATTCTTTACTTTTCTAACTATTACATATCAGAAAATATCCAGTAGGAAGGAATAATAATACATATAAATTATAATAATAACTTTAAAGCACCATTTAATATCATAACAAAATGTTTCCATTTTTAGATTATAAACAGAGCAGGATAATAATATTAATGGTCTTACAATATTATTTCGTTTCAAATGTTTCAATGGCCTTTTTATAGATAAGAAAGTTGATACCGATAGTACTCTAAAAATGTGATTTTTGATCATTATTGAAAGTTTTAAAATTTTTTTTTTATAAAATGTATTACATGGTAAAATCATAATATTGTTTTAAATATAATTTCAAAAAGTTCGATTCTGTCAATTAGTGTACAATATAACCGCTTAAAATTTGAATTATTTTTAAAAATAATAAAATTAATTTATAATATTAGTTTATATTTTCGTCAAGTTTGATTAACGTCTTATAAACAGTTAAGAAGTACACTAAATATGACTGACCGTAATCAAAAATGGTTAATGTCATAAAACATAAAATAATAATCAAATATTGGCTTGCGCCGAGGCGAATGCTTCACTACAAGTGTCCAACAAAACTCGAAATAAGTATTTATCTATCATGTCCTACAATCTTATAATTATTTAACAGTAAAAAGTTTAATTATGATCTAAATATTTTTTAATAATATACAGTACTCTTACGTTATAGTACGGAATTTATTTTTTATATTAATTATTAGCTCAAGGACTACATTTACAAGATTGTATATATCTAATATCATTATGGATATATATCTAAGGTAATTATCAGTTCTTAAAATACATATACAATATTTTTTTGTAGTTGTATATTCATCTAAATGTCCTTAAATAACAATCATCAGAAAAAAATAAAGTAAATCCTGATGAGGTTTTTAATAATTAAAATTCGGTAAAGACGACAAAAGACCCGCGCACTTATTATAACACCCTAGGCGTATAATGAAAAAGTATTTAAAAAATAATAATAATAATAAAATGCTGGAACAATTATACGTTTACCCACTATTTCATCCCAGGGGTCATCACCTGCATCTTTTTATTTTTTCGCAATAGTTATTATTTTTAAAATACAACAAAAGCTTGGTAGAACAAAAGAAGTTTATTGTGTAACATGCACGCATAAATTATCCACTCAAAGACCATATATGTTAGTAGTACAAACTTTACTATAGTCTACTCGAATACACAGTAAAAATAAACTAACGGCATTCAACTACACCCAAATGTACAAATTTTATTTTGAAAAATTATAACATAACCATATCGGAATATTGAATACGTTTAAATTATTATAAAAGAAAATCCTCCCGAACGATTTTTCTAATATTTAAAACATAATTAGAATTATACTTGGTATATGATATGCTCCCAATATATTTTCTTTTTTTCAAAACATAACTGCAAATTTTATAACTTTATAAATTAGTTGTTACTTCAAAAATTATTAAAATAATATATCTCATTATGACATTTATGTAAAAATAAAATATTAAAATATATTATCAGAAAAATTGTACTTCTCTGGAATTACTATTATCTGAATCACAGTAAAATAATGAAATTTGAATTTGAGTCAACAGTTTTTCATTCTAAAGCTATTTCTCGCGCGTTAAAAAAAATAGTAAAGAAAAATACTATTACTTATACTATGAAAAAACTTTTATTTTTCTCTTTTATTATATTCAATACCATGAATAATTATTTATCATTTTAAATTGTGAAAATAAAATCAATAAAGATATTTAAAAAGTGTAGCATACGATAGTGGAGGTATTGTAACGATTAAATCAATCTTATATTTTGCATTTACTCAAAAACATTTTGTATTACAAATCAAAACATTTAACGACTCACATTTAAGATTAGTATACGTTATTTTTAGATTAAAATAGATAAGATAGTATTGTTTTTTCTACACAAAAATAATTCTATAACGTGCATTTGTATAAAAATATACACCACCTAATGTAATTTTTTCTTTTTTTTTAGATTTAAAAATCCCATATATAAATTTTGTATTTCTTTTAAAAATAACACTTTTGTGTTAAAAGAATGAAATTGATTTATATTTATTTGAAACATGTAAATCAGAAGTTATGAATAAAAAAATGAAATATTTCTCAGAACATTGCTTTCGTGTTTGGCCAGTTGAGGTGTACGCTTTCAAGAGATAAGTTCTAAGTTTTTTAATCTTGCTACGACCAGTTTTTACGACAGTCTCCGTGCTTTTAATAATGACACAGTTTTTTCTTTTATCCTTTTCTCCCCGTGTCTTAGGAAACTTCTTGTACGTAGAGCATAACTTATTGTAAAAGTACTTTTTCTCCTTACTTTTATTGTTTTCCTCTCCCTTCAAGTTCGCTGTTTATCATAATATCATCGTAAAACCTGGCGGAAATGTACGGTGACAGTTTTTTTCAATCTCTTATAAAACTTTCGAAACGCAAAGGTGTTATGGTAGTGACCAATGAGCCCTATTATACTAAATGTCTGTTATAGCAGAGTACACGGTATATTGTGCGGCGTTTGATTGTTTACGAGTGCAAAAAAATTCACTATTAATATTTTATTAAAAACTGTTCTTAAAAATAATAAAATGTAAATATTACCACTTAAAAAAGTTAATGTTATTTCAATTTCAAGTACCTACTATAATATTATTAAATAGTACGAGTTTATAACATGACATACAACCTATATAATTCATTTTTTAAATTTTTTTATAGAAAAGTCTTTCTAGGGAAGTTTTTAACTATCTATTCTAACAACCAAATTATTAAATCTATAAAGGACGATGGTCTTGAAACTATACACTAAATATATCACTTATAAATAAGTTATAACATATAATTAAATAGTAATATACGATAATATATATATATTTATATATAAAGCGTTATCGTGTCTAGATTAGTCGTAATATCTGTCCCCGTACTTTTTGAACAGACCTTGTACAATAATACTTACACGTTATTAAAAATGTCGAAGTCACTAATTCAAGAAAATTATACATTAACTCTTTATTAAAAACTATAATTTATAACATATGCTTTATACACAGTTGACTTGCCTTACAAAATACACTTCGAAATGATGATACCTCATAAGATTTCATTAAGAATAATCCCGATTTTTACTTTAAAACTAGTATTTAATACATTTCGATTATTAATAATTAGACTATAATATATATTTCATTTAAAAATATCCGTTATAAAATTATCCTTTCATTGTTGTTTTTTATTATTTTTCATAATAAGTCATAGCTAAATAAACTTTGTATGCGTTTTAACTTACAAAAACTTTCAATCAATACACAAAAGTGTACATTTTTGGTAAGAAAATTAATTAATTAAATTATACTACCTAATATTTTAATAAACGTTTGTTAACGTAAATAAATGCATAAAAATGATAATTAAAATAATTACTAAAAAATATACGAAAAGAAATATATATATATATATATGAAATACCAGTTTAATGAAATTATTTTCTACCAAAAGCCTCCAATAATGTCCATCGACCTCGATTATAGTTTAACCATTTACCGCTCCTACGCGGTGTATACGTACGTATTCCATAATATTTTTATTGGAATAGTCCCTAATAGCTGCACTACAATATTGATGAATTATTGATATTGAGGGTCCTGAATATGTATATGTATGCATGTATATAATTTACGTCAAATAAACAAAAACACGCAGTCCAACGTAATACGATTAATGCATGCCAGTCCATTATAAATGTTACAACAATAAAAAAAAAAATATTTGTCAAATTTAAATAATTCCGGTATGTTTTTTTTTTCATTTTTTTACCCCGTTTGTATTGTAACCCTAAATATTTTCGCTATGCAAAGTATTTCAACGCAGACGGTCAACACACGATTAAGTTTTACATAATATATAGTTTCTAAATGGTTCAATGATTTTTCACCATTTCCTGCCCTAAACAGATATTTGAGGAATAATTCGAGAATCTTTTAACATTCTAGTATTTTTTCAAATAAAAAATATATGGTGTATTATATATGAAGACAAAAACAAATATTCAAAAAATTTGATAATATAATTTTAAAATTGACATAGTATGTTATCAAACATTTGAATAAATATAATATTTTTAAACCAAAATGTAAAAACGATGGAAATTTGCGGTTGTTACACTAAGCTTTCTGAACGCAATCCAATTTATTATAATTAATTGATTAAACTGTACAAATCATAATGAATATGATGATAAAAACCACATAGGGTTAAAATTACGAGGGAAAATGTCATATCTATGATATATTTTTAAAACTTTGTACATTTGCGTAAAGAGCAGAACAAAAATAGTTATTGATTAAAACATAAAAAAATACTTTTAATTAACTCATAATTACACTTATTGTTAAATATCTAAAATGTTAATGAATAATTTATGACTGTATTATGTACAGATTAATATTATTTCAAACAAATTTCTATATGTTTTATATATATGTTAAAAATATTCGATGTTCTTAGTTCAAATTAAAACTAAGAATATTATTTAACTTTTTTCAGATCGGATTGATATTACTATGCGTTTTTTTAAATTACCGTCTATATTCACAAACATTAGTGTAAACTTTTACAACGAAAATAGAACTAGCCGTAAGTAAACACTCCGCATATAGCTGCTGCTTAAACATGCTTTTAAACATACATTTCTTAATTCAAATGGCAAATGGTAACTGCAAACAGATTCACCACAAGCACGAGTAAATATTTAACTGACAATATCCTAGTAGGTTGGGTCGTGGAAATACCTGGAGGACATTTTCGGTAAAAGTTAATCAAGTTGCCACGTGAAATTATTATAAACTTTATGTATACACAGGCAACCAAGTTATGCACCAAAATTGATTAAAACTTTCGTATATATTTTTGTTTCATACTAATTAATCGTATTCCGTCAGGCAAGCTGCGGATGTAAGTAAGGAGTGGAAGGGAAAAATAGGGTGGGAAATGACACTGCGGTCAGCAGCTTGTATAGGACATGAAGTGAGGGTAAATAATTATTAATTAGTACTTCCAACTCTGTCAAAGGTAGAAATATAAAATATACAAAGAAGAATATATATAAATCAATAATACCGAAGCGCGTGAAAACTAAAAAGTAGTTTCATTAGAAAACATTCAGAGCGCAATATTTAAAATAAGTGCTTTAAATTTATAATCAATAAACATACAGATAACAAAAAAAAAATAATAAAAATAATGCTAAACATTTAATAAAATCTTAAACAGCGAAAATATACTTTTTTTATAATGATATTTATTTCACTACTCTTTTGTGTAGGTATTATAATATATGATTCAAATATTATTTGCAATAAAATCGTAAAAGACTAAAAAAGATGAGTAAATAATTAAAAGACAAATACTCTTTTTAATTATTTTGGTTTAAGCACCATCGGATTCGTGCAGCCATGGTTAGTTAAGGCGATTAAATTAGAAGATGATTACCAGGGAGTTAAGCGAGGCAGACTTCTAAAAATGGAAAACTATACACAGACCCGATAAATCAAAATTTAAATATAAAATAAGTTTTGAACAAGCCGCTATTATAAGGTCAAGTGAACTGTGTTTAGACACATGTGCTAAAAAAACACATTGAGCGTAACAAATTTTTTTCTTCGCCTATATTAAATGCTTTTTAGTTTTTAAATACATTTGTTCTCTCATATTTTATAAATATAACCGCACAACATAGTAATATGGTTTATACAATATAAATTGTGATATATACGATTTACTAAAAACATAAAATACTTTTATTATTAAATTCAATTATTTACCCATAAACCTACTATAACAATAACAGTTATACAAATAATTAAGATAAACACTTTTAATTACTTAATAAAAATAACTGTTTTGATTCAATAAACCTATGGTCCTTAGACTGAAAACGTCGAAAATGTTTGAAATTTATAAGGCGAAAGATGCAGCGACAGAGGCGCCAAAACTTTTCCGGGGACGCACGTCTATTACCATAGTATATAAGGAAGATTAAACGTGGAAAGGATGGACAGGATGGTTGCCTAATTTAAATTTCAAATTAAAACTTTTTAGTCTCCCGGTCACGCATATAATCCGGTGCGTTGTGTAAGAAATTAAAGACCTCGAAGATCAGCAGTGACGTTGCTTCTATTTGTTCGTGACTTTAACCAATTTTAAATGTCACTCATGTCACTCATTATTTTTGAATTTTAGAATACTTGATCAAATATATTTCATAACTTTCACTACGTCAAAATTTCAACAAACTTTCATAAAACAATCAAGAATTTGTATAAACGAAATAAATTATGCCACGAAATTTATTTTATGATAAAAATATACATTTTAAATAACAAATATAAGAATAAAAAATTATTCTAAATAAATTAAAACCATTATCATAGTCTTTATTCATTAGATCTAGGTACGTACTATATACTATGCAATAGTATATGATAAAATAATATAATTTTTTTTTAAATAATCAAAATTGTACGTAGATACTATAATAGAAATTGTACATTTATTTTTAATTAATATCTATCATAATAATATGAATCTGTTAAATGAACATTAAACGTACATACCACTGATCAAACCCATTATTAAAACATATATTATTATAAGTTATTAGTTATTACCATCAATATAATGAAAGGGTTATATGTTTGTAGAACTAGCTTTTGTGAGGATTTAATCATAATATTGAACACTGTTTAAATACCACGTTTTGTGATTTGTAACTAACGGAAATCGGAAACCCATAGATACGAAGCTTATCTAAAACAGTTAGTGTACTATCTGATGACAAATATGCCCGCAGGGATACCATTTCGATATTTCCAACTCATTTGTAGACGAATATATCTAGACGGGTGAAATAACCAACACGTTTTAACTAACCCCTTGTTAGTGGAATTGATTTAGAGGAGTTATGTTATTAATGCTATACCAATATAGCAATATATTTACGTAACATACAATGAATAGTTCAAAAGTTTACTAATATACATATGTTAAACAAGCAAACAGTCATTTTTTGATCTTTTTGATTTATTCTATGTACACTTATAATCTAAATGAAAGACAATTTGATAATATGTAGTAATAATCATCGAATGAAACGTCGTATTAATATTATAATAGTTAAATTGAAAAAACAAAAACATGACGTATTTTTTATTTAACTATGAAAGTCTGATTATTTTACTACAATAATATTAACCTAAATGGTTTGTGTCCGCATAAAACATTTGTTTTTTAAAATAAATATATTGAATACGCTGATTTTAAATCATAGGTTTAGACCTAGTCATAACTAGGTAAGTATTAAAACATATTATAACATGAGGTTTTACTCTGTTGTTATTAGTTATTACCTATCACCCTAAAAATAACTAAATAAATAATAATTATTAATATTATTAATTTTATGTATTATTTTTAATGTTTTAACTGACAGAATAGTTTTTTTTAATTCCTATATAAATAACATATTTTTTTTAAATGTTTTGGTAATAATGATTTTTATGAGCTAAAATCATTAAAATATTTAATATATTAAATATGTTTGGTTAACTACCTATTCAAAAAAAAACATTAAACAACTCCATAGATACAAAACTACACAAAACAATGATTTATTGTTGCTTTCTAATATCTAATAATGATTAATTGATTATTCTTATATTTTAGCACTGAGATGAGTAAAGCGTAAAAATGTGTTCAATTCCCAGTATATTTTCACCATACACTTTTTAAATAATATTTCATTTTGAAGTTGTTTATTTGAATAGTTTACCAGTTTATAGTTATAAAATAGGGGTTTTAAAGATGTAATAATTGACTTTAAGCACAGAAACAAAAATATTGATAATAATATGGACAATATTCAATTTTATTTATAAATATTGCATAACCCACTCACAATTGCTTCACTTCACACAATTATTTGTAAATTTAATTTGATTAGACACAAAATATTTGTTTTCCTAATATAACTCACATCATATAATATATAATATAATTATAAATAATATGCATGACAATAGAATAGTTACACCATAAACCCACAACTTTTATCATCACAATGTGAACATAATTCAATAAACATTATTACTGTGATAAGTTGGAAAGTAGAGACAATAGTAAAGCACTTAAATTCCATGTAATAAATTCTAAAAATATGTGTAAGAAAATTATAAGTTATATATATATACAAATCTGGCCTATAACAGGGGATGTCCTTTCACTCGCACTATTTAACTTCACTGTTGAAAAAAGAAACAAGCGATGAACGAAAGATAGAAATAAGTAATGAACAAGTTATGTTAGCGTATGCAGATGACATTGTGATAATGGGTGAAACCGAACAGGAAGTCAGCAACGCAACATCGAAACTCATAAATGCAAGTAAAGGAATGGGACTGCATGTAAATAAAGGGAAAACTAAGTACATGATCCTATCAAGAAGTCCTCAAAATATAGATTATATAGTAGTAGATAATTATAAATTTGAAAAAGTCGATGAAATCAAATACTTATGTGTTAATATCAATAGCAAAAATGACATGCATATAGAAATAAATGAATGGATCAAGAGTGGAAATAGATGTTATTTCAGTATTATTAAATTTTTAAGATCTAAGTTGTTATCTAAAGAATCAAAAAAACTATTACACAATAGCTAAATTATCACGAACCATATAAACGGATGACCAAACTTTAAGCTGGACATACAAATACATGAAAAACGAAACAATAAAAATATAGACTACATACTGGTCTTTATCAGGAGAAACCATCTAAAATGGTTCAGGCATACATGGAGAGCAGATCAATCAGAATATTTCGATCAATTTAAATAACATTTGAATGGAAAATAAAATTAAAATTGTACTCACCGAAAGCTCTGAACAATGCACGGTCGATTCAAGAAGACAGCGGGCACACTGAACCAAACAAGCCAGCGGCCAAATGCGTTACTGACAGGTTCGCACGCAACGAAAAAACCTTTTGGGCTTCGACACGCTACAATAAAAAAATACACGCGACCACCTGTTACAAATAATAATAAAACTACAATTACAGGTAACGCGGTGATCTAAATCTAAAACAAGTGAACGACAACAACTTCTCGTCAACAAATCGGCGCGGCACAGTTAAAAACAGAATTTCTGCTCTTGATAATGTCAATAGATAAGTCGTGATAACACCGAACGACGTACGCGCGCGGATAGCGGCGGCGAGAATTACGCGGGAAAATACATTTGCTCGACATGAAATGAAAAATTGGCGCCAAAAGTCGTAACTGTGATAACATTGATATCGTGTAATTTACGATCACGACTAACAGCGACGGACATGGATCGGTCGTCTACATTACGAGCAAATCTTAACAGATCGACATTGTCTTCGAATTGTTTGTTTTGAATGGCCACGAAGTCATTCGCAAACCTATCGCGTAACAATGCTATGTAATTACAATGAAAATTTTCTGTAAAATCCGTGTTCGTTACAGTAAAAAGCCGACATTTCGGACATTCTTGTCTTGGATGTCTTCCGCAAGAACGTCTAACCACACAATACTGATGTTAGACATTGAAAAAAAAACTATTTCAATAAACAAAGAGAAACTATAGGTCAACAAACAAATAAAATTTAATCATGGTTAAACGCGCGCGAGTCCTCAGAATTGCCAAACGTATCGTCATAGTGTTATTCAAAGTTAACGATCGTACACTTTTGTTATTAGGTATTAAATTGACTGTTGTAATTTTTCCTCAACCACGCCGTTCAGATTTTAACGAACTGCCGAAATTGGAAAAACAACGAGTCTACAATAACTAGGGTACCTACTACGTGTACCGAATAATTGTTATTCACATAAACGCGTCTATTTTTAGTAATTTTTTTTTCGTTCATTGCACAGACGCGTTAGGTTAGTTAGGTTACGTTGTACTGCGAAAACGATGCGTATACCTAACCTAACCTCAATTCTTTCGATTGTCGTTCACGATTATACGCTACGGTAAAATGTCAACTTTAAAAACAATTCTATAGTAATAAACTTCCACTCGAATATTGTCAGGTGTAGGCAGAGCGAATTGAAAAAAGACAACGTTCGCCTTAAAACCAAAATGTAAACGTCGCGTGAATAGTGTTGGGATACTCTTCCGCGAGCTCGTTTAAGATCCACAAAAATGTTGGACATTCCCCTCCTCGGAAAGAAATGCTCAACGGGGTTAAAACCTCTCTCCGGGACTCGGAAACGAAAACGGATTAAAATGTTAAAATCCGCAGTATGATAACATGCAATTTCTATTATGCCACGGTAGACGGATTGCAAAGTGTGTGGTTTACAACGTTCTAAAAGTTATGTAAATTCCGTAGAAAAATGTTAAACAAATACAGAATGCAGAAAAACATATTGTCGAACGACTTTTTTGTTTGCATTCGACGAAACGCGTATAAAAACGATCTATACAATATAATTATGGTAATTCGCGCACACAATAGAAAACAATATTAAAACACACACACACATTCTATCTAAGCCTATTAAGAAAAATTATTAACGCATACGAGTCCGCGTTAAGTGAGACATTTTATGTCTTATGTGTGAAAATTTTTTTTTCAAATTCAAATTTAAATTTTTTCAAAACCGAAACAATGGTTGCCATGGAAACAAACCATAAGGGAGATTTAGGTTTTTTTTTCTGTAACGCTTTTTCGTGACAGTCCCCAGTGGGTATCTTAATTTAGGTAACGCTTTTCGTGGACACTTTTTCGTGACGGTTTTTTATTTTAATGTGCCAAAGTAAAAACATAAAATGTCAAAACGAGTGTGATAAAATTATTGAATTTACGTAATAATAAACAAAAGCAATAGCACCCAGGCTGTTGGTAAATTACAAAACGTTATGCCCGACATCCAATCGTTATAAGATCGTTTTCAATCAACTCGTAAAATGTGAGAACGCGTTTCATTATTATACGAGGCTTGGTTATTTACGCGTTTAGACGAAATTGAATTACAAAAAGAAAAATATATCGACTTTCATACGTTTCTTGTAACTTGCGTTATTTCAACGATGCATGCGTAACGTGAAATAACAACGTCGTCACTCCTATTCACGTTTGGCGATTTGCATATTTTCACAGTACCAATGCGTATCGACGGACACTCACCGGAAGAATAGTTTTCGCGTGCTTTTTGTACAAAACTAGAAATCCGTTTACTGATTTTAAAACGCTTGCGGAAGCAATACGCGTTTTGAACGAGAAAACCCGTAAAAATCGTATAATTACAGTTTTGCACTGCCTTCGCGAAACACGCGAAACACGCGACAAAACGTTAATCGACGTTTAATACGCGTTTGACGACAGCAGTTGTTTTTACCTAGCCGACGAACAATTCACGATTCCGCCGCCATAACGTACCGATTTACTTAAAACGACGCGTGTGTGCACCGAGCCCAAAGGAAACGCGATCGGAGTTGGACGGTAAATGTTCTTTCGGATATCCACGGGGGAGGAACTGACATCGCGGCCGGAGAAGAAATCGTCGAATGTGTTGAGAAGCGTGTTGGTAATTTGTTTTCAGTTCCATCGTAAACAAATCAAATAGGTTAGTGTCGTTTTAACACAAAACGATTAAAATTTTGAAAAACCGTTCGGATTACATTTTGTCTTTCTAAGTCGTTACCGCACGAGAAACTCGTGGAACACGAAGCGGACTACGAGACCGGTACGACGCTGACGGATATTTCGAAGGTAATGAAACGAACCAGGTAAATCGACCGTTGACCGGCCGGTAATAACCGGTTACAGGAAAGATGTGCAAACAACGTTATATCGGTATTCCGTGGTAACCGACTACCGGTTACCAGCTGGCGAGTTTAAACTATTGATACAATATTTGTGATTCGCGTTGATAACAAACTCCTGTCCGTGGACTTGCGAATTGCCATTGCCGTTTACCGCTCGCGAGTCCGTACCGTGGCGGTTCGGCGGACGTCGATGGTGTTCAGGCGTTACTGAACGGTTATTGTTTTCACGCGCACCATGAACATTTCTACTGAACTGGAATTAGGACTGAAACGTTTGTGCAATCCAGCGCTGATCAACGACATGTGTTTTCGGATATTACTGCAAAAGGCCGAGAACAGTCTAGGCACACTGTTGTTACACGACGATACTTCAGAACTAACAACGGACGACGGTAAGGAGTAATTTTTCGACCGATATTCGATTTTCAGTCCGACTGTAGTGTAGTTTTTGATTAAACATGTTATCGTACTTGACTCGTTCTAATGGTCCTTATTGTTGGATCGTTTTGTCACCGAATTGATATCCATTGTTAAATCCGACAATTTGGTGTGAAAACCTTCATAGAAATTACTGTTAATGCAGTTAAATCAGAATATTTTAACATTTTTAGCCCACCCTATTTATTCATGATGCATATTTGCTTTTATTTATTCGTCTGTTTTTACGTTATGGATAAAATTGAAACATTGTAAATCGAGTTATTATGCGTTTATGTTCAGACGTTATGTCTACATTCTACAGACATCAATTGCATTTTAAAATAATTATTTTAATAAAAATGTCTCTTAAATATTGTTTTTGGGCTATGCCTATACTTAGTATTTCATCGTATAAATGAATAATACTAATAGGAAATGATTTTGGTTAGAATTTATAAATATTGAATATGATCCCTCTTTAAATTATAACATTACTTATTTAAAACTAAAATAATTAATCAGGAAGTCAGTATAATTCGACTGTTTTATCAGTTCCAATGGATAACGTTTAATAAAACAATTCGTTAATTTCAAAGTATTAAAACTTTTACTATGCAACAATCAAATAAATTATATAACGTGTAAAAAACACACAGTTTTTATTAGTTAGTATACATATTTATTGTGCATAAAATGATTTAATTGTCTCCAATTAATATGGTTTACCATGAATCCTCATTCATTTTAGAGTCTACTATAACGTCTAAACAAGATATCGCTAAAGAAGCATATGCTTCATTGGTGGCCTTATACACAATCGCGAGCCAACATTCTTTGGATGGGGTGTCACTGAATCAATACATTGAAACAATAGTGTTGACCAATACTGAACGTTTACCAGACATAATAAAAATCTATGAATCTGTCAGTCCACGTCTTATGCAAGTCTGTGAAATGACCACTACCTCTTTGGCTAATGTGGTCGATGTCGAATGTCGTCTCGATTACTGCGTACAAGTGAGTTCTTGATGTTTTCTGTAGGTATTCAACAACAATTAAAATAATCAAAACTGTTCAAATTAAATCTATTACTTTCACTCTATTTCTCAAAATGTATTGTCGCATTACATACTTAGCAGGTTAAATATATATTATTTTTTGATTAATTAACAATTCAATGTCAGTCAATATTAAATTATATCTAATACTATATATATATATTAACTTGACAAACTAATGCGTTAAAAGACAATATTACTAATATTATAATAACAATAATCAATCAACAATAAAATTAATATATAATTGTATTTTTTTAGTCTAGTGTTTTCGATGACGTATCTGAATTCGTATACAAAGTGCGGCTGAAGACAATAGACAACAGCATAATAAAATACATCGATTTTGTTTGTAATATACAACAACTTCAAGAACTAGTATTTAAGTTAAAAGATGCAGTTCGGCATTTGGAAAAAATTGCTTCTTCTAGTTAAGATTTACAACATATCTTATCACATTCAATCAATACTATGTATTTGCTCATTCCTAATTATTAAATGTTACATTCTATTACAGTCTTACAGTGTACTTTAGTTATTAATTTTGGAAATGATTTAAATAATTTAAAAAGACAATTTGTAATTTCAACAAGAACAAATAAATACAAAAATAAAAATAGAGTATTTAACAACAAAAAATAATAATAATAACAAAACAAAATATTAAGAATGTATACATAAATTACTTCATTGATAACCATTGTAGCGTTTATTTTTTTGATTGACTTTGAAACACTGTAATCTTATAGAACTCGTTGAATTTTTCTAAAGCTATAAAAGTTAAAACAGTGTGCGGTCCTATTCGTGCGAAATATGGAATGACGCCTTTCCACAAATTGAAGAAACCTTCGTTCTTCACTACTTTGACCATTGCATTTATTGTACCAGTATATTCCGGTACTCCGTTAATTATTTTCATGCTTTGAATTCTATGGTAACAAAATTTAAAGATCATTAATTTTTCATTTACACTGCATTCTATTGTATTAACACATCTATCCATACCTAGTTTTGGCAATATCCACTGGCAATGATGCAACGGTTGTAATTGCGCCCGAGGTCATTGACGAGGCAAAATGCAGTATAATATTCTCTTCAAAATAACCTAAAATATAATGAAATACAATTAAATCATTTTAATTGCTTTAAATGAAAAGATCCATCCAATAATCTACTAAATTTAATGATTAAAAATCAGTATTGTTGCTAATGAAATTAAAAATAAATGTTTATCAGTAACTACATTTTTTCAAGCATGTTTCCAATAACCTAATCTACTGATATGTCATAAAAACTATTTTCTCCAAAACAAGAAATTTAACCGAATACAATACTATTCAATTCTGTACATAATAACATACATTTTTATAATACAGACTTAGTACATGTTACTTAGTAAAAAACCAGCCATTTAAAAACAATTTAAATAAGACTCAAGGATAAGTTTCATAACAAACATGACTCTGAAAATATGAAAATAATATCAATAATATTGTATGAGAACCAGGAAGTATAAAACTAGTTTAATTAAAGATTTATAATGTACACATACATCATGTGTTATATTTTATTAAGTAAATAATAATAAAACAATTTTATAAATTATAATTATTTAAAAATATTTATACTTAAATAATTTTTTTAATTTGCAATTTTAAAATAATATTAGAAAAATGTTAATTGAATATACCAACAATTCCTAAAAATAAAATTTTAATATTCTTTTATTTATATACCTGGTTCAATGTTTAGGCCAAAATTAAAAGTTGGAATTAAGGATATTTCTAGTTATTAATTGACTAATGATTTCAATTCTTACTCTCATTCTCTTTCGTGCTTTTGATTTATTATTTCAAATTGTTTTTAGTTGACATGTTTTTGAGTTCATTTTCGTCATTATTGTTGAACTTTTACACACATTTTGGGAAGTTAAATACACAACAGCTAATAAATATTAAAAAATGTTGATATATATTAATTACTCATAAAACAGTACTATTTTATGGTACGAGTAAAAAAAAAATTTATATATACGTTTTTAAATCTTCCATCGAATAAACATTAATTAACTTCCACACTATAAATACAATTATAATATGCATAAGGATACAGAATAATAGTTTTCTATGTATACATTCGTAGATTTTGAGAAGATTAATAAACTCAAAATAAATTGTAAGTGTCAAATTATGTTAATGGGCTATCAATTAATCAATGAAGTAGGTCATATAGCAAAAGAAGAATGTGTGTATGAAACTATGACTTCATGTTATCATGCATCGTCATTGTCATTAAACTAAAAATTATTAGTATTGTAGAGTGTTAATAAGAAATCTATCTTACAATTTACAGGAAATATTTCCTTACATGATTGATTTTTATAACTTCAAAGAATAAACTCAAGAATACAATATATTTTATTGCCTCTTACTTATTTGTGTTCGATAAATACGATTGTGGTAATTTTATTTTTTTTAAATTTTTAAAATTTAAGAACTGTTCATACGAGTTAACAGTAAAAACATATCAGTTAAATAATATATGTTTATATTATATTTAATTAATACAAAATTTGAACTATTCATTTTAATTTTACACTCATTATAAGGAAAGTTATTAAAACTTTATAAATGATTGTCTGAGAATAATAAAAAATAAAAAATAGTAAGCCTTCACTTCAAACAATTATTTATTACATGCTAATGGAATTGAATGTCATAACAAGGAAAAAAAATATAAAATAAAAAGCAACTAATGAAACTCAATTAATTAGCTTAATTAAACTCTAATTATCCCAAATCTAAAATTAAATATTTTACGAACATTACAGTTTTGAAAGTTTTTGTAATATAGAATAATTGGAAAGATGAAACTTTATTTTTATTGTATTAAACTTAAAAATATAAATAATAATATCTGAGCATTTTAATAGGTTGTTTTGAAAAATGTATTAAATTAGATATTCAAATGTTTCATAGTTCATTTTATCAAATTAACAGAATAAATAAAAAATAATAAGTTTGAAGTTCAATGATAACAAATTAATATATATTTTTAACGAGTTCAAATAAAATGTATAAAACACGTTTTATTTCAACAATCGTCTAGGAATACATTTTATGATGTACACACACAGAAAAATATATTTCAAAGAATTGGTATATGTGAAATTACGTATTAACTTTCAAGTTTGAAAATGCACATAAAATATAATAATATAAAATATTATTTTTATTATTTTATTATAATAATATAAAATGTACAGCCACAGCTGGTACATTTTCTGTAGATTTGTAAAACTTACCGCTCTTTAGATACATTTCTTTGGCTTGAGAATATGATGCGAGTTGAGCCATATTAACGACAGCAGCCCTTCCCATCGTAGCAACACATCCTCTCCACCACGTGGCAATACCCTCTTCCCTGGCGATTCTCGCTAATGCGTTGAACACGCTAGTATACCCGCGTCTTTCAGCTAACGGTAATTGCGCGTCAGACGTCATTCGTATAAGTGCTACTTCGGCCGGTGTACCGACTGCAGCACCAGTGACTCCGGACACCAGAGCTAGGCCCAATTTCACCAACAGACTTGGCGGTTTGTTGTCTTCCCTGAGAAACAATGAAAATAAAAATATCAACCGTCGAAAGCGTTCGCCAACACTCACCCGGACATGACCGTGAACAAGGAGTTGTACATGCCCAACCGTGTGGTCGAGTACGTCGCTTGTCTGAGAATGCCAGCAGTCAGTCCGGGATAAAAGGCCGACACCCCTTTCTCTTTGATCATTGAACGGACAATGCCTCCCATGGACTTTTGCGCTTCTGTAGCGGTAACGTCGCGTCCGGCCATTTGCATACGGTTTTTCAACACATCCAAAGGATGTACAATGACGGTGGCCACGGTCCTGCAACAAAACGTTCGTCGTCAGATAGGCCGTTGAGGTGTGTGTGTGTGTGTGGGTGTACTTACGCGGCCAGTCCGCCGTTGGCGAATTTGACGAAAGACGGTATCGACACGGAGTCGCTCATGGTGTGTGCGCCTTTTCTAGTTTTAAACGGAATGTTTCAAATCAAACGTCCTTTCACACATCAGTAAAACCGGACACGCGAACGGACGACGGCGGCGGTCCCAGAATGACTGCGGCAATGACGATACGTATCGTATTGCCGTTGTCGTTCCGTCCAATAACGTGCCCGTTTAAAAACCGATTCACTCCCCGTTTCAACGACGGCGGACGAGAAAACGACGGCCGACACACGGCGCGTTATTACCGTAACTGGTAGGACGCGTCGATCAGAACGTTGTTATTTATTATCACGCGAGACCGGATAACGGCGTACGACGACACGAGTACGGGGGGAAGCGCGACAACAGCTGACGCCGGCTCGCCACACACGCCCGTCCGTAACGCCGCGCGAACGATCGGCAAACCGATGCGAATTTATTCGTTGCGACGTTATATTGTTGTCTACGCGCGGTGTCGGTTTTTCGCACGTTTTCGTCGCAAATCTCAAATCGTTTCCCCGTAAATCCCTCGGAAACCGATCGAACGAATTTCAAACGAGACAGATGCCGAAGAGAATCTCAAGACGAAAAGCCGATCCACAACACTTGATATCCATTTTCAGAATCCCATCGTCGCGTCGACCAGAAGATCGATCGGCACGTGACGAAATACGAAACGTCTGTTGTAATCCGCCCGTGTTTCGCGGGGCGCACGGCAAAGACGGAAAACGGCCGCTTCAAATTATTCAGCTCTCTATTTGATTCGACCGAACGCACGAACCGTGACAAACACGTTCGCGATAGAAAATATACTGACGGTCAGGTCGTCCGTTGTCTCTCGTGTGTATTTCGACGTGACGGTCGATGCAATGAGGCTTAGAACCTGCTCGGACGTATCCTTGAATACGGTCCCGTACAATGTTCGTATTGACGTTAACTACGTGGTATTTACGTATCGCTTTTGCTTGGGAACTGTCCCACTGTGCTCGGACCGGTACGAAGGCCGTAGACAGGACCGGATTTCGGAGAGAGCGATTCCGTTGGAATTGATCCGACATTTTTCCCAGCTCGTTTCCAAACATTTCAATTGGACGTATTGAACATGTCGAGGTCGCGACAATGTTTACGATTGTGATTATAAAATCGCGCGCGCGCGCACATACTTTTTTTTTGTCGATTTTTCATTTTTAGAATTCGTACAATTCTGCTGAACCGCGTACGATATTATTATGTACTTACACATATAGCGTACCCTGCATTTTAAAATTTTTGTTGCGAGAGGAGTGGGGATAATTGAATGATGCCTACAAAGTATACATTTTTATTCAAAAAAAAATACTATCCTTACAAGAGCTGTATTGTATATCCGTTGTGTACACGTGTTAACATTTATAAGATACTTTTGTCAATTTCGAGTTATAGCCGCAGGCACTTAAAGCTAGTATACCAACGAAATTCCGTCCGGCGACAGCGAGCGGTGCGACTGCGTGTGGTGTTTTTATAACTGCAGAAAATCTAAAAATACTCGGACGAAGGACGCGCTGTTCAATATAAATATTGACGACGACGTGAACGACTAATTTAAAATCTACTCAGCAACGATATACGAGCTATATTAGCTTCTTTTTTTTTTTGCCTCGTGAGATCATACACATATAATTATATTTTTTTATTTGATATTTCCTTCGGTGTTGCTTAAACGAAATCATTAAAATCGTTAATTACACAAATGTTTATAATTTATACAAAACGTGTTTATAAATAAAAAGGTAGAAAGACCGATATAGTCGATGTGCCTATACATAATTAGGGTCCGGATTTAAATATAATTCCATATACATTTGACCTAGAATCATTCTTATTAGAAAATGTAGAAATCTCGACATTCCTATACACTGTATAACCATATTTCGATGGGAATGCGTATTGATTGCGTGTAATATATTACGGTTGCACGCCATACAAATATTTAACACAACGACTGAAAGCTATAGTGAAAAACACGATAATTTTTTTTTCTATTAATAAAAAATCCAATTTTATAATACTTTTCGACTTTTACTGCGCAATTCACATTATCCAGTTTAAAATTATCCGTCGGATATTTTAATTAAACGTGTTTCAAACATCATTACTCGAAGTCCCTATACCGCGTACCCAAGAACTCAATTGGATCATTGCCGAACCGATTAGTGTAGTTGACATTGAAACGTACACGAATCGGTCAATTGAACAACGACATAAGTCAAGTATGTTTTATACGAACTTAATGAAAAACAGTCGAAGTCAGACTATTGAAAACTATGAGTTATAAATATAACTGATCCTAAAAAAAATCGCTTGAATTTCAGGAGTATTTTCAGGAGATTTCAATTTTATGACTTGTGTCGTTTTCGAAATGGCCGATTCACATACATACATGTATGTTATCACGGTGGCTTATAATGTGTACAGTAATTACCGGTACAGTCACGTAAGTTTATTAAAATCGTCAATAACGCAACAGTGATCAGTGTAGTTTTTTTATCGTAGTATAGTATATTTTTTGGAGTCATCACAGTCAACGGCACGGCCACACACGAATATTACTATTCCCGAGTAGATCGTCTCACGGATCTCGTCGAACGATCTACCATTTCAGTAAAACAACCTATTGCCGCGTTAAACATGATATATCATATTCGTTCGCGTAATTCACTCTGTTCGGCGTTGCGATTTCACGGTTTGCGTTCAAAATGTATGACCCGAATAGAGCCACGGCGTGTGTGTCGTCGACACGAGACGCGTTTTAAGGATCCGAATTATTCATGGTACGCTCAGAACACATTTGTGATTAATGTCAAACGATTCCAAACGGCGGGCACTCGACGTAAACGGCTGTTATCATATAGCGTTATATAACGGCGTGATTAAAAAAAAACAAAAAACACATTCGTCCTCTCGTTTTGCATCGCGAACAATATGAAAATAAAAATTATGATTTTATCGGTTCGACTTGAAACGGCACTCAAACACGTATACCGTGGACATTGTACCGAAGGGGACTTCTAAAAAACGTTATCCGTTAAAGTACACGTGCCCTTTAGCCTCTCGTGTTCGCAACGTCGTATCTAATCTAAATCGTTCCTACAAAAACAATAAAAAAAAATTAAATATATATATATATATATATACGTATCGACACGAGTTTGCGCGGTGTTTCCGCGAGAGAACGAATTCGAGTACACACGTGTAACGTACACGATGCGTATTAACGATTATCGTAGGTTCGCGTTTTGGTTAAGACCGGGGAAATCATGTTATTCATGTCACGTCTATGATTTATTCGTGTATAAATCAATATGTTATGTACACGCGTGGTGTTTTTTTTTTTTGTTACGCGCACGACACGGTGTCGGGTTTTCGTTACGTAAATGATTGCCCGAATAAAAAACACTCGACGGTTTATCATTAGTTATTTAAATAATGCATACACGAGCAAACACACGCGTGTGTAGGTAAGCTGTGACTATTTAAAATAATAAAAAAATAAAAAAACTATTGAAACCGAATAACCACCACATACCGTCCGATTCACCGGTTCAACGTTTCCTTAACGACTGTTTGAATAATTTAACAAGAACTCGGGCGACCCCGTCGGAAGTACAATTGGTTTTATTCAATTGTGATTAATTCATTGTACGCTCTCGCGTTCCGTAGAAATAATTTAAATTTTAAACGCACGGGATACACACGCCCGCCCGGTTTACACCTAAAAAACAAACAAAAAAATAACGACCGTTCGCAATGTTCTCGTTGGGGAGGCCCGTACACGACTTCTTGGTGGTCCGCGAGGCATACCTATAAAATTTTAAAATATTCCGATTTTCCTTTGGGCGAGTTACAAACATTACGTACCGACAATCGTTACCTAAATTCTAATATCTGTGAAAAAATTGATTCTTGTTCATGAGAAAAAATAATGTCTAAAAATGATGGTGGTCCGTGACGTATTTGAAAGTTATCCAAAGTGGATATCGTAGTGTCAAAAAGGTTGGGAACCACTGCGTTACACGAACGGCGTGATACGAACTGTCGACCGTCGTCGATTTCCAACGGACGAACCGTTTTTTCGCGAATTCCATTCGATACGATTTCCGCGCGCCACCCGCAGGCGTCCTCGGATAAGCGGAAAAAATAAAGAAATACGAACCCGGATTAAAAAGCCGTGTACCGTTTACAACGAAACAACTCGTAAACGACACACATCCTACGGATGTTTTTTCTTCAACGGGATAAATAAATAAACCGCTGCGAAAAGCAATTGAATGTCGATACAAATCGTGTTGATTTTTTTTTTTTAACTATAGTATTTTAACATTGTCGGTATCTCGTAACTCGCGGTATTATATTATTGAAACATATATATATATATATATGCCGGTCGATTGTACAGGAAATACAAAAACGTGTTTTTAATTGATCATTTTTTTTTCTCAGGACATTTGACTGATACCCGTTACTGTACAAAAAAAAAGGATTAATTTAGAATTCGATAAAAACGGACATAAATTTTGGAAAATTTGAAAAATAGAAGAACGCATACAATTAAAATTGTATAAATAACACGAGGAAAAAATAAAAACAAATTTTTGTTATCATTTAAAAAAACTATTAAAATATTTCACTTAAAAATTCATTACATCATATCAATACTTAACAATTAAAGTTAGAATTGTTATATATTATTTATAAATATATATATATATATATAAATTATATTTAAAAATAAATACAATCCTAAATAATTTAACTGTACAAAAATAAATTACATTAAATGTGTAAAAAAATAAATTTTGAAATATATAAATAACTAAGAAATTCCGTTGTTTATAAATATTTTAGTATTTAATAAGCTTTGGGTATCTGAAATCAGAATAGAATCACGAAAATAAAATCTTTAAACGTTTTTTTTATTTATATAATTTCAAATAACTTATTTGTTCATTTTCATAAACAATTATTGTAATAATAGAAACATGTTCCAAAAATTCACATTTTAAAATATTCAAAAACAAAATTTAAAGTGAACATTTTTTAAACACAACAATAAATTATACATATAAACATATACTTATATAAGTAATCATTTTATTATTAACCAAGTGATACTTCTGGAAATAAAAATAATTTTAAAATTTTTATTTTTACAAAATTTTGTTGTATAAAATATGAAAAATAATGATATCTTCTTCAAACAAAAACAACATCCTTGAGAAACTGTAATATAAACTTTATTATAGGAATTTATATTTTAATTAAATACATTAAATGGATTAATATTTATAGTTTTTACGTTGTTCAAAAACAAAAAACAATAAACAATAAACGGGTTAGCAAAAAGGTATTTGAACTGTGCGTTGGAACGCCAAGGGGCATTGCGAGTGTTGGTCACGGCACAGAAGAGAATATAATAATAATTGCAATTATAGTGTTACATTTACATATATGTATTATATTTTTTTGTCATTAATAAATTGGAAACCGCTAAAATGTTATGAAAAGATAACGGAGCTCTGAGATGAAGAAGTTTGGATACTTCTGGGTTAATATGAGAAAATAATGACAGACAAACCATAAGTATAATAAGTAAATGTATGAAGAAATTTAATTTAAAACTACAAGTTGATATTGATTTAATGTCATGTTTACTAAATGAAATTGTTATTTATACTTTCAGAAATATTTCTTGGCTAATGAAAAATTGATCACTCTGTATAAACCACCACAACATTTTCATTGTTTATCTATAATAAATACTGAATATAATAACAATACTATTAAAAGTAAATCATGAATTATTTAGAACATATACTATATATTGCTTTTATATGTTTATTTAATGTGAAAAAAACCCAGGATGATCCTTTATAAAAATACAACTTTAAAGTAAATTATATATTATAATCAAAATACTTAATAGCATATACTTAATTGTATGTATACTGTACAAACTATGGGTGATAAGTTAAATATAATTTAAATGTAGACCCTCCTTTAATTTCTTTTTTGTTTTTTTTTTTGGTAATTTTTACATTTGTTTTTGGCACGGTTTGTAATCAATAAAAATCAAATTTTTTGGTTTCAATATTAAACCAAAATTCCATCAAGGAATTTGCAATCATCATATAGTAAAATATTTGATTTACCGTAATACATAATTATTTATATTAATATATTTAGTGTGTTCCAAATTAAATATTTATGTATACTAATACATAATATTAGAAGTCTACAGAAGTAACAACTATAATTTATCATTAGTGCACATGTTTATTATCAAACATTTAGAATAAACAATGTTATTTATAGAAATGAGCACATACTGTAATACATTTAGTAGAAAATATAATTATTTTGAATTGCCACACAAACACAGTAAGTACGGTGCATTATACCCTGTACATTTTTCACATATATTTCGAAATATTGAGCAACAATTTTAAAAATATTGATATCACATATTGTGAGCATAGGGGAATTTAAACAAATTAATTACTTAAGGCACATGGGTATACACACCATAAATATCCAAAGCTTTTTATAAAAAATATACATCTTAATCTAGGACTAGAATTTGAGTGATTCAAATAAAGATTTAAAAACACGTGAAACATTCTAATTTAGCTATAAATGAATACATGAACCACAACAGAAAGTCAGACTATGTAACACTGTTTTTTCAGCCAATTAAATTCAATCAATTAATTCGATACATTTATAATTAAACAAATTTCATTGTTATGGATACATAGTAAAAGTTATGTAGCAATTATTATTTTATCACAATAAAATATTAATAACTTGAAACTAGAAAAAATACACTTTTTCTCACATGAAAAACTTTAAAAGTACTTTTATAATTTTTTTTTTTTTAATATAATATATGTCAAAGAAAATAATTAATTTTTTTTTTAAATATTTATAATTTGAAATTAGTGTTTTGTATTTCTCTTCAAATAATCTATAAAAAAATGAAAATAACATACTGAATATCTACATTGTGCATTTTGTAATTATTATTAATTTGTTTTAAAATTGATTGAGATCCAATTAATCAAGAATTTTATTAATTTATCAATAATACATTTAAAATTTCTTTGTATGATAATATAGTTTTACACTTAAGCAAAACATATACATCAAGTAAAACCGAAAACTTTCTACATTTATAAATGCATTTAAAATTTTATTTTTACATGCCAAATATCTGTATATTCCGTACATATATATTTTCATTATTGGGATTTATTTGAACTTTAAAATGTGGATCTTGTGTTCATTTAGTAGTTTGTATAAATGATTATTTAAAAATTATTTTTAGTGTGAGAGCAGTAGGTGTAAACATGATAAAAAAAAATATTGTAGCTTAAGGCATGACCAGCTAGTACTAAAAACATTTGAAGAAAATGTCCTAGACTCAGAAAATTATTACTTTATTTTTAATAATGTATATTAATATTGTTCAGTTTCAAGTCATCAAAATTCTATTGTACTATGATTTTTCTTCTTTTTTTTCTAATTCCATTTTTACCTCACCTTTATTATTATTTGTACATTCATCTTTATCTTTACTGTCATCGTTATTTTTTTCTACTATCTGCTGCTCAGTTTTTTCTTCTATTTTATTGGCAGGTAATTTCTTGTACATCAGGAGTTTGGGCTATGGATGCAATTACTTTCTTTGGTTGACACTGTCTGTGGTGAGCATATAAAGGGTTGAATAGTACACTGACTGATGGCGGCAAAGAATTATGATAAGCTGATGATGTCGGGCAGAGCTCAGACATAGCTTTAAGAAAATCATTTGTATTTCCCTGATCTCCATTAGTGTTGTTCGGAAATGTTCCATACATAAATGGATTCAAAGGATTTGTAAATGGGTTATGATTTGTTGGTCGAACGGGTAGTAGAGCTAAAGAATGAGCTAAAGTGTTCTTTTTGAGAGTTGGTTTTTTTAGTTTTTTAGCTGGAGAAGATGGCATAATTGGACATAATGTTTGAGGATTAATTTTCATTAAAGGCACTTCGGCTAATCTTTTTAAGCTCTCTTCTGCTTTGTCTTCATCTTTTTTATTATTATCATCTCTCGATTTGAAAAACTTTTGACATTTTTTATCTAAACCGTTTATTTCTTTCTTTTTTGCTAAAACTGAAGTTTTTGATATACTTGGGTTCCAGTGTTTTGTAGGGGATGTTAATGTTTTATACTTGGTTCCTTGTTTTTTAATTTTTTCAACAATAGTATCTAATTTTGGCTTTGGTTTTTTAATCTTTGACCCTGGGTATACTTTAATGTTATTTTTTTTATTATCTTTGTTAACATCTTTTACATCTTCAGAATTAGATGGTTTTTCATTTATAATTTTATCAGTAGATTCTATGGTGATATTAGTTGCTATTGTTTCTCTACTTTGACTGATATTTGTAATTTTCATGATACCATTTTCACTAATCTCCAATTGCACTTCTTTAGAATCAAGACTCTTGTCAGAGGTCATTGGTTTTTCATCTAATTTTGGCATCACTTCTTCCACAGTTATTTTTGTATTTACCATGCCTTTATGAAATAAATCATTTTGCTTTTCTTTAGGCATTTCAATATCTTTTTTAGGCTCCAATGAATTTTCTCCGTTTACTACTTCATCACTTTGAAGGGGTTCAATTTTAATGTTAAGAATTCGATAGGCAATTACAAGTGGATCTTTCTAAAAAATTTAAATAAAAATACTTTATTAAGCAAAATACGTCAATTAATTATGTCTAATATTTACCCTTTTCCAATCAAACATATAAACAACATCCATAAGGGTTAAATGATCGTCTAATAAATAATTTTGATAGGAAAACTCTACATGATGATTATCAGGTATTAATTCATATTTGATGTATACTAATTTTTTTAAATTCATAATTGTCAATGATACTGGACACCACAGATAACGTTTAAGTGTTTTTTGTATGTTCTGTAAAATATAAGATAAAAGGTATAAATTTACTTATGTCTAGAAAGTCTGAAATATATTTACTTTCTCATCATTATTTTCACATTCATAATAGAGGCATACACTGATTGCATCACTGGATGCAAAAATATGATGATTATCAGGTACAATACCACGACTTATTGGATCTTGAGGTATATATACTTTGTTTTGACTGTAAAAGTTTCTTCTCATCAACATTTCTCCTAAGAAAATAACATAATTACATATAAAAGTTTAAAATAATAAATATTTAGCTCACTTTGAAATAAACGAGGTACAAGTTTGTACACAATATTCTGTAATGTGTGGTCCGGACGAATATTGGCTAGAGGTTTCGATTTGTGTACTAATACATCGCATATTGGACAATATTTGTTGCGTTCGAGATACTTGACAATACAACTTCGACAGACTAAGAAAGCAAAATTATAAATTTAACACAATAATTTATTTTAAATGTTTAACTAAAATGTTCTTTTTTCAGAAATACAATTTCACTAATTTTCGGGTATAAATAAAAACTGAAAGTAATATATTATACATCTATAAAGAAATATAGATGCAAAAAAAATTTGTTTTTGAATTATAAGGGAATGAGTCAAACTGTACACATAGCAACAAAAACAAACCTCAATATATATGAGAGTATGGCAGAAATCATATGTATAAATGATACAAATAAATTTGTAAACTTCAAAATACCGTAGTTAAAAAAAAATTCCTTAAGTTAATTATTAATGTTGAAACCAAAAAAAAGTTTCAAAAATAAGGCAACCAAATATAATGACCATAATAGTAATATTATGAACACACATACGATTTATACATCTAGAAGCTCAAAGTAGAATAATTTATATTTATGTTGTTCAACATCAATGATCAATATAAAAATCAGATTAGACTGGTTATAAAAAACATTTCCAAATCGGTTATAAGGCAAAAGAAATGAATACACGAATAATTTGTAAATATATTATGAAGTGTTACTTACATGAATGTAAACATTCGATTACTGTGGTAGCGTCCACAAAATATCCGCCGCACAGAACACATAACAAATGTGGATTTAGGTCAGTGACCTTCGGTTTACAAGATTGCATGTTGTTTTCACCACAATCATAACGTTTTCAAAACGCTATTGCGTCGACTCTGACAACTGACTAACGAAAAATAATAATTCAAAACGGTGTCAATGACCAACATTTTGAGTTTGCACAGATGAAAGTACTCACCCATCATTGTTGTCATTACCATTACGCCTGGTCGAATATTTATCGTTTACGGTTCATTGGCACGGCAGAAGAACGGCAATTTGGACTGGGACTGGCGAGTAGGAGCCCGCTGAACCGGCGTGGACGAATTGCGAGTCGATTTCGTTGAATTTTTCCTCTTCCGCCAGCTCGGAACGTAGACCGAAATTGCAGATTCGAACACAATAATGATAAAAGAACGATACAGAAAGCTGCGCAACGCGAACGCGAGTAAACACTGAAAAATAAAACAACAAAACAAGTTGTCCGTTGGCAAGGCGTTAACAGCCGCCTTTATTTTTCCATGAAATTTTTGTGTTTTCAGTTTGGCGGGCTACAAAAAACCATTGGGAATACGTTCGCCGGATAAGTTTGCACGTCCGCCAGAAGATTTGATTTCCGGTAAGTCGAGCAAACGTATTCGATTTCCCGACCTCAGTGACCTCATTCGGTGTGGGGTTAAGCGATTTGCCTTCGGTCGTGTCTTTGTTTTCCGACGGCAGAGTGTAGCAATGCCGCCGTTACCGTTGACGTTGTGTCAGTGATACGAACACTTTATTTCTATATCACTAAACTCGGCGTTGAACCAGTATCAATCACGTGACGGTGTGATACGGACGCACGGAGCGAAAACGAACGTGAACGTATTTTTCGATACCGATTCGCTGGATGAATATCGCAATAGTTTCAGAGGGACGGACGACGAATGTCGAGCCGTCGGCACTCGTGCGTGACTTGACCGAATAACGGATAGACCGGTCGTATATTTTGAAACGTCAAAGTCGAGGCGTTCGAATGAACTGATATCGATACGAGTAAGTTTTTTTTCATGTTTTTCGAATAGATTGAAAATCGGGCTATTATTTTCTACTATGCTAAATGTTATGAAAAAAAAAAAAAAATTACCATTAACACAATAACCCCTGAGGGATCGCACGTGCAAATTGTATCGGCAGCGTGCCAAATGATATTCGATACTAGATTTGAGAAGTAGGAAATAAAAAGATGTTTTCGTTTGCCCTTTGTGTATAGACTCTATATATAACCTAAGGATTTACAGTTGGTTTTTTTTTATTTTTGTTGAACATCTCGGTTTTTTTTTTTAATTATGGTGGTTTTCTATAATATGTTTGTATTTTAAAATTATGTTAAATTATTTTGTAGTATCGACACATTTGTTGTCTATTATGTTTGTAGATATTTGTTATTTGTTGTTATTACCTATTGGAATATGATACTGTTGTTGATGTTGATGTTTTTTAAACAATTATGTTTTAATGTTTAGATTCAATATGTTGTGTTCGTCGGCACGCCTTCGTCAAAACATCTATCTAATTATCGGGGTCACGATTGGTTTACTTTTCAGTCTGATTGTTGGCCCGTTATTAGAAACTGGTTGCTTGTTTTCAATATCAATACTCGAAAGCAATTCGAATTCAATTGTTGTTAACGACGAGTATGAACCACACATTAATTTGGCTGGCAAACCACAGCGGGCACAAAAAATTCCACAAACAATATTACGTCCACGATATTATTCTACAGAACTTGGTATTCGAGAGAAATTGTTTGTCGGTATTTTGGCAAATCAAGCATCTGTAAATGGTTTAGCAGTTGCTGTCAATAAAACCGTTACACATTGGGTCGATAAGACCATTTTTTTTGTCAACGCAGCTGGTGGACACAAGTTGAATGTGTCGTTAATGAAAATACCGGGCATAGTTGGTTTCACAGACAGTAGAAGTGTATTGAAACCGTTTAACATGGTGAAATATATCGCTGATAACTATTTAGATGAATATGAGTTTTTTATGCTGATAAAAGATAGTACATACTTAAATGCAGACAAGCTAATGAACCTGGTTAAACGAGTCAGTGTCATCGAAGATGTGTATGCTAGTGGAACTGTGATCGGTACCAATTACTGTTCATTAGGTAAAATGATTAATATAAAATATATTTAATGACCACAATTAATTATATATAATCATAATTTGTTTTTTTGTTTTAGATGCTGGAATACTTTTTAGCAACTCTGTTATTCGTAAAATGATTCCAAATGTTGATTGGTGTGTACGTAATGCTTTCTCTACTTCGGACGATGATAATATTGGTCGTTGTGTATTACATTCAGTTAATCTTCCATGTCAAATGTCAATTCAAGTATGTGAATAACCAATTATGTAATCTATTATACTGAAATACATTGTTTAATATATTTGATTAGGGCCGATCTATTAAGTAGTTACCGTCTGTGGGAAGCAAATGATCTTATTCGTTTACTTGATCAACCTCAACGACAAGAAAGTTTCAATCGTGCTTTGACGGTTTATCCAATGCCGAATGCAGAAATAATGTACAAAACTCATTTAGCATTTTGCAAAATGAATTTAGAAAATTCTAATATGGAAATTGAAGTGTTAAGACGTTCTATTGTGGCTGAATCCGTTTTAGAGCCACCAAGTTTTAGAAAAGTAACATGGCCAGTCGGAAGTCAATCAGGGAGTACACCTTCCACTCGTTTTGATGTATTAAAATGGGAACATTTCACAGATACTCATTTATATTTGGACTCTAGACTAAGTAATGTAAGACCATTGAATGAAGCTGAAAATGCTGATATACATGTAAGAAGTTTTATTTTAATTAGTTTTGGCAAAATGTCATTTAGCTTATCAATTATGTAATATATAGAATGAAATATAATAAATAAAAAAAATTAACTCAATTTCAATACAATTAAAATTAATGTAATGTAATTTTTTCAGAATGTTTTAAATACTAGCATTGAATATTTAGAATTAAAGTATTCAAACACTTTGAAATTTGATCGTTTGGTTAATGGGTACAAGCGATTTGATCCATCCAGAGGACTAGACTATATATTGGATTTGACGTTCAAAGATCTTACTGGTGACAAATTAATACAAAAAAGGTATATGCTATAACAATTATTGAGTAATACCGATTCAGTCATATGGCATAATAAATGTTTACTGAAAATAATTTCAAATTTAATACACTTGAAATTAATTAAAATAAATTAAATACAGTTTCATAAATTCAAACCAATATTTTTTCTTAAACTTTTTACAATTTAATTTAATTTTAAATCCAATTTTTTATTTTTGTAGTTGCACTATTTGAAGTGAAAAACATTTGTAAATTAAAAACAATTATTTTTTAAAGTTATTGTAATCATTGTTTATTCCATGATATCAAGATTTAAAATTAACATTATGTGAAGTGTAAGTATAATAAACTTAATTCAAACATAATTTTGCTTGAGATGTGTTTGAGTTCAAATTCAAACTTTAATTGTTTAAAATTCTTAAGCCAGTCTTATTTTATATTAGAATATTCACAAACCCAGGAAATTTTTATTTTGTAATTCCATAGTATTTTATTTAAACTGTATCTATAATCTGTATAGAAAAAAAAGTATTATTATTATTTTTGAATTATAGTTAAAGTTCTCAATATGTTGCAATAATTTAAAAACATTATTAAGTATAAATTTTATTGTACAATATTAGTAGTATTATAGTAAGTCTGTAGATAACGTTCATGTTCAAAGTGTTTGAAAACCCGTCCTTAACAAAAACGAAAAATGTAATAATATTGTGATACATTATGATTTTAACAATTGTCAATTTGCATTTTAGAGTTGAAGTTAGTAAGCTGCTGAGTAAAGTTGAGATGTTACCAGTTCCATATGTAACTGAAAATACTCGTGTGAATATTCTTTTGCCTGTACGTACATATGAAAAAGAAGATGCCTTTCGTTTTCTTAAACAGTACAAACAAATTTGTATTGATAAAAAGGAAAAGACAATGCTTATGTTGGTAAGTTTAATAATAAATAAATTGATTCAATCAAATCATTTAAAAATGTATAAATATTAAATATTTAGGTGTTATTATATGACGCCAACGATCCAGGTAAAGGTGCAGTTGATGATGTTTTTAAACAGTTAAAAGATGAGGCAATGTTGTTAAGCAATGCGTATAAAAAAGATGGCACCAAAGTCGCATGGTTATCGGTGAGAATACCAAATACAAGATTGTTAGCTCTGAGGGATGCGCTATTGGACTTTGCAATTGTTGATTTAGCAATTAGAAAGTTTCCTCCTGATGCATTAATGATGATAGCCAGACCAAAAATGGAAATTCGTCAAGACTATTTGAATAGAGTAAGTATTGTGTAATGACATAATTAGCAAATAAAAAAATTATTCTATGTATAATTTATACAATTATTTAATAGCACCAAACCCTTCTGTGTGTTTTATACAAGTTTGAAACAAATATTAATTTGTAGGTCAGAATGAATACTATTATGGAATGGCAGATATTTAGTGCTCTACCATTTTCTGAATACGATCCTAATCTCATGATGTATCCAAGACAAGCAACTTTAGACATAAACAAACATTATGGCCATTTTGATCCGTTTGACTTTGACAATTTGTCATTCTATGCAAAAGATTACGTTAACAGTAAACACAGTTAGCTCATAGTTATTAACAGTTATTAAAATATCTGTAATGCATTTTTTAGCTAGGAAACGTGCGGAATCGTTAATTCCCATCATTCGAGCCGATCGCGATATACGGTATTTGGTATCGGAGTCCACTAGTCGTTCCATGAAAATTGCCAATATGACTAACCCGTCAGTGTATTCAATGTTTGTGATGTACAGCGATTGTCATATATTTAGAGCTGTGGAATCAGGATTGCGATTACGACATAAACAAAGACATTGTGAACTGTACAAAGGAAATATTGTGGATCAAATGAGTGCTGCTTTGTACGGGGATTGTGTGAGATCTAGAAATCGAAATGCTGGATCTAAAGGACAATTGGCTAAACTGGTATTAGAATATCAAAACCAAACGATAATGTAAATTCAACTCATGATAAATCTTTTGTCTGATGTACATATCATAAGAGTTCTCATGACTATAATTTTAACCGTTAAACATTAGTAATGTATGTTTTTTTGCCAAAAAGTTATGTTTAAGTTATTTTTTTGATGAAAATAATTGTATTTTTTTATTACTTTATAGTATTTATTGATATTATTATATTGATAGAGTTTATATTAAATATTGTAATCTGTAAGTGAATTATTTCTATGTTGTAATGTATTTTAAACATTATAGTAGTAATAATAATACTATTATGATAATTGTGAGTGTTTAAGAATATTTTATGTATTTATCTTATAATAGACTATTTTTGTCAATAAGGATCGGCTGTGGTCGAGTGTGTTCAAACACAAGTTTATATCAGTATTATCTTATAAATACACTATTTTTCAACACATCAAATACGTTACAGAATTTGTGAAGCATATTACACATACATGTTCAACAATGTATTAATCAAAAATAATGTGAAATATTTATACTAAAAGCAACCGATTTATATTGCATTAGAATTTGCTGTAATAAAACAATTAAAGACATCGACTTACTGATCATTATAATATCCGATTTACATAATTTCTAGGGGAAGTTCAAGATGGTGACAAATGGTGCGAGGAGAAAATTCGTAAACAATCTTGTGTATCGACATTTATACACATGTATAAATTAAAGTATATTATTCTGTCTCATAGGCAAATTGATTTTATTTCAACGTGATTGTGCATGTTTTTAAAAACAACATTCTAACTGGTTTTTTTTTGTTTGTAAAATATTAACATTGATGTCACCATGAATATATAATCTAAATACGTGTGCATAGTTTTTTTAGCACGATGTTCTCATCTTGTAACATCAAATTTTTAATTATAAATTATCAAGATAATTGTTCCGTGTGTAATGCGTCTTTTGGCTTTCTTGAAAATGTGTGTCGATTACAAATACGTATTCAATATCATTAATAATTGTCGATTTCAAATAAATAATAAAAAACAATTCGTTTGATATAATTTTAATTTTTTTAAAATTTAAACTCTTGATTTACACCTGAAAGAATATATTGATATTTCTCTGGTTATTTAAGACTTGTTATTATTACTTATATTTATATTTTTCATGATTTGAAATTCAGTTTACGAGGTTTTCTCGTGTCCAATATTTACAGGTTTACCACTAGTTAGGTTCGATTAGGACACACTTACTATATTGGAGGAATAATTGAGGCAACAACACTACGGTCAGTGTTATAATTCACCCCCCAAAACCACCTCAAAGTAAAAATTAAATATGAATTTTTTTTTTTTTTTGTACAACGCGTATTAAATCCGTATTGTATGGTTCGCCTCCCAATTGGCGAGCCAGGTACAGTCAAACGTCGCTTTTCTACGCGAGTATTTACGCGACTGCAATGTTGTGTTCAGACGATAACATTCACGTGTAGGTCGAGAGAAATCGACCGGATAATGATTTTTTTTTTTTTTTGATCGCACCAAAAAATAACCATCCCAATTGAAAATCGTTATTTTATTATTCAAAACGAATTGAACCGATAACAATTAATCCATTGTGCTCGTAATTATACTATATCCACCTACGGGTTGAAATTCCCAGATGGGCTTACCTACCGAACAGACGGTCAAGTTCTACCGAGCACATTTCAGAAACTCAGGGGATATCGGGACGAAATGTATGATTATATTTTTTATGGTGTGTGTACGACGTGGACAGGCTGACAATCCTATTTGTTTTTTTATTTTTATTTTTTTTTTAAAGTGTGATATTTTAAGTCGACGTAATGAACGCACGTGCGTATTTATATCGTTATTTCTCACTATACATAATTTTACGTTCACGATTGAACGGTTTATGAGATTTGCACAAACTCGACCATTTTTCGTGTCCAGTTCTACGTGTTAGGTATCAAGGTCATAACGAATTTAAACCAACCGTAAATGTCTTTACATTTTTTCGTCTAATTTCTTGTTTCTGATGAACACGGGTCACGGATTATTACACATCACCTTAAGTCAATATCATAGCGCCGTCATTTTCGATCCCGATCGAAAAGCATTACGAGACAAAATAGAATTTGAAAAAATTGGAAAATTAAAGAATCATTGGATATGTTTGTAGTGAATGACATTCATGAAAGTACTTATATGCACTTATTATTACGGTATCCGCGGCGAACTGTGATTTAGATATGAGATATGTATGTGTATATCGAAGCCTGTACATAATTAATTTGAAATAATTAAAAACCAGGGCGGGTGCGTGAAAAAATTATCAAACGGATTTGTTGTCGACAAAAAATTCGAATAAAAAAAGAGTGCGACTGTTATAAAAACTCGACATTTTTAAAAGAAAATTACAAAAATATTGTTAAAAGTGGATTTACAAACGCCACAGCATTATTATGCACGTGTAAAATAATCTGTAGATAATTTATTTCCAATACAATTTTATTATTTAATAATATTCAAAAAAATAATAACTTTTGTGTAGAATTTGTTGAAATTTTGTTCGACCCGAATCACACGTATTCGAACGTTGTATATTTGCTCAATTGGATAGTCGTCGAAAAGACATTTTTTATGTGTATTTCAATTAAACAAAAAAAAAAATATACACACATACTTGATTTTAAATTTTTTAACATAAAAACAGTGCTGTAATAGTGCATTGGTTGTGGGTATTATTCGCCCCCTCCCCCTTGGCGAGCAGTAAAACCCGTCACTACGTAGATCCACTATATGTGTTCGGACTGGCAACAAAGTACCGACTAAACGCAGTTATTACCAGAATAAATTTTGAACCAACGTTATTTCTGTTCGTATAAAAATACCAATCGTACCGTTGCGGTGATTCAGACGTTCGTTTTGTAATCATCAACTCTAAAGGCGTATTTTTCTTTGACTAAAAACTAAATCATATTTCGTTGAAATATTATTTTACGTAACGTAATTTCTGAAGTATCGTAGTTTTGCATTAAACGAATACAAAGCAAATAATAATTTTACACAAATTATGTGTGGAACACAACTGCAGCTTCCAACGTTGTTTATTCAGCTTTTTGTCCGCACGCCACTATTATGCTGTCGGTGTGTTCGGGCCTACGGAATTGTTACGGCGTACGTTCGTACGGAATGATAGCCCTAAGTACGTCGATCGGACTCGAATAAGGACCAGCGCTTCAATCGAAAATGATCAAAACACAAATTTTCATCGCTGCGTCGATATTGTTTTCCGTTTACGACGGTGTGATCGGTGGACTAAGTACGTAAACATAATTTTTAAACGAACGTATTAAATATGTTTGTGACACGTCGTAGAAGTGTAATCACACGTACAAATCGAAATCGAACGATACTATTCTGATAATATCGTATTGATTTCAGATGCCGCAACGGGTAAATACTTCACAGTCATGTTTACTTCCACCTTGAAAAGTTTTTAACGGATAAACACAACAATTGAAACGTTTCTGATTTTTCATTTTTTTTTTTTTTTTTTTTACTATTGACGACATCTATATTAAAAATATTGGGTTCTATTACATATCACAATGAGTATTATTGTCGATTAAAAAAAAGCAAAATGATTTTTGCGATTACTCTTCCTCTTTTTTTTTTTTTTTAACGGTTAACTGCCAAATTATATTTACAAATTGAAAATGAGTTATTCTATGCGACTCAACATTATATAAGAGTAAATAATTAATTTTTGAATAAAATACAATTCAAGCCTATGTAATATGTACAAGTAAGTAAGGTTCTATTTAAATTTTATCGTAAACAAAATACAATGGTATACATTGGATTACTTTGGGGTTTGAAATTGTCATAATATTATAACATAAATGTTTATAAAAAATTAAACTTTGTTTTATATTTATTAATTATTATATCGCAAAATATGAATCAAGTCATTAACAAATGGTTTATATTTTACTATCTTGTGTACTTAATCGATATTCTTTATATTACGTATCCGAATAGATAAATTAAAGAATCTTTGTGATTGTAAGTGTGATATTTATTATAAAAATCAATGATTTAGTGGACAATTTTGTTGATTCGTCGTATTATTCATATTTCTATATTAGCAAATCAAAATCCACAACTATGCTGGGAAACAATACTAAAATCTAAGTGTAAGTAAAGCATATGTATGAATTATTAGTTATATGCTCTTAATGTTCGACGACATAAAAAATATGCCTTAGTACCCTTAGATCCCCCTCCCCCCCCCACCTGCCGGAAACACGTCACTTTTCCCCAAAGCTGCGCGTTACGATTGCGCACGAAATTGGAAGCCACGTTGCCCAGCTTATTATTATAAATATTATAACAGTGTTTTAATTTTTGAATGGTAAATTTACTATTAGTAAAAATCGTTACACATAAATCGAATTAAATAAAAATGTAGATAATATACATTTTCTTCATAAGAAAGTGAACTAAAATAAAATGTAAAATAAAGCCCCGATATCTATTTCCAATGACGGCTGTATACTTAAATAGGTTTTCTGGCGTTTTATTCAAAGATCATCATCAAAAGATGTTGGGAAAGCAGGGAAGTTTTTTCGTCCTTCAATATACTTAGACTTTCTAACTGATTTTTTATCTTTATGCTCTGACGTGGTACTCACGCTATTCATAAGTTCAGATCGAATTAATTTTTATTGGCCGGGTAAACATGGAACTTGTAGCTCTCCGTTCGCAATTTTCCCGTAAAACTCGCCTATCGATTTTTCGAACTGAACCAACGCTCACTCGTATTTTCTGCGACTGAATCATCCGTCGCCATTAACAGTGTACAAAGCTCTGTACGCTGTTTTTTACAGCACCTCCGTCTGACACAACTATCGGCCCGTTATCTGATTGATCGACATTTGCGCCCATTCATAACTATTAGATCTTTTCCCCTTTCCAAAATGAATACGGCGAATTTAATTGTCCGTTTTATAAAATCAATTTTACACATATTATTATTCGGCCAAATTATGGACACTGACAACAAACACGACCGACAGAAGACACATCGTGTACACGATTAAAGTATATTCGTACCTATATGAGAATTTTCGAAAAAAAAAAAAAATTCTAATTTAATAAAAAAGTTTGCTATCCGCAATAATAAGTAATAAATAAACGTTACTGGTAGAGGTCAGTAGTTATTTACGTACGGGTCACCGAAAACCGTGAGGACGGCAACGTCGCATACAAATACAATTTATGAATCGCGCGCAATCATACATCTAAAAAAGGTACCACCCGCGACAAGGTGCGCGCGCAATTGTACTCCGCCGCCCAAACATATAACCAAAATCATTTATCATTTGTTTAGTGTACATTGATTATCCAGAAGGAAGTATGTTATTTTGTATAGAATATATAAAATATATTTACTGCACTATTAACGTGAATCGATATACACATAAATATTGCATTACCTTTTTGATTTCATTCATCCAATATGCGATCCGTTTCATTTAATAACTAATATGTATTTCTTGTTTTTTTTTTCGAATTTACAACAGTTCTTATTAAATTACGAACTTAGTTAGTCGTAATTTACATTTTCATTTGTTTTACGTTTTATTTATTCTGGTTCCAATTTAATGTTTTGTGAATAAAAATGAAATCATACAACTTTGGGTCAGATCAAACGATCTCACAATACACAGTACATTTCCAACATGACTAAAAATAAACTATCGAGTACAAATCAATTTTCAAATATAAAATCGGACTACTGTAAATATGTCCGAACGTGGCCGAAGAAACAACTGTTCCTCATAATGCTATTGGAATAAAATATTTTTACAAACAAATAATTCGAATAATTTTCAGTTTACATTCATTATATGTTTTAAATGATATTTAAAAAAACACAAATTACAAAACGAACGATTACTTTCGTATTGTATTCATTAACAAATCGATGATCATTTTTCTTAGCATACGCACGTGGCTACTATGATCATCTCAGCGATTCCGTAGACTTGGGTATTAAATTACTAAATTATTTAAATTTAAAGTATAATTATTCCTTACTTGATTTGCTACTTTAACTAATATTCATGTTGCGACGAAGAATAATCTATAGAACTTTAGATAATAAAATATTTTAATCTGAAAATAAACACCATTTAAACATGATTTACTTACTAAATATATGCTCGGATTACATATTTGTCCCAAATTATATATATATTTGAATAAATGCGGAGAAAGTTTTATTCAAATTAATTTAGTAGATTTCTCTACAGTTGTTAAAAACAACTTAAAATTTAAAAAAAAAAACAGCAACATTGTCGATATATTCCTTTTGGGATATCTTTGATGAACATCAAATATTATACAAATCAAGAAATGTATAATATTTTAATAATATGTATCTTATTTATTAATTACAATTTGTACGCACGCAACTCACATGAGCCGACATTCACAGCTCACAAAGAATTTTTTCAAACCAATGTTTATACTATTTTAGATTCAGCCTGGAGTATACATGATTTTTGTAAAACGACGTCAGGTAGATAGCAAACCTAACGAAAATGATTTACAGTTTAATGATAATTATAATATATAAATATTAATGAGCGATCGTCTGAAATAAAATTTTATTCTGATTTTTTTTAATTTAATCCTAAATTTTGGGATTTAATTTGAAATTTCGGTTAAAGTTTCTCAATGAATTTATGTTTTCTTTTATCTGTTTTAATCCCTCATTCGGTGAACTTATACTAATAAGACGTACGACGTACGTTACGCCAGCCCCTCTCCCCATATTAAAAATTTAGCATTTTTTTTTTGCACAGATATTTAATATAGAATTTGTATGAACTTATATGACCATTTTCACTATCATCGTGTAATTAGTATTCCCGGAATAATTAAAAAACACGGGAGCTGACGTGATGAACTTATACTAATATAATAATGAACTAGCACATTTGATACATATATACCACTAGCTATATTTTTTAGATAATTTGTGGCTTAAGGATTAAAATTAAATATTTTTTGTTAAAATATATATTATTTGTAAAACAAAACAAAAAAATATATTGTTATAGTATACATAATATCTCACTAAGCACTATTGTATTTGATTTATGACAGCAATCTAATATTGCAGCCTCTGTTTACGTCTATATATATAATATTGTATTATCTATAATATTTATTTTAATAAATTGACGTATACAAAATGAGAATTATTCAACAGCTATAATATTAATTTTTTATTTTAATTTTAATAATACAATTTTAAAAAAATATTTATTTATATTTTCTATTTGTCTTTAAGATTCCATTGAATGTTTAGGTAAGATTCGATACAAAAACAAATGTAAACTAATAGGTCAAATGTTTTAAGCTGTGTTTCCTGCTGAAATTTCTACTGAGCAGGAAATTCAAAGTTTTATATTTACTTAATCAATATATTCATAATTATTAAGCAGGTGTTAAGTTAATTTTAAACGTTGGAAATTAATAAATTATATTAAGAATAGTTTTTTTGCTGGTGGTTGGAATATACAACACTTTATTTTCACTGTATTGATTACTATGTAATTTATAAAATGCAAACATAAACTATGATACAATAATATAATACTATTCTTAATCGTGTGTTTTATGTAGATGAAATAAATGCGTATTTCAACATAAACGATGGTTAGTCGAATATTTGATGTATAATTACTGGGGCTAAAGTTTTTCTGCAATAGTATATATTCTTATATATTTGATTTAAAGTTTAAATTGAATTTAAATCATCTTTTGAAAGATGTCGCCAACAATAATAACCCGATAAATCGACGTAACAAAAAGAATACTCGCCAATATGTTATCAAATTGTATTACAAAAATATTATGATTGAAATAGATTCTATAAAGTTTTAGTTGGATTTTAATAGACTTAACATTAGATATTCAATTAAACAACCTCACATTTGTAAACAGATTCTTAACTTAAAGCAAGTCTGAAAATTATTCAATAATTCGAAAATATAATTATACACGACAGACATGGCATATATTTTGCAAAAATAAAACTAACGTTTATTAGTATACTCAAGAGTTTTCACAATTACAAAAAATTCTTGAAATAACAAATAAATAAAATATAAGTGACTACGATGAAGAAATTGCAGTGTTGCCACTATAAATATATATAGATTTAATAGGCATTGATTGAGACGTCAAAAGTAATTTTTTTCAAGTACAACAAGGTCATTGTGCGCGATATAAATTACAGCAGTGACATCTTTACGTTCATTTAATTATATTTTATTCGAATGATTTCAATTAGTAGCCTTATGATTAAATGTTACATTACGTTCGGCATTTCCATTTATTTGATTCGCTCTCCTTGTATAGAATTTAGCATACAAAGGACAAATGTATTTATATATAATTATTATAATTATTATAAATTATTTATTTTTAAGATGATAACGGAAAGTATAAATCTGTCATTTTCGCATTTAAGTCAATGAGTACGTATAATCATTTATATTGCTTAGAAACGAATACACAATTGTTATTTTGATTAATATATTGAAATAAGTTTATTTCTTCTTTTATTATATTATTATAGTGACGATTGGCGTGTTTTATTATATGTACATTTATAAATAAATATTTTAAGAAATTCACATTTACGAATTACTTCCAAGTGTTTTACTTCAAATTTTGCGAATTCAACGAGTTTTCAAAATTTTATAAGAATTTCCATTGGTCATTATTAACACATCACCACAGTAATACATTATATTGTTTTTTAGGTACACAAATTGATCTAAAGGAGAAAAGTAAATTTTTTAATGGCTTAATAATTGATTATGTTAAACAAATTGCACTTATGTTTTATATAATATAATAATATAACAGTACATCTATTGGCTATGCTTCTAAATCGAATTTATATTTTAATATATTTAACAATACAATTCGATTTTGGATAATTGATCTAAAAACAATCAACAATTTTAAAATAATCACCAGTATTGTTGCCACATAAGCAACATAAATATGTATGATGTAGTAGTTTTTGAACAATATTATCGGTATATCATTATAAATAAACTATTTTTAACACAACAAATACGTTTCAGAATTTGTGAAAGCATACTACGCAAACATGCAAAATAATGTATTAGTGAAAAGTAACGTAAAATATTTATACTAATAGAACCCGATTTACGTTGTATTAGAATTTGCTGTAATATAATAATTAAACATATCGATTTACTGATCATTATAATGTCCGATTTATAACATTTCCAGATGGCGCCAAATATCCTAACAATTGGTGCCGGCTGGAAATACTTCCACAATCAACTGAATTAAATACGACTCGCCAATAAATCTTGAAAAAATATATTTGTATTGTAAATCAATGTTTATTCGCGTATAATTTAGTTGTTTTTAAAAACAACGTTTCAACTTTAATAACGCATTATTTATCTTGATCCATTCTCTTCCGTTTTTCGTTTTGTTTCTTTTTCAAATATTAACATTATACACATATTCACGTCACTTATGAATGTAAACTCAATACGTGAGCATAGTTCTTTTAGGTTCGCATCTCAATTTATCAAATTTCTAATTACAAATTATTAAGATACTTTTTCTGTATGCATTTCATTCTATGGGTTTTCTTTTTAAATATATATCGATTATAAATAAATGACTGAACTTTTATTGTATTCAATATCATTAAATTTCACCAGTTTTAAATATATAAAAAGAATATTTCGTTTGATGTGATTTTAATTTTATAAAAATCTTTTGATTTACGCCTGAAAGAATATGTCGATATATTGATATTTTCTTTAGTTATTTAAGGCTAGTTATTACTTATATTATTTATATTTTTCATGATTTGAAATTCAGTTTAATCACTAGTTAAGTTCGAATAGGACATACCTACTACATCGAGGGAATAATTGAAGCCACAACACCAGTAATCAGTCCTGTAATTAACCCTTCAAAACCACCTCAAAATAAAAATTAAATATGCATTTTTTATTATTTTATTTATTTCTTTTGTACAACTCGACAATGTTGTCCGCTGTCTTATAAATCGTATTGTATGGTTCGCCCAGTTGGCAAGCCAGGTACAGTCAAACGTCGCTTTCCTACGCGAATATTTACGTGACTGCAATGTTGTGTTCAGGCGATAAAATTCACATATGGGTTGATAGAAAATGACCGAATAATGATTTTTTTTTTTTTTAATTGCACCAAAAAATAACCATCACAATTGAAAATCGAATTGAACGAATAATAATGATAATAAATCGAATAATTAATCTATTATATTCGTAATTATACTATATCCAGAGGCGGAGTGACCCACCGTACAACCGGGACAATGTCCGGTGGCCTGGTCTCTTAAATAGTAAAATGACCCGACTGATTTAGTGTCGGATGAAATTTTAAGTAAATCGGTTGCGAGACTCGAGTAGCCGACCAAATCTTATCTTTTTAATTCTTATTATCAAAATGTGAATTATACCTATTTATAACCACAGAAAAACATATCAATATAACTGGTACGTGATAAGCTGGTCCTCTTCATATGTAGACATAGAATACTGTGGACGTGATAACAATTAACCAATTGTTCAAAATGATATTATTGTCATATGGAAGTAAAATTCTGATAAAATTATTTTTTTTAATCATGATATAAATGACATCGTGCTCTTAAGCTTTCTGAGTAACTTGTAAAATTGATGAATTATTTATTTGGAAATTAATAATTCAGTTCAATGTTTTACGAGTATCAGTATATCAACTATCATCTGGAAGAGTCTATGCTTATGTCTATTGAAAAAACCATTCTTATGGACTTGGGTAATATTATTACTGATGAGCTGGCTACTAAAAACAAACTTTTAGTCAATTATTATTATAGTTAACTACAGAATTAGCTAAATGGTTTATAATAAAATCATTGATTTTGCTATTATAAACTATTGTTTATATTTTGTTTTATTCCTTATAAATAAAAAAAAACATTTTTCTACTGACTAACTAATTGATTTTAAACTTTAATCATTCACTATCAGTATGTTATAACTTTACAAGTTACATTGGTCTATTGATGATTTCAACTCAATTAAAATCATTTTATGCACTGATAGTAGCAGTGCACTATAATACAATTATGATATATTTGATTATCAGAGGACATTGTATCATGGGCGTTACATTAAAAATTAAATATTTATAATAATCTTTGGTAGGTATTATACTACTTAATTGAACATACGGTAAACAGCATAATATTTTGTATTTATTAAGTATAAGTATTTAGCATTATTATTTAGTATTAGTATACAGTTGGGTAAGAATTCTTGAACCACACCGTCTCTGACTGTATCCACCTTGAAATTCCAAGATGGGCTTACCCACCGAACAGACAGTATAGTCGCACAAAATAAATTATAGAAACTTTGGGTATAGTGGGCAAAACATATGATTATATCCTTTATGGTAATGTGTGGTAAGCGGACGAATTGGATAGGCCGACAATACTATTTATTTTTTAACAAAATTTGATATTAATTAAAGTGACGAACCTGTTTGGAAGCATTCCAGTTTTGAAGTGAGATATCTAAACCCAATGTATTGAGTACACGTGCGTATCATATAATTTAATTTACTAAATATAATTTTATGTTGACGATTGAACGGTTTATGAAATTTGCACGATTTCTTTAATTTATAGTGTATAATAATAATAATAATAATAAATAATAATTCATGCCTATTCATAATCATTAAATGTTCGGTGTATTGTGCGCTCTTCACACATCAACACGTAATAATGACTTAACATTCAAAGAAACAGTAAATGAAACCACATTGTTGAATTTACTTGTGATCTACTTAAAAATGATAATAATTTTTGTATAAAATCTGTTAGAAAAATGTTGTTTTAAGCGTATTAACACACGTATTAGAATATGGTTAAATATTTACCAAAGTGTATTGTTGTCGAAAAACATTTATTTTAAACTTTATATTCGGATTACCAATAATATATCAACTAATCCAGTTTTTACTTAAATATTTTTTTAAACAATGTTATTTCTGTTTTTATGAAATCAATCATATCGTTGAGCTAATTAATACATTTTTTTCATAATCATTGACTCCAAAACATATTTATTTTTATTTAATACCTAGACCATATTTCTTTAAAGTATTATTTTTCGAAATATATTTTTTGTACTATCGTATTTTTGCCAAAACAAAGACAGAGTACATAATAATTTGACAAATAGGAGCTAAGCAACAACTGCAGCTTTCATCGACATTGTTTATTCAGTTTTTTGTTCGCAAACAACGTTTGTGTCATCAGCGAATTCAGTTCTAACACAATTATTACGTCGTATATCGTGTAAAATATTAGTCTAAGACATTCGTAGTCAATTGAACACTATAAAAACAAGTATTGTATTTAAAAATGATTGACTTTAAAACACAAATTATCATCACTGTGTCGATATTGTTTTCCATTCATGACGGTGTAATTGGTGGATTGTGTACGTGAATATATTTTAATGTTCTTACATAATATTTAAATAAAATTGTGTAATTCTGTATTTTACACTCTTATATTATATATAATAACTATATGATATTATGCTTGTTTTTAAAGTACATTCACACTCTTGTTATTGTCATTTGCGTTTCGTGTATGTGCGGACGATAATTTATAGTTCATGATATAAATATGAACGCTAGTCATCCTAAAACTGCAGTTCGCTTTCCATCGTCTCTCCTATTACTAGTGTCGGTTACGGGGAGATCGTGTAACGTTTCCCGTAACGAAAACCGAAACACACCTCACTGAATGGACGCTCGGTGCTATATACTCTGAATAGATAGCACTAAGAACAACTCTTTTGAGGTCGGGAAATCATATTGAAATATAAATATAAATTATATTTCTCCGCAGGTCGGGGAACAGTATAATCACTATACTGAGTGTATCAAGTTATGTGAGGAGTGTGCATTTGCGTACACTATGCACAACTCACCCAGTTGTGGAAATGTCGTGTTACATTACTAGTTTGTCTGCTTCTTCAAACGTGTTTATAAATCATTTAAACGGTTTTATTCCTGTTTATGTTTCGCTTATTGTTTTATATTATCAGTTTAACTCAACTGAAAAATATTTATTTTTAGTAGAAAGCGTAACAAAAATATTTTTATTTTGTCCAAGAATAATTTCTCAATGAATTTAAAATTTTTTTTTTACATGCTTTCAACACACTGTGAAAGTGTAATTATACGTACAAATCTATTATATTATGTTTATTTCAGTTAGTATAATAGGTAAATATTTCATAGACATATTATTTCGACCTTGGAATGTTTTTAACGAACAAACAATACTCTTTATGTTGTGGATGACATCTATGTTAAAAATATAGAATTATATTAGATATTACAATGAGTATTATTGTCGATAAAAAAAAAAATGGTTTTTGCGACTACTTTTGTTTTTTGTTTTTATGATCAACTGCCTAAATACATTAACAAATTGAAAATGAATTATTTTTCAACTGATTAAAAGTATTGTATACGACTCAACATAATATAAAATTAATAATTAATTTTTTAATAAAATACAATTTAAGCCAATAAAACATGTAAAAGTAAGTAAGGTTTTATTTCAATTTTATTATAAAAAAAAATAAAATGTTATACATTCGATTTCTTGGTTTGAAATTGTCAAAGTATTATAATATAAATGTATATAAAAAATTATATTTTTGTTTTATATTCATTAATTATTATATCGCAAAATATGAATTATGTCATTAAGAAATAGTTTATATTTTACTACCTTGTATACTTAATCGAACTTCTTTATATAACCTATCCGAATAGAACAATTAATGCACCTTTGTAGTGGTAAGTGTGTCATTTTATTATGTAAATTAATGATCTAATTGATAAATTTGTTGATTATCTTATTATTCATATTTCTATATTAGGAGAATTAATACCACAACTATGCTGGAACGAAATACTAAAATCTAAGTGTACGTGAAGCATATGTATGAAGTATTAAAGAAAGCTCTTAATTTTTTATAAGTCCAAATTTAAAATTCACTAAGATATTAACCTAAACGAGTTATAAGAATATTAAATTTTATTAAATAGTAATACAAAAATCCAGATTTATAGGCGAAATTATTATATTGAACTAAAAAAAAAAATAATGTTAATCAATTTTATCTTTTTATATTAACTATAAATTAAACATTTGGGTACAAATTTTAATATTTTATTAGGTGTAATGTATGATAGAAATTGTTTCAGTTTTTGTGAGAGTCGTTGACCATTAAAAAAAATTTTAATTTATATTAATGCTTTTCAAATATCAATGCTCAAATTTGCTAAATGAAAGGAAAATTAGTGTTTATAATTTGCCACAACTGCGTGCATATCAATGATTCTAAATAAATAATTATTTGATCAGAAAAGAGAAAAATATTAAATAATTTTTAAAGAAAACGCAATATTTCGATTTTTAACACCATGTATATCATAATTGACCAAATTACATTAAACAAATTTAACTGTATTATATAACACTCCAAACATATAACTAAAATGATTTATCAATTGTTTAGTGATCAGTGACTATTCAAAAGAAAGTATGTTATTTTGCATAGAATATAAAAAATACTGAAATAAAAATAAGTCTTGCAATACCTTCGAGACTTCATTCGGCCAATATGCGACGCATTTCATGTAATAACTAATTTGCTTCTTGCTTTTGCGAGTTTACGACAGTTTATATTATATTTTGAAGTTAGTTAGTCGTAATTTATATCTCCAGTTGTTTCACATGTCATTTATTCCGGTTCAATTTGATGTTTGAGAATAAAAATGAAATCACACACCTTAGGGTTACATCATCGATTTCACAATACACAAAGCATTTCCAACATTTCCAAAAATAGACTATCGAATATAAACTATTTTGCAAATATAAAATCGGACTATTGTGAATACGTTAAATTTTAGTCCGCGTATTGGTCTGATATGGCCAAAGAAACAATCGCTTCTCATAATGTGCTACCAGAATAATACATATTTACAAACAAATAATTCGAATAATTCTCAATTTACGTGTATTAAATGCTTTCAATGATATTACAAAAATAAATAACAAAACGGACGATTACATTCGTATTGTATTTTTGAACAAATTATATTTTTTAGTATACGCACGTGACTACTATGATTACCTTAGCGGTTTCGTAAACATAGGTATCAAATAACTTAATTAATTACAATTAAAATATCATTATTCATTATTTGATTTCCTATATCAGCTAATGTTTACATTAAGATAATGAATAAATATATAATAATATATAGAACTTTAGATAATAAAATAATTTAATCTGAATATAATCACCATTTAAACATGATTCATTTACTAAATATACGCCGGTTTATATATTTGTTCCAAAATATATATATATTTTTAAAAAGTAGAAAAAGTTTTTTTCAAATTTCACTTAATAGATTTCCTTAACTGTTGTTAAAAACAACTTAAAATTTAAAAAAAGAATTTTTGAATTGAATCGATATATTTTTTTGGACAAAGAAAGTTTAAAATTTTTGATAAACATCAAACATTACACATGCTTAGCCATGTATGATATTTTAACAATATTTATCTTATTCATTAATTGCAATACATACGCATGCAACTCACTTGAGCCGATTTTCACAGCGCATGAAGATTTTTTTTAAACCGATGTTTATCTAATTTTTAGATTCATTATGGAGTATAGATGATTTTTGTGATTCGGTGTCGCGTAGGTAGCAAACCTAACGAAAATGGTTCAAAGCTTAATGATAATTTTATTATATTAATACAATTATTTATGTGTGATCGTCTGAAATAAAATTGTAATCTGATATATTTGTTTAAATAAATTTAATCCTAAATTTCGGGATTTAATGTGAACTTTAGGTTCACGTTTTTCAAATTATCCATATTTTCTGATATCTGTAACTCCCTCCTTCGGTGAATTATACCAGCACATTCATATAGCTATCTAATTAAGATATATGAACATCTACTTAGAAAGAATAATATAGATATCTACCGCGTTATTATTTCTATACATATATGATTCATATTTTGATTACTAATTAAAAATAAAATTACTACATTTAATTTTTTTTAAATTGAATTTTTCAATTTGGGTTTTTTTTTTAAATTGTAGGTTTTTATTTAGATATATCTCATGTTGTAACTTATTGTAAGTTAAATTAGTTTTTCATGCATTTTGAAATCAGTTACTTTTAAACTGCGAATTGTAGAAATTTGAAATATATTTGAATACATAAACGTATACAACATGAGAATTATTGTAACACAGAGAATATATATTTTTTTATTGTATTGTAACAATATAATTTAAAAATTATTTATTGTTTTTTCTATTTGTCGTTAAGATATCAAGACATGTATAAGTAAGATTCGAAACAAACACAAATGTAAACTAATAGGACAAAGTTTGAAATTCTGTCCGTTGCTGAAATTCTTACTCTACCGAAAATTAAGAGTTTTATATTCAACAAATCAAGACATACTTAATTATCGGGCAATTAACAATTTTTTTCCGACCGTTAGAAATTCATAAATTATAATAATAGATTTTTTTCCGGTGATTAGAATTTATAACACTTTATTTTCACTATATTACTTACAATATAATTTATATATTTAATTTATAATGTACAAACACACATAATGATATAATAATATTTTTAATCGTTTATTTTATGTAGATGATGTAAACACGTATTTTAATGTAGATAATGGTAAGTCAAATATTTGATTTATAACTGCTGGGGCCGAAGTTTTTATGCAATAGTATATATTTTTATATACTCGATTTAAAATTTAAATAGAATTTAAAATGTTTTTTGAAAAATGAATGCAATAAAAAAATGTATTAATTTCCATTAGAAAAAATTATTTTTTAAATTACCATATAAATGGATGTGCCCACGTTTACGTTAACTGTTCCAAGCTGTTTTTACACCATGGAGAACATAGCTCTATGAAGCCATTTATTATTGGAAGAACATTAATGAAGCAAATATTGTTATCGAAACGTATGACCTAAACGAAGCAACACTAATACAAAACGTATGAGCACTATAAAAAGAAAAAAAAAAAGAAGTAGACTTGCAGAAATTCTATAAAATATTCAGCTTTTAATATAAACAATCTCACATCTGAAAATGATTAAAACTCCTGGCATTTCACAATTAAATAAAATTTCTGAGATAACAAATAAATAAAATCTAAGTGACAATGACGATGAAATTGCAGAGTTGCCACCAGAAGATGTATCTAGATTTAATATTTATTATGTATTGTGACGTGGTAAGGAATGTCTCCAAGTACAAGGCCATGGTTTGTGATATAAATAATTATTGCATTAATATCTTTACGTTTATTAAATCATATTTTATTCGAATGATTTCAATTAGTAGCCTTATGATTAGGTTATTAAATGTTACATTACGTTCAGCATTTCCGTTTATTTGATTCGCTCTCCTTGTATTGAATTTAGCGTACAAAGGACAAATGTATTATTATTATTATAAATTATTAATTTTCAAGATGATTCGGTTGATAACAGAAAGTATAAATCTTTCATTTTCGCATTTGAATCAATGAGTACGTATAATCATTTGTATTGCTTAGAAACGAATACACAATTGTTATTTTGATTAATATATTGAAATAAGTTTATTTCTTCGTTTATTATATTTATATAGTGACGATTGGCGTGTTTTATTATATGTACATTTATAAATAAATATTTCAAGAATTTCATATTTAAGAATTACAACCAATTCTTAATTCGACGAGTTTTTGAAATGTTGTAAAAATTCCCATTGGTCACCTCAGCAATATATTATATTGTTTTATAGATACAGAAACTGATCTAGACGGGAAAAGTAAAATTTCTAATGATTTAATAATTGATAATTTAAAAAAAAAATTACACATCTGTTTTATGAAATATCACATCTATAAGCCATACTACTAAGTCGATTTTATATTTTAATATTCTTTATATATATATCTCAATTTTTCACATTTAATCTTAAAACAAAAGACAATCATAGAATAGTCACCAATCAGTAATGTTGCCAAATAAACAACGTAAAAATTATTTTGTCGTAATTTTTGAAAAATGTTGTCGATATAATCTTATAAATAGATTATTATTCAACGCGACAAATACGTTACAGAATTCGTGAAAGCATATTACGCGTACATACTCAAAAATGTATCAATTGCAAGTAACGTGAAATATTTTTTATTAATACCAACCGATTCATATTGCATTATAATTCGCTGTAACATATCAAATAAGGACGTCGATTTATTGAACACCGTAATATATAATTTATAACGTTTTCAGCGAGAGCCCTAAATTTCAATGAATGGTGCGATAAAAAAACCCAGAAATAAAATGTCTGTTCAAAATTAATTGCCAATTAAGAGTTGAAAAAACATTTATTTATTTTTTCAAATCAACGGTCTGGGCGTGTAACACAACATTATACGCCTTTGAATATTTCATATATCGTTATATAGCTTATCTAAATTAAGTTTATTTCAATGTATATTTACACGGTTTTTAAAACAACATTTTGACCGTAACAAACGTGCGTTTTGTTTTGTTCTTTTAATTTTAATTTTAATTTTTTTTTTTTGTAAAATATTAATATTAATGATCATTATGAATATAAGCTAAACACGCGTGTGTATAGGTTTTTTAGGTCGATGTTCGCGTCGTGTAACTTGTATAATTTTTCTGTACGCAATGCATTTTATGGATTTTCCGTTAAAATAAACGTCGATTGCAAATATATGACACTGCATTTTTCATTATATTCAATATCATTAATTATTGTCGATTTCAAATAAATAACAAAAAACAATTCGTTTGTTGTATCTTTAATTTTTTTTTTTTGTTTAAACTCTTGATTTACGCCTAAAAGGATATGTTGATATGTTGATATTTTTCTAGTTATTTTAGACTTGTTATTACTTCTATTTATATTTTTCATGATATCATATTCAGTTTATGAGGTTTTCTTGTATACGTTATCTACAAGCTTATCAGAGGAATTGATGAGGGCAAAATACCATAATCAGTGCTATAATTCTAAATATATACATAAAAAGTATTAAGTTTTGTGTGATATCTATCAGAATTTTACTTTTTTCTAACCGCACTCGTATATTATTGTATATTTAAAACAATTTACACATGTGTATCGTTTTCAAAAAAAAAAATATTTTTTTTAAGTATACGTCAGATTAACTAAAATCATACACGTGCACTTGATTTTAAATTTTTAACATACATTTAGGTACGTTAGACACCCTGACACAACCACTTTTCAAGTCCTAAATTTTGTTTGTCACAACTATTGCATTATAATTTGCACCAACTTGAACTTCTAATTTATAAATTTCTAAAACAATAATTCACTAAGCCAAATAAATTTTCCGGTGTGGTGCCAACTTAGCGCTTAACTTAAAAATTTGGATAGTCTGTATACAGTTGAGGGTTACTGTCTTACGCAAGTATATCGGTATACGTGACGTCAGCGTTGTGTTCAAGTGATAAAATTCACATATAGGTTAAGAGAAAATGGCCTAATAAAAGTATTTTTAATTTGACCAATATAGTTCATTCCAATCGAAACTCGTTATTTAATTATTTAAGAACCTAAGTTCCCGGATGGGTACGCCCACTGAACTAAGTACATCGTTGAAACTTAAGGGATAGTTAGGAAAAATGTACGAAAATATTTTTTATTGTAATGTGTGCTGAGCGAACGAATTGGATATGGTGAAGATTCAAGTACATTTAATAACAAAACACGATATTAATCGAAATGACAAATTTGATTTGATCAGGCATTGTATTATATGTTATAACGTCTTATTTTCCAGTTTTTAAGTGAGATATTTCCGAGTCTATATATTGAATACGAGTGCATATCATTTAGTTTGCTAAATATGGTTTTATGTTCACTATTGAACGGTTTATGAGATTTGCATGAACTCGATAAGTTTGTTTGCCCAGTACTTGGTTACAATGTCATTTAAGGATCGGAACCAACTGTAAGCATGAACCGTCTTGTTGTTTGTGACGGGTTCATCACCAGTCACCTAACCTTCGTGTTTTCGGGGTGTCGTTTTCGACACCGATCGAAAAGGAGAATGAAAAAAAAAAAATTAGAGGAAAAACTTGAAAAACAAAATAATCATCGTGAAAGTACTATCGAATATTTATTATTACGGTACGAGACGACGGTTAAAACTATCAATACAAAACTGACAATAAAAAAATAATAATAATAATAAAAACGCTACTGTAACGTTGTTTGCATCATAACGCACATTGATGGTCGTAACACAAGAGCGGACCATTGAAATTCCCAAAACGGCAAAGACACGATAAACGCTAATGATTGTTATTATTATTATTATTATTGTGGTAATCTTTTATTTATATACGTTATATTTTGTGACATTATCGCGGGATTGTCGCGATAACGACGACGATGTCGGGGGACTGCTCGTGGTCGCGCGTAAGTCAATTCCGACGTCGTGTAAACGCGTAAAATAAAAGTTCATAGACAATAGTGTCCTTTAATGAAATACACCACCCACCGTTCGCTCGGTCAGTCTACGACATTGCGTATAACGTACGTGTGCATGATAACTGTACAATGACTTCACAAGCGATTTCGCGTAGTTAATACTGGACGAGAAACGTGTTGTTTCCGATATTATCATCGCAGTCTCCCGGAAGACACGTGTCCGCCGGCTATGTTGGATACGTTGTACACTGTTCGTGGGCGCGAAAAACGGCGCGTCGGAACAAAACGCCGCCGGTGATGATTTCGAACGGTTTCGTAAAACGCGCACACGACGACGACGACGACGAAATTTAACGCGTGACGTTTGAAACCGTAGCGCGTGATAAAAGCCACCGGGGTTTCGCGATAACGGTGTCGGGTCGCGGGCTCGAAAACCGTAGCACGCGTAGCAAATACGATAACGACGTATCTCTGGCGGGGGACGTGTCGCGTCCGACCGGTTACGGACGAGAGATAACGGCGACAGGAAAAAAAATAACGATTATTGTTTTGTTTTTTGTTTTTCCGTTTCGATCCGTCGTTTGTTCGTCTCCATTCCTAAACCGTCCCGGGGACATACCAGACGCCAGTGCCAGGTTCGCGCGTGATCGGCGTCCCTCGGCGAGCCGTCGGAACGGTTCCAATGTAATCGGCGGCGCGAAGTCGTTTTCGTTTTAGTCGCTGCGCGCCCGTCGACGTTTCCGCCGCCAAAACGTCTGCGCCGCGTAATACACAGCGGTAGATAACGAACAACGGCCGACCACGACCACGACGACCACGACCACGACCACGACCACGACCACGACATGCGGACCGCGGCGCACGTAAACGCGTTGACCGCCGCGGTCGCGGTTCTCGCGACCGCGCTCGCCGACGTGGCTCCACGGGCGTCGTGCACGAGAATAGGATTCGACAAGTACCACGACTACGCGGAGATGACCGATTACTTGACGAACGTGACGCGCGAGTTTCCCGAGGCGTCTTCGCTGTACTCCGTCGGCAAATCGGTTCTGAGTGCGTACCGGTTTTTATTTATCCATTTTTGTTAGTCTCCGGACTGGACGATTCGATCGTCGTCAAAAAGACTAGGTGTGTATCGTGTAGACGCACAACGGGTAAACATTCGATTTGTGCGTGTGCCGATAGATCGTGAACTGTGGGTCGTCAAGCTGACCACTGCTGCGGACCTGCTGGGCGTGCCCAACATCAAAATCGTCGGCAACATACACGGGAACGAGCCCGTCGGAAGAGAAATCGTTTTGCATCTGATTCAGGTATTTTCTCCCGTAACCGTCTTGGTCGAAGCGATGAGGCGCGCGTTTCGGTTCGAAGACTGTGTCCGCGTCGGCCGGTCGAAATGTCCCCGTATTTAGCCGAACGCTCACAACTCGTATTTTCCGTTCGAAAGCACGGGTCGCGCCCGAAGGATATACGTTTTTTGTTTTTTGTTTTTGTTTTTCGTATTTCGAAATCAGTATTTGTTGGACAACAGTCGGGAAAACGAAACGATCCGCAGACTGTTGCGGACCACCGTCGTTCACTTGTTGCCCAGCATGAATCCCGACGGATTCGAGCTGTCCAGACCTCAGCCGTGTCCGATCGACGTCGGCGGCGGACGAACGGTCGGCTCTAGGTACCTAGAGTGGCTTTTTTTTTCCGTTGCGCGATTGTCGTTCTCGTGTTCTCGATCGCGCACGACGTACCGCTTTTTTGTTCTTTTTCCAGAGGGAACGCCCGCGGTTTCGACTTGAACCGGAATTTCCCGGACGCGTTCAACCCGCACGCGATACCGCTGCAACCCGAGACCAGGGCGGTCATGGAATGGTTGAAATCCGTGCCGTTCGTGATGTCGCTGGGCTTGCACGGCGGCGCACTGGTAGCCAATTATCCGTACGACGATTCGGAAGATTCGCGTGAGTTGCCGCAACAGTTCGGATTCCAACGATGTGTTACCGTGTCCGTCCGGCGAAATGCGCGTCGGCACGAAACGTCCGAAGGAAATTGTGATTTAATAATCGCGGTTTTTATGTATGTAGTTCCGACGATTCGTATCAAAAAAAAATTTGCAGATTTTCACCACGACATCACGGGCTTAAATAACGCAACGTCGCCAATTATTATGCGTTTCGTCGAACGTCATTCCGTTCGTGCGCGCGAACAGTATCGTCGATGGGCACGTGTCTAATATCTCAAATATCTAACGAACACTTACGTTTTTAAAAAAAAAAACGATTTTTGTCTTATTACCAAAATTTATTCATGTACAACGTTTTGTTGTATTGCAGCCGAATCGTGTTGTACAGTCAGACTCGGGCCGCAATGTCTCTTGCTCGTTATTTTCGAACACGATTTGATTTCGTCTCGTACGTAACATTCTGGTTCTGAATTAAGTGCGTGCGTACCGCGTACGATCAACATTGTCAGGTGTGTACGGATAATGTACCGTATTGTTTGGTTAAAACGCGAGTCGTAAATTTAATCGTGCCGAACACTTATACCAACAATCACGCGGGCCAATTCAACAGTCGTAAGTAAAAAAGCTGGACGGTTACACGGTGCAATTCGAATAAACGCGTGTCTGAATCGGCCGGTGCAAAAAACCCCGTTTGTATATTCACCAATGTTGCTTACGCAGATTCGCACGTTTTTTTCGTAACGGGATCGACCGTTTGATCACGTGTGTATATTAGTTTGTATTTTTGTAAATACAGTAGCGGACAAGTTACGGAAACTAAACGAAACGTTGCGAACCGTCAATATAGTGGAACTCTACAAGGCGTACGACGGTAAAAATTTTGAAAACAAATTTTCACTCCGCGTATGAATTAACAAGCGTGCACGTCGCAGCGCGCGCACGGTCCCGTAGTAATAATACGTTGTTGTAGAGAGCTTTTTTTTTTCAATGTAAAATGGGTCTGGACAATCTCGCGTTTGGCTTCTAACCGCCTACTGTGCACGCACGAACGTGTACGGTCCAACAAAACCTCGTCGCGTTTTGATTGTCTGTAACCAACATAGTGCGATAAGACGGCGGAACCGTTTTTGTTCGTTTGTTTGACGTAGAACTTAACGTAGTCCGTGTAAAAACGTTAACGTTTATTTATTTTTTTTCTTTTTGCTCGGACAGCTTTGAATTTCAACGCGAAAACCGCGGAGAGTTTGACGTCAGACGACGACGTGTTCAGGTTTTTGGCGAAACAATACGCCAGATTACATCCGACGATGCATACGGGTCACAGTTGTACCGACGAGATGAAATTCAAAGACGGCATCACCAACGGGGCTGTCTGGTATCAAGTAATAGGTTAGAAATATTTCCGACGTTGATTACGTGCAATGTCTCCGTGGCGTGTTGTCTGATTACGGTTTTAGAAGCTGTTTGTTTTTTTTTTGTTTTAACGCCGCCAACCGCATTCGTGTCGCCTTTGTCCGATCGCGTCAAAAACAACCGAACGAAACAATCCGTGTTCCGCTTCGCGCAGGCAGCATGCAAGATTACAATTACGCGTGGCACGGATGTCTGGAAATCACGTTGGAAATGTCCTGTTGCAAGTATCCGCCGGCTTCGTTTTTGGAATCTCACTGGGACGAAAATCTAACGGTAAGCCTGTCACGATAAACGTTCGCCGGCCGCGAACGACACGAAAACACCCTGTGAACGAACCGAAACCGGCCCGCCGCCGTCGTCGTTTCAGCCGCTCGTCACGTGGATGCAACAGTCGCACCGGGGCGTCAAGGGCGTCGTGACCAGCCGGCCGACCGGCAGACCGATACCCAACGCCGCTGTCAGCGTGTCGGGCCGGGACAACGCGTTCAACACGACCAAGGACGGGGAATACTGGCGGATACTGCTCCCGGGCGTATACAGACTGGTCGTGAGTATTGTCGCGGGTCCGTTTTACTGCGGACGGGACGACACTGCGTGGCCCGCGTGACGAAGAGACCGAAACTGTGTACTTAAAAACAACACACTGTAGAGCGGTTCGATCGTTTCGAAAAACGGACGGAATCGAACCGGCAAACCGTCCGACTCGGTGGCACAGTAGTCGCTCTCTCTGACTTTCGCTCACGGAATCGTCCGTCGAACACTTTTTTTTTGCAAAGTTTCGGAATGAGTAGCGTGACGTCGAAAACTGTCGAGTCCGTGGGCCGCGCGGTTTCCGAGTACGGGGGGGTAAGACACTGTACGGACGCCGTCGGATAGTCCCGAGGACGATTGTCGTTACGGCCAGCGAAAGGGTCGACTCTAAGCAGGCGTTTCACATCATGACGACTGTCGTGTAAACGATGTCTAGCCCCGACGCCGACACGACACGTTTTTTTTTTGAAGACACGATATTCACAATATCCCAAGTGTATACACGAACCTTTAACGTAACTATTTAAAATAACTAATTATTATACAATAGCGTGAATCAATTCGATTGACACGCAAAAAGAAACATCGTTGTTTATAAACGACAGTCGGCCATTTGTAGTGGGAACAATCGGCTTCTCACTGCAATAGCACGACAGTCGTTCGTACGACAACGATATTTATCGGCAAATTATGAAATGTCCAATGAACTTACCTAACCTCCCAATTGTCAGTAGTACACGACAGTCGTCCGTAATGCGAAACGGCTCTAAGTGGGCGTGCGTTCGTCGCAGGTAAACGCGGCCGGGCACGACGAGAAAACAGTGCGGGTCGAGGTGCCGGCGGAAGGTCCGCAGCCGACGCTGACGAACGTGTCCATGGAACCGACGACGACGAAGGCTAAGACGACGACGACGACGAGGACGGTCGACAGTAGCGCCGTGAGAAACGACGGGGACTACGCCGGTGTCGAGTCGGAGACGGAGGCGACGACGACGCGAAGTTCGCGGCTCGAGGACCGGCAGGACGACGGCGACGAGGACTCGCGGTCCGTGCGGATGCCGATGTCTGTGTCGACGTTTTCCGCCGCCGGTCCGGGGCACGACCGTGGTCGTTACCGCGCGACCGAAACGGTAACGCCGCTGTGTCTGGTCGCGCACTTGGTCGCGGCGTACTCCCGTCGTTAACTCGTCTCGCGCGTGCGGTTAGGTCAGCTCCCGTTTGTGACTGCGGCCGAATAACCGCTCTTTCCTCAAAGAGGAATTTTCGTCGAAAAATTTACCCTCGTTTACACGGTTTACCGACACTTACGGGGTGAACCACGTCCACGTTCAAATGCTCTTCTAGATTTACGTTTTTCTGTATTGAGACAATCCGAATTTGTTCTGCAATAAGACACGTGACGCAGAGTTCGTGAAAAACAGTAGAAAAAATTAATTTTAATTATTTCATAATTTTTTTCGCTATCTAACGGTTCGCGACTATTTCGGCAATTCAACCGGTTTCTATATCGTTTATTTTTTTTATTATATTTTTTACATTTCCAATAAGTTTTTCAATTTTTTGTGTAATTTTTTTCGAAACTATATCCTACATACTAAAAACATTTTGTAACATTTATACTCGATATTTGATCGCAATATGTGCACAGTACGTGACTTCCTCCACACAACAGTCCTCGTGCTGTATTATGAAAATATCAAAAAATTTATAATTTCTATACTCTCAAGACGTCGTTCGGACGCATAACGCCGATTGTGGATTTCGGACGGTTTTCCGATTTTATCATCTCGGAAGTGAGATCATTTGAATCATTTATTTTTACTGAATATAATTTCATCGTCACGATCGAACGGTTTATAAGATTTGTAAGAACGCTAAAAGTGTATACTCAAGCCTAATAAATAAATGTTTGACGTTCGCTTCGCTACTGGCATGGGTGCAGAATGAGTGTGAATTCGCGTCTAATTTGCAAGCGTGTAGTTGTGTGAATCGCCGTATCATTTTTAATAGTTTGTACGCATTTTATTTATTCAAAAAACGTACAGGGTTCGTTTCCTGTTTATATTTTGCTTGTTTTTTCATATTATCGGTCTATCTCAACTAAAAATTATTATTATTATTTCTACCGATTAGGAATTAATTTTGTTTTTTTGTTAATCGATCATAATAAGTATTGCACGCCGTTCAATAATAAACAATTAATTTTCGAACGAAACAAAATCAAAGCGAGTAGCAATTCATATATTTGACCGCGAAACGAAGAAACGTTCGTTTTTCGACTTGAGCACGTCGTGGTCGTCGCCTCTTCCGTTCGTTCCTCCGCGGACGGACGTGCCGGCGAAAACGCGTTCGCGTTTACCGTCACGAACATTCGGTACGATACGACCCCGGACCGGGGCGGACTGAGACTCTGAAGGCCCAGGTGGGTGAGTTTTTAGGAGGCCTTGGACTAACGTAATTGATACAAACAAGCGACTTGATAAAATAAACAACTCGATAATGTATCACATAAAAAAAAATGATTGGATCAAAACAAAACCGACTCCAAAAAAAATGAACCGAAAAGCGTGAAATAATTCGCAAAATTTTTTATTTTTCGATTTCGGTTATCGACGTTTGGCGACGGTCGCGGTGTGATACGTGAAAGATAACAAACACTCGTGTTAAACATCGTTTAGAATATCGTAATAATTTTTCTATTAGGTATGTTGTTTTGCGTAAGCCAATAGGCCCGAATAAAACGAATGGCTTAAACGCCCGAGTACAAAACGTCTGGTATGGCCTCTTACCCGCCCTGCCAGTGCGCCCCTGACCTCCGGACCGGGACTAACGGGAACGCAACGCGTCGGCGTCCGTGTTGTGATGTTCAACGAGCGTTTCTCGCCACCGACCGTCACGGACGTGTGAGACTTTGTTCGTCGCTTAAACTTAAGTAATTCATTTCAAAAAACGTTTGTATATTGAATGATAACGTCTGTTGCGTGTGCATAGTGCTTGTACAGTAATAACGTTGTTGACGAAAACACTAATCGGTCATGAACGTCTGCGACAGTATGAAATAAAAGCTAATCAAAAAAAAGCTAATAAAAAAAAGTCGGGGGTTTCCACGACAAAAGTGGACGTCAAAAAACGTTTACGAACGCGATCGCGTGAAAATCGTAAGACACCGAATTAAAGCTATTAAGTATCTATAAACACGAGATTGTATTTCGCGCGTGTATTTTGTTTTTGTGATCTGTCGACGATCTCAGCGGTCTTATTTTCCGTTTTGGCCAAAAAAAAACAACAACAAAAACGTATACTTTTTCTAAAATCGGAATCCCGTATGTAGACGGGTGTTGTTCCGTTCGGTTTGAAAATAATACTCGACCGATCAGAAACAAAATAATAATATTCTACGGTTTCACGTATAGTTTTTACGAAACCAATTCTTTTATCTTATACAAATGTAAATGTGTATATATTGAATCTTTATAGCGATAAATTAAAATGTTAAAAATTACAAAATCAATAAAGTCCGAGATTCGTAACAATCGTTTATATCGTATATATTACGTGCCACGTAGTGTATTTATGTGACGTACCTAAACAAGTCGAGTTTAATAAACTCGTAAGACGTACACGAAAACGTTAATACGAATTTTAACGCCGAGTCGTACACACGTCAAATTAAATTCCTGTTTCATTCGCATATTATTTCTTATGCGGTTCGGATAACGTAGATCTCCAAAAAAAAAGAAATTTGTTTTAAAATACCAATGCTGTATTTATACGTTATATACACTTACTACGCACATATACGTTATTGTGTTGTTGGCTTACGTTTCGTTAAAATATTAACGAAGCATTTTTCGTATAAATAGTTTCTTTTTTGTTTATAATGTTTGTCTGTTTTGCTGACGTAGTAAAATATGTTATAATAACAAATCACTATACTAAAATTCAAATAATTTTTTTGAAAACTCGACTGAAATTATTATTATTCGAATGAAAATTACTCTGTTTTTATGTTAGATTTTCGATTTTGATACAGTCAGGGTCAGGTGTGGATAGAAATGAGAACATCGATATAATCGTTATAACGCACGCTGTCGATAGTTTATTGATTTACACAAAAAAAAAAAAAATTAATAATAATAATTAATAAACGATATAAATCCGATCACAATAGAAAAATCAATTCAATATAAATAACATGAACGATGCAAACATAGCAAATAATCCCACACACTCGGTACGTTTGAATATCGTCACGAAACAATTATTTGAACTCCAACTATTAATTATATATGGAAATACGAACATAAATTGGTGAAATTCTCTCGCTGTAAATTTACTTTATAATTCATATAATATATATATGTCTGGTTGTTGTAACCATACGTCGGGTTAGGTTTGGTTAAGTTATATTGAACTCGGGGGAACAAATATTCCAAACGATACTTGTTATACGTTCGAAAACGACAATAAAATTGATTTTCTATTTTCTATTTTTTAAATGGATCGATAATTCTATTTAGCTTATATATCTAATATCTAATGGCATTATAGTATTATATTCGCGTGCAGAAGCCTACAAATCGCGCACGCCATTATATTATATTTAACTGATACAACTATTTACGGAACCAGAATTCGAATGCGAAATACGTGTGTTTTTTCATGCTCGACCGTGTTGAGGACAATGCGCTTTCCCGTTAGGAAATTACATTTTAAACACGTGCATTTGGAGTGCGTGAAATCAAAAGTATTATTCATAAAAAAAATAATAATTCATAACTTCTAAGATGTTTACCGGTGTTTGAATGAAACTATTCGTACATAAAACAAATGAATCGTTCGAGTAATTACAATTGTTAAAACGAAAACGGATATTTTCGTTGAGTTTTTCAAATCACTAACGAAAAATCAATTGAACGATTAAACACACCACGTTTACCTACTTCAAAATCAACGACGCGTTTAAAAATAATAGAATCGCTTGTTTCACGGTTCGTACGATTATCATCGGTATGCGCTCATAGCGCGTGAATTCGTACTCGGCCGTTAAAGGGCATCAAGCTTAAACGTTTTAACTCGACTAGTATTTATTTTACGATAATCTTACGTTCGACATTATTCTCCAAAATCAAATAATTATTCGGTCTTTCATACGTAGGCGCACACAACCGTTTCCACTGCACTGCGAGATGGCGTACAAAACCAACTACAGGTGGCTGTTTGGCTAAAATCAAAAGTTCGTGTCCGTTTAACGTTTAACGAGTGGAAACATCCGTTTAAAAATAGTCTCAAATATTCTTTGAATGATCGTACAGGCGCACGCAAAACAACTCTGATGGCGATACATCGGGGGTTTTTTTTTTTTATATTATCATTATTAGTTTATTTATCATAAAAGATATTCCATTCATTAAGCATATCTCGTGCTAAAATGTACGTGTACAAACTGACAATAATAATAATAATATTTTAATAATAATAATAATACATTTACATAATAATAACCTCATCGTTTTCTATTTATTAACAATAGTACACGACATATTATAGTATGTCCGAGGATAGATTGCACGAAACACGTACATATTATCATAACACATATCCCATAAATAACAATATTATACATTGAAATACACGTGATTTATATAAAACACTTTAATTTAATCACTCGAGCGAAAAGAAAGAAACGAACGTCAGTTGGAGTGCCTAACGCTGAACGTAAGTCTCGCATGCTAATATGATTAATTTATATGTATATAAATAGGTTGGCCAATGTTTCGCCAATCCATCCGCATGATTATATCGATTAAACAAGGAACACAAGATTTTACACGAATACAAAATGAAAAATATAATTATAATTAGTATTTATATAAATATATATATATTAAATGTATTTATGTGTGTGTGTGTGTGTGTGTCAAGTGGTGTAAACTGCGACGGTGTAAGGAATAATCTTAGAAAAAGAAAAATGTAGTTTTGTTAGGTAAAGCTTATTTTCCAGTCTCTGTCGGGAAAATTAAAAAAAAAAACAGTATACGTGTACATTGATGGGAATATATATATATATGTTCTGGTTTCGTTCAAAAAATAGAAATTGTGAAAAAAAAATCGCGTAAAATTCCGATCGAACCGAATAATATACATCTACACAAAAGTTAAATATATATATATATGTGTATGATATAGTGTACTAAAAATATTGAAAATAGAGTATATATGTATATAGTGATATCGATTGACTAGTGATTTTTTTTTTCAACAAAAATAATAAAAATATTAAATAATAATAGTAAATAATGTATGTATATATATAGTGTTATTGGTTTGACGACGTCTAATCACACGGACAATATATATATATACATATATATTACACATTATTATGTCATATTACCACAAAAACGACTGATGCAATGCAATAGATGCGAAATCCATTGGCGTGTGTGTGTGTGTATAATTGTATTTTATTACTCACGGAGAACGTTACCCCGAAAAAGGATAACTGCGTTATATATGTGTGTGTGTGTATTTTTTTTTGCTGTTTATACAAAACGGAAAAGCCAACGGGATCGCGTACGCGATCTCAGATACTGCGTTGGACGTAGTTGCCGGGGAAAGTGCCGAAGCATCCCGTCCGTTTGCTCGATCCCACGTACCATCCGTCGTCGCACTTCTCCATCACGAACACTACGTCGCCTTCCCGCAGTTCCAGCTCGTCGCTGTTCTGAGGCTTGTAATTGTACAACGCCCGGTACCTGCCGACACACAACACGACCCCGTTAAATCTCGCTGGTTGGGTTAGGTTAACGGAAAATCACGTGCGAATATAACGGACGTCTCGTTTTCGCCACGTTTTAACTTTGAGTCTACACAATATAAAATGGTGAAAACCGTGATTTTCAAACGTTGCAGCAGCGCGGACGTTCTTCCGTCGCACAATATACGATTTTCGATCCGATCCGATATACGATTTTCGAGACGTACGAAAATTTTAACGTTTGTAAACACGCACAAGTGTTATGTTTGAAATATGTTTATTCGGGCGACAGTTTTCCGCGGTTTCGAAAACATTTTAAAACTTGATACGCATAGAACGATCAATAAAATGCTTGTTGTACTGAAATATAATTACCGGTATTAACTTAATGAGGAGAAAAAAATTATATAATAATAATAATACCTAATCGCGTCCGCGTTTGCCGACCGAGCGACAGTCGAATCTGCCGACGCGCGTGCATTTCATTAATCAAAACGTCATTCTGTGTTTGCGGTTATTTCGACGTTGAAACAATTTTCCGATTTTTCGAACGGTTTGGGACATAGATTTGGCCCGGGAATATATACGTATATACATGATACGATAATTATTATCGACTTAGCGAGGCGATGGCTGTAAAACGTAATCGCAGTAGGATTGTAATTCGTGTAGGTACACTTCGCTTATACATTCGCCACTCCCGAACGCAATACAGTCGCTTCCATTAACTCAACTACAAGTCGCGACCCGCCGGATCCGTCCCTGGGTACGAAGGCATTCGCGTTGTTCGTGACGAAAACGGACGGTTCCGACCCAGTGCACATACATTATCGACCGACAACCGAACATTGTCGTAACGAATCGTTTTTGTCCGTCGTCGTCGTCGGAAATACAAGTGCCCGCGTGGAAGACGGACGTTTTCATTTACCCGAAGGCCAACAAACAACATCGATCTCGTAATCGGATAGCAATCAGCGATATTTATGCGACGTCGCGAGGAAAATATTGCGTCACCGACTCGTATTCGACGGCACTCGATCGTTAAACGCGGGTCGCGTCGCCCGTCTTACGAATATAGACGAGAAACAAAAAAAAAAAATTGTTCGGTTTTTCAACTATGAAAACGACGGGGGAAAACTGTTTGCAGCGGTTTATTGATTGTCGTGTTCACGTAATTTTCGTTAGAGAAATCAACGTGTTCGTGTACGGCGAACGTCGTCTACTCACGGCATTGGCTCCGAATGTACGTCGACGTGCAGAGTTTCGCCAATGTTATTCGTTTGTTTCTTCGTTTGCGTTCCGGAATTCCTCGTCGGCTACAAATATCACGGACAATAAGTTTCCCTAGCCTCATAGGTTAAAAACAATTTTTTTTGGGGTGGTTTTTTTTTTTTTTTGTTTGGTTTACACGATTTGATACCGTAGACGAATTATAGCTATCCGGCTGGTACATGTGCTGCGTCTTCGGCGGGTTACTGGTAATAAGCGAATGCGCGGCCGGCGAAGCCACGGGCTTGAACGGCGTGCCGGCCGTCGAGTCTGGAAAAGAAGAAAAAAAAACAAGAATAACGAATCCAGTGCCGTCAAACCGTGAAATCCGTGTAACGCGGACGCACCCCCCCGCGAGCGAATCGATTACGACGATCGTCGTCGAGTGACGACGAACGCGCCGAGCGGAGGACAACGTCGCGGATTTACTCCAAAACAATAAAATAAAAATGAAATTACTTGGATGATCGCCCGGCTCGACCAAGACCGTGACGTACGACACGGGGAATATTCCTTTTCTGCTGCCGATGCGGCCTTCGTACCAATTGCCGTCGACGCGCCTGGTCAGGACGACCAGTTCACCTGCACGACGAAAACGAGTCATACACCACGTGGTCGCGCGCGCGCGCGAAATGACAACGGTGACAACGTTACCTTTGACCAACGACAGTTCCATGTTGGTCTGCGCGACGAAATTGAACTTGGCTCTCGCCTGGCCCTCGTACGGCCGGTGGGGCGTTGTCCTGACGCCGTCGTACGGGATCACCTGCCAACAACGAGAACGCGTTACACTCGCGCGGGTCCGGATCGCGTGATCGCGGCCGACCGGAACGACGAGCTTCCGGACGGACAGCCGCCGCCGCGGCAGTGGATGCGCACCTCGACGTAATTGAAGGGGAACAGTCCGACCATGGCGTTGTGCTCTCCCTCGTACCAGTTTTTGTCGATCTGTTTCCGGACGAAAATGATGTCGCCTTTCCGGAACGACAGTTCCCTGCGCACGAACGTCACGGTTATAGAAAAACGAGCGCGCGCGCGCGCCCGTGCGTACCGGTTGTCGTTACCTGGATGTCTGTCCGGCGAAATTGTACAACGCTCTGGCCACCAGCTTCGGCTCCGGCGTACGGCTCCGCGGCGGCTGAGCGCCGCTCTCGTCCGGGAAGTCGTCGTAGCGGTTCAACGGGATCGGAGATTTTTGCGACGGCCTGCAACGGAAACGCCCCACGTGGAGATTATCCGACCAGCCGTTCGCGTCGAGATTTCGTTTTGCAAATGCGTCGCGGTCGAGTTAGGACACGTGAATCGACCACTCGGACGGACAAAACGTGTGATCGCGGACAAAAACCCAAAACGTTTTAACACATTACGCGATTAAAAAAAACCTCGTATAGTTTTTTGTTCGAATTTGAAGAGATCCGACGGGAAAATCATTACGGGTGTCGCGATGGGGTTCCCTCCCCCCTTTACGCGATTACTCAAACGAAAAACCGTCGGGTCCGGTGCAAACGTTTGCGACGCGTACGAACGCTAAAAATTCGCCCGGATTCGCACTCACAGCAAGTTGTCCGCGTGTCTCCTGTTCGACATGTCTTGGAGTTCTTGGAGATACTTTCTCCGCCTCTCTTCCTGGTAAATCCTGCGCATCGCCTCCGCCTGTTTAACGGCCAGATGTTCCTCCGACCATTCTTCCTTGATCTCGTTCCGGACCGGCCGCCGGTACTGCAACGTCACCTCCGACTCCGCGTACTTGTGCGGCGAATCTACGGACAGCCGACGCGCGTAATAACGTTTTGTCCTCGAACGCGCGCGGCGCACGCGCGCCCGTCGACATTGAACTTGGTCGGCCAGAAACCCGTCCCTTCGCCGCGCACTCGCCCGTCCGCGCGACGTATCGGATTTTCAACGAAGCCTAAACAATGACTCGTACGGATATTACGAAACCGTCGCGACCGGAACGCCGTCGGCCGGTCCCCCTCCGTAACGGCAACGGCACTATCGCGCGGGGTCGGTTAAAATTAGGAATCGAACGCGAGAATCGTAACCGGCGACGAACAATGGACGACGACGGCAAGTCTCGTTATTTATACTCGGCGACGTTTGTTGGTGACACGCGGGTTATTATTCGCCCGGGGGGGGGGGGTTTTTTGTCGGAAATCACGCGGTGTGCGGAATACGATGACGGGCAAAAAATCTTTTCACGGTTCGCATTGTCCGCGCGTGTTCTTTTACCGCACGAGACGGCACACAAAAGACGTCGGGACACGTGCTACCGCCGCGCGGACGGGAAGACCGAATCGCGCGACACGGATCGTTAAACACGTACCGCGACATAATTATCGGTTTTCTATTCTCGGCCGACAATGGCCGGCACGTTTTCGTTTCGCTCGGTCGTTGTTCGGCCGCGGCCGCTGGAAAAACGAAACCGTTCCGTCGGTACGATTTTCCGCGCGGCACGTCTCGGAATGTCGTTCGGGGGAAAAAAACAAACCAGACGTCCGAGTATCGGTTTTCTTACGCGCCGAGACCAAAAACGATAACGCATCCGTCCGGGACGGCTGACGCGCTTTCTCCGCACCGGTGAGCGACGCGCGCGTCCGTACAATTGAGCCGTCACGTCGGGGTTAAAGGTGTGCGACGGTGGTCGCGGGAGAAAACGGCCCGGAACGTAGAAAAACGCGAGAAAGTTGTCGTCGTAAACGTAAACCCCCCGGGGGACGGATACGGTCGGAAATCAAGAGCGACGTTCTGCGACGACCGTCTTCGGTTCACGTTTTCCGAGCCGTTCCTTCGATCGACCAGCTGTGCAGCCGCAGCCGCCGTTACCGATTAAACAAGACCACGCTTTTCCCATTATGTCGTTCGCGCGGACGTTGTCGATTTTTACTACGCGCGGCACTCAAAACGCGCGCCGTCCGCGTATAATTTATCACGTACCACGGATACGCGTCTGCCAGGCTCGTAAAAGCAGACTTACGGGTTTTATTGTTATTAGTGTTATTTATTTTTACTTTTTTTTTTTTACTTTTGTTTTTACGAGGGCGGTGTTCTTTATTTTGCCGGAGCCCGCCGTTTCGGAAACCGAATTTTACGATCGAAAGGGTCGAGGCGCGAGAGACACAAACGAAACGGAACGGTAGGGGGTAAGTGTGCGCTGCGCGTAGAAACCGCCGTACGCGTATAATCGAATATAACACAGGCGCCTGAAACGTGACCTTAAGTCGGGGGAAAAGGGTTGGTGATATATTATATATGTATGTACACACGCGCGCGCGCGCGCGTTCGAACGGGGTATCGTGTATTGTGTGTACTGCAGCTGAATTTTCACGTGGGCGGAACAAAACACCGTTTGACCTAAAATGTCCTCGAGCTCGTGTCTATCCGAAAACAATATAATATATTAAATAAACGTATTTTCATATACGGCGGTGGCGGACGACGGTACGCGTTTCAGCGGTTAAACTGTGTTCACGATTAAATATATAATATGCGCGCGCCGCGAAGCACGAGCATAACCGACACGACAGTGTTATAGGTTGGACGTAAATACGCGTGTATATATGTTCCGTTATTATTGTTTCGACTGTATTAGACACATAACGTCGGGCAGACTCGAATATGTTAATACGGTTCGGTCCCGATATATGTACGTATACGTATAAATACAAATTATAGGACATGCAGATCATATCTAATCCTTCAATGAAACGGAAAATTATCGACGCGATCGACCGTGGAAAAAAACAAATTGTACGTTCAAGGTAATGCGTGTGTGCGTGTGGTTTTTTCACCATCGTCGGACATATTATTTCGTCATTTTTTTTTTTTTGTAAATGCTTTTTTGAAAGCCGCTATCAACTACAACGTTTAACGTTATTATAATATTTTACCATTGTTGTTAGATTGTTATAGTACGATTGTTTTGTTTGGGTTTCTTTTTTCTTTTTCATCGACATACCAGAAACGCGTATTTAATTAAATAAGAACATGTTTATACGGTGCCGCAGGCCGAAGGAGTCTCTGTGAAGTATTAAGTATACATATATATGTGTAAACACACAACGCACGATCTAACCAGGTGAGTTTTTGATTTTTATATTAAATATTAAAAATATTAATCAAACGCGTGTTGGCTAAAAACTTATGAAACGATTTAGATAACAACGAGCTCTTTGGATTGTGTATTGGCAGAGTTTGATTTCTAATTATTTTACATTCGTCGACGATCGATACCCGTTGTTGTTGTTTTTTTTTCATGTTATCGTCAAGAAAATCAGAAGTTTTTTCTTTCGAAAACGTGAAAAATGTATTTAAATCGTACAAAAAGTTAATAGTCGTGTACTTATTTCACATAAATGTTCAGCTGTTTTCTCCGGAATAGACCTTATCGTATTTAAATTAGTAGTACTAAATAATAACTTGGTTCGACGAGGATTTCTCCAAACCGTTTCTAAAAACACGCGGTTTTCAAACATTCTGTTTAAATCAAATTACAGAAAAGACAGCATACGTGAAAGTATTAAATTATACGTAATTTCCTACTTAAATAAGTTTGTCGTTGTTGTTCGAAACGTGTAGGCAAACGACAACAACGATATCGGAGAAGATTGTTTTTACATTATTTTTTTTATTGTATTTTACGGACGCGCGCACGAACAATAATAATTATCCCGGTTATGCGTAATAATTGCGGTTATAAAACGTCTGAAATACGTCAAATTAGTTTTTCGAGACCGCGGTCGCGAACGAAGAACGTCCCCGTCGTTCCGGCCGACACTTTAGGCTCGCTCTCTCTTCCTCGCGTCGGGGATTTTTTTTTCGCGCGCGCGCGCGCGAAAACGATAATAACAATTAACACTCACCGCGGTCTCCGCCGCTGACGACGATCCTCCTCAGACTGACCGTTCTGGCGGGCAACAAGAGCGGTTTTTTCGTCTGTTCGCCGGCCATAACGGCCGCTGTTCTCTCAATAACCGTTTGAACCCCGTACCGTGGGCGACATCACAGGCGAGAGCGCGCGCACGTAACGACGACACACACGGAAAAATGTCGGCCGGCCCCGAGTCAACCCATCACGAGCGAACGACGGACGACGCGGCCCCGAAACCGTACGCGCACTGCCGCCGCCGCCACATGTCCGCGACGAACGGGACGCGGGACGGACGCGCGCGGCTGCCACGCGATCGCAGCGCGCTCGTCCGGCGGCTTCGTTTTGGAAATTTTCGTGTTACATATTATTATTATTATTATTATTATTATCGTCGTCGTCGTGAGATCGGGTTCGATAACGCGGAAGAATGTCACACGATAATGTATTCACCCGCCCGTGGTGCACAGCGATTTGGGTGTTTTCAAATCCTATCTGGACGTTTCGTGGCGGAACGGCCTTGAACCTTGTCAAGGTTGATTCGTGTACGTTTTTTTTTGTCAGCCGAGCAACGGTTTCGTTCTGCGTTTCACGTTTTCCGTTTCACAGTTTTTTGTGTTTAATTAACGTCGATTAGCGAATTCGTTAATTTAAAACCGTACACAAAAAAATGTACCGCGCCCAAGTTCGCTCGGGAACGCGTTGCGTACACTCGCTTTCTAAACGTCCGTAACTGCCGGCGGGGGGTGCGCGGTCGGTCATTCGGTCGTGTACGTACACTGCCGCGATACGTGTGCGCGAGAGTTGGGTGGTCTTTTGTATTTATGAAACAATCGCTAACCGTTTGTTTTAATACCGCTTTTCCGTCATTGTGCCGTGTGGAAACGACGGTAATATACATTCGGTGTAAAAACGAGCACCGACCGGACCGCGCGTAGGCATATAAAATCATTAACGAGAAGAAATAAAAAACTAAGATGAGAAACGTCGGGTAACGCTTTTTCTGTCCGATCGAGACGTATATTATTCTATATTAATGTGTACGGTACATACGTACATTTTTTTTTTTTTTACGGGTTTTATTCGTGAAACGTGTTGATCTTTTTAACACGTCGGTGGGCAATATGCTAATTTTACTGGTATAACGGCCGTTTGGACGGTGTCTGTTTTAAATAATAATCACGACGTGACGGTGTACAGTGCTCTAAACGCCGCGAAACAAAATAACGATAATACTACGTTTGATTTGATTTCAATACTCGTTTGATTTGATGTCGTTTTCCGTAATATCTGTTCGTAAGGACCGACGATAATAATCGAAATAAAATAGTTTTCCTATATTTGGGCTGTGATTATTTTCCAGTCGCTCGGCGAGAGCGTCGTGATTAACGTGCGTTGTTTGGTTTACGTAAATTTCAATCGAGAATAAATCTCATATTTTATACGCACGTATTTATTATTAGTTTTGTTTAATAACAAAACATTATTTGATTGCGATCTCTTCGATTTGATGGATAATACAATAGACATACTGATAAATAAGGACTGTAATTTTTGATCCAATGGTTAAGCAAAAAATTATGTGTCACGTTTTCTAATTTATATTTATTATACCGACGTTTATTCTATACGTCCTACTCTACGATTTTGTATTACGGTAACCGATTTATATTTCCATGATATTGTTTGTTGTACGTTTTTTTCAAATTTAACTATCATGTCGTAAAAACGGGCGTGTGCGATTGTTTCGTCGAAAATAAATGTCCAAAAAATTAACATTAAAACACGATTTCTTTAGTCCTAGGTTTTTGACACGTGTAAATCAAAATCCAAACTCGTAAAAGCTATTACTGCTGCTATAATGACGATTAAAAATATGTTGCCATAACTGTAGCGGCGAAAATACGAACACTTAAAAGATAACTAACGGAATAAAATAACTATACTTATACCAGCGTGTATATTATTGTACTTTGTGATTAATTCGATTTTTAAACTCACGTTTTTCATTTAAAATATGTGTGCGTTTTGTCGATTATTGTGGACAGATATATTATAAATAATATTGGCACCTTTAAATTTAACAACTGATGGTTTCGGCGGTAATGTCGGCTGTTGGGTCCACACACCGTTCCACACCGGTGTCCACCTATACTTGGGCTTATGCGCTTCCGGGTTGTACGGTTGACTTAAGAACCCATCGTGTTTTGAATGTTTCAAAATAGAAGGATGATGATTTTTTCTGTTATATCTCACTGGCGAAGCAGATTTCGGTCTCGTTTTCGGTTTGGTGAACGGCTCGGGTTCGGGATATCTATGCGCCAACCAATTGCATTCTAGAAACGGTAGCATTCTCCTCGCTTCTCTCAGGTCAGGAGTGGAAGTGTAAAACTGTCCCAACATGAACGCTCTGTTTTTGTTCTCGAACATTGTCCTTATCCTTTCTACCTCGCCTCTATTCAACTTGTCTTGAAGACTAGCCAGTTTACTGATGACGTTTATGCGGGGCATTAGTCTGTTGTCCGGTCGCAGCGGACACCTAGGAACCGGGCTTTTAGACCGTTCATATCTGTTTTTGAGATTCTGCACGTCACCGTATTCGTGATGTTTTATTATGTTCTTGTGCAGTTCGGTATCGCTCTTGTACCTTTTTATAGTATTCGATTCGACTGGAGAATGCAAACAACGAAGGTCGTCCAAGCTCTCGAATTTTCTACGTAACTTTCTGACAACTCCGTTCTTGATCGCACACGAATACTCGTAAGAACGGTCTGGAGATGGTGACAAAACCCGTCTCATATATTCTCTTTCGCCGAAAATACATTTCATGGACGAAAAACTTTGAGACGAATGTAAATTTGTTTTCTTTGTTCCGAGATGTATAACTGTAGATGCAGACGAGCTTGATTCACTTACGTTTGTGCCGTTGGCCCAGTCCGATACCATTTGCTTCTTGTCTTCGTGATCAGCCAAAACCAATAGATAGTTTTTATCACAACCTTTCGCGATAGATTCTTCCTCGGACACATCTATGGAATAACATGTTCTTGGCGAAATACTTTCGGAAATATTTTTTTTACATTTCATAGCTGCGACTGCTCCTAGCGTTTCTTTGGGTATCACCAAATTTCCAGAATTTTTTTTATTTTTCTTCTCCAACACTTCGATACTAATATTTTTTGAAATTTTCTTCTTTTCATTTTCACTCAGACATACGGAACCAATCGAGTCGGCTTTTCTAAGGCATTCTTCTCTGTCTTTTTTTCTAGTCGGTCCCGTGGAACTGGATCTTATGTACAACGAAGAACTCATTTCCGATCCTTTCACTCTATTATTCACTTCGATTTCGTAATCGTTTTTTGATTTATTCGTTTGTAAAGATCGTGGCATTCTTTCTCCTTTTAGATCCGATATTGTACTATATACTTCATTAAGTTGTGTTTTAAGTCGATTCAACTGTTCCATTGATAGACTGCTCCATATTCGACATCCGATATTAGAGGGACTTTTAGAACTCGATCTTCTAGGTATGGAAGTGCAATTTTTTTCTCTCTCTTCTGATACAGGACGACCTCTTTTCGATGACGTAATATTCTTCAACGAGTTAGCTACGTCTTGAACAGAGGTTCCTCTCCAAAGCGGTCTGTAAACATTTGCTTCTGGTATTCGATAATTATCGTTCCCTAATGCGTGAAATTTTCGTTTCAAATCGACCACTGAGGTTTCTTTATTTCTTAATCCACGATCCAAATTCCCTTTCCAGCGTATGTCTTCTGGATCTTTTGTTTTATACAGCACATCTTTTGACTTCTGGACGTCTTCAAGTTTTGCTTGTAATGATTTTATTTCACTTTCCGCTCTTTCTTTGACACGGATAGTCTTCCATTTATCATAATCCACCAAATCGCCTCGGGTCCTAACTTTATTACTCGCTTTTTCGGCTGTTTTTTCCAATTCACTCAATCTTTCTAAACTACAATAAAAATTATGTAATTCTTTGAAGCGTTCCGATTTTTTACTCGAATGTCTTAACTCCCTTACATAAGTTTGGTACTCGTAATCGACAGCTGCATTTTTCACTCTCTCCATAGGTTCCTCAGCACTCTTAGATCGTTGACACCGGCGAACACCAGTTACACTTTCAATCAACTTAACTGGGGCTTGGAAACTTTTAATACGACGAGAAGATGGTGACCGTGAAGGAGGTTCACTGGCGCTCCTTCCTTTTAAGTAATCGACACTTTCGTCGCCAAACTGATCCCAATCTGTCATTCCAGAAGATTGATATTTATCGTATGATTTAAATTTCGATTGAGATACTGGTTTTTTACTCGTTAAATATACATCTATTTTACTTCCTTTGCATTTTATAACTTCGGGTTTATCTTTGGTCTTAGTTGGATTCATTTTAGAAATCTGCGTTTTGTTGTCATCAGTTATAAGTATCTGTTGAAAGAACTCTTCTCCAAATTGATTTGGGTTTTCATTAGTTTTATTAACTTTTTCACTCTTCAAATTTGATTTTACTGACGTTTTGACAGTTTCGATTTTTTTACTTTGCCGTTTTACGCTATTAGATTTTACTAAACTAGTTTGTAATACCTTTTCTTTTGAAACAGTTTTCTGAGCTGTTTTAGAAACTGGTATAATTCTTGACGGAGTCGATAATGATTTTGTTTTTTTAGGCAACGACGATTCTGATGAATTTGTTGATGAAGTGCTTGACCTTACGAGATTTTTCCCTCTTGTTGACGTTGTAATGTTAACTTTAATAGACTTATCTTTTTCTCTCTTCAAATCATTAGTATTCATTTTCGAAGAGCTTTTCAAACTTACGCTTTTCAACTTCTTAGTTGTTTCAGGTTTTGTTTTACAAACTTTTAGTTCAACACTAGATTCTACGTCTACACCTTTTGTCCATCGCTCAAGTCTGGAATTCTTACGAGACGATTCTCGGCGAGGAGGAGTAGGTGGTGCTGGTGATCCAATAAAACTAGCTGACGATTTGGCTGTTCTTTTAAAAGTAGAAAAAACTGGATAACAAGTGACTTCCTTCCAAGGGTGATGAACTACCTCGTTATCGTATTTCATAATTTGGATTTTAGTTAAATGAGACGTAATTGGCAAATACTCCAACTCCAAATCTACACATGAAATTCGATTATTTAAAACTATTATCCGTATTTTTCATGTTTGTGCAACACAAGCGCATCATATTGTAATATCTGTTAAACCGATATTACGTTATTAATTATTGCATTTGTACTCATTCAAATATTCCAGTGTTTCCATTAATAGTTGCCAGTGTGTCACCAAAAAGTAAACCGTGCATCTTTTTTTTTTGTGCGTTCCAAACTCTTGCTATTATTAAAACTTAAACATATTATCAGTGAATTCGGCAACATAATTGAATAAATAATTAAAATATTCAATTAATTATGTTAAATGCGAAAATCAAAATTATATTAAAAAGTGCATACAATTTCCCATAATATTATTTTCAGATCATTTTTTAACCTGGTATAATATAATATTATTATACACTTTAATCATTTTTTTTCCATTCGTCTTATGAATCTAAAAATATTTTAGCGTCTTTTTGAAATGTTGCTTTATGAAAAAATATATAAAGCAGTATTTTGCTATTTGCAAACTTGTAAACGGCAAAAACAATTTCAGAGCATTATCCTTGCAGGTTTCAAAATAATGTATAAAATCGATAATTTTAAAATTTGAATTCAATATATATCGTATATAAATATATATATTAAATCGATGTATTCCGTATATTATTTGACGAAATGTCGATTAATATTTGCATATAATTGAAAGTGCATAGTTGGTGAGTTATCAAAGAATTTCAATCGACCTTATTTTATTGCTTAAAGTATAAATAATAATTATATAATCTAACCTTTAGGCCGATCGGGTACAGTTTTCCGCAAACCCTGGAATGGTACTTCTCCACCATTTTGAATTACTTTGTAAGCAGTTTTTTGTTCTGTCGGCGAAAGACATTGAGACTGGTTTTCTCGTCTTTTGAATACTAATGTTGAGTCGCTATCATATCCAGATTCCTTTAAAGCTCTGAAAATATAATTGCGATTATTGTTGGTTTAAAAAAAACTTTATTTTGATTAAATCTGAATTACTAACTGTGCTAAATTTGATTTTTTTAATGACGAACGATTTTGACGATAAGGGATATGTTGTTCTGAATTCTGGAAATTCAAAATATTATATACATACATTTCAATATTGGATTCATCGTACTCTGCTTTACCTCATCAAAAGCGTTTACTACGTCGTCCCAAAACTGTTTCGTCTCCTTTTCGGCAATTGAAGAATGACCCGGTTCATAGTTTTCAATTGGTCTCGGTTGATTCTTGTAACCGATCTTGGCCACATTTAACCGGAGATATTCTACACGCGTAATAAAACAATGATAATTTTTATCAACAAAATACAATTCCAATCACCAAAGTGTATTATAACATGAGATACGCGATATGCATTTAAACAAAAAAAAAAAAAACATAAATTTACAATCGACTAAATTTCACACTTACGGTCTTCTCACGGAACCATGTTTTGTGTATTCGCTGTCTAGGTTTTGAAACAGTCTGTTTTCCCCGTAATCTGATTCATATCCCTTTTCGGGTTCTGACAAATATCCATCGCCATTTCTAGCTTTTGGTTCTGAAATAATACAACGTGTTAATAACGAACTGATACATATATTTTATAAGGACATATTACAACTACATTATTTATATATATATAAATATCGAAATACTAAATATAGTTAATTACAACACTTAAATTACGATATATCTAATAACACAACTATGCACATTTTATTCCAACGCATCGTGTTAATTTTTGTATTCGTATAATAATTAACTAAAAATGTTTCATCACTGTCTGTTTTACATTCAAAGCAAGCGCTATTTTTTTCAAGTACACATAATGTACATATTTTTTAAAAAAAAGTTTAAATCGTTTATTTTAAACATTTTTAAAAAGAATTTTTTAAAATTTTGTTATCAAAATGCTTTATACGAATTAATGCTTAATTAAAATGCTATTATGCAGTAAAATTATTGATTATATAAGAACTGTTACGATTTCACAAATGTTATATCACATTATTGTTATGCAATATTATTCAAACTAAGCTTTTCTCATAATGCAGCAGTCTACTGAATAAAAAATTCGTAGATGTATCACCTCGTTTTAATGTTTTGTATCGTACTGTTACGCCTTCGTCTGTAATAATATTACCAACTAACAGTTATGTCAATATTCAGCAACTCGAAATCGAGTGTTTTTTTTTTTATGAAAATTAGTATATCGGTTTATTTATAACAGTTTGTTAATTATTTATTAATTTTGAAACATTATTCATTATATGTAAAATATAATATTTATTTAAACGAACTTACCGTCGGATTGAAACTTATGTAATGATTCATACATTTGCTTATACCACTTCGGTTGATTCGGTTCTTTAATTTCCTAAAAAAAAAAAAAACGACTATATAATCCATAAATTATACATTTTTAATAACACTATCCGATAAAAAATAATTAATATTTACAGATCTTAATACGATGGGAATGCCTTCTTTGGTTGTTGGGCCGATACCTTCATACTTTTTTGGACTGATTTCGACCATTTTCTTTTGTTTTTTCTCATCGGATTGACTATCGTACTCGTGCCGTGAAGCATATTCTGCACATAAATCACAAAAGTCAATCATGAAATCGAATAATAATATAGAATTCGTATTTTTTCGAATCAAATTGATGAACATTTATAATATCAAACGAGTGTATAATAACATACGTGAATTGTATACTAAGGCACTACATGCGTTTTTTATACTCGTATTAAACTATACTCGTGTCAATCTTATCTTAATTGTAGTTCACGTGTTCGCAGCAGTCGCAACTGATAAACGTTTTAAATAATTATTCGGAATTACTGTGTAACACACAACTTTCATTGTGTATATATATTAAATATATCGGCGTATACTTTAATCGAATTTTTTGATCATATAATTATTAAAACCAAAAAATATTTTAGTAAAATAGGTACATTATATGATTTTGAAAAATAAAACTTTTTATACTAACTTATTTCATCCGTATTGACATTACGTTTGCTAGTAGAACGTCTTGATTTATTTTCCTTGTCCATATTATACTCGTCTGGATCGAGATACGCAGAGCCTTTAGGTAACTGTCCTTCTACAAACAAAATATGTACAAATAATTACTTATTTATTTTAAATTCTATAAATAAATATTTGGAAAACGTGTTCTATTGTTCTCACAACTATAACGATATAAAACAATTAAACGAAGTAAAAAAGATTTTAAATTTACATATTTATTATAATTAATTTTTCCGTAGAACTATTGATAATAGCATTAAATGCATGATATAAATTTAAACAATTTATAGGAACTATACATATATACACTTTTTTGTGCAGAAGAAATGCTCCGTTGATCTTTATATCATCCGGTAGTAAATTGTATTTAGTTGATACTTTATTTAACACGTTTTTCCGTTTTTTCAATAGTTTTCTTAAACGTAAAAAAAATGACCAAAAATTAGTAATGTTCGTAACATATGTTATGAATATGCTCGGTTCAAAACTCGAACTCATAAATGGAAATATTCGAACAGAACAAAACACAAAATAGTTCGGTTTAAATACCAAACTAAGGAAAATGAAATTCGTACCGAATTTGTCCTCCGGTACCCAATTTTATGTTATAACTCAAAATAATTTGATTTTAAATATTAAATACCAATATTATTTATTTTATAAATTGATGATTAATTATTTAGGTTTTTAAACTTTTACTTTTTTAAAAGTTTTTTACTTTTAAATCAAACGAGTACTTAAATGTTTTAAATTAATTTGAAATTTCGTTTGAACTTTTTATGAAATTCGGAATCGATATTTAAATTGAATAGTTCAGAGGTTCGGGTTCGGTTCGATCTCAAAAATCTGATTTTGTAACATAACTACCAAAAATGTTCAACAGATTGCAAAAAAACTGGTAAAATTGTTTTGAACATGTACAATTTTCATATTTTCAGACCTTATACATAAAGACATACCGTGCAACTCTGCATATTTTGTGAACGCAATTAACATGTTATTACTATTATTTTTAATTATTTATATAATATTTTATAAGTTTTTCTTATTTCATCATCGTGCAAAAAAATAATTTAGCAATTAAGTGGCGTTTAAAGCATATAGACATTAGTCAAATCTGAAAAAATTTTTTTTAGAATTAGTGCAATATGTGACCTACCAAATACCAAGTATCGATGCCTATCAATATTTAAAAATGTTAACACGTCGTTGTTTATAGAAAATTAAAATTTTTATTTGTACGCGATTAAAAACGCATTTTATATCTAATAATTTATTTACGGTTCGTATAATGTCTGTTTTAATCACGATCGACTTTTCAAATAGTTTCTAAAAATCCTAATATCCTAATCGAAACATTATTGTCAATGACTTTAGATATTGACAAGAATACTAATCGCGTGATTTTCACAATCTAAGATACAGTAAAATCATGATAAATTAATATTTATGTACATTTTTTTATTAAACGTGTGCGAAACCTCGAGCGGTTATATACCAAACTATGTAAATACAATCCGGTAAGTGAACCAACTAAAAACCTTAAATAAAGATCCGGTAGGTCACATACTGTACCAACGCCCATTATATTTCTTTTTAAACATTACATAAGCACTAATAAATTAAAAAATTAATTTATATTACGAGTATGTATGATAAAAATCTACATTGATTGGTCGATTAAAATACATGTTTGTATTGTCGACGATAAATAGATTATATTGGGAGGGTGGAAAAAGTGGAGAAATATATGATATATTTCACCGATAACGATTTCGTTTCAACGATTTCTACATAGTTCAGTGTAACCCGGATAAATACTTGACAGATAATATGCGGCCAGCTAAACACTTCAGCCGTAACAGTTTGAACGTTAAAGGCGTATTAAAACAAAACGACCTGTGCCGCAAAGACCACTCTTGTTGTCATCATAAATGTCATTATCAAAGCGTATATTATTAATTATACCTCTTGCTTTCTGAAGGAGCGTGACGGTGGGGCTTTGAACTCTCGGAAGTCTCCTGTCCGTGCTGTGAACGTTTTCATCGCCTTCCACCAAAACCGCGTATAAAAGTTAAGTGCCAGCATGCGAGTCATTTGAAATAAAAGCGTGTGATAAAAGCTTACCTCGCGTTTTCGACGTCGCCGAAGGGAGCGGATGCGATGTCGGCGACGGCGACGACGGCAGCGGCGGCGGTGACGGTGGCGATCTCAACGCGGGCAAATCGTTGGGAGGCTTCGGCGGTACCTGCGTGACATTAGAACGTACAACGGTCAGTCGATCATCAAAATGTCGTGATCGGAGTAAGTACCTTTTTAGCGTCCGCGGTGATTTTCTTCCGGGACAACGTGGGCGATTCGAACCTGACCGGCTTGTACGCTTTCCTGTCCGGCGTCGGACTGGAGTTCGGCGTCCATACCGGAGGCAGTTGTTCGGCCGCGGACGACGGTGAATGTTTTCTCCGGGGAACGTTCTCCAAGTCCAGTGACTTGTGCTTCAGCTCCGGCGACCAAACACCTGCGCAAATACAATCGTTCCGGTTAGCGACGCGATGAGGCCTTAGCGCCAACACCAACAACGAGATCAATTCCAACAAGTCACACACAACGCACATGCTTCGGGTTCGTACAACGTGTAGGCACCGAAATTTTACGATTTTTTTCAACGAGATTTTTGAACGACGTACGCACGTTATACGATTAAACGCAAAACGGTTCGACTGAAGTGGATATTAGACGCGGCTATAACATTGAAAAACATATGGGTTTTTTTTTGCTTATATGCCGAGCTTAAACGGTGACGGGTCACAGGTGCATTTTCATTTTTATTTACACTCCAATTTCATATATTTTCGTCATATGTACACATTACGGTTATTTTTTTTTTCAGTACAGAGTATGTATTATACAACTGTAGAACGTTATCGTAAGTTCTTAAAAGTATATTATTGTACATTTCATACATATACATCACATTTTAAGAGTAGGAAAAGTAATAGTTTTATACTTGTAAAAAGGCGAATAAACAAATATGAAAACTTTATTACTGATAAATTAAATTTATAATTATAATAACGTATAAGCAATTTAATTGCGATAACTATTTAATACAATATTTTATTCAATTAAGTAAACTATTTCAATAATTCAAAATAAAATGACTTTCATAACTTGTCATAGCTTTTACAAATATATAAACAAAAAATGTATACTAATTTAATTTAAAAATTAGGTAATATTACCAAAAAGTTTCCCAATTCAACTATTTCAATGCAATTTTTCGTTTTGAAATACACAAAGAAATATATTTGCACATATTAATAATATTCATCGGTTTGTTGCAAAACTCACCGCAGACCGTACATTTGTTGACATTTACGTTCAGAACGCCATCTAGTGGTAAAAACATATTCTCTATAAACGTCAAACAGTTGTGCAAATCGATTTTGAACAAAAATGTTCGTATTTTTTTAATGTATGTAACGATCAAGTAAAAAAGAATACACAACAAAAACTCAGTTATACTGTGAACTTTCTTCATCATATCGCGATTTCTACAAATCTTAAGAAAAAAGTGCATAGTTTTTGTGGAAAAAGAACCTTAACATAGATTTTCCATCATATTATCACCTACACGATAGAATATTGTGCATTTTTACAGCAAACCGATATATTGGATAACCAGATTAATGAATATTTTTTCATAAAAACTCCCACGCAACACAAAGGTGCACGTTGCACACACACACACATATATATATATATATTAATCCAGAGCCAAAAAGCGCACGAGGCAAAAAAAATGATTCACACTCGGTCGATTGGACAGACGGACCGAAAAAAGAAACACGTATTGGCAAAAAGTCAAACTCGGCTGTGCCAGATGTTGAAGTACATTAAAAACAAATATCTCTACCGAGATGAGTCTATACATGTAATAATGACATTATTATGAATATTATTATCGTGTGTTATATATATATATATATATTTTATGAGTTTATTTTGTAACGAGGTCAAAAATAATTTGGGAAATGTCGTTCAGCCCTCGAAAAATCAAAACAAACGGAAGTTCTAGCAACAAAATCATTGATAGTTCGATTTCCTGGCGTCTGTCGCTGTTTTTTTGGCAATCGTACGGACGCTTTTATATTATATTTGTGTAATTCGTTTGAACAAAACTTATGTAAAGAAAACTAAGACGGGTAACGTAATAGACAAACGCATCTAAAAAAAAATATTGCCATAATATAATATACGAGTACGTATTATATTTAATATAAAAAAATCAATCGTTGTTTATTACTTCTGCAAAAACAAATTTGTTTCGATTTGGTTACTAATAGTAATTGGCGAAAAACAATTAAAGTTGTAAATAAAAAATGATGACGTAACTATACAAATTACAGTATAATAGTAGTTCGGTATACAATACTCATTGAAATTAAACTATAATCGAAACAATAAACTTTATCTTGTAAAGAACGTATTATTATTTAACGATTTTCAGATGTTTTGTAAAATTTAGAAGTAAAAAAATTGTTTTTATAGGAAATACAACCATTAGAATAGCAATGAAACTTTATAAAAATAAAAAACACGTTCTCATAAATAGAATACCTTATCACTAAAATACAAATGCCATGTACAAAAAATATTGTAAAATAATAGTTTCGAAATATAAAAATGTATTGTTTAATTACATCATTAAAAGTTAAATGAAACCTAATGTTATGTTAAATGATTGACAGATTTTGTATTATAATATATATGTTAACAGAATAGTTTTTAAATTATCTGTACACGGCAAGCGATTTAGGAAATTAAATTCACATTGTAACTTTTTTTTTTTAATGAAATATGTTTAATAAGTTATTATGTTTAACCGAAATACACATAATATAGCCCATATATAATATTTTAAAAATTTAATCTATTTATATATATAATTGATCGTATGCTTTTTATCTATGTAAATGAAGACCGGATTGATTTCAAACGCTCAAATTTCGTAAAAATATTTCCTCAAATAAAATACGGTAATTATTTATTGATAAACTCAAATGTGCAGTAGTTACTACTAGTATAGTGCGTTAACAAAATATAAAGAAGAAATCAAATTACACTTCATTTACTTCGTGTTGTTTCGTAAGTTTATAGATAATGAAAAAAAATATGCTTTTAAAAACTTGCAAAATCCATACTCTACCGACCATTGTCATAAATAACTCGTACAGTGCACTGTTTATTTTTATTAATATCGCCTAAGTTATGTGTTAAACGGTCTGAAATTATGTACTTTTGTACAACCATAATTTAACCGCAGTGAAAAATAAATATGACTCATAAAAATTGTTTCTAATAATATAATCGAATATATATCGAACGTATGAAACGCATACGTTCAAAATGATATCGAAAAAAGCTGTTTGACAATATTGCTGTAGAAACACACGAGTAGTGTATATTGAATTCTATTTTTGAAGTTTTTGACAATGTGTCGAAAGGTTCAACGAAAGCGAAATGGCACGCGCGAAACCCTCGTACTATCCGAAAACGTCAAACTAGATTTCAGGCGTGTCTTTGTGATTTGAACCGCCTAAACATAACGCGGGGTGTTTAAAAACCCGTTCGCGACAGAATTCGAAACGGTATTTTCTCGTCATACCTGCTTTTTTCGTGTCGGCCCTGAACTGCGGACGGATTTTACTCTGATGCCGCATCGTTCGTTCATTAATTTACGGTATACCGTCGAAACAACGATTCCGTGTTCTACGACGACGACGTGAATTTGCTGGGCGAAAAACGACGCCGGGCGAACGGAACTCTTCGGTAAGCCGCGGACGGACACTGTCTGTTTTTGCGCGCGCGCGCGCGTTTTGTTCCGGCGTCGGTTTGAACGGTGTGCGCGCGGCTACTGATGTTTATTTTATTTTTTTCTATTTTATTTTTTGAATACCGCGGGAAACGACTCACTAGACGCTGGGTTATACACGGGGGTGGGAGTAAAAATGAACATAAAAATATACTGTATAAATGAGAAAAAAAAATATTGGCTAATGATCTCTAAATGTCGACGGTGGCCGACTTTCTGGCGGCACCTGTTTTATTATTAGATTTACCGGAGGCTTAACGTAAAATTTCATTTTTTCTTTCATTTTTTTTTTATTTTTATTTTTATTTTCATTTTTTTTACTCATTTACACGGTTAGGTTAAATGACATTAAATGACAAATGTACATATTTTTGACAGAGCGGTACATACAAATATGATTCGATTAACACATATCTTAAAAAAAAAACACGTGGGTAGTCAAAGTTAATTATTTTTTACGTTACCATAAAAATTAGTTAGTATAATTATTGTCATTAATAACAATGCCGCGCGTATTTACTGTTTGTATTATTTGCTGATATAATAATGTTAATTTATTATCGATGAGTTAGTCAATATAAACGTCACGTTTGAAATTTAAAGAAATAATTCTGTGTGTCAATAATATTTATATTTTATCTGGAATTTTTTTCAGATTTAAATTAATATTAATAACATTTGAATCACAATTATTATTACTCAATAATTACATACACCTAGTGTTATACATCGTATTAATCGACGAAATTTCAATGTACACTAAAATTTATATATTTTATTATAGTTACTTTTTAATTCACAAATAAGTATTTATGTATATTCGCGTTATTTTCTTCAAAATTACGTACACAAAATAATGTACATTGTTATGTTAAATTTATTATAAAGTTTTTATTAGTTGAATCAATCAGATACTAGTATTGAAATTTCAGTGTATAAAAACGTGTATTTTTAGTATACAATTATTCAATATTCTATTTTTTTAGTTTATAACTAATGAAATTACTCCACTGCCTCGTCAAATCGATAACTGTGTACCTATCATTATAATATTTAGTTACCAGAGGACAACCGATATGACTCTAACCCGATACTCGAATAGATATTTTTTTCATACGTTTTGGAAAACCTTTTTACCACATTATACGCAAAGTTTAATTTACGATAATATATAATTTCCAATCGATTACTGCGAACCGTCAATTAGTCAATTTATGTACTATTTCGAGTAAACGATAACTTTCATTTGGACCAATCACAAAATGCTATAAACGAACACACGCGCACAGGCTCGATGCAAAACATTGTACATGCATATATATATATATATAATATATGTATATGTAAGTATATCGACGAACCTATGTTCCTTCTAGTCAAAAAGCCGCCGAAAACTTGATCGATCTCATCGAGAAGTGAACAATCAGATATCCGCCGTCTAAATATTCTGTTTCTCGATTTGACTATAACGATAACGCAAACATCGACAGTTTTAAAACAAAATTTGCGTCGTTGTACTACAGATCGCTAAAACACATTCGACATACGATATTAATATTATTTTTTAGTACAATCGTTGACGCGTCTTAATCGAATGTCGTATCGATTGCTATTGATTTATACGAGACGCACACGTCTCGCGGTCCATTACGACGCATCCGTTATGATGTTTCGTCATTCCGCTGTATGCAGAAAAATCGTATAAGGTTTCGTCTCACCTCTCTGCTCTGTGCTTCTGTTTTAATTATAGAATCAGAATTTGGTCTGTCCAGTCGTCCGACGACGTGTCGTACACCATTTATAAAAATAGTGCCACACGGTTTGTGCGTGTGTATATTGTGACGCGCGCGTATATGTGTGTATGTGTGTGTGTGGTGTAGGTGTGTGTGTGTGTGTGTGTGTGTGTGTGTGTGTATTTACGTGTCTTGAACAAATTGTATCGGCAACGCAACTGCTGTTCACACAACGACACTACATGTCTATGATAACAAAAATCACTGAAAGGTGTTCCGGGATAATAGACGTATTTCGTAGCTTATTTTAGAAACTTCTTCTGCCGTTGATACGTATTGAAGCAACGTAATTATACTTGGCCACACTACAAAAACCGTGTTAGTAAAACAACAACAACAAAAAAACCAAAAAACAAAAAACCGCACACACCCAATCCACTCGACTCACCATTCATTTGAACTTCCTCAACGCAAACTTCTTCTTCGGGCACAATATCCACCAAGTGTCTCGGATAGTACTCTTCCTTCATTTGGATTTCCACGTCCGCCCCGACACCTAACTTCTCCAATCTCTCTCTGGCTTTGGTCAGAAATTCCGCGTCAACGTCGTTCAGTGACGGTAAACTTCCCGACGACAATGGTCTACTGGACTTAGTTATTCTAATAACTTTGTTGTGTAGTCGATTTTCTCGTTCCTTCACCTTTTCCATGTACTCCGTGTACATAAGTTCGCGCGTGCGATGGTCGGGAACCGACAGCGTGTCGATAAACGTAGGCATTGATGCAGACGGTCGATCGATGACTGATCGATCATGTCGTTGTTCTTTTTGGATCACGTCCAACAGCCTAGATCGGGTTTCTCGATACTTGCGCAGAGACACTAGACATTCGGCATCGGATAACGGTTCGTCGCTGGTGCCACACATTCGACACGCCTCATCGAACACTTCGGATGTATACGATTTCGAAGGCGACGACGACAGAGACGTGTCATAACCCAAGATGTCCACTGCGGCAAATTTCGCATCGTGGTGCGACGAGAAATTCGGACTTTTTGTTCTGTTTAGGAATTTTTTGTGTAAATCGATGATTTCGGACGTTTCAGAAACAGTGGACGGCGCGTAACTCGACCTCAGCTGACTGGGCGACAGACACAGCGACTTCGACGATTCCCCGTCGGACAGAGTGAAACTTACCCAATCGGTATCTACGTCAGCATCGGAAGCTATCGAGACGCATCTAGAAGTCGTTTGCGACGTCGATTGTATTTCTTCGTAATCGTCCGTATCGTCCTGCAGTAACCTTGCAATTTCTTTCAATCTGTCGTTCAGTGAGACTTTAATTTTACCGCGTGGTTTGTGTATTTTATGGTTGTACGTATCGCATAGTTTTATAGTGCTGTCGTCCGAAGACTCGTCGTTCTTCGCCGTATCGTCTTGGTGGGAAATTATTTTGACGTGATGTTCGTTTTTCGAAAATAAATTATATCTGTTTACGTTTGTGTTGTATTTGGGTTCGGTCGAAATAAAACTATCATTAATGAATTGAGATTTTGTACGTAATACGTCCGATTCATTAAATTGTTTATCTTTTCGGTGAACTTCAATAGGATTTTCTTGATAACATATGTCTTCGTACGAACGATGTTCACACAGTTCTTTATCAAGTAATGTGCTTGTTAGCGACTGATCTCGTTTTCGACTACAGTCCGTAGTTATGTTATTATTATTTAATGTTTGATTTGCATTTATTTCGTGTATTTTATCCGCGTCGTTTTCCATATCATCGTCCAAAGTACGATTGTTAATATTATTGGTTTCACTTTGAAAATTCTTAACTGTAGTATTTCGCGTGTCACGTTCAACGGTACATTCACGATTTTTTACATTATTTACGTTTTTCGTCAATAATTGTTTTAACGGTTCAAGTGTATTTATTTCGTAGTCGTTATCGGTAGTAACGATATCGGCAAATCTAAGTATCTCCGACGACTCTCTAACCAAAGACGGTGATTCTAATCTTTCGAGAGGACATTCCAAAGTGGTCGCCTCATTATGATTCACTTCCGAAATATTTTCCAATTCACGATTTTCTTCTTCGTCACCGTCCCGTCGACAAACCGGTAAGTTTTCGAAGTCACGCGTATCTCTTTTTCGATCTTCATCGCTTGCGCTAGTCTCTTCTTTGATAACGTCCAAATGGCAAAAATCCGGAATTATTTGACAATACTCCGGTGCCGAAGGCGTGATTTTTTCCACTCTGACCACTACTTGAATGGGTAAACCGGCTTGTCGACGCGTCTCCAACTCTGCTATTAAAAGCGCCTCGTTCCGTTTGATCCACTCCAATTCGTCTACTCGTAAATCTGAATTCGCCGGTATGATTTCTATTTTCGGATTTTCCGTTGTCGGTGACTGCAGCTGTTGATTCTGTTCAATTATCGTAATCGGTAAACTTTTTTGGTGTTGATCATTTAACTGTTCAGGCGATTCGACGGGTTTCTTTTTCCTCCTACGTTTTCGAATTCTTTTACCTAAGCAATTATATTTTGTTTTTGTTTTTTGGACTAACTCTTTCAATACTAACTCATCGGACTACGCTATATACAATTAATTTTATATCTAATAGCTGTTATAATAATAACTAAAATTATAATTCAATTGAAATTAAAAAAAAATACAACTGCTTAAATAAAAATAATAGTTAATACTATTCTCCGCACGTAAAGTAATTTATATTCTACTGTTGCGTAAACATAAAATTTCAATTAATCTCATAAACGATTCGTTTAACTTACTGACGATTAATTTTTTTTTTATTTAGGTCCGCTCTATTTATACATATATTAGATATATTTTTTGTTAATAATTTACTGTAAGTATATTTAAACCGAGAGACGACGTACAAATTAATTTTATACGCATTTTTACAAAAATTAATAAATAAAATGTTTAAAACTTGTACTTACTTTTTTTATTCGTAGTAGTTTCTGCGATTTCTGTCTGTTGTTTCGACCTTCCACATTTATCGGCTAACGCTTTAGCTTCTGCAACAAAATTTAGAATTTATTTTACATTAATACAACGGCATAAACGATCGGAAAAACAAAATAAAATATAAAATCGATATTATTAACGTACGACATAGGACTTTACTATTAAACGGTTATCATAAGCAATGTTTGTTGCTGACTGTGTTCAGCATCATCGACTGACTGTGGCAGATCCGCTGCGTGAGCACAGATTGAATAGGGCACACCCGAACAGAGGAAGTAACCGTATATATAACATCCAAAACCGGTGATGGGTTAACACACACGCTCATTATTCACAAACTCACACACGTACAATAGTCATTAATGTATATGTACGCGTGTACGTTTTTGTTAGCAACACATGCGCACAATGAAAACGATGACAGATGAATAGGCATCTAGTAGACTGCGCAGGTCAACGGATCTGTACATACGGGGTGGATATAATATTTATATATACGATCAAATTTCCTATTATTGTGCAGCTGTGTAAGTTGAAATGCATAGTGTTTATCAAACTATAAAATATTTTAAACACATACGTTTGACGATATTTTTAAAGGGATTACACCGTAATAATATATTAAAAACCCTAACTATAATTTCCATTCCATCCGTATTTACTGCACGTGAATAAACAAAATATATTATTGTCCTTTGCATATAGAAGTATATTATAACTCGTATATTCATATGATATTATGTACTCGGAGATTTGTTGATTTTGGGAGAAATCGGGTTGTGGAACTTTACCGCACTTAAAATGATTAAATCTTCGAACAATATAATATATATCCATACGCTTGTACGATTAAATTACAACCTTTTTATTTTTTTTTCTTATTTATGGAAACGAATTTAATTAATATTAGTTAAATATTGTACATTTTTTAAACATTAATACAAACGAATATGTTCCATAAATTAATTAATTAAGTTAACATATATTATTATTATCAATTCGAAAATGCGAAATATATTATACATTTTTAAATGATAAAAATACATTACACACTTGCCTATATTTATTTTAGATTTAGAAATTGTACACTATTGAGACTAATCATGCAATTATGGACAGGATGGGTGTAGTTCCTGTGGGTGGAGTGACGTACAAGGCCTATTTTTACATCCAAGCTCATGTATTTATATATATATATATATATATATATATATATACATAATATCATGAATTCTTTAATTAAAAACGAAAACTAAACATTTGATATTCTCATATTATTTTACTGGAAAAAATCGTAGAGATGTTTTGAAATAATAAATAACAAACGTCATTTGATACAATATTAATTTTAAATGTCATAAAAAAATGTATTTTCTAACTGCAATGAATTTTTAATTATTTAATTCAAAGTTTGTAACTATAAATAAATTATACTTTTAGAAATGTATAACATAATTTATCGTACTAAATTATTTAATTTTGTTATTTCAATTGTATTTATAACATTTTATTACTTTTTCAAATATTTTAGTATTTTAATTTATAAAAAAATAATATGAAATAGAAAATTTGAGTGACTTATTTATATAATTTTTTGAGTAAATATATCGATATTTTGAATTTCAATTCTTAATTTTATTGTATGCGTTTATACTCATAATTTATATAAAGTAAACAATTAGTGTGTTAACAACTCTAAATTGCATTTTTCATTTTTATATTTAATTTATAATTTTACATATAATTGTGTAATATTGAAATTTATTTAATTACAAAATATAAAATTCATATTAACAATGTAAAATATCTTTAAAATAACTTTTACTTCTCAATGACTGTAAACAACTATTTTTAGCCAATTTATTTCAAGTGCTTATATACTATAACTAGAAAATGCTTTAAAAAATAAAAATCAAAATTAATTCTATTTCAAAATGTAAGAGACAAGAATACGGGATAAAAATATTATTTTTTTAAATGAACAGTTATATGTACATGTTTTAATTAAGATAACAACTATTATTATTATAATAATAGTGTTTTATTAATAATCACAATATAATTATTATAAAAACGTTGTATGATATAAGTTTATAATTACATTTTGACATTTATATAGTAAAATCGTACGGTCAAATTTGTTTATTTGATTTTTTTTTAAATGTTTCTTACCTCTTTTCGCTCTAAGCTTATTAGGCCTATGGTATTTGTCTTTTAACCTCGACTTTGTACTTTTGGACTCGGACATTGTTGTATTTATATTGACAGGACAAAGCGAATAAAAACGATCAACGCACCAATACCTAAACGCAAATCGCATGTTCACGTATGTTATCGGAGAGTATACACTAAAGTAAACCGTTCACGTGCATTGATAAAAATTGTCTGAAGGAACATGGTCGGTGCTTGAGAAACTGCAATACCTATCTCCGGTGGGGTGTTACGGTCGACTGGAACGTCGACTGGAGCGTCGACGGTACAGTAAACGACTAGAAGACATGTTGGAAATTCGGCCACACTGATATTAGACAAGGCTGATTTTTTTTCTCCTCAAGTACCAGATACTTAAAAGACACGTTTACGCCCTACATATATGGACCAGTGAAAAAAGAAAATAAATAATAATATTCTACTAAACCGTTAAATGAAAACAATTCAACGATAAAAACAAAAAAAAAATATTCAAATAGTTAATTAAATTTAATATTTAATAGAATAGAATATTATATAGATGCATAAACAATACTTGCCGATTATACAATTTAGTCAATTTAAGAAAAAATACAATATTATTTTATTTTGTATAATGCATTTTTAAATTTTTAAGTCTTTGAGTCATAAAACTAAGTCTCTACAATTAGTAAATTAAAATATTAAATTATAGTATATTTATGAATTTAAATTAAATTAAATTGTTATACTTATACTTTCTTAATTCAATAAAACTCACTGAATTACGTTACTCAATGGCTATTATTAAAGATACAAACGTTTATTAAATTAATATTGAAATACAAATAACATGAAATTATTTCATTTAAAATCAATATAGATCATATAATTACTATTAATTTAAACATATTTTTAGAAAAAATAATTTAATAAAATTTTCTATTTTTATAAGCTCTGAAATAAAAAAAAATGTGAATGGAGTAGTTCGAGAACACGTACATAAATTAAGTGAAAGGATTATTTTTTTTTTTTTAATTTTACGGAACAAACAATTAGTATTAAGTATTTTTTCAGCATGAAAAATCGTTAATTGTAAAAGCTAGATGAAAAATAAAAAAATCTTACCCGTTTCACGTCCGTGGTCGTTCTGTCCGGTGCTATTAGATTTCGGTTGTCTAAAAAACAATACAAAATTATGTCCGATTAATCTTCAGCAAACACGTTTTTTTTTTGTTATTATCTCTATAGTATAAACATGTTAGGTATCCAAATATTGTTTTTGCGATATTTCAATGTCAAATACATTCGTTACATTTTAAAAATGTGTCATGGATTTTTATTTTATTTATAATTATAATTTTTTATTATTTTTTTTTTTTTTTTGACATATATTATATTTATATAGAACGATACAGTACGATGATGTTTTGTATGAAAAAAAGCCTAATGCGTGTTGTACACGTACATATACATATGAAAATAGGTAATCATTGCACCGTATATCCTCGTTTCGAATCGGATTTCAACCAAGTACATACTACACATATGTGTGTTTATTTACTATGTATAATACGTATCGACCGACTGATTTAAGTATTTCGCACATATCATATAACAGTGGTTTACGTATACGAAAAGCATACGTGTAATAAAAAAATCATATTTTTAATAAATTTCAAAAATTATAAAAAAAAAAAAAAATTACGTCATATATTTTATATACATACGTATACATTTAAGTAGACTATTAATTATTAAATATTATTATTATCATTATTTATATTAGTATTATTATTATTATCTGATATATAGTACGCGGAAACAGAGCACACCCTAAATCGACATCTTACCTATAATCAATACTGTTCACTATTAGGGTGAACTACCTATTCGACTTTCATTTAGTATATTAAAAAAAAAAAAGTTAAAAAATATAGAATATTTTTCATGTTTACCCTCATAAAGTGTCGTGCGTATCATAATTAAATAGGGGTATAAAGAATGAAAACACAAGTTTTTTTTTTACAAGTAAATTGTAGACATGAATTTATATTTTTATTACGTTTTATATTACACTGTTAAAATCGTATAATATTCACGTAAGCCGATTGTGTACACATAATAGTTACCCGCACCCTTACTATCATATAAATTATCACAAACATTTAATACCAACCTTGGAAAAAAAGCATGTACATTATTAATACTATTATTATATTAAACTCCGTATTACCTATATGTATTTATTTTGCGTTTAATATATATATATATATATTTTTTACCATTGAGTACCAGTAAATAAAGGATGATCAGTAGTATTTAATATACTTTAATATATATATATATATATAATTTAATATATATTTAATATATATATATAATTGACATGATAATCAAACCATTTTTTAGGACCAAATACACCCAATACATATTGCACGTTTATGAACCGCATAGCTTTCTAAAGTAAATTAATCGTGTTTTATCATAATTCGAATTTAAATATAATAAACTATTATAAAAAAAAAAATAATATGTTATATACTAATTAACAATTATACACATCTATAAACTTAGAAATATTTACATACAAACATTATGGTTTGTTTACATGTATCATACTGTTGTTATATATGTTAAACAAATACACCCCAGAAGTTAAATTTCTGTCTCATGAAATGGACGAAATAGTAAACATAAGTAAAATTACATTTTTTTTGTCGTATAATTGTATTTAATTTATCTATTGACAACGAGATATAAATTCCAATGACTTTGAAAGTTGACTGCCGAGTGTCATGTTTAGGGTCAAAAAGGCGTGTCTTACTATAACCTACAGAGATTTATCACGATTATATTGTGATTTTATTGTAATGTACAGGATGGGCGTGGGGTTTAACCGTCCAGAACATACTTGGTCGACACCCAAAATCATTTTTTTTTTTTTTTTTTAATTATAACCTATTGAGAATACAAATAATCACTATTGCAAAATTATTTAACTATTGATAAAATAAATAAATAATTACATAATCTTATGTATAATTTAAAGTAATTGTACCTAATTTGTTTACATTATTTTTACATCAAACATTAGATATCCACCGACATTAATATTTACGAACGATAAAAATATTATTAAAATGTTCAAACGATCAGTTTCTAATTTTATAAACTATCGGAAGTTGAATATAATATACGATTCAACACAATTCAACTGTTATTCATTAAAATTACATTCTTACTCTAGGAGCCAATAATTGTACATTATGTTATAAACACTTCTATGCATTGGAGTATTTAAACATATAATTGTAAAAATTCTATACCCACAAATACAAAAAAGTTACAGAGATAAAATTATAAAAAATAAATATTCTCGTACAATGAATAGGTCCCGGAAACGCAACTCACTTTCCCTCTCTTTATAATATGTCTGTCACGTACACATTATGTTTAACTACATTTAAAAATAATAATCATATTATTCTAAATTATTTAAATATTAACTATATAATCATTATGAAAACATTTTTTTCTTTTTTTGAAAATTATTCAAAAACGCACTATATACTTTTAAAAAATACGCAAACGACACAGCTAGATAATGAGCACAAAGTGCAAACCAGATGTATTTGATTTTAAAAATTTATTCTGCGTATATACCTCAGTTTATTACAATGGTACTAATTTTATTTTTAAATTTTAGATACTTATTAAAGACTTTTGGTTATTATTATTATTAGAAAAATTTTTTAAATATAATTAGAATTCGTTGCTAATAATTTAGCGCTAAATGTTCAAGTTGTTTAACTAAAAAGTTTACATTTTGCCAAAATAAATATAAAACTATCAGTTAATAATATTATAATTTATTGTGAAAATTGAATGATTTAGTGAAAATAAAACTAATGCTAATAAAACATTTTAAAATTTAATTTGTTTTGTAAACTCTTATTAATATTTATAAATCGAAAGTAAACATTATTTGGTATACTTTTTTGTTATCAAAATGTTTTACTGCATAAATATGTCTAGTCATTATTCATTTTAATCAATAAAACTATTAAATAAAATGGCAAAATATCGTATCATGGAAATTTAATTAATTACTTATAAGTAATTTTTTATCTAATCAGAGCAAAATCTACATTGTATAAAATTAATCAAATATAAATGATCATTAATTTAAGAAAAAATGTATTGTTATATTCAAAAATAATTTAAGTGTACTTTATTGACCGGGGAAATTAAAAAACAAATACGTATCGCATAAATCAAATAATATAAAAGTAAAGATACATTTAAAAAAATTATAACAATGTTTAAAAGTAAAATGTGTTGTATTGGTGTGAGTTTCAGGCGCAAAATGTTTTCATCCCAAAATATCTACATTTAAATATTTTGCTCACAACAAACACTAAAAACGAAAGAAATATTATACATTTTAAGAGAATTAAGATATTAAATGACCAATGAAGTTTTTCTCTGTTATTAAATTTTCTATTGGAATTTTAATTAGAAATTGGATACTTTATACAAGTTATTTTAATTATTTATATTTTTTAATTGAAGAAATTGCGTTATTCCATTGTTATATACAATATGTCTACTCATTTTTTTTTTTTTTTTTTTAGGATTTTACACTTGTAATTATGAAAAATATATGCTCTAGTTAATACTCGAACTTGTCGTCCGAATTTAATGATCTATATTTTTGCTTTATTTTTGATTTATATTACTGCTTTCAAATTGAAAATACAACGCTAACCTACCGCCAACTCAATCGAAGTATGCGATGTGAAACGAGACTGACGATAAGTATTTAACATATCCCAACTTCTGTATCCTGTACATAATTTATATTTATTAAAAATAAAAATAATGTGATTGGTAAAAAACACAACAGTTTTAAATAAATATGTTTAATTATATATTTACTTTGTTTAAATTGTTATTTTTTTGTTATTTATATGTTTACCAGACCAGATTTATGGAAGTCTATGTAAAATGTATTTGATTTATTTTATAATAAAAATAAGAATTATATTTATGTTACAAACCGATAAACGCCGATGGTTAACGTATCTCCAGAATTTCTAATCAACGCTTGAGCTTCACTGGACGTCAGGTGATCAACAGTCGCGGAATTTATTGTTTCGATTAAGAATCCTTCTCGTACACCCGACTTCGCCGCTTTTCCCGCATTGTTAACCTAAAAAAACAAAAATAATAAACAAATAATACAATCAAATCTCTATTGAGTACATACATAATTTATTGTACAATATGTCATATGAAATTACAAATCGTAGTCTATTATCATTGAACGTATATAATTTACACATATTACTCAAACATACACTATTGTACATTATCAATTACGAATTCTGAATTATATGCCTTCATTTTCAAGGTATTGAATTTAATATTGAATTATTCTTGGTAAATAACTACACGATACATAAATACTATCGAAAACAATAATACGAACAGATAAGAAATGTCTAAACCAATTTATAAAATATACAATCGTGGATACCTATATATATGAGTGTGTGTGTATGTGTGTAATAGTTTAAAATATATCATTTTAATTAAACAAATATATAATATAATACCTAATAATATAGCACACATCACGGTTACATACAAATTGAATTTTTCGACACAAAAAAGAAAATCTAAGCTATCAAATGCTTATCTAACTTGTTCCTTTTTGTTCCGAAATTTGAGCATCATACGTGTGGATTTTTCGCCTTCAAAAATAGTACAATAGTGCGCCGTTATTCAATTTACGAGTGTATTTTTATGGATCATACATATATATATATATAATTCAATCAAATAACAATGAAAAAAAAACAGTTAATTTAAAACACGGACGGTCAGTTTTTTTTCGTAACAACCGTCAACAGAGATGAAACGGAACTGCAGAAAGTATGTTACCGTAGTATATGCTGTCATACTACATATTAATCGGATATCACATTCAACGAAGTGACATTTGACAGATTCCCGAAAACGCCCCGTTTCGATAGTTTTAAAAATAAATGTAATCAACACGTGGTGTAGAAATTTACCAAATTCATTAAACTGTTTTTTCCCCAAACCCGTCAAGATATGTATATATTTTTATTTTAACTATTTTAAATAACACAATATGTATTTACTGAAATATAAATACACAAAAAAATAATTGTACATTAATATGGATGATTGTTTGTTTTATTAAAATGAAACATTGTAATAAACTATAAGAATGACGTTTTAAATGTATACGCTATACGATAACATAAACAAACAATTTATGTTAGTGTCATAACTATTATATAATATTTATAACGCTGAATAATAATCTCATAAAGTATTTTTTAGTATACGTAATGTATATATATATAAAACATCGAATAATTAAATACGTCAATTAAAAAATCGAAATGTTATACAAGAAAATATTATAGAAGATATTTTGACTATCATTTACATAAAATGTCTTACGATCAGATTAATATTCTATTTGCGTGCATTGCACGTGTAATTTTGCACTATCGTCTATTTTTATTATAATAATAAATAGTAATTGTTTTATAGTTATATTCCATAAAACCAATAATAAACGTTATTCCTTCAAATATACTTTTAATTCACTACCCAAGTTTGAAAAATGAACGATATAACATGATACAATTTACCCGAAATTTGTTAACACAACTCGAGCGAGATAACAAGAACAAAAATTAAATTTATATTAAAGCACTAAATTGTTTTAATGATTTGTTCGTCAATAGTGTGATGTATACGTAATATAATAAAAATAATTTGTAATGTTATGTCACATTATTCAAGCCTGGGGAAACACTATGCGAAACATAATTTGGTGTGAAATGATGTGTTTTTTGAAGGTATTTAAAAGGAACATTTTTCGAAAAAACCATGAAAACGCCACATAAATATCGGATCAACAGTAGTGTTATTCACGAGATGGAATTACGAAAAGGTACGCCACGGATTTGCATACGACGAAATATTGTTTATAATAACAACGTGTTGTATTTTTAATATCTATGCGACTTGACAAAATATTAAGTTGTCGTGATAATATATTCGGTGTGTTGTTACTAGATAACACATGATATTACTATCTGTTATTGAGCAAGACGTGTGTTATCAGTATGAATATTGCGAAAAGTTTTCCGCGACCAAAGTCTACGATTGTGTCCGTGTTTGGGAATCTGTAGTACTGTTGTCGAATTGCGCCCTATAGAAAAGAACCGGTCTAAAAGAATAAAACTACGAATATCGATTCGCAACCGCCGTCACAATAATAACACAACGAATGAATAATATAAACGTAAGACCAAACATCACGAGGACGACGTGAATACCTCGTTCTTGTTCTGGTTCGATAAGATGTTGGCCAACAACACGTCCCTGAACCTTCTCGCCGAATAATGGAAATGCACGTGTGCATCGGACACCGTGTCGACGAGCATCGAGACCGAAAACGATACGTTGTTCCGAAAATCAATATCACCACCAGACGCGCAACGTACCACGAAGGTGTGATATTCACAGAATCGCGCGCGAAAAACGGATCTAAAACGGCGATACGATTAACGACATTTACGTGGACGACGTGTCTACACGGAGAATGTAACGACGGACGGGAAGAAACGTCGCGTACCTGTTGCACGGCGCGGTATTCGGAACGATACTGACGACGCGGGTGTGTAAACGTGCCGCGGTGGCGAGCGGCGTACTTGTACCGTCCGTCGGGCGAGCAACGGCATCGGAAGGAAAGACGGCGAGCGACGGAAGGAAGGAAGAACAAGAGGAAAAAGAACGATAGCGTCTCTTAGGCGTGTAACGACCGCGCGCGGCGGTACGAGAACGGATTATTTGGGCAAACGAACCGCGGTGGAATGCGACCGGCAGGCCTTGAACGCCGTCGATACCAGCCGCCGTCGTCGCCGCCGCCGCCGCCGCCGCGAGTAATCGTATATTGTAATGCGTAAGGATACACGGACCACCGCCGTCCGCAGATCGTGATGCGAATTTTCATACACGGTTGAATGGAAACACGACGGAGACGAAATCGTTTAATGCATCAGTGTCGTGCGCGTCTTTTCCGTCTTGGAAAACGGCCCGAAAGTACCCGACGGAAACCGTCGAACCAAACGTTTTTTTTTTTTTTTTTTTTCCCGAATAACCAGTCGTCTTGGCATCCGAGAACAATCGCGTTTTAATGGACGCCTAAATCCGAAAAAACGTCAACGTTGGCGATTTCGCTTAGCGCGTAAAATAATTAAAGTGAACCTCCCCGAACCGTACCGCAGTGTGCACGTCGCGACCAGTATTTAGAGTAGTCCGATGTCATACGCGTATACGTACGAAGAACGGTCGACCGATGCGCGTACGTCGCAGTGAAAACGGCTTCGCTAGACGAAATGACAATTACACGTGTGTTTAGGACACAATTAATGCGTCAACGTTGATGTTTCTCTGTATTGGAACTCGACCAATACATAAATAAACGTTAGAGAAAAAAAAATTACGGATTGTTTACGAATAAAACGTACGTTGTGTTGATTTGAACGCATGTACAAGCTCGTATAGATTGCACTCGAGAATGCAAGTGCTTTAGAAAACATAATTGACTCGCTTAAATCACTCTTTTCGTTTGCCGAAATATCAAAACGTGAATTGTTTGTTTAAAACGAATCCATTAAAACACGTTTTACGCGCGCGGAATCTGCTCTTAAACCAATGATTAATGAACGATTAGCAAACATAATAAAACGTACGCTGTGACCGCGTGTGGCAGATAAATAACGGCGGCACACCGAGCTCATAAATCGTAATAATATTTATGTCCCGAACGACAGTATCAACAAACACGATACACAAATCACAAACTTGTAACTTACGACTGATACGTTTTTGGATTTAATTAGTCGATTACTATGCGCAATTTAGATCGGTTCCTTAGTTGAAATATCAAAAATATTTATTAAAACGACAAATCACTGCTTTTATATCTGTTCAAATAATATTTCGTTGGTAAATATCATATCCATTCTCGTATATAAAATTCTTATTAAACTCGAAACTGTATTTTTATTGGTTATGTAACTCAAACACGTTTCATTATATTACATATAAATCATATATCCATAATTTACCATTGTTTCATAAAAGATTTAGAAACGACTAAGGACGAAATAACGCATACAGCGTTAAGATATTATTTGTATTTTATTTTAATACATCATTTTTTTACAAATTTTTGTTCAACTTTACAGCGTTGTTAAAATTTTAACTACAGCTGAACATTCATACACATATACGATTGCGAAACATTATTTTTAATTTGCGTACGAAATTTGTATATATTGTAATTTTTAACGCACACGTTGTAAATATAATTGAACGGAATACAAATTATTCTGCGATTTTACGTGACACACATAATTTTCTTTCGCAGAATCTATTTTTAGAATACTTAACGAAGACCTTCGTCCTAAATGCATTTTACTCAGTTGAACAAATATATTTTCAATACATACGTTAATTAATAATAGTATGTAAATCACCAGCTCGCGGCCCTGCCCCACATTTTTATCTTTTTACCATATAACCGTATTTTTTTAAGTCTAATCCTCGAAAATATTTTTTTAGTGATATTATTTGTTTTAGTTTCATTTTAAATATTAATAATTTAATTCATTTTATACAAAAATATATATTTGTACAAAAAAGAAAATATATTGTAAATACTATACGGTTCAAATATACTCGTAAAAACTAAGTTTTAAGTAAAAATACGAAAACTATTTATTTAATTATATAATAAATTTTTTTTTTTTTGAAAATATAATTTCATACTTATTTATTTACATAATACATAACATGTATCAGGTATACCAATTTATATTATAGAAAAATCAGAAAACATTATGTTACCTAGGGCTTGAGTGTCGCTATAGAATATAAACTATATATTATTCTATATATTTTTTTTCAAATAGGTATATGAATACATATCAACTCGTATACAAAAAATGGACTAATCTATTTCTCGGTTGAACGAATCGATTTTCAACAGTCACAATACACGTTTAAAATGATTACCAATGTTACCATAACTCATCGTTGTATCGTAATGGTCTTAAGCAAATTACTTGTGTTATATGGTCGATTATAGGTTTTGACCGAACAGTTTCGAAACGCATCGCGTGGTTACGCACTCAAAATTACTTTTTTTAAGGCATCTACCTATATATGCATATGTATATATATATCAATCAACGGTCTTTCACCGTTATTGGTATATGTATGAGTTTAGCAAAATATTTTATATACATAGGTTTGAACCAACAGTCTTCTGTTCTGAAGTTGACTGATGCCATTTGCAAAAAACATATGTGTTAATAATTTTAAATAGCATAGTATATGTCCTTGACATCTAATATAGTACAATTTATCACATACATTAAAATCGAGTACATATATATATGTATGTGTGTAGGTGTGTATGTGTCCAAGTGTAACCACAATGCATTGTTTTAGTCAATCAACCATGCGAAACGTAATAAATAAAAGACAAACTATTATAGTTAGTGTATTATTCAACACATAATATGTTTCAAATGAAAATGACAATTTTTGTAACTCTTAAATTTTAAACTCTAATTGAACGGGCGCAGTTATATAAATCAAATAATTAATAAAATGTATAGATTTATTTTTAATATGTATTTAATATATATATATATTTCAATAAAGAACTAAAAATGTTTAAAAACTTCGGATTTTTTTACCTTAACAACTTAACACTATCTTCTTAAATGTACAAACTCAAACAAACGTCTTCATTTCTGTAGAAGTAAATTAATATTTTTACTACAACTATCTATAGTATAAATTAATTATTTGTAAAACGAAATTAACAATTATTAACATGTCTATCAAAATATTGTATGTTCATGATTAAAAAAAATTTCTCATTAAAAGTGCTTTATAGTTTCAGAATAACCACAATAGAAATATTCAAAATATTTTAATGAACTAAATACTGTAAAAATTTCTAAATCTATTTATATGTCTTACAATAGAGTCGCTTGGAATACGATAACGTCAACACGAATTTATAACGTTTTAAGAAATCGAAAACTAAAAACAACCGTCTTGTGAAATGTGGTGTTTGTGATGTAGAACTTTTGGCCTATTATCAATCGATATCGTGATGAAATTCAAAAGGAAAAAAATTGTTCCAAAAACCGTATATTTTCGTACGAGGCCGCGGCGACGAGAAAGCAAATGAACGTCGATCTTTATTTGACAAACAACTTTACCAAGTAAATAGAGTACGGAGCGTATTTTATGCGTTAATAATATCGTAACAATATCACGAATTATAAATAATACAAACTGCGCACAATTTGGTTAACAAGAGCCGAACATTAAGTCAATAGGACGCCGAGGAGAAATAGAAAAAACGCGGTGTTATAACCCAAAAAATCTCGAGTGGCCGTTCGGCCACGTGTTTATCGTCCGAAATTCACATCTTGACTCGCGGTGCTTGTTGTGTATTACGAATTACAATTTTTTTTTCTTTCTTACAAATTAAAACGGCAACAATATCTCTTGTTTTGTCAGTATTCCAATGTCAACGGGCCACAAACCTATGGTCGCATACATACCTATACGATACGGCCGCGCATGGCGAGCGAAACGTCTTTCTCGACGTTCTAAAAATAGTAAATACATACACACACACACACACACACACACATACATATATAATAGATGTGTGTAACTGCACTAATATACACACACGCAGCTCTTCGTTTTTTTTTCCAAACGATCTTAACCTATCCGCCGTGGGTGTGCCGGATTGTACCACGCTCGGCACACTCGCGAAAACTGGGCCCAAAGCCAATTATATATATACACGTGATCTCCGGCGACTACAGGCGACTGAAAACGTGGAAGATTCAGACTCCGTCGTCACCGTTCGGTCACGCTGCAGTATCTATCATCGAGTCCCCGAACTATACTTGTGCGCAAAGGCGTATTTATACTAATAACATTTTGCAATACTTAATCATAATAAAATAATTTGGTTTTATATAAATGTATAAATAGTGTAAAAAGTTTCCAATAAATATTGGAAAAAAATTAGAAGAGGGACGCAAAAGGGTTAAATAAAACAAATGAAGAATTAAATGACTTATTGACTTGTATGGAGATTCTTGGCATTCCACTAAGAAAAATTAGAAGAGGTACGTTAAAAATTATTTAAAAAGAACTGGTAATCTGTCCCCCCGAAATTCAAACACTGTATATTGTTGTGTATGTATACATATACTATACTGTATATACTGTATATACACATGTATTATACTGTATATTATATATTATAACTGCAGTAAATAAATGCTATTATGGATTAAAGAGTATCTTTAAATCAAAACAGTTATCAATCAAATCGAAAATTACACTATACAAGGTAAAAGTTATCAAACCTGTTCTTTTGTATGCGTGTGAAAAATGGCCAATAACCAAAGGAGACGAAGACAAAATAGTAATCTTTGAAAGAAAAATATTAAGAAGAATATATGGACCAAAAAGAAATAATATCACACAACAATATGAAATAAGAAGCAATATAAAATTACATCAGTTATTTAATGAACCAGACATAGTAGCAGTATTACAATATAGAAGAACCGCATGGACTGGCCACGTATGATGGTCAAATAGTCTAATGAAAGCGATATTAAAATGGAATCCCCATGGGAAAAGACCACTAGGCAGGCCAAAATAAAGGTGGATAGACAAAGTGACAAAGAACTTAGCAGAGATTGGAATACGAGATGGGAAAACAGTAGCACAGGATAGAGACAGGTGGAAGCAGGTTTGTGTTACGGTAATGGACCTCATGACCTTTAAAACCCGAAGAAAAAGAAGATATTATATATGTGTGTTAATTAATTGGAAAGTCGATTTAAATTCGGGCTTCATCAAACATTTGTTGTACACGCGACCAGTTTCATTCGCGTCAAAAATAGAAAAATTCAAAAAGCATAAATGAATTTGTTACGTTTCGAAAGAACATTTTCATATAACTCGACTTTAATTAAAATATAAAACATTAAATAGCAAAACGAAAAAAATTGTAAAATATGCATAAGACTTAAAGAGTTGATTGGACTTTCCAATCAATTAACGATTTAACAACACGCCGCACATATTATATATCGCGTATTGTTATACGAAGAAAACCGGTAAAAGGATAATCGAACTCAGCTCGACGGATGTGTATGTACGAGGTGTTGAAGTATACGCGTCACGTTCGCAAACATATCGTGCGCCGGCGAACGATCCCGTACATACGTGTCAATTTAATATAATCAATTTATACACAATCGTACAAATCGCACGGGATTGTTTAGTTCGATTTTTTATTTTCTAAAACACGAAATGGTATACTGCCGTAGTATTGATATATGGTGTCGAGTAATACGAGGTATGGCTATTAAATAACGTGACTTTCACTCTAAAAACTTCGTATTAACAATTTTTAATAATTTAACATTTTTCTCTTTCTATATACTCCCCTCCACGTTTAATACGTCACTCCATCCTTATTTTCCATTGGTTGAAACAATGTTGGAAATTCTTTTCTTGCAATGCCTTTACTATTTCTGACGATTTTGTTTTTACAGCTTCAACTGACTGAAAATGTGTTCCCATTAATGTGCTTTTTAATTTTGGAAATAGTCAGTAGTCACATGGAGCGAGATCTGGCGAATAAGGGGGCGTTGTAACACTGGTGTTTGATTTTTGGCCAGAAATTGCTCAACAGATATGGCATTATGAGCCGGCGCATTGTTTTGATGCAAGATCCAAGTGTCGTTTTCCCACAATTCAGACCGCTTTTTTCTTACTCGTTCTCTGAGCGTTGTCAAGACTTGTTGATAATAATATTGATTAACAGTCTGTCCTCGAGGTACCCATTCAGTCATTATTACACACTTTATATCGAAAAATACGTACATGGCCTTAAGTCATCAACTTCCTCACGATCCTCACACGAAACCGTTTGTGCCACTCAAAAACACGTGGTCGCGACATGACATCAACAACATCTGTCAACAAACGAAAACTTTCGGTCGCAGATTTTCCGAGTTTCACAAGAAATTTTAAATTAATACGCCGTTCAATTTTTTCGTCCGGTATAATTTCGACGTACAACGCGAATAAGATTACTTTAACCGACGCTCCAAGCGTAGACCCGACTAAACTGGTATTGTTTGATGCAACGACATTCATAGTTTATAAATATCCACTTTTATTCCCTTGTCTGTACCTGTCTTATCGCCGGTTTGATAGTCTCGTTATTTAATAGCCATACCTCGTATGATTGAAGCGACTACGGTTTCCTACACACATAATAACCGTAGCGGGCAACTACCGTTGCCGCGATCCCACTCGTGTACAACGTGTACGCGCGCGACATATCGTCGTCCGGTCCATTGAACGTAATCTTGTAAACAGACAACAATCTATATTCCGTTGAGGCCTTCACAAATAGGTGTTACGAAACTGTAGCGCTCATCTCCACGGAAATCCGTTGTATCGAATAAAAAAACAATTAACAAGTGTACGTGCGCAACGCGATAAGTATCGTAAAACGAAAAAGAGAGACAACGGAGAAAAACGTTCAAACGTCACGCTCATGTTTCAACAGCGTTTAGATATTTTTAAGACTTCTGTTATTTTTAGTTGGATGTGTAATCGTTTAAATCGGACTAAACGTTACGATACGATCTTCCAAACGATAGCAGTTTTTAACTGTTCGGTATTATAATTACACCAAACATATGTATATATATAATTATATAAATATTAATTATTAATATAAGTATTAATTATTAATATAAACAACAAGTACTAATAATCATTCCTAACCTGTATATATACCACTCGTAGTAAAATCGTAAGGATATACTTTAGATTTCGTGATTAAAATACAATATTGATTTTGTAATAGTTAATTTACTTGAAACAGATTTTCATTTCTTTTCTGCCGTTAAATGATGTGTACTTAAATCCTTTGAATTTTATATTTACTTAAACACATCTCATTTTGAAATTTTAAAACAGATTATACACGCACTATGTTTATGCCAAGACTAAAATTTCTAGCAATACATTTTTAAATGGCTTGAAGTTTATTTCGAATAAGCTGATATTTGTATGGGCCACATTTGAACAAAACAATTTTAAAGAACAGTTGACACTAACCTAGTTAAAAAATTGAGTACCTATATGCATTATACGATAATATAAATCTTAACGATGAACATGTATTTTAATTGAAAATACTTTCTTATCATATTATAAACTAAAAAAATATACCGTTAAAATACAAATATTACCCTTGATATTTTCAACGGTGATCCTGTATTTTTTCCACCGGTCATTCTGAATCCCCACGGTGGTCCTTCGTTCAAAACGATGACTTTATCTGGCATCCTATAACGCAATAAATAATTTTTATTAATATATATATATTAATACATATTAATACATAATATATACCTTTTGTTATCAAATTTAATTAAACATTGATTTTTTTTTTTTAAATTAAACAAATATAAAAATTTTTTTTCAACTCGGTTTATTTAGTTATTGGACATCACTCTAATATAAATTACCCATATAGTATGTATTAGTTAATACAAATAACTTTAAATATAAAAAATATAGTGCATTACTCACGTTTATTAGGTTTTTGGTAAAGTAATTTTGTTTTTATTAGATACGAGTATAATTAATGTTCTTTGAGCTTAAAAATAAGATAGTATTTAGTTTTCAAATAGTTCTTAGTATATGGGAAAATTGTAATAGACACTTATATTTATGGTGTGTTCAACGATAAATAACACGAAATCTTTCGAACAGATAACCTTGAATTTTATTCTTATTTTATTTTTATGATAAGAATTGAAATACAGTGATGTACGAATGGTAAGAACATTATAACATCTTACCGTTTTCTGCTCGCAAGTAGAAAACGGAATATTCTTTCGTAGTATGTAAAAACCATGTTTTTAAAATAAAACCATTTTCTAACCTACTTTGGCATTTATAATTATTCTATTTGATCTGACCATAAATAAATTAGTTACGATTTTTGTAATGATATATTATGTTTTGTATTTTTTTTTTTAATTTTGAATTTTAACATTTAATTTACATAAAGTAAATTAAATTAAAATTAAAACAAGTAATTAAAAAATACGCGATATTCTTATAATCATTATATATATAATTATATATATAATATATGTATATATATATGTGTTATATGTGTTCATTAATAATTATTACTAAAACATTAATAACATTGTATATAGAATTTATATAATAGATATAATAGATAAAAAACAGTCATAAAGATAATTTTAAAAAACTAGCTTATATAATAATAGTACATATGTACCACTCTAATCGAAAAAGACAGATAATTGATATATTGAATTATTTTTCTGTATTCCCCGAAAAAGACTGCGACCCCATTATTGATTCTGCCGTGTCTTATATCCATTAGTTCATCATTATCTACGATATAGATGAGTCATTTAAAGGATAACAAATAAAAATAAAGTATATGATATTGATGATAATATTAATCGACTATATTGATTATGTAATAAGTAATAAGTTATATTAAAATAAACAGAATATAATCAAATAAAATAAATATGTATTACACACACTTCAGTAAGTAAACCTGTTAATACCAATTATATAAATTACGAAAGAAAAACATAATATTGTATGAAATTTAAATTGTCTTATTTTAAGATAAGTAGATTGTATTTTTATTTTCTAGTTTTCCTTGAATACCTAACCATTTTTCGTTACAAATTGAATTTGGCAAATATCACGGTAAACGTATTTTATTATTTATCTCATACAAAATAGTTTACATTTAATAAATTTAATAGCCTTACAACTAAATAATAAATATATATATATATATATATGTGTGTGTGTGTATGTGTGTATGTGTGTGTGTGTGTGTGTGTGCGTGTGTGTATGTGTGCGCGTGCGCGCTGCGTGTGCATGTGTGTATGTGTGTGTATGTGTGTGTATAACTCGCGTACACTTAAATACGTATACTTTAATTCTTAATATTAATCATTGTGGTTAATTTTTTGAAGGTTGGCCAGTTTCTTAACCGCTTTGGTTAACCGATTTTAACATGATTTATATACGAAAAGCTATTCATAAACCAGATCAAGTGGCATAAAATATAAATAATAAATTGAAAAGGCTCCAAAATATGTGTCGAATTATTTAATTATAAAAATATTTCGAAATATATATATACATATGAAATATGTATATAATATGGTATGTACGTATAGAATAAAGATCGTTTTGTCGAACGTTTTACCGAATATGAAGCTTTAATGTTTAAAACAGCACCACGTAACCTTTGTAAATTGTATCGCTGACCTTTTTATGCTATGCTACCGGAGTCCCCAGACACTAGACATTAACATTGTCAATGTAAGCAATCATTATCCTAGAACTAAAACATAAGTATTCTTTGGCTATGTAAACACCACAAATTTTGTAATAAAAGCAATTTATTATTATCAACTCCATATATGTGGACTACATATAATGTAATATTTACATGTACCATTAAAGTATGTGTGAAAGGCCTTTTCATTTTAAAAAATCACATTTTTTTCTATTTAACATACGGTCTTATTTAGTTTAGACAAAAACAACTTCTAAAAACTGTATAACGTAATATATTTTATACAAAACAAATGTATAGTAAGTAAAATAAATAATAAAATACATTGTGTACAGTGCACTGTTTATATTTAAAATTAATACTATACGTTGCACTTTGAACGCGCATAATAATTGTTTAATGTTTATATGTTATTTTAATAATCTTTTTTCTTTTTTACGACGATAAGCGGTAACACTAGAGTACTTTCATTAATACTATAAGACGAATTTTGTGTTTGTACATCATAAAACGTTTTTTTTTTTTTTTAGAAAAGTATTCAAATACTTGTCATTTCAAATTTCACTATAATTCAAATAACAGTTAATAAAATAGCAATTTTTTTAAATTTTTTTCGAGTAAAATTTTAAAAAAATAATTCTATTTGAATCGTTTTATTCGTTTTAATAAAATATTTAATGTTTACGTTCACTTCCTCACACTTCAGCTCTTTCTAAATTCTTAGCTTAGACATTTTTGATCGTCAATATTGTCATTGGCGAATAGTTAAATCGTGTGTATCAAGTAATATGTCATTAATGCAAAATTGTTCATTATCGACTTGTTTAAGTTTTTCTATTATATTTTTCAAATAGGTTTAGGTTCCATTTATCGTGTAATAATAATAATAATAATAAGATAATAAATATGTATTTTATGTGTTGAATAACATTAACGGGTGATGACCTATACGATAACAGATCTATTCGAACACAGACTGCATTCAAAATATTATCATTTATATACTTCCTGCAAGTTGAATGTACTTAATTAAAGGTTATATTTAACTAGGCAATTAATTCGAACGCAGTTATTTTCTTAGTTCATCTGTAACTAGTGAACAAATTAATATATCGATACCATTATTGGATGTTTTTAAGAATATCCGAGTCTTAACAAAAAACTCATTTTGTATAATAACCGTAATGAATATAGAATTTCTTAAATAAATGTAGTGAAAATCGATTAAAATAATTTCATCGAGTGATTGGATAGCAACGATAATACAGCCATTTGATTTTTTAATAAGAATATAATTATTAAAACTCGAATCGCACAAAACATGTTTTCCGGGAAACAAAATGCGGTACGAGTATTAGTTTATAATGTTTAATACTACGTTTAAAAAAAATGACGTTTTTCTCATCAAATTCGAACGGGCGCGAAAAATCGAAATAACCGGTGTTTTATCATAGACAGTGCCTTATAAGTTAAACATTTATAGATATAAAGTACGGATAATGAAAACATTTGTTTTTTCGTCTTCTAATTGTGTTGTAATACGAGGCACAATCAGCTGGCAAAGATGATTTATGAGAGGTAAAATAAACGAAATTTAAATTTACTTTATTTTGTTATTTTTAATGGCTACTGTAAGAACAGTTTTATCGATTTAAATGTATGATAATTATCTTATTCGAGTTTAAATAGCCTACAAATTATACGTTTTCCTTTAAACATTTTAAATAGTATAGAAATGAATAAGTACTAAAACAAAAACGTTTATGTAATATTCTTAAATTTAAAAAAAAACAACTGCAACAAATATTAATTTTACTATATAGGTATCCCAACTCATAACAATTTGGTTCAAACGTGTTTTAAGCATTTTCCAGTAGACCGTAGTGCACTACGAAGTCCGAGACATTTTTAGACACGACGGATAATCGGCGAGCGTACAATAATTAATAAACGTAAGTACGTAAACAAAAACCGCCGTGGTGAACGCGAATTGAAACCCGTTAATCGATAATTGCGAACGTGTTGTCGTATTGAATTTTACAATTTTACAGGTACTCACCCCGAATTACGCGAGACGAAACGCCGTCGGACGTAGACGACGGGCGGGCGGAAGAAACGCGTATGGCGTACGGCCGACTGGAACCACGTCCCCGGCGACGCGACGATTCTGGTCGCGGTATCGGCGGTATACGACGACGACGACGTTTCAACGACAACAATAATCGAAAAACGTTTTCCGGTGAACCGGTGCAATAGGAAAACCGAGTTATTTCAAGACACGGCGGGCGTCCGATAATTAATATACCTAAGTACGTAAACAAAAACCGCCGTGGAGAACGCGAATTGAAACCCGTTGATCGATAATCGCGAACGTGTTGTCGCGTCGAATTTTACAGGTACTCACCCCGAATTACGCGAGACGAAACGCCGTCGGACGTAGACGACGGGCGGGCGGAAGAAACGCGTATGGCGTACGGCCGACTGGAACCACGTCCCCGGCGACGCGACGATTCTGGTCGCGGTATCGGCGGTATACGACGACGACGACGACGACGTTTCAACGACAACAATAATCGCGTCGTCCGTGCGGCGGACGAAAGTCGCGAGCGCACGCGCGCGCGTGTGTTTCGCGGAGGAGCGCGGGACCGCGTTTCTTCGGACCCGGTGCCAGAAAGCTGCGGCGGCGGCGGCGGCGGCGTCGACGCGACCGACGTCGCGCGACGCGCGGCCGCCACGCAGCTGATTCGGCGGCGCCGCGACTGTCCCGCTCCCCCGCCGCAACCGACGCGACAGATTTCTCGCCGCCAAGGGCTGACCGACCGACCGACCGACTGGCGGCGACTACTGGAGGACGGCTCACACGTGGTCGCGGCCGGAACAATCGAATGCGCCGACGTGGGTAATGTTTTTTCCGACTCGGTGTTCATAATATTTGTACGCGCGCGCGTGCAAACGTATAATAAATGAACACATCCAAACAATTATAATATTATCGAAGTGAAAGTTCCTTATAGAGGGTACAAAATAAAAAAAACGATTTTTTGCGCGTCACGGTCGGCCCGTCACGAGATTTTTTCTCGAGATTAGTTAAAGTTCCTGTTGCAGCCAACGGCGTGCGAGCAGACCGCTCGGCGTCCGTCCCCACCGATTTCACCGTATTTAGGACTCTAGCGTACCCGCACGCGCCGTGGTCACGTCATTTGCTGTTTATACGCGCACGTACACGCACCTGGCCAGATAATGTATACGAAAGTACCACGGCCGTCTTATTTGTGTTAACCACTTTTTTGTGCGTGTTCTTTTCTTTTCTTTGCTAAATTTACATTACTACATACATTCAGGCCGGTCGGACTTAGGATTGGCAAACCAAGTAACCCATTTCAAAGTATCTAGCAGTGGTGACCAAGTAAGCATTTTATTGATAAACGCCCTCCGCTCGTACAGTTCCTATATTTATTTACCTAACGGAATGGAAAATATTTAGTGATTTCCATGTACATTTTTGTTTATTTTATTCCAATACAAACCTAATACTCTATCGGTCGAATGACTTTGAAAGAAGTTTCACCTCATCCGCGCGTACTCGTTACACGCACAATTTTTTATTTTTATTTATTTATCGCTTTTCAAAAGTGAAGTCTTATAGTAATTAAACTATTTAATAGTTAAAAAATGACTTGAGCATTTTTTTTTTTTTACAATTATATTAATGATAATAAAGAGTAATATAACTTTGATGTTTTGTTAATGATAATGGTAATTACAGCAATAGTAATGATTATATTTAATTATTCTAATTATTATTTAATATTAATCTTCATCTTCTGATAAAGACTCTTCGGTGTCCGTTAGGAGGATATTCTGCGGTAGTCGAGACCGTAGACGTCTGTTGTGGGTTTTGCTTCCTATATTGTAATGACGGACTCCTAGTCTCCTAGTCTTTTAGTTTGGCGTGAAAGTTAACTTGGCCATTTAAAAGTGCACAACGCCCGGACGATAAAAAACTTTTTCCTACTCGGACCGCTAAAACCGATTTCCCACTTTGCTCGCAACATGTATACGTACATACCGAAAAATCAATTTTCGCGAGACTGTATTCATTTAACGATTGCGTTGTACGGCGACGAGGGTGGGCAGAAGTCGGCGCCACTGTCATGTTATAGATTTTTCGGTTGGCGTCCAATTCATAACATCGTTTTTGAACATATACCAAAATCATAATGTTTTATATCGGAAGTCATCGAAGTAGAAATAACATCAGAATTATGTAATAAAACTTATACGTTCCGGCGTGGAACAAATTCTGTACAAAAAATTTAAAAAAAGTAGAAAAATTTGAAAAATAAGCGTTATAATAAATTCGCAGCGATTACGATCGTCGGTGGCCTGTACGAAATTAAAATTAAAAAAAAAAACAACGCCGACAGCGTTATGTCAGGTTAGGTAATTGGTATTTGTAAATTATCGACGACTTTATCGAAGCACAACGTTGTATTTTGTCGCTGAACCAGCTGCGCGAGCATCGCGAGATGATTCCGATTGACGGATGACGATCGTACCTACGGTACGTACCCTTACGGGGGGGTATCGTACCCTTACGGGGGGGGGGGTGGCCATCTTAATCAAAACAACTTTAATCCTCATTTTGTCGCATCGAGTAATGAAATATTTTCCAAAACGTTTACTTGGAAATCGTTTGCGATACACGGAAATAAAACAATAAAATCTGTCTTTATATCTGTATCAAATGTCGAATCGCGTGGCGGTTGCGGCTGCTATCGGAACAATTTATTGTCCTCTACGGAGATGTTCGAGATATTTAAGAGCCATACTGTAGGTACATTATATTACGTGTAACCCATCAAATTTTAAGGTTCACGTATCGTTCAATAATTGAACTGCAATACATATATGAAAACAATTAAATGTACTTTGATAAAAAGAGGTATTTATTGGTTATAAAAAACGTTAAAACCGAAAAATCCCATAGCTACAACTTCATTTTAAATTGTCTTTCTATAGCATCATAGATAAGAGTTGGAATTATAAGACGATACTAATAAAAAAAATTTAACAAGAGTCTACGGGGAGGGGCGATCGCCCCTTCCCCCCCCCTTGGATCCGCGCCTGATTCTAGGACGATTGTCGAAAGAATCCTGGACGCGCCGCCGCCGCCACTGCACTACCGCGTACACCGCGTCGTATTCGCGTTGAACGCTGCGAAAGCCGATTCGATGCGCCACGTACGGTATGTAACGGCTTCTCGTCAAATAACAAATATACGTATACATATAGTCTACGGACACTTCGGTGTGTACGACACTCGTTTAGCGCATTCGATCGATACCGATAAAGCAAACCCTCCCCCCCCCACCACAACCACCATTCGTTACGCTTTTACTCTCGGTCCGAACGCCCGACGGCGTCCTTGACCGTCGTCGTGATTTTCCAACCATTTGTTGTTTACGAGGTTTACAAATTACAAAAACGTCGAACCGCCCGCCGTTCCGTTTCGCGCGTCACGGTCCGCGGAGAGGGTCGATAGTGTGGTTCAATCTATAATATCCACGGGGACACGTTTTTTTTTTTTGACACGCATTATTATTTACGAACGTAAAAGATGGAAGACAATGAACCAGACGCGTATTTGTTATTAATTCAACGCGATCTACTTTCGGAACCCTCCGTCCACCCTTCAAACCGACACAAAATAATTGTGCGGTACCATATCGAACCCAACTTTAACTTTTCTGAATGCTAACGATTAAAAAAATATGTACAACTAGAAAAATCTTCACTGGCGGCACGAAAATATAGTCGGTTTTCTGTTTTTTTTTTTACGAGATAAAAATTACGTTTCTATATTTATTATTATATTCGTCTGCGGTTCACGAAACGAATAAGAACATTATCTTTTCAGCTACAACATACGTAAGGTCACGATCGTAACGCTAGTGATTTCGTGGGACAATTCAATCGGAGACATTTTAACGGTATCGTCTCACAAGACGTGACGACTTACGATCGGCCGTGCCCATTTCCAACTTGACAATACCGTGAAATACGATGTCATTATTCACGGTCATTATTATTATTACATTTATTACTGGGATTTCCGTGTCCGAGGGATTCGTAGGATTTCGTTCCTCTGCGGTTCCTCGTAACGGTCGCCGAGTTATGTAATAAAAACACAATTAAAAAACGTTAAAAGTGGTGGGGCGTGTGCGTACGTAACTCGCACGTGTATATTGCACGTCAACTGCATAGTCAAATCGTGCTGTAGATGTGTTATCTGTGCTACGTACGAAATAGCGTGCTGTTCGACCCGGCGGCCCGCGAGCGTTTTGAAATTTCTAAAATAACAATCGATTCTTATGCATCACCCACCACGACCGGTGTTGAAATATAAACAAAAGGATAAAAACACAAATTTCGAATTCCGCTGGCGCGCACGTAATTCATCCCGACGATCGATTGGAAACCTCCTCGATGTTCTTTACTCGTGGACCCGTGACGAAACTCTCGACGGCTAAAGCGTTTAACACCTTACAGGTCGCAACGTTAATAACGCGTTCTGTTTGACAAGGCCTTTAGTCGAACAAAAATGTGATAAACGCATTGTACGAGCGAATCAACCACGTCCGACCAGATCGTTAGAACGCGCGGGATATTTATTCCGAACAGAATGACACGTCAACTCGTCGGGTCGCGCGTTTACAGGATACGTTTTGTTCGGTCGAAGACCAACGGTCGTGCGCACGCTTTAACGTGTACCGGGGGACAGACGTTACTTGTTATTCGAATGTACGTTTGTTTTCTTTTCACAATTGACATTATTTACTTACCGTGAAATATTTATAACGTTATTACACAATAACTAATTTTCGTAATATCAATAAAAAAAAAATCACACGCTTCGGTTGTACAACATTTTATTCAAATACCAAATGGTCAGATTTAAATAGTTTACAGATAAAAATACGTTTAAAACAAAAATTTCAAAAATACATAATAAAAAAATTAACTAATCAATTAATAAATATTAATAATTAATTATTATAAGTATAATATATATATATATATATAATTAATTAATTAATAATAATTTTATTTATAATTAATTAACCTAGTTAAAAAATCGCGGACTATAATTAGATGACGACCAATAGCGCGTATAAAAGACACATTTTCAACATTCACGACTTCAACAGCGGCGACCCTCTGCCCAAGGCCGACTCTCGTCGACACAACCGTTCCCGGGCCACAAACATTATCGCCATTATTCAAACTAGTGATGGGCATAATCGAGACATATCATCGAGATATTATGATAAAAATAATCGAATAACCAAATAATTACGATTGTGAGTAAAATAGTCGAATTTTTCTCTTGGTCTCGGAATGTTTCGAATTGTCGACTGTCGAGCCTGCCAATTGATGAAAATATTATTACTAATTTAGTAATCGAATTATTATTTTTTAAATTTGAATAATAGTAAATACACAACACAATCAAATCAGTACATATTTACTTCAGTCGTGAACTGACTGAACTACTGACTCGTTCGTTTTCTGTTGATTATAATTATGAGCTGGTATAAATATATTTTATCAGTTTACAGTTATTTTTAATTTGATGGATATTTCATAAATTGCGTTTTAAAGTTTAAATTCACAGTCGACATACGAATAAACGATTTAAATTTCCGAGTAATTTTTCGAGAGATTCTCTCGATTATGAATATGTCTCGGTCACTGAGACCGTGCCCATCACTAATTCACACCCCCGTCGTAATGCATACGGTCACGTACGCTTGGCGTGCGCTGCACGGACAGCCGACACTACCGCGGCCGCCGTCCAAACTCGTCATGACCGGCATGGAGGGCCACAGCCGCGTGACCGCTGACAGCGCGCAACACTATCGCGTGTACGGGGGCGCTCGGCGGCCGCGGATCACGGCGGGTTTTGAACGGTAGGTACTGTCGGCTGTTCGTCGTGATCGGTCTAGTGCTTTACGGCGAGCGTTCGAACAACGGCGAGAACGTTCGTGACCCGATCACGAGCGTCGGGCGTGGGCGGAGGACCGCGACGTTTGAAGTTGTGGACGTTGAAAACGCGCCTCTTATTATACGCGCTGCCGTCGACACCTAACTTATAGTTCGACGACGTTGGTTGAAAACGGTGTCTTCTCGCAGCGCTCTGTTCGGTGACTTCGGACTTGTCATTTACGACATGAGCCGGTTCTTTGGCTAAAAAATATATCGCGTGTATATTTCTTTTCATGAACAATTGTACAAGTATTTCGTTTCGGTATTACGTCGACTTACCGTTTTTTTAATTCTCTCTTGTAGAAACACAGCGTGACGAACGTGGACTTGTTGCACTTGCACCTGCAACACTTGCCGTGTATTCTCGGCACTTTGTTTCTGGTGAAGCTCATAGTCACTGGGTTGATCCATCCAGTCTTTTGTCCGCACTTGACGCAAAACGTGAAGCTGTATTTTGACATGGTCGCGGCGAATGCTGGAAAAATCCGACTTCCGATCGTAGTTATGAAGTTATTTAGCGTTTTGAAAGTACTTACGTTCAATTAATAAACTTTAATAATCAAAAAAATTGAAATCGAGTTGAGAATAACTTTTCAGTAATATTGATTTCTACTAGCATCTCAAATCGTATAAATGTTTGTTGACTTGACGCCGCGACCAGATCGATAAAACAAACATTCGTTTTTAAATCGGCCAGCACCGATATACGAATATTTATATTTTTTTTTTGATCTAGCAACATTGTTATTTTAAAATTTGAACAATATTTATTGGCATTTACTAGTTTTAAGTATAACATTTCCGTTGATATTTTTAACACGTTACTGTGAAATTCGATAGTATCCGAAACATAAAGCACGAATATAAAAATTAAAAATTAAAAACCCCCGCACACGTAATTCCATATCGCGCTATCAATAATCACATCGTTATCGTTGTGATATAAGCGGTTTGTTCGACCGCCTTCGGACTACGTTGTATTCGTATTTTATTTCCATTGCTACGCCGTCGGCAATCCGCCGGTTATGCGTGTTTCGATGCCGCATTCGTTAACCCCCTTTCGAATTTTAAACATTCCGCGCGTTCCCCAAGAAGCGCCCCACGTGTTAGCGCACAGCCAGTAGTCGATCCCGTCGTCGTGGCCCCATCCCAACAGCTTCACAGCGTGATCGCCTTGTAATCCGCCGGCCGTGTACTGATAGATTCCTGGAGATGAAAACACGTCTCAGACGTTAACGTCGAATTCGTACGACACACGAATGTACTGAATACGAACCGCCGCTGTAATGCAAGAAATCGTCGTAGACTTTCATCGCCGCTACCACCGGCCCGTTGGTGATTATTTCGTTCATGATTGTTTCCGTTTTCGGTTTAACCGAATACACTTTGGACGCTACAAATACAAATATATATATATATATATATTATATATATATGTATATAATTTCTTTTCTTTTTTTAAATTTTTTTTTAACGATTTACCGAAGTATAAGTCTGACGGTAATGACTGATCGTAAACGGAATTGGTACACTGATCCTTGGAACACGGAGGGGTTTTTTCGTTTTTATTCATACAGTAATCATTTCTCGGGCACGGAGCTATGCTGTACGGTTGACAACCCTGCGCGTTAAACAATTTAAAACATTATATAGATAATGATTTCCACGCATTTTTCCTTATTATCATCATCAATCGAAGTTTAAATTTTTAATTTTGGTAAGTACAATTATAGTACAATTACATAGGTGCAATGTGGAACAAAATATATCAAAAGCACATTAGTTACATGATTTGCTATTCTCTGCTCTATTTTCTTGTCAACCGCCCAACACTCTGAACCATACAACATAGTCGGTCTCACTACACTTTTATAGAACTTACCTTTCAGCCTCATTTATACTTTTATATATTTGTATATGGGTTTTAATTTACAAAACGCATATTAATAACTTATAAACATTAAATATTTTAATTATAATGATTTATTCGAAATGAAATTGTATTTGAAAAACGAAATATAATTCACGTGCGGGTCTGTGTAAAAAGAAAATTATCGATTTAGATTTAAACATTGACACATAAAACGTGTTTCGCGTCATATAAATTATAACACGTTCGTATTGTGCTCGTCATAAACCCGAAGTAACAACAAATATAATGAAACACGCTTTAGATATAATGTAATCATAATCTTATACTTTTCGTTCTCGATTGGAAAAAAGAAATGTTGACAATTGTCCGTATACGCTCATGACATTGTTATATATTTATCAAAAAATCTGTGTCAGCATTCGTCGTACAGTCTCGCATTTAACTATATACACCGCACATCGGTTTAAATCGATTTAAAAGCCAATACAAATATGGTGGCACTAACTTCGTTGGAAGCGTATTCGCCTCCCGTGCACAGTCCTTTCTTCTTAATGTATTTCCACGCCTTTTCTGGATGTCCACCGTCACATCCGTCGCCGCATTTACCATTACAACACGAATTTATATACTCCCCGGACAACACTTTATTAACAGTAGCGTTCGAGGCGATACACAAACGGTCGCCGAACGCAGAAGCGGTCGACAAGGCCTGTTTTGTACGAGGAAGATGTTACACAAACAAAAGTTACATCATTTTTTTTTTTTTCCTAAAAAACAAACGGCCCGGCGACAGATTACCCAACAAGATCCGCAGTTCGATTGATCTCTGATCGAAACGACCGACTTGCATTCAGACCATATGGACGTGATGTCATAGCTGTCCGCGAGCGGTTCGCGACGGACGGGCGGCTCGTACGTTCGGAGAATGTCGCCCGCGCTCAGTTTGTGCCAGGGCTGGACTCCCGCGAGACGCGACGCGTTCTTCAAAACGCCCGGCTTGAAGTTTATTCCGGCCTAGACCGATTGGCAACGTAAATACGACGGTTAACGACAAACACGTATGAATGCCGAGCGAGGAGGGTGTCAAACAAGTGAAGTTGCCGAGTTTTCGGACGTTGTCGACATAGCGCGGAATAGGTATGACACGACCGTACGTGATACGGATTCGCCTTGTTTCCGTTCTCATCGATTTGACGAATATTGTTCGTCACAATCAAATTTTTGCCGACTTAAAGACATTTTGATAAACAAAATGGGAGGGGTGTGACACCGGACGATGGTCTGAAAGAGACAAGTACGTTATTCGAACATTTCGAACCGACGTTTCATAAATCCTAAGTGAAAATTATAATATTTTAAAACGTGATTATAATCGAACGCGAAATCACAAATCCAAAAACTCGGCATGTCGAATCACACATTTCGTACTGTGATTTCGGTTATTCCTTTGACAGAAAAATATAACGTAAACCCGATAGGCTTTCGGTTCGATTATGGATTGCGCACGAAATTTTTAATTAAGACAATCTTAACAAAGACAAAACGTTGTTCATTCGAAATACTATAAACATCTCATTCATCATAAACGTACAGATACAGATATACAGTTATATATATATATATAGGTAATAAAATATTTGTTTTTAAATTATATTGAAATTGTATCTTACCGTCCACGTCGATTTTGGATTGCTATTCACTGTTTGTATAATTTTATCCGCTTCAAATAAACGTGAACAACTGTTAGGATGAAAGATTAATAAAAATCCTACAATAATCTGTTTAAGGCAAATAAACATTGTTAAAAAAAAAAAAATGTATAACAAATCGTGTAATTTACTTCGATAAATCGATTTCAAACGTCAAATACAAAGTGACGACCGCCTGTGGATTAGTGTATTGTTACGTATTTGACTAAAGATAATGTATCTATATAATGTGTGTACGTATTGAATACTAGTTATTTACCTATTAGATTCAGACCAGCCGAACGATTGTTTGAACAGATAGAAGCACTTTGATTTGCGCAAATAATTTTGCGTCATGAAAGATACGTACCGGCGTGAGTGTTAAGCGAGTCATAAAAATGCGTAATTAATCAAATGAAAACATTTGCGTTTCTCGAACGAGAATGACTTTTCAAGTGATATTCAACTGTCGACGTCGATGACTGGATCCGTCGTCGTTCGGTGTACTCGAATGCACCGATACAGCTTATATACTCGTACACGCATAACATAACCTGACTCGTTTGGCGCGTCGGACGAGTCTTGCAATACAGTAATAACTACACAAACAATACCATTGGGTGCCGCCACTGCATTGGACCAACGCGTCAGTTAGTTATTTTAGGTTAGTCGGTTATGCGGAGCCGTCGTGTTTGCGATTTCCGAACGGAAAGTTTTTCCAGATCGCTTGCGGACATTTTGCGTGCAGTATTATACATGATCGTGAAATCAGAACGATATTCGGGACACAGACAATCGCGCGCGACGTTATTAGTGGATGGGTCGGACTGTTCAGAATCTGAACGAATCATCGAAATCGAACATAACATTGTTAAAAACCTAACCTTTGTAAACATTTTTTTTTTTATTTCGTGCATGGTTTTCACTTTGACCTGGTGAAACAAGTCTTTCGAGATTCGCCGACTCTTCGACCCCACTCGTAAAATGATAAACTCTTTAAACCCTAAAAATTGAGATGTCGATTACGACATTTCGGTTGTGACGCGATTTCGAGCGCACAAAATAAACGCGTTGTTTACGTCCGAATTCATTAAATCGAAAAATATGCGTAATTACAAATTTGAACTTCAATTTACCGTCTATACCGCCTCCCCGTATTTTTTTTTTTTTTATCAAATCACCATTGATATCGTAATATACGTCGTTCGTATGACCTGTCCTTTAAAAACCGTTCGAACGGGTTCTGATAACACTTGCAAAGAAATGCAAACGGACGCCGTTAATTATTTGAAATATTATTGCACTTCGTATTTTGAAAACGAGTACCGTATAGTCATTTTGTTTGCAGCATTAGGAAATGCGTGAATATGAACGAAAGAAGAATTTTACCGAATTGTATGAAAGTCACTGCGAAAGGTCGAACAAATAATAAAAATAAAGACGGCGATGTAGAAAATGCGACGTTCACCGATTTTATGGCAAAAAAAAAAAAACAATACAAAAATCTCGTAGAAGAACGAAAACGTCAGATTGAACACGATCAAAACACACGATCGTTTTTGGTAATTCGAGAATAATACGTTACCGTCGATTGCCGTTTTGCTTTTGGCCTTGGTTCTACGCCGCGGTTAAGACTTAAGACGACGGTATGCGCGAAAAGTCGACAAAACCGTTCCGTTCGGCGCAGCAGCGGCACGATCGGTTTCTGTTCACCGTTGATAAACCTTATCGCTGGGACGACGACAACACGGTTATCGCACGATCGAAACACGCATATCGTTGACCTTGTTTCCGAGGGCGCTTCAAGTTCACATTGCCGTGATTGTTGACGGAGTGGCCGCGCGTGTTGACAACGTCGCCGTCAGTTCTGCTCGCGGCCGTCCGTCGTTCGATCTGCTGGCCCGTCGACGACGCGTCTCTTCCCCGACCGAAATGTCTGTCGTTTACAAAGCCGTCGTTTCAGCTGCCGACAAGGTTGTGCCGCGCGGCCTGAGACCACTCTGGGAACATCCGGCGGGTAACTTGCAGACGAACGTCGCGGTTGATTGACACGGCGCCGTCCTGTTTTTAGTCCGCGGAACGTTATTTTACATGCTTGCGCGATTTTCTTTGTCCGTAGGTCCCAAAACCATTTTCTTCTGGGCGCCTGCATTCAAATGGGTAATGTCGATCCGGCAGCGTTCACCTTTCGTTTTGTCGTTCGCACTACAACTGAACATGTTTCTAGGGGCTGGTCCTAGCCGGCATCGGTGATATTGCCCGTCCGGCGGAAAAATTGAGCATATCTCAATGCTCTGCGTTGGCCGCCACCGGTATCATCTGGTCACGATACTCGCTTGTCATTATACCGAAAAACTGGAGCCTGTTCAGCGTTAATGTTTTTGTGGGCGCGACAAACATCTATCACTTAATGAGAGCTTATGCGTAAGTTTGCACATTATACATTCATTAAAATTTTTTGTATGCATTGTATATTACACGCGTACACACAAAATAATGTAAATCACTTTTAATGAAATATCAAATAATCTTATATTTCATAATTTGTATAATACAATTATATAATTATTGAGGTTAGTACTTTTTTTTTTTAAACGCCAAAGCGTATTACTTTGAACAAGATAATAATTTTTGCACGGCAAAATGTATACAGAAAATTACAAATGTTTTCTTAAAATTAAATAGGAGTTTGTTTGTTAATATTTACAAAATACAATACTGTTTGTGAACAAACAAAAAAATGATGAAATTCAAAAAAAAAACCTAAAAACTCACATAATTACACTTGTTTATAAATATTTCCTATATTGTCTTAAAATTAAAATATAATCTATTTTACTACAATTGTTTACCACTTCAGGGATGGGCAAATGGTCCGTACTCCTTTTTATTAACATTTCATACTTTAAAGTCTTATAGAAGAAATAAAAATCAAATTTCGAATTTTACTATGTTACCATAGTTAAATTAGCAAGAAATTATAATAAGAATAATATTTTTAGTTTTGCAATTATTTTTTTTAATATTAATAGTTTCAATTTAAAATTAATAATAAATATATGTAAAATGCATTATACATTATTAAATACAATATTTTTTATGAAACAAAAAATATTTTTATAATAAATGTTTCAAAAGTTTAAAGTTTTAAGAATTGGCCCTTTGGTAACTTTGAGTTACCCATCCCTGTCTACTTCAATAGAAAAACAAAAATTATCAAAACACATTATATGTTTTACTTAAGAATTATGTGTTGGTGGTACAATTACTTTTAAAATTTAATAAGGATTATTAATTAATTAGGTACTTATGGATCATTGATGCAAAATTATATGAAGTCATATGGCTAATTTTCATGTTACAATCATTTTAATGGACACTTAACTCATAATTTGTTGTCTTATTAGTTATTCACAAAAATAAATAATATATTAATATTTCAGATACCAGCAAGAACAAAAAAAAGCATTGGAAAGTGACAGTAAAAACTAAAGAGTGAAAATATGTATGCGATTATTAGAATTTTTGTATTTCCAATTTAAAACATCTCAACACGACTCAATTTTTTAAATGTATGCGTTATATTAGAAGATGATGACAATTGTCTAATCATATATATTAAGGAAAAATATAAATACAATTCCAGGTATACGAAGAAACAATATAAACTATTAGTACTTTATTTTATACTTTATATAATAATGTATTGAATGTTTTCATAAGTAATAAAAAATATATATACGATTCCTTAATTTTTTTTATTTACTTAGAAAAACCACATCGAATCATACATTTCAATGAAAGTTTGTGTCACTGTTATTGATCCAAAAACCACCTCTTCCTAAAAAAAAGACTCACAATTATTAATCTTAGAGCATTATAGATTTCATTAAGCATTAATATCATGCTTAATGCATTAAACTAAGAAGTAAGATCCCTTCAGAGTTATGAGACTACAGTTAAAATAAAAAAATTCTTACACTAAAAAGAAGAAAGTTATGGTGTTTTTATTTTGTCATTAATGCTATTACCTAGTAAAGATTACTACATTTTTTTTATATCTACAAGTACATACAAATAATGTGTGTCAGTTTTTGAAGTTATCCTCTTAGTAGGGTAATATTTCTAGTCAGAAAGATTCTCAATTATGTTAAATAACATTTATCTACATTGTGTGTCATAGACAAAATAATATATTAAATCTTATCATGATTTTGCATACCTCTTTCAGTATAACCACCACCATAATAACCTCTACGGTTGTATCCACCGCTAAATGATGAATTTCCACGGTAGCCTCTCCCTCGATTATTATAGCTTCCACTTCCTTGATTATAATAGCCACCCATTCCTTGATTGTTATAACCTCCTCTCTAAAACTGTTTTCTCTGTCATTATTAGAGTAATTGTTCTCGTCACATCGTAATTTAGCATTTGGGGCATCATCATTATAGTTGTTTAACTGTTGTCTTTTGTAAAAAATTGCGCCACTGCGTGCATGAAAAGAAAATTAACTGTACTCGATTGATAAACAAAATATACATGTTTAGACTTACCCTTGATTAAATGATATTGGGGAAAGATTGTATCTACCACAGTTGAAATTGCACAGTTCTTTCAAAATGGCTATAAGTTTCAAATCAGTGTTGTTCAACATTAAGATTGACTCAGGATTTTCAGACGCACGTACAATCAAACATTCAATAGCCGGTCTCAAAGCTACAATAGCCGAAGCATATTTAGCATCCATTTTTAGGTTTATCCTATAAATATAAAACATAACAATCGTATCGTTACACTTAAAATTTGAATGCAAAGAATATTTTTTAAGATAATATTCTTCAATTAATACACATACCAATTATCTAATACAATTAGACCTTTAGAATATTCAATTTTTCGAGCACCGAACAATAAAAGATGAATAGGAGTTACCATGGTCATTTGTTTGCACGACACGGCTCTAGTACGTACCTAAATGAGTAAAGGATAAATAGATGATATTAAGTAATATAATTCACATATATTATTTTTTTAAATTATACTACTAAGATCACAATTGATTATCAGTCATCAGTAATATTTTTAACAAGGAAATAACAATAAAATTCTACAAACTATAACAATATACCTTTTCTGTGAACACAAAAAATGGTGATTGGAAAGGACCTGTTACAACATTACAATTAACAGATGTCTTATGAATAAGTGCAGCCTTTCCTTCTGTTGTATATACCTAAATATATACACAAAACATTTTAAAACATTTTTAATTGAATATATTACAAAATGTACATTACCTTTCGCTTTTCTTTATGATAACACACATTAGGATAAAACCCCATGGTTAAAATTGCAGATATTACATCCAACATTGGCTCATCATATATTCCAGTTTTTCCAAAATCAAACCTTTGCTTTTCAAAACATACTTCAGGAAATCCAATTTTAATAAATAGATCTTTTAGTTGTTCCTAATAAGCCAATGAAGTTCAAATATTATAAATGTAGACATTTTTTCACTATGATAATAAATAATGTTTAATACCGTAACGTCTGCGGTTGTAGTCAATGATGGTTGAGATAACATTTTACGTTCGCAATAATCTGTTGTATCGATATTACGCTGGAACAAAGATGCCCATTGATGGAAAGCGTTTAATACAGTTAAATGATCTGAACAACGGTTACCAGAAAATGCACGTTGTGCTGGTGTCATTCTATGATCTAATAACAATTAGAGTATAATTATGAATATCAAATTTCAAATGACTACTCATACATCAATATATCATATACACATAAAATAATTTACCATATACGAAAATATCTGTCATGTTTGAACAAATAGCAGAAATAATAGATAGAGCATCACCCAGCATTAAGATGTTTCCCAATACCATCATACGACCAATCTGTGGTTCAATTGGTAATTTCGCCAAAATACGACCAAGTGGAGTCAGCTCCTCATTTTGCCCAAGACATTTCATTTCTGAAATTATAAAACATATTACACTAGTAGATTGCGTACAAAAATGAATCGAAAACATCGAACACGTAAATTTGTATAATATTTGTTCAATATTGAATAATTTTTATTAATTTACTTTAACAAGTAAAAATATTAATGCCTAGGTGAATAGTGTACATAACCTCTGTGAACACATTTTCAGATAATAGACAAAACTAAGCAAATTTTAATCTATTAAAAAACTAAAGATCATATATAATATATAATATATATAATTATCATATATAATTGTCTTAAATAACATACATACTAATTTAAAAAAATCCATTGTATTTGTTTTATTTCTTAATGGTACTAATGTTTACCAATTTCATTATTTCTAATGTTTTCCATATTTACTATTATTTAATTAACATTGTCACTACTTTGATATTCAAATAACTAATAAAATACATTTTCCTGACACTGTTGGTTAAGTTTGCAAACCAGATTGAAGAGTTACATTATTCAACTTAATGTAGATCTTCATATATATTTAATGAACACAACTAATCAATAAAACATTCTTTGTTTACATGATTACTTCATTTTGTATACATTAAATAATAATTTTCTTTTTAATTATTTGAATACCACAGTAAGTAGCATTTTACCTTTGAGCATCACTTGTGCTTCAATTACTGCATCAATAGGTGGAGGTTCAATAGCCTTGCTAAGAAATTGTCCAATATTGCCAAGCCGTAATAATTTAATAGATAAAGCAATTTCATGTAAAGGTGTACGGAAAATTTCTGGTGTTATATGATCTTCCATTTTATCATAACGTGCCTTTAAAATTTGGTAATTATAAAAGTAAATCAGAATATTTAAAGCTTTCAAAAGCTAAAATCTTTAACAATTGTATTTATACATTTATAAAATGTTTATATACTATTTATTATCATGCTGAAATTGTATTATGTGTATTATAATAATTATTAATTTGTAACTAATGGTTCTGAATTATTACATTATTATTAATTGTTTAATAATTTTTATAGTTATTTTGCAAGTATTAATAAAAACGTACAAATTACCTTTGTACATAAGTGAAAACAGAAACCTGGTCTAACACGACCAGCTCGACCTTTTCGTTGTTGCATATTTGTTTTAGATGCCCAAACTGTAGCATAATGAGTCATATTGTTATGAGTAGTAAATAATTTAATCTTCGCTTTACCATAATTAATTACAAATACTACATCATTTATAGTTATTGATGTTTCTGCTATATTTGTAGACAAAATCACCTAAAATATATTTAAAACATAGTAATCATCAAATTGTTTATGACATCATAAATTTAATATGAAAAAAATTAACAAGATATTTTACTTTAATATTTAACAAAGAACCTTGTAATACTAAAATTATATTATCATTTTTTTAAAAATTTATAAAAAACATTATTTTAATGTTCATAGTACTACAAGATTGAAATTATTTGTATATACAAATTACAACCTTGAAATATACTAAAAATATAAATAAAGTATAAGCAAATGGCTGCATTAAAACATATAACATTGAAAAAACTCTTATTACGCTCCAAAAAAGGTAAGAATGTATTTATTTTCAGCTAATATCACTAAAAATATAGTTTTAATTTTCATAACTCAATTTCAGTATGAACTCTTTGAAATATTCAAGTGTATTATGGAAAATAATCTACCTTTCGTACTCCTGAAGGAACAGATTCAAATACTTTTCGTTGATCTGAACAAGGAAGTTGTGAATGTAGTGGTAAAATACAATATTTAAAAGATGCTGCAAAAAAAAGCTGATTAAGTTCACAATATTTAAGAGTATAAATAATTTAACTTTAATTAATTAAATAATTAAACATACCAAATAATGGTTTCTGAGTTAAATATTTTTGTAATGCAAAAATTAAATTCCAACCAGGTAAAAATATTAGAACTGCGCCAGGTGTGTTCATTTGTACATCAATGTGCATTAGTAATGCCTAAAATATAAATCACAATTAAGGAGAAATTAATAAAATTGTTGTAAATACTCCTGAATAAATATTAGATAAAACTTACTTCAATAATTTCAAAATCCACATCTTTTTCACTGATCATGCCCACTTTGGCTCTTACATCAGGAGGATAATCATCAGATACATGTAAATTATAATTTACTTCGTGATCTTGTCCTTCAATGAGAGATTCTTCATCTTTATCTTTATTCTTACGTTTTCTACTATCTGGAGTTGGCTGATAGTTTAATACTTGAACTATGTCTTCTAGAAAATATTCTGTGAACAAAAATAATATGTTTTAAAATATTACTTTAATCTAATATCTTATACAAACAATTTACCCTTCACAGGATAGCATCTTCCTTCTACACAAATAACTGGGCAATTGTTGAAATAATTAGAAAACATATCAGTATTTATAGTAGCAGACATGAAAATCACTCTTAGATCAGGATAGTTGTATACCATATCCTTGAGTACAACCATAAGAAAATCACTGTTTACATCACGTTCGTGTATTTCATCCACAATTATATGTGATATGCCACGCATACCACTTTCCAATTTACGCAATAATACACCTGAAATATATATATTTTTATATAGTCTTTAAATAAAAAATAAAAAATCTGTAATACTAAAAAATTTACCAACTGTACAGAACAAGATTGCTCCATAAGGTCGAGGAAATATGCAATCGAATCTAACACTGTATCCAACACTTAGTCCTACACTTTCTTTTCTTTCATAAGCTACCCTGTCAGCAACAGAAATAGCTGATATTTTTCTTGGTTGTGTACAAATTATATTACAATATGCTCCTTGGCCATTTTTCAAGTACTCGTCAAGTATAAACTGACAAATCTAAAATATTGAATAATTTATGCCATAGTATTATACATTAATAATTATCAACTATCAAATATAGATTAAAGATAAATTAAATACGTATAAATTGTATTTACTATAAATATTTACTGACTTGAGTGGTTTTGCCACAACCAGTACTTCCTTGAATGATAACTACAGAGTTTTTTTTTATTAAATCTAATATCTCATTTTTTTTCCCAAATGTTGGAAGTTGGCTTCGGCTTTTAATACTTTCTTTTAAATCTTCAGATAATTTTATATTATAATCGTTTGTCAATTCATCACTTAATTGGTCTAATGTAGCCTGAAAAAATTAATATGAAAATATAATATAAGTATAATAAAGTATATTTCCATGATACTATATATATACATATATGTATGTATGAATGTATGTATGTATGTAATTTGTTTATTTATTTATTTATAATTTTATTCATTAGAGTAATTCAAAACATATTTTGAAGAATATAAATTCTAGTATTTGTTCTAATCTAAAATAACTTATTCACAATTTTCATAATTACATATATGATATACTAATACCCTAGTAAATACATAAAAAGTAAATTGAAGTATATCTAAAAAAAATTAACATTAATTAACTTAGAATGGGGGGATAAGATACAGTGATTGTTGATTAGATCTTTGGATCTTGAACATTTATGTTGTTTCACATGTTTTGACGCAAATCAGTCTAATTTTCATTATCAAATTGAATGCAACGATAAATTATTGTACTTGTAAAATTTGATTCTAAGCTAAAATTCAGTTTACTATGTTTTTTTAAGAACTAAGTCTTTATGAAATAAAGGTCAAATAGAAATGATTCTTTTTTATTTATTTAACATAATTGAAATGGAATAAGGAAAATTTAAATGTGATAATATTAATCTACAATTTTTATTGAAATAAATATGAAACAATTTATTTATAATATAATAATGTATCAAATTAATACATTTTTTACATAATTTACTAATTAAACCAGTAGACATTTTGTTTTTTTTTTCAATCTTAGATTAATGCCGTAATATGTTCTATACAATTAACTTTTAAATAAATAATTTAATTAGAAAATTGCAAAATAAAATAATATCTGTTTTACATAAAAATGATATTAGTGATATTAATTATTATCATTAATAACTTACAGTAGCTAGAGGACCTTCATCAATATTTATTGACAGCCAAGGGTTCCAATTTGGTTGAGGTGGTGACCATGGAATAACTCCTGCTGATTTTACAGAAGTTAATTCAAAAAATTCTGCAAGTACTTGGTTAGATATTAAAGATAATGTTGTTTCGGGATTGACTAAATCATTCTTAAAAATACAAAAAATAAGTATTTAGTGTTTATCGTATCTATTAAAATCAAAATAATATTATTTACCTTAATCACAGGTTCAATATTTAAATCTTGTAGTACTTCATACAATTTGTTTAACATCAAAGGATCAATATTAACTTCGTATGGTTCTACTACAGTTGATATATGTTTTTTCAAAGACCCAGTAAATGCTTCAATCACACCCAAATGGTAAAGTTGACGAATCAGAGAAAGTGCACAACTTTTAGATGCTGTTTGCTTGTTCGATCCACTTTCACGAGCAGTTACACCTGAATTAAGTAGTATGATTACACACAAAAAAATGTATCATAATTCAATGAAATAACATACTTCTTCCAAGTTTAGCAACAAATAATGTCATCTCAGCTACAAAACTCCTGGAAAATTAATAATTTATTTACTTGTATAAAAATAATTTTCTGTAGTAATTATTAACTAAATAGGCATATGTAAATTATATTTTTAGAAAATTATCTAAAAAATCTGATACAAAATTTATTAATGCAAAATATGAAAAAATAATAAATTATAAAATAAGTATAGTTCCTATAGCTAATTTTAAAAAGATAAGGATTCAGACGCTGTAACTTCTTTACTAGAAACATTTTAAATCATTATCTCAACAATATTCTTTTCTTAAAATTTAGTAATAAGTCTTAAAATTCAAAATTTAATGCCACAATTTAAATTTTATAAAATTTAATTTTACTGTATAGCTCATTAGATAAACAGAGACAATAAATGCAGATGTAGTGTCCTTATAAGAATAATTATTGAATTATATAATAGAAATTTTTAAGGAGATAAATAAATAAATTTATTATTTATAGAGAAACATCATGGTAGGCAATATAAAAATTATATTTTACTCACTTTCCCAAGAAACTATATTTATAGTCGACATTTTTTAACTTGTTAGACTGCATAAATTGATTTAAACGGGATTTAGCATTCTCGATTGTCCAATTTCCATGTACAGCAGCATTTACATCTAAATTTTCAGCCTAAAATAAACAAAAAAATGTTAATCAATATAAACCAATAATATTTGTTTCATAGTTATAAATAGATAAAATAAAAGTAAATTTACCTCTTCAACTTTATTTTTTTCATCATTTAAGAAATCTTGAAACTGAAAATTTGTCTTTCCAATAGGTCTGTATGCTTCACCCAGCATATTGGGAGTTTGGCCTTTTTGATACACTGACGTCTGTGGCTCATTATTCATCAATCTTTGGGGTGCTTTACCCAATGGATCGCTCGTAGCAGAACCACTTAAAAAAGTCTAATAAAATGCATAATTATAATAATAATTAATTCATAACAAAACAAAAAAACTTACAGGTGGTAATGAACTAGCAGATACCAATCCTTGACGTATCAGATACGAGAGATAATCTTTTGATGCATTTCCTTGAGCATCTCTTTTATTAGTAGAATTCCCTACACCCACATAGTTGTGTCCGGTTACAGAAACTTCACATATAAAACGTATGTTGTACTTTGTACCTATTAATAGTAACCAAACATTCAATGGTAATAAACATACTATATTAATTATTTACTTATGCGTTTCAAATGAAGCAATATCAAATTAATATAACAATATGATTTTACCTGCTTGTTTGGTTTCAAACAGTGGCTCAGTATTGTTTTTTGTACACCATTCGTGCAAAAATGCTTTTGGAGTAGCCATTACAACAGCAACTCTGTGTCTTTCTACGTTATGATGAAGTCAATTTCTAACCCGACTGAATAGTACAACAGTAATAACAGTGTTGAACACGAGAATACAGGAACATAATATAATATAACATACAAGCAAATAACAATGTTAAGACAAAATGAAGTTGTGTTTTATCTTTTATCATAGAAATAACAAGCCGACAACAAAATGCTACACTATCACAAATTCATTTTAGTTTTTCAAATGATAACAGCCAAAAGTTTTTTTTACAAGTTTTACACTACCTGATACACCAAATCAAATTACCCGTCACAACGGCATAATATATTAATGCAGCACATTGACATTAATTTAACTCTGTAATAGAATTATTAATGATTATTACTTATTTTTGAATTTTATGTATTTTAAATTATGACTTAATAAAATACGAATGTGGAGGGTTGGAAAAATTGAAATATCATTTTTGGAAATTGTTATACTAAAATTCGTACATGAAAAATACAAAGTTTAGTCATAAATGATGTTCTCAGTCCACCCTTTCCGACCATCAACAAAAACTAAATTATTATAGACAGTAGGGAAAAACCGACACATCTAATAGTGTAGTAATGTTCATCTTAACTGTAATTATATCATAATAAAGTACAACACCTTCAGGAATAGTTATTAAGTTATTAAGTTATATTTATTTTTAAATACAATCACACATCATAAATTACAATACTTCTCTTTATATATATATATACATTAACATAACCTAATTGTAACAGTGTTACCACAATCCTTATCCCTAAAAAGAACAATTTCTTTTATTTCTAAAAACAACTATATATGTATAACTTTTAACATGATAATTATAATTTTACAAATTAAGTCTATCTGGCTTTTTAATATTTCTTTTTGATCTACCTACTATCTCTTCTTTTTCTGTTTCCTCATAATTTTCCTTGATAACAATCTCTTTCTCTTTACCTATTTTACATAATTCATTCTTATCTGACCCTGATTCTGTCATGCTATGATCTTCAACCTTAACCTGTCCATCCTCTGCTTTAATATCTTTTTTTGTTCTTCTGCTTCTTCTACTCTATACCTTTTTCCTTTTCCTTAGTAGTAATATTTTCTTTGTTCATCTCACCTACCTTTAATAACTGTTCACTGTGTTTTCACCACACAATAATCTTATTTTCCAATTTAATCACATAAGTTCTTTCACCTAATACCTTTTCCACTATACCTTTCTCCCATGTTTTTTTTTTTTTGTTTGGGTCTGAGTAGTCTTTTGCATAAATTTAATCACCAACTCTTAAGTATAACTTCCCAAACCTTTCTTTTAACACCTTCACTTTTTACTCTATTTCCAATTGTATTTTTTAAAAAGTCTAATCTGGTTTTAATCTTTCTGCCAAACATACGAAAACTTGGTGGTTCTCCAGTTATCCAATGTGGTGACTCTTTATAAGTTATTAAATATCTTTGAATTAAGGTATTTATTGAAACATCTTTATTACTATTCATAATCTTAATTTCTATAATCTCTGGCCACTATGTATAAACATCAGTCATAATTACGTAATTTTTCTCTTGTAAAAATAGAAAATCTATATGTATCCTATCCATTGGACCTTCTGTTACTTCCCACTTCATTGGTTCATATTTTCTTGGTTCCGGCCTATTCTGTAGACATGCCTCACACTTTTGTACCCACACTTCCACATCTCTACCCAAACCAGGCCACTACATGTAAGACCTACATAAAGTTTTTATTTTTGATATACCAAGATGTGTTGAATGAACCTTTTTCAGCAACACTTTTCTTAAAACTTTAGGAATTAATAATCTATAACCCCACATTAATATACCCTTTTCAATACTAATTTTATCTTTTCTTATTAGAAAAGGTTTCAGACTATCCTTAACTTTTTCCTGTCAACCAAAACTAACATAATGAAATATTTCATTTAGTTCTTTATCTTTTTTAGTTTCTAATCTAACAACTTCATAATTAATAGGAATACTATCTTTCATAAAATCAATATAACCTAGTTCCTTCTTTTCCTCATATACTTCACTACACGGTAATCTTGACAAACCATCTGCCACTTTATTCTCACTTTCTTTAATATACATAAATTCATAATCAAATTCTGATAAATACTAAGCTCATCTTTGAACTCTACCTGATGCCATTACTGGAATTCTTCACCCAATAATGCTACTAATGACCTATGATCAGACTCCAAAAAAAATTTCCTACCTACAAGATATTGTGAACATTTTTTTACACCCCAGACTACTGTCAATTCCTCTTTTTGTATAACCGAATATTTTCTCTCTGCTACCGTGAGAATTCTTAATGCATAACCCAAAGGTCTTTGTTCACCATTATCAAACATAAGGTAACCTTTTAACAATATAAATACCTTTGCTCGTACTCCAAGCTAGAAGATTTTGTGTATCTTCACACAACTCAAGTTGATTATAGGCATTTAAAAAATTTAACTTTGAAAATAAAATACCCCCTTGCATCTCAACAAAAATTTCTACACTTGGTAATGGATGATTAATATCTTCTAAGAACTTGTTAACTGTAGTCTTATAATCTGCACATAACCGAATCGATCCATCAGACTTAATTACTGGTACCAGAGGAGTGCTCCATTCATTAGTTTCAATTTTCTGTATTATTCATTCTTTTTCTAATTTATCCAATTCATTTTTTACTTTCTCTTTGAAAGCAAAAGGTACTGCCCTGGGCTTACAAAATATTGGTGTACATCCTTCTTTTACCTTAAAAGTAACCTTTTCATTCTTATAAACACCTGTTTCCTCTTTAAATCCACTCATCAAAATTTCTAACATATTATACATGTTGGGCTCTAAATACATATTTGCTTTAACAATTATTTTGATACCTAACTTATCCATCAAATCTCTTTCTATAAGTGCTCTATAAACATTCTTAACAATTAACAGCCTACCCACATGCTCTATATCATTATATCTCAATTTAACTTGTATCGGCTTAATAATTGAACCGTTATACATTTTTAAATTAAACATCGTAGGCTGAATTTTTATGCCTAACAACTTAGCATTCAACATTTCTTCTGGTAATAACAAAACTCCCGCTCCAGAATCTACTTCCATTTTTAACCAAACATCTTCTATCTTAACTTTAATTATAATTGGTTCACTTTTACTTCTAAAATTATCACCTTCAAGTTGAAACATCTCCAACACCTTATCTTCCTTACTTTCAACTTCCAAAAAGTGATTCTTACTTGTTTTACATACCCTTGCCAAATAACCAACCGTTGTAAAATTTGTAAGGTACCTTACAAATTTTACAACGGTACTCTTTATATTTACAATCAGCAAATTTATGATTGGTTAGACCACATACATAACAACATTTACCTTTCCCTGTATCTTATTCTGTTGCTCCTTTCGGCAATTGTCTCTTGAAAGCTCCATCCGCATAATCCTTTCTTTTTCTTACTTGCTTTTCCCATCATATGAACTTCAACGCTCGTTGTCGCTTTAATGCTTGCTTCTTTCATCATTGCGACTTCTACCATTATGTTTAACTCCTTTGTTTGATCTTCCTCACATAGACGATCTTTAATAGAACCATTTCTTAATCCCGTAACAAATTTATCTTTTAATACTGGAATTAGGTTGTTTTCAAAATTACACTGGGCTGCTGCATTCTTTATTCTTGCATACCAGTTGTTAATGGATTCTTGCAAATGCTGTCTTAAATAGTAAAATTCTTCTCGTTTGCGATTCTCGTTTGTCTTGTTAAAACAGTGCACAATTGATTATACGTACTGTTTGCTGGTTTTACTGGATCACACAAATCTTTTAAAACTTTATAAACATGCTCATCCATGCAAGTTATTAATAGCGGAACCTTACGCTCTTCTGGAATCATATTTACCAAAAAGTATTGTTCCATCCGCTCTTGATAAACCAACCAATCACCGTCCATCTTAAACTCCGCCAAAGTTCCGATCGTGCAGTACATCTGAATTTGCGTGCTTTCACTACCGGACCGTAACTCTTTCTTTTACGCCATTCTGAACAATCTTTATCCGCTTCAATCCAATTCAATATCCATTTGCCTCGTCGCCAATTGTAGTAATGTTCATCTTAACTGTAATTATAATAAAACACAACACCTTCAAAAATACATTCGGTAAAGTTATATTTATTATTTTTTTATACAACCACACAACATTATAAATTACAATACTTCTCTTTATATATATATATATTAACATAACCTAATTGTAACAGTGTTACCACAAATAGATCTTCTTAATAAGAATAAAACATGAAAATTGAGATGTATAAAGGGAAAATTATACGACAACTATATATATATATTATTTTTTAATTGGAAACGTTTATTTACAAAATATACAGTTTAGTAGGTACAATAAATAAATGAGTTATAATATATTACATTTTGAACGAAGAAAATTGTCCGTAGGTCATTTTCGATGATTCAGTTAATTTAATCAAAATCAATCTCTTGGATAATTTATTTTTAATCTCCTGAGAAGGTCGTCAGGGAGATTGAATGAAGTCGTATGAGAGGATTATTATGATTTTTTTTGTTTTAGTATTGGTGACCAAGCTCTTTTATGGTCGGTATATCAGTATTTTGTATTCTTTATGCAGGCTTTGATTTATAACCTACCGTAGACATTCACCTATAGATCGTAGCTAATTGATCGGAATACTTGCAGAAGTTGTAGTAACTTTGTAAGTTATATTGTAACACCATAGGACCAGACAGCGACTATTATAACATTATAGATTAATAATTTGTTTTTAAGGGAAAATTTGAAACTAAACAAACTATGAATATTTTTAAAAAATGTCAAATTGTTATTAGTGATTTGTATTATGAAGTCTTAACAGTAGTACTAGAAGTAGCAGTACTGTATTATGTAAGTACGGAATCCGAACGTACACAGATAAAATAAACCACTAGATAGCGCTATCCATGACGAATATGTTTTGTGATATTTGGTATTTAAAATTAATTTTTAATATAGTAACTAAGAGGTATAATTAGTGAATTATAATACAGATAGATTGAATTCGTTGTTCGTCTCGGTGAATGACAGTTTTGAAATATTATAAATTTGAAATAATTCAATAATTAGAATTAATCTGAATTAAAATATGCTCAGTAATCGATTTGGAGATTGTGTATTGTGTATCATTTTTAAAATTTAAGTGTTTATATGAAAAAAAAATAATAATAAATTTAAATTAGTAATTATGCATGTGTTGAATTAATTTTTACACAAATACGCAATACTTCACTGAATATTACCTTAGCTACAATAAATACTACACATAACGCTAATAGATAATTAAAATTTTATAAACTATGAATATTGTTATTATTTCACCAATTTGCCGACCTAACGATTTGTACGAAAATATATACTGTTATAAAATCAAATATTTTTATGATATAAACCTATACACAATGACCGCAAATAAGTAATATATCAAATTGTATAAATAATTATTTTAATTCTAAACGTGTCATTAATGTTTGTTGCATTTCGTTTAAGTTATCCAATAAAAATTAATAAAACAAAAATAGATATATAACGAAATACAAAAATATATATTTACACGTCATGTAGGTACTTATTGGTATCCGTGTATTGAACGTACACATCGTTCGGACGTCGCGCGATTATTCAATATGATACAACGTTTACGCACACGCGACGCGTGATCGGAATACGGTATCGACCGCGGTAAGTGTCGTTCGTAAACGTTCGTGTTGATCAAAACCGACGTGTGCTCGGCGAATGCCCGTCAAACAAGACGCGTTGTGCGAATTCGTTGGGCGCGTTATCAATCCGTCCGTCCGGGTGTACGAGTGTCGTCGACACGGTCGACCATACGCGCGCGCTTACACGGAACGACGATTTATCGTCAAAAACGAAAAATAACAATAACAATAATGACGGATAACGGACAATTTTATCGATCATACCGTAGCGTTCGAGTGCCGTTATGTTTTTGCTCGTCGCCGCGAACAAAAATCGACGGACCCCGGGTAAAATGACGTTTTCATCATCGCGTTTCGAACGGAACGCGGTTAATATCGTCCGTCCGTCCACGTCGCCGTCGGGTGGGGAGGGTCTGTACGCTCCAACGACCGTGAGCACTGGGCCTCGGACTTTTATTTCAAAACTATCCGCGTCGACATTGCATCTTGATTGCAACCGCGTTTGTTGGTCGAGAGCGCCCGGGGAGAGACGACGACCGGTAATTAAATCCGGTCGATATAAACATGTTTCCGCACTTCGTCGGTCGTGACTCGCGACGAGATGCGTGTCGTATACACGTTTTGTTTCTCGTCGAACTTTATGTTTTTTTTGTTGTTTTCGATTCACCCGCGTATATTCACGTCGTAACGGTCGAAAAATGTAATCGTTTTGATTTTTGTTTAAACACAGTTCGCGTGTAAACGTGCAAGACTCGTAATCACGGCGATATCGTTTTATTAGTTTACGGTTATAACGAAATGCTATTAGCTCGTGACCGTTTCCCCGCGAGTCATAACCGATAAAATACGAATACGTGTGTTTGTAGCAAACAAACGTCCGTGTGATAGCGCGACGATCAAAAGTGTTATTTACCGGTTCGTTTTGTAAATCAATTTGCAACGTGTGTAATAAACGTGTGTAATTCGTACATTGAAAATATACGGCCGAATTGTTTCCGACACCGTTGAGTTGTTGACCCGATGATCAGAAAAATAAAGAAAAACGTTTTCGAATCGGATTCAAGAAGTGTATGTAAATACGATAGAGAGAAGTGAACGTTTTCGATTTTGTTTTAAAGCCAATTAAAATCGTAAAAAATAATTGTTGGAATTTAGACACATTAAGCATTGACTGTTCGCCGTTGCGTACAGTACGACAATTAAAAACAAATGAAATACCACTGAAAACACGACGAAAACCTCTCGGGGACATACACGGCATGATATTCGTCGTACGGTGTAGTCCGAACAGACTTAGGCTTGCGAACGTGTAGATCTAAAAAATACACGTGAACGTTTAAATCGGCATTGTAGTTTTCGTCGTCGATTACGAGAGCGGAACGGAAATACTCGAAATCGTTACCGGATCGTAGTCACGGTTAATTTAACTAGATCAATTTCCATAGCGTTCGATTTTACGTAAAAATTTTTAAAAAAACATGTATCGTCCGCCGCGGCGCGACGTGTCCAACGAGTTTTAGCCGTCCGCAAAAATTACGATCCGACGACTGTAAACTTCGTCTTTTTCCGAATGGACGTCGGCTGTTGTCGCGTCAAATGATTTAACCGGCGGACTTGCGCGTTAGATCGTATCCGATAATCAATAACGGGCTTACACGAACGCGACGTAAACGGTTTGACGCGTTTGTATTTCCACCGTCAAAATTTTACGTCTGCAAAAACGGTACCCGAACCGATTTAACGTCGCCGCGTGATAATATATGATACACATATATTCCGTCTTTGGGACGTGCGCGATATTATTACGATTATATCGTTACCGCGTACAGGTTTTTTTTTTTTTTTAGTTTCGATTATTACACGTACGTGTGTATTCGACGACATCGGTTCGGTTGTTGTTTTGTTGTTGTTGTTGATACGTGTATTTGACGTGCGTATACGACAGCGCGTTACGATACGCGCACGCCGGTCTACACGTCCGAATAATTCGGTTTAATCTGACGAAAGTAATACGCGTACACACACGCACACACGGCGTAGACGTGTTGTATCGTCTGGTGGTCGCGACGTACACCGATTTCAATAATAACGCCGGCCGTCCGCGTCGTAACACGTCCGTATGAACACAACACCACCGACGACGACCGGCGGCAGGTAACCCGTAACCGCCGGCGCGCAGTTCGTTGGGCTCACGAGTCGCGACGGGGCGGGGATTTCGTATTCGCGCGCGCGCGCGCGTGTATCATATTTATAATCCTGTTAAGAGACCGATGACTACGTACGGCGTCGGGAACACCAAAAAAAAAAAAAACAAAAAACAATGTTATTTTTCTCTTTGAACTCCGTACGGCGGCGTTTTGCTCCGTAAGAGAGGGTTAACTCGAAAACGCCTACGGGTGTATTTATGCGCATTAAACGGTATCATTAATAACCAAAATGTAATGTGACAATTAAATATTTGTGTTCTTTATGAGAAAATGTTTTTTTTTTTACCGTCTCCTAAAACTGACCCCACTCGAGCCATAGTTTGATCGGAATCGGAGTCGTACTCGGACATAAAAAAAAAAAAGAAAAGAGGCTTAGGTTTTATTTTCTTCGTTGGAATATTTCGAGATCGCTAAGCCGAGCGTCCCTTAAATCCGGTTTAGTCCACGACTGTACGGTATCATGTTACGCTATGGCGTCAACCGCAGCCCGCCGCAAGTCCGGATTGGCCCAGTAAGCTCCTACGATGAACATCGACCGACGGTATATATAGACGGTATATATATGTTTTATAAGTAGTAAGTGTACAACAAACATTGCTCTCTAAATCGTCGCGCGCCAACCTCCGAGGATTTCCATCTCGCTTTCGTCGTGTGCACGTACGAGGTGTGACACAAAAATAACGACACTTTCTCGATAAAACCCAAACTATTAACGTTATTTACATAGCGATTATTGAAATATCATTAGGAAACATTTATCTACGAATACTATCAGTATTAATGAAATCGGCTTATTTTTCTCATATTTATTTGTTATTGGTGTGTGTATAATCGAACACCACGTCAACATTAAATTTCTTGCTAAATTAAATAAAACTGCCGCGGAATCGTTTCGAGTGTTGAATGATATTCATGGGGAAGAATGGTTTTGTCGATGTTTTCAACATTTTCTTTTGTTAAAGACGTGGCAGAACGACCAGGACGATCGTCGTCTTCAACGTCTTCTTTCCACTACAAAACCGTTTGTACCGTTTGTTCCCCATAAACTCGTAGATAAGAAATATATGGATAAGCTACTCCTATATTGAAAGTGCATGGGGTAGCGGTCTATTTTAAAGTTATTGTAATGAAATTATTATATTTATTATCACACTGTGACATTTTAGGCATGGGAGAAACAGTAACTTGATAATGGAAGAAAGAATAAGCCACCCCCCCCCATATAATTCTTATAAAATGACCGAAAGATAAAACGCAATGACCCATCCATATATTTAATGTCTATGCATAAACTTCATTTAATATTCGAAACGATTCCGCGGCAGTTTTATTTAATTTAGCAAGAAATTTAGTTTAGTTAGATATTTTAACGTGGTGTTCGATTATTATTTCTAACATATTTCCGGCAATATTGTACGAACACACACCAACAACAAGGTAAATAAATATAAGAATAATAAGCCGATTTCATTAATACTGATAGTATTTTTAGATAAATGTTTCCCAATAATATTTCAATATTTGCTAAGTAGATAACGTTAATAGTTTGGGTTTTATTGAGAAAGTCTCGTTATTTTTGTGCCACACCTCGTAATAAAGTTGTTTACGACTTAAATCCGCGTACTGTCGACTGCCTTCACACTGCGCAATCACAATAGTTCCCGTTCAAATATCGATATTCGGACATGGCTTCGCGTATGCGCGACGTGCCGCTTCTGTAATTCGTTCGCGTTTCGTTCGACTCGTTGACTTTTTGCACACAGGACTCGCGCGAAACTTTCATTCAGAATTTCCCGGCGTGCGTGTCTGGAACGGGATTCAATAAAATACCCGAGTATAATACAGTATGGATAGGGTACGCGAAAATAATGAAACTGGGTGTTAATAGCGCGTTCGTATTGCTTTAATGCCCAGACCGTTAACGTTTCCGATAAAAACAAATTCGTCGGTATTCTCAATTATCTCTCGTCGTTCGCCGGAATCGAATTTCGCCGGTTGCTCTCACATTTGTCCAAGTATGACGATGACACTATAAAATATTACTATTAAATTTCATTCATTCCTCTCGCTCTGGCTAGAATATTGTTATTTGTACACATGAGCGATTCAAGCGTTTAATCGACACTCCGGCCGTTTACTAAACATATTACGAATACTTTTTCATATGATAACTCGTACCGTTTAAACAAAATCAAAATCAATAAAATTCTATAAAACTCGTGTATTTAATTTAAAATTATTGTGAGTTATTGCCGAGATCAATTAATAGAATCGCCGCTTTGGCACTTTTCAATTAACTATCCCGTAATTCGCTCTTTTACACTCTTCTCCCTCTCCTAAAAAAAAAAAAAAAATCATTCTGTCGGCGTTGAATATTGACATTATTTACGTTCGGAAATCCAAAAACGTAATAATGTAAAATCGCACTTGCCTACGGATATTTGTACACGGAAACATTCGCGACAAACGCGTGTAGATGAATTTAACAGAATTATTATTTCACGTCGGTATATATGTGTTTTGAAAAAAGAAGCCGTTCCGACAAAAGACGGGTAGCTTTACCTGGCCTACCCGCCGGTTATATACATACTCTTGTCACAGTATCCGTCGCGACAGATATTATTGTAATATTATTATTATTATTATTATTATTATTATTGTTGTTGTTATTGTTATTATAACTATAACGTCGTGCCCGGCACGTTGACCGTCCGTGAAACGTTATACGGAACGTACAATACGTACGTGTGTGTAATCGCACGTTACGTGTATAATCTGCGGTACACGCGCATAAATCGGCATGATAATGTAACGCGCGTGTGTGTGCGCATTCGTTCGCCTTTTTCGCGGTAACCCATTGTCGGTGAGGGGAGGGGGGGGGGTGGCGGGGTCTACCTATATTTTACATTTATACGCGATGCGTTCACGGCTCACGTTATATATTTTATTGTTATTATAACACCGCCGCATTGTCCTACACGCGTAACGTGTTTGTATATCTATTGTTGTGTGCGCGTATGTCGCGTCGCGCACGTACTACACGCGGCGCGCGTGTGTGTGTGTGTGTGTGTAAGGGATACGCGTATATCGTTTACGGGGATTTTCTGTCGATTGTGTACACACAACGCGTCCCGTGAGTTTTGAGACGACCGTTCTGATGCTAGTATCTCGAGACGGTTGCGAAATTCTGTGAAGGTAATGTCCGCTCGTAGATCGTCCGTACGAAGGTTCGCGCGTCCAGCGTGAGTGTATCTTCGTGTTAGTGCGGCTATGATTTAAACATGAAAGACGATCTCGAACAACGAGTTGCGATAAAATTTCGTTTGAACTTAGGAAGAAATGTTACGGAAACGTCGCACTTGTTGACTGAAACTATTTGTTGTATTCCGTGTTAACGTAATTCGGTTGCACGGTCGGTTTTCATCAGATGGACTCACAAATCCAAAATAACGACAATGTTGATTGTTTTTTTTTTTCCTAAAGTGAAACTTCTTTATAGATGGTACAAAAAAAATATTTTGGCGCGTCACAACACTTTTCTCGAGATTAGTTACGCATGCGCTTTGTCTCGTTTTAGTTGCCGCCAATAGCGTGCAAGTGGACCCGCTCGACTGTCCCACCAGTTTTCTTGAGATTAGTTAAAGTTCCCGTAGCAGCCAATAACGTGCGAGCAGACCGTCCCCACCAATTTCACAGCATCTAGGACTCTCGTGTATCCACACGCGCCGTGATCAGTTCATTTGTTGTTTATACACGCGCGTACACGCACCGGGCGTAAATAGTGTATACGAAAGTGCAACGGCCGTCTTATTTGTGTTAACTACTTTTTGTGTGTTCTTTTCTTTGCTTAATTTACATTATTACATACACTCAGGCTGGTCGGACTTAACATTGGTGAACCAAGTAACCCATTCCAAAGTATCTAGCAGTAAGTATTTTATTGATAAACGCCCTCCGCTCGTACAGTATTACATATACTTACCTAACGGAATAGAGAATATTTAGTAACTTCCATATACATTTTTGTTTATTTTATTCCCATACAAACCTAATACTCCATCGGTTGAATGACTGCGAAAGAAGTTTCACTTCATCTATCTTCACTGTGTATGTGCGTGTAGTACGTTCGGTAGGACGGAAACTAAAAAAAAACATTGTCAACGGATATAAACCCTACAATGCATCATATATATATATATATATTTTTTTTTTTTTGTTGAGTAAATTAAAAAACATTAAAGATTAGGTAGTAAAGGTTTAGTAACATTTAAAATAAAAACATTAATAATAAATCAAATATGTATTCTGAAATGAAACATTGAAAACGCACCAGTTGGCCCGTGGTCTTATGTGGTCTTACGCGAAATCGGTCGGGAAAAAAAAAAAACCAAAAGTTGTGTCCAGCCCAAAAACATAACCGAAAGCTAAATATGCCGGCTTAAGATCGATGAATACGACGTCGGTACGCGTATCGGTATTTACGCGTCTGCACGCTATAACGCACGTCGTTATCGTGCCGGCTTGCACTACCGCGTTCGGTCGATTTTTTTAAAAAACGTACGTCAATGTGTGTGTCCCCCCCCGCCCGCCCGCCCGTCCGGTCGGTGCATACGCGATACACGCGTCTTGCGCGCATTGCCGCAGAGGAGTGTACGCCGCGACGGGTTCACACGACGTGTTGAACAACAACACGATATCGCGCATTGTCTCCGGCAAATCGTCGCGACCGGCCACGTCGAATTATTGTGTATACGTACGGTATACGGATACCGTAATGACCGCACCGTGACGCGCGTATCGTATATCCGCCGCGACAAAACAATAACAATAATAATAATAATAACAATAATAATAATAACAATAACAATAATAATAATAAATTCTATAAAAAATATCGTATAGACACGCCGTGTACACGCTCGTGTTGTTGTTGTACGCGCGGAAAACCGTATCGCACGGCGGCGACAACATATAATGTAAATCTCGAACGTACGTACGCCGCAGTGGCGGATTAAAAAGTTAGACGTCGGCGCGTGTGAATTCGCAAAATTATCGTTTCGATAAAATTACACGTGCGCGTACGTAGACGTGAACGGCGCGAACAACACGCTTGGAGATTTACGAGGTACGCGGAGCTCATACGAACGATAATCAATTTAATTACTTACAAAAACAGTGTTTCGGGTGTTCGTATTCACGCGTAACTGTGTTTTTTCTCTCGGGGGAATATTTCGAAATCTGAAGTTACGCGCACATATCAGTATATTGACATTTTATATTAGTTGTCATTCACTTTTGATGTTAAAAAACGGCTAATGTCGTATACTTTCGAATACAAACACACATTAAAAACAAAAAAAAACATTTAACTACAGTTAATTTGCTGAATGAATACTACTTCAATGTACAAATGGAAGTATATTGACTTTAAAGGTGAAAAAAATGTAAGAAAAAATAATTCAAAATCATCAAAATGGGCCATTAGTTATGAGTCATTTACGCTGTGTATCTGTCAACGACAGAGCAATTAAAAAAAGAATCGTGGACAAGACAAGTGCAGTGAGTACCGTAAAATACTAACAAGTAGGTACAGCGTACTCGTCTTGTTCAATAGATTTAACTAAAAATGACAAAGGTTTTTTTTTTTAATTGTTGCGTCTCTTATACTTTTTTGTATCTTTCAGTAATTTCAACGGTCAAATATATTTTTACATAATGCGAATATAAATCAATTTAATAGTCTATGTTATTAAAGCAGACACGTCAAAGTTACGAGTCCAATTGTTTGTTTTTTTTGGCTCATCAAATGTTTTTACGTATAATGCATGTATTATATAACGTTTGAACATTTTAAAACAAACGACTAAAAAAGTACTTTGCCTGTATGGTATTTTTGTTGTAAAAACCCCTACAGAATGACATGAAAAAAATAGTAGTTAATTAATAGTTGTACTATTTATAATTCACATACATTCATATGATGTTAACATACAAGTTTTACTAGATAAAATCACTCGTAGATTTATTTTATATTTTTTCCAACGTATAGATGGTCATTTTCATTAACATATACATTGTATTTGTATGAGCCTTGTTAAATTTTGAGTTTGACGAGTTTTGTCAAACTCAAATGTGTTAAAGCGTTTCCATTATTGCATAAAAGGATCGATAAAGACGTATAAGATATGGCTACCGCCACCACATGGACTTCTTTCGTAATGAACGCACAAGATATTTATTAATTATTAATTAATTAATTTCGATCTGTGTGTATGGAGTTCGTATATTGTTTAAGATAATTGTGAAAGAATTGTAAGAAAACGTTTCTTGAAATTTTAACGTGTAAAACACTTTTGCGATATGTTAAAACCAATAAAAGTTTATGTGAGACATTATTATTTATTGATTATTGTGGAATACATTAAAGAAAAAACAAATTTTAATTTTAAACTTATAGATGTTATAATTTTGATTTGATACATACTTGACGAGTATTTTATTGATTTGGTACGTAACGATAATATTACAGTTTAATTATATTACTATATATTTACATCATAGTTAATTAAGATTAGCAGAAAGTAATATAGTGTACGTATATATTATATACGTTATGGTTCAAACATAAACAAATAGTTTACTATTTTAATTTCTCATTACAAGTAAAAAAGTAAAACTTATCAGTACATTATTATAAAGTTAAAACTTCATATTTTCGCGGATGGTATTAGGTTATAATGTTTAATATACTCGTATATTAATCGCAGGAGTTATGAAATATCGTATGTGTACATTGTTAAAGTTATTTTTTTTAACATTAATATTATGCATTTATTGGCAGCGTTTGACGGTATGAATTTATATTTACAACCTATGGAAATATAATGTTATATGACAATATAACACGCATGATGGTTTGAAAGCTTTCTATTTTCCATGTCAACAAATCTTTATGCTTTGTTTTACCGTCGTTTTGAAGTTCTAGTCAGTGTGGTTTACACATTTACACGCCGTTTCCTAAAGGGGTTGAAAACAAAAACGTTTTCACCGGGCTCCGCGTTATTTCGCAAACAACCTCGTCGGGTTCACCAAAATCGTTATCGATAACACGGCGTACCATTGTACGAGAAATATCGTATCGCGTTCGATTTTAAATTTAATCGCTTATTCGTTATTCCGTGCGTAGCATACGTTTAACGCGTTTCCGTAATAAAACGTTTTGTCCCGACGCCGGGCGAGGAGCATTTGTTAAACATTTCTGTCGCGTCGCGTTGTTTTGCGGTATCGAAAACGTCGGAATTTCTCACAGGGCGGACGCGGCGGTACGTAACTTCGTCTCCACCGGCTTGTGGAAACGGCCCGGTCTTCCGATATCCACTATTCACCCATCACACAACACCCGCCGCCACCGCCGTACGGGTGCCAAATTTACGCGGTAAAACTGACCGCGCGCGTCGAACGAGTCCCGTGAAACGCCGTAACGTGTATATAACAATAATGCACGAATTTCAAAACGACGACGACAATAATACCGAAAACGTTATAACAACACACACGCAATGAAATATATTGAGAATCCCTGCGCGCGTGTTAACGCGTTTGCGTCCGTACGCGCGCGCGCCACACGCTCGTTTTGTGTGTTGTGCGTGTGCGCGTGTGTGTGTGTGTTGCGCGCGCGCGTGTGTGTGTGTGTTCGCGCGCTTGTGTGTGTTTTGTGTGCGTGCGGAGCTGCGCGTTGCTCGCCGGGTGGTGCGGGGACCTGCGGGGGAGGTTATCCGCGCAACGATTGGTCGACTCCCTGCTCTGCCCCGTGGTATGCGGCCGACCGGACGAGTCGAGAAGTCCGCCGCGCGTGTTCGCTCCGACATTAGTGTACCGTCCGGTTCGATAACACGTCCGTCGATGACGACGACGACGACGACGCCGACGCCGACGCCGAGTCAACGCATACGCACGGTTAACACGACAGACAATAATAACAATTAATAACGTACAGACACATATATGCACACACACATACAGATACGTGGTAACGAGCGCGCCGCCGCTGCTCGCCCGTCGCACGAATACTCGCGTTACGCGAAACACGAGTACGACGCGGTTACGGGTGCCGAACGTGTAATAATAATAACATTATAATACCGTGTAAATAAGAGTATTATTTTTTTTTCCGTTCGTTCGTTCGTTCGTTTCCGGCGGTGTCGTCGCGCGGTATCTTTTCACGAGTTCTCATAACCCGAGTCACACCGGGTGTCGTCTTTCGCGCGTGATGGTGCGTTATCGGCGCGCGGACAAAGGTAGTGTTCCGGCGGCGGCGCCGGCTACCGTACGCCGGCCGCCGCGATAGGTGCGCCGATCCAGTGATGCGGTGCCGCTCCGACGAGAACAATGCCTACCGCCGTCATCCGTAATTGATAATATCGATATTGTTGTTGTTGTTGTTGTCGTCGCCGTTTTTCCACCCGCCGAGTGTTGTCCGTCGTCGGGCTGTCGTCCAGACTCAATCCCGAAACAACACGAGCGTAGCGGTTAGCACCGCCGCGCGAGCAATCGTCGTGGTGATGCCCCATGCGAGCGAAGACGGAGGCGCGGCCGGCGAGGACGCGTGCAGCTCGGACGAGCTGATCGTGTTCAAGGACGAGGACGGCGGCGAGGACGTGGTCAAACGGTCTTCGGACAAAGTCACCGAGGAGAAGTCCGACCTGATCGACTTGTCGGAATCCGAGGTGAGCGTCGAGTATTGGTCTCGCGTTATAATAACGAGCGCGGCGTTCCCGTACGAATTTCGCAACACCGTTTTCGAATTATTGTTGGTTTTCTTTCCGGCACGTCCGAGTGTGACGATCGCCAAAATCCCGGATTATTATTTATCTTATCCGAGTCCAATTATAATGCCGAGGGGGTTGTGTGTGTTTCACGTTGAACAGGTGAAAACAGGTGTAACACCATTGTTAAAACCCCTCTCGCCTCCGTCCCCGTCGTAACCCGTGATTATAATAATGGCCCTCCGCGCGTTGAATACACACATACGTACACGCACGCACGTACGTTAACTAGGCGTAAAAAAATTCATATTCGATAATTTCTTGTTGCCTCTCTCCCTCTCTCTCACCGACTCACTCTCTCTCTCTCTCACTCACTCTCTCGCTCTCTCTCCGTCTCGAATTCTTTATCCCCGTCTCCTTTTCTTCGACGCCGTTTCCTCTCTGTAGACGCGTCTGCTGCGCGTGGATTCATTTGTCGTTTCCGAGACATTTTGCGCGCCAGACCGCGACGCCGTTAATTACGGGGCCCGCGGGTATCGCGTTACCCATCGGCTCCGTAATGAATTCAATTAACCGTACGGAATTACAATATATGTATGTGTGTGTGTGTGTGTGTGCACTCAAAACACCTACAGACGCCCCGTCAATCATTAAACGCTTAATCAGGCGACAACTACCGTCGCCGCCAAGGTCATTATTAAAAACGCATTTTTAATAACCGGACTCCGGTCGCGTGCGACCGCGCGCGCACAATTATCGTGCGACGTTTAAATATTCTCCGAGTGGTAATTAATTTCTACCCGTCGTGTGTCGCACCTGCATGTTTCAAACGGATTATTTTAAAACAATTTAATTGTTGTTCTTACACACGATTCGAACGTAATCGACCCGAGGCGCGCGTGTCTCTTGCACCGTGCGCTGATATTCTCCGCGCGTTCGGTGGTAGGAACTCGAAATAAAGCGCGCAACAAGCCAAATTCGTACAGAGATAATAATAATAATATACGGGTTTTTGTAACCCACCCACGGACGAACGGAGTAATGGAAAGAAAATTGTGTGTACGCGTACGCGTCTCGTTATTGTGCAGCCGCGTCGCCCTCTACCGCCGAAGTTCTCCGTGTAACGTCGAAAATGTATTTATTTATATACGTTTTATGTATTATTATTTTTTTCTCTGAAATTTCGGTTTACTTTTGTGTTCTCGTTTTTATCACCCGGGACCCTTCGACACAATGGTAAACACAATAAACGCGCGCGCCTCCCGGGATTGAGAGATTCGTGGGGTCCCTCGTCCTTGTTTAATAATATTTTGTGCGGTCACACACAAGAAAAATAAAAACGAAGGAAAAAAAAAAAAGACTGGAAAGAAGAAATGTATTGAGAGAGAGACGCATTGTAAAGAATGCCGAGGAAAAATATCAACCCTACGAGTGTTGTTCAAACCTGTTCCGTTCGTTGTGTGTGCACAGGGATTACGAGGAAAAACGGACTGTCCCCGGGCGGGTTTCGGTGGTATTGTGCGTGTCCCGCTGTCAAGGAATTACGATAAATTATTATCGCGGACCGTCGTTTTCGGAATCGCCGCAGCCGCCACCCACACGCGAATACGCGGCGGAACGGTGGAGGGGCGCGCACGCCCCACAAGTATGACGAAAAAGGTTTTATTATATTGGTTTTCGAATAAAAAACAAAACAAGACGAGAAAACCGAACAAAAATCGCCGCAACATTTCGCCCATCGTATATGGATAATAATTCTTTGATTGTCGTTGAGTGTGTTTACCTACCCGGTGGTGCACGCCATAAAATCCGCGTTTGCCCGGCACCGCGCGTGCGCACGCGAAAAGAGTAACGCGATAACCGGTACCATTAGACGTATTTGATGATTGATAGTAATCGCCGTGCGTTTTGTGAGATGATTGGCGCGAGCTACTTTAATTGAGACCCGGTAATGGCGCGTAATCTGGTTACATTGCATCATTCCGAGAAAATACTAGTCCGCGAGATGATGGGCTGTAAATATACTACTACTACTACTACTACTACTACTACTACTACTACTACTACTACCATTACTACTGCACACGATTATTATGTACGATTCGTTTTTACCCGCCGTCCCGGCCGCACGTGTACATTTTATTTTATATTTTATATATATATATATAGTACGAGTACGAACAAAGAATAAATAAAATTCCTTTTTCGGAAATAAAATGCTATACCGTCGGATATAATGACCCTATAAGACCTACGCTTCTCGCTCCCGACGAACACCTATTTTCCTTATCGGCAAGAAGAAAAAATAAACCGTGTAATTTCCTTGCGCCCGAGATTCACTTGCAACAATAATAACGTCGTAATCCCTGGCGTGTTATTTTAAATCACTTGCGTTCGATCGAATCCGGAGAGCTTTCCATAAGCTTATAATACGCACTTTAATGGAATAATGTACACACGAATTTTTAATGGTAAGAAGAACACACCGCGTCGTTACCTGCGACGTCATCATCATGATGATTATTGTTGTTGTGATGAACGCGAAAGAAATACGTCCGGGGGAAAAATCCGCCGGGGACAACATCATCACGCGACCGGTTTAATTGGCGTGCAGGTATAAAATTGGATAACAATTGGCGGCGGTGGCGCTCCGCGGGGGCGCTACGGTCCGTTGGATATCTCGACGTTATTAGGCGCCGGCCCAGCATGAAATTAAACGCGCCCGTCCGTCCGCGTTTAAATGCTCGTGTTATCCCGACTTTGGCGTATCATCCGTCGTCCATTATAAAAGTATGATCGTGGTTACGATGGCGCCGCACAACCGCCCGCGGCCGACGACATTGATCCGCCGCTGCAACGGAGACGCCGAAAATTATTTTATCGTTCGATCATCACGTCTCGTTTATTTTTTTACGTTTTACGTTTTTTTTTGTTGCAGAAAGTCAGTTCGAACCATCGCTGTTCTCCCGTTAAAACGAGCAGTTCTACTCCTGATCTCAATCGAAGTAAGTCCCTTGTGTTGTTGTATTTTGCACGTTTGTTATTTACGCGAGCGATTATAAATTATATAAATATATAAATAATTAATTTTCAAAACTGGGCTCTAAGGGTTCTCGCGAACCGCCGTCCGGGCGTACTGGCTTTTTAGTGAGAAGAACGGACGTTACCGGGCGTCGGTTCTGGGAAAATCCACTTGGACGTTTGTGCGCCGCGTTACCACGGAGCAACGAAATTACGTTAAATCTCTTATTCGTTTCGCGGCTAAAAATAATATAATCGCTATTTTTCCCCGCCGCGTTCACATTTTGAATACCAGTCTTCGTCCGAAGTGGTCGACCGAAGGCTCGCGCGTCGTGTACGCACGTCCGCCGTCAAAACGGCCACCGGATTTTCGTGAAAACCCGTAGACAAATTAGACTGTCCTCGGTCGTCACCCGCCGCGACTCACCACCACCGTGTCGTTCTCGTCCATCGGCCGCGTTGTTCAGACGAGACGGAGAATTCGTTCCGCGCGTACGTACGCGTTATAATGTTATTGTATTATAAATATCGTACGACGCGATCATTAGCGGGGATCCGCCGGGGCCGGGGCTGCAATTAGCGGTGTAAGTTACGTAGTCGGGACCCTGGACAGCCGCGAGCGACGACGACGACTACGACGACGACGACGACACACAACGGCGGGCCCGGCACCTCGTTTTCACCACCGCTCGTGTTCTGTCCGACCGGATAACCGGTGTAGATTTACATTATTTTCCGATTTTTAAAGACCGCGCGTAATCCGTACGTACATTAACGAGACCCGTTGCCGTATTACAACAAACAATAAATTGTATAAACAAAGCGACGCGCGTCATTCATAAGAAAAAATAAAAATAAAAACACAATACGGGTAGGGGGTGGGGCCCGTTTGAAAAAAACAAACGGCTTATTGCGTGTGTTGTACAAAGAGAATGATGGGGAGCTGTTAAATTTAAAAAAAAAAAAAAAGTAGTATACCACGTGGTGTGGTCGTTATTGTGTGTAATAATAATTTCCAGCGAGAAAAAATACCCAAATCTTTCTCGCACAGGTATATCGAACATGTGTTGAACACACTCGACGGGTGGTGGTGGTTCTCGGAATCTGACCGAAAGAATGTCATTCTGGGTGGTGTTGCTGTCGGTGGTGGCGATGGTGGTGGCGTTGGTGGGGGATGTGGCTTGGTGTGGGAGGGGTGGTGGTGGTGGTGGTGGCGGCGGCGACGGCGGCGGTAATGTCGACGTCGACGACGACGGTAGTGGGAGTTGTGAACGCAAAAAATATATGTAATTTCAAATCTCTCTCGCTTTTTCGTATACATACACTAGTGTGTATATATATATATATATATAACGACTATTTCTTACATTTCTCGTTTGTACTCCACATAAGTACGACCTTGAACGTTATATTGTCCATCGAGAAGCGCGCGCATTATAACAGAAGAGCTAATAATAATAATAATAATAATAATAATAACAACAACAATAATAATAATAATAATAATAAAAGAAAGAGAGGTGGTCGAACCGAGCGCATTATTTTATAATAACCCGAGAGACGACGCCGTATTAATTCTCCCGCGCGCGTCTGTCTGTGTGTGCGTACTCCGCGTATACTACGATCGTGTGTATATATTATATACACACACACACATGCGCGCGCGCGCGTGTAAATAATATATTAAAATATACATACGCGTATAAAATACGCATATGTATACATAATATTATAAACAACGTGCCTGTTGTACGACACGGCCGTAGTCTCTCTCTGGGCAGGGCTCTCTGCTGGTACGGTCTCGGGGCGGGGTTCCACAAGGCTTCCTAAACGAGGCTCGTTTTGTTTTTTGACACCGAACCCCCCTCCGCCCCTTCCGCCTTTCCACGTGTCTCGCCGAGCGGCAGTAGGTTTAACGCTTTCTTTGCACCCCCTTCCCGCCCGCGCACAACCGTAAACCCGGCGGCGGCGGCGGAGACGACGACGACGACGACGACGGATCTTTGTTAGAGTCTCGTGTGTGCCTGTACGTGTGTGTGTGTGTGTGTGCCTGTACGTGTGTGTGTGTGTGTGTGTGTGCGTGGTACGTGTGTGCGTGCGTGGTACGTGTGTGCGTGCGTGGTACGTATGTGTGTGTGTGTGTGTGCGCGCGCGGGCTCGCTGCCTGCTATCTCTCAAGCAGTGCTCGTTAACGAAAACTATACACGACTACTGCACACGAGAGAGGAGAACCGTCGTCGCCGTCGTCTGCGACGTTGCCGAGTCGCGGCCATAACGTATATTATGCGTACCGTACGTGTGTGTGCGTGTGCGCGCGCGTGTGTACGTTACGACGGAGCCGTGTTCGAAACGGAGCGAGTGAGAAAGACTGAGACGACGAGAATCTTTGGAGATTTATTATACGCGCGGCCGGTCGCTCGGTGGGTGACGCGCGCGCGGCCGTGTATATCACATGGACTCTCCCGACGACGACGACGACCGCGTCACATGCCGTGAACCAGCCGGCTCATTATTATTATTATTATTATTATTATTATTATTATTATTATTATTATTACATGTGAACAGTATGTGTGTGCTCGCGCGCAGATTATGGCGGAGAGAAGTCGAGTTTGGCCGAAAATAATATATTTAGAAACTCGCGCGAGCGGCTATCATGAAAGGGTTTTTTTTACCTCGTAAGTCTACTCTATATATATATCATAGTAGACGGTCATAAAACTACGAGTTATAAAAACGTATGCCCGATGTCGCTACGGTCTTTTTGCCGATCGCTATCACCGCGCGAACGTACGCAATAATAACAATATTACGTTTTTATTATAATAATAATACGCCGTTTTTCGAAATTATCTCAAGTTCTGAATCTCGTGCTTCTGCGACGAATTCAACATAATGAATTATATATGATTTTCAACGAAAATTCAAACACAGGTTTTTTTTTAAACGTTTAAAATTTATATTCGAACGGGTTGAAACATTCGAAATTTCTCGTTATTTATATAATTTTATCAGGATTTTTTTTTTTATAACATTTTAGCTCGCTTCTGAACATTAATATGTGTATGTGTTAAAATACGCGGCTGCGCAAATTGTTTTTCTCGGAAAAAGGTCGTTCGAAACGTTCGTACATACCGTCAGTGTAACGTGACGATAACACCGTAGTAATCGTTTATATCAATAACAACACTTATCAATCGAAGAATTCGCCGTTAAGCTTCTTCCGCGTCGACGAAATATACAAATGTGGAGCGAGTTTTCCCGTGTTGGGAAAAAAAATCCTCTTGTGTACTGCTCGTCTACTGACTGACGTCTTTTGCGATTCGTAAATGTTATTAAGTTCTACAATTTTGTCTTATCTGTTAAACACGGCGGCAAAGGTGAACGTGTTGATGACCGTTATCAGTCAATTACACCAATTAAAAGTCCGAAGCCCGATCGTATTATTTATTGTCCGATTCAATCATATTTTCTTCTTTTATATGTGCGTATACAGTGTAGATAATATTCCTCGTGATAACTATTTTGCAATATATCCAACCTTTTAACTACAAGCGTTTCAATCGTTTATTATTATTATTATTATTATTATTAACGTTGAGAGTTTATAATATTTTTTATCGTGATGTGAGGAGCCGTCGTGTTTCTGTAGAAACTATAATATGTTATAATGCTGCGTCGAAACTAAATCTTATTATTTTATGTATCCTTGTTTTTTTTTTTCTGTTAATTTGAGCATGAAATCGTATTCCTTCGATGTCAGCACGTTTTGTACATTTTTTCTTAATGCTGTGCCATTATTTTAACTGACGATTTCTATTTTTTCGTGGAATATTATTGTACACATGTAAAGTCGTAAAAAAAAACGTACCAGACTTGTATTTTGTGTACCATATACAACTCAATATATTATGTGTGTTTCATTTATGTTGGTCATATTTTTTTTAGTTTGTCGATCCATAAAAATTCGCTTTTGGTGTTTTATGGTCGGCTGTTATTGTTTTATTTCGTTTCGGAATACTTTTGTAGTCACAGTTCACAAAAAAATTAATTTTCACAAAAACAAAGTGCGTTCAAATATAGTATTTCTTTTCGTGCCCAAATCATAGTGATTTTGATGTTTATACGACGTTTTCGTTATTTATATTGTTACAACTTTGTCGAGAATCGCTTTGAGGTTTCTGCAATCGGAAATGAACTCTAAACGCGATATATAACTATCCAAATTTAATAATAATATTTAACGGCATTGTTGACGGCGTTGTAATTTGTTGAATTTTTCGAAAAACGTGAAAAATCAACTCGCCAAAAATAAAACCGGTGTAAAATGCGTTTAATCAACGTACGCGTATTTTAACGAATGAACGAGCGCGATTGGTTCTCTTTGTAGATTCTTAACGATAACTCGCGGTTGTCCAGCACTTCACATTTTGTATCTTTGTTGTACACACGTTTAAACCAATTTTAGTTTGTGTTTGCTTTACTGAAAATTTAAAACCCTACACGCAACAACTTCGTTTACTTTTGAAGCACACTCGTAATCTCGTTTGAATTGTTTATTACACGAAATATGAGTATTATAAAACCGAGAACGTTTTCATTTTATTTTTTTTTTCATGTCGAATATTTGTCTACGTTTTATAAGTAAGGGTTTTAACGCAATCTGTAAACCGTAATAAACAATAAAGAATAAGTAGTAGTGGTATATGTTTTTACACACACACACACATATATATATGTGTGTGTGTGTGCATAGGGACCGCACAACGAAATAAAATCAAAAATATTGGCGATAAAGTAAAACGTATTTCCCTCGGTTCTTTGGACGTACAAAATTCTTTTGTATTTTATTGTGCAAGGGAATACGGGATGATGTGCATCGCAATCGATTTACAGATAACGTTAATTGTTTGTTACAGGTAAACCAGGTCCAACTCCCCACCCACCTGCTTTCAACATGGGTTATCTCGTTGCACCTTACCCGTCACCCTACACGAACGGCACTACGTCTGTGTCGATGGTAAGTTTTCTTGAACAACTATTATACTTAAGACTTGTTGTAAGCTTGTTATAATACGTATACTTTTTTTTTTTTTAAACGTAGTGGTTATTCATTGTTAGCTATGTATTATCGTACATTATTATTTAGGTTTACCATAACAGTGCTCGTCGTACTTTTATTTTTGGTTAATGTTTTGCTATTAAACATTTTAGGAGGCATAATTTGTGTCCAATGTTTGATTGTCAACGTTTGACTCGTATATATTCCGCGTATTGGTTTCTTTATAGGTTTTAATTTTAACGGCTTGATCAATTAAATCATATTTTTTTTTTTTTACGGAGTACAGTTGTCGGATTATTAATGCAGGTGATGAAAACTAAAACTTTTTCAATTATCATTTCGAAAGGTTATTTTTATTATTGTTTAAATTTATAATGGTCGTCATGGCAAACAACACGTATTACAATTATTGTAAATTGTTTGGGACAAACGCAACAATACTCTATAGTTTCGATAGGTTATGGCTATCGGAATGTTCAAAAATACGGTTGTATGTATTTGAACTGTGGTGAGGCGCGTCGGACGTTTGTTTGGTGGTCTTTTATCAATAAATCTCGACGCCTTCTATTTATTTTGTATAGCTTGTTATACGTGTAGTTGGCAAACTACCGGAGAGTTTTCAGTTTACAAAGAGACGCACGTCGCGCGACCCCTCGTAAAAATCCACCGGACTGTGTAAAACGTGCTCTACACCCATCACGACGGCCACTATGTAGAGAGCCAGGACGACCCGAGACGGAAAGGATTTGTGTTGGACACTAAGTATATAGCGTGTATACATTCTCCAGGGACGGCTTGTTGTTGTTGTACGACATCGCGGGAAAGACGATGACTCGACTACATCGTGTCTTTGTGCGCGTTTAAAAGTCGTTAACGAATTCGACAATTGATGATGTACACGAACACTCGAAGGGAATAGAGAAAGAAACACTACGTATTCACGCGCATTGTCATTGGACGTTGGCTCGTAAAATGTGCCCTGAGGACGTGTGTGTGTGTGTGTGTGTGTGACAATTAATGAAAATACGAACAACACGATATCGAGTTTTCGGTGGTGAAAAAAAAAAAAAACGAAAACCGTACGACGCCGTCACGATTTGAGGTGATTGTTTACGGGTTTTTACGATACGAGTGCGGCGAGAGTTCAAGTGTACGACGCGCGGAGATGTCTATAACAACCGAAGACGACGACGACGTGTCGTCTGCGCCGTAGTTATTTTCAAAAAGAAAAACATTTTTTTTTTTTTTTTAACGCGAGTTCTTCATATATTCGAACGGCGGGGCCCCCGATCGACAGAGCCGTTTCGGGAACGATCGTTCGACGGACTCTGAACGAATTCCGTTGTTGCGGACGACACGGTAGTTAAAAAACGCAACGGTCTCGTTACGGGATTCGTTAAAAACGAACGATAATTTAACGAGAAACGCGTCGGCGTGAAGACGCGACGGCGACGGCGACGTGTGTGTGTGAGCGGCACGCGTGCGTATGCGTGCGGCCGACGCGCGTTCGACCCGTCGGGGCGGCATAGTCGTCTACGGTTAATGCGGTTACGACGGACGCGTTCGGTATCGTAAGCCTACAAACAAGGCGGGTAATTTGCCGATGACAAGGGGCCACCGGTGACGGGCGGGGCGGCGGCGCTTGACACACACGCGCGCGCGCGCGCGCGTCGTTTTCGTAGTCGTAGTCGTCGTCGTAGTCGTAGTCGTCGTCGTCGTCGTCTTCGTCTTCGTCTTCTTCGTCGTCATCGTCGGTGCAGTGAGCGCGCTCCCACCGCGTCGACGATCCACGCCGTCGCATAGGTCGAAAACTGGTTTGCCCGTCGTCATCGTCGTCCGTCCGTATAAATAATATACGTGTGCGTGTGTGTGTGCGCGCGCGCGCGCTATGGTAGGATCGTGCGCGCCGGGGTGGATGGACGACACTGGTTTTTCGGATCGGACAGACTGGACGCGCGCGAGGTGTGGCATACCTGTTGAGAGAGAACGAGCGGCGCGCGCGCGCGCGCGATCGGCTTATATACGACGACGCGGAGCATATAGCCTTGAAGAAGAACAACCGCCGCGCGCCGGCCACTTACAATACGCTCTATAGGCTGTGTGCAGCTATTGTGTGCGCGCGCGCGCGCGTATTATATACGGACGGCGTTGCCGGACTTCCGACATCCCGAGGCTCGGGCTCCACAATAACTATGTTACTCGCACACGCACACACACATACATACGCACACGTATATCTAACTACTCCGCACCTCGTTTGCTTGCCCGTCGTAATCGGACGTGATTGAACTTGGGCTCTCCTCGTTCCGTCCGTCGTACGCTTATTATAATACGTTATTATTAACAACCGAGTAAATCGCCGCCGCCGTCCTCTCTGCCACTCTTCCTCCCGTCCGTACTCGTATCGCGCCCGCGTCGCGTGTTGTGTTGCGCGTCTACTACGGTCGTTACGAAACGACGCGCGAGAACGATTATGTGTTATTTTACGCGCGTACGACCGACACGGCTCGTCGTAATAACACGCGCGAGAGTCCGCGGGACGACGATAAGAATATTAACGGATTATTGTGGTTTTTGTTGTGGTTTTTTCGTCTACGCCGAATGTACGTGGCCAACGCGACCAACGCGCCGTACTCGATTTACGGTTTTTAATACTTACGCTAACCGTTTCGTCGTACGGTTTCACGTGTACTAAAACGTTTGTTGTTCGGTTGAAATCGAAATGGAAATTAATAATACCACACGGCGGCCGCCCTTTCCTGTCGTTCGTTTCGGCCGTTCCGAACGGACGATGATGACCGTTCGTTTTCCGTTTATATAAATTATTATTATTTATTATCGTCGGGAGAATATTATTATATTACGCGTCGGAATCCCACGTTTATATAGAACGGAATAAAACGGTTTCCCCCCCGGCGCGTGAATATTACCGGCCGGGGATTGTGTTATCATCGTCTTACAACGTTCAGGCGCGGGCCCCATTCGGTTTTCGGTATGTCGTTCAAAAACGCGGGGAAACGACACAAGTCGACGGAACCGTTCGTTAATTATTATTTTTTGTTCGATAACCTAACCCCGTTCGTTTCTACGGAATGTTTTTTTCGAATCGTTCGGCTCTGTCAATCATTGTGAATTGTCAAACCAAAACGCCGCGTATACATCGAGTAGTACGTTATATGATTTTTTCAAAGTCCAAAGTCGCGGTGGCTTATTTCCAATGGTTCTCAAACTGAGTGTTTTTTTATGGTAAATTTCCTTACCTTTTTTTCATGCAAATCATCGAAATCATACAATATTAATATTATATCAAGCTTAATGAAATCGCGTTGTACAAGATTAAAATTTTACTTCGCATGACCTATCAATACTTTCTATGTCTATGTGTATATATATATATAATATCGATGTAATTATTGCGTCTTTCTTGTGGGTAACATACTGGTGTGAAGCCATGTTCTTTACGTTTCAACGTGCAGACGGAAAAACTCCTTTCAATTGAGTCGTTGATCTAATTGCCAAAGACAAAGTGGCTACATATTTGTAAAACTTTATTTAACCAAGTAGGGAACACGTTGTCGCTTATTTCAAGCCGCGAATCACAATCATTATTCGACAATGAGCGACGAGTCGAGAATAGTTTATCTAATCATTTCCGTCGACATTACGTTTAAAGATTTTTCTGGGTTTTTTTAAGTATTAAAAATATCAAAATGCATCGAAATATAACTTATGACGAGTTTCACTCCGTGAATAACCATAATGTAATAATTCATCATTTTAATAACATAAATATATATATTCTCATGGAACCGATTATTATTTCGCCACGGACGAAAGTGTTTATTAAGTGCCATCTGGTACCCGGCGTGATGAAATAAATCAGGTTCGATTTTACTCATTGAATGAAAATAACAAGATTGTATTATTATATTATTAAAAACTAGGTAAACAAAATATTAATGATTATTTATATTAACAATAAAATTATTTATTAGAAAATCTTAAAATCAATGATTTCTTGACGTTTTAAGATTTTCGCGATCGACGTAAAATAAGTATTTTATATTTTGGAAAGTATTCAATAATTTTGAAGTGTCTAAGCACCCTCCTGTCTTCGGCCGTGAATCGCATATCAACGATACGGCTGACAAAGTAACCTTAACGAATAATAATAATTTATTATTATTCACTTATAATAGGCATTTCCTGTCTGGAAAATAATTCATATGGTATTTATATATTCTTAGTCTCCATCTTTTTTTAGACTTGCGTGTGATTGCGTCAATATAGCTAGTAAGATAATAATAACAATAATAATTCTAATAATAAATGTTTATAGGGAAATACGTTTTTTTTCCATTTAATTTACGTTTTATTAATCTTTTAATTTGTTTATATTTAAACGTACTAGTGATACACATATGGTATAATACGTAGTATAATACTACGAGTAGTTGTTAACATTTAAAAATTCAATAATATAAAAAAACTTCATTAAATACAAAACCTATATATTAAAGAAACGTTTATGACATTATGTAATTTATATTTTTTCAATATACAATATCCTGTATATATACATTTTATGAATATTTAAATACGCTTTCGATATCAATCATGCGGTTATACACACCCTCCGTTCGTATAAAATCGTAATCTTCTCGGCGTCGTTACGTCACGAGTGGCTACGAGTATAATAGAAATTGTATGCTGAGTTTACGGATAAGTATTTTGGTACCTCCACTACTGAGTAGTATAACAATTCTGTTATTATTTCTATGCTCGGTATAGCCATAACATGCTTTCGATTTCATAACCAAAACAGTTCTGAATGTCAAAAAAGGATATTTGTAAACACGGTCGTTTTGTTTGAATCGACTTACCCATGGAACGTAATTTCACAAGTGATTATTTGTTAAGCGTAGCTAACGTCAACGTTCTTTTTTATCAAGTTTTGATCGTAACGAAATACGCTAGGTTTTGTACACGAATTAGATAAATACGCATCGATATTGTTGTTAATAAGACATTAAATGAAATGTGAAACACATAAATCATTCGTTTACATTTTCTACTTTTCTGTTTCTTTAAACAAAGAACATAATATTACTCGTTAGTTTCAACTTTGTCATTTAAAAGACGTTAAAAACAATGCATTAGTCCTTTCCTCTTCATACCACTTCGTTCGGAATTATATTAAATATATTTTAGGAAACGATTGAAAAATGCGTGTCGACGGTTAAAATAAAATTTAAAAAACGTTATTCCCCCGACCATAAATCGCAGTCAACTACATAATATATGTGTATACCGTGTGAGACGGTACTCTGTAATTATTATTATGCATCCTACCCACCCAGCATTCGAATAGTGTGTTTGCTTTGAACCGCTGATTATATGGCGCTCCGAGCGAAAAAAATGCGTACGCTTTTTCTTAGGCGCAAAATGAATGGGAGACTATCGATTTTTTTTTATATATACAAACTGCGGTGCGAAAATAACACCGTACTTGCCAAGTAGTTTTTTTCAACGGTGAAAAAAAAATCAATTGAATGGCCATCGACATCATGCGATAACTATACTACACGCCGCCGGGGCCGTTTGTGCGTTTATACATATATACCTTTTTTTTTTGTAATTATTATCATACACACTTGTTGAAGAAGATTGGTCTGGACCTATAACCAGTTTCGTCACAGCCGTCAATGTTGTTCAAACACTATTATAAATATAAAATTCGCAGCGGCCGTTTGAAATGTTGTTTAGTCATTTTGGAGATGTTTATGACGTTGACCTTCGCCGTACCTACCACCCCACATTAAAATATCCTTTTCTTTTTTTACCTTCTTTCTTTTAAACCGAACAGTTTTTCTTCTCGAATGTCATAAATGTCATAAATGTCGAAAATTATAGGAAACATCATATAAATGTCATAAAGAACCAAATCATTATTACTATATGAATTACACAATACGTTTAATCTGGTCGTGAGATTCTTGTTGGTAATGAAATACACCTACCTACCCTACAGGTCTATCTAATACGCAAAGAATACGTACGCTAAAATTGAAATTGAATGATGTTCTGTTTTCAAATAGTACGTTATTGTACAATGCGCTGCGCCGTATACAAAGGTATACAAAACGACCGAAAAAAATTTGACCGACATCACGTTTTTCCATATCGTCCATGACGAGGAGTTCGACAGAATTTCAACATTTCTGTTAGCCGACATTGTGAACCTCTGACAATGAAAATATCCGTTTTAAACGAACACAAAATCGTCGGGTTTGCGTTTTCAATTGTACCATAGTTCGCGTGTAGAAAGCAAACAGAGACGACAGGTGTTTTAAGGGTGCGGATTCAATGAAACTGCGTGTCGACGTCGACACATGGTACAACAGCAGTATTGCGGGTTGTATATGGCGGTGATCCCAATATAACGACAAAAATAAAAATAAAACGTCAACAATTCAAACATAAAAACTGTAATACAATATCATCATTTTCGATCGCAATTTATGAATTTCATTCCTCTAATTAAATTGCATATGATATTACGTACGTTATTGTTATTTTCGTTTTAATAACATTTCAATAGAAAATTTGACGGTATAACGTAGTGTCTCACTTGTCGAATTATTTTTTTCATATATGTATATTGTAATCTTAAAATTAGAATGCAGTGCGTTTTTAAATCTGTCTGATTGAAGTGATGCCATTTCGAACCATGGACATTGTTTTTAAACCAGACGATAATAGCGAACATAGCACATTCATTCCTGTCGTCGTTGCGGTGTACGCGTACAACAAAGAGCTTCGTTCTCCGTGACGATAACACGTATAAAAAAATTGTTTCGACCATATGGAGTAGAACATTTCGAATCTAGTTGAAAAGACAACACGCGAAAAAAGTTGTCTTGTTATCGATTTTCCGAGGGTTGCACAGCTCTCGCGCGGCCGCGGAACAAAAGCCGTGATATCCGCCCTAGGCCGTTTTAATTATTGTTCGCAGAAAAGTAAAACGGAAACTTTTCTTTGGCCCCGAAGAATTCCATAGTATATTGTTGTTTTTCATTTCCCGTCTTTCTCGCCGTCCCCGGGGGTCTCTGCAGCGGCAGGCAGCTCTCTCTCGCTGCACAGGACATGACTGCTGCCGCTGCGCTTTGCCGTCGTCGCGCGTCCCGTCATTGGCCGTCGGGGCCGTTTCCGCGGGAATAAAGCATCCCCTCGTCGCGTCTAGCTATTATTATTATTATTATTAATAGTGCTCGCGGAATTTCAATGGTTTCCAAACTACCCTTTCCCATCAGACGTTTTTGTGCGCGCGTCACTCCGAAGACACATTACGGTATTTTCGTTCTCTTTGTCGTTGTTTTGTTCGTTTCAACCGGCCGACGTGGAACTTCCTCTCTGATTTTTGTTTTCTCGCTTATCTATCGGCCGCGTGTCATAATATTGATAAACAGCACCTGCGATGGTCTCGGATTACACGGGACTGGATATCTGGTTTTATGTTCCAATGTATGATTTGTATTGCGGCGGCATACGTATTTAGTACACGCGGATTAATTCCGATCGTGCGGTGTGCTACGGGTCGCGCGTAACGACATTATACCTGCCAGTTTTTAACGCACTCGTCGTGTGACATACATTGAACGTTCGACAAATTTCGCCGCGTTTTACGACTCTCCTATACCGCCGTAGATCGTGTCCACAATTTTTTACTACTCAAACGGCCACGCGGCTTAAGTGTTTTCCATCACGTATTCCAATCAGAAATTGTACGCACGTCTTATCGGGTCGTTTGTCGGCCCCCCGTGTCCCCGGCGCGACGTTATATCGTAACCGACGCCACAGCGCAGCAATGCGACGGCGATTATGTTTTACCGACAAAATTGCCTGACCATAATTTGAATGAGAAACACAATAAGGACAACTCGCCTGTCGCGTAGTATACGATGTGTGTTTCGAATTTATTTTGTTTTGTCCGATGTTATTTTTCATCAAACAATTTTATCGGTTTCTCATCTATCCTCACTTGTTGACATTCCACTCAAGCAAAAAAAAAACATCGAAAAAATTGTACACGTAATAATATATTAAACAGTATCGATTATTTACCTAAATATCTATACAATTATGTAATCGTTGAATATTTATACTATGGTGGCGTATTTTAAAATCGTTTTTATTACTTCGTGACGGTGTCAGTATAGTCGTATTATTATTATTCTCTTTTGGGATTGTTGCGTGTACGTTATTTTTATTTTTTAAACATTGTTTCAAAAATATCACTTTAAACGTCATGCTACAAACGGTGTATCAATTTATTATGTACCTATTATATAGCTGCAGGGTTCCATCGGTCTCACGTTGTCCCTCTATACGTATGGATATATAAGTATACTACTTATTAAGTATTCACATAAAAAAACAAGGAATGCATTGTATCAATAACATATGATTATATTATTATAACTGATGGCGTAAAAAAAAAGACTTAATATTTTATTTACAAACGGTTAGATAGTATTTTGTTAAAAAAAAAAAAAATAATATTTAATCAAATATATAAAACATTTCACAAAGTGACATTATGTTATGTACATATGATATTCGTTTCGGCAATTATTAAATATAAGCGTGAATAAAAATATTAAATATATTATATACGTCCTAAACCAGTATTTATACACAGCGTTTTTATTTCTCGTATATAGTTAAATTGGACGCATAAAAGATACGTGTGTTGATGTGATGCGAGTGTTTGAGGGCATTACCATATTTAATATTTCGAAATTGAATTATATTGCATTATTATTATATATTGTTACGTCGCGCGGTCGACTCGTAAATATAAACTAAAATGCGTAAAAGTGTATATTTACACGGGACATCTGTACCGTGAATTCCGTTTTTAGACCTTGAAAAAGTAAACCCAACGACGAAAATGACCATGCGGTATTATACGCAGGCATTATTATTGTTATATAGCGTAACATTGTCATATCCCGATTGTATGTGTGCGTTACTTACACGTATACTTCACGTTACGCTATGTTACACGTGTGTGTGTTTATTGTGTATTTTGGAGTGGTCGGTTCGGTCAATATATCTTCAGGGTTGTTTTAGGGGTGTGTCGCCGACCTCTTTTCGATGGGATTTTTGTATTTGCTCTTCGTTCGGCCCTTCGACCATATCCTGTTGCAAGTCTCTCGTGATATATATTCTCAATACATGACGTTCGTACAAATATACATTCTTACCAAAAAAAGTGTTTATATTGTGTAACTAATGTATTTTATAGCACGAAATTAATCGTTCATCTTTAAAAATATGTTTTGAACATGATAGTTATTGTGAAACTGTAATAATAGTGTGCAATAATTATTTACGTTTATTACGCGGATACGTATTTATCATTATTGTAAATATTTTTTTTTTTTTTTTAATTATACTCGTATACATATTATATATAATTTGTTTTATAAATGAATTGTTTTTTAGGTAAATCCATAGGACGAATAAACAAAATATTTTTAAAAAAATTGTCATTGTTTGTAGTCCAATTTTTGTTTTCGGACCGTAATGATATCACTTATGTTATAATGTACTAATATTTTGTAATTTTCGGTTGAATTTATTACGAAGGCCGACGATTATAAATAGTTTTGACAAAAAATATCAAAAATCTTTCGTTAATTAATTAGTTTTACGAATCATTGTTCTCGCCATTAAATCCGCGCGCGTCCTATAAAACGTAAACCGATAAAAATGATTTATTATAATTTACAAACATTCTTTATGTTATTCTGCTACCGAAATCTGTAATGGATTAAAATAATCGATTATTCGTTATATACTACGTATTCGTATTGACTCGGTCGTTAGATATATAAACTGTTAGAGTACTTGTATACGATAATAATAATAATAAATATACACAGAACTGATATATATATATATATATATATATATATATACACACACCTAAGACGTATTTTGACATCGTGTTTGTGTATTTAAATATTTCGATCGACTTGCGAGCGATTTTCCCCTCTTGTTTTAATTCGTTATTTATTCAATACATTCATTATATTATAATAATTATTTATAAAACACGTTCGTGAAAAAACCAAAATATACACTAATATATATGCGTTGAATAATAATAATAATAATAATAATAATAAACCGTTCACATAATATTTTTCTATACACATTGTGGAATCGTCTTAAAATGTGTGTGACTCATGACGCCCACCGTCAGCGAGACATGTTTTTTCAAGCTCTGTTTAAGCTCCATTTAAATTCCGTCGGGTCCGCAGTCAAAATAAGCGAAGGAAAAAAAGAAAGAAACCAGTATAAACACGACCATAAACAACCCGGCGTTTATAATGGTAAGCGGGACCGGTCGTTAAAAATGTGAATAAAAAAAAGTAAAATAAAATACTTAGAACGCACCCAGTAGCAGTTACACAAAAAGACTATAAAAAAAAAATACAAAGAAACCAGTTTGAAAGGAAATTATTAGGATTTTTTTTGTTTGTTTCCATTTCGTCCCATTCCCTTAAATTAAACAACGAAATTGAATAATCTGAATTTTTGAACCGCTAAGCATAAAATTATCGACCACCGTTCGTGTGGCTTTTACCAAGGTATAATTGTCTTTGAAAATGTATGTTGATATATTTTTTAGTAGGCTAAGCGGTCACGCAAACCTCCACCCTATCAGCTTTCCCCTCCACCGTATCGAAATGATGTGCGACGGACGTGTACGGATGTGTTCTCGCGTGCGATCGAGTTCGGGGTCCGTTTGTTTAATAATTTGTCCGTATAGCGCGCCGTCGTTATTTCCAAGAGGTGGTCTTTTCGGAAACGTGTCCGACGGTCGTTTGAATAACATAAGGAAATATTTCAAACGCGGCGCGCGAACCGGCCACGAACGGATTCCGACGCAACAGATCCAATTAATCGTCAACGCGATCCCCGTCCATCGATCGATCGGCCGCGTAACGAGTATCGGTTTTTATTTAACGTGTCGTCGCGCTAATGAAGACGCGGTGTGCGGACGGGCGGGTATTGTGTTCGACATATAAAACGACAGCGTCGGCGGCGGCAGCTGCGTGCGTGTAGACTTTTTCGACGTTTCGTTCTAGACGTGAAAACACCACCGAAACAGAACAAACGGAGTTAGGTAACTCGAAATGTATAAACTTATAAATGTATATATATATATATATATGCGTATGTATTGTAAATCTCTTCGACGTGTTTATTACGTGCAGCGTGTCTGGCTGGTCTTGTAAACACATACGAGCTACCAACGCGCGCGCACGTATATCGAGATCGCGCCGTATGTTTTTATGACACGGTACGTGTATCGTATGTGTATTTTTTTGGTAGTGTTCGGCGCACGTTAAATATCTACGTCTATTTGTATACACATTGTAGTCCGCTATCTGCCTCGTTTCGACGGATTGTTTTCTCGGCGAGAAGAGTGTGAACAGTGCCACGCGGAACGAGTCCGTTTATATTATTACACGTGGTATGAAACACCCGAGGTGTGGCAATAATACGATATCTAACAATTTACACGTACCCGTCATAATTGATACGCCGCGCGTTTACACGGTGACATATCAAATCGGTCGGAGTTCCGTAGGTTCTTGCGTTTTTTTTTTGATGATTGAAATACAAATACGGACGTCCATGGATTTTCAACCGTTTGAATCGGTCATCGTGTAAACGTAGTAGTAACGTGATACCGTGATGTACGTTGTTTTGTACAAAGCCGCGATACAAAAAAAAAAAAAAAACCATTCGTAGTGCGTTTGAATTATTCGGGGATTTAGAAAATATATACGTTATCCGGGCTTTCGACGCGCCGCTCTCTGCGGACTACACAAAAATTATAGGTTAGGTTACGTTCAATCGAACTAATCCGATGTTAAACTTATGATCAATACACACGTATATAAATAACGCGTACAAGTTCAAGTATCCTCGTACACAGTCGTGATGAGTTCGGCAAACTGTTGCGCAACAATAATTATATAATATATCATGTACGCACGGTGTGCGTATATGCCACTTATATTATGTAACATATCATCGAAATTCGCGGCGGTCCTATGTTACGATAAAAAAAAAAAAAACGTTTGGACTTTTACGAATATTTCTCGTCGCCGCGCGGCGGCCATTCACGACGGTCCGCGTCACGATCAACGCCGTCGCCGTCGCCGGATTGTCGATTGTCACGCGTGCATATATATATATATATATATATGTATTTCGCGCGCGTGCTCCTCGCCCGCGTTCGGAGACGTTTAGTGGGGGAGGGAAAAAAAGTGTACAAAAAGAAAGAGGGTTTGCATTATTAATCCGTTTCCTTATCCGCCCCGTCGCCGTCCAGGCGTTTTCTCCGCATCAAATATTCCGTTTGCCCGTCGCACGACAGTCGGTCGCGCGGTGTGACCGCCGCCTCTCCGCGTACATATTTTATGCGTGTATATATATATATATATACACATATACACATACACACACGTCACACATATGGTAAGTGGCATGCTAAACAGGGTACTTCACCACGAACGGGGCCGTACGGAAAACAGACCGTAGGCGTCTCTCAATATATATATATATATGTATACTATATAATATATACTCGTTCGAAATTGGACGCGATGCGTGCGTATATTTTTACGCGCACGGAAACATTGTTATTATACCATTTTGATTTTTTTTTTTGTACGTTTCGTTTATTATTATTATTTTTTACGTCCTTCTTTTTAAAACCGGTACCGTATGTATAAAATATCGGACGGTATTGTGTCCGTATTTTTATTAACCGTGAAATATTCTCACGTCTTAAAGAGAGAGACGGAGGAGAGCGTGTGTGTGTGAGCGCAAAAAAACGAAAAAAAAACAACGAAGGATAATATATTGTAGTTTTTTTCATATATAATATATATTGCACGTCTCGTACGTTCGGAATCATATATTGTATATAGGTACGCGTGTATAACGCACGTATACGTCTGTGTACGCGGAGACGTATATAACGACGTGTCCAGTCTGTTTTTATACCCGTCGATTTTTTTTTTAATTAGGTATTATTTCGATTTTTTCTCTCTCTTTCGGTCTCGTTTTCCCTCGCTAATTAACATCTACTGCGTATATCGTATTATACACACACACACACATTGGGGACACCACCATATATATATATATATATATACATACCGTTTTGTACGACGAGAGAGAGGGGTGTTATATATAATATGTGTTATGTTTCGGTTTGCACAAAGCGCAGTAGTCATATTTGTATATGTCGTTCGCCTGTGCCACTGGGGGAGGAATGAATATATACTGTGTCGGGCAATGTCGCGATGTGTTCATACATCACACCCCGTCGCTTGTGTCAAGTGTCAAAACAATTATAGCTACAGAATGCTTATGTGGGGATTACGACAATGGGAAATTGATATTATTCAATTTGTCGCGGGTTGACGTCGCGTAAACGGTATTCGAATCGATCAAAACAAGTAACAACACAACTCGGAATACACACAGCGATAACAGAAACGGATTACGTAGTGTGTCCAAATAATTACGTTTACTGTATACGCGGTCGTCGTTAATTTGAAAATTAACCACTTGTTTTAAATCCGAGTTGTCCATAATTGTTATAACGATCGACGAGGTCCATAATACAAGTGCTTATGGTTTTGTGAATAGTACAAAAGCGTATATAGCTATTAGTTATTAATTAGTAGGTTATCCACAATTGCACGCATTATGTAACGTTTTAAACGGTACACATTCGATCGAATAAAATTGTATATTTTTGTGCACAACGTAGCATTGTAACAAACGTTAGCATGATTTTTTTGGAAGAGGTTTAAATTATAATAATCCTTACCTTCGGTCCACATTAGGAGTCATAACTATTAAAAAAAAAAAAAAAAAACAGCATCCTTTTCCGTTGTGTGATGAACATGTGGTCGTTGCACCAGACTTCTTTATAAATGTATAAATTTAGATTTTGAAAACATTCCAAGTCGACAAACTGGCCAGATATACAACATGAAAATATTAATATTAAAAAACTTATAGTTATTTTCGCATCATCGTTTCCGTTGACCTATGTGGATAAACGCGTCTCCGTTGGACATTAATGCGCAAAATCTGTTCTGTCGTTCATAACGCGCGATAAATGTAGATTATTTTTTTCCTTTCGATTTCGTCTCGTTTAATTCAGATTTGTATTAAAGAAGATTTTTAATCGATATTAATTTAATGATTAAAATATTTTATTGAAGGTTTATTTTACGAGTCTTATAAATATTTTTATTGTGATAATTAAATTAATTTTTTTTCTTTAAATTTTAAGTACATATAGACTTTCAAAAAAAAAAAAAGATTATTTTATCGAATTAAATTGTATAAAGATACCATTAATTAGATAATTTATAGACAGCAATCGAGCGATAATAAAAAAGATAATTAAAAAAAAAAAATAAGAACAACATATTATACATAATTAATCATCATAAACTTCTTGGTCTGTATCAGAATTGGTGTAGTCTGTCGATTCATCAATATTATCGTTGGGCAAAACAAATATATTGGCAGGCTTTACCATGCGAAAAGCCATCTCAAAATCTTTTTTTTGCCATGGAGTCATGGTGTCGGCTAACGGGTCCATGAACAGCAGCGTTTCGTAACGACTCAGATAATCTATTCGATAAGATCAGATTACACGGAAAATGATGAAATATTTATGAAAAAATATATATACGTATTTAAGTACTATGTGCGTTTGTCGTTCGATTTCTCAAAAAATAAAAAAATAAAACACCAACCTTTATGTGTCGTCGCGGTACCTGTTGTATCGATACACGACAATGGGAGATCTACGGGTTTCCGTTTTTTCGTCGGGAGTTTCGATAATTTTGGTTTTTTCCTGTATTTTCGCTTAGGCTTTTCTCCGGCCACGCATCTTTTTGACTTGAAACACTGATAGAGACACTTGTCCCAAAACGACCTCAACGTCTCCCTTTCGCCTAAATACACGCATTTACAGGAGTCCGTTTCTTTGGTGTCTTCGGACGTGTCCGATGACGAGTCATTGTTATCCGTTTGACTCGAACGGGACTGATTGAATATCAACGGTAAAGGTTTTCGATCCTTTCGATAATTTCCTTTCTCCCCCGACGAATTTTCACTGTCATCGGTATTGTTCATTACTTGTGTTAATTTGTCTTGTTTTTTAATGTTGAAAATTGATTTTTTTTCGCCTTCCTCTCCAAATGAAAAAATATTCACGCTAGAATCATTGTGATTAGTTGGCGTAAAAGGTTCATCTGCGATTTTATCGGGTACGGGATTGTCCGACCTATGATTGTCGATAACGTTGTTTTCGGCTTTTGAAACCGACGTACTGGGAAAGTTAGACCTCGGAAATTGAATATTTGTTTTTTTTCTTTTTATCATTATCGGCCGATCTTCTAGAAATATGTTTTATTTAGTTGTATTAATTGAAACGAAAATAAGTGACAATTATCTATATTTTTCAAAATTTGATTTTCTCCCCTATGCAACTACATGTATTTATACTTGCATCGAATTGATAAATTATAAGTTATCAATGCAAATTATAGATAAATATATATGATATATGACATTGACTAATAAACAAATTACAATTTTTTTACCGTTTTTTCAATTGTATCTTTAAATATAATTCTATAATAAATATGTGTTACCTTTGTTAATTGATTTATTCATTTGCCGTTGTTTTTTGTTCAGTTTCACAGTCGTAGAATGATTAATTGCGTCCATTTTTTTTTTCGTGTAACTTTATAACATTGATATATAACGTAAATTCTGGTGTTTAAAAATAACCGTTGGTCCGTATTTTATTTTTAAACAACTTTTCAATTAAATTAATATTGTCTATCAACCGTGTATTATTATTACTTGGATTTATATATATATATATATAAAAAAATGTAATATATTCTCTATCGTTAATTTTCTTAGAACTGATACATATGCCATAGATCTTATGTTTTGTCTGTGGAGCATTGTATCGCGATGGTTTATGTTCTATGGATAAAAGTTTAATATGTTCGTGTTTATAAGTATTCCAAAGAGGTTTGGTGACGTTTGAAAAACTCCGTGTTCGATAATAGAAGATTATGATGTAGAAGATGCGCGCGTTTTTATAAATAGGTACAAACCGACAGTTGGTTCATTTATTTATTTTTATTTAAATATATATATTTGTCCGCTGACTTTCGCGTTGATTTGATTCGAGTTTGAGCGTAATTATTAATTATAATTGTATTTGTTCTACATTAATGGTTAAAAGTCGTATAATGTATTTTATCGTGTGTATAAAAAAGCCAACACGGAGCGAACGACAAAATATTGCCCACGCGATTAATTATAATAATAAATTTGAATCACACGCATAAAAGAAAATAATTTACATATAATATATATTTACACATTGTAAAATTGGCAAAAGCTTTTGCGGCCTACGTCAATACGGGTTACAAATGAACATGTTGATTAACGGTACAATGAAATAATTTAAATAATAATTCAATATAAATATTAAAAAATGTATTATTTATATTGAATCGTGACGAAATTTGTCGGGTATTCGTGTGACGTTATTAAAGAAGTAGGATGATATTTTTGTGTTGTGTATTTTAAGTGATGTGTAATAATACTACTAATATTATGAATATTGTAGAAAAACAATTGTTAATAAATAATACACATAAAGTTTTGGACTTAACAAAGAATTTATGAATATTATATTCTTCTTCTTCTTCTTATTGTGTATGGGGCACCGGTGTTGGTACGATTTGTTCACGATATTTATCCTGGTATAGGCTCATATATCGCGATGCAGGGGACGCCACGTGCAGGCTCTTACCATGTCCCCCAATATTATATCAAAACTGTGATATATATTATATATATATATATATATATATATATATATATATATATATATATATATATATATATGAAATCGTAGTCGCTCTCAGATATAATTCTTAGATCCAATTTATCTCATATCGTCGAATTTGCGATGTTATCAAGAAATAAAATTATCTTTTTGAGTAAACTGCTTTTCAATGTCTGTTAATTTGTCCTCTATGTTTGTATGTAATTATTTAAGACGATAATAATAATAATAATAATAATATTATAATAATAATAATTTTTATTTTCAGATGAGTTCCTATCTCGAATCTCAAAGGGATCCTTTAACCGTAAGTCTACATTTTTATTTTATATATTGCTTATTTAAAAAACTGATATTTTTCTCTCGTGCAAACGATTTTAATCTCGGTGTTTATTTTCGCCTGGTATCCCTCGTGCGATCTGCAAAAGCGGGTACGGTCGGTGGGGTGTATAGGGGAGCGGCTCGTCGTCGCCCATCTTGAAATCGATGGTGTAAGCGCAGCCGAGAGGAGGGCGAAAGGGGTTTTCCATTTTCGCGCACGCGTCCAACCCCTTGAAAATCCCAAAACCTATAAATCATCATACAAGCGGCCGAACCCGTTTTGCAGTGATGATGCTGCGTGATCATATTATGCGGACACTTTAAGATCAATACCTCTTAATAAATTATCGTGTACTTGTAATTGAACTAACCTGTCTAACCAACGCGTGTTAGCTGTTTGGTAAAACGAATAATAAAATAATAATAATAATACTGCAAAAATTACTAACAATAATATTTAATAATAAAGAACAGTTTATCTGGAAAATGGAGACGGAGTTTTCAACAATTTGTAAGGTTTTTCTTACGGTGATTATATGCGGCAAAGTTCACGAGTGATAAGTTATATATAGAGTGCAGCGACGGAAGCAAACAAAAAGGGCGTTATTTTAAGGTAATTTCTGCACAGTACAAAACAAAGGAACGATGGAAGTTAAGGGAGGTGGCTTGGGCGGATGGGGATAGGTACGTGGCGTGGTGTTGACGCAATTTCACCACGAGATCAAAGGCCTCCACGTACTTTTTGCAGAAAAGGTCCCGGCGTTTCTAAGGGTGCAAATCAAATTTTCGCTTCAATTCCCTTGCGACCGACCTCTTGATAAAATTCCAGTGCCGTTCCTCAGTATTTCTTTTTTTTCGGTGAAAAATAAATAAAATAAAAAGAATTTACGAAATGTGGGGACCATTGGTGTCTAGCTTCAAATATCATTCGATTTAACATTCATGAATTTTATGTAATGCGATATCGTTCCTACATTCATAGTTGAAATTCGATATATATATATTTTTTTTTGTTGATCTACAAGTTTTTTCCGTGAAGTTTTACAATACTTGTTTATCGTTACATAAATATGTTTTTGATATCTTAAAAAATATAACTTTTTGAAATTATTTTACTATTTAATAATTAATACTTAAGAAAAAATAAAAATCATTAGTTCAGAAAATTAATTGTTATCGAGCGTTAATTCATCTGATAATTTTTACTAATGGTTTATTTATTTTTTGGTATGAATGTTTAAATTACCATATAAGTATATTTAGTAGTGGACATTACAAAAAACACCTAAATAAATCTCAAGTTTATGTATTGTATTGTATATAACAATATAACATTTTTTTTCTTTTATTGTATAATGACAGACAGTTTTTACGAAATTGATAAAAAAAAGGCAACATTACACAACTTTACAGTAGGAACAATGATGTAATAATAACAATAATTTATTATGATTTTAACACAATTGAAAAATATAACGTTATATTGCATTACATGTACTATAATGTAAACTATCGAGACTCGTTTTTAAATGTCCCATTATATTTCTATATTTTTTTACTATAGTTCGTAACATATATATGCCATATACATATATACAACTTTTTCTTTTACACCTTGTCCATGTATTAATTAAACTACGATTTTATTTAAGTAATGAAAAGTATGTATCAAATGTATATTTCTAATGTCCTGCCATTTGTTTTAACGTATTGATTGTTGGAAATTTCACAGTTTAAACATTAGTTTAACCTAATATAATATAATGTATAGAAGTGATGTATACAATTACACACTTTACGAGTCGAATAGATATACTGAATGCGATTTCGGAAAAACTTGTATTTAAATACACTATTCCGCTATTCGCACATACCTATTTGCAGTACGCTGTTGTCCATAAAGGATCGATTTTATTTCCACGTTTAATTAAATCCGTTCGATTTTGTTTGTTTGAACTTTTATGTCTTTTTATTTTTTATTTTAATTAACTGTATGACCTGCATATGAGAACATGATGAAGTCCGGTTGCAAATGTCACGTACCAAAAATTTCAAAGAGACCTTTGTTCAAAAGCCATGGGCTGAAAGGGGTCGAGGTGGGTAACGGCAGAAAGGACAAATTGCCGTTGTCAACCCTTTTTGTATGTTACAGTACTCCCTATACATACCTCCCTCGGACACCACGCGCTATTTAAACCAAACAATCGGTCCCCGTCAGATTAAAATCTATTAATATACGGGGAGGACATTCTAGTGTAATCTAATGATTTTTTTTTTTTAACATGTATACGATGAAGTACCAATGACAATAGAGGGTAGTCGATGAGCAAATATTGGTACTAAATTCCGTGTACACCGTAGTTTCGATTACTACCACCGGTCCCGAATTAGTTACGGACGAGATAAGGTGAATAGGAACCGGGGAAAGAGAATAAATATGAAAAGCAAATATGAATTTGCGATTAGTTTATGTATTATATAGGGTAGACACACGCGATGGGTTTATCTGGGGACAGTGTTTCTAGTTCTGTAAAATGTAAACCGAACATCAATTTGAACTGTCAATATAATTCGATGGACCGTTTTTGGAGTTTTTTTTTTTGCGATTTGGCAATACGAGATCGTTTTTAGTTTTATTTATTTTTGTAATACGATCACAAAACGTACAAAACTATATTATTATTACGATTATTCAGAAAATTAATCAGCATCGTCTTGTAGTCAATGTAGTCAGCAATCACCTATCTTGTAGATAATATATGGAATTATCAATTTCACTTAAACAATGATTTCTGTTATTATATCATACACTGCGTAAAAATTATTTATTTTTTTCATGAAAATTGGCGGTTTAAAAAGAATTGTGTTATAATATTTATCTCGTACGTTTACCATTTTTTGAGGGCGAACTACTACGCGGTATATAATAATTAATGTTAGTAACATGTTGCGCGAATAGTACATGCAAGTTAACCCACCGCGGTCAAATTACAAATCAATTGGTACAATCATAATAAATCTATTAACCAACCCTTTTTCAATATCCCCATGCGGCCGATCATAATCCATATTTCACGGCCTGCTAGCCTCGTAAACCACTTACAATGGTCATTCCCTCTTATGTGTTTGCATTGCAAACGTGTACAACTTGCACTTGACTTTTTTTTTGCATAGCCCTTTTACGTTAGATTTTCCCCTTTCCACATAATACGTATAAATACGCGGTGCAGTATATATTTTTTTGTTTCGGCGCGACGCGGAAACGCTGGGAAATGCCTGAGACGTAGTAGAAACTGGGCCGCGGAGGCGAGTAACCGGATTAAGGGAGACATCAAAGGGATGAAAATTGCACTCGTCAGTGTCCCAGTCCTAACTATGCACGTCATTAACATACAAATGCCCAGGGGAGGGATAGTCTCATCATATTCGGTCCACTTGTCTTGTAACCAATCAACCCTATCCCATTACATCCCCTTCCACCGATGACAATCCCAGCGATCAAGACGGATGAGCTCTTCCTTTATATCGAAATTACTATCAAACATATACATATGCAACTACGCGGGCATAATATATTATTATTATTATTTTCTACGAATTCTTCTGACGGTTTTGTTGTAATATACCTTAAGAGAAAATGACTATATTTGTCATGAAAATCAATCATAGAAATTATTTTTAAAATGTTTTTTCATGAATGTGGACTAGTAGGAGTATATTATCGTTTAGTATATTAAATTCACCGATTGTATGATTAACATTATTACTATCATTTTTTTTTATGTTCAATAATTCGAATAATAACTGTGCAATAATAATACAACATATATATAGTCGTGACTTTTTTCCTATATTCAGTTTTATCCCCAGTTATAGTATTATTACTAAGTTTTCCTTTTGTGTTTGAAGATGAAAAGAAATCGTTGGGGATTTGTGCATTATTATTATTATCATTATTATTATTCAGCCATTCACCCTCCGCTACATTAGCTAAATGGGAAAACGTTTGTAGAATAAACAAGGAAATACAGTCGTAGAATCCTGTTTTCTGTAAATTAACTGATTTCGAAAAGCTGCTTAAATATTATAATATATTTACATATCATTATTAATATTAACTCTTCATTAAACTAACTAAAATAATAACACTTGAAACAAACAGATTCAGTACTCATAATATAGCGTACAAACGTTTTGAGTAAATGAAATTAGCTTAGGTAAAGGTAATTTCATAAATTTAAAATGTAATGATAAATTAATATTCAGATATATTTTATATTTCATTTTGAGCTGAAAGTATGTATGGACGAATAAATTAATAATGAAATAGTATAGTTGTAATCATTATTAATAAACATCTAAACTTATAAGTGTGCTTGAATATATTTTGAAATATTGGAATTTTTTTCATTTAAAAACATCAAGGGTACAAAGGAAAACGATTTATTGCAAAAAAACAAAATAAAATAATAATAGTAATAAATAAAATAATAAAAATAAAATGAATAAAGGGACATTCAAATTCCTGGGTCTTTGCGTTTTTGCCAAAAGGCTAAAAGACGTCCGACCATTTCTTTTTTACATACGTAAAAAAGTCGAAGTCTTTGAACCGTATATAACAACGCGTTCTTACAAGAGAATAAAAAGTATCTCACTATTTATTTCCCAGAGGGTCTTTTTTCTTATGGAGACCGGACACTTTAATTTCCGTCCCTATGAAAAAAAATCCGCTCATGCAAAAAAAAAAGAGGCACGCGGCTTTTCTTATATATAATAGCATAACCAATCAGTCTCGTTGTTTGTTCATTATGCGATTCAAAAAAAAAAAATTAAATAATGATCCCGTGCGTTTTCGTTCTCGTGAGTGTAGTTGAACGACTGTGTGACGACGTCCAATTAATTATTTAAAAATATATATATATATGTTTGTGAATAAGTCAAGTAGGTACTATATATATTGAAAGGTACGATAGTGAAAATGCTGTTCAAGTATTTGTATAGGGACGAAGTTTAAAAGCGTATAATGACGTCGATATGCATATTGTCATTAAATATTACGAACTCTCCTTTATTTGTACAAAATAATATGGAATGTAATTTGTTTTTTTAAATATTATTTAAATCAGATGGTAAATATTGCAATTTAAAAAAAAATCTTTGAAGGTTTTCAATTTGAGTTTGTATTTATTATACGTACTCGTTAGCGATTTATTAATAAATCGATTTTTTGTTAATTTATTACAATGTATAGTTAGGAAGAAATTAAATTAACATATCCAAGCTCTGTATAACTTATATATAACTATTACTTAATAAATAAATAGTAAAATTGAAAACGAAAGATTTATAGGGTATAGGTATAGATATATAAATATTTTTTTAACGCCTACTATATATTTTATGAATAATTTTCTAGTTTTGGTTAAAAATATCCATGTGAGTCGTTAATGTTTTTTTAAGTAAAAGTTAAATTTATGTTTTACTGCAGCTAAATCAAACAACACTACATATGAATGTTGTTTTAGAATTTGATCTTGTCGTTTAGTAAATTTCACAAATATATATTGTCCACAGCAATCATTTACCCTGATATCAATAAATTACCAACAATTATTGAATCTGAAATTAAATACAAAATTTAACATCAATAGCGATTTTTTAAATCATACAGGTATTTATGCTTGACATGATATATATATCCATTACACAAAACATCAAATGATTTATTTGTTGAGATTTTAAATGTTACTCTTTTAATTAAAACGCACGGTATTTAGTCGCTATATTTTTAACTAAAATGGCATTGTTAAATAAAACGAAATATATATTTATTTGATAATTTTTATATTGTTACATCTAAAGACTTTTAGATAAATAATGATAATGATTATTTGTTCAATGATTTGTTTATTACGTTTCAATAATTAAAATAATGTTTCGGTTGATCGAAAATCGCATGGAAATTATTTATCAAAATTGTCAAAATGTACGATTCATAAAATATAATTAATTATTTCTTCGTTATATTCAATAATTTTATTAAAACTAGTCTATCTATTCTTAAAGTAATGTTTCTAAAAACTTGAAATTTAGTCGGATCATATATTTGATTTATACGTATGTTATATAATATAAGTTTCGTTAAATTTTCGAGATAACGTATTCCTTTTTATATTCTTGTATATATTTTTAACGAGATATTTTTTTTTATCCAAGTCTACTTATTATATGAAAATGAAATCGGTAGTTTTACATTTTTTATTTATTATACACGAAGATTTCTCGAGTTTTGTACATTAAATGGATTGTTCTTATTTTATACTCGTTTTTCGATATGTAATATTATATTTTTTATGTTATGTAGATACATACTTTATGGTATAAAGCGGCCAATATAATAGTATATTACAGAATCGTTTTAAACTCATTTCGTTTTTTCTCTAAGGTAAATTTAGACTGAAAACTTGATCGACAACTAAATTTTTATCAGGGCGTGTGTGTGTGTCACGGACCAGATTTGTTCAGAGTTTTGACAATGCACTTAACCGTGCCATTTACTCGCGCAAATGATAAGAATCATCGTCCATATGGGCTTTATATATGACGTATACTATATCTGCGCCCTCATATTATCCCAACCCTCTCTATTATGGAGCTTTCCGCTAAGATATTCATCGGTCCACATTGTTCCCGGAAACCTTTCACTGATCTGCAATCAGATCCTGATTGAAAAATCGTGTAGGCGTGGTTCGACGGCTTCAAAAAAAAAGAAATATGAATGTTATTGAGAAATTGTTTAGTATGGCTTGTCGTGTGTTGTACCCACGTATTATTTTTCGGGGGGGTTATTATTATTATTATTTTTATTTTTTTTTATTATTTTTTTTTATGTATAAATGCACAAAAGATCCGTAAACACGTTGTCACAGGGATTTTGGCATGTCCCCATTTACGAGTCTATTATTTAAGGATTAGTTGGGTAGATAATGGTAATGTTATTCTATGCATAGCGCGGACTTTGGTGTAAATCCTCGCAGCGGGGCCACTCCGGCCGCAGGGAGTCCTAATGTTATTCTAATGAGACGATACGATAAAATATACACAAATTGGTATTACAATTTATGATGAATATGCGGTCGAAAACAAAATGTTTTAATTTATTACAGTTGAGCGTGTCTAGCTGCCCACGCGTTGTGTACTAGTTAGAATAACCATTTATTATTTCCTAAATATTATAATTTTTAACCAATATCGAAGGTATAATACAATTTACACGTGACCGAAAATTATAGAAAACCATCACTGTTAATGACAGGACGTGTATATTATATATCATAATAACGAAACTAATATCGATACAATATTATATTTTAATAAACTGCAGGTCTAATAATACGAACGAAAAACACCGTGTCGTGCACTTATTATTATTATTATTATGTCGTGTGCGCTCATTCTCATTTTGAGGTACGCGTGCCGTCCAAAATATTAGTTATATATAGAAAAAAAAATTGATAGGGGGACGGTGATGACAAGATAAAAGGGACTCACAATTGTATTTTAAAAAAAGTCCCCTCTATATGTTTTACTAAATCCTCGATATATAATAGTGTATACAATGACAACGTTGTTAAAATGAATGTGTAATGTACCGCGAGCGAAATACGAATGCAAAAACTACAGGCAAAATATATTATGTTAGTAATTAAAAATGTAATGATTGAATACAATTATTTTTTTTTACGATTGTTTTTAAATAATTGTTAGGTAGAATTAATAATTGAAATTGGAATAGATATAAATAAATTTGTTTTATTTATATATTATTTAAGATAAATCTTTATTTCAAGCTCAAAAAATGTCATTCTGATTTATTGCGATATTATTAGGTACTTTTCTTAATAATAAATATTTAATAATGATATCATATGGAGTAGATATATATAACTAACAGACATCATTTTATTCAATTTATACTTTGATCACATTTTATAAAAATCAATTTATCAAAGAAATTGGAGTATTAGTGTGGTGCGAGTTACGAATTGATCAACTCAGCGTAAGTGTGAAAAGAACATCCGGTATGATTGACTGGGGTCCTTAACTTAATTATGTTGGAATTGACTTCGCGAAACGTGTATTGATTGAATTGCAGAATTTCATTCGAAATTAGATTTTATTGATAAATGTTATTACTTATTACTCGTATACTAGAAAACCATATGTTATATATTTTTTGAAAAAGAGAAAATGCATTGACGTTACTGTAATATTCATAACATGAATAATATTCGATATTTATATAGTTTATTCGTTAAAATGTAAAATCGTCTATACGCTACCTTTGGATATTTTCCATAAAAAAATATCGTTATATTTAAAAACGACTCTTTGAAGTTTAAAAAAATAATCGTTATTAAAAGCAAATCAAATATGCCTTTGAGTCAAAGAACTCTTTGTAACGGGGTAAAGTGCATTTATCTGGTGGGGTGGAGGCATTGCAACATCAAAGCGATATACATCAAAGGTCCTGCTCTCTCTCCTACCATAATGTATATAATGTGGTGCCGACTGTGGAGTTCTCTGTCAAAGTTGCTTTGTTCTTTAGCCTTTCCAAAAGCTATCTTCGTTGTTGGCCTTTGATGTCCGTCTATCTCCTTTTACTTATATATTTGGTGTGAGCTAGCCCGCCAGTTTCAGTCGCGTCACAGTCGTCGCCCGTGCGATATGTCCGCCGCTAGGAAGTAACCGACGAGGATGAAAACCAGACGACAGGTCTTCATAAAAAAACCGGGCAGAGTTTGTATTGCCAGCGAAGCCGATATCATCAAAAAGTTGGAAATTTGGTACACGCGATGGACACGGAATGTCGGACGACCTCTTACGCCACTGAACCTAAAGAAGAAGACCGTAATGATGTTAAGAACGCTCAAAGTCTCTGCAGATGTCATGTCTATAATCACGCTTGATTGGATTAAGAAGTTTATGAAAAATCGAGGTAATCTAGAAGGATACATCGACGATGAAATCTATGCTGGATTATTGATTCCTTTTGACGTCAATGGTGTTCCCGACAAGACATTTGATGATACTACTGTAAATCCAGACCGGAAAGTATGGCTTCTGATGGCTGGCAACAAAAGTGGAAGACACAGGACCAGAGTGTTGGTAATAGGTAAGAGATGGAGACCTCCTTGTATAGAGACGGTAAATATGTTAGGACAGCCTGTCATATACGCCGGAGGAGGTGATGGTTATCCCACGCAGGATTTGTTCAAGTGGTGGTTCGAGACAGAATTTTGCCCGGCCGCATTGTCTATTAACTCAAAAGCCATATTGGTCATGGATAAAGCGTCTTTTGTTCCGGATAAATGCGAGTATAACGGAGTTTCTTTACAGCAACTCGATGGAAATTCGATATCCAAGTCCTCGTTGTTCATTGAGTTTAAAGCCACGTACACTGCTTTACTTCTCACTCAAGCGTCCTTGGATCAACAGTCGGAAAGGTCTATTCAGAGATTTCTAGCAAAATACACATTGAAAGACGCGTTTGTCATGTTACACAGAGCTTGGTTGCAAGTCACAACGGAATCGTTTTCGAATTGTTGGGAAAATTGTACATACACGGTGGCGTTGAAAGGTATTATATTGGGTGTGCAGTGGTTAGCTCATGACCTCGGACTAGAAGTATCCGATGACGATATGCTGATTTGGGTGTTATCCAATCCCGTGGAAAAAACCGAGCCGGAAAACATGTCAACAGATTCCGAGCATATTGAAATTCCACCTTCTGCTATTCAAACGGTTGATTATCTAAAGAAGGCGTTACTATGGGTCGAGACCCAACCACTCGAACCGTCGTTTGTTATTGCGATAAGGGACTTGATAACTTATGCTAAACAGGCACGTATTATATGCGCTATCACTACATCTTACAATTTTCAAACGAGCAAAAAACGTATTTCCAAACGATGCTGGCACGTAAAACGGTTTATTATTTTTATTGTAAAAAAAAAATCAAACTTTTTTGTGACAAATATCGTTTTTGGTTTAAGGACATGTTTCTTTAGTATATTAATTGGCATTTTTGCTTTATTGAATTGCGTATGTCTTATTCTGTTACAGGCAAGCAAGATTGGTTTAGGACCAGCTCACCCGTTCTTCTGCCACAACGGCGAGCAGCTGGGTACCCAACCACCACCCGCCCACATGGGCATACCACCTTACCAGCTTGACAAAGCACCCGGTGAGCACTTTTTATTTTTTGTAATATCGATTTTTTCTCACCCTCTAGAGCTAAAGAACCCCTAAATATGAGTGCGTATAGACATTGACGAAGCCAATCCTTTAAAAAGGCCTGCGGTGAAAACAATACCGTTGTACCATGATAATTATGGTGACACAAAAAAAGGGGTATGAAAAAAAAGTCCTCGACTCTTTAACAATTATTCTGTTCGCCCCTATGGCAATGCGCAACGAACCTCCTGGTCAAATTTTTAATCGGTCCCTCATTTGTATACGGTTTATACATTTTAATTGATGTAAAGTTTTCCGTAAAAGTGTACTACTTTTTTTCTCGGATATAAGCCTAAGTGTACCGTCATTTGAGAGCGAGAACATTCAAGTATGTTGTGAGCAATATCATATAGTACTCTCGAGTCCCGACCTAATTTTTCTATACAATTTACACAATTTTTATCATTCCGTATTCTGTATATAGTCGTCAAAACATCTAATTAACGGGTTGTAAAAAACAAAAATGTATGTTTCATTAAAATTATTTTGAACCTAATATAAGTGCACAAAAATTTAAAAAAATAAATTAGTCATTAATAATATTAGTCGTTAATGTATAAAAGCGTGCCAAGAAAGATTATTATATTTACAAAAATTTTCAAACGTTTTGTTGCTGAAGTGTTTTTACATTACCTATGCAAGAAATCCATAATGTACAAAATCAATACCCTTTGTTTTTAGTTCAATGCTCTTTCAAACATTTAAAAGCATTTAGACCCTTTCGCGTTTACACCGCTTCAGTGCTTTTTCTATTATCTCAAAAATTCGAATAGTACCAAATGGCACTTTTAGTCAGTTCAGTGAAACTTGAAATAGTTGATTACGAATATAATGAATAATATGATAAATCTTGTCTATAAATAAAAAGTAATAATTAAAAGACTAAATTTGTTTTTGTTGTTTATTTATATAATAATCATAAGTTATTACAATTTTAAATTGTAAATTAGAAACTACTTTATCGTAATTAAAAATAATAATAATTCAATCGAATATTAAGATTGAAATGATCAAATATGATAAATAACTTATTGTAAATTTATACATACAATCAACATATAATCTGTATATATAGACTTATTAATATTTTTTTAACTTTTTTACATTCATATTTATCTTTACTATATATTTTTTTATCATCCAGTTATATCCGTTATTAACGCTCAATAACCGTGTCAATATTGTAGATACATTAGGAGGGTACTTATTCATATCATAATAAAATTGTTCGAGGGATTTTTGTCATCAATTCTTCAGTTCCTTGTGTTGGACATAAAATGAAACTTTCATCTCTTCTTACATAAATGTTTATAATATTTTTGAAGTTTATGTTGTCATAGAAACAGAATACGATTGATTTATTGTATATTATCGATTTAATCATTTATCCGAAAATGAGCCAGATTTTATTTCTCTAAACAATTTTATATTTAATATATAATAGAGTAATATATCCACGGTTCCACCGTTTTGAATACTGTTAATACAATTAGTCATCAATAATAAATAATATTGTGTAAAAGAGAAGAAAAATGTCATTTAAATTAAAATATACCTTGTGCATATTCACTTGACAATTGCACTGTTATAATGAATATGTATATATGTATGTGTATATTTAAAAGTTTGAATTATTTTCAATTACTTATATTATTATTGATTGCTTTTATATTTTACAGGACTTCCGAGGCCTTCAATGTACCCGTTTCCCACTGGCCAATATCCGTACCCGTTATTGAGTCCGGACATGTCACAAGTAGCCTCATGGTGAGTATTTTTTGAAATATCGTTTTCTTTTTAAAACAAATTAAAGATGATTGAATTTTCAAATTTCAGTGTTTGATAAAACGATAAAATATCTGAAACCATATAATATGGTTTAGTATAACACGTGCTTTTTCGTATATAGTATTATAATCCAACAAAAGTAATTCGACTCGTGTTTTTTAATTTTTCAATTATTTTCGAAACTTAATATGATATTATTGTTATTAAATAACTCACTTGTTTAATGTTAGCTTATTACAATGTGAAATTATTAACACGATAGTGATCAATAAGTAATAACGATAATAATAATAATAATAATAAAATCAAACAGAAATTTAAATAAAAGAAGCCGACAGAAGTTATGAAATATAAAATAGGCAAAATAATACCAACTGATTTGGCATTTAAGATATGGTGAGCGGATTAACGGAATAAATTTTATCGTGGATGAAATAATTGACTACAATCCCCACTACAGCTTATTTTACGAAAAAAAAACAAAAAAAAATGTAATTTCATAAATAGAAAATTATTGAAGGCCGCGTAGAATCGATTCCAACCCGCCGCGTCGACCCGGTGTAATTTTTGGAACAAAAAGTCATATTTGTATATATTCACGAACGGCTAAATCCGTGTTTCAATTTGTGACCAAAACGTATCGTTTCACTACAACGACAAATAAATAAGTGAATGTTAATTGTAGCGCGGAGTGTGTAATAAGTTAATTATACGTACAGTATACACGTATAACGGTGAGGGGTGGGGGTGTTGGAGTGGTCAAAAGAAGTTGTTGAATTTTTAAAGAGCGTTTTAACGCCAAGTCGCAATCGCGTGCGGACAGTAGAAACCGTTCTAGGGCGTGGTCAGTCGACGCCCCGTGAAAAACCTCTAATCTAGTTTGTCCATCGCGCCGACGACCCTTGTTTGTTCTTATTCCGGTCAATTTGTTTCCGGGAAAATCGGTTTTCTCCCTTTTATTTTTCTTTTCTTTCCGCGTGGAAATCGGCTTTCCGCGACGGCTTCCGTAATTCACCAGAAACGATCCCGTAAAAACTTCCTCCTCCTCCTCCTCCTCCTCATCCTCCCTACCACCGCCGCCGTGACGTGCTTATATCTAAGCCGCTTTTCTCTCTCCGCCGTACGATACCCGCGGACGTATTTTTCTTCCCCCGAGCAACGAGGGTTTAGCTTTTCGGTTATACCGCTTTAAAAATAGTGTCTGTTGTCAAATTTTTTCCAGGCACACCCCGGCCAGTATGTACCATCAGATCTCATCGGCTGGAACTGGTTTCAGAGGATCCTATCCGACTTCTCTAGGCCCTAGCCTTACCAGGTGAGTTTCCGTTTATGTACATGCACGTGCGCATTTCAAAATCTATCAATATAAACATTTTGCGTACAAATCGAAATATGTAATCTAAGCGAAGTATATTCGTTTTACCGTATAAACAAACATTAAACAATATAACAATATCGGACTACTTTATGGAACGATTTCTCCACACTTTTCATATAATTGTATGAAATGTCAAACACAAGTATGTCGTACAGTTAACATTAACAATATTATAATGTATAATATCGTTATATTTAAAGTGAAATTTATAGTTTAATTTTTTGAAATGTACATAAAAACATTTGTTAAAACGTATATTCTTTTGCTCGTGAACATAAAAATCAAATAATCGTGTGTGGATGGCGTTTTATATGTATAACGATCGTTATCATTGAATTAAAAACCTTTAAAGAGATCGATTAAGTTGTCTTCGATCTTTAGAAAACTCGTTATATTCATAAACGTAGCACAACGATTATACACAAATTAAATATTTTTCTTGTTATTATTTTATACTTGAACAGGAAATCATTATTATTATTATTTCGTTTTGTATAATGCACGTGTCTATCTATATTTCAAATCTGACCCTTCAATGTTCCTAGAAACATATTCCATATTTCAATTATAATTTTTTTTCCATATTCCAATAATAATTTTTTTTCACCCTTAAATATAATTAATATAATAAAGGATTTCGTATAGAATGGTCGTATTGAATTTATTGAAATGTCACGAAAACGTCACAATGTTTATTCGTGAATGATCAAGTACATTTGTGGAGGTAGTAAAGGAACAAAAGTGAAGCGGGCTAACGCGGATTACGGATTTTACTAAATATATTAGGACGTTCGAAATATTATATTACATTATAATAATATATGTTGAAGGCAAAAAAGATTATAAATACTATTATAAAGTAGTCATACAAGTGAAAATCATTTGTACACGCATAACGTATCCACACGCACAAATGTATTAAATAACACATTTGTAATTCGTGTTTTGCCTTATTTATCGTTTTAGTGAATTGTATAGGTTTTCACCGACGGGCCTGATGGGTGGTCCATCGCCTCACCACCATCTGTCCCATCACACACATCATTCTCATCCTGCGATCGTCACTCCGGGAGTGAGACAAGACCTGCACACGGATTCTAATCACAGGTATTTTACGGAATTTTATGTTGATTACTTTCCTCCCCCCCCCACAAATACTTTCTATACGCGCGTTTAGGTGTGTGTGTGTGTGTGTGTGTATGGCTTAAAAAATAAAAAAAATAAAGTGGAATTCGCTTTTAAGCCGCCTCGGGGAGAAGGGCTTCTTGTTGGTTGAATAAGCTCTTTAATTGCAATCGTATATATGTATGTAAATGGTACACAGCGCGAGAAAGACAGAAGAAAGTCAAAGGGGGAAGACGACGAGGGGGTACAATTTGCATGTGGATTACAGACTGCGTAGGGGAGCTTTTTTTTAAAACGCTCCCATTGGTGGTTTTCCTAGGGACGGTATCCATGGTTACGAATTTATCGAACGCGCCCCTCGTTTCTTCGGACAGGGATTCTCCGCCGTATACCAACTCGCAGTGTACACACAGACACACACACACACACACACACACACACACACATACATTCATATAAGTATAATGTTTACTGCTGTTTTATTTATTTTCGTATTTATATTGCGTCCTTTTTGAAAATTACCCAAACTCTCGAGCATTTAAATATCGTACTTCGTTAATTTTAACGTACCCATATATTATGTACATTATTCCGTTTGTGTTTTGTCGAGTGTTTCGTGGTGTGTAAACGCGTGGGGGCCGACGACGCGCGTCTTCGAAACGCGTGGTTTTTTCACGTCCCGTGTCGATTCGTCGGACCCGCCGCCGTATTTCTCGCGATCGGTCAAGTCAAACTCGCTCCCAAATGATATCCGACGGGTCAACGTCGTCGAACACGCACATCCGGAATCAAACCATCCGCGTACAACGCCGTTTACAGATAATATTTAGACGTCTCGTGCAGACTCGACACTCGGAAACGACGTTGTTTTGGTGGGGATGGTCCGACATTTCGCCGCGATTCGCAACGTGTTTGCTGCGCGGTTGTCCGGCGAAACGCGACCGGTGTATTTTTATCGCGACGAATACGTTCTCGGCATGGTAATCGCTAAAATTACTCGTTACGCACAATAATGATGATGATGATGTTATCGGGCGAAAAACTGGCCGACCGGGTTTGGACCGAAACGCGTATTCTGTTTTATTCTGTCAGATCCTCCATTATCAGAAATAATCCCCAATCGATTTTTGTTTTTTGTTTTTGTTTTTAATATGATAATGTTATTTTGTTGCGATGAACGATATGTGGCGTTATATCGTTTACGGCGCTATTATACAACACAAAGACTACGTGTTATTCATTGAACATATTCTCATCGCGATCGATTTCATTAAATTCGTCGATAACCTTGAATTTTATTATGGTGCATCGGGAGGTTTTTTTCGTTTTTCGATCGAAAACGTACAATATGCGCGGTGTGCAATTTCATCAAACTTGTGTTGTGTCGTAATGAAATGGTAGATTCAAAAGTTTAATTAGCCCGACTGTTTCACGATTGCATAAAAACAATGATTTTTCAAAATATGTTATTATACCCTTCGAGTATGTAAATTCGAATGCGGAAAACGTATATAATATTCGCACGTTAAAAAATGATCATGATAACTCGTTATAAAACATCGTAGACGACCACTGTCTCGTACAGTGGAATTCACGTTAAAACGATAATTGTTTTTTCAAAATCTGAATTGTTTTGTATAGAACCCGCCGAGTTACACATTCCACGGTGCGTTGATTTAATTACATTATATATATATATATTGAATTTGTGGGGGGCATCTGTATGCATTTTTGTACGGGTCTTCAATTCTAAAACAATGTTTTTAAAAAGTTTTTATTGCATTTTTTCGCTCGTCATCCCACCCGCCCTCGCCCGGGTTAAACTTTCAAACAAAATTTATTCATTCGACTAGCAACGTTATTTGTTAACACGTGAAATATTATACACGCAAAAAAAAAAAAGGAAAAAATTCTCCGTGACGCGTACGTTATGGCTGGCTGGCGGCAGTGCACGGGGGTCGCATACGTAATGATTTATATAACCGGTGGCGGCTTTGATGATCCATCCGTGGGTGCATGGCAGGAGAACAATATTCTCGTCGTCGACCCAATAAATTTCTCTTTTCCCGTCTATTTTCGAATCCGCGCACGTCGTTCCGAATTACGAATTACTCCTCGTCGGCCAATTTTTCAGTGCAATTAAAACCGCTTCGCGTGTGTTATCCACGTCGGTCTGCAATGCTTCGACGCGCTTAATCGAAAAACGAAATTCCAACGTTTTCATTCAGAATATCTGCAAGATATATCCACGTGCACTCGGTCTTTTCGTGTCCGCGGACGTTTCCGACCGACGCGACAGAGCGATTGGGACTGGTCCGGCGTTGTTGTAACTATACCGGCAGTACACGCCGTTACGTATCGCTCTGGAGATATGGGGGACCGTGCACGGCGTCCGATACGTAAGCCAAAAACCCGAAGACACGTTGACGACACCTGTAAATATTCCGAATGAATCGACAGTCCGTGGAAGTTTTCACACGCTCATAACATTCCCCAACGTTCATTGTGAACAGCAGCGCGTAAAACGCGCCGCGCGGCCCCCGAGCGATGTATATACGAACGTTACGTAACTGTCGCCCTATCTGTCGGCGACCGGCTCGTCGCCGTCACTTCCACCCGGTCGAATAAAGGTCGCCGCCATCTCGGTGGACAGATCCGGAACGGACCGTCGTCTCGGCCGCGGAGAACGGCGCGCGCTCTACGCGCGGGCCGCGGTGTTCGCGAAAACGTCCGATTTGCTACGGCACGGTTTTCGAAACGACGCGACGCGACGAGAATGACGAAAACGTGTTTGGAAACGAACGCGTAAACGAAAAAAAAAAAACGAAAAAATCGAAAAAAAAATTTCCCGTATTAGGTGTGGGTGGTACGCTTGGCGTGTCTGGCGTGTCGGCGGGACGGGTGGGCGAGGGAAGTATTGTTGTCGTCGTATTTTTTTTTTCACCCCCATGACCAAAAGGGTGGTATGAATGACGTAACGCCGTCGGCATTCTATCATTATTGACGTTTATGGGGAGAGCTCAGTGACCCCGCGCGCGACCCGGCCGGGCGTGCGGCGGCGGCGTTTCACGGCGGAGGAGGAGAAAGACAAATGTCACGACTACGACAACGATTACCGCGGCGGCGGCGGCGGTGACGAGACGCGGAGAAAATTTTGTCGTGTATAATTTGTCGAAACGGACTGTTCTCGTCGTTCGCGTGTGCGCGCGGCCGGTCGCGTCGCTCGTTTTATGCGTTTCACGTTCGCGAACGTTCGTTGCATATTGTTATTGTTGTTATTGTTATTATTGTAGTGGCGCGTTTCGGTCGAATACGGTTTTTTCGACGCGTAAAAAAAACCCCCTTCCCCCCGAACAACGCCAATCGTTTCGTGCCGGCGGCGTGTTGTCGCCGCTGCCGGTGTCCGTCGACGACGACGATGATGCCGTCGCCGTCGTCCACCCGCGGCCACGCGCGTTCGCGACGCGTGCCGTACGGTCACCGCCGTGCCGGTGCGACAGCGGCCGTCGACGGTACGCGACGACGACGACGACGATGACGACAATAACCGGCTACCGTGTCTACGTCCGATGGAACCGCTGAATCTCGTGAAACGCAAAAACCGGCCGGTGGCCGTGGTCGCTCCGTCCACCGTTGTGTCGCCGCCCGTCGTAGCGGCCGCCGCGGCGACGACGACGACGGCGGCGGCGCCCGCGTTCCCGTCCGGATTTCTGTCCAGCCTGTACGTGAACAGCGTGCTCAACGACCAACTGTTCCAGCGGGCCGCCGCGGCCGCCCAGTACGGCACCGCCGCCGCGTCGTTCTGGACCCCGGCCAACAGGTTCTGGCAGGTGATGCAGCAACACAACTCGGCCGCCCAGCATTACGCTGCGGCGGCCGCGGCCGCGGCCACCTCTTCCGCCGCCGCCGCCACCGCCACCACGTCGGCCACCACTACCACTACCACCGCCGCCGCCGCCGCGTCGTTATCGTCGCCGTCCGCCTGCGCCGCGATCGTTGCCACGTCGTCCGCCACGGACAGAGAAGACAAGAGATCCGTTTCGCCCGCCAACTCCTGCGCCGCAGCTCGGTTGGTCCCTGTAGCGAAATGACGCAATCGTTACGGTTGTTTAACGTGTTTCTATACCCGTTCGTTTTGGGGAGGGAATTTTCACGTAGAGTCCCCGGCTCCGCGCACGCGCGTTAACCCCGTTTTTCAAATCCGTTCGCATACCGCATTTACATGACGTTTGCTTCACGTTGACAATCCATTCTGTTTTCAGGCCGCAAAACGATCACAGCAAAAACTCTTCGTGCTCGGACGGTTCGAAGCACCAAGACGCTGTCCAAAACAGCAATAACCAAGGTAATGCATTTGTTTGTATTTTTTTTTGTACACCACGCGTCGTGCGGTGTCGCGTGTGTCGCGGTATCGGAGGCCGCGCGGGCACGTCGTACCACTTAAATGCGTATGTGTTTTGTACTCTCGTCATTGTAGATAAGAAGAAGCCTCACATAAAGAAACCGCTGAACGCGTTCATGTTGTACATGAAGGAAATGCGGGCGAAGGTGGTGGCAGAGTGTACGCTCAAAGAGAGCGCGGCCATCAACCAGATATTGGGACGACGGGTGAGTGTCCGTGACGGCAGTCGCTACTACGTAGACTATTTTATTATTTCGTTGTTACGTTGTTGTTGTTGTCGTTTGTGCTACCGAACGAGTGTGTTGACGAACACAAGTCCACGCGAGACGTGTGCGAAAACGCGGTGTGCGCAGGAGAATCGATTTGTGTAAGAGGAGTACAACGTTTACGAATGAAAACGTGTATATATAGCGGGAAAACAAAGGAGACGAGACGGGACGAAACGAAACGAAAAACAAAAAACAAAAACAAAAAACAAACAAAACCGAACTGAAAAAGTGGTTTTATGTGTGATATGTGTATGTGTGTATATAGTGGCACTCTCTGTCGCGAGACGAGCAGGCCAAGTACTACGAGAAAGCGCGCCAGGAACGACAACTCCATATGGAACTGTATCCTGGTTGGAGCGCTCGGGATAACTATGGATACGGCGCCAAGAAGAAGAAACGGAAGAAAGAGCGCGTACCGGTCATAGATGCTGGCTCAGGAGGTAGTCCCTCGTTATTAATCGGCATTTTATATATATACATATATATATAAATTTTTTTTTTTTCGTGTCCACGTGCAAAATAGCAGCATGCAGTACCGATCCAGGCTAAAGATTTTTACCTCAGTTTTTTTTTTTCATTATTATTATTATTATTCATATATAACGTGTTTATTTGTTATTCGCAAAACGAGAACCGTTAACACACACACACACACACACGTGTATATATATATATATATTTTTTTTTTTATCTTTTCGGTCGTAGCTCCTAAGGTTTAGTATTTATTTAATGGATTTGTCGTCCACTTATTCTTACGGTTAGGCATATGAGTTTGACGAACGCGCTGAAAAACGAACATTTAAAAATAAACACACGAAACAAATTTTTCATTTTTCTATCGAATTTTTTGCGAGTGATTGACGAAAGTACCCGCAAGAATCGTCATTAAAATAATCGAATACATACATTTTGGATATACCATCGCGCTTGAGCTTTGTTGGTTCCGAGAGAAAACGTGTTTGCTATAGAAATTCACAGCTCCAACGTTATAATTACGTGATATAAACATATCTCGTATGTAGTTATTGTTACGGTTTTTAGTGCGGACAAAAAACACTTGTAACATAATTATTATAGAAACATTCGCATCCGCATACGATACGTACGATTGTCGACCGATCGGATTCAGTATAAACTATATTTAATCGTTATATATATATATACATATACATATACACACGTATTTTAAGACGCATGTTAGACAAAACCACCGAAATCGTGTGTCGACCACATAATTCGTGTCCGTATATGCCTGCATTCTAACCTGTGAGCGATATATTTTTTTTTTTTATTCATATTTTTAAACACGTATACTTATAATTTATATATATATATATATAAACACGCGCGCGCTATGCAATATATGTGTGTGTGTGTGTGTGTGTGTGCGTGTGTATGGCGTATGCGTATTATAATAAATCGTTATACTAACTTATATACATTTTTTATTAACAATCTTATAGCCTGGTCGTAGCTCGAGCATATAATGATCAGAATACGAAATGCGTGCTTGCCGGTGGTCGTGCACCAAAAGATATATTAATTAATAATATAATATAGTTTGGGATGTTTATTTATTTATTTATAATTTTTTTTTTTTTTGGAAAACGACTTTTTGGTAGCTTGCTTTTAACGTTTGTTTTATCCAAAAGAAAAAATAATAATAATAATAAAATTGTTTCACGAGAACTCTCTCGCTGCCGTACAAACACACGTTTAGCTCCAAATAATTAAACGAAATGTTAATATATTTTTTATTTATTTATTTATTTATTTATTTTTTTTAACTACTATTATTATTTGTTACGAAACGAGAAACGACGACGATTGTTATTGTAAGAAAATCGTACAAAACATAAATCTGTTTTGTTGTTGTTTTTGTTGTTTTTTTTTTTTTGTAACCAACTAGGCCATACTACTACTCTCTTTCTTCCGTTTTAATTCTTGGTGGTAATTCGTACGAGACAAATGTAACATACCTAATAGTGTTGATCTGATTTTTTTTCTTATTTTCTTTTTTTTTTTTACTCATAAAATTTGTCATCATCACCTTACATTTGTGTATCTGTGTGTGGCAATATAGTGGCACGCGTTAGGTCGCGAAGAACAGGCCAAGTACTATGAGCTGGCGCGTCGTGAGAGACAGATACACATGCAGCTCTATCCGGACTGGTCGTCGCGCACTAATGCGACGCGGGCCAAGAAGAGGAAGCGCAAACAAGAAACCCATGACGGAGGTAGTGCCCGAAAAAAAACAAAAAAAAAAAAAAAAAACAGATAAAAAAGAAATAATAATTTCGTTATTATTATTTTTTTTTTAAATAAATAAATAAAATATATATATATGTATATATTTTATTTGTTTTCTATCTTCGTAATTTTAATTTTACGCTAATGCGTTCGTTTCCCGAACACTAGACGCTTTTTTGATGCACGTTCTCCTCCCCAATTACATTATATACATATATCATTGTACTTTCCCGAAATCGGAAATGAAAGCAAAGACAGAATTTCGTTTATATATATATATATACATACATATATATATACCGTTTTGTTGTTGTTTAATTTTGGAGTTTAACGAGGTGTTTGTCTGGCGCAATTGTACATCACATAATATATGCATGGTACCGGAAATTTTATATAAGGCTATTAAAAAAAAAAAAAAACGGTTGTTGTATTATTATTATTTTTTTTTTTTTTTTTTTTGTATTTTTGCTTATGAACGCTCGGCCTATGCTTTTATAAAAACGAAAAAAAAAAACAATTTTCTACAATCGAAATTGTATTTTTGTCCATTTCTAATACGATCGTTATTTGTTATTTTATTTCACTACAGGTAATAACAGCATGAAAAAGTGTCGAGCGAGGTACGGACTCGACCAGCAGAACCAATGGTGTAAACCTTGCAGGTAATTTACCCGACGACGATAAATATGGTTTTTGGCTAATCGTACGATTAACGGTAGCGCGTGATGATGATAATTGTTTGCGGGTACGTCGCGCGCGTCTAATAACAACACGATTAAAGCGTACGCTCTCGTTCCCCGGTCTCCTTCGGTGTTCATAGTATTCTCCGTTTACGACATTTCTTCGTTTCGTCCGCAAAAACGTCGATCGGTACGATACGTTTAAACCTCCTTCCGCCGAACAGTTAAACATCGTCTTATGTTTTGTCGTAATTTAACAATGAAATCATGTTTTGTTTGTCTGCGTATTTCTAATATTCGTATGATTTTTTTTTTTGTTTTTTTTTGCTGCTTCCACGAGTTCTCTCTCGCGTTCAAATCGGTTCTCCTAAACGCTCCAATCGAATACTGTCGGATACGAATCGCAAAACAAAACGTTCACGTTCACACGACCGCCGCAAACCTATTCAGAAAATGTGTCTTGCCAGAGGAATTGTAATCTTAACGACAAAGCTTTAAGCCTATTTAGCGTAATCCTTAATACATACATATATATATATATATATAGCTTGATTTTAACCATATCAGTCTGAAGCACGGAAATACGTTATGTTTACTAATAGATTTCGCTGCCCCCACCACCACAAACACACACTTTGTTGAGTAATTTTAGAGCATGTGGACACATTTTCTGAATATTTATAGTAAAATCGTTATACGCGTGTATATAATCTTTGTGAATTCTCGTTCACAAGACGTCCAAAATATGAAATCGAAACGATTACTTCTACACCGTAACGGGTGGTGGGGGGGGGGGGGGTCGATCGTTTTAAATTCTGGACAGTCTTGTGTGGAATCATTTTAAACGCGTACGTACGTAAGACGGACGGGGTTTATTAGGTTACCGATAATAATAATAATAATATATATTTGTCGAATTTTTTTCTTTTTTTTTTTTTTTTCTTGTATTATGTATTGTGTGTATGACGACTGATATGGTTTGTGTAGCCCCGACGGAGCAGGCGGAGGAAACATCTTAGCACAACACGTTCACCACGGCCCTTCCAACGCCGCTTCCCCGCAGGGGCCCACATACGTTAATCTGTAAAAAACAAAAAAAAACCACAAAACACAAAAAAAAAAACCACAAAACACAAAAAAAAAAAAACAAATCCAAATAAAAATAACCCAAATAATCGTCGTTTTCGTGAGTTCATTTTCCCTATATTAATGCGTGTGTGTTTTATTATATATATATATATTTAGTAGTACTGTGCTTTGTCCGTCACGTGTTTTTTTTTTCCATTCTTTAATTTTATTTTAGTTTGTCGTTTGGTTTGTTTTTGTTGTTTTTATCACCTTTTTTATTTATTTCCGTCGCGTTTACTAATATTTAGTAACGGCTATACCTAATCGTTGGGTTTGTTTGCGCATTTATTTTTATTTGCGGTGTTTGACGTTTTTTTTACTAGTTTGGTGTAGAATTTTTGTACGCGCGGACGACGATCCCCCTCGTCGGCGTTTCCGTTGTTGTTTGTAGTCTTTAGTTAGCGATTTGAAAACGTTTCAAACTCCTCTCGTCGAATAGTGTACGGTTTTCGCATCAAAAAACGTGTTACTACTTTGTCGACTATTCCGGTAAAACGCTAATAATACGATTTACAATTGACTTTACCGAACGGGATATTGGTTTGATAATAATTTTCTTTCGACGTGTTTTAAAACTGTCGGTTTTTTTTCGACCGAATGCATAATTCCGAGTTTCTATCAAACCGTTACGACGTAATATATTATATGCTTTTATTTGAAGGAGGCGATTTGAATTTCTTGTAGAACGGTGATGCGTTGATAATTTTAACATCGTACGCATAATATGAAGAGCGTATGAAATTGTTGCCTGTCGCGGAAGTTATCGTCCAATAATTAAAAATCCAACAATAAAATCGAAAAATTATCTATCGCAGCGAATAATTTACAACGTGGGGAGGAGCTCGGTAAAAATGATGTCGAAAGTGTCGTATGTATCATTTTTTATACTACAGTCGAATTATCAATCAAAGTTTTTAAACGTCTCGCGTTTAATTCGTGAGACCCCGTTCGACACGCCGGATTCGCCTGAACAACAATCGGTTGTTAATCACTTACTGGACAAATCGCGTAAACCACCGCGCGACGGCGGGATGTTCGCATAAATGAGGGGAATTTGAATGTTGCGTTTATTTCTTAGTCTATTGATATTATCGTAATTGTTATTATTTTATAGTTTCATAACTATTATATTGTTATTGAATTAAACCCACATTTTCTGAGGGTTGTGCGTGCGTGTTATCATTTTACTGCTACATAATATTACAATATTTGTACATATTTTATTAATATTATTGTTATTATTTATTTATTTAATTTTTTTAAATTTAATTTTTGCCGACCTTATACAATAATAATAATAATAATAATCATCATTAAAACGTTAACGGTTGACGACCATTTCTAGGCGTAAAAAACGTTGCATACGGTACATCGAGAGCGGCGGCGACTCTGGAAACCAGTCGGACGACAACCAGTCCAACGGCAGCCTGGGCGGCGGCCACACGGACAACGAGGAGGCCGACTCCGCGTCCAGCCCGGGCGGCCTCAGCGCCCTGTCCAGCCTGACCAGCCCCGGCATGCTGACGCAGGCCAGCCTGTCGCCGGCCACGCCGCTCACGCCGCACGTGTCCGAGTACGAGTGCTCGCCGATGGCCATGGCCGCGGTGCAGCGCATGCCGCTGGCGGTGGTGGTGCCCACCAGACACCACCAGCCGGTCGGCACCAACCCGCACGACATCAATAACCCGCTCAGCGTCAACCAGCTGACCGGCGGCGTCAACAAGTGCCATCATCCCAACAAGGAACAGACCGATCTGAAAACCGGTGGCGTCGTCGTCGTTACCCAACAGCAACAGCAGTCCGAACAACAGCGTCCCAACAACAACCGGTCGCTACCCGCCATTAGCGTCACGTAGCGTACGGTGCAAAGCACTATAAAAATAATAATGCATTCGTGTCGTCGTTGATGACACGCGGCGCGCCGCTCGCTCAATTTATCATATAGATTTTTATTCTCTGTTGGATGGGAACCGTACGTAAGTTATAAGTATTAATGGACAGGGGGGGGGGGGGAAAAAGTATTATTTGACACTACACATGTAATATGTATGTGGATAGCGAAATCAATTATGGGAGGGGGTCCCCGTACCATTTGTGCGGACAAGCCCCGTCGAAACAATTTTTCGAGGCCGCCCAGACTGCCATATGACTTTTGCACACCGTACACTGGTCTACCCCATGTACGTACGTATTTGTTGGGGGCGATTAGGTGCAAAAATAAATAAATAAATAATAATAATAATAATAATCGACCATTCGAGACTTCTTTGACCGTAAAATTTGTTAAATTAATAATTTCAATATAATAATATCTTGTTGTTATTATTATTATTTATTGCCATTTTTAAGAATCTTCAGAATCCCTTCGTACCTCAAAGACTAAACGTAATTGTTTTAATTAGTTCTTAATTATATATAGTATATACACATACACATGTTGTTTAATTCGTGAAATGTGTACGTTACTTGGTTGCCACTAAAATCATGAAATTCATTATTAAAATGAAAACTATTGCTTCATTATTTTTATTATTATTATTTTCATTCGTGCAAGGATCAAAACAAACAATGTTTCTGTAATATTTGTTGTTTCGACAAAAGTAATTTTGCGATACAAACATTTTAATTGACTTAAAACTTTTATTGACTAAATTAGTTTGTATTATAATCGCGTAATAGGGCTGTATCAGTATTAGATGTGTATTTTGTTGGGATTTTTATGTTTTCGTGGTCCATATTTCTAAAATCGTACTGTCTAAAATCAATGCAAAAATACTGTCATTGCGTTCACTTGTTATTTTTTTTAATATGTTCCTATATTTTACACAAGTAATGTAAACCTTACAATTGCCGTAGATATCAATAAAATAGATATACCCAATACACAGCCCTATAAAATTATGTTTCTACCTCCTTTATGATTGTGCCAGTTATGAAAAAAAAAAATATATATTATATATATATATATATATATAAAAAAAATAAAAATAAAATAAAGTCACGAATAAACTATACATTTCATTTACCTAAAAAAATACTCAGAAGTTTTTTAGTGATTAGGTAGAAATGTAATTCAGATTAACTGGAAAAATTGTACTTATAGATTTTTTTAAAGTTATTTATATAAATATAAAATGTATATAGTATTGAATATATATTATTATTTTATCATTATTATTATTATTATTATTATGATTATTATGATTATTATTATTATTATTATTATGATTATTATGATTATTATTTATTATTATTTTTTTTTTTTTGGCAAAACGCTAGTCATTTTTGCCAGATTTATTAACGTACAGAATCCACTTATAAACATATTGTTTCAAATTTGAAGTGAGACTGAAGACAGTTAAGATAATTTGATTTCAGATATAAATTTAAAATGTACGTTTTTTTTATATATATTTTTTTTTAAATTTATGTGCCAAATTTTCATAATTTTATTTTTTTCGCCATAAAAGTATATCATTTGTAAATGTTTATATAATACAAAAATATTAAGCACATTCCAAATTGTCTACCATATAGAAATATCGTTAAGTTTTTTTTTTATTTTAATTTACTGTGAATTAAAAAAAAACAAATTGGGACTGTTACTGTTGCTAATATTATTTTGTAATATTTAATAACTACTTAGGTACATACAATATATATATATGCATTATAATAAGATATGATGTCTATAAATTGTTTTTATACTTAATTTTATTTGAAAAGGAAAAAAATGTGCAATTTGTTTTATATAATTTTATTTGTTTTCATGTCTTGAGTTTTATCCCTCCAAAATGATGTTCATTTTTAAGAATTTTGTACACATTTTTTTTTTTTGTTGTTCTACCGTCTTTTTTACTGTAAGTGTTTTAGTAACTTGAACAAAAATATTCTGTTGATTCTAATTTCCTTTGTAATATAGATAAAAACATTTTATGTATAACAAAATAGTATGTAAAAACCTATTTCATAAATCACCTCCTACACAGATTTCAATCACTTGTTAAATGTCAAACATGCATATTTGTTTTACGACAATCCGTTATCAAGACAGTTCAGCCATTGACATTACTTATGAATCGACTATTGTTGTTGGGTCTTGAAACTGATAAAAATTAAATTTCATATTATCTCAATAAAAACAGTATAATAACAACTATTAGACATTCAGTTAGGCACATTTCAACAGTTCAAACCATCATATCCGTATAACACATCATGGACAAATACAATGTTGTGAGTATTAATGTATGTTACCTTGTTTTTATTTAAGTAAAATGGACAATTAACGTTTTAATTTATATTGTTAGCCCCTCGAAATAAAAATAATAATTTGATTTGGATTTTACGTAGGTGTAGGTAGTAATTGAAAGTAATTCAAGAATTATTATTATTATCATCACTTCGTGTTAAAAAATCAATAAACAGTTAATTGTATATATGATAATCATTACATATCAAGTGTATAATATAACGTGTATACATTGAAAGTTAAATAAGTATATTTCAATGAAAAATAAATATCGACCTCATTAATGGTTTATTATGAAATCTAAATATTTTCATATTTCGTATCTAAAAGAATTTTATTACTCAAAAATTGTGTGCAAATCTTGAAGAAATAAAAATGTACTCGTAGTAATAAGACTATTTTAGTGAGTTTCACTTCAGAAATAAGTTGACGACTGTGGTCGATTAAATAATATCGACATAATACCTTACATTTGTAGGTACATGTACAATTGCATATTTCATTCTCCAAAAATGGAAGTGTCGGTGGTTTTTAATATCGTAAAATTTAGCGACTTCAGACTTTTATTTATTTTTTTCAAAGTGAATGTTTTAAATTGATAGTTTCGACAATAATATTACAACGTCTACACATGGATGTTGTCCGTTGAAAACGATTTTTAATCCGTGGGTAATATAAGATCGTCGTAGCGTTGACTTCGAATTTTCGAGAACGCCGTCTCGTCGAAACGACTGTTTCGGTTTGACGGAAAAACAAACGGATGGACACGCGCTTTCCCGTCGTCCCGACGACATCGCCCGCCAGTGATCTCTGCGCACGAAAACGATAACGCGCGGATCAAAGATCCCGCCAAAGCGCACATCGTATACGAATTTGTTTCGTACGAATTGATCGCGCACACTGAATACGTTTTTTCCCGTAAAATAGTGTCAGTGTTCCGGTGATATCTATCGCATTGCCGACGTACGAACGTCTAATGAAGTCCGGACAAGTTCGGACTGTTTTCGTACGTCAAAGTTACACGTACGAACAAATCGCAGCCAGTTTGCGCGGTCACGTAGTATTCGGTAGGTCGAGATCGTTCGTGCGTGTACGTACAAGTTCGCACGAAAACGCATCCAACGTGCGCGTGTAGCCCCTTACGGTGAACCCGGGGGCGGACTGGCAGGGCGGGTTCTATGGCCTCTTGGCCGCCCAGGCCCTTTAGACATTTTGTACTTAATCTATTTATTTTATTATGGCCTGTTGGCTTACACACAAAATAATACACATAATAGAAAAATGACTACGATATTCTAAACGATTTTTAACACGAGTATTTTGTTATCTTTCACATATCACACCGCGACCGTTGCCAAATGTCGACAACCGAAATCGAAAAATTAAAATTTTTGTGAATTATTTAAACAATTTTTAGTTCATTTTTTTCGAAGTCGGTTTTGTTTTGATCCAATAATTTTTTTTATGCGATACGTTATCAAGTTATTTATTTATTTTATCGAGTCGCTTGTTCGTGTTAATTACGTTGGTTTAAGGCCTCCTAAAAACTTACCCACCCGGGCCTTCAGAGTCTCAGTCCGCCCCTGGGCGAACCGACAAACGCCGTTCATTTACGTAACGACGGCGACAATGATTCGTACGGGACATCGAATCGCGTATCATTATGGTAATCAAACGGTTTCCCGCCGACGTCCGCCGTTCGGATAACACGGACACCACACGAAAGAATGATCGCCGTCGTTTGATTTCCAGCCGTAATGACTTTTCAACGTTTCGTCCGTCGCGACATGACGACGGCCAGACGCAGTAGCGCAACCAGAAAAAACTCCCTTCGCGGAATTATTATCATGTTGATTTTAATTTTTTTTTGCGTTAATGTATAAATAATAAACGATTTATTATTTCTGCGGATTGCATATTTATATCGTAGTGGACATTGAGAGCAGCTGGTCCGTTCAATATTGTGTCTGATGTAGAGTTTCTCGAATAGAAGTTTCGATGCGTTTTTAGTGTAGAAAATGACCGTTCAGCTTCGCGACATGTGACACAGGGAGTGTGACCAGTATTTGCAATAGCTTAAAAACGACGTTTGGGGAAAAAAAACCGGATTGCGTTTATTTAAGATGTCGATGGCTTTTCAAAATCGAATGTCACTATCGGCTAGACAACGAATCCGCAATAGGAACTTCTATGATATCACAAGATCAAAATTATCGACGTCATCGCCGTAAAATAAAATCAGACGATAACTAGAATTATCACCTTCCCGATTTTTCACTTCAGAAATACTCAAGGAGAAGGGGGGTTCTGGACCCGAGGACCCTCCCCACCCCCACCCTTGGTTGCGCCCAGACGCGCGTGTGGCGTTTTGACGTCCGTGTGTTGATGTATTTTTTCGAAATCCGTCCGATCGTGTCGGTTTTCTCGGGCTGTTTTATATGTCTGGTATAAAATCCCGTAACCGGTACCGTTCGCGCGGGAATTCGTTGACGCGTATTTATCATCCGACCGAGGCCTAAAACCCCGTGCGTAGTCGTGCGACGGCCAATTACTCCGTACGCGTCTTCTACTATGCGCGCGATGACCAACGACCCCACGTCGTTGTACTCGCACGACATCGTCGTCATTGTTCATAAAACGGTAACACGGACACGGCGGCGTTTCGAATACACTTTTGTCGGAGCAATTACGGATTTCGACCGCGATCACTACTGTAAGCATGGGCGCCCATTGGTGGGGGGGGTCTTATAACCTTCCCTCTGGAAGGAAATAAGTATAGTTGCTAAAATCGACGTTTTATTTTTTTAACATAAATAAAAATATTTCAAGTAATTTTATATATATTAATAAACATTATTAATAGTGAAGATACAACGGTTAAATATAAATGGTGTTTAATTCGGTATGATTATTGGAAATTAAAATCAATATCGTACATTGATGAAATAACACAAGACTCTACATTAAATTATTGAACCTAACCTTTTTTGTTTTTTTTTGCTCATCAAAAATAATAAATTATTTTGTCCCCCCCCCTACTAAATATTATCCTATGGGCTCCCATGACCGTAAGTCCAACGTTTTACCGCGATCGACCGCCGTCGGTCAATCGTCGTTCAATGTTTTGACTCTGGTCGACTACGGTACAGAAAACCGACCTAAAGTCGCGCGCGGACTAATGTTATTCGTCGGCAATCGCTAGAAGTAGAAAACAACGAAATCGTAGTGTGGCTTGTTGAATGAACCGTAGCGAGTGACGTTCCTTCTGTGTTGGCCGTGCCGATTGTAATAACATAAGCGTTCGTGGCGGCGCGTGCGGTTTACAGAGAGTCGCACGGTTTGACAGCGTAACAACTCACGGGATCACATTATATTTAGACCGGAAGGTCGCGACAAAACTATGCGAATATAGACCACGCACATCGGTATTTTCGGGTTGTTGTTAGGTTCACGCGTTTATTGTACGTCGGCAAAATCGATACGAACTCCACGTGAACGTGGCCGACTGTTTTATTCACAAATTAGACGTCGAGTCGCGACGAATACGTGCGCACTAGCGCGGTGCAAGTCATGAGACATTTGAAAAATACAAACGTATTTATTAATTAATCGAACGTCGGGACGGGCAACATATATATATATTTCACGTCGATTCGCGTGTAACGTACACGTAACCTAACGTCGAACGCGCGGATAATAAACGTATCGATGATTTGTAGCCGGTCGACCGCTAGTGACCGAAATCGTGTGGCAACGTACAATGTTTAGGTTAATAACGTCGGTCAGAACGTCGTTGTGGTTTTTTTTCGTAACGTTCTTGTAACGTTTTATTGGAAAATAAAATAATCACCCTTGCCGTACACGTAGAACCGTTCGGTGTCCCGTCGATATATTTTCTGCTCTTGAAAGAGTTCTCGAGCACATCAGCCGAAAGCCAATTCGTTGAATTATCATACACTTTGAAAACAAATACAAATTAATAGCAAATAAAACCGACGGTCAACACACGTAGAGCGACTATTAATAACGATTAACTATAGTAACATACGATTCGACGTACGTAAAACCTAGTACGGTACCGTAAGCGCCGTAATGACGATATTACACCGGTCGCATTCGACGTTTTTTCGACCAAATGACATTTTTCGATGAAACGGTCACGGACCCGACGCCCGGTATACCGCGTAAAGGAACGACGAAAAAATTAAACCTAACCTCGAAAAGCAAAAATAAAAAAATGTTAAAGTCATCAAGTCGTACTGTTTTTTTTTTTTTTTTTTAGCGCACTATTACGCGCTGTCCCATTAATGGCGCATTTCGTAGTTTGTACTTTTAACCCCTGATAACTGATAACACTCGGGAGATTATATAATATATTGCTTTATTGTCCACACAAACAACAAATATCGTTGTTATTAATTATTATTATTATAACCGTTGTTGTTGTTGTTGTTGTTGTTGTTGTTGTTGTTGTTGTTGTTGTTGTCGTCGTCGTCGTCGTCGTCGCGTACGTTCCGTGAAAACCGTGTGCGAGAAATCCGTACGCGCACGGCACGGTGGTCGTCGTTATCGGCATTTGTCCTCGTAATCGCGTTGACATTACGCCGACGTTATTATCATCGTCATCGTCGTCGCCGCCGCCAGTCAAGCGAACAGCGAACGCTATACTGTAACGCCACCACCACCAACACAGATATAGAGTTGCAGCACCGTCTTCGTCAACGCCGTTGGTAAATTTGTTGTGTAATATAAGAACCGCATCCCGTTCGTCGCTCGCCGGAACTCGGGAAAGCCGTCCTGACTTGGACGTTTTCGATCCGTTTCAAATTTTTTTTGTTGTTTTTTCCACGTTACGATTAGTAATTTTTGTCGCGAAAACGGAGGTCCCAAACACAGAGTCGCACGATGACCGGACGACAATGGCTACGGCGCGACAAACGAGGAATGGAGAAACTGGCGGCGACGACGACGGAGCCCGCGGCGGTCCCGTGTTGCCGGACACGCCTGAAAAAGATGTTCTGACACCAGTAGTAAGCACTGAAACACCTCTAAATCTTCTGTTTTCGCCGTCCACTATTTACTTGCTTGCCTTTGTTTTGTACTTGCATCACGTTGTCAGTCTCCGATAGTCGGATGGATTACAAATGCGTATCAATGCATCAGTCACTACTTCTGATATTGCGACCTTGACGTTGAGCTTATGCGATAGATTTTACGGTAGCTTTGTTGTATACTATTAGATCGAGCACTTGTGTACTTCAAAGCATGTAACAAATTTATTGGCTTTAACTAGTTTCTCGAAACAAAAGTTTACCGTATTTATGTTTAAATGAATTACAATGAGGAAATTTGACGATTTTTTATACGTTTTTCATTTCTACAACCCTACTATTTGTTTTATGGTTTTTATTAGCCAACATACCTTTGTACTTTGTAATGTACCTACTTAAAAATTATTCTACTAGTTAATGTCATTGATTTATAAGTAGTAGAATAACTGAATATTAATAGAGTTCGAACTAATAAATGTTTTGTTATAAACATTTTTTTTTATTTCATCTATCTGTGTATTATTTTTTAAACATCATTGATTTCCACTTTAGAATGTTAATGTTAAACAATGAAAATTGGCTGAATTATATCCTTTTTAATTGATATTTTTATATAAATAGTATGTACTTCAGATTTATTATTTTATTTTATCTATTTACTAATTTTAGCATACATCGTATAACATAGGTACATTATAATATATTATAATATTGGACAATCAATGGGCTCAAACAATATAGTATAATTTCAGAATAGTAATTTAATCTTAAAATATTAAACTAAAAATTTAGATGAATTATATATGATCTTGTTCGTTCTTATCTTCTATCACCATATAATGAATTTAGATTTTAGAATAAAAAAGGTTATACTTTGTTGTTTTTAAATCATGTTATTAGTTATTATTTGTATTGTATCATATTTGTGTACATTTGTATTTCATTCAAGCAACTAGTAGATAAACTTAGAAAAAACTTTATGTAATTTAACGCGTTCAGTTTTATTTATCTATGTTATTTACTCATTTTTAGACGAATGTGGAAATGGAACAATTTACATCAAACGCTAGTACAGTTTTTGGTTTGGATCATGTGACAAACATCATGAAATTTCACAACGCATACCTTGAGACATTTCTTAGCCTGCAAGAATTTATCATTTATGGGGAAGGTCCGTTGCCTATTCAGTATCGGCATTTCATTGCAATTATGGTAAAGTTTTATTTTACAATTTTATTCTGGATTTATTTAAATCTTTTTTGTAATTTTAAACATTATATTCTGTTCATACTTTTCAATTAAACATATTTGGAATTTTCAATATCTTATTTGTAGTAAAAAATGCTTATGAGGAAAATTAAAATGATATATAATCAAAAATTAATTGTGAATTTATTGATATGTTTTTAAATGTTCAATACTTTCATTTTCTATATTTTATGTATTAAATGGATATATTACATTATTTTGAAAATATATATATAAACTTAAACATTAATTTTAAAATTTATATTATAAAATTATTTTATTGATGTAAATTGTATTATTTTGATTGTTATAGGCAGCTGGACGTCATAAATGCACATATCTGATAGATTTTCATAAAAAGCAATTTTTGGAACATGATGGTGATCCTAAATGGTTAAATGGCCTCTCATATGTACCACGTAAACTTCGTAATTTATATGAAATTAATAAAATTTTGGCACATCGACCTTGGCTTATTACAAAAGATGACATCAAAGTATGTTTTTAAGTTAGACATTTATAAACTATTAGATATGTTTAAGGTTATATCATTCTTTATAAATTATTTAAATTAATGCATAATATGAAATTAACTCTTGATAAAATAATTTCATAGTTTTATAGAATTTAAATAATTCTGTTTTTTTCATAAAGTAAATAAATGCCAATATAATCTTATGTAAATAATTGTGAACAGTAAATTTAATGACTGTTTAAGTGGTTACATCAGCTAAAATATATATTGGTATATTTTAAACATAATTAAACCTTGTATTAATAAGTCAAAGTTCATAATTTTTTAGTTGGTACTATAATAATAATCTAATTAAAAATGTTTTTAATATATTATTAATTAAAGGAAAAAATCAAAATACCTACTACTTTTTTTATTATTAATTTCCTTAAATAGTCTTAATATTGATTTTGACACAAACACGGTTGAACTCTAATAATTAACATTTTATGATATGTAAACAATATTTTCAAGGTGATGACTGATTTACTTATTCATATTATTTTATTCTAGAGTAAAAAGTATTTATTGCCCAAAAATCTAATAAGTAATTGTTAAATATCCCATTAAGGTAGTAAGTAGATGAAGGATATATATTATATTTTTATAAAATTAGAGGAGATTGAGTAAATTTTAATTAATTGACCTTGAAAACGTGAAAACAAAATACTTTATAAATGCATAATGATAATATATATTTTTTTTTTACTTGTTATTGATGTTTTGTAATTGACTATTTACACCTTACTTTTATTATATGTTTGTCTCCGTTTTTATGTAGAAAAAAATTAATGATAATGAATATATATATGTCAACATCATAATAAATTATCTTTACATTTATATTTTTAAAGTTTAGAATATATTATGTCAGTGGAAGACCAAACTAATAGAAATTACTATAAGTACATAGAAATAGCTGATGAATCATAGTTATATTTTTATTAAGTTTTTTTCGAATGATAAACTGTTAATGTTTATAAAATTATAAAATAAATTAAATCTCTTCTAATCTGTCTAGGTTAATTAGGTAATTATTGTATATATTATACAATATTTAAACTCTTATGATAATATTTATCATATATAAATATATAGTTAATAAATGAAAATAAAACTGTTACTTAATAGCATAAACAAATGGATTTTATTCTTTAATGAACTATTATTAACTCTTTATTATTGCATTAAATATTTGTTTTTATTTTTACTAATATTTTAATTTGTACAGTATAATATATTAATTTTAATGTGGATAAAAATATTAATATCATAAAGTTAATCATTATATTAGTTAAAACCTACCAAAATAAATGTTGTTTTGTAGAAAGTTGTCAAAGGTCCAAACTCTTGGTCAATGTCAGATTTGGGACATGCTATTACACTACTGGTCCATTTTCACAGTTTGTGTAGCTTTGTGTTTGCTTGCAACTTAAATGATGAAATACCACGACCTGTTAAAGTGGCTAGCGTTTACTTTAGACGTAGAAGTAAAACATGCTTTAGAGGTATGTTTTAATTACATTAATAATGTAGAATTAGATCTCAAAATAATTTTTATACATTCTAATCATAATGTCTGTATGCTTTGGAATAATTAATATCAATTGAAATTAAACTTTATTGTCAATAATTTAATATTTCTTTTTTATTATGATATTTAATTGATCAGTTGTATTAAAAATAATATAAATCTGATAAATCTGTATTTATATATATATTTAAGGTTCTGCCGATGACAGTATTCTATCCGATGATGAAGGTCTTGAACCAATTATGGAACGGATGAAAAAATTGAGTGATGTACTGCCAGCTTCAGAACAAGAACGTATACAACGATATGAACTTCTACAGAGCCAATTGTGTGACAGTGATACTTCTGCTGATAATGGATTAGAACCCGGCTTAAAACCATTTGTTGAAGATTCAGGATATTCTTACTTAGATTGCTCACGTCGACAGTTTACTCAACAATCTTTATTTATTTTGCAGGTATATTTTTTTTACGAAATTATTAATTTAAAAGAGGTGTTAATGTCAAGAGAATGAGTAACAAATTCATATTTATGTTGTAACTATTTTCAGGAATTTTCTTGGGATCATCATGGTTACTCGTTGATTAATCAATTATTTAATGACATTGGACTGTTATTGGATAAAAAATTCAAGACTGCTTATAACATGACATATTATACCATGGGTGGCCGTCATGATATTGACACTACAAGGTTCCGTAGAGCAATTTGGAATTATATTTACTGTATTTACGGAATGAGAAATGATGATTATGATTATGAAGAAGTTACGCAGTTGCTTCGAAGTCAATTGAGAGTATTTGTGAAAACAGCCACCTGTTATCCGGAACGTTTGAACAAAACACATACTGAAAATGCATTGAAACATTTTGAGTTAAGTGAAAAGGTGAATATCAATGTGTAAACATTTGTTTATAAACTTTATATTTTTGATTTAGTAAAAAAAAAAAGTATACTTAATTAGTTATCAATAAAACATTAGTTAGACAGATTTTATTAGCTATTTTATAAAAATAAACAACTATTTATATACTTGCATTGTACCTACATATATTTCTTCTTTTTAATTTTACAGATACACATAAATTTAATGATTATGGAAGCTCGAATGCAGTCAGAACTCTTATTTGCATTGCGTGCCGTCATGAATTACATGTTATAATATGCAGTAACTTTTATTACTATTATTATTTTTTTTTTAAACAAGTTATACAATTTTTTTATTGTTATAATTTTTCAACACGTATACAATATTATTGGTTATACGATTCACAATTTAAAAGTTTATGTTTTCATATATTTTGTCTTGCTTAACTTTTGTGTTAGCTTAACGTGAAATATTTATTTAAAATTACAATATTTGAGAAAATTGATTGTTTTTACAAATTTATATTTTGTATTAGCCTGAACATTTTATAGCTGTATCTGAATGTGATATTACAATTTTGTACTGACATTATACCATTTTTACAAACGTATATTTTAACTATTATTGGCTATTGACATATTTTTATATAATTACTAAACAATTTTTACAGTTATAATTATTAAATCCAATATTGTTTTACTATTTATCTTTTGTTTTCATTTGTGTATGTTTTTTTTTCTGAATCGGTACAAATTTTAGGACTGTTAATCAAATTTGTTATGTACTATTTAAAAAGTCATGTATACATTTAACATTTGGAATAAAAAATACATTTTAAAAACCTTGACCGATATTCAACGGTTTTTCTTATTGTTAATAATTAATTTAAATATATATATATTATAATAATATATTAATATATATATATATATATTTATTTATTTATTTGTTTATTTATTGTTTTTGTGTTCATTAAAAATGTAATAACAATATATTTAATATTATTTTTTTTATTGAGATACTCAAAAAAATTTATATTAGAAATTCATCTGTATATAGTATAAAATACAATCCGTCTAAGTTTGAAATATTGATAGTAACCATTTTATCCTTTTATTTTGAATTAAGTACTGTATAATGTTCAAGTTACATTTTTAACGCATAAATCAAAAGTGGAAGAAGAAGAATTGTTAATTAATAAGAATACCATTTACTATATGGACAGCCATTGAGTAATAACGAGACATTTATTGCTGCCTTGTTATATTGTATAAAAATAATTTTATTGTCATAATTATTACAAACAATTTATACATTTTAACTCAAAATAACAATATTACATTTATTTGTGTAAACAATATATAAATTTAATAGTAAGATGAACACAATTGATACGCGATTAACAATAATGGTTTTAAAGTACATACTATAAAGATGTGTTGGCCAACAACGACATGGAAAACAAATTATTTACAAAATATTTCATGCGAATATTTCTAGGACTGAAAAAATTGTATAATTCCAATTCGTCGTTAATAATAGTTGTAATGTTTTTTTTTTTTTTTAGTTATTTAGTTAACAAAAAATAATTATTTAATTTAATCTTAGTTAATAAGCGCCCTCCATTAAGTTTAAAACGTTTTAGGGCATGCGATTGTAAGAATCTCTAAGGGGGTATATTAATAATCCCCATAAACACTATTGGATATGGCATTAGTTATAGGTTGTATTATTCTTCGATGTACACAAGACACCATGTTTGATTATTCGGTTAAAATTCTGTAACCATCCTCGGTGATCAGTATAGTGTGTTCGAATTGGGCGCCTCTGGAATCATCCGCCGTCACTACGGTCCATCCATCTTCCAACATTTCTATGACGTTACTACCCTGACATATTACTGGCTCGACGGTGAACACCATGCCCGGTTCCATCGTTCCCGGATAGTGGTACAACGAAGAGTGGAAAATTATTGGAGGACCGTGAAAGTATGTGCTGATCCCGTGGCCAGTGATGCTCGGCACGACGCTGTGTCCGTTTTTTATGGCATGCAACTCTATAGCTTTGCCGATATCCGTAAATGGTTTGCCCGGACCGCACACTTGTATGCCCTTGTTCATACACTGTCGGGCCACTCTCATCAGCTTCCTGCCCAACTCGTCCACGTTGCCCACGCAATACGTAGCGGCGCAATCGCCATGGAAGCCGTTCACGTAGACAGACACGTCTACGGTGATGAGATCGCCGTCGACCAGCGGCCTGTCGTCGGGCACTCCGTGACACAGGACGTTGTTTATGGACGTGCACACGGACTTTCGGAAGCCGTTGTAGTTCAACGGCGACGGGTATCCGTTGTTGCCGATGATCAGATCATGCACAAACAAGTCGACCTCGTCGGTGGTCGTGCCCACCGTCAACAGGCTCTGCCGTACTGTCCAGCACGAACTTGGCGAACCTACAGCTGTGCGCGATCATTTCGATTCGGACTCTATCCTGGATTTCCGGATCTATACTGCTGTCCGGTTCGTCCACGATTCCGGTTTTCGCGTACGGCGGCATCGGCACGTATCTCGGCACCGCGTTGGGCTCGCTTACGTTCCCGGCGTACACCGTCTCGTACACGCCGAAATTCGTCTTGAACTTTGTCCACAGCGATCTAGACATACGTCCGTCACGCAACCAGTGCCGTCGTCCGACCGCCGCCGCCGCCGCGTTCCTACAGAAACTCAACATTTTACGTGACTCTGACGTACGACCGTGAGAAAAGCGAGCAAAAATTAAAACGTAATTACGCGCGACGAGGGGACACTATGGGTTTACATTTTAATATCACGTAGAAAAAAAAAAAAAAAACAAACGAAACAACACGTCCGTGCACCGACGAACACTGTTATCACGAACGCAACACACGGGCGCACACGGCCAAGCGAACGATAAGCGATAAAACCGTTCACTCCCTCTGTCATAAGGAACGGAACCCGGTATGATTGTCGGCCACGATGATTTACGGACGACTGGTTTTCTCGGTACCGGCGAGCCCGAACCGTTTGCTTTCTCGCCGAGTCGCAACTCTTTAAACGAAACGTGCCTCGCGCGCAATTTATTTTGTTCGTTTTCTCGTAAACCGTATTGTATTCGACTCGACGAAACGCGTCTAATGTTTTGACGTTATTTCGATTCGAATACGGCGATATTATCTTCAAGATTTCTTTCGGATAAAATCCATGACGATGTAGTTTCACGTTCAAATCAGTCCGTGTTGTCGTTGTTTTTTCTATTGCCGACTAATTTATTTTAAGTGGTTATTCCTGTAACGTACGTTCTGCAAAAATCTCGTATCTCGATTATCGTTACACGAATGTATTTTAATGCGTGTACGTAGTCGACATCTTTACGATAACTGTTTTCCATTACTACAACGACAATTGTGCAATTGTTTGTGAACGTTAGTCATCACAGCATTGTAACATCAAATAAATCGATTAATAAGTAAATGGCACAAAAACATAAAAACAATAACGTAACAGAGATAATTGTACGTTTTGTTTTCTCGCGTGTACACGCCAAAATCGTATAAAGTTACTCGAACTTTTTTCAATTCAAATACGTTTTTCATACTTTCGTCAATACGTTTACAACTTGTTGAAAAACCACGAATAAGTAATGCTCGTCCAATGGTTTTCGTTCGGGGTTTTTAGTCGAAAATCAATAAAGCACTATTACGAAAAACAAATATTGCTTTTAAACACATTCGCGTGTTGCGCGTTCATTCCAATGTATGTTCTCAACGTTTTTTTCTGAAGAGCATTCTATACGAGACCCCCGACATACTAATAATTTCCTCACGTGCGCGACTTGTTTTCGTTTCAGTTAATTTTCTTCGGTAACCACGTTTGTTGTTTGCCCGGAACAGCGGAGAAATTTCGAAGGACGATCAAGGCGACCCCGTTCCGAAACCCGTTTCGGACGCGTACACCGTAGCGTCGACGCGCCAAACAATTACGCGGCGCTTTTTTTCCTCGAGATCGTTTTCCGGGGAAACGTCTTGCGTCCCGCCCACAGACGCGACAATTACAATAATTTACATAACGTATTTACGTGTTGTTCGGGATGACCGTCGCGGTGGAGGTTAACCACCGCCGGGTGGAGGTGAACGACCATCGTCGCGGCCGCGGCGTCCGGCGCGTGTTACCGCGCGGTTACGCCGTACGCCAGTACCGTCCGACGGTTTTATACCGGATCTACCCCCCCACCTCCCTCCGGTCGTTACGTAAACACGTACGCAAACACACCGCGAAGACGAAAATCATCGTCGCGCGACAGACCGTGCCGTTCGAGCGTTATCGTGCTGTCGCGCCGGGCCGACGTTGGCAGCGTCTGCACTCGGTTGGCCGCACTGTGGAACCGGCGGCGAGGTAGTGGAGCGGGCGACCGGACCCGACCGCGGCCGAGCACGACGCCGAGCAGGGATTTCGTCTGTTTCTTTCTTTCAATTTTTTTTTTTTTTTTTTTTTGCCCGTTTTGTTTGGGTTGATTTCTTTTTACGGCGAACTCTCGACTCGCGCTAATATCCCGCCGCCGCCAAGGCAGCTAATATTTTTCTACCGAAAACCACCGTTATCGTCGTCGTTATTATTAGCGTTTTTCTATCTTCTGTTCTATTTCACCGCGTCCGCCGCGCCATCGTCACGGACGTGTCCGTCTGCGCCGGTGTCAAACGTTTCGAACCCGACACGCTGTCGCCACCGATCCCGTCCTCATCGCAGTCCAATCCGGTTTTTTCGTTAGTTTCGTTTTAGCGACGACTGGCGCGCGAGCCCGTCGACCGCGTCTCCGTACGGTCGTCTTTCCAGTTTTTTTCCGATTTTCCTCGTTGTACGCAACCGCGAACGTCTGGCGCTGTTTGCCGTCGTTCCCGACACCTCACTGCCCGATACACCGTCGCCGCCGCCGCCGCTTTTGTCTCGCGTGTTCCCGCCGACGTCGGATCCGCTCAGACTGAACGTAAGTATGCGCGCGCGCGCGCGCGCCGCCGCGTTTTGTTACCGTTTCACGTCGTCGTTCGTCGACACGTGTGCGCGCTGCAAACTTCCCGACCGACGACCGCACGTGCCGTATGTACTCGATGATTTTTGGCTTATCGTGAAGCCGTGTGGTAGCCACGTTTTTTTGCGACTCGTCGGCTGTCCCCATCGCCCCTACCGCGCGTCGCCCCGAACGCGAACGACGCCGGAAAACGGCACTTCGGAAATGTTGCGTTTTTCCCATCCGACGCTTAGGACCGCCAAGGTGTTTTTACCGTCCCGTCGCCATCAACCTACGTTTGACCTTTTCATTGTTTTTCTCGTATTTCGGTGTTTTCTTACTGAAGTGTTTGCTTATTTTTTATTCGGTCTAACAATCTTTTGAGATTTCGTACGACAATTCAATGGCTTTCGAACAAAACGTATTGTTATTACTCTCTAGACTATCGAATTAATGATCTCTGTACGTACCCGTTTGATTTACAATTTGGTTTTAATAGCAAGGTATTTTGTAACGAAAACACCTAGCAATAACAAATTTTTCCTTTTGTTATAAATTCAATTTACATTATTACACCATAAAATCATATTCAAAGTTACAGACAATTCTGAAGGACAGAACCTTAATTAAAAACCAATTAATCATTATGAAATACATGCTACACCTGTATACATGCAACTATAAATTAATATCAAAACTATTTACTGGGAAATAACCCCAAAACAGATATGTAGCCACTTTAAAAACAATTTTATATATTTTCTCTATACGTTATGTACTATGTTTTATTATGTTACTTATAAATTATGTAATATATATGTTTTGATATACTTAAGTGTGTTTTGGATATTTTAAATTGACCACAATTTATTTGTTATACTGTGGCTGTGGTTATTAATTAATATCTATTTATACCTAACTTGTAACACATAAAAGTATAATAGTAATGCATTTGAAATGTACATTTATATATTTTATAAGCATGTATTAAGCACAAATTTATTTTTATAATTAATAAATTGTTCCGGATGATTAATGTAAAGACCATATGTTAATTATAGTAAAGTTATGGAACTTCTATATTTTATGCAATTGTTGGTTTGTAGTTAACGAGTCAACTGGTATACCTTTCAATACTTCCACTATCCAGTTAAAATATAATATTTAGTGCATATTATTATATTTATTAAACTAGAATTTTAAACTTACAAAAGAAGTTTTGTTAATATTTGTTTTCATTGAATATAATCGTATTTATAATAAGTATTAATTTTAGTACTTTTCAAATAATTAACAAGAATAAAGTAATCAATTACATTTATATATATATATATATGCGTTATAAAGTGATTACCATGTGATGTATACTATTTAAATACATTTAATTTAAGTTTTTTGTGTTGATCACAATTCTATATAAACTAAATGAATTAATAGATAGATTACAATAATTTAAATTACTAAAATAGGTTTGTGTTAAAATAGAATACTTAAAATTTTATATTTGTTAATTAAAAATAATAGGGTCTTATTTCAAGAATTTCTCGCTCTATTATATAATTTAGAAATCAATGTAAAAACATCATAACAATTATTAAAGAATACATCTATTGCCAATTGTAGTAATCATCATTGATGCATATATACATACATCACAGAAGATTTAGGTATTATTGGGAAAAAAAATATTTATCAATATCTTCAAAGTGTGTAATTGATAATTTTTTAATCAAATGGCAAATTCTAGTTATGAAAATTATGCTGTTGATCATACAACAATTATAACCATGTTGAAATTTGATTTTCAAGTTTTAATTGCACATTAGAATGAGGATTGTAAAATATTATTCTAAAACTGAATAAAAATATATTTCATTAAATCTGAACCTTTTCTTTATAAGTACAAATAAAATTTGACAAAGCTACATAAGACCTATACATGTTTATATTTATTTTGTAAGGCCAGTTTGCTCATTTATATATATATAACTTATACTGATTTAAGTTTGGAATTTTTGAAGTATTTTTAATTTTTTTCACCAATAATCATTATTCAATCTTCATCAATATCTACATATGTGCTAAATATGTTATACAGTATTTTTCAATTAGATTTTACTTTTTTATTTAAATATAAAACTAAAAGTAAAGATAACATATATGGTATCAAATGGTAAATTAGATAATGTTTTATTTGGTAATCTAAATATTAACAACTTAAAATATAATATGAAAGTTGTATTTTCATTCTTTTATTAAGTATTTATTTTGGTTAAGCAACTGAAAATTTTTTTCCGTTAAATTTTTAGTTTAAATTTAATGTAATATTATTTATGTTTAGATTTGTTGGTTACGTTTTGATGCTCAACTACCTTTGAGCGTCCAAGGATCAAGTGATAAAAATGGTTGCCGACATTTGCCCAAACCCACAGAGTGTGGGCCGTGAATTTGTTCGTCAGTATTATACTATGTTGAATCAATCGCCACATTACTTGCATAGGTAATAATAAAATATATTTTATTAGTAACTTTAGGAGTACATAATATTTTTTTAAGATTTTTCACATAGATATCTTTTATATTTTAGTTTTATAGTTTTTTCTTAAAATACTTAGGTACTAATGAACTATGGTATTAATCGATTTAAATACAAATCATAATTTAATAAATATTGATTAATTTATACATTTTGAAATATGAAAATATATAGTATACATTTTATTAACGTTTAAGTAGGTATTTTAATTAATGTTAAACTGAACTCAAAACAAGTTATACAAAATAAAATTAAACAAATTTTTTAAACTTAAAACAAAATATATCCACAAGATCAATAAGTTTCATTTCAAATTATAATTAAACAATGGGATTTTTTTCATTTTTAGATTCTACAGCACCGAATCATATTTTGTACATGGAGGGTTGGAAACATATAGCCGGGACATGACTCCCAGTGTTGGTCAAAAGGAAATTCATAAACGTGTACAGGAGTTGAATTTCCGTGATTGTCATGCTAAGATACTGCAAGTCGATTCTCAGAATACTCTTGGAAGTGGTGTTGTAGTTCATGTTACTGGTGAACTATCTAACTGTGGGCAACCAATGCGCCGTTTCGCACAAACATTTGTATTGGCAGCTCAGTCCCCTAAGAAGTATTATGTTCATAATGATATTTTTCGTTATCAGGTATTTTAATTTAATTGTACATTTCAGTTGAATAAAATTAGATTTTTAATAAAATACTTTTGACAGGATGTGATGTTGAATGATGATGATTTGAATGAAGAAGCAGACTCTGGACAATCAGATGGTGAAGAAAATGGAGAAGTTGAACAAGCACCTGTTATTCAACAACCACAACATCAAGTAAATTACTATAATACTCAAGGACAGACTTTGAATGGCGTTGGTATGAACGTAATGCCTACTTCGGTACAAGTGCAGCAGTTACCGCCTGAGCAGATTCCAGTTCAAGTTCAACAACATATAGTAAGTACTAGTCTTTATTCATATATATTATGTCCAAGTATTTTTGTTCATTGATTTTATAAGTAAATTTAAATTTAAAACATAACATATGTAGACCTGTTAGAATAATATTCACAATATTTATTAGCCAACTGTTATTGCTCCGGTGCAAAATTCGGCCCCTGCTATTCTGTCTGCTAGTACTAATGTATCTAGAACTCAACCGCCGCATAACCAAAACAACCAAATATTGACTGAACAACCTAAAATTCAACATCAAGAAGATATTCATTATCATGTTGATACAAAAGAAAATCAAGAACCCGTAAAAAAGGATATTCCAAGTGCCGAAGGTATAAAATAAAATATTGTATAATAAAGTAATAATTATTAAATCTTAGAAGATTACATTTAATAAGTCGGGTGGGTTGTCTATTGAAAAATGATAATAGTTGATAAATTCTGTATAACAATTTAAAAATAAGTAGTTTAGTTTGCACTTTAAAATACAAACACAGATGTAAATTATTTTAAGTAATTTTGATTCAAATCTTTTATTTTAATTGCAAATAATATATTTTTTTTTTTTTTTTAATAATTTAAATTTATATTGACTAATTACTAAAATTGTTCATATAATTTAGTTATTTCACCTGGAGATCAACCAAAACCATTGTATGCACAGCTATTTAAGTCTGGTGGACGATCAGCAGAGACTCATACTGAGGCTCCACAATCAGTTTCAGTGTCAACACAAAATTACTCGTCACCGTCTTTGCCTAAAGCAACTTCGCCAGTATGATATTTATTTAAAAATTATTCTTTATTAGTAGATTTTTTTTTAGGCCTTAAAGGTCATCTTGATATATTACAAATCTTCCATTCTCCGTTATCTCCTTCCAATTCCGGTCTCCATAATTTTCTCCCCTGGTTTTTATCAAATTTTTTTTTATACCATCCTCCCAACATAATAAACCAAATTTATTGGTAGATTATATTTTAATATATATACATTGTTTAGATTCGAAATAATGATTATTCAAACAACTTCTCTAATAATCAGTATGAACAAAGGAACAATTTAAATAGAAACGTGAGAAACAATTATAACAACAGAGGTGGAATTGGCGGAAGAAATATAAATGACAGGCCCAACAGAAATACTTTCAACAATCGTGACAATGGTTTGTTAATCTATGAAAATTTAGATGTTAAAATAAAGTTTTGATGTCTTATTACTGACAAAATACTTAATGATTTCCGAAAAATAACTATATATATATTATGACATTTATTTTATATAGGATACAACAATGGTCCTGGTAATGACACAAGGATTAACAGAGGAAACCAATCTGGGGCTTATAATGGAATGTTTCAATCAGATGATCAGCAATTGTTTATTGGTAAAATTCCTCCCGAGGTTCTAGAAAGTGACTTAAGAGTACGTACACATTTTTCTATAAACTTCAAATTATTACTATTAATATATTTTTAATTTTAGAACTTGTTTGAAAAGTTTGGTAATTTACTGGATGTACGAATAATGAAAGGAGGTAGCAAAACTGGAGATCCGTCTATGAATGGCAATTTTGGGTTTGTTATTTTTGAAAGTATTGAAACGGCTCATAAAGTATTAAAAAGTCGAGTTAGTATTAATACATTTTTTAATCTAATCCAAATATAGTATATATATATACATACATACATACGTACGTACAGTAATATATAAAACATTTATAATTTTACCAGCCCATTATGTTTCCTGACGAAAATGGCATTAAGTTGAACGTTGAAGAAAAGAAAAATAAGTCAAGAGGTTCAATGGTGAATTCAGATGTGGGTGGTGGTGGTGCTGGTGCTGGTACTGGTACTGGTGTTGGTGCTGGTGCTGGTGCTGGTTTAGGCCGTGGTGGTATGCGTACAGGCAACAATCGTGGAGGTTTCAATAGAAACCAAAATGATGGACCTAGGAACAACTTTAGGCGTCAAAATTAATATTAATAATATTAATAATAAAAGAGAAATTAAGTATAATTAAAAAAAAAAAAAAAAGAACTTCGATAAATACTCAAGATGACTCAAGAAGAATCCCTAATAAAGATGCTGTTTGGAATTTAAGATTACGATTTTATACTGTTTTTCTAGATAGCTTCATGTTTTATTTCTCCTGCATTTATGAATCATCTTTCCTATTAAAGTATGTATCCATATTTATAGTGTTTACCTCAAAGTATTGACTTTGTTCATAATATTATATAAATCATGGTGTTTTAAATCGCAACCTAGTCAAGCAAGTTTTTCAACGTTTTAATTTTAATTCATTTTTCAGTTCACAAATTCCTATCTCTTCGATTTAATATAAACCATTTCTCGTCTAAGAAAGATTATCATTTGTTTTGTAAAAATATATATTTTATAAACAGAATGATTTAAAAAAAAAAAACATTTTTTTTTTATATATATATACATTAAATTATTTTTAATCATTCTGTTGTAACAAACATATTGGTCTCGACCTAATTAAACTATTTTCAACTATAATATCCTTACTTATTTTTTTTTTTTTTGTTTTTTTTTTTTTTAAGTATGCTAAACCTTGTAATTTAGTTGTATTTATTTGTACATAAGTGCTATATTAAAGCAACAACGCTTAAGTACAATGCCCATTTATGTAATTTTGATAAGACTATAAATAGGCTATCTGATTTTTAGTAGGGCTTCCTTGACTATAGGATTTACAATGAAGTTTTTGATATCACTAAATATATATTATAATTTATACCAATCTCCGCCCTCCGTTTTTTTTTTTTTTAATATACATTCTTTTTTCTGTTTTTAAATTTTTTTTCCTGTGAAAAAGTTATATTCATTTTTAACGTAAACTATATAATAAATACACATATTTTTTACTTCTAAAATTATTATTTTCCTTTAGCTCTGTAAATCATTAATTAATTGAATTTTATAATATATATATACATATATATTATAAATAACAAATTGATATGAATGTATACAGATATGTAGTGTATAATTTAATTGTCACAAGTCTATATACTGGTAAAAGTTTAATGTAACCCGTGAGTTGAATTACATATTATTTTAAAATTGTTTTTTTACATTTTATAGGATAAAATAATGCGTTTCGCGTGGTTTCAAATGTTTCAACAGGAAAAAATGAATTTAAATAATAAATGTATTTTCACAAGAGTTGTAAAATGTGTACTGATATTAAATGACCAAACAACAATCGGTAATACAATCATGTGGTGTGAATGGGCTTACACCGTCATTGTTCGTTTCGTTTATACACCGGATGGTATATATCGATTTTGTTTGTTAATAAAACACGCTCGAATTTACCAACGCAACTGTTTTTAAATTATCATTCGAACGTTTTAACGTGACCGGTTCATGAGAAATTGTTTGTGCTAAGAACCGATCATCACGCACAACAGATGTCGATTCCCCCCTCTCCTTTAAATGGCGTACACCGAGAAGTACGAGTTTTTCTTCGTCTTCCGCGTTTGCGTAAATATTATCGCGTAATTTTGAAAAAGAAAAAAAATCTTTTCAACGTATTTAATTTGACAATAACTTTACCAAACGTCGCAGACTCGCACACGCCAATGTATGTTATTTCATAACACTGCGTCTGTGGGTTCGACTGTATTAATTATTTGATTTACTGTTCAATATTTCATTGCGACTTATATATCACGATCGACTAGAATTCGTCGCGTTGTGCGCGTGAAGCAAGTTCGGGTATCCTTCTGTCAACTTGAATAGACTGTAGTATAATATGATTTATAATGTATGAATATCAAAATGGTTAAACGTATAGCCATCGTCGTATCTAACGTGACCGGGGTCACCTGCCAAGCCTTACCGACGACGTACATGTATAGTCCAGTTTTAGGCGGGACGTTTTTCACATGTTAATTTGAACGTATATTGTATAATTTTATATAAAATAAAATACAGTTGTACAATGTAACTTATAACCGTAGACCTCGTATGGTTACGACCATGTGGATCGTAAACCAGCGTATATGGTAACTATCGATGGATAACCTATACGTGTGTATATATACATGAACGATCATTAAAATAATAGTCCTAGTCCATAATAATACATTGACAACTTTATGATTGATTTTCTTTTCAAAATGAATAATATTATATATATACATAAGTTTTCATTTGGATTTCAACTAAAACGGTGTATAATAGTGTTATTATAGTCGGTTGAAAGACAAACGCGTCTAACACTCATTGCTGGTAAAACACTATTGACAAATATTTCTTCGGCCCGACAAAGTGAGTTTCAAAATAACGCGCGTATACGTATAATTATGTATCCGCGTGGTTATCACGTACATGTAGAGCTGGCCTGTCGAACCGCGAAATTTACCGTTTGCGCTGTGCAAAATGTTCTACATCGTTTGCGTGAACGGACCGTAAACATCGCCGAAGAACGGCCACGACACGATAAAACGAAACGTCAGATTTTCGAAAATCGTCGGTTTGTACTCGTCAATAGAAATGTGTATAGCGTTTAATTCCGTCGTGAAATGCGTCACGGGACGATAACTAAATGTCTACCGGTTCACCTAACGCGACGTGCGTTCGTCCAAAAGCGTTTGAACGGAAACGACCGTGGTTTTCCGTACGGTTAACCGTAGCGAAATTAGCAAATTGATTGTCGACAGAGAGAGCTGAAGCGCCGCCGCAGTCGCAACACGTCCACACGTAAAACGATAAACAGACGGAACCGTCGTGTCCGGGCTTACGGTTCGGAGCGTGTCGATGTTCGTACGAAGTCGGTCGCGTTACATTGCCTCGCCGTAGTGCGCACGTCCGACGCGAACGAAAAGGTAAGCCGGTCATCTGTTCGTTTAAATTATTTATGTTTCCAGACACCCGTTAATAATGCCCGTCGTAGCGCGCGTTACACCGACTAACACATATCATTAATATACGTTTAGGACGTCTGCCGACCGATTTATAGTGGTCAACGTTAATGTCGTTAATATATGTATAAGTCCGTACGAATAACGTTCGTGTGTAAAATGGCGCACGTCGTAACGCGATGTGAAATCTTCTCCGTTTCGACTCAAGGCACTCGATATCGATTATGTTATGCTTCATGACGGACAGGGCAAATAGGCAAAATACCGTGTCCGGGTCCAGGCGGGTGTCCTAATCGCGTTATTGCTTGCATTCGCACGACGAGCACGGGCGTGTCGTTCATTCTGATCGAATGTAATGTACGCGTACAGTAAAATACAGAGGAGATGCTGTATAAGTCCGTGTTTCATTTCGCAGATGATAAATCAATCGGCAATTGAATGAAACACGTATATTATAATTTCTATAGTAGACTTAACACTGAACCGGTACGTTTATGTAAGACGATGTTTTTTCCTTTTTAATTTAGCATACGTACGTACAGTAACAGCTTTTGAATAATAGCTTGGCCCAGTACAGAGCATTTAAATCATCAATTTCATCGTAATATTAAAACCGGCAAAAGGCTCGAATTATAGTCGACTGGTTTGGAAGAATTTCAACGTTACTAGATTGTGCTTTATTTAACACGACGAAATGAAATTTGGTTTATTCACGGAATAATTAATCAACTCGTTAATGATTTCAAAAATATCATTTAGTTATTACTCGTGTCCAGAGTGTAATTCAAGCGTTTCGATTCAATTAAAGTTATTTTTGAATCGATAAATTAAGAACCGAGTAAATTATTTGCTCGAATGATGTTTAGTAGCTAGGGGATGAGATTGGTTAAGCGTGGCATTTCAAGTCGTCCTGGTAACAAAACCAAAAGATACGGAATCGTGTGTGTGTATAATAATAATTGATGCATAAAAAAAATGAAAAAATATATAAAAAGTCGTTACGCGATATCGTCCTGCGTCGTGTCAAAATATTTATTATTATGAAAATGTTTGTGGAACTGAATAATACTGTTATTACCATGACCGTAATACACTTCTATTCCGACGAAAAACATTCGAGATAACTTTTTCCGGTAGGTCACTTGGATAATAAACATTATCTATAAAACTTTGCACTGTAAACTGACGTTCCCGTTAAAATAGTGATCCGGTAGGCAATCTCAATAACGAAAAAAAAAAAAAAAAAAATTAACATCCGGAGTTGATAATTATTATGAACGAAACGAATATTGGTCGATGTTTTAATTTCGTAATAACTAAACGAGTTCAACGGCATAACATTTAATTCAGACCATCGACGAAGACCCAAATAGATCATGAAAATCAAACATATTTATAAATTACAAGCATATTTGTTTGTGCATTATGACGATAACGCCCCGACGTTTGACTGGATTTGCTAGCGGCCATGTGCCAATGTAATATATATTACTTACGTTACAGTAACCAGGTTTGATTAGGTTTTAGGTACACGGATTAAGTGCACGATTACATTGTAACAGTTTAGTGTTTATGATCATTTGATTTTTCCTTATGGTTAACTAATTTATTTATATAACATAATAAAATACATATTAGGTGTACAGTCAAAAAGTATGAACGAACGGCGGTACTCGACTTAAAAAGCACTCCCATAATATTATATGTGTATAATTATTCGTTTTGATTCTGGTAAATTCTATATAGCATTCAATATTTAGCATGCACTTACCCTTTGAACATTTGTCGATAAATGCTCAGATTATGGTCGTAATTTTTATAGTAGTTGAAAAACGTATACAATTAAAAAAAACAAAAAAAAAACATTGATATAATTCCCGCGGGTAAGTAGACCTACTGTCTACGTTAGTTAATAAAATATTTTTTTATTTTTGAACGGTTCATTCTGTATGTTTCTAGTACCAATACCTTATGTAGTATTCAAACAATAAACACTATAATCCATAAAAGTCTATTTAAAATGTACCTTATAATCGTATACATCCATTGTCCATATTATATGCAATAAGTTGCTAAATGTTTTTACTCTTATTGCATAATTATAATATATCAATACTAAACATGGATTTTAATTCGTCTATAATAAATATGGCGTCTAATTATGGACTCAATAAATACTTACTTTTATATTTGATAATATAACAAACAAATTTATTGTTCTACCTGATCGTAATTGAGAAGTCAATCGTATGAATATTTTATATAAATACGGGTGTACACGTTCGCATTACCTATGTATAGGTATTAGCATTGATTATAGAATGTATTCTATAATCAATTGTATTAGGTATTCAGCGTAAAAATTAAACGTAACGAATCATTGCGACTTCTTTTTACCAAAGTTGAAAGTTTACTGTTAAAATATCTTTGAATAGCGTTTATTTTTCTTTCTGTCCATACCGCGTATTGTTTACAGTTTGATTGTATTATAACTTAAGGATGAATACTGATGACTTGGATTTTAATTAAACGTTGTCTGCGTATTCTTTTTTTTTTAAATCAATTATATTGCAAAATGAATTAACCCAATTATGTTTCATTACATCTATTTAATGTCATTAATAAACGCAACTACTAGACTAGTACAATAAAACTCTTAAGATAAAATTATTATTATTTTTTTAATTGTATTAATTTGTGTACTTAAATGTTTTTAAATATTTTACTCTTTTTATGGAGAGTAATAATTTGTTATTTGTAATTAATGAAAATAAAATTAAAAGCGATATTTGATATTTTTTGTACAAAACGTAAATACGGTAATTCAAAAAAATTTAAATCAATTGGAAAATTATTTTCTTTTAACAAATATGTAATGTTATGCCAATTTTATTAAAACAATTGAAACCTTATTATTAAATGTTTGTGTATATTTTTTTAGCTTAATCATCAACATGGTTCAGCTCAAGGGTTTTATTGTTGGGACATTGGTACTATTAGTACTTTGTGAGTGTTCAATGTCTTTGGAAGAAAAATTGGTATGAATATATTTATGTAATTCAATTTTTAATTTTTCATTAAATAATATCAAATATTTATTATATTTTAATTTTGATATTTGTCAAGTAAAATATAATTAAAAAAAAAATTAATTGAATGTTATTATTTATCTATATTTAAATTGTAGGTATTTATATTATAGCTTTTAATTGATAACTTTTAATTTAATCTTCAACAGTATTTACTAATAATAATAGAAACTTAAATTAATTACATACTATTGTCTATTATTTTGTTTGCTAATTGTTAATAGAGAAAGACTAGAAAGTACAGAAATAAAATTGAAGGTATGCCAAAACATATGGTGGAAGAAATTTTGGTGAAAACGTTGGAAGACGAAGAAAAAGTTAAAGAGGTGTCATCTAAAGTGAACATACCAAATAATTTGGAAATGCCTAATCAGCAAAGTAATCATTTTTACATACAATTTTAATGTATAAATATATGTGTATATTGGTGATTTAACTTTAAAATTCACTAATTTCTCTAACTTTCCAATAAAGGAATTTTTTTCAGCATCATACATTTTTACCATTTAGAATTCATGTATTACAAATTGTTTGTGTTAACATTTTCTATTAATTAACCGCATTCCTAATATATTCGCATTGTGCCATTTCAATTCACCTTACACTACTAGTGATTATAAAAAATTCTAATATAACATTAATAATTGATCTTCTACAAAGATAATGTATATCTAAAAATTGTTGTTGTTTCATTGTTTCATGTTGTGATAAAAATTATTCACATTATATTTGAACTAAAACAATAATTTATAGTTACAAAAATAACAAATACCAAACCACAGTCCTTAGGTGTTCAACTTTTTTTTTATTATTATGTAAGACACATTGATTCCATACAAATCTTAAATAATATTTAAAATAAACACTTTAGGTAATTAAATATAATAAAAAAAAACTTTATTTACTTTTGCATTATATTTGTATAAAACAATGATAAAAAAAATAGTATATATATTATTCTGTTCTTATAATTAAAATATATTTTAATAGAATTTGAAATTGGGTCAACAGTTTATAACATTCAACTATTCATTTGGTCAATGTTTATCAAAACAGATTTAATCGAGTCTTCAGGTTTTGAGGTCAACATAGCCTGTGCGCCTTTAGGAAAAACATATATCAAAAACCCATCTAATATTATACAACCTTCTTCGCAGTGGTTTTCTACTGTTGCCTGTTTTACTTTTTCAGATTTAATTAATTCATCACTCGACTGCCAAAGAGACCTACCAGTTGGTTCTCTAATGGTGTACTGTAGATATTTTGAATCTGGACTATAAACTAAATTTTTATTATATTTTTCGACTATTTTAATACATTCTTGTTTTGATACAGAACACTTGCTGTGATTTAAAATCCTCTGTACTTCATCAATACTAGTTTTATTCAACGAATAACTCCACGCGCTCGATCCAGTTCCTGTACTTATGCACAGTCCAGATGATTTAATTTTGATTGGTGAATTGCCATCAAATCTACACTCCAATTCAGACGTACGCCCGGGCATTTTGTCACCAATGAATACTTCATTTAGCGCTAGCATATCAAGTGTTGAATGAGAATCGGGTCTAATTTTCACAAAATCTTGATACATATTTACTGGTGGTTCCATTTTTCCTAAAAAAAAAAAAAATATATATATATATATTAATAAATTTATATTTTGAGCATGAATGTTATATACTCATACGTTCTGCACTTTTCATCGAAACTCTAATCCTCCTTCTGTCTATGAAAGAACATTTTTGTTTTTCTAACATATCGAAAGTTTTCTGTATATTTTTGGAGCAAACAGCTGGTAAACATAAATAACCAAGTGATGAACTTGGATTGGAATTAATGCCCACAACTGGTGTTTTGTTGTCCTGAACATAACTGGACATAACCAAAAATGTTCCATCGCCACCAATAGCAATGAGAACATCGGCCCAAGATACTGCCGCAGTATTAATATCCTAAAATTCATTTTAGTTTTCTTTATAAAATTATATATTTCATCATATAATGTAATGTTATAATGTGTTACCTTCAAATTTATAATTTTTGATTCCACATCCAAACGATTTATGGCTGCTGTAACTTCTTTCACAATGTTATAGTGTTCATTGTGTGTTTCCAAAATTATTTTTAAATTAGCACCTTGGTCACTTAATTGATTTAACAATTGTTTTTCTGAGACATTAGGGTGCTCAAGTCTTTCACGTTCAACTCTTGTATATTTTGCAACCAGCAAAACCTTTTTGTCTTTCCACAGTTGCATATATCTGCGTCCGATACACATATTTTGTTTGAACGTCTTTTTGATAATCATTAGGTCCGTGTCAACAAAAACACTGTGGTGCTGGACGTGTATGCAATCTGACTGAAGAAGGCGAAGCAAAATGCGTTTGTATTTCAGACTGTCCTGTTGAAACAGATGAGAGAAGAATGGTGAGATTTAAAATAAAAAATAAAAATATGGAACATGTTTTTGAGCCGAGTACCGATTATTTTTCAGGTTTGTTCAAACTTTAATGAGACATGGAGTTCGGATTGTGAAATTCACAGAATGCGTTGTAATTGTGAAGAGAAAACGGACAAATGTACAAACACAGAACTCAGTCATTTACACATAGAATATTATGGCGTTTGTAAACAATTGAAGGTAAGTTTTAATAATTATATATAGCAACCAAAATATACGTTTAAAAATAAAAATTTTATTCATTCATAAAATATTTGTTAAACATTTATAGGAATGTTCAAAATCCGAAATGGAAGATTTTCCGAGGAGAATGAGAGAATGGCTATATCACATAATGCAAGATTTGGCTGAAAGAGAAGAATTAAATGTTCATTTTACAAAAATGGTGAAAGAAGCAGAAACTAATATGACGAAACGTTGGAGCAATGCTGCAGTCTGGAAGTGGTGTGATTTGGACGGTCATCCACACGACAGGTAAAATATTTTATTAACTTTAACAGCCAATATTAAATATATATTACAATTTTTAATATAATAAGAACTTATCATACAAATAGTTTGTATAATTCAAATAAAAAATTAGTATTCCAAATAGATTAGTGGCTTTCCTTTCCGTATACTGAAGTTAATTAAACGTTTTGCTATTTCTGGTAATCTTCAGTAATTTTGAAAAATATAACTTTAATATATGTTATATTTAATTATTAATTAAATGTTTGTATTATATATTTCAGAGCTGTATCAAGACACGAACTGTTCCCAATTAGAGCACCACTTTTGTATTTAGAACATTGTATTGCTCCATTTTTAAACAAATGTGATGCTAATAATGATCACATGGTCACACTCGAAGAATGGGGTGGTTGTTTGGAAATACCTAAGGTGTGCAACAATAAAATTAATTGAAATAATTATACTTTTAAATAATTAATATAATAATATTTGATGAAATTTAATTACAGGAAACACTGGAGGAAGAGTGTGGCGAATTACGCGAAGAACTTAATCAATAGATATATAATTTAAAAAATAAATGTGTTTAACGCAATATTTATACTTCAAAAATTATTTGGTTTATTAATAATATTTGTAACTTTTTTGTAAATCGTACTAGCAACAATATATTTAATCAAACTTCATACTCATATTATATTGATTTTAAATTACAATTTATTCATAATAAAAAAGGTCTATAAAAGTAATATGCGTTAGTCGTAATTTAAATTGTAATATAATACATTTGACGGGTATAATGAGAAAACGATCGATGCCCAGACAATCACTTTATAGCTTTCCAAAAAAGGTTTGCTAAATTATCTTAATAATCGATATTCGTCGATACGGATGGGCAAATGAGATCTGTAATAAAAAACGTTCAAATTTTATTATAAAACTGAACAGTCGCGAGTGCAAAAGAATACTTGCGAACTCTGTTCGACTTTTAGACAGGTTTTCGTACCGTCGGATGTATACGATGGAAATTGTAAAACAACGATGAGACAAAACCGTACGACCACAACATCATAGCGGTACGTAGAAAAAGCCAGGAAAACAAATGTCAAGAATATAAGATATACAAAGGGTACTTACGACGGTAATTCTATTACGATATTATTTAAAACGCGGCAGACAGATGGGTTCAACGAATAACCGACTCAAATAACAGGCGTTCGATTCGAAGCGTGCAACGGCTTTAGCTCGTATTCGGACGACGAGTCGTTGACGGGTTGTTGGTGGGGGGGGGGGTGGGACACGCACAATTTTTATCAGGCGAATATTGTGTACACCGTTCGAAAACGTGTTTGCCGGGTCGGGGAGAACACGAGTTAGGTATTCTTTTCTGTGCACCCGGTCCCGGCGGGCGGCGAAAAGCACGAAATTCGGAAACGGCGAAAAGAGGGAAAGTCGCGGTCGGCCGACCGGGTGACACTGTCGTTTTCCCCGGTCGGATGTTCTGCGAGTGCGAGTTATCTCTGTTTACGCGTACGGCACACGACGATACCGTTTCGATCACGTAACGGCCGTCGGCGACTGTGTGGGACGGCGCGCAACCGGCGGAAGGCCGCGCGATCCATCGGACGCGACACCCTGCAGACGTCGGACCGGTGTTCTCGCGGCGGAGACGACGACGACATACCGCCAGCATCGGATACCGGTAAGCACGTCCCGTCTCGCCGCGGGGGTTCGCGAACGAATACGACGATCGCGCGTGCACGGGCCATACTCACTTGGGCACGATGTCTTCATCCGTTTGTCGTTTCTGCGGAGTCCACGGGGGTTAGGTTTTCGCGTTTTGCGCGCGGCGAAAGTAACGTAATAAACGAACGGCCGTCGCCGTCGTCGTCGTTATAAAAACGTACTACGTGCGTACGTACGAACACGCGAAACGATAACGTACGACTACGTAAAGGCGCGTTATCAGCGTGTTATCGGTGCCGTCGTCGTGTTATTGTTGCCCGGAGTGAAAGTCCGGCGGCGGTTCGTTTCGACGACCCGTTTCGTACGGCCGGACGGCGGTTGGCGGGTGGAGGGGGCTTGTGTACAGTTATCTGTTTACGACGACGCGAAGACACTGACCCGGTCGACGGCCGTACAGTTTGGCCAGCGCGGTAAACCGAAATAGGGTCTCCGCCGGTACGGCGCGGCGGTTTTTTCGGTTTTCGGTGTAAAACGTAAAACGTACGAACCGAACGGGACATGAAAACGGCCCGACGAACGTGACCGTCTCCGGCCGAACGGGATGAAACGCGCGGCCACAGTAACTCTGTACGTTTCGTCGTTTAGATGACTCGTCTATTCCTTCCACTAGTCGAGGAAACGATCAGTTTTGTAACGCCTGCGAGTGACGTGTTTCCCGTCACGGCAGCTTGTCCGGTAAAAGGATTGACCAAAAACCTTGTCTTAGCGTAGAAAACGTTCGTTTTGGGCGAATCGCGTTCAGCGTTGAGCGCGCGGATTCTTCGTAACTTACCATAACCGGGCGGAATGTTGCTTCGTCGCTGAAAACCCAATCACAAACTTCATTTCGCGTTATCATTTTGGCGCAAGGCTTGGACGAGGATCGATACGCTGACCCAATATATTGAATTACGTTTATGAAAATTCGTCATTGGACGTGCCAACAGTTTTTTTTTTTAGGTCTTTAGCGTAATATTCTTAGTGTTGTCTCTTCGTTTTCGGCTATACCACTTTCTGCTGCTGATATCCGAATGATATTCGGGGACCCGTTCGTTTTCCCCGATCGATTACCACGGTTACGATACCGCTGAAATCCAGTGGTTGAATTGGGAAAAAAACAGTGGGCGCATTCCGTGGAAATTTACAAAATAGTTTCGTCCTCGATACATTTTTACTCCGCGTCATACCTATAAAAGGTTGTCTGGAAAAACGGAAAGGGTACTCAGTTCAACCACTGCTGAAATATCAAACGATCTACCTAATATAGTTTTGTTACATGAGAACAATTGTTGCCATCGCGTATTTATCTCGCACATAGGAAACCGCTACTACACCGGAGTTATGGCGTACGGCGGTGTATTATGTGTAGAACGTCTTTTATTGTAAGTAATAACGCGTTTAATAATAATAATAATAATAGTATACCGTGTAGCGGCGTGTTCTAAACATCTCAAAATGATCGGAAACTCGCCCGGAACTGCGGTGTCGACCAAGTGAGCATACGAACAAAATATGTATTGTTGTCGAGAATCGTCTACGTATTGATAATACTGCGGTGTATTATTTTCTACGGGTTTTCCGTCGTCGCTTTCGGATATTTTATAATCGTATCAATTATTGTGTCTACGCGCCTATCAATTATTGATGAATTTACCGTCCGGGTATAACGTACGTTTAACAGACGTATGGAACGCTCACGGGTAAATATTTTTAAGTTTTCAAGTTGTTGTTGTTGAAGTGGGAATACGAGAGGTGGCTTAGTAGTCGTCGAGTCGTAAAATCCTACGCTATCGTTTAAATCTACCTACTTATTTTGCGCTCTACAATCAATATACGGTACATTATGTAATAAATCGCATGAAATAATTTTTAATATCCAGTACACACGTATAGGTTTGACCAGACACACGCGGACGTGTGGGACGGGAACTTGTATTATACGAATGGTATTATTTTTTTTTCTGATCACGTACCATCGGAGGAGGAGTAGTACTTTCTTTTCGAGTAAAACGCCATAACCGCAATGCGTGCCGTCGACCGCAGTAGCGTACACGTGCACAGCCGTCCGTTTTAATGTCCGCGACGGCGGATGTTCGACGGTTCAACAGATCCCCGACAGCACGGAACTCCCTCGAGACTTCGGATCTGTTCAAAATGCAGTGTCACGGATGTTGCACAGCAGCGTCCCGTGTGCGGACGCGGGACCATATTCTTCAATTTTCACAGCGGACCGTTCGGCGCTAAATTTATCCATGCTCGTCTCACGAGTTAATCGAACTTTCGACGCTGGACGGAGTTGTATCGAACGCCTAGCGTACGCAATGGACGATATGCCTTCGCGTTCTGTTTTAGCTCCGTGTCGTCTGCAATCCATTATACCGTTATAAATAATAATACACGTTGTGGTGCGGCCATTGTTCTTTTTATCGAGAACCGTGGATTTTCGGAGTTTATGCGCGTTCTATGAGTTTCGTTCGTATTATTATAATACGCGCTTCGCGAACGCAGCGAAATGGCTACGCAAGCGGGTAATTTTGTAATTTTTGTTTTTCACGACAATGTTACGGAGTCTCTCTGAACAAATTGAAAACGGAACAAGTATTGTTTTACGGATTTCTTAGTCGTGGTTTTTCAAGAGAATCGCGAACGACCGTGTACGAACCCGTGTTTGGTTCGGAATCGTAATGTTCTAATGTCTTCGCATATTCGACGGTTACGCGGTCCGTTACAGAGTATTCGTTTTAAGTTTTTTAACGATTCGTTATCGGAAATGTATGGCGTGTTTCGTAAGACGTACGAAATATGTGTTACAGATTGTAATGGACCGAGGAAAATTGATAATGTCATCGATAAATTAAAACGAAAGTGCAGACGTCCGTGCTGTTTGTATTTCGTACGGCCGTATTCGACATTCTCGTGCTCCACATATAATATTGTCGATCGCGTTTGAATATTACGCGGGCGTGATGTTTTTATGCGGACGTTTTTCAGTTGGCTGGTCGAAAGAAAAGTTAGTGGTGGAGAGAGTCGCGAATAGGGAGGGAAATATGTGGTGGTAGGTGCAGAATTTTACTCGCTTTCAAAATCCTACCGCCTTCGACGGTCCTGTTTCGTGATACATATATTTACATATAGTACATTACGTAACGTAACATAACGGACGATACGCTTCGAACGTGTTATGAACTGTACAGTAAAACGAATCGCGTAACGTAATCTCCCGTACATATAAATATAAATCTTGTCGTACCAGACAACCAACATCGATCCCAATTCGCGGTACCCAACCTATGGTCCGCGAGGCATACCTATAAAATTTTAAAATATTTCGATTTTTCTTTGGGCGTGTTACAAATATTACGTACCGACAATCGTTACCTAAATTCTAATGTCTGTGAAAAAATTGATTCTTATTTATGAGAAAAAATAATGTCTAAAAATGATGGTGGTCCGTGACGTATTGAAAGTTATCCAAGTGGTCCGTCGTAGTGTCAAAAAGGTCGGGAACCACTGCCGTATTAGAGAATAACACTGGGCCGTACTCCAGCACGTGGTCGAGGAAATTCATCGCGATCGGTTGTAAAAACAATTAAAAACTGTGATACGCGCGTCTTTGGGCGCGTCGACGCGTTTTTCGGTCGCGTTGTGTTTTATCGTTGTTTCGTGCGCGTTTTCGTCGCTTAAACGTTTCGGTTGCAACGCTCCGCCGAATCTCGGTTTCCAATCTCGGTCGTCGAGTTTTTGATTCTTACCGGATTCGACGATTGTTACGCTGTACGTTCCGTCCGGAATTAGTGTTGGCCTGTTTTCCACATTCGAACTGATTGTAATGCGCAACGCAACAGTTTCACGTACCACCGCGAACCGTAAGATTCCGAGAGATTAACACACGCGTACGACGGGGAATCGCGATGAACGGTTCAGCGTAAAAACGTTTCAAGTCTGTACGAATTGAACGTTTGTTTAAGTCATTCGTGAATATTATCGTCGAATAACTGCTATAAATATTTTTCGCCGATTTTCTACGCGCGTTTTTCTTCTTCTATTTTTTAAATATTCTTTTCCCAGTGGCAACACAGGTAACAATGGAATCGCTTCGATAACGATATCCGAATAAAGTGAACGTTTTTTCTCCGTATAAAATATCAGGTTAGGTGAGGTATATATTTTATATTTGTGGCCCTTTATTCTGATTGTGTAACCTGTAGCCGACGGATTGCCGTTCATATATTTATACATAGATAATTTTTTAATAAATATTAAATACATCTTGGAAACGATTGTCGTGTTGTTATCTAATATTGTGCTCGTTGCGCTATGTACGTTTATTTACGTATTACGTCGATTGTTTCTATGATTGCTTGGTGAACTAACTATATGCGCAATATAACAAGTGGATTCGTTTTCGATGAATTTTTAAAACTACAAAATTAAAATTATGTTTTGATACATAATCATATAAATAAACCGATGTCCGTTTTTCGACTATTGTAGAATTAACGATTTGTTAGCGTGTGATGAACGCCGTTGAAAATTGTTCTTCACAGTACATATATAATTGTTTATACAACTACGCAAAGATATATTCTTTATAATGTCTACTGTGCGGTTATGTGAGATTGTCTAAAGTGAAAGTAAAATTTGGTACAGTTATATAGTACACCATTTGATATTGAATGCTGATTATTGTTAGTAATTTAAATCTTTCATGGAGTTTATTAAAATTGAAAACCGTAAATTCGTGTGTTGATAATGAATGAGCACGTTCAAGGCGATTGTGCATTGACTTAAATGCTGTTAAAATTATTATATACTTGTATTGCGATGTTTGTTTTTTATTAGAAAACCTAAGTAGAAAGCAATTTAACCCCAAATTAATGATTGAAGTTTATGTATATTTTTAAGGGTTTAACATTTTTTAAAAATAAAGAAACAATTTCGTTGAACATATTTGTAATGTTTTGTTCGATAAATCACTTGATGCATTCTAGGTAATATTAACGGGAACTTTTTTTATATTGTAAACAATATGAGTTTCATTCTGAAGATTATTTACAGTCATATTATTGTTGTTATTCAATGCTATTAATATATTGTTTTATCGAACTGTAAAAGGTACACACAGACAACAAAATACGATTATAAATTACAATAATCTATATAATCATCGTAATTGACATAAAGGTTATAGTTGAAAAAAGAACGAATACTTGTTTGTTTTTTATGAACTCTTAGGTACTAGTGTTTCAATTTATTTTGTTATTATTATATATTTACACGTAGCAATGTAACTAATGATTGAATAATCTTTATTTAGACTAACCTATAGTCTTTATTTTAAATTATACTGTTTTGCGTTGAATGAAATCGGCGTTTCTATTTGAACAAATATAATATTAATGTAAAAAAGAGAAGTATAGTACAAGCAGAACAAATTATTTGTATCTGATATAGTTAATTACTTGTTATATAGCAAATTCGTGTTTTAAAAATGTTCAATAATGCGTGGATTATCTATATAACAAAAAGTAATTATTTTATTTTGAAAACTAAATGTGTAGGTACAATTTAAAAATATTATATTACTAACGCTTTAATAACTATTTTATAAACTAATTTTTAAAAATCGCAGATAATTTTTTTTTCTTTTTTTCTATTTAACTATAGATTACCTGTTGTATAGTGCATATATATATATATTGTTATAGTATGTAATTTTGGACTCTTAAAATAGAAAATACGAAATGCGTAATATTTCGCTGCGTCGTGTGTGTTTCAAAATTAATTAGTATTTTCCTAATATGTCCTGTATTAAAAAATGCAATTTACTTTTGAAATAATAACCGTGTTCAACCTATTCGGTTAGAGTAGATTGATTGGTTCTAGCGGTCCGAAGATTTTCATGTTGTATTTTAATGGTAAATCTCATTAAAACTCTACCGACCGCGATAATATAAATAATAACATAATAACGACGTCGAAGAATATTAAAACAATTATTATTTGTGTTGTGCAAATTTTAACGAGGAAATGACGTGTATATACACGTCTATTCGATTGTCTAAAAAACGCATTGAGCTTATCCTACAGGCCAAAGGGACTATAATAGTAAATACGCTTTGGCGCACCGTTGTGTAGGTAAATACGCGGACCGAACGCCTCGTCAAAAATTTCAATAATAACACCGCGTTAAAATTAAACCAGACGTTTGATTGGCATGTATCGATGATGTGGCTGATTTGTTATGTTTACAGATTTCAACGTGCCGTCAGTATTTCGCGCGACATTGAACGTCGTTCAGAAAGAGAGGGAGAAAACTGCGGACAATTTTCGAGATAATACCCGTTATCAGATAGGTGTACCGTACGTAACAATAATATAAAATAACGTTACACGTGTAAAATAATGTCGTTTTCACTCGCGTTATTTTCACGGTGAAATAATTCTCCGAACTCCCGGGATCCGCAGAGGACTCGACGTCGCGGCGGTCCATAACTACATATGTAGATGTATGTATGAAATTCGCGTTTCGACTCGTATAATTTTCCCGATTTTCCACGACCGTCGATTTCTCCCTAGGCATTGTTCCTACGTTTTCCACGCGAAATAAATCCATTTTCACTTCGGACACACACATTTGCCCCGTCCGTCGTGTTCCGGCGACACGTAACAAACGAACAAAATCGCGCCGTCAATGATCGTGCGCACACGGTATATTTCTCGCGTTCGTAGTTCGCGATTTGACTGGCAGAGCGTATCGCCCCGGGGGGACGCTACGCCCAACACGGCCGCCACGTCGTACGTACCGACGTCGTCGTAGTCGTCGTAGTCGTCGTCGTCGTCGTCGTCGTCGTCACCGTCGCCGTCACGTACGCGCGTCCGGTCGCAACGGTGGTAGGGGTTCTCCGCCGCCGCCGTCCCGCCAACACACCGTTTAAATACATCCAAGCCATCCCCGGTGCACGTCAATCCGTGTCGTGGCCGTCGTACGTTCGGGAAACCGCCGCTGTCGAACAACATGTGCGGTGAGTATTACAAACAATATTATTGCTAATTATTTACGCGCGTGGTGCGTGGTACGTAGTCGTTTTCGCTGCCGGTGGACCGTACCGAATTCGATCTGGTGCGATTCCGTTCCTAACCTAGGAAAATACGGAACGCGCGCGTGATAAGGACGAGAAACCGTCGGGGCGATTTTTTATTTATCCGTTAAACCGCCAACCCCGTCGCAATCAACGTGGAAGGAAATAATACCCGACAATTTTTATATTTTCGATGGTTCCACTGTTTTATATGAACGCGTTAGTGTTTCAATCCACAGTTTCGATTTCTCGCTATCGACACGGAAACATTTGCACTCGACTTTTTGTCTGTTCCAGTGACGACGGTATGCGCAAAAACAAACGGTTTTGTTTTTTGTCTTCAGGGTTTAATGTTTAATTTATTAAAAAAAAAAAAGATGTATCTATATACACATAACGAAGCCAATGAGTACTATAAAATAGAATTAAAAAATATGGTTTGCTTATTTACTACCGGGTTTATTTGAAAATCATCGTCAGGTATAAAGTGAAAAAGAGAATACAACACGAGTACAAAATAAAAATGAATAAGAATACATAGAAAAATTATGATTATTACAATAAAATTACATAATAAAAAAAAATAGTAATAATAATAATAATATATTTTAAATGTACAATTATGGTATGTTATTCATATAATTTAATCATATATTGGTATAAAATATTATTTTTAACTTCTTTGTAACTATGCAATTCTTCCAAAACTGAATTTATATAAATATTATTTCGTTTGTTTAAAATGTCCAAGTCATTATTTACATTAAAAATAATTGTATGATTTTTTTCTAAAACATATTTAGAAAAATTTGAATTCGTATTAATTTAAAAAAAAATTTATTTATATCTAGTTTTAAAATCCCTGTTAGTTTTACCAACAAAAAATGTATTACAACTGCATTTGAGTTTGTAAATTTATACATAAATTAGAGCGCTTTTAATATTTATGTATGTATATTATGCAACCGTATTATTATAGACGTACCCTTTCTCTGTGAATCTAAAAATAGTAATTTATATCTCCGGGTGCATTGCAGTGGTGCATTTACTTTACGGGAGATATTCTTACGCCCGAATAAAAAATAAATAAAAAAAGACAAAATCTAAATGGGTAGATAACGTAGTTACGAGCGGTGTGCGAAAACCGGTTGTTTTGCCATTCACTTTTGTCAGTTGTTACAGCATATAGTGTGTTATAATATATTTCATACTTGGATTGTGTCCAATATGGTAATTTGTCCACGAACAACTTTTTGATTTTGAACATAATCGACGAACACTAACGCTTAAGAAGTTATAACATAACCAATATAACGTATACTATTTTAAAGTCATTAATCGTGCGGGACTCGTGTATCAATGTATGTATTCTGTAATATACATTTATAAATTATTAATTTCATAGCGTAATCGTTGTCGATAGTTCAGATATTTTTGTAAATTTACGATTAACGCACGATTGTTGTGGGATATATGTTATATATATATATGTATATTGTACCTCATTTATTATTTTTATTTTTTTTTGTTTTGTTTTTGACCTCTTAAAAAATACTGATAAGTAATTGGGTTTTGTTTACGTACTGTCATAACGACAATGTATGTGCTTATACGAGTTTTTTAAAAACAAGTTGTTATATTCGAATATTACGTGCGTTAGACATTGTAGGATTCCTCTCACGTAAAAGATAATTTTGTTTTAAAAATAGTTTTAAATTAAATTTACCGAATCAAGAACTAATTTAATATTTGTAGATGAATGATAATTACAACACAATAAATCTATTTAAATTGTATTAATTTGAAATTATAATACAAATCATGTTTATACTTTTGTTTTTAATCCAGAGTGCGTTTATAATTGATCTATTTACATTTATTGCATTTGAAAGTCGTTTAAATGAGAGATAGGATACTATTATATGTCAAGAATATGTATTTATATATTACTTAGGTAATGTTGATCATAATACATGCATAATAAACATGGTCTAAAGCTACCAGAAACGCCCTTTTATTTTTTAAGACTTTATATTGAATTATTTCCGTAATCGCATTTACATTTCTTTGTTGTAAGAATTTAATGTAAAAATCGAATTCAAATTGCATACTCACTGGTACCATTATTATTATTATTATAAACACAAATAATTATTTTTGTATATAAGGTGTAATTTTTTAAAAATAATTCAGTTTGAACCAAATGATATTGAAACCAATGATATTATTTATTTATTTATTTTACGGGCTAACCCTTTTAAAAGAAAATATGTACAAACTTATAAATTTATATAGTTACAAGTTACATCAATTAATAATATATACAATAAACGGGTACAAAAATTAACAGAGGCAGGACGCGTCAACATTGGCAAGGGACATTAATCATCTAATTGGTTCATTTGCTATCTAATTTGAGGTGTGTGGAAGAATGTAAAAAGGAATAGTTAATCTAGAAATACGTTGTGGGACCCTGTAGTTTATTAGACTTTAAAGGTATGGAGAATTAACTTTTCCAGACAATAGGCCATTTAAGAATTTTACCCCAAAAGAATATCTTTGCCTAGCAAGGGTATCCACACTAAACAAGTCAGAGATAGGGGTGTAATCATGTGGTGGGTGGCGTATATGAAGTATAAATCTAGCAAAATGAAGAAATTTCCTTTGTACCATTTCTAACTGACAAGTGTTGTCAGATGTATGTGGATCTCAAAGAACAGCACCGTGTTCTACAATTGGCCGGACAAGAGAGCGGAACAAAATTTTAAGAGACAAACTGAGTTTAAAGTCATAAGCTAATCTTTTAATAAACCCAATCACCTTGTGAGTATTACAGTATATCATATTTATATGAGGTCCAGCATCAAGAGAACTATTAAATTTAAAACCAAAGTTGATTAAAGTATCAACACGCAAAATTTCTGAGTGAGATAGTTCATAGGACCACGTAATAATATAATGTTTTTTAGCGAATGACATAACATAAAACTTATCGAGATCGAGAGTTAAGCCTAGCAAATGTGACAATTCGAAAAAAATTGTTTAAATCACTTTGGAGTTTATAGCGATCATCAAGAGAATTTATTCGCAGAAATAGCTTCATATCATCTGCAAAACAAAGCAGTTTGCAATAATTTAAGATTTTGCTAAAGTTATAAAACACTGTTTACAAATAATGAAAAAAGGAGTGTTGATAAGTGTCCATCTTGCGGGACACCAAACGGAAATAAAAATAATATTATTTTAATAATTTTATATTGTTTTAATTACTAATAAGTATCAATTGTTTTTTTTTTGTAGGAATATTCGCTTATCTCAACCACTTAACACCCAAATCTAGGGAGGAGATTATAGTCCTTCTATTAAATGGTCTCAAGAGATTAGAATATAGAGGCTATGACTCAGCTGGTGAGTAGAATACTTTTATACAACTAAATAATGTTTATGATATTATGTACTTTGACGCTACCAGTCGTCATACGATTGAGTGCAAATATTTGGTGATTTATTAAGTAAATGAGTAGATTTTAGACGTTGAATGGAAAGCTGTAAGTAAAATGCATATGCAGATTCAAGCTATTATATATTAATAATTTGTTCTTACGAATAAAAAAGTAATAAGTTTGAAAATAGTTTGTATTGAAGTAAAACCATATATTTATTCGTAAAGAAAGTAGTGTTATTTTGAATTTTTTTTACTTCTTAGAAGCAGTTATTGTTGTGTCTTTAATAAATGCGTTTTAATAGTAGATAGGTATTTAATAAAAAAAAAATGATCAAACAAAGTACTCAAACATAACGTCTAAAATTCAAATACAAAATACGATTATTTTACCTTGAACTATAGAATATATAATTTAAAAAAAATAATTATATATCTGTTTAAAAGAAGATATTGTAATAACTGTAAAACCGAAGCTATATTTTATAAATAGAATGTACATAGGTACATATAGGTAGTATGTTTTTATTTTTAGTTTAATCAGTCATTGTCTGTAGACTGTAATTAAAATTATGCTGACAAATCGTACATTCATTATCGTCAATATTAAAATTAGAGGGAGGAACAATAATTTTTTTTTCTAGAAATAGTTGAGTTTTTTAGAATATATTATAGTCTCATAGGCGGTACACGTAGTGGTAACATTTTCCAAAGATAATATCGCAACCGATAAACACTTTGTAGATTATTATTTTTTCTTTTCTCTTTCAACGACAGTATGTGTGTTGTATAAATACTTGCATCCATCGTAATACAATTCGTGATATACCGCATTGTACAATAGTAATTAACAAACTATTTCTAAAGGTATTGCTTTCGATGGTCCTGACGGTAAAGACATAACGATCGTAAAGAAAGAGGGAAAAGTTGTTGCCCTTGAAGATGAATTACTTTCTTGTGAGTTGATTTTATTAACGTCAAATTGTCAATTTTTTTTTTTTTTTATATTCTTTGTATATCTATAAATTAATCGTGTCGTAGTGAAAGATCAACTGGACTTCGAAGAGATTCAAAACAGTCACGTCGGCATAGCTCACACACGTTGGGCTACCCACGGCGTCCCGAGCAGCGTGAACTCGCATCCGCAACGGTCGGACAAAGAGCAATTATTTTGCGTGGTCCACAACGGTATTGTGACGAATTATAAAGAAGTCAAGGCATTTTTAGAACGCAAGGGATACATTTTCGAATCGGAAACTGATACCGAAGCCATCGTGAAGCTGGTGCACCACATTTACACGCAACACCCGACTTTAGTGTTCAGAGAACTCGTCGAACAAGCTATACAACAATTGGTATGTCGCGCGCACCGTCAGGTGTCGGAAAACATGTTACGAAGCCGACGTTTGAGTTATTTAAACGGACGTCGTGGTCGTCGTGGTGTTTTCAGGAAGGAGCCTTTGCTCTGTGTTTCAAAAGCAAACTGTTTCCGGACGAATGCGTAGCGACCCGGAGAGGAAGTCCACTTCTTGTCGGCATCAAGTCGAACACGCGGCTGGCCACCGATCACATTCCGATTCTCTACAGTAAAGGTACCAACGGACGTTACGATATCTAATTTTCCGTTCAAACAACATTAGGATAAGTTTTTTTAGTCAAACTGGCACATTTTTGTTTTTGTTTCGTTTGTGTGTGACCCGTGAAGATTCGATAGACGGAGAGTCTCTTTCATTAACAGGTACAAACATCATTATAGACAAATTCATATACGTACATATAAATATAAATCTATAATTGTCAGAAATTAATCAAACGGGCTTTAGCATTCGTCTATCGCGTTGGCTTATTTGGTGGTGGCACTAATAACGATTTAATATAACCTGCAGACTGCAGTATAATCAAAGACTCCCGGAGTGTAATTATAGTTCGGACGGACGGTATTTCAAACGGGTATAATATTGTTTGTTCCCGAAAATAACGCGATAATTAGTTCTAGTTGTGTATCACGTATCATCTACATTAAACACGTACCTGGTTGGTTAATTATATAGATACGCCGCGTGTCTGCGACGGGGGGAGGTGGAGAGTCTAAAAACAATACGAATTTTTTTTCAACTCGCGATTTCACGCAGTGACGTGTTTCGAATTTATAATGTGTATTTTTGTTCTCGTATAGTATATATTAATCGTTAAACGTGTGGCGGTCGACGAAATTGGACGCGTGTTTGCGTACATATCTCGAGATTAATGATTATTATTAGGTGTCGGACCGCGTTTTTGTTTTATGATAGGTCGACTGTTTGAATTTATGAAAATTTGGCTTGAGCCCGTCGCCCATTGTTGTTTCACATCGCGTTCGAACAATTAAACGAGACCGTTGGTTATTTTTATTCCGTTTTCAACGGATTGTTTCAGTATTATTATTTGTTGTAATTGTTAATGCTTCCTAAAATCTGATACGATATGCTGTAGCGATAGGAAAAACGCGACGCATTCTTTTATAGATAACGAATGATTACAATGAATTATTTGATAACTACCCGTCTACACGGTATTATCTATAATTGTAGCTACTTGCATATCGAAGGTCGAGTATTTTCTTTCGTTAATAGTTATACATAAGTCGTTATTAATCCCGTCATAAAATCGTTTTCATTAGAAGTATTATAAGGTCATTATCGATTCGCCCATATTATATTACAGATAATAAAAATAGTATTAGTTTTTTTCCCGATTATTTATACTTGCTGTTCAAAACCGAAACAAGTTCAATTTACAACCATTATTTTTTAGTTATGTTAAAAAAAATTCCGTTTTATATACATTATGTATGTTTTATTTGTCTTCTTCTGTATTACGTAACTATAAATAGCTGCTTTTTGTGATTACGATGGTAATCGGGGCATGTGGATGTTGTTTTACCTATAATTATAACTTTTATTAATTCTTTAATTTTTAAGATATCTGTACATTTTATGCATTCAAAATACTTTTACGTTTTATTCCTCCCCCCTCCAACAGTAAGAATGTTATTGTCGCGGGTATTTTTCGTTTACCTATATATTCTGATTATAGGTATATAATTTAATTTTAAAAGCGATAGAAAAAACTGTTGATTTCTAAAATCATTTCGGAGAATAGATAATAATTTTGAGACAAACATCAATGTTTATTTAAAAGTGCATTTCAAAAAGCATAATGTAGGTATTTCAGTATATTAGTGTAGGTTAATTGCGTTTGTTTTCGATAACAATAATATTATCGAAAACAATTGTCGGTCTTATTTTTAAATAGAGTCTTTGGCTGAATAACAACCATATTCATTCCGATTTATAATATATTCGGGTAGAAGAATCATCCACATATTTTTCAAATTTAAATCGTTTGTAATTATTAGATCGTTGTTTTCGTTTGAATATAATATAACAATATTTCCCTACGCGGACTGTGTTGGTTAAGCAATATTTTTCGATGTCACATACATTATATTAATACATATCAAGAATATATAATTTTATATTTAAAAACAATAACTTCGAAACAACAATATAATGCGATGACAGTAAGGGAAAATAATTTATATTTTGTATTGTATTTACAAATAATAGACGTTCATAAGTAGATTGCCCGAGGAATTTCGATCCGGTAATAATAGCCAGCGGGTGAGATTTATTGAAGCTATTTTATATTATGTACATACATGTAACATATTTGTAATAGTCTGATGTTGGACGCAATAAATGTTTATTATTCATATCTATGAATTGTGTAGGTACGTTATATAATGTCATTTTAAAAACGCAGTCAATGTCTGTAGATAAATCTACGCAAAAGAATTTTATTTCGATATTCAATTAAAATTTCTTATTACGATTAGGCACGTAACGCAATTGGTTTAGTGTGAATTTATTGACGTTTCGTCTCGTTCACGTAGATTTCAATGACGAACTAATCAATTTGCTAGATTTTTAACAAATCACCTTGCCGTTGATTATCATCAGTTCAACTCGATGGTGTTTATTAGCAGTATCGGATTTTCAAAAATTTTCTGGGGGGGGGTTCAAAAAAAAATTAGTACATCAAATTAATATAAAAAAAGTATTGTAGTATTTTTGGTACTGGAATATGGATCACTACAGAGTGCCTGGGGGGGGGTCCAATACCCCTAGACCCCCCCGTAAATCCGCCACTGTTTATTAGTGTAACAATATTACGACCGTGTTTATTATTGAGAATATAACGTTATTAATATTAATATTATCGTTTATTGTTTTATTATTATTGCAGGTAATTTTGAGTAATACGCGCGTAGAAAATTAACAACAGGCATACGTTTGTTTGTTTGTTTTCCGCGTTCGGAACAGCCATACGTTATACGAGTTCTAAAATGAAACGATGGCGATACAATTTTTGTATATGACCGATCATTTAATGAAATTTAATTGCTACATTTAAAACATGCACATTTAATTTTCGTGATTACCGACGACTTAACACGTTTCGGCTTCAACGAAGAATTTTTAGAAAAAACGAAATTGTAATAGGAAAATTGTTGATATACTCTGTAAAAGCCTGTAAATAATAATAAATTAGAATGGTGGCGTTCTCGACATTTGTCTCGTTAATAATTTAGAGAACTAATTTATTGTACATTATTACACACACACACATGTAAATAAAGTGTATAGATTAGATTACGATAGGTCTATTTGCGTCTTTAACTTATGACAATCTAATATTTGATGTGCTATAAGGAGTAGGGTGCATGTATGTAATCCAAGTCGCTCGGAGAAATTAGAAATCGATTTAACACTGGGAATCGTGACATTGTTTAGAACATCGTTATATCCGCGGCGACAAAATGTCCATTCCCATCCCGTTGCCCCGCCAAGAGAGCACGTCCGAATTTCACCCGCTCGGGGACAAGGAAGAAGTCGAGTACTTCTTCGCGTCGGACGCGAGTGCCATCATAGAACACACCAATCAAGTCCTATACTTGGAGGTTTGTACGGTTGTTATTGTCGCGTCAACGCGGTGGCGCCTCGAGGAGGGATTATTGTTATACCGATTTTTACCTGATCGCGACCGTCCTAGGACGACGACGTGGCCGCCGTGAGAGAAGGACGATTGACCATTCACCGGATGCGCATGTCCACGGCCGATCCGAACGCCAGAGAGATCATCACGCTCAAGATGGAAATACAGCAAATAATGAAGGGCAATTTCAGTTCGTTCATGCAAAAAGAAATATTCGAACAGCCGGAATCCGTGGTGACGACGATGAGGGGCCGAGTGAATTTCGAAAATCAGACCGTCGTTCTCGGCGGTATCAAAGTGAGTGGGAACAAACGGACAAACGGGTGAATATCGTTGAACATTGTTTCACGGGCCGTCCGTCTGCTCCTTCTGTTTTTAGGATTACATTCCAGAAATAAAACGGTGCCGTCGACTGATGATGATCGGCTGCGGCACGAGCTTCCACAGTGCTCTGGCCACCCGTCAGCTTTTGGAAGAGCTCACCGAACTGCCGGTCATGGTCGAACTGGCGTCGGATTTCTTGGACCGTAACACCCCGGTGTTCCGGGACGACGTGTGCTTCTTTCTATCGCAATCGGGTACGGGAATTTCGTTCGTTGGTTTTGCGTACGCTTTTCGCTCGGCGACTCGTAGTAACTACTCCGGACGTCCGGTCCGCGGTTACAGGGGAGACGGCCGACTCTCTTCTGGCTCTGCGATACTGCAAGCAACGGGGCGCTCTGATCGTGGGCGTCACGAACACCGTGGGCAGTTCCATCAGTCGCGAATCGCACTGCGGCATTCACATAAACGCCGGCCCGGAAATCGGCGTGGCTTCCACCAAAGCGTACACGTCGCAGTTCATCTCGCTGGTCATGTTCGGGCTGGTCATGTCCGAAGACAGGATATCCATGCAGCCCAGGAGGAACGAGGTGTGTACGCGGTCGTCGTAGTCGTCTATGTCCGCCGTGACGGCCGTGACGGCCGTTGTACCTTATCCGCCGTTGTCGTTGTTTGCAGATCATCAGGGGCTTGGAGAACATAGCCGACCAAATTCGCGAAGTGTTGGCCGCCGACAAAAAAGTTATGAAGTTGGCCGAATCCCTGTACCAGAAGAAATCGCTGCTGGTCATGGGACGGGGTTACAACTACGCGACGTGTCTGGAAGGAGCGTTGGTCAGTGTTATTCAAACGACACGCGCGTAGGGTTGTTGATGATTTTTTTTTTTTCACGTTGTTGTTTTTTCCGTTCTAGAAAGTCAAGGAGCTTACGTACCTTCACAGCGAGGGAATTTTAGCTGGCGAACTGAAACACGGCCCGTTAGCGCTGATCGACAGACTGATGCCGATTATCATGATACTCACCAGAGACCCGGTCTACAAAGTATGACGACGATTCAATTATTTGTATTTCGTTTCGCACTCGTATAGTAATCGATTTCCGTGTGTGCGTGTGTTTGTAGAAGTGTACCAATGCGTTGCAACAAGTCACCGCCCGCGAGGGTCGTCCGATCGTCATATGCGAAAAGGACGACGTCGAAACCAAAAGCTTGGCTTGGCAGACCATTGACGTCCCGCACACGGTCGATTGCTTACAGGTACTTGTCCGCCTGATCAACATATTATGATCTATATTATCTGTGTATGACAACGAGAAATCTTTGTGCTTTCGCCATCGTTTACTGTTTACCACATTACATCTGACCATTTGTCACAAAATTTTTTTTTTCGTTGAAAATACATACGTTCCAGAGAGGGAAAAAAACGCGTTGATCGGTAAATTAGGAAGTGTGCTGACATTTATTATTTATTATAATATTTACACAAGTGTTTTGAATTTGTTTTTAACATATAAATCAATATATTTTGATTTTTTAAACACATAAAAACCCTAGCTCTAGTAATAATAGGATCAAACATTTAATCTGTTTATTTTGTTATGAGTTTTTGAAAAATATTTAATGAGTATGCTGGCGGTTTCTACATAATGTATTTAACCCAAATAGTATTCATTGTTTATTTGAAAAGAGTTGACAAACATAATATAGAATAAAAACCGTCACATACATTTAAAACAATCGCCGTATTTTTAGTGGCACAATCATTTTTCGATTGTTATAAACAGAGTCTGCTGTTATGCGTTTGTCGTCTTGTTATCTTGTAGGTATCGTTTTAAAGTATGTAGTGAATGTAATGTATTTTTTAGGGGCTGCTGACTGTGATACCGATGCAACTGTTGTCATATCACATCGCGGTAATGCGTGGCTGCAATGTCGATTGTCCGAGGAACCTGGCCAAGTCCGTAACAGTTGAATAGAACACAAAATTCTTTCTCTGATATGTGAAGAAATTTATGTAAAAAAACAAACAAAGATTTTTAAATCCCTCTTAAATGGTGAAAAAGATATATATGACATATGGAATAATGTATCAATATTTTACATTTCTACATTTTCTAATGCCGTATAATTATTTGACAATATTATAATGTTATATTATTTGCCACAGATGTTAATTTTTTATTATTATTATTGTCTTATACATTGTGCTAATTGTTTATGTTCTTTATAACATACATCATTATTGTTTTTATTGACATTTTCATTTTTTGTGCATTTTATATATTGCATTAGATTTTAATTTTTTTTTATCATTATTATTATATAATCGATTCCATTTAATTTTGTCGAATATTTTATAAAAATAAAAAAGACGCATCCGATAAATGTTCAAGTACAATTTTAAAACAATGTTTGTACGATCAGTTTATTTTTATTTACGTGCCTGTACCTATTTGTAACGCTTCCAATTCGCTTTACTCAACTCAATCTTTGTATGGGTTTTCAAAAATAATAATCTACAAGTAACCCCAAATGTATTATTATTGTCCAGCACAGGCACGAATATAGTAACCACGGTTGTCGTTTGAGTATATAACACGAAATGTGAAAATAAAGTAACGAGATGAATAGCGTAGCGTGCAATTTGGCAACACTGGTGACTTTCCGTTTGGAAAGATTTTTAGGTTAACATCTAATAATGAGCTTTTAGTACAAGTTTGAACTCCTTTGAGTTACGGATCGGTAAGTGGCGATTGTTTTTGTTGATCGGTTTTGTTTTAGTGCGTTTTGAAAATAAGTGACCACAATTTCAAGCAACGGTGTGCTATCCGTTTTTGCTTCAGACTTGGACACAGCGCGACGGAAACTTTTCAGAAACGTCGGTAAGCGTATGGAGATAATGTTCATTCAAGGGCCCAGGTTTTGTAGGTTTGCGCAAGCAATTCCTAAGGAATCGTCGGTTCAATTGGGAAAAAAAGAAGGTATTTAGGTTGCTTAAGTTGTATTTGAGAAGCCAGAGAGCCGATTGAAGACGAACCTCGCAGTGTGAAAGGCCTTCAACTGCAAAAAATTACGAAAACATCGTCAGAGTCCGAGATGTTGTCCGATCTGATCGTCGGCTGACGGCCAGAACGATCGGAGAACAGTTGAGATTAACTCGTTCATCAGATTTCGACCAATGACAATGGAGATGAGGAAAATCTGCGTGAAAATGGTTCCGAAAAATCTGTCGCAAGATCAAAAAAACGAAAGAAAGGACTGAAAACGACTTTTCTACTTAGAACGTGCCAATTACTGGCGACGAGTTTTGGATTTTTTAGTACGACTCGGAAACGAAGCGTCATAGCCAGGAACGGCACACTTCAGCCTCACTCTCGTTTTCAGAACGCATTAAAAAAAAAAAAAATAATAACCGGTCAACAAAAACAATCGCTACGGACCGATACGTGACTCAAGGGCGTTCATACTCGTACTAAAAGCTCATTATTAAATGTTAACCTAAAAATCTTTCCAAACGGAAAGTCATCAGTGTTGGAAGATTGCACGCTACGCTATCAGTCTCGTTACTTTATTTACACGCCAAGACTTGAAAAATTATTGTATGATCAAATGATGTTTATCTAGAACTTATCCAGTCCACTCGATGTTTTTCAAAAAAAATCGTCAAGCGACCGATACGCGTTTCAATGTCAAGTAAGTAGAATAACAAATCGTACGTGTACTCGTATATTCATAAATAATATGTTTTATGATAATTAGTTCGTAAAATACTAGGCTCGCCGTGTGACTTAAACTGTGTCGTGACTTGGACGCCAGGACGCGATCTGTTTAAAAATTAAAATAAAACCCGGTATTCAATTTACGTTTAAACTGATATCGAACGCAAACAATCAAATCACAATTTTATCGTACACGCCCTTTACTTACCGTTCTTGTTCTGGCGTACGTTTCGTCGTGTGCGGAAATAAAGTTTTCCTTGCCAGATTTAGCACGAAACTTTTCGGGTAGCGTACGTAACGTGTAGAAGATGGACGAAAAGTCGCGTCGTCGTCGTCCGAGATTGTCTAAACCAGCGGTCGCCAACCTTTTGGACCTCACGGACCACTAAATCCATAACTCTAAATTCTACGGACCACTTATACTCATGTCTTAAATACCAAGTTAAAAAGAAATTAACTTCACTATTACGAGTACCATCAGATGTATTATTTTTTGTATTAAAATAATTATAAATATTACTTTGCTTTTTTTCACTCATGAAAAATAATGAAATATAAAAAAAAATAATATAAAATATAAACTAAAAATACTTAAATTAACTATTCTAAAAATTACAGTATATAAAATAAAAACAATAAAATGCCCTTAAAGAACGGCGCACATTAACAGCACGATATCACGACAATGCCTACGATCAGCGGACGACTAAATATTTCAATAAAAATAAAAGTTAAAATGTTGACCGGATTCGAATCATTAGTGATTAGAACGTATTCAAGGAATACCCATTTATATGAGGTTTATATTTAAACGTTTAAATATTATTTACATAACGACGCGCGTACCTACAATGACAACAATAATCCACCATCGTTGGATATTAGGTGTGTTTATTTTATAACGTACAATAATAATGACAATATTATTAGGCGTTTATTATTATTTGTTGTAAACCGAATCTACATGCAGCAGCGACATTATATACTACTTTTGTATATTACGATTATAAACTCACAACATTACAAATAACGTTCAGATTTTTCTGTGGACCGCCAAATTTTTACCGCGGACCACCGGGTGACGACCGCCGGCGTGGTAACTTAGAATTATGGTAGGGACGCCAAGCCCCCGGGCTGACCCGCCGACGTCAGTTTAAGACCCAGTTGGGGTACCACGGGAGCGACGGGCCCCCGCTGTTATGCCGGACCGGCTTGTCGCTACGGAAACAGTGTCCAGCGCGAGGTTGAGCCGCTTATCTCGGGTGTAACGTGGTGGCTGTGGGACGAACGCCAGATAGTGACCGGACCACAAGACCCAGTGGGAGGAAGAAGAGGGACCAGCACGGCGCTTAACCGAGTCGCGCCTCTTTCCTGTCACATCCCTCGAATAGCCCCTCTAGTTAATAGAAGGTATGTGGTGGTCGGTAGGCTTCGGCCGCAAAACCCAACACCCGATGTACGTTTAAACCGATATCGAACGCAAACAATCAAGTGACAATTTTACCGTTTACTCATCAACGGGGCGTACGGGTTTCAGTGCACGCCCTTTACTTGGAGCGTTATTTCCGGCCGCTAATTTATCGGCTATTTCGGGTTTTTTCGTTTTAAATTCGAAGACTATTTCGTAACACCGTCAGCCACTGTACACATAAGACTTGTGTCAATGACGAGAAGAAAAGAAACGAAAAAAATCAATTAGTCTTGGAAACGAACGTTAAATAACAATTATATAAATATATATATATATATATATTTAGAAAAAACGACATTGACGAAAAATAAAAAAGAGGTTAAAAGTCAAAGAACAAATTTTTGAATTATTTAATAAGCACCTCCGCCGTCGACTCGTCCCTTTCGCGGGCCAAGGACGGACACCGTATATATATATATACATACGTTCGGTTCTACTTGTGCGGCAGAAGTTTCGTACCGGACGACCTCGTTTTGCGGCCAGGGGCGGCAGTAGACGTCTGCACCGTTATTATATTATACACGCCTTAAGTACGATCATTATGAATATTATATTCGAATACGTGTTATATATATATATATACGTGCGCGTGTCCCTTCGGACGAAAATCCTCGAATGTCATACGTGTTATTACGACGGGACTGGCCGATACAACGATATGTATATGGGGACGATCGCGCGCGATTATGTACCCCCCCCCCTTCGTTTATCGTTTCGAACGTCCGTCGGGGACGGGGCTTTTTTCGTTTTTTGTTCTCCTTTACGACACGACGATCGAATACGCGTACAATAAAATCGTATTCTCGTGTATCTCGGTTGGATTTGGTCGGGCGGACAGACGAGGATACCTTCTGTTTGTTTGGATACGACATTTTCCCGACGACGCGGTTGCCGTCGGCGACGAGACGTTTTTCTTACGTGTCATACAATACGTGTACTGCACATTCTCCTGCCACGAAAGAATAACCTAACTCGGCATAACCTAACCGTGTTTTTTTTTTTTTTAAGTTGTTTTCCGCATTACGCGTACAACGCCGTGACACTAAACATTAATTACGCGTACGCACATCTCCGTGGTAAATATACTCATTACACATTTTTTGCTCGAGGCGATGACTAAGCACGCCGACACAAATAATGTTATCGAAACGTTCAAAGAAAAAAAAAAAAAGACAAATAAATAATGTCTATTGACGTAAACAAGTGTCGACTAAAATCATTTTGGCTACGTTCGATAATTCTGATAAAATTGCAACAGTCCGGTAAAAACGATGTGACGCGTAAACGGGGTTACTCCTGAACAGTAAAATCCCAAATTCGACACGGAAAACATAGCGCGTGTCGTGTTTGAATCGCGCCGCCGTTTTCATTTCGTCGGATTTATAATTGTCGCGATATCATCGTTGTTACGACCGGGGCAACGTCGTGTTGTGCGAAATGCGCGTAAACAAAAGTGTGGTACGTTCGTCGTCAGAAGTGTGTACCAAATATCTTATTGTCTCTCGCAGACGACGAGCCGTGTTTCCCTTTGTTCCCTTTGTCGGATAACCGATCGTTTTTACGCGTCCGGAACAAACGTGACCGCCGCCGTAATCGCGTTACGGAACAAAACGGGCAATTCGGCACCGAACGAGATCCTTCCTGTGGTGTTCGTTTCGTCCACGTTTCGCGATGCTTCCCGTCACCACCGTTCAAAAGCGACCGCCTACTACCGACGTTATCCGATGTCCGTCAATACACGGCGCCGGCACGTTATCCGGTTCACTGCAGAGTAGTACCGACGGTTTGCTAACGGTCCGGTTTTTGCTAAAAATTGAAATATGAAAAATTATAACGGAATATTTTGTTTTATAGATCGTAAAGGTAATATATTGTAAAATGTATTAAACTTACGTAGCGCCAAACGGAATTAGCAAATTTACAATTTTCTGAAAACCAATTTGCAAGTATCAACGAAAAAGTTGCAAATTCGTTTGACACTACTTTGGAGTGAATCGGATAAATGTGCCGGCGCTATCTGGACGGACATCGTTATCTGCGTGTTGGGCGCGTGCACACTCGTACGTGGTTATGTTTTCAACGTTTTTCAGTCGGCCGTCTTCGTCGAACGAAGACCGTTCCGATCACACGACCGACACGACGCAAAACGTATTCGGTTTCGGGTCGTTGTTTTTCGTTCGACCGTCAACGACGGAATCGTTGTTATTTTACAGTCCGTCGTATCGACGGCTAAGTACGCGTCGATTTTAAAAAAAAAAAAAAAAAAAATTTAAAAAACGTGAAATTTTTCAGTTTTTTTCCGTTTCGATTGATTTCCGATACGACCGCCGCCGCTACCCTCGTTCGTATACGTGCGCGGCGCGTGTGCGTATTTAATTTATGTATAACACGTGACATTGGCCTTTTTTTTTCGTTTTTTTTTTTTTTTTTTTACAGATATTAAAACACTAATATACGGTTACCGCGACGGGCGGGGGTAGGCGACCGGTCGGGGGGTGGGGAAAGGTATTTTTTTTATTTTTTTTTTGTCAAACCCTCCCCGTCAGCCCGCCCGTCCCGTCCCGCGTAGCGTGCGTCGCGTTCGGGAGCGTGACAGTTCCTCGTCAGAGGTGCTCCGGCGAGTACGTGCAGCACCCGCGGATACACACGACGAAACAGACACCTCGATGAGAAGACCACGGAATGATCTCGAATGCGCCAGGTAAGACGAGGCCGTGTGTTTGTTTACGATTAATGTCTTGTTCCGTGCGCGCGTCGTCACGGGATTAAAAGTTTTCGATCGCGTCTTCGTCGTCTTAGTTTGTTTACGCGATCGTTATTTATTTTTTTTAATTTTTATTTTTGCGAGAGACGATCCGTCGGACACGGACTTGCGCGAATTCATTCGCGCGCGCTTTTTTGTTGTTGTTGTTGTTGTTGTCGGTTTTTTTTTTTACCTCTCCGAACATCGAACGAATAAACTCCATGTGATGTGCTGTGACAGCACTTAGCCGCGCGTTTTTTTGTTTTTACCGTTTTCATAGATCGTACGCGAAGATTACAATTGTTTTATTGTTGAACCACACCGATAACCGCACTCGTCCGAGCACGTTTTTCTTCGTGAACGTGCGTCCGGCGTGTTCGTGCGTACGCGTTCTGATTCTCGGACACGATATCTGTAAATAATATATGTATCGGCGAGCGAGCAGTCTGCCGCGTTATTGGACGGGAAATCGATTTGCCGTAAACGGGAAATAATAGTTACGTGAATAATACCCGTGCAACGATTATAAATCGCGAACCCGGTGCGCGGTGGAATTCGGGACCGGGATTATTTACGTTTCGGGAGGAGAGACGGCCCGGCGGACTGGGTGGTACGCGCGAATCGTATTTTGAACGTGAACGCGAAACAAATTTTTATTTGTCGTTTTGTTGTGTATTACGTTTATACGTGTGTGTGAGCGAGAGTTAGAATTTCGACGAATAACGAAAATATTTTACACTGTGATTTCGTGAATTATTTGGGACGAACGTAAAATGACACGCACGTTATGTTTTTCAGTGGTTGCCAAAAAATAATCGTTGGTACTCTCCACACACGCACAGGTTATTTTGACGCTAAACATACGATTTGTATGGATTTACGTTCAAAGCAAAATTAAACTCAAACGGGATAAAAAAAATATCGAGTGTCTGTCTGCCTTTATCATATTTTATCGTCATAGGTATATGGTTGAATTTGAAAAAAATTGTTAGTACAGCGGTATGAGAATAAAAAGGATTATAAATAAAAATAAAAATTTAAACGTTAAAACCGTACTTGATGATGACTAATGATTAACATAAATAAATATAAACGTAAGGTTTAAAAGATAAAAGCAAAACGTATTAATTTTTCTTGTTAATATTATCGAATATTGTTTACTTTTATTATTTTATACCAGGCGAAATGAATCGAATACAAGAAGTTGTCAAGGAGAAAATCTTTTGTATACGTATATTTATTTAATGTAGTTAAAAATTAATCGACACTATTCGGATTGGAATTACAATGAATTTGAAAACCTTAAATGTTTGTAACCGGACGCCAACGAAACTTATAGTTCAGTTAAGCTAACACAATTTTTGTTTTGCCCGTATTATTAATATATATATATATATTATATGTAGGCAGGTCATCGTTGCCGTTGAATTTGCAATTGTAAATAACCGAAATTGTTTCTTAATCCGCCAATGTTAATTATGAACTAAATATAGTTTTAAACGTCTAAAATCGATCGAATGTCGATTTGTACGTATCGATTATTCCGGTGCGGACAAAAACAACCCAATAAATAATAAAATAACGATTACGTAATATACTAAAAAATATGCGACGTACTTAGTCGAATCGACTTTTTCCACGTTAAATCATCCAAACGCGCACGACGATATGTTGTTAAGTATTTCATCTGTATAATAACCATAATAAAACCAAACGTTATCTTGTGTACAATACTGTATAATTTAGGTAATAGGTGCGTATAAAATTTATAATTTTGTTACAAACAGTATAATGTAATTTTTTCTCGCAGATGTTATCTATATATATATATTAATAAATAAATAAAATAAAAACTAAAAAACGTGCGCGCGAATCAATGTTTCTTCGCTATCGAAATCCAATACCTATACACCGTTTCCTTTAATTCTGTAGCGCACGATTTGTTTGCTAATATAATCCAACCGCGTCCGTGTCATTTTACCACTCGTATGTACGACGGCGATTTGAAAAATTTCTGACCCAACAGTGAAAAACACATTCGTTCAAGCGACTCGACGCATTCAGTCTAACGTTTTCAAAGATCATTCCGTCATCAAAAAAAAAAAAAACGACGTGTTTTCCAAACCGGGAAAACAACCGTTTGCGTTCGTTGACGTTCATTTCTCTCTACAGGCGATTTGTTCGAGTTCGGGAACGAGAAATAGTCGCCCGGAGCCAAATTTTTAATTCGTTTCATTTCGCCGTTGCGTCTGCGCGCGTTGTCTTGGCGAAACGGCGTTCGTTCCTTTTCAAATGATTTTTTCACGCGATTTTAAATCCGTTCGAAGTGCTGTGGCGGAGAAACCGTTTAACGGGAAACCCCGTGCGACTTTGCCAGCACACACGTCCGACAATGTTATCTATCGAGTTGCAATCAAATTACCGTGCCGGCTGACGTGTTTCTTCCCGCAAACGTCGGGCCCGATTTACTTTACGTTTGTTCTGGCGTGCGGGGGCACTCGACGCGGTCGACCCGTCCAATCGAACCGATACGGCAGTCAATAACAAATAAATATGTACACGCGTTCGCGTGGAAAACCGACGACAAAACGTATCCATTAAAAAATTATTCACACAATCGTGTGTTGATGATGATTCTTTTCGTATGTTCGTTTCCTGGTAGGTATTCGTTATGTTTATCTACGTCGAGTGGTTGTGACACGTGCAAATATTGTGTTTGAATTTCGAGAGTTACTCGGAAATACGTACCGACACTTAACACACAGTACAAATATATATGTGTATTATTTTAACTGTTAATTCGCTCATACTGATGTAATACGAATATAAATACGAATATTCTGTCTATATATAAAATAATTTTTTTCTTCTTCTCGGAATTCTCATTTAAACGGTATACTACGCGTGGTGACGAGACCGTTTTTTTTTTTTTTATCTCTCGTGCGTATTTTATTTATGAACGATAATTTTCATGACGAATAATAATATGGTAACGCCGAACTGATATGGATTAATACGTCACAGTCGTTGACAATTGGTTTTCCGATTAGCTTGATTCTTTCGTGGTTAAAAATTCAAACAGGTTATATTGACGTTTCGTCCTCCCCGCTCCCATCATCATACCCGTTAAATACGCTCGGCCCGCGTGTGTTTAGTTATCGTATGAAATATACGCGCTACGGTCGAGCAGATACGTTTTTCGAGACGAAATTGTCGGCAGCTTCCTAAAACGCCCGTTTGAAAAACGAAACTTTTTTAAATCACACGATTCGCAAAATACAGATCTTTAAACACCTAACGGATTCATATATTTGCGAATTTATAATGATCGCCGCGGTTGACGGGTCTTAATTAAAAACAATGCGACATTCGCCGTCAAGTCCATTAAGAGTCGAGGGGTGTAATGATTTCTTAGAGTCATGCGAGTACACAATGTAATGCTCGTCTGTAACGTTATATCATTGTTTTAGAAAAAGAACGTTTCATCAAAGCGAACGATTCCGTGTACAACGCTCAGTTCAAATATGCGGTAAGATTTTTGCAGGGTTATGTACAAATAACGCGTCGTAAAACGTGTTTTTTTGGTTTTTTTTTTGAACGATCCGTATTTTTTTTTACAATAAATGAATGGTTTCGAAACTGAAAATCGTGTGTTCACGTTTAGACGAACTACATAAAAACGTCGAAGTACACCCTGTTCACGTTTCTGCCGCTGAACTTATTCGAACAATTCCAACGGCTGGCCAACTTCTACTTCCTGTGCCTGATGATGCTGCAGATGATATCGATAATCTCGTCGTTGACTCCCATCACCACTTCGATACCGTTAATCGGCGTGCTGACAATTACCGCCATCAAAGACGCCTACGACGATTACGTATGTATCGCGCGTGTAATAATGCTATGAAATGACATATACGTTCAATGACGTTAAATTTTCGTATGTTTTCATTAGTGTTATTAACAAAAATAATATAGTGTATTTTAACAATTGTTTTTAAACGAGCGAAACGCGTTTGGGCCAATCGATGAATATCGTATTTACAAGATACAATTTTTTTCTTCAATTCAGTTGTTCATTTCTGGTGGTTTTTACAATGTTTTTTTTGTTTTCGACACGGATCGAAACGAGTTAGTTGTATTTTTTTTTTTTTAGCCGGTCTAAATGTGAAATGTGAACACGACGGGTTAGTTTGGCGTGTAAACGAATATTATTCCCTGCGGGGAGAATTGTCCTTCGTCGCGTACAGTTTTCGGTTTCAGATCCGCGCGCAATGAAATCCCACTCTGTTCTCCGTCGTGTTCCGTACCGTATTCGATTCGATGGTTATTCCAATTGAACTCGGTCGGGGGGTTTTTTTTTTGTTCGTTCGTTCGTTCGTCCGTCCAGCAAAGACACACCAGCGACGATCAGGTGAACCACCGTATCTCGAAAACCGTGCGAAACGGTCGCGTGGTGAACGTGAAGTGGAAAGACGTGCACGTGGGTGACGTGATTTTAATGGAAGACGGGCAGTTCGTAGCCGCGGACGTGCTGTTGCTTTCCACGAGCGAGCCGAGCGGACTGTGTTTCATAGAAACCGCGGAACTAGACGGGTAACGCCGGCGATTTAATGCGATCCGTTTCGATACGTTGCTTATGTTACGCCGTTGTTTTGCTCGCGTACAGCGAGACCAACCTCAAGTGTCGCCAATGTTTGGCCGAAGTGGCGGAACTCGCGCACGAAGTGGTGGACTTCGACGGGTTCATTCGTTGCGAGACCCCGAACAATTTGCTCAATAAATTCCACGGCGTTTTGAAGTGGAATAAAAAAGAGTACGTGCTTTTTTGACCGTTGCCCGCGCGTGTCGTACAGGACTGTATTTCGTTTCAGATTGATTTTGAACAACGATCACATCATCTTGAGAGGCTGTGTTCTGAGGAACACCGAATGGTGTTACGGCATGGTGATTTTCGCCGGAAGGGATACGAAACTCATGCAAAATTCGGGAAAGTCGAAATTCAAGCGCACCAATATCGATAGGCTGCTTAACTTTCTCATCATCGGAGTAAGTACAGCATACGAATACGTTTCTGCGGTCTTATGTGGGAATTCGCGTTTGCCATTCGCGCCGAATTCACCTGGCTGACATCTCATACCAATTCATGTCCTTTTAAATTTAAAAAAAAAAGTATTCGACTCTATGCCGGTAACGACATTTCCTTACATCTCCACTTCGGACGAACATAAATAGACACATTGCCACGTCATTATGTTAATATATTTGTTGCAGTAAATATCCGAAATCAGTTAAAACTAGTTATTTATTTTTTTACTAGTAAATTCTACTGATCGGACATTTACTGCAACATAAATATTAATTTTTCAACGCGCGTTTTGTAAACGTGAAACGAAACAAATCATTTTCAATGTTTCTTGTTCAGTGCGATGTCACTGTCGCAACTATTTTAGAATTATAGTGCGTTTGTATTGGAGGGTATACGCGGGTATACGCTCCAGTCATACATTTATTTTGATCGAAAAACATTTTAAAATTAATTTTTTTCCCCTCAGTAAAAGACGTTGGATTTTTTTTCGGCGGAAACGAAACGCGCTCTTTTGTACGATCAATATATGATTTCCGTCGGTTTTCCGCAGATCGTAATGTTCCTGTTCCTACTCTGCCTGTCTTGTATGATCGGATCGGTCGTCTGGGAATTCCAAACCGGTTGGTATTTCCAAACGTACCTGCCGTGGGACTCTCTGGTGCCGTCCGAGAGGATAATGGGGTCGATCACCATAGGGACGTTGGTGTTCTTCTCGTACGCCATTGTTCTAAACACGCTAGTGCCGATTTCTCTATACGTGAGGTGCGTGACGCGGCGTGCCGACGCAACGCTGACCCACGCGATAATTGTTTACACGCTGATTGATGTCGTCTTGTTGTGTCCGGCAGCGTCGAGGTAGTGCGTTTCGTGCAGAGTTTTTCATAAACTGGGACGAAAAAATGTACGACAAACAGTCCGGGACCGCGGCCAAAGCCAGGACCACGTCGCTGAACGAAGAACTCGGCCAGATCCAGTACATATTCTCGGACAAAACCGGGACCATGACCAAGGTGAGACTCTGCGCCCGCGGGCGCCCGTTCAAATGTCACCGCGTTGCGTTGACGTCGGCCCAAACGCCGTTGCCTTAAAAAACCCCCCGTCTTCCAACGCGCATCTCCGAAAGGAACGGCGGCGACGGATGTCCCGCGGGCACTCGCTGACGTTTCGGATGTTTTTTCCTTCCAGAACATCATGACGTTCAACAAGTGTTCGATAAGCGGCGTCGTCTACGGCGATCAGATCGACGCCCGTTACGGGAAATCCGAAAACATGATCAAGGTACGAGACCGAATGCACGCGCGTGTATGTAATGACGCGTACACGGTTTGTGTATGCTGTCCACGTGAATAACAAAGTATTAGATGTCGTCTGTTGTCCGAGCTTCCTGTGTTTGTATCGTTTGTGTTCGTCCGTTAGACGTACGCGGCGGATAGACCGACGCCATCAGCCGTCATACGGAGTTACCAAAACGCCGCGACCTATGGCGATAAATCGGAGCGCGGTGGCTGCGGCGTCCGACGAGTAACTATAAACTCCGCGTCGCACTCGGTACTGTTGATGTTCACACCGCCTCAGGTGCGTCGTTACCGCGGTAACGCGACCGGCGGCACTCCCCCACCAACACCCACCAATCCCTCTCGACGCGCACTCGGCACGGCCGTCTCCTCCGCCGACGTCCAGGAGGAGTACGCGGCCGGGTTGCGCGCGAACGCGTACTGAACCGCGCGGTTTGTTTGTTTTTTTATTCGCGACAGGTCGGACCGCCGCCCGTGGACTTCTCGTGGAACCCACATTACGAGTCCGAGTTCTTGTGGTACGACCAGTGTCTGGTGGACGCCGCGAGACGGCCGGCGACGGTCGACGGCACCGAGAACGCGGTGTTGACGTTTTTCCAACTGTTGGCCCTGTGCCACACGGTCATGCCCAGCTGGAAAAACGGTGAGCTTACGACGACGGTGACGGCAATACGTCCGTCCGAAAGACGTTTGCGCACCGAGAAACTTTGGTTTTGGATTCCGTGCGAAGCGGACTTCAGGGCATGTAATGACCGCCGGGACGTCGTCGTTCTACTCGTTTCAGGGGTTCTGAAGTATCAAGCCCAGTCTCCCGACGAGTCGGCACTCGTCTCGGCGGCGAGAAATTTCGGCGTCGTCTTCAAAGAACGGACTCCGAACAGCGTGACGGTCGACGTCATGGGCCAGACCAAAGTGCACGAGCTCCTCTGCATACTCGACTTCAACAACACCAGACGACGCATGTCCGCGGTGTTCCGGGAGAACGGCAAGATCCGGCTGTACTGCAAGGGGGCCGACAGCGTTCTGTTCGACCGGCTGGAACCCGGCGACGAGGAGTACAAAGCCACGACGTTGCAACACCTGAACGTGAGTATCCGGGAGCCACCGGGGACTTGTTTCGATTTGTCTAGAGCGACGGAACGCGGTGCAGGGGTTTCGAAACCGATGATATTTGGAATGACGCGAGGGTCAAAAAAAAAAAGAAAACAAAAACAACTCCCCTCCCTGCTCCTAATCACCTGAGAAAACATTCGTATAGACGTTACCGCGGTAATGACACGACAACGTTGGTATATAGGAGTTCGCGGGGGACGGACTGCGCACGTTGTGCTGCGCGGTCAGAGACATCGACGAGGAGTTCTTCGATCTGTGGAAACAGAAGTACGTAGAAGCCGCCGGGGCGCGTGTCAACAGAGAGGAGAGACTGAACGACGTCTACGACGAGATCGAAACTCATCTGAGACTAATCGGTAAATCACGAAAAGTCGAATTCATTCTTTACGGTCGGCTTCGGACGGAATTGTCGCCGCTTTGCGTAATAGTATCCATGAAACATGCAAATGCTGACGATGGACAACGGTTAGCGTAAATAACAGTTCTCGGACAGGTTTCACGAACTCGAAATCTAAACCGCACAATATTCGAAACGCAACCGTGCAGAGTGTTTCACGAACAGAATACCATATTGTGTATTTTAAACACGTGTTTCAAAACGCGTGTCGTTATATGTCTGTATTTGTCGACACGTCCATGATTTCGGTGTATTCATATTGCATAGGCGTCACCGCGATCGAGGACAAGTTACAAGACGCCGTTCCCAAGACCATATCTAACTTGCTGTTGGCCGGAATGTATATTTGGATGCTCACCGGGGACAAACAAGGTAACCAGACGCGTATACTTCGGACTTTCCTTTGTCGGACTGTCACGTTTCATTGGTTACAGAAACCGCCATCAATATCGGGTATTCGTGTCATCTTCTGAGCGACGAGATGGAACTTTGGATAGTGGACGGCAGCACGCAAGACCAAGTGGAATACCAGTTGGACCAGTGTAACAATTCACTTTTGGGCGTTTCAGAGTACCAACAGTCGGGAAGAAACAGCATGGCCACGAGTGTCGTGCGATTCAGGTTCGTGTAAAAAAAAAAACCAAACCGATACGAATTGTCCCGTCTCGCCAAAGTGTACAAACGTACGTGGGGAAACTACAATGCAAGTGTCCGCCGCCCTCACAATCGGAGCGACTCTGTGTTTGTATGTTTACCGAAGTCTGTTTGCTCCAGTGGCGGCTCGTGATGTTTGAACAAGGCGGTGGTGCACAGAGTACACAGGTGAAAATCAGAAAGAGCTTTTCGGGTTTAAATCTCGGGGAAATCTTCGCGTGTAATGAAGGGTGTTTTGAATATTTGTAATCGCAAAGGTCAGTCGCAAAAAGTCAATTAAATTTCCGCTTACGGCAAAAACAATACAAATAATAAACTATAATCAACAAGTATTGTTATGAAATAACTTAACATTGTTTTAACGATTATGTGTTTACTTAAGTGAATAGATTATTACACTGATATAATAACAATGATATCAAAGTACAATATAATGTAATAAATAGTATTATCTCGTAATCCGTAATAAATCATGATCCGATTTTCGACAATATCTATAAAATACAAACAAAACGTAGATCGAAAATAAACGCAGATATCGCGGTCGGTTCGCAGCAGCATAAGCGCACGGAGACGCATTGTACGTTGTGCGCTGGGCTACACATCCCACACAGCTCGAATATCAATGACGAAATTGAGGCAAATATTCCCCGAGCGTGTCTGGTCTCTCTGAGGGGTGACGTGGTGGACTGGCCCGTGCGCTCACCAGATTTGAACATTTGTTACTCTTTTTTTTGGGGGATACCGAAAGGAAAACGTTTTTAAACATCGTCCGCACGCCCTGGAAATAATAATAATAATAATGGTATTTTCATCGCGAATCTTAGCGAACCAGAAAACGTGCAGTTCAACGACAACGAAGAACAGATGTACGCTTTGGTCATCAACGGACATTCTCTGGTACACGCTCTGCACACGGAGCTCGAAAATAAATTCGTGGAATTGTGCACAAAGTGTAAGTGTCTGGGGCGACGCATCGGATTCTCGGCGCGGTATTAAATCCGTTTTTTACCTGGACGCGCGCCGTGTTCTAGGCAAAGCGGTGATCTGCTGTCGGGTGACGCCTCTCCAAAAAGCGATGGTCGTGCAGCTCATCAAAAAGTACAAGAAGGCCGTGACGTTGGCCATCGGCGACGGCGCCAACGACGTTTCGATGATAAAGGAAGCGCACATCGGCGTCGGGATCACCGGCCAAGAGGGCAACCAGGCGACGTTGGCTTCCGACTACTCGTTGGCGCAGTTCCGGTTTTTGGAAAGGCTGCTGCTTGGTCCACGGCAGATGGTCCTATTACAGGATGTGCAAATTCCTGAGGTATTTTTTCTACAAAAACGTGGCGTTCACCCTGTGCCACATTTGGTTCGGGTTCTTCTGCGGTTTCAGCGCTCAAGTACGTCGCCGCCTGTAGTGAACCGCGCGCCCCGCTTCCCGAAATGTGTGCGACCCTCTGTCTGATACCCCCGGCATCGTCGCCGTACGTTTCAGACGATTTTCGACCCGTTTTACATATCCGTTTACAACATGTTCTACACCGCCTTGCCCGTACTAGCCATCGGCATTCTGGACCAGGACGTCAGCGGGCGCAAAAGTATCGCGTACCCGAAACTCTACACGCCGGGACTTCGAAACATGTTTTTCAACACTAAAGAGTTCTTCAAGTGCGCCGCCCTGGGCACGTACGCTTCGCTGGTGATATTTTTCGTGCCTTACGGTCGGTATCGTTTCCGCGTCCAACCGCGTTCGGGTCGCGCGGATTTCAACGGAGTTCTCTTCTGTACTGTTCCAGGCGTCTATTTCAACGGGATGACTTCGGACGGGCTGAACGTTTTGGACCACATGTACATGGCAGAAGTCGTCGCGATGATTCTGGTCACGGCCATGACGATACAGGTAAACGGTTTTAATATTACAAAAAAAAAACCCGATTCATATGTCTTGATTGACGCGCAGGGATGGGCGGAATACTCGAGGGGAAAAAACTATCTAGACACATACCTAGAGTATCATAGGTACACGATACGTTTTCGAACGACACCGTCTGTAAAAAAAATAAACGCATTTCCATTTCGTATAGTATAAAAAAGACGTACGATAATTAAAAAAATAAATAAATACGTGTCTCGAGTTTACTATACTATACATAGTAAATGATAAAATTTACGTCACGCAGGTAGCTTTCGACACGTCGTACTGGACCGTGATCAACCATTTCGTCATCTGGGGATCGCTGGTGATGTTCTTCTTGGCCGAATGGGTTTACAATTATCTCATCGGCGGGATCTACGTGGGCTCGTTGGCGATGGTTCGTACCCGTTACGCGTATATATATATATATATATTTAACACCGTTCGGTGCACATACTCGCGGGTGCAACAACGTAACGCGACGCGTGTCCGCAGGCGTTGCGACAGCCGACGTTTTGGCTGGTCACGCCGCTGGTCGTGGTCGTGATCGTCGGCCCGGTGGTGGCTTGGCGGCTGTACCGTCTGGAGATGAGGCCCACGCTTACCGACAAACTCCGCCTGAAGCAGCTGAAACAAACGTAAGACCCGTCTGCTTGCCGCGGTCCCGGTCAGTGGCGTCTGTTGGTTCGGGCGAGCGCTCGGGTCGCGCTGCTGCCCGGTTGCGTTCATTTCTGCAACGCGCGGTGGTCTTCTGACTGTACTCGTTTCTGTACAAACGTTTGGGGGCACACGGGTCGCGGCGCCTGACCGTTTTGATTGTTTTTAAAGCGAAACGTCGAATAAATATAATGTCGATGGGTTTCGCAAGCGTGTAATTGGAAAATGAGTCGTTGACGAGCGGGCAGATTCCCTTGCTGGGGAGACTAGTTTCATAGTCCGTCCGGTAAAATACCCTTTTCGGACGTGATTCCTCATTATCGTAAGGTCATACGGAAAGCATGGAATTCCGATCGGTCAGCTCCGCAAAAAATCCACTTTCGAGTGGTATAAGTATATATCTCCTGCTATTTCACGGGTCCTCTGGTTTCATAATATCAATCTGCCCAGATACGTTTTGACTGATTTTTCAAGACTGAGGTTAGGGCATAACCTTTTTTCTTCGCACGCCTACTACTTCGATGTTAACTCGTCTCCATTCTGTCCTTTCAGCGTATTATGTTTGACTGTGAAGCCTTAAGTACAGAATAGGTTAACTGTGATTACTTATTTGACGGATTGGGGTTTAACTCTTTCCTAACTCCAAGGATCCTTTGTTAATATTTTTGGTTGTTTGTTTTCTTCGCGGATCGAGGTTTTTAATTTGAATTCGGTAATTAATTATGCAATTATTATCAATCTTATTCATTTATATATACTTAACTATTTTTTATGTTTGAGGTATCTTTGTATCTTATTTAGGTTATTGGATTTTATCATATAATCGTATGCTTTGAGATATTATTATTTTGTTTTGTTTTATATTTTTATAACGATTGGCGAGCTATAACACACGAACGAGTGTGTCACGTGATTTTTCGTTTTGTGTAAGATATCACGGTTACCCCGTCAATGTAAATCTGCAGGCTCGAACGGGGAGATTTACTATCCGGAATCGGTACGCGCAACTCGGTGCAACTTATTATTTTTCGCGTCGACATGATTTTCAGGAGACAAGTGTCCGGGTCGGGCACGAGGCCGACGTCGACGAAGCACAACAAACGGCGTTCGATTCGGTCGGGGTACGCTTTCGCTCACCAGGAGGGGTTCGGGCGTCTGATCACGAGCGGGAAAATCATGAGGACGCCGAGGAACAGCGAGGGGTGTATTGATCGGAAAAATTCGAATATATCCGACGTCACCGTATGACGTTAGAGCCGTACAACTGTTTCGTGTATATATGTTGTTGTTTTTTTTTTTTTTTTTTTTACACGCTTACGTACGTACGTACGAATGAAATGTAAGGTTACGAACGGACAAATATTTATTTTACCGTGTTTATTCGTTTTCACGTACAATATATAAATTATATCTGACCGTTAACGGTTTTGAAAACTAGTCACAACGTTACCGTTTGTTTGTACTGGTAATGTTGCGCGTATGAATTATAATCTGATGTTAAAATATTGAAACGTGATCATGCGATACGCATTACAATTATATCGAACGTTTCGAGTTTATCGTCGACGACCATAAAACGTACCGACATATGTTATTAAACACTCGTCGTCGTCGTCGGAATCGTCATGACAAATCGGATTTGAATATAGAACGCGTTTTTTGGTTTTTACGTCTGAAGTGTTTTTTACGAAATGTGTTTTGTAGAAGGTTTTAAAAACACGCCATTTGTTCGATCGGAATAAAGGCCGATTCACACTTGTCAGACACGTACCGTACCGTTCCGACACAGACGTACTGTACTCACACTTTCGATCCAACATCGTTTCGTTTTCAACAACTTTACCTTGTACTATTTGAAATATGTTTAAACAATTTACGAACTGTGATTTGGCAATGATTGCTATTGTTCTAGACGAAGAGGAACAAAAAAATATACGACGAAGAACATGGGTTCATGAAATTTCGTTAAAACGGCACATCGAAGGTGAATTCGTTACTTTGTATAAACAGTTAACTGACCACGAAGAAAAGTTTTTTAAATATTTCCGCATGTCAAAATTTCAATTTAATGTAGTTATTTAATTAGCAATAATAATAACAACAACAATTAGTTAATATTACCAGGCATGCCTCTATAGATTTCGAAACTTCATTCCGGCAAGATTCTTTATACACATGGTCACTATATTTTTTGTGTGACAATGCATAGAGGCATTCTCGTCCTCTAACGAGTTCAATTAATAACTCCAAGTCCATGGAAATATTAATTTAATTAAAAAATTTAAATAAATAGTAAGAAAATATGATGGTGTGCCGGCGAATGACGGCAAACGGACAAAATTTAACTGTTGTTCATTCACACTTATCAGTCGGGCGTGTTCCGACCCGTTCAGACACGGGCCGTTCCGACAAAACATTCTCTTGCGGAACGTCGAACGGACGCTGTCGGATCGGTACGTGTATGAACGGAACGGAACGTTCAAATGTGAATTACCTATATTTAAACACATATTAAAATATTTTGCGGAACGGTACGGTACGGTGTCTGACGAGTGTGAATCGGCTTTAAATGCGGTTTGTCGTCAAGATCGCGCCTTACGGTTCTCCCTCTGCGCGTTTCCAGCACGAACGCGTCGTCGTCGTGGGTGGTGCGTTTGGTGGTTTTCTCGTCGCCTCGGATAAAACCGTCTAAACCGCCCGTTAAATCGTTGCACGTCTTTCGTAACACCGTTCGAATGGGACGACGTAAATAAAGCGGCACTCGGGGTGTCGGGAATATGATTGAATAATGAGGATTGCATAATTCGGACGGCGATATTACGTCGCATATTTGTTGTTGTAAAACACACAATACGTCCGACGGCGAAACAAGTCTGGAGAACCGTATTTATAGACTGTGTGAAACCCCGAATGACGTGGAAAACTGCACGGAGTGTGTTTGGAATTCACGTCTCCCTGACCCATCCACCGGAACGTTCGTATAAAATATTATTTTTAGTTTTTGTTCGTATTAAAAGCGATAACAGTCATAACGATAACGCGATTTCGTTCTGACGTCTTTCCCGTCGAAACGGACCGCGAACCACAATGAGCGACACGAGGAAAATCCGTGCTCCGTGGTCTCTCGCGGACCGGGAAAACGGTCGGAAACAACCGTTACGCGGCGTCGCACGGTCATTACGTCCGGTATACCAGAGAGTTATGGGAAATTTGAACGTTTTTTTTTTTTTGATCAACACACGAAATTCGTTTATTCGTCAGTGTTACGCGTTCGCTGTAGCCGGCGCGTTCCCCAACAAACACAATTGTAATCATTGTACACGTCTGTCGAGTTACGGTGTGACATTAGAATCCGATGTGTAAACAACCGTACGAAAAACCAAATGTACACGCCGAAACAAGACGTTCGTTCCGGAAAACCGAAACGGTTCGAGTTCGTCGTGCCGTTGGGCCTTTCGTCTTTTTCCGCGCCGACATGTGCGCGGGCGCGGTGGTACAGACGTTCGTCCATCTCGACGAAACCGACGATCGTTAACGATAACGTATACGTTTCGGAACGAAACGAAACGAAATCAAAACCGTCGTCTGAGACGAACGACGTCGTACTCCACCCTTTCGGACGTCTTGTAGGAACAATACTCGAGTTGCCGTGGTCGTTTTGCGCTCGATCCAGAGTCCGTCTTCGTCGACGGAATGTCAACAAAAAACCGGTGTAGTTGCGGAAAATCGGAATGCGCGAGGTCGTGGTGTCGCGTTCGACCGGCAAAACCGACTCTTCGACGTCGACGTCGCGTGGTGCCATTTCGAAACGCCGTTGTTACGGTCGGCCGGAGACGTTTAACGAAATCGGCGTTTTTACGGTTGACCGGTGTTGGCGATTTTTTTTGGTTCTTTTGGTTTTGTTTCCATAGACGTAATAATATTTTATAAGGGTCTCTCGTTTTTAAGAACTTTTGGGTTTTCACAATTAAAACGTTTTCGTTTGTTCGCACGATAATAATGTCTTTTTTATGATTTCGCCTCGACCATCAGACCGGTAATAACAATAAACTGGCGATCATTTGAGCTCGCGATAAATCGTTCGGTCGTCTGATTTAGTACAATTGTATAACGAACAATCAATACGAGTCGGCTGCGTTCGCAATAAACAACTGCGGGTTCGGTCGAGAACAACAATTTTTTTTTTTTTAAGATGCGTTCGATACGATTATTTATAGTCTAACCCGTCTTAATTATCACCGTTCGAAAAACAATCGGGTATTTTTTCACGAAAAATAAATAATAAAAAAAAAACCAAGGATCTGCTTTAAGCCCTCGCCTGTTTTCTGTGGTAACGGATGAAGTTACAAAAGAGATACCACGGTGCATGATGTTCGCTGATGATATAGTTTTGGTAGGAGAAAGTAGTTGACCAAAGGCTTGATTAGCTATTGAAGGGAATGGATTACGGATTAGTAGAAGTAAGACAGAGCATATGGACGTACGGGTTTGACGAAAGGGAACAAGTCGACGAAACGAGGAGTATAATGACAATAAGCGGGGACGAGGTTACCTCGTAGTGAGGTTGAGAGTTTTAAGTATTCAAAGTCCTTTGTACAAAAGAACGGCGAGGATGTGAAACATAGGATTGTGTGCGGGCGGATCAAGCGGAGAGAAGAGTCTGGTGTTTTGTGCGATAAGAGAATTCCAATGAGGCTGAAAGGTAAACACGTTCACCATCACGTCTTTGGCGACGGAGTGTGCGTTGTTTTGGTGATAATCGGATTTTCAATACGGCCGCGTCGTGACGTTCGGTCATTTCTGTTTTCCCGTTTCGGATTCGCTGTCTTTTAACTGTCAAGCAACAAAAACAGGTAAGTCCTTCTCGATGTCATATTATTGTGCTATTTTGGTAATCATATAAACTGAATTTTGGTTTTGAAACAAACTAAGTAATTTAAAGTTTAGGTATCTATTATATATTTCAAATATTGTCTGTTGAAATTACACTGCTTGAATAGAATGATTGATTATCGAAAGACAAAGGCTGCGTATTTATTTTCAGAGAAATATTAAAATTAGGTGTTTCCGACCGAGTCGAGTTAAATTAATTCTGTAAATAAATTCAATCAACTTTGTCCGTTCAATTTTATTTTTTCTATACTTTCGGTACGATATAATTCCACGCGGTGTGTACATAATAACGATTTTATGCCCACGTCCACACAAAAATGTGCGGTGCTTGATTTCGCCACAATTCCGGCGTGAAGGCGGTTTGTGTATTTGTCGGACCTCACCCCTCCCACGGTCGCCATGAAAAAATCCTGGTCGCGCCACTGCCGACATAGTGTACCGAACGAAATTGGGGCGTGCATTTTTTTGAGGTTACCAACTCGCCCGAAATATCTTTCTGCGACCGGCCTTGCGAACCTTGTCGAATCGTTGACGACGGCCCGACGATCGATATCCCCCCCGTAAGCCGGTTAACGTTTAATCGCTGTCGTCTTATATACACACACACGCGCGCGCGCGTACATAATCTTTTAATCCTGCCCGCCGCATGTTCATAATTCACGAGTCCCGCCGGCGTATGCATGCTGTTCGCGCCACTCCGCCGTCGTCCGGTTCAACAACCGTTTCGATAACGCGCGATATACTTTTGAGAGTTGCCAGTGGTAGTGATGGTAAACTGTGTTTTTTTTTTCGGTAGCAGCGGTCATTGTTTGAATTCAAAAAAAAGTTGAAATGTTGTTATCTCTAAATCAAAAATGCATAATTTATTTATCTAAGTTTCTTACTATTAATTGTCTTAGTTGTTTTATTTTTGTTACTGTGTCGAGTAAATTAAATTAACTGTTTAATAAGTAATTGTTATGGTGTTTATTGATCTGTTGAGAAAAGGATTACCATTTTAAACTTCATATTTCACAAAATTCATCATATAACAATATTTTATTACAACAAAAATAAAATACTAAAGTAGTAATTAAAAACATAATCACTCGACATTTCAAATCGCATGTCGAAATTTTCTAATATGATATGACCAACTGCTATAAACAAAAAAGTAGCAGTCACTGTTATTTTCATACTGGAGTAGCAGACTGTGATTGCTACTTTGAAATCACTGCTGCTGCTATTTTATGCCGTCACTTTCCCAGTGACATCCACGGAGGGACGCGTCGCCGTACGGTGGTCGCGTGCGGACGGGACACACTTTCAACGAGTACGACGACCGGAGTTCGGGTCGGCGTGTGGCGATCGTATTATTTTCGTTATTACGTCGGCGGGTGTTTTATGTGATCACAATTGTTAAACTCGTGACGGGGACGCCCGCCCGTTCATCATTAACTGCAATTGTCGTCGTCGTCGTTCACAAAATCTATCGTTGCGTCGACCGTTGGCCGTTGCGCGCCGTTCGCCCTGTTCACAAAGCAAAACGAAAATGATCCGTCGAGTGTATTGGACGAGATGAACCGGAATGTTTAATAGCGTCTCGGTAACTAGCGCAGTGCAATCACCGGTACGGTATATTCGATTGGCGCCACTGTGTCGCGATGCGCTACAGTTCTTAGTTTGAGGTTATATTTTGTTGTCCATATAGTTTGTTTTTTTTTTTTTTGTACGTTAGAAGAAGTAATAGCGTCTGTTGTCTTTACGTTTTGTTTGTTTATTCGTTTTTAATTCAATAGTTTTATAACAGGTTTTCTTACAAACGTTATATTGTAGTCTACATTCGGACGTGTTGGCGATCACCGCGCTCCACGGGTATGTATAATACAATCGAACGATCGACGGATTTCGGATAACGAACGCTGTGTGCAGGGTTGTCTCAAAACAAAGTTTTCATTCGACACGTCGATGTCCGTCGATAAAATCTTTATTCGTTATTAAAATGAACGGTTTAGGAAATCACTTCTCAACGACAACGTCATCCAAACGTAATCCGTTCACGTTCGTTTTATTAAACGAACAGCAAAATTCGTGACGGATATTTTCTTTCGACCGTAGCAAACAAGTCGGATTATATTTTATGCTTTGGATTTGAGTCATTCCCACGAGAAAAAGTCTATTGGGCTCAAATCAGGACTGCTTGAGGGCCAATTTACGTCATCTCCCCCGGAAATGAATTTGGACGTGCGTGACTTGGATCCGTCTTGCCGAAACCGAGTTTTTTGGTCATAACCAGGAAAATTTTGCGATTCAGGTGCCAAGAAGTCGTCAAACATCTCGACATGACGTTCTGCGTAACTGCGCGTCCCCTTTCGTCTTCAAAAAATTATGGCCCGATTATTCCTCGCGCTGACGTCGCGTTTTCTGCTCGCTACAGTCGCCGAGTCGCCGTTTTCGTAAAATTCCCGCGCACAGAACGCGCGGTCCGATCCCGAGAAACGGTCCATTGCAACTGGAGATTACTAGAAACTCGGAATTGCACACCGCAGATAAGTTTCGTTTGCGCGATAAGCGAATTGAACATAAACTTTTTTTTGAGACACCTTGTATATATATATATATAGATATTTGATAGAAATCTCGTCGTTTCGAGTTTTTCGCTCTTTTATTAAACACGAATGTTTATAGCAAAAACGACGATAATTTACCGCGATTCAATGGATTTTTCGCAAACCAAACATTTCAATTGCTCGTACTACACGTTGTTTCGTTAACGGGACGGCGTGTAAACAATACCCGTCGACCGTGTCCAGTGTTTTTCCGTTTTATGTTTGAAATTCGCTAGAGATAATCGTGTTGAAATTTATAACGTTCGTGTTATTATCTCGACCGAACTTTCGAATCGCATTTCATATTTTTTCGTCGTTATCTATTTTGAATTGGCACGAAAAATGGAATACGGAACGACGCTACTGTAAATGCGGTTTACGACGTTTACCTACGCGGGAGAGAAAAAAATTCGATTACACTCGGTCACGTATTGCCTGCACGTTATGCCGCCGTCGCAGATACTCGGATTTACCGAACACTCGGGCGCCCGAGCGATCTGTCGATAATGAAAACGGGGAAAAAAACCGACCTTGCCGAATGGCAATTCGTTCTAGAAAAAATACACCACACCCAGAGCCGTAGCAAGCTCCTCTGGCACCTGAGGCAAATGTCTCAGTCGCCTGGCCCTTGTTTACGGCTCTGACCACACCTGTAATAATATACCGATTTATGTGTGTACACTGTAATAAGAACGTAACTTGTATTCAAAACATTAGGCGTTTGCCAGTAAGCAAATAATTCGATTGCTGGATATAACAATGCATGTAGCGGGATGATCATCTCGCTAAACGACGAGGATATTAAATGTCCGTCCGAAAGTAATAAGTGCGTCGTGGCGGAGAGACGTATCATTCGTTTTTGGAAGTTGAAATATTCTCGCGTTAGAATTCAAACGTATACGTTATTACAACCAGGATTTTTTCATGGGAGGGGTCCGACAAAACAAACCGCCTTCATCTTAACTGTAGCGAATCGAGCACTACACGTTTTTTTGTGAATATGGGCATAAAATTGTATTGTATATGCTGTGTGGAATTATATCGTACCGAAAGTATAGACAAAATAAAAATTAATTGATAACCCGCGGACGTATTATTGGCCCTGACCAGGACCATAGCTCAGAGCGTGCAAATTTCGAGTGAATTTGTGGTTTAAAAAAGAAAAAAGATAAGAAAAGGTTATCTGATTTTGTCGATTGTATTTTCATAATTTACACCCCAATAGATTCGAATTGTCGGGGACGGACCGGCAAAATTTATTAGCCCTGGACCTCAGTGATCCCGCGGCAATGAAACGTTCGTTGTTACGTTACAGGATTATTTCAAATAACAATATTATATCGTTATGCACAGTGCTCGAATTGGGGAAAACCAAGTAGAGGAGCTCAACCTAACGATTTAAAACTGCGTTTCGAGTGCAAAATTATTTAAAACAAACCACCCTCCCACGACATGACTAATTAAAATCAAAAATTACATTTTAACTGCATACATATAAATTCCAAATATAATCCATGTAAGTAATTTTTTTTTTCAGCAAATTTGGCAAAAATTAAAAAATAATAACCTAAATCGCAACCAGTGCCTTATTTCTAGCAATTTAAAGTACTACATGGTTTTATATGGTAAAATACTTGTATATACCCGTATAATACAAACGAAAATTAAAATACTGTATATTAACAACTCTACCAATGGTCATACTCATTTACATTTAGTACTAGTACATTTATTACTACAACATTATATTATGTTCGTTTGTACACTAATTTAAAATCAACTCAAATAATCGAATTAAAATTTAATGGACTGGCATCGATACGACGGGAGGTGTAGAATGGGGTGATTTGCAAATGAGTCTACTTTATCAGTGTACACGTGGATTTTGTGGTTTCGGCGTTACGGGTGATTTAATTTAATATCTTATTCTTTGATAATGCATCGGCATGTTATTTTAATTCTCTTCAATTTACAAATTTAAAATCAAAAATTCATTACCACGGAATCAAATATTTGTACAAGTTTTATGAGAATGTTATGATGTTAATTTATTATTATATGTGGTCAGGGGAAGGGGTGTGGGGGGTCCACCCCTTCGGTGCGCCACTGCGTTATTATCATATAGTTTGTATCTATTTCTGAAATGACGGCGGTAGCTTTTTCGTTCGTCTACGGAGACATTAACATGGTCTGCGATCGACACACACACTCTGATTTGGTGGAAGTGATCGGCAAATGTAACGGTTGGGTTATAGATTTCGTTTTCTGTAAATCTTTTATGATATATGCCGTACAGTGATAAACGTTTGTTTGTTTGTTTAACAAGGCAATTTTTTGCGATGTAATTATTTTGAAAAGACTTACTACACACAAATCGTTTGATTTCCCACGGAGTTTCAAAATAAATCGCGTGATTCGGGGTCGAAGATAGTGGGGTGCATGCCCCCCCAAACTCGTCGATTCGACTTCTAAGTTGGCAATCTAATAATTTAATTCCGAACAAATTTTTTGAAGTCGGTAAATTTTTAATCGCACCCCTCCGTTCGTCCACCGATAGCACCTCGGCCCTGGTGTGACCCAAGGTCCACTGGGTCTGCCTCCCCCCTGAAATTTTTTCAATATTATACGAGGTATTTAATCATTTTTTATATAAAAATATATCATCATTTTTAGCATAAATACTAATATATTCTTTCATAACGATCAGCAAATGAATCACTGAACAAATACTTATTTAGTTTAATAATTTAAAACTAACTAATTTAACAAATGTAAAAATATAAATTCAGTATAATAAAGACTGAAAAACTATATATTTCCATTAGGGTTTTCTATTGAATTCGAATTTGTTACGCGAAAATTCTAATATCGCGTGATGTACACGTTATTCGCTATGAATCGCGTTTCGAAGTTGCGGTTATTCGACCGTGCGTTAGACAAATCGGCCAAACACCGCTTGTCCGTTTGGCCCATAGATAATACATTATGTATTATCTATAGTTTGGGGCGTAATAAATCTATACCCCCGAAGGTGACACGCCGCCGTCAAAATACGTATCGAAAAAATATTGATGAACTTATAGCCACGTTGAAGGTTATGTAATACATCATGTAATGGGGTCGTTCGATGCGTTTTTCAAAATTTATTGTCTTTGATGATAATGTGAAAAATAAACTGTTAAAACAATAATGACGTACAACAATATTCAACGTGATCCAACAAACGTTTTCGAACGTGTTTAATACAACAGCAGTTAGCAAACGTTTTTACGTAATTTCAGTGTTAGCGCGCTAATTTAAACATTTTGTTTTTTCTTTTCAAACACTAGTGTTATATCGCCCATATTACTGTATCACATCTCGCCGAGCGAAGGCATATTGTGAAATCACAAAAAAAAAAATAAATAATAATAATAATAAAATATTAATTTCTGTTTATTTACTGTTTTAACGTCGTATTCGATATATAGTAGTTCGTTTCGACTTTGTTCGTTTTAAGCTACGAAACGTGACGACGATATTTCACTTTTGTGTATAAGACGTACGTAAAAAAAAAACATCAATTTACGGGTTACTAGTCACTCATTTATTATTTCGTAAACTTCCCGATTCCAAACGTAATATTGTTATATATCGAATATAATATTGAATAACTGAATATAGTCGATTTGACGTTATAATAATGGTGAGTTTTTAATTTTTATCTTAAATTGTATTCTATTTTTTTTCTCTCTTTGCATAAACGACTTAATAACCCATTAGAGTTGTTACGCGTAAACATGTTTTTGTTTTTGTAGAAAAAATACGTTGTGTTGATATCCTCTTAACGTTTTGGTTAGAAATAACCATAAGTCAACAACACTAACAAATACTCTCTCAACTTTTCGCAAACCTTCGCAGATTATAGTAAAAGCGAGAGTATTACGGGGAATACTTCACTAAATCATGAACAATTTCCACTGTTTTCAATATTTTTAACGGTGAAAAATAGATACACATATTTTTACATAATAAAACATAAATATTTGATATTACGAAGTATGGAGGTACTTGAAATATTTCATTGTTTGAATAACGTCCGTTGGAGTATTGAAAATTTAATTTATACCACAGCGCGGGCCATCGTCTTTAAAATATGTTTATGCTTTTACCTACACGTGTATGCTGTTTGACTTCAGTCTACAGAATATATTTACCGTAGTAAATCAATTATGTATATATTTTTTTCATGAACAAATTCGTATGATAAATGATTATAATTATTTAAATGTGACATTTTTATCGTCTAATATTTTTGTCGGAGACTTTTATTTTATATATTTGTCTCGAGTAATAATATATGCCTTTAAAATAAACAAATTTTCGTGTTCTTTTTATAGACATGATCACCGTCCTCCAAACGTAAACGCTACAAAATTTCAAAAGCATTTCTTCTGCAACTTCCTACTGGTGACGAGGCGATCGTGATACTCTATTTAAATGTGAGTAAATAATATAAATAAATCAGTAGTGAAATAATAATAGCGAATAAATAATTCGTTATTTGTTAATTATTTTTAATTTGATAAACTTCCCATACGTTCTAGTCAATACCTCAAAAACAAATATCTGGTTATTCGGTATTCGTGATCACCACGACATTTATTAGGTATTACTAATAATTAATAAAAAATAAAAAAGTATAGTAAATTATACTGTAAGACCCGATTTCAAAACAAATGTTTTTTCATAATTTTAATACGACTTATGACCGCAGGGGTTGAATTATATGGAATCGTGAGAATAATATTTTTATTTGAATGTTTCCATTACTGTTTATTTGACAATGATCGATCGATTCGTAGACATTACTCGTTTAGTCGAACCGTCTGACTGTAATGTACGCTGAAACGATTTTGATTTGTAAACCCTTCAAAAAAATAAAAATAGAAAAGACCAAACACAAATACTACAATTGTTTCTTCGAATATTTCTTCTTGTATAGTTATGTTGCTATTGTTATTGCTCGTGTGGACGACCCTTGGGACACATTCGGGCCTATGGGACACATTTCAAGCTTTAGCATATTATGTGTAGAAGAAAGTGTTAAATAACGATTTTGTCTGTTTTAAACGATGGTCCATTGAAATGGCCGTATTTTCTTTTTGTCTACATCGTATTCGGTCGATATATCCAGTTCGGCGAATGTGTTTGTACGTGGATTGAGAATTTTCGTAGTAGATGGTTTTCGATATTTTCGAAATATATTCGTGAATTGTAGGAAATCGGGCTGAGCTAAGTAATGTCCGGTTTGAAACACAAGGCGGGGCGGTAAAGATGACGCAAATGCTGATGTTTTGTGCAGCTTCAATATTTTTCCAATTCGACCGAGAGATGTACGGACCCCAGACTGGTGCTGTGCATAGACGAGAACGGATTTGATGTATAGTCGGTAAATTTTAAACTTCGAATTTAGCGGAATCGTGCTTCTACGGCCTACGATCGGGGAAAGTATTCCCAGGGTTCACTCGAAGCTTTTTGGACTGTTTTGCGGAACGTGATTAGACAATGATAGGTTCTTATCTACGGTCACTCCAAGACATTTTACTTCGTTCGACCAGTCGATGCAGTGGCGTTTGATTAGGATTCGTCCGTAGATCGCGGGTGTTGTTCTCGTTGAATATGACTGAAATGTTTTTTTTTTTAATACGTCTTACACACCGCAGGGTTGAATTATATGGAATTGTAAAAATAACTTTTGTATTTGAAAGTTTCCTTTCTGTTTATTTCACAATGGTCGATCGATTCGTAGACATTACTCGTTTAGTCGGACCGTCTGACTGTAATGTACGCTGAAACGATTTTGATTTGTAAACCCTTTTATTTAAAAAAAAAAAAAACTAAACAAAAACACTACAATCGTTTGTCCAATATTTAAAAAATACAATTTCTTCTTGTATCGTTCAAACGGATAAAGTCCATTTCATTAGCTCATTAAAGTCGGCAATCGTATTGGTCGCGGCGATCGCGGGACACGCATCTTGAACGGACGGGAGGGTGAGTCGACAACAGTACGATTTATGTGTCTACGTATACGTTGTAAAGCAGCTATACTCAACCTTTTTTTTTTTTTTTTACTTGGGCCACATGCATAGTTTTGTTACGGGCCGCAACATGGTACTTAAAGTGACTAAAATTCGGAAAAGATAAAAAATACATTTATATTATGTAAATAATATTTTGCGATTTATTGAAATATTGTATAATAATTAAAAATGATTTTAAAATTAGTGTGATTTTCGATATTGAGACCATTTTTTCACCGTTTTCGACAAAACAGGTTTATAGTTGCTGCATGATATACTCTCAATAGGTCATCAAGGTGAGATTCATTAAGATACGTTGATAGGAATAAGGTTAGCAGCAATAGGTGAGCACATTTTTGTATAGTTTTGTATTTGTCACGCGCTGAATTCCAAAGTTCTGTGTATTCTTATTGTTCTCTCTTTTCTTTAAAAATAACTTCTGAGTTTGTATCATTTTTTTTTTTTTTAATTCTATAACCTCGCCAAACAGATTTGCATAATCAGCAATCCCAACGCGACTAATCGTGTAATAAGTGCCGAGGATTTTCTACAAGTTGAAATTATAACACTTATATTTCAAAATTTTGAATTTTTTTCTACAGACTCGACGAGGATATTTATTTTTATTTTTTGGGGGGTGACGGGGAAGTGCAGGTTGTAAAGTGGAAACACAGGGGTTCGAGCGAGGGGCAGTGGCGGCGACGCGCACACGACAATAGGGGCGCCGGCGGTTCCTCGACACGCGCGTATTATACCACACGTATTATTATTATACGCTGTAATAGAGGGATGTCAACAAGTAGCCTCGGCCGGTCGCCCGAGACGGGCCGAACTCCGCCGACCGGCCGCCGCCGCCGCCGCCGCCTGCGGTATTGATTGCGGAACGGCGTCCGCAGAGCACCCGCACCGGCGTCCGCGGCGTTACGCACTGCACACGACGCTCGCGCACGCACACACACTAGCGATCGCGGCGGCGGCGGCGCGCGCGCACGCGAAAACGACGTCGTACACGCGGCGCGCGCCCGCGCACACACGACGCCGCGGCGGCACACACACGTTCGTTCCGCACGCCGACGTACTCCGCACGCCAGTAGACGCGCCGTCCGAACGCCGAACGCCGGGTCCCCCTCGATTAATATTTTTGGGTTTTTTTTTTTTTTTTTTTTTAAAAATACACGAACGACCGCACCGCGTACCACACACACACACACACGCGACACGATGGCCGCGCCGCTCGTAAGCACGCGATTTAGTGACAATTACGAACTGAAAGAAGAACTCGGCAAGTAAGTAAATAGAAAACACAAAAAAAAAAAAAAAAACGCCCGTACGCGTATAATGTTATCGTTATAATAATTATTATTGTTATTGTTATTGCGTTCGCGATGCTCGCGATCGTTGTTTGCTTACGAGCGTGCGCGCGCGCGCGTTAGACGTTAGGCGTCAGGTCCCCCCCCCCCGTGTTTTGTGTTTTTTTTTTTTTTTTTTGTCGTTCTCTCCGTTTTTCAATCGCGCCACGTTTATTATACCGTACTTGTCGCTCACGGTTTTGTCTGATTTTTGTCGCTCGTGCGGAAGAAACGCTTCCGCTTTTCCTCCGCGTGTTGTGCGGGGGCGCCATCCTCCGCCACTCGCCCCCCCCCCCCGCCCCCCCGCTGCCGCAGCCGCCGCCGCACCGGCTAACGGATACCCGCGCGATCGATTGTCCTTTCGACGTCCGCCGAATAGCGCGCGTACGATTTTGAACGCGGTCCGCGGCCGAAAACAATAATATCGTCGTGATCTCCGGTTTGGGCGTTCGGCGGCGAACGTCGACACACGCGACGGCCCCGAGAGTGAGAGTAACGCGCGCCTTGGGCGAGAGAACAAGTCTGGCCGGGCCGCGCGGACCACGCCGTCATATCCGTACGGGTTTACGTGCACGCGTGTCGAACGAGCACCGTAGGGCATACGGACCGCGACGATGACGTCTACACGAAATCAGATCGGGTCATCGGGGAGAGGGGGGGCCTTCTTCCCGTCCCCTCTCACGTACGCGTTATACGCGCGCCGTTCCCCTACCGCCGACCGCCGCCGCCGCCGACCCAGTACATAGATTGTCGCCGATGCACGTGCTCGTAAATCACGTGCCGTCGCCGCCGAGGTGTACGTTATTATTTTTACACGAGTTACGGGCGCAGTGACTGAGGACTCCTCGTGTTGCGGGAAGATATTTTTTATTGGTTCGGGACGACCGTTGTTACGTATGTAACGCGTGACACGATCGTCTTTAACGATAACGTAATTGTTAGCGTGATGGCCGCGTGCTGACGATAGCTAGTTCAGGGAGTAGGAACAACAAAGTGACGACAAACACCCAGAGTAGGTCGTGACGAGGAGAAAACTGTCGGTGCGGGAAGGGGCGCGAAAGACGGTGCAGGGCGCCGGCTCGTGTCGCGCTCGTCGTTGTCGGACCCGACCGGGTGTCGTTGGGTTTATCGAACCCGGGGTCTCTTTCTCTTTCCGTCCTCCGTACTCATCTTATCGGCTCGGTTTCCTCCGTTCATTCTGCGACGTTACCGCCACTTCGGACCCTTCCGCGTATAATACGACTACGGATCTCAGCGAGCGCGCGCCTTTTAATGGCCCCCGCACTATAATATATTTTCTTTTGAGTGGTTACACACACACACACGAGTCCTTAACCATCTCCTTCGCCGCCTTCTCGTGCGATTATTATTATTCTTCCGTGCTTGTACACGTGCACCGTACGAGCGCGTAGTTTCTCCTTTCTCTTTTTCCGTTTTTGTTCCGCGTTTGTTCGCGCGCGCACACAAACGCCGCCGCCGCCGACCGGCTACACAAGAGCAAATCGATACGCGCGCCGCGCTCCGTCCGCGTCGTGTAACGCGAATCCGATAAGCCGTGGAGAGAGGGGTTTTCGCGTTCCCGTACACGTCATACGAACCGCGAGATCGCGAACACGCCTCCCCCTCCCCCCCCTCGCCCTAATGTTCCGTCGGTCACGATTCCGCGAGAATCGCACGTACGTACACGACGAATTCGCCGTCCCGTTGTGTTTGTCTGTCGTGTGACTTGTCGAAATCGATTCGCGTCGACCGTATTAGAGGAAAGAGTCCGTTATACTCGTCATACGACGTTACGGCGAACGTCTGCCGTCGCCCCTTCCCCCAACCAGCCGCCCGCCCGCCCGCCCGCCCGCTCGCTCGGCCCGGGCCGCTCGCACCGCGCGACGCGATAATCGAATCTTCGGCGGAAGCCGCCGGACGCGTTATTTGGCAGCGTAACGGGTTCGAGCGCCTTTTGCCGTCAGGACGCGGTCGGCGGACGTTCCCCCACACCCCGACGGCGACGGAACAAATGGGTTGCTTTATCCCGCGTACTTTTATTCGCGTGCGCGTATAGCGTTTCGTCGTTTGACCGTGTTCCTATTCGACAAAAGAAAGACACGCGATATCGACCGTACGGAATGGTTTTCGTGTCGTTTTGATTCGAACGGTCGTCGTCGTCGTCGTCGTCGCGTTCTCCGCAAAAACAATCGGTCGTGATTTGACGTTACGTTTCGCCGTTGATTGTGTAATACGTTTTATAACAGTGTTATGCAATCGATGGTTTTTCACCTCAACACGCGTTCGCGACGATTAGGTACGGGCTCGGGTGTTTGAACCGTTCAGAGTCCCAATCGATCAGTGGCGGTCAAACGGGGGGGTGGGGGCGGATGAGAAGATATAACCCCCTCCTTCCCCCATGACCTTTTTGTTATTATGTATTGGTTTGAACAGCGTGCTGTTTATTACCTATTTATTAGTAATAAAAAAAAATTATATTATTGAATAATAAAAAGGGGCCCTGCCACAGATGAAGTATTGGATGAATTGGCAAAAAAAAATAAATTTAATAATAATAAAATTATTTAATAAAGCGAACTTATATGCTTAAATTATGACTTATGTTCTCAACGATTAAAGTTCGCGTTGAAAAATAAGCTTCGACCCCCCTCCCCCCCATTTGACCGCCACTGCAATCGATATTCCGTATTGTGCGATATATTATCGACGTGTGGCAATTGTTTCGTGTGTGTTGCGATTGGGCTGTCGTGTAAACTTTACCTTCTTTTATATTTTTTAAACGCCTTTTTGTTTGTTATTTCAAGATTAAATCCAAATCGTAGACCGCCTACGAATATAATTGTTTCACGACGGTGAGAATAAGACGAGGGGTTTTTCGGTAGTCGACGAAATTGTGTCATTACAACGTTAGTCTCACCTGTTCCTCGAAAAAACAAATTACCATAATCTCTTTGAATGGCGGACGCTATATAGTTTGTCTAATATACACGGGATTCGATTATTTTTTTTATTATTTTTTTTTTTTTTTTTTTTGCAAATCCACTAAATTATATTTTAGTAGGTTTGTATTAGTTTATATACTTTAATATTCCACAATATGCTCAAGGATTTTAAATTCATCTCGGATCGGATCTCATTACAACATTACCATACGCCATACAATACGTACTTATATTTATTATAGATTTTATAATTCATTATTAACATTTATCGTCGTTCGTTGTAACTGATTCGACTAACGTTAACAAACTATTATTAGAACAATAATTTCAATAAAACTTACGTAGAATATTTGAATGTTAAATATTCCGTTAAATAAGCGAAAAAAAAGTTTTTGTAAAGTTCTTATTTATTTATATCAAACAATAATACGAGTAATACACAAAGACCTGTCTAAGACAAAATTCTTTGGGGCAAAAAAGTTCCATTTATTACAGGTTTCCGTTGTAATATAGGAAAGTAAATACGTATGAAGTTTAATTTCAGAACCGACAAACTTTCCGAATTACATATATTATAAAGAATTTCTGTTACGTCAAGGGTGGGTCTCCATCTTGAACAAGTTTCACTGTAATATCGTACGAAATACAAACGCATAACTAAATAAATTGTATAACGTTTCACCTCCGATATTTTATCTCGCGAAACTTTTCAATGCTATTGCTTGACAAATTTATTAAATTATAAGCACGAAATAGTATTTAACTCGTGAATTTAATTTAATTAAATAATTTTAATAATACCTTTAAATTTAAAAACTGATAACATGATTCGATTTACTTGCAAAAAAAAAAATAATTATTATTTTAAAAAAAAACTATTACAATCAATATAAGTATATATTTTATGCATAATGATAACAGTGTAATTAGTATAGAAATAGTTTCAATAAGGCAATTATTTCGATAAATAGTAAGCATATACATAAATTTAACGTTATGAGTACAAATGACTAAAGCCACCACTAAAGCGTGTGATCAAGTGACAATCATTACGAATTAAAATGGCTGGGCATTGACGAGGTAAAAGTTAAAATTAATAGTTGGAAAGTGGAGTGACTTGACGTTTTACATTTTTGTAAGTTAATTTTTAACACGGTTAGTTACTTTTTTTTAACTCAACGTGTTAACTTTATATACAATGACATTTAAATTAAATTTTGTAATAAGAGTAATGCAATTTTTCCGATGACGATTTTCATTTTTGGTATGGACAATTTAATATGGATATGTTTTTGGGCAGTGGAAATTTCCGACACCAAAAAGGGTAACGCGATACCGATAAACAATTTTGGCGACTAAAAAGGTTGATGAAGATTTTTCATACATTAAACCTTTATTGAATATTAATGATGTTAATCAATAAATATGCATTTTTCAATCAGCAAGCCTATTATATTTCTATATAAATCCATTAAACATATTTATACTTTTTTCTATGAAGTGGACAAATTTACCCTCGTAGTTTTTTTACTTTTTTATGGACGTAAACATTCATAAATGTCAGGGTTTAAAGAAAAATTCCAAGTCTCTTTTATTTCTAGGTATATAATATGCACATATAATTTAACAATTTATATCTTATTTTCATGTCCTACACTTTTAAGTAACAGGGTCTTCAATATTTGTATTATATTTTTTAGACATTTAAAGGTTTTCAAGATATTTATTTTAATTGGCATATAAAAAAATGCTAAGTTGCTCTTTCTTAATGTTGATTTTTACCTTTCGAAGTTAATAAAATAAATATAAGTAACTTTTTAACTTAATGAGTATAATACATTTTGTTAACTTGCCCGGCCTTGCGAACGTTTGTGTCTATAGGTATAAGTAATCCAATCCGAATAAAATGCTACTTCCACAATTTCTGCTAATAAAATGTTATAATAACGAGTAATAACTGTTAATAAGACTCTTATAAAAACTCTTATAATAATAAATAAGTGCAAATGACCGTTTCGTCTGTGTGCTCGTATTCTATAGTTTTAACAGATTATAGGTTACTTTCATTAAGTCGTAAATAGTAGAAATTTGTAAACTTACATCGACTACTTAATATAACAAGCATATAGAATAAAAAAAATTATTTGTATTTTGTTTATATTATAAATTATAATGTTTATGTACCGGAGAATTTGTGTTTCTATGAGAATTTTCATTTGAATATTTAAACTCGATGACCTCTTTAAAATGTGCGTCGGTTAAAATGATAATACGAACTATAATTGAATATTATAGAACACTTTTTTTTTTTGCTTTTTAATGAGTTGTATTCAATACGTATCTCATTTTTTTTTTCATGATATTTGGTTTTTCATTTTGTATTGTTAAAAACGAAGGATAATTTTTGTCTAACAATCGCGTACCATAATTTAATATAATGTATTATACTATTATATACAATGCAACACGACGTACTTCGTGAATATATTGTATAATCATATACACAGGTATATTTCCCATTTAGTGTTTCGATTATAGAAATAACGAAGATTTTTATTTCAAATATACGTTTCTATAGCTGCATAATCTATAACGATAGTCGTTTGAGCGAGACAAAAAAAATGAAAATTGTCATATATCATAAATATATTCTTTCGACCGCATTATAATTAACTGATGTAATTAAAAATGAAAATTGTATATATATATTAAACATTCGATAATGACTCGTGTATATTCAGTATGTTCACAACAGTATACGCGGAACCCGGAGGTTAGGTATGTAATATTCGTTTTAAATTCATGAATATAACATAAAAATATCGGGTGAACCTACCGATTTTTTTTAACGTGTGCGTTATTACGTTCTTTCTTCGGATAAGCTTATCGTTTTCGAAATAAACGTATAATATTATCGCGGTGGCTATGGCGCGTGGTCGAACGGACCAAAAAAATAATAATAAAAATACGCGTCTTGTACACGTCCGTTTACCGTGAAAACCTCACTAAACTCGTCGTGCACACGTTGTCGGGGGAAAAAATATATGGTATACGGCCGGTTCGGGCAGAATACACTTCGGTCTGTTCGATCGGTCGGTTTTTTGTCGGTGTATTCTGCGTCCGAACAGAACGGTTGTGACGTCGGTGACGACTCTGGGTCTTCGCCGCGGCCGGTATAACGTATATAATTGGGTCGAACGTAAGGATTCGGTTGAACTACACAGAGAACGCGCGCGCGTTATCAATATTTCGACGGTCGTCGGTTGTACGCGGTTGTAACGGAATACATCGTTCGTTCGAAACGCCCAGTCGACAATAACGTTTTTTTCCGTGTGGAAAAATCACTTCCGAAAATCGGCTGCCGTCGGTCGCATTCACTCGCAGCCGGTGTATATTTTCACCGGGGTAAAAATCGTTGTCAATTGGAGACGTCCAAAAAATCGTAAATAAAAAAAACCAACTTCCGGACGACACGCGCAGCGGCGGATTTTCAAAAAAAAAAAAATAGTATAACAAATTATATTTAAAAAAAAAAAAGAAGTATTTTCGTGTTTTTGGAACACTAGAACATAGAGATCCATGTACAGGGTGTTAGACTCCCTAGAACCCCCACCCCCTTGGATGCGCGTATCGCGTACAGAAATGCGTCCATGCGTAAAAAACGACCGTTCACGCGTCGTCCACACCGAGTGTCCGCGTCGCGGAAACCGCGGAAACGGGTCGCCCGCCCTCTCCGGTAGTAAGCCGTTACGCACACCGCGTCGCCAGACGTGTGTGCACCGCTAATTGCGGTTTTCCTCGCGGCGCGTACAATTGATTTTCTCCGCGTCGTCGTCCTCCCGACAAACTACACGCGCACGTACAATTGATGACCGACCGTCGCCTCCGTTTTATTATCGTGTTGCGGGAGACGGCGGAACGGATTTCATTAGCCGTGGGCTCTCCTCGCGCACCACCACCACCTCGGTCGAATACGAATATTCAGGCAAAACAATCTCGTGCGAAACCGCGCTGTCCGTTCTCGTCGAAATTTGAATTTGAAACGACGCGGCCGTGTTACCCCGCAAAACGATTGATCGTTTTCGTTACGCTCGATCGTTTTCGACGGATTGGAATTCCGGGCCGGCGGACGTTCCGCCGTTCACAGACGGTGTCGAAAATACCGTGTACATTATGTAATATATTGCAATAACATTGTTATTATTATTGTTGTTGTTATTTTTTTGTAACGTTGTGTAACGATAACTTCCCCCTCTCCCCCCCCCGCCCCTACTTCTAGCCAAGGGCCCGTGGCATTCGCACACATCGCACATGTGTATGACACGCCACTGCCCCTCCCCCCCCCAACGCGGTCTTAGTACCGTTTTGCGCGTCGATTGCATAACAGCGAAGAACAGTAGTCGTCCTCCTGTCGTTCGACACGGTGTACGTTTACGGTTACCGTCGGACGTTACCCGTGCCAGTCGGATTCGTCTTAGACCTGATGATCGTCGTGTTCCCCGACGGGCCGGTGCGAGAAATGTCTTTTTTAAGCGATCGCTCGCTGTGAATTCGATCCGCCCGACGAATCGGAGATATTGGTTTGGAATACGAACGATCGTTTGATCGAGTCGGCGACTTACGTCACTTTACTAGCGCGTGTGAGCTCAATGTTTCGTAACTGTACGTGTTAACGGCGAGCCAGTGCAATGGATTCTCGGTCCGTAAAACGGATGGTGTGTAATTTCCGAGGCCTGTTAAAAAAAAAAAATTAACGAAACGACAATAATAGTTTTATTTAATTCACGACACGGTCGGTTGGTTCGTAAGTAATTTATCGAACATACTAAACGAAACGTAGATCGTCGCTGTTGACGAATGGTTTACCGACCGTTTGCGTTTCGGTCGAACAATTTGAAAGTGTCGTCGAGTGGACATTTCCAAAAACGCAATCTAAAATTATAATTTTTTCACTAGACTATAAAGAGAAAATCGTGTAAACGAGTAGGATATATTTTTGGCACGCAGATCTAGGACTCGTTCCGGTCCGAAATTAATCACTTTACGTGCCCCGTGTAGTGTAGTCACGGCCGTTTCGTTTTTTTAACAAAGATGGGGGGGAAAAAAAAAGTTCCTCGCTCGCGTGCGCGTCCGGTTGTGACTCCGGCTGAAACAACAAAGTTTCCTTTCGCGAGGCTCGCGCGTCGTCTTTATCCGTCGGGAAAAAATCCGCGATCGTCCCCCCCGTACAAGCGTGAAAGCCCGCCCCCCCGGGGGCCCCGTTTTTCAATTGCACACATCCCCGGACGTTAGCGCGTTGCGTCCGTTATTGTTATAATTTACCGCGAGATAATATTTTATGCGACAGTTGAAAAAATTTGTCGCGTAATAAACTAAATATATATATACATGATTACGTTCCAATCATATTGAACGATATTTTTGAAATCGCGATCAACACGCTGCCCCGAAGACAATCATTGTGATCGGTGTACCACGTGCTACGTTTCGGATTCGAGTGTTTCGCGATTAACCTGGCGTGTGTCGGAAATGACGAGTCGCGATGCGTGCGAAACCGGGACGTCGGATACCCCCACCCCCCCTCCCCCGCCCGCCACCTCCTACCCGCCCACACGAAAAAACCGGCCCCGAGCGTGTGTAAGTCGTCGTTTCTCCGGAGGCGGATAAACGCCGCCTAATACCTACGCTGTTGTGGCGCGCGTCGCTCGGTCGCGGCCGACGCGCCAAGTTGTTGTTTCTCTTCGTCTCGGCGACGCGTATACGCACAAGTGTGTTTTTTTTGGCGCGTGCGCACGCGCCGTCCACAACGCACACCGTACGCGGCGCGCCACGCGTTTATCGCCGTGACGCCGTGCCAGACGGTCGCGGACGCTTTTTCGCCGTCCATTGGCATCGTCTCCGTGCGATTTATTTTTAAACGTCGCGCCGGCCGCGACATTCAGCAGTCAGTATCACTGCACGCGTATGTGTATGTTATATTCACGGATAACAACGTTCCGTGCGGTTCTTCCGGAACTTTTTAGACGGCGGCGCGTGAACACCACCGCGAGGAACGCGAGCCAGCCAAACATATTGCCCGAAAGAAAAGAACAATAGACTAGAAACGGTCTTTTTGATTTTTTGATTTTCGTATGGGCCGCGGCCGGCGCCCTCGTGGCCCCTCCGGCCTCGGGGCGCACAGAGTTCGGTGACCGTCCGGCGCGGGCAATTGAATTTTCTGGTGAAAAGTCGTACGCGCCCCCGCGTAGGTTCATAGTTCATAGTCGACGGCGGAACGCGCGCGATAACGCTTAATGCAGCGTTTCCCAAAGTGTGTTCCGCGGGACAATCTCAAGGGTGTTCCGCCAGATGTATTTGATTATTGAGAAAATTATTTTATATTATGTTTGGATTATTTAAATTATTAAAAATTATTATTTTTTATTGTTCAGAAAAATTTCACCTAATAGTTACTAGTATAATAACTTTAAATCCGGATCATTAAACGAGTTTTGGATTGGACTTAAAGGACGAATACCTAGTTGAAAAAGCAATTATAACTCTATTACCGTTTGTAACAACTTATCGTTGTGAGGCTGGTTTTTCCTCTTATGCGTATACCAAAAGTAAACACAGAAATAGATTGGATGCCGCTCCTGACCTAAGAATTCAAGTTTTAGATATAAAACCCAATTTTTAAACTGTTGTAAATCAAACAACGAAACAGTTCGATTCTTCTCATTTAAAATATTAATTTGTTATTTTAATAAATACAATTCTGATTGAATTTTTTTTTTTAAACTTATTTTAATAAACAATAATCATTAACAATATCGTCAAACCATTTTCATAGAGTATTGGTTTTTTTTAGAAAAATTGAGGTCGAGTTGGAATCAAAGACATTGGGGTTCCGCGAAACACAAACTGTTTCTTAAGGGTAAAAGTTTGGGAACCGCTGCACTAATGTGCGCGCCAGCGTGTGTATACCACTGGGCTTGACTGGTCGAAACGTGACCCAATTGTGACCGACGGTTTATTATCCGACATCGCGTCTGTTGCCGGCCGAGGTTTGTTGCGCCCTAGCTGACTGAAACGTCTCGTCCGACGGGTTTCCGAATCGTTTCGTCTTAGCAGTCAATGTTGTTGCTTGTTTTGCTCGTCCGAGTGTTGTGCGTTAACGTCGTTCGTCGGAACGTTTAACGCGACGCGACAGTGACCGGTACAATGACAATCAATAAACGTGGCCCGCGAGCGACGCATGACGATCGACGTCCGGTAAATATCGTCGACGATCACCGTTTCAACCGGCAAATCACGAGAATCGCCGCTTTTGTTGTTAAGTCATTCGCCGCGTTTCGCTTACCGCTCGCGGTATACTGTACACATTTCCAATATCAGTTAAAACGACGAGAGAAAGAACAAAAAAAAAATGATCGCGTGAACGCATCGAAATATTAAAAACGTCCATATACGGACTACCTAGTGGTACGGTTTGGTTCAGGTACAATTTCGAAATATAACAATCGCGTACGTATTTTGCCTACGGATTTCGGGCGGTACTTCGCGATACGATTGAAGTTTACAAACTAATGGAACCGCGCGGGGAAATTTAATAATATCGCGCGGTCGGCGAAAAACGCGCTATAAACCAAAATCAAATAAGAAAAACGAGAAATAGATTAAAGACTCGTGGTGAATAAGAATAAAACGTAGAGTTGTTGTATGAAATGTGTTAGTGTGGTGCTACCGGTTTCGACCAGAAGTCAGGCGAATAACAGAGTACAACCGAACGAAAATACACCGAATCGACATGATAATCGTCCCGTTTCGCGCGCGACACAATAATCCTACATAAATCCCTCGGCGGCCTTCGATTCGCGTTTGTTATGCGAATACGACCGTATTTAACACCGCCTCTACGCATTGCCGGATCTACGTGTAAGGGGGGGGGGACAGGTGGGGTATCCTTGCCCCGGTGGCCGATTATTTAGCGGCGCCTCGACATTTATTAAGTAATGGAGATATGGAAATAAGTTTCCGGACGGAATATAAGAAAAATGATAATAATAATACACGTTCGCGATAGTTCGACTCGTATGGATCGTGTCGTACACTGGTCACTAATTTGTACTGCGAACAGAAACTTGTTTGTCCGAATTCTTTCGGGTATCGGACGGCTCCGATCGAACGTTGAAATAAACTGGAAGTTTTTTTTTATGGATCCGGTCTTCGAGTGGCGGTGACGACTGTTATAATAATGATTGTGCCCGTCGTGTTGTCCTCGTCGTCGTTGCTTGTTCTCGACAATCAATCAAGTTTCCGTGTTCACTGTTGAAAACATTGACTTGAATCGTAATTTGTGTACGTCACGACGAATTCGTCGAACCGACACCGGTGAAGAAATCGATAAAACAATATGACGGACGCTTCACCTAACTCCGATACCGACTTTTCGCGTCCGCGCCACGAACACGCGTGCGGTACATACGCGATAAAATGACGCCGCGGGACGCGATTGCGCGGCTCGACGGTTTATTTATGCGTTTCCGTCCGTTTCCCGCCCGCGGCGAGTCTCGGTCCCGTTGACAAATCGGTCCGAGTCGTTAATTTCGCGTCTCTGAAAAAGCATCGGACCGTAAATCTCGAAAATACGCTGCGCGCGCGTTTCTGGTAAATAAAAACCACGACGTGTGTGTGTGTCTGGGTGTATGTGTTTGTGCGTGTACGTATATATATATATTTATTAAGAACTCGGGTGACGTGCCCCACTTGAAATCGCTCGTATATAATAACACCGCAACAGCATTTAGTCCGTCTACAGTGCCGTGTACGGTCGTCGATTTTATTCGAATGTCTGTCCTGACTGTACCATATGATATCAGAACGAGATCAAACACTCGGGAAAACATTTAGAAATAAATTTGAATATTATAGTTTTCGGCGTAGTCAGATTTTTAATTATGACTACACTCGTAGATCGTATATATATATATATATATGTGTGTATATTACTTTTCCACTTTTCATTTTAAAAGACATTTTCAAACTAAAAGTCTTTATTAAGTTTATAACGAGGAATGACGGTTCAAACTCTCTCTTTCCATATAACTATCACCGTCAATAATGGCGATCATCTTCAAAGAAACTGCAAATGTATTTTAAAAGTATTATGCGCATATACACACATACAATTTTCTTCTAACATTCAGTTGGTGGTCTTTTATATAAATATCGTCTCTCGGTATAAAAAAAAAAAATCAAGAAAATAAAAATCATTATTATATAATTCATTTTTCTTCTTATTCTACAATGTATAAGTTGAAAATGACATGTAATATTAACATATCAATTTATATATAAATTTATACTTTGACTTTTTCAAATTACATATTACAAACGGTATGGAACTGATTATATTTATATTATAGCAGGATTTCGTATGATCCCATCATTTTTGTGACGTAAAACTTGAAAGTTCTTACATATATATATATATCAAAATTACATTATTGTTGATGTCTTCTGCAGAAAACAATTTTACAATTACGTTCAATATCAAAAAAACTTTAAAAACTAAAAGAAAACGAGGTCATGCTGTGATTTGTGTATAACCTTTTATGACTATTTATATATTTATAGGTATCATGCAATAATAATAATATTTTATATTGTTTTCATGTTCATACATATTTATATTGAAAAGTCATGAAATATTCACATGTGTTTGTTTGTTTTTTTTTTTTTTTAGAGGGGCATTTTCCGTGGTAAGAAAATGCATTCAAAAGCACACGGGACTGGAATTTGCCGCGAAAATTATAAATACGAAAAAATTATCAGCCCGAGGTAAATTATTTGTATTTTATATATTATATAGCTGCTACTTGAATGCACTTCATAAAAGCTCGGTAAAAATTATTGAGTGTTGTTTAAAAAACGATTTTTAAATGAGATTTGGGATGAATTCCTTTTGAAGGTTTACTGTCAAAAGAGGTCACGTAGTAGTCGGTCACCCATTATATATATTATCTATACCGGTACGTCGAAACCCTAAAGCTTTTGATGCTTAAGAGTCGAGAATCAAAATATAGCGGCGAGTATATATTATAGTGTATGCGATAGGTTTAAAAAAAATTCGAGTGTAAGTCAAGTGTAAGTCTTGACCTTCTTTCACCAATCCACTCCGGATTTTAAAATTAAATTTAAAAAAAAAACGGCTTTTTGTATAAGCTTATTTGGCTTCCGATAAGGTAGTGACGTACACTATACTATTTCAGTGGGTTAAAATTCATTTATACTTTTTTATTTAAACGTAAAACATCACAGTTGATCAAATACGGCATGTGTATGTGAATTCGATGAATACAAAACATTCGAAAATTCAAAAATAAGTCTTATATAATACATGTTCTAAGCTATAACAATATTATTAGGGTATGGATTTCCAAATTTGAATTCAGCAATTTATTACCATATTTAAAAAAAATTAACATGTAATATTTTAGACTTCTATGTATTTAGAAAAAAATTGCAGTATATACATATTAAAAATACACATCTCTACTAAATTGTATCAGCGCTCGAATTTGGAGTAAAGTTAGATTATGTTACTCTTCTATTATTTTTTAATACATTGGACGTGCTCCAACTATTTTTTTTATCGCAAGGGGGACTTTATTTTCGAAAATATCTTTTAAAACGCACAAGTTGAAAAAATGTGTTTTATAATTGTAAAAAAATATGATTTTTCAATACATATAATCGGTTTAAACCATTGAGAAAATCTGATAGGGAAAAACGATATATATCGAAAAGCCGACGTTTGTAAGGTTGCACTAAATAAACCGAATGACGTTTGCAATATTGAGACGTATGTATGTTATTTGATAATATTAAATGAAAAATAATGTAGTATAAAGGTGTGTGAGGCAAAGCCCTCGCATTATTAAGAGTAAAATAATTTCAGGAACACATATTTTGAATGCCCAAGAGCAGTCGACCCTTCTTCTAGTTTTCCAATTCAAGAACTAATCTTAGTATATTTATATATATCATACAATCGTAATGTATTTATAATAATACAACAAAGATCAAAGAGTAAAACTGTAACGCGAGAACGCTATAATTAGCTCTATAAATATTTTAATTAATTAAACACGAATCGTATTTAAAAAATTGTTTGAATAATTATTTATCGTGTACTACAGCCGAATGCGCTATGATGTTTCAATGGTACTGCTGCAGTAATGAAGTTTTCGTTTAACTATTTTATAATTATATTCAAATACCTTGGGACATTTCATTCTATACAAGACAAATTGACTTCCAATCGATTTTTGCGCATTTGTACCCTGCAAAACATTTATGCTTCAGGACTTTTTCTTTAAAAAAAATGTATATATATATATATATATATAGATCAGGTATTAAAATATGTAATTAATTATTACTTATTATCTGATTATATATATATATATAAAATCGTATTTTTTTACACCTCAAGTGTATAGATTGTGTTAATTCGTTTGATGGAAACGACGGTAGACGCGTATTGTATAATGTTACAAAACTAATTAATTTTAGTTATCTATAACTTATAAGGCTAATAAGTCAGCATATATTGTAGCGTAGAGATATGATTAATATCTTTGTTGGTATTATTATGAACCTTTCTGCACGTTTTCCGTGACTACGCGACGTGAATAATAAAAATGAATATTTTTTTAATTATAAAATTCGCACTTTTCCCTCCAGCCTATTCATTTTTTCTGCGAGTTTTATGGGGATTATAGTCTTTAAACCCGCTATTATACTATTACAATATAATAATATTTTTGTTTTGTCTCCGAAACTAATAAATTAAAAGGACCCCGTTTATTGAAAAACGTCGAGTTTACGGTGGAGGGCGGATTATGTGTGTGTACCTGTGTACCGCGGTCGTTCGAGTAAATAAAACGAATACTAAACTCATCGTCAAAATTAACGCGTGGCGCGATATGATCACTAGACTCTAATAAACGTTAAACGTGGACCGACGACCAGCGTCTGCACGATATAATTAAAACCCGTTTTGTGTCTCCCGCGACAATGTCGAGCATTTACGTCGAATTAGTTCGGACGTCCTTTTGGGGTGTGGGGAAAGACACTAGTGCCTCCCCTTGGGAAAACGCACTAATTTAATGTAGTGACTGAATGAACATAACAATATATCTGTTTAAATCGCATTGAACCGTCTCGAAACCAACGTTTAGCGAGATATCAATTCGCTCTGACCGCCCCTCTTGAGATCAGCGCTTTTTTTGTTTTTAGTGTTCAACCGTTTGGTTAGTTTACAACACATATAACTTAGTTTTTAATTCTTGCCGATCCTTTGCTAGCCGTTTTATTTTCTTTGCATTTTTTTTTTTTTTAATCGTGAAATAGATGAATTTCTTGGTCTTCCGGCAATTTTCCGTCCTATGATTCCTTCAATTATTATATGGTGCAATTCTTCCCCGTGTCTTAGAACACGGCCAATCATTTCCCTTCGTCTTTTCTTTATTACAGTTATTATATTTCGTTCTTCTCCGACCTGGGTTAGCACTTTCAGCATTAGTTTTCCTGTCTGTCCATCTGATTCTCTCCGTGCGTCTCTAGCACCACATTTCATATGCCTCTAGGAATCTTTTCTCTGCTTCATTTATCATACACGTTTAACAACCATACAAAGCTATGCTCTATACATACGTTCTTATAGCATTTTTCTTAATTCCTACATGCATTGTTTTTGATGAGATTATTTTCTTTTTCTTAATAAATGCTGATTTGGCTTGTCTAATTCTTTGTTTTATCTCTTCCGTGCTTCTCCCGTCTGATGTTATTAGGTTTCTTAAATATTTGAATTTGTGTACTTGAGTTAAAAGGCGACTCTCTAAATGAACGTTAGGCTGAATTACGGAATTTCTAGCACAGACTAAAATGTTTGTTTTGTTAGTATTCGTGTTAATTTTGTATTTTTTTTTTTTTTATAGTGATTTGCATTTTTGTGATAGCTCTTTTATAAATAATTTTCTTCTTCTGCAATTAGTACAATATCGTCTGCAAATCCAATCACCAAAATAACTGTGTCTACGACTATGTAATTCCTATGCCCTTGTTATTGTTTATTTCGTTTAGTTCTTTTATACCGCTCTCTCAATATAACAGTTAAATAGCGACGGCGACGGTGAAAACAGCCTAGCCTCGTTACTCTTCTCGTTTTAGCGTTGACCGTTTTTTCATTGTCTATTCTGATTCCAGCATTCTACATTCGTATGTATATACGCGCACGTAAAAGTTTGCTAAGCGCGTAGATACGTATGTATATACGTGAGCCCGTCGTGTTTACAGGTTGTGACTGGTCACGTGCGGTTATTGCGCGACGGGAAATCGAGTTTCGCGTGCTTACTATTCGTTGGTGGGGGGGCGGGGTTGGCCGGGAATGGGTGTGTGTGTGCGTGTGTGAATCGTCTCGGAAGGCCGTCGTCGGGCGGACGGACGGACGGGCAACAGAGCGTTTAAGAGTCAAAGAACGCCGGTCGACGGTCTGCAGTGCCGCGACGAGGCCGCTGCCGCCACCGCCGCCGCCGCCGCCGCGAGTATTGATTAAACGCGCGTTCGCGCGCGCGCGCGGACACGTCGTGTACACATATACCGGTGACGACGCACACACGTATTTATATATATAAATATATTTCGGTAGCGATCGGTCGCGGTCGACAACCCGTCGCGGACTTAACCGCGATGTGTGTACGTATATATCATGTATAATTCGGAGAGACGGACGACGAGAGAGGAATAATATATATATATTATATAGAACAGCATCCCGATTGACTTTGGGATTGTTTTTTGCGTGTCTAGAAACAGAAATGCCGTTTACATTGCTGGACTGGCGTTGTCTAGTATCTTTTAGCTTTATGTTTATGTTTTCGTCTGTCGATTCCGTCGTTATTCACCGTCGAGCGGCGTTTTTTTCATTCGTTTTTTCGTCTCATTTGACAAGACGGAAATCGACGGCATTTTGTACAACACGATAAACGCGAACGGTCGACCGTGTAATCGTGTCATTTCGACGGCTCATACACGGCCGTACGTGTATCGTGAACGGGACACAAAAGGGAACGCGACGTGCGCCACGGTCGATGTCACGTTTCGTCGACGCGCGTATAATCGACGGCATCAGTTGTTTGCGTATTGATTGATACGTTGTATCACATGAATCTGTCTTTGCCGACCGTCGAGGGACACGGGGACCGTTCGAGCACCGCACGTGTGTGGCTCGTAAACGTAAATGTAAACGCTCGTACCCGTCGACGTCCTAGTCGAGTGTACGGCGCGCGTATCGTGAATTTACACGCAGTGCCGGAAGACCGGTCTGTTCCGAAATTCGCCGCGAGTTCGTACGAACCCGGTCGCTTTTTTTTTGTTTCCGCTCAGGAACAAGTTTTTCGGCTCGTCTATCGAAGTCGGTAAATATTGTAAATCACGTACGGTATCACAACACGTATACGGCGTTGGAGCCTACACCACCTCTGCGCTGTGGTCAGTGCCGGATTTAGAAATGTGAAGGCATCTTCGTTCAGTTACACATGTCCGATGTCAGTACATTTGACAAGTGCATTTGACGTACAATGCATCTATTATATTATAGTTGACTGCAAACTAATATTTTTATCCGAGAGTAAGGTTGAACAAATTTAACCGTGTCAAATAATATACTAAAAATATAATTACTCTATAATTATTGTAATTTTTTTTTTTTAATTACAATGAACAAACTGTACTTAAATAATGTAAATTATTATAATTATATCGACGGTACTCTTGTGGATTTCGTCACCAGCATACATGTTTTATACTAGTGATGTTTTGATTCGAATATTATGATTTTAATCTGTATTAAAAATTATCATTTTTGTTGTAATGTGTTTCAAATTGGGATGTAAAAAATATCTTATTACGCCCCCCCAAAAAAAAGAAAAAAAATTCCGGCCCTATATCCCTAATAATCCGCGGTATATTAAATCTGTGTATTCACAGGCGTTTTTCAAAAACAAACCTGTTACGACGGATAGTGGACGATTTGTTTTTTCGGTCCCCGTTACAACACGTCCGCTACGGATATATCATTACACTCATAACATTCTAAACACGTTTATCGAAATCTTTTTCTTGTTTTTTTTTTTTTTTTTTTTTTAATTTACGTATAGGTAGTTAGTTCGACAAGCGACATTTTTTAAATTATAATTACCTGCGTATGTACACATATAACAGTTATGATGCGTTTATTTTGCAATATTGCACCTGTGACATGTAATTACGATCAAAAACAAACAAAATCGATACAACGCACGTATAAAACGCGTGCAGCGCGTATATATATATATTTACGTGTATTGATTATGTAATAAAACACCAATTAAAAAAAGAGCTTTGTAATCTGATCATTTTCAATTTATTTTGACCACACTACGTTGTATACATATATATTAAAACACAAAATAAACAAGAAAATGGTGTGTGCGCATATTTATATAACTCTTAAAACCAAAATATTGCTTACGCGTTTAATTGTTTGAAATGTTTCAGATTTTCAAAAGTTAGAGAGAGAGGCGAGAATATGCAGAAAATTACAGCATCCAAATATAGGTGAGTCGTTCTCTTTTAATTTCAGATTGAGATCGGAACGAAATAATTCCAACGGTATTCGAAACGGGCGTAAAAACAACATCGTGTACAAATTCTTTAAATTTAGAAATCCTTTTGAACTTTGACATAAACTCGTGAAAATACTCGCTCGAACGGCAATTATCCAATATTATATCGAGTATTGTTCGCGCTCGCGTTTCCAAAAACATTTTCGAAGTCATTGTTATTATTATTATTATTTAAAAACTAAACTGTTACGATTATTAGTTGATCATTGTTAAATATGTACGCGAAAACGTTTTGCGTCCGTGCGAATTCTGGTTCGACGTTGTTCTCAATATTTCAATTAAAATATGAGAAACGAGGAAAGTAATTATTTTAATATCCGCTTCAAAATTGAAATGTCGGAAAAGGTCGACATTGTACGACCCTACATATAATGAGCATTTCCTCTTCTATCTACCTCTTATATAGTAATAATAATTAATATTTTTTTAATGTTTTCGAAATAAATTTTAAAAATATAAGCCAAAAGCTATATAAATCGAAAATTGTATTTAATTTACGAGAGCCCGACTTACGAGGGTGTGGAAAATGATTAACTTGAAATATTATATTTTTAATAAATTTAAATCGCGCTCGGATAATATTTTTCTCTATACTTCCATTTTTTATTTTCAGTTTTATTTTATTTTTTTATTTTTGACGTGTGATGGAAAAATGTATTTATGTTTTATGTTCGTAAACAAAATCGCAACTATATATAACTATATGTACATAAAAAATATGAACTATCAAAACTAATGCAAAATGTTTTATGTATTTCGAAGCAGTATAAAAAAAAAACAACTCTCCCGTGTTACGAAAATACATTTTTTGTGTGTAAAAAACCTATTTACAAAAAAAAAAATTGTTTGTAAAAAAATATTCCAAACAGTTCCGATCGAAATCACTTTGGTAGCGTCAAAAACAAGTTGTCGATAAATATCGTATAACACGTTGATCGCAAAAACGCCGAAATTCTCGGCAACGCAATATTATGTTTAATGTTTTATGTGCACAAAATAATACGACGGATTGATGTATTTTAACGTTTTGTGTTGCAGTCCGATTGCACGACAGCATCCAAGAAGAACTGTTCCATTACCTCGTGTTCGACCTGTAAGTCGTGTATAACGGTGACGATAATATATTATATATACGCCACACGTCGTGTATTATTATTATTATTATTACTATTATTATTATTATTATTATTATTATTATTATTATTATTATTATTATTATTATTATTATTATAAATTCGACGACGACGTTCGCGTACAAAAACCTGCCGTTAAAATATGCGTACGACGCGTTTGAATTCGTTCACAATGAGATACGTGCACGGCCGTCTGACGTGAAGCCTTGGCCACGTGTAAAAATAGCGTAATACGCGGGAATCGACCCAAAAATAGATTATACGAGAGACCTATTGTGAGGATCGGCGAACTGCGCCGGCGTATTAAATATTAAACGACGATAACTACACTCGTTTTCGTCAGATTATCGAGTTCCGGCCCGTCGCTTCGATTATACATTGTTCAGAACATCAATTGTTTTTTGTTTCGATTTTATTCAATCGAAATCGTCCGTGCGATTTATCGCGCAACTGTTTATTTCGCCGTTTCCTGTAAAGGATGCCAACGTTCAATCAAGCCAATTTCAAAATTCTCTACCGTTTTGTTTTTCTCTAGACGACGCCCTCAGGAGTTCATCGATTATCAGCGTTATGATAGCTAATCGTCGTTGCGATAACAATAATTTATAGTTCATTGGCGAGCGTATAAAGACGTCAAAATAACGTGTAGTTCTGTTCGACGTATTTTAACATTTGAAATGATTATACGGTTTCGACGTTGGTATAAAATGTATATTTTCTTTCGCCGAAAAATGAAAACACTGATCGTTTAAAAAATAATTATATTTATTAAGTTTTTTTAATCTAAGTGAAAGTCTTGTGCTTTCCACTCTTGTTGCACGTACATTTTCTCGATATCAACTGTCACTCGTCAACATTTAAATTGTAACAATATAACGTATAAGTATTTATTCATTTTTTTCTTTTTTTTTGGTTATTTGAATGAAACACGAAATTAAAAAATAATAATAATGAATATAATATAGTTGATCTATATGGATTTATTTCACGTTAAAACGAAAAAAAGTCGATTATTCGAACAGAACATCGAAAATAATTTAAATAATTGATTATGCTTTTTTGGTGTAGACCGTATACTGGCAGACGAATATAATTACATGTATTTATTCATTTATTAATATTCATAGTATACAATCTTTATGAATACGCGATTTACATTAAACATTTTTTTTTTAAATGCTATAAAATAGTTCGACGATTAAATATTTCGAAAATTCAAAACGTTATTGTTGTATTCAGACAATTCGATAAATGGATTGATTAGAATTTTACACCAGAAAAAAAAATAAAATAAAAATCGTCTTTACGACATTATAATAATAATATGAAATCGAAATAAATTGGGTCGCAATCCCGACGAGGGTGTGTCCCGCAAAATAACAACAATAAATAACACACACACACACACACACATATATCTCGTTTTCTGTTTTCGATTTGTCAACGCGTTTCAAAGAGTCGGCTAGCCGGGCTATATTTCAAACGAAAAACGTCGGTTGTATTATGTTTTGCGAATCGTAATCGCCGTCGTCCATTCTCTCCGAGACACTTAAAAAACAACGATTTATTATTCGCGTGTTATGGTTTATTATCGGGTATTCTCTGTTATCATTCTGTGTTGCCGCGTCGAAACCTCGACGGGACCAGTCGTTTTGTTGGAAAGCCCAACACAAACGTTATGTTATCGTCGTTGTATATATTTACAGTGTGACGGGCGGCGAGCTGTTCGAAGACATCGTGGCAAGAGAGTTCTACAGCGAAGCCGACGCGTCGCATTGCATCCAACAGATATTGGAAAGCGTAAACCACTGCCACACGAACGGCGTAGTGCACAGGGATTTAAAAGTGAGATCCGTTTTGCTACGTCATTATTTATTAACTCCCCGTGCCGTCCGTTTTGTTCCGTACACAAGCCGGTGCCTGCAGATCGATATTATTGTACGTGCACGTGAATACAGGGGTGTATCTGAAATGAGTTTCACTCGTTAGTTGGTTAGATGGGAACTGTGTTGTATGAACGAACGCTTTTGAATACCTGTCGTCGTCTAGCGTACACTGAACGTACGTTTTCATTCGTTCGTTTTTTGACGCGCGTTCAACGTTGTTTATTATTATTACGTGTACTTAAAACGATTATGGACTGAATGATCCAAAGTACCGTAACATTCGTTTACCAACGATGCGACAAATTACACTTGAACGGACCAAGAAACGTCGTAGGATCACTATATTTTATTTACGCCGTACAAGGCGTGAACACCGTGTTGTTTTGACAATTTTCGGCTGCCGTATTAACACAGAAAAAACAAAAACAAAAACAAACACTTTACACATTCCGTTAAAGGCTCTGACATATTTCGCCGCTGTATTTGCCGAGTTCCATTATCCGTTAGAAACGTATCCGACAACAACAACCGTCTCGATTTATTTGCGTGGATATTATTATATATAACCGCTGTACATAAACTCCCGTGAAAATACGATTTCCATATCTAGCCGTAATGCAATATTGTTATGACGCTCAGAATAATATATTCTGTTATTTGATTGATACGTATATAACACAACAGGAAACTATAAAACGTCTTTCAACGTTTGTAAAGATACTGTTTGCATTTTGTGAATATTTTGGGCATTTTTTTTTTTTTGAACTTTTTCAATAGAAGAAAAAAATTTTTGTATTTAATTATTTTCAAATTCGGTTGTCCATAGCAAAAGCACACAATTCCAAAATGTCCACAAGAGGTTATATGCTTGAAATATTATTTAGATATTGTTACGATCAAACGCTACCGTTAAATAAAATCGATTGTACATAGAACGCAGCGGAGAAATCATAAAACCAACAACAAACGATTAAACCGAAATATGGGTTTTTTTAATCGAAAATTCACCAGTTCTTTAACAGAAACGCGATATATTTCAACGGGAAACCCTATTAATAGTTTCGAAAAGCGTGTATGTATTTTCTCATTATCTGTTTATACTCGGTTTGGAAAATCGCCAGTTTTTAAACAAAAGTTTAAATACTTATATACATATATATATTTATATAATATTGTTTTGTTTATAGTTAACGGCTAGTATTAAAAAACAATCGAAATGAAAAATTATCGTTAATAACGAGCTTGTAATAAATGTTTAGCTCTTACATACGAAAATCGCCCGAGTCCATTGTGCTGAAGTGTCGACCGGTTTATCGCGATTTTTCGATGGTTTTTTTTTTCATACGCGCTTTGAAAAACCACTCGGGAAATCAAAAAAAAAAAACTTGTGAACTAAAAAAGTACCGTCTGCGCACGGCTTACTGCCGGAAAACAACGCGCGTAAACAGCGTGCAGTTAGCACTCCTTCTAACACGAAAAAATGTTCACGTTATCGTCACGGCGATATACAGGTGATTTTTTTTTTCATCACGAGCCAGCAAACATTTTACGAGTCTCGGCGTTTTTTTTTTTTTTTTTTATCGTTAAATCGTTTTAAGGAATACTTACAGACCGTTTTCGAAACTATATCCCCGATTCTTATACTTCAGACAAACGTAAGCTGTAGACTTTTTCAAACGGCAAACCTATAAGTCTTTCTACCGCCATCTCATAGCGCTTAACTAAATAAATGTATTTTTTTTTTTTTTTGGCAATGTTTCGTTTGCGAAAATTTACGTATCACTCGAATATATTTGGTCACGGGAGTAGGTTTTTTTTTTTTTTTGGTAGTTCGATGGAAACAACAGTACGCGTATTACCCGTGTAAATGTCCGACAAGACGTATCCGAGAGGGTAAATGTTCAATATCTACTACACTACGGTCTCTCCGTTTCACCGTGTTTTAGATTAAAATTCTTGTTCGTGAGTTTTCGGGAAAAATCAACAGTAGAGAACACGGTAAAAAATATTCATATTGTTATTTTAAATAGAACGGAACGTGCAAAAAAAAAAATATATATATATAACGAAAATTATTTGTTCGTGTTTAGCTCGCGATTTCTTATTGACGATAATTTTTTGAGAAAACGGCATACGATATCGCGATCGTGCGACGGACGTGTTTTATACGATATCACGGAATAATAAACAGAAATCGAAAACTTTTCCGTATAACCGTTGTTGTATTCGTTGAAGTTCGTGCGGGTTCTTGAATAAACTAATCTAACCCTCTCCGACAATTCGATCGCGCACGACTTTTTTAGACTTGAAGTACCGCCGCCGCGGCCACACTTTATGAAGTCCGCATTTACAAACACACACACACACACACACACACCTCTGCCTTGCAATTCCGTACGAAATTCTTTCCGCTCCGCTGATTTATATAACGATTTTTTTTATTATCGTTCGTTACTTCATCGCGAATTCCGTCGGTTCGCTCCTAAAAATACGATTTTATATTATCGTTTCATTTTTCGTCGCCGGACTCGAGGCTTTGCGTTTTATTTATTTTCGCGTTTCGTCGTTCGTTTACAAAATCCGTTCGAATAAAAAAATAAATACCTAATATTTGAAGAGGACGTTTAGCGACGCTATTCTAATGTCGTCGCTACACAAAAAAAAAAAATAAACACGGCGGACGCGCGTATACGTTATAATAACGAATTTAATGGATTTTCCGAATAATGTATTCAAGCACGCGACTCTAAATACGTTAAACGCCAGCGTTTTAATAGCGCTACATAATTTTCCGTCTCGTATTCGGGAAATATTTTAAGTGTACCCTAAGTATTTGCTGTCGAGCGGCAGCAGCAGCAGTGTATACGTAGATAATAATTTATTAAATCGATACACGTCGGCGACACGCGCGCACGCACGTCGTTCCACACGGGAAATAATTCGTGAACGCTCGTGACGTTCCGTACAAACTCGGATACGTCGCTGCAAATAGCGTTTAATAATGTGATTTGAAATTGAAATATTACGATAATAACGTGTAAATACTACCGATTCTAAGAAATGGCATTGTATGTGTGATTGCCCTGAAGCCGAAGTTATATAATCAAGATTTTTTTATAACCCGCATTTTATAACCATACGTTTGAAAAAACGAATTATTTATAACGGATGATTTGCGATAACCGTTGGTGGAAAGTATCCGATTTTCAACACGAGACCGATTTCATCGACGTGAAAAACGTTATATATCTGTTACTATTATTTTTTCCGACATATTTTATTTTGCCTTTATTGAATTTCTGGATTGTAAATGTACCGAATTTTAATGAAATGACGTGCGACGATAAATACAATAGTACGATTCGATAAACAATAATGATCTCATGAGATTTGTTTTTTTTTTTTTTTTTTTTTTTGCGACCTCGTGTGATATAACGTGTACACGCCCTAAATAGCTTTTGATCGTTTTGAAAACGTTTAATTAATATTATTTGATTTTGTTGGCCTGGACAATAACACAACTCCACCCGCGCACTTTAATTATAAACACCGTTCGAATCGAATTGTAACGTTTTCATTCGCACCGTGTGTACGTATTTCCTTTCCTCCGACAACGATAATAATTGAAATACCACATAACCATAACGATAAGAGATGACATGTTATCATTGTTGACACGTCGTCTCGTGCCCGTCGATATACAAAACAAAAATCCGTCAACGCGTCGCGTTAACGCTTTTTTAAAAAAAAAATGTTTTATTTAAAATATATATTTACATTCTGTAATAAATGTAAATGACGAGTAAATCGATTGTTAATTATGTTTACTAGACTGGGTGACTGGAAATAAAAGAGTGTCCAGTGACACTACTTCAAGAATGGAGAGTTATAACTCATAACTGGGTTTTATATGAAATTTATTTTTTTTTATGTTCGCGTTAGAGTTACTCGACCAGTTACGCTTCAGGCGACAGTAGGGGTTGTTAGGGAGAATAATGAATGAGAGTTTAGATATGAGTGGGTTATTGTGATTGTGGGTGTTACTGTGGATTTTTTTTATACACGTGAGAGACTAGGGCACGTATTGTTTGGATTTTTAGGTCGTAATGTAACGTATGTTACTCACATACCATGGAGACGAAGACTTGTAGATTGAAAAGACTGGAGGATTTTTGACGTCAGAAAATTTTGCTGCACCCCATAATTGGACGCCGTAAGTCATTATTGGACGAATTTAGTTGTTTGTGGATGAAAAGTTTAGTTCTGAAAGGTTGGTATTTTTTATTTTAGAAGTTGTCTGAGTCGATGGAGTCGAAAGTTGAGTGATTTCCTTTTTAGTTTTGTATGGTTGACCCAATTGAGTATTTTGTCCAAGTGCACACCAAGATATCTGACGACATTTTCGTGGGGAATTATGTTGCATGAGCGTAAAAGTCATGCGTACAGACTAGTTTGTTGAACGCTCCACGTATTTAACCTACATAACTGACATTATTCAACGCCGTGGTCGCGTCTCGTGTATGTGACGAATGACGACCCTAACCCGTTTAAACGTTAAAACGCGTATTTATTTTCCAGCCGGAAAATCTGTTGTTGGCCAGCAAAGTGAAAGGCGCGGCGGTCAAGCTAGCCGATTTCGGGTTGGCCATCGAGGTCCAGGGCGATCAACAAGCGTGGTTTGGCAAGTTGAACATCATTTCGGCACGTCGTCGGCCGCTGTGCGCCGATTTCGTTTGTAAACGCGCGAGCGTGTGTTTTCAGGTTTCGCCGGGACCCCGGGCTACCTGTCCCCCGAAGTACTGAAGAAAGAACCGTACGGGAAACCCGTCGACATATGGGCCTGCGGTGAGTAGCCGGTCCGCGCGGACAATGCATTTTTTGTGAATAACACGGTTAATGTTTACGGTTTCCATCAGGCGTAATACTTTACATATTGTTGGTCGGATACCCACCGTTCTGGGACGAAGATCAACACCGGTTGTACGCCCAAATCAAAGCCGGCGCTTATGACGTAAGTGTTGTCTATTGTCTGTACGATTAAAAGTCATGTATCAACATATTTATAAAACGCTTATTTGATTTCGGTTGTGTTGATATTAATTAGTGTAATTCGAAACACTCGTTGTAAATAAAACGATAGTGTAACAAAAAACAAAGACGAATAAAAAATTTTACTGAAAAATAAAAACACAGACATATTTAAATATGCGGACATTTTTTTAGAAATTACTATTAATGCGCAACATAACTAATATGTTTAAGTACATATTTCATCTAACTAATAAATTTAGATAATATTCGCGAAAACAGAAAGAAATTAACATGTATGTATATAAGTTCGTGAAATTTTCAAGAGAAAATCGGAAAGTGTAAATAATTATTTAGAGTGAACTTAGAGTGTATATTGGAGTAGCGATATGTTTAACACGTCTTATAAGTCAAAATTATACACTGCAACGCTAAATAACGTTTCCAGAAAACATTTAAACATTTTAAACAAATAACTTTTCGTTCAAATAAAATATGCACGTAAGGGTACGATCGTCGAGGCTTACATTAAAAACAAAAATAAAAAATACATCGATTGCACAGAGCGTATATGACGCGTTTCGTCAATCGTTAAAAACACATTTTATCATTTCGACGACAACAAATACACGACGACGACGACGACCCCGAAAGATGTTTTCCCGAATTGGAATTCGATTGATTAATTGTTTTGTATGATTTCATGTGTTACGCGGTACAGTATCCGTCGCCCGAGTGGGACACAGTAACGCCGGACGCAAAAAATTTAATTAATCAAATGTTGACGGTGAATCCCGCCAAACGTGTGACGGCCTCTGACGCACTCAAACACCCGTGGATTTGCGTAAGTCTGCGCCACGCGCACATTGTATTTAATCGAAAAACATGTATACCGTTTCATAAATTATAACGATCGTGTGTTACCGATGTACCCGAAGGAGGTAATCAAACCGAGAATTAACCTATTGAGGTACAGGAGACGACCGAATCGTGAGTAATTTTCTCCCACCTTCCCGCGAGACTTCACTAATATTCCCGTATCGACATTCAAATAATACCTAATAATTAATATCCTATTACGTTTGGTTTCCCTGCGGCATGCTATATACATATACACACATATATGTATATTTGTATGCATACGTGGTTTTTTAAGTAATATCCGTATCGATTTTTCTACATAATATACATTCGTGTATTATACAATTTTCATAAAACTCGACGTGTTTACGATTAATAATTGCACGTATATTTTTCTGTGCCTAAACGCCTGATAAGTTTTCGAAAAAAAAACATTTATATATATATATCGTGACTGTTTCAGTTTATAAACCGTCTGCAAATGTGAAAATTTTAAATTCAATTTATCATTTTTATACATAAACAAAATCGTGTGTTTATTGTATTTTGAAACTAACAAATACGCATATATTATAGTACATAAATGTATAATGTTGTAGCATGAATTCGAGAAATCATGTTTCCTTTAAAAAAAAAAACAAAACGAAAAAACTATATATCGATTCAAACAAACTATGGTCATTCGTTTGTACGTTTATTTGTGTATAACAGACGTTCGTCGTCGTTTCCAAACCTATTCGTGTTATCGTTTTATGTCCATGTTAATAATAATCATATCGAACTTTCAATAATGAACTTTTGAAAAAAAGGACGTTTTTCCTAATGGTACCACGCGGTCGTCGTTTATACCCATACCTATACAAAATAATAATAATAATAATGATTATGATATTATTATTATTATTATTATTATAATACTCGCATAACCTGTACATCGCGTGGATAATAAATTTATTGAAAACACCCCCGTGCCGTCGTCCACGTGTCTCACGCGTACGTCAGACGGGCGCACAATATAAATACGTACCGTTTTCGGATTTTTATGAACGTATCGCATGCGAACGCCAAACATCTTGAGTGTGTTTTCGTTGAATGTAATTCGCTGACGGGGTCCCGTTGTGTTTCAGTATCGTGAGAAAGTCGCTTCGGCCGTACACAGACAGGAAACGGTCGACTGCTTGAAGAAGTTCAACGCCAGACGGAAATTAAAAGTAAATTCCAAATTTCTAGTTAACGTTTTTCAAATAACAACCGCGAGCGCTACTACGCTGCAAATACCTAACTGAACGTTTCGTGTGCAGGGCGCTATTTTGACGACGATGTTGGCCACAAGGAACTTCTCCAGTAAGTATGATGTACACGGTAAGTGCCTCGGGAACCTCAGACCAATTACGTGTGAATGAACATAGGTGAAGACATGGTTTTTATTTTTGTAATTCTTAGAATTGATTTTTTTTTATTATTATTATTTTATTAGATACACCGAATATACGTGTACAGATATATATATATATATTAAAAATCGGTTTGAAACACAATTTAGGTGTGTTTTTACGAACGGGTACGGAGCACTGTATATAAGCTATAATTTCTTGGTGTACCCCGCGAATGACCAAAAAAAAAAAATATCGTTGTTTTAAAAAACTTTTTTTTTTTTAGGGTTTTTATTTTTTGTGTTTGCTGTTTATGTGAAAGTAGCCGAAACGGGATTTTTACGGTCGACGTACGCTATTTGTTTATCTATCTTTCCTATCCTAGAAATTTTGACACGTTGGTTATCTATAATGCATTTGTTTATATAATACGATTGGTACGCGCGAATGCACCGATACGAAAATTATACATATTCCCTTCTCCCTCACCAACTACTGCCCTACTTATATGTTGCTCTACGTCCACACCCTCTAGAACGCTATGTGTGCCCGGTATGTATATATACGTATAGTGATAGTGCTACATTGGAAATTTTACGAATACCGCCATAACGAACCCACGTATGAATTTGTCCGAAGCGCATCAAAGCTGTTTCCATCCCTTGCCCTGAACCCTGTCGTTATTGTAGCTGCATGCCGTAGATAACGATGATCGAGCATAAGAAGAATGCAACACTCCCGAGATACGAGTGGCCGTGGCAATTGTACGTCTCGTCGAGGCACAATATGTCTGTGACGAGCAAACCCTTTTTCGTATGCGAAATGTGTAGACGGAGATTGTTCATCGCGCGTTTCAACGCAAACCGATATGATTCTGAAACAATTTTCGTGCTTTTACGACCAAATAAATTCAAACCGTGCGAACGCTGCGAAAAACACGGGGGTCGCTATTGAAACGTGTGCCGTTCGTCGACGTGTTCCCAAGCATACACTCACTTGTCCGAATTGTTGTGAATTATTCAAAACGCAATGCGCCAACGGTACGGGATAAACACAGACGTCGAAACTTCCGCACGGAAGCGTATCCAATTATATTATCGTTCCCGTCATTTTAATGTGGATAACACTGTACGCTGTACTTTTTAACGGTCGTTGTGTAGATTTTCATCTGACCTACGTGTTGTTGTACGCTTATATCGAACGAATTCCCGTACACAACGTCCGAGCGAAAGAGCACTATTGACGACAGTTCGCGCCATAGATCCGCTACGGCATGACTTAAAGCCGCGAAGATCCGTGGAAGTGCCCAGCCGTGCTGTACGGACGATATTACGCATGTTACGACAAAACACATTTGAAAAATGTAACGAATTAATTATTAATCGTTTGTGCCGGTTTTAATACGATAACGACAAAAGTGCACGATATTTATTCGAGCCAGATCTGCATCCGTCGTTTAATTCGTTTCGAACACGTTTCCGAAGCTATTAATAACGTTTTAATTAAATAATTTTATCGGAAAAGCGGTCCGTTACCCATAATTCATATTATTTAATACGTCGTGTATGTAATCGTATGATATAGGTAAATCGAAAACGCGTACAGAAGAGTTGATTGTTTTTCGTGTATCGGCGCACCCTTTATTTTTTTAATTAAATTTATTCATAAATCTTGTCATATATATATATATACATTTCAATTGATCGCAATATCTCATTTCGAGTTGTCACAGACTATATAGTACTTATGTTTTCATGACAAATACTCGTATTCGTGACGTCGCGTTTTCATTAGGAGACCGACCGATCTCCAAACCCGACTTACACTCGCTTCTGTTCATAGTACGCGCGTACGTTGTTTACGATTTTCCGCAATACGGTTTGTCGCGATATTCGCTTTAGAATATCAGTCGGACGAATTGAAACACGTCGACAACATTTCGAAGCGCGCTTCGGTGTCATACTGTTGACGACGGGCGAGTCGCCGGCCCGAGTCCGGGAGGTTTATTTATTGTAAAACAAATGTTAGAAGACACGCTAGTGAACGGGGAGAGTACCTGTTAGACTTGTTACAAGCCCGAAATGACGCCATTGCGCGTATGAACGTTACGTGTATTCGTGTGCAGGATTTTCGTAAACGAAACGCCGACGGATTGGATATGTACGAGGTACGTCCAGGGAGTAAGTTCCGTTTGCAATTTTTATCGCGTCGGCGCTGTTATCGTAATTACGGTTGTTTGCGGGTAATTTCGTTGACTCGTCGGGAAAAATCATAAGACCAATTTCGAGACTAGTCGGTATTATGTATGCCACGTGGCGATTGTTTAAAATGGATAAACAAACGTAAAATCCCGCCTCACGTGAGCTTCGGTCGGCGAAGCGTTTTCTGAATGTTAAGAATACCAAATCGGCGGATATCCATCGTCAAATTTGTGAAGTTTACGGAGGAAATGCGACGAGTGATTCGATGGTTTGAAGAACGCTTAAAAAACTGCGTCGCGCAACACAGAATCAGCGACGAGACATGCTTGGCCGCGGTATTGTTTTCATCCACGACAACGCCCGCCTTCCCCTCACACGGCGAACGTAACGCAACAAATTCTGTTGTGGCTATTGTGGCTGGGAACAGCTTGATTGTCATCCCCCGCCCTCCCTTATAGCCCAGAAGGATTGTCATTTTTTTTTTTTTTACACATGAAATCATTCCCTGGTGGCCTCAACGAAGATGACGACGTGGTGAAAGAAGCTGTTGAACACATGGTTGCACTCGCGGGTGGCATCTTTCTACAACGACGGGATACAAAAACGAGTGGCCCGTCATGACAAGCGTCTAAATAATGATGGAAACTACGTAGAAAAATAGTGGATTATTTTTACTTTATGTTCCGATAGTATTTTTTTTTTTTTTTAGATATATATATATCTTACTTGTTTCCATTGCCAAACGGAACTTGCTTTCTGGACGTACCTCGTACATAATTATTTCGTCGTGCGATTGTTTCCCGGTACGGTGTATACGTGTAATGGTATGCCCGCGTCCGAGTTCTGTAAGCGTATTCGGCAAACCCGAAGAAACCTGAAACGAAACACTATACAGATACGACGATTCGTTTGAAAACATACCTGTAGACTTATAATCGCGTATATGCGTGTATGCACGTGCGTTGTCTATGCAGTAATTTCGAACGGAAAGCACGATTCGAAATTTTTACAATGGATAACGCGCGATATTTTTTTTCAACTCGACGAAAACGTATGAACTGTGCACGGTGTAGACGGTCGGGAGAAAATACGGGGTCGGGGGAGGGCACGTTATTATATATATATATATGTGTGTGTGTGTGTGTGTATCTATATGTATATATATATATATATATATAGTAAATTATCGTTCAATTAACTTCCTTTATATGAATGTGTTGAAACTTTCATGGATTTTTAATTGTCTGACAATGTTTTCAGATATGTGTGTAGTTTTGGGCTGACGGTTTCGGACTCATTTCAGACTACATCCTCAGAGCGTAGTTACTGGTCGAGTGTTGTAGTACAGTTACAACACTCGATCAGTAACCACGCTCTGAGGATGTAGTCTGAAATGAGTCCGAAACGTCAGCCCAAAACTACACACATGGATATATCTGAAAACATTGTCAGACGAAATCCTTTATTTTTATTTTTTTTTTTCAATCGAAAAGGCTGAGGTTCTATACGAGGCGCTTACTATTGACATCGTTACAAAATATAATACCTACATATACGTCCCCCCCTTATGTCACATTTATTGTGTTACGATTTGATGAATATAAAAAAAATTATAAAAATAATAATAATAATAATAATAATGAATTATCGAGCACATTTTTATATTCATCAGACCAATCATCATCTCAAACACCTGTAAATTATTTGTACCTTACATCGTTTTTATTATTATTATTTATTTTTTATTTTTTATTTTTTTTGTGATTTTATTTGTTTTTGTTCGCTCTTCCCTGTACTCTTCGCGAATATTCTATAAACGCACTACACTTCTATACCTTCTTCAAAATCTACCATAAAAATTTTCCGGAACAGGAAGTGGTAAGACCGTATCTCATAACATAAATATTTATATTTTCGTTATATCTATATAATATTTATTTATTTTTTTATTCCGATTTACATTAATACTTTTTTGTGGACGTCTTTGTTTTTCGCATATTACAAGTCTTCTTTTTTTCTTTTTGGACGTTTGCTTTAATTTTATTTACTGTACTCTAGAGAAACTATTATAGACGTTGTACGTTTTTTGATACTATTATTTTACATACATATATTACATTCAGTTCTAACACGCCTATATGGGTCGAATGTTGAAAATGGTTTTGACAATATCCCGATAATTGTTTTTGTTGTTATGCTTTTCCACAACGCATGTTTTTTGTTTATTTTGGCTAATTACATGAAGCTTTTTTAATATATTTATAACAAATAAAAAGCACGAACTGTATTTCGTATTTGTTATGATAACGGTATAATATATGTATATATGCACATGTATTAATGAATGTTTATTGATAAGGAAATGTGCACACTTTAATTTATTGTTATATTTTTACATTTCATATAACTTTCAAGGCATGATGTATTACCAATCCGGTTATTATTTTTGATAATTTTATTAGAATTACAAATGTTAATCTAACTGTGTATGTAATTATATGTTAAACCAAATTAACCGTTCCGTAATATTTTAAATATTTTCAAAATAACAATTGTATAATAGTTGCATTTATTATTGATTACGTTCATACAATAAATTTTTTTTTAATTTTTTGAATATCGACGTTGACACAGATAAATTTATTGAATTAATTTTTTTTCTGCACTTTGCGTTTCTAACGATTTTAGCAATTTCTGTAGGATTTATATAATTATGTTCATTGACGATTATTTGCAACTCACTTATTTGTTCGTTCATGTGTTTGAATTTTTTTATAATTAATAATAATTTATTTATATACATTTGTTTTTATACGTTAACATCTATTAGAACAAATCATTACGTATGATTAATAATTTGTTGAACTAAATTAGTGTGTACTTACGCTAAACATATAGAGTTGAAGACCGAAAAATAAAAATCCACTTAAATTGTATGATTTATAAACTATATCGATATTTTTATTCGCCCTTTTCGCATAAAAATAATAACGTAATTGTAATAAGTTTAAAAGTAATCATTATTTGTAAAAAAAAAAAAAAATTGAAATTTATTTAATCGTATAACGACATTTCGGACGTGTGGCATTATTCTGTACGTACCTAAACAGAGTTGTTCAAAAGTAATATCGCCCGTCGTTGTTTATTGTTTTTTTCGATCATAATTTGACATGGACAATAACGGTTTTCAACTCGACCGTATAGCGAATAACTTATTTACGCTAACGATTCGTTTTGGTTCTATTAGATGTTTTACATAATCGGTATTTAAAAATAAGATTTTTGTTTTCCTCTGTGAAAACCCACCACGTGCAGCGCACACTAATCGTTCGTTGTTGTGTGTACGTTGTCAGGTCGCAGTATCGTGACGAACAAAAAAGGAGACGGCTCTCAAGTGAAAGAATCGACCGAGAGCAACACGACATTAGAAGACGACGAAGTCAGGGGTGAGTAGACGCGTGATAACGCAAATTACCGGCGTAATACATGATACATAAAATGTCGATGTCCATGATTAAAATCCGTTCGAGATCTGAAACATATTAACGTTTATTTTAATAAACGCGATACGCGTTTGAAATGCATCTCGTTTCAAACAAATATAATATGTATATATATGTATACACAACGTTAAAACTTTAAACAATTTGCATGTATTCTCACTTAATAAGATTAAAAACGAAAAACCATACGTGTTTTCGCATTAGACACGTTTTAAACAAACATTTTTTTTTAAACAATAAATCGTACACCGTATAATAAAACCGAGTTAATATTCTAACATTATCTATAGCGTACGAGTAGACGTACTAAAAAAAAATATATATACATATATATATATATAAGGAAATGACAATAATATTTTTGAACGCACGACACGGACTCGCCGAGGAACGTGAACAACAATAATCGAAAACTAACCGATATACTCGATATATATATATATGTATATATAATCTCTGTAAATATTTCGTACATTACCGCCCTAGGCTTGCTCGCTTGTAAATAATATATAAGAGCAGTGTGACGCTTACACTCTTGGAAACACACACACGTTTTTTTGTTTAGTTTTTCTTTTTTCCAAAAAAAAAAATATATATATATAAATAAACAAACAACGACTACGCAACGAAAACACGATATGCTCGTACGTTTATTGTTACAAGAGACACCGATAATAATAATAATAATAACACGCGCGCCGACCGTAATAACATTCAGCATGACCGTTCTCCTCTCGTTACACGCACACAACGCCGCGCACAACACACGTTATACCTATAATAACGACGTTTTAGAGACCCCGGCGTGTAGGTTTTTTTTTCTTAGGTATGTGTATTATGTATGTTAATGCATGCTTAGGGGATATATACCGCCGACGCGTGTTTTGAACCCTCCTCTCCTCCCGCCGACCCCGTTCCGTAAACGCGTTAGATACGTATGACGGAACGAACGAACTCTTCCGTATCCCCCGAAGAGACAAACAAAAAACATAAACCGACGAACGAAAAAAAAAAAAAAAAAAAAAAAAACAAAAACAAAACATCGTAACGGCGAATCTATCACGACTCCAATATGAAAAGTGTGTGTTTTTCTCTTAGAGGACAAAAAAGGGACTGTGGACCGGAGCTCTACAGTAATTGCCAAAGACTCGGAAGGTAAATATCAACCAATGATGTTATATTTCATTCGTCACGTACAAACAATGTCGTTATGAACGCGGAAACACGTGCATTTGATCTTTTACTGATTATCGTGTCCGAAAGCGATTTTAAAAGCTTCGTGTGTAATACGTTTAACACGATTAATTTCGAACGTAACGAACTGCTACTAATCAGCTGACAAATATTTTCCGCTTTCACGTGTCGATTCAAATTATATAATAAATATATATATATATATATATACATAACCAATACGTACACATATGTACCTAACGGCTAAACTGTACGTATGATATGATCGGTGTTTTTTTTTTCAACCGTTTTCGTTCGTATGCATTGTTTTATGGTCCTTGAATTTGATACGTAACGAAATAGGATTGGTTTGTTGTTTTTTCCAAACAAAGTTTTGTTTTTTGGTTTCGATAACGCGCCAACACAATCGGTGACCCACGTCCGTAGGCCCGTCAACATGGCGATCGTTCGTCGGCCGGGGACGTTTCGCGCGTCCCGTCGAGAATCGCGTTAACGTCTCCGGAGACGTTTTTACGTCGACTCGGTTCGGCACTGACCGCGAAAACGTCCGTTCGAAAATTATCCTTATTAGCTTCCGGGGTCGTTGAACACGACTCAGTCGTCGTCTCTGATGTCTTTTCCGATGTCCGTCTCAAACCGTCCCGTCGGGTAATTGTCGGTTTTTGTCGTGGCGGGGATCCCGTCCGCGCCACGACAAACGTCGGTTTTTACCAAAATATTCGAACGTCGCGTGTACACCATTACATTGTATACACACACACACACAGTGGCGTATTTACGGGGGGGGGGATATGGGGCACTAATCCCCCCCCTTGATTTTTTTTAATTTTTGATATTCTTATTTACAATAGCCAATAGGTATGATTTTACGAAGTGCTTTTTAGGTCAATAAAATATTTTTTAATATATATCCCCCCCCCCCTTAGACGAAATCCTAAATACGCCACTGCACACACACACACATATGTCGTGGAGATATACTACACCGTGTCGTTGTTTAGGGAACGTCGGCACGCCGCCACCGTCCCCCGCGCTGTCGTCCTCGTCCGTCGGCAGTGTGCTGGACCGCTTCAGGAGTTCCGCGTCCACGTCTTTCGGGTCGAGACCGAATAAACTGACGGTAATCGCCGCCGGGCCCCAGCAAAATGCCGTCGCCCAAGGTCAGAACACGAGCGTGCGCGATACGTGTTGTCCCTAACCATAACCGAGTGCGTTAGTATTGTCAGTGCGTGTTCATTATTAACAACCGTAGCGAGTTTGAATCGGACCCGAGACAGTGTCCCGGGAAAGTCATTAGGATTTTTTTTTCCGTTTCGTTTCACGTTTTTCGACTAACGACGAATTTGTGTTTTGAACGCTGAACATACGCCGGCCGATCGTTTTGTTTTTTTGTTCTCTCTTTTTTTTGCTGTTGTTGTTGTTGTTTCTAACGCCCGAACACCTTTTTGACGCGCGTCGACCGTACAGAAAATATGTATCGACGTCGTTTTCCAGTGAAGTTTACTCGGAAACGTCGTGGCAACGCTTAGCAATACTTATACGAAAGTACGTAATGCGTGTTGTGTGTGCGTTAGTATAATAGTGTTTGCCGAACGGTTTTTTTTTTTGTCACAAAACTCGAGTCGGTTGTAAACCTAAAAAGCGTACACGTGTCATGAATGTTATCGTTTTCCGAAATATAATTATTTCACACGACGTTTTTTGATTTAATGTCGTTTAGAATCTGCAAATCTCTCGCGGGACCGTCGAATGATGTTCGACATGGTTTACATTGTTTGGATAATCGAGATGTTACTTTCGAGGGTTCGATCAGATGACACGCGTTTATTCGATAATAGTTTTTGTTTTAATACTTTTTTCGAACGATTAAATAATGTCGATTTCAACCGATTTATTAACGCGATTACGCGTTTTTGTGTCGTTCAATAATAACACATTTCCAGCGACCTAGATTCGTCGAGTGGCGTTTGAAATTCCGAATGCACGTATGTGCATCACGAAATCGGAGAGTGCGTTCATAAAATGTCCGGTTACGAAATGTACATGACGTCGTTTCGCTCGATTTTCAAACAGAAAACAAAAACAACTTTCGATCTTGGCGGATCCAAATAGGCGTCCGTATCACCTATAAGACCAATCCTGGCCGTTATACTGGCCCGCGTGTAAAACGGTCGTCAGCCGGGTTGGTTCTGTTGTGGTTTTTAACGTCTCCGTTTCGTCCGGACCGTCCGGACCGATCGCGTGTTCGCGCGCTCTCCGGGAAACCGTCCGGGACGACCGGGTAAAAACGGGACAGGACGCACGCGACACGACTACGCGTTCTGTGTCGGGCGGACGGGGCGGGCGGTGGTCGGCGCGATGACGTCCGACGAATTTTCGAAAAACGCGCCGCGGCCGTTTGCACAGTTGTTCCGTCGCGCGCCGAGCACGTACGCTTATGTTTTCACGTCGTCGCGCGTCGTTCGGATCGGGCGTTGGATTTCGCGGGCCTCTAAAGCCGCAGTAGCGTTTCTCTGCGAGTCACCCGAACCGACGAACTCGGTAGCATGGTGTTGTGCTTTTGCAGCGATCGTCCCGACGAACCGGCCGCGGAACGTCTGGTGGTGGTGACCGACGGTAGTGGAGTGCCCGACTGGACGACGTTCGGCGCGTGCGACGCCAGTAAGTACCTAACCTAACCCCGTGGATCGGGCGCGTGTCGAACTGGTCCGCGGCGCGGCTCAGAGCTGCTGCTGCTGCTGCGTTTGATTTATTTATTTTCTCCGACCGATCCGTAAAGTCCAAGTGCATACGAACGAAAACCATTGACTAACTCGATCACGGAGAAACGTATTTTCACGTACACACGCGTATAAGTATATATATATATATCATATTATTAGTATTATTATTGCTACGGTAGGTTATATTGCATGCGGGGCGGGCCAGGGGAAACGGGAAAATAATTATCCTGAACGCGCAACGTTGAAAGAACGTCCGCGATAGAACGCGGTGCCCGTTAACTGTTCGCCGTAACGCCAGTCCGCGCGGCCATTTCTTCCCGGATTCTCTCTTCGGATAACGATCCCGCGGCGTGACACTATGTCACCTAAGTGCCCGGGGGGGAGGGGGCCTGCCAGCGTCGCTCTGGAACTGTCCCCCGTTTCCCTCCCGGTCCGCCCCGCGTGTGTACAAAAAAAAGACGACGAATAGGATAAAAAAAAATTTAAAAAAACTGCACGCATTAAATCAATACAATGCGTGTTTGTTTTTTTGTTTGTTTTGTTTTTTTTTTTTGTCGGTTTTCGTTTTTTGCATTTCTCTTGTCTTTTTATGTTTTATTTTCACACGTTTTCGCTAAGACGTGAGGATTGTCTGTCCCAACAAGACATTCTCGCAGCACTCGACTAACTCGTGCGGTTCAGGTGAGTCCAAACACATACAAATCTAGATTGAATTATTTTTTTTGTTTAATTTTTAATTCGACAATCACCAACTCTTCCCACGCGGCAATAATTGTTTATCATTACGATGTACACACACACACACACATATATATCATCATATACGTTTTTATTTTGTTTCCGTTGAAAATCCCCGTTTTGATCATTAGAGTAGGAGTTGTCGTACGTGTATAAAAACGTACATTACCCGTGTACATGTATTATTTTTTTTATTATTATTTGATTCCCACTTGTATTGCGTTCGAAGCTTTTGTACATACATACGTTGTTGTTATGATTACCTATGATTATTATTTGATCTGTAAAATATAAACGTGTTTTATTTGTCCGCGACATAACAACGATACGCCGCGTATAAGCGTTATTTTTATAATAAAAAAAAAATGTAAACCAACTAAATAACTAAACGGCCGACACGTTGTCGGAGACCGATAAACAATGTGACCCGAGAGGAAGAGTACACACACACACACACACACGTATGCACATATTTACACCCGTCGCGTCGAGACGATCGAAGAAACGTGTGTGACTTAATACGAGTTCGTGTGCGAAACGCGTAACCCGTCCCGTCTCGTTGTCTCGTTGTTTCAGCGCGCAAACAGGAAATCGTCAAGATCACCGAACAGCTCATCGAATCGATCAACAACGCCGATTTCGAGGGATACACGTGCGTATTATATACGTAACAAACACGATAAATTATATGTCGTCAAGCGTGGGCGTGGGAGGAGGTTATGGTTTTTTTCGTCACGTGCGCGCCGACCGGACTTGACAATCGTTACGACCGGAACCGTTCGGACCGAGGTGGCGTGCTCAGGGAGGGGGCGGAGGGAGGTTAGGGGTTATATCCCCCCCCTCCATTGTCTATTTCGCTGATCTACAGAAAACAACTCGTTAGTCGTAAGAGCTGTCTTAGAGTCATTACTCAATACTTTTTATTAGTTAATGGCGAAAAAAGTACAAAAGCTAGGCGGTTGAAATTCCGTTTGGAATGAGCAATCTACTTTCCATGTGTATTTTGATTTTATTTTTAAACGTGCAATGCATTTTTTTCGATTTAATGGTGTTGTTATGTTAATTGAACAACTTGGTATTAGCGTGTTATAATTTAAATTCGTTTCGATCATAGAACAATCTACAAATGTACACGATCATGAGCTAGAAACGATTATGGACAGCTTGAAACGTTTGAGTTTTTGGTATTACCATGACAATTCATTAAAATGTATTATTACTATTTATACTTATAACATCCCCCCCCCACCCCATTGAAAATTCCTGGGCACGCCGCTGGCGCCTTTTTTTTCGAATCGAAACGCCCGGACACGCGGCCGAAGGATATTTTTCGAATTTGACGCGGTACCGCCGAATCGTCCGATTTCGACGTAAAACCAAAACGTCGCGCAAATACGTTTAAAAAAAAATTGTACAAATCGTCGTCCATCACTATAAATTGGCGCGGTCGGGCGAAAGGTACTCGTGGTCGGTTCGTGCGTTGCGTGAGACGCGGCGATCTATCGATAACAAGACGGACCGAAACGAACGGCTACGGCAAATCTCGTCTCGTAACACGATTTCGCGCCCCCGGGGCCGGTCGAACGGTTCAATAACGCCCATAACCACCCCCGCGTCCGAACTCGTTTCGCGCCGCGCGGTCGGAACAAATGCAAAAGCCAAACGACGACCGCTGAAAACGGCCTCGCGCGCTCGTTTCGGTTTTCCGCAGGAAGATATGCGACCCGCACATGACCGCCTTCGAACCGGAAGCGCTGGGCAACCTGTTGGAGGGCACGGAGTTCCACAAGTTCTACTTCGACCACGGTACGTACGGCTCGTTCGCCGGGGCGCGGTCCACACCGGCGGGTGCACGGATTCACTAGGTCGAGTATAGAATCCGTTTTGACAGTTTTAGGCAAGAACCGCGGCATCAACACGACGGTGCTGAACCCGACGGTGCACCTGCTCGGCGACGACGCGGCCTGCATCGCGTACATCATACTCGTGCAGTACATCGACAAGTGAGTGCCCGTCTCTTTTATTATTCCACGCCCGCCGCCGCGCGCCCTAACGCGGTTTTGCACGTTCAAAAAAACCGCGGTAACACCGTCCTATAGGGGGGCGGGCCCGTATGGAAAAATCGTTCTAACGTCACCGGTTTTCGGGTGTTGTTTTGTGTTTTTTGTTTTGGGCACGCGTCCCGAACGCGGTCGCCGCTGCGCAGACAAGGAGTTCCCAGATCGCACCAGTACGAGGAGACGAGGGTGTGGCACAGGCGCGACAACAAGTGGCAGAACGTGCACTCGCACCGGTCCGCGTCCGTCGCGTCCGCCGGCGCGGCGTTCCCGCCGTCCGTCGGCAACAAATAGACGCGCGGTGCGGGGAGACGCGCGGCCGGCGGCCAAGACGTACGACCGGGACGGGACGGACACCGCCGCCCGCCAAAAACGTGAAACGGCCGCAACGTTTTTTCCCCACCCACCCGCCCGCGGTTCCGTTTCTTTTCGTGAAAAAACCCGTTCGGCCGTATCGCGCGAAAGATCCGAAAAACCCACCGCGGCCTGTTTCGTACGACGTGGTCGCGTGAAATGTCATCGAAAATTCGAAAACGCGGTTTCGCTCGTCTCCGGCCCGTCCGCGTCCGTAATTTCCCGTCTGGTCGTGTACGACAACAACAACAACGAAACACGGCGTCTCCCTCCGGGAGATCGTTGTCCGTTCGTCTTCAATGAATAATAGTTATTACTTACGCCGTTGACGTTATCAATAATAAATAACAACGTAACGTTATGCGTACTCGTAGTCAATTAACACGACAAAAAAAAAACAAAAAAAAAACCCCAAAAAAAACAAAAATATATATATACCAAATTATTACTAAACTTAATCTACTATTGACTTTTTTGCAATCATTCGTTAAAAAAATATCGTAACGTTAAATTACGAAATATATATATATACATATATATGTGTGTGTGTGTGTATTTAAGCCTTAGAAAACAAACAACAGACTCGACTCAAACGTCTCTGTCGGATATTGTAATACGAACGAAACGATTTCATAACAGATTGAAAAAAAAACCGAAAATTAGACGAACACGTTATTTTACTTGACCGTAGACAATTTGGTGTTGTTTATTTATTTATTTTTTTTCCGTTGTCGTTTACGAGCGAGTTGCTTTTTCCCGGTTCCAAAAAAATATATATTTCCGTATGTATACACACGTACGAGATCATTGACTTTGAAATTACAACACATATCTATATATGTATATGTATATATATATATTTTTTTTTTTTGTTTTTATATATATATATACTATTATAAAATTCTTTCGAAATTATGTATAAGACCGATGGGTTTAAAAAAAAAAAAATCTGCTTGTCGACAACACGTTTTCTTTTAATTAATCGTTTCTACGAATATATAAAATATCATAATATACATTAACGTTTTGTTCTATGAAATCGTGTTTATTTTTGTTCTCTCTGTCTTTTGTCAAAACCATGTTTGATAATTATATAAAACGCTTTTTTCATTGTTAAATAAATTTAGAGAAAAAAAAAATTTTTCAATACCTACTTATACATGTATTATTATTATTATTGGTACGATAATTTATAGGCGTTTTTTCGTTGTGCCCTATGTAAATTATTACATGTTGTAAAATAATTTCTTTTCTTTGTAATTCTTAAGTATTATATAACTTAAATATTATTGTAATTGTTCTGTCACCTCACACTTGTATAATACTTAACCTTAAATTATATATATATTATTATTATTATTATTATTGTTACGATTATGATTCTAGTCAAACGGAATTTGGTTTTTTTATCATTATTAATTCAGGTTTATATTACTACAAACATTTATATTTATATATATATATATATGTTTGTCTGTCTCTCTCGTGCCACACTTTGATCGCGGTCAGATAGTGCGCAAACTAAATTAAATTTATGAAGAAAAGAGAGATAAACGACACACATAAATTTTTCAATTTAAATCAATAATCATTTCTCGGTATATTTAATTAAACAATTTTTAAGAATAAAAAGTTTACAAGTCTACAAATAAATATTATTAATAAAAAGACTGGTGCTTATTATCGTGTTTACTATATACTATATTATGATAATTACATTATATTACGCTTTTTTTTTTTTTTTTAAAAAAAATCATTACGTTTTCTTGGTATAAAAACTATCTATTGATTTTTTTTTTTTTTTTTTTAGCAGATTAATCATAATATATATTATATAAATATATACAAAACGCGTTTACAATGTTTTCGAAAATAAAATTACGATCATGTTCACAATTCGTTTATATATATATATATGTACGTTATATTATACTTGTATCATCATCATCATTACTATTATATTACATTTATTACATATTCATTTTAGCTCGGAAATTTTGTTATTTACTATATTATATTGATTTTGAATTTTTATTATTGCAATTATAATTATTATTTGTTAATTATATAGCATTAATAAAGAAAATAAATTATTTCAACTAAAACTTTAATATATTGTATATTATGTACCTGTACGTGTAAAAATAAATAAGTTTATAAAAACACGAGACGATCGTTTTAAAAAACATAAACCAGATACAATTTACATATTAAACGACACGTGCTTTCACTTATGTTACACTCGTTCATTGAAAACGTACTCAACAGCATATGACAATATAATAATAAGAAATCCTACATTCCATTTGTTTGCGGCATTAACATACATTAATATTACATCAAATTCCGCGTCCTCTGTACGTCATATCACACTATATTCCGATTTTGCAGACAACGATCTAGACGAGTGTTTTTTCCGAACAATTACTGATCGTACGTAAACTAAACCACCGTAGATGATGAAGACCAAAAGAGTATGTTTTTCATGTTATTTAATGATATTATGCGACGTAAATATTTGGCCTAATATAATTACTTTCTTTAAAAACTAATTCAAACTTTAAGAACCCTTAAGAACTTATGCTAAGTTTAGTGACAATGAAATATCATTTGAGCCCCGAGAGCCAAATCTGTACAAATACACATATATATATATATATGAATACATAAATAAAAACTGTTAACTGATAGATTTTCATTATTAATCTTTATTTTTACTAAATTCAAACACGCAGGTAAAATTGATGATTTTATTTATTTAATTTTTGTTGATATAACAAAAGTAAATTAGGTAGTGTTTTTTTCTTCAGACAAATAAAGGAATGTAAAAATCCTTTTATTTAATTAATTATACATAAATATAAATTGCCGATAAACACTACTAATAACAATTTTGATACAGGTAAAAATAGTTGATTATAATGGAATCTAAGACAAAAATTTAATGTACAATCAGTTTGTAAAATACACTTACAACATACTTAATACCGCTTTTTGTATGGGAAAGGTCTCCTACCACCTCGAGTATTCTTTTGTTTCCCAATATCTCCAATGTTACGTTTTTTAATGGCCGTTAATACCGTTTTATCGATTGATCCAAAACGGAGTTCACGCGCCTTAAGTTTATCTTTTTTTTCACTCTAAATTGAACAAAACATAATACATTATAATATTAATGAAAAATATTAAACTTATTACTTGTGTGATTTTTATTTTTCTTATGTTTCGGAAACCATTACATGGAACCTGTAACAGCTCCGAAACGTAAAAAAGAATAAAAACCACACCATGGATATTTAAGAAAATCACACAAGTAATAAAATTTCAATCCATGAAAGCTTCAATAAAATATAAAACTGTTGGTTTTTTTTTTTTTTAATAAAATTATAATCAAAACAAATATTTAGACAAATGTATTTTTATCGAACATTATCTAACCAAGTAATAAAATTATCTCCAATGTGAAATATGCAATTGTATTATTTGAATGCATGTTGTATATTTACATATATTAGCAATCAAAGATTTTTAACTATTCCAAATAAAATATACAATACTGTATGATCTGATATTAATATTACACAATATGTATATTTATGAGTATTAAAAAATATGTGTGAAGTGTTTTTACACATAGGATATGGCTGTTCACAAAAATACACTAAGAAAATTGGTAACAAATACATTAAAATTAAACTAACGACTTCTTTATATAGAAATAATTACATTTCTATTAATTAATTAAGACAGAATGTCATGAGTCTAAACCAAAACCCAAGATAAGTACAACTGTAATATGTTAAACTGTATAAATCAAAATATGATAATTAATTACGTAATACATTATTACGTAATACTGGGACTTGTAAGGAACTCAATTATACAAAGTACACTGTACACTAAAGGAATAATTTGTTAATAAACTTGATATATAAAATATACTTACATCATGTAAAGTTTTGGAAACTGTTTCTCCAAATCTTTCAGCTCTCATTTTTAATTTTCCATTATCAGCATTTTCTGCTGGGTTCTAATTTAAAAATGTTTTGTATTAACATACTTTTATTTTTATTAACTAGCATACAAATACTTAGTATCAGATATGTGTACATATCTCAATTCACTCACCACAGTTGTAAACTAATATTCCAATAAATCAATAGGACTTGTCAAATAATTATGTACAGAACTTGGGTTTACTAAGTGTTCATACAATTACTTAGGTGTCCAAACTAATTTATAAGTTGCGAATTTTTAAAAAACTTAAATCACACTTTAAAAAAAGTTATGGTCGACAATTCTTTTGAATATGAGTAAAATAATAAAATAATATGACAAGACGTATAACAAATCTTTGAGGTTTAAATTTTTGAAATCAAAAATTTGATTAAACTATAAACATAAAAACCAAGAAATTTAAAAAATATTTTGATTAGGTAGTAAAATAGTAAAATAGTAAAATATTTATTAGGGTTAAGAATTTCAAATATGTTGAATTGTAATTAAACAAGATTTCTTTGTCTGCAATCTTGCAGTTATCATTCAACGCAATAGATGTAACAATATAGTATTCTTAGTTTACACTAAGAGTTTATGTACAAAATAAAAATAAATAAATATGTGTATTGTCTTATAACTAATACATTGATCAGAATCTAAAAATATTTCATTATTCAAATAAATAATAAATGTTACTATTGGTTACAGGGTCACAAAAGAAAAAAACATTTTGAAACATTTTTTCTATTATAAAATTCATTAATTATGAAAACCGTTTTACCAAAGTGCTAAGTTTAAATCTCTTAAAACAATAAATGAATTTATTAGAAATTTATAAACTTGAAAATATGATACATAATTTTCATAGTTCGTTATTTTCTTAAATATAATGAATAAAATCATATTTTACATACTTGATCGGTTACAGCACCAAACTTAATTAGTCTGGCCAATTTTTTGTCATCAGTTACATCAGCGCCAAATTTCTTAGCTCTCAATTGTATTCTCTAAAAATAAAAAATTAACTCAAAATCATGGTATATAATACACATTTAAAATTTTACCTCAGTCTGACTCAAAGATTCAACATCATCTAATTTTATGACACGATCCTTACTATCAGACTCTTCAATTTCTTCATTTTTGTTCTCTACCTCTTTTGGCTTAATATCATCACCATTCAATACCGTTATAGAAGTACGTTTTAATGTTACTTTTTTGGGTTGTATTACCTAAAAATGATAAATGATGAATAAAATTTTTCTATAAAATAAATTTCAACAAAAATCATACTCTCTCTTCAATATTAAAATATTTCAAAGAAAAATAAAATACGATCCCCAACCATTTAAAAAAGAATCCTTGATACATAAATATGTCAAATCAGATTTACAATGCAATTAATAAATTACCTGTTTAACTTCTTTTTCATCGTGAATAATACCATTCCCTACACTACCGTCTTCTTTTTCTACAATGTCACCTAGAACCTTTGAATCGTCAATATCGGAGTCACCAAAATCATCCTGAAACATACAATAAATAATATAAGTATACATGTACAAAAACTAAAGTTCAAAAAATATATATGTTAATGAATACCTCTAATGCATCATCTTCATCAAGAATGTTGTGCTCGTCCAGTACTGTGTCCTCGATATCTAAAACTGAATTTTCATTGGTTTTCTAATTCCTATATTTTATATAATTTTTTTTATGCCAAACAAACCTGAAGATTCTGAATGATTAATCATACGGTCAATGAGCTCTTGTTTATTGCCAACTGTGCTCAAACCTCTTGCTTTTAGTTCTTTTTTCAAATCGTTCACCTATAAACAATAATAGTACGTTTTATACGAGTTATTTAGTACCTAGAAAATGAATGATTTATATAGACATTTTTTATGAAAAATACATTATTTTATTAAATCAGCAAGTGCGTTTAATGATTGAGTTTATGGTAAATTGTGGCTATGTGAATATACATTATTATGATAATGTAAATATTTGAATCCATAGAACCGATTAATTGTGATGCTCATAACAAAAACTACATTGATAAATGAATTGAACGAGTCCACTGTATTTTGTCTGTTTAAGATGAATCCAATACTAATCAGAATGAATCATTAAAAAATCTCAATATTCCTACGTAAATAAATGATTATAGAAAATAATCTGAAAAACATACTTACAACAAATATATTAGGTAAGTAATAGGGAAAATATTCTGAACGGCTAAAAAACCTATATGGGGAAACAACAGACACACAGTCTTACGGTAAATTTTTTTTTTGTTTCATATAAAATTAAACGTAATTAAACGTAATTTACATTTCCCATAGTCGGCCGAAACTCACGTTTAATGCTCATCAGACTAACGAGATGCTGAACAAACGTTCTTACCTTCATCTTGCCGAGTTCCTCGAGTTTGCCGGCGTTACTTGTATCTGACATGTTCAACAAAAGTCACTAGTAAATACTTAAAAAGCAATAAGGAAAGAATTATTTTTAAAAAAAATATAAATAAATAAACTATACAAAGCTGAATGCCGCGTGTAATACTAGCACAAACTGTTGGCGACGGTAACAAACGAACTTGTACAACCGAACGAAACGAGATCGCGGCGAATAGCCCGTGCCTAAGAATAACAAACAACGACACGATCGAGTTCCCGACGAAAGGAATACGCGAAAAACAGTCCGTGTTAATAGCGATGTCCGCGCGTCCGCCGTCGGTTGTTTATACTTGTCCTTACCGACGCGATACCTTATCACGTCGACGGACCGACCAACATTGTCAGAATGGCCAACGTCGTTTCCCCGCCGCACCCACACGCCGAACCCGGTAAATTACCGATTGAATTTCGTCAAGACCGTTTTTACACGGGGTATCCGGTTTCGTTTGTTTTCTGTTGAGAAACTTCGGACACAATGATACCGATCCAATAGACGGAAACCGCAGACAGAACAAAATCGATCGGATGAGTTTGAATTAATTTCGAGCGAGTCGATGAGTTATATATGGACAAGTAACGGCGATTAAAAATCCGACGAGGCGTATCGCGAAGAGAGTAACGCACGAGCAGGAAGAAGAAGGGTGTGACCGACGCCCGGAGACGAGAAAAAGAAACGATAATTTTCCCCCGTTGGGATTTCGGTTATTGAACCACGGTTGGTAAGCGATCCGATGGATTAATCGTTTCTATACCGGGCGGAGATATTCGTCCTGACCGGCAGCAACCGGTTTTACACCGCGTCCTGCTGTTACCGAATCTGAAACACGCTCGGTGCGTGTGCGGATCCAGAACTTATTAACGGGGGGGGGGGCCATCTTAATCAAAACAACTTAAATCCTCATTTTGTCGCATCGAATAATAAAATATTTTCCAAAACGTTTTATTGGAAATCGTTTGCGCAACACCGAAAAATCCCATAGCTACAACTTCATTTTAAATTGTCTTTCTATACTAATAAAAAAATTTAACAAGAGTCTTGGGGGGGCGATCGCCCCTTGGCCCCCCCCCCTTGGATCCGTGCGTGTGCGGGGTTGTGAGTGGGAATGGGAACCCTTTGGGGTTACATTGGTTACGTGGTACCCTAACCTAACCTAACGCCGGAACCGTTGCATAATATTGAAATATCGGAAAAAACAACGCGATTTAAACGCGCGCGCCGTCTGTTAATCGTTACACGACGGAGAACAAAAACTAAAGAATAGTTTTGTTGTTAGGTATCTCGCGATGTTTCGACGTCGACGGTCGTTCGTTGTATTGTTCCGCGCGACTATTCCGGTCCCTTCGCGGTTCGAGCGAACGATCAAAATCGATTGACTACTACTTGTGCGCGTTGCGATACAAATTAATGGAGTCGACGCCGTTTTTCGAACGCGTCCAGCTCACTGTTTACCCGAAACAGACTTGTTTTTTTTTTGTTTACAAGGCTACACGTTGAATAACGTATATACGTTGTGCTTCGTGTAGTCCAATGAACTGTACGCGGTAAAAACTAAAAGCCGATGTACGATATTTTTATATTCGACTGGACGAATGTCAGTCGACCGCGAATATTAATTGTGAACCACCATGATATAACCTTATTGTCGGGCGAATCGCACGCGTTCAATTGAATTATATTTACAGATTGATGTAAAGACGCAGACGTTAATGATAAACCGATTTTACCAAGGTATCGAAAAACAAATGTATGAAAAATATACGATTGTTGATTTTGGACAAAGAATCATTTGATTATTCAAAGTCGGTAAAACAAATCAATCGATTATTGTCGAAAAAATTGAACGAATCTCCATACGCAAGGTAATCAATCATATTTACTAACAATCGCCACCAGCCTCCGTATGCGCATTTTGAATCGAAATGTAAATCGCTCGTGTTTCCATCGTCGTCCGATGCTGTTGAAAAGTTGGGAGCGATTTCGAAACGCGGCCGCTCCTAGTTCGGACGTGGTTGGGTATTGAATATTTTAGGGGAAATGACGAAATGACAAACAAAACGCTCATGGGCGCCCCCCATTTTATACAATAGCCTATGGCTAGTTTTGGCTGTCCCCGTGGGAACAAGGGAGAAGACGTGACGGCGACGACATGTTTGATTCCGGGCGAATTATTATTCTCGTTTATCGTTTTTGTTGAGGGGTGGACGGTTAGAAGAAATAGCCGAGGCCTTTGATTACGTTCTCAAGGTCGAGTTACGCATGATATTCAGACACCGTGCGTGGCAGAAGTTTTCGCAGACAGCCGACATTTAGCGATGTAGTGCGTTAGCGTCACGAAAACAAAAATCGTTTCGACGTCGACGGGAACCGTGCACAACGCACACTGACGATTCACATTGTGAATAGTGTTCACAATAAACGCGCAATGACGCGCCGACATGCACGGACGTGAATGTGTTCTGAGATAACGTGTACCGGAAATTATTGTTTAATAACGGAAACCTGGAAAAAAAAATCGCATTTACGTAAATTTAACTTACAAACGCTGTACAATTCTTAAATGTTTATTTTACAAGACTGTTGTCGATTTCCCCCACCCTCCCAATCGCTAATTGTTTGTTTGCAGTGTGTACAGATTAAAATACTAAAAACGAATTGTGTCATGTACAGTTTTCATGTTGTCGTCCCTGAATTTTTATTACGAAATCGAATAATAGATAATGAGATGGAAAGACATCTTTTCAAATTTTAAAACAGCTGAAAATCAATAAGTTTATCTGCGAAAAAAAATTTTATTTTGAATTGTTGTTGAAATCTGAGTGACTTATCAATTACTATAATGTAAAATTAAGTCATCTCTAGGATTTGTTTAGCAATTAGTCATCAGCCAAGAAAATTGGGTGTTTTTTAAATAACTGTTAACAATGGCTGGTTTAGAGTCATTCAACATGGATTACCAAAGACACCGACCCTCGAGAAGTATATCGGAAATACATGCATCACAACAACAAAGTAATATTACAGACACGGAAATTTTAAGAGAAGAACAGCGTCAATCACTCATTGAAATTTATAAAAGAAAAGGTAACTTCGAAATAATATTTTAAAATGAATTTATAAACGCAATTTCAGACTTAATTATATACATCATATTGCTTAGTACATTAAACTCCCGATATTTATATATTTTAAATTTTGATTTTTTAGACATATTAGTTAAGGACACCGTAAATAAAAATCTAAAACCAATATGTCTATTTCTGCAACACGTTGTTACTTATCCATTTATAGTGTTACGAAGGCAGTGTCAGGTATGTCTTCATTTATTTTGGTACTTAAGTTAAAAACGATTATTCTACGATTGTTTATATATCATTTATTTCAGTTGCACTATGCATCTACACGTTATCATATCGTGCCATTTACATTAATACCAGTTGTATATAGACTTGTCAAAAGTCAAGGAATTGCTGTGTTATGGAAAGGATTTGGGACAGTATTACTTCTCAAAGGAATGACAATGGCCGTTGAAGCATTTTTGTCAGAAATATTTGATTTACCAAAGTAATTCATTTCTAAAATGTTATGTAATAATATTTAATCAGTTTTAATATATATTCTTTCAGGGATGCTGCTTCTATAAAAAGTTCAAAAAGTTTTGGAAAACATGTTTTATTGAAATGGTAATGATGATTAATTGGTATTTTATAATTTATTTATTACTTAAAGTGGATTCTAATACACTAAAAATTGGCAAACTGAAAATAAAATTGTTTGTAAAAAATGTATTTAATATACATATACATATATGCATATAGCAGTTCTTTATTTGGTACTAATGTTAGTTATTGTTTATAGCGCAAGTTTGAGTATTGTTACTCCATTTTATTCCGCATGTTTAGTTGAAACTGTTCAAAGTAATGTTGCTAGTGAGAAGACTGTATTTTATGACGTTTTCAAAGAAGGACTTATAAGACTTCTCCGGTGGAATTGTCCACAAAAAGGTAAGTTTAATATGTATTTTTCATGGCATATTAATGGGTTGTTGAGAAATCAAGAGTGTTATGTAAAGAAAATGTATACAAAAAAGCACAAAAAATTTTTGTTCGGTTTTAAAATGTCCTTATGGAATGTTTTAAAGTTTGCGTATTACAAAAATGAATCTGAAATTTTACCACTATTAGAAACATACAAAATATAAAATAGTATTAATATCTCTTAATGAGCTTAAACAAATTGGTTATTTTGAGTGGGTTGTTTGCATTTATAATTAAATCAATAAAATGTATGGCCATTACTTTTTACTAATGTATAATCAATTTGTATTTTGTTTTAGGTCGAATGCTACCAGTGTGGATTATAGTTGTGCCTACTGTAACATATGGAGTTTTAAGATACATAACTAATATCTTGGTTAGTAAAAGTGTGAAACACATGCTAATTATGTACGAGTTACATAATCTGCGTAAGACAGGTGCTATATCAAAAGATTCTAAATGTCGGTCTTCAGATAATGTACGATTAGAAGCAGTTTCTGATTTAATTGCTTTTGCGGCCAGTGATGCTATCCTTTTTCCTCTAGAAACAATTACACATCGTCTTTATTTGCAAGGCACACGAACTATAATTGATAATTTAGATACTGGAACTTCTGTAATGCCAATTTTAACCGGTTATGTAGGACCATTGGACTGTTTTGTAACTACTGTCGCACAAGAAGGTCGATTAGGTTTGTTCAAAGGTTTTGGTGCATTGTTGCTTCAAACAGTATTGGTAGGAATTTTATATAAAGTAGTAAAATTAAGTTTGATTAAACTCGTCTATGCTTATATCACACCATCGAAATATCCTATACAAACTTCAGTTAATACAACAAATAATCAAATTAATGCACCAGAGCAATCTAGTACCGACCTACCCGATTTTAGACCAATAATGCGATCAACATCATTTATGATTTAAACATTGTTTTCAGATGCTTAAAAATTTATTGGTACTTGTTATTAATTAATATGTATACACTAGTTAAATAATTTTGTAACATGAAACGTGTAAACCACATTTTAGTCTATAATATTATATTTGTAATATTTTAATATAAAATAGTTATTAATATTTATGTAAATAACGTATGACTAAGATAATTTTGTTATTTTTACTGTTTTTCTTACCAAAAAAATTGTGTTGTTATATCTTACATATAAATAATATTATATATATTAATATTCAGTTAATTAAAAATTTTCCGTTTATACCTATAATTATAAAATTTTAAGAGTATCAAAATATTCAAATGCTGTTAGTTTGAAAAAGAAAGATTAGGCAAGTTGGGATCTTTATTCTGAAATTAATATTAGTAATTTTTCTATATGTGATAATCGGAAAGAATTAATATATAATTTTATTTTGAAAAGTGAACAATTTTTAAATTTTATACTTTTTTAAATTGCAAGTGATATTTTATAATAATTATTGTATAAATATTTATTAAATCGTGAAAAAAGTATAATTATTATTTTCGTTCACTTAACAATGTTAAGAATACTAGGACTACGAATTAAAAAAGTTCTACACTCCTATGAAAAAATAATACGGTTGTTCACTGTAATTATGTATAAGTGATTTTTACTTAAAAGTTAAAAATATACTGAAATAGAATTAAACCATTTTGTTAAGTAACAATCCATAACAAACCTACAGGTTGGAGTTATTACAGTAGGTAGGCATTTATCAATTAAATTAAATTTAAAAACAAACAAACAAATATAATTGCATATGTTTCGTACGAATAAACAACGCTTGAAATTCTTGACTTGCCAAATCTACTTTTCCGTATCGAAAGTCATTGCGAAAAAAAATTCGAAAACTGCAAAATATATAATGTGGAGGCTTCAATTTTTTAATTTAATTTTGGACGAATTAAATGTAGAATATCGATGTGATATGGGTTTTAGACATTTTTTTCGTATGACAAATTTGAAACTTTGTTTGCACAAAAAAAAACACTAAATTCAGACCAACAATACCAGTTCGAGAACGTCTTGCAGTCGTATTACGTTTTCTTGCTACGGGAGTTCTTATCATTCATTTTCGTACGCTTTCAACATTTCTAGGCAAATAATTTCAACGTGTGTTCCAAAAGTTTGTGAAGCATAAATAAAGCGGTTTATTCTTGTCTGTGAGAAATAACAGACTCTTATATGCAAAACCATTTACTCTGGTAAGTTTCGTAGATCGCAGTACCACTTTTAGCATATTCTTTCTTTTTTGATTTCTCCTGCAAAATGGCTTAAAAGGTACCTAATCTTTTTTTCAATTTCATATTTATCAGTTCCAAAAGAAACGCTTATTTCAAGCAAAGCATCATGACGTATATTTCTGTTCTTGTAATCCGTCAGACAACTATTCCAATGCAAAGGACTCTCGCGGTACATTTCTATTAAATTTAAAGTTCTATCATCACTCCACTCCATTTTTTTTTTAAATATTTTAAAAATCAATTTAGAAAAAGACAAAATGAAATAAAAAAAATAATTAAATGGAATTAATTTTGAAAAAAAAGTACAATTATAACGTTTTTTTGAAACACCGACATGCAATATATGTCTATGGTTTGAAACCACATACGTTATCACTAAAAATTATGACGTCACACTAATCTCATCTATTGTTTTGATTACTCTGTGTTTTTATCAACGTTATACGTTGTCAAGGAAAACCAGACGAAAACTCTAAATACTGTTCCTTCATAAATGACGTTTCCAAGTCTACGCCGTGTTGTGCAGTTTATTACGTTCAACATTTATTGATTTTTAATGTGCTATTTGTTGACTTATCGCCGTAGTAATTGGTAAATCGTTAAGTCGAGAATTTTGTGTTATTGACAGATTTTGGTACATTTTATTGCAAATGATGGCTGATGCCAACGAAGGGGTAATAAACTTTTATATACGTGTATTATATTGTTTAAAAATTTAATGTTGTGAATATTTGTCTGCACGTTAAATACAGATCGTATAACCATTAAATGTAGTTATGATTGTTTTTATTTGTTAAATTGTCCGTCATAGTGTGATGAATTATTATTTTAGTAAAAATTTGTTAGCATACCTATAAAAATAATATACTTTATCTGTAGATGTTAAATCAATATCTTTCGAAGTTTATATTTTATTTTTGTCAACATTTGCTGTTTACAAATTTAATAAATTTGTTATTAATGTTTTTATTTGTTCTCCTAAAAAATTAAGTCACATTTATAATAATATGTTTTGAGAATAAAATTAATTTATTGTGTGGTAGTAATTAAATGTACAATTAAATCAAATTTTCATTGTTTTAAATATTTTATTAATTTTTATAAAAATTAGTGTTATACTTAGTTGATATAAAACATGTTAAGACCAAGACCAAATAATGGTTAAAGTTTCAAAATCCTTTTCAACAATGAATGTTCTTTTACACTTTAAATAAATTATTTGTTTTAGACACTTTTTGTGGTAGATGAAGTAAGCGACATTATTAAGGATTCAATTGAACATTCAATTGGCAGTCAATTATATCAACAAAATATGGTGAATAAATGGACAGATTCTGTAGTTGAAAATTGTCTAACAAGACTATGTAAATTGGCTAAACCTTTTAAATACATAGGTAAAATAAACATTTAATTATTTCTATAGATTATTATTTAAAACTTGTTTTATAAATGAAAGGCATTTTTTTAAAATTACATTATATATTTAAAAAAATTATATATAATTAAATTCATATTTTATATTTATTCTATTTGACAGTGACCTGTGCTATTATGCAAAAAAATGGTGCCGGTTTCCATGCAGCTAGTTCATGTTATTGGGATAATTTGACAGATGGTAGTTGTACTGTTAGATGGGAAAACAAAACAATGTATGTTATTGTATCTGTTTTTGGTCTTGCCATATAAATATTAAAATAGATGTTTACAAAATTTTGTATAAAAAAAATATTTAAAATTTTACTTTAATAAATATGGAAAAATTCGTTTTTATTTTAAAAACACATCGTATAATTCATAAAATTTCCTATTCACTCGAAAATAAACTAATATGCACAGGCGCCTTCCTGGATGTAGCATAGGCGTTTGACAAAGTTTGGCATCAGGGGCTTCTCTTTAAATTAAAAACAATATTCCCCTCTAGCTTTTACCTAATTTACAAGTCCAATCTAGAAGACAGACACTTGACTATGCGACATAGCTCAGCCATTTCTGATGTATCATTAATCAGAGCTGGAGTCCCATAAGGAGCTGTAGCAGCATCTCTTATTCAACCTGTACACATCAGATCAACCCACTTCCGATTTTACTATCACTAGCGACTTTGCCGATGACAAAGCTATCCTAGCTCTCCACCATGACCTTATAGTAGCATCCAACAGAATTCAAACTCACCTCGATATGCTTTTGTTCTGGTACAAAGAATGGGGGTTCAAAATCAATGAATCCAAATCCATCCACTGCATCTTCATTCTTGGACAAAAAATTTGCCCCACTATTACTCTCAATAACCTACCTCTCCGAACTGCCCAAAATGTTCGATACCTAGGTTTATACCTAGATCGTCATCTTTCATGGGCTACCTACATACCCAACAAACAGTTAGTCCTTAACAACTGTCACGGATAGCCACATCTCCTTCTTATGTCCAAACATGTCACACTCCATAATAAAATTCTCTTTTACAAGCTACTCCTCAAACCTGTCTGGTCCTACTGTGTACAATTCTGGGGATCAGCAAAAGTCTCCAATATAAACAAAACCTTTCAGTCCAAATACTTCCATCAGATAACTAAAGCTCTATTTTATGCATCGAATGATACTCTTCACAGGTACCTCCTCATCCCAACAGTTAAAAATGTAGCTAAAACACTATACAAACGCTTCTATCTTAAACTAGCAAAATCCCCTCATCCAAAATCTCTCTTCCCTCACCATCAAAGGTAACTCCGGTTGACGTTTAAAGCGTAACTGATGCCGAGACCTACTAGTTGATTAATCATTACCAACCGCGTCATGAAGTTCCTATTATTGAATAGTTTCTTCAGTCAAGACAGTCAAATCCAGTTTTTTACAATATAAACTGATTTAACAAATCGTGTTTTATTGTAAAATTATCCTATATCAATTGTGCTTATTGTAAAATAATTATATAAATTGTACAAATAAAAATATATGTAAAAAAAAATTTTTTTTTAAATGGATATGAAACAAATAAAACTAATTTTCATATTTTTAATTTAAATAAATAATGTATCAATAATTATTTTTTTTATTTTCTATATTTTTACAATATATAATACTAGTTTTGAAATATCAATGTTTAATTATTAGTCATGTTTTATTTGTGTTTAAAAATATTACAAGTGTATTATTATTTCAATAACCTGATTGTAATTTAGTTTTAAAAATAAACAAAAAAAATTTTTTATTTGTGTACATTAAATATAGCCAATTAGTCAGTAACTATGTGTTATATATGGAAACAAATACTTTTAAATTGACCTAAATGCTTGACCAGTGTTTAAAAAAAAATTTAAGTCGACATTATTTGTAATGGAAATAAGCAAAGGTTAAGATTATTCTATTAACATATATAAAACATATGTATATGTTTTTAAAAATATATGCCCATGGCTTTATTACTTGCTTTGTTTAACATTTCATCATGAAACAACACTAAAATAATACTATTCATTTTATTTTTCAAAATGAATAAATTATGTCCTATATATTATATATTTTATAAACTTATTCATATGGTAAGATATTAACTTTAATGACTTTATTTTTTGTATGACAAAAAAATTGTATATTACATTTATAAAAAGATATATATATATGAATATTTTGTTTCAAATATTTATATTTGAAACTATAATCAAATTCTATAATTATTATTTATAATTTTCGTCTGCAATTAAACCTGGAACTCTAAATAAAAAGTCTCCATTATCATCATAAAAACAATCTTTCACTTTATATGTATATCCTTCTTTCCAGGCCTTTGAGGGTATTCGAATAGCAAGTGGATAATCATTCATTGTGTCGACATATTTTGAAAAATTTTTGCGAGAAATAATACTTGTAGATTCCAGCAAATCAGCTTCAACTGTTGCAATGTCAACACTTTTTTCATTAGTTGATAATGGTTGTGGGGTATACCACGAAAATGATTCACTTTGTACGTTATTTTTAAATTCTTCTAACGTAAAATGTTTCTTCTTTATATTAGTTTTGGTGTCACTTTCATAAATTGTTTTAATGGTAGGCTGTTCTTTAGCTTCAACTTTTATTTGTTCAGTTTGTTTGACCACCGGCTCACCAAGGTAACTAGTAATTATTTGCCCAAATTCTTTAGGTTTCAAATAATCTGAAGCTTTTTTGGGAATATGAGCCTCAGCTTCTGTAAAATTATTTTTTTATGATAAATAAACATTTTAAATCGAAAAATATTAATTTGATCATTAACATACATGAAAGTAATACATTGGTATTTGGGAAATGACTTAACTTTTGATAAATATTCGTTAAAAATTTTTTTTTTTAAACATTACAACATTATAATTAGATTTTTAGTTATTGAATGGTCAAGATCTAATGTAGGTCATACATCATTGTTATGTATGTATTTAGTTTTGAATAGGAGTACTTAATAAATAATTTTAGTACTTTATATTTTATGTGAAATGTAAAAATTGAGAAAGGTAGTACTTACGCTCTAGTGTAATTAGTGTTGGACATCTTTCTAAAAATTTAGTTAAATGATTTTGAAGTTCATTGGACAAAGTATCTTTATAGGATCCATTTCGAAAATTTTCCCAATTTTGTTGTACTCTTTTATCATGCCTTAATATTTGTTGACCTTCGTCTGCTACCCATTTAGATTTTAACACTTTCTAAAGATTAAAATAATATGTAAGTATTAACAAATATTTTTAACGTACATATTATATAAAAAATACAATAGTATTAAAACTATATTTAAATTTCTTTATATAATAACTTACAATAATAATTGCAGTTGGTGCTGGAAAGCATGTTGATAATATTTCAGGAGTCCATTCTTTTGGAGATTTTTCATGTAAATCTTTTATTTGTTGTTTTTCAAAATATGTTAAAAAATTTGGTTGAACTGTATTAGTTTTGAAATATTTTCTTTTAATATTTTGAAATGATTTGATTTTTTTTTGCTTTTTAATTTCTCTAAAATTAAATAAAAATTATTATTAAAAACATTTTACTACAAAAATATTACAAGTCATATGTCCAAAAACCATATGTATTTTGGTTTATTATTCAAGAAACCAAACATTAGAAATACAACTAAAATGAGCAGTCAAACATTGCATCAATTATTTAATGAGCAATTAAAAAAAAAAAATATTCTCACTTCATGTGATCATCATAAAACATATGTGAATTTATCATATCGTTTTCTCCGTCTTCCATGTCTTCTAATGTAACGTTAGACTCATCAGGAGACTTGCCCTCCAAAATCATAGATAATGTACGATTTACTCCGGGATTACCTTTGACAACTTCATCGTCACTAGACTTTTGTACGTATTTTTTTACTTTTATGTTTCTGTACGTTCTCGATAGAAACGTCGACCTGTTACTGTTCGTCAAAAACAGTCGTATTCCCTTGGAGAACATAATTGATTACTCGGGCTCGAAGAAAGTCGATGCGTATTGTTGATCAATTGTTTTTTTAACGACAGCAATTATGTTTTTCCCTTACACTCCTTACTTCTTAATAACTAATTATAGTTTGGTGGATACTCGTTGCGGAACGATCTAAAGCAATAGAAAGCCGACTGAAAATCCAGTAAAATAATAAAATCACAGACTACATGAATATTCATAGAGTCAGTGCTAATATGAAAAATAATTTAACAGTGATAACTATACTATATGCGTATAAGCTGTGGTTTAAACCACCTAAACGTTACCGTGTACCGTGAGTGATCTTAGAGACCCGTTATGTACAGTAGTGCTTACGGTTAGTGGAGCAAAGCTTTTCCCCAAATGTCTTACCGCGATCACACTGCTCGTTTCCCGCTCTTTCTCGGGCCAATACCAATATTATTGTTTCGATACTGTTATCATGTGAACAGTTTTCGTCTTGTTTTTCGTTGCTTTTTTTAGGTATTCTTTTCTATGCTTTTGACTTGTGTATTATAATTTATTGTATTTTGTTAGCGTGTGTTGTAACTCGTATTTTGTATATACATTATTGTTGTTTTCCTACTTCGGATTTTAAGGGTATGGATAAATGCCATCTGTAGTCTAAAGTGTTGTATAAAGAATTCGACCGATTTTCATCTCGTGTCATTTACCACCATGGAACCATTGTTACCGTCCGAAGTCGCCCGTCTAGTATATGGTGAGTCTTACAATTTTCGGACATTTTTATCTTTTTTAATTCTCTATACGCGCTATATCGTGCACACAGTGAGTCTGAATAAGTGTTACAAATAAAAACATATCTACCAGTGTCTTTAAACCGTTCTCGGTCTTATGCCATGTAAATCTTAGAAATTTTCTAGTGGAAGTGATCATAATGAACTTCAGTTAGTTCTGAGTTATGTGTAAAGTTTCCGTTTGAATACTATTTATTTATTTATTTATTTTTTTTTTACAATATTTTGATAAAGTAAACAAATTTATGATTTTTTCTGGTTCTTGTTCAACTGTTTCAGCAGTTTAAGTACAGCAAGTTAAATCAATTTTACTCTAAATCTTGTATAATTATTATTTTATGGGTATTTTGCTTTGTACAGAAAAAGGAGCAAATGAATGTATCGAGGCACAGCCAGGTTTTAGGTTTAATACATTCTTCATAAACCAGTGTATATTACAATTTTTAATATAAACATGTTATTATATGCCATTATAAAATATTATAAAACTATTATAAATTGAAAATAAATTTAAAAACATTGTTACTTATTAAAACTTTCCTAATGGTTTATTTACCAACCATAAATGAACTGTAAAAGTGTTGAAAACAAAATTATAGGAACACTGTAATGTACAATTTTTGTACAAGAATACTAATATTTTAATTTTAAAGCTAATTAATAAATATTTTTATTGATATAGGTTATTTAAAGAAAGAACAAAATGAAGAGACTGCAGAATGTTTTTTAAAATCATCACCTCATCTGAGTGAATGTTATCAAATGTTTAAAGCTAATAGAAACTTTAATACAAAATTTAATGGATTTAATTTACATGACATATTTGACATTTTTGGAACTATGTGTAGCATAAGTAAGTTCTGTAAAATTAATTTGATTTAAATTCAGCAATGAAGTGATCAAAAAAGTTACATTTTAATTTAAAACCTATTATAATATTTAATTATTATTTTATTTATTGTTACATATTGGTTTTAGTTAATGACCGAGTGTCTGAAGAATGTGAATCTAAAACTGTGATTGAAAAATTACAGTATTTATTAGATTTAAATCATGTGCCAACTAAAGAAGATAAATGTGTCGCAACAGAACCTGATATGATTGACAAATATGTTTGTGATATGATCAGTACTCAAGATAAGAATACACATACATTGTTAAATATAGAAGCGAACAAAACTACACCTGAAGTATTAGAAATGCCATCGTTTACAGAAATAATGTCTAGTAATGTTTCTAAAACAAAAGAAATTGGGAATATTAATGAAACTAATATAAGTGTTGAAAAAAACTCAGTAATAAATTCTTCACCCTGTTTATTATCTACAACTCAATTAATGAATAATATTGAGAGCACACCAAGTTTTTCAAAAGATGAAGATAAAAATTCTCCTAATTTTCAAATAAATAGACAAATTTGCAGTACTCCAGCAAAAAATAGCAATGAACCGATATTGCATTTCAGTCCAAAAAATATTTGTAAACAGCTTTCTCCGTATGTATTATTCAATATTTAATTAGTTAATTAAATTTAAAACATCTATTGATGTATATATATATATATATATATGATATATTCAATATTGGACAAATAGTATGCTACAACAGTATTAATTTCAAAGATTGAAAAAACAATACATGTCAAAATCTCTATTTTCTATTAGTCCATTATATTTTATTAAATTTTAAATATTTGTAGCAATATAGCTAGTGAACTATTGGTTCAATATTGACTAATAAACATGAAGAATTGTGAAAATAATAAATCTAAGTTTGAAGTATTTACAATTTATATTTATTATACAAAGTGAGATTTTTATAAATTGGTAATTTATTTCACATTTATATTAAGTAGGTGAACAATATTATTTTCTGTGCACAGATAGACTTCAGGTATTTTGTTTAAGTTTAATAGGGAAACTTTTATACAATTCAATTATCATATATAGTGACATTAATAAGAGTATAGAGTATATGAGATATCTGATTAGATTCGTAATATTAATACTTAAAAATAATTTATTTTTGTTAATTATTGAATAAGCCACTATAAGTATTTAATTAAAATAAAATAATACATATTTTTGGAAATTTAATTAATAGGTAAATTTCAATAATTTTATTCAACTAAGTATTCTCTAAGTTTTCTCTTCCCCAAAAACTGTCTATGAATATAAATGTAAATATTTGTGATAATTCTTAAAATGCAGTAAATTTTAATGTGATCAAATTATCAATTGTTAAAAAATACTAAATTCTATAAAATTACAATTTAAAAATATTGATATAGTGATGAACATGAATGCCAAAAGATACCTGAAGCAACATCATTAGAATCTATGCCGGGCTTGTCAAAAGAAGATGAATCTAAGGATGGTTCTGTTGTTATTGATACTGGTGAATTAGTAGATACATTTTTAAATGATCAAAGTTTATTGGAAAAACTTGCAGATACTATAAATAAATCACTTGAAGCTCAAAGAGAAACTGATGACTTACAGGAAAGTAAAATCTTAGATCCTCCTACTCTTGAAAAAGCATTAGATTCTACTCAGTCCGATCCTCAAATTAAAAACATACTAGATGAGTTTTTGGGTAAGTTTAACATCAAACATGTAAGTAGTGAATATATAAAAATATAAAGTATCATTAGATATATTTGGCAATTAATTATTAGATACATAATTATTTAAATCTAGAACATTATGTATTACCATTACTCATATTATTGAAAAAATATAAATGTTAAAAATGTTAATATCATAACTGTATTGAAGAACGAAAATATATTGAGCAATGTTATTCATTTTTTTAAATTACACTTCATAACATATAATTATAAATTAGATTATATTAATATTTACTTGTTTTTATGTGAATTTCAGTTTTTAATGTTGACAATTCTGATGATGGCAAAAAGACATGCACTGAAGATCAAAATTCCTCCATAAAATCTCGCCTACGTAGTGCTAAAAAAAAAGGTACATTAAAAATATTATATTTACACAAATTTTAATGAATTAGTTGTATGTATGAGTTTTTATTTTATTTATATAGATGCTGTATGTAACAAATCAAAAAAAAATACCACTACCCTAAAAAATGTTGCAATTAATGAGGAGAGTAAACAAGTTGATAATAATATTATACTGTTTATCCACGAGGGCAATACAGAAACAATTATTGAGAATTATGATTTGTTGTCCAATCAAGTTGTTTTAAAATCAAATGGCCCCAAAGTAACTGAGAACTATAGTGCTACTGCATTAGAAGGTATAATTTAATATTTTAATGAAATAAAATTCTAGTGAAAAGATTATGAGCCAACTGAAATTCAATTATTGATAAATAATAGTTTTGTTAATGTTTTATATTAACTATATATTTTTGTTCATGCAGAAAGTTTATCAAAATACGTAAAAATTGCTCCAAAAGTGACCTCAGCATCAATGATACCTTTAGGTATTTTTGGTTTATACATAAACATCAAATGTGTAAAATGTACAATATCATATTTATAAATTGTTTTATTTTGTAGCTCATGAAAAATGTATATTTCCAAAAAGGAAAAGACGACCATTAGAAGACTTTGGTATTAAGAGCAATTTCAGAAAAACTAATACAAAACCTATGCCATCAACTGTTGTAGCTCAAGCTGTTCCTCAATCAATTATTATTGAAGTTCCTAATCAAAATTCATTTGAAATCCAAACTAAAAATAATGTAAATAATAATATTACTCAATTACCAGTAGTATCTAAAATATCATCTGAAGTAAAAGATACTCACGATACACCAGATGATAAACTTAAACCACCAAAGAATAAAAGTATGAGTACACCTCGTAGAAGGAGCACACACATAAGATGTTTAGATTTCAGCACTCCACAGCCTAAAAATATCCGAGATCAGGCTCGTTCAAAACTTTTCTGTGATACCCCAAAAAGGTTTGAAAAGGTTCTAGAAGAACCTGAACCTAGCCCTTTACCAAAACTTCAAGCTGATTGGGGTTCAATTAATGGATTTGAATCAATGGTTAATAAAGAGACTTCTAAACACTGGGATACAGATATTAGAGAAATGGTTGGGGCTGGAATTTTAACGTCAGATGCTGACGGAAGAAAAACAAGAAAAAAAAAGACACCCAGAAAAAAAATTAAGTCAATAAATGATAAAAATAATTCTGAAGTTGTGTTAAAAGAAGATGAATTAAATAATTTAATGCAAACAAATGAATCGCAATCAAACACTGAAACTAATAAATCAAATACCTCCAAAAACATTTGTGTTTTAAATGAGCAAAATTATAATAAGTCATTACTAGATGATAAAAAATTATCAAAAAAACAAAGTGAAATTTCTATTTCACTGGAAACTTTAGATAAAGTTCCAGAATCATATTTTAAAGAACCATTAGATAAAAGTTTGAACAAACAAGACTCATTAAAAACCCCAAATGAGCTTATTGTTTTATTGGAAACTCCAGATAGAATTATAGAATTGTGTAATGAACAACAAATTAAATTTAATTCTTTGACAAAGTTAATTGATAAAAAACATGGTGAATTTCCAATAGCATTGGAAACTCCAGATAAAATTACAGAATTGTGTAATGAGCAACAAATTAAATCTAATTCTTTGACAAATTTTATTGATAAAAAACATGGTGAATTTCCAATAGCATTGGAAACTCCAGATAAAATTACAGAATTGTGTAATAAACAATCAATTGAATCAAACTCCATGAAAGATGTTAATGATAAAAAACATAGTGAATTTTCTATGTCATTGGAAACTCCAGATAAAATTGCAGAGCTATGCATTAAACAGTCAATTAAAAAATCGGATACTAAAACTTTAAATGATAAGAAATTATTGCAAAAACATAGTGAATTTCCTATATTGTTAGAAAATACAGATAAAATGTCAGAATCTTGTAATAAACAAACAACAATTGAATCTAATTCTGTAAAAATCTCGTGTCAAACCTTAAATAAGTTGGAGATGTCAGATACTAATATTAATGAACAAGAAAATAATTTAAATCAACTAAATACTTTGACCACTGAATCCACAGTAATCAAATCAACTATCACTTCTAATTCAAAATCAGTATTGGAAATAACAAATAACAGCAAAGAAAAAGATTCTAACTTTTTAGAAACATTTAACAATCATAATTATTTAAACCCATTATTAATTAAACAACCAGAAAATAATTTGAATAAACCAACTGAAAATGTAAAACAACAAATCTCATTGGATCAAATTGAAACAAGTCACTTAGATAAATTGAATAGTCCAGTAAAATGTGGTATTGATAAAATTCAGCCAATTAAACATCTAATTGAAACCCCGTTCAAATGTGATGATGCAGCTGTTGATGTACCCGAAACTCCAATTTCAAAATTAATTCGTGAATATGATCCAAGTAAACTTATCACACCGTTGCCATGTACACCTGAACATGATGAAGATTCATTGACAGAAACTCCCTTGACAAAAGTATTCCGAGAAACGTCATATTTAAATCGACCACCAATTTCACCATTTCCTCCTACTCCGGGTAATTCAAGGTCTGTTGATACATTGCTTGTACAATCGGATCAAGAATGCTCCAAAATCTCAAACAGTATCTGTAATAATGTAAATGGTTTAAAAGAATTTTTAACACAAACTATCTCAAAAGACAAGGAATCTCCAATTCAGATGAAAAAAGTTAAATCTTTAAAGTGGAAAACTAAACCGAAACCTTTAATTAAAAGTAAAATTAAATATGAATTAAAAGATAAAATTGTTGAAGCAAAAAAAAAACAAGTATATGAATCTGTTAAAGTTGAATTATTTGGTAGTGAAATTTCATCAAGTTCAAGTGCAGATGAATTGGAAAAGACCAATCAACAACTGAAACCAATAGTTATAAATATAAAACAAGAAAATAAAAAATCTGGTTTTAAACGAATTCCTCAAAAAAAATCAATTCAATCTTCACTTGTTTTAGTAAATGGAATTGAAAACAGACCTTTGGATGAATTTAATACAAAAATTAGTAAGTCTCCTATTAAACCAACGATAATACCAAAGAAAGAAGATTTTTTACAAGAAACTAAAAACACATCAAATATTAAAAATTCTAAAAAAAGTATGGTGCATTTTGATGACCCTGCCGAAGAAATCGTTAATATGTCTACAGACTCAACACTCAATCAATCCAAACATGTAATCATGAATAAAACACAAAAAAAAACAGTAACTAATGAAAACCCAGAACAATTGATTGGGTTAAGTCGATATTTAAACAAATCAGTTGAATCTAATGAATGTAACTACATCAAGAAAACAAAAAGCAAAATCATTGAATCTGAAATTAAGACTTCTAAACTTAACAACAGTAATAATTTAAATAATTCAGGCATTTCTAAAGGAGATAGATCTGGTGAAAAAATATCTGAAATTAAGCCATGTTTTTTGAATGATGATACAAAAACGTATGTCATGAATAATCTACAAAATAAATCATCTGAAAAATATTTAATAGATGAAAACAAAAAGTCTAATAATAGAAAGGAAAAGAGCGCAGTTTTGAAGAAATCAATTGAACCATTAAATATTGTTAAACCTACGTTTACTTATACTAAAACTTCCAATCAGAATTCTATTTCTACAAAACCCACCAATAATACAAGTCTTGATAGAACTAGTCGATCTAATTCAGCTGTTTGTAGCAATAATAATAGTATGAATAATACTTCATGTATTACTGTTGGTTATAATGATGAATCTAATTTCCAATTGAGGAAGACTGATGTTTCATTAAATAATATGGAATATTTAAAAATACCAAAAGTATATGAAATTATCTCCGAACATGGCATTCATGAGGTACATTTTGAATATTAGTTAAAGATATATATATTTTTGTTAAAAAGATAATTTAATCTATTAAAAATATTTATAAGAACCTCATAAAATAATAACTTATAAATAATTATTTGTCATATTAATCAAAATCTAAAAAAAATGATTCCAAATCAGTTATTCTTAGTTTTCAATACAAATTTTGTTATACAAATATAAATCCATGTTTTCTGATATTTTAATGTGTTTTCTTTACTATATTTCATTTTGAAAATATTTTTATAATTTATTTTATCATACCACATTCTAAATAAAATATTTACATATTGAACAAGTTGAAATTTTGTTTAATCTTTATCATTCCATTTCATTTTTATAGGTGGTACATTTGCACTTATCAGAAGCATTCACATTTCTTGATATACCTTCGGAACTTAACAGTATTCAACAATCTACTCCAGTTGTTTCACCATTAATAAAAAACAATAAAACATTATACGTCACTCCAGAAATAGTAGTCAATGAATTAGTGAATGACGTTCTCATACCTACAACTAGCACTCCTAAAGACAACGATGAAAGACAAATTAAAGAAAAACAAAATAGAGACAGAAGGAGTCCTTCATTATGGGATGACTCTAATTATAATTACTCAACAAACAAATACAAAGATGATAGGCATCGGGAATCAAACCGCTGGAAGAACACAGGTTATCGAAATAATCGATATGATAAAAAATATTGGTAAACATTGGTGTATATACACACATTTATATAATATAATTAAAATTGTTAAATTTAAATTTTTTCTGCACATAACAATTTTGTTATTTATCTGTACAAATTGACTAATTATACTGAGTTATATTTCAAATACTATTGTAAATACATAAAAGTAAATGTTATTAGGTCAAAATCACGCTATGATGATGAATGGTTACAACATGATCGTCGAAATCATTTCTATTGGAACCACCATGTTAAAAGAGAGTTTCGTGACGATTCAGTAAGAGATAAAGATAGATCCAAGTACAAAGAAGATAAAAGACGTTATCGTGATTATAATAATTATGATGACCGTAAGGGAAGAGACTTTGAGGAATCTAAACGATTTTCAAATCCGCAAAGAATGTAATTTCCATAAAACTATTATTTCATACTTTTTTTTATGATTACAAAAAATATTTTATTAGACATTTATATATTTATATATATATATATATATATTAAAGATTAATTTTCTAATATTTTCTTAAGGAAAATTTTCATTAAAAATACTTGTTTTTCAATCAAACCTATCAGTATATCATTTATTATACATTATGTGTATATTGTTATTTATTCTATTATTTTATATTTAAAGAGAAAACTAATTTTTTTTTTTTTATATATATAATTTGTTTTGGATAGTTAATTAAAAATAATTATTTGTTTGAAAATGTTTTTTTAGGTTACAAAATGATATTGCTAAAAAAGCTACTAAAAGGCCTGTTGATCGAACAGATCACAATAAGGTAAATTGTTTAATATTTATTACAATAAAATTACAGTAAAATGTTTTAGAAATAAGTCTTCGTTTGAGTTGCCGATGATTTCATTTCCTAATATTTTTGTTTAAATGTTTTTAAGTATTATTACAATTTTATTATTATTATTAAATGTATTTATTGTAATATTTTAAAAACTAAATTTTAATTCAATTAATAACATTTAGTCTTAAATTTAAAAAAAAACTAAATTAATACATTTTCCTTCTATTTAAAGGTTGAATTTCAATGATATTACTTCAATTATTTCTATGTATACAATTTTTTTTTTTTTTTTTTAATATAGTATATAAGTTGTCTCTAAGAATTTAGTACAATATTGGAGAAATCAATTTAGATTGATAAAACAAAGAAAACATTTACAAATGTAAAATAATTGACTTAGTCAAAAACATTAAATATGCATTAAGTATATATATATATATATAATTTCATGTATATTAAATACTCTTCTACTTTCCTTCGCTTTTTCTCCCAACTATTTAGAGTTAACTACTCTAGTCCTCAACTTCCACTTAATTCGATCTTCCACATCCTCAACACTTACACCAACACTTCATTTACTCAATCAATCCAACCACTTCTCTGTTGACCTTCCTCTTCATCTATATTCTTCTATATACATTTCTTTTACCATTTTGTTTACCTCTGTTGCTTCACCATTTAAAATATGTCCAAACCATCTTAATCTATTCTTTCTCATTTAGTCTACTATTGAGGACACTTCTAATATACTCATTTCTTATTTTGTTTTTTCTATTCATTCCACTCATCCGCTTTATAATTCCCATTTCTGTTGCACTCATCTTCTGTTCTATCCTTCTATCCACTTCCCAATATTCTAATATCCTTGCATATTAATAATTACAGTTTAATAATATTTCATTATGTTATTTCGACTTGACAATTTTAATATATGTATTGAACTGGAATTGAAATATAATCATAAAATATATTATAAAATATAGTATATTATCTATAATATAGATTAATTACATTTTTTTATTATTATTGTATTTTATTTTCTATACAGATTCCAGCGAAGGTGTCCAAAGTTGAACATCAACGTTTGTTGAAGAATGTAAATGTTGATGATTTTTTGTCTGTAGTACACGGTCAAAAATGAAATACCAAATACAAAAATGTATTATTCTGTAACATATTCTATTCTTAGTACACACACACAAATAAATATTTTTTTGTATATATATTTTTTTTTTCAAGAAGAAAATTGGCCACACTGAATCAAGTTTAAAGCATAAGATGGTTGTCATGGATTTACAAATAAAAGTGCATAATATAAGAATATTTAATGCATATAGTTAGTGTAAATAAATTGAAAAAAATAATTAATTATGGTAACAGTATAAATTAAACAAAAAAAAAAAAAATTAATTGTATACCATAATATAGAAATATTTGAAATACTTTATTCGAGCAATGACGATTTACTTAAAATTAATCATACACGTTTGTTTTGTCATTTCAATAATTTTGTAAGAATTGCTGCATTCGAATTGCTTGAGAAAAACACTTGTGATAATCAAATTACTTACTGGAATCATTAATTTATTATTCAAGTTCATACTTGTCACTGGACGAGTAACCGTATATAAAGCTGTTATCCTTGTAAACTCTGAAATAAATTGTTTTTGTCGTTGACTTTTGTACATAGACAATATACACGACTATGGAGTACACACTATTAGTAGTAAATGCATTGTCCTGTACAATCGTGTGTGTTGGCCAACGAAAGCGACTTCACTTTTCGAAAACGGGAAAACGTTCAATGAATCAAATAATACGATATGTTATAGACAAAAGTTTTTAAATAATAATATCCCGAGACGGGCGTATGTTAGCAACCTGTGTTACTTAAGTTATATTAAATTATATAACACATTAGTAGTACATTTAAAAAATAGCATACAAGAGTCTAACAAAACGTTACAATATGTAAACAGTAAAATTATTCGGTGAACAATTTTGTTTTCAAATTTTAGTGCATATTTAGATATTTTTTGGAGCATATTTGCATTCATATTTATATAATTTTTAGAGCTATAAGTTCACAAGCCTACTTATTACTGACAACTGCAATAACAGCTAATGTGTTTTTCACATTTAAAAATAGATTTATACAATTGTGTTATTAGAATATTTTATATTTCAGACTGGTTCAGAGAGAGAGAGAAAATAATTATTTTCATAATTGTAACAGTTTTTAACTTATTATCTAACACTACATGTGTATGTACTGTTTTTTTTGCATCTATGTTATCATCGGATATTAGTGATTATTTGGTTGTTGACTTTTGCGTTAGCGTTTTTGTAGTTTTACGTTTAGTATGTTTTCTGCTGCAACCAATAACTTAAGTTTTTACTTTTTAAAATACATATTTGAATGAGTTCAGAAATTTTCAACTGCGGTAAGCAACGAGAAAATCTGAACAAAACTAATTGGATGCGTCATTTTAATTCCTGTAAAAAGAGAAAACCGGATATTCAAAATAGTATAACAGTCAATAAAGACGACTCCGAGAATAACAGTCCAGTTTTAATTAATTAATGCAATATTTAACATATATTTACATCCCGTAATCAATGCTATCAGTGCTATTTTAGTCTTTAGAATACATAGGCATGTATGGAATTAAGCACGTAATTTTTCAAAATTAAAAATTTTCAAATTATTTTAACTTTGAAACTAAGCGTTTGCGTTTATAAGAAATAAATAGTATTTTTTTAATGTTTTTATCTTATTTCTTATTAGTACCAGGTACTTTCACTAGTTTTATATTTTATGTTAAAACTATATATTAACATTATGTTGATGAACTGGAGTTCAAATTCATATTTAAAATGTAAAAAAAAGACCCATAGGGTGAGATATAAAACACATCACTCCCCTTCCTGTGATCACCATTGATTGTACAAACTGTCCTATTTTCTCGTGTGATTTTTCAATGGACTTACAATGTTAGCGACTCATGGAGAGATTCCATTAACAGCTGAGGCAGTGGTAGATGATTGGTTTAAAAACCTTGTATTTAGTTGTTTTTATACAGTCCTTTGTCATAAACAATTTCAATTGCATACATGACAATAGAGAAAATACAATTTGTGAAAAGAATTCAACACATACGTCATGTAAGCAATTTGGCAGGAGACTTGATTTTGCCAAATAAAAACACAAAAGGATTAGGTTATACAATTTACAAGTAAACATTTATTATTTTTTCAACAATTATTTATAAAAAGGCTCATTATTACAGTAAGAATAATTATTAGAGTACAATATATTAAAACATAAATGTGATTTAGATTTTAGTGAAAAACGAAATTAATTACTTATAATAGTTTGACAGTTGGTTCATTCATGTAAAAAAAAATCTTTTGGCTGATAAATTACCAAAGAAGCAATAAAAAAGCCACTTTGATACCCATTCTCATTACATGTGCAACTAATAGCTACAGTAATATACATTATAACCACATTCAAAGGACAATGTGATTTGTTTATTATAACAGATAGTTTGTGTTAACCAATAGGATTCAAGCTGTTGGGACTGGGATCCATTATTTTGTTAAAAATGATTTTTACTGAAAATTGTATTGTTAAATTTAACAATGTTAACAATAAAACATTTAATATAAAATATAAGTGTAAGATTAACAGTAAAAAAACAAACTTAATTTTAGAACATATACAATGAAAATAACTATTTTTTTATTATATACTCATTTTATAAAAAAATGTGGAACATTTTAAGTACAAAACATAATGTGCATAATCATATTATTCTGATACAACAAAATTATAATGTATATATAATATATGCATATAAAATCTATCTGTAAATACGTTTTGGTTATTAAAAATTATGTTATATATAAATATAATACATATACAGTGATAGAATCGAATAAAAAATGTTGTAAGAGTACTCAGTCCTCTCCCAATTCAACCACTTTATATATATATATATATACATTTTTTTATAATCTGTTTCAATGGATACAGAGTGTACAAAATAATTTTTCACAATTAAAATGAAGTATAAAATAAGAATGTGTAAATTGAAACTTGTAATATATCGACAAAATAAAATTGGTAAATATATATACTGGCCAATAAATTCTATGATGTATATTTAAAAAAATTTTTCTGTATGATATAAATCTACCAATAAGTAAGTCTTACTTTTAATTTTAACTTTCTCATAATTTTTGTAAAAAATCAATATTTTCAAGTGATTTGGTTATGTATTAAACTTTAAAAATGAACACCTACTTATTGAACAACAACCATTATTTAAATCCTAAAAATAAATATTGAGCTTCTTCAAAAGAATAGAAAATATTTAGAAAAGAGCAAGTAAACATTTTTTACTTTTAAACTACTAAATTTATGCATAAAATAAGTTGTCAGCTAAATTGTTGTTACAAAATACTTTGTTATACAAATATATTAAGAATTCGGAAAACAAATAATCTTATAATGTTTAACTAAATTTTGGTAAAACTAATGGACAATCAGAAATAAGATGTACTTAAAAATATTAAATTATAAATGTTTTAACAATTTTAAGTAAATATTCTCCCCGAATTCTCAAACTTTTAGATTTTAACTTAAACTTAATGAATAAAATGCGAGATATTAAAAGTTCTACTGTATAAATTAAACTGCTATAATAATATCCATAATTCTTCCCAATAAAGCCCCAAACAAATAATAATTAATTAATAATTTTTTTTTTAATAATAGCTTTAAGTAACAATGGGTTAGTCTATTGATTTTACAAAAAAAAACATTAATGGTTTATTTATTAAATAATCATTTGAAGCTTATTTAGTTGTTTTTTTTTATTTAGACCTATCGTATATTAAGTAATAACATTTTATAACTAAAAAATCATTTATATAAATGGGTATTTTGTTGTAAATTTAACATTCCAAGTCTATAACTTCAATCAATATACCTAAACACTAAAAACACAAAATATTCAAATATTTAATTTTAATAACATAAATAAACATTTGTATAAAATCGACATACCTTTTTGTTAATTATTTTGTTATCAGTCATTTTAGTTTACATATGAATGGTAGCAGCTGTATAGCGAGCTTCTCCTTTTCTCCAACCCCATTGATTTGGTCGATACTAAATAAATAACAATATTAAATTATAATGAATGAAATATAGTATGTAAATATACTTATGTGTATAGAGAGTGAATTTATCAAAAAAATTTTGTATGATTATATAACTTTTACAATAATTGTAAATACAAAATTATAAAGTAATTTAACATTATTAATTTTATAATAAATTATCGATGTTACATTTGATACCAGTGTCTAGTTCAAATTATAGAACAAACAATAAACATTCACTCACATACAGTAGAATATTACAATTTATAAATATAATACTGACTCTTATTAACATTTGTCCAGATCTTGTATGTGGGTTTAAATAAGCGTATAATGTCCAGACTACTGTCATTATAACTAATGAAACACACAATGCAATGAAGAATAAACTTGTACTAGAAGACGAGGAATTTGTTTCTAAAATATAAAAAACAAAGTATTATTAGTTGATATTAAATAATACAAAAATAAGAATATATTACGAGATTCAGGTTTAGTTGATGATTCCACAACAGAGTTATTAACAATGGAAGGTGGAACTGTTGTTACTCCTTTTGTGCACATATTTTCATCTTTAAGCTTATGTTTCTCACAATCATTCTTGTGCCACTCTTGACGGTTACGATCTATTCCTGAAGAACATCGGTTGTCACACCAAAAACACTAACACACATAAATTACTTTAATTAGAATATACAATTTAAAATTTACATAATTTTCTAAATATATTAAAACAATATATTTAATATTTATGTTTATTACATCAAAATTGGTATCTTTTTTAATACAACTAGTACAATTCTTCTTATCTAAACATGTTGGCAATGCAGTCAAAATTATAACAGTTCCATTTGTTACTTCCTCATCATTGAATGTTACTCTATGATATTCATAAATGGTTTTTCGCCTTACAACTAAAAATAAAAAAAGCCAAATAAAATTTAGTCTTAAAAAATAAAATTAACAATTTAATAAAACAAATTCTTTTTTAATTCAGGGAAAATGTAAACTTTCAGATAGTACTTCACTAAAATACTATTACAAAAATATTACTGTCTTCATATTTGATAATAGGTTAAAAATCTATTTAAACTCTAAATTTAAATCTAAATGCCACACAGTTTTACTAAATATCATTTTGCCAGTTAAAGTTTAGTGTTTATCACTAGACTTCAACTAATATATATTATTTAAATACTAATTGTGTTCTATTACTAATTGATTAAGAGACGATATGGATATATCAAGAATATTTTTAATCTATCATAATCGTAGTTTAGGTTTAAAAAAACAAAATAAAAATATATGTTATAAAGCCAATAGTTTTCTCATTTTGCTCAGAATCTAAAATGTATATAAAAAGACTAGTAATAATATGACTAAAAAAAAAAAAAGATAACTTAAAACATAGGATATTGTTGAATGTTTATGTTTTAAATGCTCCTATTTTCAATAAATAGCATATATTTATGTGAAAAAAAAAATAAAAATTTTACTAACAAAATATTGTTTTGTCCAGTACATATGCATCAGATAGTCCAATTTTCACTGGATGGTTGGTAGAATCAATATCTTTGATTTTCATTGGTAAATTTTTGTACGCAAATATAATATTTCCATTTGAATATAAAGTAGTTTGGAAGGTAAACATTCCAATTTTAGGTTTATCTTGTAATGTAACATTATACCAAGTGACTGTTAAAGCAGTATCATTTTCCAAGTAATAAATATTTGAATCATTTGATGTACTCAAATCAAAATTGGCCATCAACGGTGCTATGTATTGAGTAGCTGCTAACCAAGAATGAATATAATCTCCCAGATATAAAAATCCTCCAGTTGCAATAGTAGTTGTATTAATTAAGTGGCCATAGAACGGAAATTGAAACTTTAAGCTGATAGTCTGCAAATATATTAATTTTATATTTTATTTTATTCTATCAAAATTAATTTTATATAAATAAATATAATTTATTTCGAAATTTGACTTACTGCAGCTCTACGGTGAGCATCTGATAACATATCATGAATACTAGCACTAGGATGACTTTTCAAGTCAACCCAATAATTATCAAATACATTTTTATCGTTAGTTGTAGTGCTGTTGTAATATATATGAGTATCCTAAAAATCATACATTAAATATAAATATAAATACAAAAATAAAATAAATTTTTTTAAAAATACATTATAAAAGTTAAAATTATTATACATTTACAAACTAATCTCTTTTTAATGTGTTTAAAAATATTTTTTAATTTTTTATTTAAATTATAACAAAGATTAAAAAAATTCTTAATCTCTTTGTGAAAAAAAATATTTGATGATTAATGTACACAAATTAAAGATAAATATAATTTATGGTCAAATTATGTTTATGAATATAATGACTTATGAGGTCAAAGTACATATAAAAAAAATAATACTTGGTAATATAAGCAAATTAATTCAAATACACAATATTAATTGATACCACAAATGCTAGTTTATAAATGATATAATTTGAATTAATATCACATATAGACTACAAAATATTAATTAACTGTGTTTTTAGGTCATATATATTTTGGTTTTCATGTATGGGCCATTATTTATATCATCCATAATTTGTTTCTATATATATATTATATATTCAAAATCAGATTACACTAACATTTTACAACATAAATCAATATACAGGTTAATATAAATAGAAATATTTATTAACAGGAAATGACTAATAAATATTAATAGAAAAATAGTCCTATAAGTAAATATAATTATATCATTAGCAACATCAATCATTTAGTTTTATCAATAGAAATATAATATTATATACAAGAATGATTTAATATTTATTATAATTACAAAGAAATGAAAAAATGTTAAATAAACATTTAATTTAACAATTAATCTATAAAAGATATAGATCAAAAATAATGTAATGATCATAAATCATTATTATTAAGGTTATTATTATCAATAGAATTCATTAACAGTCAAGTCAATACTTTAAATGCAGTTAATACTTTTAAATTAAAGTTTTGTTTTTTACACATACATATTGATAGCTCTAAAGAACATTTATTAATTATTGTCATTATTGTTTTAAAATATTCACATTAAATTATTAAATTATTTAAAAACCTGAATATACTATCATTAAAAAATTGCAATTAATGGTAATACTAAGTAATTAATCATACTCTATCAAGTAGAAATAATTAACAATGTGTAATTGGTATCATTGATTATTTAAACAGAACAGATAATATGCATATAATATTTATATGTACTATATTAGGGCAAAATGGCAATACCTCTTAGTTACTAATTTATAGAATTATAGTACTAATTCATTATTTTAATATCCACTGTTGACTATAGTGATAAGTAATTCTTATAATAAAAATTAATTTAAAAAAAGCATAAATGAAAGCTACAATTTTACAAATAATAAATAAATACATAAAATCAAACTTACGTTTTTCGATTTTGTTATATTGTAATTTAGAAGTGTGTCATTAGTCAATGCTGAAGGAAAATTTAAATCAACTGGTCCAGGTGTTGCTAAAATAAATGTGTATATATTATATTGTATATTTTATTTAATTAATATATGTGAACTTTACCTATATAACTTATATTGCCATTATTTTCTTGATCAAGAGGTTTATGAGTTGAAGATAAAGTATTTTCAAGAATATCAGCAGAAGAATTAAAAACAAATGTAGGATCTAAAACAAATATTTATTATTTATCTGGTAAACAATTTTAGAAAAAATAAAACACTGATAAGTTAACTAAAAAAACAATAATTAATCAACATAATTTTTATCTAAGTAAAACGTTTTTAATCTTAATCCAATTTTTTTAAATTTTGGACTCTTCTTGTCACATTTATAATTCATACACATTAATCCAGTAAAAACCTTTAATGCTAAAAAAAATACAATAAATTGATAGTTCAAAACTATTAGAAAAATTCCTAAAAATATTTCACAAATATAGGGAACAAGATCAGATTTAAAAATTTTCTAGCCATTTGTCTAACACATCTGAATCATCAATGGATAAATCTTGAATGTCTAAATTGTAAATTTTAATTCATAGATTAAATATAGATACCGTTTTTTATTTGTGTTCCATTATTGTCTATTGTTACTGAGACAGATGAATTTTTTTGTTGCAGAGAAGAAGGAAGTGGTTCAGCTGGCGATCTTCGTAATCGTGAATTTGGAAGTGCAAATATATCGGTTTCAAATAAATTACTTCTATGTGTAGAGACTTCATAAAAATATTCTGAAACATTAAAAGACATATTAGCTAAAATAACAATAATAAACAAAAAAACATTTTATTCAGTAATTTTGATTTTGTTTTCATTGTATTATGAATTTGATAGGTGCAACAAATTTCGAAAAACAAAATAAATCACAGATTCCAGAATTGTTTGTTATTATAAAAATATAAATTAATTACAAAATTTAGTATTATTAATAGGTTAAACATCAAATCATAAACAGATAGCAAGATAAGAGAAATTTGTATAATAAGTAAGAAACTCATTAATGTACAAAGTGTATTTCAGTGAACTTTGATTTTTATAATACAAATATATATGACTATATAAATAGATATACACTGCATTAAAAATGAGGTCAAATTAGTTTAAATTACTTTGTTGAGTATAATATCATCTATATTCTACTTAAATGTTTTATTTAAAAATCAAAAAATGTGAAACACAATTACTTTTTATCAAAAGTAACTGAAATTAACTTTAATTTAATTAATTTAACATTAATATTTCATGCTAAGTAATGAATATTTTTATAATTTTTCTTTCAGTCTCAATTTGAAAGTTACAAATTTATAAAATATATATATATATATATTTATATATGTAAAAGTTATAAAAATGTCAACTTTGCTACATGAAAAAATTAATATTACTTAATTTTAATTCAAGTATACACAGTTTGGAATACTAATGATGCTGTAAAATGAAGACTTAAAACACTAATTCAAGCAATTAGAGTACTAATTATTCTCTAGCATTAAAATACAAAATATCCAAAAACGCAATCATTATATCCTAAATGCATGTATTATTATCATTTACACTAAGTATTTAAATTAATAGTATTGAATATATCTTTATAATTTCTGTATACAACCATATAAAACAACAAACAGATTAAAATAAATGTCTCAATATTAAGGGTATTTATAGATGACCAGTTTCTCTGACTGTTTTATTCATAAAACATATAGATACTGGACCATACATACGAACCAACTGATAAAAGCCTGTTATATGTAAATACCATAATATAAAAAAATATCTAAGTATTGTTGCACTTATCAAATACTTACAGCCAAAACTATCAAAATGGACATCTAGTAAATATGACAATAACAATTTTATATAATATAAAGCTAATGGTTTTCATGTAAATTGCCAATAGCTTGTTAATACAAATTATATATAATTATCCCGTTATACATAATTTCTTTGTTTTTATTTTTTTTGGCTGAATTTTCATCGTAATTATCATAATTTTTTCCATGTATTCTTGTTCATTTTTATTTTCACTTTATACCTGGCGATGACTTTTAGTCGAAACCAATAGTAAATAAACAAATTTTATACAACTTTATACGTTTTTTTTTTTTAATACTCATTATATTTATATAATATATATACACAAATAAAATTGTTTTTATATTATATGTATTAACATAATATGTTCTAGTACCCGTAACAGTTATTTACTGTATGTAATAAATGATACATCTAATATATACTATTATATCAAAATTAAAACTGTAAAAAGTATTGGAATCATTTATTAAACAGTACAAAAGATAAAAGTCCCAATTACCACAATAATTGACCTCTATACAAAATAGTGTCAAGAATTACATTGAATATTACATATTGAAACATTTTTTGTATATTAACACAACCATTATAATCATAGGTAGAGTATATACGATTTATATTTTTAAAATATCAAATGACTTGTTAATGAAAATAATGATTGTGAAAACGATCGTGAATGTAAAACAAATCCCAACAAACGAATCGGTCCATTGCTGATAATAGACGTGTGTAAAATGGTTGTTAATTACCTTCATTTGAAGTCACCGTGGAGATAGTAGTAAGGAACACAAAAGATAAACTACAACAAACATTTTTGTACGTCATTGTCGTTGATGTTGAACGGCTATTTTTGAACGCGAAACGAATAAATTTTTTGAAAAGAATTTAAAACATAATTATTACGACTGAATATTATTGTACGAACTACGGACTGGAAGGGAATATGAGAACGACGGAGAGCAATTTTGAGAACGAACAAAAAACGAATAACAACTGCTGGAAATGGTAGAAATAAATAATTATTGTGCCATGTTGATGACGATTATAGATAAGAAGTTCGATCGCTGTTAGAGGGCGTTGCAGTCGACTGAACTGATGAATAAGACAAAAAAAAACAAAAGATAATTTAATTTTCTAGTTAGTTTAGAAACTGAATTCGGTAATTAAGTATATCATTGTCTTTCAAAACAATCTAAGAAAAATGAACATTTGATTCCGTTTCGTGACTAATTATTTCCACGATCGTTTCGTAGCTCCTCGGCCCGTAAATAATACATTTATCTAATAAAAATGAGTTGTTGAAAATTCTTATCTTCCGCCACCGTGTGACGCATAAATATTGTATATTAATGAACTATCCGTGTGTTTCTTGACTCGCATACTAGTTCGTCTGGTTTTCAATCAGATGATGCACCCGAGTAAAAGACAAAGAACACCGTCTAATTACAAAAATTTGGGGAAAACAATTTAATTTATTTTAAAATAATTTGTAAAATTATAAAATAATACAAATCATGGCTAAATGGTGAAAACACTTTCATCGTCTAGGTTGGTCGTTTGCCTATCCATTGCATCGAGAAGCGATTATACGAGAAACATCGAAATCCATTAAATTGTTGTTCTGACCGATCGTATAATGTGCCGAGAAACACACGGTATGATGTACGTATATTGTATGACATCATCGCATAGAGTGAAAGTTTTATTTAGAGTCCAAAGAGCTTAATAGTTTTATAATTTATACAAATTACTTGGAAACTGAAATAATAATATTTGAACGCATTCGAATATACCTTAATGATAATGTAGTATATTTCAGGAATATTCACTAATCATTAGATAGACAAAATTTTGTTTTTTCAATGGTGTTTTTAGTTCAAATCATTTATCAAATGTAATTGTTTAAACATTAATATGTTTAATAATAACTCTGAGATTCGTTTTATAAAATATTGTTTTTATTTTTGTTATTGACGTTTTTCGTGATTACAGAGGAAAATTAAATTTGTAAACATTTTCTTAAAATTTTATGAAATCAAAAATGACCATTCTATAATTTTTGTTTAGAAAGACAAATCAGCCGCAGCATACTACAAGTCAACTTATGACATAGCTGTGTTCTGAATGCTTAAACAATAATTAAAAAACATTGTAACACAAAATATTTTGAAGATCGAATATAATTTGTTTTGAAAATACTGTATAATTGAATAGAATTCCATTCATATTTTAATAACTGGCGTATGTCTTACGTTATTTTAACATTTCACCTAAATATAAATTATTAAGATAAAATATTAAAAGTTTAAATAGTTTAATTAATCGAATAAAGTAATTTAATAAAACACAGACTATATGTATGTTATCATTAGGTCTCGAATTTTATTGCACTAAAAAAATTACCAAATTTGATTGAAATATTGCATTAAAAATAGATACATCGACTTTTCATTATGACAAATATTATATGTGTAGATTATGGAACCTATGAATATTATTTGTGGATAGTGGTCCTTTTATTTATGTATTTTAATAACAACTATCTATAAAATCATTAGGTGTATTAATTTATAAATGGATTATTATATATGATAATTTCGAATAAATTTATATAAATTAAATATGTACCATAATTACGTTATTCATTAAAATAATTGTTTAGTTAGGTAAATAATACGTACAAGTAATTTTGAAATGATTAAATTATGAAATTATTACATTTTTTAAATCCTGTATATATTACATATATTAATACATTTTTTTTTTTGTGGATTAAAGTATTTTAGAAAAGAATCACGTAATGAAATATTAAACATGACCCATAAATGATTAAATCATGCCATAGATTATAATTTAAAAAGATAACTCCTTACCGCTGGTAACTGGTTACCACATATGGTTACAATGAGTTAAAGTATGCTATCAATTATATAAATATGATAAACATTTTTTTTAAGACATTATCTTTTCTAATTATTATTGTGACTGGATCATAGTGCCTGGTGAATTCCATGTGTGCGTGTGTATTATTTTATAGTGTTTACTATGTACAGACTAAAAAGTATTTTTGAATAACAAGACCACTGCGATTATTAAACGACCATGCAGGCCTTTCGGATTTTTACTAAATGTCGTTTATTTCATAATGTAATGAATACAAAGTTCCCTACAAATATAAGGTATGTTAGTCACGGTAATTTATATTTAATATTGATTTTAATTATGGGTATTATAGATCTGACGGTATTCACATTTCAACTGTCCATCGAAGATTTAATGGAATTTTTCGATAGCAAAAAAAATTGGGCTATTGAACATATAAAAGTAGGGAGATCGTGGAAAAAAGATGAGTTACGTATTAAGAGTAATCAAGATTTACATAAGCTCTGGTATGAAAATAATGTATATAAACATAAATTACTTAATAGGATTTTCCAAAGGTCTCAAAATTTAAAATACATTTTTTTCTAAGAATTATTTTTCATTCAAACTAATTAATGTATCTTATATATAAATATGACACTCGAAAAATGTAACTATATCATATCGTGTTTGAATTTTGTTTATACTTTTAGGTTTGTATTGCTAAAAGAACGTAATATGTTATTAACAATGGAATATGAGTGCAAAACTAACTATGAATTGTTTCCAAATCCTGAACGTATTGATAAGGTAATATTACTTTGATTACGTTTAATACAATTAATCAATTTATTATTTGTAATAATATTTACATTATGTGTATATTGTTAAAAGGTTGAAGAAAGTATGAGTAATTTAGAAACTGTTGTGCGGGAACGAAATAAAGCTTATTTTGACTTAGAAGTTGGAGAAATTGGAGAAAGACCTGGACAATTAGTCACTAGTATTTTGGGTAAACTAAACAGTCTTATTATAAAATATATTCAGTATAGTCATATTATGTATCTTCTTCTCCCTCGCCTCTATCTCATCTATTTAGTGTCGACCACCTGTGTCCTAAGTTTCCACTTGATCCGATCATCATCTATTAACTCCTACAACATCTATGCACACATCAGCAGTCTTGTATGATATGACTCAATCGCATTCAACTACTTCTTCGGTCTTCTTTCAACATTCATTTCTATAACCTTTCTTACAGCTTCCAAATTTCTCTCCTCATAACATGACCAAACCATCTAAGTCTATTCTCTCTCACCCTATCCATAATCGATGCTACTTCTATACTTTCTCTTACATATTCATTCCTCATCCTATCTTCACTTGTCACTCCACTCATCCAACTAAGCATTCTCATCTCTGCTCTGTTTTCTTGTCAACCGCCCAACACTGAACATTACAACATAGTTGGTCTCACTACACTCTTATAGAACTTACTTTTCAGCCTCATTGGAATTCTCTTATCACACAAAACACCAGACCCTTCTCTATACTTGATCCATCCACACTTAATTCTATGTTTCACATCCTCATAAAAATTGCCATTCTTTTGTTCAAAGGACCCTAAATACTTTCAACCTCACTTACCTCATCTCCGCTTATTGTCATTACACTCCTCGTTTCATCGACTTGTTCTCTTTCATCATACTCTATATGCACTGACTTACTTCTACTAATGCCTAATGTCTACTTAATCCCTTTCCTTCATAAGCTAATCTCCACACATCAATCCTTTGGTTAACTTCTTCCCTATTTTCTCCTGCCAAAACTATAAGATCAGCAAACATCATGCACCATGGTACTTCCCCTTGTATCTTTTTGTGACTTCATCCATTACTATGGAAAACAAATAATGGCTTAAAGCAGATCCTTGATGCACACTTACTCTTATTCTAAAATCCTCTGTTTCTTTACACATACTTTTGACACTGGTACATAATCCTTCATACATATTCTCTACTACATTAATATACATTTTTGGGACTCCTTTTCTTATTAATGTTCACTTTAAAACTTCTCTGTGCACTCTGTCATATGTTTTCTGAAAATCTATAAATGCCGTACAAAGCTTTTTCTTCTTCTTAACTTCTTTACAAGCTGTCTCATATAAAATAATGGTTCCATCATCAACTTTCCAGGCATAAAACCAAACTGGTTTTTTTGTTACTGATATCTCAAATCTTATTCTCTTATGTATAATCTTTTCCAAAATGTTCATATTATGACTCATAAGCTTTATGCCTCTATAATTTTCACATTCTTGTATGTCTCGTATAGTCATATTATGTATACACTATATATATAGTCCACGACAAATAACTTGAGAGCATTAAAGCTGTTTGGTCATCACTTATTAGAAAGTGTTCTTAATTTAATTTTACTACTTTATCATCAATTTGTATTTCAATAGATACAAAATATAAATCACAGTTATCGCTTGTGCCTAAAAATTGATTGGTCAATTTATAAAAATAAATACATATATTATAATTTATTGCACATAAGTATAAACATGGCAAATTATGATTTATTTTTATATTTAATATGTCAGTTAATATTATGTCATCTGATGAGCACATCTTGTGTGAGCTGTTCTACATATAAATATATTTATATTTTATTACAATAGAAAAATTAACAACAATAATATTATATATTACCTTTATTTTAAAGTTAAATTGATAAATTTTAATTTAATATATTTAGCGTCTTTTATTTATCATGATAATCAAATTAATCTCAAATCCCATATTGACTATATTACAATGATTTTAGGATTAAACTTTTTTTATCGTAAATTTGAACATCTTATACCAAAATTTTTGAACAAAAAGTGGAGAATTAAACATACGTTTAATGTTGTTAATGGAAACATTGAAAAATTCCAAAAGCTGTACAGAGAAAAAATACATAATGCCAAAAGAAAAAGTAGAAAGTGAGTATTACATTTATTTAATGGTGGTAGTAATGAATAATACCAATATAAAACTTATTGTACTTAAGATTTGTATTCACTATTTTGTTAAAAATGTATTATATATATGTGTGTGTGTGTAATTTCCAAATTTCAATTAAGTGTATTATTATGAAATATTAATTTAAACTTCCAATGTGTAACACAATTGTGACATAACAACCTCACATATGTCTGAGTAGGGATACTTATTATCCCTGTTACCAATGGAAAGTTAAATTGAGAATAAATATGATCTTTTATTAAATTGCTATCGAGTTAACTGTATTAATTATGTTTTTTTTTTTTTTTTTTAGTCGTGATAAAAACCATGTGATGCATCTATTGAAACGGTATCCAAACATGGATATGGATGCAGTCAAACAACAATACCCTTCAGTGGATATTCAAAAAATTAAAAACTATAGTAAAGTTCGTGGACATTATGTGCCTTAAAATATAAAAAACAATGCATTATAATAAGTTAATAGATAAGTAAATAAATATTTATTTATTTTCTTTCATTATTATAGTTAATTATTTACATAAAATAAACATTTTGATAATTAATTTTTTTAGTAAATATAGATAAACATTAAGTAATAAAATGTATTCATTTAAAAAAATTATATTTCTACGAGGTCTGTTCAAAAAGTACAGAGACAAATATTATTATGACTAATGTAGACACAATAATGCTTTGAATTATGAATATATATATTCTCCGCGTATTAGTGAACAGGTTAGGTTATTAGGTTATTAGGTTATTAGGTATTAGGTTAGACGGAGAATATATATATTCATAATTCAAAGCATTATCGTGTCTAGGTAAGTCTTAATAATATTTGTCCCGATACTTTTTGAACAGACCTCGTATTTAAACATTAGATAATTTCTTTATTTTGGTAGCTGGACCCAAAACTCATTCTACTCAGCTTATTTTTGTTTTAAAAATAATATTAATGTGTTTTTAACAATTTGTTGAAACACATCTTGCAACAAACAACTTCCGTTCTGAACAAGAATATCCGTTTCTTTTTTATTCCCAGAAATCTTTCAAATTTTTCGAATACATTTTTTAAATACTTAGGCATCCAAATGGGTTCGTCGTCTTTGATTTCAATCAACACTGGACTGAAAATATATAAATTCTAAAGTTAAAGGATTTAACGTGTTCACAATTTTCTAAAAATCAGTTAGTACAATATTCAATAACGATTCACAATTCATTACAGAGTTTTGACCACAAATACTTACATTTTATCAGAAGCATTTTTTCGCATTTTATGATTGTTATCAATGCAACAATAACTAGAACACATTTGAAAGCGTGTATTGCATATTGTTATATATAATGTATATATAATTTTATGCAATGTATATAATGTAAAAAAAATTTGATACACATTATACTGATAATTTATTAATTTATACAAGATATTTTAATTTTTTTTTCTGAATATTTTAAGATAAACCTGATTGTTGGATTTGAATTATTTTTAATATAATGATGCAATTAATAATTTCATAGTCACAACAATTAAAATTCTAAATTTATATTCACTTACTTATTCACAATCCGTTCAGATTTAATTGAAAAAATTGGAGAAGTCTGAAAAACACAATCCTAAAAGGCATGATAAATGTAATATATTATCCTGTTTCATAAATAAATATTTTATCAGATATATTAACTATCTATCATAACTATACCATTTTGATATTTATTTGTCGTATAATATGAATAAATATTTGAAATTGATATTTTTTTTTAAATTAAAATTAATATACATTTAAAATCATTGTTATAATATTATGTATGGTTGCCATGCTATTACATATAATGACAAAGAATATATTTAACATTTAATTTTATTAGATTTTTAAATATTTGTTAACCTTAACAACAAATGTAGAAACAGAAAATGTCTTTATTAAAAACATTGTATTTAAAAATTTATTATAATAATAATAATGACAAGATTTTATTTTACATGCTTATACTATTAATAATTATTTTGAACATTATAGTTGAAGCATAATACATTATTCTCTATAAAAATTTTAATTTAAATTATAAAATTGATTAATCTGCAAACTTGTAACTTGTATATAACTTATACTATAATACTTTAAAATGTATTAATACAAACATAATTTTTTCTTATATTTAATAATAATATCAACATAGTGCAAATGTAATTGAGCAATTGTATAAATTTTGTTTTAAATTTCATTTACATTACAACAAACAATATGTATATGAACACTTTCACTCTATTTAAATTATAAATTCCTCAATAAATTCAAACATAACTTGCATTGGGTTGAGATCATGAGTTGTATTATCGACCATAGTCAATATTTTGACTTTGTCTTTCATAGTGATTCTTAAGTAATTGAATTTTTCAAATGCTAAAAATGAATGTTTAATGGTATCGACAGATATACTCTCACCTGTAAACCATTTTAGTTTGTATAAATAATCATGGTATAAATTAGTTAATAAATATAAAATGTGTATTCATAGTATATATTCAGTGAACAGGATTTACCATAAAGTACAATTCCCAATTCCAAGTTCTCGTGCATTTGCTTCAAAATAGTTTGCACGTGTTCAGGTTCTGACACTGAATCACCGTATGGTATAACGATAAAACTTTCTGCACATTCTGCCATACATTCTAAGTATGGCATCATAATTGAACAATAAAATTTAATTTTTTTCAAACTGTTTTTATTGGCGTTTACCTAGAAATCGATTAAAAAAATTAACAATTTTATTCTTTACAATTCAAATTTGAAATTATAGAAATAGAACTTGCTCGATATTTAACATCGTATCCATTATATTGCTGTTGACAATCATTATCTGAATCATAGTCTAAATATTTTGCAATGTTTCGACTTCGCTTCTCTTCGTCAAGAAACTAGGCACCAAATAAAAAAGTCAACATACACCATATTACATTCAACTAAACGAAAACAATATTTTTATATACCATATCTATTAAAATAATGCCTTCTTCTTCGAAATATCTAATCACCCTATCCACAATGTTATCCAGAGTATCGCAAGGTTTAATGAACACGAAATCGAATTGCAACAGATTGGTAAGAAATATTACACATTCAATCAAATCATTTCGCGAGATTTTCGTTTCAGTTATTGTTTGGTTCCAAAACTCCTGGCCAACAAGTTTACTCAATGCAAGAGCTGTGGCATAATTTAATTAATAATGGATAAAACAGTTCACCATTATTTAAATAATAAAGTAAGAAAAATTTTAAATTATAATATAAAATGTATATCCAAGTACTTACCCACTATTGATTGATGGAGATAGTGGGAAAGAAGACTATTTGCATAATATGACAGTTCTATTAGACTCGACACATTGAGATTCGGTTTCATAATATGACCCTCATCAGTTTTTTCACATTTTACCAATTTAGGCACCAAGAGATTGAGCTATAAAATTAACATCATTTGAACGTTTGAAAGTAAAACGGTTTTCATTGAATACTCACAGCGTGTTCAACCACGTCTTTGGAACTACCGCTAAAACCAATGTCTCTATCAGCTTGAGACAATTTATCCCGCATGATAGATAAATCTATGGCCAATTGATTTGATGTCGCACCGTTTCTATATTTCTTCAAAAGTAAAAAACACACCGCATTTGTTGACATTATAGCAGTTGATTTCCAACAATCTGTAAAATACCACGTATTTTTAATATATATTTTTAAATTATTCATATTATTGTATTACATCATAATGTTGTTCATATTACTGTCAGCATAATATATAAACATTTTTAATAAATATAAATTATTTCTAAAACTAACTACGTTATCTCCTAGTATATATTTTTAATTTTTCTTTTACCTTAAGTATACAAGATTGTATAGCTTATATATTAAGTTAATTTATAGTTAGTTGAAATTTGAATATAGTTCCATAAATTAATCATTAATAACTATTTATAGAAAAAAAAAAAATACAGGAGGTACAATAACAGTAATATTACCATAAACTATATGTTTTGCCATTCCATCTACTGTGTGTTTATATAAAATATTTTCAGACATCTCCAGACCATCTCTTCTTAAAACTTCGTTTTCTAATTTTGTCTTCATTTCAATAGATTCATACAAATCCTAAAAATGTGTCATTGAAATCTGTATAAGACTTTTATAATCAACTAATAAGTGTAAAATCAGAAATAATAAGAATATACTCGTAATCTGTATGGAACATTAAAGTCTACTCTCATTATTCCATAGTGTGAACAAATAGCTTTGATAAAAGTTAATATCGCCGTGAAGAAAGTCTCTTTCTTTTTAGGTTGCCCAAGTTGTTCTCTGACAAAATTTCCTTCCAATATTTTATCGTAATTCATAGATACAGGAATAATCCAAGCGTCTTCTATAATTCCTTCGCGATAAGCATCCACTATAATGCTCAACAAACCACCTGTTGACAAATAAAATTTCTTTTTATATATAACTATTATTTAATAAGAAAATACTATGGTACAATAGTTACAAGAGAGGAAAAACAAGAAAAAGAAAAATACAAACACAATAAAATAGAACATTGACAATAAAGAAAGAAATATTATTTATTGAACTCAATACATTATAAATAAAAAAATTTTAACTCACCTTTAGGTACACAACATTTTCCAGTACGAGTCCTAGCACCTTCTAAAAAAAATTCTATATGGTGTCCACTTTTCAAGCTATTTTTAATATAACTACTTAAAATTGTCCAATAAAGTTGATCTTTTTTTGTGTCAATCTGTCTTTTAATGTAGAAAGCCCCCAAATAACTTAAAAGTTTACTGAAATCAAATTCAAATCATTAATTTTTAGTAAAAAGAAAAATTTCAAAAATTCTTACCTAAAGAAGAATACTCTGAGATTTTGTCCGGCTGCCACTACAGGTGGTTTGATGTTGTGCACTGTCAACACTAATCCCAAGAGTATATAGTCCATGTGACTCTTGTGCAATGGCAAATAAATAATGGGCAGACCGCTCTGTTCTGCTTCTCTGACTCTATTGATCTGGTAAGGTTGAACCACAAGGCTAGTGGCCAACATCGAGACCATACGGAATGTGAACCACCCAATGACTCTATGATCAAAATATTGATTATTATCGATTTACATTACACTTGGTAAACACTGTAATTACACTCACTTGTAGGCCCAGTTTTTCACATTTGCACTGATAACCGCCAACATGCATTCAGTGTTTTCTTGTTGTTTTTTTATCTCATTAAGGAAACATCTTTCCCCATCTTCTGTCATAACATCATTTGCACAAGCTTCGTGTGCAGCTTCATTAATTGCTTTCACCACAGCTTCATCCTCCAAAACCTTCAAAAGTAATTAATATGATTCTTTTAGTAGTACCTAAACTATTTAATGTATTTTGATAAGGGCCAGAAGTTCATGATAGGGAACTTGAAAAATATATAATTATTTATGGAAATAATGGATGGAAAATAATACTATGTATGACATATAAATCAAATACTTGTAGACAAACATTTAAAGTCATAATAAAAACATTATTCATTTTTTTTATTAGGTAGGGAGTTAGAGGAAAAATTGTTTTCCAGATTAGTTGATTATCAACAAATATGTTTAATAAAAGATTATTATATAACATTATATTAGGTTAATTTTTACTAAAAATCTAGTAATTAAAATAATTTCTAAATTTATTTATAGTACTTAAGTTTTTGTACAGTTTTCAGGATATTTTGTCAGGATATATTATGAGTTAGGTAAGGTAAATAAATTTACATATAAAGTAATATTTCATTGATTTTGTGTCTTTAGTAAAACTATTTGAACCCGACAATTATTTATTCTAACCAATTAAATGTAACTTTATACAAAATTATTTTAAATTTAAACATGACAATTATCGTATTAAAAAATTTAATTAAGTTATAATATTAGATATTATTAAATTTTATTTTCTATCCCAAATCAATACCAATCAGTGCGCTTACATATGTACAAGCACACGTTTACCTACTTGATTATATACGTATTCATACTGTTGGTTCTTTTGCTGGTAGAAAAACTTCACATTGTCGACAAAAGGACCAAACATCGATTTCTGAACGTCGCCGATGTTATAAATGTCCAATAAATTTTTTTGGTTCGACACAACTTTTGTATTGCCTCTTACTGTGTGCTGGAAAACGGTAAAAAATATATGCCCATAACAGTATCAGATTAATGTATGTAATTGTGTATACTGCCTGTATAAAATTATAAATGTATAATAATAAACAGGGCCCTGGATGTTTGTGTACTTAAAGCTACCGAAATGTGCATGCACATTATGCCCTTTAAAGGAACTAATAATATTTTCCTAAAACCATGTAATATTACATACATATATATTTACAAATATGCAATCGAGATTTGTTTAAAATATTTAAATTCATTTTTAGTGTGTTATGGACTTTTTATTACTATTATTATTATTATTTTAAAGAGTTCTCTGTATTTAATATATATTGTATATAAACTTTTTTGATAAATAAATTTTATTTTCTGTTTGGAATTGCCCCTGAAATTAAAAGTGTAGCTACAGATCTAAAAAGACCAAAACAATTAAAAGATGAAAGATACCCCACGTTTAAATATGAAGCTAAAAGAACAAGACTTAAATTCCGACAAGGCTTTATACATTCGGCAATAGAACTAAAAGATCTAAATCTTTTGATCCTTCAGATCAAGCTAGACTACAAAGATGGAGAAATTAAGCGAAATTAGAGGACGCCATCCAACCTATCCAGCACTTACCACCTAGTAAAGAACTACAGTGGAACCTATCGAAAATTATTAATAGATTAATAACTGGGGTCGTAAGAATAAAATCAAACATGATGAAATGAGGTTTTAATAATAAAGAAGACGAATAGTGTGAATGTAGCGAACAACAGACAGATGAGCACTTACTCATCTGTATCATGAACTCAACACAATGCACTAAAGATAACCTAGTACGAGTGAACAAGAATGCCATAGATGTAGCTACATATTGGCTATAATATAAAATTTGACAAAGTTACCGACCATTAATATTATTTATTTATATATTTACTACCTATTTTATTACTAACTGTGAATTATTGACAATTCTAACTGTACACGAAAAGGATATAAACTTTTTAAAAATATCATTTCGTTTATTTTATAACATGTTCGTCAACATCACGTGAAGTATTTCAAATTATAAAGATTTTTATAAAAATACATTTAGGTAAAATTACGACCAAAATATCGCTATTAAAAACCATTATTATTCACTGAATTTAAAACCACATAATATACAATAGTGGAGTATGAAAATATACAATATGTGTCCAAAATGTATTTAATTAATGAACATGTAATTGTATGTTTTGAATGTTTAAGTTAAGAGTTTCGAATTCTCGACCGATCTATGTGAGCAAATGTGTATGTGGAATTATCAGGACCTTAACATTAAAAATGATAAAAAAAATTTTTTTAAATAATATAAATAATTTGAACCTGGGTAAATACAATCATTTTTGTACATTTTTAGTCAAGAGAAAAATCTTGAGTTTGTTTTTCATTTTAATTTTACAATGTACGGTGAAGTAATTAAGTAAATACATCAGATAATACAAAAAAAAAACGTTAATTGTCATCTGTACACGGAACCTTGTTCAATAATTTTATAGAATTTTAATTTTGTGTTTTCAGCTAGTCATAGAGACACATATTTTTAAAGAACATTTTCCTAAGTTTTTTTTGGGGGGGGGAGAGGGGGGTCAACATTCCCGTAATATAGTTATTTTTTGCTTTGTAAATATATATATATATATTGATTTTTGAATAGCACAACAATAATATGTGTGCGCGAATTTCACGATATTTCGGTATAATACCAATATATCGCAAAAGGTACTAAGGGTTTACAGTTTTTTTTTTTTCAATATCTAACACGTATTTGTACGATAATATGATGTATCGTAAGTAGTCTTACGGGTATGCAAACGGAACAGCACTGTCCGACGAATGGGCGTCTCTTCTTTTGCCTCAGCATCTGCCATTTTAGCTCTTTCGCTTGGCACAGGTGTTTAGGGTCGAACGCGAAAGTCCTGCGGTATTTCGACCGGTACCGCTGCTGCAGTTGGTCGACGACAGTGTTCACGGGGACGATGTAGATGTCGCGTTTGTGATGGTCACGCGGCGCGCTTTCTGACCGGGTGTACTTGTTGTAGAGATTCTGAAAACGGTTCGTCAGGGTTTCGGCCATCTCGTCGGATCTGAAAACGAAAAGCGACGGTCGTACAAAATCTTTTTTTACGTCTCGCAAACGAAAACAAAGAGAGAAAACAACGCGTATAATTTGGACGTCCGCCAGGGCGACTGAGCACACAGCACGCGGTAGCCGTCCGGTCACGCGGTTCGTCGCCACGGTACAGCGGCGGGTGCGACTGAATGTGCAGGCGGACGGCCTAACAACGAAATTCTAAAAATGTTCGAAAAAAAAAAAGAGAATCAACCACTTCCACGCGGGTCGACGAACGGCGACACGCACGCACGCGCGGCGTGACGGCTGATTTGTGATTTGAAGTATCGAAAAACGGCGAGTGTGTATTCATTAGAATAATAGTGTTCAATTGATTTATATCAAGAACGTTACGGTTTTTGTCAGTATATTATATATTTATGTACACAGATATAATCAAAACTTCGATATATATACATATATTAACAAAACAATAATATACAAATTTGCATTTAAAATATACTTAAAGTCAACCGAAACTATTAAAGTTGATTTTTCGTACCCGAAGAAATTAACAAATTTTCATGCTGCCATCATAAAAGTATAATGTACATATATCAGTGAATTGTCTTTAATGTATCGATTAAAGTTTGTTTTTTAAATTTAAACTTATGTCGTCTACTTCTTTATTTTTGTTTGATATCTTGTACTTCGTGTGTTTTAAGTATGTAAACCTACAGGAGTTCAAACCTATTTTAATATAATTAACTTAATTAACTATTACTATGCCACCGCAGTACGTATGTATATATACATAATAGAAATCATCACATTTTTTTTTTTTGTAATTATAATTTATAATTAATTAATATTCGTTCTATATATGTATATTTTACATCAGAAATCTGACTTGGTAATGAGGTTTCTTGTTAAACATCCGTTGGTAACAAGCTTTTAACATCGGCGCGATCGAATTATTTTAATATTACATATTAAATTGGAAAGTACATATGAAAAAAAATATATGTTCAAAATTTAATATAATATAAAAATTTGAAACAAATTATACAGGTTTTAATATCTTCAGTTCGCTTTTAAAACGTAAAATATACATTAATTATCATATACACCTAACCTGTGTGGTAAATACTTTTGGTAGTATTGAATAATTTTTATCATCTCAAGTAATTTTAATACAATCCTTAGGTATAGTATAAAATATACATAACTTTACAAAAACTAATTTTTAACAGGCAAAGAAGTATTGCATATTAATCTAAGAAAATATTGTAATATCACATGTAAACAAAATGTAATTAACTAAGCCAGCTTAAATTTCTGAATAAGTACATTAAAATATAATTTATTCTACTTTAGTAGAAACTTAACAACCGTAGTTGGTTGGAACAAAAATCAAATTTTCGTAATAAATTAAAACTATTTTTCTGCCTACAACGACACGCGATATTATAAAATATAACGCATAACATTAAAATAATAATGTAACATAACAAACGTATAACAGCAGTGTTACGGAAATTGAAATATATTCGTTTTTAAATAAATTTAAAAAAACCGATACTCTTCATAACATTAAAAACACTGAATGTTACAAAGGAAGAAACTATGATAGACTAGAAACATAAAAAAAAAATTGTTAGAAATCTTAATTTTCACGTGTAAAAATAAGCGCAGTGTATAAATATGTAATATTCGCGTTATCTCATCGTAAACAAAAAACCCGATTGTTCGCGGATATCTTTTTCAAAATTTCAAACTATGACATCGTTAACATATATTTATTATTGCATTAACAAATCTCAAAAAAGTCTAGGAAAATTCGCACGATTGATACAATAAAATACGACGAGTTAAGGCAAGAAAATAAAAAATATACAATATACATATATATATCAACATCAACGCTGTGTTTAGGTACAAACTATACAAAAGTCTACACATAATTCGATATTAACATTTCGACTGGTTGACGATTAAGCTAATATAACCCTCTACATCGGTCGCCAACGAAATAGTATAAAATAATCAAATGTGCAACGTATACAATTTTAAAGACGTGCGTAGTTTTTTAGTTAACCGCGCGGCGAAACGTCCAACAAATCGGTTTTAACGAAGGGAAAAAATCCGAAATCAGTGAAAGTCATAAGTAAAAATATATATCATACACGAATAAAACACATTAAGCATATTAATCGGTCATTTTTTATCAGGAAAGTAAAATTTAAAACGTAAACGAGACGTTCGAAATATACTTTATATTCGATGCGTTTCGTGATGCGTGTACAATGTATACGACGACGTTCTAAACGTATAAATTAAAATGTACATGGTGATCAGAATATTACATTATAGTAATTCTATCACACAGGTGTTTGAAACGGAGAAAATCGTGTATCACAAAATAAACAAATAAACTATAGGGAGACTTATAATTTTAAAATCACCCTCTTAAAGAAACGTAGTGTTGGATGTCGATTTTTGAAAATCGCGAGTGGGTCAATTACAAAGTTGACCTTAGCCTCAAAAATAAATAGCATTTTTCATAATGCCATTAATTATTATTTTTCAATTTTGATGTTTGCCTATGTTGATATCACACATATTTAAGAATGATTTAAACAATTTATCATCCCTTAATTATTTAAGTTTACATTAAAGGTATGTTTAAAATAAACGGGAAAAATGTTTTAATGTTCCATAATTTTCAAACATTCTGTATACATAAGAAAAACTTTGAAACGTAAAATGTGGATCACTTGCATTTGAATGTATATAATATATATATATATATTGAATTTGCGAATTACGAAAAATCTAATGTAAACAATAGACATATTAATTCGTTTGTATCACATTTTTATATTAATTATAATATATTTGTATATTACGAATCAATAGAAAATAATAAAAATATTATAATTATATTTAAATATCGTTGTATTTATCTCTCTCAATTGTTAAGAAGTATAATATACATCATACAGCATAAATAGTAATCAATCATGAGTAATTAATAAATAAAAACTACAAAATCTGATTCGACACAGTTTTACCAAATGATTTAAACGAGTTCGCATAGTTAGTGATTTTTTATACATAATGAATATTTTCGTAAAATAATTCATTTAAAATCTAGAACGAATAATATACAAAATGCATGATTCATTAATTAATAATTATTATTTATTATATAAACTTAATATCAATACACAATTACAAACTACAATATAATTTAATTAATTTAATTTCATTGATATGACATCTAACGAGATGCAGTTTAAAAATAATATTCAATTAAAAACGCATTAATCGAGAATAAAAGATTACTCACAAGTAATTAATCTTCATGCATTTATTATAATTGATTACTAATTGAAGCACAATAAAAGCTTGTCAGTTGATAGTTCATTTTCAGTACCATAACATATTACAAAATATTAGTATAGGAATATAGAATATACGTACTTAGGTGTATAAAGGTGCAGATCTTTTATTATTTAGTTTTCTAAAATATTAAAAATTTTAAATGATAACTGTTATTGGATATACTTTGTTTGTCAGTTTTACATTTTATTGGGAATTTAATGTTTTTATTCTTAAAGTATATATATATTCTAACATTTTTTTTAGATCATAAACTCTTCAACTATAATTATAAACATTGAGACATATAATAGACACGATATGGTAATAATCACAAGATTCGATAATTTATCTACATTATCATTCTGTATATTATGTAAAATTCAGTAGCGTCTTTACAAGGGGGATTTAGGGTGGATCCATTGTGTTTGTTTTTTATATGCTATAGTAAAAGTATTTAGGTATATATACCTAGACAGTAAATGGTATTTTAGAATATTTGTCAATAAAAAAAAGTGGTCAGGTTATTATTCAAATCTCTCGAATTATAAATGAATTATTGTTGGAATTACAACCCATAAATAACCAAATTTTATATGCTGGAAAACTAGGTACAGGGAAATTTCAAATTTGACGTTTCTACGAACTAACTAGATATCATGAACAATTGTTCTCATTGTTTAAAAAAAGAAAGTGGAATCATAATTTAATCTGACCCAACCTATGTATTTTTTTAGTTTATCGAAAGCAGTAGTGTAGCCGAATGAAGGACTAAGTTCATTAATTTTTTATTGTATATATATATGAGATTTAAAAATATTTAAGACTTAATCAAAGACATTATTATTAAATAAAATTGACAACACTCGAAGGATTTATTCTGATCAATTCAGGCATGTACTATTGAATATAACAAAACTATAGATATTTTAAATCAGTGTCGACCCAATACATTTTGGAGTCTTGTGTAAAATTTGCTGGGCCTCAAATAACTTTATACGTTTCATTTTAATTTTAAAAAATAATACGATAGAACAGTCATCATCAACAATTGTAACTTGCGTATGAAAAAAAAATTAAATAACAATTTTTTTCGTGATTAAACGGTTAAACGGCCTGAGATCGTACCGCCCATTCCCCTCAGGACCAGCACTGTATTCAATACTGTAAGAGTACACGTTATATATTATATATACATAGGTATATCGTACGTTCACCACTTGATGAAATCATTATTTTCACGGGAAGTTAATCCGTTTCACGAAATGAAAACCATTTTTTGTTCAATAAAACACTAACCAAATCTAACCTCGACTTAAAAAGATAGCATTGATCTTTTTTTAAAAATCAATAAAGTGAAACTATAGTTTCATCTTCCTCGCGAAATATTAAAAACCCTCTTATTCTACCACGCATGAGTACACATTAAATAACATTATTTAGGTGATACATTGTAATACACTTACTAATGCCCGTTTCATCAAATTGTTTTTAACATCGCTTCTCAACTCAAATACAATCAGATAATAACATTTTAAAATAATATATACTGTGATGGTGTTGTGTTCGACAATAAAATCCCATTTGAACAATCAGTGTCTACTATTGAATATCGTGACGCGTCGCCCTCGATGAGCAAACAATATCAATTCCGTATTTACAACAAGAAAGTATAACAATGATTTTATTTCTTCTAAAAATCTAGTTTTAAATCATTGACCGTGAAAATAACCGTACAATTCAAATTTTTTACTTCGTATTGTTTAAAATCCTGAAACGTTAAAACTCATAATGTAAAACATCGAAAATACATAATAAACTAAGTTTATATCCTGTCGACCAAAAACTATATAGATTTATAAAAATGTACAAAATTAACAAATTATATATATCTAAAAAAACAATATAAATCAATATTGTAAAATATTTTACATTTATCTTATATAAAAAACTAAGTGTGTAGATTAATAAATACCTACAAATTATTAATAAATTTTTTTGAAATATAGTTTTTCTTATCCAAAACAATTTTTTACCCAAATTGTTACGCCTAACCATTTGTAAAGTACACGTTTATGTAGCCTAAACTAAAGTGTAAAATATTTTGAAAACTAATTATCGATAAAAAATTATATTGTATTAAACGATTCGAACTTTGAACTAAGAGTACTTATCTTATCACCGTTAAAATTATTAACAGAAAATATATTTTCGATGTAATTAAATCGAATTTTCTTGTGACGTATCTTACCATCAATAATCCTTTATAATAACCAGTGCAATTTTATAATTAAATCAACAACTTATATAATAAACGAAATCTAATTACTATGTACATTTAATATTTGAATGTTTTGATATCAGATTCTTCAGAATGTTCTCCGTATCGAACAATGTAGTCCCCCGTAGGTTGCAAAACGACTGAGGAATAAAATCAGCCCATATATCCGCTTAATTGAAATTTAAGAGCTAACATTGTAAAAATATTCAGTATGCTGAAACAATAAATTTAATAAATAAAAAAAATGTTTAATTTAAACCGCTATCGGCTTGCCAAGTATACTGCAATAATAAAATATTATATCAAATTTATTTATATAACGTTGTAAATGTAATTAAGATTACAGTATTAATACAATAATACGAACGCCATACAAGCTTATAAACTTGTTGAAAAAATAATAACACGGTTTGAGTACGGATTTCATTTGATCAATCTTAAAACGAATTAATTCGCTATCTGTATCTAAAATGATCTTATAGATATAATAGGGGATTCTGCGGTATACAAATTCTATTGTTTTGAATCGTGTCGCATATGGTTATTACGAATACTAATACTTGCGCATGTATAGTAATAATAATAATATATAAATATCTTAAACCGACAGTTTGTCGTAATTATTTGTAATTATTATGTTCAAAATTCAATTCATATATATACATACATATTGCATATATACAAATGTAAACAAAAAATTCGTAATGAGTGATATACCAGTGAAATAATCTCAATAAAATTCCTTAAAAAAAAAGTCTATGCATGAATTAGTTATAGATTTATAGTTTAAAAACGTTTTCAAAAAAACTATGATATCAAATTTTATTTAACAGAATATTATTTATTTAATAATATTTATTATTATATCACGTGTTAAATTTGGATGGACTACATTAATATCTCGCGACATATCCGAATAAAATAATTTTTACGTTTCTTCTTTTTTTACACAGCAAAAAATGATTTGCAATATACACATTTCCGTTTACAAGCAACAATATGCAACAATAACACTATACAAGTACACACATGCAATGCTTGAACGATAATCGTGAAAAATGCAAATTACAAAAACACATGTCACGAGACGTGAGTTATAAAACAATTGTAAATTTAACGTAACCCACTACACCTACGTACAATTTACACAATGACGAAATATTGAATTTGAGTGAGAATCATCAAACAAATTACGATTGGCGATCATTCATCGTCCTATATATGTCCCTTTCTACCGCCCTGTGAACACAATCGATTTGTCTACCATATTTATATTCGTAAAATTTGATATTCACCCTAGCTTTAAAAAACACGGGCGTTCAAGTACGTACCTATATACTATAATACTCTTACGATCTACGGTTTTATAGAGTAAGTATACTTAAATTCAAAAATGAATGAATAATGATACAAAACTATGCCGTTATAGTAATATCGCGACATTTATTGCAAGTTGTTTTGAAAATTTATAAGGGTTTTAACCATTTAAAAATAACGAGTTAAAGGAAAAACATTACGGAATTATTATAAGGCACATACATATTACATAGTTGTACATAGGACAATATACGAAATCCTATATGTATATATAATATGTATACAAGAAAGTGTCGCAAAATCTGACATTCAGTCGATACTGCGATAATTCTAATACATAAACTTCAAAATGCAATAACTTAAAAAAATACATTATTTCCGTATGTTCTTTTAAGTCACTTTCAGTGTCAAAATATAAATCAGGGCGCAAACTAGAGTAAACTAACGAGTAATTGTATCTATAAATGACGCTGCAGAGGGTCTATCGTGTTACGAACAAAAAAATGGTAGATTACAATGTACCGCACGAAATTCACTAGAAAATACGTGATGGTTTCGAATCATAAATATGTTATTTCGGAAGTGACGAGCGAGTTCTTGGATGTTCGCGGGTTAGATTTTGGATTTTAAACGGACGAAATATCGTATACGAGCGATGCGAAAAAAAACCTTATCAAAATACAAGTCTCATTCGGTAAACTTATCCGTAGTAAGTGGTGTGTATATATATATATATAATAATCGAACATAAATATAATTATATATCTAGCGCGTGTGAATTAATAAACAAACTCGCATCGAAGGGTCACTTATGGAATATCGATTATGTTCCCGACAATAACAACGTCGAAGTCGAGGTCGTTCACCACAACATTTCTTTAGACTAAATGTACGACTTCGCACGCATAAATCGCTACGGTAGGCGTATATACAAGTATTTCAAACGGGATCGAAGAAAAAATTACACGCAAGGTCGACGAAGGGAAAAACGCCGTGGTCACAGCTGCACGTATTTATTTAAATAAATTACCGCCAATTAAATACACTGTGATAGATACACTGTCGGTACCCGGCTCGTTTTTTTTTTTTTTCCGTTATATATTGCGCGCGATAACAATGATATTATATAGTTTCGCGTGTACAACGGAGTGAGAAGAATTTTTAAAAATCGTACGTTTCCTACCACGAACAATATCTACCCGTTATAAATACAACAATATATACACACGGAATCAACAAGTCGGCGAGCACCGTGTTTTTCGGAACCGCGAGCTCGTACATACACACGTAGACGACCCGCGAAATTACCGCCGGCGCAGGACAGAAAACGAGAGAAAAAAAATAACGAAAAACCCGTACGCGTACTTACATAAACAACGAGACGAACCAAGTCAAAAAAGTGACGACGATCATGATTATAAACGTTTAAATAATCATCGTCCGTCGACCGCCCGCCGTACGCAACATAGCCATAAGCCGATGCGAACCGAGCGCGAGCACGTGAACTACTGCGGCACACACAAACACAACCGCGCGCGCTCTCATTTTTTACACACTTGCGCCGCGCATGACGACGGAAAATAATTAGGTTTTTTTTTTTTTTTTTGTTATTTAGAACGTGCTCCGAAATACCGTTTAGGTAACAATAGTCCGTTTAGATAATATAGTAAATCAAATAATACGTATTATTAAGTGTAGTATATATCAAATATACAAAAATATATGAAAATATGTTAAAACATATATATGGAATACATACGCGGAATAAATGGCACCTCATTTGAATCATTCAAGTAGTATAATAATAATAACATTGTTCTCAAAATGTTCATCCAATGAAGTATATATTTTTAAAATTATAAATACATTTTATCTCAATTATAAATGATTGCCCGCAACTTTGCTAAAATTATAAATATAAATATATATATATATATACACAAAGCCATATTTGGGGATTCAACCCTCTCTCCCCCCACACCGAATCTTTTAAATAGTTATAATAAATTGAATTTATTTAAATAAATTATTAAAGACGGATACACTATTTACAAACAACGTGTTAACCCACATTTAGACACAATTTTATCAAATACTACATAATCTAGTAGTTGAAAATATATGATTCAGTTTTAAAACCCCCACCCACCAAAAAAAAAAAATGTGTTCCTGCTAAGGTCTTGTATATATATATATGTGGATATTACTTCATAAGAGCAAATACACAGTTATTATAACAATAAAACTACGTATAAAAACATTTCTCATGATGAATAGTTTAAAATAATAAGTTAATTTAATTTTCCCTAGTTTGGAACTTATGTTCATCAAGCCCGCTAACATCATAAATAGGTACAGCAAGTAACATAATTTTTCCCAGGAAATTAAGTTTTATAGAATTACATAGATATATTGTTTAAATAAACACAGCAAAGTTAGACAAATGGTGTTTTAAAGCACAAACTGCACAACAATAGCTACAAACAATTAAAATGAGCATTTGAATAATTTTAAACGTTATAAATATAATTATTCAAGTATATTTAAGTATGATTATTATAAAAATACAAAAAATGAAATAAAACCGCATATATAATAAATAATAATGTATACTATCGATTTATCGTTACACTAAAATATTAATAACATAACTGCAAATATTAAATTAGTAGAAAATAATAAGTTACATAAATTAATTATTTATTTTTTCAAATTCTGATTAGAAGTTAAATTAATCATTTACAAATTAGATGAAGTTTTCCATTAAATTGTTATTAACCGATACATATATACTTAACATACAACACTGTGTTTTATATTGATTATATAGTGATATGGTATGTAAAGAGTATTCTACTGGTAAATACAAATAAATATCAAATTGAAAATTAAATAAGATTATTTTTTTATTATTAATTTTTTTTTACAGAGATTAAATACCACTTATATACTAGTTACATGAATGTATGTACAATTAAAAAATATATATTACTTATTTAATTAAATGATTTATCAGATTTAATTTTAAAATGTCAAATGAATTTTAGTTTTTTTAATTTAAATATTTAAATAATTAAAATTAATTTAAACAAAATTTAATTTAATGAACATTAAAGCCAATAGTAATACAATCTTATAAACTTTTCATTTTCAAAATTAATTACAAAATCTTCAAATTTAACTTATGAAAATAAATATACATTTCTTTTTTTACTTTTTCACTTTAAAATTATAACCATTGTCTGATAAGATTATTTTAGAAAATAGTAATAAAAAAAATATTTATATTAAAAAAACAATACCATCAGAAAACATGATAAAGTTGGCATCCATCATTTTGTAAATAGCCGCATACGCTTCATTATCGGTAAAAGTATTTGCCACATGTTCTTCATTAATCATGGTAAGCATTCGAGTGAAAGACATTGACTGTGATCTCTGTTTTTGGAAAACGTTACTCAAAGTTGATTTAAATACCTTGTATCTATCTGCAGAGATTGATGTTTGTTCAACTGGAGGTGGGCCATTTACTGTTCCTGAATTATCTGTATCCACTTCCATGACCTCTTGTTCAGTACCAACCTCTCCTCCATCTTCGAATGTATACGGATCTTCACCATTTGTTCTTAGTTTTCTCTTAGGAGGCTTTCCTGGCACAGCATCTTCTTCTTCTTCTACAGATTCTTCATCACTATGTTGTCGTTTTCTTTTTGGCTTTTCCAACACTTTTTTAAAGTAAGCAAACTGAACAAGTTCAATGGCTGCTTGGGCGTCCCGTTGTTCAACATTTTTGGACAAACGAGCTTTGGCATGAGCAGTAGAAAGACGAATTAACGTTTCCAATGTTCTAGCAGTAACAGGCTGAGTCCTTGCGGCATCAGACTCAACAGCTTCCTGAGAACGAAGTCTAGAATATTCCTCAGATATTACATCAGATGCTTCTTCAGTGAGTACAGGTTTAACACATTTGGCAATATGTATATATTTCCTCATAAATTGACTACTCAGAATTTGTTCAGATTTGTTTCGAGGTCCATGAAGTAAAGGTTCATATTTTTCGAACATGCGTGTTTTTGATGGGTCATTTTCATCAATTTCCAAATTTCTAGTACTCAAAATATCCACACCTGAACCCATTGGTAATGCTTCGCCATCTTGTTCTTTTGCATCTCTATACCTGTGTATGCGGACCACGTGCTCGGATATCAAACGATCATTTTCACTATCTGGTGTGTCTAACATGACAAACAACAAATCAAAACGAGAAAGTAACGAGTCTTGCAAACCAATGTTTTCCATTGGAGTTTTATATTGATCATATCTACCATAAACAGGGTTAGCAGCAGCTAAAACAGAGCATCTAGCATTAAGCCTCGCGTGAATACCTGCTTTTGAAATAGATACTCTTCCTTGTTCCATAACTTCGTGTATAGCAGTTCGATCCATGTCTGACATTTTATCAAATTCATCAATACATACAACACCTCTGTCGGCAAGCACCATAGCTCCAGCTTCCAACCGCCGATCACCAGTTTCTTGATCCGTAGTGACTGCAGCAGTCAAACCAACTCCTGAGCTTCCTCTACCTGTAGTAGCTACAGCTCTTGGAGCAGCACCTAACACATACCTTAATAACTGTGATTTAGCGACACTTGGGTCACCAATTAACAGGAGATTTATATCACCTCGGAGACGTGTTCCATTAGGTAAAACTTTTTCAATTCCTCCCAACAGAAGACAAAGGATGGCTTTTTTAATGAAAATATGGCCATGAATAGAAGGTGCTAATGATCGAGCCAATAAGTTGAATACATCACCTTTCTTTCTTGATAATTTTCTACAGTTAAAAACATCTTCTCTGCTGACAGAATATGTTGAGTCTTTACTTAACTGTGATATATTGTTAGCAATGACAATAGTTCTGAAATTTCCAGTTGTATAACCACCTTGTTTAGCAGGAAGACAACGATAACTTCCTACCACTTGGACACGGTCTCCCGGTTTACAACAATCGACTAAATCATTATCACATACAATATCAACATAACGCGGTAACTGTCCAGCTGGTGCTTTTTCAGGCATTTCTTGAATTGTAACAGTCTGATGATCTTTATATACAGATAAGCCATATTCGGTCTCTAAAGGATTGCCATCTTCATCTTTTGTTGGATATGCAGAACTAGATGGAAAAGTAGAAGTTGATGTCATATCTGTATAACGGCGCTCTATTGTTTTTTTAGTAACTGGACAAAAATGTACACTCCTCACAATTTTTGGGCGAACTAAAGAACATTTTGTAACAATACCTTCTAAACATATCAAATTACCTAAAAATGTACTATTTAAAGTTCTAGGTGTAACATGACGACTTCCAAAACTACCTTCAAATGCAACGAAAAATTCGTCATATTTATTAGCAAAAGTAGAATCAATATTTGCAACATATTCTTTAAGTGCACGCTCCAAAGCAAATTGTTCTTCAAAAGTACTTGTCAATAATGATTGAGTTCGATTGGGATTTTTTTTACGCAAATCATTGATATCAATCAATAATCTTTGGCTATCATCATCAATCATAGATTTCACCTTTTTGTGATACACATTTTGATCTTCTTCATCATCCAAAAAACTCAAATATTCTTTTTGAATGTCTCGTAGTTTCTGTTCAACTTCATCTTCCATTATATTGAGCTCTAGACAAATGAATAACATCGAAAATAAGTCTAATTATTATTTATAATAGGTTTAAGGAGCCTTACAGAGTTTCTTATTGTAGGTATTGGTCCAGTAGAAGTTAAAGTCGATTTATTTTCAGCACTATATAATATATGAAAAGAACCTATATAAATTGTAAATTAACTGCACTAAAATATTTAATTTTGGGAAAACAAGGCTACTTCAAAGTTCTTGTAAATATTGATAATAAACAAAACTTGGTTTTTATATAAAATATAAATCATAAAAATGAAATCAGCGGTATGTCCAAGGGAGGAGGGAGGGTCTGACAAGACTGGAACTTTCACCCAAAATTTCAGGATACTCATAATTACTATATGTTAATTCATATTATGTAAATGTTATACATAAGTAATTTGGATACTTAAAACTATTGTCAATCGTGAAATAAATAATTTATTACTAATTAAAATGTAATATATACATATACACCATGTATTTATATTTATTTGTTGATTATCTAACCCTTAAGGGGCAAAGGCTAACCCACCATGAGAATCCTGGATATGCCTTTGAATGAAATCAAATTTCATTAAACAAAAATTAAATTAAATAGTAAATAACCTACTTTAATTAATATAAATTAAAAAAAAATACATTTGAGACTAAATTAAATACTAATATTATCTAAAGTTGTATACTTTAAATGTGAATTAAATCATTTAAATATCGCTTTCACCAAATATTATTGATTTGTTTTTTTAAATAACTACATATTTGGACGTACTTGTATTTATACCATTTAATGAATATATAAATAACCTTATTATTGATGTGTTTTTCGGATATATCCTTGGTTGTCAAATTTATTCTGATGTTTCAAAACCATTGTAGATTTCATCTTCAGAGAACGTAGTACACGTCTAACTGTAAAGTCACGACAGTTAGACGTGTACTACGTTCTCTGAAGATGAAATCTGCAACAGTTTTGAAAAGTCAGAATAAAATTGACAACATGGATATATCCAAAAACACACCAATAATAATACTCCAATCCATGAAAGTTTTAATCAATTATAAATAATCTGTTGTAAGAATTAGGTATTTAACATTTGTTTTAAATAATATATAAAAATTTAACTTTTTCCAAAATGTTTTTAGATTTACTGAAAAACTGAAATGATTAAAACAAATGCCAGAATTCAAAAAAAATAATCAAGAATTTCATACTAGGTATTAGAGAATAAAATTGATAGTAGTATTGAAGTAAAAATTAGACAAATTTATATAATTTAAATTTATTGAAATGAATGAATTAATTTGTTAAAAATTTATTCAGAACATAAAATGTGACAAATTAAATTAAATATATTTTTAAGCTGTGAACATTTTAATGTTCTTTTTTTCCATTTAACTATTATACTTAATTATATAACTTGTACAGATGATATAAGAAGTAAAATAAAAATTGACATAGTAAGACAGATTGAAAAGTTTTCCCGCAATAGAATAAAATGAACCAATTAGCAATTAATAAAAACAAATTAAAACATTAATTTTATTAGCAAAATTGTTAATGAAGTCAACGGGACTATACCATATGTATCACATTGTTATTAAATGAAAAGGTAAAAAGGGTACTTACATTTTACACGTGAATTCCAAATAACCAGAAACAGCTAATGACAAAAACGCCAACCTTACAACGCCAATTGAAAAGTACAGTTGGAAGTAGATTTTATTTTAAATGTTAACAAAAAAAGGCCATAACAAAAACGTAGCACGAGTGCTAACCACAAAATAAATAACAATGACTTGTTTGGCGCCAAAAAAGATATGGGTGTCGTTTTTAAGGGGTTAGACCATTGTTTTCGAGTTGGTTACCATTTCATGGAAGTAATCTATCTGGTCACTAATGACGGTTTTGTCCAAGATCGATGATTGATGAAAACCGGTGTAGACATATTAACATATTTTAGCCAACAGAGAATAAAATAATAAACACAGCGAAGAAATAAGAGATATGTATCTTTCAAGGTCGTAAAATAATCTTAACGATATATAATTATTATATTATCAACAATTGATCTACACTTCTTATCAAAAATAAAACAAAATTTACAAATATAAATTAAATTTAAATTTAAAATACTTAGAGGGAAAAAATGATTATATATATATAGCTTAAACATTTCGGTTATACGATTTTTTAAATTATGATTACATTCCGATTAAGCTAAATATATAGTTTATTTCTATAGACATCGACATGAAATTAATTTCTTTTATTATTATTTTGGGTACAATTACCTATTCAAACACAGATTGTGGCTGCAACAAAAATCGCATCAAAACAGATGTTAAAGAAGATGATGTTTGTACAATCCCCATGGAAGGTCGACCAGAAACACTAAAATCTATGATTTTAATAAAAGGACAAAATTTTTCAATTGGTACTGATAAAGCAGAAATTCTAAGTGATGGTGAATCGCCCGCCCGTACTGTGTATTTGGATGATTATTTTATTGATAAATATGAAGTAAGCAATTTAGAATTTAAATATTTTGTTGAAACAACGGGACACAAAACTGAAGCAGAGGTATTTGGAGATTCGTTTGTATTTCAATTATTTCTTAGTAAAACGATATTGAAATCTATAACACAATCCGTTAAAGATGCCCCGTGGTGGGTACCAGTCAAAGGTGCCAATTGGAAACATCCCGAAGGTGAAGATTCTAATATTAATGGTAATATATTAAATAAATAATTAAATACTATTGCTACTAACTTTACGATTAATATATTTTTTCAGATAGAAAACTACATCCAGTTGTACATGTCAGCTGGAATGATGCTATGTCATTTTGCACTTGGGCTGGAAAGAGGTTACCATCTGAAGCTGAATGGGAAGCAGCTTGTAGGGGTAATCTTAAAGACAGACTTTATCCTTGGGGAAATAAACTTCTTCCAAACAATAAACATAGGTTAATTGATATTATTTGTATTTTATTTTAAGTATATTCATTGCATAAATAATTTTCTTACCCAATATTTTAATGTCACAAAGTAATGGGCACAATTAAAACTAACATGTGTCAAAGTTCCTAAATGGATAATGAATAATATGCTAAAATAATCATTTATTAAAAACTGGACATTAGTTTACAGTCATTATAACAACACTAAACACAATTGATACTCAATAATTAACAATTAAAACATTAGTTTATTTATTTTTTACACAAAAATAAGTAATCTGATTTTTTTTGTATATTGTTACAATTTTTTTTAATGAATCATTATATATATATATATATATATTATATTATATATATTGATGAAAATTGGAAAAGTGTATAGTTTAAAATATATTATATAACTAAAGAAAACATATTTACGATGAACATAAATATAATTGCATATATATTTTGCACCTATACAATTTATTGTTCCATTTAAAAAAAAAATCCTTTATTGCCAGACCAAAATTTGAAAATAAAAAGTTAAATTTAACAACAGCTTTTAGGGAATATATTGAAAATTCTTTGATGACTTCACTGTTAAAATCAAGAGGTCATAAAAATAAGTCAATGTTTATGTATGTGTATGAAATTAATATATATATTTTCTCTTTTCTTGTTTATCATAGAACAAATATTTGGCAAGGTGAATTTCCATTTAAAAATACTGAAGAAGATGGTTGGCCAACTACAGCACCTGTAGATTCATTTCCAGAAAATGGTTATGGTCTTTATAATATGGTAGGAAATGTATGGGAGTGGACCAATGATTTTTGGAGTGTGCACCATGATCAAGCTTTTAGTGTAAATCCGGTAAATTTTATTTTATGACATTGATAACCAATAATAAAAACTGGCTATTATTTTAACAGAGTGGTCCTCCAGATGGAAAAGAAAAGGTTAAAAAAGGTGGATCATATTTGTGTCACAAGAACTATTGTTACCGTTATCGATGTGCTGCACGAAGCCAAAATACACCAGACAGTTCTGCATCAAATCTTGGATTTAGATGTGCAAAAGATGGATAATAAGAATAACCTAATAAATAAACTACTGTGATTTTTTTTCTTTATGTATGATAACTAATATTTAATTATTTTATATACAAACAAAACAATATCATTAAATACCGTATTATTCTTATTAACTTTAACATGTATGTTCCTTTAATTTATATTTTTATACAATATAAAAATAATAAAATATATTACTTAATTTGACTGAGACACTAGTTCACTATTTCTATTAATATAGTTTTTTAATGCTTCTTCCAGATTTATTTTTTCAGTACATTCAACATTTATAAAATCCTAAATTAAAAATATATACATGTATGTAAAACAGGGCTGAATTATTTCAATTTGATAAAAAAAAAAATGCAACAAAATTACCTCAATTGTTTTGAATTGATCTTTTGAATTGTTTAATTCAAACTCCAGACTTTCATTCAACTTTGTATACAATTGTATAAACAACATCAAATCGTCAACTCTAAAATTTAATGAAATTTCATCTTAATTGTGTAAAATTATAATAAAGAATAAACTAAAAATACCTTTCAGTTTGTAGACAATACATTAAAAAATTATCAGGTTTCTTATTAAAAGCCAGATAAAATAACAATGGTCCTAAATGTCTAGTTGATTCTAAAACATGATATTTTTTAGCTTTGTCTACATGTTTATAAGTGCTAAATACAACACGGTGATAATTTTGATCATCAGGTTCAAATTGGCAGCATGCACGATCCAATATAAACTCGTAATCACCATTTTCGAGTAAAGGCTACATTAAAAAGTACATATAAAAGTATTAGAATAAATAATACAGCAAAGTTCCATTTTTCTTTTACTTTTAAATTTTCATCTTCAAACATAACTGGATGCTTTAACTCTCTTCCCGATTGAGGGAAATATATTTGATTAACTGTATGACGTTCATCAGCATTACCTTTTCGTAATGTTCCATTAGGTTCTCGTACTACAACTATACGTTTCTATAAAATTACATGTATATTTAATAACAGGTAATATATTAGGTAATAAATAAATAGTTTTATTATTATTACTTTATCAGATATACCAAATGTAACATCTGTAAATACAAATTTTGAGTTATCATAACCAATTAAATCCCTGTTAACTTCTAACACTTGTCCTAAATCTGTACGTAGTGGAACTATTGGTGGCATCTGAAGTTTCTCCTTACATTTCTCTTTCACTTCTGTTTGCAACTATGAACAAATAATTAGTATATTAGAATATTAATGATTTATATAACCAAATATGTTATTTGATATTTAAAACAAACTTTTTCAACTTCAGCAGTGGTCATAAATTTATAAATTGGAATATCGGGATCTTGTCCGATAAAACGTTTCCTAAATGCTTTCTGTACATTGACATGAGTGAGTTTGAACAATAAATCTTGTATAGGTTCAATAAAAAACTTATTGCTTAATTCTTTAGTAACTTCACCTGGAACAATATAATATCATATTCAAAACTTTAGCACATCCTTTACTACTATAATCTAATATAACCTTTATTTACTTAAATTAAACAATAAAATAGTAAAAAGAAAAATAAGAAAAAACTATAAATTAAAAAATTAATACTTGTTATTAATAAAAAATAATATAAATAAATAAACTTATGAGTGTATATATATAATAAAGACAATGAGTATTATAAAATTAAATTTTAAAAGTATAAATTTGATCTATAAAATTTATTTATTTACTTTTGGCATCAACTAAAAATCAAGTATAAAGTAAAAAAGGAAATAGAACAAAAATAAAAACAAATGAACAAGAATAATAGGAAAATGATGATTACTACAATAAAAATACATAGTCAAACAAAAAAAAAAAAAATTAAAATAATAATATTTAAAAACAAAGAAATTGTGTATAACTTGAATTAAATTTTAAATGAACAATTATGGTATGTTATTAATTTTATTTAATATATATACATTTATATAAAATATTATTTTTTAAATGTTTTTTTAACTTATAAGTAGATAATTACAAATTAATGTTAGAAATTGTATTGATAACATCATAAAGTATTTAAATTCCAAAAATTTTTAATTTAAATTAGGACAAAATAAAATTATATTACTTACAAATATCTACACAGTTACATAAATAAACTGAATGTTACTGAGAACAAGTAGAGTAAGTAATAATAATTTAACTTCACTTACGGTTGTGTGATTGGCTTGAAAAACAAGAAAAAGTGATGCTGTTCAAATTTTTACTGCCACCATGTTTATAACCATTTTTAAGTCGGTAAATAAAAGTGAACATATGTCTCGAAGACATTTCTTTTTCTTTTCAACAGTATAATTTAATTATAATAAATAGTAAATACTACGCTAAAAACTTCACAATATTACAAATAAAACAATTCAAGAGTTCAATAAATGTTTAAAATACCCCAATTACATAAAATCAAATGTTATCTAATCTGTGATACTATCACGTTCGCTTCCCGAAACTGTATGGATACTCGACTATAGCGCGCTTGGTAGTCGTTTTTCAGGAATTAGAAGTCGTAAATATTGCCAAATAGTTGCTTTAAAATGGCGCGAAACGATAGATTTTAAACGATGTTTGAATTTTATTGTCACGCTAACTGTAGCAAAATAAATATTTTACCCACCTAATGTTTTTTTTTCATCTAATACCATGTACCACATGTGTTTCGTGTCATTGTCACCGTTGCGCGTATTATTCTCTCCTATCAGAATATTATCCAAAGTCAAATGAAAGAAAAGCGAACGTTCAAAAATAGCTTGCCGAAAAAGGAGTTGACTTTTCGTCATTTAAGATCTTAAGTGAATTACTTAAAGGGTTACTCTTTTTTTTTGCCGAGAGAAAAAAAAACTGAAGTCGGTCACATTGCATTGGAAATGGGACAAAGTCGTGCGTCCATCATCTTACCATTTACCTATAAAATAAAAAAGATTTTATGGGCGCAGTTTGTGAAATTGCCACTAAAAATGTCGTAGAACATGAATAATTGAAGGCAACATGTTTTTTGCGAAAAACTTTAGCCCTACGTAAAATCGTTCACCAGGCGCGCTACAGTCGAGTGCCTAATAGAGTGGTGAAGCGTACTCTATTATTAAAATATTGTCTTGTGTTATAATCACAGCACCATTAATGGTTCATTACAGACCCCAAAAAATAATATTTACTACTTTATACATCCATGGTCATGTGTTTTGCGGATGAAGGTGCATTTCCTATTATCAGAATTAATAAGACCGAATACTATAACCACGGTTCAGTTGGAGATGCGAGTAATTGGACGATTTTAAACGAGATAAGAATTGCACTTAGTAAATAACAATATTGTTTGTGTAGTAAGTAAACATTGTATACATAATATTTAAATTTACAATGTATTAACCGTTACATTATGTTTTGTAAACGAAAAATGTTTTACACGTAAGTTTACACGACAGACATTAATTTTTTAAGTGCACGCCGTGTCGAACACAAAACCGACCATTATGGACGACTTTATCAAGCAAGCAATGACGATTACTGTTGCCCAAATATGTGACAATATTGGTTGGCATTCAGTAACAGACTCATCAATGAAAATCCTGACTGACATCCTTCATCACTATATCATTGATTTGTCAGTCACTTCGAAAAAATATGCTGAGCATTCTTATGGTGACGTACCCAATATCGAAGACATAGAAAAGGCCTTTCATCAGAAATCCATATCTTTGATAGAATTACGTAGGTATATAAAAAGCACGGGTTCGGTCAAATTTCCTCATAGTCTGCCACCATTAAACATACCAGGAAAGGATACGTTCAACGCAATGAAACCAGGAAGTAGAGAAATCGTAACTAGACCAATCCATATTCATGAACATCTCCCAACTTTGTGTACGACAGAACCAATAGAAGAAGAAGGACAAACTGTGGAAACCGAGAAAATTCAAAATAGAGTTGAAAATATTAAACAAGAACCAGATGAAATCATTTTTCATAAACGATTAAGAGAAATTGCAAGTGTAGTTATGACTTCTGGTGGTTTTTTATCTCCTTCCAGAGAAGGTAGATTGGCAGAATCTAAATTATTACCATTTCCAGAAATTAAAATTGATAAACCTTCTGAGCCATCTAAATTAGCTGCTACATCATCCACTAAAAAAGAAGAAGTATCTCATAAGATTTCTATTAGCAAAAATCAAATCAAATCAAAAAAATTAAAATTGGGAATAAAGAAAAAACCAAAAGTGTCTAAAAAACTTATACTGCCAAAAGAACTAAAATCAGAATTATTAAAAAAAGCAAAAAAACCTAAGGAAAACAAAACACTTACACCAAAAGAACCTGTATTGGAACCTGTTAAAGATGAAATAATTGATGTTGTAAATATAATTGAACCTGCTGTAGTGGTTCCTAAAAAAGTTATACCTACATCTCAACCTAATAAGGGAAAAATAGAAGAAGTTCTACCAAAGTTTTCTTTTTTTGGACCTTTACCTTTACCTCATGGCCCTGGATTAATACCATCTACATTTTCTCAAATAATTAATACACCCAATGAAACACAAAAACCAGCAAGTCCAATACCAAATGTTGAAAATGAAGATGTTAATCGCAAAGAACAAAAGAAAAAGAAAAAGGACAAGAAGAAAGAAAAGAAAGAGAAGAAAAAACAAAAAGATAAGGTGAAAGAAAAAATTAAGATAAAGGTAAAAGAAAAAGAAAAAATAAAGGAAAAAGAAAAGGAGAAGGAAAAAGAAAAGGAAAAGGAAAAGGAAAAGGAAAAAGAAAAAGAAAAAGAAAAAATAAAGGAAAAGGAAAAAGAAAAATTAAAGGAAAAAGAAAAAATAAAAGAAAAAGAAAAAATGAAAGAAAAAGAAAAAATAAAAGAAAAGGAGAAAGAAAAGTTAAAGGAAAAGGAAAAGAAAAAAGAAAAACTTAAGTGTACCAATAAAGTGCCAAAAATTAAACTTAGACTTGGGACCCGGATGGATACAAAAGTTATACCCATCGAAAAGCAGCCTGCAGAAGAAAATAATATAACAATAATTTCAGAACCTAAACCAATGGAAGTTGATGTAGAATCAAAATCAGACATCTCTATTGATATATTACGGGACATGAATTCTCCTCCCAGAGTTCCTATTCAAAAAATTAAAACAAAACTTATTACAAAAATTATACAACCAGTTATTGTACCTCCTGTGGATGAACCTCCTCCTCCGCCATTCTACTTTGATGATGCCGGTACCCAAGTATGGATCTGTCCGATGTGCACTAAACCAGACGACGGAAGCCCAATGATTGGTTGTGATGGATGTGATGTCTGGTATCATTGGGTGTGTGTGGGTATTCAGTGTCCTCCAGACTGTGCTGTTTGGTATTGTCCTAGATGTTTGGCAAAACGTGCCCAACAACCAAAAGGCAAAAGAGGTAGACCACGAAAAAACAAATGTTAGTACTATTCTAATACATTAGTTTTACTTTTTATTTTATAATTATTGAAAACAAGTATTTGGTTTTTATTCATTTCTATTGACTCATAATTGAAAAAAAAAATTGAATGTGAAATATTATAACTAATCCTATTTTATCATCATGGAATATATTGACTTGTATTAAATACTAATATATTACTTTTCAATATTTTAGTTGTAAATTGATCTCAATATTAATAAATGAACAAAAAATACAAAACTATAAAATATAAACCAATGATTATTTTTACAATATTTATTGTACTGATTATTTTTAATGAAATAAAATTATTACTTACGATTTTATAATTGTTAAATCAAATTTGTTCATAAAGCGACAAGAAAATAATGTAGATACTTAATTTTTTTATAATTACTATTGCATATGTAGACATGTTAAGATTAAATTAATAATAATATACTGTGCAAGAAAAAAACAAATGGTTTAGACTACAGATATTATGGTTTTTGTTTTTTTTTAATATAGAGAAAATTCTAAATTGTGTGTTATATTATTTTATTATATAATATCTACTACAGGGTTCTGTACATATATTTTTTAATATATCTAATATTGTGTTTCAGTTTAAATTTTTTTAAAAAAGTGTATTATTATTTTTTAAGTATTTTATTATATTTCGTTAATACAATATAACACAATTTACATTTATATGTTTGTACTTTTATAGTAAGTGTATATATAGTAATATTTTATGGAATACATTACATACCTACTTAAATTTATATTTGTATTTTTTTTTATTAAAGTATAATTTTTAACTTAATTAATAAATTTATTTATAATAACTTTGCTGATGTTATATTATTAAGTTGATTCTACTTAGGCAAAGATCTGGGAAAGTATTACTATACTCGATGTTGTACAGTATTAGAATTACTATTAGAGCACTAGTATTTAAATTATTATTATTTTAAATGCATGTAATTTCTTGGGTTTTAAATAATTATATTTCTTTAAGAAATATGTGATATTGAATACTATCATTTTACATAAACTGACTGTCAGCGTTTCTTTCAGACAATTTTCTCTGGAGGGGAGGGGTCATTTATATTACATCAAGAAAAATAAATTTTTTGATAATAATTACCTTTGTTATTATGATTGTGAACAATATAATTATATACACAAAATTTCACATGTTCAACTAACATGGTACATTGTGTCACTATATATGACGATTGTAAGTCATTCACTGTGATATCAAAATTACATTTTTCTAATATTTTATATTTTTTTACTCTTCTTCAAATTTTCACAGGGGTGCTAAGGCCCCCCTCCCCCCCCCCCCCCGGAGAAATGCTTGAAAAAAACACTGCCGACTATTAATTGGTAAACATATGGTCATATTGGTCAAATGAAAATTGATTAAAAAAAATTAATAGTTACTCTTCACATTCAATTCAAATTATCTCACATTTTACCTTCTCTAAATATAGGTATATATAGAATTTACTCTATAGCTGATAGAAAATTTGCAAAAATTGCAAACTGGGGAATGTTGTTTGGAAAAAGAAATCAAGTTTTTGTAATGTTTCCTACTTTTTATTTTAGTATATTTGAAAGAATTAAAAGCGTCTTATAGCATTACTGTACCAATGTATAATTGAATATATGTATAAACCAAACGCGTAAACACCAACTATGTAAATTAGACACACGTTTTCTTTTCTGGTCATCGCGTAAATTACGTGTCAAAAATCATGCATGAAAATATGAAAATATATGATTTTACCCGAATCGCGTATTATATTTATAGATTATTATATCCGTTTTCTTTCCCAACACCCGCATGGGCTGTTGTTGTAGACTGCAGTTATAAAAACGGCCGAACTAGTCAAATAATTTGGAATGCATATTCCAATAATGCGTATTCGTCTGTACACATTTTTATCTAAAAACCTAAATGTTATGCAGAAAAAAAATAATGCTGACGACGGCCTTCGTGTGCGTTGGTCCGATGCAAATTTCTTTATATGTATATATATATACACCTATATTATATACCTATATTATATTTAATATATAACGTATCCCCTACGATGTAGTCCAGTGGCGTTTTTTTAAGATTTTTTTCAATTGAACGTAATACAGAATATTTTGCATAACACAAAGGACAAATTGTACGACAACTATATTTATATTTATAAGAAATAACTACTTATATAATTATATACGGACCTTTCTTTCAAGCGTGTGTTGAATTTACATTGCGTTATTGGAAAATCTATCAGCGTACTTGAAAATCAATTTTTGAGTTGTTAAAATTATTTTTTATAATCACAGTATTGGGTTTTACTTGTGACTATAATATATAGACTATTGTCATTTGTGATTGAAAATTTAATAACTACAATATAATCACGCCGTTTTTTTTTGTGTTGAAGTAAAGATAAAAAATAAAAACTAATATACAAAATTTGAATCGGTATTTTATGAACTACTCGTATAGGTGTATACCTCAATTCAGTGGCGTTTTACGGGTAAGATATAGGGGTTTTTCACATTTCCAGAAAAATCAATGGCATCGAGTGTGTTGTGTGCTTGAAAGTAGAAGAGACCATAGTATTATAATATAATCAACACGATATGAGTTTTTGTATTTTTAATTCGTTGAGTTTTAACCCATATCCATCCAGTGATATACCTCACCACGAATAGTTTATACGTTTAATTTTAACCACCATTTTATTCAATATACCGATGTATCCTCGAGCCAATGATGTATCCTTGGGCCAACGTTGCCACCAGTAATACGACTTCGTGTTCCGGCGTAGTATGTCGTTATGCAAATATGTGGCAGCAAATAAAGAAATAGTTCTCACAATAAAAGATCGTTCATTAAAAGCCTTAATTAATGTGTAAAGTAACAAAATAAAGATTCAATACTTTAGTATTGAATTAGTAAAAGATCTGGTGTTAAATCGACCAGAGTAGGATCTTTCGAAAAATTGTATGAAAAGTCGTGTAATATATGTATTCAGTACTCAGGCCGAACGACCGACTGACTCGCAGTTCACCCCCATGGTGGCGCGTCCGGCTATAGCGATGTTGGAATCCGCTGATCGAGAGGATTCCTTATGCTCTGTCGTCACGTAGGACTGTTCGTTTACATGATATATATTCACATTACACGACTAATATAATATAATAAAGAAAACTAATACTACGTAATATAGCGTGTACACATTATTTTTATTTTTGAGAAATTTATCTCATTAACGGAATGTGTAGCAGACATCAACATCGACGAAAAGTAATAATGTATCTATGATTATTTACAAGAGTAGAATCATTATTTTGTTCAGTAAAAACTTACTTAACGGGACAATACGCTCTTAAGTACGTTTTTAAACCCATTTTCCTGAAATTATATTTTGATAAGGATAGTGAATATCATCTTTGTATGCGATCATCATTCATTACGAAAAAAAAAATCCATTTAAAATGCTGTAAATTCCCACGGACGTTTCTTGTAACGATCACAGGTAATAACAGTGTATATTAAAATATATATATATATATATATACATATAAACGAAATCTGTGAACTGAAAATCTCACTTATATTGTATAATATACTCAGTCGAAGAAGAAATTTCGACTCGAGGTCAAAACCTGCGTACACTGTATACCGTGGTATATTATATAATATATACACGCCCACGGCGTTTCTTCGGAGCCCTCGGAGACTTCTACAGACCGGCGCGCCGGCGGAAAAACGCGTGCAGTTTCTTACACTGTCGGTCCGGAACCGCGGTATAAACCCGTATATACGTCCGAACACCGCGATTGCCTTACCGGCGACCTTACCGGGTTAACACGCGCGTACTAACGACCGTAATTATATTGTGCGTCGGTCGAAACTCCGAGGCTACATAAGACAAAGTTTCACGTCGTCGGTTGGGTGGTATATACCTGTATGCTTACGCGTTAAACCCGCGCGGGTATACGTACGTACATTCTTACGTTGTGGTACGTAACGACCCAATATTATAGCGATTATCGTTCCGCGGCCGCGGTTATACATTTTAACATTTTAGATTCTATGAAACACGACCGACGTATTGGTTTTACAATGATGTGCGTGTGTGTGTGTGTGTGTTTTATTATTTGTTGTTATTATTATTATTTTGTCTGTGAACATTTTTTCGTGCAGAAGGAAAGTTCGGATAATCTTGACATGAGTTGTGTTCCCATAGTAAATCGTATCTAGTTATTTGACACATCTTTTGATTTCCCAGTTGTATCCTTAAACATAAGTCAAAACTAATCAAAAATTCAAAAAAAAAAAAAAAAAAATACTGTAAAATTGTCGATATGTTTGTTTTGGACGTGGTCAACTTTTGTATTTTTGAAACGCTCAAAATGTAATACAAGCATGGTCATATAGTATTTAAACAATATTTATGATATTCATTAATTATGACAAACTACCATAGCGTCGTTCAGAATCGTTTTTTGAATACAGTGATCTTAGTAACGTATTTCCCGATGGGGATGGATTTGGTGGATAGATCCTTCTTGAGCATTTTTTTTTTTTTATATATTATAGTTAAAGTATTCAGGTATATACACCTAGACGGTAAATAGTGTTTTAGAATATTTGCCGATAAAAAAAAATCGTGATTCGCTGTTTTACCCCTCCCTCTTAAACAATTCTTAAATACGCTGTTAGTTTCGACTATAAGTCATTGTCAGGTATAAAATAAAAAAATAAAATGTAAAATGATCTATATCATTGTTTTCAAATTTTATATGATAATATACTAATCTAAAATCTCTAAGTAATCCACTTGAACCTTTTTTTGTTTTTTATACTGAATTTTCTAACGAAAACTAAAAAATAACCATAAACAATCTTATATTCTTAAATTTATTGATAGATATATAATTGTTTATATTAATATGGTTTAATTTTCGAAGGTGCTTTATTTAAAACTGGTGTGTCGACACTCGACTATTTAGTAAATATTAGTTATATCATGCCTACATACAGACGCGCCGACTTATAAAAAATATTGGGGGGGCCCATGCCGGGGGTCTTTCCCTGAGAAATCTTCTAAATTTTAGATGAATATAGTGAGTTTTAAAGTTTTTTAAAGCATTTTAGAGTCATATGATCAACATTAGAACGCCGAAAACTCGACTCTCGATAATTCGACACTCCGGGAAACTCGACAAGCCTGACACATTTTTTAACTTTGAAAAAAGAAACAAAACATAAACACGCACGGTATTTTCGTAAAAAGCTAATTTAATTTAAAGTAATAATTATGCTTATAGACTATTACAGAGCAGTGAATATATAGCTCTGAAAAGACTGAAATTGTATTTAAATAAATCCTAAACTATCATTAAAAGAATAAAACATAAAATATTGCTGTCGCTCAGTAATAGCACTTAAATTAATAAGTGAAATAGCTAATTTAAGCTTACTTTGAATAAGGCTCAGGGTTCATTAAATAAAAACAATATCTCAAAGTTAATGCTTTAATACAGTTAATAAAATGAATACAGTATGCCTAATACTTTCAGTCAAAAAGTATGTAAATAACGGGTTTTAATTGAGTCTTACACCTTCAAAATACTTAAGTATTTGAAAATAATTAATACAGTACTATTGTAATATAGAAATATAGTACTAAACTAGTACTAATATTTCGAAACTGAAAATTTAACATTCTGTATGTATTTAATACTCTATTTTATAAAGATTTTTAATATTGCTCTAAATTCCAATATTAGGGCTAAAGTGTCTTAAGAAAGGTTTAAAAGATAACTATTATCAAACAAGGAAAATAAAAAATACCAACATAATTTTGTGATTTTACAAAGCATAATATAACTAATAATTTTCTTAAATTATTGGGGGGGCTCGGCCCCCCCAAAAATTTTTTTGAGGGGGCTCGGGCCCCCTCAGGCCCCATGGAGTCGGCGCCTTTGCCTACATAATATAACAGGTGTAGTTACAAAATACAACAATAATAACTATGTGTAATTAAACAGGTATTACGAACATTATTAATACAAGTGTGATTTTATAAAAACAAATCGTTTATTTTATAATTAAACACGAATAAATTTATTTATACATTTTTTTTTTTGGTTTTTTTCCTACTTAAAAATTAGGTACTTGACGTTAAATTTTTTCTACGAAACCAACGAAAGCACCGCCACCATTGCGGACGTATATAAATCACACAGTCTTTGGTATATAAATTCGACAAAACAATACGCTGAATAAGTATAGTGAAATAAAAAAAAAAAGGTATTAGACTTTACTATTTTTTAATACGACGCGCGTCGCCGGTAGGTCCGAAGAACAGCTCAGTAAGGGCACAGCGGGGCGGACGGATAAGGCACCTGTCCCGGGAACGCGTAGTTGTCGGGGTTGATAACCCAGCACGTGGCTTTGTACTTTTCCTTGCCGCTGTCCTGTCCTCTAGACGAGCGGTACGTCGGCTGCTGGTTCTGGTTGTAGTAGTACTGGTCCCGGGACGACGGTAGCCCGAACAGTTCCTCCCAGATGGGCGCCCCGTAAACGACAGTCAGCAGGGCGAACACAAACGCCACGCGTAACCAGCTTCGGGCGGCGGACATCGCGAGCGTTCGTCGTGACGGTGGTGGTAAATGGGCGGGTATTTGGTCGACGGAAAAGAAATTTATCTCGCGTCTCAAACACTAATAATAATATTAATAATAGTAACTCTGGTACGGCACGGTTTATTTATTTATTTGTTTGTCTCTTCGTCGTATACAATATTATATTGAGCGATACCCTTTTCGACGCGCACTAAACTCGGTTCATTGCTCGCGATACAATCGAATATAACATTTGTAACACAGTCGAACAGCAGAGATACATAATTATTAAGTAAAACAAAAAGAAAATCCACGAGTGTCGTTCGTCGCGCCGACCGCAAATTATTATTATTATTATTATTATTATTACGTCCGGCGGTGTCTACGTGTTGTGCCCGGCTGTCCGTTTCGACGCGGTCTGCGTGTTATATATATATAGGAACACTGTGCGCGCGCCTGTCCTACCTATAAAATGTAATATTCTATTGGTATTTCACTACCCGGCAGTCCGCGTCGTACGGTCTGGCGGCGACGGAGTGCCGCAGGCCTTGAGATCTCGCGCCCCAGGCCCCCGCCCGGAATTCGTACAAATCGCGAGTGTGCGTGCACGTTGTACGATTGTATATAAAACATCAGAGAGACGCGTGCGGATTATTAAACATATTCACGTTGAAATATAAATATGGATTGATAAATATTACGATTTTTGTTAGAGATGTATACACGCGCAGATATCGTATAACATAACCGTCACATCCGCCGACGACGTATAGACGAGCGAATAATAATCATCACACCGTGCGGTACGTTTTTGCGTCGCGATTATCCCGGTGACGCATTTTCCTGTGTGCGCGCGTGTGGCCAATACCCAATCGTTTTTTTTTTTTTTTTTTTTTTAAAGGGATTGGAAACGAATATTTTCCGTCTTTCACACACTAAAAGTAGTAAAATAGACGTTTTTTCCACGTACCGATCGATCTAGATGCGATAAGGATTCTGAAAACATATTTGATTTCGTCGTAAACTTCACTATAGATCGACTTTCCCACTTTTTCTTTTTTTTATCTTAATACATTCAAAAATTTAATGTTAGCAATTTTTTTTAAAATCGTTTCAATTAATTTTGAAGGGATTTATGGGGAAAAAATTTAAAATGTGGGAAAATCGATTTCAAATAAACTTCACGATGAATTCAAATTTCTTATCGCACTACTGGATCGATCGATACGTTATAAGTACGAAACGTCTATTTTACTATGTTTGGTGTGTGCAAAACAAAACCAAAATACCTGCTTCCAATCCCCTTAACGAAATCCCAAACATTTGGTTTTACTTTTATGAGGCTTTATTATTTTGGTTATGTAATTTTGATGATCGTCAATCGCCATTATTGTCCAAAATTTGTTTTTGAATATTCTATTTAATTAAATGAAAAATGTTGATGTATCAGATGTATCAATTGAGTTAGATTAGGTTAGAAATTTTAAAAATTCACGATCGAAAAAACGTTTAATTACAAACCCGGTAACGAATATCGCGTTGCAGCCCACATATAGATATTGAAAGCAACTAAGTATACCTCAAAATGTAGAAATGATTGTTGTACTAATAGATACGTAAACTGTTTTTGTTTTCTTCACAAAATACCAAATTTTCAGTAAAAATTAAAAATGATATAATATACGAAAATGTACGCAAAAGATTAATTTTTTTTTTTTACAACTAAATGTTATAAATTACAATATATATGTCTATAATGTTTGTACGAAAATTAAAATAAAACAAAATTATGTTATAATTAAAACTATTTAAAATCAGAATTACATGAATAACCTATGGCTAAACCATAAAAAAACAAGCATTTGTGTCAAAATTTTAATCCTAATAATATAGTAATTGTAAGACAATCTTATTTCGGACACGTGCATAGTATGTGGTGGATGGTGATAAAAAATATGTATATATACTTGGCGTATTCTCATCTGTACCTTACAAATACGCGTTTAAGTCTCTCGTGTAAGACAATGAGACACGTATCACACATTGTACAACTAAACATAGTTTTATAAAATCTTCTCACGCACACAATTATTGAATTGTATTACTGGTAGTAGGTACTTCTGTTGGTTATTTATAGTAAATTCCATGTGGTTAATAAATTCGAATAATAATGATTATTCCGAATGACATCATCGTTACCAAAAATAACCATTTTAAAAGACATTATTGTAATACTAATAAAGGTATATGTACTTAATATTATCATTAAATGTGCGGTAAACAACTTAATATTGCATAATCTTCGTAACGTGTTATATATATAGAAAGAGAGAGAGAGAGAACGAAAACTCAGAACTATAATTAGGTTTGAATTTCAGGTATTTGTATGGTACATTCTATTATACTATAGATATCTATAATTGTCTCGTTTCCTATAGTCTATCTATACCAATAAAATCAAACTATCTAAACTTGTAATTGATGATTTTCTAGTTAAACATATTTGATCAACAAACATGGACATCAATTTTTGATACTATCACTTACATCTTATGTGTTTATTTTTCTTAAAATAATTATACTTGTTTAATATTTATAGGTTTTTATTTTTTTTCTTGTTATTTATACACACTATATGAAGAATAAATTTCTGTAATAAGCATTATTGAACTGGACTCTATTATACTGCGCAACCTCTCACAATAAGACAATTAATCCTTTTATTTATTCTTGTCCAACCATGAAAATATTAAACATACACTGTAGACATGTGGAGAAATTCGTCTTATTTTGAATATCAATAATGTGGCATTATCTGGAATTCGAATACGTGTATTTATATTTATTTTATTTTTATTTTTTTATAACGTATATAGCTGTAAACTATACTGACAAATAGAATTTCAGAGTTTCACACTTCGATTTTCAGATAGTAGAATATTGCCATAACACGATTTGAATTTAGTTTGCAGAAGCATATAGAACTATAAAATAGTAGCTAGTTAAAATGTTGTTCCTTCCTAGTAGAATGATTTCATTATAGTTGTATGATCTGTAACATTTAAAATGTTATATTGATTTACTTAATACTTGAATAATTTTTCATTTTAAATATTTTACAATACCTCATTATATTAAATAAAAATGAAAAAAAAAACCATATATTTTAAACTATACGAACAGGTGGATAGTCAAAAGTTCTCCCTCAAAATAAAATCGATCAGTTTAATAAACACACATATTATTATAATTAATAAAACATTTTTTATTGCGATATAGTTAAAATATTCGAATGAAATTCTTCAAGTAATCGAATTCAAATTTTTTTACAACCTTGCTGTTATTAACGTTCTAATTTATAAGATAACATTATTATAAGTGTTGTACGACGTATTCATAGTATAGAATTTAACATCTTGATTTTAAACTTGCCTTGAGTTTTTTTTTTTGCTGTTCCCAAAACAGATTATATCGATTGTCATCATGAATTTGTAAATTAAATTAAAATCATAATAGTATCCTATTTACAATAAATTAAGGAAAACAAATATTAATAAAAACTGGTAAGTTCGTAATTTTTAAGTGAAGTGTTTATTTAATATTTTACTAAACTGCTACATAGAAAAGTAATAAGAAAATACATTTTAAATATTGATATTTAAATGTATTGATTGAATTGCAATCATATATGCCCCTGTACTTGAAGTTAATATATATCTATATGTATCTATAGACTATAGATGTCTATAGTGTGTTACTTTATTTTATTTATATATACTATATGTATGTATCTATACCTATTATACCTACCTACTATACGTAAATTCTTGGGTAAATGACCGGGAAAAAAAACGTTTTTACTAAACTTGATTTCAAAGAAACAAATAAACACAGGACGTAGTCAAAAACCATATTGTATTGTAGCTATTCTTTTGTATAAAACTCATCTTTTTGTCATTTAACGTTAACTTTTTTTTATTCCTAATGAATATTCGTATATTATAGTCTTTTTAAATGTAATACGTGGAAAAAAATGACAAATGTTATAACATTATATTACAATTATTAGTGTTTAAGAAAATGTTAAATATGTGTGGTATGGCAAGTTCGAAAACAAATACGTAACTATTATTTTACTTATTGTATATCGTATGTGTATGTAAGAAGTAACATAACTATATAAGTTTACCGTTTATTGAAGTATAAAGAAATAAATAAGAAAAATTTAACGAAGTTCACGTAGGAAATTGATAGTCAAGATATTTTTGCGTTTTTGCATTTATATAGACCAGTGGTTCTCAATCTTTTTAAGACCGCGACCTACATGGCTTTACATTTACAGAATAAAAGAGTTAAAAAACATACATTTCTTAGAATCTATATAATTAAAAAAAACTTCTTGCGACCCACTGAAAATTGACTCGGAACCCACAGTTTGAAAAACGCTGATATATAGCTATTAAAATAAGTATTTTTCGTAGTTGCATACTCATAAATTGTTAAAACTATCAAAAAACGTAATATTCTTCTAGTTTTGAAACGGTTTTGAATTTGCGTGTATAAATGATATAACTGGTAGTCAAATGTCAATATATTATGATACGTACACTTATAATTATATACGCAGCTATTAACCTTTTATGTTTTAATAATAAAAAACTATCTTCTGCTGTTCTTCATTGAGTATTCATCAAATACATTCAATTATATATAAATCAATATTAGCATGACTAAAAAAACAAACAGGAAATATGACAAAAGCTGTCAACGCTAATGTAGATAGGTAATTTTAATTCACAATAGTAGTGTTTATATTTATTTCTGTATCCCGCAACAATACAGACGGAAGAATATGCCTCAAGGATATCTACTATAGTACTATGTAATAGGTACCTACGATATAAATCTTCGTAGTAATCCAGTGCCGACTTTTATGATAATAAAATAGTAATGGCATAATATATTTATATGTTATATGTATAATTTTTAAATTTATTTCCATTTGTTTATGTAAATACAATCGTATTGCATACTTTAATTTAACTGCGCACGACAGAAATGTAGACAAGAATAAATTATATCTTTTTCCTCCTACTAGGTACCAAAAGTATGTTAATAGTTGGTCGGTGTATTAATATATTTTCAACGTAATGAATTGCACCTATCTAAATTGGATATGCCTATTAATATTTTTTATAACGATAGAAGTACATATTATATATAATTCACAAATATACAAATTTGTTTACGATTTTTAATTCTTGTAATAGAACTTTTATTTTAAAAGAAAACGGTAAAAGGTTTTTTTAGAATATATTAAAATATTAATTTCAGTATATCAGTATCATTATATTAGTATAGAGTACAGACTACATTACAAAATGTACTTAAAATATTATATATAAGTATATAATATACAAATATTAAAAATTATTTTTCTTTAAAATCTTAAAAAGACACTATTCTCATGCGCGGTTTACTTCAATAACATTACAAACGTGTAGTTTTATTTTCTAATAATTGCCGTTATCTTTTTTGGAATATTAATTCTTATATTAATTAATATACACCACGTAATTACCTATATTATCATTATCTGTAATAAAAATACATAGTACATGATCAATGCATAAACCGTCTTTATATATATATATATATATATACATAATGAGTTAACACATTTTAGTCTCCTGTAGTTCTATTATTTATTTTTTTATGCAACTTTAAAAAAATGATATTTATCAAGGATAAAAATATATATCATCCAGGATATCCTGTACGAAAATAAAGATAAATTTATCAATATTTTCAATGCCGGACCTACATTAATTTAGCAATAATTAATAAAACACGATAAACGCGCATACATTATATGTACCAAACTCAATGTTTTAGGCGATTTGGCCTAAATCACTTTATTATTATGGTGTTGCGTTTTTTTTTTAAGTACTTTAATTAGATAGTAAAATACTTGAAAGTCACGGCGTAAAATTGGTGGTCAACTTGTTCTAGATAGAACGCTAGACATATAACCAAGTTCAACTACTTATATGGTTTTGTATCACGTCCAATTTGTAACTTAGTGTACACTACGAATATATAATATTGTGTATCTAACGCTTTAAATTACGAAAGTTTCAGTTTTGAACTTGCCAATGGGCAGTTTCTAAATCACAGTTGAACGTATATTAAATATACATAATAAATACATATATACGTATTTCAAACAATATTTTTGAGTCGTTGAAATTGTTTTGTGATCGTATGGTGTATAAGTTGAAGTTTGAAGATTAGTATGTAAGTATAACTATTTGGTATTCGAGTTGTTTGTCATTCGGTTGAATCTTTGAAAGCATTTTGATAGGAACTATTCTTTTTCTCCCTCGTCTTTATCCCACCTATTTGGGGTCGGCTATGTTTGATAGGGACTATTGAAGTGAAAAAATATAGAGAGTGCAATTTTACCGAAAATATACCTAGTCTTAATACATAGTCTTAATCCATGCGGTATCTCCTATTACTACGAATTATTACTCTTATTACTCTGAATGCTATAATAGGTAGATGAGGACAAGAAATATTATGAACGGCCGTCATTTAATTTAACAAAATATATCCATAAATGATTTTTTTATTCATCGATGATTAAATATACAATGTTTTACAATTTTTATTTCTTGTTTTGTTTTGGTAATATTTTTTAAAAATGATGGGAAAAAATTAGACATTTTTAAGTTATGTCTTTTTGGGTTCTACATGGAAACATTTTTCGTAGATCGTTTATCACCACAGACAGTACTCTAGTAGATAGTATTAAGTACATAATATTTTATTCAAAATTTTGTGGTTTTAAAACGTAATATCTAAATAAAATATAGCCGTCAATTCATACAGATATTAATGCATAACTATTTTTATATGTTATCATCGAGCTTGCTAAATTAAAATATTAAAACTAATTATGTGTATATAATTAGTAATGCATAGTTTTAATAAGTATTAGTCAATAAAATAATGAATAATTCCTAAACACGTTAATCAATAAGTGTCAGATTAAAGTATCAAACAATATTCTACCCCGACTTCTACGGTAGGTAGGTACGTCGTAGTACGCTGTTTTGCCCTCATTCCCTTCGAGGACAAGGTTACAGCCAATTGATACCTAATGGTTTTGGAAATCTGGTATTAGTGTTTCTCCCTCCTGAAAATCATACTTTATGCACGCCCTTGCTAAATCGTATATTTTTTTCTAAGTACCTATATACTAAAGCAATAAATACAATCTACGGTAAAACAGTTATTTAATAAACCTACGGAATTAGGTTATTAGTTATTACTATTATTTAACAAACAAGGACAAGAGGAATGAATGACGTACTTATTTTACTCGCTTACACCTATATTCACCATCGCAAGTTAATTATCATTTATTAGAAATTAGTAATATCATATAAATTAAATTATATATAGTAAAATGTACAATATATATTTCGTTTTATGCTTTTAGAAAGTGTATCGAAAACAATTACAAATACTGAGAAAAAAATCTAAATCTAAAAATATATAATATACCAGATACCTATATTACCAGTAGCATAAATGTAATTTTCCTAGAACTATAGTAGTCATGTAAAGACGTAAAGTATTTGAATAAACGTATCAAATATTTTTAAAACCATTTAATATGCTAAATTTTAATTAATGTATTTAAGTAGTATTTAAATATTTGTTTAGATCAATACTTGATTATTTAGGAAAGCATTCTAAATATTTATAAAAATGATTTCAGCATGACAACGTAACTATCAACTGACTAGTGACTACATACAGTACTCGCATGGTCATTAATAAAACGAAAAATTGAAGTTATAACAATGTACATTAATTGATATATTATCATAATACTCAATAGTGATGTATTAATTTGGAGTAGGCAATTAGAAAATAAAAATTTAGATGTTTTGTTTTATTAATAAAATAGAAAATAACTTACACAAGTGTTGAAAACTGTAATTAAATAAATATTTTATGCTATTAAATAGAAAAAACTGGTTTCTCAAGTCCTTAATCCTTACTACATAATATAACATTATAACATATATAATTCAATATATTATTCATATATAATTCACTTTCAATATATAAAAATGTGTTTAAGATTATTCAAATTAAAAAAAAAAAAACTTGAATATTTAAATAATTTAAAATATTGATTATTATAGATAGTTATTTTGTTTGTATTTATATATACACTGTATCCTTTTCATCCTTATACAATTCAAATTCTATAGCACAAATACCATGTAGGCCACGATTGAACTGTAGTACAGTTAATAAATTTAAAGAAAAAAAGCTGTTCAATTCAAGTATTTCCTCCGAATAGTATATTTGATAATTTTGATTATGTGTTATGATCAATAAATCATGAGTTGATTAGATGGTTTACAGCTATAGTAAAAAACGTAAATTATTTCAAACTTTTTTTTTTGATACCATATCACAAGAACTAAAAAAATATTATCATTTTTAAATCAGTTAAATATCCAAGAAATCCAATCATTGGTTTTTGAAATCTACAAAGAATTACAATTTTGAAATATTTTAGTATGAAGTTGTAATACTAGTCCAAATGATTTATCTAAAATATAAGTTTACAATAAATGCTTATGTAAAAGAATATTATTGTTTAAAATATTTCTATGTAATAAATAATTACACAAAATAAATAAACATTTCAAAATTGGTAAAACATAAAATATATAACACTTACATTGGTTTTTATTTTTTATAATAAATTTTATAGAGATCAACCAAATTCCATTATGTATTTTTTGTTACTTGTATAATGTGAAATCTTTAACATTAGAAAAGTCGTTTTTGTACAATGTAAGCAACTACACATAAAAAAAAAGCAAAAGCAAACATAATAATAATCTTGTCGGTTGTTTCTCGTTGTCCATATTTATTTAAAAGTTTTTCAGATTGTGTTAACGCACCTTTGGCATTTTTTATTTCATTACTTATATTTGTTACAGTCGAAGAAGATTTTACTGCAATATTAATAGTAACAGAGTAATTAAAACACTAGTTTTATTGATGTGATTAGTACATAATTTAATATGCTTACAAAGAGTTTCAAGAGTATCCAAACTTTGTTGTGATGTGTTTGCTAGTTGTCTACTAACTGATAAAAGTTGATTTGTAACGGTGGACGACTGTTTTAACAAATTTTCTTTATCCATTTTCAGCCTTAACATTATTTCAAAAATATGTAAAATTAAAATACATAAATATTTAAATATTTAATTTAAAACAATACTTAATAGTATTATAATAACACATACTCATGTTTATATTTTGTACAAAATATTAAAAAAACATTCTTAATTATATTTTAAAACAAAAATGAATACTCTATCGTAGGTTCAATTAATATACAATTAATATATTTACATAAATATTGAATTCTTTAGCCAATATTTTTTATTTATTAAATAAAAACAATTTTACCACACTAAAAAATAGTGTTTGCATTAAAAAAAAGAATAAAAATAAATCTGAAATATTTATTGATATAATTTTTAGGTACAAGCACAACGAATAAGAACTAATATATTAATAATTTAGAACTCCATACTTATGTCGTACTTGTTCTTCTTCGTTGGTACCTAATAATTGTTCACTGGACTTCTTGTGAATTCTGGCCATACATTCAACATTAGCTTTTCTGAATGAAGCAATATTACTAAAACAATGTTAATAATTATTATAAAGTAATGTTTTGGAGGACAAAACTAATAAGAATCAATATTAAATATTATTAATTATTAATATTATAAATCAAAAATAATTAAAAAGTTATATATCTGCTATTATATGATTTTACTAAAACTACTCATGTAACTATATTACAAATATACATAAGGTTGATTGTTTATTGATTACCTGGTCAGATATTCTCTCTGATTACGGATTTCTTCTATAACTTCTGATCTTTCTTGTTGACTCTCAGCTTCTTGGGCGTACAGTTCTAAGTTTTCTATTAAATTTCTGAACATATTAATTTGCTTTCTACCGTCAGCATTCAAATGTGTCAAAGCTTCAATGGGCCATCGCACGAATATATATCCTAAGTATATTGCAAAATAAGAATAATCAATGAACTTCAGAAAATTATTTCATATTTCATAATGCTTACCTGTATTACAGATTTGAGCGACAGATTCGTGTTTACGATGCATTCTCTAATGGTGCTTAATTCTCTAATCATTTGGAAATAGTATAATTACAAAATTCGAATGACTAATCAATAGGATTAACAACAGTTTAGACCGATACACGAGTTAAATTATAAAAAAAAAATCAATTCGAAAAACAAATATTAACGTGGATGTTGCGGTGGCGCGCTAAGATGGTCATCGTCAATGTGTTCGGCTCGTATTTAATAGCAGAGAATTTTTTTTTTTAATCAGTTTTTAGGAGTCCTACTTATTGCACGAAATAATGATTTATATTCAAACATTCTAAGTACTGTTACGTGCATTCGAGCACTATTACAATACTCTATAGGTGACGTTCCAATACCCTTTCTTTAAAAATTCTATAATTATTGATAACACTTATCGGTACGCGTGGATGACGTGAAAACATTTGACCAGCGGTTTCAACAGAACGACAGGATGTACGATTTAAATGTTAAAGAAAAATTTTAAAAACACATCATAGATCACAAGATTTTTTTTTATTATTCAAATAAGCAGAGCAAAAATAAAACCTATGATAATTATGTATTTACCAACTAAAAATAATCATTACTAAAGCACAAGTGTATGAAAAAAACAAAAACAAAAATTATAATAATACAATTTTGATATTATTACATTGTTAATTTCCCAAAGAATATATTTTTCTTTTATGCAACATAACAACCAATGCACCAAGAATAAAAAAGCAACACTTTTTTTTATTAAATCCTTAAAAAAAATATATATATATTAAAAGTATTATTATTGCTTTTATTACTGCTGTTCATACTAAAATTCAAATGTGAAATCGTTTGGAAATTTCATAAAAATATTTTGTTTTTTTAAAACTATAATGGAACAAAAAAAAAATCTATATATATATATTCATATACAATAATATTATGAGGAAAAAGCTTAAAAGCAATATTAATTTTTGTAACTAACGAGGAACATTAACACACAAAAAAAAATATACATAAATATTACATGTACATTTTGAAAAACACAAAGACTAGTTTTCTAGATTGTATTTTAACTTATAAATTAAAATAAAATGCTAAAAAAAAAATCAAATTTTGTACATTTATCATAACATTCATTTTAAAATAATAATAGTTTCATTTCAAATAATAATTCTTTATTTTTTTTTATATTGAAGTACTTTTTTCATATAAATGTAATAAAACCGTGTTATGTGCCAACTGTTAGTGATGTTCAGTTAAGGTAACTGAAATAATTTTCAGAGATCATCTTCATATTCTTGTTTAATTATAGTACCTAAATTATTTTCAACTTTTACTAGACCAATGGCTAATCCATCACAACTTCGTTTAGTTACACTGTCTGCCGAGTTATACATTGAAACATTATCATCAATTTCTGTAAAATTTCGTTTTTTTGTCATTAATTTGCGTACTACTCTTTCATCTTCTGCAGTTTTTTCACGACGAAATGGATAAACCATTGGATAAATTTGCTCGATTGCTTGGTAAACATTTGAGACGCTAGGAGCAGTTACTGTTATACTGCCCGTAGAAAATATTTTTAATGTAGCTTTTAATTCTTTGATCTTAAATGTTACACCAGGATGTAACTCGGGTTCATACTGAGCAATTGTTTTATATTTCTCCGAAAACTGTATAACTTTGATCGGAAACGGCAGTGAACATGATCCAAGAACATTGACAATTCTATAACTGCTAAATTTAGCATTATGATAACCAAGTTTTTGAATGATTCTAGCAAAACGTCTAGATGCAGTTTTAGCATGTATTTCAGATGTAGAACCTGTGCAAGCAATTTTACCACTGGACCAAATTGTAGCTGTAGCATTTGGCTTGCGTAATTTCATTGTCAACATACCGTTTTCACGTCTGTATTCTATATTGTTGCCATTTAGAGCTAAATATCGAAGGTTTAAATGTGATTTTAAACTGAAGTTTGTTACTACATTACTTATAGAAATATTTAGATTAGGATTATCAGTCAGACAGTCTTGAACTGGGTTTTTTGGTAGAGCATTGTTATCAGATTGCTCATGAAACTCAGACTTGTAGAAGATCATATTGGAATTAGAATTCAGTGTTGATGAAGAAATTGAGTTGTTTAAATCTGTTCCGTTTTTTTGATGAACTATAGAGGTCATCCTTGGAAACTCCTTAAGTAATTAAATAATAAACTACATTAATTAATTACAAATCAAGACAACAATAATTGTTAGTTAAAGTAACACTCACGACCAAGTATTCAATGTAATAGTCTTTAATTTTTCAGCGTTAATTATTGGCATTAAAGATGGTAAATTTCTATATTGATGATTTATTCTAATGTTTTGTGTATTAATTTCACTGACTGTATTTTTAGTGTATAAACTTTGTTGATATTTAATTAACCATGAATCAATTGATGGAATCGAGTTAATTTTCTCCAATTGCTTACAAATCTTTTTTTCGTTTTCTGAAACAATAAAAAAATATAACAATTATTATAACATAGCAACTATTTATTTAAAAAAAAATATATTAGTTATTTTAACTGTAAATAAAAGAACTTTAGGTGACACAGATTTAATCTTAATGAAACACATAAATAAGTTTTTTTAATTCATAATAATTCTTTTTCCAACACTTAGTCATATTTTTCATAACTAAAAATAACTTTGATCAATTAGTTTATAATTTGTTTAAATACTTTTAATTATTTAGAGAAAGTAATGTTTAATGTACTAAATAGACCATTCATAAATTTTGGGTTTTAATTGTTAAAACTATTATGATATCCAATAATTGATTTTCCATGATAACTTTGTGGGTATATATTCATTCCTGGGAGATTAGAACATTTATCCCATTGAACGATAGTTAGATGTACAATTTTTTTTTAATCTTTATAAACTTGGTTAATTATCTTTATTAACATTGAAGTTTATGAAAATAATCAAAATGATATTATTACAATTATTATTATTGACAATCCATTTCAGTTCATAGTAACATGTTTATTGTTAGTGAAGTTCCATTTGTTCTCAACTTATTATACAATTAAAACTTTTCAAATGAACAGAAAATGTTGAATAATAAATAGTAAACTAAAAGTTACACTGGATGGTTGAACATCAAACAAAAAAAATGTAGGATTTAGGTGGAATTGTATAAAAGCAAAATCAAAAACAAAGAACCAAAAATTTTTTTATGTATTATAACTATTTTATTTTGTGATAAACTAACATTAATAGATAAATACATTAATTCATTTTTACAAAATTTAAATGGTTTGTATACTTTTTGGTGGCCAAGGTGGAACATCCAACATACCAAAGGAGTATAGAGAAATATAATAGAACCAAATCAAGAAATGGAAATTTCCTACTTGGAGTACATTTAATACATAATTTAACCAATATTACTTACTAGAGAATATTAAATTACGAAATAAATAAAATATAAAACACAATTTTATAAATAAATTATAGTGGTTTTATATTAAATTGGATACAAATAATATACATATAATATTACGAATGATAATAATTAGTTTTAAACATAAATTTATATAATGGAAATTCTCAGATGCAACTAATCACAAGTTAAATATTACTGAAAATTAATTTGAATTTCTATATTACTAAAACTGTAAATTGTAATGATACCTATACATTAAATATTTACTCAGGTGTTCATCATTTAAATAATAAATAAGCTTACAATAATTATATTTAATAACTCTAAATTATACTTTAATATATGAGAAATATTTAACAACAAATATTAAAAAAAAAATTACTATCAATGTATAAATAAAATGATATCATAAAGATTTTGGTAAATTAATTTTGATATTAACCATGGAAAATAAATTATGCTAAAACCAAATACAATTGAACATAATAATAAATAAAGACTAAGATAAAAATCCAAATTAAAATATAGAGATTATATTACTTAGTAGTATTATCTTAGGTTATTATACTAAAAAAAGACCCCTTTAAAGAAAATAAATTTAAATATTTTTAAGCAAAGCAAGTATCATGTAAAATTAAAAGATTCTTATTAAATTATTCATCATATATTGTGTAGATAAATAAGATGTAAAAAAAAAGATTATAAATTAAAGGCACAATAATATAATAATTAATCACTATAATTGTGGATATAAGTTCAAATGTAATTGATCACTCTTAAAAAAAAGTTTATACAGTTTTACTATACGTACAATTTAAAAAGCAAAACCAATAGTTCAATATCTAGGATAGATATTTAGATAAAAATTATTTTTTCTATGAAATTTGTTTATAATAATTAATACACAAATATAAAATACAACATTCAAGAAAATATTATATTTTGTTATAAATGATTATATTATATTCATAATAAACATTTTTATTCAATATTATAAATTGAATATACAAATACATCTAATATATGTTTTCAACAAGAGTACTTTCTATTTAAAGCAAAAAAAAAAGATTTATTGAAAATTCAATATTCATTGACAAAATACATAAAAATATTCTAAATAAATATATTTTATTACTAATTATAAATAAAATTAAACAGCGTTTTTAAATATAATAAAATACAAATCATTAAGTTTTTAATAAAATTAAAATTTCAAATTCTTAAATTCAAAAAATATAATTTAAATAAAAAGTTAAATGGCAATGATTAGTTGGAATTTAAATGTTTAGTTTGAAATCCAAAATATGTTTAATTCATATAATTAAAATAAAAACTGATGAAATTGAAATCTAAAATAATAAAAATAATTAAGATACATTGAATTTATTCAATGACAATAAAACTTTAAATAATAAAGATTTTTCTCAATAATTTTACATAACATATTTAAAATAACAATTCATTTTTATTATGTATATATAACTTAAAATTACATTTATGAAAATAAAACATATTCTCTTATATTATATTTTACTTACCACAGTTGTAAATAAAAGATATTTTTAATAATTCATAGGAGACAATTACATTTGGCCTACTTTTACAAATGATGATATATATAAATAATAGATTAGACATGGCATATATGACTCCTGTCTGTTATCGGGCCGATAATAATCAATTGTCTGTTCCGTTTTGTGACAAATGTAGACAAAAGCACTTTTCCATTGCGATTACATTAAGCATGTGATAGTCACCACTAGTTGCCGACGACCCGAGTATTACAATAATTGTGATTGCACGATTAGACTTTTCCGTAGTAAAATCACCCACAATTACTTGAGCATTTATATTAATATATTATCATGATAATAAATATTCACCTACAAGTGACCGACTGACCCGATTTAATTAATCATACAGACATAGGACAGCCCACTCGTAGTTGTTTAAACACCGTATTATGTCTTACATATGTTCACAGAAATTTCAATTTTTGTTGAAAAACTTTGGGATAATTAATATTGTTCATCATAAATAATAAATTGATCAAGTATTTAACTAAAGTAAAACTGATGTAGTGATTTGAGTATTTCATCCAATTTCACAACCATACAATTTAACACAATGCCAATTTATATTATGGAATATGTAAATTGAGTAATAGTTTACTACAAGACTAACTGAAATTAAGAATAAAAGTATAATTGACTTTTTTCCAACATTAAAATATAGTTGTTAGGTATTAATTTTCATTCATTTGAAACTTTATACTACTTTTAATTATAGATTTTTCAATTAAAACATAACATCCTTAGTCTTTTATAGTAAAAATATAGTAAAAATGTTTATAATTTCAAACTTTGCTCAAGGATATTCATGTGAAATATGATAAAGAAAAGTAATTACCACAAATCATTACTGATAAAATAATCGAAAACTGAATAATTTAAGAATACATTTATTATTTTTATATTTCAAAGGTACAATTAGATAGGTTACGAAAAATTAATATTCAAAATTAACACATACGTTCAATTAAACGAACTACATATACACTATATGTTATCACTATTTTAATTTGAATATAAAAACCTAAAAAATAGGTAAGCTATAATAACCAATATTCACACTGTCTCTTTCTACATAGCCCTGAATGTAGGTATTTTATTATGCAAATAATAAATTATAAGTAGGCTTCATATTTTGTAATTATTAATTTAAAAATCATACTTATCATTGTCTCAATCAGAAATAAAATAATCAATGCAAAATATAAAGTAAAAATTACCTTGATTGATTAGATTAATTAATTGTTCAAAGGTGTAATGGGAATAATTACAATTGGAACCGAATTGACAGTGTCCAGTTGTTTTGAATCGTCGACACGGTTGTTTTTGACGTTCTTCCAGAAATAAAGTTATGGCGTCTGAAATAACACTTTAAAATTTATATTGTTTGCATTCGTGAGGATAATTAAGGTTTTATTATACCTTTGTACGACAAATAATAATCACTTCTGTTCTTCTTGTGAGCGTTGCTGTTTAAATGTAGACTTCGGCTTGATAAATTGTCTGCAAATGTGATATTACAGTATTCGCACAATATTTTCTTCACCATTTTCAACCGAATGTCAAATATCTATGTACCCCAAATTTATTAAACATTATTGACATTTCTTTATAAAATGCGTGTGCACATGAAATGTAACAAATAGTGTCCTGGTTTTTTTTTTTTAATTTTAAACCTAAAGGAAAAACACTATCAGTCAGACATTGGATCAAAAGACATAAACGAGATAACAACAGTGTCAGCAGGTGACACAACTAAAATTTCAATAAAAAAATTACACGGGACGTTTTACAACGCATTTGTTTTGATTCTCTTTGGAACAATCTAAACAATACCGCTCAAAGAAAATTACATCATAAATAATTTTGTATAATATTCGTCGACCCGTTTTTTTAATACAATTAGTTATATAATATTATGTTGCGAAAACATTTTTAATTTCTTATCCGTATTCTTACTGCCGCACTAGCGGAACGTGTCGAGTAACCAACCGTTCGTTTGCTATATCGTTAAATGAGCCCACTATAAAAACAGTAGCATCTTTATACGTTCGGCCGAACGAACAACACGTCACGTCACACTGTGACGGGCTGAACAGCAGAAGATTGTGCTGTTGAGAATCATCTGTAATGGCTAGCCGCCAGGCGGTAAACGAAAGCGGGCGTGCAGCTGTGATCTGTTTTTAAATCTTTGGTCTGGTTCGGTCGAAGTCAAACCACCGTTTTTGCGTTTTAACCTAGTTTTATAATCTTCGTCCTCTCTTCCGATTACAAAGGCCACCATTGTCCTCGCCTTTCTTATATTTTTCATACACACCAGCCATCTTCATATTTCTCTGTATCATATAACCCGCCTCTTTTTCGGACTTCCTCTTCCCCCCCATTTCCATTTTTGAAATATTACGTCACCGGTCTACGGAAATACCGAAGCACCCACGGGGCTTCTGATAGGTTGCATTTAATCAAAAATTTCAAATGGAACTTACAACGGGATACGTCAAAGCTTGTATACAGTTAGGGATTTTTGTTGTTCCGTGTGTTACTTGGGAATCATTTATGTCATAGACATATTAACTCTAACATTATTTCAAAGGAGCCACAATCATTTATTTAAATACATATATACATTATTTATTTAAATTATCCGCCCTATTTCTCAAACATATTTTCACAAATTATTATTTACAATAAAAACTTATTCTAAAATAACAAAATATTTTTTATAAAAAACAAAAAATTGGAAATGAAACTTGCCCTCCTACTATTTGCTTGGTTTCCTTGAGGTCTCGTCCTGAATGTCATCTTCTCGCCATCCTCAATTGTAGTTAAGGATTATTGGAATACAATGTATTGAATCACTAAACCATTAACAAACCTTGATGGCTTCACATTTTTGCTCAACAATTTAGGGTCTATCACTCAGAGCTTAAGAACTGTAGAATCACGTGAACAGTGGCGCCTGTTTACAATTACTAATTTAAGATTCAATTTTAAAGGTTAGGTTAGGTAGTCTAGTGTAGATATATCAAATTAACAATTTTAAATAATGAGATAATTTGTAGCTACACTTCTTTGATGAATTACCTTCAAACTTTTGTATTTTATTTAGTTTTTGAGTATTCCAAATTCAGAAGAGATAATATTTATTACTTTTTGTAATTAACCATGTTTTTACAACATAAAAGTTTTTTTGGCAATAAATTAAATTTGAGCTTATACTAATTTAGTAATTCGTTACGTTTTAATATATTTTTTAAAAACCTAAAGTAGTTTTATTATCAACACCGTGGATATTAAACACAATTTCGGTTTAGAAATGTTATTTTTTGTATTTTTATTAAGTTATACAAAATATACTCTGTAAATTTAGTCCACTGATCAATTTGTCCAATTATAGCATTTCAAACAAAATCTATAGTCTGTTTACATAAAATGACAATTTTAAATGCATTATTGTAGTAATTTAAATATGTATGTTGTAACAATAAAAAAAAAAAAATATGTATTAACGTCTGTCTGTTTTGCCAATGCCTCTTTTCCCAGCATATAAATGCCGCGGCCTTTTAGTTCCAATAAATCTGTCAGCTTCGCCCTTGAGACCTTGTTTCTTAACTTTCTTCGCAATTGCCTTATGTGCCACTTTTTTAAGTTTCAATTGCATCTGAAAAAAATTTTAGAATGATATTTTTTGTGTAAATTATTTAAATAAAATTTTAATAAAACATACCAAAGAGTCACGAACACCAGATTCATTTCTAGGTAATCTACTCTGACTTCTTGATGTTGAACGATTCATAGATAATCCTAAACGTGGTTTTTTGACAGTTGACCGTGATTGAGATCTTGTTAATGAGCGAGCACGACCACGAGTTTTGGTGAAATGAGCCTAAAACCGAATTCATTATATTTTATTGATTTATGAAATACATATTTAATTATAAAAAATATTACGTCTTCAGTGCCCTCCATATCAACACCAAGATCTTCCATACGGTTTCTGAAATCTGTAGCACTGCGACCACGAGCTCGAGCTGGAGCAGTTCTTGGTGTAGTGGGTTTACTAGATTGACGAGATATTCTACTTTCATTACGATTAATAATCTTCCTATCTCTGATTTTTTGTGCTAATTCTTTAATTTCACGTAATGTTTCATCAATTTCAATTTTAGGTACTGCATAGTATCCAGCTTCTTCTCTAAGAGCTTCTTCTCTTTCAAGTTCTTCAACTTTCTGAAATATTATCAAAACATCTATATAGGAAGACTTTAAACCATTTGATTAAGCTTTCTAAAATAAACTTTACTTGTAACAATTCTGCGTGAATGAAATCTGCGATATTTTTTCCATTCCAAAATTCTGGTATTATGTCATATTTAAATTCATCTGGTAAATCATAACTCTTTTTGAGGTCCAAAATATAATCATCTCCAAGTTCATCTTCTAAATTTTTCTCAAGTTTCTTTTTGAACTCCTGGAGTTCAGCCAATCGTTTTTTTTGTAATACAGTTTCTAAAAAATGTATATAAAAGTATAAATTTATTTCAAACTAATATTAAAAATAATAAACAAACCAGGTATATTTGGTGGTCGTTCTTTTTCATCTCGAATTTTAGGTAATGCTACATGTAAACGGTTTAAAATTGAATCAACTTTTTTAGCCTGGATTTTATTTTCAATACGATAAGCCAAGAGAGTATCACACGCCTAAAAATTAAGTCAACCAACTAATAAAATCAATCATATACATATTTTTATTTGAATATACCCGTTGTTTAACTTCCATAACACCTTCATCAGTTATAGCAGACATAGGTAACACTGGCACATTGTTTTTCTCAAAAATACTCAATGCTTCACGACTAGCCTCACTTAATTGTTCCATAGGTGTAACATCAACTTTATTACACACTACTAATAGAGGCTAGGAACAATAAATAATAGGATTAAATATATTTGAAATTTAGATGTATGACAAAAAAGTTTAATTATTGTATATTACCTTATTGGTGAACAATGGTTTTATTGATTCGTAAAGCTTAACTTGTTCAGCAATTGAATGACCACACTGTTCAGAAACATCTATGAAGTAAAGAATAGCAGCTCTTAAATGTGCCAAAGCAGTAACAGCCTGCATTTCAATAACATTTCTTTCTTCTAAAGGATGATCTAATACTCCCGGAGTATCAACTACTTGCCAACGTAAATATTTATAATCAGTATGTCCCACATATAAACTTTTTGTTGTAAATGCATATGAATGTACTTCCACATCAGCTCTTGTAATCTACATAAAAATATAAATTAAAATTACATAATACAGGTATGCCTAAATACAATTGTAATTTAAAATTATTTACCTTGTTTAAGAAGCTGGATTTTCCAACATTAGGGAAACCACACAAAATTAATGTTCTAGTATATGGATCAATTGAGGGCAACCGCGATAAATGCTGACGAACTTGTTCTAAATAAACTAAATTGGGAGCTTGTCGTTTCATAATTGTAGCCATCCTACAAAAATATGATATATATATGAATAAGTATGTTTAAAAGAAATTAGTATATTAATGAAGAATAATACATTACCTTCCAAGAGCAGCTTTTTTCAACATTTTACAACGATATAATGAATCACCAAATTTCATAAGACGAACATAGTCTCTACCAACACTATGGGCAAAGAGTAACTTTTAACTTTACATACATAACAAATTATAGTTATACAATGTACATACTTGTCAACCAGATGTCTTGCTTGGTTCAATTGTCCAAGAGCAAGTTTGTAATGGTCCTTGTCATAAAGAATGTTCATCAAATCCGCATAAAATGGATGGATATTCTGTTTGTAAATTTAAATTAACAACTTAATAAAAAACACAAAGTTAAGCCAATCATGGTAATTCATACGTCTAATTTTGGAAATTCTTGAATGATCATGGATAGGCGTTCATTGAAATTTTGTTGAGTATATCTCACTTTACGCGTATAAAAAGATCGTATTCTTGATATTTTATAATGCTTATGTACAACAGTCGGAGTCTTGCGTTGTGTTTTTGACAACATAATGTTGACAAAGTCCTAAAACGAATAAACTTATTGATTAGTAAGTATTACGATATTGTTTCAACGATATGCATTTGTAATGTTTGTAAGTTTACCTTTGCGGTCGGGACAACCGTAATTTTCTTAAAGTTGTATAGCGGCATTTTAAAAAAATATTATTTCCTTCAAATAGAGTTGTAAATTGTAATTATAAATTGCATGAATTATATAAAGAAATGAAAACAAATTAATACAAATATTATTGTAGTGCAATTCGAAAATCTGGAAAGGAAAGAAAACATTATCGCTTTTAATAACCTAACTTTACATCGCGTTTTATTTGAGCGTTAAGCCAATGGTTATTATACATGAATCTAGGAACATTATTCTTATCAAATTGTTAATAGTTTATTATTGTTTTTGTTTTAAATATTTGTTATTTGAATTCCACATACCGATTAATTATAAATCATTTATATAACTAATTAGTAAGAAACCATTATTATTAGAAGAAAAATTGAAAAATCGATGACCGTCCTCATTTTTTTTATAATCGTTTACTGAATTATTTACATTTCGTTTCTAGCTTCTATCCATTTTCATAGTCATATGAAACATTTAGTTAATTCGCCGAACATCGATTTTCCTTTATATCGATAAGCAAATACGGGCTGTTTTCGGATTTTGCTTGAAGATTATTAAACCGACTTCATTGCGTAAATGGCGTGTTGGCTTCTTATGACTGTTGAGTGGTAAATTTTTTCATTCTACAAATCATAATAAAATCATCAAAATAAAACGCCAAATTGTCGTTTATCGAAACCGATGACTATCGATCAATTATCGAAACAATTATATATCTAGCCGGGAATTTCAGTTTACCGAATTGTGTATTACGTTTTCATACGATATCATCTGAATTTTGGCGTTTTGTTTACTGCCGGCTTTGAGTTGTTCCGTGTTTATTTTTCTGACATTTTTTTTTTTTATTCAATTACCTCTATACTAAGTAGTTAAACATTATTATAAAACATACAAAATGAGTAAAGCACATCCTCCGGAGTTGAAAAGGTAATATGTTAAATCTTTGTACGCATTAATAATTAGCAAAACTTGTTGTCAAATTAACCATATAATACGACTTGTGTTTATTTGTTTTGCATGCAATTTATTATGATCGAACATTTACAATTGTTAATTTTTTTTTTTTTCATTCATGTATTTGTTTTCTTTAATAATCTTGGGTTCCTTGGACCGTTTTCTATCTCGTGCTCGAAATTCATTATTACAAATTATGGTCTTCCTACTGGTTAAGTTTACTGACAAATTTTTCCAGCTGGTATAGAAACATTAATCCATCCATCCATTCTCAATCATGGTTTAATCAAAACCTCAATAGGAAAATAATAATTTTTTTTTTTCGTCTCTTGATCGGTCACACTTCTTCCTTCCCATATATATAAATTAACTTTAAATAACTTCCCTCTTTGCTCTCTTCATAACTCTGAAGCTTTTTGCGATATCCTTTATCTGATTTTTAGTTGCCCTTCTTTAACCTCTCAACGTCAAGTTGAGTTTTTATCTACTCATCAACTCCTTTAAAATTATTTATAACTCTTGATCAATTTTCACTTCATGTTCTGAATTGTGTCATCCTTTCCATAAGTTCCTTCTTTGATCAGTCTATCTTTGTAATTTGTATTTTGTTTTTTGTTTTTGTATAACTGTCAAAACAAATAGTTGTTACTAATGTTTCTTTAAAAAAATAATAATCTTGGGAAGACTTCATAATTTAAGTATGTAATCGATAATATTTGAATATGTATTTATAACTATTAGTTGTCATATGCATACACTTTGGTAAAATAATATGTTGGTTTCTGTTTTTAGGTACTTGGACAAGAAACTACAATGTAAGAATATAATTTTATTATGACTATTATCGTATATTATAATATACTCAAATGCATTTGCTTATGTTTATTAATATTTTTTCATTACAGTGAAACTAAATGCCAACAGACAGGTGGCAGGAGTTTTGCGTGGCTTTGATCCATTTATGAATCTTGTTTTAGACGAAACTGTAGAAAAAATTAAAGATGGCATTGTAAATAATATTGGCATGGTGGTATGTTATTTTTATATAATTTTCATTGTTATTTCAATTTGTAAAACATTATTTTAATTATTTATAGGTTATAAGAGGAGATAGTGTTCTAACTATAGAAGCATTGGATAGGATTGATCAACACTAAGTCAAATAAACCGATTCATTTTTCTATTGATAAATAGAAAATATGTTTGTACTATTTTTCATAATTTTTTTTTATTATATTCAACTATAAGTACTTGCTTCAATAAATAGTTTGTTTATAAAGACTTTTTTTTTCTGAAAGTACTATATTTAAGAAATGCAAGATTTTATGAAATTGCTACATAAAATGATTTTAAAAAAAAATTCTTATTCACTAATTAATAGTTATAATTTATAAGCATACAGTCTTTAATAATATTTTATTGATATAATAATAATTATTTTTGAAATCAAATAATTAAAATTTAAAAATTAATTTTAATAGATGTAATACACTTCAATATTTTTTTCAGGGATAATTATTGTTTGTGTTTCATTGGTTCTTTTATTATCTTGTAATAAATTTGTGTTTAAATTTGTCATTTGTTTTTCTATGTTTTCCAATAAATCACAATTATTACATTCACCAATTTGCTGCAGCGTCTCTAACATTAATTTTTCCAATCTCATTTTAACGCTTTTAAGATTTTCTAATTTTATATTGGATACAATAGATACATTATCTTTTTTACAATCATTTTTATCTCTTGATAAATCATTTTCATTTAAATGAACATTTTCCATGGATTGTGTTGGAATAGTTGATTCTGTACATTTTGTATAATCATAATTATTATAAATGTGGTTTTCTATTTTCTCTTCATATTGGAAAGTCTGTGGAATTACTTGGAAGAGTACGACTAAATGAATATGTTCGCATATAATTGTTTTTGACAAAAAATCAGAACATGTACAAGAATATGTATGATAGCAAATATTACAGCTATTACAATAAGTTTTACAATCATCAATATCACATGTTATGTCATTTTTAGTTACGTTGTAAACATCTTTCTCATAAGTATTTAAAGAATGAGTTGGAACAATATTATTTTCCATAGAAATTTTCCAAAAATTGTCATGAATCTGGTTTACAAAAGACAAAGATAATTGAGAAGCGACAATATGTCTTTTTTTACTCTCAATCTCTTGTAAAGAGTCTTTATTGAGAGTAGATTTTTCAGTTTTTTCAACAAGTTTATAATTTTGCTTCTTTTTTGATTGTCGTTCTTTTGGTAATATAATATTAATATTATACTTTTTTGAAATGTTTAATATATCTCTACGTTTTATCAAATGTTTTCGTTCAATTTGTTTAGACAATCCATCTTCTTTATATGATAACAATATATCTTCAATTTTAATACCTTGTAACAGTTTTGAAGCTATTTCCTGTTTGTCACTTTTAGGAATTCGTAAATGAACTAATTCAGCTTCATGGCCATAATGTGTGTGATGTATAATAGCTTGAACAGTGCCTTCATTTTTATTTGTGGTCACAGTTATTGAAGATGTACAATTATTATTAATTTTAAGAATACCTTGTGACTTTAACTTTCGTCTTCGAACTTGTGATGCATTTTGGTATATACCTGAACGATTGCAATACCAATATTCTACTCTGCGTAAATTGCGAGTTTCAGTTTTACGATGATAAAAACAACTACGAGTTTCTGTTTCATAATTTTCTTTCCAGTGTAAAAAATCTAAAAATAATAATATAAAATATAATTAACATTAAATCAACACAACTAATCCTAAAACTTTGTATTAAAGGGGATTAAAATGTTTAAATCTTATTTCAGTTGTTGATGTTATTTTATTTTAAATATTTTGATATTATAGGTACATAGTTAAATAAAAAATAATCAAATGTAGTACGAAATAATGATATATAAATTTGCATGGTTTATAAATTATATCATAAATAGATTAATAATTTAGAAGAAACATTTTTTTTTTTAAATATATAATTATAAATATGATTAATTTAATTTTTAAGAGGCAACAGATTAATAGTAATCATCAAGATGTATATAATTTTTATTTAGTAAATATCCATATAATTATTTACGTCAAATTATATAAATATAATTTTTATATGATCAAATTTTTGTATAGAATATCAGCCATCTCTACTTTTTCTATTTTTTTTTGGGAAATATATAAGTACTGTATTGAAAGTATTCATAGTAAAAATATAATTTACAAATTCATAAATAACTTACCAGAATATCTGTTAAACTTTCTATCTTCTTCATCAAACTGTATTTGGTGTTGTTCATTCAAATGTTGTCGAAAGTCTCTGATGTACTTAAATGTTAATAAGCATCCAGGTTCGTTGCATTTGGTCTTGCCAGTTACAATTTGTTGTTCGGGACGCAATTTACATTTTTTTATATGTCTGTAGTAACCACCTTTAGATTGGAAACGTTTTTCACATCCGCATTTGAATCTTTCAATTAATTGATCCTTCAATGGGTTTTGGTTATTTTCAGATTGATTTTCACATTTTGAAATTCCTAATTGTAACAAAGTTTTATTCGTGGGATAAACTATACATCGATTACTCTGGTTTTGTGCATGTTTGCAAACGTTTATGTGCTTGCGTAATTGATGTTTGTTGACATAGGATTGATCACAAACGCAGAAGTAGTGCATAGAAAATTTGTAAATTTTTTTTTGTTATTTATACTTAATAATAAGAAATATTTAATTTTAGAATTTGAAATTTAAAATTAACTTTCATACCAATAATTAATTATTAATTATCGATATAGTTTCTCATAATGACATTTGGAATTTCAATCACAAAATTCGCTTCAACACAAATCAAAATAATTTAAAAAATATAAATAACTTAAATTGTTATCACAAAATTATTATAAAAAATAAGCCCAGAACAAACAAGTTCCGTGATATAACCACAAGATTAATTTAATTTAAATTTTCATATAATCTGTGCTATGGTCTTCGGTGAACATTTTTAGATTCCATTTAATATACACTTTTGATAACAATAAATGGATGAAAAAAAAACCGTCTTCCATGATATTGACAAGTCGTTCGTAAAATCATCGTTTTGGCTGTGCGTTAAGAATATTATCAATTATCATTTAAAAAACAAATAGTTTCCTTTTATACACGTGTTTTTATTATAATATTGTTAATTTTATAAAATTATAATTTAAATATTTTAAATTGTAATTAAAGAAAATAATTTATTAGTGTATTTTTTTAACAAAGTGAAAAAAGTAAGTTACATTTATAAATTTCTTAAAAAAATCAGGAAAACGTGTTTTATATATTTTTAGAAATTAAAATTTTATTTAAATTATCTATCAATTCATTTTTAATTATCTTTAGTGAGAAAATTGTTTGTAATTATGAACTACTATATATATATATAGTTTATTATGTAGGTAGTAATCTATATGTTTCCAATTGTATGTGTGTTAAAGTTATCAGATAGACAGTGTTTGAGTTAAAATTTCATAAGTATGGTTTTACATTAATATATAATAAACCTTTAATTTTGCAAAGTGACAAAAACAAAACATAAAAACATGTTAAAAAATTAATTATTAAATCTTTTTAAATTTGAAGATTATTTATTAATACATTAGTGTTATATTCATTAGGTAGAACTTTATCTTAGGTTTTCTTGTTGGTCTTTTTACATTATAGTGTTGATACTATTTTATATATAAATATAAAGTAGTATATTTAACTTTAAATAAAAATATAATATTAAAAATTATTCAATAATGCATATCGGTAGATCGTTTATAATAGTAGATAGACTATGATTATATAAACACACACACACATATATATATATGTATACAAATAAATATGCATGTATAATCTATTTTGAGTTTTAATTATGGTTGTATATTATTTATTAACACATATTTTAATGAATTTCTGTTATATATAGGTAAAAATGGCTAAAACTAAGTCAGATTCCAAAGCCCCTAGAACCCAAGGGTTCAACAGGTCAGCTCATAGTATGAACCCTGAGCGAAAAACCGAAAATCTCAAAGGAGTAGCAAAGGTCAGAACCAAAGCTACAATACGAAGATTGCAAATGTATAGGAATTTTAAAGCTAAACGTGATAGTAAAGGTAAAATAATTCATGCAGCACCGTTTCAAGGTTGGTTATCTAGTGGTTCTCAAGCTCGTGTAGAACCTAATCGTAAGTGGTTTGACAATACCAGAGTTATTGGACAAACTGCTTTACAAAAATTCCAAGAAGAATTAGGTAAAGCAGTCAGAAATCCATATGATATGATTATGAAACCAACTGGATTGCCCATCACCCTTTTGAATGAGAAAAAAAAACATCAGCGTGTACATATACTTGACAACGAAAGCTTTGAAAATGTTTTTGGTTCGAAAAAAACCCGTAAACGTCCAACTTTGTTTGTAAGGGATGAACAACAATTATTTGAAACTATAAACTCTGTTAATGAATCATATTCTGATGCTAAAGATTTAGATTTGGAAAGAGAAGACACAGGAGAAAAAACTGCTCCTCGAGATTGGATAATGGCTGCTGGTCAAAGTAGACGTATTTGGGCAGAATTGTATAAAGTAATTGACTCTTCAGATGTTGTCATAATGGTTTTGGATGTTAGGGATCCTCTCGGAACACGATGTGCTCACATTGAAAATTTTTTAAAAAAAGAAAAACCCCACAAGCATTTAATATTTGTATTGAATAAAGTCGATCTTGTACCTGTTTGGGTTACTCAAAGGTGGGTCGCCATTCTTAGTTCTGAATATCCAACTATAGCGTTCCATGCTTCATTAACGCATCCATTCGGAAAAGGCGCTGTGATTAATTTATTGCGACAGTTTACCAAATTACATACAGAACGTAAACAGATAAGTGTTGGTTTTATTGGATATCCAAATGTAGGTAAGAGTTCAGTTATAAATTCTTTGCGATCTAAAAAAGTTTGTAAAGTAGCTCCTATTGCTGGTGAAACTAAAGTATGGCAGTATATTACATTGATGAAAAGAATTTTTCTTATTGATTGTCCAGGAGTAGTTTATGATGCTGCAAATACAGAAACTGATACGGATAAAGTATTAAAGGGTGTTGTAAGAGTTGAGCTCGTACCTGACCCAGAACAATATATTCCATCTTTAATGGAACGAGTTAAAGTTGAGCATTTATCTAAAACTTATGGAATAGATAATTGGGAGGACAGTGAAGACTTTTTATCACAATTAGGTGCGAAAAATGGTAAATTGTTAAAAGGTGGTGATGCAGACATTTCCTTATGTGCTAGAATGGTATTAAATGATTGGCAAAGAGGAAAAATACCATATTATAAGCCTCCACCAGGTTTTGAAGTACCTATATCAGTAAATGAACAAGAACAAGAACCAATTACCAAGAAGGCTGACTTGAATGTCATAGAAGAAAGTGATTCTGAAGAAGAAATTGAAAATACTACTTTACCTATTGGTGAAGATGGAAATGCTACTTCGACTGATAGTGATGAAGAAGAAGAGAGAAAGAAAGAAAAACAAGCAAAACTGGATGAAGCACACAAGGCTTATATGAGCAGTTTGACAAGCAAACAAAAAAGAAGCCTAATGTTACGAAACAAAAGAAAGAAAGTCGGGAGTGATTTTTATGAAGTTACAAATGTTAAAAATCGTAATAAAGACCGCAAATTACCAAAAACCTAAACTAAATAAAACCATTGGTATTTTAAATATCCATTTTATAACAATATATATATTCCATATTTTTATTTTATTTAGACATAAATATGTTGAAGAATTGATTAGTACCAAAAATGAAACCTATCAAATGTTCCTTTTGTCTTTGGTAAACAATAATTTGTTATTATTTAATTTATATTTAATATTTTATTAAAACAAATTTAAAAAAATACATTTTGCTAATACATCATGTCAGTGGAGGTTTAGGACAAAGTTGGTCGACCATAAATAGCTGGGATAAAGGCGAGAGAGAAGAAATTTTATCAATACCTATTTACTCCCAAAAATATATAAATTCTGTAATAACATAATATTTAGGTAATTTTACCTAATAATTTTTAATATTTTGTAGATAAATATCATTTTCTAACTTGAACATGATAAAAAATTGATTCTAATGATATAGAATATGAATTAAATTTTTTTTTTAATTTTTGCAAATGTTTGAATTGTGTAGAAATAGTTTATGCTATAGTACTGAAAAAACAATTTTAAGCTGTTATGTATGATTAATTTGTCACAATAGTCTGCTTCATGAAAGTGGTAAGAAACTATGCTCCAAATGTAGATTTTCCATGATAGTAGTTGTTAAAGTCATTGTCTGTTTTATAAATAATTTGAAAATGAATTTTTGAATACACAATTTATTATTTATTAATTATGTAAATATAATAGTGCACTGCAGGTGATATTTACCCTACAGAACTTCCTGCATCAGATGGTTCCAATTAAATAAGAACCACTGTTAGCAAGCTGCAATAGATCTGGAGTAGTCTCCACTTTTTTGTGATTTATAAATTTGAAGTTTTTATGATTTTCCTAAATATTTAAATATATTTAAAAATATTAAGTATTTGAAACTAACGTTTTATATTTTAAAATTCTAAAATTAAATAATCTATCAAAATATGTAATTTTTAAGATTAATAAAAATACATAAAAAAATAATTTTATTTAAAACAATATGATTTCAAATATAACACTGTTTGCTTCAGTTTTTGGCTGTCTGTCTCAAAAAAAACTAGAGAAATGTACTTATTATGTTTCCGAATATTAAATTGACATGATTATACAATAAATATAAAGTAATTCTGCACAAGTACCAAAATATTAAAGAAAATTAATGTAAATATATATTTTATTTACAAATTAAAATTAAAAATGCAAACGATGAAATAATATATATTTAGTACATAAATTATTATCTTATATTTAAATTAAATGCATTAAAAATAATGAACATAAAATATTTAACATGTTTAAATGTGAGAAATTAAAAAAAAAAATGTATAAAATTAAATTTTTAAATATTTTATTGTTACATTACAATAGAATTATTCAAAAAATTGCTTAACTATATGTTACCATTAAAATAACCCTGTTTTACGAGGTAAAAACCCATTGCAACTGAATGATTCACATAAGCATTTAACTTCAGATAAATTGTTTAGAGAACAAAATCCCTCACCACCATAATGATATGTTATTTCTTCATTACACTGAATATCTTTTATTGCGAAAATTGCTAGTCTTGGGATTAATGAATCAACCCGAACAGGTATAATCATACAGTTAGGTTGACAGCTATGGTTAATATACCGACCAATATTTCCAATAATGGTAGCATCAATTACGGTTGTAGTAACATGATCTGAAAAATGCTCATTTATCACAAATATATAATTTTCATCATCTGAATTTGAACGTCTTTGTGCTTCTGTTATGTTGATTATTTCACCAGCATATTCACAAACAAAGTGTCCCTTTTCAATAACAATGTCAGTATATAATCCAAGACCTTTGCAACAACGAGATATATACAGTCCAATCCGTGGTCCAAGTTGAACTATTCGATTTTGACATAAAGTACACTTACATAAATCATTGCATTCATATATAAATCTATTAGTGGAAATAAGTTTGCCAAAATTATCATAATTATTGTAGCCAACTGAACTAATACATTCACAACTTTGTGTATGACACGAATTAGTGCAATTACACATTTGATTTGGGCAACTGTTAAAATCGTTCATATTACAACCAGGTCCTGGAATGTTTGATATAGTATATATAAGTGAATTGTCAATATGATCATAATTATCTTCCCTTTGATTATTGTTGTACATTATTAGTGTAGTTATATAAATATTTAAAACTGAAACAAACAAATAATTATAGAATGAAATGTTGAAGTAAATTTGCAGTTGCTTTAAGAATTCAAAATAGTAAAACATGTTAAAGTTGTCAACAATATATTAATATATACAATTAAAGTTAAGATACATACCATAAGTTTAATATATTACGGAATGTAATTTATGTATACTGTTTATTACAATTTAATAAACTTTCCTTGAACACATGTAGAAGTAATTGCATTGTAAGCAATCTTTGAGAAAGATTTTACACCTGGGATTTTTGAAATGCCCCATAAAAGTAAACTATAGGTAGAGATCTTGATAACAATTTTAATGACTTTACTACTTCTTGATTTAGGCGGAATTCTGCGAAAAAAAAAGAAAAAAAATGTTAAAATATGTATCTTAAATAATATATTAATAATAAATTATAGAGTTTATATTCTATGAGCCTTGTAATCGTATATTCAGTAATACGATTTAACCAAATTCTATATTTTTATATATTAAATACATTTAAATATTATTAATTTTAATAACAATTAATATTTAAAATTAACTAATAGCTTACATAATCAATTTTGCAATTTCTTCTTTAGTAATAGTTTCCCAATAATTTTTAATACCAGCAACATGACCAAATCCAACTACTCCTACAACTACTTGACGTTCTATTTGAAAATATTAGTTCATATTTATAAATAAACCAAAAACCTTAAATATTGAAAATTAACTACTGTACTAACTTGGTACAATTGAATCAGTATGAATACCAGTTTTGTCAATGATAATTCCAGCACAACTTTGTAAACTATATGTTAAAAATTTGTCTCTTTCGTCAATTATTACTTTCTCTAATTCTGGATAGTCAACTGCCATTTGAAGCATTAAAGTTGCCAACAAATCCTTATTTTTTAATTTTTCCACATCTTCTTTTCTAATTTACATTAAAATATTTATTAATTTATAATACTTACAAAAGATATTAAAACTTACGTAATTTTTAAATCCACGGTAAATAATAAATGGACTAAAAGTTTAATGCTCTTTGACCAACTCAACATGGATATAACTCTTTTTATGGTTATATCAACTGGTCTATCACCTAAATAAATGAAGCTGTCATACTTTTGGGCCTACATTTTTTTTTTAAATGAAAGATTAAAAATATATAAAATTTAAAAAGTAAAATTATAATAATTAAATACTTCAACAACAGCTCTGCGGAATTCTCCGCCTGGTGCCATGCCAAGATCACGAGATATATTTGCTGATATATTTATCATAAGTTCATAAAATATGCCCTGGGTAAGACCCAATTTTTTGGTGGATCTTTTCAGTCCTTCTGCAAAATTAAATAATAAACTTATATTATGTATCTGCAGAAAAAATTATGGCTTTAATGTATTTCAAATAGAAGGGCATGTGAAAACTGTATTATCTACATAATATATACATATAATAATTTCAATGTAAATTTTATTAATGTAAAACGACTATTATTATTACAATTATAATTCTTAAAAATGTTAACAAACACTTATGAGGATATATTTTATAAAAAATAAGATTTGTGATCCCAAGACTCAGAAAAAAAAACTTCACTTTAAGGTATAAATACTACTTAATCCTTTATTTTTTTTTTATTTTTATTATTATTATTATTAATCGTCTATTTTCATGTATGATGCAATGGGATTATTTAAAATTTTAAGCACATGCTGAAATGAGGTTACAACATTAGGTTATGTTGAAAAAAGTAATGATTGGCCTAATATATTATTTTAAGAACTAAATATAACTGAATAATAGTTAATAAAGTAAAACATGATTAATAAATAATATGAATACCAAATGTAATGCCTGAAACATTAGCTATAGTAGATTCATCGATTGTTAATATGCTGTGTCTACTTTGACATAGTTCAATTACGACCACATCTGGCTTAACTGCATTTATTACCTACAACATAACAAAAAACCATGATAATATTATGTATTGTTTATTTTCTTGAATATAAAATTGAATATACCTGAGCTACATCTTCTTGGCTTTGTTCACTAAAATGTGCAGTACCAACTAGATAAACTATAGATCCATTTGATGCTTTTAGTACCGCTACAGTGTCTGGAAAGTTTGTGGCTTGATTGTCTACCATTTCTAATTCTTATAATCACTAAATCGACAGAATTTACCAGAAACTCGAATTTGAAATAATTAAGTCTATGTATTTACGTATTAAATTTAACTAAAAACATAAATATCAAAAATATATCATATAAATTGTACTTTTAGGTAAATAATTGTAATGCCAAACACTATTATGTATTGTGCAACTACGAGTTTGACAAATGTTTTCAATTTTTAAATTTATAATTTTTTGATATAAAAATGTTTTATCACACAGTACACGTAAACAACATTTACCAAAGAACTTGTAGGTGATATACGTCATTTAAGGCGGGGTTTAAAAATAAATTTAAATGCGTTAACATTGAGATATCTTAACAATTTGTTCATGTTTTACATTGACAAAAAAGATTTATATGTCCCAAACATATACCAAGGAGATCCAGGATACGTGGTATTTGAGCATAGACTTATAATATATTATAAGTCTATGTATTTGATCAATATATACATGCCGATTATACTTAAAAATTTTTTAAAGTAAGTGGTTAAGTAGTTGTTACTATATTGTAAAATTCTGATTCACTGAAATGTAAAAATTAAAATCACCAAAACCAAAACATATGATTAATCTTTTAAATTGTATAAAATAGAAATCACAACATTTTTTTCTTTTTGTTATTTCATATACAGTTAAAAAGTTAAAATTTTTTTCTTTTTGATTATGTCCATGCAATATGTAAAATTGTTACAAATTTTAATACTTAATTTATTAAAAAAGTGTGTAATTAATGATAATGGTAAATATATCAATATTTATTTATAACTAGCGTCCCGATTTATATGCAAACGCATAATCTGCTTCAATTAACTTAGAATAATTTAAATTTAAAATGTCGACGTTTCATAATGCGTATATTTTATAATAATCTTTTTTTGCATATTATTGCATATTTGAATAAAAATGCATATTATTTGCATATTTTTGGATAACCGTCCGTCCAGTTGCATATTCTTCAATATTTATTAAAATAAACATATCTATGTCTGTACAAATACCTACAGTTCATCGTATTTAATATAAACGCATTATAATTTATTTTGATAACCATTTGATTTCCAAGTCGTAAATTTATACCTACACGTGTTTATAATAAATAAATAGTTAAAAAAAAATGTATCCTAATTTGAATTTACCTTCAGAACCAATATTAACCATTGTGGTACATAGTTGGAAGCAGCAATCTAATTTGGGAAACATTTCGATGAAATAAAAGGTGTTATTATCGCTTTTGACTAAAACGATTTGAAATGTATTGAAAATTCAAGCAATTTATTTTATAATAAAGAGTTAGAAAATGAGCTTGCTGTTATTACTGCACACTTTCAGTGTTTAATAAAAACTATAACAAAACTAGAGAAATACAATATTACACTAAGATATAGTGTATTGCTCACACAAAATATTAAAAATAATCTAGAAGATCAGAGATAGATTTCGCTAGATTTAAATTTACGAGTGAACTATTAAAAAATCGTGGATATTCTAAATTGATAAAAATCAATAGTGAGATAAATTAATATTATGATGATGATAAACTGTCAGTTGAAGATTTATCATGTTTTAAATATGCACCAGATGTCTTATGTGATGTTAAAAGAAGTTTTTCAAAGTATAAGAGTATGTTTCGTGATAATCATAGGAATTTTGAATTCGAAAATTTGAAATCAATTTTTATTACCTTGTACATGTCACATAATAATTTATGTAACATAAATAATACATAAACTTTTTTATACATTTTTTTAAAAAATAATTAATACTAACCTACTTTTCAAGCACAATATCGAAAAATAATGAAATTTTATTAATAAATCTTTTCATGCATTTATTCAGATTGTCTTATCTCTTATATTTCTACCATAAATTATAAAATATTCGAGCAGCATATTTCGTGTAAAAGACATGTTAATGGAGTTGAATTGAAGAAGAAAAACCAAGAACAAAGTACAAGTAAAACACAACGTTTAATTACCGAACCATCTAAAAAATCATCTTTCAATCATGATCTGTGTCAGGCATTATTATCCGCAAATATTCCATTGCAAAAACTACAGAATGAAACGTTTAAAAATTTTCTGGAGAAATATATGAATTAATTAATTCCCGATGAATCGACTTTAAGAAAAACCTATGTTTTTCAGTGTTACCAGGAAACTATCGATAAAATCATATCTTACGTAGAACATAAGAAAATTTGGGTAACTTTAGATGAAACTACGGACACTGAAGGGCGTTATGTAGCTAATGTTGTTGTGGAAACTTTGGAGTTGAATGGACCCGGAAAACATTTTCTAATAAATACTAAAGTCCTAGAAAAGGTAAATCATAGTACAATTTCAAAATTATTCGATAGATACCTTCAAATTATTTGGCCAAATGGAATAAAACACGATAGTGTATTACTTTTATTAAGTGATGCTGTACCTTATCTAGTGAAAGCAGGTAAAGCCATCAAAGTATTTTATTCGAAAATGGAACATGTGACATGCATGGTTCACGCTTTACATAGGGTTGCGGAAGAAATCAGAAAAATTTTTCCAAAAGTTGACCAACTCATTTCAAACTGCGAAAAATGTAACATTTTAACATTTACAACAATAATGTAAAACATTTTTTGTTTAAAAATATTTACATAATATTTAATCGATTAAGTAATAAAAACATATTTAATGTATAAAAATATTAGCATTGTTTAAATTCAGATGAATAAGATAATAAATAAATGATTAAAAAATATTAATTTAAAAACAATGATTTTTTGATGATTTATTAAAAAACGTAATTTATGAAAATGTTATGTTATTTTTTGGGTCATTTTTTAAGTCATTTTAATACCTTTTTTGTGTGCATTTTTCAAAGATTTTTAGGTCATCAAGTTCCGGGCCTTAATGATTATGCTTATGGGATAAATAAAAATACAATAAATATTTAAATCAAATTTGTATTTATATTTTATAAAATAATACTAAAATACAATAAGTATAGCAGAAGAGATTTCCACAAATCGTTTTGATGTGCAATAAATGGTAATTAATTCATTTTTGTTGTTTTGAAAACAAGAATATGAATAAAAAAAAAAAAAAAAAAAGAAAATTGATAATAAATATTTACTCATTCACATCATTATAAATTATTTCATAAATTTATCAGCACACTTTTTAAGTATTTTGGATGATTCTTTAGCATGCATGAATAATGATGTGGTTTCTTCTATATCTGAACGTAATATTGAACTATGACCGTTTATCTTGGCATTTTGTGATGACGGAGTCAACAACTGAATAGCATATCTAATACAAATTAAAAAAAATATTTTTTATTGTAATAGATTTACAATGCACTAGTAAACAAATTGTTACATGTCGAACATTTAAATACTTCTTACCTGAGAGTAGTAGAAGTGCCAACTTCAGAAAGATAATATAAAGCATCAGATTCAATGGAATGACCTTCAGTCTGAGCTCTAAGTTTAAGTATACTTTCCATTTCCTCTCGGTTATATGGCAGAGTTCTAATGATTAACAATCTATCAAGTAAATCCATAGGAATTCCATGAGGAGCAATAATATCTTCTGTTCCTCTATAAAAAACCAATAAACATTTATTATATCATTAATAACAAATTTATTATGTACACAATTATAAACTAACCTAACAGTACAGTAACCTCTATTAGTAGCAAAAATTACAATAGGTGAAATAGTACTTTCTAATGCCTTATGTAAATATGTAAAAGTTTCCAAATCGAGCATATGAACTTCATCAATAAATAATACTCCAGGGACTAATTCAGCAATACCTTGATCAATATACTTATTGACGACTTTATTTATTTCCTTTCTTAATTTATCTAAAAATAAATAGTTAAAAATTTATATACAATGATACATATGTTATCAATAACAATTTTACCAGTAATTTCAGTCTTTTTAGATTTCATTAGTTGACCCATCATGGATAAAATATCTTGACCACCTTTTGGTTGAGCATTGGCCACATCTAAATCATGTAACGTCACATCTTGAATGACTTCTTTTTTTTTATGAACTTCACCTTTTGGTAAAGGTACATATTCTTCTGCCTGGATAATTAATGAATCATTTTTAAACAAATTTAGGGAAACAAAATATTATAATTTAGTTATTAAAGTTATTTATTAACTTTATAAATATTAAATTTTGTAATTCTCTATAAAGAAAGGTTTTCTATTGTTATCTAACTATTGGGTTTTACAATATGTTGATTTTATTTTATTAAAATAATATATAGCTTTTGTGACACTAATAGTTAAATCTTCCTCTACTTAGATAAAAAATTAGGTATACATAAAATATCAAAACAATTTTCCAAATTATCAACAGTTTTCAAAAATAAGCTCAAATTCCTATAAACATACAATAAAATAGTTAATATTTTAAGTTGTAATTAAATTTATTAATCCCCAAAATTCTTGAATTAAAAATAATATGATAAATTTGATTATTGAGATAAATAATTAGATTTTGCAAAAAACATTAATTCTTTTTTTCCATTTTAGAATAATAGTATGAGTAATTTTCTAAATATTCAAAAACGTTATTAGTATATTATCATTTTTTATACAAGTACATTCTACTCTAATACATAGCAATTGAGGTTTAGTATACTAATATAAAGTATTTAAAAAAATGAATGTATAAATTAATGAAAATAAATTGTTTTTAAAAAAATCCACCAGTTAACATATGTTATTTTATATATGGATTTTATATGATAAAATTATTACTTCTAAATCATATTCCGTAGCGTAACTATCACTTCTTCCTTGTCGTTTAACTGCTCCACTATTAGCTTCAATATAAATAACATCTCCAGTTTCAACCTTCTCTTTTTGTAAGGATTCATAAATTGTAGGATCTAATTTTAATTGTTTTGTACCTTTGGCTGTTTTTAATCCAACAATAACATGTGATACAGTTTTGGCATAACCTGTTAAAATGTTTCAAAATAAATAAATAAATAAATAAATTAAAAATAATTAATCTTAAAATGTATACCTCCTGCAGTTGAATCAGTTTCAACTGGTGTCATTTCAGTAACTTCACCTTCATAAACTTCTTTTGTTTCTTTAATACGAAGACCAATAGCACGTCGAAAATTCTCCATCAATACTTCTGTCTTTTTAATCTCTGAACTGAAAACTTCAGATCCTACCATTGGACAAAATGGAACCTAATATGGTAGCCATAATTAGTTTTTAATTTATTATATTTATATAGAAAAAAATTATTATCAAATACACAATACACACTTTGTTTCCAAGCTCATGAGCAATAGCAAGTGCAATTGCTGTTTTGCCTGTGCCTGGTGGCCCAGCAACTAGAATAGCACGGCCAGCCATTTTTCTTGATTTTATCATATCTACAATAATACCGGCTGCCTAAAGTTAAATAAAAATTTAAACACAAAATATTCGAATGTGTATTGAAATGTGCATTTGTGTATTGCCTTTATAATTGTAAGACGATTAACGTCATAATTAGGTATTATTTTTATTATTAACATGTTTCATAGACCTAATTATTATATTTGTATTTAAATGGAACGATCGAACCATATAAATAAACAGTTTAATTCATATCGTAACGTTTTACTTGTCTGGCGTCTTCTTGACCGACTAAGCCGGAAGCTATCTGAATGGCTTCGCCAGATTCATCGAGTCCTAAGCCTTTCACATGGCTGTGACTGGATATACGTTGGGTTTTTACGGTGCTTTTCACTTCTTCGATTTTCATTTTGGTGAGGTTTCGAAAGATGCAAAATTAAAATCCCGAAAACACAATGATACCAAACGAAAATAGACAATTTGTAAAAAATATTGGTAGCGGCGTCACCTCGTGTCAAAGAATATTAAAATCCCGTGCTATCGAAAAAGCGCGTTTTCTTATCAACATCGAAATGGTCGCAGCCATGGAAACCATTGTCATCGTTTTTCATGGAACACAAAACATCACCGACATCGTCATTGTTCGCGTCTTTTTTTTTTTTTATTTTATTCCATATTTGCCGCATATGTTTTTTCGTTTATATGTTTTATTCCAAGTTCTAGTATCGTTATACACCGTCATTATCATTATCATTACGGAATTACAATAATTATTTTCTTGTTCCATCGCACGGCTGTGAAATATTCGCCAAAACGTTTCCGCCGCCGCCGCCGCCGCCTCCACCGATCACCGTATACGCGTTTAATCGATAGTTTATAATATTATACCGTGTACGTATATCGTATCGACTGTTTTTATAAATTGCGATTGCTAATTTTTTCCTACCCGGTTTATAATTTACGTCAATCGCGATTTCAAATAGATTTTGCGTCATGTCGGACAGCGAAGAGAGCGCGAAGAAAATGATCACAGTGACGGTAAAAACGCCCAAAGAAAAGCAGACGGTCCAAGTCCAGGAAAATGCCACTATTAGCGAAGTGAGTATTCCTTCGACAAATTGTGTTACGGCGCGATAACTGTGAACGGTCATAATGTTTTTCCGCGACGGCGTCGGCGACGTGTTCGTCGACGATTTACGCGGGGGTACCACCGTTTCCCTGCCGTTAAAGTGATGACAATAATACGTTCAACTTAATTCTCGAAAGTATTTTTAGGTTATGTAAATTACCTATTTCAGCTGACTCATATTTATTATCTTGAAAAAACAATTATTTAAACCTATGAACAGCTTAATCATGTTTGTATACCTTGGAAACTGGTATTGTAATTGAACAAAGTTACTATTTAGTTATGACTTATGAGATTTAAAAAAAAATCCGACTAGGAATCTGTACTTAAATATTAATATTAGTAATAGTATAATATATAGCAAAATTAGAAATTTAATAATATCGATTAACTATTTTGTACAATTCTAGGTCAATAAATACAATATTAAACAATATAAATTGAACGTTCAAATATATAAGTATATACAGTGGAACCTTGATATGTTGAAATTTAAGAGAAATGCAATTTTTTCGACTTATCAAGGTTTTTGACTTATTAAGGTTTTCGAAGTATCAAGGTTTTATGGGAAAAATGTGACAAAGTTTTTAAAATTTAAATGTAGTGACAATAAACTGAATTAAACGAAAAATATAATAAACATTATGATGAAAAACACAATAAACACGATCAAAATAAATTGTTGGCATTCCCAAGTCGATTAGACAAATAAAATGATTGTAAAAACCAATAATAAGTAATCATCAATATCCTATATTCATAACACGGAATGTTTGCGTTATCTGTGGTTTTTTTTTCGAGTAATTTAAGTTTTTGCAAAAGAATAAAATTTATATCGACTTATCGAGGTTCCACTGTATATATATTTTTAAATATTATTTAAGAACTAATTTATTTTATTTTGGGTTGACCATTATTGGTCATCAGGATGTCTTTGTTATTATAATATTGTATCTGTTGTTTGTCCAATAGTGGGTTAAGGTATAGGTTTTAGAGCGATTGTTTATTTTGAGTAAATTTTTTTAAACCATTCATGCTTCATATCCAAGTTTCTTAACATTTCCTGTTTAAAGTTTATTTTTTAAATGACAGATTAGACAGTTTCTACCCTTAATAAACATTATTTTGTCAAGGTGTTAGATTTTCATATCTTATTTCCCTGTGGTAATTCATCTTTCCTAATAAGCTTCTAACGATTACCTATTCTGTAATTGTCCTATACTGTATAATTTGTAGGAGTAATGAATAAATTTTTGAATTGTAATATGGTAACATAAAATTTCTATTAATAGAAAAAAAAAGAAATGTTGTTTTTGAAACATCTAGTGATTAATTGATGTATTTTATTATTTGTTATGTCAATTTCAATTTTTTTATTTAGTCTAAGATTAAACTGGATTTGTATATTAACCAATTTCAAGCTCAACATTAGCACCTCTTACAGTATTTGATTGAATACCCTATGATAATTCAAGAAAATTCCTTAATATCTGAGTTTTTATTATATGATAAATAATGAACTCAGTTTTTGTAAACATTTTTTATCATTTAAATTCAAATACCATACTTATTTCCTGGGTTCCAAAACAAAGCTTTTTATTTCTAAGCTACTTTAAAATGATAATTTTGAAATTAATGAGACAAAAAGCATAGATAATTTATTCCTCTTTAAAACTTGTAATTAAAGCTTAAAACTTTAAATTTAACTGAAACACCATAATCTAAGAACTATCAAATGTGATCATGCTATATTACTAGTTAGTTAGAACCAAAAATACGGATGTGATGTCCTCTTAAGCAACACCACAAAATATTTTTGACAGTATTTGTTTGCCAATGATGTTGATAGAGTGTATTGTGAACACATTTGTACAATCATATAAGCAAAACACATATACACATATAAATGTATATTACAAATTTATTAAAATAATTATTTTAATATTCAAAAGAAATTCATGTATTAAGTTAACATTTTAATTAATAGTTTGATATGCTACCTACAGATGATTTGGAGGTATTGTATATATATATATATGTTATATTTTTTTATAAGTAATTACATTGCAGTAAGATTTGTAATCCGTTGTAATTATTTATATTATAAAATTATTTAATTTTTGTTAAAAGTATGTGTTTACCTAGTAACTTTTATTATAATGACGAATAGCGATAATTGTTGTACCTATAAATATAAATGAACATTTTATCCAATTAATACATTTATTTTGTTTTTATCTATTTTAATTGACATATTTATGATTTGTACATTTTTATTACAGTTTAAAGAAGTGGTTGCTAAACAGTTTAATGCACAATCATCACAATTATGCTTAATATTTGCTGGCAAAATCATGAAAGATCAAGATACATTAGCGACCCATAATATTAAAGATGGATTAACAGTACATTTAGTTATCAAGACTAATGCTCCTCAGAACAACACAACAACATCTCCAACTACAAACACAGGATCTGCTCAACCACAAAGGCCTCCTGGTAATTAAAATTAACCTTGTATGTTTAAAATTTTTTAAAATTCTATTTGTAATTTCCAGCTGATATTAATGCTTCACCATTTAATTTGGGAATGCTGGGTGGTTTACCCGGTATGGAATCCTTAGGATTCAGTTCAGCGAATTTTATGGAGTTGCAACAACGTATGCAACGTGAGTTGCTTGATAACCCTGATATGCTCAGAAATTTGGTTGATAGTCCAATGGTACAACAAATGATGAGTGATCCTGCACATATGAGACAATTGATTTTGGCCAATCCACAAATGCAACAATTAGTAGAGGTAGTAATATATTATAATTTTTGTTTTCGAATTTCTTTTCTATTTCTTTTTGTAATTTTTTTAGAGACATCCAGAAATTAATCATATGTTAAATAATCCTGAAATGTTACGTCAAACAATGGAAATGGCTCGAAATCCATCAATGTTACAAGAATTAATGCGTACTCAAGACAGAGCATTATCAAATTTGGAATCAATACCTGGTGGTTTCAGTGCTTTACAAAGAATGTATAGGGATGTTCAAGAACCATTTATGAATGCAGCTTCTGAAGAATTTAGTCGAAATACGTTTGCAACACCAAGTGAAAGTGGTGGAGGTAAAAAATTATTTCTACAATATGAACAAATTTTAATTTATTACAAATAAAAGATCTTGGGTGGTATGTCAATATTGTGATTAGCTATATAACAAAATCACAATTTGTGTATCTTAAACTGTGGTGTTTGGGTTGAATTAGAGTTTTAATTTTAAAAATAATCTCTTCAAATTTTGTTATAAGTGTTTTAGATCTACATTGAATGATTTTATTATGTTGTCCTTTTCAGTATATAAATGTTTCATTGTTTTTTATCTATGAATTTTGAAAAAAGAAATTTTAATTATAATTTGTTCTTGAAACTTTATTGGAAGATTACATTAATTTAATTATATATATATTTATTTCAGAACAAAATCCTCAACAGGGACAAGAAAATCGTGATCCTTTACCAAATCCATGGGTTGGTTCTACTGGAACAAACCAGGCAGATCCATCTAATGGAAGGTCAGCTCCGACAACAGGTAATTTACCAGCTGGAGGAACTGGAGGTACAATGTTTAACAATGATACAATGAATTCTATGATGCAACAAATGATTGAAAATCCACAAGTTATGCAAGGTATAATGAGTACTCCGTATTTCCAATCGACTCTACAGGCAATGACAAGCAACCCCAACATGGCAAGCAGCTTACTAACTAGCAATCCATTGTTTGCTAATAACCCAGAACTTCAGGTAAGTAAAGTAACATCATTAATAAATTATTAATTATATCATTCAATTTAATTATAGTTATATAAAATGTTTGTTTTAGTCTCAATTTCGTACTATGATGCCAGCTTTCTTGCAACAGATGTCGAACCCAGCAGTTCAAGATATGGCCTCTAATCCAAATGTTATATCTGCTCTTGATCAAATACAACGAGGCCTTGAAGCACTACGTACCAATATGCCAAATATTGGTGGGTCATTGGGTGGCCAATCTTTTTTCCCGACGCCAAATGCAAATACAACTACTGCTGCTGATTCAACTGTATCCAATGATATTCCACCAACCGATGGTCAAGATAATAATTTTGGTGAACTCATGAGAAGAATGGTGAGTAATTAATATCTTATTTTATTCTATGCCATAAAAAATGTATCATTCTTTTGTTACATAACATTAATATAAACATTACATTTCATTTCGTAAATTATTGACTATTTACTTTTTAATTCTTATAAAAAGTTAATATATATACATACAAATAATATAGAAGTTTTTATAATTTAATATTAGTCTTATAGTATAAAAATCTTTATTACTAAAAAACTTATTACAAAATTTTTATCTAACTAAAAACATAAATTATAGTCTTACTTTAAATTTAAAAAAATAATATAAGTTTTTAGTTTAGTTGTGTATTGGAAAATAAACTCATATGGACTTCTCTTTATTTAATTACTAAAAATATTTTTATCATTATTTAACATGTTAAGTGTTATTTAATACTCTATTTTCATATTGAATTAAACAACATTTTTTAATACTACAATTATAACAAAAATATAATTTCCTGACATTGTTTTCAGATATTTCCATGTGTGTAGTTTTGGGCTGACTTTTCGGACTCCTTTCATAGTCCATCTTCAGAACATAGTTACTTGGTCGAATGTTGTAACTATACTCCCAACAACAATAACAACAATAACTATACTCTACAACATTCGACCAAGTAACTACGTTCTGAAGATGGACTCTGAAAGGAGTCCGAAACGTCAGCCCAAAACTACACACATGGATATATCTGAAAACAATGTCAGGAAATTAACAATCCATGAAAGCTTCAACACATTCATAAAAATATAAGTTTTGTTCTAATTAAAAAACTTATAATTAATATTTAAAACAATCTAAAGAAACTACATAAGTACTGTGTAAACTTCATTAATTTGTGTATTAATACATATGTATTATAATAAATAATCAACCAACTCATAAATGTCAAAATAAAAAACTCCAGATTTTGATATGTTTTACACTTATATTAGATAAGACAATTGCTTCTAATACAATGCCCTACTAATAGCAATTATGTAAAGTAATTATTTTAATTCCAAGAACTTTCACTAAATTTTTAACTTCTTAATTTTACTAATTAAATCAATTTAGTATGTACATTTAGATACATCTATAATTCAGATATACACAATATGCCTAACACACACATACATTATATATATCATGTAATTATCAATTTCTTGTTTAAATATAAATTAATTATCCTGAATTAAATTAGTGTTTCACACTATGATATAAATTATAAATGTACGATTTTGTGGTAATAAATCAATTCAAAACAACAATTCTAAAAAATATATCTGTTTTTATAGTTATCACAATTGCCAACTAGCAATAATCCAGTGGCAAATTCTCAACCTCCAGAAGAAAGGTATAGTTCCCAATTGGAACAACTGTCTGCAATGGGATTTGTCAATCGAGAAGCCAATTTGCAAGCATTAATCGCAACATTTGGAGATATAAATGCCGCTGTTGAACGGCTACTTAACAGTGGACATTTATCCACTTAACATTCCAAATTAATAGATAAATATATTACATATTTTAATTTTTGTAAATCCAAAAAAAAAATATATTTATATATAGTTTTTGGTTCAGCCGTACGAATTTATGCATTTCAATTTTAAATTTTAGTGCCACAACAACCATATTTGTAGACATTATCTCTTTAAAACATATTTTTTGTTATTCTTAAATAACCTAAACCTCTTTATTTGACTAAATTAACAAATTGTTTTGTTGGTATTACAAGATATTTTTAATTTTTTTTTTTTATTCAATATGAAATTTTTATTATAATTTACAAGAAATTTAATAGTGCAATGTAGGTTTTGCTTTGATATCATTACATAGAAATCAGCTTTTGGTGTGAACTTTAGTTTTAAAAACTCAATAAATTATTATTATCATTATATAATTTGTTTTATTATGTAAAAAGACATAAATTATGTAATTAAGTATCCAATTGGTTATAAATCAAATGGTATGGTTGATTTTATTTGAGCATTTTTCTTTTTATCATGTTTAACTATATTATCCAAGAACCCAATAACATTTGGTTAATTATTAAATAATTATATTATGTTAGCAAAAATACATTAGCATATGATACAAATATATACAATTATGACATTGTTTAAAAACTGAAGCTCTTCAGGTAATGATTTTAATATTTAGTCATTCTAATGGTTTTTTCGTATTAATTTAAGAAATTGTGTTAACTTTTTTTATGTTTAAACAAATGTATAATTTGTTTTAAATAAATCATAATATAAAATGGTATAATGTATTAATTATTGTAAACATATGTTGTGCTTATCTAAAACTGTTAAACAGAAAAAGTTTAATAATAGGCTTATTAATTTTATAATTTTTAATTTTAACTTATTTATATAAATAATTTGAACAAAGATTCTATAAAGAGACTTCATATTTATATATCAAAATGTGTCAAATGTCAAATGCATATAGTAATAGGTTTTTTGTATGATTATGGAATTTACTTTATAAATTTATTTTAGTTTCTTTATCTTATTCATAGAAATTGTTTAAATTTAATATTTTTTACATCTTGCAATGAGTGTCATAACTATAAGATAAAACCATTATAGTAATACTATCAATAATGGATATAATTTATCTATAAATCTATGGATCAGTATTGTCTTTTTACTAATTAAAACTTAAAATTTTAAATTATCTAAGTTCAGAACAGTTAGTTTTACAAGTTTGAATAAAGCATACCTTAAAACATTTCAATAACTTAAAAGTTGACTTTCAAGTATTCAAAAAGATTTTGCACTGGTGTTGATGAATGTATTTTTAGGTTATATAAACCAACTGCATTCATTTTGAATAAGTAATATGTATATATTATATAAAACAATAAATTTCTATTTAACTGTGAGAGTGGGTTTCAAACAGAATTCGTGTTACCCTAGATATATTCAAATTCAATCACTTAACCTTATTGAAACGTATCTACTCGAAATAATATTACTGTTTGGCTGCTATGTTATTTAGAAAATTAAATAAATTTATAAGAATATCGTAGGGCTTTTCAAAGAATCGTTAATCATTTAATTTTTTTTCGAGGTCAATATTAAAATATACGCTCGACTTACAGCGGTGTTCAGTCAATGAATATATATCTCGATAAATGAACCCGTATACTGTAATTATCAATAATATTATACGCAGTGTTCAAAAACTCGGTATCACGAAGGGTCGTGGAAAAGTATCCTTTTTGGTCACACTTTTCGATTAATTTCATAAAACAATGGACAATTGCAAGTATAAAAACGGTATTGTCAAACAAAATGTGTCTACACTATTACTGTTTGGCGCTTCAACAGTTCCGTTGAACTATATATTATAATACGTTATTTCTCTCAACATTCGAAGGTTCCTATTGGTATAAATATACAACAATCGGAGATTATCCACAAATTAAAATTTTTTAATTTGTAAACTACGAACCGTAGTTTTTGGCAAACGATTCGTGTAATTCGTAGGATTACTTAATAAATGGATTATATGCTCGTTATTAATAATAAATTCGTATAGACGCGTACACCGTACTTCAGTATGTGATTTCGTAAGCCGGGAGTCGACCGCGGTAGGTATCAATTTTACGAAATCATAATCTATTTTATTTTTCCCAAAGAGGTTGGAATATATATATGTATTTATATTATAACATTTGTTATTACATACCAGTCGGGAAAACAAAAAAAAAAAAGCAATAATAAAGCGCATTGATAATTGACGCATATTAAGTTGCGTTTAATATTCATAAAAACATCCGCCAGTATTTATTAATAATTATCATTGAAGAAATGTGCTTCAAATTTTTTTAAAATTTTTAATGTTGCTAAATAATAATAACAGCATATTTCTCGAGTAGAAGTAGTTCTATTATATAATGTCTATATAAATAATACCTTCTTAAATTGTAACTTACAAGGACTTTGATCACATAATACTTTGTATACCTTTTACAAAATTTAAGACAAAGTCCGAGAAATGAGGATGTACTATCACAAAAAACATATGAATAAAATAAAAATCAAATTATTTTACATATTTGAAAATTCAGCTATGTGTAGTTTTGATTGATTAAATATTTTATTTTAGTTAATAATAATAAAATTCATTAAAAATTTAAAAATCCTATTTAAAATTAAGGAAAGTGTGAATTATATTCTCTTTGTATTTCGCGATACTACCGCGCTCTAGTGCAATTGATATTGAAACACATGTTTTGTGAATGTATATAATATGTAATATGAATTACATATATATATTCTTTTTTTAATCAGTCACAAAAAAATGGAGAGTTTCAGCTGCAATTGTTTCTTTTTCAATTTTATTCAATTTCAACACAGTTAACCGAATGTTTTTTATGTAGTAATTGTTTTTATAGCTGGTTATTAGTTAAATAAGAAAAATGCAATAATAAAACCGGCGTCTTGTTTCGGTTTGACAAATTAAATTTCTTTAAGAAAAAAATTATGCAATGATAACAGTGTTTATTGTCTTGAGTCACAACGTGTGAACATCAAGCGAATTAAAATAAATTTCAGCGTACAATGAGCTAAAATTGGCCAATTTTTTTGGGAGGATTTTTTACATTTTGGCGCCATGCAGAAAAGGGATCGGGAGAAGGAACAGAACGGCAAAGATGACAAGCGAGGAGGAAAGTCAACCGGATCGAGGGCAATGCATTCGGCAGTTGCCGGACGACATGGATTGTCATCGTCAGCTAACTCTAGTGTACTCATGGTTGGCCCAAATTTTCGTGTTGGCAAAAAGATAGGCTGTGGAAATTTTGGCGAACTAAGACTTGGTAAATAAAATATAAAATGCTTAGATAAACAGCCTAGATATATAACACACATTGAATGTTGGTTAATATTATCTTAATATTATATGCTCTTAGTATTCTATTAATATTCTCTTATCAAATACTGTATAATAGTTTCTATTATATTATGTCAAATAATTAATTATACTGGTTTTCTGGATGCTCATAGTTTATTCAATAGTTTACCCTATTTACTACTTATTTTAAACATTTTTTGTCCAATTGTAATGTTATGTTTGAATGTAAAATACATGTTTTATAAACACAAATAGGATTATTACTCAATTTCTACTTAGGCATTAAAATAAGTAATTATTTAATTGGATTGTTTTCTTTCAAGTTATAGTATACAATTTGACATAAGTACATACTAGTTATGTACAAACTTGTTTAATGAATTGCATAATCAGGGTAAATAAGAATTTTTTAAATGTCTGAATAACTTCATATATATGTGAAGGTTTGTGTATATGTATCAAATATTAATATCATAATAACTACTAAAATGTAATATTCTTTCCTGCATGTTTAAATGTGAATACTAAATTTAAATATTAGTACCAATACTTAAATTACTAGTAAAATCATAGAAAATTTATAATATTACTTACTTATGACAATAAAATAAAATTGTAATATGTGTTTGCACTACCTATACATAAATATAGTTCATTACAAATTTATATGTTACCAATGGTAAAATGATTAGATGAATAAAATTCACCATTAAGTTAGACCTAGAGTTAAATTTATTATTTTTCAATAGTAAGAATTAGATAAAATCATTGAAAGGAGTAAGATATATCATCATTTTACAAAGTCTCAGTGATTTATGAAACTCATGTGTAACTAATTTAATAACCTCTAATTATCTAATGAACACTTGGCCTTTTCCCTTTCCTTTGCACATATATAATAATTTTTATTCTAAAACTAAATTATTATTATCAACATTATTTCATTAAATTATCATACTAAAATATTAAAATGTGTATGTTTATTAATACAATATTATTTGTAAATACTTTGAATATAATTAAATATTACATAATATTATAAACATAAAAAATAGTTATAGACAAATTTACATGAATGAATCATTTTGTTTATAACAGAGTTATTTTATTAATTAAAAATTAAACTATAGGTTTTAATAATTACTAGTAATGCTTTTTCTTACTGTTATTCTGACAATTTCAAAGATAATCTTGGTCAAATATTCTTGAAATTTTATTTTTATTGAATTTCTTAAAAGATAATTTATATAAAAGAAAGAAACACTATTATTGGTTCAAAAATGATTATCATTTAATTACTTATAAATTAAATTATCAGTTTTAATAACATTATTTTTGATTTATTTGCACACTATCTTTATAAGTGCAATATATATGTTATTATGAAAAAAATTATTAGTTAAACAAAAATTCATATATATATATATAATTATAAAATAATATAATATTTTTGTACTTATATTAAATATTACTATTTTTTTATTATAACCTATATCATCTATACTTTAGAATTTTTTTTTAAATCAACATTATGTTATAATTATGAAACATGATTTTAAGATATTATTAATCAACTTGTTTTATTTAGAGTTATTTTTCCTAAATTTTATATTAACATTTTATAATTTAACATTAGATTCAATAATGTTCAGAAATGTTTTTTCTTAATTATTTTACCAACATTTTCTTCTTTCACACGATTAATTTAAAAAATGACTATTTCGATTCATTATAGCAAATTGTTATTGTTTGTGAACATAGTTTTATAGTGGTCATAGTTATTCTGATTCATTTAATTATTTAGTTAGGCTATTTTAATAATTTAAAATATTGAATAAACTGCTTTTAAATCCGTATTCTAAACATAAAGTACCTGAATATATTCTTAAATATAAAAAATATTATTGTTATTTAGTAATATTAAATATGAAATTAGAGAATAAAGTAGTTTAAAGATTTTATCCAAGTTTATTTTAGGTATAGATATGAATGAATGATTTTAAAAATGTTTAAATTGGCCATTAATAATTAATTGTTATATCATACCATACTCTACCATAATAATATTTGAATTAATTTAAATATTTTCTTATTTTATTTTTACATTTATAAATCAGTGATAATGATAATAACTAACAAATTGCAGTAGTCATATTTTAATAACATAAATAATAATGAGTATATATAACATACATGCTACTAATAATTTTATTGATTAATAATTAATATTTTATCAAAGTAATAGTGTTTATATTCAAAAACATTTTAAAACAATTATTTTTCCAAAGTTTTTATTTATTTTTTTATGTATTATTTATTAAAATTGATATAATTACCTAAATAAGTATTATTTGTTTATTTTTCAAAAATATATTAAATTTGATTTTATTAGTTATATATAAGGATTTTTTCATTAATCCTGTTCATAATGTATGAGTGACCTGTAACATCAATTTTTATTTTGTGAAGTTTATAGTGTTCATTGATTATGGTTTAATTATGTCAAATGTCAATTTTCATAACTTAAATAAGTTATTTATTATTTATTTGGTGGATTTCAAATATAATCTATTTCTGGAAAATATTTCAATAATTTAATAATACCCATTCAATAAACTAGATTATTAAAATTTGGAATAAAAATATGTCAATAATTTTTTAAATAAAACTTAGGAACTTTGTCTGTTAAGATAATCAAGTGTTATAAATTAAGTTAAGGTATTTGCTATAAAAAGTTTGTTGTACTTGTCAAAATATTTGAAATGAGGAGTGTCTTTGGGCTTAAATTAAAATGTAACTAAATGACATTAGGTGATGTAAAAATTATTAAATTAGAAGCAATACAAAGTTAAATATTCTATAATTTTAAATCGAAATATATGTTTTATACTTCTTAGTTATTACTATTATGTAATATTTGTCAATGGCACATAACACACATAAGTTCATTACTTATTTTGAAGATAGTATTAAAATAAAATAGTCATGTCTAATTTATTGTTAGACATTTAAAGCTAATATATTTAAAATTTAAATTTATAGTGTTCCATACTATATCCATTTATTAATAACTGTTTAGTTAAATTAAATTTGTGACATTTATTTTTGGTAAATGCACTTAATTTAGTTTAGAAAATATACTATATATTTCTACAACTATTTGAAATAATTCACGTTATAAAAGCAATTATTAATTTTTATTTTTATTTTTTTTTTTTGAAAGATTTGAATTTTCTCATATTTTCATTATAAAATATAAACTATATTTTTGTATCATTGGAATTCATCTTTGACAAGCTTGTTTATTTTTAATTTTTTTAATAACTAGCTATAATGTATAATAAATAATAATAGTTACTCTTCCTAAGCTATTACAATTTTAGTTGTACTCTGAGTAATTTATAATTATAAAATATTTTATACTTATAGTTGTTAAGTACTCAACACATTTGGTAATACCATTGTCAATTATTAAGAAATTATATTACTTAAACAATAAACTGTTTATTGGTTTTAGAGCATAAGATTATTAAATTATGATATTTTAAATGTATTTTACATTACATATACCTAAAGATATTTTAAACACATTCATAAATCACATTTTCTTGTATACTTGGAAACATAATTCTATGATTGATAATGTTTTCCCTTTTTGTTTACTTTATGTACTTTGTTGACATTGTGTACAATGTTCAAGAGAAGGGACTAGAACTCAGCAAACATTTACATTGTATGTTTGTCATCATTAAGTTTAGTTTATAGTTTTCATGTGTAGCTTTATAAGTTATAATCAGCTGATATTTTATTTACACCATTCATTATTGGATAATTTCCAATACATTACCTAGTCTTAGGGTGAAACCTTTCAAGCTCTTTGTTACATCATAGCTTGAATTGTTAAATTTGTTATGCTATTCATATTAGTTTCAGTTACTATGTATGGTTATTATTATTTTATATATATATATATATATATATATATATAATGTACAAACAGACACATAATAAATATATTTTTTCATTATAAGTGTTAGATATAAATAACTTATATTTTGGAATTGTCAATACAATTCAATAGTTATTATAATGACTATTACATTATTATTATATATAATTCTAATAAATAGTTTGAAACTTTACTATGTAACTGCTATTAGAGGCCGTTGTCTTATATATTTTTAAATTTTATCTAGTGTATAGGTTCTAAATGATTTTAGTCTTAATGATTATTGAAATGATGCTGTTTAGTACTTAAAATTTGGTTAATCTTGGTTTCTTATACTATGTGTGGGTAACAATGACTTAATGGTTTACTTAAGTAGTATGAAATTCTAAGTAATTTTTAATTGGGTTTTGCAAAACAATTACTACAATAATCATTTACATTTTTATGATACATTTATTTTACCTCACTGTTGCTTGTTACATTTTAAAACTCATACATCAGCTATAGCAAATTGATCTTAATTCAGAATAATGAAATATTATGTGTTGTGTTTTTGATATATTTTTAATAATTATTTTTTGATCATTTTAATAAGGTATGTTGTGTTCGGTTATGCATAATATGAAAATTACATAATACAAATTATCATTATTTATGTCTTATTTGAACATAATATTTTCCTGACATTCTTATTTACTTTCTGACCTAAAGTGTTGTAATATAATGTATATATTTATATGTCATTTGTAGGTATATATACTTTTCATTTTGGTCAATAATAGTTACACCCTTTTTATTGTTGATTTTATATTTACCCACAAGACTCGAATTGTGTCTCGACCTTTTTTCTTCTTAATTTATATAGATAATTAGAAATTAGAAAAATCTTAAATAATTATAATATAATATTAATTAAAAGTACTTTAAATATTATTATTAAACAAATTTGTTTTATAAGAGCACCTGGTACATTGATTAATCTCTTCGATACTAGGTTATATCTTTGTGACGAGGGAGGTGACTATAGTTATTTATTCATTTATTTAATTGCTATTGATATTATATTATATATATATATATTCACATTCATTTATATATTATATACATTTATTGTGTTTGTTGTCAATACATATTAAATACCAACAACCAATCAATTTTTGTTTACCAAAATCAAACCACTCAAAACTTTAGTTATACTGTTTTAGCGTTCTACATTTATTACCAAATTTAATAAGGATACTCTATACAAGTCTTTTACAAATTATATTAACAAGTCTAGTCTTGTTTAGTCTTTTTTATAGATATTATTGTATAAAACATTTATTTTTAAAGGGTCCTTAAAATGTTCTTTTATTTGTATGTGGTCTTATCTGAACACCACAATTAAGGTTTTGTGTAGCATTATTTTGTTATGTTTTTATTAGATATGGAAAGACACGAAATCTGTGCGTAATTACATCCTGTGGACGTAATTACATCCTGAGAACGCAATTTTCATTTTAATCTAAAGTCAAATTGTGCTACACAGAATTTAAATTATGGCGTTTAGGTATTTAAGATTAAATATCTATTATGAAATTTTAATAGAATATTTTGTCGGACAAAGAAGGTACAGAATTAAAAATTAAAATATTTGAAACATTATAACTTATTTGTCTGACAATATTTTACAAAAAAGTTACAAGGTGCCCTTGAAAATATTTCTTTCTTTTGAATTTGGTAATGGCGTTTAAAGTTTAAATTTAACCTAAACAGCAGAGTTTAAAGTAATTAAACTATATTGCCCATCAAATAGTGATGACAACACTGTCTTATAAATATTAAACTATCTGAAATTCAAACCACCAAATAACCATTTAGATTTTTCGTTAAACAGTTTCTTCTTTTATTCTGTTTTTAAAAATATTTGAGTATTGACTGTATTATATAAATTACTAACACATATTATTGATTATTTGGGAGGACAATTTAATATTAATGTTTCACGCCTATATTATTTAATTTTGGATTAGTTACAGGCTATTCAATGATTTACGTTAAACTCATTGTAGTCTTTTGTGTAGGCATCCGATACTTATTGTTAGTTACATAAGTTACAAAATAGATTTTTTTCAATTTCTAAATGTTGATATGTATGTATATTCCATTAGGTATACATTTCAATCAAATATATTCTGAGTCGTAATTTATAAAATAACAAATAAATATTTTCAACATTTATTATATTATTTTTAATATAATAATAATTATAATTATAATATCTTTTCAATATGAAAATGTATATATTTATAATAATTTTATAGTTGCAAAATTAATTTATATACTGTTTTCAGGAAAAAACTTATACACAAATGAACATGTGGCAATAAAAATGGTAAGAACCATTATTATATCTTTATTATAAATTAAATTAAATTCAAATGATAGTCATATTTAGGCATATATACATATGTATATTTATTTAACTAGTATATGTTTAAGTAATTATATTAAATTTAATTATAATATTTTAGGAACCAATGAAATCCAAAGCACCTCAATTGCATTTGGAATATCGTTTTTATAAATTACTTGGATCTCACGGTAAATATAATTAAGTATAATTTGTTATGTTTTTTAAAAAATAATTTTAATTTGAGATGTGGTAGAAATTTTACTAAACAATTATATATAAATTTATATACGTTTTTAATTTAATTTGTATTTATTACCAAGTTGCTATTAAATAATTTTAATATTTAATAAATTTATAATTTTTAAGTCTACTTATTTTTGGTGTAAAATGTTTGCATCATTACATTTTATAATCAAAATTAGAGTTGATATAGTTTATAAATTATAATCAGAAGTGCAATTAAAGGATTGGTTTTTGTCGCTTGGCACTCTCAGTCCTGAGTAAGAATGATGAAATTATTGATTGTACAATGTGTTTTTTAAGTGGTCTTTAATTTTATATAATTTATGTTGTGCACATATTTATATACTAATATAAATTTGTATAATGTTGTTTATTAATTATTATTTAAAGAAATTATTTATAGTCTATTACATTTCAATAGTTTTACATTAGTAAAATTTAAAAAAATTAAATTAATTTTAAGTAGATTCATGACATATGAAAAAAAAAGATTCTGAAGAATAAATTAAAAATATATTCTGTTGTAATTTATAAATCATATATGTACCATAAGATTAATGTAGATTATTATTTGATTGAATTTAATATTTATTCTCTGCAATATTGCAATTATATTTTTGTTTCTAATAATATGTTACATTACATTAAATAAAAAATAATTTATACAAATTATAATAAACATTAATATTTTTAACATCTTTCAATAGTTTAATACATGTTTTATTTTTTGTGTTTAATGTAAATTTCTTATTAAATTTCTTATTAGTACCTCTTATTTCTTTTCTATTCAATTATTTTATTTACATTTTTATATTCAACAATTGTTAATATGACAATTTGTTGATAATTTCCATAGCTCCTGCTTTCTTCTCAGATGGCATACCAGAAGTATTTTTTTTTGGTCCGTGCGGCAAGTATAATGCTTTAGTCATGGAACTCCTCGGACCCAGTCTTGAGGACTTGTTTGATATGTGTGGGCGTGAATTTTCGCTTAAAACTGTTCTCATGATTGCCACCCAACTAGTAATTATAATACTTTATTTTTATAATAGTATAAAGTTTAATATTTTTGGGTTTGAATATATTTAAAAAAAAATTTTTAATCTGTGTTTGTTTTAAAGTTACACAGGATAGAATATGTTCATGGTCGACATCTTATATATAGAGATGTTAAACCCGAAAACTTTCTCATTGGTCGCACGTCAACGAAAAAAGATAAAACTATTCATATTATAGGTTAGTAACAAACTAATAATACATTTTATTAAGAAAAATTGAAATTGGAATTTATTTCATACCATTAAAATATTTTATGTTTTAAGTAAATTTACAATTATTAGTAAAAAAAAAAAAAAAAAAACAACAAACCAAGACATATTCTATATATTTATAGTATTATAATATTATTACCAATCATTTATTACTATAATATTAATTAACATAACTATTTTTACAATATTAAGTTATAAAATATTTGTATGTCCAGTATTTTTGGAAAAGACTAACATAATTATAAATTCCAAATTTGTGTTTTATTAAAAAAAAAATTATTCAAAATATTTTAAATAATGTTTTATTGCAGATTTCGGTTTAGCTAAAGAATATATAGATTTAGAAACAAATAAACATATACCATACCGGGAACATAAAAGTTTAACTGGTACTGCAAGATATATGAGCATAAATACACATTTAGGAAAAGGTATATTATTAATTTTAATTATATATTTATTTAGGGTTAATACAATCAAATACACAAAAGTTTTATTTGCAAAATGTTTTAATACAAAATTAAATATAAATATTTATGTTTGTAATGTGTAATCATATAGTATGAGTAGTAAACAAGTATATATATATAAAATAAATATAATTTATGCATATATATTTTTTTAGTTCAAAATATCATACATTTACTTATTTAAAATTTCTTAATAAAATTAGTTTGTTATTTTTTAATAACTATTAATCTGTTTTTGTGGTATCCATTTTATCCACTGATATTATTATTAGTATGGTATATATTGAAAATACAAATATTTTGTAATATATTTATACAATTTTTATAGAACAAAGTCGAAGAGATGATTTAGAAGCACTAGGACATATGTTTATGTACTTTTTACGTGGTTCATTACCATGGCAAGGCTTAAAAGCTGATACTCTGAAAGAAAGATATCAGAAAATTGGTGATACCAAAAGAGCTACTCCAATAGAAGTTTTGTGTGATGGATATCCCGGTATTTATTTATGATTGTATTCTCTTTAAAAAGAAATTAATTCTAATCAATTTGTGTACATTTTATAGAGGAAATGGCTCAGTATTTACGTTATGTAAGACGGTTGGATTTTTTCGAGACACCAGACTATGAATATTTGCGTACATTATTTAAAAATTTATTTGAAAAAAAAGGTTATGTCAATGACTCTGAATTCGATTGGACGGGAAAAACTATGGTATGTTGAATTTAAAATAATATTTTTATATATATATGCATATATAAAGTTTTTATTACATACATATTTTATTTTGCATAAAAACCAATAATATTAATTATGTCATATTTATTTGAATTTCCTTATTTGTATATATTTCATAAAATGAATGAAATATAATTATACCTGATTTAGTATATACTCATGCAATTTTTCTCATTTTGTCATCCGTCAATCAGTTGGTTTTATAAGGTTATTAAGCATATTCAATGATTTGAAATTTAAATATATAACGAATACATTTTGACTAAGTTAAATTAGCAAATATTTCATTTCCATAATCAATCCAAATTATTTAACTAGATTAAAATAAGATACTAATTATAAATTTATTGAATACATTATACAATTTATTAAAAATAAACAATGAGTAAATAAATAATGAGCATTAAATATTACTTCCATTTAATTATTTATAAAGCACACTGAAACTAGTCATTTACTTTAATTCTTTGAAATATAATAGTTGGTTAAAAGTAATTAAAATGTGTAAATTAGGCCTAGTGTTTAATATGAACTTTTAATTAAATTTAATAATTAGTTTTATTATTTATTTTGCACTCACTAATATTATGCTATCTAGAATAATATTTTGCCTCACACATATTTAATTATGTAAATTTATGTTTTTTAAAGAAATTATTTTTTTGCTAACATAATAATTTTGGTTATTTTTACTTTTACTTTTTTGTATTTTCTATGCATGCTGCATGGTTTTTTTTTATGTTATCTTATGCTATATAATCAGAAACGTGGCTTGTTTAACATACTTCGCGTTATACGCAACCTATCCAATGAAAGTCCTGAAACATCTGAAAGCAATTTGGTAAGTTGCATGGATAACATTTATAGTGGTTACCACTAATAATTATTTGGTGTTTTTCTACATTTATTATTATAATTTATTTTTGTTTTTTATTATATTAAATTTATATTACACAAGAAATATTTATTTTCAGTGTACTCTAGTTGGTTCTATTCAGTCCAGTCAAGAAGTCATTTTATCACCAAACAGAGAACGACAAGTGGCAGGCAATAAGGTAAAGCAATTTTATCGAATGACCTTGTAGTTTTTCATCATTTAAATTTATACATTTTGGTTAATGCAATTATGTTATATTATTATTAATGTGCAAGGACAATGACGAAATGTCAGTCTACAGTGATGATAATGATGATAGTGTATTGTTAATCAATAAGGTATCAATTTCATTTCAAGACTGTTATAATAAATATTTTTACCTGCAAAACCAATATTGTACCTTAGTACAAACCATTCATATATATTATGTAATATATATTTAATTTGCTTTATACCAATGCCAGTAGAACTATTCCTATATAAATAATAATTTTAATGACATTAATAATCATCACCTTTTGTGAAATAACATTACCATTTTAGTGATTCAGATAGATTGCTAAATGTATTTAAAATTATTATATGAGCTATATTATATTTTTCAGTCTGGAACAAAAGGTTGGCAAGATGGGTCTAAGCTTCCAGGTCATACTTTAGGTAACTTAACACCCGCTGATCGTCATGGAAGTGTTCAGGTAAGTAATTTTTATAACAATATAATTAAATTGTGTTATAAACTAGGCAGTCCATATCTATTTATAACGACAACAATTCTAGTCCTTGTATATATTAAACAATTGAACTGAATATAAGGAATATAACACTATATGTGTTGTAATTGTTGTTATTGTCATATATATAACAATTATGTACCTACAAACTTAAATTAAAAGTGTTTTTTTTTTTGTCCAGTGAATTAAAATAGCTTAAACTAATATTATAAGTTAATTATTAAATAATATTGATTAAATACATGTATTTATAATTTATATAATTTGAATTTTAAATTTTAAGCCTTTGTGTTATAATAATAGTCTGTTAATTGTCATTATAATTGATATTGACTATATTATTATTTATATTTGATAATTTATTCCTTTTTATATGGATTTTAGGTGGTAAGTTCAACCAATGGTGAATTGGCCAATGATGATCCAACTGCTGGTCATTCCAACACTCCGATTACAGCACAAGCTGAAACGGAAATTGTTGATGACACTAAGTATGATGAATATTTTTTATATTCGTACATTTTTTTATGATTTTTGTTGTTCAATAGGTGTTGTTGTTTTTTTAAACGTAAAAAGAAGAAAACACCTCGTCCTAAGTGACTAACAGTGGTTAAATGCAGCTCTGAACGAGAAGCTGTCACGTTGTTACGCGCCACCTCGCACTCTAACTCGCGTGACAGTGCCCTAAATATTCCTGTTCCGACCATTACGTGAGATTGCATTATCCAACAATATATTATTTTATATTGAATTTTGAAACATCTTTCCTTTTTTTTTTTATTTAAAGTAATAGGCTACAATATACTTATATCTATTAAAGAAGAAAACATATACTAAATTAACAAAAAATAGACTGTTAGCATTCGGCCACCTGTGCATTCCGTCAACGACTTATAAAAACAAAGCTAAAATGCTTCAGTTGTTGACACTAGTCTTGACATTAGACAGTAAGACAGTATAATGTTCATATATTGTTCTTTTATTTATAAATACAATTTTATGTATATGATAAATAATTATCAAGTAAATTACATCCATGTTCTCTTGTTAAAAAAAAATAAATGAATAAAACGACTCGGGAGTATTTGATTGGTTTGCTTATTAAACAAAAAAATTAATTATTTATGTCAAAAATAATAATACTTAAGTTACCTAAGTAGTAATTTTTTTATAATATGTATAAATAAATTCCCTACATTAGTTCCTGTAAATAATTAAATACAATACTGTTTCGATTAACTTTTATATTAAAAACAAAATATATAATAATTATGAACATCTATTTATGTTAATTTCAATTAAGTTTTGGTTCAGGAACACATCAATTTATACCTCACTTACTTTTCCTATAACTGCCCATAAAAGAGCTTAAATATATTTATATACCTATATTTTTTTTTCAAATTAAACATTTTTATTTTCCGACTTTTAGAGCACGCGGTTTATCTAGATTGTATAATAAAATTATTATACTAATTATTTAATTATTTTTTTGATACTTGAAGGATATTTATGACTTGGGTGAGGTTACTGCTTTGTTGGGTTCAATATAAATTTCTACTTTGTATTTTTATTTTATTTTTTTAAATTTCACACAACAGTAAATTTTATGCATTTATCAATTTTAACTTTACGGAATATTGAGTTAACATGGTTATATTTTTTTCCAATTACAAATAATACAAATATATTGGTTTTGTTTTATTATTATTATTATTATTATTATTATTATTATGATTAATTTAAGTGTTTTTTAAGAATTAGTCAAATTTATTAATGCACAGTAATTATTATTTGGATTAAATGTCATTAATAGAGAATAATTGGTAAATGAAAAACTTAAAGAGTAAATTTATTTAATTGTGTGAATGTTTTATTCCATGACTATTCTGATAATTTGGCATTTGGTTTTTTTTTTTTGAGTTATTATTTTTAATCTATAAATTTATTTATACTTCATAATAATAGCGTACAGTCGAACAATTTGATGAGTGATTTCATCCAAGTGTACTATGACTAGGTGTTAAAATATATTTGAACTTAGTTTTTCTACTGAAGAAGTGTACAAGTACTCTTGGACAGTTGAAAATAATTATTTTTCCTTTTGGAAACAACCCAATTTTGACCATAAAAACTAAAAGCTTCAACTAATGTAATCATGCGCATTCAATTGTTTATTACAATTCACTAAATGTTAAACGTAATAATTGCTTGTGATGTACAAAATACTTATTGTAATATAAATATATTATATTATATAAAATTATGTTTTTTTTTAATTTTTAAAGTAAAAAAAAATATATTGTTATGTTCGTGATATGTACATTTTTAGCTAATATTTAGGTGAAACATAATTTTACTACTACTATTTAATTTTAAAAAGTAATATTTATTTATTATTATTATTATTATAATTTGTTTGATGTTTAGTTTCAAACTTATCATTTTCAATTATTCTTTTTTTTAATATAATAAAAATAAAAAAATATTGTGAATTTTATATTATTATTATATTAATACTTCATACATAAAAATAATTATCCTGTCAGTTGAAAATGTCATCGCATGTTAAAGCAAAATCTGTTCCTCCCTGAAATTATAGGTAATATTAAAAACTTTAATGTAGACTTCGAATACATAGCAGCTGTTCATGAAATGATTTCATAGTCAAGGTCCTCTGATATAAAACAAATTGTTGAATTGATAGTACAATATTAAAAATATTTTTGTTTTAAAAACTAACCATTTTTGCAGAAAAATTGCCACAATTATAAAAAATTCTTATGAGAAATCGGTCAAGGTCAAATACTACTAAACTTTTTTTTTTGTAATATATATAATATATAGAACGAAGCAGTGTGAGTAAGGGGGACAAAAATCGAAAATGTCAATTTTGATATTTTATGCTGCCATAACACATTAATGTTTATAGTGTGCTGTTGTGTTAAGTACCTAAACAGTGTTAATAATTCAACGTGTACACATTTTTATATCACTGTACACAATTGTTTTCAATAATTAAATATATTTATTATTATTATTAATTATTTATTTAAATATATTTACAAATTAGATAAATATTAAAGGAAAAAATCAATGTAAAAACCAAGAAAATATTTTTTGTTGATTTTATAACTTAGCTGACCTACTCATCGTAACGTATACAATTCTTGTCTATATATATATATGTGTGTGTGTGTGTGTGTGTATGCCTATTGATAGTGTGTAAATACTTGAGTAGTTTTGACGAAAAATGTGTTTAAATAGTTCATGATATAGTATATAATATTATAATGTTTAGAGACATTTATACAGCTCTAAAAAAAAAATGTATCGATATATTTTATCGACGAATTTGTAAATTTATTGATATAATAATTAGACAAATGGTATACATTTGTTTTATAAGGGAATATTTATTGATAGATCGATTTCGATATTAAAGTTTTACTTTGAAAATGATTGTTATTCGCTAAAAAGATTTAAATAATAATATTATAATAATATTTACAATAAGCAAAAAACACAAAGTAAGAAAAAATATAAAACGTGTTATATTGTTTTATAAATTATTAATTCCTCATCAAACATGAAACAGGAACTGAACGTGAAAATATTTTCAGTATAATTTTTTTGCCAAGGAATAATTAAAATAATAGTTTAAAAAAAAAAACGAAAAATAAGAAATTGAGTTAAAATCAAATTGGCAAAACAGATTTTTTTTTTTTTTGTAATATACATGTAATAAAATGTCGGAGGTCCATTCCGTACACGACATACATATGTAATAGGTCAATCGTTTAAAGTGTGTATAGTTCAACTTGCAGAAAATCACGGATTTTGGAGAAATGCCGAACGCGATTCTACTTATAGCTGCTAATTACGATTACGCGATGCCAGCACTAAGCGCACTGTGTGCAGCGTCGAGTACGTTGTGTTGATGTGCACGTCATTCGATCGTAGTCGTTTCCGAAGACTATACGTGACGATAAGTAAGTAAAATCATATGCAACGAGGCCGCTGCGGCTATAACAGATGCGAGACGAGCGCGTGCGAGAAAAAACGATTAATGTATACGAGTCCGCGTTAAGTGAGACGTTTTATGTCTTTTTAGGTTAGGTTTTTTTTTCTGTAACGCTTTTTCGTGACAGTCCCCAGTGGGTATCTTCATTTAGGTAACACTTTTCGTGACGGGTTTTTATTAAAATGTGCCAAAGTAAAGACATAAAATGTCAATAAAATGTACGCGAACCGGGGGTCACACGCGTTTGAATTCAACAACGTCCACCGGACGAGTCGGCCGGAATCGTGCGCGGGTCGGAATACGAACGTTTGTTAGTATCCATTTGTGATGAATGGTCTTGGCGTGGCCACGTGCGAACGCAGGATTGCTCGAGGCAGGCGCGGATCCAGAACTTATTTACGGGGAGGGGAGGGGGGCCATCTTAATCAAGACAACTTTAGTCCTCATTTTGTCGCATCGAGTAATGAAATATTTTCCAACACGTTTACTTGGAAATCGTGTTTGCGATACACCGAAATAAAACAATAAAGTCTGTCTTCGTATCTTTATCAAATGTCGAATCGCGTGACGGTCGCGGCTGCTATCGGAACGATTCATTGTCCTCTACGGAGATGTTCGAGATATTTAAGAGCCGTACTGTAGGTATATCATATCATGTGTGACCCATCGATTTTTAAGGTTCACGTATCGTTCAATAATTAAACTGCAATACATATATGAAAACAATTGTATGTAATTTGATAAAAAGAGGTATTTATCTTTATTGGTTATCAAAAACGTTAAAACCGAAAAACCCCCAAAGCTACAACTTCGTTTTAAATTGTCTTTCCTGGCTCGAGGCGCGATGCCAAACGAATCGGTTGTTTGGATAACGAGTACCACAGCCGCATCCCGCGGGTTGGCGTGACGTCGGTGTTTCCATCGGTATCGGTGGCGTTCTCAGGAATTTTCAATGGGGGGGGAGGGTTTTCGATAATTTCTAAAAAAAGTATGTGGCAGAGCTCTGGGCCCACAACCCCCCCTGGCTATGAAAATTAATACTATTTTGAATAATTACAATATAAAAATAATAATATAATATTTTATAAATATTTTTATTTTTTATAATACAAAATTTAACTTTCTTGGCTTTTTTGCCAGATCATCTATCACTTCCTCAACCTTCCAATACAGTAAGTCCATTAAACCGGGTCTAAAACAAATAAACAGATACACTTTACTAATAAATTTAACTATATTTTCTGTTTGTAAATCAAATTCAAAATAGGTACCTCTGTCATTGTACTACGCAAATAACTTTTGAATTTTTTAAGACCTAAACATAATAATATTTAATAAACGTTAAAAAAAAGTTAAAAATGTACAAAAAAAAGTAAATTATACGACGAGACAATGAATATTCACATTCTTTACAAATATAATACGAATTGGTTGTAATTTTTTCTTTTAATACGGCCAATGGTGGGGGAGGGGTTTAAACCCCATGAACCCCCCCTCCCCCGTGAGTACGCCCGTGATCGGTATGATGTTAAACGTTCAACGGTGGCGCGTTCGGTAGCGTTCCGTCAGTAGTGACGTGCGCCATTGTGTTGTCGTACTACGTTTTTAACAGGTCAATAGTGTCCAGTAGACTTTTATCCGGTACTTGCCGCTCGCCGTCAGTTGGACTGTAAGTTCACTGGACTGTGATTTCACACGACGATTACCGAGGTGTGAGATAGGTTTTCAATACGCCCACACTAACGGTGCTAGAAAAACCTATCAGTCGAGTTCGTGTACACCACGAAAATAGACAGAAAAACAATTGACGTTCGCGATAAAATCGGTTTTGAAAAACGGGTGTTTTTTTTTGTTTTGTTTTGTGGCTTTATTATTTGTCAGCAACGGCAACAACGGATGATGATTGACGGCCGAACTGTTGTCACATTTTTTGTTTTTTTTACACTACGATTCGGTCCGACGTTCTGCGCAACGACAGCGTTATATCGTATAGATGTTTTAATTACGGATAAAGCGAGTGGTACGATCATCGATATTGTCAATATTGCCGTTTCTGTTAATGTAAAATACGAAAACGTTTAAATAAACACGTTTACGCAGCGCGGTGACGTATAATAATATAAATACCATACAACCAAACGTCACGTATGATTCCATGCAAAACGAATTTAATAGCTTAACCCGCGGCTCGATGTTTGCGTTTTTAAAAAAAAAAAAATAAAAATCATAGTTTATACGAGTATGTAATCGGTATGATATACAGGATCGTTTTTTTAAAAATCTCCCCGCAACACTACACGTTTCGTAATTTCAACAGCGTGCGTGCGATCAATGCGTGTATCTATCATATTTTTTTTATGTTGGTTTCCGAAAACTCATTAAACTTAATTAAACGCGCGCATAGACTTTCAATTTTCAAAACTTGACCCTCTCCTCTTTCTTTTTAAGAACACGATAATGTCGTGCACTTGATCATTTAATACGTATGTATTATGTTTATATCTAACTCAACCTGCGGCCCAAATTATCAAATGACCTTTCGGCCTTCACAGACTTCCAGTTCTCTCTTCCGATATTTTCTATAGATATCGTATTATTGAACGTGTCTACCTGTTTTCATTTCAATGCGATGTGAATTAAATATCGGTACAATAATGCACGTATCTATGATTTATAAACATGATGTACTGTACACAACTTATAATGGTACATAAGCACGTAATTTTACTTCGTACGTGAGCGTGGTTGGTATATCGGTTCAAAAAAAATTTCAATAAAATTTCAAACGTATAAATTGTTGTAATTTAAACATAGTGATGTAGACTGCGTTAGATATGAATAATGTCAAAGACATACCTTCCAAAATTTATTACTCGGGGATATGATGTTATAATCGGAGTCTAACCGTCTTACAATTTCGGTAAATATTGTATTGTGCGAACAAGGTATCGTTTTAAAACAATTTTACACAAATTAAATACTCGTCAGTCTTTTGTGTAATATGTACACGTTAAACGGTTTCACCATTAATATATATATATATATAATAATTAATTAACTGGTGTACAAGTATGTTGAATCCGTGGTTGCGTTAAAAACAAATTATAATTGTATTTTAAGCGCATTTCATTTAATTCAGGAATTATAGCTGCAATAATGTCTGGTTATAAAGTTTAAATGCAATTCCTATCTATTTCGTTTATTTGAATATGTGTAGGCTTATATACTTTTATCGCACCTTTTTATTCACTTTACATTTACATATTATGTATACATTAATATTATAGTTCTATACAATAGTCGGATGTATAAGCAGTAAAAATGTATTTCTTAATAAATCGAAAAACTATAGATGTGAAGACTGTATCTATATTATTATTTAATTAATAATCATTTATAAATTATAATGTCTTCATAACGAACTGAATATTTTAATGATGCCCATTAATAAAATCAGTATTAAAAAAAAAAAATCGAAAAAATGATTTTCCTGTTAAAAATAGCAAACATATATTACCGAAAGTAAATAACATATTTGATTGCGTTTAAATCGTTCAAAAAAAAATATTTAGTTCAAACACGGAAAATAATATGTGCGACAAGATATATGTATGTGTAGAGTAAATGTGACTGTTTTTTATAATATGTAAAAATGCTAAAAAGAAAAATGTTAAACGGCCTATTTTTGAATTGTATTGACACAGTGTATTAATCGTATACATAGTCATAATGATATATTTTGGTTTTGTGTATACGTATTATTTAACATTTATTTATTATAATAGTGTACACATCATAATATGTATTTTGTAAATGCTTTTGTTGGGAAATTATACTTAGAATGTAAATTGAATGTGCTTGTGCGCATTTCTTTTGTTTACATATCGTTTATTCGTTGATACTTAATATATTTGAATATTTGTTTACATTGTAAGAGCGTCGTTATCGCGTTACAATCCATCTATATGCATAAAATTTTCACACCTCTACTTATTTTTTTTCCTCCGAAAATAATATATCCATCCTAAGAAATAATCGTATTTCATTAACACAGATTTATTTTGTCGAGTTTGTGCGTATTTTAAGTTCCTCCCACTTATTTTAAAACCATTTCGACGACTGAAGTCGTCAGTTTACGACAGAACAAGGTTATACATTGATGGTTAGAAAACGAGTTGTATTGGCATGTGTTATACGCGTACACAAAATCTATTCATATTGAGTATGTCTCAAACATAATGTGATATTATCTAAAATGTCGTAAACAAATTACTCGTATACTTATATTTATAATTAACGGTCGTATTTGAAAATGTCGAGTGGCAATCGGGGGCATTCGCGAATAATAATAATGGTGATTATTTTGTCATTGCTTTGAAATTGTAACACCGTAATAAAGTTTATGTAAAATTTTTTTGTTTTGAACCGCGAACATGTTATTGATTTTCGTGTTTCCAAAATTTTGTAATTAAATATTTCCATTCTAATGCCGTCGAAAAAAGATTACCCAAATAACAAATACGCTACTGCCATATATGCTCACATACATATATGCATGTATAATGTACACGGTGCATAAAGTTTAGCGTTTAGTTTTAAGTATAATGCGTTGATGTACACATATGTTTTTTAAATGTATATTTGTATACATATTTAGGTTGCACACAACTATAATAACAAACATCTTATCAGCATAAATATAAAAAAAAGTGTTTAAAAAATGAATACATACAAAAATGAACGATTAATTATATTTTTCTATTCGGACACCAATTATTTTTACATCCCAGAAAAAATGTTATCGCTGTTGTTTAGTCGACAATACCGTGTGAAAACATTACGTAGCGTTCATTACGATGTTTAATGTTTATATGCCTTAAAGTCGATGTATTTATTATAGTATGTTCATCTATTATGCATGTAATTACAGTAGTAAAATGCATACATTTTTAATAATAATAATAATAATAGTGACTACATTTTTGAATTAATCATAATTTATGAATACTACGTATGGGGTTTTCGATTGGGTAATACGAATCAGTGGCGCAACCAAAGGGGTGGTCCTCGGGTCCAAATCCCCCATTGAGTATTTCTAAAGTGGAAAATTGTGTAAGGTAATTTTAATTATTGGCAACAGATAAACGTCGTACAGATTTTTCATAATCAATTTTGTGGTTTGTTTTGTTTTATGGTTTTCAATATCAAACAAGTATACATTTTTTTTCTAATCGTACATTTTAATTTTAATAATAAAAAGTAAAAATTATCTTCATTGCATAAATCGGGTTTTCATATTATTCTAGGACTCCCCCTTGAAAAAATCCTGGGTGCGTTGCTATTTAAAGTATAGAAATCAAAACGTAATAAAATACTGACCAAAACTTAACTAATTATACTTATCTATTTTATTTATCTATTTAACCTTAAATGTATTTTTAGGTACTAGGTGAGCCTAAAAATTTTGTTTGTAATTTATGTTTATTCAATGTCGAAACTTCGTTAAATAACATTTTTAAATTGTGAATTCCATATTGTATAAATAATTAATAATAATTTTAACTATTATAAAAAGTACAATAAATACGGTTTGCTGGCCACGAATTCATATTATGAAAAAATTTCAGCCAAAATATCGTTATATCATTTTGAGTCGAATTAAATGTTAAATATTTGCAGGAGAGTATGATATATTACGTAGTAAATTGCACGTAAATATGGTAATTTTCATATTTAAGATTTTGCAAATATTTGAATCTTTATTGTAACTACCACTTATTACATTTTATTCATATCATATAGGTTCAATATAATTAATAAGAAGCGTATATTTTACGGCATTTAGTAGTACTGAAGGTAAAAATATCAGTATAAAGTTATGAAATATCGATATACATACAAAAAAAAACCTTTTACTTGTCTTTTTGTATTTAGATTAACTTTTAAGTACTTACGAGTATTTGATATTTGTTTTGTTAATAGTTGTATTATCGATGATGAATACGAGAGGTCTTACCTCATCTAAATATTTCAATGAACAATGATTTGACACGTATTGGCTAATAAATACGTACAGTGACGATTGTTTGTAGTATATATATATATATTATTGTTCAAATGTTATTTTGTCATTCGGGTGGATCGACGGTTTTTTTTTTTTTGTTGAAAACGTTGACTTCCAACGCGAATTATTGTTTCGTAAGCGTGTTTAACAGTAGTAGTTCGCTATGCGATCAGCATCGCGTCGTTTTCGGGTAACGTAATTACGCGACCGTCGGGACGTGCGCGCGGGAATTTTGGCGCCGTCCGCCGTGGCCGCACTGCGCGATGTCGACGGCCTATCCCTTTTCCGGTCGGTCGTCGGACTCGTTTGCGGGTGGGGGGGGGGCGTCCGGCAAACGCGGAGAGAAACGAACGGTTTTGTTTTCGTCTCAGTGACAGTCGTGAACTCGTAGTCGGTTCCCGTGCGGTCCGTCTTTTCGTTCTCTTTCCCCTCCCGCCCCGCACACCACCACAACTATTTCATACGGAGTACCGTTTTGTGCGTACGTCACGTATTGTTATTATAAAATTTTTCGCTCGCGCGTTGCCGAGTCCCGTCCCGTGTTTTCGTCGTCGTTTTTTTTTGGTCGAAACCGTTTTTCTCGATCTCTCTCCTCTCCCCCCGCCCTCCCTCCCGCAGTTAACCGTGCGCCCGAGACCCCACCCTTGGATCGCCGCCGCGTGTCCGGTGTGAACGATGCGCGCCGCGTGTCCACGACGACCAAGTCGACGACGATGACCAACTCCGTGTTCCCGTGAACGTGATTCTCGTGGTTCCTGGCGGTTAGCGATCGGCGCGACATGTCGGTCGCCGACAACGCGAAAAGCCGGTTGAGCATCGTGGACATGCTGCTCAACGACGCGGCCGCGATTGACGTCTTCGACAAGTCGGCTGCGACTTCGTCCGCGGACAGCGACGACTCCGGTGTAAGTGTTGTGGTTTTTTCGTTTCTCCCGCGTGCACATTCCGCGGACACGGGTTTTTTTGATTTTTTTTTTTCGTTTTTAACGCAGAAAATTAACTGGGATCTGGAAAACGACAATTTTCTCGAGGCCCTGCTGAACATGGAGAACGACAACGAATCTTTCGAGTTCTTGTCCAACGCCGATGACATCATATCGAGCGCGGCCACTACGCCGAGATCTTACGACAACGCCGAGTCCAATTCTTGTTCCGACAGCGGTATGCCACTTAAACACTACTTGTGTCCGTTCACATTCTGTCCCGGCTTCTCGTACGTTTGCCCTTCGGTTGATCAGTATTGGTCTTCTTTTCGACCGATCCCATTTCGCGATTCACTCGCCTCGTTTATGAACAAAACTTAAGCAACCATATGGTACGGTTCTGGGGAATAATTCCGTACCATATGTTTGGTTCAAAATCATATTATTTCTTTTCACGGTTTCCACTTTCACATTAAAAATATTTTAATTACCTAATTATTTAGATAAATTACTATGCGTCTCATTTTTTTGTTACATCAGTTATTGAATGTTATGAAAATTACTTGGATATATTATGACATATTGGGAAAATACATAAATCATTGAACGTTTATTTGAGTTATTAATTCATTAAAAACATATATAGATGTCTGTTGACTATTAAATTTGGTTTTTTAACATTTAGTATTGTAAATTTTACTTGAATGTACAAACTGAGAATTTCAAGACAATTCACATGTAAATATAAAAACACATTTTTGATAAATATGAATGTGTATTAGGACTGTCATCTGTGGATCATTTGCCATTCATTCCACCAGAATCTTGTAATTCTGATGACCATACCTTGCCCAACATGGATTTAACATATGATTGTTTCGTCAAAGAAGAAATAATTGATAATGGTAATGACAATGGTAACGATAATGATGATAATGGTAATGGTGATGACAATGACGATAATAGTAGTGTAAAGAATAAACCTACTTTTATTCAACAACCACAAATATTGAAAACCACACCTCGCACAGTAGTGATATCACCAAAACAATCAAAAGGGCAAATTTCGATTTCCAAAAATTTGTCAAAACCAGTTTTTATACCTATCAATCTATCGAATGTCAAGACAATTAAAGTAAGAGATCATTGTTTAGTCTTAAATCATAGTATTGTTTAGGTAATAATAAATGTGTGATATAGGTGGTAAATCAGACTTCTAAAACCATTAACACTGATGGGTTCAGATGTTTACAGTCGATAAGCAGCGGAAGAAGAATATTTGTTAACAACGGTAATATATTATCCAACTCTTTGCCCATTTTAAAACAGAACAAAGTAGGGTCGGACAGCACAAGTGACGAGTCTGATTCTTTATATCCACGTGTTAATTTAACAAGTAAGTCTTCTAAAAACATTGCTAATAATGGTTATTTTTTATTTAATGTTTTGTCAATTGTAGATGAAGAAAAGAAACTGATGGAGAAGGAAGGGGTTCGATTGCCGTTACGTTATCCTCTTACAAAGCATGAGGAAAGGGATTTAAAGCGAATTCGCAGGAAGATCAGAAATAAAATATCAGCACAAGATTCAAGGAAAAGAAAGAAGGAATATGTCGACGGGCTCGAAGAAAAGTAAGTGTATAATGATGGCCAATACATTTGATTATAAAAAAAAACTTACACAAATGTTTCATTTTAGAGTTAAACAATATTCTGATGAAAATAACCAGCTAATTAAAAACGTGCGCACTCTAAAGACTGAAAACGAGCTTTTAAGAGCTGCTATGAAACGTTTACAAAATACAATTGCTCCTAGTGGTACACCAGCTCCACCTGCTACGTGTCTGCTGGTCCTTATGATGTCACTCGCGTTAATAGCAGCACCTAATCTCAGACCTAGTGTTGCTGACGAAAAAGACGTAATGTCTATAGAAGGCCAGGAGTCCAATACAGCTGTTACAGGTTTGTGTTATTCGTGTTTGTTTAAAAAGTTTTGTATTCTAATAACATATTTCGTTTTTTTGCAAATATTTAGGTCGATCGAGAAATTTGTTGTTCTCCAAGTCCGGATCGCCTCTGGTTGACACTGATTTGAAAAATATGCTTGAAATGGTCCTCAATGGTTCGTCTGCTGATGGAAAAAGCAATACCATTATGGCTGAACTTGGCGAGCTGTTGGATTTCAGCGGTTTGGCACGTAACAAAGATCATGATTACTCTAGAACAGCAGAAAAAACAGTTGTGGAGGATTATTACATACCCGAGTCTGATGACGGTTGGACCACGGGTGTGAAACGCTCTGCTCCATCTGAATGGATCAATGAATTGATAACACCGGCTGTGAAGAGCAGACGAGAGACAGAGCATGTTATTCTTGTGTCAAGTGATGAGGAATCTTATTAAAAAAAAAAAAAACTAACTAAATTAGGTGAGCGCAACAAGAGTTCTTTACAGTATGTCATTACTGTACCATTAGTCACATAGTTATCCCTACTCTCCAGTAGTATAACATCATTTAAATTCCATTTTTATTTTGCATCTTAGTTAATTTTTACCCAATGGATTCTGATAATTCGTATTTTTAGAAAATTATATTTATAAACCATTTCACAAATTTGAACTATTATTGATTAAAAATACTTCATTATTATTATGTATTTAGTATTAGGTCTTTCAACTAGGTAATGGGACATATATACAATACTAGTTAATTTTATTATTAATATTATAAGAAAAATGTGATTATTTATGTTGGGTTTTGTAATACTTTTTTTTTTAAATATATATATTGTATTATCTTTTGTTGCGTGAATCAAAGTGGAATTTTAAAGAATTATTTATTTACCGAATTAAAAATATTTCTATTTATCATTTTAAACAGCTGATAGAAATTTTTAATCGTTGGACTTGAAATGAAAACAGACATAAATAATTGAAATGTATTTGTTATTTCGTTTTATCAATGTGTGATATTGAATAAGACATGCATTGAATTATTGCGCGGTCAATAATATTAGTGTTTAAGAAATCATCTATAATCTTTCGACTCGTATGAATAAAGTGTTATTTCACATTATCGTGCGTGGGTTTTTGTTGTTTGCTCTACTAAACACGACAAATTATTCTTTTATTTTTTTCTTTCATTGGCATTTTCCCAGAAGTTCGTTTTTTATCCCAGACAAGAATCACGTGACGTTAAACACCGTCATCAGGTATACATTAAATTTTTTTTTAATGTAATAATTTATTAATTTTTTAAAACGACCCCTTTGCTCGACGGTGAAATATTGTCGTTCGGCGTTGACGTTCTAATCTTCACCATCAAACTGGTTCTCAGTATATAGTCTTCATGATAGTTTCGCTCCGCTGTGCATGATACTTGCATATTATTATATTTTAAAAAGTATCGACGCCTGAGGTCGTGTTGTAAGTACGGTTGTTTATTTTTTTTTTTCCTTTTTCTGTACGCCTTTCTAATATTCAGTTTTTTCGTTCTTCGTCGCGTCGCAGCGTTATATTATATATCTGCGTGTCCCAAAGATTTGTGTTTTCGTGCACGGCGCGGGGCGAGGAGGCGTTATGTTTCGTTTGTCTGTTAAAAAATCCTTTGCCGTCTGGTAGCCACGTGGACAATACAACGAGCTGTTCGTGAAAACGCGCGTCGAACGCAATTAGTCGCGTAAAAAAAAATTAAAATCCGGTATCGTGCGCAGAGTTTTGTTGTTTTTTTGTAAACAAAAAGTTCACGCGTTTGTTTTGTGCGCGGCGACTCGTCGGCGGTCTTCTAGAGAGCGTTTGACTCGCGCTGCGTTTCCAATCTGTCGGCTGCGAACGGGCGGGTCGCGTCAGCCGATGGAATTCAACGCGCACAACCGGTTCGACCGGTGTCCCCGGGATAAGTAAGGTACCGTTACGGTTTAGGATTTTTATTTTTTATCGTTTCGACCGGCCGGAGTCGGGGTCATCGGTAAAGAAATCGAAAAAAAAAACAACACAACCACTCGACGCGAAACCGGTTGGCAAGGGGTCAACACCACTCACGTTCGGACGGCAGCACGCCCGAACAACCCGAGCCGACGGGTGGGCAGACTTGGTTTTCACGACGACGACGGACGTATATTGGACGCTTGACCGACCACCGCCCGGGGAAACTTTCGATTTTTCGAAAAGTTTTCCCTTGAACTAGCGAACGAATTTTTTGCGTTTTCCGACTTTTGGCGCGTGTTGTTTATCGAGTAGGTCGGGATTCGAAGTTTTTTCAATCCGTTCGGACGACGGGCGTGAGTTCGCGGTGTTTCTTTCACACACACACGCGCACGGTCGATTTTAACGTTAACCCGTATGTATCAATGTTGTCGTGTTTTTATTGTTGTTCATGACCCGATAATGGCTTCTTGTCGAAACCGGTAGAGAAATACGCACACTTATTACAACGAATTTCATTATTCGCCTTTGTACGAATATCGTTTGGACGCCGATTTCGTTCTGCCCCACGATCGTCAAACAATATCTGGGTCGTGTTAAGATCCGTCGCGATATGATTGTAATCGATACACGTGGATCACGTACTAGACTTCGGCCCACAGCCTGTTCGGTACGTTTTCATACCGTGTCCCGTAAAAACTAAATGATATCATAACTATGATTTGTGTTGACCGCATTATTGTTGTTTTTTTGTAATTTTCTTTTGTTTCTACTAGTTGGATCGCGGGCCGCAGACTTTGCTCCGTTCGGCCGTTGACCGGCGTCAGAGAATGTTTTATTGTATTCCCGGTGTTTTTTAGCAGTTAAAGCGCCCCCCCCCCCGTCGGTCGAAACGGAAGTGTGTGGACAAAACACGACGGTTTTTATTTCCGTCGAGTCTTGTTTTTAAAAAACACGACCGGTTTGTCGTTTAAAATCGTAATGTGCGCGCTTTCCGATAAAAACCGACGTGTTTTTATTTTACTGCGCGCACGTGCCATGCAGCATGAACATACAGTATTCATAGTTCTAATTCAACATCAATTTTAAACGTGAATTATTCGATTGCGGTACAGTTGCATATTAATAATCAAACCGATCTCCAGCTAACTAGCTTCGGCTCGTCCAGTAAATCGATACGAGAAAACTTTTCTCTTTGGTGCGCACCGAACGTTTTCTAGTTTTTTTCTTCGATAAAACAGCACTTGCCACAGCCGCCGCTATCGGATTGCGCGTCGAATTCACGGCACGCGAAAATCATCGCTCCGTTTTCATATTTGTTAGGTTAACATCGTCGGTTGACGTGATTCCGCTTCGTTTTAAAAAAAAAAAACGTGGTCACGCGACTGTCGCCCACGTGGTGCGCTCTCTCACGTGTCTCGTCGTCGTCCGATCTTTTTTCGCGGATATGTTTGAACGAAAGTCGGTCCTGCAAACAGTCGGTCGTCTGTGCAATTGGCCAATTGTATAAGAAAACAAAACGTTACTTTCTCGAAACGAGAGCATAAATTATTTTAATAACGAGTGCGTTGCCCTCCGCTCTCGGCCGTTTTATAATTAATTCGTACGCGCACCGGTTCTCCGGCGTACGAACCGACGCGACTTCTCGAACGTGTCGAATAGTCGAATTCGAGACCGGAAGGTTTTTTCGCTCCGCTTTCCCCGTTGTGTCGTAGACCGACCGACCCGGACAGAGGGGGCCAGTGTATGTAATTAAAACGCTAAAGGACAATGTTGTCTGTGAACTTTTGTTTTATGCGTTTATATACGGTGTCGAAATTAAACGGTCGACCACGGCGGCGACTGACTAACCTAACCTAACCACGCGCAGTGACAATCCCGCGATAATATCACAACAATTACGTGTATCGCTAAAAGATTACTACAGTCGGGTGTTTTTTTAAACACAACCGCGTGTCGAGAAAGGTGGCGATCTTCGTTCGGTTCTAGTGGAGAATTTGCGAACAAACGGCGCGAGACTATCGAAACGTAAACGTTTTGTGAAGGCGAGCACATTTTTTTTTTTTTTTGGATCACGAACTCCCAGCCCACGCGTTTCGCACAGTTGCGCGTTTTAAAACGGGTTCGTTCAACTCTCCCGAACTGTCGAATTGCAAACGCAAATCAGCAGCCGAGCGTTGCGATAACACAATCGGTTCACACGTTTAAAACGTTCCTTTCCGGGGGGAGAAACCCGTTCGTTTCAAGCGCGTGGTTGATCTCCATACACCAAGTCGAGATGAGTGTAGTCGCAGTGGCCGGCTCTAGCATTTAATTTTTTTTTTTTTTTTTGGGCGTAGGTACAATAATCCTTTTTATCACTCAAAAACTAAATCGTTTTAGTTGTAATAGGTATATGTGTTTTTTTTTAAAAAAAAAAATCGGCATTATATACGCTCGATGGAATATTTACGTATTATTTATTTTTTTTGAATTTTATATCGTATTTGGAGTGAGACGGGAGGGGTTGTCGCGAACATTATAAAACGCGTGACTCGAAAACTCACGATTTTCGTTTGTGACCATATGCTTGTTTGTTTATTGTGTTTTACTCGGTTTGTTTTTAATCGTCGTGTTATTAGCAGCGTTTGAAATTCGTGTGTCCCAAACGTCCGCTCCCCTCGCCTAACCGCGGAAACAATTAAATTCGACAAATATTGACATTTTATGTCTTTAGTCCACCTTAACGACCCGTTTAAAAAACTTCCGAGGCGACCGTTTTGCGAACACGTACCCTCCTGTCGCCGTGCCATCGGGACAATTCGAAAACGATAAGCGTTGTGCGTCATACTGATGACAGTAGCTATTCGACCTAACGGGAAGAAAGCCGTGTTCTCACAACGGGCGTCCGTGACAAAAATTGAGAGCGCAGCCGCCGCGGGACGGGGTTTGAAAAGTCGTCGACATTCACAAACGCAAAACGTAACGTGAGGGAAATCGATGCGTGTGCATACGTATATATATGTATATTCGAAAGTACGCGGCGAATGTTGCGAATTTTCTCTCTCTTTTCGCATGAATTACGTCGTCACCGAACAACAGGTTTAAAACGCACGGGAACATTAAACGATGCGCGCCCGTGTCACACACCACCCAACCACCATTTTGTTCGTCAAAGCAGTACGTTTAAGTCGGCAAATTTGATCGTAACGAACGACGTTCGTCAAATATCAGGTAAGAAGGAAAAAAATCGTCGTACAATACCTATTCGGGCTATTCATTGAAAAGTCGGCGATTCGAGTTGATTGACGACGCCCCATCACTCGGGCATTTATTCGCGCCGGTCCTGATCGACGCGCACTTACATCTAAATATTGGTTTTTTTTTTTAACGGCGTATGATATTTTTATAATAATATCTGGTGAGATACAGTAAGTAATTGCCGTACGTCCGGCAAACATCCATGTAATTAGATCGTTTCGAGTTAACAACAGAACGTCAGCATTTTGCATCGGGTAAATTTGTTAACAACGCCTCGACGTTGCAACTCTAGGAGCAGATGTACGACAAGTATCGTTTCTCCGCGCGGCCCGTTCACGAGTCACAGGTATGTGGTTTTTTACGGTCGGTGTTAATTTACCACACCCGGTATCTTGGCGACCGTCCGACGACGCGATCGCCGTGCCTTAAACACGTCTACGGTTACTCGTGTTTCGCCGGGATTGGCGTTACAGGGTTGTCTCATCCGGATTGTTGTACAGCTCGCGGCGGTGGACGCGAGAAAATCTGGCCGCAAGGCGTCACACACCCTACGTTTTGTTCGTCAAAGTACCTTTAAGTCGGCAAATTTGATCGTGACGTACAACGTTCGTCAGACAATTAGGCAAGAAGGAAAAAAAGCCGACTCCGGGTCGTGTTACACCTATTCGGGGGTACATTAACAATTTATCGAGAAGTCGGCAATTTCACTTACACATTTCACGACACGGGCCGTTTCGCTAAACGTAACGTGTTTATATTCATTTCATTTTTTTTCTCTCTCGTCGCAAACAGGCGCGTTTTAAAAACCGCTCGTTAACACGATCGATTCGCGTAAGCACGTGCCAGAAATAGCAATGGGTCGCGGTCCTTTTTTCACGGCACGTCACCGTCATTAAATAAAAACGGATATCACTCGGCCGGTCGTTTTACCTCGTCTGGTGTTATCGAATTTCGGCCTCATCAGTGTGCATCGCGTTCGTCCAAACACGGTGGTCGTTTAACGTCTTCCGTTGCGTTTCGTGTTGTTTTTTACGCGTCCGCGCCTTCCGTCCACGAGTAGGCGCACCGGCGGACGAGAGGGAGCGAAGAAGAAGGAATAACGGGACGAGAAACGAAACGAGTTTTGTTTTCGGCGGTGTCGACCGGGCCCACGTGGTTTCACGTTTTTTAATTGTCGACGCCGAAACGTACACGCGCTAATTTTCAGACCGGGTTGGGTCCGCTGGCCTGCACACCACTCGGCGCGGGTTTTCATATGAGCTCAGATTTTTCATATATGCCCGCCGGCAATCCGACCACTGATATATATATATGCATTGTATTGTCATCCCGTTTTCCAATCATTTTTATTGGATATGATACGAGTTATATTAAAAAAAAAAAAAAAAACTTGAGCGGAAACTTTTCCATCATGTTAAAGGTTCCAACATTGAATCTTCTTTCCAAACAAAAGTTTTCGAAAACAATCCTTCTTCGGTTTTGTAGTTTATAAGCTCGATGAGGAATTCTTCATAGTTTAAGTCATAATTGTTATTTGCAAAATTATTAATAAATTTAGAAACGTCAATGTTATGGTCTTCTTCAGTTAAGTCACTGCCCATTGTTTTTGGATTTAATAGATGTGTTGCAATATGAACTCAAACAGATACATTTGTTTTATAAACTCTAATATCATAACTATCAGCCCAGGGAATTTTTTTTTTAACTGTTTTAACTTTGGAAAAAACTTGAAATCCATAAAATTTATTAATTTTTATTTTTTTGCGCTTAACATTTTACTTTGAATCATGTTCAAGTTTTTATTATACCAAAATATATTTTTTTTATATGACTTTAAACTAAGAAAAAAAAATCGCAAAATAAAATACTATAAAAATGAGATTGATTTTTTTATAACTTAATAAATATATTAAAGTCTATATTAATATTATACTACATACAAATATATATAATATATACGTAAAAATATATATATATATGGAATGCTATGATTTATTATTGCTTTAAAATTTAAAATAATAATACAATACTTTTAAATTTGGTTTTAAAATATTGAATTATTTTAAACTTTAATGCACAATCGGTTGGTATAGTCATAGTCAATTGTCTTACATGTGGCTAATTTGTGTAACTAGGGAGACGTATTATTTATATAATAAAGAATGTTTTATTAACGAGTTGACTATTATACAAATACACTATTAGTAGTTTCAATCATAATTTATTTTAAAAGTACACGATAATAAATATACATACAAAAATGGTAAATTTTAAACAAGGACTCAAAAACAAATTCAATGCCCTTTTCGAAGTAGTCAACGAAAGAGATATGATTCGGAGATATAATAACAAGTCAAACATAGATGCTACACTAATGGTTGCAGTTGAACCTAAACACACGTGTTCGTTTAAGGAACTCATCCAGAAATATAACACATTGCGCAATAAGTATGAATACAAATGTGAACAAGTGAATACAATGTACAAGAAAAACGATCGCTTACGATTAAATAAAAAACAGTTAAACGACAAATTAAACGAGCAAGAAACACTTACAGACAATATCAACAGTACACATTCAACTATTGAAAACGATGCTCAAGAACTAAAGAATAGATTATCACGCATCAATGCGACTATAGATAATCTAAAGCATATGCAACGACAAACACAACTGAAGCTGAACGATATGGATCAAAATATTGTTTGTGCAAAAAACACCATTGCTGAAAAAATTGCTCAATGTACAAGGCTAGAAAATCAAATAGACGATGAATGGGAAAAATCAACGTCTTTGCAGGTCTCAATATCTGATAGAATGATTGAGCATGACCAAATCACAAGCTCATTGCGAACGGAGATAGATCAATTGAGAAATCAATTGGATGAAAAAACGACTGAACTTACGAATAGTAAACGTCGTCTTAACAAAACACAACAACAGTACGAAATACAAAATGAAAAAACAAAAGAACTAAAAGCAAACTTTAACCACCTTCAAGGCGTTTACGAAAAGGAAAAATATAATGCTTTAAAGGAAATTTTTTCCCTGCAACAAAATATCAAATCATTAACTACAAAACACACGTTAATTAACACACACACGATATACGATACACAAATCGAAAACGGTAAACTCAAGTTGAAATTAGAAGATCAAAACAATACATTCAAAAAACTGATTACTAATAAAGAACACTTGCAACAAGAAGTCAATCGAAATAAACAGGCCACCGAATTAGCACGGCAAGAACTCTTGACCAAACGCAAGCAACGACATAATGAGATGAAATTACACGAATCGAAATTATTGTTGAAGAATCAAGAGAAATCCGACCTCAAAATATTCATCAGAGACCAAGTTCGACAGATAAAGAAGCTGAAGATGGAAATTACCGCCATAAAACCGACTGCGGTTCCACAAAGTTCACAAATGTCATTTACGAAAGCACTGAAAACACATTTAGACTTATTATACGCAGAAGATGAAATACCAGTAATCGATGCTACGATGACATTAAACGACGAAAAAAACGTATAACCGACTACTTTCGTAACTTGTTTAAAAACTTGTTCACTGTGACAATATTATGTACGAGCTTCAATTAAAATGTAAGTTGCGTTGGATGAATCGTAAATCGATAAATAAAAATATTTTTGGAAAAAAATGTGTTTATTTTAATAATAAAACACAATTACGTACTGTTGCTAATAAGAAAATGTGTTTCCAGCAAGAGAAGGCAAGCAAGAGGCAGCAAGTCATCAACTATACTCCGGCCTATGAGAGGAGTAAACCGTTTTGCGCATGCAGATTAACGTTAGCGACCGTTCCGAGGCACCGCATTATAAGCAGTATGCACTATATACAGAGTGATTATATTTAACTGTCATTTATAATATCGATCATCAAATCATTTTTTTTTTTTTTTAAAACACATAGGATGCATATGTTTGTTTTATGCATATGATGTATGTACATTATGTTTAGTACATAAATATCCAAAATTAATTTTAGTATGTGACGTTATAATATGTCATTTACACGTTATGATTCACTATATACAGCGTTGCTGAACATTAATGGTTGTGATCGAACAACGTCGGTATGTCAAATGTGCGGCGAATGCGCGTAATCGAACACGTTTCGGTCCGGACACGGTTTACGCATCTCGTGGGCAGCAGTATACAAAATACACGTTAATTCACACAAACACGTTACACGATGCTCAGATAGCAAACGATAAGCGACGACTTAATGCGATGAGAATACACGACGGGATGTCGTTAAAGACTTTTAAAGGTTGGACCGGACAAAATGAAATGACAAAATTAACGTTCAACACAATACAAACCGAATAATTTGCAGACTGAATCGATTGGATGGAACCGACTGGACGAATCGACGAGCTGGAACGCGTGAGTGATGTGGCTGGAGCGACTGGCAGGGAGGACTGGACGAATCAACGGAGTCGACTAGCTGGAACGCGTGATTCATCATATGGCTGGATCGACTTACCGGAGCGACTGGACGAATTGACGAGCTGGAACGCGTGAGTTATGTGACCGACTGGAGTAATCGCAGGAGCCGATGGATGGAACCGACTGGACGAATCGACGAGCTGGAACGAGTGAGTGATGTGGCTGGAGCGACTGGCAGGGTGGACTGGACGAATCAACGGAGTCGACGAGCTGGAACGCGTGATTCATGTGGCTGGATCGACTGGTTGAATCGACGCAGTTGATGAGCTAGAACGCTTAAGTCATGTGACTAGAGTGACTGGCAGGGTGGACTGGTTGAATCGACGCAGTTGACGAGCTAGAACGCTTAAGTCATGTGACTGGAGCGACTGGCAGTGTGGACTGGACGAATCAACGGAGTCGACGAGCTGGAACGCGTGATTCATGTGGCTGGATCGACTGGTTGAATCGACGCAGTTGATGAGCTAGAACGCTTAAGTCATGTGACTAGAGTGACTGGCAGGGTGGACTGGTTGAATCGACGCAGTTGACGAGCTAGAACGCTTAAGTCATGTGACTGGAGCGACTGGCAGTGTGGACTGGACGAATCAACGGAGTCGACGAGCTGGAACATGTGAGTCATGTGGCAGGATCGACTCACTGGAAGGACCGGACGAATCGACGGAATCGACGAACTGGGACGTGCGAGTCATGTGGCTGGACGGACTGGATGAATCGCTGTAGCCGATGGACGGAATTGACTGGACGAATGAACGGAGTCGATGGCCGGAACGTGTGACCCAAATGATCCGACTGACTGACTGTTGTTTCAGTTGTGTGATTGGTTTTTATACCTTCAATGTGTTTTGAGAATATTCTTGGCGGCGGCGAGTGACGAGCCACCATCGAACGCCGTAGACTCTAGTGAAATGTGAACTCGGGCAATTCACCAGAGACCAAATCAAATACCAGTTATCGATGCTGTTGATGGTGTTGACGAACGACATGCTACGACGATATGAAGCAACTAAAAAATTGCACAACCAACTATTTTCGTAACTTGTTTAAAAACATTTTCACCGTGACAGTATTATGTATGAGGATCAATTTAATAGTTAGTACGGATTGGATGGATCGTAAGTCAAAAAGTAGGAATATTTTTGGATAAAAATTCTTTTTTTAATAATCAATGCGTGGTTTATCCGGAGTTTATGCCAAGAGGTTGGAAAATCAACTCACTTTCCTACTGTGAAACTTTAAGAACTTGTGAAAGGTAATTAAATTAAGATATTTTAAAAGTTTAGAACTCGTTTGTTGGTTATATGGAAAAAAAGTTTTGTGTAATTTTTAATAAAAAGTAGTATGTTTTGACTTGTGAGCCAATGCAACTTCATTTTTGATTGACCCTCGTACATGATATTGTCATAGACGTGTTTAAACAACTTATAAAAACTTATGAATAATTCAATAATAATATTATGTTTATATTATATAGTATTCATGTGTATTTAATTACGTAACTGTACGTGGCTGGGGGTTTTAATGTTAAAATCATGAAAATTGTCATGTATAATGTTTGAATTTTTTGAAATTTCCCGGTCTATCCCTGTTGTTATAGCATTGAGATTTTAGAAAGTAGAAAGTGTCCGAAGTATGGGACATTGTGATTTACCATTAGATTATATCTAGGGCCCGGAGCTTGATGCACTCCCATCTTTTTTTTCTAATGCTTATATTCGAGGCTCGTCTCTATAGACATTTGATTCATGTCACGCAGAATTCAATGGTTTAAATTTTATTTTGCATTTTCCCGGCAATTCTCGCTTGTAAGGGTATTCTCTAGTAATTTTGGTGTTGATTACACCATTTGCCAGTCAATATTGTGACTGGTTGAACATCATGTCCGAATGCGAACAATATAATATTACGACAAAATAATTTAAAACGTAAAATATAATATAGTATATATGTGATTAAGCGGGCTGTATTAAATGTATTACGGGTATATTTTTTTTTACACGAGTTGATAAAACGATCATAACGATTCACTAAAAATACAAATGTATACGTAAATCGTCGTTCTGAATGATGACGATTGAAGGTTATGTCCCGACGACAAAACCACGATTAATGTTAAAGGCCGGAGAACAAAATCTGTTGCGAAACGTCAAGCACAGGGATATTTACGACAATACAATATATTATATAGAGCGCCTGATGCAATTGCGTAACTCAAATATATGACCACACGTGACAAACGAAGAATACAAAATGTACGTCAAAAGTTGACCGGTTGAAAGGTTCGAAAAAGAACTGCTATATATATCGATCGACGAGTTGACAACAACCGACGAGCATACATCGCATATTATTGATATAAGATAACGCGAAAGGAGGAGAGGGGTAGATCCGCATCGTCACGATCGATGAATTTATCGATAAAACGATAATGGCAGTGCGATCTACCGTTGTCGTAAAACCACAGTAGGTGTATTTTATACATTTTCCTACTATTTGTAGGTATATTTGCATTAAAAAAAAAAAAATAAAGTCTTATCTACAAATCTATAATTGTATATAATATAATATTAAAATCGACGGGAACGTTCGACGGAAATATAAGATACCGTAATATATGTCTATACTCAGCAAGGAGTCCTTCCGTCGTCACGTCGCGCCGGTCAGCGCTAATTATTCTTGCCTTCGTGGCATTATCTGTCTGCCATAATTTGTACCCATTTGTTATCTTATGCAAGTCCATATTGATATTATTTAGGTTTTCTGTTGGGAATTATTTTAAATTGTATTTGACTGTGAAATATGAGTTACTCGCAAGTGCGTTTCTATGCATGTCCAAATATTTAAAATTTGAATCTAATGAAAATACCCAATTACAAGGCGAAATAAGTTCGGCAATGACGTTTTTTCTACTGATGGCACGGTATTATTTTGTCAAATATGTGAGGTGAAATAATTAAAAATTCACTATCGAGCAACATATCCACATATAAAACATATTAATGGAGTTGAACTTAAAAAAAAAACCAACAGTGTACACGTAAGTTTCAACGTTTAATTCCCGAACCATTTAAGAAGTCAAATTTTAATCAAGATCTATGTCGGGCATTATTTATCTGCATATATTCCTTTACAAAAACTACAGAATAAAACATTCAAACGTTTTTTGAAGAACTATAGACATTTTTCAAAAGTCAACCAACTTATTTCAAATTGTTTGAAAATATTTCTGAAGAACCATTCGAGAGTTCGAATATTTAAAGAAATAGCATCTAAATATTCCATTACCCCAAAATCTGTACTAACCAGACGAAGAAAATGGTCAACGGCAGCTTTTTATTATCGCGAACATTTTAATAGAATTAAAAATGTAATCATAAAACTTGACAAAAATGATGCAACCTCCATTGAAAATCCATTAGTTGACTAAACAGTCGATCCAGAATTGGAATCTTCAAAAAAATATGTTTGTACAACGATTGTTGAATTTCCGGGAAAACCGGTACGCTAATAATTTTCAGCAATTTTTGCTAACGCTTTTCACAAAGCAAAACAAAGCGTATTGTGCCTTCCGAAGCGTCGTTGTGTTGTCTGTTCGTTGGCAGTGATCGCGAACGAGGAAAAGAACGGAATCTAAATATTCTAGACCGGTGACGACGACTAATTCGTGTAACCGGGGAGACGTTTATTATCTACGTCAGAGAAACCGTTGTTTGCGGTTCGGAATTTCGCGTCTTGTATATATATACGCAGTTGCTCAAACGCAGCGCGACGACCATGTTACCGCGAGAAGATGCACGGACACGACCGATCACGGAGTCGAGGCGCGGGAAACGACGCCTGGCGAAGGCGCACGCCGTCGTACCGAACACCGAGCGGCGCGCCCGCGTCCGGGAAACGGACGGGACGGACGGGATCACGTCGGAAGGAGGACGGCGTTCCACAACGACCGCGCAGAACACTGGACTAACGCGGCCGGACAACAAACGCGTTTCGGACCGCGGGATCGTCGTCGTCTCGTCGGGTACGGAAAACACCGATCCCGCGGGACGTCCCGCGGACAACAAACGCGACGCAGCGAACGCGTCGTTTCGTTCGCGAGAATCCGCCGAGGCCGATAATCCGCCGAGGAGCAGGAGATCGGCGAACCCGCACGAGGGCGGTACGGCAGGCGGGTCGCGGATAACGTCCCGGACGCCCGACACGGATACGATTTTCCGGGTTTTAAGTTCGGACGACGGAGAACCGCTGGACGCGTACGGCAGCGGTTCGAACACAACGTTTACGGACGGACGTGGCGCCGAAGACGATGGCCGTCATTCCGGGTACGCGCAAAACGTTCCGCTCGAATAGAACTGCGTGAACAATTTGACGCGCACCAAGTGAAACTTCTTTCATCGTCGGGCTCATTCGACCGATCGAGTTGATTAGGTTTTCGTGTCGAAGTAAAACGACGATCCCGCTAGGCCAGCGGTTCCCGACCTATAAAATTTTAAAATATTTCAATTTTCCTTTGGGCGTGTCACAACAAATATTACGTACCGACAATCGTTACCTAAATTCTAATATCTGTGAAAAAATCGATTCTTATTTATAAGAAAAAATAATGTCTAAATATGATGGTTGGGAACCACTGCGCTAGGCGGACGCCCGGATAGACCTTGAAACGGGTTACCACCCGGGTTTACCGATCCCAAGTCCGACCGCGGCCCGAGCGAATCTCGGCGAAGTAGTGATTACACACACACACAAAGTGGTCAACACAGATAAGATAAGGCCGTTGGCGACACTTTCGTTCACATTGTTCGGTCCGGGCGCGCTATTGGCCCGCAACTGATCTCGAGAAAAAGATGTTATTAAGAAGTTTCACTTCAATTTAAACGTAGACAACACGCACGTACGGTGTGGTTTACACCGTTGTCCAACGAGTTATTAATCGCATTACGACGTCGTGTGCGCAGGTCACATTGCGAAGACCAAGAAACCCTGTCGGAGCGCGACTCATCCGCGATCTCTTCCGAACTATCGTCCACCAACGAGCGTATTAACGTGGAATTCAAACGTCATTTCTTCCCGAAAGATTTCTACGGCAACTGTAACGAGTCACACCGGCCGATCTCGCGAAACGTCCGGCGGACCTCATTCAACGACTGTTGTGTTTCAGGCATCGTAGGCACGGACGACTCGTCCACTGGGTCGTGCGACACGTCCGCCATCGTCCGGACGATACGCCGCCAGATCAGATCGTCGTCGCGTACGTCGCGTTCACAATAAGTTTTCGCGTTGAGGATCGAAATCACGAGATCTACGGGGGGGACAGCAACACGCCAACTGACGATTGTAACACGACGTTTTTCATTATCCAGGCGAGTGTCGTCGCAAGACCGACGGGCCAACGTACGACAACGACCCGGCAGTGATCGAGGCGGCTTACCGTCGACTGATATTCGACAACGCCAAGGAATCGCTGGCGGAATATTTGATCGAAGGCTTGTTCGTCGCGTCCAAAAGGTATCGTCACGATCCGTTCAAATGTTTAGGCCGGTGGCTGTTGATCCAAGCGGACAACAGGGACGAGGACCGAACCGAACAGGAGTCGACTTCTAATGACGATTGCTTTAATTTGATTTAGTTTTTAAACGTACGTCACCACGTCGGCTCGTCCATTTTGAAATTTTGGTATTTTTTTTTTGCACAGATATTTAATATGAAATTTGTATGCGATTATTTCAACCAGAAAAACCAAAAGACATTTGGGGGGCTGACGTGACGAACCTATACTAATATAATAATGAATTGAACACATTTGATACATACATAACACTAACTATATTTTTTAGATAACTTGTGGTTTAAGGATTAAAATTAAATATTATTGAATAATTAAAAAACACTTGGAGGTTATCTAACTGTCATACTTGCAACCTTCCTTTATTAGCATATTATAATTATTAACAACTCATATACTTAATTGTGTTTTTCTTATTGCGTGATAATATGTAATTATTCTCCTTGTTTTCAACAAGCACAATTTTTTTTTTAAAGTTTTGAAACTACAAATGTAAGTAATATAAAATAACATTGTTCCTGTTTCAGTAAAATTAGTTTATATATTTTTTTTTATAGTTTATATATTTATCACCACGGTGTATTTATGATATAACACACGTTTTCCATGGAATAATATTAATAATAATATTCTATGGTATTTCTAAAGTGTCACAAGTCAAAAATCTTTATTTTTTTATTTTCCCCCATGTAACAGTTGGAAAAACTGTCCTCCACAGAACATGAACCATGTACCTTAGCGCCTATGAATTTTGGAAATATTAGTTTTGCAACTGTTTTTCTAAAACTTCACTTAATAGTTTTTAGCAATTTTATTAGAATCTAGCAATTAGCTTGTTATCCTTGAAAGGGATCATTACGTTTGGACTACGACATCCTACCACATTTCGTTCCCAGGATTATCGGTTCACAGCGGAGTAAACGTTACTAACTTCAAAGCTCTACCTCAAGCATTCGTTGTCAACTTCAGACTCTACCTCAAGATTTTTGTAAACAAATTGTGATCACCTTAAGTGTCGCTTCTATATTATTCTATGCTAATAATAAACCGCGACCGGGTGGTGACCGAGATAAATAAACATACTGGGAAAAAACGTTCAAACCAAAATGCTACGGGTGAAAACATTATAGTTAACGTAAACATGTTTTGGTTTGTAAACTACTAGATTTTGACCGGATTTCCTTGGAGCGAGATCGAACAAATCGTAATAGTTGGAAACATTTTGGTCGATTCGACGTGGCCAATGGTGTCTCTATCACCGCAATGAAAAATAGTTGATAGTAGAAGTAACTGAACAATTCGGTAGTACCCCAGCGGCGTAGCCAGGACGTTTCAAAATCAATGGTTTTACCTTGGTAGACAAAACACGGTGACGTGAGCACACGAGACCGTACACCTTAGAGTCGGACAGGATAGTTTGGGCCCGACAGGGTTCTAACGTCTAGTCTCTTGTTAAAAATCTTTTTCATAATGTTTACGTATTATTTTTAGGTTAGTTTAACTAGTTGCGTCGTATCAATTACGTTTTATAATCGACTGTCTAGGACTCTTGCTCCGAAAACAATGACAGACTGTCAGAATTGTATGGTTAATAAAATTGTAATGTCTAATGGTAATTCACTAACCTGAAGAAGGTTATGCATTTTTTCAATTCATTCAAATTCAACAATTCATATACTTTTACTCTTAAAACAATTTCTTCTTCGAGTTTTTTGTATTGTTGCTACCATCATCTATAAACAGTAAACAATATCGACCGGTAGGTATATTATATTACATTATTAGTAAATAGGTGAGGAAGGAGGAGCACCCGACAATAAATAATAATTATTATCCTACCTTCGTTTACGGACAAAGAACGTTTGTTTCGGATTCTGGCTCTTCACGTTCTGAAGTATATGTATTATAAATTAATTTTAATTTGCTTATAGCACTCACATCTTGTAATAGGCATAGCAAAAAAATAACCCAAAAACCGCGCACGCACGAACATGATACGGACAGAAACGTACGAGATAAGACGTAAGATACAAGTGAAAAACATTATTAAGCGATCGTCATTTAGGAAATACTAGATTTTACACATTCACATAAGGAACGATACGATAAATTTGTACAGAGTCCACAAAATATATGACAATCGTGATTATTTAATTAAAATTTAAATTTTTTGGAAAAAACCCACAAATATATATCATAAACATTATACTGATATCACAGATAATATACATTTTATCATGTTGTCCGTGCATAGGTTAATTTTATTATATAGTCGTATGACGATGGGTAAATTCATTTATTAATTTAATATTTTTGTTGATTTCAAGTTAATAAATCACCGGTTATTATACCTGGGGCGCTCCCCTGAATAAGCCTCTGACAGTACCTGTATATTGTTGTAAACATTGTAGGATAGGAATGACGAGATTTGTTTTAAAAATAGATCCGGAGAATACGGGGTTTTTTTTTCCGTTGCAATCTCGGTTATCATGCGCGTGCGTGTCGTCGTTTCCTATTTTGTTATAAAACGAAATTGAATTATTTCGTTGTGTTAACACGTAAGCGTATACCGTTTGGTTCTTATGTTCATTTGTTTTTTTTTATATAAGTCTTGTCCTTCGTTATTTTGTCTGCTCTGTAATGGTTTTTTTTGCCGAGTAAACCGTCAACCAACTGGTAAGTAAATTTATTAAATTTTTTGTACACAACTACCAAGTTTAAATTATGAAATCGAATTTCTATGCATTTATATATCATTATTTTTTCCTCTACGGGCACACGCCCGTCGTCGCACGTACTCGCACGGGAGAATCGTTTAATACGTCACACAACGTGTATTTATGTTTCGAGTTTGAACTCGCTGCTGACTTCGTGGTCATCCGCGAAAGCGCGTTCGTTAGTGCGCCCGAATTGGAATATATTCTTCTCCGGATGGCCCGACTGTATTGTTTATCATAGACGTGCGCACGGGGTTCAACTGCCCCTCCTGCGGGCTAAAGTTTTCTTCCAAATATAGTTTTAAAAAAAACATTATTGTTAGATATCGCGTACATTTCGTAGGCAATTGTGTTTTCCCGATTGTCATTATCTGCCTGGCGGGGAGAGTCGGTCCGTCGGCAGCGCGACTCAAGAACGGATATAAGTGTCGACTTTATATACAAATTAAAAACCGCGAATACAGTCCACTATGCGCATTTATTATATATAATAATAGAACTAATCGCCGAAACAATTATAATATAATTTTATATTTTTATATAATGAATAATATGTAAACATAGAGTGCGCGGTGCACGATGATTTTGTGTAGTCCAACTTTAAGGCAAACCACAAGCGATACCGCGGTTATAACGAGTGTTTATAGATAAGCGGCAACACTTTTCTGCCCCCCCCCCTGTCGGCTAAGGTCTGCGCACGTCTATGTTGTTTATCCGGTCAAGCGTTTCGGACGTATTGGAAACAGAACTTCCAGTGTTTTTAATCTAGTTATTTAATTTTTTGTTTTCGCGTGAAAACGTAACGTCACTACTAGTTCAGTGCGTGTTGTACCGGGTCTAAACTTCGTGTAAGTTTATGCCATGCCATAAGTTCGTGTTGTGTGTTACGGTTCGAAAAAAAACGTGTTGAAAACCATATTGTGTATACAAATAACCGTGACCGACCGGTATGTACGCCGTTTGTATGAATAATAGGGTCGTATCGAAAACAAATAGTTATTATTGAATGTTTTTTCTTTTTCTTTAAAGCACGCAAATGAAATTAAAAAAATATAATCGAATCTTCTGATGGGTTGTAGTTTTTTATCGAGATTTTTCGTCGGATGCATTTGAAATATATTTTTAAAAATCGGTGTACTCACGATTGCGTACACACACACACCATGACGTGGAACGGACCGTAAGCCGAATAAATAATCAACAGATGGCGCTAGATGTTACAAAAATTGAAAAAAAATAACTCTTCTCCGTTGCCGCAACGCATGATATTTCAGTTGCCGTCGATTTCCGTCTTTGGTCCTCCCGTGACGGCGTGCGACCGATACCCAGTGTGATACCTTTCATTACATTTCAACGATTTTTGTGTTTTAAAATTAATCGATTGACCGCGAACCTGGTAAATAGCATACCTAATGCGTACATATTATTATTAGATTTAAATTGGAAAAGTGCTACTCCCCCCCCCGTCTTTATAACAATATTGGCTGGCACATGAGCAATTTGATTTCTTACTACATTGTTTTTTGTGACGATAATAACTTTTTTCTTATATTATCATTCGTAAATACTTTTTTTAAAAAAAACGTTGATTTTTGTATTAAACCGATGTTTTGTAGAGGCAAACAACAGCAAGAGAAGCCGTGTACCCCATGTATTTTAGGTATCTTTTGTAAAAATCATATCAAATTAAACGCGGGAATTTATATTATTATAAATACTAATGTACGACGAGGGCCCGGATTTATTTACAGTACCGTAGTTGACAAATTCACGTGCCAACGTGACGGAGCCCCTTTAATCGCCGCGCGAAGAAATACTGTTGTACAGGATAACTCAGTATCTTACGGTATTTATATTTGTGCGTTTTTATGACTTAAAAATAAACCATGCGTGGCGGGTCGGTAGCTCTGGCCTCCGAGCGATTTCACATGACAAAAACAAAAAAACAGCATAATAATCACGTTTTATCGATAAACACGACGCGAAACAATTGACGTTCGCGACGACATTTTGACATCGATCCGACGCCGCCTACTTCGGGCGACCGCGAGTGCATCTGGTGCATCGTGCATCACGCGAGTCGATCTGGCGATTGTCGCGTTTGCACGATATCGTTATAATGTCCGAACAACCGAAGTCGGACACGTATTTGCTGTCGCCTTCATCGTTGTTCATATTTTTAGCACGACGTGTGATTGTAATTGAAGCTGTGCGGTTTTTTTCACGTACTAACGTGTCGGTTCTATTCGTACGAAATATTAAATGTTGACTTTTCATTGTCGTCTTGAAAACGTAAAACGAGATAGATTGATCAAATTTGATTAATTAACGAAAGCTACCGTATAATGTTATACGCGAACGAGAAATTCGAAACCTCGATTTTACACGCGGAGCACAGCCCTTGTCGTGCCCGTACAGACCTCGTCGGTGATTTATAGAAAACGTAAACTCCTGCGGCATTCCTTCGTCTTATAATTCTCGTCGCAACATTATATTTAAATTCGCGGCAAACTTCATAAAACTTAATTTTACTTCGCACAATCGTACGTGACCGGACTGTTTTATGTAACCGGAATATCCAACTCCGGCACATGTTCGTGTACTTAAAGTGAATGAAAAAAAACGCACGCGTATTATAAGGTACTCGTTTACGTTTCGAGTGACGTCGGAGCGGAGGCGGTTTGAACGTTTACTTCTTACCGGGGCAGACTAAATAAAACCTATGCTAAAATGCTATTTCGTATTGCTTTGCTCGAACATTAAAACGTCCAACGTTCATCGCCGAACTAGCTGAACTATCCCGGTTTCGCCCGTGAACAGTCGAAATCGTATTACCAAATACGGTAACATTGAACGGTAGGTAGATTTTTTTTTTTTACGCCGGGCACCGGTAGAAGGTGCTGACACAAACCGCGGAGGTGGTCTAACCGGAGCCGCTGAACCATTTGGATTTTACGTTGTTGACGTGGTCGACCCGAAATGTATGACAACGACCGACCGCGACAAAACGTGGTACGGAAGTGGAACACACGATAAAAACGCGTTTTACACGGAGTTGTTCGGGACGGAGATAAGCCGCCAGCAGGAAAACGTCACACGCGAAAGATTCGTAACGCCAGCGCGTCGGATTCCGGCGTAGAAGTCGAGCGACGGCGAACAAAGCCGCGAAACTTTCTACGGCGTCGTCGAGAGTTACGTTGTAAAATTTTACGTGAACAACGTGTTTTAACCTGTTCGTGCGATTGAACTTTCTTTCGAGTTCCTGCGAAAAGCCGCCCGCAAACACGCGTTATGCAGGAGAAGAACGCCTAAATTTTACGTCGATCTCCCCGTGTCCCGACGCCGCGGGTTTTGTTCATAACCGTCGAGAGCGAAATGCTCCGAGTCCGCACGACGGTAATGCACGTCAATCGTAAAGTCGCCCTGGCCGTTTGTTCGTTATGCGTTTGATGCACTCGAGTTCGTTCAACGGCCATTGTCGACTCGTGCTGGGGGAAACACGCGTGTGGCGCGATAACGTGCCCCGCGATCGAACGCGTTTTCGTTCGCGACAGAAACGCTTTTGCGGTAACGCGAAAACTCGTAGCGAAAACAAGTTTTGCTCGCCGTTTTAAAACGGATCGCGGTCACACGCGACACCGGTCGTGATCGGACAACGATCCGTTGGATTGGGCACGGTCGCTGAACAAAGGTCGCGCCCGTGAATTGAATATTTCGTCCAGCCGTCCACGAGTTACCAGCGTTACCAGCGTTACCGTGTCGAAGCTCGGCGAGCGTACTACGGCCGTTCGACTGTTACGTCGGCAAGAGGGTTTCGCGCCAACGTTTTTAAAACGTTCTAACCCGGAAATTTCACGCGGTCGTCACGTTTGTTAATAGCGGCCAGAGACGGAGAAGGTGGATCCGTTTTCGCCCGGACAACGGTGTTTTTACGGGTAAATCGTCCTCCCTCCTTACCACCATCGATCACCCATCCGGAAGAACGTCGTTCGCACTTGAAAACCGTCTTGTGCTCTTTCGTCGAACACGTTCCCGTCGCGTCCAAATGTTCAACGGGCAGGCGACATGGGCACGCACGCCTGTGGCGGCATTTCAAGATTCGGTAATGTACGTGATTTTTTGTTTTTATAAAAACTATACATCAAAAATACGAATCTAAAAACTATTTTTCTATAATGTTTATATCAAATGAAATATCGTATAGGCCGTCCTCATTTACGCCTTAGAGAAAATATTCTATTTATGAACATGTGGTGGGGCGGCAAATCTTAATTTCTCCTAGGTGTGTTTAGACGCTCGAGCCCGGGTCTGGCTAACGTACAAATAGTATAAAACTCTGCAAATGTATGTGTGTGTTTCGGAAAACTCGTTCGGGCTATAAATTAAATACGAAATGTTTAATTAAAAGTCCAGTTGATCCACGTGCGCTTTTGTTCTCGGTGCATAAATCACGGAATGATTTATTTCCGCTACGTTTGGCATATTAAAATATACAATTCTGTCATACTCGATTTTTGTAACAACTCGTTTTTTTTTATTTTTTATTCAGGTTAAGGTAATTATGGAACCTAACCATTTATTACAAGTAAAATATATATTCAGTAAACAGTATTACATTTTTTTTGTACTAATAATCACGTACGTGGTACAAAAATCATAATTTCAGCGGGGATAATAAAATAATATATTATTTGTTTTCTACTCAGACGTTGTATTTGTGTGTGAACATCGTGAACTCATGTACTTAAGAAATATCTGGAAATGCATGTTTAACATTATTATACACAAAACATCAATCCGTTCGGATTGTGATGTTAGAGAAAATCAAGTACAAGGAATAACAACTCTCGGATGAACAATGGAATTTCAGCGAATCGGGGAAATAACTTCAAAAATTCCAAAGAATCAGAATATGACTGTATTGATCGAGGTAAATGATAAACGTTCGTATAGTCGTCTAGTCCATATAAGTGGTGGTACAAAATTTGGTTTAAAACTGCTAAACAAACACTTTTTTGTTGTACACCACTGTCAGTAGAGTTAAAAAAATAGACAATAATTAAAAATTGGACTGATATAAAAGTGATGGGAAAATATTTTTTTTTGCCGGTAAAAATGTCTGAGCAAACTCTAGCCTAATCTAACCTAACCTAATTCAAACCCAAATAATCGTGAATTTAGTTTTTTAAAATTGTCGTTAGAGTTTATTGTAATAATAAATATTGTATTAAATTGTCCGGCAAAAGACCAAAAAGCTTTTTTGGTAAATTTCAAAACAAAAAAAGAAATAGAACCTTGGATTTATGACAATGTACGTTTGAACGAATGGACATTGCCGTGTTCAAATTTTTTTTGTAATAAAAACGCGCCATACACGCCGTGTCTTATGATAAATACTAAGCAGACGTGTTCGATCCGTTCAACTCTGAAATTCTTTGCGCGTGATACGTCTCGCAGCGACTCGTACGCGCGTGCACGAACTTCTGTTGTGGACGATGTTTCGCGTTCGCGCCAAACGAACAACGCGATAGAGACATGGACGCGACGTCAGCAGTAGACGTTCGAAAAAGTTTTACGATTGAAAAAAAAAAAAACCCGCGAACAATGCGTATCAACGCGGAAAGTATTTGAAAATTTGACGAATTCGTCGGATCGCTCCCGAACAATCGCGATTTGCGTTCGACCTGTACGTCGGACGGGTCTCTTAATACGTTTCACTTGTCCTCCGTATCGTTTTCCGTCTTTTCTCGCGGTACAATGCCAATAACAATAATCGTCCGTTCGCCTGACGGTTTTCATGATTAAAATCGCAATTAAAATAATTGCTATCGTTCGACGCCTCCGGCGCGCGGACGGGGACCGAACACCGTTAACGACGGCGGGACGTGACGGATTTTTTTTTCGTTCCCCTCAACCCCTCAACACTCACACGCCTACCCACGCCCGCCTAGTAATCGCCGCCGCGCTTTTCACTACGTACCGCAGGTGACGTTTCGGTATTTATGTCCGTCCGGGGACGGTTCCGGGCGACGTCGACGTACTCACGCCACGACGGTAATAATGTTATTATTTATTATTTTTTGTCGTCGTCGTCGTCGTCGACTTGTCGCGATGAAGAACCGTGTCCAAACGTTGTTCGCCGATTTCAATTGATCACGTTTACCGGCTCGAAAACGGCGACGGCCAGGATAAACGATATAACCCGTGATTCCGTACGGTCATATGGTTATTATCTCCTCTCGTTACCCGGACATCAGCGTTTTGTCGCCCCCCCCCCCACACCGTAGCAGGAACATATTTTCGACCACTGGACTTAAATACTAGATTGTGTACGATAAAATCGTGTCTAAACGCGGGTTAACACGTGGCGTGTAAACAGTGTGTCTCCACCTTAACGATTTAGTTAAGATAGATTCAATTCATCGTAACTATTAAAAAAAAAAAATTGGGCGAGGGGGTCCTTGGTTTGAAATATTTCTTTTGAAAACCATCTTCCGGCGGTACCGTTCCAAGTACTCGGGATTAAAAGGGGCTTTTTTCCACAACGTTTTCCCGGTGTAAGCCGCGGATTGACTTGTACACGACTTCCGCGTGTCTCATCCCTTTGCGGAAACCGCGCGAAACAACTTTCGAAATACCGTAGGAATCACTACACCGAGTATCGTTTCCAACGAGACGACGGGGTTGCACGTTGAATTGTACGCACACACGTGAAGTATGTTCCGAACGAGATATCGGCTACGACGAACTAAACTAACGAACTTCCGGTCACTACGAGCTGGTCGTTATTATTATTATTATTTTTTTTTTTGTCGTTTTTGTTCGATCGAAGAACCGAGTCCAAGTTTGGACGCGCTTTCGTCGGAAACGCATACGGTTCGAGTACACGACGACGTTCACCTATCACATATATATATATATATATTTCAATTTAAATATTATTCGTCTAGAACCCGAACTCTCGTACGTTTTCATGTTCGTCTCTTGGGATTCGTTATGACGCAGGAATAATATTTCATAACTTTGCCAATGCAAAGTACTTGTCTACGTTAATATGTTTTCGATTGTTTTGGAACGCGTATTTTTTACGTATTTAAAGTCGTGTGACGTTCGTCTGTTCACTGTACGAATTTCGCGAGGAAAAAAAACGGTTTACAAAACATTGTAGATAATTTTTTTGTTTTTTTTTTTTTTTAGTAATTTTTCACTATAATTGTCGAGTGAAAAAAAAATCAAGACTATTTAAAAGAACAAATAACGTTTTTTTGCGTTCAAGTGTTCGCGGTGATCCTTCCGGCGGAAATTCAGATAAATAAATCGAATAATTCTTTCAAAGAACTGTTAGAGATATTTTCAAAAGACCGTATCCCGCGGGTTAACGTTTGGTTTCTCGTCACCGTATAACGGAATAGCGTTCCGAGTTGGGCCACGTCTAATTAGTCAGTACATTACGTTCTCGGTGTGTGTTGACCGGTGAAAATGAAATACCGAGTCGTTTCGAAACGTAGCTGTTGTTGGATGAATTATAATTTCGATATTTTAGAAAAACACGAGAAGTAATCGCTCTGCTCGGTAAACGGTATTTTTTTTTTTTCGTTTTCAAGAGGTCGTTATTCAAATCGTGCATAACGCAAAACAACTTTACCGATTAACCGCGTCACGTTAACCGAAACAGAGATTGTGATAAAAAAAAAAAAAAAAAACCACACCGAATCTTTATCTGAACGTCATTTAAGTTATTTATTTTTTCTTTCTAAAAATCACATCTATATTCGAATGATATCTATAGTATTCGCGTTTCGGTAAAGTTTCGTCTTGACAAACGTGTACTGACGATATTAATAATTTCGCTCGTGGAACAATACAGAATACGAACGTTATTTTCGTTTAAACATTATGCGAAAACTTCGTTTTTTTTTTTATTCTTGTTGTTGTACAGAAATAAACGACGGTATAAAAGTAAAAAAATTACCCGTAAGAGGATTTTTCGAGTTTAATAACGAAAAATAATAATAATAAAAAAAAAATGATATGACAAAGGGTCAAACGAAATAAGACGGAATGGTTATAGACGAACAAAAAAAAAAGAAAAAGAAAAGTAATGTAATTTCTCCGACCCGAGGAATATATATTAGTTTTAATAAAACGTACCGATAACGTTATATTACACACGGCTATACCTCGGCCGGTACGCGACGTTATAACGTAACATTCCGCGAAAACGATATTAATTTTAATAAACGATTTCGACTGTGAATTTCTAAAATACTCGGCGGAGACGTGAACGCAATAAAAATAATCCTTGAGCGATGTATAAGTAATGTACAGATAATGTTTAGTAAAATGTTGTTCGGGCGAAACGATTTCATTTGCACCGCAAATGAAATATAAAAAACAATAAATATTACAAATGTGATAACAATATAACGATATTTACATTATTTGTTAACGGTGGAATGTCATCATGATTATTATGTTGATTGATATTTGTATTATTATTCCTTTTGTTTGAACGCGAAATGGTATTTTTTCGTATAGACCTTAGGGGCACCGTATAAACAATAACGACCATGAACGTAATTGATTCGGTACGAAATGTTTAATATCTTTAAATATTAAATCTCCAAACAAAATATTTTAACTATAAAATAACACGCGGCCGAGGTAAAAAATAACATGTATATTTATATACACATATTATTCGACCGTGTTTTGAACGACTTAAATACTGAAATGACTATTTGTATATTTATTTCAAAAACTTGTATGATTATTGTTCTTAAGGAATTTATTGTACGTAAACATACTATTATTTAAATATTGTGTGTTTTTATTAATATTAATGACGACAACAATCAAAAATCACCAATCGAGTTGTCCATTTTTTTTTTTTTTTATAACTTATAAGCAAAAAGAAAATTCGAAAAAACTACTATTTGAATAAAATAAAAATTGATAGTTTGAGCATAAAAGTTGGTTTATTATTGATATTAATTATTCCAAAAAGTTTCAACGAATTACATAATTAATTGTTAAAAATATCTCAGCTAATGATAATTTATTTTTAAAAACAGTAAACAAATACCAAAAAAATTAAAATAAAACGATACATCATTTTATTTTAAAAATAAACCCCTATTCTTTTGTTGACTTTATTCGATTTAAAAAAATACCGAACGAAATCAAAAATTTCATGTAGAATCGAAAAAAAATATCCTTAAAATATTTATAACAAACGTTGCGAGTAACGAAGTTTGTTTTAAAGCATAAAAAAACTTTAGGAACTTAAAAATAACAACATCAATATCCTTAACGACAATGAAATACTATTATTATCACCGCAATGCTCATTACAATTGGTTTCATTAAACTACAAAAAAAATAAATCGATTAGATAGTGTTTTTTTTAAATTTAGATCCAAGAAATATTATATAATTGTTAGAATGTTCAAAAATTTAATAGTTGTGTTATAAAAAATATGTTTAGTTGGTGGAAAAAAACGCTTTGTTTCTTCACACGGCAATCACGTTGAGGAGAATTTATCAAAACTCGTCTTTGAATCTTTTTATATGATTCAATAAACAGAGAGAAGGAAAACGAAATGTATCATTTCTATGTACAAGTATGAAATATCAATAAATAAAAAAATTTTAATGGAATTTCCAAACATAATAAATGATAATCATAAATAATTACGAAATTCAAATCATTGAAATAATTTATTGTCCACCAGAATGTTTTTCAACAACGTCGAACTTCTATGTCGTAACGATCGATTGCATTGTAATAATTACGTCGTCATTCGTTTCAAAATACATAAAACTACGCGTTACAGACACACGAAATACGTTTAGGATTTTCCGGTTAGTATCATTCGTTCCTATTTTCGGTATATCGCGTAAAATATAACTTACCATAACGCGCTTAAATTATAACGTATCAATTTTAAACCGTTCCCGAGGTCTTATAGACCAACTTTAGAACATTAAAAAAGTTTTTATTGTGGGACTCTGGGTGACTTACGACTTCGGAAATGTAACTTACGATTGCACGAGAACTATAACGAATCGATAAGTACGGTTTTCAGTTGTTATCCCGGGGAAAATGGAAATAATTGTTACCTACAATCTCCGAAACAATGTTAACAAGTCCGTGAGTTTAGTCGTTCCTAGTACACGTTTTAATTGCCACAAGGGCAACAACAATTGTGTTGTTCATTTATTTTTAGGAATTTACAAAAGGAAATAAAATTCGATCTCTCGGACACACGTGTATTGTGTGTCCATCGGTTGTTTTTCTGTGTTGAAAATGTTGAATTTACCACCGAAATCGAGCGACGTGTGTACTGTTTCGAATAACACACACGAATAGACACGTTTTGATTGTAAATTTGTTATGTTCGCGTCATGTCGAACAATTGCGTCGATCGAACGAACGACTTTGGCCAACGCACACGATCATGCTGCGAGCGTTTTAAAACTGGCTCGGAAATGTCTCGTTTTCGTGTCTGTTCACGAGTATTTTACGCGTTTACGCGAACGATTTCGGGCGATTTATCGTCTCACACTCAACAAGGTGAGGCATGGGTGAGGCATATCGCGGCGTTTCCGTGTCGAATCGGTCGGCGGGATGTGGTGTTTTGATTTCGATTCTAAATTGTTGTCCGCCGAGACACGTGCCCCGGCTTTATGCGGATGATTTCGTCCGTTCCGTTTCGCAAAGTCCTCCCGGAGTATTAGTATTTCGCGCAATGATCCCGTAATAATGGACCGTAAGAAACAATTATCGCGGACGGAGTTTCGTATTTTAGGCGTCGTCGTCTTAAGTACCTAAGTGTATTATTTTCATGTTTATTAGATTATTTCGTGACAGTTCTGTTTAAACGCTGTGCTGAAGTCAAGTGTTTCGATTAAAGTTAACCTAACCTACAATTCGGATGATAAATATATGTATATTATTTTAAATGAGTACGTAATTTCTTAATTTGTTCGAACCCATTGATACACACGCTGGGGAAAAAAAACCTCTCCGAGAAGTACCGTCTGCGTACGATCTTCCGACTTGAAGCGTTAGGTTAGGTTCTCTGTCTGCGATTTTACAAGTTGCAAAGAAAAAAAAAAGTTACACGTCCGTACATTTCACTCCTACCGGTCCTCTACGGGAAAGTCCTACGAGTACATTTTTAATAGCGTTGATGGAATCCCGGAGTCGATGACGAACACGACGCGAGTGAATGCGTGCGGTTTTCAATCACACGCGCAAAACGTTAATTACTCGTTAACAAGTGGGACGTTCGTGTTTCGAATAAAATATTTTGCGCGTATATCGTAAAACGTGAATAATAATACAAATAATAATAATAAAAATAATAATAATAATAATCGCCGCGGCGGAGCGACGTGTTTTTTTTTTTTTTGCGTAAGTCAGATTTAAACCGTGACGGTGAAAAAAAATTCACAACTTTCGCACAAAGAGAATTTCCTGTTGAATTTTTGTTTTTCCGTTATATACGCGGGCTTCTTACGTTGCGTAATGATACACGGAATGTTATCGGAAACGTGTATTATAATAATAATAATAAAAAGCGTTCTGGCGAGTTTAAAAAGAAACACGCAAAACTGAATTACATTTTCCATTACTAACGGCTAATGAATACAGTCGCGCCGGGGTTGTATAATATTTTATATGTTTGAACTAGAGGAATCTTTTAAAAACAAAAAACAACAATCCTCCGCCGAGAACGTTACGAAACGCATAATAACCTTACAATCTTTGAAACGTACACTTTTTAAGATATTGCGTTTAAAAGAAAAAAAAACCGACACACAAATATATCGCGTTAGATGTCGAATAAAAATATGAACTCTATCAATTTTGAATTTATATTTTTTTATTCATACGTATGTAGTATAATTTAAAAACATATTGATTGACTTTTGTTTGTTCTTTTATTAAAAGCCGAGCACACTTCAGAATTTCGAAAAAACTATATTATATTATTTTCCGAAAGAATATCGAAAACTTACTGTTACAGAAAATCCCTCTCACCAAAAAAAAAAAATCTACTAAATTCACAAGAAACATTTCAGACTGTGATTAAGTTTTTCTAAACGGTAAATTCCCAATATATAGAGGAGGGAGCGAGAGAAGTCTTTGATTTTTGCAACGTTTTATTTTTCCCAAAGACGATTTTTTTCGCTTTTTTTTTAGAAATACACTGAAAATCGTAACGTATAAAACGTATTCTGTCGACCGAAATCGAATGGACGATTGCCTCTGGACAATGTGCGGAAAATTTTCATCGTTTCGCGAGAAAATCCCGAACGCAACACAAATAAATTCTCAACGAAACTACATCGCGAATTTGCGCACACGTATATATATATATATATTTATTTCGTATATAAACAGTAAACACTTGGCGGCTGGATGATGACGATAATAACAATAATACGCACACAATTGAAACGATAACGAAGGAATAGAGACCGCCAGAGACCCAATAAACACTCGCGGGTCACATCGTCCCGTTTAAATTATTTACGTTGCGTGCAATCGTAAATTCGTAACCCATAAAGCCTAAAATTGTTCTTTTTCCGTACCGCGCACACTCCCGAACTTGACGCTGGACGGTTTATGTTTTAAGATAATATATTGTTAACAGTAACGTTTTGGATTCCGGGTGCGCCGAAAAATGGATTGCTTTTACAATGTGTTTTAGTTATTATTAATATTGTTTTTTGTTTTTTATCCGTGCACAGTTTTTCGTGTAGAATCCGAAGTGTTCGGATGTCCCCGGACGCGCGTTACGTTCCGGCAGCAAATCGTATCCGGTCGGCACTTTATTTGACACGTTTTTCGATTTTTTCCAGTTTTTTTAAATTTTATTAAGCGTTATTAAAAACGTACCGAAAATTGCAAAAAAAAAAAAATATCGCAAAAACAACTCGTAACATTTTTCTTAGTTAATTCATCACAAAACTATAACGGCCGACGAACAACGTAAATCGTTACCATGATGTTGTCGTTTAAAAAGTTTTTATTTCCGGTGAAGAATTCAACAACAACAACATCAGTTGGAAACCGAACAAAATGGTAAATACGTGTTCGTCTCGACGTAACGTTAAAAATAGATATATATATTTATAATAAAAACGTACGTTTCACGTTTCGCGGCTGTTTGGCTTTGAAAATATCATAATCGCCAGTTACGCGAAACAAACAGTAATCAATTCCGAAAACACGAAGATAAGATCATTACGAGATTATTTTTTGTACAAAATACCAAATTTAAAAAACGATACGCGTGGAGGGTTTAATGAACGCGTTTAAATTTTAATACGACGATCGACAATCGCGTTAGAAACACGATTTTTCGCGCCAAAAACGTTAAATTTGTTTTTAACTGGCCTAATTACATATATATTCTGGATCATGTGGATTGCTCGGCGTCTAGAAAATCATCGGTTCGCTTACACTTGGCCGCTCATCTACACTACACGATTTTAATAATAATAAAAAAAAAGGTTTGAAATATTATTATATTTTTTCATATAAAAAATACATTATAAATATTTTAATAAATCAAATACCCGGTAACACTACAGCTTTGCTTATACGATCACGTTGAATAATATAAACGGGTCGTCAAGTACATAATAAAAACTATGTCGTACATGTATTTTGAAGAAAACCGTATTTCAAATTTTAGATTTATTATGATTATTAAATTTTCTTTATATTATATGTTAACGTGTACTTTGATCAACGGGCTGTTACAAAATTACACCTTTACGCTTTGACCGTATGCGTATAAGAAATTTTTATTCGTCTTGAAGAAAAAATAAAAAAAACAATTTTTTTTTTTAAATATCTACGTCACGTTTCTCCAAGTGCACGGTTGCATTATTCTATGTTTAGTGACAAAGCGAGTTTTCCAAGGAAACGTATTGACATTAAAAATAAACAACCTGTAACGTTTTGCACTGTATCGTAGTTGTATGCCGGTCTACGAAATACGAATGGTTTTTTTTGTTCTATTTTATTTTGCTCGCTAGTCTGGCGTGCACTACGAGACGCGAGGTATTAGTTTCTTAACGGGTTCGTCGTAAACGTTAAAAAAAAGGTTTGATACGGTTCTCGGTACAGTTTTTTACTCCGGACCGTCTCTGGAACTATTAGACGCGTTGTTACCGCGTTGATGTTCCTCTCGTCTCGTTGTCCGTATCCGTTTTGAAAAAACAAGACGTTCGTCCGGACGGACGTTACGACGTAGTCACGCTCGCCGCGGTGAAACGTGCAAAGGCTTTCCAAACTCGTTTCGCACATGTTGTTTTGATATCGGTGAACCGTGTGCCGAAATCGTTCGCGTCGTCGGACCAACGTACCCGCCCGACGGCGCGCTATGAAATTTCCGGCCGCACTCGACACACGACGTTCTGTGTCTGGAACTGGACGGCCGACACGTCAAACTCGACGCGTGACGACCGGCTGGATTTTAGACCGTTCGTCGTCCGAGATCTCGACGGCAGTGACGCAGACACTTGCGAATATTGTCTTGGCGATTACGTGACCGCGGACTATACACGCGGAATCGAAACGACCGTGGAGTATTCGGAACGAATGTTGATCGTCGCACACTCATACGACTCGGAATGACGACCGACGAGGACGTTAGAATTAAATCCGTTCCGTTTTACGCGGTTTCGATTGATTTTACGTCATTCCGAAAACACGTCGATTCGTGTAAAATAATAATAATAAAGTTTTCGGTCTCGTACACGTAGGTCTCCCAACCGTTTCAGTATTGATCGAATTCTCGTCGTTGTTAAGGCCGCTGACGGATCCATCCGCTCGGCCGGCAGCTGTTTGGAGTCGTCTCTATATAATAACTAAGGCCCGGATTTTTATGCAAAAATTATTGTTAAATATGCACATATTTATGCACTCAAAAATTCAAAAATATGCAAAAAAATTTATTGTGTGTTAAAAACCAAATATTAAAAAAAAATTAAAACATATTGTATTAAGTGAAAAAAAAATTATTGTGGGTTAAAAACCAAACATTTAAAAAAAATTAAAAAATATTGTATAAAGCGAAAAAAAAATACAATTTAAATATAAGTATTTAAAATGTGTTTAGGTCTAGCATAAAAATGTGTATTAATTATTGAATGAGTACCAACATGATGTAACAAAATGTGCTTTTAAATTATCAAATTGAAAACTTCTACGATTGTCACGTAGCATCACCTTGTATTTCGAAAGGTCTTCATCATCGTTTCTTATTTCTCCGCTTATAATTCCAGAAATTTTTTTTATTTGTGATAATCCGGGATTTTTTGATAATACTTCCGATAGTTTAAGTTTAGCAAATTCAATACCTCGTCCTTTTTCACTCAATTTATTTTCAACATTTTGAACCAATTTTAGACTTTTTGCAAGATTAACACCCGATTTTTCTAAGCACGTGATAGTGTCTGTTATGCATTGGAAATTTGATAAAATTACCGAAAGTTCATTTTTGATCGAGTTATCATTAAATAATTGTTGTGCATTTTGAATAGACTTTGCATCATTTGGGTTAAATGTATCGACCACTTCTTTGACTTTGTCGAAATTTTTACCATAATAAAAGGCAGCATCTTGCCACGTTCCCCATCGGGTAATAATAGGTTGTGGTGGTAAACTTAAGTTTGGACATTTTTCTTTAAAAGTACCTACCGGAGTAGGTGCTTTTAAAATTTTTTTTTTAAAAGTATTTATAAAATATGCACATTTTATGTAATTATCCAGAAATGTGCAACTTTTATGCATTTTGATGAAAATATGCAAAAATATGCAATTAAAGAAATTAATAGCAGAATCTACGTATTACGAAACGTCAAGATATTTAATCAGAATTGTTATAAGTCAAATGTAGAAGAATATGCATTTGCATAAAAATCCGGGCCCTAATAATAACATAATATACATATACATATATAGTCTTCGAATCGCCCGGTTTTGAAACGCGACGCGATCGTTATAACAATATCTTTCGAGTCCATAATGTATATACGTACACAGCTATAAAACTTTTGTCGATATGTGTGTGTGTGTGTGTGTATTTTATACGCTCGCGTCACACTTCGGTCTGAACAAATTCGTCCCACGTAATATTTTTTGTTTAGACTAGACTGCCGTATGAAATATATGTCGTTGCGACTCGTAACGGCAGCTGTTGCTCATCAACAGATGTCAACAGTGCAGATTTCCAGCTTCGCCGTGTGCTCGTATCCGGGCGTAGTTGTAATCGACGGTACGAAATTTTCTTTCGAACTTTGCGTTTATGACGACTGCAAAAAAAAAAAAAAAATTCAATAAAACAAAATAATAACGTACAAATATAATTTTTCTTGTCGTTGTTATCGTTCGCATTTCGACGCGTCAAGCATACATGATTTGGCCTTGTTGACGACCACTGTTTTCGTGACTTACGCGTTACACGAATTGAACATATTATTTTCGGTTCACCGAGGCCGAACGGCCAGTATGTATATATATATATGTGTAAAACGTCACCATCGACGACATCCAAACGTTATGTTTTTCGATGTATATTTTGTTTATTAAATTCGGACGTCTTCGTCGTCCCATACGTTCCGCAACAAAATACGACCCGCGTATGTTTGTCGTGTCCTACGTCCATTTCGTTTTCGGTTTTTTATCTCACGCCAGGACGGATACGCGTTTAATACGGATAGTTAATTATTCCGTAGCGTGTACGTCGCGAGCGAGGGCGATTGGGACAGAGGGGGGTGGACGGATAAAAAAAAATATCAAAATTTCCACATCCGCGTGTACGATAATTTAATTGTGCGCGCAGTCGTGTCCGTCTAATGGCGTACACATATCCGCCGGACAGTACACCGCGTGTCGACCGGCCGGGCAGACGGGTCGACGGCTAAGCGGAATAATCGCGTTGTCAGAAAGGCGCACGTCATGATGACGACACGTGTGTGACGCCGCGCGTTACAGCAATCGTAAGTTCGGTGTAAATTTTCGTTTTGTTTTCACCGCGTCCGGAGGTTTGCCGTGAATATTTTTCGAGTTTTGCGCGAAAAGTTATAAGTAACACGGTTGTCGAAACCCGATGCGTAAAGAGACCCGGCGACTCTAACAGTGTGTCGTTCGGTCGGAAACGCGAGACCGTCAACGTCGTGCTCGACGTCCGAAGACAACGCACGGTTCTTGTCTTGCGAACGACAAAAATCTCTACGTCATCCCCGCACTCATTACGGGCTTATCATACCCACGACGCGCGCTAGTCGTTCCAACAGAGACGACTTCGAATTTCCCGTGAATCGTATACTTTGATACCGGTACGACGAGTGTCGATAGAAATGCGTTTGATTGGATTCCGTCCGTGCCCGTCACGCGAAACCGAAACTGATCGTATTTACAGATACGCAGTTGCTCGTTTTGAACGTTGACTTATACGGTGTTGTTTCAAGTTGAATACGATTATTATTTGCTCGGGGAGAGGATTTTTTGTAGTATAATTATTGGTAAAAACTTTTTCGGGACCGCGCAAACTTTCCTACTTGAATAGGGTTTTAATTGTGATTTGCGCAGACCGAAAATAAAACGAAACTTTAGACAAACAAAGTTACGATACAAATAAATCTTGAATTCAAAATAATATCATTATTATTAATAATTGTGCTAAGCCACGATTGTACAGGCTTCATCAAAATTCTGAAACGAAATTTCAAAATAAATAAAATATTTTATATTGTGTAAATTTGCGCAGTCTATAATTTTTATAAAAAGAATATTGCATTCCACCCGATGGCGTGAGTTGTGTGATAATTTTGGGTCAGATTTTAGTTTTTAAGTCCATACTGCGCATACAAATGTTGGCCCACGCCTGTAAGACCCACATTAGCGACGAACTAACCGTTTAACAAAAAAAAAAAATAATCTTTCATTAGTAAGTTTTTTGATTCTTAAAAGCGCGAACGTTTATATTTGTTTATATACTTTTAAATTTATTTCCAAATCGCGATCTCGTACTGGCACTACATAACGTAGAAACAACGCTCGGGCCTAGGTTGGCAGACAATTTTTTTACTACGAGAGTGTCTAAATCTAAAATTTACCGTCGTGTCTTCGTAACAACATTTTTCGTCGCGAGAACCCCTGTACTCGTATGTGCGCGTGGCGGGAAAGTCGAATTATTTCGTCAACTCGAACTTCTTTAATTAAAATGACGTAATATATATATATATATAATTACGGTAGAACGTTTTAAAATATTCCACGGCGGATTCTCAGACGTTCCCGATTTTTCGGATGCGCCGTGTCTCGACTTGTCGCTAACACGTGCGTTCCGAGCGTCGCGTTTTCGTTCTCTGTAAACGAACGTCGAATTTCTTCGTACGTCTGACAGTCCCGACCACGGCCCCCCGTGGCCGTTCTCCAAATCACCGAGTCACGTCGTCGGTTCGTTTTGCAGGAGAATTTCGCAAATCCACGCGTTTCGAAATGTTAAATATTGCACCCGAAACATAATAAACTCATAACGTATCACGCGGTCTCGCGAAACGATGGGAATTGATTTACGAGCCCGAATCGTTGTCACGCGCAATACCGTGCATGCATGGGCGCCCATTGGGGGGGGGGACAAAGGGGGGACATGTCCCCCCTCTGGAAAATAAGTATAGTTGCTAAAATTGGTATTTTCACATTGCCATTGTAAAGGTCGACGTTTTATTTCTGTTTTATTTTTTTAACATAAATAAAAATATTTTAAGTAATTTTATATATATATTAATAAGCATTATTAATATATTTGTTTATTGAACACATTTCCCTTCTGTTTCTTCTGTGATAATACAACAGTTAAATCTAAATGGTTTAATTTGGTATGATTATTGGAAATTAAAATCAATATCATACATTGACGAAATAACACAAGACTACATTAAATTATTGAACCTAACCTTTTTTTTGCTTATCAAAAATAATAAATTATTTTGTCCCCCCCCCTAAATATTATCCTATGGGCGCCCATGCGTGCATGCCAGTTTCGTGGACGCTCGACAACAACGTATGTGCAAACGCGCCAGTTGAATCGTACTCATCGAGAGTGATCTCGAGACGACGGCGTATCGATTGGAAAACAACGCAAAATCGAAATTAGTTTCGTGTTTACGGATAATCTCGTGATCCTGTACGAATAATGCCAGCTGACGTTTTCATTAAGATTGACGAAACGATATGTAGGTACGTTGTTTGAAATTCGTGTAATACGAATATTACCGTCATTGTACGATTAACGTTTCGTTTTACATTTTTGAAAAGATGTACGGCCAAGCATTCTCCGTTCACATCGTATCTAGTAATTTACAGTTTTTCGGTCAATTCTCGTGGCGTTCAGAACGATACAGAGTAATGCATTGAAATAAACCATGTACTTGCGAGTTCCAATAGTTTGATGCTTTCGTGTAGACATTTCGGAACGTTTCGAAACCACTTTTATATATCTCGCGCCTCGCAGATCGTTTTTATTTCCCGTTGTAACTCGCAGTATTTTCGTTGTTTTTCCGCAATAGTTTCAATCGTGTTATTCGGAACAGTTATATCGATTAACGAATACGTTTCTTTTTTCCTTGTTTCACAATACACCACGTCCGATCTATTCGCTTCTACTGCTTTATCAGTCATAATACTCCTATCGTAATTTATCTCATAACTTTTCGTTTCTAGAACAGCTCGAGGCTTGTATTTGTGATATGCACATAGCACAGATTCATCGTTGCATAAATTTTTTCCCCAGAAATTTATGCTCGATATTTGCTATTTGATTACTCGACTACCGTATTATTATTATTATGAATAATAATCATTGGAATATATTTTATACCATCGTCCTATTATTTGCGTCGCGTGCGCTTAATGAATGTTCTCGGAAATGTATTGCCTACCTCAAAGGGGATTTCATTTTAATTTCATCGGAATATTAATAATCACTATGATTATAATGTCCCGTATACGAACCACATAATAATCAATATTATATTACCTATAACACTTCATTGCTTTTACGATATTACTTCGTTTCACGTCAACTGATTTGATACTCTGAAATGTATGTCGTATAGATGGATACGACATTTTGACCATATGATGCAAATTGAAATTTCCTTTTGAACGTTTCGCTAATCGATTGATATTTTAATGTTGTTATTCTTTTTTTTTTCGTTTATTTTTTTCAATGAAATCTAAATAATGTTATAAAACGATGTTACTCCGAAAAGATATAATTATACCTACCCAACATCAATTCCGAATTTAGGGTTCAAAGGAACCTTGTAGTTCTGAAACAATTGAATTTAAATCACTACATAATGCAATATTGTATAAAAAACAATTGGGGAAAGAAATATTTAATAAAATAAAAATGTTAAACTTAATACACTGTTGTCGGGTTACGCGCGTTTCAAATTATTTTTATAACGGCTCTTCTTCTTCGGAATAATAGTTATAGTCGTTTTCGGTTAAATGTCGAATTCGAATTTACAACAGTACGCCATCGACTGTTGACAGTATAAAAACCGTTTATAAGCCGGACGCAATTTAATATCTGGCTTGTATTTAATGACGTGAAATGTCTTTTTAAACGAAACGCGAGACGACAAGGAAAGAAAAAGACAAACGTATATTAGGTTTTAAATTTTTTCTTTCTTTAATAACAACTCAATCAAAATTGATATACACGACTTTATTATTATATTATGTCATCGTCGTCGCATACGAGACGAAATAATATGTAATATGACAGAAGACGCAGAAACGCCTTGAAAATCGAAAAATCGCGTTAGGTTAGGTTAGGTTAGTAAGTATTTCTCGCAAATTCCTCGGTTTCTCGACGTATATTAAGTAAGTGGCCCCCGAAGCGCTTTAAAAATTAGACAAAAAAAAAAACCGCTGGTGGATCTTATGAAACGGGAAAACATAAACATTTTTGTTCTTTCTGTAAGATTTACACGAATAGATTTTCATAATATATTTTACTGAATTAAATTTCTGATTCTAATTATTCGGACTCGTATAATATGAGGTCAATTTCGATTGATTTCACTTACAATCGCATAACACATCAAACAGGTCGACAATGTACTTCACACAAATTTAAATTAAACAATTTTTTGTTTAATTACAATAAATAATTACATTTTAGAGGTGTCATGGTCAGCCTAGGCAATTAGTATGTCATAACCATAAAATTCCCTATTAAAAAATTATCGTATTTTTAGAAAATCTAATTGTAGACACAATTTTTGTGTTTTAAAAACGTGCAGTGTTACGTATAGAGTTTTATATTTTTACATTAGCGTTTAACTTCTGCTATATTTATTTCGTAAATAATTATCAAAATTAATAAAAAGATAATTATTTATCGATTATAATGAAAAAAAAAATAAATAAAAAAATAATAACAAAAAGCCCATTCCACAGCAATAACGAATAAAAAGAGATAAATTGATAAAATCAATAGCAATATAAATATAATATGTCGAACACACGAAAGTTGTTTTATAATTTTTTTAAGAGCATACTTGGACATAAGTGCTTCTAGACACTTATGCTACACATGATCACGTCACGTCTTAAAACGACAACGTTTCGGGTGAAAAATTCAACTAGACGTTTTCGAGCGGGCTAAAATTTCAAAATACAACTTATGCGTGGTAAGATTTTGTTTTCAAATAGATACTTTATTTGCGCGTCGAGTATGAACAGAAGCATTTGAAAATCGATTTTTCGTCGTCTTGATCGGTACGTATATGCACGTTAAATATTTCGCAACTTGGATAACTCACCATTAATCATGTAACGGAAATTAAAAAAAAAAAATAAATAAACATACAATTAACGAGGATTTTCGCCGACGGATATAGCGAGCGAATAATAAATCACATCAAATATATGTATATATATATATTTTTTTTTTCTTTTTTTTTTTTTGAACAAAAACAAATAGTCGGTAACAGGAAATTTTTTTTTTTTTTCAAAACTACCTAACTGCGTAACGCACAGGACGTGACCATGGCCCGACCGGGAAATAAATTATCTTTGTTCCGAACTGTTAATATAAATATTTCGTCTATTGTTATCCGCGCGATTATGATTTTTAACGGCCGTGATTTTTCTTCGGATCGTCCACACGCGTCGAGCACGCAGGTTGTGAAATATCGCGTCGTTTTCCCATTGTGGAAAAACGTTGTTCGATAACAATACCGCTTGGTTTTGAAACGGCTGTGCGTTAAACACCGATTATCGATTCAAACGGTTAAAAAAAAAACGCTTTTTCTTTTGGCGTACAAAAATAACGAAAACCAAATACGTGTTTTGATGAACGATCGGGAAACTAGATTTTTTTTCCCGGCGTCGCGGAACGTCGCGGGCGACACGCGTTGTACACACGTGTGTACACAGGCCAGTTAACACCGGTCGACTTTTCCGTTTCGTCGTTCGCGGAAAACGTTTTGGCGATTTGGTCGAAATCGTAAATTGCAAACGCTACCACGACGAGACGGCGCGACGAGTAGGCAACGCGTCGGACAAATCCAACCCGGGAGACGAGACGGGACGCCCACACGCGGAGCGATTTCGCCGAAAACGAACAACGCGATCACGTTTATTTTTATCGCACGAAGTGTACGGCGAACTGGTGAACTGGGTTCGCGAAGACCGGCCTTCGCGCACAATTGAAGTCGCGAGCACGTACTCAGGGGGGTGTTTTGGGTATTAAAACACCCTCCCCTTCAAAAAAATGTTTGGTTTTTTCGTACTCTGATAGACAGGTATAATACTATTGCATTGTGTTTGTGGAACAAATGAAAACTTAATACCAACAAGTTTTAATTTTGATTAAAAAAAAAAAAAAAAAACTTAAACAGGATTTATAAATAAAATAAAATAATGCCCGTTGTGTGTACTGACGTGGGCGCAAAAGAATTCTAAAACGTACACAGACACGGGAAATTACCCAAGCTATACGTGACGGGACAATTACTGCGGACGAGCATACTACAAGTAATGACGTCTCAAAATTTTTTTTCCGCCTACGTCCCTGGATGTATGTCCGCTTTCGGGTGTATGCGTTCGTCTAACGTAACCTGACCAAACGCGCACCAATCGCGAAATCACGACCGGACCAACAAGTGTAAAAAAACGTACGCTCGCCCGTTACGCGTCTATCAATTAATCGCACAACGAGTATATAACACGCCAGTGCCGTAGCCAGAAATTTATTTCCGTATCACTATTTTAGTCGTTCTGAAATTAATTTTGCACGGTTTCATAACCACGGAACACCCATATACATTATACATCAAATATACGCACGTACGCGCGTGGTTAGAATTTTTACGAATTTGGTCGATGATAACACGGATTAGCCTCTGGTGCTCCCCCCTGGCTACGGCACTGTAATACGCGTTTCGTTTCGTTCGTCGCGGACATCGTTTTTTATTTCGTTATTCTCCTCGTATCCCGTCGAGTTCGGCAATCGATTGATAATTGACGGGGAGACGGGAACGGGGAGCAGTCCAAGAGGATGTGCGTAGACGACGGCCGAGAAAATCCCACCCAAAAAAAAAAAAAAACAATAATTATTATTATACGTTTTAACGACGTCGATGTTAATTTGGTAAAGACGCCGTTTTGTATTTACACAGCTATATTTATGGTCGGCGACGCATCTGGGAATTTTAACGAGCACCGTGTCCCCGCGGCTCTATTAATTCGTTCGGATTTACGGACGCCCGTTGCTCGGGAAATTATTGTTGGAAAAACTATAGCGTTAACAAACGTGTATTTGTTCTTCTTTTTGTTTGCCGAAAACCCGATTGTTTTACGCGTGCAAGTGACGAAAATCACGAGACCGGCAGAGCGCAGACGAAGTCGCCGACAACAAACGGGCCACGCGAAATAGGAACGTCAGATAAACTTCGCGTAAATGTTCTTATCTGCTCGCGCGCGCGTGGCGTTTTTTTTTTTTTTTAATTGAACACGGACCGAACGACGATAGCACGTTTCGCGGCCGTCGTATCTCAGCCCGTCCGTTCAAAAATCCGAACTGATCGACGTTGTCGTTTTCGGCTCAAAGTGTTCAAAGCACGAACATTAATTGCCAACACGTTATCTGTTACGAGTGGGCACGTCGCGAAACGTTTGCCCGGGGGAAAAACTGAAACGACCGTGCCGTGCCGGTGTTGTGCGGTCGGAGACACAATCGTTCTGCTCGTAAGAAAACCGCGTCGTTTCCTTTCTTTCGGCAGATGAATTCACAACGTTATTTTCATTGCGAATAACAAGTGTCACGCGGAAATATTCGATACATCACGCGTTTCGTCATCTTCTCGTAGCACTGCGTTGCATACATATGTACGTGCCGTATCGATTTCGTATTTTAGACTTCACAGTCGGATGTCGGCCGGAGGCGTTGTTTCGGCAGCAAAAGCCCTGCACGACGACAGAAGTAGGTGAACTGTCTACACACGCCATATGTATGTATTATTTTCTTTCTTTCAAGATTTGTGTGTGTGTGTGTGTTTTTTTTTTAATTGAATCTGAAATCGATTTTCGTTCACGAAATCGCATAGTTAACAATTTATCGCCAATCGAAATTCGTACCCCGCCACCGGTTTTTTTTTTTAAATTTTTCATTACAAATCTCGTTTGAAACACCGAAATGGCCACCCGAACCTTCGGGAACGGACCCGAGTCCGAAACGCGGTTCGTCAATAATAACATAATTTAAAAATCTAATAAAACAAAGATATTCTGTACACGGAAGAAACAAGGGGTTAGAGAACGCCGTCCGTAGAGAATGTGGACCCGTGTCGTCCGTGGAACATTACGGTTGCGAGTTATTTTCCCGCGGACTAGTCGGTGTTTCGGAAATCCGTTTTAAGAATCAGCTACGATCAGTTGACGCGTATCACCTGTACGCGTTATAAAATCTCATTTCCGGTCCGCGCGCGATCCACACACACACACACACACGACGATCAACTCACCTGTCTACACACGAGGCGTACTCATCACCATCTTTTATTGTACACACAGACGAGATCGTGTAACGCGTACGTTGTCGGTCCCTCCGCCGCGACACGAACACATAATATATTCACATAAATTTCCATAATTTTACGCGCGCCCGACGACGGATTGTGATATCGTTTCGTCGGGATTTTTAATTTGATCGCGTGCGGCGTGTGTACACGTATTTTCAATTTTTTTCTTTTCCTTCGTTCGTCGAGATTTCGATCACACTTGTCAAACGGTCAAACGGGACGGGGTCCACGAAGGAGTGGAAAACAAAAACGCAAGTACTCGTGAGCCGTACGTGTACAGGCCGGGACGAGGAGACGACGTCGAGATAATTGTGAAATCACTGTAAATCCGCCTGGCGGTAATAATGTAACAATGGCGGGACCGAGATCTCGTTTCGGTGTCCGAAAAAAAACAAAAATGAATTGAAAAAAAGAGGAAAAATGTATTTAATACGACTTATTAAAAAAAAAAAATGTAAAAACAAAAGCTATTCGGATATCATGTGTGAATAAAACATTCTGGAAATGTATTCAAATCACAATGAAGAACAATCGGAGATATGATTAAACACGTTTTTGTTTTTTTAAGTGTATTTTAATAAATTTGAAAGCCCATTTTTTTTCCTTTTCGACGCATAAATTTGCGTCTTTGGCCGCGTTTTTTTTTTTTTTGTTGGGCGCGTAAACCGTTCCCTGGCGTTCTATTACAATCGTTTCGAAAGACAAAAGTCAAAACCATTGTGCGAATCTCTCTTGGAGTTCTAAAACCGTCGTGATGTAAAAGTACCGCAAAACACAAACGTTAAACGTAACCCCCGCGGCGTACGTATCACCTGAAACGCGTCCTGTATTTTATCGAGTTGTTGCTGTAGCACGCCAGTTTGTTAAAAGCGCGTCCAGTTGTTTTTCGTACGCCGCGGAAAACGACCACAAGTCGAAAGCCCAGCTCGGACAGTGGTAACCGCACGATGACGGCGGACGCGAAAAAAATAAATAAAATAATAATAACGCTTCGGGTACGAACACAAAGAACGGCGTCGTGGGCGGCGAATCGTTTAGCTCCGTTTTCACGTCCCTTTAAATAACGATGTGGTCGTCGCGACTGCTTTTGATTAGTTTTCGTCGAATCACGTGGCGGAGCGTTTGGCGACAATCGTTTTCCGTTCCGGCGGTCTGCTAAAACGTTACTACTGTCGGGTATTGAAATTTCGCATGATTTTGATGCGAAACCGAATTTTAATATATATATTTTTTTTTTCGATCACGTGATCCTTCGCGCTACAATATCGGCTATTGTCGTGTACGATCTGCAATAACATCGTGTACGCCGCGCGTTCACGTACATTGTTTGAAACGAGTTCATTTCACCACTGTGGTCTGTCGACGGGTCGTGAAATAATAATAACGCTAGTTGTTGAACAAATTGTCTAATAATAATAACAATATATTAATGAACGAACCAGGAATTTACGAATTAACAGTCGTCTGCGCTCGTACGACACGGACAGAACGTTCTGGCTTTTAACACGATCGAAAAACGTTAAAAAATTTCGATTGAACATTTCATCAAACGCGCAGCTAATAACAACGAGTTTTAACGATTAGTTCGTTTTCGAGAATTTCGAACACGAACGAGAGTATAAACTGCTAGGCGTACATTCTTCTCTTCGTAACTCGTACACTTGGAGTATTTCACGAGGACCACACTTCAGTCGTGACTGATTGATATCGTCATGCACTAGTTGTTGAAACCAATAAAGGGAACAAACATTTTATTATTATATTATTTGATTTTCGTCCTACTCGACTATTGGAATCGTACTATACAGTAGACTTTTGGTAATCCGTCCGTCCGATTATTTATTTTTATTTTTTCGTTATAATGACTATAAAATCGTTAATGTATGTATTTCAAACATGTTAGATCATATTTTTTGACATTTGCTTAATTTGCTACACAGTCTCTATAGTATATTTCATTCCCTATAAATTACACGAGTTTTGTTACGAGAATCAATCAAAATGGTTATCAATCAAAATAGTTTTGTGACTTGTGTGAACACCTCTGTGACAATATTAAGTACGAGGGTCAATCATAAATGAAGTACCATTGGCTCACAAATCAAAACATACTATTATTTTTTATTAAAATTTACACATAACCTATTTGTCCATATAACCAACAAACAAGTTCTAAATTTTTAAAATCTCTTAATTTAATTTAATCAACTTTCCCAAATTTTTAGAGTTTCACGGTAAGAAGGTGAGTTTATTTTTCAACCTCTGGGCAAAAACTCCGGGTAAACCACGTATTGATTAACAAAAGAAGCGCCAGCATCACTTTATTCACAAAAATACGTAATTGTGTGTTCTTTGTGATAAACAAATTTTTTTCCAAAAAAATTCCTACTTTTTGACTTACGATCCATCCAATCCATACTGACTATTAAATTGACACTCGTACATTATATTGTCACGGTAAAAATGTTTTTAAATAAGTTACGAAAATAGTCGGTTGTACATTTTTTTAGTTGTTTCATATCATTGTAGTAAGTCGTTCGTCAACACCATCAACAGCATCGATAATTGGTAATTGACTGGGTCTCTGGTGAATTATCTAAGCTCACATTTCTTTCGAGTCTGTGGCGTTCGATGGTGGCTCGTCACTCGCCGCCGCCAAGAATATTCTTGAAACACATTGAAGGTATAAAAACCAATCACACAGCTGAAACAACAGTCAGTCAGTCGGATCATTTGGGTCACACGTTCCGGCCATCGACTCCGTTCATTCATTCAGTCAATTCCGTCTATCAGCTTCAGCGATTCATCCAGTCCGTCCAGCCACATGATTCGCACGTTCCAGCACGTCGACTCGGTTGATTCGTCCAGTCCACCCAGCCAGTCGCTCTAGTCACATGACTTAAGCGTTCTAGCTCGTCAACTCTGTCGATTCAACCAGTCGATCCAGCCACATGAACCACGCGTTCCAGCTCGTCGACTCCGTTGATTCGTCCAGTCCACTCTGCCAGTCGCTCCAGTCACATGACTTAAGCGTTCTAGCTCGTTTACTCCGTCGATTCAACCAGTCGATCCAGCTACATGACTCATGCGTCCCAGTTCGTCTACTCCGTCGATTCAACCAGTCCACTCTGCCAGTCGCTCCAGTCATATGACTTAAGCGTTCTAGCTCGTCTACTCCGTCGATTCAACCAGTCGATCCAGCCACATGAACCACGCGTTCCAGCTCGTCGACTCCGTTGATTCGTCCAGTCCACTCTGCCAGTCGCTCCAGTCACATGACTTAAGCGTTCTAGCTCGTCAACTCCGTCGATTCAACCAGTCGATCCAGCCACAAGACTCACGCGTCCCAGTTCCTCTACTCCGTCGATTTGTCCAGTCCTTCCAGCTAGTTGATTCAGCCACATGAATCACGCGTTCCTGCTCGTCGAATAGCTAAAATTGACGGTGAATACCAGCTTGAACACGTGAGTCATGTAGCTGGATCGACTAGAGAAATCACTGGAGCCGACGGACGAAACTGATTAGACGAATCGAGAAGATTCCAGTCAGTTCCATCCATCGGCTTCAGCGATTCCTCTAATCGATCCAGCTATACATGACTCATGCGTCCCAGTTCGTCTACTCCGTCGATTCAACCAGTCACCACAGCCAGTCGGTTCAGCCACATGACTCGCACGTCCCAGCTCGTCGATTCCGTCAATGCGTCCAGTCCTTCCAGCGAGTTGATTCAGCTATGGGACCTACGTGTTTCAGTTCGTCGACTCCGTCGATTCGCCAAGTCGATTCTGTCTATCGGTGTCAGCGATTTCTCCAGTCGAGTCAGTCACATGACTCACGCGTTCTAGCTCGTCGATTCATCCAGTCGATCCAGCCAATTGATTCAGTCTGCAAAATATTTGGTTTGTGTTGTATTAAACACTAGAGCGGTGTTTAATTTCGTCTGATTCAACCATTAAAAGTGTTCAACAACTATTTCCTGTCGTGTAATCTCATTTTATTATGATATTGCTTGTGTTCGGTCAAGACGATTTGCTGTGCTTAATTCGATGGCCGGTTTATTTAGCATGAATTATTGTTGTAAGTGTTCTTTATTAGTAATTTATTTTTTGAATGCATTGCTTTGATATTTTGATTACAACACGAGTTCACCGTTTTCTGTTTGGTCATCATATGGCGTGTTTGTGTTAATTAACGTGTTTTTCTGGTCGATGACTTGGCCTTCTCACGCAGGGAACAAATTATTACGAATAATTATTAGAAAAAATACGTAATTGTTTGTGCATTTAATATACACATTTTTTTCCCAAAACTATTACTACGTTTTGACTTACGTCCATCCACTGCAACTTTGATTGAAAGTAATCGGTTGTATATTGTTTTAGTTGTTTCATACCATCGTAACATGTCGTTCGTCAACAACATCAACTAGCATCGATTACCGGTATTTGATCATCTGCGTGTAATAACTCTGATTGTGTTTTCCCTACTGTCGAGAGTGACGTTTGTGAGTATTGTGGAATCGCAGTCGGTTTAATGGTTGTCATTTCCATCTTCAGCCTCTTTATCTGTCGAACTTGGTCTCTGATGAATAATCTGAGTTCGCAATTCTCTTGATTCTTTAATAACAATTTCGTTTCGTGTAATTTTATCTCATTAATTCGTTGCTTGCGTTCGATCAAGAGCTTTTGTTGTTCGAATTCGATGGCCTGTTTATTTCGATTGACATCTTGTTGTAAGTGTTCCTTGTAAGTGATCAATTCTTTGAATGTATTGTTTTGATCTGTTAATTTCGACATGAGTTCTTTGTTCTCTGTTTGTGCATCATGTAGCGTGTTTGTGTTAATCAACGTGTATTTTGTAGTTAATAACTTGGCAGTCTCTTGCAGGGAACAAATTTCCTTTAATGCATTACATTTTTCCTTTTCGTAAACGCCTTGAAGGTGGTGAACGTTTGATTTCAGTTCTTTTGATTGTTCGTTTTGTATGTCGTACTGTCGTTGTGTTTTGTTCAAACAATGTTTAATATTTGTAAGTTCGTCCATTTTTTCATCCAATTTATTTCTCACTTTATCTATCTTCGTTCGTATAGAGTTTATGATTTGATCATACTCAATTATTCTATCAGGTTTTGAGACCTCCGAAGACGTATATTTTGTCCATTCAACGTTTATTTGATTTTCCAGTTTTGAACATTGAGCTATTTTTTCAGCAATGGTATCTTTTGCACAAACAATTTCTTGGTTCATATCGTTCAGCTTCAGTGTTGTTTGTCGTTTCATATCCTTTAAGTTATCTATAGTCGTAGTGACGTGTGAAAGTTTAGATTGTAGTTTTTGTGCATCGTTTTCGAGAGTTGAAAGCTCACTGTTGGTTCTATTTATAAGGGTTTCTTGCTCGTTCAATCGGTTTTTGAATTGTTTTTTATTAAATCGCAAGCGATCGTTTTTCTCGTACAGTGTAATCACTTGTCCACATGTAAATTCATAATTATTGCGTAGTGTGTTATGTTTCTTGATGAGTTCCTTAAGCGAACATGTTGGTCTGTGTTTAGCTGCGACCGTTAGTATAGGATCGACGTTCGACTTGTTCCGAATCATGTCTCTTCCGACGACTACTTCGTTACAGTCGTTGAATTCGTTTTCTAGTGCTCGTCTATAATTTTTCATTGTTCAAGTGTTTTACTATTGATTACTGTTAAAACTAAATATAACCAAAACCACTAAATTTGTAATTGTTGTACGGTCGTCAACTCGCTTGGCAGACGTTCTTTATTACGTAAACGATAACACGTCTCCCTAGTTACACGAATCAGTGACGTTGTCGATAGTTAAAAATAAATATATTTCTCGCTTACGTTTATGGTTAGTTGACGTTCTGCACGGCAACGCGTTGGTCGTACGTGCGATATGAAAAAACTAAACGAGTGGGACTAACGTCGATTAGCGCGTGTTGAACAAGCGCAACGGAATTAGTCAGCGGGTCGCGTAAACGGCGTCGTGTCGTCGAGAAGTCACGCGTTTTATCAGGATTGGTAAAAAACCGGGTTTCGTCCGTCCCGTGTTCAGCCGGTTCGGCTAAGACCGGCAAATTAGCCGTAACCGTCGAGCGGGTGGCCGAACGGCGGCGTTCTCGCGGGCCGCGAACGAAATTCAAAACAACAGCCGAACGAACGAATGACCGACCGGGGGCGCGCGCGCGGCGCTCAGTTCTCGGCAAATGAATTCCAATTGTTCCGCTCCACGCGCGTTCGCTCGTCTTCTGGAGTCTCGGCCGTGTCGTTTTAACGACGTCGACGAGTTTTCGACCGCCACACGCCGATAACGATGACGAAAAAACCAATCTCGACCGGTCTTCGGTTCGGGTTTCCCGCCGCGCCCTGGCCCCGTGGCATAATATCGTACTCGTTTCGACAGATCAGGCGACCGTCGTAACGCGTAATATTCAACATATTGAGGTGAAACCGCACGGGTTAATAATGTCGCCGGGTACGAACACGACAGAACGTGCGTCGGCATGACGGACGTGATTAAAACCACTGCTTGGCCGGCGTTATCAACGGTTATTTCGTCGTTTCGAAATAGAAAAAGAACGTACACAAAGACGCTAAAACCGCGACGTTGCAAAGTCAGCACGCGTTATATAATTACGTCAATCGTGATTCTTATATTTGTTCCGCGAACGTCTTTCGTTCGTTACGACGGGCAATTAACGTTAATAATCAATTGATAATTTGATCCGAGTCATTAAGTATGCCGTGACGGGAGGTCTGACTTTTGATTAATTATTTGCTTTTTTAATCGGACGTTGTCGTTCGATTTATTCCGAACCATAATATGTTATAACGGTATTGGTACGGCGTTAGACGGCGATATTTTTATTGCTAGCCTATAGACATATTGTATAATTTTTGATTTTTTTTTTATTATTATTAATATTACAATCTGTTTACAATAAAAAAAAAAATAAGCAATATGGATGGAAAAAACACAAATAACATGTAATTACATAATAAAATAATAAAAAAAAAATATATGTATATACTCGTAAATATCTATTTTTTTTTTATTTTATTTTATTATTAAACATATTGTTACAGCATAATTTTTGATTTTTTTGCTAACGTTCAGTCTTGTTTCTTTAATAATAATTATTATTTTGAAAACTATAACTCGGTACCCCGAAAACGGTATGACACTATAATGCGTATACACCAGTGGTCGGATTGCCGGCTGATCGAGAGGTCGACACGCGGTTTGTTCCATCGTTTGACCTTTTCCCGCGACCCTGAGCCCATATGGAAAACCCGTCCCGAGCGGTGTGCAGGCCAGCGGACCCAACCCGGTCTGAAAATTAGCGCGTGCACATTTCGGCGTCGACAATTAAAAAATCTGAAACCACGTGCCCGGCCGACACCGCCGAAACGACGTGCTTGAAAATAAAACTCGTTTCGTTTCTCGTTCCGTTTTTTTCTCGTTCGACGTTTTCGACCGCAGTACTGTCGTCGGTGCGCCCACTTACGATTCGAAAAACACTTTGACGCGAAAACCTACAAACCAATTGTCGTCAGAACGTTAAACGTCTCGACGGTATTTTCATTTCCGATCGATACAACTTATGTAACGACGACATTTCGTCTCGTTAACATTACGACGAACGTCGCGGTAAAAAAGTACGTGAACACTTGCCGGACCCGAAGCAAACCGACTTGGCACGGTATTCGACCGGTGGTCGCTCGGGGTTCCTACCTCGCCGTGACGCTCGACAGCTGAAACAGTAGTACGTGTGCGAGTACGTTTTTTGATGTTTTTCCATAACAATATTGTATAAAAACATTACGTTTGTAATGCCGAAAAACTTTCGCGGATCGCGTCGTCTGAAATAATAAATCAGTTGACGATAGTTAATGATATCGTCATCGTTTTCGTAAATATCGTGATATATAACGAAATTCGGCAAGCCCCCTCCCCGCCGAAAACGTTTACGAGCCAGCTCAACGACGAGTTCGAAAACAATAATAAACAAATCGGTATTTCGACATGACGATGATTTCTAGTTTGCGTTGGAGCACTGTTGGCGCTGGACTTTGATTATGTGGGGTGAGTGGTGGTGATTCGGAACACTTCGAATGCACATAATGCGCGAAATCATATTATCGGAGTTTAGATTGGCGTGTATCTATAGACCGTAAAATACATTGACGCACCGGAAATTCCGAATCATGCAGCTACGTAAGTGTGAACGAACGTGAATTTCACTGTTGAAATGCCTACTGATAAACCGAATGGTGATCGATACGGAAAATCGTCCTGAAAACATGTGTTATCGGAATAAAAAAAACGGCTATTTTTTTCGCCATGTTATTATTATGTAACAACGCGGTTTATTATTTCGACATAATGACGACAAATAAATAGAGTCGGACGCAGGGTGATTAGATTGCGATTCAAAATACGTGCATACGTTTCGTCGAGGGGACGCATTTTTAAGGGTTGCGTTCGCCGTCGAACTGCGTAAGAACGGTTTTTCATATTCAAATGTTGTTGTCGGCAACGGCTGCGGATGTACGGAACACGTTTTTTTTTTTCAACTACACCGTTACGGAAACCGCCATTTGTTACATTACACGTGCTTGCGTGGTACGTAAAGTCGAAATATTATGTTTTTCCCGTGTTCGCAGGATTCTACCGCGGGACGTGCCTAAAAAACGTCGACACGAATAACAATAATAATAAAAAAATAAAAAATAAAATAAATAAACGACCTCTATCAGGACGTCGATTTCAAAATCGTCGTTTCATAACGTTAAAAAGCATGATGGTTGTTTGACCCGTCGACTCGTGACTTCTCTCGGAACAAAAAAACAAGTGAATCAGTTTTTTTCGTTTATTATCGTGCGCCGGGACGCGAACGGACCGAGCGGAACCGATACAATTGAAAGTCATTTGCAGGGCTGATACATTTCACGTGCCGGTTTTCGCGGACAGTATCGACAAAGGCGAAGGTCCCGAAGGCGACGCGCGTATGAACGGAATGTCGAAACGCCGTAAAGCGAACGTCGGGAACACGACAATGCGGAACGTTGAGCCGGAAACGTTAGAGGATTTCTCGCGTGCGAGAAACTGAAATGAGCGAGGCGAAAGATAATTCAACGACGTTTCGCGAACAATTATGATCGGTCGGGTGTCTGTCTGTCCGGAACGAGTTCACGGGACGTAGTAGCCGTAACGACGTCGACAGGCGTCCGCGTTTCCATCGGTTTGAATGCGTATTGTTTTTTTTTTTTTCAAAGATCGGTGTGCTGTTTGCGCACATCGTAGAACGGGAGAGGGAAATCAATTTCGTATGAACGTTTATGAAACGTAAGTAAAACAGCAGACGGAACGCGTTGCGAGAACGTTTTGAACAGACTTATCCGAGAAACGGGTATAATGAGACGCGTTGTTGTTATCACCGGGCAGGGACGGAGTTTATTTAAGATGCGATTGACGAGCGGGATATTTATGAACAAATGAAGTGATCAGTGTCGTCGTGTTCATGAGGGAGTGTATCGGGCCGCCCAATTACGAACGGGCTGTGAATATAACATTTTATTTGACGATATCGATCTTAATTCGTAAGTAATCGACGTTTTAAAAAATTTAACGGTTTGTCTGCTTTACGCGATACGTCAAAAATAATAATAAGTAAATATAGACATTAGCCGAATTAAAAAACGCAATTAAACGTTTTAAATTCTCAAGTGTCCAATAATAAATTGATTCACGACGAGAAAAGCAATTAATATTCTGTTGTAATTCGTTCTGATTAAACTTTGAACGTCAGTCGCAACAGATTTTGAAAATTTGTCGAACAAAACCATTTTTAATCCGGTCGCATTGTAAATTACTAAAAGGAAAATATCAAGTTTTGTCCGCAAAACCGTTTAAACGTACCCCGGGGGATACGAGAATATTGAAATAATACGTATTTACACGTTATACGAATGAAACGATAAAAATAATAAAATAATACGCCGTCGCAGTGTCTCCCTCAAAACGGGAGTCATTGAATGTACCCCGGGGAACTCTCAGTTAACCCCAATTCGCGAATCACTACTAATGCGTTCGTGACAAATAATTTCAAAACCGTTTTACCGTACACGACTATTATCGTTAAGGTATTTGAGGTCTCGAGGCCCTCGAGGAGTTAACGCAGAGTTTGTTGAAGTATTTTATGCCCCGGTATAAAGTTGTGCGTGTACTTGTTTCATTCGAAAAAATAAGAGCCCGAAACAAAAGGCTTTCGTTTAGAGGTTCGTCTGGAGTATCCCTTCAGCAGCCGGATACGGGAAAACGTTTCGAGTAAGCCCATTTTTGCTGTCAGGCCAGTACGAGGAATCCAAAAAAAAAATACCACGCGCCGAGGAGGTCAAATAAAAACGAGCGTCAATATTCATCATTGAATTTCAACCCGTGGATACCGCGGTACATTCGAAAATATCGTTTTTCGACCAGCACACTGGTCTCGCTCTTTTGTCGGCGTTACGTTCGAATTCGTCGAGCACAACGACGGCGACAACAACGGTCTCCAAAGTGGCAGCATGTCGGCGCGTTTCTATGGGATTTCATAACGTTACGTACCAACTATAACGATCGACAGCACACTCGCCGAGACGCGTGCCCGCTAGCCGTATGTTCTACACTCGAACGAGAACAATACAATTACCCGCGGCCGCTGATCGTGCACGTACAATAATAATAATAATAATAATAATATTTAAAAAAAAAGTTTGTCGTGAGTATACCGAACACAGCTTGCCGGGACACGACGAATGTGTACGGAATATAAACGGGCGAGGGGTTGGAAACGCGCGTTATCAACATAACATGTATATGTTGTACAGGTCTTTGTGCGGAACGACAAAACGCTCGTGTGTAATATAATACGCGTACGACCTTTGAACGTCTCGAACAATGCGTAATTGCAAGGGCGTGAAACGACAGTTTTTACTATTATTATCGTTTCGTCATCCGACGTTAGTGCCGCGTTTAAAAAGGGTCGCGGGACGTGGTCGCGCGGTCCGAATATCGGGATCGATTCGGGATTCGCTTTCGAGCGACGTTCGATCGTATCGAAAACAGACCGTCCACGATCTCCGTCGTCGTGTTTTCCTTGAACGTTACAACGGTAACCGGGCCGTGCACGCGCAACCGTGTAACGCGATAGGCTCGACTGTCAATATTATTATTCTTCTCGCGGCGGCATTCCACGAGGTAAGTCTATTATGATATTTTCCTATCGTCACGTTTTGGTGACGTTATGGACTGTTCGGTTTTCGAACCGAACCGAACTCATAATTGGAAATATTCGAACCGGGGAAAATGACGTACCGGATTTGTCCTCCGATACCCGATTTTCTGTTATAACTCAAAAAAAAAAAAATTGACTTTAAATTATTACTACCTATACTATTTATTTATTGTGAAACAATAATTGATTATTTAGATCGATCAACTTTTAGGTCAAACGAATACTTGCACGTTTTAAATCTTTTGAACTTTTTATGCAGTTCGGGTCCGGGTTCGAGACATTTAAATTGAACGGTTCGGTTCGGGTTCGATCTCAAAAATTTGGGTTCGTAACATGTATATGTTAATCCGTCCGACAAATTAAAGAATTTCACGTCGGCACTAATTATCCGACTAATTTTCATGTCATCTCTTGACGGGTAAAACGAGTAAATAAATAACCGAAAAAAAAATTAACAAATAAAAAATTCCGAATATTTCCGAAAACGTCCGGGTTTTTTTTTATGGGATTACACTGGATATATATGAAATATGTGGAACCAATAGACTTTCTTTCGCTTACATAACTTTTTATATGAATTTTCATGAACTATACTATATACTACAGTTCTATTGATTTATAACTAAAAACTTATGGAGATAAATCTTCTATACGAAATTAAAAATCATATTTATATCGGTTCGGTGGCTTTTGAAAAACTTGCGAACCAACAGATACGCGGGCGGCTTATATGTATCTAGGGTACGTATGTTTTTCGATACGGAAATATTTTTACAAAATGTTCAACTTACACCGTTACTGTATTTGAAGTATTATTTAATACAATATTTTTTTTCACGTACCGCTCGTTCGTATTACGTATCAGTACCAACGAATTATTACATATTTCATTAGGGTAGATAATATATATCAAAATAATAAAGACTGTTAAACAGTAAACATTTACATTGAGAGGACTGGGACTGTCTAATACACATTGGCATTTACTTACCTACTTAAATATAACAAATTAAAAGACAATAGGAAACCAATTAGAAGTATAAGATCTAGAGCATTTATTTTAATAATATCGTATTCAGGCGACACAATTTTTAACCGAAATAAAAATTTATAAAGAACATATAATTAAAATTATTGATCGACTATCAATATATAACTGTCGTTCTAAAAGGAGACTAATTAATTTAGTAGGGTGAGCTACAAATGTATTATTTGGCGTGTGACGATGCCAACGCTAACTACTTTTACAGTAAAATTAGAGAATTTGAGAAATTAAAATCCGGACTTCACAAATCTGTGTTCTAAAATCAGTCATATCCAATGCGAATTTTTCGGTTATACAATTAGAATTATGTCAAGAAGTCTTAACGGATAAGTATAATTATTTAGTTCATGAAATGGGAGCAGAAAAAGTAGAGTTAGGTATTATGAATTTCAAAATATTTTTTATAGAGCGTATAGCATTAAGAACCTTATTTTTTATTCGAATATGTTTTTGAAACTAAAAATCTTGAAAATATTGTCAAATCAGCTCTTCACGGGTTTATTCACTCTAGTCTGCTAGATGCTAACATAAAAAAAGATTAAAGCACAATTACCTGTAAAAGCAGGAATACCAATTAATTTGGATACTTTGGGGCTGTTAGATCTACTGGGACTAGTGTCAATTAGTGTAGTTTATTCGGATAATATATAAATGTTTATTATAGAAATTCCCACAGCGGATCGCTATGAATTTACACTATACACAGCCGATACGTTTACCAATAAAATTACAAAATAATGTATATTATGTTATAATTCCAAATTCAGACTATATAGCTTTCGACAAATCTCGCTTATATTACTTAGAATTAAGTGCACTATAGTTATCAAAATGTAAAAAAATAGTTAATTAATAAATTAATATGTTCATATGATCAATGTTGTGAGATATCCATGTTTAGGAAACACGACATTTTATCGAATTCCTGTACTTTAAAATATGTACAATTTATCTTTAACATTTGGCACAGATTAGAAGAAACAAAATTATGGATTTTTGTAACGGACACTGAAAACATTATAATTGAATGTTAGAATATTTCGAAACCAATAGAAATAAAAGTGAATTGAACCGGAATATTTAGTTTAGATATTAATTGTGAAGCCAATACTGATAAGAGCACTATTTTAATTCCAAAGGTTTTTTTATATTCTGAAAATTAGCACATATATATTTCGCCATCGAAAATTTAAACGACTGAAACGACGTCCCTGGTCGACACTGCCGAAATGACGTGCTAAAAATAAAACTTGTTTCGTGTGTTTCAATGTATCGCCGATTCCTTTTTTTAACATCATAATATTAATATGTTTACAACGAAATTTGTTTTATGATTGTTGTCGATAATCTACTCGGTTTTCTTAAACTATATAATGTTTACGAATATTTAAATCAAGTATTTAGTAACATATCATTAAAAAACATGATCAATTTATTTGTATAATGGCTAAGATTGATATTGAATATAACAAAGATTTACAGTAGTGAAAGTTCTTTTATTGTCGTTGTTATTTGTTACTTCGCTATTAGCGGGCGTCTTTGCAATTTAATTTTCTTAATGCGGATACTACGTGGTTCTTTATCATTGTGTTCCAGCTTAAAACTTTTTTTAAAAACTACAAATAATAATTTTTTTACGTCATAGTTAATTGGACAAGTGTTTTTAATAATTCTAAGCGGTAGGTACCATTAAATTTATATCGATTGCGTATTTTGGAATTTGACCGAGCGAAGAATGTATCGGGTTTACAATGATATACATATATGTATATTAAAGTTTTCCCATCACTTTTTGTGTAGTTCGCTAGTGTCCAAAAAAGTTTTATGCAGCCTTATCTATACGTACGTTGGAAGTTTGACACAGATGGTACTTTAAGACATGTCATTGTTCATCTTTTAAGAATCTTACGAACGTGTTAGCGAAAACTATTGAAAAACCACGAAAAAAAATAAAACTTTGAAATTTACCGAACTTAAAATTTCGATTAAATCGATTATCCTTTATCTCGCAACTCATAAGTATGTAATGTTCATGAGATATTTATTTTTGTTTTGTCTAGAAGTGACAAATTCTCAAAAAATAGTATGACTATTTTTTTATTTTTAACACAATACATTGATGAGTAGATAAATGTAAATATAAGAGTATTATGCTGCGTTAGACGGAAGCTATTTCTTGGAGGATAATAATCATTGTAATAACGTAACACGGAAGAATAGAATTAATATAATTGTATGATTGATATTTTTTTTACATTTCGAATAATAGTTAAAAAATAAACCAAAATTAACTCGACGTTACCACGTTTAATAAAAACAGTTTATAATAGAAATTAAAATCATTTTAATAAATGAAAAATCGAACAAGTGAATATGTCGTGAAAACGATTTTTAATATCAATTCTAATAAATAAGTCAAACCAAATCCTTAATAAAGCCTTTTACGGACAATTTTCAGAAAAGGTTATTTGTTCGACGGTGTATTTTTTTTTTAAACATCTTTAGTTGAAAAACCAAAACGTTATTGTTTGTTTAAATAAAATAAGACTTTCTCTGTTGATTACCAATGTATTTTGTTTTGTTTTCTAAAAGTGTAGCTGTACTTGCAGGTCTAACATATTATTACATTTTTACAGACGATCTGTTAGATAGTTCAACAGTATTTTTATGAACGACAAAAATAGAAGAAAAAAAAACTACAAATAACGAGTGACATTGAGAGCGTCATTTCACGGGAACAGAAAAAAACGTGGCGTCGCTCAAATAACACGGTCGGGTGATCAAACAACTTTTAACCGTTCGCGTAGATAATTTTGTTTAATGAATTTGAAATTTACAAATTAACACAACATTTAGGCGGACGTTACAGACATAATAAGCTAATCAAGTCGAACGAAGATGGTCTCAAACCCAACGACGAATATTTTTTTTTTTAAAACGGATACGCTGTTTCAACATACAATGCATAACGATAATAATTATACGTAATTGCTATGCATTGCTAAGAAATATGTCGTTTTATTTTTAATCTCCCGCGTTAATTAAGAATGAACCGTGTACAACGAGCTTATCGGATGTTTTAAATATGACGGGAATATCATTGAACATAAAAAACGTCGAAAAAACAAAATTTAAACATAAAAAAACACGAATAAACGGATTTGAAATCCATCACGATCGTTAATAATTTTGTTGGACGACCACGGAAATTATTAGCTCGACGAATTTCAAAAACAAAACAATCGTTTAAAATACTTTCGTTCGTAGGATGTCCGAGATCATGACGCATCGAAATTATTAAGAAAAAAAAAAATAAGAAAAATAATAATAAATGTAGCCCGAGAGAGCGTCCGCGGAACGTGAAAAATTGAAATGATCTCGACGCGTATTATTGTTATAGGCAACGGATTCATATCGTAATTTGTGTACGGTCGGGGTTTCGACGGTTTGTTCCTGGCGTCCCCGAGACGTTATATCGCGCGCGTCGGGTTGATAAAACGTATCTATCTGTATTATTTCTCATTCGATCTTCTTTTGTCGTGATGTGGGATGGATCGGCATCCGCGTCGAGCTAATACGTCACGTGAAGTATGCTGCTTGTATATCTTCGGCCGAGCGTGCGCGACGATCGAAACAGTCCGATACGGGGTTTAAAGTACATAAATTTCTAGCGCTGCCGATAAAAAGAGTTAAGGTGGCAAATTACAAACTGTAGAAACATTTATATAAGCGACAAAACGGTTTGGCGTTAGTTTTATTGCCGCGCATAAATATCCGTGGAAGACAAATCGCGGGGAGGAGGAGAAGAAGAAGAAGAAGAAGAAGAAGAAGGAGTAGACGACGGCGGGTTTTATTCGTTCGTTTCGGAGGGAATTGTCGTTTCTGATGACCCGCGATCAGTTATGCCGATTTCGGCGTTTCGACACGAGGATCTGACGCCGATATGGCAGTAATGGTGGAGAACAGGAGGAACGTTCAAAACACCGGTACCGATCGAGTCGTCCGGTCGATAAATTGTGATTAAAACAAACGTGTAATGGGGTCTAAATGAAAATAATAACAGGATGGGAAGTTCCATTTTTTCGGGTTTTTTCGTTGACGTAAATGTGTTTTAGGGAAAGGGGAGGGCAAACAATTTTAACGCATATTTTATATTTGCACGTATAAAAATAAACTATAGCGGCTCCTTGGAAGTAACGCGTAAACGATTCCAAAAGACTCGTCGGTGACACAAAAAAATAAATAAATTTTGGATAATTTGGACGTGGAAAAGTGTTTTATTTTATTTTTTCAAAAATCTAAAAAGTGTTTCGAGACTGAGAGGATGGTGCGCGCCAAGACTAAGTTCTTAGACATTTCGCCGGGAAAGCGTAGACCGGCCGGACAATATCGTAATTTATCGTAACGGTTAGAAGCGAATAACTTACACCGATCGACAGCGGCGTCGGAAAAAAGAGGCAGAACGGGCAGTTGCCTCCCCCCCGGATATAATTCTTATAATAAAAGTTATGCTTTTGCCCTCTCGGATAAAATAAACAATCATCGTCAATGTAAACACGTATAATTAATTTGTAAAATATAACAAAAAATAACACTCAAAGTGTAAATTTTTATATCTGTCAATTATTATCATTGCATATGTTTTTAGTATCGTGCTGTATTCATATTTTCCACTTGCTTATAGCGCTCTGTATCAATATAATATTAATAAGAGCCAAATTTTCTCAAAACAATTCTATAAATCATACAATAACACAATAGGATAGTGAACATATTTCGATTTTTGTTTAAAATAGAAATATCTTCCTTTTTATTAATTACTGACTTTGTAAATATGTTACCACAACATACACGTGAAGAAAAAAACTATAAGCCGTTATATTTTTATGTGTAACTGGTCTCACACGTTCTTAGACATTTCAAATGACTGTCATACTTTTATATACATATACATATATATATGAGCCTTAAATGTTTGTTCCCCCGAGTGACGAAACAGTAACCGCGCCACTGCCGGTCGACGATAACGCGGTCGCGGTAGTCTCGCTAGAGACACGGTTTCGGAAAAGTCCGGCAGGCGGCGGTTACTCGCGCCGACGATACCTCGCGGCGGCGGCGGCGGCGGCGGCGGACCGGACGGGGAAAACGTTACCGCCGTCGAATCATTTCCAACCCCGTCGTCGATCGCGCAGCCGTCTCGCACGTTCGCGTTTTCCGTCGTCGTCGTCGTCGTCGCGCGTGAAAATCCCGTCGGCCGTCCGTTCGAATCCGGAAAAAAACGATCGTCGGCGGTGTGCGCGATCTCACGCGGTTCTCGATCCGATCCGAACGCGCCGGCGTGTGTGTGCGTGTGTGTGCGCGCGTGTGTGTGATCACGACCGGATTCCCAGACAGGTCAGTCAGTCAGTCACGTTGTTTGTGCGCTACGGTGCTTTGGTCAGGTCGTGGTTAGTTACTCGGGGCGCGCGCGCGTTGTTATCGACACCCGTCAAGTCCCGGTGACGTTCTCATCAGAACGTGTAAAAAATCGGCAGTTATCGCGACACGAGTCTCTTCGACAGCCCGAGGCGCGTGAACGCGTACAGACGAGGTTCTGTTTTGCGCGTACACATTAACGGCGAAAGCCACGCGGGTTCTCCTCGGCTGTAAGACCGGGACGATGTCTCAAACCCACGACGGTAAACGGTCCAGGACTGGTGGTCTGTTTTAAAAAAAATTATATACATACATATATCTCACGCGATCCGTGTGTTTAAATGCCATTTTTCTTCCATATATATGTGTGTACTTTTGAAATAATGTGTTTTTTTCGCTATTACGGTCTATTACGTTTGGGAACTTGGAGATTTTGTGGTTTCACTGTTCTGTGCGATTAAAGCACAGAACACATTAACCGCGAATATTACCGAGGATACCGTCGAGTTGCAAATATTGTTTTGTCCACGCGTCCCGTGTGTTTCGGGCGTTTTAACAACGTACCGAAATCGGTGTTTGAAATTATTCGCAAAAATACATTTCGCGTTACTCGCGCGAAATAAACTACCGTTATCGTGTGAATGTTAGAGGTTTCGACAAACTAGACGTTTACCGTCAAAGTGTATCGGAGGCATCTAGATTTTCCGAAAATCGGAATCGGCCTACTTGATTTCGAGACCAGTCTCACACTCGACACATACTATTTTACTGTGTACACGTGCACGGTGTACATTGACGATCGTCAATCCAGTAATCGGAATATTTAAATATAACGGACAATTTATTATGATAATGATTACTGTTTGCATGTAGCTTTATATTTTTTTAAACATTCGACAAACAGTAAATTCGATGGACATATATTTTTAGATTAATAATAAATACGACGTTTAGGTGACGAAAAATCGATTCATCTGCCGGTACAATTATTCGATATTACGATTAAGACTTCGGTGGGCACTTAATTATGCCGAATGAAAACGAATATTGTATTCTTGTGTCGAATAAGTTTCGAAATGTTTTACGCTATACCGTGTTAATAAATGATTTCAAACTAAAACTCGAAAAACTTACTAATAAAATCACTATAAATCAATTTGGAACGTATCCAACGTTAATATTGTTTATTATTCTCATGGCCGTATTGTAGTTCATTTTATTTATTATCTGCTGCGACGCATTTGAGTGTTTTGAAAACTATGACGTCTTTATTGTATACATTTTGACAAATGGATTAGTGCGACACGTATTACGTTATTATGTACAACGGCGTTGTTTTTATTGATTCGAGTGACACGAAAAACAAGATTAATTTCGCAACGAAAAAGACATTCAACATTTATGTAACGTTTGGTTTTCTAATAATATCCACTATGAAACCCGTGAATCGTCACTGTACGTTTTCCTATATAAATCCGAAATGCCAACCGTTGTAGTATTTATATCATATTATTCACACCACGGATTATTATTCAATTATTGGTCGAGTTGCGAAATCAAAACACGGTGTATTATTTGTTTTTGGTTAATTATGTAATAAACATTTTTTTTTTTTTTTTGCATTGTCAATATAGCATGTTATGACATGATAGTAAATTTATGCAATTATATTATGCAATATGCACGTTAATTAAAATCCGTAGTCAAACAGAAGTCGACGAAACGTTTGTGAATCGCTTTTGATTTGACCGACTTACGGACGAATCAATTGGCTTTTTCAAAAATATAGTTATTACACTGTTATTTCTACACGGGACGATAACCCCGGGGGCCAATTGGTTTATGTCACGTTCCGACAAGCTACGGAGAGGAGTAGAATCGCGAAATAACGCCGACGCACGGAATACCGCGTCGGGTTGTCGACTGCGTTTGACGGTCGTCTCGCACGCGGTACGAAGACCAACGGTGTTTAAAACCCGTTCCACGTTCCAACCTGACCCGTGGTTTTCGCATGACGACGGTATCGTCGGTTTCCACAATGGAGAATATCGTGTTGGCCGACTGTCTCGAAAAAGCGCACCGTCCCCTCCGTCATTAGCGGACAAAACGATAATCGTACGGATTGCGCTGGCGCGCCGAAGGGCACTTCGGGACGAGTGGCCGTGGAGTGGGTGGGAGGGCGATTCGTATTCGGAAATAATAACGACAACGACAGCACAACGTCGCGGCCGACCCTCTCGCGTGGTCTCCGTGGCGCGAAAACAGCACGTTCGCGAGAAGGACTCCGGAGATCCGCAGACGGGGATATCGTACCGCGTAGTCTCGGCGATCACGAAACTATTAATGCTACTCGGTGTTCAACACTCGCGTCCGACCCGTTCCGTGCGAACGTATCGAACTCGTGTAGTTTGGTTATCCAGTCGGCGTGCGGCGTTCGCGCACCGAAATGTGTACCGTACGATAACTGGCCCACGCAACAACGACGACAAGTTTAAGGAATCGTTGAAATCATTCGCGGTAGAGTGGAACCTTCATGTTTTCACATTATGTTCGCGTCTTTACATTACGTTTTCGTTCTTCGACGTGTTGGACACGTATCGCGTTTCGTTACGCGTGCAAAAGAAAATAAAACGTTATCTCACGAATACGATATTTGATCAAAACGTATTATTGAAACGAAACTTCTTTGTAGGGGGCACAGAGAAGAAACAAAAAAAAAACAAAGATTTTCGCGCCTTTTCATCGATATCAGCCGTTGTCGCGCGCGTCGTCTCGTTCTTCGGCCGCGGATGTTCGGCCGTCGCCCACCGATTTCCCACCTACCCGACCGACCGCCGTCCTTGTCTGCGTTGACCACATTGTTTTCTTTGCTTTCATTTCAAAGTATCCGGCGGCGGCGGCGACCGAGTGTAAGCGTTTTATCGTCGACAAACGCCCTCCGCTCCGAACCGTTCCGAACGTTTAGTTTTTCTTTGTAGAAATTTCACTATGGACGTGTTTGGTTTGTTCAATGGCACACATAGAACGGTCAACGAAAATGTCGTGACGAGGTGGTTCGTCATTTTGATGAATGTGATTTCCATCACAATAACAGAAGACAAACAATTTAATCGATTCCGTTAGTCGTGCCCGTACGGACGAAACAAATGTCAATTATTTTGTAGCGTAGGTTTATTACATTATCCGATAGGCACCGTAGTCTTATCAATACGAGTTATCGAAATATAACGTTTACAATTGTTTTGCTTTTGTCTTCAAATAACTAAATAAAATAAGAAAAACATCAACAATACGATACGCAATATATATATATATAATACATTTCGTCGGCAACGTAATATTTCAATTACCAGTTTACTTGTTGTTTATTTACGATTTCTTTTTCATTTTTATGTCCGACTTCCCTAACCTATACGGTCGCCGCGCTGTTTTCACTCGCTTTTATCAAATCTCGAGGAACAGAAAAATAGAAGGCGATTTCACGAGCTTACATCAATCTGTTTCCCGGGTACATACATATACATATTTATTTATGTGTGTACGCTGTAAAACCAGCGGGTGCCCGACGAGTTTTATTTTTATTTTATGACCGTACACGACAAGGTGTATTTTTTTTTTCGATTCGCTATTATTTCGGAAATTAAATATTTGAAAAAAAAAATTATAATTCAGATTCATTAAAATATACGTTATTGTACAGTTATTGTAGCAGTTATGATAAACGTTAACAGTAATAATAATAATAATAATAAAAAAACCCCGGTATAATGGTAAATGTACATAGGTTTTTATGTGTAATAGTAGCACTATTATTATAACAGTAATAGAAAAGTTAGTTTTAGTTATGGAAGTACAAAAATAATTGATTCGTCCGTCAGCGTGTTGAAAACTCATGTCTTTGTCCTTTCTCGTTTTTATAAACGTGGTCGTATTTGTGAATAAGATATTAGTTGATTAGAAATATTTAATTAACGGTTATGTTATTCGTATTTTTAATTTTTTATGTAGTTATACATTTAAAAATACAACTAATGAGTTCATAGTGGTCGTGTAAGTCTTTTTAGAAATAACAAAATCTAACGTGAGTAAACGTTTATTAGTAAAAATCCATTTTCCAAAAAAGTCGCCCATCAAAAAGAAAAAAAAATGTTTTTTTCTTAAACGGACCAGAGTTATTTCTACTCGGTAATATATATATATATTGATCGGAAAAAAAACATTTTTCGTTCGTAAGCACACGTGTTTGTAAACTTTGTATTGAATGTTTGATCTTGTACGCAATGTCGTCACGTGTTTAGCGTGGTTTTTTTTCCCTGTTATTAAGAATATCGAGTAAAACCCCACCACATTATTATTGTTGTTATTATTGTTTCGCGAGAGACCGTATTTACGGCGAAGAACAATAACGTACTGTGTATGCATATCGTCGTTATAACACGTGAATAATTTTCCTATAACCGCCAGCTATTACCGAACGAAACAACGCAGCAATTGGCAACGACGACATTTGTATTCACGCTGGAAATCCGTTTTCACACCACATTTTTCATGTTACAAGTGTGTGTGTGCGCGCGCGCGTATATATATAAACAACGATTCGAACGTGTCAAACGGACATAATAATACACGTATGCCGTCTCTGGGGGTTTGAAAAAAAAGCTAAGTTTTTCACAGGCTTCTCATCGAATTTTTATGACCTTTCGTTTGTTTTTTCAGCACTCTAGACGGAAATGGATTTTAAACGCAATAAAATAAATGTCATTCGTCGTAGAAAAGGGCATTTGACTATATCCCCCCCCGGAAGTTTTTTATTATTGTTTTGAAGACCACAGGAATCGGTTGTTTAACAACTATTACGGTTGTCGGATGTAATATGATTTGTTCATCGTATAAAAGATAGAAACGGAAAAAAAACATTCAATAATAATGCTCGGAAATCGGTTTACGTTTAAATCTGTAGATGTTATAATATACTCTACTCGACGGGTTGTCCGATACAAACGAAAAAATGAAATAATAATCGAAATTAACAATAGACGTTAATCGAATCCGGGGTCGAGGGAAAACGATTGTTTTATTTGGCGGGCGGGGTACGGTATAAGTGTGCGGACACGTTGTGTACGCTGTGCGCAAATACACATATACGCGTACGACCCACGTGACATAATGCAAATGGCCGCATGGTAATTACCATGGGATCGTCGTGGAATCGTTATGCACGGCGCGCCCAATAAAACGCGCGGTAATTACCCGGTAAATAGTGTGGAACGTTTAGCCATGAATTATACGCGACTCACGACGATTTACCTGTTCAAAGGGTCCCCGCCCGGCGACCGGGGCCGGTAGGTCGGGCGACGGGGACGGGAACGCAAGCGAAAAGAAGGGTAAAAACCGTTTGCGGAACAATATAAACCACGGTTACTCACGCCACGTTCCACGGTCGAACGGCGGATTCGCGTGCGTCGCGCTGTGTGTGCACATCGTCGCTCCCGTCCTTTGCCGGACACTGCGCGCACGGAGATTCGCGCCAGTGGAGTAGACGACCCGACCCGGTCGTTCCCTGTTTTCCCGGCATTCCTTTCGATCGGGCCGGGAGTGAGTGTGTGTGTACCGTTCCAGACTAGCGACGCGATAGACAAGAAAAAAACCGAAACGGAAAACCGACTTTGCGCGTCCCCGTCCCCCCCGTTCGTTCGCGTTTAGTCATGCGAAATTTCAGCGTCACGTAAAATCGTATTGTCCATTCGGCCTTCGTGTTGTATGACGTCCGTGTCGTTTTACTCGTCGTTTCATCTTTTCCGCGGCTACACGTCATCGTATTGTTGTACGGCACCTAACCGTGAAATTTCGAATACGCCGCGGTAATGAGTTTTGCGTTTCTCCTACCTTTCCAGAGACACAATATCCGTGTGATGCGCGTGAAGCGACTCGCGGGGAAGTTTGAGAAGCTAACGACAGGAGAGAACTTGTGCATCGTACGGGCACGTAATATAATAATAATACGTCGAAACCGCCGGGCGGTTCATAACCGTACGCTTGCTGTTTTGTGTGCCGCGCGAAAAATCAACGCAGTCGTTCAGACGCGGAACGCGCGAACGAGGACCGCGGTGCAATATCTCGACGACGTTCGCCTCTAACCCCCGCGGTCGTCGTCGTGCGTCGGCGACGGTCACACGCGTCACGAACGAAACGAACGGACGTCGACTTAGAGTTGAGCAGCCGTTGAAATCGTAATCATCAACGACGTGTGTCATATGTCTCGGCGAATCGTTTTGCACGCGACACGAATATAACGATTTTATTTGTTATTAAAAAAAAAAAAAAAAAAATGGAGGGCTGTTATACCGATAAACTTTGTTACAACGGTTTTGATCGTGTTTGTTTCTGTTTTGCAGACGTTTTCATCCGTTCGCGTGTTGTTGTACCCCGCGAAGCAAAGAAAACAACAGAAACGATGTCTTCTCACGGCGGACCCAGCGTGGTGAATTTCATGTGATCGCGCGCGGCCAAAGAAGAACCCGCAACAAACACTAACGAATCCCGCCGACCCGTCAATATTTCCGTTCGGCCGAACGCGTCTAACGGATCGTCGTACACACGCGTTCGATCGCCATGGTTCTCCGGCCCGGATTCTGTCGCCAGTGCTCCGACGTCCTGCTAGTCGTCTGTACAATCACTATTGCCGTTACAGGTGAGTGTAACGTTAATCGTCTCGTCGGGCTTGTCGAGTACACGGATATCATTTCGATGTCACGGCAGACGCAACGTTGTTATCAGACGGGTACGTTCGCCGGCGGCGGCATATCTCCGACGAGTTCTAATCCCACCCGAGCGAAATTTCATACTTTTTATTATTAAATTTCATATTTTTCGAAACTTTTCTCGTGCGTTATTTTTTTGTATCGTTATGCGCACGCATTAATTTCGCGCCGGTATCCGTACAACACAGTAAACAAATAATCGAGCGTGATACGGTCTGTTTTCTGAAACGGACTTGATTTTTTTTGCACAGTTGAACTTCGAGAAAATGTTTGTTTTCGACCATTTCGTTGCGTTAAACGCGAAACCACGAACAATATGAGATTTCTACTTTGGACTCTCGTTTTTTTTTTTTTTCAAAACTTTTGGAAAACGCAATAAATTACAAGTCGATATACATTCGGATACCTCCGACAATCTCCAGATAATTACTTTTAATTGAATTTCAATATTTATTTTAACCCTCGGTCGCATACATATGGAACCAACAGTTTTGTAGTCGTTACGAGTGGTGTTTACGTTTTAATTTGTAAATCCGCAGTAGGGCTTTAGTTTCGGTTATTTACTTTTTAGTTTGCTCGATGCGTGCAATTACATGCAAATACGCCGAAAAAAAATTGCCTCCGTGTAATAGCTGCAATAATAACGTGCGTACGAACACAATGTCGTTATGAAGGCAAAAATCAATTATACAATCGTGGAAGTTGTATAAAACACACGTAGTACAATCCGTCGATTAGAATCTAAGAAACGGCATTTGTTTGTGCTCCGCGTGTAACTGGACTAAATTTAAACATTTAAAACGACTGAAAATAATTACGAAAAAATACACGCTATTATTATTATTATTATTATTATTATTAATGTATAAATTATGTTAATAATGATAGTTCCGCGGAAAGGTTACGAGTCGGATTTCGCGTAACCCAACTCACTGTACAAATATATATATACTTAGTACTTACCCACATATTATTATTATAATTATTATTGTATGTTATTTACATACTTTAAATTTAATGTTAAGCGATTGTACATCGAGGCCGTTTGCGAAACGTTCTTAAATAAAAATTTTATTTTTACGTGTTTTTTGTTCAAGCACTGCTATTCGGAATAACGTTGGAAAAAATTATACAACATTAACTGTTACAATGTCGCGTTATTATTATACGTGGACACAAAACTGGATTAATTGAGTTGTCTCGATCTGAAGAATTTACAATTCACATAATAATATTCTAGTGAAGCGACGTTACGTAAATCGATCACAATCATTCATATATTCGACGATAAAAAAAAAGTATAAATATCAGTTTAACGTTCGATCGTGAACGTTTAATCAAATTCAACTTTATATCGCGGCCGTGCAAAAAATTTAAACTGATTTATTTTTTAATTGAAGTCTTCATCGACATAAGATATATCGCGATTGTACATTATTATAATTTTATATGATCAATCAATAGTATTATGACGATAGCATGGAATAAATGTATATTTATAACCCAGCTACCAGTCTGTCCACAGTCCATGTAATCATTGATTAGACCTAGAACAATAGTGAACGAAGTTCTTTTTCGTTATATCTTGTTTTAGGTAGAAATCCTTTGATGTTTTATATTTTATCTTATGCATAACTTTCCGAACATTTGATTCGGTTAATTACTTTAAAGCCAAAAAGAAGAAAAACATATAAGTAGGTACGGTGTTGGTGGAAAACGGTAATATCAATGAGATAATAAAAAAATCTTTCCAATCAAACGATCTAAAACTTAACTACGCACGCTAAACATAATTCAATAAGTATAAAAAATGCGAAATTTCACTTGGAAATAAAATAGAAAATTAATAACTGTAATTTATAAAGCGGATAGTTCTCAATGTTTTAGTCAGCTGAAGCATAATATAATTTTGTTTCCCGAAAGATTAATTAAAAATATAAACTGCTTATAATTTTTTAACCTAATTTTTTAATCGATTATGAATGAGCGGTAAAACGATTGGTTTAAATTAGTTTTGGAAATTAAAAATCTTCACGACGAACATGAAATTATTATTTTGGTATAGGCTTTGTAACGAGGAGTCGGTATTGTTAAAATTGCCGCCATAAAAATGAATTCAAATACAATTCACCGACAATTAAAACGAATCGTGAACATTATTTCGTAAAACGACATTATGATTAAATGTAAACGTGTTTGTATTTCGTTTGTATCAAACGCTATTTTTAACCGGAAACATTGTTTATACACAATTTGTTGTAACTATAGTATTTACCCGAAAAGATATTTGCTTCAGTTACGACGCAACAGACTAGTGAATCGAATTGTGATATAAAATTGGCAATTAGGTAGAGTACAGTTGGGGTGATAATGTGCGCACGGCGGACAAGACGAATTATTATCACGTGATTTGAATATCGAAAATACGAATTTCGAAATACCTTTTCTAAAATATAAAACGTATATTATTCATTAATTTAGGGTGCGCACTTTTACCGCAGTCGTGGGACGAAAGGGCATATATTCGTCGTTGATTATTTTTAAATTCAAATTTCGACTGAGAAATCGAATTTCAGGTTAGAACTATAATAGAAATGCAACGCGGATAAATTCATAAAATATGTATATAACAGCTGTTAAATAAAACGTGCGTCATTTTATCTCGGGTCGGTTGCTTTACGTTTCAATAATATTACGTGCGCCGAGATTTGTAGCAATAATAATGCACACGCTCTCGGGCTTACCGTAGGCAATCGATCGATATTTAGATTTATTTCAAGACGTGAAATCAGAAGACGTTTTTTCCTAACGGATTCGTCAATTTACTTGGAATAGTTATTTTTCGAGGCTTATCAGAGCCATGTCTATTACGGTTAAATAAATTACCTAGTCCATTTCGAGAGAACGCGCTTGTATTACCTATTCGTATATTAGTATATTAGTACAAAACCAATTACGCGTTTCGATTTTGTCGGTTTCAATTTTGTCTAAACGCGATATATAAAATATATGTGTTTATTTATTTTTTATTGAAAAAGTTATACAGAATTTTTATTAAAATAGACATAAAAAAAAAATAAATAAATAAGTCGGCTGGTGGAAATAGTGAAATTCGCATCAGTCCGATAAAAATTAAAATTTATTGTCTTATTTTAATATGTTTCTTGCGTTATAAATATTAATGTCTTTATTTTTATTTTTTTTTATTTTTTTCCTATAATATTAGCAGAACCTGTTTTTTTACCACAAATAAAATACGTACCTGCCTATTTATTAAACATAGAAATAAGTATTCCGTATTTCGTTTACCCACTTGAACAAATCAATATTTTAAAATTAAAATACGTTTGTAAATACAATAGTAGTTTTGGAAATTTACTGAAATATACATTTTTGCTATGAAAATTATTTAGTTATATATTTAAAAACACGACGTCACGACGGTATAATATTAACAAAAATAATATTATTAGGTGCGTATAATATGTTGACAACATAAACAAATATGTACTTATTTAAAAAAAATATCAATTTATAAATATTTACTCTGTTTAAACGTATCGCTGGAAGCTTAATAATAATAATGACAATAAGAAAAAAAAACAGTATTATTAAAAGCCATTAAAAATATTACAACTAATAAATGGATGTTCAAAATTCGAAAAATTAAAAATCTTCAATATTATAGTCAAAAAATTATATATTATATTATTATAGTCAATATTGCAAATTCTGTTATACAAACGTACGTAACCGTTTTGATTATAAAACACTTTGCTTTAGACATACATTGGATAAATTGTGTTAATTAAATATTAGTCATATGATAATGGTTTAATTTTAAACTAACATCATTAAAATCAAATTTTAGTGGAAAACATCCTAAAAATAAAATGCCTTAAAAATACAGTAATTCCTTTAAAAATCTGAAATTACCCAAAAAAATGAAAAAAAAAAAAAATAAATATTATGTACTTGTTTAACAATACATATGAATATGAAAAGGATTTGTAATAAAACGAGCAGCGCAAAATTAACTCTAAAAACAAAGGCTAATTGCATTTAAATTCTAGCTCTGTTCATAAGCTATTTCGAGTATTAAATGAAACGACACGTCGGTGGTGTAGTGTAACTGAAATTATAATTGTATTACTTGGCGGTGAAAAACGTATCATTTGAAGATGTTTAACATGATTGTTTTGAATATTCTATCGTAGTTAAACGATTTTCACGTTATTTTGATATGATCGAGTTTTAAGAGCATATAACGCGCGATTCGTCTCTTCTGCCGTCGGAGTATAATATCATTTACGAACCACTGAAAATGTTCTCGTTTAAATAACGTATAAATGTGACTGGAGAGGGGGGGGGAAGGAATCGAAAAATGTTCACTCACATACACCGCTTTTACTTTTTTTCAATCGATACTGCGCGATAACACCTATTTTGGTATGCAGTACTCCCATTTGTCATACTCATCATATTCGTATATAATAATAATAATAATAATAATAATAATACGATTAGGGAAGCTTTACTTGCCGCGCCCGTGTTTCCATTTACAAAAACCACACTGTTTCCCATTCGAGATGTCGACCATGTTTTTACTAAGTTAAGCAAAGACTAGTTAAGACGAATAATATCAGCACCGTATTCAAGGAAGTGTTTAAGTTTGAGTAATGAAGTTTTGAAGTCATTTTCAGGCATACTAACTTTACTCGCAACTAAAATGGACTTTAAAATGTTTTCGAAGACAAAAGTGCGTAGAAGAATAAAAATCTCATTCTAACATCTAAGAGTTCTAAGTATGGCATTGTCGTGTGTAACCGTATCGTTGACGTTCCATCGTTTCTCGTGACGACTACAGTCATTGCGAGGAAGAACAAAAATGAAAAAAAAAATCATAAGCGGGACAATCCACTCGTCGTCCTTCTCTTCCATAAAATCGCCAATGCGTGTTCCCGATTTCTTTCGAAGGGATGAAAACGCGTTTTTTCGTTTAGTGTAGGTATGTATTTTTTTTTTTTTTTTACGTACACTCGCCCAACATAAGCGTGTAGTTTATTATTATTATTATTTAAAAAAAAATTCCAAACGTATGCGCTACTCGTGTACAAAAAGGGAGAGAAAAAACACAAAAATGGCATTTATGATATTACGCGTGTCAGTGATGGACAGTGGACACGCAATCGAGTTGAAGCCGACGACGGGATTAATGACATTTTGGCCGCAGATAAAAACACAGGTCGTTCCGACGTGTCCCACAGAAGAACGGATGGACAGATAACGGTGTTTATAATAAATTTATCATTTATAAAATGAACAAAAAAAAAAAAAAAAATTATATACGACATATATGTTTAAAAAACAGTACGTTACTCGTGTGATAGCAGCATGTATTGTTTTTTTTTTTGGTCTGCTTAAATATCGATAAGATCTTAAATCTGTCCGTTTTACCGAATCTTATCGTGACGTGTAGATACGACATTTGTATTCCCGTGAACTAAAGTATAATATTTGCACGATGTATTTTTGTTGCGCAAGTTTTTAATTGCATACTTAGTAATTTATTTGTGAAGGGGAAACAGTGTGTTCTTATACCATTTAAAAGTCTAAAGCTAGATGAAAATTCGACCACGTGAACCGAATTTAATTATGAAAACAAATTTTGAGCTCATTAGCCTCTTTTATCGTGGGAATCGATTTTTTGTAATTTGTATTTATTTTTAAATATTTTAATTACAATCATTTAAACGTTTCGTGATAGTTTTGACATTTTTGAACGTCTGTTCCGGCATATTAAAAACGAAACATTTCACCAAAAATCGATTCCTATAATGACGTATAAAAAAAAGGCCGACGAGTTCAAATCTTTTGTCGGAATTAAATTTAGTAACATTCTAAACGATCGAGTTTTTGTCTAGTTTTCCAGTGTAAATCATCGTGCTACGATCAAAAATGATTAAAATTCTTTTGGAATCGTTGTCACGTGTACGTCCGTGTGAACGTGGCTGTAGTAACGCATATACACTCGCATCAATAATCATTCACTACTAACAAAACGACAACACAGCCCACAAACATTCTGAAAATAGCTTGTTCTTAGAAAAAATACGTTACCGATCACTTTAAGTGTATAGCTGATCGATTTTTACGAGAAGGTTTCCGAGTCGATTTTGGCGATTTTTGGTTTATGCATGTCATTTCAAACCGTTTCGAATGGTGGAAATATAATTCACGAATGGGGTTTTAGCATCGAGATATATTATTATTATTATTATTATTATTATTTTTTTTTGTTATGATAAAGTGCCTAAGTATATTTAATGACAAAAGTGTGTTGAGTCCAAACGAGACAGAGCGTAAATCATGAAATGTTAAAAGTCATAAGTCATCTAAAACGATGAAAAGACGAATACAAAATAAAAATATTTTGAAAGAAAGAAAAACTTTTACGTTTATTTCGTTTCTTGTATGGAGTAGGCATTTTCGGCTCGGGGCGGGACCCTTTTCACAAAAAAACCCGACCAATATTTGTCTGCGTGTGTGTTACGTTTATTTGATTCTTATACGGTTCCTTTCGAGTATACTTGATGCGTAATATGTTGCACGTTAACATTATCTATTCGTATTTACTAACGTTTATACAGTATGTATGATTACACTTTACAAATATTTTGTTTAAACATACAACACGAGAAATTCCGTAATAATTTCGGTTTTTTTTTTTTGGAAACTCACTCGTTCCGGTATTTTCGTGAAATATTCTGTTTGTAGTTGTCATAAAATTTATTTTGGAAAAAACTAGATTTTTTTTGTGAATAATATTTTATCTAATTCTTATTAAAAAAAAAAAAAAACCTTTATGCTTTATTTAATAAAATGTTTGATTTGTATTGAATATTGAACCCATGTGACTCGGTTTTATATCGCATTGGGAATTCTTGAAGTCTTCGTGTAGTTTTGTGTGATCGTTAAATTGTTAAACACACAAAGTTGTAAGCTTTATTTATTATATTCGCGGTTATTTGCATTGACTGTATTGTTTATATTTTTCGAACGATATTTAAATGTTGACAATTGCCCAACGAGCACACGCACACACATATTACACGTACCAAGAACGATAGTAAAAATAGAAATACTGATCATTTAAAAATATATCAATATAGTAGTTTATTTTGATTTCAATGAAGAACTAACGTACCACGCGACTAGAAATAATTTATTAAATCTGATTCGGAATTGTTTTCGCCGGTGACATTTCGCCGTTTGGATATTTCATATTTATTATAAAACCATATCTATAATAATAATAATAATAATAATAATATGTTCACGAAAGGGACAAACCTAAATCTGCCATCTGGTCATATATAATACCATAATACTCGTTTTTCCATTTTATATTTTTATTTTTTTATATCAAAGCCATAACATTTTCAAAAAAATTACTATTCGTTTTGAATGCACGAACGTCCATTTCTATATTTACTTCCAATGACACCGTGAATGAATTATACATAAAATAGTATCGAGTTTTAATCGATACGATTCGGCACTATACATTTTTCATACCATCGTATTTGAATATTTATATATCTAAAAGAACAAACATATATATTTTTAACGTTTTTACATTAATAATATGTTGACGAAAATAAAATTCTTACGACGAAATATAAAATCAATTGTTTATTCTGTTGTCTGGCGGAATGGTGGAGGGAGGAGAAATCGAAAACGTTAAATAAAAAGGATAAGTTAATAATTTTTCCGTTTCCACACGTTTAAGAAATAAATCAACGGTGTTACGAGGAACGTGTTAAGCGTTAAATAAATTGCTCGGTAGTGAAATATCTAAATTAACTGTGGTTATTATAAATCATGTTATGAAAACTCTAACGAAAAAAAGATTAAAAACCCATTAAAAAAAAAAAAATTAAATAAATTACAATACGAATAGAACACCCGTCGTCAAATGTAAAAATTACGAAACACGTAAAAAATAAATTTGTGAAAAGAAACTTTTTCAAATCAATTTAGTTGTGTGCGTATTTCGGAATATTTTTCATTAACGTTACGGTAAATTATTCCGTATGTATGGCCGCGTGTTGGTCAAGGAACGTTTAACGATCGTAAATCGTTCAACGATTTGCGTAGAATTGCATTTACAATGGTCATTTCGAGATCTTTTCATCGACGTAAATACTCACTACGAAATGTAGTGTATTCAAAACAATACGTTGCATGTCGTTCGATACGTTAAGTAAGTAACGACGGTCCTACTAGCTACAGGTTTGGTCTGATTAGACATTTTAGAAACTACAAAAAATAAAAATTATTACACGTTTATCACAAAATTATTGTCGCAACTGTTTCACAATAACGGAATCAATACTGGCTCTTGAACATATTCGTTTTTGAAAATACCCCATTCGTGTCGATTCGACACACATGGTTTCGGCCTTAATATCGTTTCGGTTTTATATTTTATTCATTTTCTGTCCGTTTACTAATTCCCGTTAAAATTCTAGCCCGTGGTACAAATACGGTATTGAAATTCTGGATATCTTAAACGCGCGATATTAGCATTTTCGTGTTTGTATAAATAAATAATATCACGTCGATTACGCGCGCTGTTCCGTATAAAACGTTTTGAATGTAAACGTCGGAATTTCGTTATTTCGAAACACGTCGCGAACGACGTCGCTCTGTCCGACGTACGGATACTGTTGTTAGTTATCAATCGTGTGCATACACACGGTTTTCTATTATACGAACGGACATTCACGTCGTAATTCGTATCGCGAACGGTTGTGCGTTTCACGCGGAAAAAAACGTCATTCGTCCGACTTCGAACAGTCGGAATAGTGTTTTCAACGCGGCCGAAAAATATTTAAGTTGATTACGAAGAAAGTCGGAATAATATAATAATATAATTCGTTTTCGGAAAACTTACCGAAAACGTACCGCGTGCGTCGTTCCATTCAATAGCGTCGTCTCGTTGCGACGCGCGCCGATACGTCCAAGTATATATATATGTGTGTGTGTGTTATCGGTATGTCTCGTCTCTCGTACGAATTTTCACGTTTTTCGAGTGAATTTCTCCGTCCGAAAACGGAAGTAAATCGTGCGCGAAACTCATTGATTTTTAAGGAAATTCGCATAAAATATGTGTTTACGTAAACGAACTATACGGTTTTTCGCGTTTAATAATATCTCCGAGTCGAATGTACGGACGTAATCGTAAAATAATTCATAAACACGCGCGAAAACTGAGCTTACATATATAGCGGGATGGACAATCAACGACCCAACAAATATATAAATTACGACAACTTTTCATCCACGCCATATGCCGATGTTAACCAATTGCGGGACACCAGTTTTCGTTACAATCAATTGGTTTGAACTGCTTTGTACTTGAAACGTAGATATCGATTACAAACAGATATTTTATCAATGTCCATACGTAATCGCGAAGGAACCGTGTGTTTTTATGCGCATAATTTGCTGACGTAGATTCCAGTGTATCGTCCGTCTTATGCAATCCGAGTTCGATGACGATGACCAAGTCGACGCGAATGATTCGGGGTTTGAGGTATTGACGAAATTGTTCAGTCTGTAAAAGAAATTGAATTGTCCTGCGGAATTTTGTGATGCAACTGAATAGCGTTTACACGGTGTTTGGACGGACAACAACTCGATCATGACGAGACCGCGAAACCTTACTATTAAAAAAGAACGACAGATTTGGCAGCGAAAATAAAAGTGAAGCATAGGGCATCGGTGGAAAAGTCCCGATACAAGGCGAGGGGGCCGAAGGTGCTTGGAGTAAAAATGTGGTATGATTTTCAAAGGACAACGCTGTCGACCAGATTGTAGCCAACAGCACGTCTCAAAAGATCATTTAAAAATAAAGCTTAAACTTTTTTTTTTTTATTTCCGCAATACAATTTTTCAACTCTCCTAAATTCGAAATGTTTGTACTTTTGTGCAGCAACAATTCGAACTCTCGGTCCCCCGAATTTCGAATCACCGAGAGTAAAAACTGTACTATCAACTACTTCGTGCCGGTACTATTACATTTAATACCGATAGTCTTCTCTGACGATGTACGTTCGTAAATTGTTCCATTATTTTCATCGGGCGATGTGAATATATTCATATAGGACAACAATAAAAATATCGATTGTGGAAATCAAAGCGAATACAACGTGTAACGCGCTATGAGCTCGTATTGAAACAGGGAAGCACGAATCACGGGATTTTATCGTGTTAACCCGACGAAGAGTCGTGGGGTTCCAATCGGATTCCACGGGCGCGACGACTGCACGGAATCGATGAAATTATCGTTTGGCGACGATCGGAGAGACGAGAGAAATCACAAACACAACACATGCCGGATAAATAATAACGAACCGGATGCCGGTTATCGTCGATCCGTCGGTGAAGACCTAACCGTTTTCGAGCGCATTCCGCCCTGTACTTTCGAGACAATACCCATGTGTTATTATGGTCTTCTATAGGCCCGCGAACGTGTAATAATAATAATAATAATAATAATAATAATATAGTACGGCGTGTCTTTACACCGCGTTCTGGCTCGTACACACACGCACGGTAGCGGGCGCCGAATTCGCGTCGTTCGTCGGCGCGCGCGTGTACATAACGTCCGCGTAGAATATCGATCATCCGCCACCAGCGTCACTTAACCCGAAACGCTTTTCGCCAGACGGTTCGCCTCCCGTTCCCGCCTACGTACTCGTCAACGTCGCGCGCACATATTTACATACATTATACTCTTTATACGCGCGCATCATACCTAATCACGTCGCGGCAACCCGACCCCCGGGTAGAGAGACAGACAGACAGGATAGAGAAACATTTCCTCCTGCACTCGGTCCACTCTCGACGGTTTTCGATTAAAACTCTTCGCCGCGCGGACTACCTCCGGACCGCCGCGACGACGTTTTTCGGATCGTCAACGACGAAAATGATTTCCAGGGACGTACGTCGCCTCGGTCTTTTTCGTCTAAACCGTCCCGACTACGTCCTCTGACGTGCCGACGTTTTATGTTACAATTTTTTTCCCCGCACGATCGATAACGCGAGTTGCGACGTTAAGTCACGCCGGCGTCATACGTTTCCAGTATTCGGCATTTCTCTTTTAATATCAGTGCGTAATCATTGTGCGTCTTGTGTCGGCTAGAGTACGGGGAACGCCCGCGTACGAATGCGCGATAACCAGATTTCGGCCGTTTTCACATCCGCCATAAATCGATCGGGGGGGTTTTTTGTTTTTTTGAGCTGAAACTCATTTCAACATTAAAACTCTACGTTCGTGCAGTATCGTTTATCGACCTGAAAACACTCACGAGAATACGGGAATTAACAATAAACCGATATCTAATTATTTGTTGATTTGTTCGCTTTCCCTCCGTCCCAACCGCCGGCGGAATCGATCGGGGACGGGTATCCGGTCGGCGCGGGCACCAGATGTTTTTCAATGACTTTTTATCGCGCTCACTCTCCACGTCCCCGTGCACGGACGTATATAATTTTCAATAGTCTCTTATACACATTCTCTTAACGGGTTTTCTCTCGTGCCGAGTTCTTTTTTTTTTAGGTTTTTTTTTTTTTTTACGGATCCCCGAAACCACTTATTTCTGGTCCTTTCCCATAAAATCCCCGAAATACCTTTGGGCCACTCGACTAAACCGCATCACATTATAAAACAGCGTTTAAAATTGCTGACGTTTAGCATACAAATAGGTACTCGTAACATTTTGAAAAGATAATGACACGAACGTTTAATAATATTTATTGTAATGTGTTGCTATTCGCATAAATATTATGCTTAAACTAACTTTTATCGTTTATTTATTTTTATTTCTCTATCAAAAACCGATTATTCATATTGTTTATATAAATCGCAGACGCGTAGGTATAATTTGATTTTAGTAAATTGCACGTGAAATTAATTTCGAATGGTTTATAATTGGTACGTTTCAAACGGATTGCTATGCAGTTTCGAAAACTGGGTCTGATAATGAAATTTATGAAATGTTGAGGTTTGAACGTCTATTGTAAACGTATGATCTATAATACAGGAGAATTTTATTACTCGAAATTAATATTCTGCTCTTTATTTCGACTTAACTTTTGAGCAGCAATCTTGAATAAAAATATCAAAATAAACGTATATTTTATATAAAAATGAATATTCTAATTAAAGCGCGTGTTGTTGAAACAATATTCGTTCGTTTATCTAAAATCACGAGAAGAATATTTTAAACGAAACCACAAAATGTATACATATTAGGCGTATAATGTTATTTACGCGTACCTGTGAACAAATGGAACATTTGAATAAAAAATGAATACCCGACGAGACGACAATATTAATTATAAAGTGAAACGACGAATCGGTACAATGCGATTTATAAATACAAAATTTACCTTTCTTACTTTCGTTTCACATATTTTGGATACGTTTATTTATAATATAAATTTACTCGTCTGTAGCGTTTTTATGAAAATTAAATTCGTTTAAACATTTTTTTTTTTTAATATATTTTATAAAAAATAAAATTGATAACATCACATTTTCTACTCCGGTCATCAATCTATAGCGTCGGCGAAGTATAAATAAATAGTTTGGAAATAATACTATCAAAATAATACAATTTAATTTTCAATTATAATCTTAAGTGATCATTTTAACTGTTAGCGTTTAATATCTAAAACATTTTTATTGTGAATAGTCATATATTAAAAAATGTAGGTAATAGGTAGGTAGTTAATTTAATATTTTTTCGTAATATAAACATTTTTCAGTATATTTACATATGTATTTTAAGTATTTTTTTTTGTTGAAAATACACGATATTCCAAAATCCATTTAGATAATCATTTACGTCTTTTTGATGCCGATAACATAGGCATCTGGTAAATAATACCAATGTTTTAGACGAAAGTTTCGAAATGTACTTCTATTGATTACACAGTAGTTGTAATTATTATTAAAAAAAAAAAAAAAAAATTGCTATTGCGTTTCATTTTAAAAATGATACGCGTACCAAATTAATAGTATATAGTACCGGTACGGCTTCTTATAACAATTCCTAATGATAAATGGCTGGAAGCCATCTAAACATTTATTCATTGGCGAACAGACGTAAATCACGAAGTCCTCCGTACCAAGTCAACTTTATATAAATTATATAATTAAACAACTATATGTATACATTCTTGTAAATCCAATTAATGTCGTTTATATTATTATATTGTCATGTCGCGTATACATTTTGAAAATACAAATCTAGTGACCTGATTTTGATAAGAACCCCATAAATACCGATAAGCTAATATTGATTTGCATATCATTAGCCCTTGAGGGTTTCTGTTTATTTAAATGTTCGTATTTTTTACAATCATATTACACACATTTAAATCGATTTTATCTACTTAAATATTGTGGCGTATTTTTTGTTTTTTTAACACAATTTATTTATCATCTAATCGACCTTGGAGAATACCGAGCGTAGACACCAGCGTTGATTTTACTCGGTTTTCTGTGTCTAATAATATCAACAATTGTAATAAGGAACGTGTCATTTTGTTACTGTCATTTATTGAATATTAGCAGCGACCGTACACGCCCCATGACTATATAACGTGATGCACGTCAAGCTTACTCTGATTTGATTGTTATTTGTAGAGGCGGGCACTACACTATAGTTAAAAAGTTGAATGTTATCACAATTATGTCTAGTTTATCCGATAATCGATTTCGTTCGAATCGGCGAATATAAATGCTGATTTTGACGGTTTTTTATTTTCACGGAGTCGAGTTAGTATTTTTACCGTTTTAACTTTAAACACAAACGGTTAATTTTTTTTCGCCAACTATTGAATTCGACGGTGTAGTTTTGACTTATTCCGTCTTTGATTGTTCGGTAAGACAAAAAACGACGCGCGTCAGCCAGGGTTCGGAAACAAACGAACTCACGTAGTATAATACTTATAAATGGAATCTCTGACGTCCGCATGGTTATCGTTTCGGTCCACGAACTCGGCTATCGTTCCGGTGAACGGTGATTATTATTATTATTTTTTTCAGTCTTAACCCTGTTCGTCCCGGGCGAGCAGACAAACGTTAATTGTCTACGGATTAATGATAATAACACTGATAATAATTATGCCTTCGCGCGAAAGGACATTGTCGTCGTCCCAAAAGCGATTCCGCCGTCGACGACGGACGTGTTCAATAAACAGTCGGGCACGGGCTACGAGAGAAGAGAGGTCGTCGGGACAAGGCTCGAGAGGCGCGACTTTTGCGAGTGCGTTTCCGAGTCACCGTGCCAAAACTACGGCTCCGCGTCACAGATAGTTTTAAGTCACGAGCTAAGGGCGAGTACGACCCCGTACCGGACGATACGGACGCTGAACCGCCGTATTACGATATCAGTTTGTCAAGGACGAAAAAAATAAAAATAATAATAAAAAGAACAACGCTTTTTGTTTTATCCGCCACGGCGGCCCGTCCTCCAAATCGGTTTTTATATTATAGAGTTTTTTTTTTCTTTTTCCTTTTTCACAGTACGTAATTTCTCGTTTAGAGCTTTTTTCTTCATTAAAACGCGTTCTCTTCCATCGCACCCACCCTCCCACCTCCGCGCCGCAGCCGTATTATACGTTAGGTTAAGTATGGTTCTCGTCGCGAGATTTTTTTATTTAGTTTTTTTACACTCCTTTCTTTATCTGCCCGTCCCGTGCCGTCGTGCCTTTTTGGACGACCGTAAATCGTCTCCACTACGTTTCGACCGAACAAAAGTTCCCGACGAGAAACGCTTTTAACCGGGCACCCGTTCGAAAGTTTACGCATATGCACCGGCGTGGACGCGGTTTTCACCGGATCGCTAACGTTCGATTAGGTCCGCGAGACCCGCGCGAATCACACTCGCCGGGCCGACGTTCGCTTCCCCTTATCACATCGACGTCGACGTGTTTTCGTACGGTTATTGAATTGACTGTCGCCGAAAATATACGTGTTAGTACGATCGAGTAAAATCGATCGAGCATTATATGTGTGTGTGTGTGTGTGTGTACGGTATATGCATTTATTTTATTTAGCAACGCGTTTTGAACGCGATTTTAATCGATAGGGCGGGGTGAATAAAGAGAAAAAAAAATATTGGTTTTTCGAATGAATGTTTCGATCGATATGAAAATCACACACGTCTCTAGATCAAATGTTATAGGATCGTAAACGTGGCGTTTGTTTTTCTTCGACATTTATCACGAAACATGAACATGTGTTTAAAAGCTGTAGAATGTAAAAACCAAAAACAATCGTCTGACATCTCGGTAAAAGACGTAAGCTACTGCAATTCGTCTTTTTTTACCGGTCGATATTGGTTCGATATGAATCGATAGTGAAACAATACCGTTTTGAAAAAAAAATAATTATCGTTTCGTTCCGTCCGTCGTGTTTCGTTTTCCAGACAAACTTAATTTAATTGTTCGCTAGCGACTTAAAGGGCGGGGGGGGTGGGTGGGAGGGAGGGCGGAGGAACAAATATCGTACTTGCCGCCCGTGTCGGAGAATCGAATTATAATACATAAACGAAAATAAATTAGTCGTAAAGTTCCCTTACGGATCGTACCAGCGTAATAAACCGAATGGATTTGGCCGCCGTCCAACGTATTACCTATCGCCGAACTTATATTTCGATTATAACTATATTATTATGCCATGTCTGTTGAAAATAAAATTACTCGACTCGGACTGCCTACGTAGTATACGCGCGTATACGCGTTTGAAATCGCTCCAAAGTCGTGTTCCATTAGCCTGAGCCGTTATCCGGAGAGAGAGACGTATATCTGTGAATATAAAAAAAAATTCTCGAAATTTGTTCCGTCGAACGGATGAAATTGGCACCATTTGTTGTCGAACGGCATAATGGCAATTGGTAAACGGACGGGGTTTGAGTGTTGTATTTTTTTAATCGACGAAAAACCTGTAGTGTCAAACGCGAGAATAACAATATAAATAAATAATATAAAAACTACTTTTCGTACTCGATCATCACGGGTAAACCTAGTGGCGACGAAATTTGACATTCGAATCGTCATTCGAGATATCGCGTGTGAAAATATTTTCAAGCGCGTATAGATCGTTTGCGAAATCGCCTCAGGCCCGGCCGAAAATCAATTACGGAAGTTTTCCATGCGAAATCTACGGCCGTGGACGAATAAACGTCGTTCAATCGAAACGCGGACCGGTGACCGGACCGAGCGAATTCAATAGGCTCACGCGACACTCACTCGGACTTGATTTCGTCTCACTGTCTATCGATCGGACGAACGTGAAAAGTTTTGGTGTGTCGGCCCGAAACTCGTGTACGACACGTCCGCGCGCGTATCCGTACTCGAACGGAAATCGTTTTCTCTGTTCGTCCGGCGGGCTCGGAAAAACGCGGAACGGTAACAACAAAACACTCGTAGAAAACGTCTTCCAGGTTAGGTTAGGTCGAATCCGCCCGCGCGATTCTCGCCTGCTGCGATTCCGCAATAACGTCGCGCGGTCCCGGTTCACGGTAAACGTCCGCCGCGTTATCCCGAAATCCCAACCAATTACGAGTCGAAACACTCCGTTCGGGAAACGTATGCGGCCGCGCGTCACACGCTCTGGAAGGGCGCCGGTTCATGAGATTTATTAAGGTGACCGGCCGGGCGAAAACTATCCCGGGCACGCACGCACGGTGAAAAGTTTCGCGAGAACTCCGGCGAGTCGCGCGACTATGTACGTATTATTATTATACACACACGTAACAAAAATCCATATTTATAGGACGTTGGCGCGGGGGCCGTGAACAACCGTCGAAACGCCACGTGATAGCACGCCGCGAGACGTATTTCGGCGGAACGCACGTGATTATCGCGTCCGTTACCGTATCGTTCGGTTCGCGAAATTCAATTAGAAATATTTCTGTTCTCGAGCGTTCGCACGTGGTGTGTTGCGAGTACGACTAGCCGGAACGTACTCGTGTAATGACGTCTAAGTACGTTGTGAATAGTCGAAATCGTTTTTTCCACCGAGCACAGACATCACGACGATTCGCAATCAAAGCTTTTTTCATTTTTCGTTCATTTACAATAAAAGTATTTCTTGCCGCAGTGTTATTTTATAGAGATCGGATCAACATTTTCCGGACCGGCGGTAGGCCAGCTAACGAAACTCACGTTGCGTTTTAATTTTTGATCATAACGATTCGACACGAAAGTACTTTAATTCAATGTTTAAAAATAAAGTTAATCAGGCGTTTTGAAGATTTGAAAATTTTTCACCTTGTTCTCATATAATATGCAACAGCGTTTGATTATTGGAAAACGATTATATTGCGTTGGTGTTAATAAGTAATAGAAAAATAATTAGTTAATTAAAACGGGGAATCGATATTGTCGCGAAATTGTTAATAATAAACACGGTAGTCTAATAATATTATATATACGTTATTTGATATGTTTTTTTGTGTGTAAAAGTTCGAAATATACGCAATAAATATTGTATGTGAACAAAAAATTCGATATACGATTTTCCTTCGATTGGTTATGATATAGAAAATGCAAGATTACCGATTTTATAGCGTCGTAGGGCGCGTATCTTTTTGAATGTACTTAAAACAATGTTTATTTATATTTATATGTTTAGGTAATTGTTACGACTGATCATATTGAAAACAAATCGATTCGAAATAAATTAAATAAACAGTTTTCCACCGGGCTTACCAAACATATAACGCGTGTGGCGTGAATAATAAATGAAAATGTTTTCAAAAAAAAAAAAACTATGTATACTATAACTAATAATTATGATATTTTTTTTATAGTGCGAATTCATCTAAAAAAAAAACAAAATTTGTCTGTCTCGTTCGCAAGTATATTCCGTTATATTTCGAGAACGATAAAACATCCGTGAAGTGTGTGCACAGAGAGTTCGTCTTTTGTTCGGTGAAAACGAAACGATAGCGACGCGAGTAAATAAGAATAAAAGAACGGTACGAGATATTTGTTCGCGTCGTACACAAACGCACGTGTGATATATTTCGGAGTGCCAAACTCTCGTTAGGCTATTATCGTACATCGTCATAATTATTCATCTTTAAAAAACGATATAAATGTTGTTTAACTTTTACAGTACACCCGGGGGCACTGCAATTAGTACACGTGCACATATTATTATCGTGATATCGTATAAAAACAATCATTTATCAACCCGCACGCGCACCAGTCGTTTAAAAACAATTTGTCGGTCGGAGGGGAGACGGAAAAATAGAGAGAAAAAATAAAAATAAAACTTCGCATATTTCCATTGTATTCCCAAACGTTACAAACGTGTTTTTTTTTTTTTTTTGTAGGTTTTTCAAACGTTCACATTATTAAAGCAACGCGCCGCCGCCGACGCGATAAAAAAATAACACACGCACTTACACGCGTTTACCGAACAAACGGGGTGATGGGGGGGGGGGTGTTTTTTTTTTTATCCAGCAGACACAACGTCCGCGCGCACACGACAATTCAATGCACAAAAGCCATAACAGACGGGAACCGATAACGGGTTATGGTATTACGTTTCGCGCGACGACTTTCAGTTCGCGCGTTTTGAAGCTTTTGATTAAATTAAGGTCGACGAATAACGGGGAGGAGGCAATAGCGACGCGGAGAAATTGCGTGATGCTTTTAAGAACGTGCTATAACCTAACGCGGCACGGTGTATATTATGTACGGGACGGCGTCGGACGGGTCAGAAATGATCCGGAAGGGAAATCGAAATACCAGGAAACCAATTTCGAAAACTCGCGTCGAGTATATCAATACGTCGCGGCGTCGCGTCACAACGTTTTCGACAACGACACCGACAGCCGTTAGGCACAGAAGCGTTTATTCTCGATATTTCCAGTCTCAACTGAAAATGAAAATCGAAAATCGATTTTCTTTGTTTTTCAACGAACGACATGGCATAATCAAGAACGGTGTTCGCGTTTGGAATACTCGTTCGAATGGCATAACGTTTTTTTTTCGTACGGCCGTGCCGTTAAATATCGCCCGACAAAGAAGCTACACGGTGTTTCGAGATTTTGCGCTGTCCGGTAGACGGCGAGCGCGCCGATGAAATATTAGTTTCGCGCGTTGAATTTTCGATCGGCAAAAATAAATCACGTCCTCGCGCCGATTACGACGCGAATAACGCGAAACGGAGATTACGCGGCATTAATTATGTAAAACGTACCTAATCACACCGTGCCAGGGTCCTCTCGGTGACTTCGGGGCGTCAAGCACAATGACACGGTGACTGGACGGTTTCTTGGGTCCGACAAACGAACGGACGTAGTAGTAGTAAATACGAGTCGCGTTGCGCGCGTCCGTAATGTCATACGGTTTTAAAGGGACGTGGTAGCAGTTGCCTTCTGACGGACGTCGCGTTCTCGTGTTTATTATTCGAGTGATCACCAAAATCGTGTGTCGATTGTTGTTCTTCGACGTACGCGAAACAGTTCAATTGTGGCAACGCTCGGGACGGAACTCGCTCGATATTCGAGACCAAAGATTTCGTGTTTCGACTCGACTTAGTTAGTGAACGGTTGAACGCGCGCGCATTTCGCGTGGCATGACATATTTGTTGGTTCGATGTCTTCGCGTATCTCGCGAGCAGAGTATTCCGTCTTGCGTCGGCACGGCTATAAAAACACGATTAAAAAAGACATCGCCCACGAGTGATTATTGGAAATAGCGCGACGTTTTTCTTTTCTCGGACTGTGTGTTCGTACGGTCTATCCCGCGAGTCGCATTCGGTAATGTTTAAAATGTTAAAGTTTTTACGGCGCCGTAACGATAGAGGTGATATTGTGTTATTATTTTGTTCGCCAATACCATAAATGTATAATGTCTTATACCAAAGTGACTTTTAATGTGTTTGTGTAACGTAACGACGCATGGCATCTATATACGTATCAATATTTTAGTTTGACGAGTGAAATGTCGTATAATGGTCGAACCCTTTAGAACTCACCGGCGGAGGAAAATAAAAGAATAACCCGTGCGCCATATTCTACTTGAATCGCGAGTTAAAAACGGCGTTGTTTTATTGCGCACGATATGAACGTAAATACGTCATGTTCGTCTAAACTCGATTATTTCATTGTAAAATATTCATAAAATGCAATAATATAGAATATGTATGGAAAAAAGACCGTTTTTTTTCCACTTATTTGAAACATATCTGAAACACATAAAATAAAAGGTGGTAATTTAAATACGTAAAAATAAGAATTAAAAAATATAATAAATAAATTTTTATTAAATTTAATTAATTTGATTTTTATTCAATTTATATTAAATAAATGTTGAAGAATAAATAATCATCATTTTTTAAGACTCTGTTATACATAAAACGCAGATTGCACATTAACGAGTTAAAATTTAAAATAAAATTTATTTAAATTTAACGCATTACTTTTTCCTGAAATTAATTTTTAACTTAGTTACATTAAATTTAATTAACTTTAAGTTAACTTTATACAAAGGTATCTGAATGAAGTTAAATTGAAACAATAATATAGGTAATATTTGACGAGATAAAAGAATACGTTAACTCGCTCAATATTGATGAAGATATGATTAAAGTAAATTTCGTATTTTTAGCTTGAGAAGATGATGCTGTCTGTCTATCGGACAATTTAGTAAAAGAACCTTACGCAGAACATAATAGTTTTCGTTAAATTTAGAATTTAAATGCTTATTGCCAAACCTGAAGAGAAGAATATTTTTTGAGTGCATCTCATGCCTTATTTTCGGAATAATATCGTCTGACAAATAAGTTACATCAATAAAAAAAAACAATATATTAAAACGTCGTAATTTCTTTGTTAGGTGATATTTTACAAACGACTATGAGATGTACTCGAGATTATTATTTTTTAAACATTTTTAATAAGTGTTTATACTCTAAATTCAACACAAACCACAAAATTTAAGATCTACGTAACGTTGTTCCGCTAATATGATTCCGCTAGACGGACGGAGACATTATAAACGCGGTTTATAATCGTGAAGTCTCAGCGCGCGACCGTAACCGAATTGCCTATCCGGAACGCCGGCGTGGTACGACTAAATACACTTGGATTTTGAAGTCGTCGAAAAACAAATTTATGTATATTAATATCTTCTCCGTAACGAAAACGGTTCCGAAATTGATTTTTTTTTTTTAATATTATTATTTCATGGACAAAGTCGAACATATTTTTACGATAGTGCGTTGACGAGATTTGTTTAACAAATCACGAAACGATATTACGCGTGTTTTTTGTACACGTATAAACATTTTTTGACATGCTGTTTTCCGGTCGAAATGTTTTCTCTGCTGTAAGAGCCCGAGCGTTTGAAAAACAATTTAAACGCGTTTAAACGGCGTATTGTTGACCTGCAATTATACCCGGTACAAATTATGTTAATCTATTCGTCGTCGCGTCAAATTTCCGTTTCGATCGAATGTTTTCGGCAAACAATTGGAGAACGGCGATTTCGCGGACCAGGTTCCAACAAACCGACCGACTTTATTCACATCGTCAGAGACTGTATTGTGACTCTCGCGGAAAACTGCATTAATTTTTTATTTTTTATTTTGTTGGTTTTGAGAAAAAAAACACAATACCCGTAAATTGTCTTTTCGATAAATGAACAAAAACGTACGATTCGACTGCCAGCCATATATAATACATTTGTTATTCGTTTTGTTTGTTTACCGTCATCGTGATTTCGACTGCGCGTTGACATTAATTCCTGAAATTTGCCGAATCCCGTTTACTTTGTAAATAAAATTGTTTTGTCGTCGTTAACTCAAATAGTGTAACGTTGTACGCACAACGCAATTTGTTTCGTCGCTCGCGTGTCACACGTCGTCGATACACGAAATGTATACAACGATAGGTATTCCACGCAATCGTATGTAATAATATTTATTCAAGACGTTTCGCGGGTTTTTGTAGAAACTCTGAGAACTTGTGTTATCAAGTCGCAATAATAAAAAGGTCGCAATTTAAAATAGGTCCGAAAAAACTACTATCCATTATATACAATGAAGTACAAATCTCGTCGTGCAATCAATTTTACGATAAATCGATGTAAAAAAATTTACGTCTTAAAAATTCGAATTCCTTACTAAACAGGTTTTTGATTCCGTTTGATTACGAGACGAGTTGCTTTTTAAAGTTTGATTTAATAAAAAAAAAATGATCTGTCGTGTCAAAATACGCGAAAACACATCGTTTCAACGTTTTTTATATTACAATTGATGGTACTGCGAAACAAATTTTGATGAAATCAGTATTTGAAAAGAAATAAAAATGCTTGTGTATATATGTACATCATGCGAATGCTACGAATTTCGCAGCGCTTGTCATACGTTTTACATAAAGTATCTATTTCATCCGATTTATTATGAGAAGTCTTGAAAAATGTTTTGAATACATTTTTTCGATATTCGAACACTAGTCTAATAAAATGTTTGTCCTTTACGACGGTCGGCAATAAAACGTCAAACGGCGAATTCCCTCGGACGTTATACGATGTCGCGACTTTTCGTTGTTTTTTTTTTTCGTTTGGAAACAGCATTCGACATATTATCGTTATTGTTATTATTATCATGACGTCGACAACGGTCATAAATACTGTTCGGACAGTCTTCGGTCAGTGCGCGAAAACGACAAACCGGTCGTGAAATATACACAGCAACACGTCCGCGAGCATCCGCGGGTCGAACGCGTTTTCCCCCGGCCGGCGTATACGGATTTCGAACAGTTGTGTACCTGTGAAATATGTTTTGGGGAGGGGGCAAAATATTAAACACCTCACTTGAAAATCATCAAAACGTAAAAGTCCAATAGCAACAGATAATAGTAATTTGATATTTAAAAAAAAAAAATAGATATAAATTTTAAATTTTGAACGATTGAGATAGATAACATGTCGTCTGTCTTAACCGTTAATATTGATTAGGTCGAATTATGATAATTATATGTTCGTAAGTTATATGAAAACTGGATATCCACACGATTGTATTGTGGATTATGACAAACCGTATAATCGAAAACGAACATGCGTCAAACAAAAGAATAAAAAACTTCTTGGGGGGCCAGATGCCTCTCTCTAAAGCACGCCACGGCTTTCGAACGCGGTCGATCCGGACCCTCCGCCGCCGCCGGCCCGTATTCATTATCGCGTTCTGCGCGTGACGCGGCGAGGGCCGTAATCTCTGCGTTACTGCGTCGTTTGGAATCGTATCAAAAACAATAATCCCGACGACGTCGTTAGGATGCTGTGCGTGCCGCGTGTACGTACACGTCCGCGCGCAGTCGGACGGGTCCCGTTTCCCGGACTGCGGTTTCGGCGGCTTCCGGACGCGACAATCGCGGAAGTCACTCGGAAACGTCCGAATCCAAAACGGGATCGGGCGTCGGTGCGATCCATACACGTACCGCGTTTTCGATAGACGTTCGACGACGACTTTTCAAAATTATTATTCCGTCTGTTTCGCTACACAATACCGTCACGGCCGCGTGCAGTTGTGTTGTACAAGGCCCTGAACTCGCCGCGGTCTGTGCGCGCGCTTCCATTCGCGCAAAACGCACTAAACTTAATCACCGTCTCCCGGCGCCAACGGTCTCGCTGTATATACGAGCAGGGCAAAGCCTCCGAAGACTACTTAAAATCAACAATATCGGGACCGTATTACGAGAAGATTTCAATGTTTGAGCAATAAAGTTAAGTTTTAAGTAACGTCTAGGCACGCCGACTTTATCCGCAACTAAAACAGAACAACAGGATCGCATCCCTAATACCTAAGAACCACACGTATTAACGGTGACCATATCGATTCGCCGCGTGGTCGTACACAGCGGCGTTACATTGTTCGGACCCGATTCGAATTTGTCGGTACCGTGTGTGACGATTCGTCGACTTTCGGTCGTCAGACGAACGTCACGTGGCCGACCGTCACGTACATTGCACGGGACAAGCGTCGTCCGCCTCGCGCCGAGACGCGTACGGGCCAGAGTCACGAGGATTTCGGCGTTTGGTTCTGGCCGATAGCGGATACACAGGAAATGAATCAACGTATCAACGGATTCGCCGCGGGGACGCAAAGACTCCATGATTTTCGTGAACACGCGTTTAATAAGATATATTTATATTTGTTTAAATATAAACAATTGAACATTTAGAGTAGAGAACAAAACAAAATTTTCCGGCAACGAAAAAAAAAAAAAAAAGGAAAAACGATGCGGTCGCGACAACTACTACGGTCGGACTGACTAATCTACGTTTTGAATGATGGGACGATTACAAGTAAGATAATATATACGAATAATAATAATAATTGGATCGATACGGTCCCCGCAATGAGTGGGGCGTCCATTGAATCCGATTCGACACGTGTGTAACGGTCACACGTTTTAATCGTCGAACGTCGGAATCGCGCGGAACGGAGCCGACGACGTATTTATCCGCGAGAAAGTATTAATTATCAAATAACGTTATTAGTACCGTTCGGGGGGGGGGAGGGGGGAGGGCAGATTCGATACGTATATCCATAACAATATTGATATAATATTACGCGCGACGGCGCCACTCTCTCGGATGACGTCACGATACGATAAAATAATAATAATAATAATAATAAAAAAAACCCGATAACCATACAGACATACATTTTTTGTTGCCGTCGGATTTCGGCGAGGGAAAGTCGGTCACCGCGCGCGGTACGTAAGACGGTATCGACACATCGCTAAAGCCGTCCGGCGAGTTTGTGTTTTTCACGAAACAATCAAACGTTATTATTATATTATTATTCGTTTGTCTGTTTATTGACGAATGGAATCGACTTGGCCAATCGAATATAACCGTACGTGACGGCGCGCGTGTTTCCTTCAGTCGTTTCTGTTGTCCGGTGGTCTCGTTCGCGTTCCCGTCTCGTCGTCTTCGAGGACCGCACGTCGTCGTCTGCCCCGTACGCAACACCATGCTCGTGCATTATCTTCTCGAAAAAAAATAATATTTTTAAGCAAAAATTCGAGCACGCCGAACGCGTCGCGTCGTCCGCGGACGTCCGTGCGAAATCATCTACGGTGGCGCGAACACGGTTCTCGATAACGTGTATGATAACGTGTTTTCTTTAATCAGATAGAAACCCACGACTCCTGTGGCCGTTGGACATTGTTACCGTTGTTGACATTTACGAATTCGTTCACGCGGAGTTTGTACGGGGTCCCGCAGCAGGCACATACGGGAGGTTTTCCATTTTTCGTTGAGTGTTTGACGGACGATGAACGCGCGGCCTATCCTGAGGCGGTATCACAATTCTATTACGATCGGGGGAGACTTTATTGATCTCGGGGTGAAAAGCGTCACTTGCACTCTCGTCTCCTTCGCTTGGGCCCGTACCACGCACGAGGTAAACGGTGAAATAAAAAATAATAAACTTTTTTTTCTTATCGACACGCATCTATCACAATTTAAAATTATCAATTAATTGGCAATAAATGTCGATTAGAATATAAACTGCAATCAGTGATTTATCAAAACACTATAGTCAAATAAAAAGCGGTAACAAATATGTATAGACCATCATTGATGCGAAATTGTCAGTTACGCTTAACGATACTATTATTATCATCATCGTACGATACGAATCAACACTTTGTTTTAAAAAAAAAAAACGAATGTTTTTGTAATTTGTTTTGGAAATCTTTCCACAATACTGTCCATATTTATCCGCCAAAAGCGGGAGGTTTCTCTCTCCGTAAAATCGCTAAATGGTACCGTACGAATCATTTATCGACTATAAACTGTCAATATACGACGTAACGATTATGTATGTAAACCGACGGAAACGATAATAACAATAATAATCGTTTCGACGATTTCGGTATTGTTTTACACTAATATTGTCGGTATAATAAAAAAAAAAAAAACGTCTATGTTCCGATCGCCGAGCGCAGTAGGTTCCGCGGAGGATAATATGAGTTTTATCGAACCGGGTTTCAATCGAACGCAGAATAATGTATAAGCGCGCGTTCGTCGTGAAAATCAATCAGGTGATTTTCGTTACCGGTCAAATACAAACAAATCTAATGCCACGCGGACAACGATAATTTAACGTTCGATGTTGTGTGTGCGGCGTGCGTGTGCGTGTCATGACTTAGCGCACCAGCAATATTGTTCGCGAATACGGTCGTATTATAATTCGACTTCCGCGTACGTTGTAGAATTGTGTTCAAATGTAGAAATCACACTTAGTGCGCACGACGTGATGGGACAATACTAAGCGTGAAACATTCTGAATCGATCGTTTAACAGACGTTAAATGTTTGTCTCAAATACACGTTGGACGCAGGCGAAACCGGCAACAAACGAGTTAATAAAAGTAACTTTTAAATTATAAAATTAGTCTTTTATTTTAAACAAAACGCGTTAACGTCGAAATAATTTTATACACGATTGTCTGTAAATGAATTTAAAATAGCAATAAAACTATAATGTGTATTCGTCGTGTACTACGAAACACTTGGAGGTATTATCTCATCGTTCACGCCGGTTTTACTGTGTAACAAAATTTTAACTTTTAACTAAGTCAGATACATTTTTTTTTCAAGTTGTTCTTATCCTTTTAAGTTAACAAAAAAGTGTACATGTAACTTTTAACTTAACATAACGAGTTAAAGAAATTAGTTAACTTGCCGATCTTGGACGAAAGTGCTCAGTATATGTTTGTACGGTATTACGCGTATCAGTGGAAATATCAAACACTTTTGAAACTGAAAACAAAACGAGATTCGGAATTGTCAATATTTCTACGCATAGTTTTTCTCTATACACTTAAAAAAACTACCGGGAACGTGTCGAAAGTACCCGTGCAATATTTACTATTAAAAAATAGGAGCATCGATCGGAGCACTCTTTAATTATGTAATATGATAAATAAAGGCCAATCTAATACTAAGAAAAACACTGAGGCGAAAAACTGAAAAAAATCTCTAAACTTTTACATCAACTAACGCGATAATATGGCGACGCATAAATTTAAAACAATCTCGTATATAGACGTAATCGTGTACATAGCGGCCGCGGTTATGCGAGCAGATACAACATCATCCCTAACGATGATAAAAACTCGCTATTATTACAAAAGATAACACGACAGCCGGCAAAGTATACGGAAATCCATAAATCATAATATCGCACATAACCAGTGACAGATAACATTACGCACCGAAAATTATTTAAAACAAAGGTTTAGGTTCGACGAAAAAGTTGTAATACGATTAAATTGGAATTTTAGCGAAAATTAAACCAACATTTAAAAAAAAAAAAAGGCTTTTGTCCCGACCGAATTTTATATTCCGAGCCGAAATACACACGTTTTATGTAAGTAGACACAGGAAAAAAAACGCATTTCTACACCCAATACGACGTTTAAAATGAATTATTTTAGCGACAAATATCGATTCGGCCGGAGAAGTCTGAAAAAAACAAAAATCGCGTGAAGAATTGTCCGATATTTTTTATCGTACGACGCATTACTGACGCGGTATACTAAATAAAAAAAACGTTACGGATATATTTATATACATAAAAAAAAATCAACACGTAATATTTTCGTAATGCCCACGCGGTCGGAAATTTCCGATGGAGTTTTTTTTTTTCAAAATAAAGCTGATCGTTTGCAGTATTCGCTTCTCCCGCACAATTATAGACGTTGACGATTCGACCGAATCGAAAGTTTGCCGGATCGATTTTCGTTTTATAAACGTACCGACGCGAACGCTCGCGCGACTGTTCGAAAATAATATTTGATCAAGCGTCGCGCAGCTATTCGAAACTTTCACGAAAGTACTCGCCAATATAATAGAAAGCGCGTTATTGATTGCAAAACATTGACTCGCTACCCACTTGGAATATTATCGTTTCAGTGACCAACGGTCGTTTCGTTGTTCGTGTTCACCTGTTTTTCTGTATCGAAAAAATGGGAAAACGACAAGCTCAAATATATCGCGATCGATTCGTTTTGGGTCTGACGAATATTCTATTAAAAAGTTAAACGTATAACAAAAAGAAAAAAAGAAGAATTCCCGGCGTATATATTCCGAATAAACTTTCTGAATTTATCGACGACGGGGTTATTTTTTTCTAAAGATCAATAGGCTAAACTGCACGCGCGCGCGCGTATGTAGTCGTCGCCCAAGAGTCCAGAACTTTGTTTCGAAAACCCGGTCATTCTCTCGCGAAACGCGGACGACGTGCGCGGACGATTTGTACCGGAACGGTTCGTGTTCAGTAAACGTTTTCGCGTCGATTAACGGCCGTATTCTCGAACAACGGGCGACGGGAGACGCGCACGGATATAGACGAATGACTTTTCCGTCGTGCATTACGTCCGATCCGAGTGCGGAGTTACGGGACGGACAAAAGTTCCGAGCCGCGCGTCTTTTCAAGCACGAGTTTCCGGTCGAATCGAAAAAAAAAACACACACACCGAAAACGAAACGAAAACCCCCCCAAACGTCGTCGTGTCGGTTTGGCGTCGGTCGATTTTACGCGACGACGTGGACGAACAAAACGGGTTCGTACTCGAGGTTCGGTGAACGGACGCGTTGCACGTTCGCACCGTCGTCGTCATGAAACTCGGCCCGCGGGTCTTGGCGGGAATTCACGGACCGTGCTTATGGCCCGGAATTACCGCCGGATGTTGGTGGCGCGCGTCCGGTCTAAAGCGCGCGTTCGCCGGCGGACCCTACACGCGCGATGAATAATTCACCGCGATCCCGACCCGTAACGCGTCGGAGAAATCCCGTCCGTTCGACCGCGGCCTAAACGGTTTTATTGGCGGCGTAAACGACCGTCGCGGCACCGCGTTATGTACGGTTTGTGTTTGTGTTTGTGTTTGCGCGTGTGTGACAGAGGCGTGCTCGGGGATTTCGAATTGGTGATACGTCTTGTCAGCGACGCGTCCAGGCGTTTTTCATTGGGGAGCAGGGTCCTAGAACAATATGAAAAATCTAATCGACGTTTATCTGTCGCCAACAATTAAAATTACCTCGCACAATTTTCCACTTTAGAAATACTCAGTAGAGGGTGGGGGGGAGAGGTCTGAACCCGAGGACCATCCACTTGGTCGCGCCACTATGACCTGTTATCATAACACGAGTCAAACGCATCTTCCAGAATAACAATAATAATAATAGATTTTAATCTAATAAATTTGGGCGTGTAACGGTTAGGCTATCGTTTGTGATTACAATTCGTATCAAATAATACAGGACCGATAAGAAGAAAAAAATTATCTTTTGAAATGTGCCTGATATCAGATCTAGAATACAGTTAAGTACGTAAAAACAATACATTTTCAAAAGTCAATAGGAGGAGGGGGTTGAACCCCCTAAACCCTCCTCCCTTGAGCGTGCCCATGATGTGTAGTACGATCGTCGCGAATCAGACTCTACACTACCGGTCCCGTACATTGCGTTCGTGATGAGAAACGTTACACATATATGATTTTTTTTTTTTTTTATGAACAGGGTAACGCTCGAAAGAGTACTTTTAAATAATTGAAGACGAGCATTGTCAGGAAACGGACAGCTCTCGTAATTTTCATATATTTTCTGTTTTCAAGCGAGGGCATCGTTCCAAACAATTCGTTTTGTTTATCCTGACGTTTCTAAAATTTTAATCGAATGATTTTATTCTGTCGCGGTTATTGTATTATGGATTTTGGAGTATTTAGTTATTTTTTTTTTCTACAAATAAAAACCTTTATCCAGATTTATGTGAGTTGCTTCAGACATTAGTCAGACGATTTCAATCAGAGTTCAACAACACGCGAACGTAACTTTTCGTATGTATGAGTCAGTTTAAATATTGAGTCGAGTGTAGAAAAGGATCTTTTCAAACCGAGTCAATTGCAGTCAAAATCAACATCGAAATATGTGTTTCGTAAATATCGAATAGTCAAATGCACAAAAAACACGTATTAAACCGTCGCGATCCCAAACGTTTTGACTTCAAAAAAATCGGTCCTTTTGCAGTTTTATAGTTCACGACATAAAATGCAAAACAAGTATTTAATATGTTTCTCGATTCTCGTTAAAGGATACGAAAAATAGAAATAAATTTCAAAACACTATCCACATCGATATTTTTCGTCGAGTTCACTCGCGAACCCCGAAAAGTCACACAATACACGTAGTGACATAATATTTATGAACGTTTTGTTTCGCAGTTAGGTATAATTAATTGATGAGCTATAATAATTTTTTACTAAAAGTTAATACAAAAAAAAATATATATATACGTGCAGATACGTTCTAAGAACGTTTGCGTTTCGACTAAAACGTTTACGTTACAATTGAATTGTATTCAATCACAGTAAAACAACGGCAGCCTTCGTTGGACCTCGAGAAAGCCATCCAGAAAACCGTTCAGCTGCTGCGTGACGACACCGTCATACTGTATTCGACGATGTTCGACAAAGCGTTTACTGTTTTGTCCCCGTTCGACTTTTGTCTCGCGGATGACACGTGCTACAGATCGTAATGTCGCAACGACGCGCGGACGATTCGTGCGCCAAAATAACGGCGCTAACCGGTCGCCCGAGTCCGCTGAACGTCGTTTGACCGGAACCACCTGTGCGAGCGCGTGCCGCTCGTGACGAGTGGCCGTATTGGCACGTGTTCTCGATTGTACACCGCGGCGTTGCGTCCGACCGGCACGAGACGCGTGTGCAAATACGTAAAAACGATATCGTGGCTCGTTATCGTGACAAACTATTGTCGGGCAATCGGGACAAGACCGCGAATGCGTTATCCGGCGAACGTGCCGGCTAACGGACCGATTGCGGTACACACGTTATTACGGCCTCGGTAACGATCCGATTTTCGGACCGTTTTATTTTTCCATTTGTGTTTGTCGTCGGTTGGGAGGGTTCGTTGTTTTTTCTCGCATTTCGTTTTTATCGTTTCCGAAGGATTGCGACTACGCGTGAGGAAAATAAAATCGCCGCGGAGTAAACGAAGGCAAACGAAGTTTGGACACTTCTCGGTGAAACGCGTCCCCGAATTTTCGCCTACGCAAAACCATCTCGACGTTTTCGACGAAATTAGTCGTTTAGGATTGTCGTGTCCGTCCGTCGGACTACGTTATTCTGAACACCCTCTATTTAAAATTTTAAAGAAATATTGTTAATTTTATTTTTACACGCATCGACAATTGAATTGTTCGTTCGAAAAATTATTAAAATCGAGTAACGCCGTAACGTCAATGCGTTGTCACGAGAAATTAGCGAGTGAGCCTAGTGAGCGTGTGACGCGAATTGTCGCGCCGTCCGAACGACGAAATCACGAAACATATTATCGTCAACAGGTTGACCGCCACGGTATCTTTCGAGACTTCTGACCAGAGGCCGTACGTGGTGTACATTTGATTGTACACGCGATATTTCACCGAACCAGTGTCGCGTACAGAAATCAAGCTTTGGCAAATCGTAGCTCTAAACTCTTTCGGATATCATAGACAATTTTCACGTCCACGTATGGACATTACTTCGTGTGCACGTGACCTGTTAATGTTAACGATAAATTTTTTCCCCGGGCCTGTACGATTCATTAACACGTAGAGCATTATTTACGGTCGTGCAACAGGAAGTTCGGGCGATTGCTGCTGAGTTATTAGCACCTTTTTTTTTTAATTCAAAATTTTTCATATTTAAAGTCATGCTCCTCCTTCCAGTGACCTCACCAGCCGCCATTGCATATACATATATACATACATACACCGCGAACGATATCAATACGAGTGTAGCTGCTTTGAAGACGCGAAGTTTCGTGCGAACCTGTACACAAACAATAGGTCGTCCGGACGGTGTGGTCTGCCGGAAAAAAGCGATCTCCGAGTAATCACGACTTGATAATTGTGTGACGTCGTCAATGAGACGCGAATATCAGAGTGTTGAATATGATAACGTTTTGGAATTCCACGCACGCACGTATGCGTGTGTTGCGAATTATTTGAACGTGAATTTAATTTTGAAAATTTTAAAACCGAGCCGACGATTCGTGACGCCGAAACTACGTGTGTGTTGAACTAGAAAAAAAAAAGAAATAACTCTTACACCACAACGACCAAAATAATTCGGTTTACGCGAAAATCACGATCAACGGCGAAATTCACGACGGGAAATCACACGAAATTATCGGAAACAGTAAAGAAAAAAAATTCTGGCGGCGATTTAAAACATAAACGATGTGTTTGCGGTCTATTAAAAAAAAAGAACGGACGCTTGTAAACGCACGTTTTACTATGAATTTGCCGGTAGATCACACCGTCGACCGTTGCCGAGTAATATTATTATTTGTTATTGTTCGTTGTTTCCGACTGTGTTTCGCACAGTACAACGGGTTTATATGTGCACAATTTAAGCCAGTTTTTTTGCCATCAATGAACCGATTTATTTTTTCGGCACGTTCTTTGCGAAAACAAAAAGCAACGAAAACGATAAAAAAAAAAAAAAAAGGTATACAAGAATTAATCATTACGTTGTTCTCGTAATATTGAATTATATATATGTATTCAAGCCGGACGCCAAATATTTCCGAACGAGGGTTGAAGATCGCCGACGCGGAAAAGTCTCTTCCGAAGCGGACGGCCGCTATATAATTACTGGAAATTAACTTTGACACGTCGTAGCCCGAGCAAATTTGTTTGATATACCTATCGCGTGGGCGCGAGAAATATATGTAAATTCTAAAATCCGTTTTCAGTCTATTTTCGCGACTGACCTCGAACACAATTTGTTATTCAAATTGTCTTATAATAATACCTACTCTTTGTGAACGTCGCGTAACGTCCTTTTCGCGCAACACCAACTCCTCGACCGTGTTCATATTTAACCGGACCGACCTCTTGTAATTACGAGGCTATTATCACACGCACACACACACACACACACATATAAACGTATATTATTATCGTTTATACGTATTATAATTATTAAATATCTAACATAGTTTGTCATAACTCGTTTGGTTTAAACGTACACCGTATGAATGCAATTTTCGACAGTTAGTTTTCATCCAGTTTAGTTAACGGATATTTGTATGCGTTATCGTAAGTGTTATAAAAATAGTCGACCACTCGCCGAAACAATCAAATACTACATACCACGTCATGTCCAATAAAATATCAAAAACTAATCAACAAATGATTATTTATAATAAGTTATAGCGAAGATCGTTGTATGAAATATAATATAAAATGCATATTGTTGTACGTAAACGTACGAGTATAACAAAAGAAGCGATCCCGTGTTTGTCAACGAAACATCGGACGTGGCAATCAAATAATGTCCAAAACCGAAATTGACCGGTTCCGAACGTTAAATTCAATGAACTCGAAACGCCAAGTCGGAAATCTCAGAGATCAACAACAACAAAAAAAAAACCCCCCGATAAAAATCGTTTTCTCTATTTTCACCGGGTCGAGTGGTGCGAACACACGACGGTTCGCGTCGCGTCGCGTAAACGACAACATTTTGTGCGCGCGATGTCTTGAACACGGCCACGTACGTCTACGCGTTGCACGGCTTTTCAATCGGGTTGATTTCGCCAAACTAGCATTGCGACAACACACCGCCGATAATAGTGTTGTTCTGAACACGAGATAACGCGGTTGTAAACGGATTTAACGCGAACCGCGGTACTACCGCGCGTGTCATTCGCCTCGGGGGGGTTCCACTTTTTTATTTTGCCGAGTTTTTTCCACCCCGTTACGATAAATACACGTCATTTTTTTTTTTTTTTAATAACCTCTTTAATTTATCGCACTGGAAACAATAATAATAAACGCGCATAATATTATCGTATGACGTGTGTGTGTGTGTGTGTGTATTGTAAATTATTCAATTGACCGGAGAAAAAAAAAAACGAAACGAAACTATACAATATTATAACATAATATGTGTACTATATGCGTGTCTTTTTTTTGTTGTTGTTGTTGTCGTAATGTTTATAATATTAATGGTTATAAATTTTTTTTTTTTTTCGTTCACAGGTATATAGAATACATATTATATTTTCGTTCGTATCGTGCGCGCGGTGCGACGCGTAGCGTATAGTGGCGCGGTACCTGTACCCACGTTTTGAAACAAAAGGCCGGCAAAACAAGTGACGTACACACAGGCACATAATATATTATAAATTATAACGATAACAAAGAATATGAAAAATAACCAAAAAAAAAAAAAAATACACCTAATGCGGTCGGAGCGTTATTGTATTTGTTCACGTGGATGCAGTAGAAGCGTGTCGAGAAATGGCCGAATTTCCGGCGTCTTTTTCGCGAATTAAAATGTTAAAAGCGTTCCGAACGGTTAGTCAACGAAATCACGGGAAACATAAGGAATACATCGTTACTTGTTCTAACACCGTACAAACGGAATTAATGATTGCCGTCGTGTCACTTTTTTGTGACGATTTGAAATTTTCAATTTGACCGCGCGTCTTTTCAATCGTGTCGCGGACAGAATAATCGATTTTCGAATCACATCTGTTTTGTTTGACGACCCACAAACGTATATGTCCGTTGATTAGATGTGCGCGGGGTTAACCACTCACGTCGCAAACACGGCCACCAGCCTCGGCCAAAAATACGCGAAAATCAAACGCGTGGTGAATTCAACCGGCAAACCGTCATCCGCCAAGTGAATCTACGCGTTCGCCAGTAGAAATTCCAATACGTCACGTGATCGATAGCACAGAGACGATGTACAACGACAACGTGCGATGTAAATCGGACGATCACGATTATCATATTTCCGAAAATCCGAAACGTCTGTCACGTGTATGGTCGGAATGTTCGAGTAGCTTACAAAAGACAACTAATGCACGCTCGTTTTAACTACGAAATAACCGTCTCAAATAAACGTCTTCCGGACAATTCGTAAAACCCTAACGAGCGTACGCAATAGTTTTGTATCTTGAATATATTTGACGCCGCGCTGGGGAAACAATACGAAATCAAACGGGTTTTACAACTCGGACCATTACGTTCAGATCACGAACCGAGCGATCGTCGCGAGAACCCTCTGGCAATCTATGCGCGTCTATACGGACGAGCATCGCAAAATATCGATGAAAAAGTACGACTAGGCAGACGAATAATGGTCGGGGAACACGCGAGCGGATCATAATTTTGCGTTCCGTACGTCGTTCAGTAAAATACGGTCGTGAAGTCTGTGCAGGAGACGCGCGTAATTCGCGAAACCTAACGAAACAGTGTACCGCGGGCCCACGTTCGCGTCGATAAAAATAATAGAGCACGCGTATTTTCTTACGGGGGATTTTTTATTATTATTATTAAAACGTATATTACGATGTCAGACGCTTGCCGCGCACGCGGTATAATAACAACACACGCGGCCATGACGTATATATGTATAAAATATATTTACACACACACACACGTACGGGAGACGTTATATGATTCTTGTTATTGCTTTGTACTCTGGCGAGGTCGACTCGACGGCGTTCTCGCGGGAGCCGGCGGGAGACGATCTATTATATTGTTTACGTGTGCGGAAATACAAGTCGGTCTCGCGCTAAATCGCCTCCACTTCAACCCCAGAACGACGTTTTCCCGCAGATTTATTTATTTATTTATTTATTTATTTTAAAAAAAAACGTACAGACGTTACTACCGAATGTGCCGGAGCGTCGCCGTCGTCGTTTTCTCTACCCTCTCGTCGTGTTTCGCGGACGGCAACGAGCTGGGACGTCGTAATAACATTAGCGGACGACCAGACGCGCGCGTAAAACAAACGACACGGTCGTTTTGGTAACGAACGTAAAACAATGCGACGTTATGTGCTTAGTGTCCGGCCGTGCATGCGATGCGTTACTTTGCCGGGTCACTTCTAAGACAAAGTATAAGCACACATATATATATATTACCATCAACAACAAATAAACTATACACGGTCGCTATAACGTAACCGGTACTTGTGCACGTTTGTAGGAGACTCACTTCGTCTCGGCACGTGGGGCCATATCGTATGAGAGGGTCGGTCCCGAACGTGTAAGGTTACGTTTTTTAAACGTCCGAGAGTGCGTATATTTTCATCAAATTTACACGTGTTGTATCATAGGTATATGATTATTATTCCGCGTAATCGTCGTTTGGGTCGATGCTCGACTTGTTGGCGTAACGTCAGTTTTTCTATTCCGGTTTCGGAGAACTCGCGTTCCATTTCCATGAACCTTGTTTTCAATCGTTTCTTCCACTTTTTCATCGTTCAAATTATATTTTCCACCTCTTTGAGCTTACTCGATTTTCGATGTTTTTTCGTTTTTAAAATATTGTAGTCATGATCACGCGAACTGAAAAAATGATTTTGTAATGGCGAACAGTCACGACTGTTTTTTGGAATCGAGGGGTGTAATGCACAAGCGGACCAAATGAATTTTTCTCCTTCTTTGCGGCAGCGTTCGTGGAGAAAAAAAACGCATAACGACGTGGATCTCGCAGCTACGGGTTTTGGAGACGACAGACGTTCATTGTGAGATAATCGGACTAACTAACGGACAATTGATCATCACTCGTTGGAATTCTAACGATATCCACTACATGTCATGTGCAACAACTACGAAAAAAAGAAAAGGTCTTATCCTTACTCGTGAGGATTTTGTAATTGGACGTACTCGACGTGTTATATCGCGAACGCCATCGCCGTTCTCGAGGAAGGCGAGGCAGCCACGAAAAAGAACTTTATTTTTTATTGGCCGACGATAACTTCGATTATGAATCGATCTAGAATATGTATTTTTTCCTCTCAAATTTATATATATATAAAAATATATTTTATACTACAGCGTTCGGTTCTACCGGTAGTTCGCAGAGTTATAAACTATTACGTCGGCAGTTACATTTTTTTGTAGAAACGTATCCGTCGATGGGCCGCGCGAGATAAGAAACATGTTTGCCGCCTCCGCGCCTCGCAACTCGTGCGACCCATCGCCGGGACGGCTAAACGGCTTAGGACGGCCAAACGTCGACGTTATGTTCGCATAAATATTATCGTGCCACCGTACATTACACACGCAACGCGTACTTGACCACGGACCCGAACGTGGGTCGGCTTTTATATCTCGTCTCGGAAACCATACCAAAACCGCCTTAAGATTCGTTTCGGTTTCGATCTCTTTCTGCGGAACTTATTATCTTACGTGTATTAAAGTCAATCCAAAAAAAAAAAAATACAATACAAAATCACGGCAGTGCGGGACGGAAAAACAGAATGGAACAAAAAACGTGCTTAGCGAAACGTCGAAACACCAGAAAGCGCCATGCTTGTTATAACGAACAAAACGAGACGCTAGTCTACGATGGAGTTCAGTTGAAGTCAGGCACCATTCACGTAAGTCGAGATCGTCTGGGAATTATTTTGCTCGATATCATTAGGATTTCGGAGAACGGAATGTGCGTAAGATTGTACGTTTTTGTAGAAAACGGGGAAAGACATTTCGTCGGGCTTACGATTTCGTGTTGGACGCAACACTGATTCATGCGTGCATGTCGTTATGGTTCGCGAAAGAATGTCGGTTTTGTTTGAAAACTATTCGAACGCCAAACCCAATAGCTTATTAAAAACTTTAATTAACATACTTTGCAACGTTCAACGTTTAGCGTCTACGTTACGTTCAGCCCTATTCAGATCGACGTCATGGTGTTCCGAATGTCGCGCGTGCGAAGAGGTCCGGGCGAAAACGAACGGTGGCGGAAATATAATCTTCTTCTTGTACTTTGCCTTTTTCTGCTCACGTGGGGTCGTCATTTTTTGTCAATTTTCTCCAATCGAGTCTGTCGTGCACTTCATTTCCTAATAGATTTTTCTCCCTCAGATCCTCCTTGACACAGTCTCTCCAATTCTTCCTCGGCCTCCCTCTTCTTCTCCTGCCATCCACACTCATCCTGTCCATCCTTCTGACGATGTTACCCTCTTTCCTTCTTTCAACGTGTCCAAACCATTGTAGTCGTCTCTCTTGCACTTTCTTCGATATTTCCGTCGCCTTCATTTTCTCCCTTATAATGTCATTTCTGATCCGGTCCGTCGTTACATCTTCATCTCTGTCACTTCCAACTTCTTCTCCTGCACCTTTTTTACAGGCCAGGTTCCAGCGCCGTACAACACATTGCCGGTCTAACTACTGTTTTATATATTTTCCTTTTTATCTTCCGACTCATTCTTTTGTCACGTAATGGCGGAAACATAATATTTTTGAAAAAAACTTGAACGCGGAATACTCGCGTGGTTTTGAAACGGGAAAACGATATCTTTGATCGCGTAACCGTTTCCAGGGAACCGTACTCGCATATTCTCACAACGTTTGTTTTAATTATTTTCGTCAGGCTGAACGGTATAACGTTTCCTTTCGGGAATCCGAAACATTTTGTATCATTATTCTTGCGCGTGATGCACACACGCGTACACGCAATTCGCACTCGCGTGTACCGCGTTATATGACGAATAATATTTCCGAGTATTCGATTAATATTCGTGTAGAGGATAACGTTCAGGCGAGTTTATCCGTTAGTGTCAGACGAAACGCACGCGCGTGTTTGTATCAACGTTATTATTAATGTGCTGTAAGATTATTTATCACAACCGTGGTTTTGTTTCGCGGTCTCGCGATTTCAGTGAGCGGTTTAAACTCGCGTTTTAATTGTTCCGCCGCGTCGAGTCACGTTGCAGTACGTTTCGGACGTTATTTTTTATTTATTTTTTACGAACATATAAAAACATATGACGAGTCGTATGTCGTCGGCACATGATCGTCCGCCTTCGTATCGACTCCGTTCATCCGCGACCGAGTGCACTCGGTCATCGAATGAGACTCGGGGGTCGTCAGATTCGTTTCGTTCTATTCCGCGGCGCTCGTCGGTCCGGAGACACACGATTTTTGATTCTGTCAATGGTGAAATTAATTCGTTCCCCCCGCGTGCGCGAAAATTCGACGTGACAAATTATTTATAATCGTTGTTATACACGTTGTTACGGACAACAGCTAAGAACCGTGAGACTATACATTTTTGATTAAAACTGACGCGTTCGTCTCCGAAATACGGACCAAATGAAAACTACAACCGTACGGGCAACGTGGACGAACAATAATTGTCATCGTTATTTATTCGTTGTCCTCGAACGGTGTCCTTCGTGTCGCGGCCGACCGTTTTATTATATATTTTATTGTTTTTCAATGCGCGATCTCTGCCGGAAACCGTCGTGTTTGATATGTCTATGCGGACGAAAAACCGTCTGCGGACATAGACAGACAAAACGACAAAGAAATAAAATCAAAAAAAAATGAAACGGCCAAACGGTTTCACGTGTTCACTCGTAATTTATAATAATATATTATGCTTTGAGTGCCCCCCCCCTTCTCCTGTGCGGCGTCCGGTCCCCACTCGTGATTGAAAACGAATTGTCTTTCCGGACTAGACTTGAATTTGACGTGCGCGCCTCTACGCACCTTTATGTGTACGTACGTGTTTACATTGGGCCGACATAAATGCCGGATATAAGCCGGGCGGTTCGCGGAAGACCTAAATCCCGTATTGAAAATCTATAAAATGAATGGTGTAGAAAATTTGCCTGGAATACGGACTTTAGTTTTATAATATTCCACTTTTTTTGTTCTCGAATCGCCACAATCAAAACGCTTAATCGGCTGTACGCGAGACGTCGAAAATTAAAAGTTCTGTAACTTAATGCGCGGAGTAAAAAAAAAAAAAAAGAAAGAACGATAATCCATTTTTTTTCGATTTACGTCACTGCATATATTATACATAGGTTTTGACGACGATTCCGTAATATTTGGAAATACCGTATAAAAAAAAAAAAACACTTGTATCGCGCGCCAAAAAAAGTCTTTATCATACGGTTTTTTCTTTCCCCTACGCGAATAACTAAATATAATAATGATAAGTGATACGAATGATCCAAAATCGGCGTCAGGTACTACTGCGGCGTGTGTCCCCCGTTGGCGAATTTCAGGTTTCCGTAAAGTTTACGCGATCGGTCGACGCCATCGTAGCGGAATGAATTGAACCGAAACGACAATATCATGTTATTGTTACGATATGATTGTGATTTACTTTTATTATTGTTATTATTTACGACGACAGCACGTTTGTTTGTTTTTCGTATTCAAATTACTGATAATCGTAATTCATTAGCGTTTTTCCTGTTAAATTTCACCCGGAAATAAAAACAAAATAATAACGTTCGTATGCCGTCCAAGGTATATTTTTATAAACGGCCGTTTTCATCTCGCGGATAAAGTTGTCATCCGTTTTCGAGCCGAAATTCGGTTTCCGTCGTATTTCCGCGAGAATAACGAGTGCGCCGCGTAGTCTCTTAAGACTCGGGATTTTCGCAAATTCTTTATTTCGTCCGTTGTTTGGATTTACTCGTCCATTTCGCGTGCAAGTTCAAATCATAACGCGTTTTCGACTGTTCCGACGTTGATGCGATTTTTTCACTTTTATATTTTACAACGGGATTCTCATTCGGAAACCGTATAATTTCACGTTTTTCAGCATCCGAGCGAAACATTGAACGTATTGGTTTATTTATTTCGTCCGCGAAACCTAACCTAACCTAACGGCACCACTTGCCAACCGGCTGGTCTGGTACTTTGCTCGGCACGTAGTTCGATATTCATGTCGCGAAATTGTCGACGCGCGCACGATTTTTCACCTATACGTCCGGTTAAGTACAGCGTTCCGAAAATCTCGACGATTTCCCGGGAGCGGCGAGGGCTGGTTATGTACATATAAACGAATGATGAAATTTTCTGAATTCACGTCGAAGGCCTGCAAATCGTCATCCGGGGTTGAATCGGACAACGTTCCGACGACGCCGAACCGCGTACCGTACGAAAACTAAACGATGTAACGATGTCGGTGCACTACGGTCCCTCGTTCAAATGTCCAGTCACACGCGACTCGCGTTCCACCGAAAACCGGGTCCCCGTGTTTGCCGCCGGAAACGAAGTAAAGCGTTTTCCTTTTTTTTCTTCGACGGCCACGTAGGCGGATACCCGTATGCGGCGAACGCGTCGCGTGGCCGTCGGGGAGATAATTTTTAGAACGCGTCGAGCATAATAATTAACGACTGGAACGGTGTTTACGTTGAACGTCGCCGACGTTTCCGAAACGACGAACAACGACGGAAAACACGTCGACAGACCGAAAAGAAAAGAAAATACACAAGCGAAAATCGTTGGCGCGCCGAAAATTATGGAAATGTTCACTCGGTTTGTTTTTTGTTTTTTTTTATTTGTAAATAAGAATAATCGAATCGCGTATTAAGTGCGTTTCGGAAAACAAACACCATTAAATACGAGAAAATTATTATTATTATTATTATTGTATTGTATTATATTAAGAACCGACCGGTTCGCGTAAAAACAGCCGGTGGCGCACACAGAATTTTTCTTATGTTTCTAGTGTATTTGTCGATAACGATTCGTAACGTTAAACGACAATAAACGTATCGTTTCGTAAGCAAGTAAGTCGAGTTTTTCCCTATCTGGCGTTGACGGGACGACGAGTATTTAACGTTGATAGACCGTCAAGTCCGGTAGTGTTCCGTGAACAAGTTTTTATCGACACGCGGTGACGTTGAAAACGAACGTTGTCCGCCGAACAAAACGATTTTCGATGAAATCAAATGTTCGCGTTTACACGTTTTCGATCGTATAAGTCACGTTCGTTATTCGTGAACGCGTCGTCCGGATAACGACCGGTGATGCCGCTGACCGTAGAACACGGTCGAAATAGATCGAACGAAGGAAATCGGTGTGCGTCACCGGAAAACAGCGTCGCGACTCGACTCCGTGACAATTATCGTCACACGGGAATTGATTCCCAGTTAATTTCACGGATAAATCATAGAACGTCGACCGGCGCCGTACGACCGACGGTGTGTACAACGTGCGTGGGACGACGACGACGACAGCGCAAACAAACAAAACGAAACCTACTCGTTTGTGAAGGAACGCAAACAAACAAGTATATATTTTTAAAAAAACATTGTGTTACTACGTAAAACGAAAAAATTCTACGTCGAACCGTCTCTTCCGGCGCTTATCCGAAGCGACGTTAAATGCGTGCCGAACGTATCGCGCAGAACGCTACTTGCAGCGCCAGGCCGTACGCGAAAACGTTGTTTTATCTTTTCCGTCCGGTTTCTTTCTTTCCCGTGTTACGGGTTACCGTTATTGATACGAACCGTGTTCGCCTGTTGACTTATGACGTTCATACGTAACTCGTTTTACCGTCACGGACGGTTCGAAAATGAAAAATCGAACAGTTGATCGATACGTACGACGTACGACGTGACGATAACGTCATGCGCTTATTGTCGGCGCCAAAGAGATCAAACTGTTGGAACGCATCCGGCAAGAACGTCCGAGATCGCGCGTCGCGTCGTAAATAATAATCGTTTCCCGGTTTTCACCGTCATCTTATCATGACGTGTGTCGTCGTGTTACAATCGCGTTCACGTGCGAATCTATGTTCGACATGTGCACGGCGTATATATATTTATATATTTTCATTTTTTACTCAAAGGTAGGCACGCAAATTCGTCCTCTTACAGTGAAACCCATTGGCCTCTACCCCAGAGGTCGTTGTGCGGGAATCCGTTTGAATGTTTGCATTTTCGATTGTTCGTTCGATTACGTTAAATATCGTTATTATTGTACGGGACGAGCGCTATTTTATTTCTCGATTGCAAGCAGGACGGAATGCTAAATTACAATAAAGTAAAATACAATTTGTAATGTTAAACTACCGAAAGCTCGTTGACTTCGAAAATGCGAACAGTAATGTAGATTCGAACGGAGCGGGGATAGACGTTAATTGGTGTTCTGGTGAGAATTTTCGAGTGAATCAGCAGAAGAAGTGAGGAGTACCGGTGCTTTGACGTTTATAAGAGCGCGGGGATGAGGACCCGTTTTGGCGGATAGAATTGAAAGGGACGTATGAAAATACTCGATCGGTTCCCGTTCGCACGGAAAAGACGATTCCCGTTATGGTCGTCAGAACGCGTCATAAAATATCATCGTGTTCTCGCAATCATTGTCGGACGACTTAAAACCGTCGAAGCGAGCTACGCGTCAACGTTTACGCGGGCCCGCGAACATCTGCATAAGTAAATAAGTAAGTAAGTAAGTAAGAGCGCGTTTCCGATCCGTCCAATACCGTACAAAGTCCCCGAACGTTCGGCCGGCGTTTCCCTCGTTTCCGTCATAATCGGGCCGCGATCTCAACGAAATGACGATCTGCACTATCTGCATTCATAAGGAAAACGTTGTCGCCGGTACAGAACAGTGAATTTTTACTTGTAAAACGTCATTGTATTCTTACGTCGTTTGCGTCCGCCGTCGTGCGTTTTCACGCCACCGGATTTCCGATTTTCCTCCGCTTCTTCTTCTCCTTTTGTATTTATTCTATTCTCTTTTTGTTGTTGTGTTTTTTTTTTTTTTTTTTGATACCGTTTCCACCCGCACGCAATCGTGTCGTTGATATTTTTCATTTATATTTTCTCGCGGGGGAAGTTTTTTCTTTTCTTTTTAACAATAAACCCGTGTCACACCACCAGTTCCGTTTTGTGTAGGTATACGTCCGGAGCGATACGAAAACGAACAGTCCATCGATTCGCGGTCCGGTTCGTACAAATATTTTATGAAACGTTGTCGCGCAGACCGCGGGCGTTTGCTGGATTCGGCAACAACACGGGATTTTGACGTACACAAATCGTCGTCCGCTTAATTTCGGTATTTTTCACGGTGCCGTTGTAGGCACGTCGTGTCGCAATGTCTGTCGACACCGAAAAAGACGGTGAAAAAGTCGGAAAATACAGAACGGCCAACGGCTCGATTGGAAACACGTCGTCGAGTAACGTCCGACTTTTGTGACGTCGCGTTGTCGGCTACAACAACGTTCGTACAATACGGGTCAACCGCGGTTTCAAACACTCGCCGACGAATTTTTTCGGGTTCGCGTTGTTTTTCAACGCCGCGCCCGAATCGAACGTTTATTACACCGTCGCGTCCGGGGGCGGTATCCCGTAATTCCCGTACAACTCGATTTTCCCCCGGAATTCCGTCGTGTTACGACGCGTCCAGACGTTACGTCATGTCCGCGTGTTATGTAATCCACTGTCTCGGACGTCCGTCCGTAGTGCGCGCGAATTATACGAACGCGCCATAACGTTTTACGTCCCGTCGTTTTATTGTCTGTTCCGCGTGCGTGCAATAATATTTATTACTGTACGTTTCGCGGACGAGGTAAAAACAAAATACCGAAAAAGAAATCGCGTACGCCCTCAGACACTGCGTACACACTGTTATATAAATTGTGTAATACTTTGTTTCGACGCACCTTTCGCTGTGCAGACGGCGACTAAACATTATTATTATTATTACTATTATTATTATTATTATTATTATTATTATTATTATTATACACTATACGGCGTTTCATTTCGTTTTAACGGGCTCGCGGCGGCAGCTGTGTCGGCGAGAATACAATAATGATATTTCGCGCGAAATGCATTTAATATCATACGTCGGGTGAGTAGTCGAGGTTTTCAAAAACAAAAAGCCGTCGGACGCGTGTTGTTATCATTTAATTTGTTTTTTTGGGATGAGAGAAACGGTTTTTTTTTTCGAAATATCAATACGTTCGATAACGGTCGAATATATTTTATAGACGATTTCCAAAAAACAAAATATTTATATGAATTTATAGAACACCGCAACCGTTTGGAAGGTTAATACAGGCATTCGAGTTATATTCGTCAAGCGCTCGTCAATCGCTGTGCAAATGTAAACCGTGAATTTATTTTCTACTTTGAGATATTTCCACGTGACGGTTATTCGGCCTTTTTAAGAAATTCGAACGTTAAAAATGTGTGACGGCAAGGCGAGCACCGAGTCAAAATTAGTTTTATCGCCAAACGTCGTCGTTACGTTTACCGGCCGACGGGTTTCACACCGTAATTCGCAGAGGCGAGACGGATCCGCAAACAAATTTCAACGGTAAACATCGCGACACACACCCTTCTTTCCGATCCCGTTAGCGGTCGGATTTTTCGAAAATCCGTTATTGGCTTACAACGTTCCCGGTTTGTACCCTTAAAATCGCGTGTTTTCGGGAACGCGCGTTGGGTCCTCGGGCCGTGGGCGTTGTCGAGTCGGCCGCAGTCCGGACATTTGTAACGCCGCGTTCGTCCGGGCCCGTCCGAACCGGACAACTTCCGGATTATACTTATCGCGTCTTCCTAGCTAGGGCACTCGACACTAATGGAACAGCGAGCGTGTTTTCGGTTTGGATTTCGGTCTGGCCGTCCAGAGAGAAAAGAAGAAGAAAAAACAAAAATTAAAAAATCATTAGCCTAATGGACTGTGTACGTACGTGTTCGTACGTCAAACAAACGGTGCGCCTACCTACACTCGCGAAACTTTTTCCCCAGCCCAAATTACCGGTGATTTATTTTGTTACGACGTCGTTGGTCGTTGCATAGAGTGATCTATCAAAACGAATTTGGAATTTTCGTTTATTTCACTTTCTTCTTAAACCCAACACAATAACCGTTTCAGTTATCGGGACCGTTTTCTAACCAGACGGTCGCCCAAACCGTCTAATACCGTCCGAAACCGTCCCAATCACGTAGTTCTGTGCATTGGGCGTTTCAACACTATTGTTTTGCGTCGTTCATAACCCCAATCTATTGATCGTACCGATTCGCTTTGTGAAATATCGGATTATTACAAAATGTACTCCCTGTTGTTTAATTCGAAATAGAAAATAATGTCTGGAGCCTCTTACACTTCCGAAAAAAACTTTGTTATGCGTATAAATATTTTTTTTCGAAACGCGTTCGCCTGTTTAATCTTCATACAAATTTATTACATCGACACGGCATTGACTTAATGGCGTAGTTTTAAAGCGAACTGTATGTTACTTTCCACACTGTTAAACTTTATAAAATAAGATAAACATTTTATGTATTATTTTTTTTTTTTTATTTTATTTTACCTTCCGACGCGATAAACAACTTTGAACAATAGGTTAGGTTAGGTCGTTTGAAAATGGTTACTATAAAACTATTAGCTACGTATATACTCGGTCTCGCACGCATAATAATCGAATATAAGTTCCTTTAGTGAGTTACGTTATATTTATACCGAACCGGCGAGACACAGTTGAATTATATATACCGAACTGGAAAACTTTCGAGATGACTTCACCCTAATATACGTCAGACTGTCGTAATGTGGATTAAAACGAATAAGGACGGATATAACTCGACGGATCTTCGAACAACGGTCGTCAGGGACTGGGTTTAGGTTAGGTTTTTTTTTTAAGATCGTAGCAATAATTTAGCAAATAGTTTTCAATTTATCGATAGTTTTATAAGCTTACGTTTAGAGCGATCGATAACATTGTAGTGATCGGCGTTCGTGAAGATAGTGAAATCTATTACTCGAATTATGTTTTGGTATTGAATATTTGAACGGTTTCATCGTTTGCGCGTTATAATGTATTCCGATGCAATGGAAAACAAAACGATCGTAACTTTACAAAAAAAAAAAATGTTGAATTTTTGTAGCGAAAAATAGAAAAACAAGTATCGCTTACAACGATTCGCATTCTAAACATCGTTATATTATGATTACTTATACAGTCAGTTTTGACGGTCTGTATGATAGTTATTTGTTTTTCAGTTTTCGGACAATTAAAACGCGCGTGTATGGTTGTATAATAGTCGAAGTAAAACGCGTTCGCTTATTTTGCTTGTTTGCAAAACCAAGTCAACAAAACATACCAGTTATAGCGACTTAATAAATCATGTGGATACAGCGTGTAAACACAAGGCACGTTGACCTTTTGGCAGAATACGCTGTGAATATTTTTGTCTCTTTGCTTCGTGCCGTATTAATTTAAACTTAAAAATTATGTAGATCAAGTTTTTTTCATTTTCTTTATTCTCGTTGAAATTTTAATCAAAATATTTTATATTCCGACCTTACGAAAACTGTTCTACCGTTTTATTATCAAAAACGAATAAAACGTTATTCAAGTCATATCAAAAGAGAGAGAGAGAGAGAAAAAAAAACAAGCTTACTTGTTGTGTCCCGTGTTCGTACGGCGACTACTGCGATAAATCACAATACGCAGCGCACTTGTGTGTATTTTATTCGGACGTGAAAAATAATTAAAAGTGTTTAAAAAAAAATAAAAGTTTAATCGCGTTTATTTGCTGTTCCGTCGAGTCGCGGCGGACGAACAAAACGTAAAATAATAATATTTCCCGACAGTAAACCACGACGCGCACTGCGGCCTGCGTGAGTCCCCCCCCCCTCTCGCTTTATTCTAATTCAGTGCAATAATATTTTCATTGTTCGGGTTTTCGATGATTCATCGCGGCGTGTGCGTTGAACGAAATACGCGCGATCGTTAGTGTACAACGTTTAATTTCGATTTTCCGAGGTACGGCATAGGTAACAATATGGGGAAAAAATCGTCGATCGCATTCAAACCGGAGAGACGCGTCGCGATCGTCAAGACTCTCCCAACGTCGTCGGGTCTGCAGCAACGATGTTGTACGACGAAAACGGTCGAAGCCGGTGTATTGAAACACCCCGACCGGTGTTCGGGACGGTCCAGTTCGTTGCTGTGGAAACGACGTGTCCTCGACCGCGTAGCAGGAAGTGCACGATAATCGGGCTCGGACCGACTCGCGTTTGACGTTTCCGGATGTTGACAATTCAATATAATCTAATATTCCGTACATCACGACGTCGAGTATTTCAGTGTTATGATTTTACGATTAAATATATTCGTGATATTCTCGAGTCGCCCCGGACGAAAATCTGAAATATTAAACACGGTGCGGGTTAAAAGAGAAAACAAAAAACAAAAGAAATTACAATACACCGGTCGCCGATAATATTTTTGTCAGAGCCGTAGCCTTTTCAAACAGAAAAAATTACTTATTGGTTTTCAGAAAAAAGATGTAGTTATTTATTTTAAGATTTGTTTTTACAGAATAAAAAAAATTAAATAATGCTAAATGAACATACAAAAAGTTCAGAATCGTAATTGTACTTTTGTTGATTTGACCGTCACAAATTCGTCAATAACATTCTCAAAATGAATTCCTCTAGCAACTACATTTTCTATGGATAAAACAGCCAAATTTGATAATCTCTCCTGGCCCACAGACCATCTCAAATAATTCGTTATGAGTGTTAGTTATGGTACATGTTATCATCTAAAATGTAAAATGAATTTTTCGCGCACAAAATCATTACAACAATGTGAATGACAATTAACGTTTTTAAGCGTGGTCTGAAAATGAGGCCGATCAATATCTTAAGCGTAAAAAATTTCTCGAAGTTTAGCGCCTCAGTCGCTTCGCCCTCGTTACGGCTCTGATTCGTATCGTCGCGAAAATACATTTTCCAAAACCGAAAGTGTTTTTCTGATCGTTGTACACTATATTAACCGGCACGAATGGCGTGCGAAAACATGTTTCGATGTCGTCGAAATAATCAACTCCGTATAAAATACTCGTGCGTGTGCAGTCGAGTCGTCGGAAGACCGTTTCTTCTCCAGCGGCTTTTAAGTTTTCGGAACGAAAACAGCGATCACTCGGACATATCAGCGCGTATCGAATTGATAAAGGACGGTGGCGTGGCGAACGGATTGTCGATAAATTATTATCACTCGACTTATCGGCGTGAAAAACGTTGATTAGAATTTAGGAGACGGGGAAGACAAAAACAAGACAAAAGCCAGAAAGTGTTTAAAAAAACGATACGATTTTTCGCTTTTCGCTCGTTTGTCGTTTTCGAAAAGCTCCTTGTAGCTGCCACTGGAAAAGGGTACGCGTGTTAACGGATCGACGTCAGTCGGTTTTACACCAGACGGTCCAGTCCGTCGTGTGATTGCGTCCGCCTAACGTTACGTGCGACGGGGTGGCGTGGGGGTTCTTTTTCGATCGTCCCGAAAGCCAATTATTCGCGCCAGACGAACCCAGTGCGCGCGCGGCCACTCGGGTTCGAGTCGTACGAATATGATCGGCGATATTTCAACGAGCCACAGAACGGGCATGGTGCTCGTGCACGCGATTACGGAACCGCGATCGTCGCGCGATTCCGATCGATCGAAAACAACGGCGACCGGAATAGTCGGAAGGGTGTTGTTTTTTTTCCGCCCGCCGTAATCCGTCCGGTTTCGGGAGCAAAGGCGATTACGGGCCGACGAGTGCGTACTACGAATCGAATTGTCCGAACGCGCGGACACGGGCCGGTAAGCTCGAGAGTCGAAAGGCCGATACAGACGATCGACGTCGTTACGTTACGGGGTCGTTTCACGTAACAATATCGTTCGAATCGGGAATATACGAGTATTGACGACCTGACCGTTCAAAAACCGCGTTCCGGGCGCGAAACTGTCTAAAACGAACCCGTGGGTATAAATTCCCGGATACGATCCACGTGAGTGAATGTCCGATTGACGTTCACCGCCTTTTTTTCCCAACAAATTCGAAAACAACGATTAACGGATATGTGAATACCCTTAGCGATGATAACCGACGCCGATAACATTGGCGCAGAATACGTACAACGATTCATTGTACACATTTTGATTAAGAAATATTTAAAACTGTACAACCGACAACAATTTAGATGTAAATTTTAAGACAAATTATGTCGGACGTAGTTTCTACCGTCCCGGTAAAAAAAAAAGTAGTTGGGGTGCGCAAAAAACAAAAGACAAATGAAATGAGCTCCGTACCCCTGCACACACCTCCCCGCTCCAAATTCGAGCACCGGTTATGCGGATATACGATTTTTTTTTAACGATCACACATTGCACGACCGCGTATTTGCACCAGTGGTTCTCGATCTTTTTAGGACCGCGATCCAAATCCTCCACCGAAAATCTATCGCGACCCACACACGATTGTACATTTACAGGATGAAATAAAAATTTCAAAAAACATAAATTTCATAGAATCTATGAAATTGAAAATTTGGTTCAATAAATTTTTTTTTCAGAAATATATATATTACTTGTTTCTTTTGCTAAACGGAACTTACTTTCTGAACTTGTCTCGTATTATACACGCGAGCGCGTGCGCTGTCCTCAGGGAAATGGTCGTTTTGAACAATGCTTTGAATTCGCGTGTTTCGAAAAAAAAAAATGTTTTCGCATACCCGATCGCTGTAAAATACGAGTTCAACACGAATATTTTGTTGTTTTTTGCTTTATTTGTCAACAAGTTATGCTGTTGTCGGTTAAAAAAAAAAAATTAAATCGTCAAATTGTTCAACGCGTCAACTACACGAGATAATTAAGACAGAAAACCGTGAAGAGTTAAGTCCGTACGGATCAAATGTAATCCAATCAAGTAATTAATCAGTTAATGACGAGAATTATCTTTTCAGCGCAAACTTTTTTAACTAGTTAACGGCCATAACAGTGTTCGAAGTATAAATTACAAGTGTTCACTTTTCGTTCGGTCAAACCGTTTTACGAGTAATATAAAATATCTCTTCTCGTCGTTTTTATTTTTTTTTACTTCTACCCTCGTCCAGAACGAATAGTTGAAGGTCTGTTTTCAGGGTTTATGTTGCCTTATAATTTACGATACCGGCAAACGCTTTATAACTGGAATAAACGACGGTAGTATAAAATAATTAATGTATTCGGACGCACAACGTCCGAGTTCGTGGCAAAGAAAGGGAAAAAGAAAAGAAATGATAATAATAATAATAATTGTTCGATTTGAAAGACCGAGTTTCGCACGGCCAAAATCATCTGGACGATTCGGAGACGATCGTAGTCTCGTCGAAACCATGGCGTACGAATACGGTTACAATAATATTGCGGTATATGTGATAAGGCGTGTAAAAGCAATTAAAAATATTATTATTTATATTTCCATAGGATTTCTAGACCTATGATTCTTCTACGATACTGTAAATATGTGTGTGTTGTGTATAATATGTGTAGAAATCAAACGGGAACCAACAAATCATTTGTAACGTCCGAAAACGGAATGATCTCGTTTCGTCAAAAATCTGTTGGCTCGTTCTCGAAATAAAATTTACAAACAAACAATAAATACTATTATACACGTAATTATTATTTGTGTATATTTACATGCGTGTGCTGCGTTGACGATTGTTTGTTTTATACGCGCTAGACGAAACGACACGGAAAAATGCGTTCTAAAAACATAACAGTTCTCAATTGTTTCGACGTGAAAACGAATCACGACGAAACGTTATGATTATTGTTTGGTATCCGGATAGCGGGGGATCCCGGATCGCAGCGTGGAAATAAATTTCGATTTAAACAATCGGAACACGATTCTCCGTCGGGAAGCGAACACCTTTGTTTTATTTTTTATTATCGTTACGTTCAAACGAAAGAATGTTGTCGATGTGGGTCAGATGGTTCGGGTCTGCAATGCGTTATTTGGCGATCGTCTCGAAAATTCAAAATCAATAGCACATTACGTATCGCCTAATAATATTGTCGTACGTTATTTGTTTGTTTTTTAGTTCTATACGAACTTCGCACACTTTGTGTCGTGTTCGTTGTACGACATTTAACATCCTATCGGCTTAATCTGCGCCCATAAAATATCCGTTTTTCAATTTTATAACACGCGGTTATGTTTTATAAGTCAAAGCGTTTCGTAGTGTTTCCTCTCGGTCTCTCTTGCTTACCGAACGAATAGAACGAACAGAGGGATAAAGGGGCCGATAAAATATTGATTTGAACGCCATTCAAAATCCATTCGACTTCTTAAACGGTTATAAAATTCTGTCGAGTGTTAGACGACGTTTTGCGTTTCACGTCCGATTAAATGATAATTTTCTTGAATTTACTATTTATGACTCATAACCATAAGTGTCTTATACAGAAATTTACCGAATGCCTGAATGTTTGACGATAATATGTTTTTTAAACTGTCATAAATATATCATACAATGTTTTTTAATTTTTTAATTACATCTGTAAGTAACGGCTACCCTAATTTACATATATTGGAATTGTGCGGAAATCGATATTAGAAATTGGCGTAAAGATGTTTTTCTTAAAATTATTCACGCCGTTAAAATACAACATTTTATCGCTTTACCGAAACGTCAATATCGATAAATTGAGAACAATAACACGGTGAAAACATAAAATTGGTATTTTCAAAATGAAATATTTTGAGTTAATACGACGACGACGCATTTTTGTTATTCGAAAACAAACGCTATTTATTTTGCACAATAGCGACTTGATAGCTTTGTTAATCCAATTATGAAATTTCATTAATCTAATAATTTTAAAATAAAACGCGCACTACTCATTGTTGTTTTATTAATCTAAGTTGATATTTTGAATTTTATCTTTTGTCTATTGTACTTGTCGTATTGCTTTTATTTGTGTATTATCTTAATGAATTTTTTTGTATAATTCCTAATGAATTGTTAAATAGGATTTACATTTCTTAATTTGTGCGAATACTGTACAAAACACTAAATGTTTTCATATTCGTCGTATTGACTTTTTCTTGTTCTAATTTTAAAACAGTCGCATCACAACGTCTGGCTGAATCAACGATATTTGGATTGTAAATATTGCATTATGATTTCAAAAATAATAATTATTACAATTTACTGCGAACGAGTAAAACGGCCGAGTTTTCAATTCAACACATTTACGGCGAAAATTAACATCACGTATTTCAAATGGAATTATTAACCTTTACGCCGAATGGGGTAAAACTGTTTTCGAATAAACGAGGAAATCGTGTTATAATTAGATTTCTACAGTTGCGTTTTTCGAAATTGTATTGTGAACTCAGTCAATCGTCTCCATTAATTTACACGCAATTTCAACGATACGGCTTTCTATACAGCATAATTGCATTACTCGATGTTTTCATTAAACGGAGAAGTTGTTGATTAAATTTCGAACGTAGACACAACTGATAAAACATTTAAAGTTCCCGACGAACTTTTAGCTGATCTGATAATAAAGTTTATCGATGTTCTAAAATATAAATTCAAAACGAAGGCGCGCCTACCTGACCGTGAAATCGATCGTGTGCATTATTATTGTTGTTATTATTTGTTTTTCGTTAACATTTTCTAAGAGAGCTGCGAATCAGTCGAATAATCATAAACCGATTAATTATAACTGTTATTCCAGTAAACGTTTACGTCAACACGATTATGTATATATGTATATTTGTGTACACATTTTAGGAAGTTCGTTTTGGGTATATCGAATCAATACACTTTATACATTTCCCCTCGTTGTGTTTATATTTTCTTCGAGTCTTCACAGTCTTCGAATATTTTCTTCAATACAATAATCAGGTAAAATTAAAAAAAAAGAACTTCAATAAAAAAAAATAAAAAAAAAGAGAGAATCTATAATGTAACCGTCCGCTGATTCTGAAAAGAATTTCAGCGCGAGAATTACAACCGACCGTTGGATTTTTAAATAACATTAGTTAAAATGAATGTTACGAGTAGGAAAAAAGGAACATCCTCCACGTCAATATATTATGTATAACCGTCTCTTGTATATTTTATTGGTTTTGCAACGATGTGTTCTCCCCTAATCCTTAAAAAAAAAAAAAAACACTTTTTAGGGCAGTAAAAACGCTATAAAAATATCGTGTAGCCTTATACATTTATAGATTGGAAACTGAACGCAGGTGGTATAGGTACTTTTTAGCGAGGGTCATTTTTTGGATTTTCCCGGTAGTTTAAAAAAAAAGGCATGTAGAAAACTGGGGAAAAATGTCAAAATTTACGACACACGTGTTTGACAAAAAAAATCGAACACATTTTTCGTGGGGGGGGTGTGGGTGGGTGGGATGTTGGGGAGAATAGGAAAAAGAAAAAAAACGGGACGACGGTAAATCGTTTTTACAATGCGACGTATACGATCGATCAAAACGGTTTCGAATTTAAAATAATAATAATAATAATGATATTGTACGTTTTATGTATTCGCGTTGACTTGTACTTGTCATTATTTGTTTTGCCGCGCGACATGAAATATAAAATAGAAAAATCCGTATTGGTTTTAATCAGGACTTGTTTGTTTTATGAGATTGTTTTTTTTTTGTGTGTACGCGCATCATAGAAATATTAGAGAAACGAAAAATTGAAAATAATTGAAACGATTGTAAAACCGTTTGAAAATTCCCAAGACGCCCGAATCGACAATCGTTTCTCTAAACGTGATTAATGCACGCTGACGTTATTCGTGAAATATTGTTGCCGAATTTTCCGCACATTTCGGAATATTAAAAAAAAACGAAAACGAGAAGCGAAAGACTTGCAAAAAATATAAAAATATCCGTGTAGATACTCGCTCGGCTACCTCAGAATCACGTTCGAATGATAAATTTACCGTAATTTATTTGGCTGTACTTACGTTAATGCGAAGTTTGTGCATGTCTCGTAAATATAATTTACTGACATTTGTTTCGAATCATAGCGCGCGCGTGCACTCGTCTCGTGTATATAATATATGTGTGCGTGTGTGTGTGTGTGTATTATATAAAACCGACGGGAACAGAGACCGGTCGCGATTGTATTATTACTTTCCGTCTAAATAGTCGTCCCTAAATAAAACGTTAAAACACGCGAAACGGAAACAAATACGAAATACACTCCGGTGTATATAAATTCGTTTCGCCACATAAGTATAAGTCGGTGTTAAGGAAGCCGACCGAGTTCACGGATGCCCCGTGCCCGTTGTTCCGCGACCGGTTTTCGGATTTTACGTTGTTATTATTTATTTATATTCTCGGCCGCGCGCCGATCCGCGAAACGGGTTTCGCCGTCGGATCCGTTTTCTAGGGATTTTTTTTTTAAGTTTTTCCGCTCGTTTTTAGTAAATCTGCTATAAACACGATATTGCTGCACGACGTGTGCCGGAGATAACAAATATTTCGCCCGGTTATAGACGAGCGGGTTTATAGAAACGAAATCGTTGTTTTTCGATATCAAATATGGTTTTCACTTGTTAAAAAAAACTAAAAAAAACTCTACTCGTTATCGAAAAAGCATAGCTCCGATCTTGAACAAACTGGAGCATCCGACGCACTCATATCGTATTTCGTTACAGACCGAATTTCAATCGATAACGGGGATTCGTGTTAAATACAATTAATTAATGATTAAAACACGATACGAGCGAGTACGGTTTTTTTTTGTACGGGAAATACTAATTATATCATGATGGTATATCGGAAGACAGAACAGATGATGAGTGTAGCAGAGATGAGAACGTTACAGCGGACGAGATAAAATAATCGACGAGTACAGAAGAGGTGGCCCGGGCACGTTTTGTGGAGAGAAGTGGCAGTGAGATTAGTAAAGAAAGTGCACGTGGAACGAAAGAGACCAACCAAGAGGCACACCGAAAAAGTGGCGGTTGGACGTGTTCGAGAGTGATATGAAGAGGGCTGGTGTCGATAACGCGGGAGATCGAGATAAGCGTAAGTCGGTGCTAGGGAAGCCGACCTCAAATTGTCGGGAGAGAAGGCGAGGAAAGCGAAGAAAAAAAAAGAAGTAGATTACAGTCATTCGTTTTTTTTTAAACGCGAGCGTGTACAGTATTTATCGCAAAATAATATTAATGTTACGCTTTTAATGGTTTCTGTCGTAACGCCCGATAACTTATGTCAATAAAATTTGGTTTTAAACACGGGATACGTCGAAAATCTTTTGAAAAAAAAAAATCCGGTAACGGATTTGTTCGGAAATTCACAAAAACCGAAACAAAAAGAGTACGAAAATAATTGGCTTTTCATATACACGATATATTTTCTGAGCGCATAAAGCAGCCACTAGCGATTTCGGACGTATTAGTATGCCGTACGCGTTATCCTTCAACGAAATGCATCAGTGTTGCCATTGTAACGATGTGACATATGTAAATGCAGGTTTTGTTCATTAAGATCGATCAACATAATATTGATGGGATTTCGTTAAAATAATGTTTTTTTAATTTTAAATAATAACAAATCAGGCAGTCGTGTATATTTTAAAATTAGTAAAATCGTAAAACATTTCTACAGATAATGTTTGACGAAAAAACAAAAAAAAAGATAATATTTTTCTTTCTAGCAGAATTAATAAATCTATTTTCTAAATTGAACGTACGACATTCGTGAAAGTTACTTCTTTTTTTCTTAAGTACATACAATATACATTGAATCATAACTATAAGAAACAAGTTTTAATGATACATAAATTGTAGAGACGTTTTAGTCTGCCTATTTATACAGGGGAAAAAAGACTTTGATAGTAAAAACCGCAGTTTTCTCGCGTTAAATTACCGAAACTTTTTTTCTTTTCAATTTTTCACTTTAGGTAAATCGAGAAACTTTCACAATAAATGTTTATCATCTTTACTGCTTATCAGATTATTAAAACGACGACAAACAATGCGTCCGGGTTCTCCGATCGCGCATAAACCACTCGACCTATTTCGGGGCACGTCCGCGCGAAGGAATGGAGATTCCTTCCCCCCCCAAAGTGTTTTCGCGTCGAACTCGCCATCACTCGCGGTCGCTTACCCGTGTCGTCGGTTTAAAACTTAAACGCGTGGCGGAAATAGTAGGCCGTTTATAACCGCGTTTTTATTGTTAGTCGTTCAAAATTAAACGCGTAAATAACGTAAAACCAATATTTCATATTTATTTCTGATAAAAACGGAAACGTCAAACCGTGCGTATGCAACGAAACGTTCGTCAGAAATTCCGGCACGGCGGAGAGACGTTCGGACGGCGTTTGACGTTTAGAACGAAGAACGGTTTTTTAAATTTTGTAATCGCGGTTAACGCCGGTCGTGACCGGTTTCATGTTTTTTTAATACTCGGCAAAATAAAAAAAAAGCCAAAATAAACAATATAAACCGATAACGTTGAGTTACTAACGAATTGAACCGACACGACCATAGATTTGAAAAATCGTTCAGCATTTATTCGTATAACGTCGACATTAAAAGAAAAGAAAAAAAACACGAATTCGTCGGACGAAAACCCCCCCCCCCGGTTTTTTTACGGTTACAGCGTTTTTCCATTCGGTTCTAAACTCGGAGCACGGGGGGACGGCGATCGAACGCTCGGCAAATAGAAAAATAACCGTGCCCCGTAGGCGCGCACACAACGGTCGTGCCAATCGTCTCACGAACGACGTTCGCAACCCTTACGGGTGCGCATTAGACAAATAAAACCGTTGCCGACGTAACGTCAAACGTCCCGTGTAATGTCAAACGTGTGCGCGCGCGCCGCCGTCGAAACTTTCAAAATTAATACGTGTACCCGACGACTTTTTATTTCGTGACGCCGGCTAACGGTTTGTTAAGGTCCGTCACTTTCCAATTTTGGAAAAATAAAAAATACTCAAAATTATGTAACGTCGTTTGTAACCACCGTAACTTTTTTTGTAACCAACCCTAAACCCGTTGAAAATGGATTTCCAAATCCATCCGGTGTCTTCCGTTGCGAATTGACCGAACCGTCGTTCTGTCGGACCGTTTTCGACGCCGCGCAACTAGTGTCCGTCAAACGAACGTTAGACCGTTCAAGCTAGACATCTTTTTATCACGCCGCATCCGATACGGCTGCAATGAACGAAGCTTTTTCAGTTCTACGTTTAAGATTGACTGGTGTTTAGGATTAGGACTCGTTAGAGTCGTTTTTTGCCTGGATCAGTGGAAACGGCACTGTTCCAATACAATTAATACGTTTATTGGTTAGAACAGTAATTTATCGACGACCAGCCACAAGGAGTTCTGACGACGGTGGGGAATATTTTAATTATCTACTATACTGTTTTTGTCCACTTCGCCGTATCTTGTATTTGACGCCTACTGTTCGGAAAATATCGTCAGGATTTTAAAAACCATCGCGTATAAATTTCATTAAAAACACATCCGTTAAGAATTTGCAATACGAATCGTTATTAGTTGCCGTTTAAAATTCAAAAGTCGATATAGTTACGGCTAAGGCCGGTATTTCAACGCAATGCTCATTTTTTTTAAACTTGCATTTTTCGCTGTTTTTAAAAATGTTCAAGTCATTTAAATTCGGTCTCTGGTTATGGCAAATAAAAAACGAGCATATTAAAATTGTCGAAAAGTCTATAATGAAATGTGCCGAAAAACTTTTAGTAAAAAATGTACAATAGTTGTTTATATCTCACCCGAAATATAGCGCGGCTCATGACCGAGCAATCTACGTATACGTACACTCGTATACATTACAAATTGACATTTCGAAAAAAGTATGATTTAATCGTAGTTTTTATTTATGTTTTGTGAAGTATGCGAATGCACGGAAGGATTAATCCCTGATGAATTAATCTATTATTCTGTAAATACGTGAAGAACAAAAGTTTCGAAAATAATATTATTGTCGCGCAGTGATGTTGCGATATTTCATTATAAAACGAGTATAATTATGATAAAATAAGGTTTTCGTGAGTAATTTATGCGCAGGCGGGTGTGGAATACTCGATTACGGAATTAGTGAGATAGTGCGGTTACGGTGTATTTTAGATTCACAAACGAAAACTTTTTAAAACCTCGATAAAAAGAAAAAAATCTTTTTCATTTCAAAAACAATACCGTAGATAAAATTGAAAAAAAGCTATAGCATTTTTAACGTCAGGGTGTTTCTCGTCAAGATCGTGTGACTGAAACGTTTGTCGTCCATAGTATAAAAATCGAAATAAAAAATAATTTCTATTTGATTATTATTGTGATATTTCCAGGGTTTTTTTTTTTTAAACTCATAATTCCGAGTTATCAAAAATTCATTTTCAAATTCGAGTACAAGATGTGTTGATTCTGTGCGGAAAATTTTTCTCGTGATTTTTAAGAGTTTCGGAGCACGATGATAAACTTAAAAAAATAAAATTATTTTTAGGTTATTTTTGGACTTTTCGAGGCATTCAAATTCGTGGCCGTGCAGCAACACGTTATATTGATTGTAGATTGTTTTGGTAAAAGGAGACATACCGTACCGATGTTATTGGAATTACTTACTATTGGATCAATTACTAGAAACGTTGGACAATATCGAACATTACATGACTCCGTCAACATATTATTTTTGACGACGTCATACATTTTTGAATTCGCAAATTTCACTTTGAAACGGATTATTTATTAGTCATGTCATAAAAACTACGAACCAGCAGCACGTCGTAGACTGTACGCATGTAGACGGCGTCGCTTTGCCGGTCGATTCGGATTGTTTACATTTTTTGAAAACATTTTTATGATCTAATAAAACGTACAATTTTTCGACGGTCGTGAAAATATTAAAATACGACGGGAATAACTGTCGGAGAAGCGGTTGGTCTAATAACATGTCGATGGACGATCTTGAAAAAAATCCTGGAGGGTGCGGTTTTTAAAATTGTTTGTTTTTCAGCTATTGTCCTCAGACGGGTTATGGGGTGCACCAAAATGCTTAATTATCGTCTCCTTTCCGCGGTGACATTTTGACTTATATTAACGTTGTTTCGACTAGCACTCCACTCTAATTTCACACGTTTTCGGGATCTATTTTCACTCGTTGACATTTTAACTCGTAAAATTGTATGGAAAAATAAAACACCGACAACTGCGGCAAGTCACTGTGAACTGTCAAACGTGGTATGTTTTAATATCTACAACGACTATAGAGATACAAAGAAACAAAACGTTGATAGAATGTATAGATATGTAAGTAGCTAGGTAGGTTTTTATTTATAGTTTAGCAATAACGGAGATTTTCCTTTTTATCGTTTTCGAATAATTCGGAATACTAGTATGTTTCAGTCGAACAAATTTACCGAGTGCCGACCGAGAGTCTAATATTGCCGGGGGTGACTCTCCTCCTCCACGAGTCCACTTCGGATCGTCCCTGATCACGATCGAATAATGTATGGATATGTGAGAACAGTTATTCAAAAAAAAATTTATCATTCGCATCGATTTAAACATCGTCGCCTTCCGTCTTTACGAAGCAATGCGTAGTCATCAACGTCAGTTTCAAGTCGTTGTCGTTATTGACGTTGACCGATTTTTGCATACTCCGGAAATGCGTATGTATATAAGTTAGTGTGTACGAGGAGAAATTTCGACCGATCGGAAGATAGGAAATGCAAAAAAAGAAAAAAGAAACCACACGCACAACGATTACGAGACCAGCCGCGCCCTCGAATATATATACGTGTGTGTGTGTGTAATAGCTGTTGCAGTTGGTATATTATAACGTCGGAGAGCAGTTACTTTCAGACTGTCAGAGTAAACTTTGTCCGGGTCTTCCCGCCCACGATATATTTGTGTATATATTTTTTATATCGTGTACACGCACACATATATAATGTATATTACGTATAAATATTTATTGCTTTTTTCCGAGTCTCTTTTTCTCGCGCTCAGACGCGACCGCCGGTCGATGTGTGCGTCGCGAGCGCGCCGTATGTCGTGCGCGGACGGGCCGGTGGACGGACAGGGATTTCAAACCGTTTGAACGTTTGAACGTCACCGCGGAACGTGCACGGACAAGAAACCGTAACGGATGCAGCCACGAACGTGCCCCGCCGACCGAGCGCAGTTATCAATATAACAACGCATTAGGCGGTTGTAATCGTAGCGCACGCAACACCGCGAGTCGAACATTGATAACAATGATAATACAGTCACGTCGCGAACGGTCGGAACGGAGTGCGCGCCGTGTTGTTTTAAGCGAAAGCCGTATGAATGGTGTACGACGACGAACTGAGTCATAGCTATTTTCGGCACGTACCGGTACGGTGTGTCGCGGCAAAGAAACCGCGCAGATTTAGAGTAGAGTTTTGTCCTGTTTCCGAGGAGGACGAGTTAGGCGAGGGTCAAAGTGAGGGGGTACAAACTTACCAAACGTTTAAACTTTTTAATCATTCAGGATTTTCGTGAATATAAAATGCGCGCACTTCAATGAGAGCTACTCGTCCTTTGAAGCGTATGATATTACGTTTCATTTGAATGTCGACTTTTTAATCAAATTAGTCGGTTTTAAACTTTGTCCGTAAATAAATAAACGTAACTTGAATGTTTCAGGAGAATATGTCTTCGTATTCGTTTCGCGTCCGTGAAAAGATTTCAATAACTGAATGAGGTGATAGGCGCGTTTCGTCGTGGACGTGTTGAATATTCGTATTGTTTTTAATTAAATAATTTAAAAATCCAAAATTGAAACAGAGGTCATCGCGGAGACGAGAAGTCTGACGTGTTACGAAACTAATCAAACTAATGAACTCGAACTGATTAAAGTTTTCGCAATATCGGTGGTTCGATCTGTTTTCGCCGCGGCGAACATAATACCGACTTCAACGTGTCGTTTATCAACGACTATTTATATGTATATATATAGGGACTAGTTTTTTTTTCTACTAATCGTTATCTGAAAAACTTCTTTTTTATTCGTTTGTTTTGCTTGACGTCCGTTCGAAGTATTTGAGACTTCTACTATTTCGTATAGATTAATGCGTCGATAACGTTGTACGGCAATTGTCGTTTATGGAATTTCCGTCGGTGACACGGAGAAATCCCGAAGACGGTACGTCCTGATATCCGATGTCTTTGATTCGTACAAGACGCGAAAAAAACGAATTGGGTTTTCGCGTTTTTACCGAATCAACGATGATATTATCCTTGTTCAATGGTTACTGGGAGAGGAGGTGTACTAGTATTCAATCGTACGTCCCCCGCGAGTAATCTTTATTTTCGTTAAATTTGCTTATCAATAATAACTATTTACGTACAAATGATAGTCGCTTTAAAATTTCCATTTTGTCTGAAAACAGTCATACGTTTTCCTGTACCGCCGTTGAACGTACGGAATACAATTATCGATCAATAGTACAAAGACGAGTGACGGGTATCGTTTTGTTTTATGAAAAATACTGCACATATCCTTTTGGACAATAGCAGTCGGACGAGTCGTATTTCAGCGCTTCGAAATACGGCGATAAAAAATCGAGTTTCCCCCTCGAAGTACGTTCCTAAGGCTGCGGCGCTGTTCCGGTCGTGAAACCGACGCGATCGTAATAAAACTATTGGAATTTCCACGCTCAAAACGGAAATATTAATTTAAATATTTACGCGGCGGTATAATATTATCAGAGACGAATTCCAAAAAGACGGATTATGTGTTCATGAATATGCGAAACGCATTAAAAACCGATTTATTATTTACTTTTCGATAAACTCTCGACATCGAATTACGCAGTAGCCGACGGTTCCGTTGCGCGACCGTCCGTTTGACGTTCCGTAACATCTTACAGACGCCGCATCATACCGGAACCCCGTCGGTAACACGCCTTTATGAGACCTCAAGAGTACGACGTTATTTTGAAATACGCATTTACCGCATTATATCGATATCGCAAATTTATCGCTTGGGAGAATGAATTCGATTCGTCTACGCGAGAACTTCCGTTCGTTTTTCCAAACATAAGAATACGTCGATTGCAGCGATATAGTTGTCCGCGAAGGTAAAAAATAAAATACTAACAACGTTCCTTTAGAAAATCCACTAGACTACGACGCCGAAGTTAACACGATGTTCGTACAACAGAAGAGAAAGAAAGTAAAACGTTTGCTTTCAAAGCGGCTTGTACGAAAAATCATACGCACTTCCTCATTACTACAGATTACATTCAGACACAATTGTATCCTACACTATATAATTTAGTATTTAAATATAGTAGTTGAAAATATATGACCAAACTATATGTATATATATAACAAATTTGTTTCTGCTACGGTCTTGGGCACGTGTATCGATCGGAACATTCGAACGATTTAACAACGAGACGAGCCGCCAAAACTGGTTAATCGGCTTAGGTTTTAATTGAATATTTTAAAAAAAAACTACAAACAATCGACGTCTTTTCTTTTGTTCACAGCCCAAAGGCTGGTTGGCAGCAATTTTACACTCCTGACGATTTTCCGCTTTTAGTTCACAATACGATCCGCAGTCCACATCTCCTTACTATTTTGACTCATATAGTCCAGTGGCGGTCGTCCTCTGCTGGTATTCCCCTCAGTGGCATCTCCTGTTATTCTGCTAAGTAGACTGTTATGGCGCAGTATGTGTCCAATTAACTTGACTCTTCTTGTTTTCGAGGTCTTACAATCGACGTAATAATTTTAACATTATTGTTTTATTTTGTTCGTCGAAAATATTTCCCGTACGTTCGCGAGCGATTAAATTTATTGAAACGAATTCGGACGCCGACAAATTTGTTGAAAATCTTCCGATTGAATTAGTTTTTTTTTTTTAGAGGTCACTGATGACATGGCCCGAAAAGAGAGATGGTGACGGAGAGATTTAATATTCGTCTCTTGGTTCGAAAAACCCGTACCGACCAGTCCCCGGAATCTTCGAGATCGCACAATACATGCTTTTCTGGACACGTTTTAGGTTACTACGGGTTTTTCTTTTCCACGTTTCTCCCGTTGTATCACGGCCCTACTTGTTGATATCGACGAGACCGACATAACGCGATATAGCGATAATTGTCGAATAAAACGACGACCGGGGAGTTACAGAAAACAGTACGCAGTCGAACGTTTCGATCCATAAACCGGACAAAATACGACCGTCTCATAAACCAACCCGCGGTCGAGACACGCGACCGGACCGGCCTTGGAGTGTTTGAACGCCGACGAACTCGGAATTTTGCGGCATCATTGCGATATTTCGATTAAAATAGAAGTTTTGTTTTTTTGTTTTTTGTTTTTTATTGTTGTACAATATCGTACGGTTTTAGATAGTTTAACGAAACTTCTGCTCCGTTCCGAAAATACAGAGTTCAGTTTTTATTTCGAGCGCAAACAAAAATAAAAACCATTAAGCACGGTTAAGAAAGTAAACGATAAAAACTAGAGTATTTATATTATCCGGTTACTTTTAAGCGAATAAATAAAGAAAAAAAATAATCGGAATATTTTTAAAGGAAGTCTGAAATTAAGTCGGACAAAAAAAAAAAGAAAAAAGTAGAAAAAAATTTCAATGAAAGCGTATTCTCAAAAAAAGAAAAAAAGTAATACATTTAGATTAAAGTTGATAATTGAATTCGTACAACAAACAATGTTACAGCACTTATTACAATTCGTAACGTTCGTGCATAAAAGATTTACTCTTGTAAAAATTTGAAAACCGTTAGGTGCACGATTTATTGTATCTGAAATAGTTTCGACGAATTATACGATAAAAAATTGTTAGTATAATAAATGTTTTTTTTAGAAAAAGGGAAGTTGTGGTTTTTAAATTAAGAGTTGTTGATGTCCATTTGTCGAATTGAAAGAGTCGGTTGTACGACGTACACGCGATAATTGTCTATAGTCTAGTGAATTGTTGATTTTGCGTAATATTCTGTCGCGGGATTAACAAACGACCGAGTTGTTATTATATAAAAAAACCCCATTAGATTTCCAATATCGAAACGTAAACGTTCGGTATGAATATCGTCAGTATCTGCGAAAACGTGTAGGTTAGGTCGATTGTGGATCGTTTAATGTGGGCCAACAATGGTTTCGAAGTATAACGCGTGAAACGTCCATAACTATAAATATATACGGTGAAAAAAAAAACAAAAACCGATTTCGCGATAATTTACATGTAAATTCGGATCGTTTTTCAATAATTCATAAAAAACTTTCGATTTTTTTTTCGCTCTGACAATATTCCATAAACTTTGGCGAAACTTTGGCGATAACTTTTGATTGCTCGAATAATTTCTAACCGTTTTTTTTTTCGTGCGTGTATATTATTTATATGACTCTCGTGTAAAAAAAAAAACAAAAAACGTTATTTCGACATAAATCGTTCGCGCGATATTACGCGAACGACAAGACTATAATAATTACACTCCCCGAAACCCGAAACGTTCGATTTCGATCGCTTGCCTATTATCGTTTTATCACGCCCGTGCGCGCGCGATTCCTTCGATCCGACCCCGCGCGCCAACAGTACTGTCCACGGGGACGTGTCGTTTTGTTTTGACAGAGCCGAACCGTTATTACCGTCCCGGTGAACACGTAACCGCGTCGTATTGAATCCGGGCTCGGTCGTAGGGTATATAATGTATACGACCGGCCGTGGGTACGCCTTCGGACGGACCGGGAAATAACGTTCCTGACCGTGGACCGCACGAGACGGATCGCGGTTGTGCGGAAACAGACGAAAACCCTCGCGTGCACTTAATTTAATTTCTCGCCGTCTCGTCCAGCCGGGCCGTTCGCCGGGGAAACGCAAACGTGTTTTGGTTTTTTCGATATTTCCAACCGCTGGTCTGCCACTGCCTACGGTTTTAATCTGTAACGGACACGAGAGTAGAAGAAAACGAAAGAAGGAAAAGTCAAGAATAAAATAACCATTTCAAAACCAGACCGAGAATTGTTTGGGTAAAAAAAAGTCATAGTAAACGTAGAAACTCATCGAAAATCGGATAAATTTAAAAAGCCAAGACACGGTAATAAACGTATGGTTTTGTTCGCTTTGTGCGCTCATCTCGACGCCGAATTCACCGACCACGTCGAACAAGTCGATGCTCTTTACGTACGTAACTCGTCGTACGGGAAACCGATTTCGCTGGGAGTACTGGCTCGTGGCTGGGGTGCGCGAGACGAGACCAACCAAGGGTCCGGGGCGTAGTTGTTTTGCGTTTGGCGATTCCTTTGGTGGTGCGACGACAGACATCGGCCTCGGCCGTTATGGTACGCACCATAGTCGACTCTGTGACCGTTCATCTTGGGTCGTTTCTCACGCATGTGTTGCCGTTTGTTTTTCATGTTTCTGTTAGTTTAACCGGCTAGTTACGCCGCTGCGTTGTGGTGTTCTGCGAAGCCGTATGGAATTCGTTATGGCTATATGGTTAATTTACGGTTCAAATATATATTTCCTTATTATACGAAAACGTAATCGGTGTTCCGAAGGGATCAGGTATCGATGGGATTTTGTTTAAATGCTCATGTTAAAACTGTGCGCGTATCATTTACACAAATCGTAAACGCTTAACGGGGACACGTTTTTGCGGGAACCCGTCGCGCGGCGTTGATGTTCGTCGAGTCCCGACTACAGCGTACCGTAGTAGATAATCCATCCTTTTGGAGTGACACGTCTTATCTGATATTTTCGACCCGTGCGATTGAATGTTTCGCCTGCTGGTCAACGTAGTCATGATGTCGCCTGATGAATAAACGCGTTTGTGGTGTTGCGAGAGGTGGGTTCTTTTTTTTTATCTGAAAATCTTCTCGAGGGATTTATACGTGATATAAACACGACCGTTAAGCACGAGGGCTTGCCGAGGAAAGAGATATTAATGTTCTGGAAAATACGAAATAACATCGTTTGAAATCTAAAAAAAAAAAAAAAATCGGTCTTACGAAACTTTTTGCGTTTTTCTTTCTATTTAATTATAAAACGTTGTAAACAAAATTTGTATACACACGTAATCGTGAAAGAAGAGTAATAATCATAATCCATTTTCGTTTATTTATTTACAATATTAAAAAAAAAAAAAAAATGAAAAATGATTTATCGCTTGTCACGAAATCACAAGTGTAGAGATTAAAAAACACGAAACCGGGTTCTGTTATTATGTAACCAGGTCGGTATGCTGTTCGAAACAATTGCGGAACGTTTCGTTTTCGTAGTCGTGCGAAGAGAGGCGTATTTGCCGCTCGACCTTTTGGCAATGTAATAAAATATACATCAGTGAGCCCGTGCACGGTCACGCGGTTATTAAAAACGCATCTTCCTGTGCGCACGTATCCGCGGCGTAACTTTAACGTGTATATTAATTGTGCCGGGCCGCGTTGTTCGCCGGTCGTTAGTGCTACACCGGCGTAGCAAGAGCAAATTTTGAAGGGAGGCGTTTAAAAAAAAATCAAGAACGTAATCGGATCGTTTTCTATCGAAATTCCAATCGTTTTACGATAAAATGTAATGACGGTGAGATTCGACAAAAGCGCTACAGCGAAATTTGGTTTGTTCATGACGAAATTGGCCGAAACACGATAAAAATTACAAATACACTTCGTTGATCACTTCTTCGGCCGTAACGTCAATTTCCCTGTGAATATTCAAAAGAACATCTCCGACTGTGCGTCTCTCGGCCAATCCTTTTATAACGCCTCGAAGTTGATATATTCATTCACTTTTCAAATTAAATTCTTATTTCTCGACACGTGAATATTTCTGGGGGGGTAGTTTGCTCTCAAAACTTCTTTTCAACCGCCCCCCCATCTCCCCGTTAATACGCGACCGCGACGACGTACTCGTCGTTCGAACGGGCACGGACGACACGATACCGCGTTTCCGAAATGTACTCGCTCATCACGAAATACGTACACCAATATTCGCGGAAACGCATTGTCCACGGGTTATGAATACGAAGTCGAAATGCATTACGACATAGGAATGACAGCAAATGTGAGAAGGGTACCGGGCCGAAAGACCGACAAAATGCATGAATACGAGGTACGTCCAGAAAGCGTGTTGGAAATATAAATATTTCAACAAAAAAAATTATTAGAATATAAAGTAAAAATAGTACGCTATTTTTCTACATAGTTTCCAGCCTCATTCAGACACTTGTCATGACGACGCACTAGTTTCTGTATTCCGTCATCGTAGAAAGACGCCGCCTGTGAGTGCAACCGTGTGTTAACAACAGCTTCGTTCACCTCGTCGTCATCTTCGTAAGAGTTCTGACCACCGAGAAATGATTTCATGTGTAAAAAAAAAAAAATGAAACACGCTAAGTGTTAGGTCTGGGCTGCAGGGGGAGGATGATCGAGCTGTTCCCAGCCAAAATCCATAAGGAGTTGTTGCGTTACATTCGTTGTGTGGGGGGGGACGGACGTTGTGGTGAACGAAAACAATTCCGCGGCTAATACCCATGCCTCGTGTTCGGTATTGACTCATCGCGTTTTTTTTCGTAAACTTCACAAACTTGACGATGGTGATCCGCTGATTCCTAACATTCAGAAAACGGATCACACTAACTCACGTGTGGCGCAGGATCACCAATTTGTTCATCCATTTTATACGCTCACCACGTGGCATACATAACACCAACTGGTCTCGAAATGGTTTTATGATTTCAACGAAATTACTCGCTAATAACCATAATTACGATAACGGCGCTGACACAATGAAAATTGAAAACGGAACTTACTTTCTGGACGTACCTCGTAAAACGAAACGAACAACATCTCGCGGTTGAGAATAAATTAAAAATAATAACGATATTATTATAAACTCTTATTTTATTCCTACGAAACGAAACACCAGCGCTATGTTATTGTATAGTCGTATTTGATTCACTATAAAAATAGCAATACAGTGAGATTAGATAATCGAGCATTGGACATTTTGGTTTCTATAAATCGTTATCATACCTGGTAGTAACCTGATCGAATTTCTCCGAAATCGCACGAACCACTCTTAATTTTGATCAATCTCGAGTTTTAACCGAATCGTCTTCTTGTCACAGAGAACCTTAAAGTCGAACGTTTTCTACTAAATTCAATAATAACCGTGTGTCAAGACGGTGCCACACAACTCTATTAAAATCAATATACATATATACATTTATATATGTATACGCCTCCTTGACGGGCGAGCACGTGGAATCGTGCGCAAAACAGTCTTCGGTCAATCACGAACGTAAACAAGTATTTTAATAAACGTCACAGTAAAATCGTATCATAACAATTATCATCATTTATATTTCAAGCATAGTTTTCCACGGTAACATACTTAAGCCCCGTTTCGCCCCTTCCTTTTATCCGCCAAATAAATTTTTTCAGGTTCGAGACTCAGGTTTTTTACTCGTACAAAACAATTGGTTTGTTCGACACGTTTCTTAAAAATCTTTATAATCATTTTGAAAACGAAAACTACAAAACATTATACTTAAAGGCGAGTGATTATTAAATAATCGCTCGCCTTTAAGTATAATATAATATGATATTTATGCTGACGAGAAGAAGGGGAGATGAAGTTTTCCTTCTGTCGTTCGGAAAGTTCAATAATTAATAATACTGTGATCAAACACTGCACATAGATAATTATTATTATTGTTATTAAAACATTGAGTTTAGTGCCTTTGAGGACTTCACGAACGTAGTTAATGATTGAATACTATAGTTGCGAGTCACAGATTACATAGTAGCTTTACATTCACGATAATATATCTAATGAGAGTCAATACCGTCAATAGCACTTGCATCTCATCCGCAATCATTTGTTGAACGTTTCTGTCTCTCCGGGTCGAAAAAAAGGCTTGACGCGATTTCGATTTCTACGAATAGTTTCTGACTTCTACGGACAATTAAAGCACGTATGTGCTGACGAGCTTTCAAAGTACCTATTTTCCTTCGAACGTATTCCCGTTGATTGAGTTATTAGGATAATTTGTATACGCGTTTTACAAATCAAAAACACAGCTACAGTTCATATCAAAAAGAGGTTTAACAGCATAACGATTCCGTGTGTAAAATGTGATTTGTCATTAAATATACATTACATTTCGTTATAAACGTTTCAACGAGTTGGAGTCAAGAGTTCCTAGTTTTAATTAGTTATATTTCGTACACATTCCTAATTCCAGAGTATCGCTTTAGACTAATATTAGTATTAAAAACAATGATAATGCCATTTTTCTTCTTCTTCCAGATTATATATGATTCTCTGCTCTAACAATGTTATAACCGTCGTGTTAATCGTGTTTTGTTTGTTCGAAAAACAAACTTTGGCATTATTATGGTTAACGCGCATTAAGTCCGGGTTAGTAGTCTTGGACATGCTTAATGCGTCTGTTCGCGTACGTCGATCGTTGTTATTGTTATTATCGTTTTCTGACCAAATCCGAAACTCACCGATCCGCGAAAAACGTATCCACACAACAATAACAATAATAATAATAATATCAGGAATTTCGTTGTCGTGAAAAACGGTACATCCCCCCTATTCTGGCGGTATCGTTCTTGATTTATGGTCTAATTATGCGTACGATTTTTGCCACTGCTTTTAACAACATGCCCCGTTGTTATTTTATCAACGGTCGCGGCGTAATATATTGCGGTTTGCCGTTATTCTCGGCGCGAAACGGCGTTCTTTCCGCCATGTATTCGAGTGATCGAAAAAATATCGCGTTCGACGAGTCGTGTGTTCGGTTCGAAACGCGAGACGTCGACGAAATCGACGAAATACTCCAATTCACGTATCACGCGCCAAACCGTAGAGTCTGCCCGGACCGTATCGCGTTCGAAGCTCGCATCACGTGAACGTTATATTGTTACAAACCGAACAGTTATAGTCGTCGACGGTTTGTTTTCTCGTTTCATCGTTCCGTTGTCCGTAATTGTTCGCGCCGGTTTCGATTATACTTTGATATGCTCTCCCTACCACGCGGCGAGAAATACGACGTAAGTACGCGTTTGCGAGCGAGCGCGCGTCTCCATTTTCTTTCTCCGTCATCACGAACGCGTTCCATGCGCGAAGATTTGGTCCGTGGAATTCGCACGACGACATATTACGTCGGAGACTGGTGTTGCTGCCGTTGTCCAGTTGGGATTACGAAATGCTCGTCGTGGAATTATTCCTCTCATATATATATATACATATGTGTGTGTGTGTGTTTTCTTTTGTGTGAATTAAGATTTTAACAGCTATTCATTTGTAAATTATATATACACGTACTCTCATGTCATATTGTTGTTCTATACTCTAATCGTAATTGCTCGATTCGACAAAGACACGAGTCGCTGTCGTCAACTGTCGACAAAACGAACGGCAACGGCGAACTACAATAATAATAATAATAATAATAATCACGCGCTCGCCCATTTGTTACGTAATGACGTGTCGCGAACTCCAGGCAACCCGGCGAATCCCGATTCGGTTTTGTCGAATCCCGTGGGAAACGCGTTGTCGTTTTATTAATAAAACCTCTGCGCCGTCGCGAATCACGTTTGCGGTGACAATATCGGGGCCGACCGCAACGTTCTCCGGGACCGTCACAACGATCGACCGCGACCGTCGTCGAACGCGGTGAAATAACAATACGTCCTGACCGACGTCGCGGGCGGTTTTGTTCGAAATCAAACGTCGGCTTGTTCGACCGACGTGTCGAGAAATTCGACCGTTTCGCCGAAAAGACCTTAAATTGCGACGTCTAAAAACGTCCGCTTACCGTTAGGTACGACGGCCGTCCAGAAATATTTAAACGAAATTCGCAGATATAATAAACTATTTTTCAACGTAATCGCCTTCAAGTTCGATGCATTTTTGTAGTCGGAGGACCAGCTTTTATACGCCCGTGTCGTAGACCTCTCACGCCAATCCCTTCAGCCACTTGTCCGCGCGCCAACTGCTTGACCCGTGGTCGTTGGAATGACGTTCAACACCCAGAAACTCCTTCAACGAACAGACGAATATCCTAAGGTGCCAGATCGGGAAACCCCGGCAAACCCCCTTCGACGGTTTCGATTGTTTCTTCTCAGTTCTTTTAGGGTATTGCAATACTCCTCAGCATTGACGGTGTAGCCTTTAGACACGAATTCAACCAGAACGACTCCCTTACGATCTCAAAACACTGTTGCCGTTGAACTTTTGAACTACCAACGTGTTGTCGACTCATCACATCGTTGCCATAAACTTCCTATAAGTTGATTCTAGCGACGGTATTGTTATGGAAAGTCAATAAACGGACAACCGTGTCCGGACTCTCACGGGCGGGAGCGCGCGTCGACCAATTCATTTAAAAATTCACCGTGACTAAACAAAACGTCCGACAGACACACGTGACCTCTCAATCGAACCGTTACGACCCCATACTCGTCGGATGTACTACCTCCGGAAACCAAAAAAATTTCCCCTTTCTGGATGACCTTCGTATGTTCGGTTAATTTATATTTTATTTACCTCATATTTTTACACTGGAGACTGTGTGGTTTGTATTTTTGAACTTTTCGCATCTCCGATGTAGACTGAAAACGTGATTGATTTCAACAATCTTGATGACGAAGATTGTTCGTTTTATTGTGTGTGTGCGACACAATACGATGCAGAAAATGAGAAAAGAATTATTTCAATTGGAATTTTCACTGAAATAAACATTTCGATTTATTTATTAATCGTAACTATTTGCATACGTACGAGTATACGCAAATGTTACGTTACAGAGATGGCCGGAAGCATAAATAGAGAGGCGTTTACGGAAGTTTTCTCGCCGCTCCTACCTCAACGAAATTTACAACTAATACTATCTACGATTTACGAACGAACTTTTATAAGTTTGGTAATTATAAAAGTATAATTTAAATAATTTTGAGTGTCGTTCGCGTAAGCATACACAGTTATGTACGTAAATTGTATTCCCCTTTTTTTCCTCCATTCATCGATTCGATTTGATTAGATCCGTATTATTTTTAACTTCCGACCCGACAAGTACTACCACTTGTAAGTTACGTACCTTCGTTGCCGTTCCACATTAATCAACCGCGTTCATTCGTCCATAAAATAAGTCATCGACGAGTACGAATCGTTTCGAAAATTAGCATGAAATTGTTCTCTATAGGAAATTGAATTGTGTTTGAAAAAGCGTTCCAATGAATTTTCACGTGATTGTTGAAATATTTTAAATATTTTTAAAAATTATGATGAATTTTATGTTTACGAATTAATTAGTGGCTACTGTTCAAATTTCTAGTTTCGTTCGTCAAAACTATTACCGATTATTACCGTACTCGCCGGTTTTGACTGAACGACGGATCGTTCGACACCGGCAAATATCGTTATGCTTTGCAATCGCGACGCGCAATAAAATATTGAATGGATCGGCGAACTATAATTTTGCCAGCGGGCGCGCGCGTGTGAACGGACGAAACGCGATTGCAACTATTTGAAAATCGGATTCCGATACAAATTGGTCGGCTTGTAGCAAATGATGGGCCCGTAATAGAATTTCGCGATAAAGCGCAATGCGCTCGTCGTGAATACTCGTCGGGTTTGAGCGTGCGCGATTAACTGTTAAATATTTATTTATTTATTTTTTCGTTCACTTCCGTTTCACGACTACTATAGAGCAGTTTTGCTTTCGCCGTTATCTAAGACGCGATTGTTCGGACGATCTTAATTAAATACGATCTAAAGCGGATTACGATGCGACAATAGGCTATTCAAGCTCAACAACGTCCGTCGCGTGCTTTTTCTATTTCCGACAATAATAATAATAACAATAACATCGACCGTAGGCGCGCGGTATGTTTCGGTCTATTTCGTCGACGACAGAATTTCACCCGGCGCGCACGGCGATTTAAAGGGAAACAATACCCACGGAAGTTCGCCGGCAAAGTATACGCTAATGATCGAAATCGCCGATTTCGTCCATATGCGTTTTTACGATATTTATTCATAATCGCGTCCCGGCGAATATGGATTCGTATTGAATTCACGTTCGACAATCGTCGTTTGAAATTTTCGTTCCGCGGCGGGGGAAAAAAACCGGAATCCAAACGGATGTCCGCTGAGAAGAACGAGCGAACTGTACGGCGAACGTTGGAAATATTGAATATCGACCGCAACGCGCGAGAAACGAGATTGAACAATAATAATCGAAAAAAAAAATATCGTTTTGAACGCGCTCGAGTACACTACTCGAGGGGTTTCTACTGGGGTTTTTTGTTGTTTTTAATCGTTCGTAAAAAAAACGGAAAAATAAAAACTCGGCACAAACGGTAATGCCCGTGGCGTTCGGAACTCCACGTAGTACGTCCGTACCTCGAGCCGGTGGGAATTCGTTTTCTTCCCCCCCCCCTGAAAACTTAATTAAAACGCGTGCGCGCGTCTTCGGAGTCGCGGGGTACGGAAAAAATTTATTATAAACGTCCCGCGGACGTGCCGAGACGTCCGACCGCGCGCCGTCGAGGATATCCGTACGAAGTCCGAATAGCCGCGTATTATTGTCGTACGGCGCGAGACGATAACGATTGAGGGCCGATAAAATAAAAAAAACACGCACGCGGCTTCAGGGGACGTCCACGTGCGTTCTTCACGGGACGTTTTCGGACGGGTTTCCGTCCTGCCAGATTTCCGTATTCGTGTGCACCCGTCACGTGTCTATCGGTCACGCGTTTATTGCACGCGGAAATGTTCCGACTCACTCATCGTTACCGCGTTGTTCTCGTCAAACACACTCCCGTGCAGCGTGAACACTCGAATTCGTTCAACCGAACACATAAGATATTTACTTTGGTTTCTCCGTTCATTTCGAGGGCACGTGTTGTGTGATTCACGTTTAGCACGCGGATGGAAAACGAACAAAACGAATTCTCGCCCAGTTGTGTGTTTTAAAAAAAAAACCATCCGCTAGGCGATCGTTTTACTGCGTACCAACCGTGTACAAATCGTTTCGTTGTCCGTCCTAAAGAAATTTAGGTGAAAGACTATTGAACTATTATATGTGTTTGCGTTGCGTAAACATATAAAAAAGTAGACGGTGGTGCCTGGTGAGCGTTCGTGTAGTTAGCAGAGCGAAGACAAAAGTTCATTTTCGAGACTAACTGAAAAATATCTACGTACACATTCACAAAGTTTTCGTTTTTGTTTTTTGGTGATTTCGCAAGATTTTCCAATCCGTCGGTTTTATTTTATGTTTTCAGCGTTCTACACACTTTGGGTAGACGCCTTAATTTGTAAGTCTTTGTCTGCTTTGCGATTCGTTGCCGTAGTTACCGACTTTGCGTTATGTAATATATACATATATATATAAATCGCTATGGGCGTGTTCCTATATGATCCAAAGAAAATCAATACGCGAATCGTAGAATTAAAATTTCATCAACTGTTTTTATTTTATTTTCAGGTGAGTAAAAATGATTCAAATACGATTGTCCTTAAACGAAAAACAATTAAAAAAAAAAAACGAAGATTTCAAGAACGTCGTAACAAAACGCCCGTGAGTATAGTATTTTTACGAATTACGACGATTTTTCGCTAACGTAATTTAACCTTAATGTTAAAATTGATTTTTACTTAACTCGAGTTTATTTGTTTTTTTTTCTTTTTTAATTTTATGGAAAAATACGACCGACAGGATAGCTGATTTGAATTGTCTTATAATCAGACAGTTGTCGGAAAACCCGAATTGAAAAGCGTATTTATTCGCTTAGAGCGTTACTTCGGTTCGGATTACGAGACGAGAGATTCCCAAGTCGCCCGCACGCAGTCTCACAACGTTGATAAACAATCAATCGTATCGGTAGCCGTAATTTCGTCGACTCTTTTTTTTTTTTTTGCGAAAACGCGCGATCCCCGTCTCAGTGGCAACTTTAGAGGGAGACGGGAGGGCTCAGGTGGTCACGGTAAAAAAAAAATATGATATTGTCCGTATAAAAATTTATACGATACGTTATATTTGTGTATACTTCAAAGACGATCGCGATTTTTGAGATTTTCTATAATGCAATTCTAATTCGTTTGATTTATCTTATCGTCACGACTTATCGCCAACGCCCGTCGCCACGCGCATCATTTCACTGCGGGCGATATCGTGTGAGCGAATTTCGGACGTTTGTTTTACTAGGTTTTACAACGAAGCGCATGTTACCTGTGGCCCGCGGTTATCTATGGCACCTCGTACAGACAGACGTCGCGTACGTTGGCGGGCGGGTGTGTGCCGGTCTTTCGGCCGCTTTCGCGTGAGGTCCGATGGTTCATTTCTAACCTAACCTAACCTAATTTCGATAAGCGGACCGTGTTATAGGACACGATTGCGGTTGGTGCGAGTCTTTGCGCGTGAGCTCACGCAATACGATCAACCGCTTGAACTGGACGCGACTAGTACGTTTTATTTTATTTTTTTAACGTGACCCTTCTAATTTTTGTTGACGGGACGCCGAAGTCACTGTAGTTTCCCCGAAAAGTCGACAAGACATTTAATTCTTCAGGAGCGCGCCCTCTTATAATTTCTTTCCGATTCCAGCACAGGATCCGACGACAACGTCCGTTCGTCCGGCTCGAACGATTTTCGGACGTCTCTCTGCTCGGCCACTCTTCGGGCGTTGGGTAAAACGTCGTTGATAGTCGCGAGAAAACGCCAACGTAGACACCGACCATCCGTATTCGATAACCACCATCGGTCGGAACGGTATATTTTTGACGATCCGAAATCGTCACACGTTCGTCGAAGAATATTTCCCGTAGCGTTTTCGTAAAAGTCACAATGTTTCGAGATTTTCAAAAAGTATTATTCAGTTCCTCGTTTTCGGCGTTTTTTTTTCGAAGGGAATAAGTGGCGAATTCAAATGTATTTTACGTACATTTGAAATTGTTGCGTGATTATGATTAACGCGATTTATTGTTTTTCGAAAAACCCACGGTCGAAATTCCGAAAAACGTTTCAGTTTTTTTTTTCTTTTTACGGTCGAGTTTGAAACGCGCGACGCATTTTACTCGCCAAAGTACAAAGCACCACTCGTCTTATATCAAACGGGGTTGATTATTATTGTCGCACACGTTTTTCGTTATGCGACAACGCGAAAATTATTTCGCCGGAAAGTTCTCTGCCCACGCGTTTTGACTGGCTCGACCCGACGGTGAAAAATATGCAGCGAAAATTTCATTATAACTCATTCAGGACTAGTAAAACAAGATACGACGAACGCGCGATTTATCTCGCGCCCGTTCGAATTCAACCGTTTCACATTAAACGCGCGTGTTTTCGTCTGTACGACAATTGTAATGCACGCGTTATAGTCAGACCGCGTAAACCGTCATTAGTATGCAAACGACGCGGATTTAATTCGTTCGTACAATGTACGGTATGAATTCGTCACACGACATTTTCTTGTGTACCGCTATATTGTATGTATGATGTTTTTTTTATTCGTTTGATTTTTTCGTTCGTTTCTTATGTCTTATATTTGTAGTATATGATTATTATTACTATTATTATTATTATTATTTTTTACTATTTTATCGCTACCTCGATAAACCAAACGGATTTCGAAAAAACCTTGAAAACTCCGTTAAAAAAGAAAAAAAAAAGAGAACGTTTGAACTACTTTACCGATTTTCATGGCGTATACATTAAAATCTACGCGAACAAGTCATGTACATAAATTTATACTGCGAATAAAAACCGATTTAGTAATTTTTGGAGGAACACGCGAACAAGCGGACTCGTAGAATTTACGTTTTATGATTATACCGCGCACTCGTGACGCGCGTCATCATAACTAATATAGCTCGATTACGATTACATATAGCGAGAATGAATATTTACTGATGTATGTATATATTTTATTACCGACCGCGTGTGTGTACAGAAATAACGGCTCAAAGTGATACCATCAACGAACGAGGCAATAGTCACATTATACACTATGTTATTTGAAGTTCAAATTATTAACGTAAAACGATAGATACATGTTTTCAATAGGTTATCGCAGTGAACATTATCACGACGAGGTGAGAGTTATGTAATTTACTATCAATAAATGCTATATTATTACACGAGTTGGAAATCCATAATTTTGTACGATTGAAAAAAAAAGAAACGCACAAACACTGTGTCGTATATTTGTATGGTAGACCATAATGGAAGCGAGTGTAGTAAATATAAATTTTTATTTTTAAAAACGCACATATTATTTCTGTAAGAAATATCTCTACAACAAAATATCTATTTTCAATGTCTTAAAAATTATTCAAAATTACCGAACTTTCGACCGTCAGAGAGTATTTTTCGATTTTCCGCAATACAATAACACTATATTACGCGATCGGTACATACGTTGTTGTGCAGCTAAGGCGTATCAATTATCAACCGAAATCCCATCTAATCAGCGGACCGACTATTAAAACGGGGTCGGTCGACTGATTTTTCGTTACGTGCATTTTATGTTGTTACCGTCGACGCGTATATTTCCCTCGTGCCATCCGGCATTTCTAATGTTGCGCGTCATCTCGTACATGACGTGTTTAAGGTTATCAAACTGAATTCAAACATTACGTAATACATTTAAGCGGTCGTTTTTATTCGATCGCGTTTGAATATCGTAATAATTCGTTGATCAAATCATAAAGATTGTTTTTTCGGGAGATATTCGGACCGATCGCCGGAGGAACTGGTACGGTTTCGTTTCGTTCTCGTTTATATTGTTTGTGCCAACAGTGTTTTTGTGAATAAACTGTCCGATTTTCAAAAAATTTATAACAAATTTTTTTTTTTTTAGTAAATCTATACTACGTAATTAAATAGTGATCATTTTGATACGTGTAGTCGCCGTTTATCGTTGGAAACAAAGCATCTCGGGAACGAACAAAAACGAAGGGCGAGTTCGAGTAAATGATTATTCTCTGTGACTATAACTCGCTAGCGTTAGTATAATATTCGTATAAAAATGTATACATATACATGTAGTGCTTGAACGTGTGTCTCGTATTACAAGAGCAAATTCTCAGGCCATTATAAAAATTACTTAAATGTTGTTGGCAATTATATTATTATTATTATAATTATCATTTCGGTAGTTAGTTTTTGTATTTATCTTCAGCGAAAACGTTAATTAAAACCATTTAATGAGAATATATTTTAATTACGTGAAACTGCTGCTGAATTTAGTAGATAGCCCTGAAAAATTAACTGAAGTTATCAGTGTATCGTATCAGCGTATAAAATGTAGCAGGAAAATAATCCGAATTGATTTTCCGAATAACTCTGATCGGAATCGAACGATTACAGTAGTTTCGTCAACGTTTACGTACAATTCGGTTTTCATTTTATTTTATAGTCAAATTCGTTTCGAGAACGACACAAATAAACAGCATTATTGTGCGAAAAACGTGACTATACGTTGTACGAGATCGACTTGAAGAACGTAATTTTTTTTAATAATCTCGTCCTCCTTGTATGCGCGCGAAATTGATGAATGCGTTCATGATTGACCGGGTTTTTTTTTTTCAGTCCGCCGCGTTCGAAACGATTCCGCCAACTCAACCGTAATTGTTGTGTCTACGCGAAACAATTCGTAGCGCGTCGTCCGAGATGAGATTTATTTACAAAAGGCTCATAATATTACGACGTAAATACATGGTCGAGGTGTAACGAAAAAAGCATGGTTTATTTAGAAACGTCGATGTGACACATTCGTGAGTTAACGAAACCTAATCGTATTCGGTGATCGTATTCCACGTACAAATTACACGCGACGTACGACTTCTTGTGGACGTGTCACGTTTCCGTCACGAAAAGGCGATTACGATTTTAGGTATAGCGTGTGCGATTAGCGCCGAAAATAAAACCGGAAAAAAAAGTCCGCTTTCATTTCAGACCGTTTACGCTAAATTTACCTGTAATGTACTTTGCGGATACGTTGTATTTATCTACGAAAATTATTATAATTTTTTTTTTTTTTTTAATCTTAAATGAAATACATAAACACGAAATAATAACTCATAAGAATCTTAAGCCCCATAATTTTTATTTGCACGTTAATAACATTTGTATAATCAATTAATTACATAATTATAAGCGAATTACCTCAGTCAAATACTGTATTTTCGACTTATTTTGAGCGAAATCGAAAGCGATTCAAACATTTAATTTTTATAAATTATATACTTTTTCGAAAATTCTAACAGGTATCATAGTTATATTAATCAAATTAAATAAAAAAATATGTCATCAAAACATTCGTGTAGGTACGCTAAGATAATAATTATCTTTGTATTTTCAAATATAATAAATGTTTGTATGAAAATGGTGAATTTGAGTTGATAGAGTAGTTTTAAGTCTTATGTTATTACGTGTTATATTTTATTTTTTATAAAATTTGTAAAACAAATAAACATGTTTAACGGGTATTTTATTTCGAAAATTGGGTACACGAGCTATTAAAATTATGCGAGTAAGCGGCAATTTCCGATCGGGTTTGATTAGATATTTCTCGGATAGAAACATAAATAAATAACAATAAAAAAAATCCGTGTTTTGATTTCACTTTACGTGGTAAAAAGTGCTTATTTTACAAATAATAAAATAACACCATAACGGTATAGGTGTGTAAAGTATCGTGCACGTAAACATTTGAACTGACATGATGTAGTTGACGGCCGTCATAAACAATGAGTATTTTTTTATTTTTTTTTTTAAACACAAAATCGTATTCGAACTCAAATATTTATGATGCTCGTCGAGATGAAAATAAAACCAAAAAGCCGCGAACGATATGACTAATGAATAAAAATGTCGGATCGAACAATACCGGCATAAACGTTTTACACGTTTCGAGACGTGAAAACTCAAAAATAAAATATCGTGTGTTCGTTTTTCCGGAACGAGTTTTTCTTGTACAGTTACGAGTACAAAGACGAGTGCAACGAATAATGTTACAATCCGAAAATCGACGGCAACGGTGTATTGTTATATTGAAAAATTCCGATTTTTACACACCTACTATTAAATCGACTGCCGCGCGGTAAAACAAATACGGTCTAACACGATTTCGTGTTGTTTGGCGCGATGAAAACAATATTTTTTTAACAACCGTCTTATTTACGTATATATAAATAGGTATTTATAATCGAGTTAATCATCGAGAATTTGGATAGAGTTTCCCAGTACGGTTTTAAACCATCGCGGGTTCACGCGACGACTTGACCTAAATACATGTATAATAATAATTGTCGCCAATGTAACGTAAGCCGTATAAACGATTTTTTTTTACCGTGTTCTCGGTTTTACTACAACCGATTATGTTAATTTTGATTTATACATTAACAAAAAAAAAAAATTCAAAATGCTGTCAAAAACAACGTGTTTTAAAATAATAATAATAATGATGAAAAAAAAAAAAAAATGACGATACCGTTTCCCAATGGACGTGAACACACGCGAACAATAGGTGTCATATAGGAATGCCGTCATGATAAACGATAAACATTAATATCTCGCAGTCAATACGCACGGCGCGCAGAGCCCGCCGGTCTAAACAATAATCGTAGTAATACGCGTTGGAAATTTGTTTTTATTATTATTATTATTATTATTAATATTTTTTCTGCTCTCGGAACGTTTGCCCCTTTCGCCTGCTCCCTTACCCCGCGGGGAAACGCTGGCGGTAAAACTGTGCCAGCACGTCTGTACGTCGTATAGTGTACCGCTGTACAAATTCGGTCGTGTTCGTATTTTACATATTTTCGCGGAACTATTCGCACCGGATTCTATTATTATTCTAGGACCGGAGAGATGGGTTCGACGGGCGGTTCCTTGTTGTTTCTCGACGTCGGGGTCCGTTCACTGTAAATCAGACGTAATCCCAATTTTGTTTGAAATTCGGGTATGAAAGTAAAACACGAAACTCTTGTGAAGCTCGATTCCACAAATCGCAATATTAAAAAACAAATTGAATTAAACTTTTGGCCGGAGATTTCGCCTCCACTCCGGAAAATGTTTCTACTCTTGCAGACTAGGGTAAACGATAACGTTAAATATTCAACGATTCACGGAGTGCATGCTGCGATAGAATTTATAGTATTAGGTTTTTCTATTACGCGAAACGGAGGAAAAATGTTTTCGAGTTCGTTTGTCATTTTGATGTTCACTTCCAGTCATTAATGTTCACAGTGGTCAATGGGGGAGAAAAAAATATCGCACTTGTGATCATAAAAAAAAAAAAATTGCCAGCACCGAAATCCGTGAGTTCCAATATTGTTGTCCACGCTTATCTTCGTTGATCGCGAACAAATTTTAATCGTTCGTACGATCAACAAAAACTAAACAGTTTCGCCAAAAATTTTTCGCTTTTCAGTGGACACGATTTTGTTGTTGTTGTAAAGATAAACACAGAAGACAAACGTCACATTGATTATGTTCGTAATCTCAGAGTAGAGTTTTTCTGGAATTTAGGTCAAGGAAATGCTGTGACGATACGATAAAAATATTAAAACTCTACGTAAACACAGTGTTTTGTTATCTAAAAACATTATACGAAAATAAATATTAAAAGGGGGAAAAAACTTATACAGTTGATTATAAGTCTATTTCATTGACGTCACGAACACGATATAAAAATGTATATATATATCCTCAGAGTTTTACGTTTTATTGTTTTATCGTTTTTTTCCCAAACCAAAACACAAGTTTTTTAATATTTATTGAAACTTTGTATCAGTATAATTTATTTCGACAATTACATAAAAATACAAAAAACAAAAACATATTTGTACACTAAACTATTACGCACACTCAAATTATACGATTAAAATTAGTCTCCTTAAAGAAATGTAAGATGACATGGACAGCACTAGGGTGTTGGGTTGAGAGTATAGAGGGAACGTCGTAAGGTACATCTAGATGACTGAGTAGATCCTTAAGGCGAAGTCGTAGGTCCTTCAAAGAAAGACACACGAACGTTACATGGTCTATGTCACATATAGCCTCTTCATTATGTCTCGGACATAACGGCGAGTAATTTAAGGATAATTTGTAAGAATGAGTCGGGAGGCATGTATGTCCAAGACGTAATCTGGAGAATTATAGTCTTTTTATTGATTTCCAAAACACAAGTTAATATTTTCGAATCAACGCACACATACGTACAAATGTTGCACAAGAACGCCTTTTTCCGGAATGTTTAGGGGATAAAAATTGCCCGTAAAGTACCGCGTTTTGACGCGAGATCTTCGTCGTCCTATTGACTTAACTCAGTATAATGTCGGTGGTCGAAAAACGATTGATTTGTACGTGATCGTTTGGCGGATTTCGCGATCGACGGTACGTGTGAGTCGCGTGATATTTGTCGCAATTATCTTGGCGAATAGCGTGCGAAATCGTCGTGTTTCCATCCGCTTATTGTCCGGCTTAGGTTTTGAAACGGTTTAGGATTTCGCGACGTGTGAACTTGTTGTGGGTAGATTACGTAGTTTACCGGATTTATCGTGACTTTGTCTGGTCAGGCCGATAACCGTCATACTTTTAGAATAGCAGTACAATATTCCGTGACGTCACGGAACATTTCAGAAACCTTTCGAAGTTACCAAAAACCAAACGTGAGAGCATCGGCTAGTTATGAAGCAAAAAAGAAAATTTTCGTATACATATTTAACTTAAATTTTGTTATTAACCAATTAACTTAATTAGCTTAAATTTGCACTGTACGAACTTAGCTTCTTAGAGGTATTTATCATAATTATCCAGTTTATAGTGATGAATATTTTTATTGGAGTTTTAATACTTCGTGTTTATTGAAATATCAACAATTTATATTCAAATGGGTATTTCACATGTAAAAAACGAATTAATTTATAAATGTTTTATTTATGCTAAATAATAAGTATAAATAAAAATATAGTATTATTACCATATATTTTATAATAAATTGTAATATCAATAACTCGAAAATTATTTGAACATAATCTTTGTTTTTCGGACTATGTATTTGTCTAAAATTTGTTCAGTTTAATATTATTCGCATCACTATAGCATACATACTTCTTTTGAGTTAAAACCTGACGCGTAAATCCGGATAAATGTTTCTGTTGGTAAACGAAATTCTCCATAGAGCCTAATCCAATACGTCAATGCTATCCGGAGAAGTCGTTCGAAACAGCACACTTTGCCGACGGTACGGCCGTCGGAGGTTTTCGTCGGTCGGTTGGCGGCGAAACGGTTATACATTGTGTATGAATCTCTCGGCGACGTATTTTCTTTTTCTTTCGCGCAGGTAAATAATAATAATAATAATAATAATAATAATAATAATAATAATAATAATAATAATAACAACGATAACAATAATTCGCGCGAACGTCGCCGTGGCGGCATTATTAAAGTAAACTTTATGATTTATATATACGATGCCGCCCGCGACCCTTGCCCGGCCGCACTCCCGCGGGGTCGTAACGCCATTACTTTCGGTGCCGCGATCGCTCTGTAAAGAATACACTATTCCGAATGGCGCCGTTTTACAATAAGCCTTTTGTTGAAAACATCGTACGTAGTCGTACGTACACACGTTCGTGTACACGAATTCGGTTTCCGGCCGGACGAGCTCCCGTTTAATACTACGCGTCGCGATACGATCGCCGGAAGAGCCGGCCGCCGTGACATTCGGACGTTTAGGTTAAGTCGGGTCAGGTGTGGAGCTTACGGATTAAGACGATTGTTGAGACGAAACCGGTCGACGGCCGCCTCCCCTGCGAGATCTTAATCGGCAGGTACAGATTTGCGGTAACGTTCAAAATATTTCCAATGCGGTTCCAAGACGGTAAATACTAGAATTATACCGTGCTTGCTGCTTGTCGATGCATCGACGATCGCAGCAAAACCATCACGTTTATATTGACGACGAAACAGCATCGACCGTGGTCACCGGTCTCTTCTGTGACGGTACCGACCGCGCATACGGCCAACCGCATACCAGTCGATCGCCCAAACCCGATGGCACGATTAAATCGATACATTTGGACCAGCGAAGTCGTCGAGACCGATATCGTTTGAAGGGGGTTTACGAAATCCGTAAAAATATCGACTATTTTTCTGCGCGTGGCCGTGTGTCGCGCCCCGCTACCCGACGAGGTTATGTTCCGAATACTCGAGTGCGTCCTGGCGAGCATCTAACGTTATTCTTCTCTCTGTCGTCGAAAATTGTGTACGGAAGAATTACTCTCTTGTGTTCTTAGTCAATAATATCGGAAAACCGAAATTAAAACCTCCCCCGAAATGCAGGTCCAAGTACGCCACTGCTTCTACTCGCCATCTTGTCCGCGGAGCACGGCGTTCGCTTTTCCGAACGAAATACAAAATAATATTGTTATTATTAACTTACCGTCAGTCGCCGCAATGTCCACGAACGCGACTTTAGGGGCCGATAAATAATAACCTATACTTGTGTCCTACACTCGTTACCGTATTTTCCACGTTCGAATTGTTGGCGAACACGTGACGGACGCAACTATTCCGTAAGCCTTCAGAGTACTATTTACTGTTGTTTTTACAACTCGTAAACGCGCGACGGATCTTCCAGCGATTATTACAGACTTCTCACCGTTTTGTGAATTCCGCGGTGCGTGTTACGAGTGCGCGCGGATAAAGCGAAACTTCTTTCAGACGTTTCTTTCTAACCGATCGAATATCAAGTTTGCGCGTTTCCACTGACGTCCGCGGAGAAATCGTTCCGGGTCACGTTCGTCGACTGACGTTGTCGTTGTTCGACTTTCCGTATTCCGGACGATCACTCGGCCCGGGCGCGTAGCGCGCGTGCGTGTAAACAGCCAACGACGGGTGCGCGGGTGCTAGTGGATCCGGCAAAGCCTTGCGGTGGGGGGACGCACGCACGCGTTATTGGCCGCGACCGAAACGAGACAACGCGCATGCGCAACGAATATCGAGAAAAAATTGTATTTTATTTATAATCATTTTTTGCCTTTTCCGTACCCTCCGTAAAGGAGTTTCACGTCAAAAAATGCGAAATCAATGTTTCATTAATCGCGAAAACGCTCGTTGTTTCGTCTCGTTCGATTAAACGCGTACACCATGAACGAAACGTTCGCAATGTTTTCGCAACCTTGCGAAACGTGACAGAAACGAGACCGCCGTCGTCTACTTGCGACGAGCGCCCGTACCGTGTTGCTCATAGCGTTATTATTATTGTTATCGTTATTCGTTTATTGCATTGATGTAATCCGTTACACGAAACAGTTAAAACGAACGTCAGACGAAACGGCGAGTGTTCGGGGTACCCGTTCGTCGCGATACGAGATTGTCGGTGACGCGTGCGGCAACGGTCGCGCGTGCGGGAGAGCCGTTTTCGTATAACCTTGAAAATTATTATGTCGCGTTCGGACCAGTCTCTCGTCGTCGTTCCGCGCGCGTCGTTGCAAATGGTCCGTCCGCCTGTTAATCGCGAGCCGTCGGTTTCGGGATTTTTGCGTTTCTGTTATTCAATATTATTTCGCCGCCATTGTTATATCGTGCGTGTCGTCGTGCGCGTGTCGTCGCGTTGCCGTCAACGTTGCCGGACATTCGAACGCGAGTGCGCGCCGTCGTCAAGTCCCGTACGCCGCCGAAGCTGTACTTCATCGAATACGTCAACCAGGTTAGTTCGCGCTCTACGGTCTCTGTTATACATGATTCGCGATCGACGCGGAGGATTTCAACGGTCTAACGTCTGTTATTTGTTCCGCTTCCATTCCACACAACTTCGTCTACCGTGATTTTCCTTTTGTGACGCGTTACTCACGGCCCATAGGTGCCATAAAAACTCGTTTTCCACGAACCACCCAAGTAGGGAGGAAGTTGCGCGTTCGTACGCACTGGAAAGCTGAGTAGCGCTTGGCTTAACTTGACTCTCTCTCTCTCTCTCTCTGTCTATGTTTCGCGGCCCGTTTGACTGTTGAACGCTGACCACCGCCGTCCGTTGAATATAGCCGCGACTTTCGCGACGAGCGTTCGCAGTCCGGGATTGTTTTTATCGTGATGCTTGCCGACATTCTGTCACAACGGCTGTTCATCACGTACGCGGTTTTAATTACGGTACTCGCTCCGCCATTAAACGTATCACGAATGTGCTTTACGGTCAGCCGTAGGCTAACAGCGTAAACGACTAGGCCGGGAGAACCGAGCCGAACGCTCGACGCCATCTTGAACACATTGCGGGTATTACCAAAGATGTTGTAAGCGTCATACAAACTCCTCGGTATAAACATTTGTCGTCCCTGGTAATTATACGCGCCGTCTCTTTCATCTCGACCAATCCCCTCCATCGCACCAGACCCGGCCACGCGCTTCCGCTTACTTCGCTTCTCGCACGAACCGCGTTGGGGACAACGAACGATTGTAAAATGTCTTGGAACAAACGATATCAGTTAAAACGAACGTCGAACGTAACGGTCGCGCGTGCGGGAGAGCCGTTTTTGTATAACCTTGAAAATTATTATGTCGCGTTCGGGCCAGTCTCTCGTCGTCATTCCGCGCGCGTCGTTGCAAATGTTCCGTCCGCCAGTTAATCGCGAGCCGTCGGTTTCGGGATTTTTGCGTTTCTGTTATTCAATATTATTTCGCCGCCATTGTTATATCGTGCGTGTCGTCGCGTTGCCGTCAACGTTGTTGACCATTCGAACGTGAGTGCGCGCCGTCGTAGAGCCCCTTCTGCCGCCGAAGCTGTACTTCATCGAACACGTCAACCAGGTCAGTTCGCGCTCTACGGTCTCCGTTATACATGATTCGCGATCGACGCGGAGGATTTCAACGGTTTAACGTCTGTTATTTGTTCCCCTTCCGACCGCCATTTCCCGCGGTACATTAAGGTGTCCGTGCGCATAACGTGCACATTGAAAAACGCGTGAAATACATTCTGCACAACTTCGTTTACCGTGATTTTCCTTTTGTGACACGTTACCTCACGGCCCATCGGTGCCATAAAAACTCGTTTTCCACGAACGACCCAAGTAGGGAGGAAGCTGCGCGTTCGTACGCACTGGAAAGCTGAGTAGCGCTTGGCTTGACTTGACTCTCTCTGTCTATGTTTTGCGGCCCGTCTGACTGTTGAACGCTGACCGCCGCCGTTCGTTGAATATAGCCGCGACTTTCGCGACGAGCGTTCGCGGTCCGGGATTGTTTTTATCGTGATGCTTGCCGACATTCTGTCACAACGGCTGTTCATCACGTACGCGGTTTTAATTACGGTACTCGCTCCGCCATTAAACGTATCGCGGATGTGCTTTTCGGTCAGCCGTAGGCTAACAGCGTAAACGACTAGGCCGGGAGAATCGGGTCGAACGCTCGACGCCATCTTGAACACATTGCGGGTATTACCAAAGATGTTGTAAGCGTCATACAAACTCCTCGGTATAAACATTTGTCGTCCGCGGTAATTATACGCGCCGTCTCTTTCGTCTCGATCCATCCCCTCCATCGCACCAAACCCGGCCACGCGCTCCCGCTTACTACGCTTCTCGCACGAACCGCGTTGAGGACAACGAACGATTGTACAATGTCTTGGAACAAGCGATACCATTAATTTTGTCAGCCATGAACTCTCGCCGACACATCGTTCCTGGTCCGGTACGTCCGGTACCTTCAACGCGGCAAAACCGTACGGGGCGCAACGGTTTCTATACGCGCGCCCGCACGGACCGCGTGCATTCGACCTGTCGTCGTGTCGGTCCGGTTGTTCGCGGGCTCGCCGAACTTTCTATTTACGCCGTCGCGAATAAACGCCTACCCGAAGCTCGTGTGTTCGTCACGAAATCGTTTCCGGGAAATTCTTCCGCGCGAAACGAACGAAATCGATAACGGCAATCGGACTTCTCCCGAAGAACACGAAACTAGTCGTCAGTTTTCGTCAAACACGCGCTCACACGAACCGTATCCGCGTTAGGTCATGGGAGTGTTTTCCGTCAGCTGCGAAGTGGAATCATAATGATCGTCGACTTGAGATCGTTCCGTCGGTCGTTCGTGTGTGCGATGAGCACGAAGGGAGCAGATGGACGTACGGTTAGACCGGGCACGTGTTTTTCAACCGTTTGGTTAAGTCGCCGATGACATTGGCCATACGAAAAATCACTTGTAATACGTTTGCAACGCCGTCGTACGAAAGACGGACGTCTTTTACTTCGCTTCGTAACGGTATGGATATACTGGACCGAACGCGCTGTTCTAATTGATCTATACGATCGGTTTCAGTTAGAGACGGACGGAATTCTCCGCGCACAGAAAAAAACGAACGGAGTATGGACGTTTGTGTCGACCGTACTTTTCGGACAACGGTCCATTCGGAAACTATTTATTCGACCCGAAACAAGACAATATAGTACGGATGACAACGGTCATATATATAAATATATACACATTACACGATCGTTCTAATATTGTTGTTGCGCGACGTAATATACTTTTACCGTTGTGCACGGTATGTAATAACCGACTCGGTGTTTGCCGACTTTGTCGGAACGTCTGACGCGCGTATAGCTGTGCGGAACATTTCGGCGGCCGAAGTTAAGACAAAGGGAATGACGACGATGTAAATTTACGAGAGCGCGAAACGGTAAATCTACAAGTTCGATTCGCGAAGATGAACGTTGTCGATCAGACGACACGAAGACGACGTTGTATATTATGCGATAAAGTTTCGTCGTCCTTGCGATTCCACCGGATAAAACTACAAATTACGTTTACTCATACCCGAGTGAAATGTCGATTCGATTTCCGTTACCAGCGGAGTAGAGCGTTATTAGAAAAAAAAAATATATATATCAATTTCGCGTCAAGAACGATGTCGTCGACCTCGAGAAATTAATAAAATCGTTTCCGATCCGGAAAAATATGATTTTCGTTTATTATTCCCGTCCGCAATACTATTTGCATTTAATTATTTTCAAATATCGTTCCCGAAAATGTATATCATTATTATTAATTTAAAGTAAAAAAATTAATCAAACGACCAATACAACGTCATGTATACGGGTTTTAATTTAAATGGAAATCGTCGTAAAAATATCGTGTTGTAATCTTAGTGCATTCGACTTAGACGTCCGTGTCGGTTGTTCGTCGCCATTTTAAACACGAGGAGCGGGCTGTTTTTCCCACTGCCCCCGACCATAAGAACGACAAATAAGTAAAATGTTTTCTGGCTTTTGTTTTCTTCCAAGTCAAATGCCAACCAACATTTTTCACTAATAAGTCGGATAACAACAACTTATTCATAACCGTTTACGACTATCCACCCACCCACCCACTCACCCACCCACTCAATTTGAACTAGGACTAGGAGCGGCCGCTCAAAAATTATTCCTACGCGCCACGCCACTGTTTGTCCCGTTCCCGACGATTTGTTATGAACGCGAGTCGGCCAGAACAGTCCGCCCGAACACACAAACGAGCGGCGTCGTTCCCGTGAAAATTAACAAACCGTGCGAACAAACCCGGTTTGGTCGCAAAACCGTTCGCGACCCGGCGTCGTTCTCAAAACGATAACAACAACAATAACAGTATTGTTATGTACTATCATCACGACTGTTGCAACCGTATCATTATAATACGGAACTTTTACGTAGTAAAAAAACAATCGTCCGAAACGTTTAACGCGGCGGCGTTCACCGGTTTTGTCCGGACGGTGTTAAATAAGTGTTCGTACTCGGCTTGGTCTACGTTTTTACGACAGATCGAAAATCGATCCATTCGAATTCACTCACGAGCGAGGAATCGCGCGGTCGTAACATATTTTTTGTCAAACGCCGAAAACGTGTAAAATCCAACGACACCACACCCAACTCGTCGGTGAAATATTCGGCCGGGATTCTCCTTTCTCGATATATTAACGATTGTTTCACCCTCACGAACGCCGTGAGTTTAAACTTTGTTTACAAGTGGTTATTACCGGTTAGACGGACGATTAGTATTTTTTTTTCGTCTTTGAAACGTTCGATACGATTAATCACTTTGAAAATCTAAAATTGTTTTTTCATTCGTGTTTTCGATTTTACTGAATTAACGATTATCCGCTTCATTTCGCCAGAAGACGCGTTCTTATTGACGCGATTCGAGTGCTCTGGAGTTGAAGACGCCGATGCGTCGACGCGCGTTGAAAACACCGAGCGGACAGAAGACGGACAGTGAACGCGTGGTTCAATAACGATACGACGCGAAACAGAAAAAATAAAATATATATATATATATACACACCACACTCATCTCGCTATGACTTTAAGTCGTAAAAAAAAAAAAAGGGGAGAGGCGGGAAACGGACGACGTTACGGTTTTAACGCTTTTTCACGCCGGCGGGGCGCCTACGGGAGCCTTTCCTCGAGCCTGCAGCGCAGCCGTGTGTACGTTAATGTACGTATATTTGTACGGCATCAGCGACCTGCCGGCTATACGTTTTTTTCTTCTTTTTCTTCTATTTTTTTTTGTCGCCGTAGCGAAAATCTTTAGTCTCTTCTAACGCGCTCCTGAAATGGAATTAACAAAAAAAAAAAAAAAAAATAAATAAATAAATAAAACCAACGCGAAAAGAAAAAGTCGAACAACCGCGTTGTTGTGCAATATCATTCAACGCGTCGAATAAACCGTGTTTCGCGAAAAGCGTTTGTCGCTTTTTGAAATGTTCAAATGTACGTCACACATGATAACACGTTCGTTGCCGCCGTATATTTTCAATAAACAACGCGAACAGAAAATATGTTTAACTACAATATGGGTCCGCGTCATAAACCATACACACGAGTCTCGTTTTTCAACCATATTTAAGAAAAAGGCCGATTTCTCTTCTCGCCATATCAAAACAGATTTTTTTCTCCGATTAATTTACGGACGTTAATATTGTTATCGTAAACGTGAACAAAAAGTCAATGTTAATTGTTTCGATATTATAACGTACAACGTACGTTCGTTACGGAACACTATAATTGCACTTGTTTTAACTACTTCGCTTTTCTAAACTCTATAACTTTGTTTGGTTAAAAAAGTATGGTTGACAATCAAAAACTCTAAAATCTGTGTCTAAGTAACTCGCTTTAGCGGACATCCACGGCATTTGCGGCTCGTTACGTAACAAAAAAAGAAAAAACTTTTTTTTCAATATTTTGGTTTAATAAATATGAGTACGTTGTAAAATGATTATTTGTTTTCGGTTTGGTGGAAAATGGAAGTGATTTGTTTATTGTTTTTATTCGATTTGAAACGATGAGCTATTTTTTTTTAGCCTCAACTACATAGGTTATTAGCTCACAAATGTGATAGTACAGTATTACAAATTTCAATATTTACAAAAGATTTAGCATCATGACAATAAAATATGAGTATTCGGTTGTATTTACAAAATAACAAATTAGATTAGATTAAATAACTTAATACGGTTTAAGAATTGTATGATTTTTTTAAAAATTTTCCGGGTCAGATCCAAGTGCTTCATTGTAAGTGTTCGAGGATGTTCTCTTGTTTCTACGTAGTTGCGACAGTGTATTAAAACGTGTTTAGCGGAGAGAGCTTCCCCACAAGTTTGGTACTGGTTATTCTTTTCTCATAACGTGTCCAAGTAATGAGCAGCTAATCGTGTCCGATACGCAATCGGTTCATTATCGTCGCACACTAACGGCCGTGTGCGTGACGCGTATACACTTCAAACGAACGGGCGTGAGTACGAATGGCGTCGTTTTGTAATGTATGAATAATCGTCGTGTGCGCCACAGAGACAATAATGGATTTTTAACGACACTTGACAAGTGGTATTAAATTATTACCTATACATAATATTATGTACACGCGCGTGTGGTTAGGTTATGTAACACGGGAACGTTCACATTGAGCGACTGTCAAACCGTAATTAATCTCTGACGGCCGCCGCATCGTATTTAATTCATAATTATATATTATTATTATTATTATTATTATTACTATTATTACCAGCGGCGGATATTCTCCGATTGCGTTCTCGTTCTCGGCGTCCGATCGATAACGTTTTATCATGGTTAATAATGAAAAACGGGTGTTTTCATTTGCCGCGACGCCGTGTATTCGATATCGTACCATATAAACCGAGCGATATTGTTATTCTTGTGTTCTATCTGATCTAAACAAAAAGCAACGGGAATACCGACCGCCAAAAGATTTTGGGTAATGGACGGATTTCAGAGTTGTATTATTGTTGTGTTCAACACGTTATTATTTTGATTGTAATTTATTAACGGACATACGATAGGAGAAACGTTGCCAAGTCAAGACAAATAAAGTCTCATGTACTTTATGTTTTTACGCAATTCGTATGTGACAAATAATAATAATATCGATATTGTGTACTATAGTTTCAAGTTTAAATAACATAAAGAAATTACAAAATGATATTTGTCCGAGTCGATTTCAACGAAGGTTGGAATATTTGTTGGAAACTATATTAAATATTATAAAAAATGGAAAACAAAGATTTTAAAAAATATAATAAAAAAAAAACGTCATTGTAAAACCAACCAATACATTCTTCGTTTCGCTGACGATCTAAAATAGAAAATTTTTTTTATAATTATCTGTTAACGCGCACGGCGTTAATTTAGTGTCAACATCGATGTTTTTAAAGCGGCGTACTTTCAATTTCTCTCTTGGAGTGGGGTTGGGGGAGAGGGTTAAAGTAAAATGTAGTTACTTCGTCTCCGCTGCTAAACGGCTCTACTAGGGTATGTGCTGAGTGGCGTCGAACGTGTTCATATACGAGATTGACCGATAATATATCAAATTGATCTTATTTTTTTTTAACCTGAAACCTCCTCGTATGTACGCCACAGGGGGGTGGGGGAGAGGGGTAGGAATCGATAAAAACGTATACTAGCGAATATAAAAACGTTGGCAATTTTCGCGCGGTTTCGCTTTATTTGTACGCGTACGTAAAAACGTATAGAGATCGCGTCGAGTAACGTCGGACGCGCGGGAGATCGTAGTTGTTTATTCGTCGCCGAGGACTTGTGCTCGGTCCGTCGATGTCGCCACGGCCATAGGCAGAGAGGGCACTGGTTGGGACGGAAGAGTTGGTGGGTGATCAGAGGATCGCCGTACTATTGAATCGATGGCGCCTATCCCGCGAAGGAGAATCGGCTTCGTCGCCGTAGCGCCCCGTATGAATAATGCAATCATGAGTACGAGACGGGGCGGACACGGTGCCGAGCATGTCCGGTCGCCGGCGTCGTGACTGGCGATCCAAAAACCGTAATCGGACGACGCGTATAAAGTAATAATAATAATAATAATAATAATAATAATAATAATATTATAAATAATCGTGATCGATACCGACTCGCCGTCGGAACAGTGTCCATGTAGAATACGTTATTGGCGATCGCATGGATGAGTTCAAATTAAAATCACGTATTGATACGTGATCTTTTTGCATATGTATATAGGATTATGTTTGAAAATATCATATTCGGAGGTACGTGAAGATAATCCTGTTTTTTCCAAACGTATTCGATTTTTCGGAATTTATAAACATGTGTGCCGTAATCATTCGTCTCGTCAGTCAAAATAATAAACGATGAATATATCGCAGGAAAACTATGACGGCCGCAAAAAATGACTATAATTAATTTCGATCTACGATTGGACGCGTGTTTCAACCTTTCTACGTCTGTTATCATAATTTATGTTTTAACTTCTTATGGAAATTATAGAAAACTAATACACGACTTATCGGTTTCACGTTTTTGGAGTGCGGTTATATGTTTCTTTTCCGGACGTGTGACCCAACCTAACTTGGTTACGTAGAAATATTTATGCGGTACATATTATAGTACAATAATGTTGTATTACGCGATTCGAACTCCAAATTGAAATTCAAAATAATTAGTTCCGCTTTTAAGCTGTAATGTCATGTCTGAAATCTCTATTCATTTAATTAATTTCTGTATTTTATACAATTCGCAGAGTTTTCCGACGTTATTTTTTTCTGTATCGATTTTGGAATCATGATGCAATACGATATATAAGTGTAAACCTATACAGTAGACGGTTGATTTCCTAGAAAACCGTCTGCCCTTGTTTTGGAGGTCATGTCGAAATACCGAACCACCACAACCCTCGAGCGAGCCATTTCGTTTAGAACCAAGTACGAATAAATGTTTGTTCAGTTCGAAAAAAAAAATAAAAAATACCTTGGCGCGAGTTCCGAGACACGGATTCCAGACGGAACGGAGGACGACGGCCTGACCCATAGGGATTTTGTGGATTCTGATGATCGAACGGACATAATGTTAGCGTATTATTTAGTTTATTTACGCGTCTCCCGAGGGATCGGTCGTCGTATTGTTAATTTACCGGTTTCGTGTGTAACACACGAATTTTTCTCGATCCCGTCCTGTCCCTTGTCCACCACCCATTTTCGCCCGAATACTCTTCCATGGTCGTTGTTCTATAGGAAAGCGATTTTCTATTGTGCGCCAAATTGATTTAAAACCCATGAAATTCTTCTTATCCGTGGTCGGTCTTCGTCGCCGAATCCTCGAGAGGTCCGTCGAAAGGTCCACGGGGATCCGTGCAGAGGGGTGGCTTGGAAATGTCAAAAACGGTTGTTTTCCATTTAAAAATTAAACCATTTAAATAGTCTATAACAGTACGTGGTTATTATTAAACATACAATTCTCTACTGTCTCGCATTCCCCACGGCCCCCGTAATCGTATCCTACTTATGTTAAATGTATACATGTTCTTCCTGAAATTAGTATATAATCCATAAACTATTAAATTGAAATTATTTTCGGAACATTCATGTCATCTATGTACATTGTATGAAAAATGTACGTGTATATTTAATTTTGAATACCTACACTTTTGAATTACAACCTTGACAGATATTTTAAAGTTTTGTTTTAAATTTACATTAAAAAATCATACCTTTTTAGGATATTTATCAAAAGTTTTTCATGCAATTTGTGTTATTGCTAATTAGAAAAAGTTGCTTTTAACTAAGTAAAGTTAATTTTTTCTCAAAGTTAGTTTTTAGCTTTCGAAGTTGAGAATAAAATATAAGGAACTTTTAACTTAACTTTGCATAAAAAAAATAATATAAATATCGAGTAAGGGAATTCCAAAAATCATACTTTAATATTGTCGGGCGAAACCGAACAGGAAACAGTTATAGTAACTGCGTTGAAAACGTTTTAGAACTATAGTTGTACTAACACATATTTATACACAAACGAACGTACTATATCAATTTAAACATCTTTCGACGAGAATATTATAAAGAAAAAAAATTAATTCAATTTAAAAAAAATAATAATAAAATACGAATAAGTAAACTACACGATATAACGTAGTCGAAATAAATTTGATTTTATTTGTCAAAGTAGAGTAACATAATGAGAAAAAAAAAGAGCATGTATTTTACAAATAAAACTCATAATATTATAAAGTTTTGAATACATTGTTCTCGACGATTCCGTCAAGTCATCATTTGGTAGGGATGTTATATAATATATTTATATATAATCATATAGTTTTGAAATGAATTCGTGAGCGTTCCAAAAAAGAAAAAAAAATTATAATAACCGTTTTATTTAGGACTTATATGCGACTACGGAAAATAATAATAATAATAACAAGAAACCCAAAACTAGTTTTCATTTTATCTTTTCTTCGTGTTTAAATCATCGGAACAATAACGTCAGACGAATTTTATCGTTTGAGTAATATAGACGATTTTTCGCAATATAATATATATACGTACATTCGTATATTCGATAATACCGTAATAACAATTTATATTATTTTGTACGTGACTAAAATCACAACTCATTAATATTATTAATTTCTATAGTCAACGAGACAAAATTGTTTCGATCGTTTTTGAGATCGTAAGTAATGAGTATTTCGTTAGATATTTTGTACGATTCAATTTCATTCGAAATATCCAGTGAAATATAATATGATTTACTGCGATATAAATAGGACTCGATAGTTTTTCGCGGTCAAATCGATTGTATTATTGCATATTTTCGAAATTATTTAAAAAAATAGTGGAAAATACCAAAAAAAAAAAATATATATTTTTTTTAAATCGTTAAACTATAAAATTTATGATGGAATCAGTAACGTTTCAGGTATAGAATGTTTTTTTTTTTATGAGGTTTTAACTATAAATTTATTATATCTCGACATTTACAATTAGCGCAAAATTAATTTTACTAGTGACACATGAAAAAAAAAATGGTAGAGCTTATACTATTAAATTTTTTGGCCTGTCTGTGTAAAATTGAGGATTTATTTGATTAGAATTACGTTATTGGCGAAAAGCGTATTAATAAATGAAAAGTTGAGATTGAGAGAGAAAAAAAGGTACTTTAAATGAGTTCTATGATGTGAAGAGAAAGGACAGTTAGTGAGAAGATGTTGGAAGTCACACGATGACGTGCCAAAATTGGGTAAGGTACAGCATGAGCTGTTATTTAGCTCCAATTTGAAGAAATGATGTAGTAGCAAGTTGTGGCTTGTGCGTAACTTGGAACATTTTACTTATAGTAGCATGACTATTCTTTAGCGATTGAAATCACGGTCGCGGATGTATGTTTTTAGATGTTGTTTTATATCCAGAGGTGTAGGATTCTGGTAGGTTTTTCCATTCCATTAGAACGTTTTTCATGTATGAAATAATCGCGTATATTTTATGCTGAGAAAAATTGAAGTAATATTTAAATTACCTGACAGGAACAAAACAATTTATTATGTAAAGTACGCACACAATTGTATTGTTCGATTGCTCGACTTCTTTTTGAATATTCAAAATTTAACGAGTGATTACAGAAAAATAATCGTTTAGATTCGGACTCGCGAAAATGTAAAGGGGAAGACGACCGTCTGCTATAATAAAAATGCTCGACGTAAAACGCATCGAATTTTGTTGTTTATCACGCGTTTTATTCGGACGTTAAAAAACAGTGACGATGGTGTACTTACGTTTGCTTCATTATCGATACAATAAGTCCGATAAACTGTTAACGCATGTATATTATGTCATATCGTCCGTTCGTGCTGATATTACCGTTGTCACGGTGACGATATTGCATTTCACGTCGGACGACCTCGACGACCGATTTCCGGATTGTATTTTACGGTTTTCGCGTCGCAAGCAAAGATCGCATATTGTTATGGTATTGTAACACGTCGTGCTCGATTCGGACGTGCATAAAAATATAAGCAGTTTCCGGAAGGTCGATCGTGTGTGTATAACGGAGTCGAACGACGTTTCCCGTCGACGTCTCGTCGTATTCGTAAACTGATTTGGGAAAAAAATCAACTCCCACCCGTGAACAAACGCTGATCGATCTTCTCGCTGTTGCGGATATTTTCGTACGAGAAAGAGACGAACATGTAACTTTTGTTGTCAAGAACGTGAACGTAGTGTTGTACATGAAAAATACGTCGCGTCGTGCCGAACATTTGCTTTTTCGGCTACTACATTGGCGTACTAATTATTTATTTTTTGCAATACCGTTTCAATATTGTTTCGCTCGCGTAATTTGTTGAGAGGTGGTTTTTCCCCTTTATTATTTACGGTCGTCACCGATCTCGCCCGTCATTATAACCGTCCAATTGTTTTTTTCAACGATTCTGTAAAAATGTTACGATTAATAATATTATATAATTTACGAATACTTTCGTGAAAAACAATTTATTTTAAAATGTAGTCGAAAAGTTTTCGAATATTTAAATATTTACTTCACAGTGGTATTTGAACGTGTACAAAACAATTACACCCGAAATAGTTAAACAGTAAGTTCAAAAACTGATTTCAAAAATAAACGAAAACTTTCCTTATGTATGAATAATTATAATTAGGCTGTAACAAAAATATTCATAAAATAAAAAAACGTCTATAGAAGTAAATAATAATTTATATTTTGTATTTTCAAATACAAATTAATATTTACTAAAATACTTTGAATACTTCAGTGTAGAAGCATTGATTTTAGAGTATAATTGTATTATCAACATGATGGATGTTTTCAAATAATGTGACGTTCGTGATATTGTATTGAAAAAGGTGAATCCGTGGTTGTTTTTATTTTAAACATTTATTGTGATTTTTTGATTTTGATTAATCAATCGCGGCGTGTTAAAAACCAGACGCTTAAAACAAAACCGCGACCCGGAAAACTTAGTTTTTCATTTTCGAAATAAAAAATACGATCATTACACAATGCCAAATTAAAAAAAGTAAACCTACTAGTTATATGAATTGTTATTGTTTATCAATTGATTCAATGATATCTAAATAAATAAAATGTCTGTAGATCACACGGCGCATCGGATTGGCAATTCTAATACATAAACCTATCGCGTTATTTGATATTTTCCCCAGTGCACGGAAAAACAACGGATCATTAATATGTTTTTGGGAGTTGATGTTAGTTGTTCATTATGATTTATATCAGCCCGAAGAACCTTTAAGTAGTAATTGTAATTCCCGACGACGTGATGTCGGAGTGGTGGCGGCGAATTAGGTAGTAGTAATAATAGTAACAGCGGCGGCGACGGGAATGGACGTGCTCTTAAATTGGCGACGCGAAATCAGTCAGAAAAATGTTGTTTTCAACCCAAAAACATTTATGTTAAAAAAATACGCAAACGGCGATAATTTTTTTTAATTTGAACTCGCGAATGATATATACCGATTTCTGTCAGATTTTTCAGTTACATTATACGTTCAATTATTAAAGCGCCCGCGCGACTAATACGTATGCGGTTATGTAAAATTAAATGATCAAGTTAATAATAATAATTAATTATAAATGCAATTGAAATGGTTGAAACAATGTGATACTCCAAAACACTACGTCTATTCGATATTGTACACGAACCGAAAACACCATCTACGTCAGTCTTGTACGTCGCATGTGTGTCGTAGACGTTTTGCGTCCAGTTTTTCAATGAGTTTCTCGACGACGACGATGATAATAATAATAATACTCTGTTTCATCACGGTCCTCGTTGACAATGATCTTTCAATGTGTTTACGCCGAATTTCATTAGGTTTCGCGTCACGTTCGCCAAATTTCGCCACGCACATATACCTTTTATATTCTCACCTTTTCGACAAATTACTGTTTATCTCTTCGTAGTCGTTATACGACGTGTGTCATATAGTATTACGTATAGTTTATAGTTCTGGACACGCAGAGAGAGAGTACGAGGGTATATCGTTTGGACAAGACGGTCGTTTTAACAAAATTATTTATAAATTTTCTACTCGAACCCTATTATCGTCTGGGGGAGGAAGGGGAGGGAAAACTGAATTCCTCACAAGAAAAAAACGATCACGACCATGCTTCTAAAAACACGTTATTATAAAAGCGCGACGGCGTTTTGGTCATTTTTCGATGTTTTTCGCAGACTAATTCATATACGGCCGTGCCGTCGTGTCGAGCAATCAGGCCGATCGCAAGCGTTACGGTCGAAACGAACCAGGACGTCCTGGCGAGGGGTTTTCAATTGAATCTCCGTCGTAAAGTATAACGGCACGTGACACGCGAAACAGCGGACGGGCGCGATTTTCAATTCGACAAGCGTACATGACAAATAACGCGTTGGCCGTGCACGATTTGGTTTGTAATCGGAACGTCAAAACACATTTCCCGAACACGGAAAGTCCCCGGGGACTCGTCGGACAGGCGGTATTATCATTATTATTATTGTTATTATTATTACGCAAGGTTATCGTGTTAGGTGTTTTGCTGTTCGTTGTGAACACGTTTTCGAAATTTCCACACGTTCTTTTGTAACTCGTTTAAAGCATTCAAATCATTATGGACACGTGTTACGTTTTCACACCGTCTTCATTCGGCATGTATGTACATACATCGGGGTATGGCGTATATAATTTTAATCCAGTATTTTTTCTCCGATCCGTTGGTTGGTCCGCGATTTTACCGTTTGAATTCGTGTCGTGTCGTGATTCTGAATACGAGGAATCTACAAGAAAAAAAAGAAAGAAGAAAATTGCGTTGTTTTTACATTCCGGCCAGAGACGCCGTTTCGTTCGACGGTATAACGTTATCCCGAGATATGTCACGACCTCTCTGGGGGATCGAAAGCGTTCGAGGGGAATTAGAATTCTGCGTAGATGCGACACCGTCCTCGAGGGGACGTAAATAATATTTCGCGTGCGTTACTACACGTTAGTTATTCGGACGTTTTCGAGCCGACGTCGACAACAGGAAGCCGCTTGACGTGTGTTCCGGTCGCGCGTGTGTGTCGACGGGGTACACGATCAATGAGTTGCCGATAAACGATATCCGTCGTTTACGGGGACGTTCGAAACCGCCATGGAAATTCGTATTGCTATTGCTTATGCTCGTGCGGACAGCCCTTGAGCCTATGGGACACGCTCTAGGCCTTAGCCTATTGCGCGTTTAAGAAAATGTGCAATTTTTGATGATATTGGTGGCATGATATGTTGTGTTTTGAAGTGTGAACGTGTTGTGTGAGACATTTTACATGTGAAGGGTTTGACATGATGTATTATATATGATGAAACGTATATTGCTCGTGTGGATGGCCTTTGGGGTTACGAGACACATTTCAGATTCTGGCCTAATTGTGTTGAAGGATTTAATGTTGTTGATTGTAATCATCGGTTGGTTATGTTTGATGAAAACATTGCTAAATTAGGTCTTGTTATGTATAAGATGTCTAGGAAAATTAGAGGCGGTGTAAACTATGTCAGTCCTGTGTGATTTTATATTTGAAAATCCGTGTAGCCGTTGTACCCGTAATATTCAATATCACATTGTTATGTGTTACGTGTCCGCGGAATTCGACGGCAACCCAAAGGGGATGATTAATAAGTGCTATGAATGCTAATTTCGAGCGCATTCTTTTGTTCGCGTCTCGCACATGCAATATTATCATTCATTAGTCGTGATGCGCGCCGAAGAAAACGCATTGCCGTCGTCTACGACGTATATATATATATATACTCGTACGTGTGTATAGAAAACGGAATACAAAAACAGTTTCCTTAAAAATCTCTTTGATAATTGTTAAAACAATAAAATATACGTTCGAGTATCGATTCGCCGTCGTCGTCGTATTGCGTAATTTATCGTTTTCGTTCGTTTATAATACGAACGCTCGTAAAATGTTAACCATTTTTCTCTGCGAAATGTATAGCTGATACGCGTATACATAACGAAAACGATTCGACCCGCGCAAATACATTATTATGTTCGAGTTTTTCTTTTGGTGCTTTTATATATCGTATAAATTAAAAATATCAATTTCGAACCGAAAATAAAACTATCGACTCTTCGTTGCATGTCCGCCCGTTTATTGTTATTTTCGTATACGTACTTCTGTTTTTCCTAGTCATTTGCGATTTCAGCCGCGAAATGAAGAGCGTTCCAGTATAGAACGGACACATTTTCACGTCTGTAATTCGGCTTGTTTTTCATGATCGTAGACCAGTGTGGAAGAGATCGGCGTCTCAGACAACGTATATCCGTTCTCGTGACTTGTTTCATCGCTGGGTTCAATAATCTCCGTAGACGGTTTTCCAATCAGCTGTCTGCACGATCGCATTGACATCGACACTATTTTTCTTTTTTTTTTTTACGAACGTTTTATTTGCACGCATTCGTTTACCATCTCGCACACGCGCTGTATGAGTAGATTGAATTAAATCCGTCCTTAAAAAGTAGCGGCTGCCGTCTTCGCGACGCGTGAAGTACCCGACGAAAAAGAATATTATCGCAATCGTACAATGTGCTGAACACAAATCCGATTTTATGCAATTATATACGATTAGTCGCTCTGTTAAAAAAAAAAAACGAATCGATTAAATAACAATAATAATAGTGAAGAATTGTATGAATACATAATGGCGTGTGCTCTGGATTGGAACCGTGAACGGTTTGAAAATTTTTTAATTTAAACGTTTCGACGAAAATCACACACGTTGTTCATATTGCTCATTTTTGTTTTTATTAGACTTATCGGTTTCTTTAGATATTTTCCCTAAAAACTCGTTTTCAAAATATACTAGCGAACAATATATGATTTTTGACGAAAATCCTAACGCTGTAATATACGAGTTTCGAACGATTGACAAGGAAATTAGTACTAAGTAAAATAGCTTTGACAACATCATCTGTATAATATTTTTATCGAACTTGCAAAGGGTTAGGTTACTTACAATTGCTCGCAATCTGGGGGGGGGGAGCGAAAAGTATATTCAGTACCAATTCTTTGTTATGAAGATTCCGATACCTTTTTGTGTATTATACGGATATTATACGTTAATATTGTATTCGTTTTATAAACCACGGTTTTAAGTTGAAAATATTTATTTCTTTTAGGATTGGTGTAGGGGAACGTCGTACATAACCGGTTGAATTATCTTAAATATTAGCATGACGTACACTGGTCCGTTTTTTTCGACCGCTGTCGTTAATAGAAGGATCATAATAACATAACGGATTGCATAATATTGCAACTCGTAAGCGGTAAACCATGTGGAAATCGTGTACCTGTTAGTATATATGCAGAGCGGAGATTCAGAAACGTTTTTACTGTATGTACTATATATTCGGTCGTATTACATGCAAATACCCTCGGCTTCATGTCAAACGTTACATTCCGCGTTTTATGTGGTAATAATAATAATAATAATAATAATAATAATAATAATATAATAATAATGATAACATGTTCCGTATAATATTGGACGTTATTGGGAAGCTCATTCTCGCAGAATAATTTATGGTAAACGCTGTAATAATGACATTTGGGCAAAACACATTCATGCAACATTATTGCGCGATAAACCTCGCTCGTCGCAAGTGCACTTGGGTCCCGTTTTGGAATTGATCGATAAAACAGGACTGGCAATCGTTATTGTAAATTAAATTCAATATAATTATGATAATACGCAATAGTGATATATATACAGCTGGTATATATGAAATTTTTGACCCGTCGGATTATATTAATATATCATTGTAACTATTTATTATTATAATTTCAATTTTTTTTTGTACGTACAAAATACGTACTTGTACGACTTGATAAATCTTATTTCTATTAAATGATAGTATATATAGTTCGATCACCAGAGTCTGAAATATTGTCCACTTTTATACTATAAATAAACGAGAAGAGCAATATATATATCTTGTAGGGATTACTAATCGAAAACGAGCTTTTTTCGGTACGATATTCACTTTTCATTTTTTCGTTATTTTCTTATATATACTTATAATTATTGATTAAATTTAATGACGTACTGAAGATTTTGACGATAATGTTAATTAAATATACTTTCAACCGGGTGATTATTACAACGCTTATATCAATACTGTTCATAAATAATAATATAACGATTAATTAGTTTATAAAAACTAATTAATTGTTTATCCGTATTCAAAGACTAGTAATAACAATTTGTTTAAAAAGTCTTGTGAAAACGTGGAAATATATAATGCACTATTTTGATCAACGATTTTCAAGAACAGGTAAACTGTCGTTTATTTATATTATTTCAAAATAAATCGATTTTTTTTATGAGATCGTAAAAAAAATGAACTATTATTTAAATTAAATTCATATCATTAGTGACATATTATTGCTAGCGAGTTCATTTGACAGTAATAATTTCATTATGTTCGTAGAAATTCAAATTAAATTCTAATGGAACCGTTTGGATAATATTTTTACAAAATACTGGCGAAGACTAAACTTAAACAGTGTCTATTAGGAGTACAAGTGTTTGAACGTTATCGTCACTGGATGTTACGTCGGTATCCTATATACACAGAAGAATATTTAATTGTCTAGAAACTGAATAATGAAAATGCGAACAAACAAACACATTCAGGCTGAATTTCGATCGTTAATAGATGTACACTTATAACGATATTAAACGTCAATGACAATTCTACAACGCGTGCACTCGAGTACACTTTCATGGTGTTGGGCTAGGTCATTGGGCGGACGCCGTCTGGTCTCCGGTTAATGCATAACATCATGTAATACCTATTATGTGATACGGACAAATAAACAATTACGGAATAACGTGCGCGTTATGTCTAACACGGTCACCTGTATGATATAGTGGTCTAGGACGACGAATTATTTATGACGCTTTCAGAGCGTCTCGCCCGTTGTACACATACACACACATTAACGTTATTAATGTATATTTAGTCGTTTACGGTTTGTTACGCGCGGCGTGTAATGCCGAGCTGCGTGTGCTTTCATACATTGTCGTATATAGTAATAAGGTCTTTTGCGAAAAGAGGGTATATTATTATCATGTCGCGCGGTATTTCAACACCCCGTCCGTCTCCGTCGTACGGCGAGGGGCATTCGTCGTCGCGTGTTACGCGTAATAACGCGCGAACGTCCGTCTATCCGTGTGTTTCTTCGAACGGACAATTAGGCTTCACTGAACTGGTTCGTGCGAGTCCCCCTCCCCCTAAGAGTTGTACGAAATATACGACAACGGAAATAACAACGTTGGATTCGTTCCACGTCCGTGTTTGATCTTTGGATAGCCAAATCAAAAAAAAAAAAATTATTTTAATCTGAAAAGAAGTTTATCGTTTAATGTTTGGCCAAAGCATAAAATATTCTTTTTTTTTATCTATACGCAAGGAAGTAGATTGTTCGTTTTATATGCACCGATTGATTTAGAATCATTTTCTGGTATTATTACGCTCCGAGGTTAACATGTGCACGATTTTGTGTACGAATTAGAAACAATTGTAAAAATGTATACGAATTTAAATTTCCTAGTGAAAAAAGTATAAAATAACTGTCTCGATTGATTAATTGTTCGAGTTTATGGTCACGTTTTATTTTCACGAGAAATGCGATTACGATTTTAATGTCGAGTCGTTTGCGATCAATTTACCCGTAAAATGTACTTTTCAATATTATCTGGTCTATCTGCTAATCATTTTATAAAGTACTGTAATTTTAAATATATTTTGTCAGAAAAGACATTGTATAAATTATTTCACATTAATAATAATGTATCGATTAAACCCAATCTTTTATATAATAATTATTTAAAACTACATATTTTTTAATTTGACAAAATTACAAAAACATGAATACGGTCGTAAATCATAACTAACTGTATTATGATAAGTCTGATTTGGTATGTTTGACTGTTTTAAATTTTTAAATAATTTTAATAATACGTTTTAAGTGATTTGTTTATTGAAGTTGAAATTATATTTGATAATTATATAATTTTAGATAGAATAAAATTCGCTTAAAAAAATTCTATAAACATTTTTATAAATAATCATCATTTATATTCTTGTTCGGTCAAATTGAAAATACGGTACGAAAACATTTTTTAGAAATATTTTTCTAATTTTTTTTAGAAAAAACGCGAATTTTGTCAATATCCTCACTCGTTTGCAACAACAATCATAATCATGATAAAAACAATATACTCGCGGTGTACGTATAATGTTATCGTCGTTAACACATAAGACTTTAGCTGATTGATTTTCTATCTTTACATGGGTACGATTAGGTTCGATTAGGATTGGACGTCTAACGACCGGTTGCCGCGACTTCGGCACTCGGCCGGCGTTTTTTACATTTTTCCGGGTGGAAAAATCTCACCACCATAATTTTAACACGTTAACGTCGTTAATACGACCAACACGATTTAAAACACTATAATTCACCGATTCCGCCATCTTGACGATCTTAGAATTATATTTCTAGCTGTATTTGCTCTACGAACACTGAATTCGTGGCGCTTTAATCGTGTCTGTCAGTGAGAGTTAATTTACGTAATTTTCACGGTGAAACTCTGTCGACTTCGCTAGAAAAAACGTCGGTTCTTTCGTTAGCTACCTTGCGATACGAACAATAGTTTTCAGGTTGCGTCCTGCGGTACAAAATAGACGTGTGTATTTGAAACGTTTTCCTGGACAATTGCCGTCGATATGCTCGCACGACGCACTTAGGTTTTATTCTCGTGAATACACCGACTCGGCGCATTATTAATGATGACGATCACCGGTGTTCGGTTATTATTATTATTATTATACGACGCGCTCGGCGATGACGTGCGCGATACGATATTGTTCGGCTCTCGCCCGGAGAACGCGGTCGTTTTGAGTGATGTGCCACGCGTGTGTAAATGTCGTTCGTACAGCGATGCGTTTCTGGGGACGGGTACGGTGATATAATATATGCTCTGTCTCGCCTCTAGGAAAATACCTGCCTAATGACTTGCGAAAGTGAAACGGGCGACTCGGTGGTTTAATCAATTAATAAACGCCGCACAATCCTCCGGCCCGGACGTCCGAACGAACACACATTCGCGTTTAGTTAATCCTCACACCTGAATGACCGCGCGCATGTAGTCCGTGTCACGGCCGGTTCCGTTCCCATCAATAACCGGTGGCCGTCCCGCGACGGTGTTATCTGCACGTCGTCGAAACCGTCAAAACATGCGAGAACAGCTGTGTGTGTGTGTGTGTTTGGAGGGGAGGGGGGATTCATTCGGAACGTATACTTCTTTACGTTACCGAAACGGAAAACAAAAAACAAGTCGATTCCCGTTCCGGGGCGCACTGAGAAAATAAATGACTCACGTCTACGACAAATTAAACGTAGAAACCATAATGAAAACGAAGAAAGGACGTTACCAAAACGTATAAGCTATAAGCTATAAGCTATACCATAGTTATGTAATAAATTAGCCTACAATAGTGTTTTTTTCTGGAGAACGCTCGCAAGATATCGGACGAAATAGGCGGATTCAACTAATAATCGTTTCACGAAGTGTTCTGTTCCATTTTGTTCATTTTGGTTAGATGTCACATGTATTAATCGCACAAATAATCCATGGCCATTTGGAAGATTGAATATCACTATAATTTTATTATTGATTATTTTGGACTTGTTTTCATAGTTTAGGATTTTGTCAATTACTTGTACATTTTTTTTTAATGTATGAGACTAACGATGTCTAAATTGTTATAATGAAAAATGCATTTAAGTACTTGAAATCATAAAACGCGTATACAAACGGTGTATGCAGTGTGACCCAATATTCCGGTTAAAACGCGGTACAGTGTTCAGATTTGTAAAAAAGTGAATTTAAATGTTTCATATGTGATATGTACGAGTATTTCATTTGCTATTTGGCTGAAGAAATTTGTGCATAATATCAATACGAATATGCAGCAAAAGTCTCAAGTTAATAATATAATCTTTTAAATGTCCAGATTAAAAAGTAGTGTACAATATTAAGCATGTTTCTTACAAAAGTATTGTTTTCCAAACATCAGGCTCCCCTTTGAAAATACACGATTTAAGTCATTTCGACGTAGTGAAATAATTTACACTAAAATTAGAATCGGTCATTACGTTTCGAAATCTATGTGGGCCGTAACGAGAATTATTATTTCTCTCTGTTTTTCTTGTATGATAAATATTATGTGCAATTTGGAAAAGTTTCAATTTACGATTCGACTCGGAACGTTCCTCGCATCTTTATAGGCTTCGTAATTTTAGAAAGTTTTGTTTTATGTTCGGACAACCTTCTCGGAACGGCCGCCGTCCTAATATATCCCATCGCGATTTTCTCCGCGTACGTTTCGATATCGTTACTCGGGAATTATTAATTATCGGTTCCCGACGGTCGTTATTTTTCGTGCCGTCTGTGGGGGGGGGGGGGGGGAATAAAAAACGAAAAACAAAACTTAACCCACGAGATTCGTACGGTTCTGTGGACGAGAGCGAAATACGGATTCGCGATAGCCGGCGGCGAACCGCAATGCGATTTCCTCGGTGTCGCTTCGGACGTGCGCGATTTACGCGCGCTTCCCTTGTTTTGTTTTTCCTCCCGTTGTTTATTAAAAACTCGTGCGGATCAACAATAATAATGTACCGTTCGGTGCAAGAGAAAATAATTTTACGACCGCTACGCGCGGCACCGGCGGAATGGTTTTTTCCGATTTTCCAATATACGTAAACGATCGTCGCGAGTCTCGAACGGACGACGCGTGCTTTTACTGCCGAGGTACGCGAAGTCTAGCCAGCGGCTTAAGGTCCCCGAGTGGCCGGTAACCATCCGGGTTCGGATTTGAACGCGTGCTACATGACGTTAGGTTGTAATGTCTTTAATCCAATTTAACGCGCCGAGACTACTGTGAAAAGAACGATAATTTAAAAAGTGCCGATTTGAAAGTTGGCCGAGCGTTTGAGCGTTATAAAATGCAATTTTCAATGTTAAATTTACGATGAATCATTATTCAAACAAATTGTGATTAACTATTTTTGAAGTTTCCTTAAATACTGTCGTATGATTAAACTCGTATTAAAATTTCAGATTTTAAACACAGAAAGTAGCCACGTCCAAATTGTCTATGTTTCTAGTTTTTTTTTGTTTGTTTGTTAATATTATTGGTAAAAGTGGTTATTTTTTGGTAAATAATTTGAAGCCTTAAAAACATTTTAAGAGTACTATTGCGACAATACAGTTCACGCACGTCATTGTTATAATTTTTCGGTCGTAACATAATAAATGTATATACTATACATATTATAAATGACATATCGACGTTGTACTACTGCGGTCTATGTGAATCCAATTATTTTGTTTGTAATAAAATAAAAGTACTATTCTGTTTCACCAAGGTAACACGACGTATATACGATATTATGATAATAGTCTAAGTTGTGTAAAAACTCAATAACGCGTATTGTTGTAAAAACAAAAAAAAAAACAAAAACAAAAAATGCATGTTAACAGCAGTCTTAGCTTTAAAAAACGAACTTATTTCTTCCCCCATTTCGTATGTATACAATAAATAAATAATATAGTTTTCCTACTAAACCCTTCGAACAAATCAAGTATTTACGTTTGAATAGTTATTGTTATTTTTATCATTCGGTAGACCGTAATATTATCTCGTAGAACGTATAAATGTCTCTCTCTCTTCTAATTAAATTCGTACTTCAAATAATGAAATGACGGTTGTTAAATAATAATATAAGAATATATCACGAGCCTTTTATTTTGATCGCGTTACAATATACGACAATACCGTCGAGGTCAAGTTTTTTAAAAACTTTTTTTTAGTGAAAATCGTCTGAAATATTTTATTATATTATTTAAAGACGCGTCAGCTTTTCGACGTAGAATTATTTTGCACCCAGATCGCCGTGTTAAATTTGCTTTCGTATTAAAACCTAAGCACCTGCAGCAGTGTGTGCATACGATATATTATTTTACGAAGAAAATTGGATGATTGTCACGTTTTGACGTTGAATATAATTTTAGGTTTTTCGTTGGAAGTAACATTATTTTTGAAACTCGTTGAAAACATTTTGTTTTATTTTCATGACATTAGCATAAATGTTGACTTGTCAAGAAATTACACAGTTTATCGACATTTTTCCGAGTGCATTCTAGTCCGGCTTGGCAATACCGTACCACAGCACTAATTGTTGAACATATATTTTTTTATTACACCAAATGAACCGGGCCGTCGTGAACGCCGTTAATATTCTACCTCGTGAAAACACAAAATTTACATTTACATTTGTCTATATTTATTATCCGCGTAACGTTAATAACATTAACATAAAATAATCCTTGCAACACGAAGCGTATTAATTAATAAAATTATAGTCCTATGGAATGTAGATATTCTTTTTAGTGGACAAAATTGTACAAGTCTTAGGTTTTAAAACGTCATTTGCCTAAGCGAAAGGAATAATTCGTTTTCGGGCCATTTATCAAGATCCGGAGTTAAAAATGTAAAAATCATATTAAAATTTTAAACATGAATGGAAGGAAACATAAAACCGAAAAATAAAAATATTACAGAGGTGAAACTCACGTCACGGTAGAAACTTAATTGAAAAGTTTATGCGACGTCACCAACCCCGCTCGGATCCGTTTTTTTCACCTTTATTACGTCTGTGCATAATATATGCTTAAAAACGCTGCAGAACGTTCTCAGGATATTTCTAAAATGCGTTTCACCGTCATAGGCATAGCACGTACGTAAAAAACGGTATGCGATAAAAAATTTAAATTTTCGCTATAATATTTATTCATATATGTACGCTCCTAAACGGTTCCCTTATAAATGTGTGACGCGCGTTCGAATGGCAGTGAAGTATTGCTTAATCTTTTGTAGTAAACTAAATACGAACTTTCATAAATTATTCACTTAAGAGTTTAGACGACAAATTAATATTCATACTTGGTTAGTATTCGGAACACTGTATTTGAAAAGCCTTTAGAGTATTCATTCTTAAAAAAACCCCATTTTTGAAAGCTAGGATCAATTTATTAAAACTCACGAAAATAACACAGTTGAAGTTAAATTGTGTGTTCTTCTTCTGTTTATGTTTTTGCGTTGCTTATTATTTAGTTCGAAATGAATTTAGACATTTTTCTTTCACCTTTCCTGTTACACGAAATATATATATATACACACGCGTATATCGTTGCTTACATTCTAAGTGAATAGTATTTGTAATAATAATTGTCACAGCTTACGTAGGTAACACACACACACACATACACACTCACACACACACGCACATACACACACACACACAGACACACACACACACACATACACACACACACACACACACACACAAATAAATAAATAAATAAATATATATATATATATATATTTATTTATTTATTTATTTCGACTTAATTTATCGTTTTCGATAACTCGGAGTTTGAGTAGTGTAAAGTTATACACGTACAAAAACAACAATCATTATACAAAATACTGAGTGAAATTTATCGTTTCGAATATAAAAAAATTAATACAAATTTCATCAAGTTATATTCTATAGTGATTTCGATCATAAATCATTATTTAAAAATCCTAATAGACACACTTACACGTAAAACACCACTTTTTATATTGGAACAACTAATGTTATTTTTAAATTGTTCAGAATACTTGTTCGATTGTATCCACGAAATACTACATGAATATTTTTATCATAAATTATTTCAATATAATGTATTCGAAATACTTTTTTTGAGGTACTCGAATATTTATTTTAAAAGTACTTAAACTTTGTACGGTAATGGCGTTCGTCGGTTATTCGAACATCAGCTGCAAGTGCGACGGTCGAGAAATAACGGACTACCGATCGCCCAAACACTTAATTTAATTATTTAAAAATGTGTGTGTATGTATATATATATATATATATATATAGAGAGAGAGAGAGAGAGAGATAGATAGATTGAATACAAACGGAATTTTAAATGCAATTTATACATGCACTCGAATCCGTATATCCGCTTTTCCGATGTAATATTTATTTGCATAACATTATTATCATAATATTATGTACACGTACGGTCAGAGAGTCTGCCAGCGAAGCAAAAATTACACTATCATATAACGGTGAAAACGCGCGACGGACCCGGGAGCTTCGGGGATTTTTTTTCATATTATATCGCATACAAATATTGTATTATTGGATTTTTTTTAACTGTGTAAGAAAACGCCGTTTACCACGCAGAGCGTATAAATAATCGTATGCTCTCCTTGTGTTTATATATATTTATATATATATATCATATTATTATTGTTATTATTATACGGTGTGTGTTTTTTCTCTTTCTCTATCTCTCTCTCTCTCTCTCTCACTCACGTATCTTTTTCTCCTCTCTGAAGTTGTATACCTCAAAAAGCAAAATAAAAAAAAGTCTGTTCGCTGGAGCCTTGCCCATGCAAAGGATCATCAAAATTGCGTTAATGAAATTATTCGAAAAACAATTTTTTCTCTCACACACACACACACACACACACACACACACACACACACACAAATCTATATATATATATATACGTATTTTATCATATTATATTATATAAGATAGCCTCGGGGTATTCACCCGCCGTCACCGCAACAGGCATTTAAGTTTTTATTAAAAGACAACACGACGGTATTTATATTCCGTTTGTTCGCGTATTGGCATCGGCGACAAAAAAAGACACGTACACATGCGACTGTGGTCAACGGGAACGGAGGCGGTCGGAGGAAACGAAGCAGAGGTGAATGGAAGTATGAGACAAAACGGTGAAACTTCTACCGCGAAAATGCCTCACCGGCCAAACACTGAAACAGTCGACGAGCTCACCGTCCAAACGTGATATAGTGAAAGATGGCTTCGAAAGCACATAGTTGAAGTTTATTTGGATTTTCGATTATCGAATAAAATCTATTTTCTAAATTCTGAGTGAACTGGAGAACGCTTACTACGATGTGTTATTTTTATTTTATCAACGAACAATTTTTTGAAATGCTAGAATGATCTCGGCGCGCGTAACGTTCCGATAGCAAATTGTATAAAATTGGTATTTTATTTGATACGATTTTCGACTTTCACAGTAGTTTCTTTAAGCATAATAAAAAGATGATTCGAAAATTGCAAAAAAAGCCCCCGGTAAAATTGTCGACATATTCGTTTTCGATATAGAAAATATTTGTATTTTTAACTTCAAATGTAATACAATATTAGACATATAATTTAGTTATATAAACCACTTGCGCCCTTCGGAATCGAATACTATGATCTAACATTGTTTTCAAATTCAAAATAATAATACAATTCTAAAATCTCTGTCCAAGTAACTCATTTTAAGCGATAGCCATAACACTCGCGGCTACCTTTATATTTGTATTATTATTGGGGTATTTATTTAAGTATCGCAACATTTTCGTATTTTCGATTCGTTAGGTTTCAAAATTAATATAAGAACACTAAAAATCCATTTTATCTATTTGCAATAGCAGATTGCAATAAATGATCATTGAATTATGTACACAAGTCACGTACAAAACAATACGCTAAGCATTTGAAAAATGTATATAATACTCGTATAATATGTGGAAACGTTATGTTAGTACAATTAATATTTTGTTTTGTAAAAATTGTTTTAAGGGTTTTTCCGTAAAAATGTGTTTTGAACAAAATTAAGTCATTGGTACTAATAGATTGTAAAATAGTTGTCTTTATGCTAATTCGATCAAAAATTGTTCAGATTTTGAGATTGATTCAAGTGTAATTTATCCACCAAATGTTCAAAAACGTGTTTTTTGTTTCTATTTTTTTTTTTACGAAATCGATAATTGTACAATACAATATTTGTTTTTATTTCAAAGTTCGAATCGTTGCAATTTTCATTTTCGAATTCGTTCCGCCCATATAACGCGGATACTCAATTATTTGTCGATAATGTGCGGACATTTATTTTCGGGGCACGGTTGTGTCGAATAAACTCCGTGTCATCGCTCAGGCACCGTGTGATGTTCGCGGAATAGTTTTGACTCGGCAACGTGTTTCGCTTTTCAGCGATGGTAATTCGGGATGGTAGGTGAAAAAACGGCAACGTCCCGGCAACTTTCGGAGAGACGCGGAGACTTTGATTGCTTCTACCGTGCACAGCAACGACGACGATGACGAAAAACAATATAACCAAAGTATAAAACGGCGGTTCACGTAACAATACAACGCGGCAATAATAATAATAATAATACGTCGTCGTCGTACCGGTGCGATCGGAATCGGTGTCTACGGGGTGACTGTGTTTTGCCGAGAACTCGGGCAAAGTGTTGGAGGCTTTAGAGAGGGATCAAAAATTCGTTTCCGGTTTATATTTGGTTTTTAATTTAACGCAAACAATCTCGACTAAGATCTCTTAAAACCTCGTTACGGCGCTATTTTCACGACGTCCGCGAGACGAATTCGAAAAAATTCTAACGACAGTATTATCTATGCTATACTAATATTAGTTTAAAATTGCTAAAACAAAAGCGTAAAATCAAATGTTCGATTTCACTGGGCACGCGACATCATCGAACATGAGAAATTAAAATCCGTGGCGACCAGCCGCGAGTCACCCTGTATATTTTATATGTATACGACTACCTATATTTGGTTTTCGTAATAATAATAATAATAATAATAATAATAAATAATAAAAGTCTCTTCTTTCTCGCTCGTCACACGACATACGCTCGTTAAGTCCAAGCTAATCGAACGATTGCACGTGGTCTGGGGACGAGGACGTTGTTATTTTTTATTTTTCTGTCTCGTTTGCTTAACGACGCGGACAAAAAGAAACGACGCACCAGCTGTTGAAATCTTTGTGCGTTTAAATTGAAAAATCTAATTTTAAATGCCATCAACTACAACGAAGAGAGAGAGAGAGAGAGAGTAATTTATGGAAAACGAGCCTGATATTATGTTTTGCGGTAATAAAATCAGTATTTTTTTACAGACGCATTTTTAGTCAGTAAAAACATGATTCGCGTTGCTTTATCCGAAGGAAAACACTACGAAAAGTGACAAATTTCAACGAAAATCACATGTTATTTTTATTATATTAAACTGCGCTGTCACTGTTCTATCGCTATACATGCAAGTATTGAGTTGAACTATTAAAAATGACATTTAGATAAATGATTTAATACAAATTCAACTAGATTAGTATGGAGGTAGAATGTGACATTTACGTTTGTACTTTTCTTGTTTTTTATGTATCATTGACGAAGAAACCGATCAAATTTGTTCATTAATTTTTTTAAATAAATGTTATTATTTTATATCTCTGGACTTCCGAATGGGTTGACCCGTCAACCAGATGGTACAAGTACTACTCAGTGCTTTGTAGAAATTTAAGGGATTATGTTAGATTTCTTAAATTGTCGAGTGCGGTATGTCGACAAATTGGAAAAGCTGACAATGCGATTGTATTCAATACCAAAATACGATGCTATGTATGACGCTGAAAACGATTAAATTCCTTTCAAATTAAATTCCAAATTCCAGTACATTCGACCAGAAATTAATTTATAGATTTCAGTGTGCTCGTGTATGTTATTAAACGATATTCGAAATCGTCAAAACATACACTTAATGAAATGACGATTCTAGTAGTTCACGCAGTTGAAAACGATTACGTATAGGAGAAATGATAACGTTGAATGATGAAATAAAATGTTATCAATAGGATTTATAAACGTGATGCGAATACAAAGTATTTGAACGTCAAATAGATCCGAATTACCAACAGTATCCAATAATTTTAAATTCCACGATTTGTACGTTGTGTATGAATTACACGTATAACGCTAGAAACAGATTTACACTACCGGAATCCGACAATATGTAAAAAAATGACTCGGGTGTAAATCAATACCGTGAAATGTCGAGTCGCTGTCATAAAGATAAAAACGAAAAAGGAACACGCGGTGTCGATTCTTAGGGAGTACGTACGCGTCGCGGACAACGTGACGAATGTCAGTCGAGTGTCCGTAATGTTTATACTATGTTTATATTCTGACAAAAAAAAAATGTTATTAAAAAATGTCAAATTGTTATAATGCGATAAATTATGATCTACGGAGAGAGATGGGTAAAGTGTAAACATTTCCGGAGTCAACGCCGCGGCGTTGTAAATAATCGTTATTATTTGCCCGGTCCGTTTGTTTGGATAGCGTAACCTTGTAGGGAAGTGGGGCCTTCGGACGCGTACGTAATCAATTTCAATCTGCGAGCGTATCCGCCGCGGTCTAACGTTTCGAGAGAACCCCCCGGAATAACGCCACGACATCACAACCCCGCGGCCGATCGTCGGCAGTCCGAACCTCTCGGGGATCACGCGATTTATCACGTCGTGATCGATCTCGCGCGTCGCGCCGCTCTCTCGGGGACCGCGCGGCGGGACACGTGATACGAGCGACGGGCGCCCGACGTCTACGATAATTACGTCCGACCCGAGATAATGAGACGCCGACGATAAACGATCGGATTTCGCGATTTTTTATCTCGAAGACCCCGGCCGATATATCCGCTCAGACGACACGCTGCTCGGTGTGCGTCCACATACGTTTTTCAATCACGTTCGGCATTCAACCCGACAGACACCCGATTCTTTTCACTATTTTAACAGTTTAAGAAAAGCGAAAATGAAAAAACCAATCACAAAAAGTTTTGGTTTTGACTACGAACACCGCAAACGCCGACGGTACGTGCACACCAGTGCGGCTTTCCCAATCAGAGTACACTGAGAACGCACATTTATAACGCGCCACGATGCGTACACAGACATTTTTTGTTTGTTTTCATAATCCTCGCCAACCTTCTGTCGTTTACAACACGATGGCGAGGACATTCTTTTGAAACGCGACACAGGGACGCGTCGGATAAAACGTAAATCGCCGCGATAACGTTGCTATGTCATATGAAAAAAAATTTTACAGAATATCGCTCTAGAGTGAATATTTGTACTTCGTCGTAATTGGAACTGGCAAGGTGGAAAATAATGGGGAAAACAAAAAAAAATTACATTTCATGTCGTTGTTTTGCGGCGCCATGTGCACGAAATACACTCTACACTACCGCCGAATCATTGATTTTTTTTTTTTTTGAATCGCGCTGTTGTATACCATTAATAATGGTGGACATCGTTAACATTTTTTTTTTGTATCAAAATATGGATGTTTTAAGGAACGTTACGTTTATAATCGTAACGTGTTCGGCAAAATGCAATCATCGTCTACTACGACGTGGTAGATTATCGTCTTGCGTGGTAGTCAATTTTTACAAAAACGCCATGTGAAAAACGGAAAAAAAAAATACGACGTGAATAATAAAAAAAATAATAGGCAAACGGGTGTGATAATTTTCCGTTGGTAAATTCCATAAATATATGCATTATTCTTTTTTTTTTAATTCCACGAGATATATATATAAAGGATAGTTTTCTGTGTGCGTACGGTGTATTAAATCTTCGTCTCGGTTTACCTCAACACGTTCCGAGGACGTAGGCCATTTCGTTCGCGGACAATTAAAACTTCGCGTCCCGTATCGGTTTGCGCGCACCGCATGACCGTTTTCTCGTATATCGTTTTTCAGATATACACACACACACACACACACACACACACACACACACACACACACACACACACACACACACACACACACACACACACACACACACACACACACACACACACACACACACACACACACACACACACACACACACGTACACGTACACGCACACGTACAAAGTCCGTACAAAACCACTTTTTTTTCGCTGTTGCCTCACGACGATCGCGGGTGAAATGACGTTTCGCTCGACGAATTCGTTTCGGCGGTGAACCGGACGGTACATACACCTGCTCGCGGACGGCTCGCGGCGAAAATCAATAGTCGTCATAAAATAAAACGTTATGCTCGCGGTCCAACCGGCTTGCACGTTCCCACGCGAATACGGTTTTCGGATTTCCGAGTGTGCGGAACGGCCGAAAGCGATGCTTTTTACCGTCGTCGGGAATTGGCAACGATCCGGTTTGTCACCGCGTTGTATACGTTAATATTGTCAATTTGTCAATCCTTTTGCTAAAAATACGCGCTCGGTGTATTTTGTTGTCTTGTTTTGTCAGCTCCGACACGAAACTCTCACCGTGCGACGCGTCACAAAGTATCAGACGATATTAACGAATCACGTCTTGTTTACACCAGACGTTTGTGTTATATACACTCTTCTTTTTATGTATATATATATATTTTTTTTTTATTTTGACGTTTTATTTATGTTTCAAACGTAATTTAATGCGTAACATTATTATTTGACAATCTCACATGACGTAAGCTAAATTCAATTTGAAAATTAAATATTGACAACCATGTATGCAACGCATACATAATCTACTTACGGAATCAGTACTCATTCTACTGCAGTGATATCATAAATTTTTACCATATTGAACCAGACAACTGTAAAAAAATCCGTTTTATTTTTTCAGTCTATCCGTTTGATTTTGTCGTGTAAACAGTGACACGATTACTTGATATACGAAGCCTGTTAGCTGTTTGAATTTTTTTTGTTTTTAATTTCCGTTTTAATAACAATAAATTAAACGGACGTTGGTTAAAAAAAGAAAAAAATACGGTTTTTATGTTATGGAAATAATCTCACAGACATACGAATTGAACAATGGACAAATGGTTTAGTGATTTCATAATATGTTTTAAAGATTATTAAAAAATAAACTTGTTACTGTACTGCTTGTCTCTCCTACACGTAATTATTTAACAGGCTGTATTTTTAATGTACACGTTACGTAAATTGTTATTGCGGGTCTTCATTTACGTTACTGCAACGGATATCGAAAACAAAGTTGTCACAAAATGTTATATGCCAACTTGCGTGTATGAATTTAAAAAAAATAAGAATACAGTTGAAACGTATTTCCGCGTTTATGTGAAAACAATTTATTAAAACGTTTTGTTTTGTTTCTTTGTTTCAGGTAATCCCATATGAATCTATTATTGTCAGTCTCGTTCGTAGACGATACTCGTCATAACGTCGAATACGTTGTAAGTAAACATATATGTGTGTATTTTTATTTTTTCCGTCCACGTCTGATCAATCGATACACATCTGTAGTATTTACATATATGTATATATATATATATATATATATTTATTGATTTATTTATTATTTTAAAATCTGTTGCATTAATTTGAATGATTGTGATGGAATATTATTTACATGGAATGCTTAAGATTGTGGTTCTTCAAATGATTTCAAATTATTCTAAAGTGATCTTTCAAACGAAGAAATTTTGAAATCTATAGTTTAATATTTATTTCTTGGAAAACGTATATTTTCATAGTAAAAAAAAAAAAAAATGGTGAATATTCGAATCGCTTGATATATTATTAAATGACGTCACGATAGTTTAAACACTGTTTAGCCAGGAAATTATCGTCGGTATTTCGACGTGCGTTTTAAATGACGACGATCGTCCGTCAAAGCCGTAAATAATTCATATTTTTCATCGTTATCGGAGTGGTAACTCAATTAATTTCTTCCTCTTGACGGCCCAAATCCAATCACCTCTCAACTAGATAAATAAATACATAAATTAAAATTTTGAAAAATAAACCGCATAATCCCTAGCGCGTAAATCGGCATATATATATATCCTGCAGGGTCATTGATTTCCCTCTGAAAGTGTCATTAATCAAAATACGTGGGACACTGCAGGGTGATGGTATTCAGAGGCTTAAAACGTAAGGTCATTAGTATATACTCGTATAGTCAACCTCTCGTTATTATTCTAAACAGTATTAAATTTTTATACGGACTATCTAATTAATTACGTTTTTCAATCTAGTTAATTTTTTTTTTTTAACATATTTGTTATGTATCTCGTTTTTATACAAATTTATACGTATCTTTATCTCACTGGGTGCATACGTTTTAATCGTTTCGAATAATAACTTAGATGGTATTCTAAAATAAAAGCTACGTCAAAATGTCTTTCCGACGATGTGTTGTTACCCGTTTATTATTAATATAGATATTTTTTAATTTATTATACATAAAAATCTAGTCAGATTTTGATTTAAAAATAATTTTCCGCAAAGATCCAAAAATGATATGACGTCACATCGTGAGTTGAATAATATAATCATTTTCATGAAACCTAACCTAATCTAAAATATGCATTTGAGGTATATTCATAGGTATATTTGTATATAATTGAATATTTTATCATATCGTTATAAACTTAGATAAAAAAAAAATCTTTCTATAAATTTACGACCATATTCAATGTTATTGGAAAGAAAATTGTTATTAAAGGGAAGGTAGAACAATGATTTTGAAAACAAATCCTATAACAATACGCTCGTAAAAAATGATAAGGAAACTACATGTTTATTCTATTAATAATGCTGGCCGAAATAAACATATAAAATTCTTAACCCAATATTATAAACACAGTATGGATTTCGACCGTATCGATTGCACAATGGAATATTGACGTTCAATAAAATATTGTATTTTATAACCGTCAAAGAGACAGAATGAGTTATTTCGTGTGCCTTATATTCGATTATTATAAATACAGAGGGCAAAATAATAAGACGTTTCCAAGCAATGGAAACTCTAAAAACGTGCCGAACGAAATGCAGGTATTAATGAAGAAACGTCTCTATCTATTTCGGAAAAATCACATTTATCACAGAAACGGTTCATCACCGAAACGAAACGGCCGCGTAGACACACGCACGCCGTGTATAATCGATGTGCGCTCGGAAAAATCTATTTTAGATGGACGCTGAAGACGTAGCGCCGCAGGCGAACGTCGCGGAACGTCGATTTAGTTATCAGCAGCGCGGCGGCGACGCGACGGCCGGCCGTTCCTTCCGCGACCAATCCATGCAGACGGACCCGGTCGTTGTGGTGTCCGCGAAAGTCAACAAGCGGTCGGCCAATCAGCTCGTGAAACGTCGGGAACGGCTGATACGATATCACAAGGCCATGTGCGAAAAATACACCGATGAACCGAAAAGCCACACGGGGTCGGACGGGACGGCGCGCGAAGAACAGCGCGACGAGAATCAAGACGACTGTGCGGAGGTGCTGTCTGTCGATCCGATGTCAGATACGTCGAACACCGCGTAATAATCGTAAGACGTCGACGAATTCGGCGGTTGGGGAGAAAGCTCGCGTATTAGGCACACTAGATAACACTGGAACAAAGAGGAAGTGAATGTGGTGAGACGAAGACAGTCGAGTGTCCGTAATGTTTATACTATGTTTATATTCTGACAAAAAAAAAATGTTATTAAAAAATGTCAAATTGTTATAATGCGCAAGGAATAAACACTCGTTTTGTTTGCCTTTATTGGCGTTTTATATTTAAAGAAACAACTGGAATTTCATAGTGTATCGTTCAAAAACACATTAGCCATTTGGTTATAATATGATCTGAAAAACCATTTCGTTCTTAAAACATAAAATTGAATTAATTTTTAAACATCGACAAAGAGGAAGTGGTCGACATTTTTAAAAGACTACATTCAACCCGAAATCGGTCGTATTTAAAACGTGTCCGTATAGTTATAATATTATATATAGCTACACAAAAATCGCGTTATTGTTAAATAAATAAAATTTGAAAACTTTAAATTGAAAAACAAATATAATTAACGATTTGAAACAATTCGACAAATTAGTAAACATTATACTATACGTGCTTTAATGTTCGTATACCGTAAAAGTATACCTATAAAATATTATCATTTTGTATTTTGGACAAAGTTAAGCCACTAGCTGAAGAAATTATAGGAAATGTAGTATTTAGAAGGAATAAATCGACGATAAGTCAAATATTTATTATACGACAAATGTTCCAGAAAACTTAGGAATTTAATAAAGAACTACGAGGTCTGATCAAAAAGTTCCGGAACTTTCTCAATACCTCTTTATTAAAATTTTTTAACAATTTTCAAATATAATCCCCTTCAAAGTAGTACTACCCATGGCTACGTATACACTTCTCCCAGCGTTTTTTCCATTGGCCTTTGCAATCGGAATAAGCCTCAGACGGGATGCTCATCAGGCGCTCCAGCGATTTTTGTTTCAGGACGTCTACGGTGTGAAAACGCTGTTCTTTCATTGGGTATTTGAACCCGGGGAACAGGAAGAAGTCTGGGGGGCCAAGTCAGGTAATACGGGGGTAAATACTGGTGTGCGATAGGGTGACGCACTTTTTCCAATTATTTTTAATCTTGTTCTAGAATAAGTAGTCAGAATGATGAATATATTATCGGGGGAAGGCGCAATGTTGAACAGAACGTCGATACATCTTTGAGAGTATGCAGATGATATGATTTTGATAAGGAACGATATGGATACAGTGAGAAGCTTATGCACAAGACTCATAGAAGTAGCGTAAAAAGTAGACCTTCGTATATAATGAAGGAAAAACAGAGTACATGGTTGTCAGTAGACGAGGGCAAAGAAGACAAACTGAAGAGACACTAAAAGTGGAATCCTATAAATTCAAGAACGTAACACAATTCATATATCTGGGCACAGTAATTACCCAATCGAATACTATGGAAATTGAGATACTAAGAAGGATTCAAATGGGCAATAAGTGCCTTTAGGCTATGGATAACTTATTGAGATCGAAACTACTTTCAAAAAATATAAAAGTCTAACTATACTTCATGCTGAAAAGATCGATAGTAATGTATGGGCCACAATGTTAGACTTTAAAGAAGACTAAGAAGCTAGGGTTGAGGGTTTTCGAAAGGAAGATACAAAGGAAAATATATGGAATATGTTTTTTTATCAAAAAACGGGGGAATGGTTTAAGTGATACAACGATGAACTAAGAAACCTCTATAAAAGACGGGATATAGTAAATGTGATTAAAAGAAAGTCTGGAATGGGCCGGTCATGTGCGGAAGATATTCAAAAACTTAGGCAAAGACAGTTTTACAAGAAGATTGGAGAGGAAAAATATCTCTAGGGGGCCGTGACTGCGCTGGGAGGAGTGTGTCAAAAGAGATATTGCAGATTTTCACCCGATACAGGTTGGCATACATTAGCGAAAAATCGATATGGACGGAGACAGTTATGTAGGGATATTTGGTCTAAAAGACCGTAAAATTATGTATATATTTTTGTTTCAAATGTATTATACATAAAAATCTAGCCAGATTTTGATTTTCAAATACATTTTTGCAAAGATCTAAAATTATATGATCAAAGAGGTCTCATCGTGTAATGAATAATGTAATCATTTTTATGGCACCTAACCTAATGTAAATATGCCTTTGAGTAATATTCATAGGTACGAGTACATTTGTATATAATTGAATATTTTATCATATCGATATCTTACGTAGACAAAAAATATTCTCGTAATAAAATTACGACCAAATTAGTTTTTGTTTTACTTTTGAATAAATATAAATTATCCATTATGATAATATTATTGCAGTGAACACGAATAAAATAAAATATATGAAACATGAGGTACTCACATATTATTTTATTTATTTATATAAATTAAGTTAATTAATCTCCTTTCTTATATTTAAAATATATACACTTATATGTACTAATTCGATACAAACAGCGTAGAATTAAATAAAATATAAATGTATTTTTACTTTATATGAAATAAAGTCGATTTTTGAAAATTTTTTGACACATAAAATGATATCCAGGCCATATGTGTAAACATTCCGCGTCCATGATTTCATTAATGAGATGGTAGTATTCGATTGAAATAATAAGTTATACAAATTTGTCGACAAACAATAATAAAATAACAATGTTTCATAATTCGCGCGTTATAGAAACGAGAGCCAGTATAATAGAGTCCAAAGGTTGTTAAACTTTTTCGTTTTAAAAATTGAAAAAAATAATAATAAAGAGTGGCGGAGTCCCGACAACCAGAAATTTCGAACAAAGAATACGCATAATTACAAATAAATACATGCGCTATACGTAAAACGTGGGACGTGTAGGTATTAAATATTTACATTGCTACATTAGCAGTCAAATATAGTAATCATAATTTCGTGTATTTTCGTTGTGAATGAAATTCAACGAGCAACATGACGACTGTTTGAAATGTTGATTTGAACTAATTAGAACGAACCGTAAAGCCATCGGATAACAGTTAAATAAATAGCGTTAATGCGCGGACAGAACTTTAATGGATAGATAGGTGTCTGCGCTAGCGAAGATGTTTGAACGGTACGCGTGGCATTAGTCAATTGAGCGGATAACTGAAGTGATAGAGGTCTGTTGTTAACGACGGCAATTTTCTTGCTCTAACAAGACGTTATAGTGACTAAGCGTGTGCAATTAACAAGGTCGCTCGCTAGATACATATATATATATATTTAAACGGACGATGATACGGTCGTGTGCCGTGAGTCTAGAAATCCGACAAACGTCCGTCGAAAAAATAACTGAAAATTATGTTAAACGAGTTCCGGCATTTCGTTTTTGCAGGAATCGATGTTTTATTTCAATCGAGCAAATTCTATAAATATTCATTTTTTCGAACGATTGTGATATAGTAAGTACGGTAACTTATTATGTTTTAACTGTGCCATACTTTGATAAAACCATTGAACTATTTGTCTTTATAAACTGTGTTATAGCACAGTTCATTTTATGTATATATATATATATATATATATATATTTTAATACCGTTCGACATTACAAACACATTCGGCAAACAAATTTTCGACTCAAACTCGTGTACGTCTAAAGTTTATGGTCTATTCGTATGTATGTCTAATAATACGCATTAATTACTATTGTTCGCCGCCAGTCGCACCGGTACTCGAGTTTGCTTTCCAACTTAAACACGTCGTCAAACCCGAAATATAATTTTTTATTCGTCCATTCGAACGTACATATAATATGCCAATCGTGACAAACCGATTCTCGTTTATAACGTAAACTTTCCAAAATCAATGCTAGGGCACACATTAAAGGGGTTCGGTTACCCATATTAGCGGGAGAAGGTAAGATTTTATTTTATTTTTTTTTGTGTCATTGAGACTATTTAAAAGCACAATAAACAAAATCCCTTTTTTTATTTAGTTGAATATCAAAATCACTGTTAACGTATTAGACAATTATTATAATAACTTTTGATAATAGATTGTTATATCATTTCTGATATATCTATCGAGTGCATCATTAGCTTCAACGATTAATTTCGACTACGTGGTTGTTGAATGCGCTCCATTTTTATCATTTGTATGGTTTTTTAATTGATATTGAGTTGTCATCAAAAATGAATCCCAACAACAGTGCATAATAAAAAATAAATAAAAACCAAATTTTGACATCATGTAATATAATTTATTAAATAAATACTTGAGAGTATGGGTTAAGGATATTGCCGTTGTTTACGAAGCTTGACATTTATATGTTTTCATGTATTTATTATATGTAAATTACGAAATTGGAGCGAAACAAAACTTTTTGCTTGTTCTCAGTAATTTTATATTATTTCTGTGACATATAAGACGAGGTCGACAGAGAATACAATTGTTATTTTAACGTTGAAAGGGTTTTGAACGATCGATTGGACGCAAAAAATATAAATTACGATAGTCTATTCCCAATTTGACCGGACGAATCGTTTAGGAAATCGTTACTGGACGAAAAAAAAACATTATTTAATAATTAATTTTAATATTTCTTTCAAAGAACAAAGAAAAAGAAATAGAAAAAAAAAAGAAAACGGTTTCTACGATTTTCGTGACACAGTATTACATAATAAACTCCACTAACGACCGAGTATATAGCAAGCTGGAATATATACACACGTCCTTGTTAAAATTCGGTGATATATTATTCGCATATAATTATTACTTCAGGTTCTATACAAACATACCTACATTCATATACTAATTAAAAATTTGTCAACGAAATGGATATCACGGGATTTTAATGTAGTTGTGTGTCCCTTTAAACGTGAACGCCCGTCGTCTATATATTCCGAACATTATTACACCGTATTTCATGTAAATGAAATGTTTCGTCGAATTTGAAAAGTCTAATTTGCACGTTAAGAGCTGTCGATTGATGTCTTCAACATTTGCGGACTGCCTTCGAACATAAAACGCAGACATGGGCAAATTAATGAAAATAAATTAACTCAAATAAGTTAAGTCAAATTAATAGTATGACTCACATTTAAAGTTAATAGTTATACGTTTGCGTCTGTCTAGTTAAATTTAAAGTTATAATGGAAAAAAATATTGACTCATATCGGCTTTGAGAAATTTACATTTTATTTTTTCGTACTAAAATAAAAAAGTAACAATTAAAAATCTGTTTTACCTTTAAATACAGTCAATGAAGTACCAATTTGTATATACATTTATAATATTGAATTAGACGCGAATTATAATGAAAATAGTAATAATGCATTTCGATGGAATATTTGTCTTCGACGCATTAATTAACTGGATAGTAATTATGACGATAAACTGTAAAAATTTAAGTACAGACAGCGCAAATTTAAACCGTTTAAATTAAATAGTTAAACAAAAATTATATTCGGCTTTAACTTTTCAACTAGTTAACGTTCAAGTTTGCACACACACACACACACACACACACACCACACACACACACACACATACTTGTCACATGTAAATATAATACGCATATTAATATCGTATTATTAATGATAACGATATTTTGTCGGGAGACGGGAACGTGCTAGGATCGTTTATCGACCGATTTCAAGCGGGAACCGCGATGACCACGCGGTAACTATAAGTGTATACCTTTGCTCTCTTTAATTAAACACAATAGTTACGTTGGGTTTTGCTTTATATATATATATACATACACGTGGTAAGTGCCAAGCGGTCAACCCCGTTTAGGACCCAACGACGATTGCCGTCGTCGCGGTTTAATTTGCCAGCGCCACTGTCATCCCGTCGCCGTCGTCGTGCGGTCGGCTTCCGGTCACAATGGCGTGCACACAAGTGTCGCGCACGGCTTCTTTAATGAAATTTCTCCCAGTAAGCGTGTTTCGAAACGCGACTGATACACCGTAATGATATTGCGCTGCTAGTATTGTTATATACATGAATGAAGTTCGACGTACGAAACTAATTAAAACGCAAACGCGTGGGATTTTTGAAATAAATAAGCAAAACGTAATTCGTTTTTCCAATCGAATATATTACCGAAACACAGTAGATTAACCCATACGAGGCCGTGACTGAAAAGCGATTTCCAAAGTATCGAACGTCATGCTGTGTTGCCCATGAGTACACTCGAAAAAAAAACTAACAAAAAACGAGTATGTACACGTCATCTAAATACCAATATAATGAACGCCCGCGAGTTTTGCACTGGGTACAGCGAAGGGTTAAGAGTGACACGCGTGCCGCTCATAGAATAATTGAATTTCTGTCGTACGTTGTTTTTACAGTGGTGATTTATGTTGTACAAACGGACGATATCTATTATTCGTATTAGATTTCTAAACGTAATCCAATGTCTAAACAATATCGGATTATTTTTTCGAAATACGTTTCCAATAATACGTACACCTAGCCACATAACCCGAGCCTTTCGGGTTCGGTCGCCCTTCGTATATACATTTCAAGTACGCATTTTAATTCGTCAGGTACACGGGTATGTAATAATCGTATTCCAAAGACTATGTACAGTCTATACGAATACGGTCGCGTTTTCTGTACCGAAAAACCTCGTCGGATCCGCCGAAGGAATAAGAAGCAGACAAATATCGTATCGTTTTATTTATTGTCTCGTGCGTCCGTTATCAACTGTTTTTCGCGGGAAAACTGACCATCGATAATAATAATTATATTAATAATAATAGTAATAATAATAATAATAATAATAATAATAATAATAATAATAATACGAGCACGGGTAATTGACGTATACGTGTGCGACGTGTAATTAATTTCAAACCGAAAACGTGACGAGCGAGAGCCAAGAACATGACACGTACTCGTGCGCGTATCGATTAATAATCTCGCGATAATATCGCAGTAAAATATGGTTTTGCCGAGGGTCGAAAAAAAATGATTTTTGTTTCAGTTTCGGAACGCGCGATAAGTAACACTCACGTTTATAAAACATTAACCCATTTTTTTTAATACATCAATCTCGATAATATAATCGTATACCATTATTACCAACAATATCGTTTCGAAAATATCGTTGTTCGTTGGATTTTTCGAGAGAAAACGTGGATATCGTCTTGATACGGGGGTTTTTTTACGTTTCTCGAACACACATGGCGAGTTGATATTTTCCACTCGGATATGCACAATTTCGTTCGTAAGACAAATAACAATTTGTCATCGTCGTTTATCAAACGTTAGTCTTCTTCTACTACGCTTCGCGTTACGAAAACGACCGTTTCGCGTCCGCCGGGAGATATTTCGCGTTCATAAACATTTTATTATACGTGCGCATATGTTCACTAGAATTTACACGTTATTAGTATTTTTCGTTTTAAATTTATCTTCGAACTTCGTACGCGTTTCGCTCGACATTTCGACCGTCAAACGTTGTCGAACTACGTTATCAAATTGAATTTCGATTCGCTGCCGAGATATGCAATTTTTAAGAGACGCGAGAACCTCCGTTATAATTGACACGTTCAGAAATTTTTCGGACATGTTATGACGTAGCGCATAGAAAAAGAAGAATAAGAAAAATTCCATCATCAATATTCTTATTTTCCAGAGTCATGCGTTTTCCCCTCACATCGAGACGAGCGCAATTTCGTATTTTGTACTCTCCCCGGCAAATCATCACCCGAGAAAACAAATCATTCGTATGAAATGTATTTAAATTTTCGCGCACAATGCGTAACGGCGTATGCCGTATCACGCGCACATCTCCGTAATGTTATTACAATTGTATTGTTTTCACGATTTATGTGCACCGAAGACATTAAGAGACGGAATTTCGTATCGTTCGCCGACAAAAATTATACGCCCGTGAATTTTATATTTGTTTCTTTCGTGTCATTATTTCAATATCAACGTTACGTAGTCATCGTTACAGTCGTTTCGTACGTACAACAAAATGCGTATACGGTCCACCGAACCCGTCGTAACGATACACGCAATATGTAATAATTCAGATTGTTTAGATAACTATATTGTATATACACTTTAAATGTACAATTCGACCTTAATGCGAGTTTTGTGACTGCGGTCAACTTGAAATCGGTTCGGCACAATATTTCATTCCCTCGGTTAAGGTCGATATTATTGTACTTTTCCATTATGTGTAATCCACGCTTGTATTTCGACCTACCGTTGAATTTTGGATTACCGTATCGTCGATGCAAATCCAAACCCGCGGTACCTTCATCAATTTTTTTTCTCTAACATTGCATACCATCTTGAAATAAAAACACGAAATTATAGATTTTACTAAAACGTCTACCGAATATAATATATAACTCGTATTTAAACTAGTATACAACTGTATGAACTTAAACTCGATCATCGATTCTTAATCCGTTTTTAAATAGTAATTAATTACAATTTTTTTAAAAAAATCAACACTTTCAATGGTTATTTTGAATATCTACTAAAAAAAGGGATAGTTATTATTTAAATAGCGTACAAGAGTGTTTTTTTTTTTTTTATAAACAAATATACAATACATTAATCTTCTTTTATAGTTTATATATATATATATACATGAAGTCCTGTTGACATAGTAAAGATTTCTAGTTTAAATCGTAAATAAAATTGAATTTTAAATGTTACGCAAATATTTATATAGAAATGTATATAGACAAAAAAAATAGAGTTTTCGAAAGACATAATAATGGTATTTTGTAATCCGTTAAATTAAAACGCGCGCGAAACCGAAGTTTATTTCCATAATAAAAAATTAGACAACGCATTTATAATAATCTTATTGAATATTTAACAACCTTTCGTTTCGCGTGTTTTAATAATATGTCCGTGAAATATGACGTGTCGGTTCACGAAAAGACGTATATTTGTTATAATATTTTATTTGTTCGCGTAGTTGAGATGTATATATTTTTTCGCGTTATCATATGTCGCAGAGATCTCATAACACAACTTATCTCGCTGTATAAGTAGACCATAACCAGAGTTCTTTGTTATCAATAAAAAACTAAAAACACAGTATATGTATATTCCCGGTGGAAATACGTTCACATGTTCGTGGTGTTATCGTCTCGAGATCTCGACCGCGTATTGTAACATTGAGCCGTAGGCACTAAAAACAAGACAAAAAGAAACAAAAGAATAAACAAAAATTCACGAGTACGGCAATTCAACAAAAAAAACTACATCCTTGGCCGGTACGGCCGAATTAGTGTCTTCTCGACCTCTCTTGCCCTCTCGATTTTTTTTTTTTTAAAAAAAAACGTTTTGTAGCTTTTCGACACGCTCCGTCGCACAAAAAATATACTAACAAAATTGTTTAAGCCCGAACAATACACACACATATATATATATATATACATACGCACACACACCGCCGATTCGAAATCTCTATTCTTGTTTCCGTAAACGCGAGGACGAGTCTCAAGGGTCGGAGAGGAGGAGAAGGAGGCGCTTGGACGTTTCCCGTCTCTCATGACGACTGGCAGACTGTTCATAAATCCACTTGGAAAAATTAATGGTTCCTCCGCGCTATGAGCTTGTCCGTCATGCGACCGACACCGGTCTCCTCCGCCCGTTGCAGCCGGCCAAGAAAGCTTTCCGTTCACGATATACGTATCGCCGAGAGCAACATCTTTAGCTCGAGATACGTGGCCCAGCACGACGTTCAAACCCAAGTTTAGACGCTGAACGAAGTGTAGGGCCTGGCAATCACGTGTTTTATACTTCTTTGTGTCGCGAACGCATTTTTGTGAACGATCGCACGGTCTTGACGCGTGCGTTACGTTCCGGTATCTGGTCGGCGGTACTCTATTCGACATGTCTTTCGATTTAAAATCTGTCTATTTACGTTTCAGCCACGCGGACAATTTTTCGTATTTTAGAACTGAATATGATATTCTTCTGCGTATGTGTCGTAAAATTCTCGAAAAAATATTCGTCACAAACGTCGAAAACGCAATCGTCGACACATTACCGATTGCCCCGCGTGACGATTATTCTCGCAACTATAATAATACATGTTACGTGATCGTTTTTTTTTCATTTTTTAAATAATATTATTTGAACCTCGCGGCCGACGCACGGTTTTTTTCGTGACAATTATTCGTTTCTCCGTGAATTTCCCCGAAGGCCGACGGTGTTGCATAAATAACGCGTGTACCGTCTCCCCGCGCTATCCGGCCATCGATTAACGTTATGTAGACGGTGTGCCGTTGTGTGTTTTTTTCCATCGCTCGTGTCCGTTAACATCATGATGTCGTACAGCCCAATGGTACGTAACACGGTCGGTTCGACTGTTGAAAGTCGCTAATAAACCCAAAACAAATATTTATCGATTTCGTTGTCATTAAACCGTACATTCAATATATCGCAAACAATTCGAATTAACTTTTCTTGCTTCGGCGGAAACGTCGACGATTACCTTTGAATCTGAAATTGCTCCGCTGACGACGATTCCGGGCAAAGAATTCGAAATGCTTGTATGTGTAGAACAATTACAACATATACGTAGGTTCATGCAAACGTTCGGGAAAAGTGTACGAATTTATAGGAACAATCGCATTTAACAAAGGGAAAGACTGGTCGTTAAGTTTGATTTGATTTGATGCAGTGGCGTTTTGAACTTTTTTTACTTTGAATCACATAAAATATTTTTACACCACTCACCCGAAAAATGTTTGAGATACAGAGATATAGATACTATATGATTAAAGTCAATGATATTACATAGAAATGTTTACAAAATGAAAGTAAATAACTAAACTAATATGGTGAAATTATTATTTATTTCTTTTATTTAAACATAAGGTGTACACATCTGAAAAACAACCAAATCTATATATAGCTTTTTCAATATTTATCTCTATATCTTTTTCACGACTTAAAAGGATAAGACTTTCAAGCCACGCAAATAATCCGTCTAGGACGCTGTGCCACAATATATATATATATTATATTGTATACAACCAAATTATCAACCTTCATAAATTGTTTCAACTTGCTATTTCAATCTCAGTGCCCAGGACATCCACCCACCCAAAATGAATATTTTTGTGAAATGGGATTCAAATAATCTCATTTGAGTCGCCACTGGTTTGATGTGTTTAATCAGTTCTGTTACTTATCCTTCGAACACGTCACAATCATTACGAAATGTGTCTAGAAATTCTGCCTCAGGCGATGTTTGTAAATTGTCTAGGAAAAAAGAAATGATTCAATTCTGGGTCTCTCAAATTCTCCTAAAAAAATCCGAAACTGGGAAGAATTCTCCTTTTCCACAGACTTGATTGCGGTCGTGTAAGGGTTTTTCGTTACCGTATACGACGACGTGTTACTATTATCGAATTGAATTATAGAAACGAAATTACGTTATTGATGTGTGTCTTTTCAAAGTGTATTGGACAAGCTGTTTTCTAAAAGTTTGCGGGCACGTGTCTATTGTTGTCTGCGTGGTAAAAGTTAATTACTGTAAGTGCGAGAGACCGACTTATGTGCTATGTTTGCAACCGTGTGTACACGTCAACAGTTTAAAAAAAAGATTTAATCATTTTAATATGCTCGTAGCACGACGATTTAGACCTGACAGTTTCCAACAAAAATTAATTCCACCGTTTAAAATGAATTGAATGAAATTTTCACAAAATATTTGAACTCTTCTATTTTCCGAGTTATCGAGGAAATTGTATTTTGATTACATTTTTCTTCGTTATAAATTAGAGCGTATATTTCAAAAAACGAAACAATCGTATGTAAATATAATTTTGATTACGATATCAAATATCGACTGCCGCCCAAAACCTAAAAAATTCACTAATTCGTTCAAATCGTTTTTCGTAATTCACTGAAGTCGTCGAATTTTCATCTAGTTTTTATGTATATATATATATATATGTATCGTTACAATCTTCAATAATTATTCTGATTTCCTTACTTCTCGTACATGATCGGTCACGTTATTTGTGCACTCCGTTTGAAATCATTCGGAAATGGATGACCTCAGATTATAAGATCATATTTGTATTTCGTACGTTTTTTGTCGTTGGTGTACGCTCATATGACCACCTTAGCAATTTAATTTTAGAATTTTGAAGGAAAAAACACAGTCTCAAAAACGTCTGCTCGATTTCCAAAAAAAAGTACACTCGCGTACAAATACATAACACATCATATTATTGCGCGTAGTTGTATTTTGGGTGAAATTCTAGAGGTAAACGCGTGTAATTGACGCGAGAAAAATAATATTACAATTTACGACGGGCGGTATTATCGTGTAAATCATGTGTATGCGTTCGGTAATAAATTATTAATTTCCGGCTGGGAAATTTCTAACCGTCGTTATTCAAATTCGTCATTTCTCTCGACGGTTTCCATTTTTATGTAAGTAGCCGATTTAAGTGTTTTTTAAATTTGTATTACCGATTGTTTTACGCGAAACCTTTTTTTTCAATATTCTCCAGGGTTATTTAAAAGAATGATAAAATGTTATATTTTTGAATTTGAACTCCACACATTTGATTTCACGTTTGATCCGTCATCATAACCTATAGGCGTGTTATTAACTTTAACTCTCCGAATTGAATTCGGTTACGAAAAATCGAAAATTTGCCAAAACGAAAAAAATACCGAAATAATATTAGGCGTTCGAAATGTTATTGAAAAAAAAAATAAAAATAAAACGGTAAATTTCATCCCACATCTCGCGCGTCACAATTTACCTGTGAAATTCAGTTTATTTCATGCGTGTAAACAACGTATCAAAAAAATAAAATATATTATATTAATAATAAAAAATGTATAATAATAGTGAATGTAGAATTTAACTATGCATAATTGCAGTGCACAATATCGGGTTTTTTTTGTTCTAAAATCGAATCGAAAATTCGTATGAAAACCATAGTCCACATTCCGTATTACATAATTTGTCCGCTTTACAATATGAGTTATCAAAAGAGTTTTATGCGCTGTTCGACTATATTTTTTCATCGTGCAAGGTTACATTTCTTTTTTTTTTTGTAAAAAATCATGAGACGAGACAAGGGTTGCAAATATTTTGGTAGAATTATTCGTGTTACAAAATCAAAAAGTTATATAATACCGTATTATTCGAGACGACGCGTTTCGTTCGACTCGATAAGCTTTAGAGAATCTTCATCTTAGTGAGAACACGATTATTTACATTCTTTTTTTATCGAAAAAAGAAAATTGATTATCCGACCTCACGAATGAATTTTGACCATTTTTTTTTTTATTCACGTTTATATAATATTACACGAGTTTTTTTCATTATTGAAAATCTCTAATCATTTTCATGATATTATATAATATATATTTAATATTCCGGCCGTAAGTGTGTCCGTTGCGTTTAGATCCAAATGAGTCGGCGGCAAACAACTTTGGTGATATATTGAAAAAAACAACGTTCCTGACGAACTTAGGAAAATGTATCGCAAACAAACGTTCGATAATAACATAGTTTACGTCGGTAGCATTTTAACCTAACTACCCACTGCAATCTCCATGCGGATTTCTCGGGTCACGAATCGTACGTACTATATATAACCGAACAGAAACTTATAGGAAAATTACGGCGCACGCGATTTCGTCTATTCGGCCGTAGAGCGGTTCATGACTCATAATAAAATGCATTTTATTATTACTTGCGTCGAATGTAAAATGTGATGTTTTTCTCCTGCCGAAAAAAATGAACGAAATGAACAGTTTTTACGTCAATAAGTTTTATATTACTGTTATAATAAAACAAAAGCGAATTAGTGAAATGATTAGTACGAGTCGAGTGTAGTCTGGATGTTTCGATAATCTTTCTTCGGTTTTTGTACAACGAATAGAAGAAAAAACGCGTGTCTGTCTCACAAAATAAACGGGTAAAAGCCGAAATAAATCGTCGAATTAAATTACGAAGGATTTAGATTTACTTTCCCATTCTCATTTTTTTTTTTTTTTTTTTTTTTAGCTCATTTGAAAGTAATAACTGTCTAATTGAAAAAGTTATGTGTGGTCGGTGAATATCGCGCGAAAATACCTAGTCCAAAGTATAAAAAATGTGAGTCGGAAAAACGTAATTATCGGAACGCCATAACAAAAATAATATATGTTTGTCGTCTATTGTTACATTGCAACAATTTCGGTTTTAAGTTTTTGAAGTCATCTATTGAAATTAAAAGTATCTCTGAAACATCTATAAACTAAACAATGCGTGATATTAATAGTGTTGTTTACATTAGCTTGGAAGATATTACACGAACTTTGTAAATTTGTCATTGTACTTAAGAAAATATATTATTACATTTTAGTCAAGTTACCCAAAACTAAAGGACTAGTGTTGTGTTTTGTTATATTATATATTATGTTAAGCGAAACAATTATCACGGGTATAATATAATAATGCGAGAGAACTATATTTAAAAAATGACAAAAAAATAATAGAAAAATACATTTTCATTTCATTTATAACGATTAATATTTAAATAAAAACAATTATAATACGTTCAAACCTGTATTTTGTATTCGTGACACTGATTTTTTTCGAGAAGATGTGAAAAATGTGGCCTTTTGTCTGGAAAATACAATAAGTACTAATATATCACACTAAGTTAACTATATTAATTAAGGTCGGTGTGTTTTAGTACAAAATACTTGTCTCATAAACATAACGATCATACCTCGTAGAATAATTCGTTTTCGATGATTTTTTTGTTTTTGAAAGAAGCCGACTCTTTCTTTAAAGAACGTATTTGACTCCGATTTACCAAAATTCAAATTTTAAAGCTATAATTAACGGCTGAATAATTCCGAATTTAGGCATTATCTTAAAATGTAATCGAAAATCTGAGTCCGATGTAACCTGTAATACGTCTTGTTCTTTTAAATAAAGAAAATGATCAAAATCCTACTATTGCATGAGACATGAGAGTTTTTCGGTAATGGCGTTTTTCATATTGAAACGATTTTCTCATACGATATTTTTATTGGAATAAAGTTGTTACTTATACTTTATTTATTTATAATAAACGGTCGACTTCAATCCATTTAACTTATTCATTAGTCGACACACGACAACTTTATATTTATTAAAAATCGCTCATTAATTACTCTGGACATTTTAATATAAATTATTTAGAATGGTTGAAAACAATTAACAACCTTCGAAAAAACAATGCACTCCTCAAAGTGTTGACGTGTACATGATTTATGACACACACTCATCATGTACATATACGGATGCAGTTGGAAATATTTTGTTGATGTCATTGTAAAAATAAAAAAGCGTTTTTAATAAGAATTTTTTTTATAATATATACGAACAATAGTTCCTTCCAAACTATTAAGCCGACGGTGCACAGAACTACATTTAGATTTTGAAAAACATACGTAGGAAATCGTTGTATTTAAACGAGTGTAATAATAAATAAGTTATCAGATAAATATTATTTAATGCACGTGCACGTTTGAAAAGTAAATCTTAGCATTGAATCAAAACGGTTTCAAGTCTACGGTATTTCCATGAAAAACATTCATTGTGCTTATTGATTATCCGGCCTATTACGCTAATTTGAGTGAAAATACGTTCATATTGGAATAGTTTGTATTATACCAAAGCACTGCGTTTCAAATTACGAACGAGGCGAGAGAGATGTATTGAATTTTACAATTTTTTCGACTCATAAACAAGCTTAAAAAGTCTCGAGTATTTTTGTTCTATATAACTTTTATAGATTTCAAACTCGCCATTCTTGGAACGATTTTCCAGCAATCGTCGAGGAAATTCGAAAACTCATGGTCGTTTTTTTTGTTATTTATTTCTATAGAAAACTTTATTAGTTTCATTTATAAAATAATAACAGTGACTGAGGCTTTTTATTTGTGTTTCCTTTTCGAAATCTTTTGTTGCCTACGGTAGCGATCCAGTTACTACCAAACCGAATTCGTATTTAGATATTCTTTCTGACAAATAATAAATATAATTACCGCTATTATTTTTCACGTGTTTTTACACGTTGTATACATATATGTAATCATTTTAGAGACATCCATATCATTCTTTCGACTTCATCGCCTACAAAGTATTTGACGTAGGCATGATATACATTGCAATAATTATAACCACAATAACAACATTTGAAAAAGATAGTTAAAGATATCTCAATTTGAAGAATATGCAATAAGAAATATGTCCACTTTATGCATCTATAAATATAAAATATTGTCTGTGACTTTTTACATTTTTTATATATTTGGACAAGTTTGATGTCGAAAATAGATAATACATCGATTTTCTTAACTAATGAAACAATTACGAATGTTTTATGTTTATTTTCATTTTAACTTAACATAAAATACGTCATGCTAACGTGCGTTATATTATGTGTTTAACTTGATTGATACTACTGCCTATACATTTTTTCAATTATTAATATCGGACACACGAAATATCCAATAAATTTCAAGACGTGTAAATTATAATGATATATTACCGAGTTATCGTTTTCTGGTGAAGAGAATAAAAAATATAACGAAAACAACAACGAACAAAACACAGTTAATGAAGTGGGCACGGCGTGTACGTCGATTTCGATACCATTTGTTGTCATTAATTGACGCGATTTGTTTAATGGAATGTGTATGGAAGACGCGATATAATGATAATGAAACGTCGTGGGATGGAATATTAAACGAAACCGATTCTGTTTCGAGTTCGGGAAATTGTTTAGTCTTATCTCGTATGGGACACACTACGGCGACTGGAACCCTTTTGTTTGTGAAAATTCATTTATTTGAAACGCTGTTTGAAAAACCGGAGAAGCAAAAAAAAAAAAACGAAAAGAAAAAGAAGAAGGAAATTCAACTGTCACGATCTCGTGCCGTTACTCGAGTTACTACTATATTAAACGGAGGTCGAAGAAATAAATACTCGTACGTAATCGCTATCACGTGTACAGATGAAACGATTTTTTCTCTTGAGTGCCGTTCTCGCAAATGACGCGAAAAAAAATCACGTTCCGTCACACGAACCGTACACGTATGACCGGGCGGATTTACAGATAATATAGTATAATAAATGCGAGACGAACGCGGCCGATACGTTTGAACAACGTTATTACAACTGCCTTCCCTCCTTCCATCGATGTCGTCATTTTTCGTCCCGCGACGGTCGAAGTAAAAAACGGAAATGCCTTATAAAACTTCGTACGATTGATTAATAGTTACACCAAGAAATGTTTCGATCACGCGAAATTTTTTAAAAAAAACCTCCGAACAAACTGTATACGCGAAATCCAGACGAGTTAATCAGTTCGTTATAATTTGAGTTATGCTATTTAAGAAAAAAAAGAAAAAATTAATTAACCAAGTTAAAAGTCATTTAAAAATATAAACAGATTGTATTGACTCGGTTAAATTAAAAGTATTATGATTACCTATTTCCGTTAAAAATATTTTCTGCAGTTTATCTGAAATGACTATTGGTTATTGATTGTGACTTAAATAATGACTATTTAACGCATCACGTCAGTATTCTATGTATACAAAAAATCATTAAATTTTGTATAACTCTGTGAATAGTTGAATTTCAAAAGAAGAATCATTAAAATAATTGAAAGAAAAAACAGGAAAATACGCAAATATTTTTTAGAATATGAAATAACTACGCCAAATTCAAATTATTTATAACGATCAGAACCTGCGTTTGAAAAATACATTGTGTAAGACAGTAGTTGCGTGTACACATATAACGACCTACTAGAAACACTTATTCGTACGCATATATTTGCTGCAATTAATAGAGTAAAATATCTGTATTTTGGTTGCTTTTTATCGGTATAAACGCTATTTTAAAAACAAACAAAAACCCGATTATAAGTAAATTAAAAAATGATATAATTACATTTTTTTGTTATATTTGTTTGTTTATCAGATAGTAAAATAGCTATATTAATTGAATGTCGTGGGTGTGATTACCCGTTTATCGTTTTCGAACTGCAAGTTACATTGTACGTTTCCGACCGTTCACATTAAAAGTTACTGAAAATGGTCATCGCCCAGCTATTTTGTTATCGACTGTTATGTACATGCGTGTTTCCGATCGATGTGCGTGTGTAGTATATTGGTGTCGTACGTGAAATATTGTCTCGCGGGTCGGGGACAGTATTTTACACAAACGTCGTCAATGATAAAATGATATTTTTGATACGGTGGTTCGTCGTGATTAATTATCTCGCGTAACCAGTAAATTGAGTGTTATTAATCGAGTGGTAATCACAAAGAAAACTTGGTACGCTCGAACGCCTTCGGATATTTTTTTTTACTGTCGGCATTTGGTACGGGGTCGGGGGTCAGTACAGACGAATGGGATAAGACGCGCATGTCAACAAGTGGCGCGCGTCACTTTTGTCGACGAGTGCGTTTTTATGAACAGCTATTTGGTTATGAAACAAAGATAGGTGGGAAATAATGTACATCACGACAAGTATATATGCGCGTACATTTAACATGATAGTGCGTATCGGTCACGTACGTGACGTCGCTATGTTATGGTTAACAATATTTATCGCGTGCAATACACGAATCACAATAATAATGAAATCGAACAATAAGACGAAAAATGTAAATGCAGAATTTTATTCGTATCGAATAGATAGTTGGACTTTTTGAGTGTATAAAAAAAACTCCCCACATTTTCCATTCAAAATTTGGGTCATCATTTGAGTTTGATTAAGTTCAGTTGTTTACTACTCGAGTTTGACTATCGATCGTTCCCAATTTGAACAGTCCGAACAGGCTTACCTGTTTTCAGAAAAACGAAAATTCGGGTGGAGACCGGCTTAAAACCGAAAAAAATCCGATGGAAAAAAAGATTTCACGTCTACGAGGAAGAAATAACGCGACACGAACACATGTTAAAATGGCCGTACACGCGAGTGGAATAAAACAGAAATTACTGCACTATACGTGTATTGTTACCTAAGAACGAAAAGGTTCTATAAGTCGTTATGTCAAAATACGCTTTTTCATTAATTACCGTTTAAAAAAATACGCATTTTTTTAAGCTTATATTGGTGTTTCTAACTTTGTTATTGAATGACACACGAAGATTCTATTGTGTGAAAAGTAAAAAACATTTGATTCAATGTCATAAAACAACGAACTGCTTTAAAGTATTACTTTATTGCGAGAGAAAAGTTTCGATGATAAATTGAATACGTGTACACTACAAAAGCAATATTTGGATGGTCCATTCCGACACGCTATATATCGTTTTTCGCGTACCTCGTCTGCAACGATGCGATTCTATCAAAAACGATAAGCGAAAGTTGAAAATTAATTTGCAGCAACAATATTTTTATTGAACTGTCGGTAATTTTAAATCAGTGGTGGTTAAACGGGGAGGATGAATAGATATTTCCCCATGACTTTTTTGTTATTATATGTTAGTTTTAACAGTATGACGTTTATTATCTATTTATTAATAATAAAAAAAAAATTATATAATAAAAAAAGGCACTGCATTAGCCCCTGCCATAGATGAAGTATTGGATGAATTAGAAAAAAAGATAAGAAAAAAATAGATTAAATAATTTAATAATAGTAAAATTATTTAATAAAGTGAACTTATATCCTTAAATTATGACATGTTTTCAATGATCAAAGTTCATGTTGAAAAATTAACCTCGTCTTCCCCCTATGACTAAATCATTTGACTGTCACTGTCTTAAATCATAAGGATCAAATCAAAAGATTGATTAAATCAAAGGTGTACGTGTTATTGCTTGACTCCGCTGTCGTTGTCTCAGCAAATCACACGTAAATCAATACGAATCAAAAACCTACGCAATATTCGAGAGATTTCGTTGTTTTTTTTCGGTTTAAAAACGAAAGGGTTACGGTCATAAATCGATTGATGCTGTGGAATGGAATGTGACGGGGACAAGAGTCTTTCTTAACTTAATCCCGTGCAACAGCATGGGGTCATCAGTATTATCACGTACAAGTGAAAAATTGATCGAGACGTTTTATATCTGTGACAATTATATATTATTGTTAAGCCGCCTCGGTAATTTATTTACTCCACTTATAGTATTATCACATCGTTCGTCAAAAGTGTCTTTCTATTATTTGTTATTTCAACGTTTTTTCGCGTTCCGTGCGAATCGAAATTTTACCTTATTCAATCAGAAACGAACGAGCCAAACGTCACTGTATCGCAACGGAAATACATTTTTCCGTGTCGATCCTTTTCACGATTTTCACCTTTGACCTTTGGAAACAGTGTGATGAATCATGCGGTATTGTTTGCGCGCATCAAAATTCAGTTCTCGTCTCACACTGTCGTGTAAAATCAAGTCGATCCGCGTGTGTTCTTCACCACGCGTCCATTTCAATATATATGTAACGTGCGTTTCCGTACAGTGTGCGTTTGATAACACTAAAAATGTTAACACAGTTGGACAAATAATGGGCCATTTGAAAGACTGAAAAATATTTGCATAAATCTACGACATTTAAATCTGGGGATAACGACAATTTTCGATCTCGGATCTATCGAGTTTCCGTCACATTCAAATGTTCGTCCCTTTTTCTCCTGCCCTTTGCAAGACAAAAACGTGTTCGATGCGTCCCCATAGACTTTGTTTTCGTGTATCTGTTGACGACGACGTACTATTTTTGGCATCGCGCCGACCGCGGCGTGGCGTTTTCGTTTTCGACGTTTTCGATTAGACGTACGGTGGAAAACCTTTATTGAAATTAATTTAAAAACTTTAACCGATGAACAAAATGTTGTGTTTGCGGGTCGAGGGAACGAGCAAATTCGAACGCGCGTTTTGATTGTACGTCAAAGACTTGTAATTAATTGACATGCTGTGATTGCAAACTCATCGCTCGTCGCACTCAAATTTTTCGTTCGAATTTATTGTTTTTCATCGAATGGGACCGTGAGGATGGTAGTAATGGTTGATCGTTTTTGAAATAAAACATGAAATATAATATATATTATATAAGTACACGAATAATAGAAGTGATTAGTGTTTAGTGTAGGTGTAATTTGACTTAATATCGATTCACGAAGTCGTTTGGTCGTGACGAAAGGTCATAAAAGAAATGTATAAATAAATATACATTTTTTTTTTGTACATTAATGTCACTCAATCAACATCATATCGCAAATTTATCTTAAGTTCATTGGGCGAACACAAATTGTCCGTAAATGCCTATTTTATCTAAATACATAAATAAATAAATAGGACGGATAAAGAGTAATTGAGTTTTTTTTTGGTAAAAAGTAGAAACGTCATTTGTTTTTGACATTTGAGAACAATACAAATAGAAAGCGAGTTGACTGACTTCATTGATAACAAAGTGTTATGTCTTTTTTTATCGTTTAACATCGACTGGAGTTTATTTTCTCATCTGTAACGTACATAAACGTGGTTTCATAGCTCATATAAAAAAATCGCTTACTCAAGGTAGAATATATGTTAAATTTTTAAAATGTTTAATTAAACTTTTGAATTGACATTGTAATTATAATTTAAAATTTTTTTTAGCTATTTGTTTTTATATCACTTTTATTTCCAATTTTTATAATCTATGAACGTATAAATTATTTGGTTGTCTTGTGTATATTCTGTAAATTTGAGAACTTTTTAATTTGAGTAAATTGAAAATTGGATTGAATGTGTTTGGATTATAAAATTAAAATGCATCTAAACGAATTGAATTGCATTTTGACATTTCTTTAAAATGACTTCAAATTTTGTATACATCAATATATTTCATACAATATTTTTCATCGTTTAATAGATTGAACATTTATTAGTAGAAACAAAATTATGAGATTTACTTATATAATGACTTTTACATTATATCTTTACTGTGCAATGTAAAAAGCATATTATTACAGAAGTATACACCATAAATTTGCATGAATTGTAAACTACATATTACTGTGTTGTAATTCACTGGTAAAAAGGTTAATTAAATTTTAAAAAAATACTTATTTAAACCAAGAACTCTACACGCTCGTAAAGTGTTTCTTAAGTTTTTCTTAATGTGTGTGTATATATATAGTTTATTTTTATCAAGAACTAGACCGTATCTTGTAAGATATAAAGAATTCTTTTTGCTTATTCACATAAAATTGCACATTCCTTTCTATATTTTCTCAGAATTTTTATATGTTTTACCTTCCATTTCTATTCTTTATAACTTATATATATATATATATATATATATTAATTTTCGATTTTTAAATGAATGAATATTTTCGGAGTAATAGACGTTTAAATTTTAGACATGATTATATGAAAAGCTACTTATGTAAATATTTCCTCTTGTAGACATTTTGCCAAAAATTTACCATTTCCACTAAATTACGCATTAAACGGCTCTTTGATCAATTATTTTAGTAACAAACTATTCGTTATAAGAATATTAAATTATTTATTTTTGTTTCTATACGAAAAAAAGTTATGCTATGAATTTCACATTTTTACGAATATTTCGAGCTGTCAAAATTTGTCTATTATTACTTTAATATATTACGTATTTTCAAAAATTATTTACTTGGAAATGAATGGAAATTTTAAATGAATTTTCATAACGTGTAGTTATTTTTTTTATGGCGCATTAAAATAATGAAAAAATAAATGGATTTTTCATTTTTATTTACGGCAAAGTCTACAATCGGTGTATGCCAACATTCGATTTACGACATTATGATATGATAAAATACTAATTTTCTATCGTCTCTTTAGTCTTAAAGGGTTATTTGATTTCCCTGATTTCGTTAATGAATTATTTTCACATTATTTAAATGGATAAATACAGTAGTGTTGATCTCAATAATAAAAATATAATGACAATAGATAAGTTTTTTTATTTCTACATGATTAGTTGGTTTTTAAGTTTTGGTTTAAGGAAAATAAATTTCGTATTTATATTAATTATAACAATAAAGTCGTAAATAAAAAAAATCTCTAAACCATAGATTTTTAGTCGTATCAATCGTACGCTTAAAAATTAAAATTAATTTTTAAATCGTTTATTCGCGTTTATGTGAATTATTTCGCACACGACATACTATTTAAAGACGGAAAAATCCTGTTGTGCATTGCAATCCATTTTTATGTGTTTATCCGAGTTTTATAAGCATTAAATAAATACAATATATATTTTTTAAATTTTTGGAGACTCTCATATAGATTTATTCTGGCATCTACGGTCCATAATTCATTGAAATAGTGGTGACAACAAATAAATCATACTTACGCACAAGTTTAGAATAGGTATTTCGTCATTGATAAAATCGAAAAATTAAAACCAATAAGACAATATATATATATTACATTATGCATATAATATTATAATAGCCCGTCACTCAGGCTTATGACGAGAAGTCACGCGAACGTTTAAACGCGATGTACAGCCGTTCGATATTCGGCCACTATCGAGATTAAAATGCCTATTTAAATATATTGTGTGTTTTGTGTGTGTCGACTTAACACAAAACACACACCCTATTTCTTCGTGAAATAATAATGCATTATTATTATATTTTACATAATATTTTATGCCGCGTTCATAAGATATAATTTAACGTTAGAAAAGCTGCGTGCCGCACGCGTTTAATAACTAACGATATGTTGTGATATATTACTATTAGATTTTTACTGTGCAATAATTATTATTATTATTATTATTATTATTATTATTATTTTCAAACATTTAATATAGGTATAGTATGGTAGTTGAATAAATGTAAATACTTATCTTTCACGGTGGGAAACGTTCTGAATTTGATTTGACATAATCCAAAATTAGAAAAATACGTTTCTGATTACATTGCGTTGATAGTTTCGCATATAAACTTAACTTTAATCAATTGGTTGGTCGATATCCGTCCTCGAAGAAACTCGGTGGAGAACAGACGCATGACGACTACTATAACGTTATCCAATAAAATATCACTAAATTTAATCGAAACAAATACGACGACCCGAGATGCGGTCATGCGACTCACGACGCCATCGTGGTGTAATGAAATTACATACACAACGCGCCGTGTAATACTACGTAACGTGTATTTAGAAAATAGTACGCTTTTGGTTTTTTATTATCATAAAACGTTACCGTTCTGCTTCGAAATGTGGCGAGTATCGTCACATTGAATGTTCTTATAGTACACTGTCAATGAAGAATAGATTTATATTTTATTGTTACTATTATTATTATAATGGCTAGTCTCACGCGAAACGAACAATAACGATTTTTTATTTTCAATATCCTCGTTTGACTTCGATATCAATTTGTTTTTTTCGTGTTTATACGTGCTATAGAAATAATAAATTAATAATAATAATAAGTAAATAAGCGATGACATGCCACATCTGTCATCCACTGAAGAAACCCCGGTTGCAATAAGTCATTAATAGAGATGTATTGATATCAAGATTTAAGACAAGTCCATATATTTTTATCGGGTTGTTGGGAGTTGTCAATAAAAGAAAAACATTTTCTTTTTTTCGGAATCTATAAAGGTATCGATTACACCGATTATTACCGTATTACACATTAAGACGAGTAATGTTGTTATGTTTATTTTAAAAAAACCATCTATACACATATCCCAATTTAAAGTTACAATTAATAATATGATATACACGAGTAACAACTATGCTTAACTTATTTCGAAGATTTTGAAGAAAACCTCCCGGACATCGTTTTAACGGTGATTTTCAATCGTAAACTATTGAAATTTGACGGAACATAAATACCTCAATTAAATTTTTGATTGTTATTTTTTGCCAAACTTTCGTATATATATATATATATACATACATACATTCATTGTACACTCAATTGGTTTTTGATTGAATCACCCGCGTTTTCTCGTCGCTCCAATAGCCTTTTTCTTTGTGCCGAAAGTTTATAATTAAAAACTAATGAAAATAGTTGTGTACACTGCGACGCGCATGCATCCACTCGTGTGAGAAATACGTCTATTGACGGCCGACGTGTACAAATAATAATATATTAATAATTACACTGCACTCGCACGATAAATTACAGTGCCCGAAAACGAACTTGATTTTGACTTTCACATCGTACATGTACTCACCGGAGTACGAACGAAATTCAAGTATGCGGATTCTCGCGGAAAATTATAACAATATTATATTTCAGTAACGGTACACACCGGACATTGTTCGATTTACTTGTGAACGTCAATTTTTGTACGAGCTGTTATAATTTAACTTCAAAACGATTTCATGTTCAATCGTTTGTTTTCGTACATATGGATAGCCATAATAACAGCTTAAAGATTTTCTGTAAGTTCTATCCAGACAAATTTTTGTGACTAGAAATTGCCCATATGAATTTATTTTCACTACTACTTGCAATATTGCTTTTGGTCTTTATATTTTGACAAAACGGAATTGAAACATTGTATGACAGAAATTCCACGTTATGCTCTTCTTAACTTTATATATGTCTCGTCTTTTTTTCTGTTTTTGTTTGTGTATTTGTTTAAAAAAAAATCTAAGACGGATTAAGTTGTTTGGAATTGTTTGTAACAAAATCTTGATCATTTCATGTTTCGTTTAAGGTAAACCTGGTCGATGTTTGAATGAGATGCTAAAAACACATTGTTTATTCTAGACAATTATTATTCACGTTACAATAAATGATAAGGATGAGCAAGATGTACTCGAAAATGTACTGAAATACAAGATTTGTTGAACCTTACATTAATTCTCATCCATAAACACAATACGCAAAATGCATTTAAAAAAATGTTCATACTAACACTTTCATAAAAAAAAAAAATAATAATAATAATAATAATAATAAGGATAATAACAGAAGATACGTTGAGAAAATAAAGCATCTCGTTACAAAATACTAAATTTATTGTAAAAAATAACGAATATTGTCACTGATAAACGCGCGATCGATATCGCGGAGATTTACGTGAAGGGTAATCGATCTTTTTATTATAACATCACGACGCGGAAGACAACAAATTATATCCGAGACACTTAACATTCGTACGCAACTGACCATGAGGTATAGACCGGATGAAAAAACGCGAGGCTGACGCGAGTTTGTGACGGATTCACGCGAGGGTTTGCACGGTTTCCGCGAGAAGATTTCGTCAGGTCCGCCCGAGCTCCAGATGGCCTGGTCAGTAGTTACTGTCCCGGCGCTGCATGCGTTTATTCACACAAACGATGGCCACATATGTTCACCCACGATGTAGTGGCGGCGGTTTTTTGCCCTGGTTCATATCCGAACTGCACATGCGGAACGTATCACATCGTATCGGCCATTTATCTGCCTTCGTTTTCGGTTCGAAAGCTCCTTCTCCCCCCCCCCCTCACGCCGGGGGGACAAAATTCAGGTCAACGGATGGGTAGTTTTTTGGACGTGCGGTTCTGTCAATACAAGAACGGGAAATCGAGAAATACACTAGGACCGGGCGGGAGTTTATTGGGCGAAACAAAGAAGAAAGGCGAGGGAGAGAAAAAGTGATGACGATAACAATAATTTCCCTAATGTACATTAAACGTCGAAAGTGGCCGTTGTTCCTAACCTAACCGCGACGATTACCGTCGTAGAGACGATCGCCGTCCAAGACTTTTTTCTGTATGGGAGGAGGTGAAACCGTTATCGGTATTATTATTGTTATCGTTTCAATATCGGTTAGTGTTCTTTTTTTTTCGCCACCTCTTTTATTCTTCTCTTTCTTCTTAATTCGTCGCTCAGAAATGTTTTCGATCGTTTTTCTTTTTTCCATTGTACTCTACAGACCGGCTACACCCAAAGGACCGTGGCGAACAGGTGTGTTGCTGAAATATTAATCCATCGTAACTTATTATTATTTATTTTAATTCCGACAGAATTCATTCTGGAAAAACGACCAACTATATACGTTATAGAAACGTGTGAAAACAATGCGAAGAAAGAACTATCGGAAAACACTACCGACGAATTGATCGGTAGCGAAACGACTTTATAAATATCTAGGAAATATATTGTTTTATTATTTCACAACAGAATGCCTTTTTGAACTTGGCGGACAGAACTTAAGCATTCTGTCATGACTAGAGCCGTGCAGTATTATCTGTTAATATATATGAGTAGTTTGTCGTTTGTCGGGTGTTAGTTCATAAATCGTTTAATTTTATTTTCATCGATATGCCAAAAACAAACCGAACGTTTTACGAACAACTTTACAAATCTATTAATTTGTGACATTAATGAAAACTTGATGATAAAAAAAATTTGATTTTTTTTAAAATTCTTCAATGTCGTGTTCGCGAGAAAGTTAAACACGTTTCACAGTGTAACGTTTTTGTATTAATAAAATCTTTTCAGTCGCATTCTTCGTCTCGCCGCCCGATCGATTTAACAACTGTGCAAGTGTTAACGAAACAAGGTACTTCCTCTATAACGCGTTTTGTCATTGAACAGTTGATGTTCATTTACGAAAACCACACTGGTATTCACCTAAAATTAAGATACCGGACGGTTTTTACATCGGAGAAAAGAACTTTTTTTACTGAACTCGGAAGCGATAATCATCGGTAGTTGCTGCACTCGGTTTTATCACCATTTTTATGGAATTGTATAATTGATTCCTTCATTCTGTTAATTTGTAGCGGTAGAAAAAATTTAAATCGTTTGAAAATATCGAATCGAACAAAATTTATTGCAATCGTCAAATATCGACGGGACACCCTGCATATTATGTTTGCCTAGTTAACACACTTTAATATGTACACAATTCAATGAAAAAAAAACATGTATAGAAATGTTCTCCACTCGGTTAATGTCGATTGCACGAAATGTACATGTTTGAATATGATATCTGGTGGCTCCATACGTCGAACCCAGTCGTCCCGGCCAAATTGACTTCGGACCGGGTGAAATGGAAATGACGGAGCACGTAACATCATGGTCTTCCGCCATCGAAACGCCCACCATTTTACATTATGTCGTCGTCGTCGTTGCGTTCACCGTTGCCAGCAAATCGTTTAGACACACTCGCTTAACTTCCATCAAAAGCACGCGCGAACCCAACTGGGAAATTTTGCGTTCGCGGACAACGGCTTGTAAATTACACACGCGAAACAATTTCTATAGTTGATATATATATATAAGTACAAAACTGTATTGCCGGCTCTCGTAGACGTTTTGCTAACGAGACGTAATGCGACAGTATAGTAATCATATGTTAAATCGCGCATATGATAAAATATACACATAGACCGTACTGTACGCGATGCACAGAACTGATTTAAGATGGATCGCTGTCGATTTTTGTTCCCGTAACACAAGAATTGAAATTGAAATCAACATTTTCACTCGAGAAAATGAATAAAAAAATCCTATAGGAACTTCTAACATCAGTCGTTAATATTTTTTAATAAATATCAAAAATATTACTAATCGCCTTATTTTTTTATTACCCACTACATAAATCAATATAAATTCACTCTTCGCTACTTCAAAACGACGCATACTGAAAGATAAACGGATTTTAAATAACGTGCACACTTAAAATAAAACCTACTTAAATGTTGTTCCGAATCGAAACCGAAATCAATAATAATTTTTAATTTTATAATCACAACCCAAATCGAAATAACCTAAATGTGTTTCCAGTCAATACTTAAATATTGTAATATGACATCATACTGGTATTATAAGAAAACTGTCAGGGAAAAAATAAAATTAAAATAAAACTTAAAGAACTTTTTCCGACCGTGAAATAAAATCGAAAAGTTTTCGATTATTCGTGTTTGCACGACCATCGTGTGATGTATTCGAACATTACGCCGTGCATGAAATCGTGTTGTGTACGAAAATGATTCGACGAAAATTAGTACTTAGGTAGTTATTGATTATTAAAAAAAAATAACAATAGAAAACACACAACGAAAGCGAAAAATGTCTAGTCGCAAAATAACGTAATTTATTCGTTATACATTCATTGGTATAGTGTGGGCGGAATATTAATTCTATTATTACAATGTTTCCGGTCGTTCACGCCACTTCTATTATTATCATTCGCTTGTGACCTCTCTCGTCGTTATTGTTAACGTGTTAAGTCGTGTATTACGTATTACGAACAGACGCAAAGGTTGTTATTATTGTCCACGTAATTATTGTATTGCTCGTATTTTTCGAGACTACAATATTGAATAATATATTTTGTTTTCCATTTTTTTCCCGAGCATTATATCTCAGTAAAAGTTTGGCAAAATCGTGTCCTATTTATTATTACGCTTCGTTTTTCTTCACAAAGAACAAATGAAACGAATGGCAAACGTCGAAAACAAATTACATTTTTATATATAGGAGTTATTTTCAACATTTAAAGTAGCGTGTCGCGTAGGCGTGACACGCACATAACGTTTTCATAATCAAGTTGAAAATCTAAAAATCATCTAACGGCAAGTCGAATTATTTTTGTACAAATAAACTTACGTTTTGTTGAACGATATAAGAACGCATCTCACAAAGATAAAGTTAATAAGTTAGATCATGAGTATAAATATATATATTTCATAAAACAACGTGAAAGTATCAATATGCGCACGTGTCGACGTTGAAAGTTTGACGTACATAAGAAAAAACGGAGAAAGTTTGGTGCAATTTAGGTACAATGTAAGGTCATAAAAGTATCGATAAATTTTGATAAAGACTAACTTATTACCTACCGTATATGATATAGTCATACGCTGTTTAATGCGACAGCGTGTAAACATATAGTGTAACATATACAAAAAAACCAAAACGACAGGACGCACATTTACAATATGAATAATTTTCTAATTGTTCGCTATCACTAAATATGTGTATAAAATCAATTTCGCACGCTACTTAACATATGCCGTGATTTGTGGTTTGGGGAGGAAACCGTAAATTACATTTCGATCGATATCTAGACGACCTGACCTCGCACATTCCGAACACCGCTAGTACGAATGGAGGCGTACGAATGGCTTAAATCGTCTCAGAAGTCGACGAGTACAAAATGGCCAACTGGAAAACAAGTCCTCTTCGAGCGTAATATTTCCTAGTTTTACAGTTTGTAGTTGTACTACCGAAATTCCCCGTACAATACGATAATATACCGTACGTTCACATAATTAAATGTTATCATAATAATTTAATTAATATTATTATCATAATTTTAATTGCGTGTATGTATAGCGGTCGTACGTATCGGTGAGATTTACGAGGTCCGCCTGCAGAAAAGACGATTTCCGGGATAGGGATGGGATGGAGGAAAGGACCCATTGTTATGTTTCGTTTGTAGGAAACGGCGTTAGAGTTTCGTGTAATGGGCGGGTACGCGCGTCTATACGTACAGATCATGTCGTCGTAGTGTATGTATTCCGTCCGGTGTTTTTAATTAATCGTTAACTTCGAGGGACACCTCCGTAAGCGTAAAAAGTAAAACAAACGGATTTCGAGCTCTCTCGACATTTCGGCATTCGAAAAAATAAGATTTCGTTCGAAAACGTCCCTTCTTCGCTTACCCGCGATATCACCGATTCGAAGGTTGGTACGGTGAACTCGGTTTTGTTTCTTTTTTCTTTTCGTTCGACAATTATATCAACCAACAATTGCACGTTGTTTTCCTCTTGTTTACTTGTGATTTCAGTTCATACGTGCGTTTTTTCTCACAAGTATTATTATGTCTCCGCTATCGAATCTGTCATTACAGTAAACACGTTAGAATTACGAAATTCAAGCGAATGACGACAGGCGTCTTTTTTTTATGGAACCGAACGGAAGAGACCTTCGAATTCCGAATGTGTAATGGCCAAAGGTTTTTTAAAAATGGCATAGACAAATAATGGTGCTGGTGATTTACGGCAACTATTTTCGACAAACAGAAACGATTACGAAAAATTGTCGGCGCGATATCAACAAGTCAGGGTCAGTGTCTATCAAAACGCACTGTGCTCGTTTCAATACCGTTTGGTATGGTGAAATCCCGTAAATATTAATAATAGTACATTTCGTCGTGTTCGACAAACGCCACAGTGTTTGTATGCTGAAGAAGTCTTTTCGTCTGTTCATCGAGATATATCGGAAAAATCGGAATTCGAGTGGGATTCGATCCGGCAAAAACCAAAGCGCGCCGAGAAAAAAAGGCAAACAAAACAAAACGTCGGTCGTGTGTGACCGAACGTGTTGACGTACACGCATAGTATAATTTGCATCCCATCGATCGTTCTCGCCCTCTGACTGCCCGCCCGGGAACAACTCAGGTCGCGCCCCGCCGTGGTGGTGATCATGACGAAGTGCTTTGGCGGGCAAACTTCGTTTATACTTTTTAAGTAACGGAGTTCGAGACGTTTTTCGGAGTGCCGTCGAACTACGGTGCCGTAATTTCATTCCGAACGCGAACACATAATATACGTACGTGTACAACGTACGTTCGCGGATTGGTCGTTTCGGACAGTTTTCGTAGAGCACTCGAAACCAGAGACGCCCTCAAAAATTTCGAATAGGGCATTGAAATGTTTTTTATTATTATTCATATTATGTGATACGTCTTGTTTTTATAAGATAAGTCAAATGCATCTTCTAGAAACCTGAGTACTATTTTTAATAATAATAATAATAGATTATAATCTAATAACCTTAGGTATGTAATGGTTAGGCTATTGCCATAGTATTATTTGTGATTAAAATTATTATCAAATAATACAGGACTGTTAAGAAGAAAAATATATGCTTTGAAAATTGTCTGATATCAAATATGAGATCTAGAATATAGTTAAGTACGTCAAAACGTACTTAACCTTTTCAAAAGTCAATGGGTGGGTTTGAACTACCTAAACTCCCTTAACCACATCCATGCTTGAAACAATTCCGTATGGACCAACGTGTATAAAAAAATCAAAGTGATATTTCTAAATGACACTGCGATTATGAATCGACTATATAAAAACGATTTCGATAGGCACGAAAACTTTATGCAATTTTTTGGTCTTCTAAATCTGTATAATAATATTGAAAATACAAAATAAAAAAATTCTTATAAATAGTATATTTACGTGTTGCGGTGACACTCGGGTTATTACGGGACATGCATACACTAGTAGGAAATGCTTTTCACGGGTTTTTTTTTTTTATATTTTCCTTATGGTTTCCTATTCATTTTGAAAAACGCTGTTACGTGTATATAATAATGGCATCCGTAGTGAATGTGACAATTTAAATCGAAATATCTAAAAAAAAAATGTCAAACGGACTTTTCGATTTCTATGTGGTAATAGACATATGCACGTATTATGTGTATATACGTATATATAAACACAGTGTTGGTCGGGACGCCATTTTGTGTTCAACGCCATGGTACCCAATTTACCTTACAACCTAATTATGTAAAATATTCGTTTTCGAGATACTTTTTTCCATTCGAGTACGTTAAAAATAAAAATAAATTAAACTGTTATATTATATAGTTTCACTTGCACATCTTCGAGGCTTTCGTGAGAAATTTGTCGTTTGGAACAAACTTGCGCAATCGCTGTATTAAAAAACAAAAACGCTTTTTTCAACGCACGTATTACGCTGTTTGCCGGTTTTTCATTTGTTTTCGTTCGTGGGTATTTTCCCCCGCGATTCGATAAAATTGCATATAATTTATGTCCCAACGTACAAATCATTATCGACTGTTGTTAAACAAAAAGAGTCTAATTGTAATAAACCGGCTTTTCGTGCCTGCAGTAGGACACAAAAGCTGCAACAACGAGAGAACGATAACAACAGACAAAATTACTCGGAATCAGATGCGAATAAATCTGATGTCCAAAGATTCGAGTTTCTTTATTCGAAACGTTCGTCCTTCTTTACGCTTATCTGAACGAGGGAGGGTTGTTTTTTTTTATTTGTTTAATTACTTTTGTTTTATCCGAGTGAAAAAAGAACGCCACAAAACGGAAATACTTAAGTATTTATTTTGTATTTGTTCATGATGATTAACATTTCGTGATTAAATTCCGTCGGACTGCTGCTCACGCAGATATTCATTTATTCCGTCTCGCGTATCGAAACGACAACAATATCATTATGAACATTGTTTATTATTTGAACGTTCTCGCCGTGGTTCCCGAAGGAAACGCCGCGTTCATACGGGTAATACTCCGTTGTAAACGAATTTCATGAAACTCCTATTCTATAAATTTTATCATGAAGACTTGACTTATTATTGCTATAACTTTTGCGTTCAACATGTATTTAATTGTTGTTAAGTCTCGAAACCGTATTACAGGAATAATGCGACGGTCATTTAACCGAAACTAGACCGTATTTTCAACAACAAACCGTCAGATAAGCGGTTAATTTGACGGCATGAAAAATATCGAGTATAATAATCATTTTAATATACTATTCATCATTACCTTTCGTTTTTTGCTACGAAGACGCAAAAATTATGAATAATTCATCGTTTTTTTTTTCGTCTCTTCTCCTGCGAAGTTTTGTAAATCCGTATAAAACCGTCCAATTATTGGCCCATTACACGTGATTTAAATAATTATGTGTATTGCACGTAAATTCAAATAAATATAAAATATATATTTACAAGAAAATGTGCATAATATAATATTGGGTTCTTAGTAAACGTTATTTATATATTTTTAAAGTAGTGCAGCGTTCATAATACGCAACACAAATTAAATGTAAATTGATCACACTGAAAATTCCAAGGTTTAATGCCGAAGAAGTTAGGTTAGGTTTTGTGTACACCTTATGCCCGCGTTGATAGTGAATTTCTTAAAATTATACGTTGGTTTTGGCAACATGTTTTTCTCGGTTCGGCTAAAATATAAATACAACCGTTCAGACGATGATAATTTTTTTAATTGTAGCAAAGATTGTACAATGAGTTTTTTTTAAATTCTTACTGGATATTATTATTATTATTTTCTTAATACTACGAAATATTTTCGTATTTATCCGTGAAAAAAAAATTAAGTCAAATATGAAATTTAAAAAACTAATTAAGTAAAAATCGTTGAAAAAAATAAAAACAATAAAAAGATATGAGTATAAAACGTTGCTTCTTGAGATAACAATGAAAATATTATTTCTCGAGATAGTTTAATTAAATGTCTCGCGCTTAGAATGATAACAATATTTAAGAGGAATGTAGGCGCTTGTAAGATCGTTGCGATAATCGTTTTCGCGTAGTGACCCGACGGAAAAAAGAATACAAACTAGAAATTAAATCTAAAAACGTACAAGTTACATCAATAATCGCAGATGTATCATACTTACAGTATCTTGTGCAGTGTTCTCAGCTAAATATTTCTCATTTGTGGGGAGCTCATCGAAAGTTTTCGGACTACAGAGAACGACAAAACGTCAAATGTTCTACTGCAATTGTAGCCTTGAGTCCTGCGTGCAAGAATCCTTTTCGGCGACTTTCAAATTATGCTGATACATTCGTATTTGGTCAAATAAAGAATGTATTCGTTTCACAATTACGTGTGGTGTAGTTGTGTTGTTTATGAGAACACTCGGCTAGAATGAACGTTCTTATCTATTCGTACCTACTCGTTTTCCGATTGAAAGTTTCATATTGAAAACTTCACTGGAAGATGGACAAACAGTTCTGTAATATTTTAAATGCTTAGGGAAAAACTGCAAATATTACAATAAATATAACAGAATCTTACAAAATGGATTTATTTATTTATTTATTTATTAGTTATAACGTAAAAGAGGTAAATTAAATTTTTTCCTATTAAAACAATAGAGATTTTATCACACAGATTTCCCAAACATTGTGAGATATGTTCCACTATCAATTTTCAATTTTTTTAACATGTATACAAACTTGAATTTGAAAATCAATTTAAGTAATTCTTCCAGTAATTGTTTACAATAATAAAACTTCGATTTTTATGTCATAGTACCAATCTAATTAATTTTGCTTATTTTCAAAAATTGTTTTCAATCTCGCCTTTTGGGCGCTTTTGGCTCCGTCCTAAGGAAAGTGTGCTGATCATATTTTTGGCGAATTACGGAAGACTACAAATTAAGTAAAAAAACCATTCTGAACAATATCGACCCCGTGTGCACGCATTTATTAAACTTTCATCGCTTGCGCCGAAATTCTTTTTTCCCTTGGAAATCCATGTTGATCGTACGCATATTTAATCTTCGTGCCGGTCAGTCCATTTCTATCACGTCTGCTGCTGTTTGTACAATTTCGTTATCGAACAGCGTTATTTTTGGATCTACTATTGTTATTTTGGGTTGGTATTTGTACCGCAATAACTACGATTAGACCCATTCCAAGGTGTTTTCCAAATCGTTGTTTTCATCTCAATTGTTATTGTGTCCGGAGGCGAGTGAACCGCAGCTAAGTGATACTCGGTAAAGAACGTTTTTTTTTCAAGAAACGTTCGCTAAGAGGGCAGTTTCGTTCGACGACGTCTCAACGGGTACCGAGAAATCACGAGACAGCCGATCAAATGCTTTGAGGATATAAACGGTTTAATTTTATAATGCAGTAGTTTTGAAAAAACGAATCTGACAATCCGATAAAATTCTTACACAGTTATAGCCAATATCCTTCCGTTCTGCGAGAAAGTCGAAAACAAAACATAGTTTGGTCGAAAAATCAACAGCACGATTTAGGGTCCGCGCGTATTCTCCGACGGCTTAATCGGTAGTTGAAATCGTCTAGATTTACCTGTCTCGAGACGACGCGCGATGAGACGCCCACGACCACGGGAAAATGTTCTCTTCTCCGTCTTCGTGCTTCCGAATATATATAATACCTGCCGCAACTACCGGAAAACGAATTATTAACGGGTGGACGGGGGCAACGGACACGGGGTAATTAAGGTGTATTCCGATCCCCTCGTCTTTGTTTTCTTTCGGCTCGTTATCGTTTTTACCGCCCGGCAGTAATTATACACTTTCACCGGTCACGCCCAACCGCCATACATTATTTACCGACATAACTGTATATACATATATGCGCAGTGTGTGTGTATTTTTCCTTCTTCTCCAACCCCCTTAACTTATTCCGCTCAGCCTCTTTTTCATTTTCACATTACGCAACCTGCACGTGTTCCGCGATCGGTACGTTCGCAGTCGGTACGCATACATTCGTACCTCGTGTTGGAGATCAGGTGTCTAATTTTCGAGAAAATTCAACTATCCGACGAATGTTCAATATATTTAGTAAAATAATGTAAAAAATATATAAAGTGACAATTTTTAATAAATTTAAACTTGGATATAAATACTAAAATCAGCTTGAAATCGACTTTTTTCATTTGTCATTTCATCTATGCAAAATGACGACGAGTATTATCTCGTTATAATATCGCAGACAGATGATTTTAAGAGATGACATGCATGCACATTTTATATTTTTTATGATGTGATTTTAGACGCATCGTATTTTTATATAGTGTTTTTTTAAGTACTAAAAAAAAAAAATTGACATCAACACTAAATATCGCGGTCCCGATAATCCATGTACAACTAATCGGAAAACCTATATGTTTCCAAAAACACGTTTTTCTGTTAATCGTTGTTATCCTATGCTTGCGAAACGCGATCGTATTAAAAACAACTCTTTAGCCCCAAATCATTGTCCTACCTAAAAAATAAAAAAACCCTAGAAAAATTTAAAACGCTAGTGCCGTCAAGTCGCTGTTACATATAGTTTCGGGAATGATTCGTTTTAACAATGGCAATATATACTTCGAATCATACGCAAAACTTAACCTGTATGGTGTTGTAGATTACGTAATATAGTATTGCATAAATATAGTAGGCGTGGGCATATGTGTACACACAAATATAAATAAAACTCGGCCGGTCTTTGGCACGCGTACGTGACCGGTATCGGTAATCCACCGGCGTCGTTACGCTTGTCCGCAAGGCAAGAGATGAAATGTCAATGGTAAATAACGGGCCCGTCTTCCGACGCATTTATACGTGTTTCGCGACGTGTTCTTCGTACACATTTTCGTTATAGTCGTGTCACCATAATATATTTACATTGGCCGGCGTGTACAAAGTAAATATCGCGATACTTGATACGTTTCGGCGGGTGCCGCATACGTATGCAGTGAATATCCAGACGCATATTAGCTAGCTAGCTGGATAATAATTCCGATACCCGTGCTTGTATCTTATACGGGACGACGAGACGAAATAGATAATCCGAGTATAAAATCGATACTCATCTTTGACACGATAAACAGTGCACAACCTACGTTAATGAACGCAATTAGTTTTATTATTATGCGTTTTTATCGCGATTATCATTAATAATAATACCGGACAGTTTTTACGCCGCAGTTATAAATTATTACGTATTGTGTGTATAAATACAACAGATAAGCAAACGTCTGTCGCGCCGATAATTTCGCCACGACTCGATTCGTTTTTATTATTGTCCTTTCCACATTTGATAATATTCGTTTGGTTTCGGAATAATAACCTCTAACGGTTTAACGTACTATTTGTGTTGCACGTGATCGATTTTAACACTCTCGTGTATTCCATTCACAAAAGTGTAATAAATACTAACAGCTAGAGATTACAGTAAATGGACAAACCACCATGTAGAATTCGGAGTGCCTAATCTCAAAACTGGAAAATAAGTGGTTTCAAACGCCGTATATAAATAATAGATTTATCTTTTCGATTGATATCATATTTTGTCATAAAATATAATCGATCTGTACTAAGTAGCACTTGAATATAAATAATTATCATAATTGCGTATATTATCTACAACTTTAATCTAAACATATTTTTAGTGTCTAAACTCCTCCACGTTATTTGCATACCTCCTCCTCCTCCGCTGATTAATTGTCATTATATATTATAATTGTAAATTTATACATTTAATTGTGTGATTTGAGTGAAAAAAGACGCTTTTTAACGACTTAAATGTTCAATTTATATAATAAAATTACGACCGACATCGTCTCCGGTACGGCTCGTAAATAATTTTCGAACTAAAAAAGCTACAATATAAACCAAATTTCGTATTTTCTCAACAATATCATTTTACCTTGTTACGTTTGCGATGATCTAAATGTAGAATTTATTTATGATTATATTGTCACTGCAACGTTAAATCAATTTTTTTCTCGCCGTTGTACTATTCCCAAGTTTCATGTAGATAATCTTACGAATTATTCTTGCCAAATTCGTCTGTACTCGTATTGGCGTTTATAAATTTTACACTTATAAAAGTAAAATAGAATACGTGCTTATTTTTTCTTCGCCGAAACATCGATTTTATGTTACCGTGTATCATTCCGTCGAGTGGTTGTACGTACTTCCTGGTTTTGGTTGAAGATATTATATATATACACACACACATTAATATGGTGAAACGGTCACCCACGCACTATTCGCGAGAATATCCGAAAACGAACAAAAACATACACGCGGTTATTTTTACCTTCTGATTTACTCGTTGAGTTAATAAAATATAAACTACTCCACAACACATCTGACGGATTTCACTATATATATAAAAGTATACGATGCTATTAATAAAGTATAGTTGAAGATTACATACTATATTTTATTAGTTTTATATATTTTTTATTTATTTTTTGTATTTTTGTGTGTATGTGTGTGTTCACGTAGTCACAGTAAATTTTATATTACATCTGGATCGTGGATTTAGGTACATTCAAAATGGAACACGAAAAAAAACGCAATAAGAAAAATAGTCGATTTTCTAAATATTTGATTTATGTTTCTTTTTTTCGCAATGAATACATATATATTGTCGTGTCGCCATGAAAATAATATTTCATCCATTTCTTCTTTTTTTTTTCTTTTTTTTTTTTTTTTTGAGTTATTAACATGTAAACACGTGTTTTGTAAATACATCAAAAAATAAACATATACTTACGCGATAATTCAATACGTCACATTTTTGCTTAAGTATTTCATACATTAGTCTTATTAAATAAAAATATTAAATAAAATGTTATATATACTCGTATATAATATTTTACGCGTTTTTTTTTTATAAAATCTTTAAAAAAAATATGTTGATGTTGTAGTCTCGTCTCTACATTCGATTTCGACTCCAAAATATTCCGTCAGTCCGGCCGGGTATAATGTAATTATATATTTTTCAAAGAGCTTCTCGAAAGCGTCTGCGAATTTATTATACACGCTGTTTTATTATGCGACCGTTCACCGGACGAGAACGGTCGTCTCGCGAATGTATAATTGCGCGTGACGTTTAACGAATTTAACGCGATTGCTCCGTGAATAGCTGAACGAGTTATTTTACGGGTACGTTTGAACGGTCGAAACGGCGAGGGACAATATCAGGACAATACACGCGGAATCGCGCGTGTACGTTAAAGGAATTTCGGAGAGTTAATCACTGTGAGAACTGAATTGAAAACCGCCATAACATAACTTGTGTGTTCGTCGCGCTTTGATCGAGTTTAAGTAAGCAATAATTACACAGCCGCTGTAAATGTAAATTATGCCCGTCGACATATTATATTAAACACAATATTATTATTATTACTTTGCGGTACAATAGCTATGTTGTTTGCACGCGCGACAAGTTTTCTTAGAAAACATCACGTTCACGTTGTACAATAATATTTTTTATTATAATAAAACATACATGTTTACCAACCGAAAATTAATTATTATTTTATGCTCAACTACGGTTCGTCATAGTAAGTGCACTCTGTACGAGGCACTATAATTATTCGTAAATTGCCATTTAAACGCGTCGACAACATTTCGTTATTACGTGAATAAAGAGCACGCTTTTACGGTATATGATAATAGTATTAGATAATTAATAGCAATACAAACGACTAATAGAATTCTTTTTTAAATATTAAAATATAAAAATGTAGCGAGTCACGGAATACGTACATTTCGTCTCAAGTGAGTTGCCTGCTTAGACGGAAATTTTGATTTTAGAGTTACATTATTATGAATTTGAAAGCATTACTAATAAATAATTATATTTGAAATAAGGCCATGAACAACGCTAGTAACTTATTATAATGTTCACGTATCTTTTATATTTTCGGTTTTAAACGTAACTAATACGAATTCATATTTTTCATTATTAATTATTGTAAATCATTACAATAACACACAGTCTAAAATTATTTTATTAAACTAAACATAATTCATAAAACATATATATATATATAAATTAACGATTTATAAATAGTTTTGTGATATATACGTAGAAACACGAAACCTTTTACCAAGAAATTAAAATATGAACAATGAATAGCTCGAATACGGAATTCAAAATAACATTTTAATTAAATTTTCCGAGAAAATGATTTATGAAATGTATATTATATAAGTTCATTATGAGTCAGATTGATTCTTCATGAATGTTTAAATACAAGTGTAAAAACAAAACGCGAAATTTTGCACCTTTCAATTCCAATGATATTCATTGTAATTGGCAATTAGAATTTCGTTAACCTTCGAAAATTGATGTCATATTGTGCAAAAAAAAATTAAATAATAATTTTACATGCATCAATAGCCATTTTTGATTTATTCGAGCACAACATTACACATTTACATCAAATTTTTTAAAAACAAAAATACAAAACAAGAAAGAAAATAATTCTAATCCACTAAATTATTCGATGTTTTTTTTCAATAAAGCGATGGTAGATAATAACTTTTATATAATACATAATAATGACGAAGGAGTATTTTCATTTCGAAAAATGTTTTTATGTTGATAAAAATGTTCAGATTAAAGTCTGCACGTTTAATAAGCTCGTTGAATTAGAAAGCTTTTAAGTTTTACAAAAATTAAGTACACATCACCGCATTACCAGACGTTTTACAGTACTCAATTAAAATACTACGGCGGCGGCGGTGACGATAAGACGTAAATAACATTTAAGTGTTTTAATACTTACATTTTTGTTGTTAAGTATTAAATCGATTAAATGTGAAATAAAAATTAATTTTATAATGCTATTGAAAAACAAATAATAATACAAAATATACATATGTGTAAAACGTATAAATAGTTTTACGAGAAATTGCCACGAATTTTACTACGAGTATGTCTATAAAAATAATATTATGTGTTTTCACAAAAACACATGTGATGAATATTTGTGTTCACTATGTAAAACACTTTTATACGTAATCGACTTTATATTTTTTAAGGAAAGGGTGCTTTGCATCCTGAAAAAACCTTCTGGTAGCCTCAAAACGAATGTGACAAGTCTTTGATAATGTAAAACACGTTTATATATATAAATATATGTGTGTGTGTGTGTGTGTGTGTGTGTGTGTGTGTGTGTGTGTGTGTGTGTGTGTGTATATGTAAGCATATTTAAGAATAAATATTTTAGAGTATATTTTTATTTCCTCAAATAAAATATAATAATAAAAAAAAAAAAATAAGATAGTTTTTTTAATTAAATTTTTTTTCCACACATATTTTGTACAAATGAAATGCGTGCCATTGTTATTTCTTTCAAATATGGAAAAACAAGTATATCTGAACTTTTCGTATAAGGACTACTTTTCACTTATTATTCTACTGTCAAATAATATATCATATGGTCTATTAATTGCATTCTCCTATACATATATATTTATTAATAGTATCTAAAATATGACCTATAGGTTATAATTCTGTAAAACTACACATATTATATTATAAATAAATCATTGTTTTGGTAAAAACGAAAAAATTTACAAAAATAGAGAGTAGCAACAATTTCGTCAAAGAAGAGAACAAGTCGAGCCGAACATATAAATATAAATATAATATAAATATTATAAACATTATATATATAATGTATTTATATATATTATATACACTCACGCGCGTCATATACGGGTTAAGTTCTAAGTGTACGGAATGTTAATAAACATTTCCCGCACACATATGAAATTAAGTCCCGATTACCGATTAAACGTTTGAAAGCATATGTAAACTCGATTATACGTATTCAATTAACAGCGATGAGTCGATAAATCAATGTTTGTAAAAAAGAAACGTAAATTTTTCACATTTTCGAACACTTTGCGTGCATTGTACATTGTTCATAAAACACGTACTATATCATTTCCGTAAAATATGCACTTCGAATACGCCGGCATTTTAATTGTTTATTACTGTTATCGTAATTATTCGCGTTCATCGAACGAATAGCCAACAAATAAAAAATAATAGTAAAAAATACGTGAAAGAACGTTTAAACTTCACGAACGTTTGACATGTCATACATTTGATTTGATATTCGAAAAAATATTGTTATTTCATGACGTAAAACCGTTAATATTTCTTTAAGCGTATATATTATTATGCATGTGTGCGTGCGTACATTAAAAGTAATATACAGTTATTATAATTTTGTATTGTTCGTGTTCCGCGCGTGTATTTCATATAGTATTGTGTATTTCGTATTATTTATTAACGATTTGATAATATGTATAATATATACACATACGTGTTTTTTAATAACAATAAGTAGATAGGGGTCTTTCGGTTTATTTGCGCATCATTGTTATTATTTGTTTTTTATTTGGCCGATCACACATTAATAAATAAGCAGAATTATTGAATACGTTTTGGAAACGCTGTTATTTTCAAACCAATTAAATATCGTATTATATAATAGGTGTGATTGTTTTGATTATTTTAGCACATTTTTTTATACCTTAACGCGTACTTTTGACACAGTTTTTTGTTTTTAAACACTAAGCACCGGTTTTTATATTAAATAATTTAATTACACAGTTGTCGCCAGTTGTTACCGATGTCGTAAAGTCAATTGAATTAACCTAAATTTTCATTTGAATACGAAGTTCATCAAATACATTTAATCTCAAGTTAGTTCAATTAGTTTAATTTCAATTGTATAAAAAATATAAAATACAAAAACTGGACAGTATAAAACAATGAATTACTATTAAAATTGTTCTTGTGTAGATGGTAATTGTAAAAATATTTTATAAAATATGTAAATATTCAATTTTTTCTCAATAAAATATCGTTTACATTTTCAACGGAGAATAAAATGTCAAAGAGGTGTTTATAATTATGATTTTTTCTTTTTCTTTTATAAATATCTGATAGTTTTTTACTGTACGAAAATCTTAATGTGTAGTAATAGTATTATTAATAATAGTCTGCGTAGGAAAAAATCGTATTCGTCATCGTTGTACGATTCGCCGAACTTTAGAGAGATTTATCTGTGAAATAATGCTCGAGTGTATTACCATCTTGAAAACAATAGCGTTCATGACGCAGCCTAATAAATTCGCTTCCGCGACGTAGTGAAGTTGCATATGCAATACGCCGTGTTATTGGGGAAAAACAACGTAATGAGTAACATCTATTTAATATCTATTCGAATAATAATTTCGAGGGAAAAACTGTTGAGAAAACCCAGTTATTCTCATATTTAAATCAGATAAAAACTGTATAAATTCACTGCAAACGTAACAGTTCAAAAACATCGGAGCATAACGTTGTCTGTTAGATAAACGAAGACAACGAACGGCATCCTCACAAATTTTCGCAGGTTCAAATGCTTACTCGGATAGAAATTTATCGTGACGTTAAGTACAAACTCGAAATAATATTAAAATCGTATTTCACGTGTTTAACATTTTTATTGATAAGTGTATACGTGTTATACACTTGTTTTAAGGCCATATTAAACGTTTCTGGTATAAAAGCACGTCTTATTAGTACTAAATTTTATTTTATGGTAGACACTAATATTTGTGTGACATAACATTTTTTTTTTATTTTACCGCGTTGAAACTTATTATCACTGACATTCATACCTCATACATAAATTTTAGAAAAATAAAATTTTAATTATATTTATATTGTATATAACATACGAATCGATTTGTAAATAAATTGTAAATAATATTGTACTTTTTGACTGTATTTTGCTATGTCATGGCGCACATATACATAAACGTTTAAATATTTTCAAGTGCATATAAATACATTATGAATTTAACAATGATATTTGATGCATTTTCATATTATAGGTTATTATAGTTAACACGAAATACGTTTCGTCGCCGTTTTACTTCAATCGATTTTTCGAATACAACGTGATTACGATTTCAGAAAATTATTAAAATCAATTACATTTTCAAGATTACCATGAATTCTGTGAAAGCTGAAAAGTGATTTTATGACATGGCCATAGAAATGAAAATTTTTTTTTCACGTAATATTATTTTCAACTTGTTTCCGAGTTGTTCGGTGTACTTTTGTGATATTAACGTCGTGTTTCATCCATATTTCGGCGTTCTGTAAGAAAACATGTATTTTGGTAAATATTTCTCAACAAAATAAACAACATCGAAACAAAATAAAACATACGGTTTATTACGGGTATGGCAACGTGGAGATAAAAAAAGAATCGATTTAAACTCAAACAGGCAAACAAATATCATACACGATATGTTTGAACACGAAACACTTTACTTTTTTTTGCCATGACGGATTAATGTGGCGTAATGTTTTATAGAATTCGTCGCCGTATTCGTATTAAAACGTTTTGACGCACGTCACGTTACGCGGCGAACCAAAAATAATTCTATTGATATTTCATGCGGTTTTGTAATTTTCTATTTTCCTCGCCAAAACAAATCCATTACGCATACTCCGACGCATACTAACAATTACCCAGACTTGACTAAAAATCGTTTAATCGGGACATAGTTCTACCCGTGCCAACTGGGTCGGTTTATCAAGCGTGTTATATTATACGCGCTGTATAATGTTTAAGGGACGTTATTTAAATGATCCCATACACACTCTGTTTAATCTTACCGGAACGGCGGCGACGGCGGCGCTTACGCGTACCCGTCGCTCGATGACGAACACAAACCGGATTGCCAAAATACTACTTGTTCCAGGATCGCGGAATGTATAGTAGGCCGCGCTGCGACGAATTTGGTTAAGTCCGAGCAGACAATGTCTAACAAGGGTCCGTGGGTCGTGGGCGTTTCCCATTTAAATTAATCAACCTCGATCGCGGTCCGTTTGCGGTTATTAGACGATATATTGCCATCGCCGTCGCCGCGGGACATTGTTGTACGATAATAATAGACGTGATCCCAGCACTGTTATTTAGTTTTGGTAGAGTTTGAATTCTCGTTGATAAAAAAAAAAAAGAACACGAAAAAACTATTCCGTTCAATTTTAATTGATTTTTATTGTTTCTTTTTTTTGTGTTTTAAGCAATTGGATAATCTGACATAGGCATTTTCAACCATTTCTCTTATTACTGTAGTATCCAATATATTAATATTGACAATTTTCACGTACCGTTGTTTAAGAAAAACCCATTAAAAACGCAGTAGTGGGTTTTCATTGGAACCATATTACATCATGATAACATGCGTAGCGAACCGTTTATAACAAGTACAACTCAAATATTCAAATTTATTACGATTAATATCGATACAAATCATGTCCAATTCTAGTCTGTAAATAGATTGTTAACATTTTTTCGTACTTGTTTGGCTGGGACACGATCCTACCTTCAATATCGGATTTGTGAGAAATTTACTTGATATGTATTTATGTGACATTATGATTTTCGTCTTGATAAGGACGAAACGGCAAAAAAATAAAATAAACATATGTAAAAAAACTTATCTCTTGTGTTTAATGTACATCGAATAAATGAATTCGTATATAAATAAATAATTAAAATATTGATTAGTTTCTTTTCGGAATAAATATTTTAACTTCGTATTGTGTGCGGTATCAACTGAGAATATTTGTTTTATTTCGAATGTGAATTTCGAGTGAATTTTCCGCACGCAAGGTTTCGTACGGTTAACACGAGTGTACTACTAAGTGTATTGTTTCGTAATTATTCGTATTACTCGATTTCCCGCCCTTGCACTTGGGTCACGTCGTGTTCCATTTTTCTCTTGCGCGTGTTAATTCACCCAGAGACGGATGACCATTTAGCTCGGACACGTGTATGCGTGTCTGTGTGTAGGTATTAAATGACGATACGAACTCGTTTCTCATTACTCCTGTCTGGTGTCCGGTTAAGTCGTACATAGTAATAGGCCAAGGCAGTAACAATGTGGGCGGGTTTCCGTGATGCAGTGTGTGTGTGTTTGTGTGTACAAAGGCCGTAACGGTAGCTTGGGGTAGGACTATTGTCTTTCGCTAAAGGTCGAAAAAAGGCCGGAAAACTAAAAATTCACCGAGTGCGGATGTATATTATTGTGTGTACGCGAGTACACGGAGAAAACGGCTCTCTTGCTATTCGTCTCTTTAAAATATTTCTCTTTTCCAAACGGCGCATACTCGTGATCGTTAACCAACCGTATATACTATAATTATTCTGTCATTTGAATTTCCAGAACAATTGTATCGTGTTAATATAAACATGTTCTTTATTTAAGTGTAAAATATTGTCATATCAATTTACATATCATTATACAAAACGTGCGTATGTCTTTTTTCCTAGTATTAAAATAGATGGAAAAAAATGTATTGCTAAAGTTCGTTTAGATTTTTAATTTATACGATAAAATCATAAGTCAGATCATACACATTCATGCTAAAACTTATATATTTTAATATTATAAATGTTTTTATCGTTAAATATAAATAAAAGACGTAGAAATGGCATGCATGTTTTGGTTTTGTTGACGTTGAAACATTGGGAAACCCCCAAAAATTTAACTAAAATGTACGTGTCGGCTTGAGCGTAGGTACTAGTTCATAGAAAGTAATAGTTTAAACTAATTTAATATAAAACACATTGTATATATTTACAAACTTTTATTAACAATTATTCTTTTGTGTATATTTAAAAATATAAATTTTTGGAACTGAAATCGCTATTATTTACCAACCATTGTTTTAATATATTCGTATAAAATAATTTTCCGTAGATATTTTCAAATAGATATTAAAAGGTTTTGTTTTGTATATTTTAACGAACTAATATAATATAATGTTCAATAAATACAGAATCGTTTAAATAATAACAATGCGAATTCAAATACCTGTATAATATTATTAAACTCGACACTTTTTCATACTCGCATCACTCATTGCAGTGAATTCGTATTACGAATTTCATAATTTCATTATTATCCGGTTAAGATAAACGTAAAATGGAATTTATTTTTAAAATGTTTCAAATGGTTTTCATTGCATACTATATAATAACGCAATAGAAAATTAATATTTTTTTTTCGGATCAAAAGAAATGAATAATAATTTATTATGCTTATTATTATTTGCTTAAAAAATGGATGTGTTAGGGCAAATAATAATTTGTATTTCAGTATTTCAAAATATGTTAATATTTATTTATTTATTTTTTTATTTTTTTTTATTTTGCTTTTGTTTAAAAAAAACATTACAGCAATGCAGTTATTAGGTTAATATTTATATTCAATTTTTTTAGAATGTTTTTGTTCAATTTTTTAAAAAAAAAAATGAATATCCAAAGAGGTTGTGATTCTTAAAAGTGTTGTTAAGAACTCTAGTTTATTTTTTGAATGTATATACATAATATTTCATACCACCAACATTAAACGAAATGTCTAAATAAAATATTGATTACGTGCTTTCTCCTTTTTTGTGATGATTATAATAACATAATTAAAACGCGGTTCGAATATTCCTACGATATTGACCTGTTTCGCCGTTATTAAACGTCTTTACATACACACACGCAATAATATTTAAAACAAATTTTACTTTACAAATTTTATTAGGTTTAATATAATACTAATTTTAAATACATATTTATAAGAAAAAACTTACTTCATCGATTAAATTTCATTGAAATAAAAATAAAAATAAAATAAATTCCTAACTTAGATAGGTTAGGTTAGATATTCAAAGTTGGATGTTTAAAATGTTGTAGAAAAAAAATGGAATTAAAACGCTAAAATTCCACTGTATATAAGAAAGTGTACATATAATGCGTGTGTAAAAATATATTTTAATATTTTTTCATTAATTTCGTTGTACCTTGTACGGTATTATTTATTGCAGTAGTAAATACGTTGTTTATTATTATTTGATGTTAGACTATTTAGAAGTGATACGTTAAACTTACAATGATTAAATGAATATCGAATAATAATAACTGATTCCATGCAATAACCGAAATAAACATACATTGTTTTGATTTATGAACATGGATTTTACAATATATGTTAAATTTTACGCCCTCCTCACTTCTCGAAGTTTGCGCTATCGACAAGCTCGCGCTCTCAGTCATGATTACATATTATTATTATTATTCTATTTATAGTAAAACGAATTTAATATACATGTATTAATATTTATTAGTGAGTTGAGTCTAAGAAAATCAATATCATAGTCTATATCGTAATAAACTATTTAAATTCTTCAAATCGATATGATGTTTTCGTATTTAATTACTAATATAATTATATATATATATATAACTTTACCGTTTTGTTTTCACCATTCTCACTGGATATTGATTTTAGTACCATATACCTAGATAAACCATTCGTAAAATATGTACACAATCGTTTATGTTTTAATCGCATGACCCTGCTGATTCCGGATGTAGCGACTCCGCAGTATCTGGACGTTATTTTGAAATCCATTGTTCCATCATGTGGATTAAACAGGTACATATATTAGGTACGAACGGTGGTGGGCATTGCAAGTTTATTCAATGAAAATGTATTTATATATACATTATGTATACCAAAAAATTTTTTTCGACATCGTTTCATTTATTGAAAAATGGACACGTACCGTTGCTCGCCAATGCCCGTCAAATCGATAATCCGAAATGACCGCCGTCTCGTGCGATATGTCTGTAGTATTATATCGTTACTTAAAAAAAAAATCGGAAACTTCTGTTTGAACTGACTGTATTTGCAACATCAGGATTGGATCAAGAAGTTATAAGTTTCAAGTAGCATTACGAACGTAAAACTTTGTTTTTATGCATTTTATTTGTCGTTTTTATGTTTATAAACAAATCTCGGTTTTATATTTTATGCGAATATACTGTAAAAATTTATTATAGATCAATGTAAGTTATAATCATTTCGTATACGCTGTAAACGACCGAGTGTGCAATATAGCACACGAATTGAATGTAAAAGGAACATGACTCCCGAGGCTCGTATAAATAAATCGTCTGGTGCGTCGCGCACACTTTATTAACATAATATACAATATCTATCGGAATTTTAAATGATATAACAGCATAAAATGATCGAAACGAACCATGAAACCATTAAGACTAAATTTGGAATGACAATGGTATTTAAGTATACGGTTTTAAGAATTATCTGCGAAATCCAAATGAATTTATAACAATATAGTCGATGTAGACTACTTTATCCGACTGTGCGCGACAATAAAAACGGACAACGCAAAACAAGACATTTAGATTACTGCGACGGCACATGTCTTGTACAATGTGTCTTGCGTGCTTTGTGTTAGTGAAAGAAAGCTAATGCAAAATGTTAAGTACGGCCATCCGAAATATATTTGAGGCCATACAGAAGTCGAGGAAAGCTTCGTTTAGAGTACATTTTAATTTTAAAAGTCGTAATGAGATTAATTTAAAAGCGCATTAAAAATAATATCGAGCTGTTTATTATAATAATAAAGAAATAAGTCGTAATAATAAATAAATAAACCGAACCGAGAACGCAGAGACGGAAAATGATTTTCAAACGGATCTCCGAATAACACCACTCGAATTAATAGCGCAAACTTGTGGAAGGGAGGCGTATAAAAGTAAATGTCGTGTTCGTAAAGGTATTATTGTTTCGCGTTCCAAGAATTATTAGAAGAAACACATGAACATTATATTTAATAAATATACGCTATTACAAAATACATAATAATTATATAATCTATAGAAACAGAACGAAATTGTTGGGAGAAAGGGAGAAACGTAGATTTATATGCTTTGTACGATTTTCGTAACCTCTAATATTAAGCTCAACTTACACCATGAATTCGAGTATTTAATTTTTTTAATTTTTTTATCACAAAGTATGCACATTTTTAAAACGTACGGTATTAAGCTGTTACAAATAAAAATAAAAATAAAATAAAAAAACTAAGTATAGTAATAACTTCATGTGATCGCTCTGAATATAAATAGTACAATATAATAAGAACATTTTTGTGTCGGTTTACACTTATCCTCTTTGCAGTTAAACTGCATATAAAATACATTTATTTGTTTTTAACATTACTGTAGAAATAATAAAAACAATAACATTTGGATGATTTTTCCCAGTCGAACGCGTATTAAACTCGAAGAACGTCCATTGGACAAGCCTCATATGTTGACCTTGAAAATGACACCTAACCATTATATTACAGTATTACATAGTAGTAGCAGAGTATATAGTTCTGAATATGTGTTGTATAAGAATTTCACTGGTCTCAACACGTTGTTATAATATAATATAACGTCGTATCATTAGGTTTCTATACGATGTGTATTTATTTGTTATCAAAGTAATGCAAAAATTAAAGTAAGAAAAATTAATTTTTATTAATTTTGTTATAAAAAAGAGTCTGTTAACAATAAAAAGAAAAAATCGGTCGCCTTACATGAATAAAAGTAAAATAAAATGGTGTGACAACTAAATAAAAATAATAGTACGTCACTTTACAGGATTTCCGCACATTCGCGTTCAAACGAGTTGTAATACGTATTTAATGTAAATTTTAGGCCTTGTAATATTTTGTAAAAATACGTTTATTAGTCTCTCAAAATAGAAACCCAGAACTCTAGTATCGTTTTTATACGCCTTGAATTTTTTTTTTTAAACGTTTCAAGTATGTATTGAAATATTCATACAAAAAAAAAAAAAAAACCAATGTGCAAATAATCTTTTAAATATAGTTTTCACCGTGTATTTGAATGTACAAATAATAATAACTACTACGAATCGTATTGATCGCACTCACATGAGTACGTTACTCTATGCGGGTGATTCTTATTATATCTTACTCTAGCCGTGGAAAACAAAACGCACCACTCAGTGCTCTTCTAACGGCGTGGCCCGTTAAAATACGCCATCCCAAATAGCAGCGAACATTTTCAAAACCAGTATAACTTACAGTAGCCGACGTGTATGATTATTATTATTTTTATTATCGTTGTTAATTCGTCGGCATGTAATATATAAACACGGGGCTGGGTTAGATCTCAACGGCTCCTGTCGTTATTTCGGCGGTCGACGAGTGGGGCTTATTCCGTCCGGTTTTTTCCACTCTCTTCACCTCCCTCCCACGTTCCCTCGTCCCACAGTGTGTATAAATATATACGATGCGCAATAAAGTTTATTAGGCGAAAGACAAACGGTTTCGGTGTATACGCGACGGCGGTAGCGGTCTTGTCCAGATACAATCTGGCGCCTAAAAGTGCCGTCCATAAATAGGGCATTGGACTGAGGGAAATCGCAGCGCCATCGTATTATTCTCTCTCTCTCTCTCTCTCTCTCTCTCTCTCTCTTTCATTCACTTTCTCCCCCCCTCAATCTACATCTCGATATTTTCTTTCGAACATATACGTATATTATACATACGTGTCTATGTATATATTCACTCACCCTCGTCCAACACACTTTCCGTGTATCCTACATCGAACACTCGTTCGCAGACATAAACAGAACGAGAAAAAAAAACTTTGGCAATTTGTATCGCAACGAGTATAATAAAATACTTTATTAACCTCAAACATGTTTGCGTTTCCTTTTTCCGGCTCTCTCTCTCTTTCTCTCTCTTTCTCTCTCTATCTCTATCTCCCTCTCTATCCATCTCTGTTACACCAAATTCTCCATTTTACTCGGATCGATGTCTCGTGCTGGATATAATTCCTTTTTGCCTATTTTCTCTTGTGGTTGTGTTTGGTTTTTTCATTTTATAGCTCTCTTATTTCTCGCAAAAACGCAATTTATAATGGTCTCTGGTCGACGTCAGGTGTGTGGAGTAGTCGCTTAGCGTCGTATATTACACGCGGCGAACACGCCACCGCCACGACTGGTGTCCGCTCGGGCGAATTTCTTTCAACCGAGTTCCCGGTATAAAATTGTAAATCTTTCTGTGCAGAATTGACATCGACGTGTTTTAATCTATTTAGTATTAAATTTATATTTTTACTAAAAAAAAATAAATAAATAAAAAAACAAAACATCAATATATAATATAGTTAGGGCTAGAAAAATGATGCTACTAAAAATCTGCAGTAAAGGCAATAAAAAGTTAGGATCAATGCTACAAAAAAATGCTTTTTAACCATGAACGTTTTATCAAAAAATGACTTGAAAATATAAAATTTTAGCTAAAACTTATTTTTAATACCAAAAAATAACTTACTAATGAAGACATTTTCATATGTTCAAACAAATAAATTCTTAGAACAATTTGTACGCGTAAACAACAAATCAGTGATTTCTTTTGTTTAGGAATTTTAAACTTTGAAAATATTTATTAAATAAAATCAAACACAACAACACGTGATTATAATAAAATTTGTTTAATTACTACTCGTCGGCGTAACGAACTAACGACTATTGGCACCACAACAATACAGGCCTTTCGATAAATTTCGAATATATTCGAACCCACCACTGATATTCCTATAAATAGTGAATACTAAATAATATTATTGTAAATTTGTAAACATTGTAAACAAGTCAATATGTATCGTTCCTTAATATCTCTCTTAATGTGTCCGGAACCGCTAGTTTTCACTCGGCCATCACTCTGACTATATCTAAGAATCTATTTTCAGAAATATTTACCGATAACATTTCATAATGTACACGAAATATGTTTATAGTAATTTTACTTTAAATTGTCTATTTTTTAAATTTAAATGTTCTAAAAGTGTCGAATATGTATATGATTAATAAAAACTAAATATACAAGCTAATAAACTGACTCAAAAGTACCAAATATATGTATAATTCGTGAACTTAATAAAAAAAATGCAACAAAATGCAACAAAAAATTGTATATTTGAACTCTGTGATGTATGAATCAAATTTTGTTTTATGTCCTAAAGTATTATGAAAAAAAAAATGGAAATGCTAAAAATTCCTAACCCTAATTATAGCACGAAACGTAAATAACACATACCGTATACGCGACACGTCGACGGCGTGATGTAGTGGAATTGCATATACAGTGCGCTGTGTTACAACATGAGAATACAATTTATTGTAATGAACAATAATTATTGTAAAAAAATTGTTCCGTTCAGCCTGAAAACGTAAGACATATAACAAACGACATGTTGTTCAACTGTCATCGTGTGCCTCAACTAGCCGGAAATAATTATGATACATATTTAATTTGTTTGTTTTTTATATTATTTATTTGTTTAATTGTTTGTAATTACACTTGAATTATGAACACTGCCATTCAAATCGTGTCGTTTACATTGCATTAGGTAATATATGGATCGGATAGGTCATGGCGAGTAAACGGTTTCTTATAAAACAATGATCATTACACTTCATAATTGAAATCAATATACTCAAAAACTACTAAATCGGTTCGAGGGTTTATTGATTATCGCTTGACCGACAACAAATGCTTACGGTCAAAAATCCAATTTTTTCCTTCTCGAATAATTTAATATGTTTATTCCCTACTTCTTTGTAACGTGAACACGCTTTTACGACGACAATGAAACGGACGGGGTTTTTTTATTATTGTTTTGATTATAAACGTTTCAAATCGACAATGACTATGCTGAATGGACATAACGTACGCAAAATGAGAAACGCAAACAAATTTTAACATGTTATATATATATATATATATATTATACATCAAGGTTTAAACTATTGTGCGTGCATGCACGGGGGCCATAAAACCTCCTCCGGACGGTTGTTTGAACGTCGCGCGAATTTACGTTTGTCCACAACACGGGGGAAAAAAATGAGTGGAAAAAACGGTTTTATAATTAAACCGACTACAATAAACTATACGCTCATGTCAGAAACGCACAGCATCTCTACAGCGGTGGTTACGCTATTTTATCTAGGACGGGTCGGCGGGGCGGAAAATTTACGGTATCTATCTATTATTATACATATATACATATACTGGCGACGTAGTCCGCACACACAACACGGAGGTCGGACTTAAACCAAATAAAATACCGACGATAGTTATACATTTGTATTATATGCATAAAATTGTTTTATAAAAAATACTATGATAATGAAAACCACGGATGAAAAGGTCGACAATTTCTGACTTGCTATTCGTCGAAACAATCGTTTTCGGTATTCTGTTTTAAATAATAAGTTTCCGGGTCTTTAAATCAATAAAGTTCGTGACAGTAAATTTAATAACTGCGGATAAGTTTTCAGCGAGAAACATCGCGTTTTGTTTCGTTCTTTGTACATAACATATTTTTTCGACTCGGGTTGTTATCATACACCGGGGTATTATGATCGTTTGGCTTTGGACGGAACAAACATAATTCGCCGGTCGGATCGCATAACTGTACGCGCATTTCGATTAATTTCTTTCTTCTTTCTGTTGTACTTGCGCTTATCAATATCAAAAAGGCGAAATCAGCCTCGTCTTCCGTCCATCCGGTCCACCTGACAGCCATCGGATGTCCGCGAACGTAGCGATTGTTGTACAGTATATAATGTTGCATATTGACGGAAAGATTTAACGCGCCGACTACCGCCTCCATCGCAGCCACACGATCGTACGATTATTAACTCGACGATAGTTTAACATGTTTACCAGACCGAACCCGCGTATTATGTGCCCGTTTGTTCGATCGTAAATCCTATAACAGATTGTTATCCATCCTTGTTGTATACGCAATATTAACGTTATTACGACGTAATTTTTGATGCACCGAACATGCGTTCTATACGTTATTTTATTTTCTGTTGGCGCGCAGTGTTCGTTTTTCGACACACGTCGTGGTGTATCCGAAATGCCAGTTTTCCTCTGTAATTCTTTATCGGTTTTTTTTTCTAATTCCATTAATTCCACTTTACATGTTTATATACAAAAATATTATTATTATACACTGTAGTTTTATATCGGCGCGCTTGGCCGTATTTTCAGCGCGTGTGCGGTTCGATTCACTCGTAAATAGATTACGCGCTTATTATTATTGTTATTGTTATCAATGGCGTAATTTTAAACAACTTTTTATGTTGTATACTCGTCAAAAACATATGATTTAGTACCCAACATGTGAAATGTTCACTTATTTCCAATTTGAACAGTGTGTTTTTTATGTTACAAAATTTAGTTATATTATAGAATTTTTGAAGTTATACAAAAAAATTTTATTTTCTAAAAATCATATTTCTTTGATGATAGTATTAAATTGCTTTATGCCGACAATGATAGTACAATCAAATTTGAATTATTGAATTTACTTTTGCATTTGTACTTGTACTTTATAAAAAAATCATACAATTTGTGCCAACAATTTTACTATATTGACGTCGCGTCAATATATGTAGTCACATTGGACGTGAGTTTCAATTTCAATTCGCAGAAATAAAAAATTATGAATACTTATAGTAAAATAAAATATTGAGTTTATCATGGAATATGAATATATACTACGAGTATGACTAGATTAATTAGCTACTTCAAATTGTAATGTATTTATAACGACTCATACGTTTCGTATAAGATGAAAACATACAATATTTAACTTTGAAGTCTTTTACTCAAATTTACTTCACTTTAAACGATTTTATTGCGACAATAACAATGATATACGTGTTTACTGTTAAAATACATTAGTAGTATTTTAAAGGGTATTCTTAAATGAATAGTTAATTTGAAACGGAGTAGTTTAAAAGGTGTTTATTAGTTGGTCTTGTAATTTGAAATGGTAAAATGCTCTTGGGACATTTGGCATATGGTAATTATCATAAGTAAATTAAAAACAGAAATACGCCAAATCGATAGGTTTAAACATAAATTATTTATAAGACGGCATAAAATACAAATCAATCTATTAAATCGACCATTCGTCAAAAATCCAAACGTACAATTTAATATAAAATTACAAATTTTTATTTGCATTTTAAAATAAACCGTTACTTATGTATTACTCTTGTAGCAAAAACGAATGACTTATATAATTATATAAGTGATATATTTATTGTGAAGTGAAACAGTTGTAAAATATTCTTTTGAAAACATTTCTTACCGTCATATAGAGCTTTTAAAATATTCAGAAGAATATATGCATTCATTATCGACCATTAATCATATAACATACTGTTTAAATTTAAAAGCTAAACTTTTATTATACTTATCTCTTGCACAATATTTTAACATATTATAATGATTCAAACAAAACAATAATACATAGAATAATCTTATAATTCCTAATGTAAACTTAAACAAGTGTATTTTGAATGAGAATATAATGTAAAGTTTAAAGAAAAAAAAACCGGTATTTAAATTTATATTTGTTTGTATTAATTATATTTTCACATTCAAAACTCATATAGTACAAGTATATACGGTCACAGATAAAAAGATTCGTATTAAGATTTTCCCTTTAAGGTTCGTTATGTATTAAATGCAATATGATAATTTTTAATTTACATATCAATAAAAAAAAAACTATTATAATTTTTGAAACCTGTTATTAGTTTAATTGATTTAAAATATGTTTGAGTGGTGTACCTATAAATCAATTACGCAACAGTGCACTATACTATACAAAATATGATCTTTTGTAGAAATAACTATTGAAATTTGTCATGAATAAGATGTGAAATCAGACTTGAAAAAAGATTTTTTTTAGTCTTTTGAACATATAAAAAAGCGCTTTATTTTTAACTTTTAATTTTTTTTTTGTATACTCGCGATATTAGTACTCTAAATAATTTTGTTTTCGACCAAATTACAATAATACTATGTTAATTCGAATTATTACTATTATAATTGTAATTTCGGATAAATGAGAAAGAGAGGTGGGGAGAGTAGAGGTTGGCTTTAAATTTTAACTATCATAGATCAAAAAATATAATTTAAAAAGTGTAAAAAGAAACTTTCCGTCTAACGTGAGTGTAAACTACAATGAAATCTTACCATTTTAAGACATTGATTGCAGTTATAATAACAATAAACTTTTAACATGCAAATAAGACGTCTGCTATATATAATACTTCAAAACCAAATTCAATAAGGAATGATAATGTTTACGTTGAGATTATGAGAAATTTAGATGTAAAACTTAACGTAATTGGTCGAATTTGGAACCATAATAAAATTGAGAACAAATATGTATTTCAAGTTGAACGTAGAATATTATATCTCGTACGCATTTAGAAGGTTAAGGCCTAGTTTTTAGACGTCAATACAATGTTAATATTGTGCACTTCAGCTCCGAACGATTTTTAATTAAATATCTAATAACGTCTGGTTGAAAAATCGAAGAAAATACGGAATATTAAATGTTTTATTTTATTGTTATTATTATTATTATCATGGTAGAGTTTCCTCAGATTTTAATACTTTCTTTTTACTACCGCTGTTTTTTATTGCATACCGCGAAGCATTATCTTTTTCTGAATATCCAACGGTCCGGTAAATATTTGTGCGATATAAAATACCGTTTCGCCGCCTCTACACCTCTTGCGTATTGGTTTTGAATGTGCATGAATAACAAAACATATCGACTCGATATTCAACTTTGTACATCAACATATTCGAAATGATATCATTATCCAGAATACCTTTGTGCAGTTTAGCACATATACTTCAATACTCGAAGGAAGACGATTATAAAGCTAAATAAACACTGGAAAACAATATACATACCACGAAAGAGTCGGTTTTTTTCATGGATTTATTATTCAGAATACTATTTTAAATCGTGTATATTGACTTCAGTGTTTAAAATATGTATAGCTTACCGTAAAAGTGTGTGTTTAAATTTATAAAATTTACGTTGGAATATATATATATTTATACACATCAAATCGATATGTAAATATAATTTCCGCGATAAATATCAAATTTAAAAATAATAACAGTTAAATGGGGAAAAAATGTATAATGAGTTTTAAGGTCATGGTAAATAAAATTATTATTATTGGAAAAATGACAAGTAACAAAAGAAAAAAAATAATAACGTATAAAAAAGTTTACATTTATAAATTATATAATACACAATGTATATACATGACATCAAAGAGATTGTATCGCAATAAAAAAAGAATTATTTCTATTTAATAATCATAATAATAAAAATGTATGAGAAGTTCTAATATAATGTAAATATTAGTTATTTAAAAACATAAATCAATTATATTATGGGAAAAAATGTCATTAATGGAATTAATATGATTTAAGTGAAAAGATGTAAATACGTTATTTCAAGTCTGGAAGAGTTATAAAATGTATTCAATGAATAATTTCTTAGATGCTTTTATTTGTACAAATGATAAAAATTATTATGTTAAAATAATATATTTCGACTTCTTGGTGTGTGTTTTTCTTTCTTTATAATTTCGTTATAATTCATAAGAACTTTAAACAACTCAAAACATTGAATATAAAATTATTTCGTAGAAAAGGGGTCCACTGCATAATTGTATAACATTAAAAGAACACATTAGCTTACCAAATGAAAAGGTTCGAGAAGACAAACTGTCCTGTAGTTAGTACATAATCTCAACATCACGTGACCTATATTAGAATTTTCGTAAAATTGTTTTTATTAAAATAATACTAATAATAATAATAATAATAATAATAACAATAGATAAACTGTATATAATAAATAATACATATAAAAATAATGAAATGCTGTTTTTATTTGGGATTTTTGGACTGAGCAAGAGGTACATGTTACGAGTATATTTTAATACTTAGTAATTATTTATGTATCGATTACATGTTTTATATTTATTATACTGTTTATTTTTATTGACAACATCACAATTATTGTTAGTATAATATACACAATACACATAAACAAAATATATTAACATGGATGCCCCAAAACGTCCGAAACTTGAAAAATTTAATTAAATTTTCAAGTTTTATAGGGATTTTAAGGGGACGTATTCGTAAACGAATAACATAACACAATTGACGACACGTGGCTTCTAATTTGTGGTGTTTGAATTTAAACGCTTATTGCTGAGTTCGAAAAGAAGAATATTTTCGACATCATCTCATAAATTTTTTATATAGAATGTCGTCTGACAACATAGTTGTAAGGTTTTAAAATTTTTGTTTTTTCTTTAAACAGCTGTACTTACTGTAAAATAACTATAACGCTGAATGTTTTAAAAACGCAAATACATTTTCTGTTCTCCACTATTTTATATTTATCGTATATTAAAAAAAACCATAAAAATTTAGTTCTAATCATGATCTGAGCAAACGCCATCATAAGATATACGGTATCAAACTACTGACCTATATGTAGTACTAAAATCGTCAAAATCCCGATCCCGTGAATATCGCACGCACGGTTTTATACGAAAACGAAATATTGGTTCGACACCCGCTGACGAAACGATATGATACATTCATCACGTGACGAATGGACTTTCTGGGTAAAACGTACCATGATAAAATGCCGTCGCCACCGCTGTAACGATATACATATATTATTATTTTCATGAATATAACGAAACAATCGTTGAGTAATTTAAAGTTTTCCGGGATCAAAACGACGGAACGTGAAAAATACGCCGTACAATGTCGTACGAAAAAAAAAGTTTAACGAATTCTCCCGACGAAAAATTGGAAAAGTTAGGACAGAACAAATAAATATATCGAAATTATTATCATCATTTTTGTTTTCCTTTTCGTAGAAATTACTTTTCTCTGGTAGTTTCCTCCCGCGAACGAATACTGCTTATCATTCGTGTTGTAACGGTTTTCGCGACGTATAACAAAACGTTTACACGCCACGCGGTGGTCGTTGTTTTTTCGAAAAATGTCGGTCGTCGGAGGTAAGTGACGAATATTTTCGTTGTATCGATTAAAACAAATTTGTGTACGTCGTTTGCGTCGTGATTTCGTGAAACGGCAAGTTACGGTATATGAATGGCGTGCATACCAGTAGACCAGACCGACCGAAGTTTACAAAAACAAGCAATTTGTTAAATTTCTTCGTGTTTTTGCTATAGCCCTATATTTGCTATAGTGTTTTATAGATAACAACGTCGATCGTTTAGAATGTGCAAACGACAAAATTAACGATAACTGCAAAAAAATTTGCGATAACTGCAAATTTCATGTTTACATGAATTTTATAACGTCGTCCTGTATCTGCAGGTAAGACGTCTCGTCGGGTAATATAATACACACCGTCCATCGTTGACCGCGTTCTTCGTGATGATTGAAACGCGCGTAATATATTTAATTTATTCTTTTTTTTAATATTCTATAAAATATACGTGAAAAAAATGCGCTACAATAAATATACATGACGATTAAATGAAAGAATATGACCCTCGAATAACGGATTACGAAAGTCACGCCTACCTAGCGACAGACACGGTGCTAGAATTTTTTTCCTAGGTAGCAGGAGATGGCTAGTCAAATTTTTGGAGGAGCCAAGCAAAATAATTTTATTTCTGTTAATAAAAAACGATTTTAATGATTCATCAGTGATTGGGATTAATATTTATCAGTATTAAATATAAAATACAAATTCAATACATACAAGTAAAATTTCAAAATTAAAAATATAATTTAAGTAATGCAGCGGTTTTAAATAAGCGTTTTTTTAAAATTTAAATGTACAATTTATTTCAGTTTAATTAAGTGTTATTCATCAATTATGATGTACAGCAAAAAATTTGTCCACGACGTTTTCTATGTCAAGATGTTTAGAAATGTTTTTTTTTATTGATAGATGTTCTATATCTGAGAGTTATTGAAATTCAATAACTGTACAAATTATATTACAATAATATCAAGGATTATATATATATATAATCTATAATATCCATAGATATAGTATAATATTCAATAAGTCATCTTAGAACAACTTTTCATACAATTACTAATCGACAGCAGTTCTCCCAGAGCCAAAATATCTGGCGGGCGAGAGAAAGGCAGGAATTTGTTCTGAAAGGGCGACCGCCCACCATCACCCTCTCCCCCCCCCCCTCTCTTGGCATCGTCCCTACGTAGCGACGACGCTTTTTAGCACGTTATCGCGGCATTTTTAAAACAATGATATCGGCAGGTTAGGTCGGGACAATGTGTTCCGGTTAAGAATAATAACAATATCGTTCTTATTGTTATTATCGACCTCGCGTTTGCCGATAAAAGCCGTTCATAACGAGCGTCTGGAAAAGTTAGACTTGACAAACAGTAACATAAACAACTTCATCGACAGATTAATCAAGTCGGCAACAATAAAACGACTCGATATATATGCAATAACGTCTGGAACGGAAAACGACAATCCGCCGTTCATTGCCGTACGCCGTTAAAAAGACGTATTGTTTCGCGTAAATATACCGTGTTTAAGCCGTGCCGGCGTATCATTAACTTTCCACAATTTAAGGTCCCGTTTGTTCGAACAAAACGAACTCGTTTCGTGTTTGGAAACCCGTCCGTCGCGTATTTCAATACACATATACATGTATACCCGTTGGAGATTATATTTCTATGTCTCACATATTGAGGGCGACACTGTCCGTTTTTCATTAACTTAAAGGCGGGTCGGTAATACGTCCGAATATGGACGTCCGTCGTCCGTTATTATCGCCTGGCTATAATTTCCGGATTTTTAATTAAAAATTACTGAGTCGCGGCCAGAGCGCAATATTCGCTCCCTAGTAACGCTCGTAAAAATCGTATAGGCATTAACGGTCGTCCAACATGCTGCGCCAATTGTGGTCTTAATGATAACGCCGTTATTTTTCCAGCTGCGGAAATCATCACATTTCAAGTGGTGTTCGTCTTGTTTGGCTCACTCGATTTCTCGACGCAACGCCGTAATAAACGTATTTTTGAAACTCAAACGGAATGTATTTCGTAATGCGTTTAAAGTGTGATTTCTTATGTATTCGAACTTGCTTATTGGCGTTTCACATGAAAGTCTGAAATCAATTTTGAATCGTTATATTGAAAATTAGAAGCTTAAATGAAACGAAATGCAAATTTACTCCATGTCCGATTCCACGGCGTGTCGTTCCCGAAATTCTGATAAATTATATTACGTTATCGAATGGGTATTATTTGAATTGTAACTCAAGACTTGGAAATCTAATTTAATATGAGATATTGGTTTTTGTTTTATCACGTTCTTAGAATATTGCAAATCGAATAATGTACGTAGTCGAGACTAAAAATATTCACACAATAAACATAAACGCAATGCTTATACTCAAAGGATGAAGGCGTAATGTTTCTCTCATGACGATTTATTTAAATCTGATTTCTTAATATTTCTGTGGATTAAGATTACACACATTTTAGAATCTTTGCCCAGCTCAATATCAATTAACTTATTTCTTTCGAAATTATATTGTAATTGAATCGTAAAAAAAATGTTTTTTTAAAATCGACATTTCTCCAAAAATAAAAATGTAATTCGTAACCAGGTTGGTACCATTGTTGCCAAAATTTCACGAGCTTCGTGAAAACACGTATTAACATGTTGCCGTAGTTATGGATAAGTTGTTGTGTGTACATTGAATTTTTTATTTAGTTACTATACAGACACTCGGTATATAGTTTCTGAAGATCGTAAATGATATTTAAAATTGATAGCATTTACGTTCAACAGCAGGTCAGTGGGGATCGTTGCGCCTAATCAAATTCGGTCTTCGATAGACGATTTTTTACGTCATTACTCGTCGGTAACGAGCACGATTATAAAGTTATCGAGTGACTTTGCAGCGGGTAGTCGATGGTGTATCGATTTGTTTTGCGCGCCGTCTCGGAAACCCGTGCAAACGCGATAAAATGTTGTCGATAACACCACCCGGTCCGTCGAGAAAAATCGAGCGCGTTTGTGGAAAATCGATTTCGGGCTAATCGATAGGATCTCGACGGATAATACAGTGCTAACCGGTTGCATGCCGTTATGACGTACGTCTGCAAATACAGAGTCGTCGGCATAGGCGAACCCAGAGTTTTACATTTGAGTGTGTCCGGCCTTTTATTCTAGTTAATTTTTTATAATATAGAAGGGAGGCTATAAACAAATTCATCCGCTTTATGTATTTTTTTTTAGCTCATAATTTTTTTCAATAAGAAGGTATATAAAATACACTAAAGTTAAAATATTTTAAGTATCCAAAACTTGTTTACTAACCAATACCCTACTAATAACCTATTATGTAATATTTACCTATTTGTCTACTGGTTATGTACAATATACTATGCAATCTGTAAGTGTTAATTATAATAATTTATTAAACACTTGCAGTTTTACTTACAAAAACCAAAATTCAATTCATGTGTATTATTAATTGTTATTAATTAATATTTTTACATTTTTTCACGCCCCGTAGATCCGCTAATGGTCGTCGATATAATACAGCGACGTGTCGATATATTATGATATGGTACGCGCACTAATATATAACCTATTTTCTAAACGTATTCTTTTATTTCAATTAAAATAGAATATTATTCTACAACATTTTATATAAATAAACAACTAATAAGCTCATTTTAATTTAAGTGAGAATAATAATTTGTAAAAATCAATTATAGGAGAATATGCTATCTGACAACTTGTAAAAAAAATTATAATGTATTATTCACGTTATACAAGGATACATCGGCTCACGATGATTACTAATAAAATAGAATGTTTGCAAAACGGTTCGCTAATTAACGACGTTTGTCGACAATTTGTACTCTCACGGATATACAGTTTTATAGTATATCTATGGATAAATCTACAAATAATTGTCAAATAATGTATGAATAATATTCTGTGATAAGTGATATACAAAATGATAAATTGCCGTTATTAAGTAGATATGGTAATAATTGATATAGCAATAAAGTATTAATAATAAAAAAATTATTACAAAATAATAATATCAAATATACAATTTTTTCATAATTTTTTTTATCTATGGTCCCCAGGTATGTCGGGTATAGACGTTACCCGGCGTTCCTTTGAAAATTGTAATAAAAGGATGCTAATTTTTTTTAAACGTAGTAGGGAAGCTCTGATCCCTTGCGCCCTCTCCAATTCTAACATTGATACGTATTAACAATATGATATTTAAGCGGGGAGTGGTGCGAGCGTTTTATCCCGGTATTACATGAACCGAACACATAATAGTCCCACAGACTAATGGTCACTAATTTCGGCTGAGCTTCCATATGAATCGACGAGATTAACTCACTGAATCGGAGTTGAACAATTCTCAAGCGCGTGCGCGCGACATAGCTCATGCTCGTGTGAACTTTATGAACGCCCGACGTCCGTGCAGAATAATAATTACGTCGTTTCGTGGGTAAGGCCATTCGCCGAACCGCTCGAACAGTTCATAATTTTATTTCATTTTTTCCCACTTATTTTCAGTTTTTGTTTCAATCGGTCGAATGATTTCGCGGTGCTGTTGTCACATGTCCGTTTAAATACACTCCAATAATGTTTGTCATTATCATTATTTGATAAGAGAATTTAGGGGGACAAATACATTCAATATTTTCAAAGTTCACGTATTGCGCCATTCGTCTCAAAATATATTCTTAAAAATAATATATATATATATATATATTGTTAATTTTTGTAGAATTATTTACAAATTATATTATAGAAATGTTTGATGATTATTAATAATAACAACACAGGCGCACGTCGATAAGAGTATCTGTTATTTTACAATTTTTATTAAATATTTATCGATTTATCGCTAATTTAATTTTTTCATTTTTACGGTACGAATTTTCGCTTTGAATTCGATTAGTAGTTTGCGCGCATACTTTATAACATAGTTACGTGTTTAATTGTACATAATTAGAACACAATGTTATTAAATTGTTTTACAATTTTCCGTTTACAAAAATATGTACATAAATAAAATATCCGGTTGTTAAATCGAATTTGAACGAAGCGTGCCAAATCGTTTGTTCGTTTTGGAATTCGGTTATTACGAAATACGTACGCTTTATTAAGTCTCTACGATATTACAATAATTTCATACAACGTCTTATTATATATTATATATTATGCCGTGGAACGCGCAGGAGGGAAACAGATCGTAGAAATTAATATTTGCCAAATCCAAGTTCATTGCGTGTCTCATTTGGTAATGTTTATCGTCTCGAGCATATCCGCGAACTCGTTATGGTCCGACGAACTTAAAGCGAAATCGCAAACGCACAACGCGCACAACAAGTCTCTTGTTTCACGTCTGACGAGTTGACGACGAAAATTTACGTATTGTTGTTTTACGGTGCTAGTCAAACGTTGAACGAACGAAATAAATCGTGCGTTTCATTATAGCAGCGAGTAATTGGCACGCGTGTCTGCGCGAGAATAAAATATATACGAAAAGAAATTTTGATTATAAAAAAAAAAAAAACAAAAAAAACCGCACGAAAACTTTCCATATTACGGCTACAGTGTATGAGTGTACGTTTTCGGGACGTTATATATATTTTTACATTATAAACTTTTCCGAACAAGCCGCGTAATTAAAGTCGTTCTTGCGCGCTAACGATATCGATGATGTAGGTATTGAACAAAAGAAGAAAAAAACGAGAAAAAAATAACGAGTGTAAAAAGTTGGTAATTTGCAGTGCAATGTTTTTGGAAAAACAATAACCCGCAATCCCGTTTCGGACAGTAAAAATCGATTAGATTTGATACCGAAATACACGTGTACGTGTTTTTATTTATTTGTTTATTTTTTTAAAATACAAAGTCTTTGAATGTTGACGAGCTTAAAACGGTCAAACAGAAATCCATTATGTTACATGTATATGCAATTTGAACCAATTTCTACTAAAATTATTCGACTGTAATTGGAAATAAAATCAAATCATCGTAACGGACGCGAACGAATACATATTTTTAGCAAACAATGATTAATATTTCGATACACGTAATTCGACGCGAACGTGGTATTGTTCACGGTGATAAGGCGTTCTGAATATTAGGTTGAATTTTATCGACTTTTTCGTTGACGGTATCATGGTGTCGCGTAGATTTTCAAAATGAAATATCAATGAATTAACTCGGGATCATATTTAATCGAAACGCTCCAAAATTTGAAACATTGTACGGGGCCGTTTTCGTAATGTCCGCCACTGGTGTACGCGTGTTCGTGATTTTATAGCGGGTCTTTTTTGTTGTTTTTGTTTTCAAATTTAACAGTATATTATTATTGTATGTAAACCCGTGATTATAACTTTATATTTAAAGTACGGTTGTTTAACAGGCCGTTTCTATAACATTTCGTTTGATATTCCGAAAACGACTCGACTGAAAGTGTAATTTGGATAAGTGCAGTCCGGTTTTTTTTTTAACTCGGCGTTCGATTCCAACATTTTATTGATTTAGTATTTTCGACGGTATTTTTTGATTACTCATCAGAATATATTTTCAATTTTTTCAATTTATAAAATTATTCGTTTATGAAAAATAATAATATTGTTTTCAATCCTAAATCAATATTTTGTTTAGCTCTACTTAAATGTTAACGCGAATTGTTAAAAAAGAAAAACTTAATGAATGACTCCAAATATAATACCATTTCTCACTAGAACGAATAACAGCTATTTAAAAAATTTAAGTATTATGAAAAATTGAGTGTTTGAGTATCTCAAATCTTAACGATTTCAAACATTAATATAAATATGTATATTTGTATATACTTTAACCTATTTGTCTTTTTTTTTCAGGTGAGTTGAGTTTGAAGGATTTGAAGTGTTGTGCAAAAAAAAAAAATACACAATACCATTACAAATGTCCAAAACATTTAATTTGAATCATAGCGGTAATGTAAGACAATTTTATATTTTATAAAATATATATATTATAAATATAATTTTATTTTAAAAACACTAATAATTTGAATACTTCTTTGGATAAATATACAATGTTAATTGTTCTTAAGAAATTAGCTATTTCGGACGTTATAATTTACTTGAATATCATGATTGGTTCGCGACGCTCACATTCTTCATCGTAGGAATCTAAATTACAATTGAAATGTACGAAAAACCATTTTGACTGTGATTGGTATTTTGATTTCTCAAGATCATTCAATTGCAATCATCTTTTTAATTCAGTATTGAAATATAATATTGTATACTTAAAATAATACGATAGTTTATGTACTTTTAAAGTAAACGTTGGTTTTCCCTCGCGAAAAAGAAAACATAAATAATTATGATAGCGTGACTTTAATTTTCGTAAGAAATATGTATGTATAACGCGATTATGAAAAGTATCATTTTTTTTTTTTTAATTTTTATTTTAACTGCAGTAATAAAGTATGTTCTGTTTTTCATACCTCGCCAACTGATTCTCGCGATATCGTTTATCTGCTGTATATAGTATTACATTTATGTGACTTCGAACGTCCATTCCTTTACCATTCATGCCTTGAATAATAATGCACATAAATTTAATGTACTTTGTTCGTCGTTTGACATAAAACACCTCTAGTCCTATGACATAATTTATAGGCTTTTCGGTAAATATATATATATGGAATTACTTAAAAGTTATTATAACTTTTTGTTGAAATTTGATATATAAAAATATAATTATATTTTGTATAATTTTTGAGCGGAAACACGATACAACGACAATAGTTGGTAATTTCTTTCTAAACTCGACAGCAATTCTATAGAATTAAAAATACCGCAGCGAGCAACTTGCTGGATTTATTATTCAAAAAATGTATGTCACACGTCAGGCAAATTATCATCTATTATTTTCGTTATTTGTTACAAGTGTTCTTTTTCTTTTAAATTTTCAACGAAGTTAAAAATGTTTTGTTTTTACAATGATGTATTTTGTTCTTATTTTTTCTATAAACAAGTTTTCGTGTATAAAGAGTGCTCGGATGGTCTTGACACGCGTTACTTTCTGGAAACAAATCGTATCTAGTCGGTAGTTTATTTGATACGTTTTTCGATTTCCCAGTAGTTTCCTGAAACGTAATTCAAAACAATCCCTAAAACTGCGAAAAAAAACCGGTAAACTTTCGACATGGACAATTTGTTTATTTTTAAAGAGCTCAAAATGTAATACGAGCCTAGAGATTTTTTAAAAATATTTCTCATATTCATTGGTTATAATAAACTAACTTAATTTAAAATCGTTTTTTGAATACAACGCTTTTAAATTCAAAATAATATTAAAGCTCTAAAATGTCTGTCTATGTAATTCACTTGAGCCGATATAATTACTTATTTATTATAATTATTAACGGATTACTAATTATTTTTCTTCTAGTTTTTAGTAGTTAAAATGTTCACGTTTTTTAGTAAGAAACGGTATTGACTAGATCATTTCAGTAGGTAAACACGATAGATTTTATTTACGTATATAAAATGGTGAAAACATATTTACTTGTAATGTCCAAATAAAATTATTAGATGATATTATTATTATTATATTTTATGTGCTTCGTAGTGAGTTTATGGTTATAAACGTTTATAAACAATTTGACTTTTTCGAAAAAGTTTATGTAACAAGGGTTCGTCGGTATATAGATGAGAGTATCAAATATTTTCTAATACCTATAAAGTGTATTCGGTTAGGTAAAGATATGAGTACACAACAAACAAATTAAAATTCGCGACGTGTTAAAAACGATAAAATGTATTTAGGTTTAACCGTGTAATCGGGTTTTCTTCAATACGTATATACACGAGTACTACTTAAACATAATCAAAACGTGTTCATGTAATATAATATTGACGTTTTATATATTTTTACTAAATATTTGTAAGCGTAAATTTTAATACCCTACCATCGACGGTGACGTCTTTGTACCCATATTTCGTGCGACAATATATAACCACTGTTTTTATACTTTCAAAATACAATAAACGACTGAAAAAACGATAATCCTGATCGGAAAGTCAATAGTTTTTTTTTTTTTTTACTAACATCATATGTGGTTTAAAACGGTTTGACACATGTTCAAATTTTAATTATAAACAACACTTATGTTGAAAATTGATGGAAAATGTGTTATTTTTTCATGTAATCGTGATGATTCATAAACAAACAAAAAACATCAATATAATAACATGTAATATTTACACATACATTTTATACCAGTGGTTCTCAAAGTGGGCGGTATCGATATTACAGTCCAAGAGGATGCTAGTATGGTTCAAGTGAGAAATAGTTCTGTAACCGCAATTTGGTGGCTTTTAATAAAAAAAAAGAATGTTTCTCACACAAATAGAACTGAACGTTAATAAATTGATGAAAACCCACGGATGTATTTCCCATTAAAATGTATATTTATTTGTATTTTTATTATAAATAGGTTGTTGAAATATACATCCAAAAATAAATAAATACGATTATTGCATTTTTTTTATACTTATTAATTAAGGTAAGACTCTGGGATAGGGAGGAGGTGAAATTTTTTTTTTGTAAGTGGGCAGTATGGGTAATAAGTTTGGGAACCCCTGTTCTATATGAAAATCACAACTGAAAAAACAAATAAATTTACTTTTTCTTAAAGTAATAAATTTAAAAAAAAAAACACCGCACATTAAAACCAAACAAATTACCGTTTTTACGATTTAGTTATCGTTGCGACCCTCGGAGATCGGACCAGAACAACGTGTTCCCCTTTAAACGGGTTTGAGGGGGAAAAAATGCTAGTCCGAACGTTTTGACCGTATATTAATAAATGTATTGCGTAGTAATAAATTTCAGTGGTAAACGCACGGCAGACGGGATATGACATTGTTGGTGGCGTTCTAATACATCGAAACGCGCTCGGCGTGTGGTATTTGGTCGTGGTATAGGTGGTATATACCATGCGTTAGTGTACGTACTCTAGAAATTTGTACGCAGGTCGCGTCGGGGAACGTCTGCGAACACGGCCGGACTGATTGAAATACGCTACTAATGGATTTCCGGTCGGATACCCGAGTTTTGGCAGTAAACCGAATTTAAATCCAATAATCCCGCTCGCAAGCGCCGTAATTTTTTTTAATCGCGTACGACCCTCTACGCGCGCATACCTATACGTATAAACACGTGCCACGTAAAATATTTTAATTTGGTCTGACATTAATGTGGTTCGTAACCAAGCCCAAGGCTCTTTTCACATTTTACGGTTTTGAAAAACCGAGTGAGCAAATGTGTTCGCACTATACTAACGTACAAATGCACAGTGTTTGAACCCGATTGGCTGATGAGCGTCGCATCTATTATTTTTTAAGGTTACCAGTGCCTTCAATTTTCCGGAGACAAGTGGTGTGTTATCATAATGAACCAGGAAAAAATGATCGTGTTTCGGATTTACCATTCGTAAACAATTGTCGCCGAAAAAGGCAACAACGGAATCGTCTTGTTTGGGTGTATTCTATCAATAAAAAAAGAAACATATTTGTATCGATATAATATAAAACCATCGAAATCTGGATGTAGTTTACGCAAGTTTCTCGTCAGGCGTTTCTATTTTTGTAGAGGACAAAAAATTGGTCCCGCAACCAAGGTCTGGCTTGCGCAAGGATAATTAAAAATTCTGCATCGATATCCGACATTTTTCAAATAAGAAATAAATAACAAAAAATGATCGTTTCTCGAGGACGACTCGCCAACAGTGCCGTACGAATAAAAACCGTTTCACGTGAAAGCATTCATTTCGTTATGTAGGCCACTAGACTAACGGTCGCCGTTAATTGTAGTTGATTGCAGTTGATTGCAGTTGAAGTGGACTGCTGCTACACAACACGACGACCACGATTTGCCATGGTCAAAAGAATAGCTTAATTCTATTCCGAAAAACCGGAGACGACACCGTTTCTTTGGTATTCGCGTTTTTGTATACAATACGTATATCGAATAACACGCACCTAAAACAAAATTGTGACCAAACGATATTTTCATTTTGTTCTTCTTTGATATTACGTGTCCAAGGCTGTAAATACCAAAATTCCCCATAACTATCCATAACACTTCACAAGGATTTTTTTTTGCGAATTTTTAAACATTTTTTCGTACGCTTAAGAAAACTATTGAGAAAATGGAAAACAGTGTCATATAAAATATTGTCAAATTTTCAATGGTTATACGAGTGAACAATAATTTGATGCAAACGGGATTTGTTCAGTATTAATAATGAAAACGCATCTCGGCGTAACGGAACTTATTTTTCTCCCCGTGTACGATAGCTGTTTATTTTAATTTTATTCTCTACGGAAATTTTGGAAAACAAACTGTTTCCTTAGTCATGCGTATGAATAACAAATATGAATTACTCTTGGCGTAAAACGTCAAGAAGTTTCTTCACTCGTTGTATGTCAAAAATACGTTACGTTATCGACGTTCGTCTCGTTGGTCTTTTATCCAAACGACGTCGAACGTAAAATCGTAATCATATACTTTTACTGGAACGGGTTTTCGGCGAAATGTTCTGTGAAATGTTCGAATGCCGCCGGATTTGAACACGCGTGAAGAATGCGTTACGAGTTAAGTACGAGTATTAGCGGACATCACATCGTTATTGCGTTGTAAATTTATAGTACTGTTCCTTTTTGAATTTTTTCTTCTCTTTGTTTTCGATTCCGTTGTATTACGTACGCACAAAAGAGCTCCGGGGTTTCCTTCGACAATTCGAAAACGTATTCGTTTAACGTTCTATTGCATGCGTATGCTGGTCGACAGTCGACGTTAGCGTTGTCGTAGTAAGCGCTGTTGACACGATACCTGATTATAAACATAATAAAATAGATTTGTTTGAATACAATATATCGTCACGAAAAGTTAGAAACGGACGAAGCGGCAAAAACGTAAATCTAGGTACCCGTACTCTCGAGTCGTATCGGTTGTGCGAAGAATTCATGATAATCCGAATACGGTAGAACAGAATTTTCATTAAAATATTTTCCCGAAATTCGTTTGAAAACAATGGCTTTCGGACGTACGGAGGAAATGTCGTTCCGTGCGCACGGCGTTTCCAAGACGGGTTTTCGAACACACAACGTTTCCGGGACGGGCTAAAATGTTATCGGTACAGGCGAGCCGTTTGGAAAACGCGCCGTGCTCGTGTCGTTATTTTAGTTTCGGAGATAATTCGGAACACGAATACGAACGATCGGATCGCAATAATTCAACGGGAGGACGGAAAAAATGAGGCCTCCGGACGGGGTGGTTGGCGGCTAAACGAATACGTTCGTTTTCACTAATAAGACTGCAAAACGGATCGGACGCGTACGGCTAATTTATATCGAAAGCGCGTTCACGGGGTCGTCGCGTCGCCGAGTCTGGTGTGTAATACGTACGGACGATGTGTATATATAAATATGCGTGTACGTTTTGTAATCGAATTTCCTTTTTTTTCCTTCACTTCGTTAATATACAGGGTGTATCGGAAATGAGTTTCACTCGTTAGTTGTTTGTATTCTGTAGGGCGAAAAAATGAGCAAACTATTTTCTTTTATCTCCAATATTTTGCAATTAACCTGTTAACTCGTTAAATAATATTCGAAACTAAAAATATCTCATACCATGTGATAACTTGCAAAATTCCATCCAAAAACGATGCGACACGTTTTTTTCGTTTTTTGGTTTTCGTTATGACGATCTCACGTTTTGCAAACACGCGTGCGTATCGAAAAAACAAAACTCTTACGGTAACTGGTATGTGAATCTTATCGGTTTCGGTTTATTAAGAACGAAAACTGTTCCGGCAAAGCACGATTCGTTTGAGTTATTTTACGAGCCGATTTTCTTGTTGGTACGCCCACCCGATAATTCAAAAACTGTAAAACAAACGTTGGTTTTTTAAATTTTTTCGAAATTCCATTTTATCGTTCCGTAATCATAAAAATTTAAAAAAAACACCCTGTAAACACGTGGAAACGCCATATATCGCGAATCTCTTCCCAAAGGCGACGATCCCATGAGAGATCACGCACCACGTGTAATCCGAAGCCAATATATAGCCGTATACATACGATACGCGTCCGTCGGGTTCAATTGTACGCTCTTGAAATTTGATAACGTTGGTCGGGTGATAAAGTGCCCTTATACTGACATTCACCTCTCGTCGGATCGCGACGGCCAAACTCTAATTGGACGATAAAAACGAATTCCCGCGTCATCCTCTCGAAACGCTACACTGTACTTGCGACGTTAATGAAAGTTATGAAAAAAAATTAACTCAGATAAGTTGAGCGTAACTTAATAATAATAAGAATGAAGTCAATGTAGTCAACGAACGTTATTTTCAACTGGTTTAGATACGAAATGCAAGATTAACGTGACTCGGTTACGATAAAAATTCATTATTGTTTTGTGTTACAAAAAGTCAGTCTATTTTTTTTTATTTTTCGATACAATTCATGAATACACAAAGTATAAATAGTAGCCTTTATGACTTATTCCAAACACTCGTAGCAATTATGCGTTCTGAACTTGGACTTAAAAACTTGAGGAGTGCTCGGGTCTCCACGCTCCGAACAACCTAACCATACGCGTCGTCGACGGAAACCGGTCGGCTGCTTTTGATTGTGAATGTTCGTATTCGCGTTTTAATGTTCGCACATAAAAAAACCAAAACTACACGAGTCCGTCAGACACTTCGTCGTTGCCGCTTGCATGATTTTAATAATGTTATTGTTGAAACGTCGTAAACAATCCGTCCCCGTGTGCTCGCGGTTATAACGCGCCCGTGTCGACCGCGTCGGCGCGTAATTACAATAAATATAATATATATATACTCGTATACACGTAAATGAAACTGGCCGGCCGAGGATCAAGTGTCGTCAAACAAGACTCGCCACGCCGCAGCAATGCGAATTATTATATCGCGTACTTGCACTTGCCCTAAAAATGTATACAACACGAGGACGACACGGCGCACACGCGCACATAGTCCACGTTGAATTCACCATTAGGTTAAGGCTATTTCTCTCTCTCTATATATATATATATGCATCCGTCTATCTCACTCGAGTTTTATTGTGTGCTTACACGGGTATATTATTCGGCGCGACCCCTTCGAACGAGCCGTAGACGGATCCGAACAAACAGTTCGTGGACGCGAGGTGTATACACATTATATTATTCCTTACCTGCGTGTTCGTGCAGAAATAACAAACGAAAAACAATCGGACGGCGAGTGGTTTTCGTTTAATTTTGCTCGTCTCGCAGCGCTCTTGTAAATACAACGGCCGGCGAACCGTTCTTTTGGAAACGCTCAAAGAACATTCGTTTACGGACGAACGTGTTTTCTACGATTTGTTGTAATTTTGACTATTTTTTCATAAACTTACTGGTTATTATCATAATTAGACTTGATCTGAGAGGGAGGGAGGAACAATTATATATATCCGGGAATTTCGAGCAAATCATTTTTCATTTGAATCGACTTTATCATAAACAATTTTAACACTTTTTATAGATTTTGTCGGACAAAATGTATTATTAAAAATACGAGTAGTACCCTAATTATTTAAACTACAATAACCAACATTAAAATTTCACTATTAAATTATTTGAACAGAGATATTTTCCCGCTAACGTTTCTTTTTTGGAGTTTAGATATTTTTTCGATAGTCGTGTACTCAACTTATACCAAATATTGTTTTTCGTCTTTTTTGTTTTATCATTATAGTCATTCAATTATGCTTAACTTGTTGTTCAGCGACATCGTTGACAAGAGATATATTTTAATTTTCGCCGCAGCATTTTTTATTGTTTTCTTTACGTATATTCCCAAGTTGACGGTTCTGTGTTTAGAATATCAGTATTTATTTTAAAACGATAAAATAGTTGCATAGAATTCAAACAAATGAAATCGTTAACGCTTTTGGTTAATAACAAATCAACTGGGCTTGGAATAAGAATGTTTTATTTTTTTTCCTGTATATGTGTTTTGAACTGCTACCGTTTTTGTTTTTTCGTTACCAAAGTCAGTTTTCTTAAAAAAATGATAGAGCTACGGATTTTTGAGATAAATTTCATAAATGGTTACACTCGTGGTATATTGTTACGTTCGATATACTTTTTATCGACTAAGTGATATTTTGTTGAATCTATTAAAAATATTAAATCTTAAAGGGCTGCATATGAACTGAGAGGCGCTTTAAACGAAGTCTTTACATACGGTTTAACAACAAAAGTACATTGTATCTATACGACGGCGTTAATAGTATCGCAGTTTAAAACGATAATGTTATATATAATATATTTAGTACGCGGCTTAAGTCCGATCTGGTGAACGCTGCAGCGGTGTGTTTTCCTAAAGAAAAATTTTAAATTAAACGAAAACGCGCTATACTATCGATTAAAACATCTCGGGTTTATATAGCACAGAGTTCACAACATTGTATGATAATATTATTCTACCAATAATTATTAGAATAATTTATCGCATGGTTGCACACCGTGTAGAACGCTGTATAATAATATAATATGATCGTAATATACCATCGAAATTTACAACCTGCGGAGTAAACCGTTTTCTGTAATAAATTTATACTACTTAAATTTGAAAGTGTAATATTCGTATCGTTTGTTATATTTGCATTTTGACTCGCTTAAACAAAATTAGCGAAATTTGTATGGGAAAAATCAACAGAATAAAATTATATTATAGTATAAAATTATTTGTATTATTTTAACATAAAGCGCAAATTCATTCACACCACGAACGTGATTCAGTGAGACACATGTTTTCCGATCTCGTTATAAATATTTGATAAATTGAATGTGAAAAAAGAAAACGTGCTTTTCCCGATATGGAAGCAGATCACTTCAGACGAGATTACACACAAATAACTACTTAAATCTTTGTTATTATATTATTACAACAAAAAATACTAAAAAAATAATAAAATACTAAAAGGCTGACTGAGAAAAATATGCTCGTATTTAAAATGTTAAAAACTGGTGGAAACATATTTTCGAGTTTGAAAAAAATTCAAAACTGTAATAACCAATAACTTTTAATGAAAACTTAATAGACAGTGTTATTACATTATAAGATAATATTCGCGTCTAATTAATTTTCAGTTATTTCTTTGTACTGTGTCTAAAAATAAGAACGATTCGGTATTGTGCGAGTCATTGCTGGCACATCAAATAAAACAAATAAAAAGGGTTTAGTCGCGGTGTACAACTGCTGTCGTAATGTTGTACTTGCACAATTACACTAATGTCAATCTACATAATAATAACATTATTATTATTATTATTATTATTATTATTATTATTATTATTACGCGTTTGTCGAGTGAGATTCTATTATTTTGAAAAATAAATAAATAATGAACATTTTGCTTGCCACGTCTTCGAAAAAAACAACCCCATAAAAACATTATGCGCTCGTAATCGTCTGAAATACGACGTTGCCCGTCCTATTATAATACTGCAGCGTTTCAGTATACGATCGAACACGGCTACGAAAACGGGGTAAAAAACCCATGCACATTAAACCGATTGCTCGTCTTGGGAAAATATTACGAATATTTAAAGAACCCCAAAGGAATAACACATAATAATAACGTATAGAATGTATAAAAAAGCGGCTACTTGAGAACCATTAGAATTTTAAACCATTAAAAGCTAATTGTTTGTTTTCACGGACCACTGTCGGTCGATGAATATTCAAAAACAACATTTCGGGATAATTATAATTATCTTTTGCCAAGACATATTTTAAAAATATAAAAAAAAAATAATACAACAGAAAATATAATACATGTTGACATTCGCCGTCCAATCTGTGTGATGAATGCGATACTCGTGAACAAAAAAAAAAAAAAATACTAACAACAGTACAAACTGTAAAATGGTTACCTGCCTTTAGAATTACAAAACAATAAACTACCTGCAAGTCTCCTTTAATCATTGATCTATATAACCATTATTGTATTATCTTATGGAGGTGTATCTTACAGATATAGTCCGAACTAATGCTAAAATGTAAATCCTAATCACGTATATTTTACTAATGAGAATGTTTAATGAATTTATCAAATACTATAACATTTTATAGTCTTCGACAGTATTAATCAGTTTGTACTTGAAGTCGAATTGAAGCGCGTTGTTCCGTACCCTGTCGAAAGTTATATGGATTCAAATATTTTCTTTTGCGCGGTTTAATTATAAAATTATTAATTATTTAACTTGTTGACTAGTTATATTAATAAAATAGTATAGATTAGATTCAGAAATTTCAAATTTAAATTGACTCAAAAGACCACTGTTTATTCGTTGAAATGTTCTCATTAACAGTTGAGAAATTTGACAATACGTTATCAAACGAACGAAAAATAAAATGCTTCATATAAAAATTAACAAATTTTACTCATCGTTTACTGCACCCTGTAATTTAACCGTCTTTTCTTGAATGCTATTAATTATAATTGAGATATTGCGAACAACTAGAGGCGTATAAATACAAATCAAATAACGTATACAGGACGTTGATTATTAACAATTCGGTTTGAGAGCCACTGGTTTAATGTATTGTTTGACGTTTATGTATCTAAACGTTATGATAATATATGGTTTTGTTTCAAAAGTCTGTGGCACGTCTGACCTATATACGGAGGTGTAAAAAGTTTATCTCTTTTAACACGAAATTTTAAGAGTTAATATTCTCTCTTTTTAAACAATGCGTTAACAGCTTTTAAAATAAGTCCAAATTAATATTTACGCAATAAATTAAAAATAATGATTATTAATATTCTCCCCGTTCATCATTGTTCTCAGACAACTTTGCTAAATATTTAAATTCTAATAAACAAAACGAATACCTAAATATAATAACATAACATATGTGTTTAATCATAATTGTTTATAAATAATAACTACTGTTATAAAAAACGAATCGTGTGATTTTACATAGAAAAATTTTTTTATTAGAATTTATTGTGCGCACACTTCGTTCTGAACTGTATCAGACATTTAATGTTCGGTAATAAATAATATTAATATTTCATTTTGTTTTCGTCTTTTATTTGCAGAAACTGTCGACTTATGCGAGAATTTAAAAATGTTCTATTTATAGATATATATGTGTGTGTGTGTGTGTGTTAGGGTTAATTTGCATATAAGTAGTTAAAATTTAAAATTTTTAAAAATAATCGTGAAATTGTTCTTGTTTACAATGGTTCTTTCGAAAATTGTATTTTTTTTTTGTTTATGCATATTTTTATCACTCTCTAGACACACAAAAATCCATCGTAAATAATATCGAAATACTTGTAATATTATATTGTTATTCTTTCGCTTGTCAACTTTTTTTTTTTTATTCAATTGCTTTTGTTACAAAGTAAAAATGTGGATTAAAACGTTATTTATAATTCTCGAGTATAATAATAATAATTATGATAATACGTTCACTATATTTATTTTTTAATTGTTTCGCTCACGGACTGAGATATATGTCTCATGAGTTATGACCGCCGACCGACGCCAATAAAAACCAAAAAAATAATTCATTAAGTCCCGTTTTTGGTATAATAAATAATATTATTATGCATAACTGTTTAGAACTGCGCGCTGCTTTGGGCGTTAGGTCGTGTGTTTTTGGCTCGACGACGAATGAATACGTGTTGTCGTTTTCTCGAGAAGTTTTTCCGCTAAGCAAAATTACTCGTCCTCGTATATTTAAAAGGGTTTAAAACAGAAATTGAAACGACTTCGAAACACGTACCCGGAGTTACGGTTCAGAAAATACTGGAGAGGAAGATATTTTTGTAATTTGTCTGTCATTGCGAACACATTACCGTAGTAGAAAAGAACTCTTTACACAATAATATCTTGTCGGTTTGTAATAACTAAATCGTCATCAATACAAATATTTGATTGCGAGTAACATTGAGTGCCTGTTAAGTGCACGAAAAAAAAAGAACAAATTAAAATCCTATGAGCACGTTTTCGGAAAGGTCGTTCGTGATTCGTTTTTATATTTCGGGTTTTCCGCCTCTATAGTACCTATACGCGAGTGTAACGGGGTCACAGCGGGTTTTTTTTTTATTTTTCTGCTAAACCGTCACGCGATTTTTCCTTTCAGACCGATAATTAAAATTTAAAAAAAAAACATAATTATAATAATAATAATAACTTTTTTCCTATGATAGTCGTAACAAATATGGAAACTCGAAAAAAAAGTGTGCGTACAAACAAATAAAAAAATTCTCCTCCCGAGAACGCCGTACGAGAACTTGTATACAAATAACGTAACGAATGCCAAACGGGAGGACTTATCGTGATCCGATGTAATTTAATTTAATTGCGACCCCTTTCGCCTCGCCATCTAGACACGTCATAATAACAATATTTCCCGTCAAAACTCTTGTTTATTATCGTTATTTTAATTTTTTTTTTTTAATCCCCACACACACTCAAACGTGATTACGTTTCGTTTGGATTTCCTATTTTTTCCCGTCGGTGTTTTCATGTATTTATATAATTGTTTATGTCAACTCCATACGCAGCGTTTATAAATAATATGCGTATCGTCGGGAGAACAATGGTCCTCAGAAATTATAATATACGTTTGTTTACCATTTTTGTCTTCAACACTACATATAAATATACGTAATATAACAAGTACAAATAATCAAACATTCCATTTTGTATTCGATAAGTCATATAATTCATAAAAAAACACGTAGTCATCTAGAATGAATTATATTAAACAAATTAGGATAGCCTATTTTACCACGAGCGTACTAAATTACCGGTCCTTAATGACGTACGCATGTCTAATAATTTTGTCTATGCAGATGATATGTGTTTAATCTGTTCAACGTCGTCATCGGACATTATTGTATAAACATTATTTTTATAACTGATATTGTTGATATTGATATTGGTAAACCACAGGAATGAATCGATAAAACGCGGAAACTTACACTCACCTTCGTCTCACTGTCATTATCCACAGATACAAGTTTATAGTGTAAGTATACAGTGGCGGTTATATACAGCCCATGACGGGTGTAAAGTTATTAAAATAAATATTTTTTTCAATTTTTGCTGGAAAATTTTTAACGTAAACATAAAGTGTTGTCAATAGTATCTTAAAAAAAAACCTCCAAAAGAGAAGTGATTCGCCCATCGCCCCCTCACCCCACTATAGATAAGCGCTACTGATAGCTTACGACATGTAGAAATCAATATTTTATATTTTGGATTTTGAATTGAAGTTCCTATGAAAAACAATGTGTATGAAAAATTATAATAAACTTATGTATAAACAAAATAATATAAGAATAGATAAAATGACTTTTCCCAGAGATTTATTAAAGTTATACTTAGAAAACGCTTAATAAGCATTTTTTACAACACTCATTATATTTCTTTTATTTTATTTTTTGCCCTTTAATATAACACCGACTACAGTGGCGAGAACCTTTTTAAATTATATTTAGCTATTGCGCGTCCCTTCTTATCTCTGTTTTTTCGTAATTCAAGTTTTGTCATTAAATTCCTTTTCTTTTTTAGATTTATTTATATACATAATATAATTTAATATACTATCCTTAATTTTGGTATAAATTATTTAACTTTTTGCCGTCCATTCATTAAATTATGATTTTAGAGATATAATTTTGTATATTATTGTATGAAATAGTTTAATAAAAAAAATTATTATCCAATATATATATATGTATGGATGTATGTATTAAAAACTATAACATTTTCCTCTGGATATCTGTTATTTGAGTTCTTTACAGTAAACAGATTGTTAAATTTTAAAATATTTTAAACGAAATGTACACGAGCACATACTACTTTTTTTTAGTACCTATTTCTACGCAAAATGTGTTTTATTTTTACATATTTGTTGGAATTTAATAATTGAATTTTGTATGCTCAATATACCGCTTAACAAGTTTACAACTTAACCGTTTATTAAACATAAGAATATCAATAAAGTATAATAAGTATTTTTTTGTAATTTGCTTACGTTTTGTAATACGAAAGCATATAACCGTTTTTCAATGGCGTTTCACATTTTTATTAATTTTTCAAAAATTTACTGTGAGCATAATATTATATATCGTTATAAATTAAATAATTAAATAAAATACACAAAGAGCTATAATACTACATAAGATATGATCAATAGTAATTGACGAATAATATCTTTAAAATTAACTATTATACGATATCGAATAAATGAAAAATTAAATAATAAATAAAGACAGCTTTGTAGCAATCAGATAATATCATTATAACGATGACTGTGGCGGATGTTATCACGTATGAGGGTATGAAAACCAACTTTCTCCTCTTTTACTGACAAATCCGTTTTACAATGTTTATAGGATATATATAAATTATGCGTGTATTTACTCATTTGATTAATTTGATTATATTATGTCATCAAATCTAAAAGGTTAATTTAATTTTAACGATATTTATTTTAAGTATTTGTTAATAATAATAATAATAATAATAATAATAAAAGGTAGCGAATCTTGTGTACGTCGATTTAAGTTGGAGATTTTATTATGAATAAAATGATGTTCCCATAGATCTATTATATTATTCCTATCATTTATGATATAAATCAGAAGATAGATAGCAATTTATTGTAAAATGTACATCTCGTGTTAATGTAATAATTGTAATCTTGTTATGATTAGAATGTATGTGCCAATCGTTTTACTGAAAATAATGTCATCAATTAATTTATAAAAGAAAAATAGAACTCGCGTAAAGAAAAAACATAAACTGTACGATTTTCTGCGTGACACGAAGGATTTATGATCACTTTTATTATAATTCTGTTTTCGGTAGATCGCGTAAACGTATCGATTTTGAGCACTACGTCGGTGTGTTTACTGTCCCGTATCGATCAGCGTAGTTCCGTTTAAATAAAGTATGCTATAATATAGTATGTAAGCTCTTCAGAAAAAATGTTAGTCTCAGCCACTGTATGATGATGAAACTAACCGACGACCCGGTGAGAACAATGTATGATTAATATTACAAGTTTTAACCTACAAAAAAAAAACCGTATACTTACGTGAAAAATGAATAAATATTTTTGTTTTTATATTATAAAAACAAGAATTATTCATGTACGTGCAAAAAAAATGCACAAAAGACAGGATGAAAAGAAATTAATTTAATGAATTATTTTTATTTCGTACGTAAAAATTCTTGCAAAAAAAAAAAACGTTAAGCTCAAGGTACCGTAATACTCGGATGAAATCAAAGAAAATCGTATTGCCATATTGCATTGTATAACAGAGTTGTATTTTCAAAAATGCTAATCTCGATTGAAAACTATTAATGTACGTCCGTGTGATAGATTCAACGAAATGTAACATACGGTCATTCATAAACTCTAAACGCGCGCAGACAACACGTGTTCCTTTTCAATTTTAAGTTATTTGAGTGCAAATTACATAAATCCGTAACCGTACTCCTCGACTTACAACAGTGCTCTGCTCCCATTGATCCGCTTTTCTAATAATCAGTCGGTAAACGATATGTGTTTTATACCAGTCTACAAAAACCTTCAACGGCGTCCTTGCTCCGAGCCGTTCAACTTTCGGCTATGATGTTAGGTATATACTTTTAAAAATATTTATATTTCTAAAGCGTTCGGTGAGAAACGCTCTTCTCGAGCACTTTATAGTACGGTTATGTGACACGAAGATGTCGGCGGCATTTATGTTGACGAATTCCAGACACTCGTTAATATGCGTATATCACGTTTTTCAAAGAGGTTCTCGCGAGTGTTTTTAACGCTCCGGCGAATTAACGGTACGTATATTTTCGTCTGCAAGTATAATAACGTGACGTATTACGTGCAATCATATACGTTACATGTATGCATTATATACGTGCCATTTTCATATTTATCCGAACAAATAAGGACGGTCGAATATACGCGAAAGAAAAAAAAAATACTAACAACGCCGTAAAAAGAAAGCTCGTCAAAGGAGATGAAAACGAGTGTACGTTTGGATATTTTGTCGTGCACGCGCGCGCGTAAGTACGTGTACGTGCGCACATAATATATATATATATATATGCGTGCGTGTACGATTGCGTCGGCAAGGGACGGGAACAAGCGGCGACGGGCTTAGGGGTTTTTTTTTGTCGGGATACCGAGTGCGTCTGCGATTTTTGGCATCGTACCCGGGACCATAAATTTCGGGTTTTCCGGTTTTCGTATACGCGCGTGTACTGGCGGTCCGAAATAATAATTTTCGGTGAACACACAACCCAGTTCGACAGAAACCGGGCAGATGTCCGGGGACAATCGGTCACCAGACAGACGGGCGACCGCTTCTGAAACGAATGCTTTATGCGTTTGCCGTGCGCGTGTGTAATCTATGATGAGTAGTAGTTTTTTTCGCCAAAAACACGTGTTTCGCCGACATCGTAGTGTTCGATGACTCCAGGCACGAAGTTTCACGCGCCGGTCTTCAACCGTGCCGGCAGACTCGATGCTGTCCGCGAGCAACTTGAAAACAGAAATAACATAAAACGTTCCGGTCGGATAGATCCGTCAATACCACGTCACGGGGCCAGGTACGTTACGACGAGACCCGTTGATGTCGTCATGCCTGTCTCGAGGACCGTGGACAGATTTTCCACGTGACGTTTGTTTCGAGAAACATACGGAATTACAGTATCGCGTGATTGCAAACGGGCGTTCCTTAAAATGTCCGTCGAAAAGGTTCTCGGGATTTCGCGAAAAGGAAAACCTTGTTTATCGTCGCACCGATTTCGGGAGAACGCTCGCGTGGGTCACCGGTGAATAACGGCGAATTCGGGCGGACACTATCTACATATTATATACGGCGGTCTGAAAATATGAGCTCGAGCGCGACGTGTATGAATACTTCATCCGATGCTCTGCTCCTCACGGTAGGCGCGCCGACGAAGTGTGTACGCGAAAAGGCCGCGAGAGAGAATACTTAATCAATTCCTCGGCCACAATGCATCCGAACATCAATATTTCAACTTTACGGGATCACGGCGGTAACATGAAAAATCCTTAGGACGGTTATTACTTATTTTCATCGCGAATATTTAAAAAAAATAAAAGATGGGTTTGATAAAAAAAAACCCATTTTTGACGTTGTAAAAACATTTTCCGAAAACTGACGAGACTTTCGTACGTATGTAGGCGACTGTTGCGCGTGATTTTTAATTTTTTTTTTTTTTAAATATCGGTGTTGATGTTCGAATTGAATCGACGAAATGATTACTAAATGATACGGACTCCATACGTCGTGTTTTATATTATTGTCGGCTTAACAATATTAACGAGTATAATACGTCTTCTTAGTTCATTATCATACGAGAGCAATACATTTTATTCGTCTCGAGATACGTCGTTGTTGCGTGATCCGGTCTGTTCGTTCATATCTGATGGAATCCCGCGCGCATAGATCGTCCAATTGTGTTTTGAACTCCGTCTGGAACGAGGGAGAAAGAAAATTGTGAATTGCACACGATTAACGTGTTTGTCTACCCGTATACAATATTGTCCGTGGATTAAGTCGTGCGTGAGAAAGAACAGAAATCGTTCACGATATGTTTTTAATTTAAAAAAAATTTAATATAGACGCCTCGACGATATTCGAGTGATTTTATGGATCTAATCGTTCTGAACGAAGAATAAAAAGGAATTCAAATTTTAAACGAGAAATTCAGAAATACGCGTAATGTTGGCCATCCGCATGCTTGGGCCGTTTTTAAAACCCAATAACCATTGACTGATATTGTCTTGATGATTATGCTTTATGAACTCCACATAGTATTATTTTTCAAATATCGCGCAATATGGTACGTGTTATTATTGATATATATTACAGAGAACTTCATAATTCGTTATTGTATTATTTTAATCAACTGTAATATCGACGTTGAAAACACACTGCTTATTATCGCGTATGCGGATACAAGTTTTGTAATTTTACAATTTCAATCGATTCCTAACTCGCCACAGATAATTGTTGTGTAAATTTTTTCGAGATGATAAAATCATATTTTTATTGTGCCTAGACCATATCATTACGCGTAGAAATATACGTGAACGACCCAAAATTGTCCATTCAATTTAAGTACGCGCGACATAAAATGTGTAATTATAATTTTAATTAACATTATTTCGAATATTAATTACTACACACAAATGCAAACGATTAATTGGGTACGCGATTTTTTTTTTTTTTTATGGTATCCTTTGATGTTATGCATTTTAAAAATTTTATAAACTGTTTGTCTACAGCCGATATCATGTACATTATTGTACGTACGATAAACAATTTAAAAAAGATATATATATATAATTTTAATAACGGTTAAATGCATATATTTTTATCAAACATCAATAACGTGTATAAGTATATTTGAGTGCGCGTTCGGTAAATGAATAGAACACGTGTCAATAAACGTTTCCGTAATATTTTCGGACGACGAACTCCCGTCGAATAACGTAATAGAAAATATATATTACCGTTTCATAACACAATAACATAGATGTTACAAACAATCTTAGGAGCTTATACTTTTTTATCGGGGTTGCGTCGTAATATGAAATAGTCTGTCCGCGTTCTCACAACTCACAGTTAGAATTTACTAACTCGATTTATTTTTAATACTCTTTGGTCGTTTTTACAATATATTTTCGTTTTTTCTCTCAGTGTTATCGATTTACTGTAAAAAAAACGTTCGCCTGTGGTTCAAAAACTGGTGTTTTCCCGCGAACGACGTTTTTACGTCCGTGGAATGTAAATGACGAACATAAACCCAACTAGATAAACCATTGATAAACGTCTTTGTATTGACGTTCGGTTTGAAACCGGTCAATATCGCGTGCGTAATGTGAAACGGTTTATTTTGAATCGTTTGCTTTGTATAGTTTAAAAGTCCATGATGGTTTATTATCTTACATTAATAGAACAGAAATTCGTACGAGTTCGCTTTAAATAATAAACAGTATAAATTATATTTTATCGTTTTTATCAAAAAATTCCGAAATCCGTTTTTTTCATTTTGCTTTTGTATAGTATTTTGTACTTATGATTTCATCGCAGTAAGCTTCGGATCCATCGGACGAAAATCGAATTAACATTAATCGGATACCAAATTTTCATTAAATTCAGAACGATCTAACGACTTAGAAACGCGATGTTTGAGGGGAAAACGTAATATTTGAAGGGGGAACAAAATTGTGATCCTATTTCTTACGAGCTTGTGATGTACTCAATGTCCGCGGAAAGAAAGAAGCTGAAACGGACGGAGAATATCATTCAAAACTCATTAAACACGTGCCGTCGTCGGACGACTAAGAAAATAGTGACGAACAATTCTATTTTTTCGAGTTATTTCTATCGCGGAACAAAATAAAACCGAACAAGATAAAAATAATAATAAATATTAAATTCTACGTTGCGGACACTCGTCCTCATTAAATAAAACCGACTGGAGAGGTCGTTTCGACTCCATTGTTCCGGTTCGACTGGATTTTGCTCGCGATCCTATTTAGAAAGCAAATGTCCGTGCCGGACCGACTTGTACGAGTCCGTATTTACAAAGCATGCGTGTAACACGTTTGACTGTTTCCATTTCGACCGTATTGCGCCGGAAACGAACGTTTCGCAAAATCCTCGTTCGTCATCGGTGCAAACGAATAACTGTATCCCTTTGCCCAGGCAGCGATGGCGAATATTAAAACGTCACGGTATCGTATCGCGCAGTACAGTGGTTCTCAACCGTTTTAGGACCTCGACAACCCGAATTCCACACCGAAAATCTGTCGCGATCCTCGTGGTTTTACGTTTACAGGATAAAAAAAAGTAGTTCGAAAAAACCGTAAATACTTGAATCAAATAATTTGTTTATCGTTATGTTTGCTATATTTTTAATGAATATAAATTTACGGATTTATTTGTCATAATGAGGCGTATATGTGAAGTGTGCGCTTATTTTCTGTTATGGTCGATAACAGCACCTAATCATATGACCGTTTCCGTGTAATTTTCGAGATTTATAATACTTTATAACTTATATTTATACAGTTTATAAAGCGTGAATTTTTTAAATAATTTTTTAACTACAAACAACACGTTTGTGTGCATTATAATGGGTAATACCTAATGTGCGTGTACTAGCAGCTGACGACAATTACGTTTTGCTCGTTCGATTTGAATGATCGCGTCCGCACGAAAAACACACCGTGTAGAGAATATTTCAGATTGTCTTCGAGTTAATGTTTTTATATAGATTAAATTATTTTTAAAAGTACTGTAAATACTACTAGAATACTTAAACACACGTTCGTACGTACAAAAATAAAACTCATTAGACAATAATTTAAATGATTGCGCACCTTACGACTTGTTTTAAAAGTATTTAAAAACAAGGTTTTGCACAATAAATTTCGAGAAAATTTTTAAAAGAAAACACGCCGAGTAACTCAATCAATACGAACTTAACTGTTTAACGTAATTTTCAACACGTTAATGTCCAATTTCGCAAATCCGAATCTAATGTTTTAATTGTTTTTGAAAATCTTTCGATGTAACTGTATATTATATTATGATTTGTTCTTAGAAACGGCCGTTCGGCTATTTTTCAATGATTTGCGTTAAGTAGATCCAATCATTAAAAATGATTTGGGACCGTCTTCACGATAGTATTCACAAAAATATGTACTTTTTTTATAATAATATCAACTTTATAGTTTAATAATAGGACATAATAATATACGGGTTTGAAGTCTAAACGAGAATGTCCGTTATCGTTTTTTTGGACGGGGGGAAGGTATCGTCCGAAAGTTTTCATCCATTTCCGTATGATCTGAACGTCGAAAACCATACACATAGTTATGCAAATTTAGAATGATAATGTACTTTTTGAAGGATGAAATTTCTCGTTATAAATTGGTAAATAATATAAACATGTTTTTTTACCAACAACTTAGACATTGTTTCGAACGATAAAAAGGAATAAAATCAGTGTTATTTATTAAAAAAACATATATAATGCGTAGTTAAAAAAAAACGAGTTCCGTTCGGAATCGTTTTTCGAACGATTCTCGTTTTAAAATTATTAAATAGCGTTATTATACAGCAAACGCGATCTCACGAAATGTCAAAACGTCCAAGTACGCACCTTGTCCCGTACTCTCATTATAACGGTCGTGTTGTTCAACAAGCGTATATATTCACGTATAATTTATTGGGTAATTCAAAAAAAATGTTCTTCAAAACGGTTTTATCTCGTTAGTAACTACTGCGTTTAATTTAAGTCGCCACGTATTATATTTTATTGATCACGTTCGCGGCAGGTCATTTTTACTTTTTATACACACACACACACACACACATATATATATATGTGTGTGTGTGTATGTATGTATATGTGTATGTGTATGTACACGTATAATTTATGCAAGAAACGTCGGTGGACGTTCATTATTCCAGTGTTTGGCCTTTTCCTTGCACGCCCGAGACAGTTTCGCCGTATTATTAATGCGCGCTAAAGGCACGGTAATTATTGTATTATTATAATTTTTGTTGATATGCGCGTGCACGGAAGAAAAAAAATCGGACACTTGTTTTCGTATTGTTAACAATATAGGAATACTGTCGACCTGGTCCCTTTCGTGTGGGTTTCTCGATCTGAATACGTTTCACGCGATATTTCGAAATCATTGATGTAATAGTTCGATTATATCGGATTGTTTTCGTAGTGGTTACAAAACACTCAATCGCATCATTGCAAATCGTAATAATTTATTTTCCTTCACAAAAAAAAAAAAAAAATGTGTGCGCATGGGAATACTTTTTTCACGTGTCATGGAGAAAATCAGAAGTTTAGCGATTAAACAATGAATAATAATACAAAAATATTCAAAAGACGTATTAGTGCGTTCGTCTCGCGTTGGACTGGTATACTGTTCGGAAGTTTATTGCGTTTATTGCGTTTAACATTAAACGACGACGACGCGAACACAAAGAAGCGAGAATGTGACGATTTTCTATTATAATTTTGTACGCATTTAGTGGTCATACTTTGTTATCGTGAAATAACACCTTTTTCACTATTTCACATAAATCGTGAGTAACAATCATTGTATTCAATATACGTATGATTTTGTGCAAAAATTACTTTCTTAAGTCGTTGAAAAAAATAAAATTTTAAAATTTTGTATATTATATACAAATCAGAGTATTTTTTAATTTTAAGAAAAAAAACATTTTTGGATTTTTTTTTGGCTATTAAGATATAAATCGAATAAAACGAAACGATATTCTCTTTAAAATGCAAATATTCTTTACAACAGTGATAATAATATATTTAAGTTATATTTACGTGTAGTGCAACTCAAACGTAATTTTATATTTCGTCTTCCGAGTAAAAGAATATGGAAACGGCGAATAAAAACAGGCGGCGAGTTCCGTAGGGCGTAATAAATAAGCAATTGTTCATTTTGTAGTTCTGCGATGAACCTTAAAACGTGTATAGAGGTTAAAAAAAAATCGGTATTAAAATAATGATTTCAATACGAACCGGCGAAGTCGTCATTATGGTATAATATATATATATATCTGTATATATAACTATAACAGTATTACATGTATATTATTACACTATAAATAATGCACTACAATATATAGTACTCGTAGTGTACATTACCATAAGTCGACGAATAAATACATTTTGTTTTTTTTTTTTTTTTTTTGTTATAGGTGAGTAACTAGAAACGTCTTCCCGACGGCACGATCAATAGTCGCGAAAACTGTACGTACGTATATTGCATATGAATATGCCTGAGCGCAGCGCACGGGAACGTAAAGAGGAATGGAAAAAATTGGAACATTTAATAATGAAATAGGTTAGAACGTTTCCGTTAATTATTTATCGTTGCGAATCGATTTCGGCCGTCGCGACCGAATTTCGAGTTTTCCCTCCCGTCCATGACGTTTTCCATTAAAATTCATTTTAATTTCTCAAAAAAAAAAATTCCAAAACGGAACTAAATCGCAATCGAATCGTATTCTCACGTGACCGTCGACATCGAAATTTCCATAAGGTTATATCACAAGTTTACCGGAGTTACGGATGAATTATTGAACTGTTCTTTTTTTCTCGTAACTGTAGATCCAGTACGAAATCGCTATAAACGACCACTATGCTAATACGATCGAAAACGTCGCCGTAAAAATAAATCCGTACGCGATATTCCGTCCTCGGATTATTTAGCACGTCGTGTTATTAAACTCGATCAGAACGGGTCGGCCACGTTGTAACGTTCGTACGAAACGCGACGATAAAAAAACGCTTTGCTTCGTTTTCGTTACCGCGCGCGTCCGTTTCCTCGTAACTTTTTCGCACGTTGTTTACAACGGTATACTTTTTTATTTATTTATTTATTTTTTTTTTTTTTTTACTCGCCCCGAAGAGGGCGCGACGCGCGAGACGTTTCGCACGACGTAATTTATCGCGAGCTCGCCCCGTCGGTCCGACGACCGTCCTTAGGCCGGAGGGCGGACGTCTTCCGTTTCGAGAGCTCTTAAATATTCCGGTCAGATAAAACGACGCGCTTGTTTGCGTAAACGGGACGGTTAGAAGAACTGGCGCACGCACACGTATGCGTATACACGCGAGATAGGTGTGGCATCACGTTTTCTTCACGTCGGCCATCGTCGGGGCCACGTAACTTTTGCCCGACACGCCGTACCACTACTACGACGACACACAAAAAAAAAACACACACTCACAATGTATATATATATGATACGCACGTATACGTACAATTTTAACGGGACTTCGGAGTAGGCTCGTCCGGACTACTCGGACTTCGCCGCGCTCTCGACCGCGTGTTGTCCGCATGAAAATCGTTTCAGAACTTCGCGATCGACGTCGTTCGGCCCGTGGCGATTCGATTCGAAACTTTGCCGTCGTCTGAACTTTTATCGAAAACTTTACTTCTTAAGTCGTACCGTGGTGACCGTGTTACGTATGGTTGGAAAAAATGTTGACGGTGCATTACGGGACGGGTTGAAGCCGACCCAGACAAGTATTCTCAGTCGCGTGACATAGTACGCGTTTGTCTTGAGTGAACACGAGTTACGATTTCGTCTTTAAGTTCGACACTCAAGCTGTTTAAATCCTTCAATCCTTCAAGAATAGAGTGTTTTGGTTTTCATTTCAGATTATCGACATCGGCCTATCACATTGAAACCAAAAATACCTGCTTACTTTTTTGACGCGTTTCATAACTCTCGTAGGTTCTCGTTCGAGTTAAATTAATTATTTTAAAATAACGTTCAATTCGGAATAGTCCGTCTGAAACGACAATTGTGTCATGACCAATTCTACGTAAATGATTTGATAACAAAAATCAAACTGAAAGTTACATCAATGAGTCGTTCTTCGAATAAATACCCGTAAAATATTATAAGCGTATGCTATTATTCTTGGCGTTTCCAAAAGTGTGTATATTTTCTATTAAACATTTTAAATAAAAATCGTCGTGTTTATGGATTACGTTAAATCCAGAACACATTATTATTTCAATTATTACCGTACCACTGTTATTGATATTCGTTCGAACAGGACGTAAAGTTATAAATAAAAATAAAACTATAAATAGAAATATAGACCTTAGTCGAAATCCACGTGCGCTGAAGACCGTTATCGCTGTTGAAAATTGTGTGATTTCGGCAACCAAAAAAAAAAAAGAAAAGAAAAACATACATCTCATTTCTCGTCTCTCGTAAGCAATGTAACATCGCGAACTATTGAACGTGCCGATCACGAATTCGTGGAGTTTAGACTTTATTGAAAATACGAAAAACAAAATCTACTTTCAATTTGTTGTGTTTTTTTGTTGAATTTCCATATGCTTGCGAAGTAAAATTGCGTTATACCAAATTTTCTAACACATCGTCAGCGATCCGAAAATAAACGAAATTTAAAAAAAAAAAAAAAAAAATCGATTACAATATTATTTTTCTTATATCTACGCAAGTTCGTAGGCTTTTTTGAATTTATTTATGTAGATCGATAGTGGTAGTTTTTTTTTTTTGAAAACTGCAAACATACGAGTATTAATGTTTTAAATAAAACAAATCGTATTTCAAACAATTTAAATAAATTACCTTAGGCAATGTGCTATTAAGGAAATCATTAAAATCCTTTAACTACGAATTTAATATTATAATTTTGAACCTAAGTAATTGCAGGAAACATACTCATATTTTCATATTTTTTTTATTTTTTATTATTATTATTAATGTCGTAGAGAATCTGATTTTAAAATGAATAATATTGCACTACCCACGTAATATAATAAATTGTTATTTTACATTACTATAATATATTAGCAACGTAATAAACGACAACTTAGCTTTTGTCGAAAGCACTTAAAACTCGAAACAGAATATTATAACATTTTGCGTTATTAACCATAAAATATGTAAAATTTGTTGTTGTTTTATTTTATTTTTTTTGTCGTTTTTCGTCTTGAAATATTAGAAACAAACTATAATGTTGTTATTACATTAGCATAAATCAAAAGCATCGTACGGGTTATTATTTAGAGAAACGTTTCTGGGTAGGACCCCGAATTATCACTAAAGTAGACATAATTAGAAAAACGAGAATACGTCCGAGTTCTTCAAACGTGTATCATGGAAACGAAACGAACCGCATGAAATATTATAGAAATATATGTATTTGAATTAACGTGACCTAGATATTAAAAAAAAAAATAAATAAATAAAAAATTGGTATTTCAGTATAAAATCAGTTTAGATTTGACGTCCGTAAAAACATTGCTTTTCATAAATATACGGTTTTTCGATTAAATACGTACATGGACGCAGCTTACGGATAAGCGAGGTGCGACGTAAATATAGAAAAACACGCGCCATGTGTGTTTAAAGTAAATTAAACAAACTGCTAACACGGAGGGTATATACGTAGCCACACGGGAAAACTCTTTTGTATACGACGTCGTCTCGGTAACGACGTACGCTCGAGGCGTGGTGACGGTTTTTCGGGATTTTTTTTATTTTCATCTCTCGTAAGTCGGACAGAGCGCACGCGGTGGACGCCAATGACGCGGGACGTTATGCAAGGGATAGCCACAGTCAAGAAAAACAGTGAGGCAAACAAAACAGCAAACTGCAGTATGACCATGTGTATGAGAAAAAAAATATTGTACAAATTGTTTCCTGCTCTGTTTACATCTAAATTACGTCTGTTTAATCTAAATACATTAGTCTATGATTACGTGGTCTTGTCTGGCCCTCAAAAATAATATACAACACTAAAAATAAATAAATAATAATTGATAAAAATCGGTAAAATTTCTAATTGGACGACTGCAATATTTTACCCTCCCAAATATAAGCACACTACATTTCGCTATTTTGCTCACTTCACACTGCTATGCATATTTGAGGCTATCCTTATAGTATTCTGTGAACTTATGACTGTCGTAATTACAAGAACGGGCAAGTGGAAGAGACGAGGATTTCGGCGTGTTGTGTCATTTGCGCGAATGGTGATTGACAACAGTATGCGATCCATCGAACACGCGGTTGACGGTTATTGTTTTCCATTCTTTTCGATATTCTTGGGGCCGTCATCTGAATTCTCCCCCGAAAATTTATCACGACCCACGTGATTTTACATTTACAAGATAAAAAAGTTTAAAAAAAACATAAATTTCATAAAATCCATATAGTTAAAAAAGTTCCCGCGACTCATCGAAAATTGACTCGGGACTCACCAGTGGGTCGCGCGATCTATTTTTTAAGAAACATTGTTCTGCGTACGTGTAGGTCACGAGTGCAGTAGGTGTCCGCGAGCGTCGGCGAGGAATTAATTAATTAATAAATAAATAAATACAGACGTGTTTTAATTTCGTAACAATATTAGATTTTCAACTACGTAACAATAAAAAAATACTATTTCGGGAGATATGACCACTACGAACGCGCTGTTTGACATCGTAAATTCACGAATATTAGGATTGTTACAGTTCACCGTTTAAACGCGGCCCGATAAAAGCATTTTTTCTACACAAGCCCGCGTGTGTATCGGCTCGGTTTTCCGTGTACAAAATGATTTGTATTGTTCGTGATCGCCGTCTCGTCTCCGCGACACGCTTTCCGTCACACGTCGAACCCTTTTGATACGGTAAACAGGCCGCTGTTGGCGGAGTTCGCGTTCTGCCTGTTATCCGCTTCGACCTTTTCGGAGACTTCGGAAGACCCGCTTTTGGTGACGACCATTTCAGTCGCGTGTCTCGTTTTTGTGTTTCTGTTGTGTTCGAGTACGAGCGAAATCCATGACGAGATCTCTCACAGACACGATATGAGGATCATAGGTTTTATTGATATGAGCTTTGCGTTTCCGAGAGCGCTGAAATTAAAAAAGTCGTAAAAAAAGCGAAAAAAAACCCAGTGTATACTCAAATACGAATACTTGACAAACGTCGATGTGAACGATTTGAGCGTACAATATTTGCTGAAAAATAATTCTTTACGTTTCAGGCCTGGGAAAATAACTAACAAGCGAAAGCTGAACTCATTATTTTAAATAATTTTTTTGTGCATAAAAAACCCGCTTTCCGGGAAATTGAATAATGTTTGTTGTTTGTAGATTATACTCATGTGGAAATGTTGTTTTGGCGCTCCTCCAATTACTAAATCGGACAGTCTTTGTTTTTTTTTTTTTTTTTTAATGAATTTCGATTTTCTCGTAAAAGTCGTGGGCATAAAACGCATAGTATTGCATCATTTAATTTCCCTTGTAAATGGATAAAAATGTAAAATTAGTTGAATCGAACTGTTAACTGTCTGTAAAATGACGTGCCTGTTTCGTGATAATTTAATAATAATTTATCTCCATTTTACTTAGTTCTTTATTCGAATTAAATAAACTAACGGAATTTCATATAACAGATTAATCAGGTGCAAACTTGCATCAGTTTTTTTGTACAGTGGGAACTTCACGTGTACAAATAACCAGAAAACCAACAATTTTTTTTACACGTATTCATCCGTTTCGACCTTTGTTTGCATTCGTTGAACGTATTCGTTTACTCGCGATAAAATTGTTGTTTTATTAAAGTGCAGACAAAAGAGGAAGCGTGCATAGGTGAAATTGCAATTACTCTCAAAAATCTGTTGTAGAATATCAGGTTTAGGTGAATTTAATTTTTTTTTTCCAAGAACAAATATCAATTTGTTTTTCTTTCTCTTTTCTCTCTCTCTCTCTCTCTCTTTCTCTTTTTTCTTTCTCTCTCTCTCGGTAAAGAACGCAATACGGTAGAGTCGTTATATTTTATTCTTTATGTAAAATCTTTCCACTGTAAGAGATGAGAAAAGAAAAACGATCAAAAAGAAAAATAAGTTTCAAAAAAATATATATATTTATATATATATATATATATATGTATGTATGTGTGTGTGTGTATGTGTGTGTATTTTTTTTTAAGGAAAACTTTGGTTTGTAAGACCTACGCTATTATACCGAATTCCACTTCACACTCAATTTGAACATAATGCTTAAAGAAAAAAACCTATAAATCCGAATGTTCTGATCAATGCTTATAGGTTACGAACGCAATGGAAACAATGGCATATTCCTTTTAAGTGAATTAAAGTATTTGAAATAATTGCAAAACTTTATTTCGAAGTTTTACTGCTATATAGACGAAAGAGTAATAAGGCTCGAATAATAATCGATAGGATTTTGTAATTAAAATCATTATCGGTATTAAATTTGAACGTTATTGAGCGTTTGTCGGTTACAAAATAAAATCTGAAGAGTACAGCATTACAAAAGTTAACGGATAACAGTTGTAAAATTACAAACTACTTGAAATCATCGTTATAGAAATTATTTAAGTTCAATTTGTCACATCAGTTGTCTAATAATTCAACAAGTAAATTTTGACAACAATTCACGTTGTTTTTACAACTATACGATATTATAGAAATGTCATTTTAAATACAATATCCGATACCCCAAAACTTAATAGTTTTCACGTCCATCGACTATTGTATATTTCCCTAACGGTATCCTTTTATTAAGGAAAGTCTCCCTAAAGCTTCCCTAGCTTCCCGGAATGTACGCTAATATGCATGGTCCCCGTAAGAGCTTCCTGACAGAAGTCATTAAACGAACCTTTAGTAATAACTCCCAGTTAACTTCAACGCAAAAATCGATCTCGATATGTTCTCGAAAATATTCTTCAAACCATTCTTACCGAAACCTCAACTAAATACCTACATTCAGCCTTCAAGGTGTTATTTTAGAGTTTTTTCTGCGAGTGTTCTATATCCCATACAGAGTTGTGTGCATACTTAATTTATGAAAATAATAAAAATTTAAAAATCAGACTTGTCCGATGATACTTCAAAGAGCATCTCTCTGGGAAGCTCCACGAGGTATAGGACATAGGGAAGAAACTAGATTGAAATCATTTGAACGATAAAATTAGAAATTTTTCGTGTTTTGTTTAGAATAACATGTAAAACTAAGTACTCGTGTAAAACACTGTCCTTAACAATAATTTAAACAATCAAATAGAACTATATTTTATTCTCGCCCCGTTCAATGTTATCCCGTTAATCGTATTCTATCGAAATCACGGATGCGTATTATAATTTATATTATTATTATTATTATTGACGTCGCTAATTGTAAACCCTCGAACGTTACCTAAGCTCAAACATATAGCCGATACAGTTTACTGTTAACGTCTGTACAGTCAGGACGTAGTATTTACGTTCGTTCGATTCGTGAGTAATCGTGTTTAATAGGCATAGGTCATTATTCGATTCCGGATAAAACACCATCGCCCCCAGAAGCCATCTGCGTTCATAATAGTAATAATAATAATAATAATAATATCAAAGCGATTCGAAACTGTAATGTGAATATCATTATTGCTTTAATAACGATCGTTTTATGCTCTGTTTATATCGTTGTCGTAGACTATCCAATAAAGATATTATATTATCACGTCTCTACGTCGGATCGTACCGAATAAGTTCGTTAAAATATTATTATCGTGCTACTTGAATGAAATGATTTAATGGTAATTTATAATACATATTATATACCTTCACACGAGTATCAGAATACAATAGTGTGATAAAAACCGTAAAATACGATTCGTTCAAACCGTTTTAATTACTCTCGTTTTTATGTATATATATACATAATATTTTATAATTTTGATCCAAATTAAATAGTTATTGTTTATGTTCCGTTACTATATACATATACACATTAATTAATATAATAATGTTCGAAAATAATCATAATTTAGTACGAACGTAAAAATATAATAATAATAAACAAAACATATTTTCATCTTTCGAAAAATTAATTTTGAGTGTACAAATTTATCGACTGCTTTTAAAAAAATCAATAAATATAAACGATAATAATATTATGAGTTTAGACGTTATAAAAACCATAGCCGCGTCTATCCGAGACCATTATAATTATCACGGAATGTTGTAAATACGCGCGTGTGAGTTGTACGTGCGTTTCTGTGTTTGTGCGCGCACGTTATAAAAAGTTAGAGCAAAGCTTTCAGAATTCCGACCGTGTCCGAACCATTAATTTCAATAATAATATAGTATTTGGCTCCCAAAGGCACGAATGTCGGCAATAATTCCCGAAAACCTACTGGAAATAGCTAGGCTTTTTTTCTGTGTGTGTGTGTGTGTGTGTGTGTGTGTGTGTATGAATGTGTGTGTGTGTATGTTCATCTCTCTCTCTTTCTCTCTCTCTTTCTCTATACATATATATATATGTGTGTGTGTGTGTATAAATATCTTTCGCTCTTTCTCCCTCTATCTCCATCGCTCGTCCGTACCCGACCGGGCGTCTGTGTCTCCCCGTCCCTTGCCGCCGCGCACCGGTACTTGGCCACGATCCAGCCAGTTTTGTCCGGAACGCATGCGAGAGCTGGCGACGTCATAAGTCTTCCCGGCGATGATCCATGCCAAATTTAACGCCTGTACACGCCTCGGAAACGGAATTCTCGGACCAGAAAAATATACTATACATAATATTGTATATATACGCGCGCGATCGTGTAAAAGCACACGACGTTCGCCGTTTCGTTTCGGCGATTCAAAGTCGAACCACATATATAATACCGAGGAAGCGCGGGACACGTGACAAATACGAAACATGTATACAGAAGGAAATAGTCGTAGTCGAAATTATGTTTGTTTCGCGCGAAAAATAAAAACAAACGGCCGCTTCGAGTAATCGCATTTCCAATCGTCTCCCGTGCTGTCCGAAGGTCTCCTCAATATCACACACACACATACACACACATAAATGCTGTATATTACAGCACTACGATAGTTGTATTTACTCGTCGACTATACCAGCGAAATGATTCGCGTTTTACGTTTTGTTCTTTTTTTTTATTAAAAATAATAGAAAATCTTTTTTTATCCTATAATATGATGAGTTTACTAAAGAGAAAACATCTGAAAAACAATTGAAATCATTTTTTTGAACGAGTGAATATTTTCAGATGTTTCGATCGATTAAGTCGATGTAATGCGATAAATGTTATATAGACACAAACTAAAAACATAAATGTCGGAATTTTAAATTAAACATACATTTTTACCTTTATAAAAGGTTTAATAGCGTGCTAAGCTGTAGCCCAATAAAAAGTAAATGCCTCTCATACGTACAGTAAAATAATAACGTAACCAGTTTATTGGGTTGGCCCAAGGCCCAAGTAAATGTTTATTTAAGTATACGTAAGCATGCGCTCTAAAGATTCAAGTCCGTTTATCGAAATTCCGCGTCAACGTTATGGGTATTATTAAAAACCGAAACAATAGCCCATATAGAATACTACCCAAAACGTGTTTCAAAAGAAAACTAAAAGGAAAAATATCGGGCGACTGTAAAATGCCGACGTATATCAAAATAATTAAACTAAACTATCTATTAGTTTTTCCGACCGCTAAAAAGGCCAAAAGATCGTATACGACACATTACTACGTTCACTGAACAGTATGGAATTGGAAAAGTGTTTTTTACAATGTCTTGTATTTTATTACGTATTGCAAAAAAAAAATACAAAAAATCGATTAAATTATTCGAATTTCTAGTTTAACCGATGATAATATATATATGTATTGTATTATATTATTCAAATGTATAATTTTTGGCACGCGTTTGGAATATATTTACCTCTAAAATTGTTCGTTGTGTTGTTTATATAGTGATATTATTATTGTTCGAGGGATTATTCGCACACGTGCGTTCGACCGCGTAAAATAGAAAAATTATTTTTATTTTTTATTTTTTTTTTTGGTAAGGAAATGACGTGGTCCGAAAAATTAAGTCTACTTAAAATGCATGTCAGGTGTTCATTTAAAAACATGTATACGTATGAATTCCTTGTTCAGGAATCCTTTATTCATAATATCAATGAAATCGGTAAATTTCGTATTCAAAACGAATGTATCGTTTAGGTTTAACCGTAACCGCTTGAAATATTAATTGTTTTTGATGAAAATAACATGTTTTTATTTTTTACAATATAATACCGTCTGCAGCTTTCCGACGTGTTCAAACGATATGTTTTCGCTAGAAGCCTCACGAGTGGTATCGAATAACCGGAACGTCTTATAATTTTCGTATTTTTACGATACACGAAATTCAATAGAAAACCAACAATAAACATTGGGATTTCACGTGTATATAAAAAAAACGTGATCTTAAATTATTAATCTCGTCCGAGTCAAACACTATACCGTCCGGTTCGTGCAGGCACGATCCGAGTAAAACGACGAGACCAACAAATTCACACGAGAACGTAACTCGAGCATAAATGGTTTTTTTGTCGTTTTTCCGGTCGGTACCGTAGAACGGAATTAAACGAATTTCGTCAAGGTCTCGTAAACTGGATGGAATTGAACGGAAGTTCTTTTTTAAATTCATTTGTAAAAATCGAAAATATCATATTTAAAACGCGTGATCCGGATATAATGTTAATAATATTAATCGAGTCCACCGAATAAAATAGTGGTAATTGATTTAAATGTGATACATAATATATATAGTTCGTTGAAATAACGTGGAAATATCCTACACGTATAAATCAAGTTAGTACATACATTTGGGCCACCGCATTTACAATTCGTATTTCGGTTATGCTTTGATGTCGTATGTAGGTCATACTTGTTTTACACTTTATGAGACGGTACTATATACGTAATATTATCACTCCTACACCTGCGCCCGTTGCGGGACGACTATCAGAATCGTGTAGCGGAACGTACTGAGCGGGGTGGACGTATTATTATTTATAATGCATCCGTCTCGGTGACGATGATAGTGAGAAACAGTACAGTCAAAAGACTTCAAATCTCACGTGAACCGGTGAACGATATAAAAAATGTGCCGGCTTCAAAGGCGATAATTTCTTGTGTATACGCATATTAGAGCGTTCTAAGTTCGAGTTTCACAAAGCGAAATGCAATGTTTTTTTTTTTGATCTTTAATCTATATTTACATCGAAACAAACGATTGATGATCGTCTATTGTTGAATACGAATAAGAAGTAAAAAACGACGTATGATAACAGAGTAAATTGCTGAGGAAATCTAATGGGGTGAAATTCAATCGACAATAAATCAGACGATTCAATCGAGGACGCGTTTTTATGAACTCCATAAGCGAGTGACGTACTTGTCGCCAAAGCCCCCATTTTTCTCGTTTTGTATTCCGGTGGATTTGTTAGGAAAAGAGGTCCCATAGTTTTTGACGACCGTTCTGGAGTACCGTAACTATGGACTCGTGCAGAGAACGTATCGCTAAGAGGACGATTTCCTACGCCCGCGCGTCGCCTCGGTTCTCAATTGGTCTGCGATCCGTCGCGGCATTAACGAACGTATCCGACCGGGTGAAATCGCTAAACAGTATTCGCGCGCAAAAACACCGTCGGAGATTTATCCGTTTCGGTATTTCTGTTCGACGCGTCCCCGGTTTCCGTTCGAAGCGGACAATCATCCCCGCGGACGCGTCGCGACGATCGGTTTATTCGAAACGAACGGCAATAACACAATATATAATGTACGGAGGGTTCTTTTCAATTGGTCGCCGGAAATTAAAACGCGATCAATCCGATGGATTGATGATGGTCGTCGACGACGACTGCGGCGCGGCAAAAAACTATTTGTTATGGCGCACGTTCGGATCGGCCGGACCCCTCGCGAACGACTCCTGACCGTGTTACGCGCGCGCATAGCACTTCTCTCGTCGCACGCCCACGCGATTTCCTCGGGGTTTTCGTTCCGTTATTTTTTTTTTCTTTTTCTCTCGACGTTTCACTAGACGCGTTCCGTAATGCAACTAGTCCGATACAATTCGAAATATTCAACAACAACAAAACAAACACTGTGTTTATGACTGCGAAATTGGCCAAAGTTATTAAATAAAATTGAAACGTATCGAAAATAATCCATAGAATAATAAATGATATTCAAAAAATCCAAGTTTATTTAAATAAACTTATGGAGGAAGAAAAATTCGCTCCTCCCCTCCCCCCTTTCGTGAACGTCCACACACACGAACCTGTCTACGGCATTGTATTTTTAGATCCTCGTAACTGACCCTTATTGACGTTCGCGACTTGTCTTATTTCGGACGCGAACAAATCGCTGGAGAATATATGACAAATAATTGTCCGTACGACGGTTAGGTCAAGTCTGACACGGACGACCCGGAAAGGAGACGCGTCTAGACGTACTTTACCGTACTTTACTATGAGTATTATTAATACATTTTGCGAATTTTTATCTTTTTTTTGTAGAGTTCTGTCGGGACGAAAGATATTATTATAGTTTATTTCGAGTAGTCTGCCGGTGGAGTGCGTGCGGTTTTTTATTCTTTTTTGGTAATCGAAGTTTTAATTGAACCGCCGCCGAACGACGAATTTCAATAAAACGCAAACAGTCGCCGCCGACGCGAACGTAATTATTATAACCGTTTCGGCTAAATCCACGCGAATCGAAACTAATCAACTAAAACGAAGTTTCCCGTTTGTTGTTCGGACGGGTTCTGATTTCTAGCCGGCTCGTATCGTTGCACGTCTGTCAGTTGCCACGACGTGGTCTCTTGATATCGATCGCGTTTTCATCGCGACGCTTTCGAATCAACCGCTGTGGTAACGCTCAGCTCGACACCGAATTCCACGTTCCCGACGACGAATAAAAAGTGTACATTGATTTACTACGACTATCGCTGTAGAAAGAAAATATATTAATAATATTAAATTATATTGACCTATCTCGTCGGTTTAGCGTCAAAAGGTTTTCTATATAATGTATTTTTTTTTTTTGTTCGACGAGAATGTTTTTCAAGCTTGAAAGTCCTGATTATTCTTTCTATTTATCCTGCAGAAACTTAATTTATATTAAATCCTAAATAATCTTTCACTTGTGTTTAAACAGTATCGATCATAAATTTAATACACACTTCTCGTTCGTGCTTTCGGATATTGAATTTTTCTTTACTTATAATTATGTTTGGTAAGATTTATTCCTGTCTAGTGAAAAATAAATTAATCAATTTTCATTAGTTAGATATCGTTTAACTTTGGTACGGATCATTCAATAGTGCGCTTTGGAATTTCATTTTTTAATATGAGAATGCGTATAATCTAAGGTGATTTCAGGGAAGGAGATAAAGTGCACATTAAAAAACACCATGTCAACGAGATGAATTTTTATTTTGTGCTGCGACGGATCAAAATAATTATTTTATAGTAATTTTGAAATGTCTTCTCGACTCGAGACACGCGTTTATTCTGTCAGGTAGGTTTCATAAAATCGAACAGAATTTTTTCGAATAAACCGGTAAACGCAACGTATTATCATTGCGTCAAAATTAACGTTACATGTTATTATGATACGAACGCACCACAAACATTCCGCAAGCATCGTACAACTATGCGTAATTTATACTAACACATTATCATGTTTATTCTGCTTGGCGATGAATAATAATTAACGGTACGGACGATAATCAGACGAGACATTTGTTACAGTGTCTCGATCGAAAAGCCGATAATAAATCGTTCGTTACGACATTGTGTTCGGATACGTCATCGTAATAATATATTTTCAAATTTGATATACAGCGCAATTTGAGCATAAATCGAATATTTACAAATATCCTTATTAATACGCTCATTCAAATTGTCATTCGATTGAATAGACACATGATTTTTTTTTTTGTTCATACACTTATTAGTCCGTCCAGTTTATATATTACTATTTGTTTACAGCAGAATAAACGCATTTTATACGAATACGTTCCACTCACTAATACAAAAAAATATAATGTTGTGCACAATTGGTCCGTCTTTACAAGCAATTCCTCCACAAATTTGAAAAAAAAAAACCAATTTCATTTAATCGTGCGCCGATTTGTACAGCGTGTTTTATCGTTTCGGACAAAATTGCAACAGATTTAGAGAAGTTTTTAACATTTTCCAAAGTCGAAAACAATTTATTTATGTACTAACTTATTTATTGGATTTTCGTGTTGTATATAAAATTGAAGGTATAGGATTCGTTGGGGATTTATCGATTCCGCCGAAACTTCCGGTTTCGGAAAAAAGGTACACGTCGACTCCGTCGGCTATTGTTCATAAAAACTATCTATAGACTCCGCCGGCTATTGTTCATAAAAACTGTCTATCGACTCCGCCGGCCGTACTTCTCATAATACTTACATTCGCGTCTTATTTATGTACATCGAAATGGTCGAAGCTGTCCAATAGAGTTTAGAAACGCTGCAAATGTCAGTCGTTTGCAGTAATTTTAGATTCCGAACGAAGCACTGATGTGATAAAAAAAATTTAAAAAGCGTATTACCGTGTACAGTTTTTATGTTTACATACCTGGATCAATACTAGAATCAAAAGTAATTAATTTAAACAATATCTCTCGACTCTCGCTAAGAGAATTTATGATATTTTTAAACAATTTTTATTTAAAAATATATATAATAGAATATTTTATTTAAAATACTCTTACTTCGAATCAATACGTTATTTAATTCGATAATGTTTACTTTTGTTTTGGTTTTACTTTTCAATTAATATACGTATTTACTAAAAAATTATTTAGGATTTTTTCGGTGTGAACGTTTCCGTGCTCAATCGTGTTCTATAAAAGGTAAATCGCGTTCATTCGACAAATAATATTTTTATAAACAGCGGCCGGCGGAATCGATGTACATCTCTATCGTTAATTCGGCAGTGTCTGCCCGTATTGCAATTAAGTCCGATCGCTCACGTACGGCTTGTGTCTCTGTTTCGAATTTTCAGTTATCAGTGTTATGAATAAAGTGTATTTTTTATTGATAATTAACATTTTGATATAATATTCCGAACACATTATTCGTATAGGTTCGATATATACGTATATATGCCATTGTTTCGTTTCTCGTTTCATAGTTCGGAAAACGCATGACGCGCACCCAAAATATTATTATTTTATTTTTTTTAAAGACCACAACGAATTCACTGTTCACTTTTATGCCGTCGAATTTTAATTTTCTTTAACGTTATAAACAATAACAATATAGCCACCAGGTATGCGAAATAGTTTTAAAAAATATATTAAACGTTGTGATTATTCTTATGAAGTTTACACTCGAAGTATTTTGAAACACTTATTCGGATTCAACAAATAAACAATAACAAAGTTTTTATTGGAATTTTTTTCAACCTAATATCAAACGACCTGATGTCAAAATATGCTAAACAATAAAATTCGTAAAAAAAAATAATTAAATTAAATAAATTATTGAACAAAAACGATAACTACACGTTTTGTATGGTTTATATTCATTTCTTTCAACAATTTACGGATATAGTATTATTTTCGAAACGTAATATATTTTGTATAAATATAAGTAAATTTTGAACACATATTAAAATTAATGACTTACTCAGTTTGATGTGCTCGGATTTTTTTTTTAATAATTTCTAAAGTTTTTGTAATTAGGTTAACTTTGAACTAATTATGATTGGTGACAATATTCATAAATTAAGTTTGTTTATATCATAATTATTAAAATCATCGATATTTTACGAAATGATTAAAAATCTTGCGTAATTAGGATCTCCGTATAAATAATTAAATTTCTCTCGAAATAATATACGAAACATCTAAAATAACGATTAACGTCAAAATTTTAACTAGTTTGACGATTTCTGTTTTAATTCGAAATCGTATTCTGTTAAACTCGACATCGAAGTGTTCGTGTTCAAATTATCGGTTGAATTTAAATATTTAATTTATATAGAAATACAACTCACAAACCAGGGCTTTTTTTTTATTGAAATACGAATTTACGAATTTTGGATATTTATATGTTCTATTATTTGTTTTTTGTTTTTTCATTGGCGTGAGAATACAATTCATTCAACTTTATAACAGACACACGAATCGCGTTTATCGAAACGAGCAGTGGCGCCAAATACGTTTATTTGAATCATCTAAATTTTAGGGTGGATGGGTTGCATAGTTCGTGCATTTAATTTTTTCATTCCTGCTCTTAAAAAGCATATACATGATGTATACTTATTAAATATTATTTAAAAAAATAAATCTTAGAAAAATGTCTACGATGTAGAGTTTTATTAATGTAGGTTGGTGGATATATCGGTCTTAGTTAGAATTGAACTGAACTTTTAACTGAACTCGGCGCCACTGAAAATAAGTACAGCAATAACTTTGATGTCATTTTAACCTTGTAACGGTTTTAAATCCAATAAGAAAAATTTTCAATCGTAACTGTCGGTTGATAATATAGTTTAACAATTTAACTAACCTATTTTAAAGGGTTTTTTTTTAGTAATTTCACAGTTTTGAACACATGCAAATGAATATAAATATAAAATAATTCATTTAACTCATTTGTTATGATAAGAAGAACCCGATCGTAGTGTTTACTGTGGTAGTTATTTTCCCATAGTTACAAAATTATATCAGAAAAACATGCTCTTAACGGTTTTTCAATTTTCGACTTACCCGACGACGTGACAAAATATTTTCCAAAAAGAGAACGCATTGTTTATTTTAAAAAAAGATTTCTTATTTGAGCTGTATGGGCACAGTCACATTATGTTTTTCATGGTTTCTCTTTGGTTCCAATACTTGCGTTTACAGTAATAAGCCGAAACACGGATAAACGTGGTTCAGGAAATACATAAACGCAACGTATGTCATACGTTATAAAATATGATAGCTATTATGATATAAAACTGAATAGAGTGTAGAAATACACTCCAATCGGTTTGGTCGATAATTCAATAAAATAGAAGTTTATAAATCAATTCGAATGGAATCCTTTACGGAAATAGATTTATCACCAGAATGATAATGAAAATACACGTCGTATGTAAAAAAAAACGGTTCATCACTACTGCTATAGTAGAAGTTCCATACTACAGTGAAAACTCTCCAAAACGAATCCCGAGGGACCTAGAAATTTATTCCGTTATAGAGAGATTAAAAAAGACACAATTTCACAGATATACAAATGTTGAACGTTTCAAACGAATACTTACGTGTATACGATATAATCATAAATCTTACTTGTATCTTACACGTGTAACAATTATTCAAAATCTTTGACGATCGAACGTTAGCTTATTATTGCGATAATGCGTCGAGTATTAGACCCATTCGGGTGTCAACATGGAAGTATTAACCTTAGGTCTAACCAGGACCCTGCGCGGAAAGTTTTAAAGGGTGACTAATTTTTGGGCTAATTTGTGGTTTTAAAAAAAAAATGGTTATTGTTTATCTTAATTACTAATATTTAATTTAATTTTTTAGAAGTTTTAATAGTTTATACCACAATAGACTTAGATTGCTGTGGAAGGCACGATAAAAAGTATTAGCCCTGGGCCACGAAAAGTAGATAACAAAATAATGTAGTCGTTCTTGGACATTTCGACACTTATATCGATTATTATTACTATTTATACCGATAGTAAATTGTGAAGTGTAAATTATTGTATCGTGACTGATTCGTTACGGAGAACATAATTAACGTATGGGTTATTAAGGCAAATCAACCGTTATTAAATATTGTAAATTATTCGTTGTATAAAAAATAAAGAACTTGTGTGAGTGGTCGATTTAAAATGATGACGAAAAAAACTTTACGAAAAAAAAAACGTGTAATCTAATAACCGGGTTTTCGACATGCCAGCAATAAATTACATGTTTTGTTGACATTTCATTATACTTACGTGTGAACTAAAAACAGAAAAAAAAGGATCTACTCGTTATCGTTCGGTTTTCATGTATCGGTACGTTGAAAATATATAGACCGCGCGCGGGACTCGAATATTATCGTTTGCGCGACTAAATTTTAAACGCGATACGTAACAGCGTGGAAGTTCGACTTCCTGTCTGGAATGCCCGTGCGCGCCCGAGCAACGGATGCACAATACACATCCAGGTAGATAATATATTATGCAGCAGTTCGACGTAGTAATATCTGATAGGGAATTCGAAAAACGTCGATAATTCTGTGCGGGAATTTCACAGGCAAATATGTGTTTCGAACGCCGGTTTACGGGGGGACGGCGTGACGCGATTCGTAAAATTATATTCTCTTTCTTTCGGAATCGTCCGACGCCACAAACGTTAATATTCCATCGGTCGATCCAGTGGCCTAGTAAGAAAAGTCGTCGGAGAGGGGTCTTAAAAGAAAATTTAATAAGATAATTGAATTATTTTCCAAAATTGTAATCATTTTATGTAAAAATGAAACAAGATTCAACAGAACGCGTCAGCTAAATTCGGTTTATTTATTATGTTACGGTTTATGACGAAATCATTTGTAACACAAAAAAAATTGTCTACGCTTCCCAGCAGATATTTTCGATTACTTCTGTTTTCGAACCCTGTTGACATTCAAAAGAGACCGTTACCGTCGAGCCGTTTTCTGCAATCGCATTTTTTTGCCAATCCATTGAACGTCTCAAAGTTAAAATATTTTTTTTTTTTAAAATAAAATAATTTCTAAACACGTGATTATTTCGAGGAAGGTTTCGTCCCTTCCCGTCTGTTCAGTTACTATGCCTCCGAGGTCGATCGAAGTGTAATCCCCTTAGAGATTGTTAAAAAAAAACCTCGTCATCATTAACTATCCGCTCGTCCGTCTCTCTTTCTCTCTCTCTTCTATTCCTTCTTTTTACGTTTTTATCCCTCCCCCTCTGACCTGTTTTTAGATTGATCATTCGATCGCGGAGTCCGAAAAAAAAAGGGGAGAGCTTATAGCGAATTCTTATTCCAATCAGGTGGTCGTCTCCCCCGCGCGCGCCTAGCTGTACCGCCCCGAACCGTTGTCTCGTCCGACTTGATTGATGTTTTTTCGAAATGTTTTTCGCGACAGCCGCTCGAGCGTTTTTCTCCGCGGCGGAATTTCAGCGATTTTATTATGTGAACGACGGCATCGTGTTCGTCCCCGTAATCCACGCGGAATTTCGCCGGTAACGAATTAAGACGTTCGACGAACGTTCTCGGGAATACCGAGCGTCCACCTCCCCGCCGGAGACGTTCTCGGCCGGAAAGATGTCGCCGGCAACGACGGAGGAAGAGAATTCGAGGTGGAACGGACTCGGCGGAGGACCTGGTGTGCCCGTCCGCGTTCTCGATTGTATTCCTCCGACATTTCCGTATTTAATTAATATTTCGCCCGTTCCCGCGCGTGTATACCTAACGCGTCCGAGACATATCGTACTGAACATTTCGAGCCGGAAAACAAAACTCTTTTTTACACACGTATATCGATGTGCAAAACTGTACGAGCGAAATGCTCGACCAAGTTCTGTTGCGGATGTCGGGACGATGTGTTTTCGATTATCGTCGTGTTATCAAAGTGACGGCGGCCGTTTGACGAGAACGATTACGTCGGAAAAAATAAGTCACGTGTAAGAATGCCTAATTGTGATTGTTTTGGAGGATTTTATCCCAAAGACGAGTGCGTTTAGTAGAAAATCGATCGTCGGTCGCAACGCGATCTGTACGGTTTTTTTCAAACATACTCGGTTTCATCATCGTTACAGTAGAATACCGACTTTTTTTTGCTTACGGATTTTAGCGAACCGTGTTTAATTTTGAAAACATTATTCAGTAAATCAAATGCCGTTTATACATACATATATAACATATATAACACGGAACGTGAACGGTTGATTCTCAGATAAACAAACAAAAATTACTATGCTGTTCAATCTGCACGGCCCTGTAGCAGGAGACGCAACAAACATTTTCTCGTGAACATTTTAATATAAAATGATTTGACATTTTTAATTAAAATAACATCTTTTTTTTTTTTTTTTTTTAATACTTGATAATATTTTATTCTTTTTTCTTCGGATGAAAATGTAAATAATATTATATTTTCCCGTTTTTATAAATTCTGTCTCTCGATTTTATTTTTCAATAATATTTGTTAAGATCGTCTTTTCTCTCTTTATCTAATGTTTTCCTCCGAGTCAAATGTATGTATATACTAATATACCAAGTCATAATTGTACTGAAACGTTTTGAGTTTAATATTATAAATTTATCGAGAGACTGAACTGAAAAATTGATCAATATGCAAAATACATGCATTACAATTTTTTTTTTTTTTTTAATATTGTAACGAAAAAAAATACGTCTACGAATTTGAAATATGCCATGTGTTTAAATGTACCGTTAAGACAAAAAGACAAACTGTGCAAAAATTAATTTAAAAAATCATATTTTTTCTCTGAACATTTTAATACGTTATTATGGTTACCCAATTCGATCGATCAAAATATGAACATATTCTAATTAACAGTAATATATTTGGGTGTGATGTATAAATAATGGAGTTTTAAATGCAATGGTTAGGTATGTGCCTCGTATGTGCCATTTTCACGTCAACGTCACAATGGAATTACAATAGTTTTATTATTTTTAAGACTTATTTTGATTTAAAAGTTATAGTTGACATTTCTAGTGTTCGCATAATGTTAGTTTATTTAAATGTGTTAGTTTCGACAGATACATAAGAATTCTTCAAAATAATTCTAAAAACTAAAGAAATACATATTTTTAAATTCCTATTAAAAGAAAAATTTGTTTTCGAAATGAAAATTATAACCGGTAAAAACGTGATGTCCCGTCGACACACAACGATCCAGCGTAACCGTGTGCACTGCATCTCCTCGGATATTATACCGAATGAACGTATCGTTTATCGTAAGATTACCGACGGGAGTATTGTAAACAGAAGCTTATTTTTTGTACTCGTCAGATCTACGGTATATTATTCAAAACAAAACGCGATTTCGTTTTGACTGGCGGACCGTAAAAATGTGCACGCTGCAAATTATTCACCATGTCATGCGGCCTGCGTTTCGCATCGTCAAATTCGATTTTTGATTACGTCAATATCGTACATAAATTATAAATAGAATCGAAGGACGAGAACTTGGGTTTTTATTATTATTATTATTATTATTATTTCACGTTATTCAAATATTGTTCGGGGTTTTCGCGCGTACCGCAATATTATTGTTATTTTTTTTTTCAGAACGACGGAAAGGCCAAACATACAAAATAAAAAATTTCAATTTCTATACACATCCGCGGTCGGATTCTCCATTTACAGATCGGTATCGCGTTTACATAATATTAACTTATAAATAATATATATATATTTTTTTAATTAAGTCAATATGAATATTGAATAAATTTGAACACGAGTTTGAATCTAAAACGGCGGAACAATATTAAAAAAAAAGAAACCTTATAATAACCGCTACGTTGCGGCGAGCGCAATAAATTTTAAACAAACAATAGGATATCATCAATTGTATCCGCTGGGCAAATGTATACTCTTGTCTTTTGTGAAGATCCGAGAGAAGTCGGCTTTGCAATGACGTGGTGGTTTCTTATTATTATTATTATTTCTACGAACACGTTTTCAGAAGTAATGCTCCGATCGGCGGGCATACTCGTTTTCGTGTATAATTTGTCCGTTTGTCCGATTTTCCCAACAGTTGGCAAGACTGCATTATATATGTTTACACGGCGGGACGATCGTGATGGGTGGATAGGGGGGGAGGGTGTTAGGTTCTTTTGTCGAAAAAATAATTTTTACGTCGCGGCAGGTAAACGCGCATTTCGAAATGGTGTTGGTCGAACCGTTCGATACCGATCGACGGAATAACACGACGCGTTTCGACACACGTGTGTATACCAAGGGCGCACCCTGGTGTTTTTTAGGGGTGAGGGACTAAATAAAATTATTTTGAGAATATTAGTAAGATTTATTTAATATGTACAGAAATCCGAAAGCACACTTGTAATGAAATAAATATGTATTCTAATATATCTTAATATTAATTTTTGCATTTTAGGTTTTGATCTAGTCACACTGAAATTATACCTGTAAAAGATTATTATTATTTTTTTAATTTATGAATATGGTATTTTTTTTCTCTAGATCTTACCTTTTAAATAATAAAGTTAAGCCGCCTTGATCCTTTTTTCCCTAATAATAACAATACTTCTGATGTTTCAACATCAATTTCTCTGTGAACATGAAACATAGCTAATCCATTCAGTCGATTCTGACTCATTGTGTTCCTTAAGTATGTTTTTATTCTTCTTAAAGTGAAAAATGATCTTTCTGTTGTACTAGTCGAAACAGGCAATGTTAAAAAAAAATTAGGTATATTATTTTGGTGGGGGACTTGAGCCAGTTAGCTTCCCCCCCCCCCTTTGGGTGCGCCCTTTGTGTACATACGTCGAAAACCGATACATTTTGCCCATCCGCCGGCAAAACGGAACGATTTATTTTTCCCTGACGCTTCTGTCGACCGCTTTCGGATTTCGAACGACACGCTTCCGTGTCCGGGGTAGAGCGGCTTGCCCGAGATACTCGACTTCCACGCCGTAAAACCCTAACACGCAAAAATGTTTCTCGGCGTTAACAACGTGCGTGAAAAAATCCAACCGGAACGGGGGACCGGACGTCGTTGATGATTCGACTGTACGATTGTACGTCGTGGAGGATACGTGTGTTACGTAACGGAAACACGAGACTCGAGAAACGAAAACCGTACGGATTTTTTTAAGTCGACGCGCGCGTTACGAGTCTTATGTGTACGTGCCGATGTACGTACTGAATTCAACGATGTGTATGTCGCTGTGTACGCGACGGGTTTATGAATTATTTCGCCGTGCGATACGCGGTCGCTGCAAAATAACGTTGGTTTCAATAGATTTTATTGATGCATGTGTACACGGACGCGTATAACGTTCGCGATAAACTCTTCGAAAACGGTACATAAATTATTTATAATATTGGATAATAAAAAAATATTTGTTTTTTATACCGTAATACATTACGCTTAATACGGTTTTCGCGACAATCTCGTAATCAAATAAAACGGTTTACCTAACTCAACGCTCGACGTCGTTGGAATAAACGATTGAGTACGTACACACTCGTACGATGACCAATCCTCGTTGACGAAGATAATTCGGGTTCCACGGTTTTTTCCGATTAGTCGTACGCACGACAACGTTACGCGCTTTTTTATCCCCCTGATAATAATCGCAAGAATATCAATTGCTAGACAGGATTTCGCTAAAAACGACAGAAGACTGATGCCGCGCGACCGACGAGCGCGTATATTTGACGATCTGTCGTGTCAAATTATTGCGAATTGTGTTTGTCAAATAAACATAGCAAAGTCGAAGTTTTCGCGCCAAAGCCGATATGAGTTTACGGCGAGGGCAAAGAAAATGTACAGAATGTCGACGTGTACGAAATTCGAAATCGCATTACAAACACACACACACACACACACCGCGTTTATTTCTATTTCTGTCTGCGAACGTATTGTTCTTTCGAACACACGCGTTCGACGTTATGCAAATAACAACGTCGTCGGCGCAATAACGAGATACGTGACGTGGTAAATATTAATTTAATTATTACAAACGAAAAAAAAATGTGGACACGTGTCATGACTTCAATGGGTTTTTATCTCGCTCGATCTCGTCGTTAAAGTTTTCAAACGCCCGCGTTCAAATTCGCCACGCCGAAGCGATTCCAGCCGTTCGCACAAACCATCGAAGTCGTGATTACGTTCTGCATGACGAAAAAGAAAAGAAACGTTAGCGCTTTCGTACGCGCCGCCGTCTCGTTATCGACTCGACGCGGTCGCCGTGCAAATCGTCAAAAAAACGTTCGACCGCAATGGCAACGACTCTACAGCGTCTGCCCTTGTTACTCTCGTAAAACATCTCACTCGCGACCAGTCCGTTCAAAACTGGAACACGACGTTCGGGTTTTCGTCCGGGCCCAGAGTGTTTCGAATTTCGGACGGTAAAATGTCATCACAATAGTTGCGAAAACAATACGTTCGCCGGCCGAATTATTACCACGTACCAGGGACAAAACAAAACCGAACCCAAAATAACCGGTTCCTGAGGGTGTTTCAAGAACGTGAACCTATATTTCATATTCCATAGAACCTGTACCGGAACCAGAACCGTATAAAATTATAAATTAAAATTGTTGGTTCTTTTGGGTTCCTAACGGTTCTCAAGTTTGAAATTACCTAGGTTCTTTGATGACTAATTGCTAACTGTTGGTTCAACTCGATATTTTAAAACTGTTTTAAAATTCTCAGATTTCATTTCGTGGGTGTCATAAATCATAATAGTAATAAAATCTAGAATGAATTTTTCATCAAAAAACCTTATTATTGGAGCAACCCTTTAATTACAATTTTTAGTTTAGACATTAAAGAAAATTAAAATAACACATTATTGTAAAACTAATAACTTTATCGTTAATCTCAGAATTTAAAATATTGAAAATCAGATTATCAACATTGATGATAAGAAGAATATTAGAAAAATATTCTCACAAGTGATTCTGTAAAAGTCTTATAAATTTCTCAAAAAAAGTATGAAAATGTATAAAACATTAATGATCAGTCAGGCTAAGTAATAGTGGGTATTATTACTTGTAAGCTGAAGATGGCTAAACAAATTATTAAATCTTTAATAATATACACCACAGTATAATTGATAAATTATGGCTTTTTAATTCTAATTTCTATAATTTTAAGAACCGAACCGAAACCAGAATCAATAAAATCATTAAAGTTCCAGTCCCTGCTATTTACGTTAAATTAATACACGACTGTTACTGATTCGGCATGGTAAACGCCGACGAGATAAAAATAAAACGACGTGGAAGACGAGTCTCCGTTAGCGCGTCGCGAGAGGCAACGTTTTTCTAGCGAGGCGCGTTCAGGCGGTTTCCAACAGCGAGCCGAGTTCCGTCGTGGGATATTCCGTTTCGAACGGTTTGGATTTTATACGAATCCGATTTTTCCCCCCGTAATTAGCAGTTGTTATACGAATCACTCCACCTATCGTGTTGTATACGTTCCCGGGAAATAAAAAAAAAAAAAAACTATCTACATAAATGATCTGTTCTTCTGTCGTTCGCGTCATATTATTGAATAATGCACTCATCTGATTACGGGGTTATATTACGTTATCGTGTACGCTCCGCTATTGAATTTATTCTGCGCATTTCTGTACACATTCAATTTTCCATCAATAATTCGATATATTACTTTTTACATTACGCGAATGGAAACGCACGGGACGTGTGCGAGTCAGGGAATATCCGTTCCGTTCGATGTTTTTCTTCCCTCGCTATGCGCACCAAATAATAATAGCATACCAGTGGTATTCTGTGCGGTTACATTTAAATGTATACGATTCGAAAAAGTCGATAATATTATTATTGATCGTCTCGACTATTCTCGAACTATTTATATGGAAATATCATTCGTATCTATTCTTCGCGAGTGATTTTTCACCGTGTTTTCACAAAACTTATGTTTATCGCGAAAAAAGGACGAAGACCATTTCCGTGAAAAGGAAACCGCCCGTTTAAAATGCGTCTGTAAATTATTAAACGACGCTCAAAGAAGGTTAGGTAAGAAAACGGTGGATAAAAAATTACAAATTATGTCTCCAGCGACGGAATATTGTCGTATTAATAAAAAACGACGATTTTGTTTCGACAAGTGTATGCTCTAGATCGATTTACGAAAACGCGATATACATAATAACATAATTCGTCAACGCGAGTCTTTGAAAGCGTTTGGGATTCAATTTTGAATACATTACGCCCTTGAAGCCCTACAGACGAGAATTTTCTAAGGTTTTGGTGAAACGATATAACGCGATTGAGCATAAGAAAACCTTTTTAAAACACGATCGAACAAATTTGCTTTCGTGTCAAAGGAATAATAATAGATACGAAAAAAAACCTACACGGTTGTGCGTAAGTTATACAGTGGATGTTGCCATAGCGCCGGCGACGGCTGTCCGTAATCATGTCCATGCTACTCGCCCATCGTTATTGCTCTGTTAATACATTTTTAATTAATTGCGCCATTTAAAATGAAAATAAAAATAAAATATTACCGTTTTTAAATTTAGTTTCGTCGAAAATTCTAATGCGTATAATAAATGTCACTAGTATTTATAGTTAAAAGAAAAAAAAATGTTTCATTATGAACATTACAAGTTAAAGTGTTAATCACAACAAGATGACCGATGGATTTCTTGAAAACTTCTGAATCTTGAGCGAACTGTATAAATACTTTTTCCATAGCTGAGATAAGTTTGTAAAAATGTATGTACCTCATGAAATATTTAAACGTACCAAATTACACGAACAAAAAATCCATCGTTGCGAATCAAAAAATATTTTAGTAAAAACAAAAACAAAATCAATACCTAAAAATTGTGAATTCAACACCAAACAGGATTGTGCTTTGCTACCGTTGTAACTTATGTGCGTTTAATTTTTGTTTACTTAGTTATTTTTTTGTTTCTATAATACCGTAAAATTAACAACAGAAATTTATCGGTTTTGGAACCAAATTTCAACGCGTTTTGTACAAACTCAACAGTATATTCATGCGAATACAGCCATTCAGTGTAATCGTACGACTACTGTACGATAAATACTCATTACCAGCGAAATATTCAAAATATGTTTTAGAACCAAACAGCTTATCAATTAATTATAAGCCAGGAGCGGCTCTCGCATTATCCTATCGAGTTAAATCGATCACGCAAAAAACCGAATTATTTTAACACTGACGAATAACAAAATATTTCTTAAGTTGCCAAATGTCTAACTGAAATTTAAAAAAATATATATAAGGTTGTTTATTGTCACTTGCCTCTGGGAAATCGATCTGGAGCATCAACTGTTTGTATTTTACGTGTTGTCTGGTAATAACACGATATTTATACGAGTTGTTAACGCGGCTTTCCTTTCAGGAAGGATATATTACTTTTTCGGAAATCGTCCGTATCAGTTTTCAGTATTTTTCATTGTAGAGAGTGCGACAGTTAATACGGTCACCATTATTGTATGAGATCTGTAGTACTTCATAAATTTTAAGCGATAATCATCGCGTTCCGAAAACTCTAAATCTAACCTAACCTAACACGCATCTGTTTCTACAGACAGTGGACGGCTCGTGGTCGCCAATGAAGTGAGTGTGACTTTAAATACGAAATAGTTCTCTCTTTAAATTTAAAAAAAAACCCGAAATTACTAACAATTTAGCGGCAATGGCCCAATCTTTCTATTTCCATAACCGAAAATAATGCTCTACGTGCTTATGAATCGTACATCTTAACGATACTATCTTAATAATTCTCAAACCATTAGTGATATCAATATAACGATTATAAAAATATCATTAGGACACATATACCTTAATGAAGTATGAGTTTAATTGAATTTGGCATATTCATTTTATATTTACTTACATTTTTATTGATGCGTGTTCGATAATATTTTGTCGCCACGTTAGAAATAAAACTCCAGCAACGTGTCTGTATTAGATAAAACTGTCGTGGAATTATATCGAATTTCGAGTGAAGTTTTTGAAAATTTTGTAACGGAAGAGAAAACGTTGAAGGCGATGATCGCTCAGGCCGATGTGACGAGACAGCCTGGGCGATCATCGTTCTCAACGTACTCTCTTCCATTACAAAACCGTTTATCCCCTTCAAAAACATGAACTCGCGATAAATACTGTTCCACATGAACTTCACTTAACATTCGATGTGATTCCGCGGCAGTTCTGTTTAATTTAGCAAGAAATTTAATATTAACATGTTGCTCGAACATACTAACATGACGGCGAAATATTATTGAACAGGCACCAACGAAAATGTAAGTAATTGTACAATGAATATACCAAACTCAATTAAACCGATACTATATTATATTATATATTATATATTATTTATATTGTCCTAATGATATTTTGATAATCGTTGTATTCATATCATTAATGGTTTGGAAATTATTTAGAAAGTCTCGTTATTTTCATGTCATCTCGGAAGATGCGACTTATCGCGTACCTACTGCACACGCTTAATGAGTATTCGGCCCTGGTACTCGCAAAAAACAATATTACGTCAAAACAAATTATTTTTAAATTAAAATTAGCAATTAAATTATTCGTGCATTTAAAAATGAATTTATGGCTCTCCTTTGGTTTTAAGAAGAGACCACGAGCCATCCAAGCCACGAGCCGCCATTGTCCTTAAGTATGTACGTGTACGCCGTTCTGAATAGGGGTTGCCAAGCCGACCGGTGAAAACCGGTCGCGTCGCGCATAAAATGTCGCTGATGGCGAACGCCGTTGTCGATTATCCTTCTATTCCAAGTCATGAGCCAAGGCCCGAAACTTGTGCCAACAGATGGAACACCAAATTCCGACCATCCGACTACGCGACGACGCAATACGTTTCAACGAAACGACCACACACACATACATCATCATCATGAACCAACTCAAATAACCACCTACTATAACCAATACCTTCATACTCCGAGGTATGGAAAAACCTTCTCGAAACTTATGGTATCAACTTAAATATCTAGATGATCCAATCATGCAATGCAATGATGCAAGTGAATCGTGTATTTTCACGTCGTTTTCAGGACGCGCCACAAACGTCAACCGCGCGCGTGCCAAATCGTGTTTTTATAACCGTCTATATACAAGCCGGTGGTGAAATATCAACAATGATATTAACTTGAATTATTATTTATAATTGTAATGAATTAATTGACTTGGAAAATAACAAGGATTTATCTGATGGAGAAGGGTGTGAACTAAAAAGGTCGCAACTTTTTTATCAACTCCGGACGCCAAATGTCCTTGATTCGGTACCGTCAACTTTTAGCGCAAACATCCTCCAAGACTGTAACGGTGGTTCGTATGTATCGCTTACGACGAAAACGAAGACCGGAAACAAATAGACACTTTCGGATCGATGGGCGTCGACTTTGCGCGGAAATCAGAAGAGTGAAGGAATAAATATAAAGTAAACAAACGCAACGACAATATTTGAAATAAAAAAAGATATCAGTATATTATGATCATTTTGTAAATATGAAACTTAAACTAATATTTTAATAAATAAGGTTAATAATCAAAATTAAATGTAAGTAAAAAATATAAACGGTTGTATAATGAGCGCGATGACAAAAAAATACACTGTATAGGCGTAGTGCCAATTTACTATACGGTTGTTATATCATTAAAAAGCTTGTCGTCCGATCGGAACAAAAAAAAAAAATAAATAATAATAATAATAATAAAAATAATAATAAAATCCATTATACACGTATTGTTTGAAGCATAATTAAAATGTTTGAAAATATGAAAATGAAACTAAGATTAAAATAAGCCATCGTGTTCTTAACGTATGATCTTGTATTACGATTAATGAATAATTTACTCTTAAAATACCATCATACTCGGACCGAACGGTGGGATTGTTGGTTAATGGTAATAAGTTGATTCGCCGGCTTCTGTAGGTCTAATAATCATCGGGACACCACCAATGTATCGGATTCTACTATGTATGTCTCCATAGCTACGACGACGTCTTAGTTCTACACGCAGATTATACATGTGTCTTCTTTCTGATTTTGAACGGTCCATCGTTAAAGCCAGTGCATTGAAATTCGGATGCGCTTTCATTATGGGTTGTAGTTTTAACATCATGCTGGCGTCGTACGAGTTCTCGAAGGAAATCTTTATGGGTCTGGGTCGTGATAAATGTCTTAAAATTCCAATTCTGGATATAAAGCGCGGGTAAATTGTATGTAATCCCATCACATTTAGAATAGATCTAACGTAAAATACATCACTGGGCAAATTCTCATCAAAACGTTCAGGCAAGTGAAATAGTATAATGTTAAGTTTTCGAGACAAACGATTCAACATCTCGCCCACATTGTTGCTGTTATTGAAGTGCGCACTGTTATCCATTGATGTGATTATCATATCGATTTTCAGCAATTGTTCATTTAGTACTTTCATTTTCTTCTTTATGTCACTAAATTTTCTGAAAAATTCTCGCAGACACGCCGATGGCGCTTCCGAAAACGAATCGCTGTCCTCGTCGGAAAGGTTGGCGATTTCTAAGAGATTCGCTCTCTGCTCCATTGCCCAATTCATCGTTCCGTCCGGTTCGTCGTCTACGGCGCGGGTTCTCTGTTGGACGCGTTGATGGATTCGATCGGTATTTCGATGTGACCGTGTCAGAATGATGGCGTCAAGTGTAATAGAAAGCGAACCTAAACGTGAAACGGGCGGACGGCGAACGGTCTCGGTGGACGGCTGACGTGAAACTGGTTGGCAGCGAACCCTGCGGACCTTAATAAGCCAACGTGTATGGGCCTACAAAACGCTACCCCCGGACATGTCCCGCACAGGGGCGGGCAGGTTGGCGCCGGACGGTTCTTCGACCGGTCCTTGATGACCTCGACTGAGAATAATATTCTATTGTTCGTTTGTACCGCTCAAAACTGTCGAATTTAATGCGCACACCACCGGCATTAGGTTTAATGTCATAAATTATTTAGGTTTCTTTTATTCTGACACGTACGTGTGTGTGCGCATGTGTGTGTGTGTGTGTGTGTGTGTGTGTGTGTGGGATCCTACGGCCCGCAGCGTTTCGTCAGAAAGATCTCGTCTGTGTGTGTGTATATATACATATATATATATATATATTTATTGACCTTCCTCTCATGGCGCATTTTGATGAAACCCGTCTCCAAACTGCGATAAAACGAAAAACGTGTACCGAATAAAATTTCTTTCAACTCGGCCCCAAAGGGTGTTTTTGTCTCTTATATTCGATCGATAAACAAGACGCGCTGCACACAGTTTGTGTAGTTGGCTCGTCGTAGTGGACAAACCCAACCAGACAATAGTTTGCCGCGTGAAATATGGATGACACGTGTACGAGACCGTATCGAGTAGTAAATAAATGATATTTCTGAAACGAGTATAAAAACATATGTAAACTTCCCGTAATGCACTGGACAATAATTAACCGAAAACATGGTACGCAGATTCAATAGGCTTTTACAGTTTTTGTGGGCGAGTAGTTTGGGTGAAGAAATTCTAAATCTAAATTTTTTCTGTATGAACGAATATTAGCTAAGCGGTTTCTGATTTGAAGAACTGGACGTTGCCTACTTCAAATTTAAATAAAGGGAAAATTATAATTTTTAGTTTTAAATGTATGATTTATTCAAATAATTTATTAAAATTGGGTCGAGTACAGTAATAAAATTAATTATTGTTTTTTATATCGCGTTATATTATTTCTTGACTTCAGAATCGAATACGCATAAAGTATGAGTAGTGACACCAATACGCAGCGAGAAATTTCACTTGGTGCTAAATTATTTTTATTTCATAATATAATTATGACGGTATTGTGATTATTATGCTTATGTTGGTCGCATTCTGTCGTATACATTATAAACGGTTAATTATTTACAAAATGAACGAGAAGCATGACTTAAAATTTGTAAGATATGAGATAATAACTTATATGTAACATAGACGGAGAAGCTCAGCGTAGGTTAGGTAATATAGTATAAAATATAAATGCAACCAAATACAGTGGAAAATCACTATAGGAATTGCCAATTGCAATGTCACATTAATAAAGCGGAATAGTGTAGATGATATAGGTACACAACGATTGTCATTGGTAAACATTCAATCTAGACACGTAAATCCAATGTAGAACGACGATAATGATGTATTGATATCTGTACAAATCCGTGTGAGGAACAGATCAGTTTTGGACGAGTGTTCGATTAATTTAAAACACGATTGAAATTAAATATATTTGCACACAACGAAAGTTTTAAACATTTCTATTAACATGAAAAATATCAATATATTCGTTTATGACGTAGAAATGATATTTTAATAGAAAAAACAATGCATTTAATGTGTTTAAACATTAACGATTCGATTCAACCGAATTTTTGAAAAAAAAAAAATGTTATACTAATTTAATTTTAAGTGATTGGCATAGGTGCATATTTTTTACGTTTTTCGTGTAACACAACACCATAGCCTACCACTGGCCGTCTTGTGAGCTAGAATAATGGCATGGGTGGATCCACTAGCGTCAGCTTAAAACCAGATTGGTATTAGGGAATTTCACAACTAGGGCGGCGTCGGCCCTTAATCCGGTCTTGAACGATATTAATGCAATACGTGATTCTCGTTGGTTCTTGAATAGTACTATACCCTAAAATAAACGCGGAACCAAACGATTTTAATTTTCTCTATTGTTTCTCATATATTATTTAGTCGATCTAGAAATAGAGACTATTTTCGTCCAAGGAATTTTTAAATAGCTGCACGTCTGAGGCGAATTTCACCACATATGTATTTTATACATTTGAGTGTAAAAATTATTTGTAATATTACGTAAGTAAGCTTACTATGAACAAAAAAATTATTCTACTCGAGTTAATAATAATGTACATCAAGTGATCACTTTAATGTACTACATAGTTACAATAATTTTCAAAGTCAACTCTAGTATTTATTATATATATATAAATATATATAAATTTATTATTACGATACATATTACAATTTATAGTTATTAAGTAAAACGTTTAAACAAGTTAAAATTATTTAAAGTTGTATTTTCAAAATGCCAGAAATACGAAATTCCACCGAGATAATCTACGTAATTTATGCGTTATGTATTCTTTGGTAATTTGTGTATAAATATATTTTAATAAATATCGAAGACATTTATTACGCAGTTCTATCAAATATGATATTTTTCAGTGGTAGTTTGTATTTATATATTATATTTGACGTTTGGAAAAATATTCTTCTGACGCACTCAAAAAACTAGGGCGGTACTTTGTTACAAGTAAATTTGGCGGAAACGGTCTGTAACCAAAAATGTAACTATATATTTTTCACGAAAATTGAAACGTCCTTTCACCCAGTCTATCGTGTCGTGTAAAATTGATTTTTTTCCCGGTTAAATATTACTCGAGTAAAGCATATATATTCATCCGCAAGATGTATTGTTTAAATTGTAAATGATTATAAGATAAACGGTTTGTAAAATATCACCGGCGGTTATAATGGATATTCGACTTATTTTGAATTAGACCAACATCTTGCAACATTATAGTACGACGCATAAAATTTTACAACATTTGTTAAGACTAAAAACGGATCATCGTATAATACTAGGAGAAGAAATAATGGTTTGATCCGCGTAGGTTAGTGAAATGAACGTTTGTCACGAATTGATAAATTGTGTACTCGTTTTATGAGATTTGTTTGAACTTGCGGAATACGGAGTATTTTTTTTTTTTTTACAAAAATTCCAAATCATTTTCTACTTGGTTACGTGCACGTTGTTTTATTTTTATTACAATATGTGTCGAGCATCCCCAGGGCGCCTTACCGAAAATACGCCGGCAATGGTCACTTATAAATATTCATTACACCTTATTTTTAGTTTTCCCACAAGCATTCTCGAGATCTTATCCGACTCTGTTATACGTGTTGTTCTTCTTTGTGCAAAATCTTTGTGCGGTGTTTATTTTAGCTTTTGAAATTCAAACGCAAACTTTCCGCCGTACTCAAGATAACCTATTATTGTAAAACCCGCACGGGGTTTAGATTTACGTTTCCTTCCCGACATGTCACCATATACGAAATATGAATATGAAACCACATCAAGACTTCACTTCAACGGAAATCCGAACTTTTCCCGACGTACGGCATCCCATTTGAATTAATCTGAATAACGTGTTCACAAATATGTTTGAATGCCCCGACCCGCGAACACGTATCACGATACAGTTTTCTACGTTTAAAACATATTATGTTTAAACATACAGAACGAGAATATTCGTGTATTTCGATCGAAGTTGTTTTCGGTGAACAATATTGCTCCGTGGGAATCAATACTGTAATTTAAACGAACTCGTGCTTGAACGTACATTAAAAGTAATTAAGTTGAAATTATAAACAAAACCAAAGACGAGCAGCTAATAAAACGTTCTTGTTAAAATTGGTCGGAATGTAGAACTTTTCCGTAACGGAACGACGGAAAATTCAAACGGAAAATATTTTTTTTCTTTTCCATCGCATTTTATACTCGTTTCATACTGTTTACTACGAATTTTTATAAAAATAAAATTTCGTTCGCCGTTCTTAATATTATATTACCCTGTGACTGAGTTAAACGTCGTCTATCCGATTTCAATCTTCTGCTATTGCCGTGAATCGAATTAATGTATAATGTTAATAATGTTTACGACGTATGGTGATTGAACACCATTAATTTGATTCGGTACATTTACTGTACGGACGAAACTGAACATTGAACATGTATTACCTCCGTCGGAAATTTCACTGAGTTCAATTTAATAAAGCTCTTCTGTTTGTCTTGTGTACAATACAGTATCGATATTATATTGCGACACTCTACGCTGCAGTAGATGAATGCATAACCATAAAACAACCGCGTGGTAACGTTTACTATCTCGCACGATGTTTTACACGGTTTGTCGTAAAATTCACGAATTTCGGTACCGTTTTAGTACCGATTATTGCTGCGTGCCTTAAATAATGTACAAAACAACTCGACGCGGACGATATTGTACGAATTGAACGTCAATCGACATTTAGACGCTCGGAGTAAAAATACTCGATCGCGCGTTTCGTACCTTTTTTTGAGGCTCGTTACACTTTGACTAGAATTTACATAAGGTATTGAAATACAAATTATTGTCCCATTGGGAAATATATGTAGAAAATCGACAATCTGGCAGCGCGAACAAGTAGATGTATGGTGATATTTTTTTTTTTAGACTTTGAATAGGCAATTAGTCTCAAAATGTGGCCAAAGCGAGTCGAGAGAAGGAAGACATGGATTTTATGGATAGGTCAAGATTACGGAACGTTATTCGATTAACGTATTCGGTAACTGTTGAAAACAGTTTTGTGTTCTTTCTAACCTGGAATGCAATTACGCGTCACATTCAACAGGAGAACGGACGACCACGTTATGTTCAGGGGTGAATACGTATATGTAATTGGTAGCACGACGGTGCGTAAAAATCGTTGCGACGTTGCCAAACTAACTCGTTTTAGTTAGTTATACGTAATTATATATATCAATTATATTGATTTTTTTTATCTTGAATGACGCGAGATCGACGTAATGTCGCTAAAAATAACAACGTCGCAAAAAAGTAAGAACATGATAAAAATTTGCATATTACGTTGTATTATATTCAAGTTATGATTAATTTTAATTTGAGTTTTTTTATAATGATCGCTTTTGTGTTTTATGATCTTATCATTTTCAAAAATTTTAAATTTTATTATATATATATATATGAGTATACAGTAGTATTATTTTATAATTAATCGATCACGATTATTCGTGCGATAATAATATTAATAACTATTATATTAATAGTTTCACAACAATTGTGCAAAAGCGTATTTATAGGAACATTTTTTGAAGTAAATATACACATAGCATTTATTTATACTGATTTCCCAAATCTTATTTTGTAACAGCATGCGAGTTGGAGAAGTTTTACCAATTTTTAAGGTCTATAGTTTTAGGTCGGAAATAAGTTATAACTAAACGACTCTTTTACTCAATATCTTAGCTTCCACCTCAAAAAAAAGAAAAATTAAAAAAAAAAATTCTAAATATGCCACTGAGTCCCGTTTTTGGTGAAATTGTGTTGTTTTCAGTGACTTTTATGGCTGCTGATATTACGGTATGCTCCGGGTGTCCGCGATATTTTCCGTCCAATTTCGTCGGTTGGAGTTACCGACACATACATATGAAAACGTATATACACGTCTAACGACATTTATTCCGAACGTGTTTCGGTGTACGCTCGTAAGGATAACTCCGGGAACGTTGTGTGCAAATCGAAAAATATGTATTGTTTAAGATCGTTTTTCGAAATATTAAAGAAAAAAAACCATCGTGATTCGGCCATCCCCGTGTTCTCACGGTAAACAACGACAACAAAAAAGCCCCCGAGAGAAGAAAAAATAAGAAGGAAGAAATTTGTATTTTTTTCATTTCAGATGAAACGCATAAACACGAAATATAGCCAAACGTCACGTAGGCCACTATAGGCGGTAAAAACGTATACGTCGTACAAAGACACGCTCGCGCAGCGTTCATCATATATATATATATATACATATAAATGTTTCGGAGGGGTACGTTATCTTACCGATAAATTAACAAACACAACGAGTGTCGTTATACCGCTTTTCAAAGAATAAGAAAAAAGGACAAGATTTTATGGTCGAACGACTACCTGAGGCGTCACGGAGGGTCCCGATTTCTCCTGCTATACAAGACTTAATATTTTATTGTCCGACGCCATACGGCTGTCAGACGTGCCAGTCCTACACGAAAATACATTATACACTTGTGTTTGTTCGGCGATTCGAACACTTGTACGCACGTACGAAACTAATGGTCGTCCGGACCGCTCAAACACGGTCTCCTCGGCCAGCGCTGTTTTTGTCAATATAATCGATTCGGCCGTGCGTGTTCCACCAATACCGTTCACGAGTTATTATTGTTTGGTCCGAGCACGGGAAATCGCATACGTGTTATTATCACTGTGGGCGATTTACGGTGTATTCACTTGATTCGGCCGAACCCGCGTCGTCGTTTCTCCAAAGGCCAGTCGATTTCACGCTATTGATTGGTTCCATGCGTGTCGCGATTGAAGACTTCTACAATGGGAAATGCAATGTCACGGTTTCAAGATGAAAATCCGCTGCTAATAATGCGACGAAAAAAAATTCAAAATAATCGTACGGACGAAACTGCACGTTGAACGTGTATTACCTCCGTCGGAAATTCCACTGAATTCCATTGAACAAAACTTTTCTGTTTCTCTTGCGTACAATACAGTATCAATGTTGTATTGCGACACTTTACGCTGCAGCAGATGAGTGCATAACCACAAAACCACCGCGTGGTAACGTTTATTGTCTTGCACGATGTTTTACACGGCCTGTCGCAAAATTCACGATTTTCGGTACCGTTTTAGTACCGATTATTGCTGCGTGCCTTAAATAATGTACAAAACAACGCGACGCGGACGATATTATACAAACCGAACGTCAACCGACATTTAGACTTTCTGAGCAAAAATATTCGACCGCACGAACACGCATCGTACCTTTTTTAAGGCTCGTTACACCTTGACGAGAATTTACATAAAGTCCTGAAATATAAATTACTGCCCCTTTGGGAAATATGTGTAGAAAATCGTCAATCCGTCAGCGCGAACAAGTAGATTTATGGTAACGTTGTTTTTTTGTTAGGCTTTGAATATACAATTAGTCTCGACAAGAATATTTTAGGAGTTACGAAAAAATTTTAACTAGAAAGCCTGAATGGTTAAAACGAATAAAACGTATCGAAGGAGAAGTAATTGTTGGGAGGAGAAAATAACAAAAAGAAAGAAAAACTTCTATTATAGGAAATGCAATGTCTTGGTTTCGGAATGAAAACCCACTGGTAATAATGCGACATAACAAAATTCAAAAAATTCTCATTGTCGTTTGGATTTCGTTATATTTTGACGATGAAAAAACGTAGTGGTACACGGGATCGTTCTAAACGTGTATCACAGAAATATTCATAAAACTTCGAAACAGTTGTCACTATATGATTGCGAATGGCCGAACGTTGCCGTAGCAATATCGTGCGCGCGCTCGGTTACGTCCGCCAAACGAAGTCCGTACGAAGGAACATGAACGCCACCCGGACGGTCCGTCCTCGAACCGCAGAAAACACATTAAGTTTTTAATCCGTCAAATCCATTTTTCGCGTGCCCGGCCCGTCGTCGCGGGACCGACGAAACGTGACCGCGTATTTTATACGGCCGCCTCGGGTCGCCGCCGGGACGAAAAGACGATTAAAACAACGTCCTGTGCGTTTTCGAATCGAGTCGTCGCCGCCCCGCCGGATCCGGGTGAAAAGGACGGGGAAACTAAATTAAACCGGTCGTTTAAAACGGAAAGGAAATCCCGTTGAACATTTCGTTTGCCACCGGTCGGTACGTTGTTCGTCCGATCCCCCGGGAAAGACTGTAATTCATAATAAATTACGCCGTCCGTCGGAAAAAAAAACGGTATTCCCGTGTTAACGAATATAATCAAACCGCTGCGACACGCCATAGACACTATTTAATTTGTGCCGTAAAACAACTTGTTGTCACATTCATCAAATATCTCACAGTGTTCGCAATGTACGTATTTGAACCGATCGCTTTGCGCGTGTTAGAGGAAAAACAATTAACAATAGTAGATTATAACATATTGAACGTATCTAATCGACTCTAATGATTCTTGTGCTGAAAAAAACGTTTTTATCTCGCGGCGCCAAATGACATACGATTTGATTCACAAACGTACATTTCAAATAAAAATCTGTAATTATGTAATTAATAACAATTATGTAATTTTTAATACAAAATTTGTAATATATTATATTTTAGACCAATAGTATTATATGAAACATTGAACACCGAAAATGTTCTGGTAAACAAATTGACAATTTTTAACCATTTTGGTTTTAGGTACATGAAGCGATAATTTAATGAGTGTATTACGTATGATTACAATCTTATAAAATAAATTTTCAAACGTTCATCAGAGTAGTACGTTATACAAATCGTATTCGACATTCTCCGAAGTTTAACTATGTAGATTATTAAAGTTTTAGTCTATAATATGTACGTGAATTCAATTTAATAATTACAATAAAATATTGGTAAGATTTTTAAAAATGCTTACTGGTAAGTCATGCGAGTGTTCGCGAAATGACATTATTTTCAAATTAATTGTATGCTATATTTTTCGCATTAATTTCTACGGAAATAATCCCGAAAAATAACGCATTAATTTTTTTCGTGAATTAATGTGATTACATATCCTACCATCTGTCGCAGTATTAAAATAATAATATTATTATAAAACAGTCGTAACATCTGCTTCTCGTCTAATGGGTTTTCCGTCGCTTCTTTTCGGATGAACTGAATAAACGGAGATAATAGTTTTTAACTCTGTGTTGAAAATACACGCTCGACTTGTTAACTCGAATGATCATTGGTGCGACAAGATTTGATAAACGGTCTAGTTCAATTGGACCGGATTTGAGACGGTGTGTCGGTACGGTTATATCAAATGTATTTTTTATGCACGAATCCGTTATTTCGAGTGATGCGACTGTTTTTCGCTTGTCTGATGACGTATTCGTTACCGCGAACGACGTCATATTATTGTTAAACGGTTAATCCTAGTCTTGGTAACGATGTGGAGCACGTTCAAAATTGTAATACAATTGTATACATTGTGCGCGTAATTCGAAGCATAACACAGATCTATCTTATATGTGTGTATATGTATACGGACGCGTACGATTAAAATTAAATCTTTTAGTTAGGGTCGTTATACGTTGACGAGAATTTACATTTTGTCCTGAAATATAATTTACTGTCCCTTTGGGAAATATACGTAGACAATCGACAATCCAAACGCACGAGTAGATGTATAGTGACGTTTTTCATTCTTTTTTTAGGGTTAACATAGTTGGTGGGATACGACAAAAAGTTAAACTAAAAAGCCTGAATGGTTTTGAAAAACAATAAAACGTATAGGGCGAGAAGTGGTTGTTGGTAAGAGAAAATATTCACCGAAAGGCATATATTAGATGAATTCAAAAGGGAGTTCAGGTATGCACACGTTTGGGAGATAATTTGGGACAGTAGAGAGTGGTCAAAGGGAGTCGAAAGAAGAAAGACATGGATTTTGAAGATTGATCGAGATTACCTCGAACTCGATTTAAACCCCCCCCCCCCCCACGTATTTTATCGGATCGCTTCGCGTGACGATAAATAAAATGCCCTAAAATGTTGCGCACGCATTTCGCGTCTCATAGACGATGAATTTACGCCCGTACGCTTAATTGCCGCGTATAAACATGTTTGGCTACGGTCTGTTCCTTGACATTTGTCGGCAAACTTTGTGCGCGCATCCAAACACCGAACTCAACCGGCCTCGATTAAATGTTCGCAAGCTCGTATATAAATCCGTCGAATCAATTCCGGTATCAAGAGGTTTCCGTGATCCGTGCGTGCCTCCCTGACCGCCTTTTAAGCGGAGCGTTTCTCGCAACTCGCCTGTCTGTAACAATAATAATGATAATAATAATAATGATGATGATAATAATAATTATAATAATAACGCGAGACGTGTGCGTCGGTCGGCCCGACGAGATAAGCGTTCGAACGCCCGAAGACTGTCTGCGGTTAATTAATCGAATTCGAAAGGTTTTCGGTGTCCCCCGACTCGATTTTATAACTTATGCGCGACTATCGGCCGATCAGGCACACAAAATAATCGTTCGCGTTTTATTAGAACGCGCTCTCCGTACATACGTATTTAAACTAAATATAAAATGGCGGCGCGAGATATCTCTCTCATTTCCCGACGAATCAATCGCGTTGAATAAACAACCCAAATCCGGAAAATAATATACAAACACGCGCTTATAATTCGTCGTATATAATATATATATATATATGTACACAACTCCGTATAATATTACGTATGACTTTCTCTTGAGTAAGATTAATGTTACGCGGCGCATTTAATTATCAAAGTTTTCTGTCGGAGATAATCAAAACGGGTTGAGAATAAAAAATAAAATCAACATTCACGGAGAAAATAAAAATCGTTCGGTTTTCCCGTGCGCGCGCTCGTCTCTCGTCAAATTACCTAATTAAAACTTTGACGTGTCTAGTTAAAAGTCTTAAACACGCAGTCACTAATTGATCTCCATTGTGTGTGCGCGTCGGCCAACTTCCCGCGTTCGGATAACGTTGTTATATAAGTTTCCGTGCGATGTAAGACGACGATGCTCTTTCCGTCATGTCCACGCGCAGCAGAATCATCTGTTAATGTTGTCGTTATTACGATCGAAATTAGCGTCGACTATAAGAACACGGCGTCGGGTCACTTTCCCGGACAATTATTTACGCGTCTAAATACGCGCGCGTATTATTAATTATTCACGAACGAATTTAATTGTCATGCGATTATCAAGAGGTACCAAGTATCACCAGAGGCGGACTGGCCGGACGGGTCCAGGCCCTCTAGAAATTTTGTACTTGGGCCTCAAGCTATGTTTTTTGTTATTGCCTAATGGCATACACAAAACAATATAATATCTTATATCTTTAATGAAAGCTGTATTGTGTTATCATGTGATTAGAATCAAACCGTTACAACTAAAAACTTGTAAATAAAAAAAAAATGTCTGGAAAAAATTGAAACCGACAAAAATGCACTGAATAGTGTGAAATAAGTCACGAAAATCTTGGCGAAGTCGGCGTTATTTTCAAGTAATTTAAATATAAAGTATCTTTAATAGTTAGTCTGGGAGCGACATGAACAAGATACTATGTATCAATTTGGAATCCGGCGCCGACTTTGTCAAGATTTTTGTGAATTATTTCACACTTTTTAGTGCATTTTTTCGGTTAGGTTATGACGCGAGAGTACGAAACATCGTGTATGTATTGTTCAAATCGGAGGCGTACGGAGGACTACAATTTTTGACAGATTAATTTTTCATTACTATGAAATCTGAGAGACAAAAATACACGAGTTGAATTATCAAGTACAATGAAACAACAAGGAATTTCTTAACATCAAGTAAATAACTATGTATTCAATTAAATTAATCATACATATAGATGTAATATTTTTGTCGTACAAATATATTTTTTTTTTTAATACACATGAAAACGTAGTAATGACTATTCTTTTCTGTGCCGAAAACGGACGTTTGAAAACCGAGTGATCCCCTACACGTTACTACCTGGCCCACCCATTGTGCGTGCCGGTGGTCGAAGTCCAGCCGATTTCATCGAATTTCAACGGGCCACATGTATTATGTTCGTCTTGTAATATTCGAACCATCGCGAATTTCACGTCGCACAATAATTCGTAATCAAAATAATAATGCCCGTTTTTAAACGCAACAGCGTATTTACTCACTTAGGCCGTTTTTGTTTGTTTTTTTTTTTTGAAACTGGACACTGGGGATAAAAATCTTTATTTCGACGTCGACATTCTTGGAACGAATAAATCGTTAATCGACCACTACGCCGGCTATATTGGAAATCCTCAATGTTTAAGACGCGAAACATCTTAATAAGCGAACAAAAAACCAAACACATACGAAATACCTACGAATTTCGCGTACAAACGAACCGATTTCTAAGGCATTGACTATAACGAGGTTATTTGATCGTTTCGCGCGTGTACGCGTGTGCCTGTATTTCGCGGCTCGTTAAAAACTCCTGGGTAGCAACCAGAGTTGGAAACACATTATTATTATTATTATTATTATTATTCCTTTAATGAGCGTTGTCGATTGTCGATATTATTCTGAGCATTTCAATTATTATTATTACACGTATTTCAGGAAACCCTTCAAGCAAAGGTGGTTAATAAACGACGATGAACATTCGACTGGTGATTGACAGTCGTGCGGTCGACGCGCCGTTCATTAGTCTGGCGAAATAGTTGTCAGCGCTACACGCCCTAAATTCGGTAAAGGGACTGATAGAATTGCGCGAACGTCGCGAAAACATACTGATTTCGTTATGTATTGTGTGGAACTGACGTGGGAAAAAACACTCAGTTTTATATCTCTATATATTTCTATTATATAAAGTCGAAAATAATTACGCGGTTTTTTCGAACTCGTGTCCAAACGCGCTTTCAGTATATATATATATATATATCTACTGACAAATACGGTCGTTTTTGTACTATACGATATTTTTAAGAATATGAAATTATATAACTAAAAATTAACAAATTCAACTCACGATGATTCGACGTTTTCCGACTCCCTTCCTCTCAATGACGTCGAGTTCTTTTTTTAATGGAATGGTCAAATTACAAGTACCTACGCTACCCACCACCCAATTTAATTCAGTACCAAAGAAAGAAAATTAGAGAGAAAAAAAAGGTCATTTGTGTACAATTTTCCATCAATGAGAACCACTTCAAAAAAGGGAAATGAGCAAATAATATGTATTGAACTTTTTTTTAAAAAAAATTATGTATAAAAATAATATACGCTACCACCACCATCCCTAAATTATGGTCTGGTCACGACCACACCTGAACCTCGTATTCGGCGCCACTGCTTTCTCTTATTAACACACATATAGTGCGAGAAAATACGTGTACATTCGTCAAAATTAAGTGTACATCGATAAACAAAACAATATTTTGGATGTCCCGTGAATTTTACAGATTATTTCGAACCTTTGATTTCGTCATGCAATTAAATAATTTAAAAAAAAAAAAACGTACGAAGTATGCGAGTTATTAAAACTGATATTGTGTTACGATTGAATTGTACAAATACTTTTGCAACGGGTTTTTCTTCCGAATTAATATCGCGGAAATTACGTGCTCTTTTCTCAATGATACCTAAAGTACATGTTTCGATTATAATTTTTAAGGCTCGCTTCGCTGTCGGACCGCACAAATCGATACGTTTACGTCATACCTGACAAGTGATGTAATCGGTGTCGGTTCGGCCGGTACGTTAGTTCACTTTTCAAATGTGATTTTTAAAATTGTTAATCGCATTTAATCGTTTGCACGTTGTGGTTTTTACCTTCGTGAAATACTTGAACCTTTCCGGAAACTGTTCAGCTGCGTCCACACGGTTATAGTTGTTTGCAATATCAATACATTTGTCAGCCAGTTTAGTTTTATTTTCATGATCGGAAGATTTCGTCTCTTGCATTCTCATATAATTCAATTGAACGAATTATGTTTCCTTTGGACCACTTTACATTTATTTTTTTTTTTGTAATAACTAAAAATGCTGGGTTCATTATTTAATATTATTTATACGATTAAGAAAAAAAACTGTTATTGTAGACTGTCGTCTGTCCTGTATTCATATCTATTGATAATAATATCATATTTATATATATTAATTAAAATTAATTAAATTTCTTTATAGTTTAGTTATCGTATTATTTTATAACATTATTAATTGTAGGTACAACTACGTAGGTACGTAATCTCCAAAATGTTTGCTTATAATGTTCGCTTAGTAGGCGAACTTTTCAAGTGAAACTTCTTTACAGAGGGTACAATAAAAAAAAAAAAAAGAAAGATTTTTGAGCGTCGTGGTCGGCCCGTCACGAAACTTTTTCTTGAGATCAGTGGCGCATGCGCGTCGTCTCATTTCAGTTGCGGCCGAAATCGTTTGAGCAGACCCGTTTGACCGTCCCCGCCAGTTTTCATGAGATTTAGTTGAGTATGCGCGTAATGTTCCTGTTGCAGTGTCCCCGCCAGTTTCACCGCATCTAGGACTCCGTGCACTCGCGATCACGTCGATGGCTGTTTACACGCGCACGTACGCGCACCGGACCAGACGATCTAAGCAAAACCGCCACGGCCGTCTTATCTGTGTTAACCGCTTTTTGCGTGTTCTTTTCTTATCTTCGTTCTGTTTAATTTACATTACTACGTACACATAGGCTGTTCGGATCTCAAAGTGTCTAGAAGTGGTGACCGAGTAAGCATTCTATTAATAAACGCCCACGGCTCGTACGGTTCCTACGTTTATTTACCTAGCGGAACAGAGAATATTTAGTTACGTCTATATAAATTTTTGTGTATTTTATTCCAATACAAACCTAATACTCTGTCGGTCGAATGACTCTGAAAGAAGTTTCACTTCATCCGCGCGCACTCGTAACACGCACGAATTTGTTTGTTTTTTTCCGTTTGGATCGTCGACAAACAAACTTGTTTGGGCAACGCGTCCACGACAATCCAAACGTTCGACAAACGTTTGCTAGGTGTTCGACAACCGTCTTCTCAAACGTTTGTTAGGTATGGACGTAGCTTTACGACGTATCTGTCGACCTCGTATCGTCTCTGGTATTGTCAACTCGGTAGACGCTCCGGTTACGGCTCTCGCCATTGAACGTTACCGATTTTCACTTGCTAACAATACCGATATTAAATCACACGCCGTCACGAATAATTCTCAAATTGCATTAATAATTGCCGTTATTATTATTAAGGTAACCCGTAAGTATTCCCATATGTCACATCAATTGTTTATTCGTGCACGCATCGTTATCCCTACTCGCTTTAACAGAATTTATCGACGAACAAAACACGTTAACGGGTTATTTCAAAATTGTATTCAATGCACGGCGAACTAGTTAAATTCATGTTTTGATCACGAAAATTACAAATCCACTTCGAACGAATATGTATTCCAAATCAATGTAATAATTAATCGTTTCGATGTTTCTAAATTTTATTCAGTCGTGAACAGTTTCATATAAAAAAAAAAAACCGATTAGACTATGACGTTCTTTAGTATTTGAATACATATATTTTTGAAATCTAGCTATAACACGAATTGCGATAATCCTAATAAAAAGTTTATAAAAATCAAAATTATGCAAAGTATTAAAAGTAAACGGAAATGCTGATAAACAAAATATCGTTTCGTACATTTATGAATACCACGGAAAGCTATTGAAATACTTTAGAACTTTCGGGAACTTCGAATTTCCAATAGCTTTGATATTTCGAACTAGCTCGGAAATAACAAATTAACGTGTAGCGTATATACATAAAAATCGTTGAGATTCACCAGCGCAGGATTATTATTACGATACATAATAATAATATATATAGAACTAAATTATTCATTATTCCCAAGTGAACTGTGCTTAATCGAGGCCTGATTGTAAGGAAAATTTATCGTATCGAGATTTATTGCCGTTTAATAAAAAATATCGTATTCTTTTCTACAAACCAACCGCAAATGGCAATAAATCCACTAGTGTTCGGACGTTGCTCGGTGTCATCGGCGAAGAATTAATATCTTCCGCGCATTTGTGTTTTATCATACCGTAATAATAATAATAATAATATAAAAACCAACGAACCCGATTTTCGTGATGTATATTGCGGATAACATTGACAAACGCATCGTCTAGCGAAATCAGTACGAAACATAATATCAGTCGAATATCGACTAAACTTGAAATCGAACAGTACCCGTTATCGATGACTTTGGAGATATATATTGTTATTTTTATCGATACAATACATTCCGTGGACGATGGCAATAACAAATCGTAATACGCGCGCGTACAATATTCGACGATATTTTCGGGGCAAACTTCAGTTTCCGTGAACGGCCGATGATCCGGAGACATCTCCGACGACCACCGCCTTAGTTTAGGAATTATTCCACCAACGTACACACGTTTTACTCGAATTAGCGCTCCGGTCTGGGAGAATTCCGCCGTCTCGGAAATATTCTCGGAGATCTCGCCCGCAAACAGGTCCGTGCCAAATCCCGTGCGTCGAGCGAGTACCTAACCAGTACGTTTACCAGGCAATTGGTACGTTTCATATTGATAATCGTTTAGTGCTGCAGCGTACGTCGTGTTTCGCGCACGTTAGGTTAGGGTCTCGCGAGCCGAGAAGAGGACGTTCAGGACGAGACTCGGTGGGTCCAAGAAACCGGGTCTTTATTAGAAGGACAAGTTTGTTGTTTTACATTTTTTTTTTTTGTTATTTATATAATCATTTAGAATAAGTTTTTTCAATCAGTAATTATTCGTTAACACGTGCTCGGGAAAATGGGAGAATAATTTAAATGTATTTTGTGTTTCTTTTCTTCTCAATGTTAAGCCTTGTCGTAGTGAACATAGACATTTCAACCATTTCGATCATATCTTCTATGAATGTCTTCCTCGGTCTTCCTTTTCGTTTGCGTCCATTGATTCTTCCTTCCATCATGTTGGTTATGTCTTATTAAGTGTCCCATAAGTATTCCGTTTCTTGATTTAATAATAGATATACATACTCTCTTTTCCCCTATTGTTTGGAGAATTTCTGCATTACAATGTAATCTTCTTCAGGTCCACATTTCCATTGCTTCTAATTTTTCTTATCTTGTACAGCTAACGTTCAAGTTGCAACAAAATACTCAGTACGTAACTTTTATCAAAGTTTTTTCTGGTTTTAGACTGAGATTTTTGTTCGTGAGTAATTAGTTGTCTTTTTGTGTGTGAAGGCTCTGTTTGCCATGGCTATTCAATGTCTTATTTCTACCGAACATCTGCTGTCACTGGTTAGTGTACTTCCCAAATATTTATACTGTTGTTTGGTTATCTAGTTGTATACTGACGATAGGGTCTCTGCTTTCTTTACTTACTACCTCGACTTTATATTGTATGTATTTAAATAAACGATGGCGGCTCCTCGGAAGTAATAAAACATTAAAAAAAGAAAAACGAAAGATGCTAGGAAAACGTATCGAGTTTATTACAACAATGTGTCGTCACAGGAGAGAGAGAGAGAGAGAGAGAGAGAGAGAGAGAGAGAAAGAGAGTTTCCAACGTGATCGCACTTAGAAAACCGACGTTTTCGTGTTCGACGCGCACGACGTGGCGTTTATCGTAACAACGTTGTATGATTTTCGAATAAAACTAGTAAAACGGTCTAAACTATATATCGTCGGCTGTTAGTTAGTCGGAAGTTCTATAGCAGTACGAATGCGGGCGATTAAAAAAATTACGTATCACGCAGACGAACAAATCTGTTGTGGCGTGTCCGAAGAGAATGATTTTAAATTTTTATCACGAGTCATTGAAAACGCCAGAGTCCAACAAATGTACATACACGTTTTCATCGTCGACAGCACTTACGGATCTTAAAAATACGCTAACGGCCGTCACTAGCGGACGCGCTTCGATCACGTCGACTCGACTCATCTGGACGCGACGTGCAGAGTGTTGTTTTTTGAAAAATCGAAAACGACACCGTTGTACCTAACGACGTTAAACAGCGAATATGCGTCGGACGGTTTTCGGACGGCCGACGAGAAACCGAGGAATCCGGTGCTTTAATTATGCATGTCCGAATACTGTTTAAATCGGCACAAGTATATACATGTATATACAGTATATCATACCCGGCCGACCGAAACAAACACAAACTATAATATCTACTCCGGAAACTAATCTCGGCGGCAGAATACGTCTCTCGTTTTAATAGTATAAATTTCGCGGTTTTCCCGCGATATTCCCAATTATTTATTAAATCACCCGCGGCTGCAAAATACACGCACACTTGTATATAATCTAAAGTCGAATGCAAACAGACGCGTGCACGTCGTAAGACGAATCTCGAGTTTCTCGCTGTACACACGAATAAGGATATTATAATAAACGCGAGCGTGTCTATCAATTTATGTGTAGATATATAGACATTATTATGACATCAAATGCTCGAAATAATCGACTTGAATTACTCGACATTTCCAACTGGCACGCAAAGTACATAGTTCTCCGTGTGCGCGTATACATAATATGTAACGGTTCGTCTCGAAATTTTGTTTCAAACAAATCGGTACCCTACCACAAATTTAATTGGCAGATGTTACAAATTATTCCGTTCGCATCGTGTACGGTGTACGTACATTCAAGTTTAAAACATGACTCCACGAAAGGGTTTCGTTCATTCCCGCCGCCGTCGGATTTCATATAAAAAGTCTATAGTGATCGTATGAAATTCACGGTTGAACATTTTGCAGTTTTTGGCGAGGTCTATTACATTTATTTACGAAAATAAGCGTTTTGTTACGAGATAAGGAAACGTGCGACTTTAATAATTTCAAAATAGATTGTGAAATACGCTGCTATTTCTATCCATTACGATGTGATATTTGGTATTTATGCTAGTGTACGAATACGATCAACTAGATTAACGTACGGATCCTTATTGTCATTACGTATGATAAACAATTTACATAAAATAGCAGTTTGTAAATTTATACGATACAAAACAATGACACTATATAGTTAACCTCTCTGGTCTCGTGTATAAAAGTTACTGTAACATTAAAATCATTTTTTTCTTTTTAGAGTCTGAAAAATTGTATATTATTGCTCGCTGTAGCAACGAATTATTCTTCATTTTTTTTTTTTTTTTTTAGAATTTCTAAACGAATTTGTCACGACAACATTATTTACAGCGTTGTTTTTTGACACTAATTAGTTAATTGCATTCAGTTATACTTGTTCCTGTTGCCGAACAGTAAATGTGTATAATATTAACGTTCTCTTCAGACATGATTATTTAAAACGCGTATTTGTTATTATATTATAAACAGTTTTTTGTTGACACAACGCGTCAACGGACTATTTTCCGCGTCCATAAAATTATTATAGTAATGATTTCCTTGAGTATACACAATTTTTCACGTTTAAAAGTTTGGGTGTAAAGAGTGAACAAAACGATGAGTGTTTTTCGGATAGTAGTTGTTTTCAAATATTAAACGTACGTATACTTTTTGAATGGAAAACTAAACTCGAATAGAATTAGAAACACGTTAGTTTATTAAAAAAAATCGAACGCGATATCAGTTGACTGCGGAACGGTTAAGCAAACCTTCCTCAGACGTTCGTTCAGAATCATATTTCGTTAATAATATCTTATTGTATCGCACGTCACGTTCGAAAATAGATACGTCATTCGTGTATCACACTTTAAAAAGAAAAAAATTACTCATTTGCCATTTACACAAATTAAAACGGTTTTTTTTTCTTCTGGCGAGAAGTGTACGTTTAAATTGTTCGTTTATGTTTTTCGTTGTACGCATACACGACTACTGCTAAACTTGTTTTCTTGTTTTTCGAGCCGGTCGGACAGCATACACCATCCGATAATAATACACGCGAATTATTGTGTCCGGCTGATATCGATATTATTACACGGGCAAAATTAGAAATTGCTCTCGCAGTACGTAAAACCGTTTTACAATACGTTTCCGACACAACGTACGACATCATTAATTGTACAACCGCGTTCGTCTATAAGCCGTCTTACAATACGTTTTCGACACAACGTACGACGCACGACATCATTTATTGTACAACCGAGTTCGTCTGTAACCGTAGTCATACAATACAGAGACTCTAGCGTCTATATGTGCTGTCTGGGCCGTCGCTACCGAAAATCAATCATGGGATGTGATTCAAAATTTTCCAAATACCGAAATTTCAAAAAATGTGTTTGGATTTAAATTACCAGCTTGGAAGTCTAACGATATTTTGTAGGTCATATGATTAAGCACAGTTCAACACTTTATAGAGCATATAAAAAAGATTTTTTAGTGCATTAAAATCCGATCTTCAATAATAACATATGTACAAGAGCTGTCGACACGTTTGTGGTAACTCTTTGAAGTCGTTTCCGCCCGATGGTCGAGTGCGCGAAACGCACGTGTGAAACGATTCCGATGTCATTCGCGTGACTCCGATCTACATCCGAGATTAGGTGCCCTCTAAATGCCCGCGCGTTTTTATTTTTTCGTATTTATTATCGGCGGTTTGAAATCGTAGTAAAAAAATTATCCGAGTCGTTGTCGTACGTACCACCTACTGCTTGCTTTTATACATAAAGTGGTGTGTTTAAAGGTGGTGTAGGAGGAGGTTTCCACCAGGTTAATTTTTTCAAGACTTCGAATTTACAATCACGTCTATAGTATCGTAGTTTGTCAATTTTCACAATGAAAAATATAACGATTGTCTAACAGCCAACACACGTTGACATATTTGTTCGATTTCATTGATCCCCTTTTGCAGTATTTTTATACATTTTTTTATAAAAACGCCACTGTATATATATATATATATATATATATATATATATATATATATACAATATATTATTACGTTTCACACGTGTACGGAACACACGGATACTAATTTATATATACGTGTACTGTTAATATGCATTTCTTTTAAAAAATATACCAACATAACGGTATACCAACATAACATAACTAACGGTATTACATAAATTAGGCGCATTGAAGTGTAGGCCGTGCCAGAGCATTTTCGTAAATATATGCGTATACCCGAAAAATCGTGCGTCCGAGAACACGTCGGGCGCAGTTTAGGTGAAATTTTCGTGAGTGCTCGGGAACTCTGAGTGATACTGAAACGCGAGATTAATTTGGCACGTGTCTACAGATGAATCCAATGTTAAATATGGTTCGACTGTGCACAATATCTCATTTATTTCCGAACTTACAAAAAACCAACTTTACTCCTATTGAACTTTCAACGGTATGGTATTACATTTTGATTTATATTCCTATAAATATTATGCTCCCAGCGTATACAACAACAACAACAAAAATAATAATAACTTTTTTATTTGGATTTTAATTTAAAACATACTGTTATCATTTTTTGTTTGTTTTTTTTTGGTTATAAAATAATTAGGCGTACTTATAAGCCTAAATATACCTCCGAGCACTCGCTAAAGTCGAAACTCTTTTCTTGTAAAAACAAATGTGATCTCTGCACAAGAAAAAAAAATATTTTCTTTTTAATACCTAACGTTATCATAATATTATAAAAATAAACAAATGACGAAATGTAAATACTCGGCAATATTATGTTCGATGTAAGAATAATGTATAAGCTTTCAATCGTGACGGGATAAAATCGCAAAATGTTTAAAAGAAAAACGGCGAAGTATATTTGTCGTTGTCGTTTTTTTTTTCGTATACAAAAATTTCGCGTCGATTATTTTCAAATACCCGGTTCGTAGTTTGTTCGTATCTGAACCGTTAAACTCCCGACCGTTTAAATAAAGACTATTCGGCGTAGGTTTCCGAATAACGTGTATTGTGTATACGTCGTTGTTATAGCGAAACGGCACTGTAAAAATGCGTATAAATCATATGCGTATTTTTTCCCCTTCGAAATAATATAATTCATGCGATTTTCTGTCATGACGTGATATTATTATTATTATTATCATAATGATGGTAAAAAAAAAACAATATTTAACTTTTGAATATTGTTAGCGTTTTCCGCACGAACCGTGCGAGTATACGTGAGTAACGCCGGAAAACAAACATTCTCGCAACGAGTAGAGAACTTATTGTAATATGTTGCATACGGTATGTATTATGTGCGGTTTATTTCGTGAACGGATTGTTTTTCGCAAAAAGCGGATCGTCTAAACGTTTTATAATCCGACCGTCGTCTCCGGGGTTGGGTCGACCCCGACGGAGTAGACGGACGTAAAATCGACGAACACGCGTTCGTTTTTGATGTCGCCAACCGATCGATAAACACTATCAATTCGTTTACGTTGTTATAAGTAATGATATGCATTAGACGCCGCTTATTGGACTGACTCTGGGACCCGAGTCGATAAGACGAAAATGGCCCCACGAATAAAATGATACGTACATATACGTACGAAATCATGTTTGCCCATTTTCTTTCGCGATCTGAACTCTCATTTGCCAGTGATGCATTTTCGATGTCTTTTCGACTTTTCAGCATCCTACCAAGTTAACATTTGAGACACGTTATCACTTACAAGCTGCTTGTTGCTGGCTCATTTGACGCAGGTTGTCATACTTTTTATGTACGTCCAATTTTTCTCCCAAACTCAAATCACTACGTTTCCTCATCTTAACATATAAAACACTTCGGCGAAGCCAAACACTACTGCGCCCAAAGTAAAACTAACCGGTAATTTAGTTTATCTCTACTCATAGAACGATTAAGCCGAACTATTTTTGTTATTTTTGTTTATCCAATTATCTGCAATATAATTGACCACGTTAACTGGTGTAGTGAGTTGTTGTCTTGTGTTAATCTGGACTAGTCTGTTTGAGTCTAATAAGCGAATGAATCAATTAACCGTGATTCCAATAAGTGGCATCTACTGTATCGCCGATCGTACCCATCACTCGTACTCTAACATACCGCGTTCGTATTGCGAATATGATATAATTCGGTTCCGTAACTTACGGTCAAATACTTGTAAGTTTAATTACGTCGCGACTGGTCGAATAAAATCATCTCGTAACGTTATATTAACAATATTTTTCAGATTTTATTAAAGTGCAATTTATAAATACATAGTAAACATAGTAGTTTATCTTCGCCGCGAATGTTTATATACCAAGTCCATAATATCATAGATTTAAAAAAAAAATGTAATTTCGAAAACGTATTGAATTATAATATCATACAAAAATGTAGAGTAATTTACGTACGTCAATGGACGTCGTCGATGCGCGCGTATTAGGAATACCGAACAAAAAACTATGTTTAACAAATTACTATTAAACGGGAAACCGCAACATTGTACAAACTTATTATATAAACTATAATATATTAACAATTATTATTATTATATAAACTTATTCGTTATTTTCTGGCTAAATATTTCTCTCGGTTTTGCTCCACGATCGGTTAAGCAAAACAAGAAAAACAAATAATACTTTACTAAAAATATTTTCATTGTGGTTTTCCAGATGTATCAGAATGCCTGTTGAGCAAATCGAACAAACATCAAAATAACTTGGGCGAATTTTCGGGGAAACCCGATCTACCGTACTTCGATAAGGCAGCGTCGAAAAATGTGACTTCCCCTTTAGGAAAAACGGCATACCTCAACTGCAGAGTCAAAAATCTTGCCAACAGAACCGTAAGTAAACACAAAATAACTCGTTGTCATTGTATTCGTGACGCGTTTCACAAACGTAATACAAATAAGAAAAAAATTCACCGTCATATTTACGAGTATTGTATTTCGCACGATATGTTACGATGAAATGAAAAAAAGTAACACAAATAAATAGGACTTTTGTCGTGTTTCCCTACAATACCGTAAAACATTTTTGCTATTGATTTCGAAACATTTAACTAAACAGTTTTGTGACCAATTTAACAATCCGATCGATGATTCGAGTCTAGTCATCGCACCGAAACAGTTTTTTTAAAAATATTTTAAGTATTTTGATTAAATATTGGCTCGATCAAATCTGTGTTATTCTCTACGGATTTATTCTTGGAGTTATTTTTAAATTTCAAGTCGATAACGAAAACACATAACGACTTTTCAGTATTCGAAAAAAAAACCCTATTATTTTTTTCATTCGACGTCTTAAACATTGTTTTTCGAGGTAAAATCTAACCACGTCTGATACGACCAGATAGAAACGAAAAATGTATATTTAATTTTCTCCGGACAAATCGAAGTACCGAACGAAATTGCTTACTGGTACAAAACGTATTTTTTTTTTTTTTACAAAAAAAATAATCGAACAAATCCCGTCGGTTGTAAGCGCGTAATCTTCTCTGTATTGTTACTCAATGGTTTACCGGGAAGACGATTAATTTTAATTGAACGAAAAAAAACACCAGAATTATGATATTATTAATAATATAAACGATGTGCGCATCTAAAGTTCAAATGCTTAATCCTGCAAAGCTTGAAATTAATTACAATTCAAAGTGTCTCGGGATCTCGAGTATTATATAATTTCACATATAAACAGACTAGAGTTTTTCGAAAACCGAGCAAAACTCCCGAACGGATATACGTGTACACATACTTATGATGACGCGTGTGGCGGGCAAAGTAGAAAATCCGGGGCACCGTACGGCAGGAACAACGGCCGATGGCGTTTTTATTTTTCCACATTATGCCGTGTAGTATTACGCGTTATATGAGCGCGTTAAATTCGTTCGCGTCCAAAACGACCTCTAAAACACACTAAAGGATTAATTTTATTCGATGTGACTTGTCGAGAAACCGATCGCCCACTAATTTACACAACTGGCCACCAAACGTGGGCCACTTTCGCGCGCTTGTCGTTGGTATATATATATATATATATATATATATATATAAACAATGGTCGCAGTGATGTTTTTTCAGCGAGTCGGAATAAATATTTACATTGCGTGTATCGTACGTCGACATCGGTCCGTAACGTTAATAACGCGTCTCGAGAACGTGCGTAAACAACGTCGATTACAGTTCAATAGTAACGTAAACATATTTCGAAACGTGTATAATACGTCCGATCCGAAAAATCCCGAACGGAAAGTTCACCGTGTACATTGTATCAATACCGAAATACAGCGGGTCATTCGTAAATTCGAAAACATGAAATTTTTTTTTCCGTGCGTACGTTCGGAACGAATAAAACCTATACGCGTCCCAATGAGCGTGTTCGACGAGATTATTTGCGAGGATTCCGAAAAGCCTCGGGAGTTTTCGCGCATCCCGAACGATTCGGCGGTAGTGCGCGGCCGCGTTTATTTATAGGTAATATAAAAACGCAATCCCTGAGCCGAACCCCCGAAAACGTTTCGTAGGGTTTAAGCCGACCGTCGTACACTTCTCCGGGTCGGAAAAACGTACACCGCACGCTATCCGAACACGTTTGCGTCGGAATTTTATACGCGCACGTATCGTGTTCGTGCGTCGGTCGGGGTGTCATTTATGTTGTCCGGACGTTCTCCAGTCGGTCGAAATGGAAAACGCGGTATAGTTTTTCGAACGACTTGTGGTATTACTGTTACGGGAATATGCGAGACGGACGCGAGTATCTATAAAATATCCGCGACCTTTTTGGGAATAATTAAGGTGTTCGGCAAAACATGCATTCGCCACGTGATTTTATGATATTATCGTTAACAAGGCTTTTCACCGGGCAAATCAACGACGGTAATAATAATCATATTACGCACATTCGGACCTGCCATGATCGGCGCGCTGTGGGTAATTGAATTACATACACAGCGGTCGACGCGAATCGGGTTGTATCAAAGAGACTGCCCCGGGGACATGAATGCTTGAGCAGTGGCGAAATCTGTTCGAGAAATTTCAACGATTACATTCAATATACCCATGTATATATATATATAAATATAATATATATATATATATATGTATAAACAATTGCCAAATGATTCAAACGTGACGCGTAAACATGTTGAAATTAGAATACAAAATCAGCTTGTCGCAATTTAGCTGATTCTCTTGTCTTATAACTTAAACTGACGATATAATCGACACGTTTTCGAGATTACAACGAATTATTACGATCTTAAAAAATAAATAATGGTTAAACACGGTAGGCTATACGTTTCATTTGCTAATTCGCTGACTGAACGGGGGAATCAATGAAAATTCCGGCATAGAAATAAACGAGTGATCGTATCGTTATTAGCTGCACAGCTCCGGAAAAACTTGCGGTGTTTAGCGAAACAACAGTAGAGAGACGCTCAAATGCCATTAAAATAACGCGGACGTACAGAATACATAAATAATAATCTATCACTTGTAAAATTATTCGATTACTCGACGTATTCTAAAATATATTACGACTACTGAATCGAAATTGTTCGTTTAGATCACAACGAATTTGTCTTCGGTCTAGTTGAGAAATAAACTGTCTCAAGGTACGTCGTATTCAAACACAGGAAACTACGTTTTGTGAAATACCTGTACGTTTCAAAACTATATTTTGAGTTGATTCTTATCAACTTTGAATATGGTAAGTGAAAGTAGTCGACTCGAGTTGATCCGGTAAAATTAACGCTTAAATTTACTATAAGTTGTTTATCAAACGACTAGTAAACTTTCTTCGAGGACAACCCTCTAAAAATAAAATTTCTGTAGATCACAGGGCGCATCGGATAGGCAATTCTGATACAAAAACGTAGCGCGCTAGTTGATATTTTCTCCGCTGCTCGGAAAAACCACGAATCATATATATATTTTTGGGAGTTGCTGTTAGTTGTGGTCAATTGTGATTTATGCCAGCCCGAAGAATCTCTAAGTAGTAATTGTATTTCCTGTAGCGTGGCAGAATTGGCGGCGGATTAGGGTAGTAGTAATAGTAGTGGCGGACAGAAAAAAAAAGTTGTATCCAGCCCAAAAACATATATATGTTAAAAAAAAAAAATCACACGTCAATCACGGCACGATTTCGTATACGATTCGAGACGCTGAAAAACAACACGCTTTATTCCTGTAAACGAGTTGCCCGGAGATCAGGGAGATCATCGGTTAGGGTTTCAGAGTAAAATTTCCCGGTACGTCGTCCCGTTATCTCCGGTCGTATTTAAGCAACGGATACCCAAACATCTTCGCGAAAACCGAAAAGGTACACGCGGTAATACAACGTGTACCGCCGCGTAACGTCCCGAACGGGAAACCCGTCGCAGATTCGACTGTGCGCAAACTTCCGCGCGAGATTGGACGATCGCCAGACGTCCCGACGGGGAACGACCGGAAGTCGGTCCGGCAGATTATGACGTTTTCAACGATGTCTCGTGTTAACCGGCTTTTGGTGTCTGTCCGCTTATCGGTTCTCCGCTCCGGGTACATTACGCGGGTGCTCGTCGATTATACGATTTCGGATTTGCCGTCCTCGCGCGAACGTAAACCGGAGCTTATCGCGATCCCCTTTGCGGACGGCGGCGACGTGACGACGGCGTTGCCCGAGACGTATCGTCGTTATTATTGAAACATCATAACGCGCGGCCGACGACAGTACGTTACGATGCGAGCGCGTCGAAGAGAGTTCACGAATTTCCCGACTGTTAACGAGCGTATAATGTCGAGTGAATCTATTGTGTGTTATACATGGTGTTCCGTCCTTTTGCGAAACTTTGCGTCGTCGTCGAACGGTTAATGGCCGCGGACAGCTAACTGCGCGAAAATCATCGTCGTCATAATGCGTATAGTTCGTGCACACACGTTCATTACGTTTTCGTCGGACCAATAGTCGTCGTTGACGACCGCGTTAAACTTCGGACCCGCACGGTCTGATATAACACAACGTCTTACAGTATATGTTCGTCTCGTTCGACTGCAGTCTCTGCATCTTTCGCACGGTTCGTTTCTGTGATAACGCCCGAAAAAATATATATTTGCCGGTCGCCGAAATATAATGTATACGAATTAAGCGTGATTTCTCGTCGCGAAAGAAAAAGAAACGCGTTATGGTTATTGATCGTTATGACAAAACACACGTTCATTCGTCGTAAATAACGCCGTTTTCACCAATAAAGAAACACGTATCAATCGATTGTTTCCGAATTACTACACTATGATGTACTCGCAGTACCATTGACAGTGTAAACATTTTTTGACATTGCGTTCTTTCGACACTATCTAAAATATGGTTTCGGAACGTTTCAAGTGTGTGTATGTGTTTTTCAAATATTAAACTGTTATGAAATAATATCGTGCTGGACTATGACCGAATTGAAAGACGTGTTTAAACGGGACGGGAGACCGGAGCGAATGATCTATTATCGTGGTCGGGCACGGAAAGAGAACCCGACCCGACCACCCACGGACCGGACTGCGCAAAGCTCTACCCTGCGGAGTGTTTTATGCGAATATATTATACGTCTTTATAAGTTTAAATTGTATAATATATATATATGACGTCCAACCGAGTGATAGAGACAGGTTCAATTATTCATGTTGCACTAAATTATTATTACTGTTTAGCGTGAAACACAAAAATTAAACTTGTACGTCGTTTAAACGCAAACATTATGTGCACAGAATATTGTGTTATATCATAAAATAGAGAGTACACATTTGGCTTAATCCGGCAACGATTTATTATTACAGGCGGTGCGTAGCGCCCACGCACGAAAACCTTATCCCGTTCCGATTTCTGTAGCTATAAAATTCGAGCATCGCGTACAATCATTCGGAATTACTTTTTAATATTTAATACGTGTTTATCGAGACGAACGAGAAACGAATAATAATAATAATAATATTAATAATAATACGAACATAAACGAAAACGGAAAAATCCGCTCGATCGCGTTGATACACGATTAAAACAATAAAACGAGACGTTTGTAACGCGGCGACGGTGGAACGTCAATTGTCTGTCGTTCGGGTCACGACGCGTATCGAGAACGTCGAAAACCCGTTTTACGGTTCCGCTCGCGACAGTCATGCGAACTCACTCCAGTAATTCATACGACGCGATTGAAAAACTGTACGAATATGAGACAGCCGTATAAAATCACGACGGTTTATGAATGATGGTGGCGTAACACGTTACGTGTACATTTCACGTATCACATACGACATTCGATTTCACGAACGGCGAACGACCCCGCGGGTGCTTGTGGCGAAGAATGGTTAACGCGCGCGATTCATACGATCTCGTATCATCCGTTATGAACGGCCTAACGCATATTATACGATATTGTGTATCGGTTGTTCGGGGAAATTCGCGTGCGCACGAGGTGATTACGAGTTTTGGGTAAGTTTTCATGAAAAAAAAAACGATATAAAACAAGATGATTTTTCTATAAATTATGTGAAAAACCAATTTATTTCAATAGATACGATATTGCAATGTATACTTGGATACCGTAACGAGTATTTTTCCTCTCTCTTGTATGTAACGAGCGTTTTACGATCGGTTTTTTAATATTTCGATAAAGGAAAAAAATTGACTATGTTCCACAATCGCTATTCCCTTCGGGGGACACTTTATGTTTTATATAATTATGTATTTTGGCCGCTTGGAAATGGGCATAAAAACAAAATATTAGACCTCGTCGAGTGTTATTCTGGTCGAAAAATGTTACGCGCACGAACAACACGGCTCGAAAGAGAGAGAGATAAAGGAGAGCAAGTGAGCCAGACGAGGGAATGAGGACGAGAACCGCGCGAACGAGGGAAAGACGAGACCCATTACTCGCCTCGTATCACGGAACGGACTGCTGCGAGACACGGCACAGTTTCCATCTACCGACGACGGATTAAAACTTGTAACTTCGCTGCGGATCCTACCCCCGCCAGACGTTAATCACAGGGGGTTCGAAACTCTGGGCAAGACGACGTGGCCATAAATCCGTAGACCCGCTCGCCGCCGAACAGCGAGGAAGGAGAAGGAGAAGAAGAAGACGGAAAGACGGGCACGGGCACGGGCACGGCCCGCGCTCGCCGTTATTAATGACCCGACACTTATTAGGCGATCTTCTCGCGCGCGCGCGTTATTCACGCAGATTTCGCGCGTCCCGAAAAGATTTAACGGGTCTCGGACCGTCTCCGGACTATTGGGTTGTAGATCGTCCTAAACCGGTACCCGCGCGTGGACGTCCATCCCGGCGGACGACATGACGCTCGCGGACGAAATTGCCGAGCTTTCGAAAACGTCGGCCGGCAAGACGTACGTATTGTCCAAAGACCTTAAAGTAGGCACGCGGTTAAAACCGACCGTATTCGTCTCGCTCGGCGGCATCATTTAAGGGAGGACGGGCATTTGTCCCGGTCCGGTATTTAGCTGGATCTCGAAACGGCGCTCATAAAAACAAACATTAATTGCCAACGCGTTAAGTTTTGTATAAGTCGGCGTGTCACGAAACGTTTTTTAATCCAGTCTAGAAAAAAATTGAAATGATACCACAGGTCTCACTCTCTCTCTCTCTCTCTCTCTCTCACTCTCACTCTCTCTATTCTACGTATAAAACAGACGATTCATCGATTCCGGGCAAGTCGTGTAATTTTATTGATCAACTCACCTGATTGAACAACAACTGAGTTTAATTATTGTGGCGTATATATATATATTTTGTTCTTTTTGTGGAAAATAGTAACGATATTATCGTGGTCGATTTACGATCGTCCGTTATGTTTACTACGATGTTAGGTCGTCGTCGGTCAAAATGTATCGGTCATTCCTACACACGTACAATAAGCGTATTATGCACGCGGTCACGTCCGTCAGCCTCCTTTTACTCGTGTCTCAGAACTCGAGAACAATGGATTTGGTTAACCGAAACGTTTTAATTGTGTGGGACTAAACGTTCGATTCATTGCGGCGAGTTCTCGGGTCGGTTATATTTTTATTGTTTCTGTCTAATAACCATTGCATATATATATAAGAGGATTATAAATAATTAAAAGTTAGCCATGTTTTGTCGTTTCGTAATTTCGCAATGGTACCCGCGTATATAATTGTCTCGCGTGAATGTCGTAAATTCAAAAAAGTTTGACACACTCTTTCACACACACACATACATACATATATATTTATATATATATATGTATTATTACACAGACGCGAAATGACACTTTCAGAGAATGTACTGAAAAACGCATCCGATAAGTTTCCAACAAAAATTTAGTAAACCACATAACTCTACCAAAACTATTCAATCCAATAAACTTCGGTCGTACACGGAACTTTATAAGTTGTCGGTAGGATTTATAATAAAATTTTATTACGATTTAATAATACGCGTTATATAATAAATTTGGCGTACACTACTCGTCTTTACTAACTGTCTTACGTACTGTTATTAAAATTTCGATTTTAAACAACGACAAACATCCAATTTTTCTCTATCGCAGAAACAATTTTAATAGGAACTTAATTCTCCGACGCATCTTCGAATACGTGATGTTGTAAAACAAGTTCCGTTTTAAATACTGATATTATATAAACTAATATTATTACGTCAATTATAGTTTGTTTTTGTGTTGTGCAACACTCAATGTGTCAAAAGGGAATACAGAATAAAGTGAGGTATGAATTGTATAAGTTTAACGTTTTGAAATGGAAATGTGTGTATAACGTTTGTTTCGATTTCTCAAAGTGTATTGTAATATTTTACGATTTGTTCGTATTTACTACGATAATTATTTGTTTATTTTACCTAAAGTTTGTTTTAGACATTGTATGATGTTTTTTTTACATTGAACACCGTCCACGACGTTCTCAACACGCGCTTGTCTTAAGACTTAAACAATGTCCATTTATTATGTATAAACTATGTGTAGGACCGATAAATAAGATATTTATATATCTATTATTTATCGCAATATTATTCATGACCAACGGGTTCCAATGGGCGTGTCTCGAAAAATTTCACATTAAAATATCTTACGTTTATATTGTTCATTCCGATATACGTGCATATATATATATATATTTAGGTACTAGCGTACATACAATAATAACGAGAGGACTTAAATATTACAATTTAACATTTTTAATTCCGAGTAAAGCGAGTAATGTATTGTCTTTACTAATGATGTTACGAGCCCAGATTTCGTATTTAAACCCGAACCGAACTTATTCAAATTAAATATCGAACCCGAATTTCAATGAAAATTCAAAGGGTTTAAATTAATTTAAAACATTCCAAGTACTTGGATTTAAACGCTTGATTAACTTAAATAATTAATTATTAATTTGTTATATAAATAATATAAGTATTTAAAATATTTTAAATCGATTTGTTTTAGTTATAATAACAAATTAGGTACCAGAGAACAAATTCATTTTCTTTGGTTTGATATTCGGACTATTTTGTGCTTAGTTTGGTTGAAATGTTTTTAATTTATGTTTTTTTTCAGTAGCAAATATAGTTATATAGCTGGTACTTTATTTGACACGTTTTTCGATTTTCCTGGAAGTTTTCTTGAGCGTAATTAAAAACAGCTCCGTAAGCGTATAAAAAGACGATACAATTTTCGATATATTCGTTTTGAACAATTTTCATATTTTTCTTAGAACTCAAAACGTAATACAAAACTAAATATATATAATATATTTATCGGTTATAATAGACTACTAGCGTCGATCACAATCGTTTTTAGAGTACAATAATTTGTTACCGCTTTCAAATCCAAAATAATAATATAGTTTTAAAACTTCCATTTAAATGACAAACCAACACCTATAGCATCTGCGGCTCGCTATTCTTTTCGATTTGTTAGTAATTACAATAATTGTTAAAATACGTCTTCTGAAAAGTTTGTTGTGATCCTATGAACATTGTTTTTTAGCCCTTTGGTAATCATTTCAGTTTCGTATTTGTGTACATATTATTATTTTTTTATTGTAAAAACAAACGACAGAAATGTAAATTATGATTTCCATAAAGTTGCGTGATACAGTAATATTCACAGATAAGATAACTACCTAGAGGTCGTGCCCGTATTTGTGTGTATATTTTTTTGCTTTCGCGTGTAATCAGCATAATAAATGTTTAATAAACTTAAAAAAAACTTATTGAATTATAATGTTTGCAAAAGGTATTTTGTTGTTGTCTAAAGCACACATAATGAACTCGTTCGTGAAACTTTTGACGTTTGCATTTGAATAAAAAGAGAAAAACATGCTCGTTAAGTCCGATTGTTTGATGGGATTTAAATAATCATATACCGTTTGTAGAAAAACGAGTATAATACGTAATTTATAAAATTATCAGTCATTTTAATGTATGATATGTAGTTTTTTACTGAATTCATTTAATTTATTTCAAACATGTTTAGAAACCCCGTACTCCGGTACGTTTGATTACGGAGGTTGCAACGTTGTATTATCATTTATCAATAAATAATGTTATAAAGTAGCTGGTCGTCTATTGATTCACCGTCAAAAGCCGTATGTTCCGTATCAAATATCAATGGAAACAGATCAACGAGTTCCGTACGATTCCGTTAATTGTTTTACGCGAAATCCGAGAATATGCCACTTGTGTGCAGACAGATCAAGTCGACAAATTACTGATTTCTCTCGGTTGAAAACCGATCGATTTCTTTCCGTACGACAATAACCATTGTGTTCATGAATATTGTCATGAAACGATCGTTATCGATATTTCTGCGAACGGGAAATAAAACGACGGCCGTCCGTATTTCGCGTATTTTCGGTTATGTTTCCGCAAGATGTTTTTTCGTCGTGTCCGGCGCGATAAATCTAATATTTATAGCGATCGCTGCCGCAGAAGGCGTCGAATTTGAAATCGTCGGACTATCGCGGAAACGATCGCCGATAAAAAAACGTATATCGCTGTTTGCTCGTTACAAAAATAAAATAAAACGAAACGAAACAATATGTATAAATATATAAAGGGGAAAATCTTTCAGAATCGAAAATCGGGTGTCTAAACGCGGACATGGTCCGAGAACGAACGTTATTCTCACGACGTAAGGTACCTACGCAATACGATTTAAGTGATTATTCGAACGTCATTATATATTTCCAGTTCGACGCGTTTTCTGATGCGGTCTGTTATGCAAAAACTTTTTCACGTGTTTAAAAACGAACGCGTAAGATATCGTAATTATTTTGTTTTTACACACGTTTGAGTTTAACCTAACGGAAATTATTTTCATTCGCGTTCGTGCATAATGTGGAAAATAAAAGAATTAAAATTAAACACAATTTGAGATTGTCAAATCTGAAAACTATTGTTGTGTTTTAATTTATTTTTTTTCATTGGAAACATCTATTTTACGCACATTTATAATGTGTACGGGATTATTTTATACGTCGTTATTTACGAGAATCACAGGAGAAAATTGTTTTTTTTTTTGCGGGTTAAGTTCCGAGTGTATACCGATCCGACGCGACATTAAATCAAAGTATAAAATAAAGCCGCGCGTCGTTATAAAAACGAACGTGCGTCGTATTATACCGCGACAACAACCGGCTGCTGACGACGTATTATTATTTCGTCGCGATCGTCCGTTATCCTTTCCGCCACGCAGTAATCGCGTTCCGATACCGTATGATAAGCGTGTCGTCACCTAACCCGTCCCGTCGGACGGTTCAATCCGTTCTTCGTTCCTCCGCAGGACGTTTTCAACGTTATCGACGCACGACCAACAGGAACGCACGAGAGCGGATTCGCCATACAGTTAGATATCCCAGCCGCGATATTTGTACACGAACGACGCGCGTTAACAAGCGCTATTTGTTTTTGTGGTAACAATCGAATGTGTTGATTCGCACCGTCGTCCGTCCGACGAATTGGAAGCGATAGGCGCGGGCATTTTTCCCCTTCGGTCAGAACGTAAACACGATATTACGTATGCTGTTGGCCGTCAGATGTGATTTCGGTCGAGTCGTGAAATACGTTTCGCGTTCCTCCAAGTAAACCGTAGAAAAACTTTTTTTGACGATAACACACGCATATTGATTTACCCGAATTATGTCGAAGGAAATTATTTTTATTTTTTTAATCCAAAGAGAACCGTCCCCCGAGGACAGCTCTACAATATAAAAAATATATCGTTGACCAATTCAGCAGTTCCGGAGTTCATACGGGACACGGACCGACTTTGTTTTGGTAAAGCAGTTATATTTCTCGTAGGTGTTGGTTTTATAATGATATGGTTTTTTTTTTAACTGGGTCTTTCGACGGACACTTTTTCTTCTAAAAAAGGACTTTCAGCCGAGAAAATTGTATAGCTGAGGATATTGGTGTGTGGTAAGAAGGCGATAATTCCCGACACTGGCTCTGCGAGTTTTTACTTTAAGACGACCTGATATTAATATGTGATGTTCGATCGACGAATTTCATATGACCTCGACGGGTCATGTGATTTCTCGTGGTAATTTGAGCACTGTTTTAACGAAACAAGGAGATGACTTTCCGACGGTCAGTTATGGAGTAAAATGCGATGTTTTTTCAACCCTCGGAGGAGTCGTTGCAACACCTTGCTACACGAGCTATAATTTGTCGTTAGTTCGTACTTGGTCTATGACACAATTGTTTGCTCGAGAAATCTCGAACATTTTCATCTTACCGAAACAAAACGTGCCGTGCCCGACGTATGAATTATCCGAAAAAATATTTCATTTATTTTTGGCAATTCGTCCTCATAATTGTAAAACTACTTATTTTGGTTTCCCTTTATCTCGTGATGACGACGACGACGACGGTGATATAAAACAATTATTGATAACCCGTGGCACTTTGTCAGAACCCGTTAATGAAACTGTCATTCAAATCGGTCGATTATAGTTTTGACCTCGCGAATCCTTCCAAATAATCTTTTCTTGTACATATATATATATAAGTTTTCGTGGTCGATCGATAATACGACGGTCTTGAAATCGTATATTTTTGTTTTCATGAACATTTATTTATTTTCAGTTGCAATACTGTATTGTGCCGTATGCTTTTTAACGCGTTGTATCGGAAGGCTAATTTCGTGAAGGTACACCTCGCGCGAACGCAATGTATTTACGCACCACAACAGTAGTTTGCATATATTTTCGTAATCATAATGTAAACACGAGTGTTTTCAACACGCGTTATTGCAATTGTCCACACTGATTTGATGTTAATATTATTGTTATTATTTTCAATACCGTACCGCCGTAGGGTGGAGTCGTGATGGTTATCTGCGGTCGTAATTCGTTGACGATTGCGAAAAACGTCCGAAGTCATGCGCTCGTACGTATACTCGTGATTACGTTAATTTTTAGTAACGCGAAAGCCACTTTCGTCCTTGACATGAAACTAGAGTGGCTGTTTAGCTTCACAGTGTAAATCGTCTTCCGTCTGTCTATATTATTATAGCATATACTTAGAGTCCTGTTGGATACGACGATAGCGAATCTATTATTAAATCTGATGTTCATAATGGATCGCTTATTGCTATTATGTGTGCGTTAATTTTTGAAAAATTCCCGCGAAAAAAAAATATGTTAATGAATAACTATATTATTTTCTCGTCGTGTTTCGCATCATATAAAACGTTAATACGAAACGTATATTTATCGTATATAGTAAATATACGGCGTTCGACACGCGATTTTTCGCGTGAATATTCATCGAATTTGTTCAAAGAAATCGCGCGAACTCGTTATAAAGTCGTATATATATATATATTTTGATCTTACCCGTTCGCCTGTGTTAAAAATAACCCATTGATATACGATATACAAACGAATCATTAAAAACTATACTTGTATACGCGATTTTCTTTTGATTCGCTACGTATGCGCGTATAATTAGTATACGCAGTTGTATAATTCAGTTGCATTTACATTTTTACTTTGAACGGGATATGACCGCGTGATATCCGAGTGTGCTGGATAAAACGATTACGGAACAACAAATAGCAGACAGCATATATAATTTAATTGTAATATAACATTAATTAATGATGGTTATAAAATAGTAACTGCGGTGATTGTATTTATACATGATAAGTTTCGGTCACAAGACGAGAATATTGGTGAGAATCACCGATATAACGAGAACCGTGGCAACATCAGCAAACAACGAAAATGCACGCGGCACTCGACCACATCAAAATGTTTTAAACGTTTTCTTAACATAATATTTATTACGATACACTAAACCTGTAATATATCACACCGTTGTAATATTTAATTTTAATGACAGTGTCAGTGTGTTGTTTAATGGTGTGTTCAAAACAATATTAATGTTTCATCTAAAACGTCTGTTGCTTATGATCAAAGTATTAATTATACACGAACGTTCTAAGTACAATGCCATATATGTTTAGATGTCCAAAACAGTAGTTATCTAAGTTAAAAATTTCAAGTAAACTCGGATAAAGGACAATTAATATAGAAACTATATACATTTTGTGAAAAAAACAGACTACATTGTTCTGAACGTATTTATGTATCGAAATGCTTTTTGGATACGCAGGCCTAAAATAACATGTTTAAAAGTGTTTTAGAGGGGACCGATCATCTACAATATTACTATAGGTAATATTTACAATAATAATAAGTTATTTTGCAGAACGGTACAAAAAAGAAAAACATTGTTTTCAATGTGTATATTATTACGATGTAATTGTTCTTAAACATGTCTATTTCTACAACGTATCGATTAATATAACAATGATCTACGCTATTTATATATGTATATAAATGGTAGTTTGAACTTTTAAGCACAGCGTTATATACGACGATAGCTGCCGCGTGTTATCGTTGCGTCTCAAAACGTTTCCGGATGATAATAATAAATATTCGTCGGATTCGCGCACAAATCGAATGTATTTTCGGTGTTAACCAAGTTGACAAAAATCATGAATATTTTAACAATGTAACGTTATATCACATTATCATTCAATAATTCCAGTTATTAAGTTATTCGTACATTCTAATTGAAATTCAAATTAAAGTAGAACCGACGATATTTGTTAAAAAAAAAAAAATATTTTTATAGACACGATATTAAAAACGAAAGTCTGAAAATTTTCGAAACCATTTCGACACGTCAATTATTAATATTTTTATTCAGTAAAAAAATCCCGAGAAACGTATTTTACATATAATAAAAATCGTTTATAATGACATTCAATAGAAAATAGGTCATAATAACGGATTTTCATAACAAACTAAATAAAAAATAAAAAGTTATTACAAAACAGTATACGTATAATATATTAGGTTTTAATCACGAAATGTTATATTATTAGAAAGTAAAGTGTATTTTTATTACATATTAAAAACGTAAAATAAGTCCCAACTTAATAACATTTTTATAATAAGAGTTTTGAAACTCTTGACTTATATTTTTTTCAGATTTCCATACGTTGGAAATTGTTGAGTGAACACCTCATAAAAATTAGCATATAAAACCCGGGGACTTTACAGGGACCCTTAATGTTAGGTCATTAAACCCGGTAAGTCCCTACAACGGATGTCGGTGTAAACGGTTTCTATTGTATTTGAAGTAAGCGACGAGTTCGATCGGACGACCTGGTTATTCGACATGTTAACGTGAATTTCCTCGTGTACATGCGATTTCGATCGGACGAGAAACCGGAAGAAACACACGACGTCATCGCCGCGGCGCCGATGTTATTTTTGTCCGTCTATCTCTCTCATTGTTTGCAGGGCAAACCGAATCCGCTCGATGTACGGATACGTATATACGAACGTCACGTGCGCGCGGATATGCCATGGCGGTAGGGTACGAAGAAAGTAAATACGAAATACAAATCTCGATCCTTAACGATATTTCTAAGCTAGCAAAATGTACTGGTGTCATCTCTTTGTCGCGGGCTGCCGTTTTCTTCTTGGCATTTTCCCTCGTTCAAACCAATACCGATTCGGCGACTGCGGCGTCCGTTCGGACTTCCGGGGTAAAAGAAAACCTATTAAAAACTTTGATCGTATTTTTTCCTCTTATTTTTTTCGACACGCGTGTCTTTATTAATACGCGCGTTCATTCCGAAGATCATTCTACGTACGACGATCACACGTCGATCCGTATCCCTGCTTAACATTAAAGGAAAGAAAATATCATAATTTTATTTTTATATATGCTTTTAACGCGTAATTTAATTGTCTATTCAAATATTATTAAAATCGGATTAATATAACATAATTGGTTTTTTGATGTAGTATTGTTCATCGCGAGTACTTGATGGGAAAACGCATGAAGTACGTGTAGTGACGTGCAGGGACAAAAATTCGCGTTATCCAAGATGTAGACGGGTATTTAAAAACACATTGAGTCACGATTGTTCGTGCGCACGTTTATACATTTAAACTACTACTATAAAACACAAGCGTTTGGAAGACGTGTCGCGTCAATAAAACCGCGATATTACATAAAATGCAATCGAAAACGCGCAAAACAAAACACGACAAAACGTTTTATTTGACTTCGTTACATCTCTAGACGTATATGCTCGTATTTCGTACCCAACTTGTTCACAAAGTTTCGCGATTATTTAAGACATGTTATATAACATACACCTATATGCGCAAACTTGTAATTCATAGCTTTTTAAGTTATAACTATTATCGTAGCTCATTTCGATATAAATATTAATTTGCCGCCAAAGTCGCTATATAGGTATTGTTATTATTATTATTATTATTATTATTACTATTATTATTATAAAGTGTCGCCGTTCCGATGCGTCCGCAATGGAAACGATATCTTATTGTTAGTTATATGACGGTACACGCTATATATACGAATTATCGTTTGAACAACAATAATATTTTGCATACGACTGTGCGGATGCCGCGCGTATACTGCCGCGACAATAATACATGAAAAGTACCGCGCAATTAACCATGTAACTTTGAGATCCAATATTTCACGTTAAAATCTGGATTGACGTCGTATCGTCAATGAACCTATTAAAACAAACGCATAGTAGCCAAACAATATTAAAACGGTCCTAAATTGATAAAGAAACAAATCACTCACCGCTTTGACAAAACTGTGTCTGGTCCGATTTCAGTTCTGTAGACATCTATAAAATCATCGATATGTCTTCTAGAGATTAACAGAGACGGTTATTCGAATCAAAAAAGTACAGCGTCAGTCGTCTTATGGTATTTAAAAAATTTAAATCGGACCAGCCAAAATCTCAAGATTTCGTCAGATCGAACGGTTTAAATCGGAATAATAACTACTTCCCCTAATCGTACCAAAGTAAAATAGATGGCGATAGATTAGTGGAAAAGGTTAACTATAATTTTAATATTTCAAAAAGTCTAAAAAATCTCGAAAATGCGTTTTCACAAACGGAAACCCGAAAAACTAGTTGTTTTCAACGTTTTTCGAACATTCTACAACGCAGCGGAATATTGTTGAAAATACGATGTTCACCGATGGGGGGTATTTTTATGACACAACACGTTTTTCACGTGAATCGGTTATCAGTACCTAACCCGAAATTCGTATCTAGATGACGTTGGCAAAGAATAAATATTTATACCTAAAACGTAAATTGAATACATTAGTTTCGTTTCGATTGTTAGTGTTTTTAATTAATGTCCTTATTTCACGCGTATGGAATTTTTCTGCGCATTTCGTTTTGTTTTTTTCATTTATTATTATTAATATTTTTTTTTACGAATCGGTTAACCCTTCATAAATCATTGTTGGCCTTTCGGCAATGTCCGTTCCTAATGACCCAATTTCAAGAGTAATTAATATTCATACGTGTAATGATAATGATTAATTTTCGGAATATTCCCTCCTCCCCGTCCTTTTCAGCCGAAATGCAAATTGGTAGTTTTATTACGATACCGAGTTAATACATTGTATATTATTTACACATATATATATATACATATACATATACATATAGGTACAGAACCATCGAAAAACTGTTGAAAATATTTTATGACTATTTAAAATCGTCTTTTTCCCCGCACCGTATCTTCCGACTATTTGGGAGTCGCCATCATTACTCTCGACTTATGAATGAAAAATAGTTTCATGGAAATAAAATTACATGTTAATTTTTCGATAATAAAACGATCAATTAAAAATATCGACATTATATAATATGATACGTTTAAATTCCAGTAATCGACTTTACGAAAGCAAGTATTGAAAAAAAAAACCGTATCTACAAAAACACCATATTACTACAAAAAGAAATGCATATTTCATTAAATCGTTTCAGTCTTATACGATTTTTTTCATCATTCGTCGTGCCGTGTTATCAATAAGACGCTGATGATTGATAAAATTCCGGCCGTGGTTTTCACGACGAGGGGTTTTTTTTTTTATTATATATTTAAAACACGGACAATATCGTATTAAGCATCTGTAAGTTGAATACAATTTTAGACGCATAATTGTATTATTAATTTTAAAATAAGACTGTAGGATGAAGTAAAAATTAAAATAAAACATTCCTACTGTCCGCTACACTTTATTATTTATATTGTTCGCCGAATATTCTGTAACGTAATCTTAAAACACTCGAAAATTAAATTTTCATTTAAGCTTTAAACACTTTCTCTCTGCACAATACTCAATTTTCTTCGGTTTACTTATTAAAAGCGGCGGGTTTCCGTTTGAAATAACGTCATATAATTCCCCCTAAACCACTCCGTCAACGATATATATACTGTTTACTTATTACGTTCTGTTTTACGGTGTTTTCTTTACATTCGTTTCCGCGAACATCACTTTTCATTGTTTGCATATCATACACTTCCAGTCCGAATAAGCATTCGTTATAATATTTATCATAATTTGAACGGAAGTATGCGCGCGAGAGTAAAACACGTCGTATTATCATCTACACAAGCGTGAAAAACAAAAATAAAATGTTATTTAAATAGCCGGCTTTTGTTTACGGGCTGACAAAAAATTTATAAACAATTTATACAGTCGTTCCTACATAATAATTTAACGTGAAACCCAGAAGTAAAAAAAAATATCACGTATCGTTGTTCGGTTCGTCGTCTGTCGGTTTTCGCGAAAATACGAAAACCGTTTTTTATTTTCGTTACTCGATCGTACAACATAACGCGTGCCTCGTCGTGAGATGTTATTCGGAGCCGTTCGACTTACGTGGCCAGTCATGGTTCGTTTCAATCCGATCCATCAATACCGCGTAACGTACACGATCAATAGGCCGTAATACGTCAACGCCAATATCGAGATATTCCTCTTGAATTATTTTATTCGGTGTCCGTGTTGTTCATCGTCCGTCTGTAAATATCGTTCGATTACGTATATCATTCGCGCGTAGTATTCGAACCCGGTTAACGATTATTCTTTTCGACTTTAGTCGACAGAGTTCAAATATATCGATTGACTTGATGATAGTATCGTCTTGATCTCATGTCTTTTTTTTTTTTTTGCGAACAAATCAATTCATCAACTCATACGGAAACATTTTTATAAAGTCGTTTGTCTCCGCTCGTTTTTCATATGTACGTCCGTCATGAACGTGCTCAAACAAATTCTTTTGTATACTTTCCAACGTAATGTAATACGAGAGACGTACTGTTTCAACAATATCTATCGGTGTTCGTTATAATTATTATACTACTGTCAGAACCGTTATTCGAGTACAATGACACAATACGCCACGTGTTATTGAAGGCATATTTTTATTCGAATTCGTTGTTCATTGAAACACGCGCGAACATTCGGCTCTATTTATATTTCTCGGCGATGACGAATTTCCATTCGTATATTAATTTTCGGAAATTTTCCTATCGCCGCGCAATAGCAGCTAAGGACATAATCACGCGTGTAGTCTGACTACATTACGTCGGAATAATATTATGTCATGTCCTATGCGTAGTCGGCACATGATTAGTACTGTTATTTTGCTATCTCTCTCCCTCCGCTTACCCGATCGTATCCGTGCATTTAACACGAAATATTATACACTCGTGCGCGTGCAATATATGTAGTCGTCTATTATGCACGTGTGCCATCCCTGTGGATTAGCGTCTAAGTAGAAATAATAATTATGATGCGCGTTGTGTATGGTATTCATTACGCCGTGCATTAACATTCAACGACGACGACGACAACGACGACGACTCCAAAACGTGACCGTGAGGGATAGATAGTTTTTTACGTCCGCGGATCGAGATCCAAAATTTGTCGACCGCGCGCCCGAACAACCGTAATCTCACAAATGTATTGATATTGTCGAGATAAGTCCGACTCGTAGAACGGACAAAAAATAAAAATTTACGTTGCCAACTATATGATATGTGTGTCCCTAGGGCAGAAATTTGGTATCTATAATTATTGATTGTTCTAATCGTAAATACAGCTATCGCGTCATGGTTGAAATACGATGCACGTAATACCTAATAACACGTATTTCATGCGTTTTCATGCATTTATTTGAGATTTTCAGATTGGAAAAACGTCACGATTTTATGAGTTCTGATGCGCAAAACAAATTTAAAACCCCACAGTGTTAAAGTCCAATGAGAAAGTTTTGTTAATTAACCTACGGTTTCGGCTAATTCGAAATCGAATATTCAATTGATTAGAAACAACGTACTGTTATCGCACATCGTTTTTTGGTGTTATCGGTTTTCGCGCAAAACATGTTTGTTCCGTCAACGAATTAATCAGTACGCTTACCGCTCCGCGAAAAAAAAACAACTAAAACAATAATAAAAACGACCAGATTTTCACGGGACACGATGCATATATTACATTTAATAGCGTTATTTTAATTAGTGATGTTACGGACTGTTCGAATGTCGGAACCACGGGAATTTTTTTTTAACACCGAAAAATTTGACTATAAATACTAAATATCTGTATTATTTATTTGATGAATTAATAATTACGTGTTCAAGTTAACCAACCTTTAAATCAAACGAGCACTTTGATATTTTAAATTCGTTTAAATCCTTTGAACGTTTCACGAAGTTCGATATTTAAATAATGAATAGTTCGAATAAAATAATGGCGAGTTTAGTTCCACCTCAAAAATCCTGGGTTCGCAACATCACCAGTGATAATGTACCGCACAATTCGCGTGCGTCCATCATACATCAAACGCGTGTTATCGAATTAATTATTTGACTCGAATGCCAAAATATATCACGTTATTCGCGATCATTATGCTAACGCGGATCGCGTATTATAACATAAATAATAAAGTCGCGCGGAACGTTAAATTGTTAACCGCCGAGTATATTATAGACGTTAATCGATACCCGCGGACAGAGTTTTACAACAAACTAAATTATAAATCACTTAATTATAATAAAGCTGGCTGCCGCGAGCTGTTGTAAACTATTAGACACCACCCGGTTAATAATAATTACGGCGAAGACGACGACGACGATAACGATAATGATAACAACAACAATAATAATAATAATAATAATAACGCGAGGGAAGGACAAGTCGGTCAAGTTAACCGGAACTACGCGGTGTCCGTGAGCTTTTCGGCGGCGGCGACTTTAACCGTTTAACACCGTCCTACTACATCTAAACCGTTATATCGGTCGTTCGGAGGGCACTTTCCCTCGAACCCGATGTCGATTGAACAACCGATAATCATTACGGCGGGCTATCAGAGTTGTTTTCGTTGTTATAAGTGGACACGCACGGACGAAAACGTAACAATTTCGATTTTATGAAAAAGTTTCTCTGTTTTTTTTTTTTAAACTGCTATATGAACTGGCAAGTTTTTCGTATCAATTCGTAGAAATTTCACTCTTTCTTTCTATATATATTACTATTAATATATTTTACTCAATAAAATATTAACGTTCTGAAAAACATCGATGTTGTCTATTCCTTGTTAAACATCGTCTTGAAATATTAATACGTTTAAGCTTTACCTCGTGACCTACCTATGTCATATGTCGTATCATTGAAAGATATTGTTGTCCTCGAGCTTATAATATTACTTAAGAGAGGAGGTTTTTTTTTCACCCAACGCTCGCGAGAAGCGTATAAGTCTTGAAAAGTTCCATTTTCTCAACGCGATAGTATCATAATACGCGTACGTATGAAATATGAAGTATAATATTATATATAGTAACATTTATAAGCGCACGTGTATGGAGCATAAATGATGAGAAAATATCATTCTTCTAAAAAAAAAGATCGAAAAAAGTCGCCCTCGTTTAATAAAAAGAATATTACGTAGTAAACGCGGTAAAAAATAATAATGATATTAATGTTTCCAGTTTTTGGGAACACAATCCGTTAGCCGAGTCGAATCGAATTATAAAATGTATCTTATGGATAGGTCGTTGTTAAATTTCCAGTGACATTGTAAACAGTAGTTGTTGATTTGTTTTTCACCTTCAGAAAATTTATTATCATATAATTTTATCATCATCATTATATTATTAACGTATAGAATGGTGTTTATAATTAACATTTTGACTCGAGCGTTAAGATCGCGGAGGTTAAAAATACATTAAGCCGTCGTTGTTTTCAAAGCAGTGGCTTTTTGTACCTAGAAACGAACCGAAATCACGTCTGGCGCGCGATTGCACAAGACGACGGAAACGGCAATAATTATAGTCGCGTAGTAACGGAAATATTCACGTGTTTAGAAAAACTTTAATTTAAATCAATAATATTTTAACTTTGAGAAGTTCAAAGGATTCGCGAAGAAATGCGATTGGAGAAGATTTTGAATATCCACAAGGAAATTGATATTACGGCCAAAGAAGTAATCGAATAATTTGTCGAAAAACTAATTCGTTTTCTTTGTATTTCAAACAATTTCATCGTAAATACAGTATCATAAGCAAACCGAATTTCACCGAAGCGCATGACGTGAAATGATTAAAAATTTAGAAAAAAAATTCAATTAGGTTATTAACCCCCCCCCCCCCCCCCTCGAAAATTGTTCTTATTACGCCACTGAATAAGCACATGATATCATAACGCCGTACGAAACGACACACACACGCACACAAACATATATATATATATAAATTATAATATCAGCGAAGTTTGCGAGAATCCGGTGTGAAATCTTATTTCGGTGCTTTCGCGGCGTCGACGACGAGAATTCCGCGGGGAACGCGTGCCCGACATTGTCGTTATAACGCGCACTCGTATTATATACATATACATAAATTACGTGTGTGGGAAGGTACGAGTGTTAACGGGACTGACAGTTGGCGGTGGCTTAACGAGGCTCTTTAAAACGGTAACCTGAAAATGCGATTTTTCGTGCGGACCGAGAGAGGTGACTTGGCGCGATAAGCTCGTCGTGCGTAAATACGAACACCCGGAGAAAATTCACTGGAATTCGCTTACGTTCGCGTTTTTTAAAAATTTTTTTTTTTGTTTATTAGAAACCCGTCGGCGCGCAAGACCGATCAATCGGTTTGATTTGTCGTTTTGTACACGAATCGATAATATATTCCGGTAGACGAAAATTACCTAAAAGACGACGTGTTTTTGTTCGCATTGCGTTCTCATCGTTTCGTACGTAGAAATTAACGCGACGGTGAAAAAATTCGAAATTCTACTGCGTTACGTTCTCGATATGAACAATATGTCCAATGGAGATCTGACCAACGTAATCGCTTTCGTTCTGTTCGATATGTTTTTCTTATAATAATTGTCGCGTGTGCCCAAAGTGTTTTGAATCGAATGTTTTCCGTGCGGATCAAACGCACTCATCTTTCTCAGCCGGCGAATAGAAAAACCGTTCGGTTCAGATGATTCTTTTGCACAACACGTTCGTCGACGACCAGTTGAAATGCGACTTTGTCATGAAATACATTGAGCCCCAAGGAGGTTCTTGATAGACCCCGAAGAACTGGGCGGACCAATTACGGGCTATTGCTCCGGATGAAAATAACGACCCGCGAAACGCATTATATTATACTCGGGACGCGAAAACAATAACGTCGTCCACGTCGTAGAAAAGTCGCGTGTCTTACCGCGGCGATGAAACCATCCGTCGGCGGCAAATAAATTATCCAGAGACCATTACTTCCGGAAACAACGTCCCCGAGTCCGTTCGCGTCGACGGGTCACCCTAACCTGTCATCCCGTCGTCGCGCCGTGCCGTTCGACGACCGCGTTTCCACAAATACACCTATTAAATCGGCGTTAAATTCCCAGCACTGTTATCGTCGTCGTCGTCGTCGTTCCGACCTATTTCCAATACGCGAATAACGACCGACTCTAGGAAATTGCGTTTCTGTTTTATTGTCAACGTCGTGTCGCGTTCCGGTCCACATGATTCATACGGCGCGGTGTTGTTTTCGATCGTGAACGTGGAACGTTTGGCAGTTGACGAAATCATTTGGAACCGATAAGGTACGGATCGTAAAATAACGACGAACGAAGGAAGTTCGTTCGGAAAGAAAAACGCCTTCTACATGAACACCAAGGCGACCACACCTTCTTTTCGAAGTTATGTTGCCACGATTCGGAACTTGTGCCGACGGACGGAACACCAATTCCATCCAACCAATCACACATTTAGTCACAACCTTTGACGACAAAAATTCATTCAACAAGAACACTCGCAAAATTTTCAATTCGAATCCGAACGACACACATTAACTGACACATACAATATGCAACGACTTAAATCAACAAACATCATCAAAGACCTGCAAACACGGCTTCTCCACTAGTGAAGGCTTCTAGCCCGGTATAGTAACAGGCCTCAGGCCGCGCGTCAAAGCGAAGCAAATCAAAAACGGCGAACGTCGAGAGGTCGAGTGTAAATGTTCGCGCGCGCGGGTGTCGTTTCGATACGACGGCGAATATTCCGACGAGTCGGCAACGAAACTAATACGGGTCGCGGAGCGGCTTAATCGTCGTCGGCCGAAAAACTTTCGGAACGAGAAATGTTTCGTTTCGACGCGGAAAAAGAAATTAGTATGAGAAACAAGAATAATAACGCGTTCTGACAACGTAGTACCGCGGTACCGTACCGACGAGCGAAACGAAATGTCTCCGAGGACTCGCGCAGAAAATCGATTTAATTTTTAAAAAGCGGGTCTTGGTTAAAAGTTTGAGCGCTTTCGGGCTTTAGCCGGCCGCATTTCGAGTTATTTTTAATTTCTCCGCTACGAATCTGCTCTACCCCTGGCGACTATCGACTCGCCGCGGTCTTTTGTAAATAATTAACGCGCGCCCGTCCGTCCGTCCGTCCGTCGGTAACGATAACGACACGGAAGTCATACGTTGTAAAAGCTTCTGCAAACAAAAACAAAAACAGTATATCACATTGAATTAAAAAAACGACGAACGCACACGGCTATATACAAAATTAAGTGGGTCGTTCAATATACACATATACTCGGTGGTGCGTGTGTGGTATGTAACGTACTCGACCGTGGAGAAAAAGCTAACCGCCATGGTCGTGTGGCCGAATATTGCCGGAGAAGATTTCGCACATTATGACTACGTTGAAAGGCATTTGCACCGATGAAATTCATCAGTTTCGAGTGGCACGCGATTGAACGAGTTCGTCGTAACACGCGTTGTAAACTTTGTGGATTCCCGACGAAAACGGTACTAGGATGTTATCTATCACGCCATTATCGCGATAACTTTTCTGACCGGCACGATAACCGAATAAACGATCACCGTTATTAATTGCGTTTCAACAGTGATTGAAAATCGAGTTGCAAATTCTTCACCGCGCTCTCTTGTCGGTAACTCTTATGCCCACGACACACCGAAATGTATTTTTTTCACGGGAAACAGGTTAAAACTGAGAAAACAAACGATAATTGAACGAAAATATCGAATATATATATATATATATCAACAAATAATAATAAACATGTTGATTATGTTTGGGTTTATTTTCTTGTACAGGGGGGACTAAAATTTGTTATTTTCGGTACGATTTCGAGTTTTGCGTCGTCCTGCGTCGGTCGGATTTATTTGCTTCTTAAAAGGATTTTCAGCCGTACGTAATATATAAGTATGTGTAAACCGCATCGCCATATTTTCGTAAAGAAGGACTTGCTAACGGTATGATTTATAAATAAAATATGAAGCACAAATAATATGCTCTTTCGATAATGTTGATTTGATTGAGATGGATAGCGAACCCGCGAACATACAAATGTACACACACACATATATATTATTATTATTATTTTCCGGTGAGTTAATCACATTTTTCAGTTCTACTCGCTCGATCACTTATTACTTATTACTTATTAACGCACTCGGTGTCTGTCAGGTCACATAATAATAATATTAATAATAATAATAATAATAATAATAATAATAATATCACCGTATCAATATTGATATTAATACGTATATATAACATTATCGGCAACGCGCGCGGGCCCCGTCGCCCGATTATTATTATTATTACGTATTTATATACGTATTATTATTAATATATTCGACGACATACGCGATATAGTACTCGCGGAACAGAATATATATATATATATATATATAATAATTATTTTATCCGTCACGTTATGATATAACTCGTGCGCGCTATATTATACGATAACAGACGAGCAAAGTAAACCAATAGTTTTGATTGTGGACTATAGTTACACGTCACGTCTGTGAAGTTGGCCCACCGACTTCAAGGTGTAAACTTCAAACCTACACTAATATTTTGCGAGTTTTTTGCGAGAATTTGCGAGTCCATTTTCAGAATTTGCGAGTCAGTCATTACCGAGTAAAAAACAAAAGTACCGAAGGGTGGGCCAACTTCACGTAGCCCACCCACTTTGTCCTAGAATTTCAAAATTTGTATCAAACGAAAGCTTTTAATTTGCGAGAATTTGCGAGTCCATTTTCAGAATTTGCGAGTCACCCCTCCACCCAGCAAACCCATTTTTTGACCGTGAAGTTGGCCCACCCACTTTGTCCTAGAACTTCGAAATTAGTATCAAACGAAAGCTTTTAATTTGCGAGAATTTGCGAGTTCATTTTCAGAATTTGCAAGTCACCCCTCCACTCAGCAAACCAATTTTTCGACCGTGAAGTTGGCCCACCCACTTTGTCCTAGAACTTCACAATTAGTATCAAATGAAAGCTTTTAATTTGCGAGAATTTGCGAGTCCATTTTCAGAATTTGCGAGTAACCCCTTCAACCAGCAAACCCATTTTTCAACCGTGAAGTTAGCCCACCCACTTTGTCCAAGGACTTCGCAATTTGTATCAAACAAAATCTTTTAATTTGCGAGAATTTACGAGTTAGTCATCACCGAGTATAAACAAAAACCCAAATGGTGGGCTAATTTCACGTACCCCATCCACTTTGTCCTAGAATTTCAAAATTTGTATATATGTTAAAAACATTATGTATTCTTAATGAATATGCGTATTTTTAATGTTTAATCTGACTTCCAGTTTAATGAAATATTTATTATTGAATTATTGTATTATTATTATTATTATGATTTTTAAATAAAGTATTTAATAAAAAATTATATCGAAAATAATTGGGTAAACTTAGTCAAATTGGCACTCTGTAATTTAAAAAAATATGTGCATATATTATATGTGCACAATTCAAAACATTTTCTTTCTTTTATTACGAACGTAATTTTTATACATTTTTTTATACAACGTTATATTTTGGAAATAATATACTATTATATTATAAGAAGTTATGTAAAACCCACGTGTATTAACGTTTACCATTGATTCCACGTCGACGCCGCCGTCTTCCCGCCATCGGATATCTATTATTAGCCAGGGTTTTTTCGAATATAATAAATTGATCAGCGGTCACGACTAGTGATGGGCACTACCGAATAGTTTTGACAACCGAATATATTCGATAGTTTTCATTCGGTTGTGCCCATCGCTAGTCACGACTCGCAAAGAGAATTGTGTTATGCTATGACTTGGGCATTGATGTTGTATGGATAGTATATTATTATATTTTGTTATTTTATTATTTTGTTTAAATTTTTAATTTATACTTTGTCATTTGTGTATATTATATTCATCGTATATGTGATATATTTGCATTGTTAGTGTACTCAAATCCGAACATTTAAACGAGTTTTACCAATAAATGACTTCAAACCATTGATTTATAATCAATGTTTCAAACAAATAACAAAAAAAGATAATATAAAACATCAAAACAATTTAATAAACATATTTTCATTGAATTTGACATTTTTAATATATCGATAAAAATTCATGAAATACTAAAAACATTAATGAAGAAGTAATTAAAACACATTTTATAAATATTTTTATTTATATATGGTGCTATTTAGATGTTACTTTGGGTTTTTTATTACAGGTTTACACTTGTAGCTACCATTGATTTTGTATCTGGCAATTATTATGTAACCTACATTTACAGAGCTCTTAAAAATATATGGGAGCTTCATAACGATCTGGCTAAAAAATTACTATAGTACAAAATGAAAGTGTTGTATTAAATCCTCATATGCTAATATATGCACAAATATAACACAGTATTACATTAAAATTATTTTGATATATATTATGAATTAACATATTTTAATTTAGTAATTTGTAACATTTTTTCTTTTAATTGTCTTTATATATATATATGTATATTTATAAATACAATTATAATTGAATATGGATAATAATAAAAAAGGAACATTATAAAATATTTTTCAGGATTATAGATATTTGTGGATACTATAATAATGAATTAAACATTTTAAGCATCTTTAACCATTTGTTACAATTAATACATTTTTAAAGTGAAGAAGTAATATTATCTATATTTATTGTATTTTAATAAATAAAAAGAGTTCTTTATATATCAAACAAAGATAGTTTGTTTTTACATTTAAATGTTTAAAAATGTACGTATACCCTTAATATATTAGAATTCTATACTGATATCGATTAATGAGATATGGGAAAACCATAACCATTCGTGCATAATTATATATGGGAAAAAAATCTATCTCTAAGAATTAAAAAGTATCAACATGAGAAGATCAACATATTATATATAGCTCGTTACGGATTTATTGAAGAATCCAAATTGATATTTTATAGTTTCATATATATAAATTTGCATACTGCACGAATTATACGGATTGACACAATGAAATGAAAAGTGAGGTGTTAAAACAATGGTTCATTCATTTTTTAAATGACATTAAAGAAATTCGATAAATGTTGAGGACAATGCGAATTTCTATAGTTACGAATATTTTGGTAGGTTAGCCCACCATTTGAGTTTTCGTTTTTACTCGGTAATGATTTACTCGTAAATTCTTGCAAATTAAAAGCTTTTGTTTGATACAAATTGTGAAGTCCTTGGACAAAGTGGGTGGGCTAACTTCACGGTTGAAAAATGGGTTTGCTGGTTGAAGGGGTTACTCGCAAATTCTGAAAATGGACTCGCAAATTCTCGCAAATTAAAAGCTTTCATTTGATACTAATTGTGAAGTTCTAGGACAAAGTGGGTGGGCCAACTTCACGGTCGAAAAATTGGTTTGCTGAGTGGAGGGTGACTTGCAAATTCTGAAAATGAACTCGCAAATTCTCGCAAATTAAAAGCTTTCGTTTGATACTAATTTCGAAGTTCTAGGACAAAGTGGGTGGGCCAACTTCACGGTCAAAAAATGGGTTTGCTGGGTGGAGGGGTGACTCGCAAATTCTGAAAATGGACTCGCAAATTCTCGCAAATTAAAAGCTTTCATTTGATACAAATTTTGAAATTCTAGGACAAAGTGGGTGGGCTACGTGAAGTTGGCCCACCCTTCGGTACTTTTGTTTTTTACTCGGTAATGACTGACTCGCAAATTCTGAAAATGGACTCGCAAATTCTCGCAAAAAACTCGCAAAATATTAGTGTAGGTTTGAAGTTTACACCTTGAAGTCGGTGGGCCAACTTCACATACGTTTACACGTCGATCATATAAGTAAATTTCCATTCTAACGATAAAAAATTTAAAAATCTCAATTTAATTGTCGAATGAGCCGTTCTGTTGACTTTATACTTGCACTCAAAGAAAAATCGTTTAAACGAGTCGGCCGTTTTAAAGATCGTTTTTGATACAATCAACCAAAAACAGATCCCATTTGTCAACAATCATTTTGAATCAAATCATTTGATGATAATAGGTGAAGTTATTTCAAAAATTGCATTTTTCATTTTTATTAAACATAACATAACATTCAAAACTTCAAAGCTACCGACAGTATTAGGCAGAAAACCTATTCGAACTGAATTCGAATAAGATAATTTTTAGCTGTAGTTTTTCTGGTTATTTTACTAGCCGTATAGAAATCAAAAATCTGCTCTCGGTCAACTGTTATTCATTTAGAATTATTTTTTTTACCGAACTTATAAACGATAATGTTATACATTTATATTATTATTATATTTTGTACATACAGTGGTCGCCGCTAAATGTAATCACTTTGTTACTGGATAAAACTGATAACATTAACAGATTGATAACACTAAACGAAAATTGCAAAACTAACATAATGTACGTCAAATCAAAAATGTAATGTTGTATGTATTATCATTGGATATTGAACTTAATACGCACAAAGTTATTAAACAATATTATTTAAAACATACAAAGTTTAAAACTATTTAAAAATTTTTTTAAAAAATGTAAATATGTACATACAACTGTAATAACGTTGTAGTATTGATACTTTTTATTAATTTTAATTTAACTTTGATTGTGTGTTGAACACTCGTACATAATGTTAATTTTATGACTTCAGACTGATAACATTTTGCGGCGTATTGATTACAAAATACCGGCATGATTTTCATACATAAGTATACATCCGACCAGTACTTACACTTTTCGATTTGTATATAATATATGCTATTCTACCCCACATTTGTATAAAATCATAATAATCCGATATAACTCACATGCGTTATTATAGGTAATATTCGGTAAGCCATTTACCGCGTCAAATCTACATTATATATAATAATATATACGTACTCTATTATCGTTATCGTTATGACAGCGCAGGTGATTGGTTCCCTTCCAGTATTATTATGATTATTGTTATTGTGATCATATTTCTCGTACGCCGATGCGCACTGTATTAACATTGTAATATAACGAGTATATCCTCTGGAGCGAGTGGCCACGTCGAAACGCCTATTATCGTTATTTTAACTACGACCATATCGTCCCCGAACGGGCGAAATGACGAATGTATGGGCTTTCGTGAAAGAGAGAAAAAACGTTTCGGAAAGATGTATTGAGTAAATATGACAATGTTCGAAACGCAAAGTCCGCAATCGCAATTAAATTCAGATATTTACGACGGAGAAACATATTTTTTTTGGGAAAAGGTTACAGTATATTTTTACGAAACCCTGCGGGGTCAATTCACGTGGCTGTATACGGCGAACAAATATACGTCGGGATAAGTCGGATTTGTCTATGTCGGCAGACAGTATATTATGGTCAGGTCGTGTCGTACGGACGGACGATATCGCGCAAACGGTACGCATTTCTATATCATCATTATTTCGTTGCTGTGGCGATCCTGTGGAGACACGTCGCCCACGTCTTTCGCCAAATCAACCGCAAACAAATATTTAAATTTATTCAGCGCGCTCGCCCGACGAAAGTACCGAAAATACGAAAATCGCATTATCGTTTCGAAATTCGTTTGTTTCCCCACACCGGTAACCACCGTCGTCGTCGTCATCGTCTTGTTAATTTATTATTTCGCTATGTAAATGCTCGAGCGATTTCGATAAATATAATCGAATTCGAACATTATAACAATACAACGACCAATCGAATTAATTAAACGGACGCGCGCGCGCTCGCGTGTACGTATACAAACATGTACAAACAAACAAACGGCGTTAAACTTTTTATATCGTTGTCGCGTTGCGTTAAAGACCGTTATTGTTATCATTTAACGTGAGTATCATTTTTTTCCATCTTGTGACGCTCCACACGAAATATATTTTCGTATACACACTTATAGTGAGTATAAAATTATACCGTGTATAAGAGAATGGAGTCGACAGTTCGTAACGTCGTGTGTGGAATAAAATACCGCGCCAACAATTTCGTCTCGCCGACATGCGTGTATCACTGGCGAAATAATCGCGATTTTTTTTTTTTTTTTTTATTAACGTCGTACTGTGATTTCCGCGATGAGAGTGAAAATTCGAATTCGGTACTACTTGTAGTATTTGTGTGTTGAGTGCGAACGATTTATACGAAAACCGATAATTCAACCGCGAACAATAATTTCCATTCATAATAGCCACGGCAATGATCAATTGTTTTAATGAACGCGGCGCGAGCGTTGAATAAAACAAGAACACGAGTCGTCCGTGTACTTACTGAATAAACTGCGGGAAACAACGGACGACGTTTTACGAATATTTCGCGAATAACGATCGTTATTCGTTTTGGACACTGCCTTTGACAGTCGACATACATGATATCGTGAGAAACAAAGAAATTTTAAATTCCAACAACACAATAACAACAAACAATTGCATAGGATAACCTATTTTTTTAATTTGAATTTTGTTTTTTTGACATTTACAAGAATAATCGAAACGCCATAGAAATATACTCAATATTTATTTCGACGTGTACATTATTGTGTACGATTTTCGAGCCAAAGAAAATGAAACTCGTACCGACTTTGTCGAAAAACAATGAAAAAAAATCGCAAACGTTTAAGTGAATAAAATTCAGTTTGTTCTGTTTTTAAAGTGTATGATAATTTTTTCACGCGATCCGCAACAACACGTTTATTGACAACGTATTTTCTCGTTTTCGTTATCTTTTATCGATATAATAATATATTTTGATCTACGATCTAAGTACGATGTTTTGAATTAATTTCAATCCTTTGTATTTCTTATAAAGTTTGGGTTGTGGTTCGATATTTCAATTGAATAATTCGGTTCGACCTAAAAACCCTGGATTCGTATCATCACTAATATTTTGTTCTGTTATTCTATCGATAATGGGTCCGAAGTCGTGTCAATGAATTCCATTTTCCGATCTTTCCGGTACGCATGTTACACTGTCGATGCAAAATATGAAGCAAAAATAATTATTTTTCTACGGTTCAATGATTCGGTGGAATGTTTAATTACACTAACATTTAAATACTTACACATAGCCACGTGCTATTAAAGTGTATAATTATTTATTTTCACGTGAAGTCGACGAGCCTCAATAAACAAGTTTTCGCGTGGTTGCACAAATATGATTTTTACAATAAAACATTATATAAGAATAGCAAGTTTTAAAGTGTAAATTAGGTCAATTTATATTTGATGTTTGTTATTCATTATTTCGTTCGTTCACTGAAAATGCGTTTTTCAATTTGGTATATCGGTCAATTTGATCTCGCCGTAACTCGACGTGAAATTATCCCGATCAATCGATCAGCCAGTTAGTTTAGAATATTATTTATCTTCCGAACGCGTTTTCGGTTAACGGTCATAATATCATCAATAATTAACTCGACACCGGTGACCCGAATAATATATTCTAATCAGCGTTAACACATTAATGCATTCTATAACCGTAATCATACACATTTAACCGATTTAATAAACGTTAAATAAAACGATCGTATAATTAAACACATCGATTTACGTGCAGATAACAAAAGATTTGTTTGATTTGAACTATTCGATTAATCAAACGTCTAGTTCAAAACCAATTACGAAACTTCATAAGATCAGCACACCGCGTTAATCATAACAGTATCATTCAGCCAATTCGTTTTAGAAACAATTTTGAATCGATTAATCCAAAAAAATATATTTCAACGGTTGTACGTATTCTCAGTGATTTCCTCGACGATTTTCGTGACATCGTCACACCTTTTATCGTTCTTCTTACATTCTGAGTCAATAAACTTTAAAATAAAATATTCAACAAAACTATTGCTCTCTTTACTTTTTCCTGTTTATTCCTTTATTTTATTTCGCTATTCATTTTACTTATATATATATATATATGTTTTTGGGCTGAATACAACTTTTTTCTAACCGATTTCGCGTCGCCAATTTCGCGTAACACCACGCCCACTGCTGCCAAAAACATATATAAGATTCATTGATTTTCCGTGCAGCAGAGAAAAAATCAAGTAGCACCGCGCTACGTTTATGTACCAGAATTGCCTATCCGATGCGCCGTGTGATCTACGGATATTTTCTTTTTTCTTTCGCCTTCTTATCTTTTCTACGTTTTAATTTCGTTATATAAAGCAATATATAATATTTTCAATTTTCTTTTATAATCGTTTGTATCTAATAACTTTGTAACAAAAGGTATTATAGTAATACGATGGTAGTGATTTCCAATACCGCGTAAGCGAATACCGTCGACTAAAGCTAAAAAAAATCAATAAACTTTTTCATTTTTCCCATTGTATTTTTTTTAAAAAGTTCTATAGATAAAAAGTGTATTCGATATAACAATATTTTATTATAATTTTTTTGGATTCTGAACGAAACGAATTGGTCTTACGACGATATGCTTTTAGATTTATTGTTTTGGGATTTTTTATTTTGTCCGTGAACACTTATTATTAATTGTAATAAACCGCTAGCATTTCTCACTACCGTTTTTTCGAATACAATGATTTATCGTCGTTTTAAAATTGAAAATTATAATAAAACTCGCAAATCTCTGTCCGAGTGGTTCGCGTGAGCTGATACACACAGTGCACTTTTTTCCCCTCTCCTTTTCTTTTTTCGTTGTAAACTACACTATACAATGTATTATAATGTACGTTTTTGTTTGCATATGTGTAATTAAAACGTAAACGAATACCACCGCCTGGTCGTGTAACGTGTCATCAGATCGTCGTGACATTCGTATTTGTTGATGACCGCGTACACGGTATAATATAATAACATTTTTCGTTTTAAAACGACGTGGGAATTATCATTATTACTATTATTATTATTATTATTATTATTATTATTATTATCATCACTCCAGAATTATATCTGTGGAATTCATCTTCATAATTTCGCGTTTAGAGGTGAAAAAAAAGGCAACGTACCCTCCATTCGACCCCGCCGCCGTTGCATAGTGTCTCCCGGGAAACATTATTCTTTATCAAAACCTATTTAAAACCTATGTAATAATAATGAAAATAAAAAAAATCTGGGATTTGGTTTAAATGTCAACGGCGAAAAAACTTATGTATATATACCGCTGTAAAGGGAAAATTATACAAAATATTATAATATTTTTAAAATAATTCCGACGACCAGGACAATGTATTATTCGTGTAATTTGTTTTTTGTTTTTTTGTTTTGTAATACAAACAACGGCACGAAATAATAACGATTTTGTTACAACGCGTAACAGTAGCCAAATTGTACGATCTTTGAAACGTGAGGAAAACTAAAGATTCAAGTTATGTTTAATTTCAATACGTTATCAACATACGAGTATACAGGTACATTATTCATCGACAATTAATTATCGAACGCGGTTCGTTGTCAATGAAAACCATAAAATGTGTTTGATGCACACACTATTCTAATAACGAATTATTTTTTCATGATATTTAAAGTTTTGAAGCATTTTTTTTAAAGTTTTTTCATTTTTCACGTCGGTTTTTGATTTATTTTCTAAAACAATGAGAGTAAAAAAAGATCATAAATTGACACAATTTTAACTATTAAATAAATTCATTTCACTAAAAAGTAAAAATGAAATTATTTTAAGTGCATTTTTGTAACGTTTTTTTTTTTTTTTGAGATTTTAGGTTATAAATGCATTTGAAGGAGATTTTCTTCAGTTTTTTTTTTTGTTTATTAAAATCCGAGCCCCAATCGTAATTCAAAAGTTCAAAAAAATGACATGGGCCGTGGGTATAAAACACTATAACATGCACAAATAAAATACGAGTATAACTTCTCAAGATGCCACCCACTCCGTCGTTTGTATAAAATATAAATTATCGTAATGAATAATATATTTTTCGATTTCGAATATTATTTAAGCAAATTAATCTTGAGGAAAATGATTATTACTGAGATTTGAAATGAAAAACAAAATATGTAAAGTTTTTACTGTGTACAAATTCAAAGTGTATTTAGATTAACAATATTATAAAAGAAAACATAAATATTTATTTTCGAAATTACCAGTTTAATTATTGAAGCAATTTTTACAATAGAGAGATAAGAATAAAACATTCCAAATACATACCAAATTAATTAAAAATGTGTGTGCATCTTTTAACGCGATTAAAATTGTTTAAATATTGGAATAAAATGTAAAAACTCAACAAATATTTATTTTGCATACATTTATTGGGTAACTTTCTTTGTTTTTTGTTTTTTTTTGTTCGTGCTTTAAAAGAACGCGTACTAATTGATGTAATCGAATTTTTTATTATTTTTTTTTTATTTGTAGAATCAAGAAGTAAACAAATGTATAGTACATCGTTAACTTACAGAATTATAGATCTTAAACTAGATTTAACCTTACGAGTTTTTTCAAAAACAACTAGGAATTTATGAAACTGACCTCTTTAAATAATCATCTGCGTCCGATTTCCAATCTGTATAGTGGGATTACTTGAAAACTTTTTAGACTTCTCATATGTACTTTTCTCAACAGTGTTTTTTTTTTGTGGTAGAAAACTTTAGTTGCCAATAACTAATAATTTTTCGCCACTATTCGGACAGTAAAATATACAATAAACATCAGTTTCTATTTTTAATCAAATTATTATAGTCATGGGTTTTTTTTACGTGAACATTTAGGAGGTTTTCAGTCGATTATTTGCAGATAAAACTTTCGGTTGGCTACTGTGAAGGAAAATATTTGTTTTACATATAAAAATATGTCACGTTATTCAACAGGATAAATATTAACGTTACCCAATTGTTCTTATTTACAAAAATATATAGCAATTTTCTTTCAATATTCTGGTTATGTAATTATGTAATTATGTCCGGGACTCGTGTCTTTGTGCGCTTAAGACAGTCGAATCGTGCAGTTAAACTACGTGTTCTATTATTAATAGACTTGTAATCGTGTTATGACTGCAAGTTTTCTGTGGATTTGTTAGTTTCCATTAACTATCGACATCTTTTCGTTATCATTACATTGTTAATATTGATTAAAATTAACTTAAATTAAACTCTCGACTCGTTGAGGCTATGATTATTTTCGTTTATTCATTTTATATCGTCGTCTAAACAAAAAGACGAAATAACACGTTTTTCGAGTTGTTTGAATATAAGTGATCGGTTAAGTAATATATACGGTTAGGCTAATTTACAATGATTTCGGCGTCAAACGCAAACTATTCGAAACTAGTGCATAGAAATATCTATGTGTGCCTTGTAATGCGATTAAAGCGTAGAAACTTCATACATGCTCATCTGTAGACGACGTGTCAGATGACGCAATATTATGCAATAGGGTTTTAAATCAACGCTTTGATTGACACAGTGATTTTAGCATTCAAACTTAGCTATAATATGGACATACGTGGAGTGCGTGGCAAGTCGCAGAGAACTTAAACGATAGGTAAAACATTATCGTGTTCACTTTGTTGCTCGAGTAATTATTATTATAATCGAATATTGCGAGTTGTACTACAATGGTTTTCATCGATTTATTGATAAAAACAAAATAAATCATTACCATTATGATTGCATTGTACGGCGACGAGGGTGGGAGAAGACGACGCCTCTATTATATTATAGATTTTTAGATGACATGATAAATTAGAATTTATAATTATAATTATTTTAAATATAAACATTTTCTTTTTTTCAAATGCATTGTTTTATTGCATTTGAAAAAATATTCTATAACACTCGTTAAAATTGAAAAGGAAATTACATGTATGTTATGTTAATAATACTGAACGAAATAACCATAAAATGTATATATATATAGTTTACACTCAAGTAGCTGCTACACTCGTGACCGGTAAACTTGATATGACACGGTAACCGTATGATAATTTTCCGTTTCTATAATTCTTTGTTTTATTCGCAATAATTACGCGTCATATATTGTATTATGACAACGCACGTAAATTGGAATTCAGACGCGTTGTAAATGTCACGTGCGCGAGCCACGTACATTATTTCTTAAGATTTGCTAAATTGCTAATTTTCTTAAAATATTTCCTAATATTTAATCAGCTCTCATAGTCACGACCGCGTGTATTAAAATTAAAATTATTTCCTTTTTAGACAATCGTTAAAAAACAGCGAGATATTTATCGAAATACACGATTGTCGTGAAAACTTAAAAAATATGCTCCACACTGTAATATTGTTACAAATAAGAAAGAAAAGAACATTCATAGGCCATATAATATGCTAATATGTTCTAAAACACCAAAAATGTCAAAAAAATGAAACGAAATATTTCATGGCTTCATAAAAACTGCGCGATATGAATTATGATTTGTGCGTACTTAGCAAATAATACGACCGAGTACGAGTAATATGCAAATGCTTGAAATTACCTTCATTTAATTATTTGAATTTCAAATTAACTTAATGTTTTAGTTGTATGAAAAAAATATTGTTTACCAACAATACATTCAAGCAGAGTTATAATGCGTTCTAATAACATCTCTAAAACATTCAAATATCGTCTTACACCTAAAAATCATTAAACAATTGTTCGAGTATATATTTTAAAGTTACTTTAATAGTATGAAGCTTATCGAACTTAAAAACTATACAAGATGTCCCGCAAAGATCTGACAAATGCAATAACTTTCATTTTATTTAATATTTTTTAGTTTTTATTTTTAACAACATTTATCCGAACTGCGCTACAATTTAAGATATATTCACAATTAAAACGTTTAAACATTATATTTTAAAACAGATTCATAAATTAAAACAATTTAATGTTTTTAATTATAGTTCTATACCACTATATTATAATAATTATATATATATATATACATATATTTAAATAGAATAATATGAAATGTTTTTCAAAATGGAAATCCTTAAAAGTATTTTACTAAGTGTTATAAGTGTTCGTAAAGAAAATGGTAAGCTATTAGAATCCTTTGTTCATATTTTAGTAACCCTGTTTTTTCTTTTACAAAACATTTCATTTGTAAAATGAGCTTAGTACTGACAATTAAAAATAAAAACTATCGACTATGCATTAACATTCATTTTATTATAAATACTATGAATTAATTTGATCCCATTTAAAAGGTTAAGTATCTATTTGTGAATTATACTTTCTGACTAAAGTTTTCGACCCAAAACCACATTAAATCAATCGATTGGTTTGTTTCGTTATTTCTTCATGATTTTCGCACCTCAATAAAATATAATATTTTAAACGTAGTTCACTTTCGTATTTTTTTTTTTTTTTTTTTATTTCATTAGAACGGAAAAATAATAAACCCTAATAGTATTAATTAGTATTAAGCAAACGAAATAATAATAATAATAATAATTGTTGTTATTATATGAGAGCTACAAACGAGAATATAAATTAACGAAAAGGTGTATTACACGTTGAAATATATTTAAGGCAAACATATAAATGTCAATCATCGTGTAAATACGAAGACGAAAACATTAAATTAGATTTCTGATCGATGTTTGTAGGATTTCCACGGATTGTTTGTTTATTTTTAATTTAATAATTACTCGATTAATTATCGTTTATTTTGAAAAGTTTGGCCAATTAATTAGTGTAACAACGGGGAAAAAAATACCGAGTTGCCGGAATCGATGATAGACACGGTTGGCAAACATCAATTAATAATTTATCTGTGGAAATTGAGACGTACTGGTTTTAATTAGCGAGTATGAAAAAATAAACGATGTTTTCGGGGACATCGATACGACCATGATATTATTTTAATTATATAAAAGATTTTTGTAAATAATACTTACGGTGCAATAGTAGTGGAATTGATATTCGTCGCATTTTCTCAAACCCATACGGCAAAAGTATACATAAATCATGTGGGAATAACGAGTGTAATCATATTATAATAAAGTTCAAGACACGAAGATTGTGTTTTTCATTGCACAATATGAAATATCGCTTTTGTTATTAAAACCACCTAATCTTTTGCGATTCATTAATATTATTACTCTCGTATTGCATTGAACACAAATTAAGAACTATATACTTTTTTCTTTCAAAATACAGCCCGCGAAATGTCTATTGTAAAAGATCATTTAATATTCAAAATGTATATGAATGTATACGTTATCTTTTTTGAAAAACGTGAAATATTTTCGAAATTTTTAATGCAAGATAAAATACTTTGAAAAATATTATTGTTGTCAATTTGATGCCAGTTTTGATTCGAGTTATTTATGCATATATATTTTGTTTTTTCTATATAATAGACGAAATCTTAATTTCGAATCACAATATATGTAATGACAAACGTCCTGTATTGATACATTGTTAAATTGCATATATCAATGAATACACAGTTGAAGTATCATATTTGTAAATTCATACTGGCATCCAAAACCCACTCGTACAATGTTGTTAGTTTGTTTTTTAAACTTTAAAATGCAAAAAAATGTGTGGTTAAAATATTTTATTAAATTTCAAAACGTAAAAAACACGATTAAAAAAAAAAAGATAGAATAAAGTATATTGTATAGTACTTGTATATTCTAAATATATAATATTTATAAAAAAAACATTTACCTTTATATAAAAATTAATTACGTAGAAATTTTGAGAGTAAAAAGAATAAAAAAAAAAAAGAAGTAATAAACAAATATATTTCAATGAAAGCGTATTAAATGGGTTTACGTTTTAAAACGTAATTTTTTTCTTTTGTTTTCCGCTTTCGAGTCCATGCGTCCATGTTAAACAATTTTCGCGAATAAATATTAATTTCATAACGTTATATAATATTTAAGACCGTTGCAAAAACAATTTTGTATACGGAAAACCATCGTGCCTGGGGCGGAAACGCATTGATTTGAAAATGAAGTTCGTTATCAAATAACGAATATACACTACATCGCACGAAGGCTTTTCCGCATACACAATATTTCGCGTATCGTCGAAATCAAAGAATATTTCGATAATCATACGAATAAACTCGAGTGTTTTTTTTTTTTTTTTAAATCGCGAATTTCTATTTTTGCTATTTTATAATACGATATTTCACGCAACAAGGCAATCGTTCGGCTACTACAGACACGTATTTTCTATTTGACGTGCTGAAATACATAATTATTGTTACTAACGCAGTTGTCGAAATGCGCCAGTCTTTAATTTTTCGAAACTACAACGTAGACAATAATATTACGCATTTATAATTGAACCCGTGTGGTTATATTGGTTATATTTATTATGTTATTGTTTTCACTGTGTTTGTTATGAGCAGGCGCGTGTTCAAGAAATGAAGGTATCATTATTACTCAGCTTGCATGGAAATTTATTTGAACCCGTTTTTCTTTTTTTAATATCTCTCGGTTAAGAGTACACGCAATCTTTGCTCGGCGTCGTTTCGAACGACATAGCCTACGAATTCCTTTTGTTTCGTCGTAAGTTTTTTACGAAAAAAGTCGAAACTGTGTATTGCGATTTCAATTGAAATAAAAAAGTAATCTGGAACTGTGGTCGGCACCGAAATCGCATGAGCTGTTTAAAAACGTGTATTAGAAGTTTGCCCGAGTCGTACACGGTTTATTTAAACATTCAGTACCAGTGTTACGAATGGTAAACGTACGCACGACCGTATTCGGAATTAAAACGAGTGAAAACACGTTCCACTAGAATCGTCGCGGGTTCTCTTTCGGACACAATCCAGTAGGTCATCACTGGTCAATCACGATTGTAAATCGCGCGTACTGATTCTGTACAGGGCGAATTAGCGCTATTGGTTTATCGCCCGCCTTCAGAAACTATACCTGTGAAACGCGAGAGATCCGCCCCGTCGGATAAAGCCAAACGCTCATTACAATAAATAACAATTTACGTACGCGCATCATGTAATAACGCGTTATTATTATGATCGCATATTTTCCCTCGGCCCGCGCCCGTGATTATTCATGAATTCGACGAATAATTTCGAAGTTTCCAGTCTCGAACCGTTGAACGTAACGCATACGCCGCCATATACAGGTGCGCGTAACGCGGCGGATTTTAAACATTTACCTACCGCGCGCGGCGAACTGAACATAAGTAATTAACCCGAACTATGCCTTCATCGCAGCGTTCTTTGCGTTCTTCTGTACGCGTACATACGTGCGTACATATAGAAATTCGCGCAGGGTATAATAATAATAATAATAATAACAATAACGATAACGATAACCGAGTAAGGTATTATAAAGGGAAAAACAACGTACCTTTTTTTATTCGGTCGCGTTGTCGTAAAATACGGCCGATGTCTACTAACGCGTGTATATATATATATATACACGTTGGGCGGTCGGGTAAATAATAGATGCATCGGTCTTCTGTTAAGTTCTCCCTCCGGTCGCCGCCGCGCGCATATTAAATAGTATCAAGTCGGTCCATTAAATCATTAGCCGGCGAACGCGTTCGTCGAACAAACAAAAAACTCGTTACGCGGTGGCGGATCGGACGACGTTCGAAAAACGAACGCTTTCGACAACAGTTTTTGACGTGACGGCTTTCGGCGATTATCTCGCCCGCAGAACGAAACCCGTCGCATCGACGCGCACCGGTGTCGACAAACATTAAACTGGTTGATAAAATGATCTCGCGAAGAAATATGGCTTACGGGAAAATGTCAATTGGAAATTGCGCGCGCGCGTTTCACGTTTTACCCGCCGACCGTGACCGTGCGCGCGTCTTCTACACGTCGCGTTTTAATAACGACCGTCGTATTGCAATATCGTAGTCGTAACATGTGCTCGTGATGGATCGACTGTTAAAAAACTAAAAACGCGATAAGAAATCCAATTAAAAAAAAACAATCCGTATTGCTTTTAAGACCGGACGAGACACGTGTTAAATATTAATTCAATCGAAACCGACAGTGGCTCGAGACGTTTGCCGACCGTAAAATTGCCCTACCGGTGATATTTCGTTGTGTGTGACTTTTCGTGTTTGACATCACAGTTTTCGGTGTTATGTGTGTTTTTAAATGTATTTGACGCGGGTGCCGTTTCGGACAACACTTTTGATCGTTTTTATTGATTCATTTTTTTTTTCGAGACTTTAAACCGTTCGGACTACTCCGTTATATCCGTTTTGAAAATACCTTAAGCATGAAAATCTATATCGATTAGAAAACACAAGCGAAACAATTTTTGTGGTAATAACACAACTAATCGGTTGACAAGAAAAAAACCGCTTGAGTTGCAAGTTTTCAACACCAAACATTCGAAGCGGTTAGAATCGATAATTTGCATCGTTACAAACAAGTACAACACTTTGGGAACCGTAGAAGCCGTTTTTTTCTTTCGTCCAAAACATTGTTTTTATCGTAATTTGAACACTGAACTAGCCAAGATCTGTTCGAAACACGGACAATTGAATACTGACGCGGGCGGTCAAACTCGTGCGGTACGAAAAACCGAAAACCGTTAGGTTTTTCGGGTTCCGTTTGAACCGAATTTTCGACGAACATCGACTTTCCAACATTTTCTTCGTTTCAAAATAAATAAATAAACAACCGAAAAACGGTATCGGTTTTTCGATCTCGAGCAACGTGTTGTTATAATAACGGAATAATTGTCGTACGCGGTTAGGTGTTTCGTTTCGCCGACGTAGGACGCGATCGAAATCCGACGCGAACGAAACGATATGTCGGGCAATAACAATAATAGGTTAGTATTTCTTCGTAATACTTCGGCAACGGCACAACGGAGATTCGACTACCAAGAATACGGTATACGGTATACGGTGGCGGTACGCTTGCCGTCGAACTTCGTGCGAGAAGAGCGATTTGTTTTTCGTTTTACCGCGAAAACGTCCGTGTTCCAGTACGACAACGCGTGAATGTATACGGAAAAGAAATGTTTTTTTTTCCTCGCGCACAACAATCGGACGGCTCTTAAGCCGAGTCGAATTCGCTGAAAAATCGTGCGCTTTCCTTTTGTCTCGCGTTTCTCTACATTGTGTCGTACAAAAGAGAGGAAAAAAAATACCCGTTTCAAAAGACCGTGATCGCGCGCACTCGTAATTTAAAAATCATATTACAATACGAAGTTGAACAGTCAGAGGGCATATGAATTATGCATTGTAATTTATTTGTTCGTCGAACGCCCCGTCGTTTTACCGTTCGTATTGCCGGACGTAATCAAGAACGACGATCGAAACAAATTAGCGCGTCACGTACGAGACGTAAGAAAACAAACGAACACGCACGGGAAACGTATTACGGCAGGGCGGCGATCATTTCGTACGGATCGAGTGAAACGGGACGGCGCCTAATCGAATCGTCGGTATTGATCGGACGTGTTTTTATTCTGTGTTCAGGTCTCGTGGGTCCGGCACCGGGACATTCACCTGCTGACCGTCGGCCGGTACACGTACACCGGCGACCAGCGGTTCCGGTCCATCAACCAACCGCCCAGCGAGGACTGGACGCTCCAGATCAAGTATCCGCAGATCAGAGACTCCGGAGTGTACGAATGCCAGATATCCACCACGCCGCACATCAGCCAATACATTCACCTACAGGTGGTCGGTGAGTATTAGCGCCGACCCTCCGCACGTTGTTCCAAGTCGGTTTTTGACAGTGCTTGTCTGATAACGAAAAATAGTAATCGCCACCAACCGCGATCGACTTACTTTAGTCTTTAGAAATCGAAAACAGATCAATACCGTTTTCACTTTGTTACATAACTTCTTTAGGCTTTAAGTATAATTATATACTCGATCCTACGCAATTAAATACAACATTTCATTCGGGAGGTTGCTACACTCTTACGGATAAGGGTCCGGGCGGTTCTTATCCATTTCACTCTCATTAAATCCATCACCGATACCAACTTATAAGTCCGAAACACGAATATCAAGGTAGACAGTTATGTACGATAGCCGAACATTACGGTATCGTTTCGATATAATCTCGCGCGCGAAACGGCGTCTTAAACATTATTGTGGAACGACAGGTGTACGTTATTTAGCACAAGGTGACGGTTTCGGTGTTTTGAAACCGTTGAGTTTCGTACGAATCATAATTGATTCTCCTATAACGTTTTTACATTGTCTTGGATGCGCGTTATTCGTTCGTGAAACAATAGTGATCTCCACGCGTTAACGCACACAAACAGAAATTAATATTTACCTATTCAAATAGACAGTTGAAAGTGATAATCGCGGAAAGGTTTAAATTAAAATAAAAAGCAAAAAATAAAATCATTATTTAATTTTCGGGCCTGGTAAAAACGTACAGCCGGTTGATGATGATAATAATAATATTTTCAAACGTCTTTGCAAATGTATTCGTTGACTTTATCGCAAGTTTCAAACGTCGTCCGCCTGAAGTTTCCGTTACGTTTCGTGTTCGTGTCGTGTTTGTACCGCGATTGAAAAATTGTCGACCGGAACAGTCCCGGAACAATGAGTTCTCAATACAATGAAAAAACAATAATAATTAGTATTCGGTTTGATTCGATCCTTCTTCTCCGATCGGCCTCGCGTTTACGATCTTTCGAAAAACAAATCCAAAAAACCATCGCAATACGAAATCGTTTTTACGCTTACAATTACAATTGTACGTTCGTCATCCGGTAAACGCCTGTCCCGGTACTAACGGTGTTTTGAAAGGTTCAGGTGGGTATTGTGGATACTGTAACAGCGGCGACCAGGAGAAGAAAACTTCGTCCCGTGGATAACGGCCACGGTGAGACGCGATTTCGTCTCGTCCGTTGTCGACGGTCCGACAGAAGTATTATACGTTATCCGTACGTGTTCGAACGTGTCCGTCCGCTTGCCCCGCGGGAAACGATCCACTCGAGGTTTATCAATAACAAAAACCATAAAAACAAAAAAAAGGTGTAAAATATGTGTGGAATTTATTATTCTTATCGCGAATGAAATGAAATTAAATCTCGCGGTAGATTTTTTTTTTGTATTGTTTTTTTTTCGCATCGCGAACACTCGTATCGCCAAACGTTTCCTCCCGTTCGTTTTTTTAATGTCGTCGTATACGTGTTAGTATAGTATTCTTTTTTAATACCGTGCAAAATGTTCGACTCGACGCCGTCGATCCTGCGGGTTATTCAGAGTTCACGAAATCTGTAAACCGTTCTTGTCTCGCGTTACTGTACGGACGCGAAAAGAATACGATTATACACGAACGTGTGTTTATTGTTCGGTGTCGTTTTCAAACGTTTATCGGAATTATTGCGACGCGCGTGCCGAGGAGACCTTACGACGTTATCGCTCTCGGTCCGTCTAGAAATTGATCAATATTCGCGATTTTCGGTTTCCCTCGCATTCGATTCGTTTATGATGATGCGGAAAGGGGTTAAACGCCCTCAACAACGGAATTCGTAGGGATCTTTTTGTTTTTGTTTTTATAAAACACTTGTTTTTGTTTTCGACGCTTTTGCAAATTGTTCTGTGGATAATATTCAACCGTGATCTAATAGCCTAATATAAGCCTTACGGCATAATAATAATCAATCGATATTGCACGTACACATCGATTCAAGCAAAAGACCGTTTTTATTCAAGATTATGAAAGAAACGACTAGTTTCCATTGTCGTCACTGTACATTGAAACAAATCTAACGAAAACATTACATTACAATGATACAGATAATGTATTTTTACAACCAATTTCAAAATTCTCTAATACAAATAAAAAACATAAATTGTATAATTCGTATACGGTGTTAATATTTTTAAAAACTTGGCCATAGATGGGCGAAAAAAATACGAACAAACTAAAACTCTTAGTTTTAGGGGGGGGGAGCAAAATGAATTGTCTCGGATCACAAAAACCATGAAAATCCTATATGCGCCACTGCTCATAGATATTTTTTGTTTATTACTATATTCGCAAACGTGTAAATTAAACGACAATAAACGTATTAAAATGAACAAGTGTGTTGGCGCCTGACCACGAAAAAGCTTTCGCCTGTTCAAAGTATTTGTTTTTAGTGAAATGTAATTATATATTTACACAGTAAAACACGTCTCACAGCATTAAATAGTCTCCATTGGTTTTTTATTTTATTTTTATTTTTTAAGTTAATTTTTCCAATTAAACGAACCGTCTCGTCTGCCCGTTCAAATAAATTGGATTAAAACGATTTGGCGGCAGGATAAAAAAAAATAATAAACTATGTGCAAACGAGATCTAATTTTTTTCCAAATTAAATAAACAACTGAAATTAGTATTTAGCGAATTTAATTTTAAATTTTAAAAACGTACCTTTCTTGATAAAAAAAAAATACACATTTCAAACATTTTACTCTGCTTTTAATTTTATGTAATTACTTTCTGTTTACGAACAATTTTAATAGAAAAATTATTATTTAATAAATTATAATGTGTACAACACAAAAACAACGTGAACGAAAGCATGTAGTTTTTAAAACCGATTTCGTTGCATAAGATTTCAATTTTAAATCCACGTGTGATAAATTTATAGTAATGTTTATAACTCGTCTCCGTTTATACGTTTTAGAGATTTTTTTGTTTGTTTCTTGTCCAGAGATACGTTTTCAAAATTCAAATTACTATTTTAATCTCAATATTTTAATAATCGATGAATCTAAATATATATAATTAATGCAAATATATATATTTAATCCGATCATTTGTTTCATTGCGTAGTTAAAGAAACACAAAATTCGTTAACACTTACTTTTAGAATTATTACTTTTTTTTCTTACGTTTTAAACGACTTATTATTTTGTGACTGAACAATAAACATTTGGTGAAAAATAATCATTTTGTTCTCCTGCCAATTACAACTACTTTATCTTACATATGTATTGTCGAGAGTAATTTGGTTATGAATTCGAAAATGACAATAGCATACGCTTTTTCAAATAGCTAATATCGACACTTTACTTTTTATAATTTTAACACGAAAAACAAATAGTAATTTTAAAAAAATTTCCTCTAAAGTTTTCGAGTTTCAAATCATTTTTCTTCGATTATATTTTCCGTAGTCTGAACGTAACCTAACCCGTTAATGAACATCCGGAAGACGCTTGTTTTCGACGAACCACATCAAACAGAAAAGACCGCTCAGCTGTCTTTTATATCATTCTTTTATTTACTTTAATCGCATCTCGAGGTGTATGAACGTTTTTAATTTATTATCACATTTTGACGTTATTTAATATTGTGCAAAGTATATAAAACTATATTATCTACGTCAGGATAAACATTAATTTGCTCCTATTATTACGATGTATTTAGCAAACATATTTCTTCAAAATATATTAAAGGTTAATATTTACCTTAACCATATGATCGAGTTAATATCATAAAATTATCTTCCGGATATAAAGTTGTACATTGTTGAAACGAAACGTACGGAAATAGAACAACTCTGTATCGATTCAAAATCGGATGAAATAAATTATTTTAGATTTTGAGTAAAACGAAAAATGTATTGGTTATAAAATTATGTGTTCCTGGATTCTAAAGCAAAGCGATGAATGAATTGATTTTGTAATGATGCGTTTCTTTATTTTGTCTGTGAACGTTTTTGGCGTATAAAGAGTGTTCCGTTGATCTTTACGTACGTTTCTTTTCGGTAGTCAATTGTATCTAGTCGGGACTTTATTTGACACGTTTTTCGATTTTCCCAGTCATTTTCTTAAGCGTAACGACAAAATTACCGAAAATGTTGTTGACAATGAGTTGTCGAAAAAATCTGTTTTGGATTGTTGGACACGAAAATGTATTGTATTTTTTAATAATTCAAAATCGAATTCAATATTTTTCATATTCATTAATTATACCAATTGTCCTCGCTGAGAATCGTTTTTCGAATACAATGATTTATCGTTACATTCAAATTCAAAATAATAATAAAACTTTAAGATGACTCACTTGAACCAATGTCCGCATCAGCTGCGACTCGCTAACTTCTTTGACCTTAACCGTCATTAATATGATAATCATAATAATAATAATAATAATTATTATAACAATAAGAATAATGGTTTTTATAGTTTGTATTATATTATTAGTATAGGATAAGGTCTTCAATGTTCACAAAGTCAGAAATCTTCAGATTATAGAAATATCCATATGTATGTTTCACTACATTATTATAAATATGTATATGGTGCCTTTCGAAGGTATGAATAGAATATTGATCCGGCAAACCACAATCGCGTTAAAAGCCATACCGTGTTTCGGACCGATAGTGGAATAGAACGTAACTAAAGAATTGAAATTTATTATGGGTACAATATATTTGACGAAATTTTTATTTTTAAAACCTTCGCGTTAAAAATTTAAAAATCTTAATTAAATATAAATACATTTTCGACAATGTTTTACATCACAACGTATCAAATACAAAAATTATCGTTCATGAAATCCAAAACGCGATTCGTTGGAAGTAAACGTCGTAATGTCAAGAGCGAACTCGTATAAAATCAAGTCGGCTGGACGTCAAAATATTAATACTTTCTGTTTTTACTAAATAATGCAGTTCTGAATAATTTGGTTTTCGAATAGAAATAATGTTAAGTGTCGTGTACAACAAAGTGTTCAAACCGAACTCGTATAATTATTCATATCGTAAATGTGTTGAAATTAAAGTTTCATGTAACATTATGGAGTCATCTGTTTCCAACAACTTTTAAAAAAACTTCACGTCATATCTTTCTTGTTTTATTTTCGAAAATGATATTTGTTGCGAAATTATATTATTTTAACAATTGTCAACGTTTGAAACGCATGATAGTTATAGAACGCGAAAAATGATACTGTTCCGTTTTGTAATGGCGTTTTTTTTTTGTAGAGTTCACTGTTCCGATCGACTTCAATATTATTATTATTACTGATATTTTATCTGGTATTTGAAGTATTTGTCCTTTGATTTATTTTATATTTTTTTGCGTTATCTGAAAATGAAAATTCGTTTTATGTTTGTGCGTTGCACCGTACGTTCGATAATGGACGGGTTCATTTCTGTTCATGATTATTTCGTATTTTCAGTGCGCGCGCCCTTAAAAAGTTTATACTTAATGCGAATAGTCGCCTTTTTCGGTGAACATACCGCGTGCAATTTTATCTTTTGATGATGACTGTTGCGCACAGATGAGAAAACTTCTTCTTGCTACCACTTAGTTCGTATTTCATACGAACCGTCCTTGGCCAACCGATTCGGAACAACACGCGTATTTCGCTAAAGCCGAATGTGCTCTTTAATTTTACCAAACGAAGCATTGTCACGTCAGCAGTTGGGACGCGTCTGCCGTTTACATTGAACGTGAACGATACGTCGACGAATCGCCGAAAACGTACAAACGCGCGTTCGCGTCCTACCAATCTCCGGAAATTGTTGTATCGCGAAACCATTTTAAATCGGTTCTAATAAAGTGTGAAAATGTCCGCTCACCGACGAGTACAAGGGTCTGGCGGTCGTTGTCCATCTTCAACGGGCAACGTGACGTCCTGTTCGACGCGCGAATGGACCGAAATCGGTCATCGAGTTTTTTTTTTGTGGTGTTTGGCCGACAGTTGACTTGATCACGGCACACGGTTATCGTGCCGTTTGAAATCGTTATACGATGGCGTAATTTATTTTTTTTTTCTGTAATCGACGGTTTACTTCTCTCCGGTTTATTAACATTACCTTAAACGAGATAGAAATGTATTGTCTCGTCGGCGACTCGGCGGGAAAAGCGCCCGAGACGTACGCATATTTCGATTTTATCGATTATCGACGTGGAGTTCGTTTCGTGATGACGTCAAACTCGTTTCATTATCGTCGGACCACGCCTGTATACGGTGATATTTATAATTCGGTTTTTATTAGCGCGCGATTGAGCAAAACAAATATATGCAGACTCGACGTGGCCGGGCGTACTAAACATAATGATATTCGCCGCCACCGTACCGTAAGCGTTTTATGGGTGACGTCGTTTCTTTTCCGCTAACCCGGCACGTACTGTTTGGCACTTGTCTACGGCGGTTATTTTCGTTTTCGTTTCACTTTTTTCTGATAAACCGTCGGGTATTTCTTTCTTCTCCGTCCGTTTGTTTGTCAGTTGAAATTTGTTTTATTTTTTCGTATTTTTTTTACTCCGTATAAGGCTAAAATATGTTCTCACTTACTTTTCACAACCTAAACAAATAAATTTGTCACCGGATTTCGCGCGCTCGAATGACGATGTTTGATCTTATTTGTCGCTATAATTGAATTCCGTAACATCATCTGTAGAACAATTTGTACGGCAAAACGCACGTGTCGATTTAAAAACAAAAATAACCTCAGCTATTATTTCAAATCCTAAGTACACCCTACGATTTATTCGCGTATATTTATTCGACGCGTAGGGAGCGTTTCTTTTTATCATTTTCGAAACACCACACGTTAATGTTTCTGGTTTTGAATATTATATTTTCAATATCTGATTCAATGTCGTAAAACCGTTCAAAAATCGCATTTATGGTGATATATTATCGAGCTCGGATTCTATTGTCTATTTTCCAAACACATATTGCGTATGAGTTATGATATTATATTATTGTACGCATCTAAAGTAATTACGTTTGGCGTGTTTCGGAGCGGAAAAAAATACACATATGCCGTTCGACCGAGTAACGTTTTATTGCTAAAGTGAAATATTTTTTTGAACTACTCGTATACACAATATGTGTACACATCGATACTGAATTATGAACGAATATTAAAATATGTTTGTTATGGCGGTTTTGTTTTTTTGTGTTTGATTTAATTTCATCTTTAATTTTTTTTAAACATCATTCACGTCCGGTACACGCAGATACGTAAATATACCGACTCACCGTATCGTTAGGAACGATATAAGAACAGGAACAAGCATAAACAGAAACACGTCCGTAAGTGTTCACTAGAAATTATACATTTATCCCGCGGACGTTGATTTTATAACCGATAAAATACATCATTTATTCGTCGTTTCTTGACAACATAACAATAAAAATTTTAATTTGTTTTGGCCGTATCGAAATAAACGAACACGGTAAAAATGAATAGTATTATATGTCATTAAAATTTCATTGAGACGCTTCGACGCGTATAAAATGGTTTTGGAAAGGAGATACAAGGGGATGATGTTGTGGAAAAAGCGACGAACAATATTATGTTAAGGATAAAATGAGAGGAGTCAGTATACGTCAGTATATTTATATATTTTAAATGTCAGAAAATAAAACGTCATTGATAGGCCTAGGACGAAATAAGGGGAAGTGAAAAAAATCTGCTGCAGGCGTTTCGTATGATAAAATATAGTACCAACAGTGCGAATACGTGGATGTTACATGGCTTCTTCTACATTTTTGGAAAACGAAACAATTACATGTTAACGAATTCGAGTCTGTCCGACCGTGCAGTCGAAATTCTAATATCGCCTCTTGTATTCCGATTTCCGAAGTTAAAAATAAAAACTCTAGTGATGTTACGAACTGTTAGATTTTCGAACCGAACCGAAATAAACATAAAATAGTTCGGTTTAAATATCGAACCAAGGAAAATGAAATTCGTATTTATTCTTCGGTATTCAATTTTTGTTACATTCAAAAACAAATTGATTTTAAATCCTAAATAAATAAATAAATTTATTTTATGAATTAATTATTTAAGTTAACCAACTTTAAAATCAAACGAGTTTTTGGATATTTTGAATTAATTTAAATCCGTTCGGGTTCGATATGTAAATTAAATAGTTCGGTTTGACTTCAAAGATCTGGGAGGGTCCAATTTCCTGCAACACGGTAACGCGAGCACGCGAATAATATTCTGAGTAAATAAACATTTGTTGTTAAATACTAATGAGATTAACATCGTTCGACGGAATGCGATTTCAAATAAAAACATATAATACAGCAACCGTAAACCTTTTTTTAAGTAAATAAAATATGAGCCAATTTTATTGCTGATGGGCCGGGATGGGGGCCGGCACATCGACCAAATGTATAATATTCTGCAGGGCACATTGTCGCGTTTCTTTCGAAATGCTTAGACATCGAAATCGAACAATAACCGATTTTCGTGATGATACCATACGATATCGTTACACGACACTCGAAACGTCGTTGTTCAGACCAAACATATTTTGTAATCGTAGTTTGAGCGAAACAGATATTAGTTCTTCAGTGTGCCTGAATACCTGACGGTGTTGCGAACACGCCGTACTCGTGTTGTACGTATGTATCGTTATTTCGGTCGCCCGATGTAGTCTGGCGCGGCCCAACGTCGCTGTACTATGTGCCGCGACGGATCGCTCGCGATTTTCCATCACCTTATAAATACGCATCGTCCGATGGACAGTGATCGCGTTGCTCCGGGAAAGTAAACGGAATTAAAATTAAAATTAAATTAACGCAGCGCGTGACTTAAATATTTAACCGGTTTTCGTGAAACTATACCGTTTCGTAACGCGTCGGAAGATTTGTCGCGTACCGTTGCCCGGGTCATCTGCCAGTTTGGCTATCTGTCGTGTTTTCGGTATATCCGTTGAGACGCCGCTGCTCGAATTGCAAAAATATGACGGAAAACAATTGTGCTACTTCCCCCTCCCGCCAACAAAACGATATCACATCTGTACGGTGCACAGCAGAGTGGTTTGCTCCACAGCCGGAATCGATAGTTTGGAATTGCATTCACGCGCTCGTAAAATACCTATTATTCGTCTCGACACGAATTTCGCGAACAACTCGACAGGCGTTATCGGCGGGGTTCCGTAAGACGACGGTTTGTGTGTCGCCTAAGCGACGTTTTTGTCCATTTCGGGCTATAAAACGTATTGTACAAAAAAACAAGACGTTTTGTGACACGCCGATAACAACGTACGTGCGGTATACCGTTTTTACACGCTCGGGCGAAAAACAATTATAAATCCCCCTGAGCTCGTCGTAATACGTCCGGGGCTCGTACGTACACGTGTATACGTATAATATATATTATACGATACACGTGCGCGAGCCATCTTTCGTCCGCGGGATTACGTGTCGGTCGTATAGCGGCCATCTCGCGCTACTGAGCACCTAACCTCATGAACCCCCTCGCGCGGCTGTACGCGAGTTTCCCGAATAATTCGTCTTTTCCGACTGCGCACGTGCGATGTTTTCGTCGAAAACGGTCTTGAAGGGTTGACGGCGCGTACTTTGCGAAAACACCTGCGCGACGTAGTGAATTTCGCGGTTTTTTTTCTCGATAAAATCGCTAAAACGATCCGCGAGCTTACGCCGTCTCGACCCACTCCGTACTCGTATCGAGTCCGCCGGCCGTCAGTAACTAACTGGGACGTCTGTTCTACACGGTACTGACGTTCGAACAATTTTTCAAATGTTAGTCACGACAATTTCTAATTTTTTTACCTAATTTTATGTCGCTTCGTTTCACGAAAATTATAAACAACTAATCAAGAAATACTAGTATTGCTATTTATTTTCTTGTACAGACACACACACGCACATCGCACATACACACATATATTTGGAAATATCATCCCGAAACGGGACTAATGATTTGATGAAATGGGGTGAAGATAAAGCGATTTATTGTACGCATGTGCCTCGACGTTCCGGGAAACTCATTTAGCGGGTTAAACGGCCGGATTGATTTTTACGACGATCGAACTCGACCGGTCCAATTAATATAAATACAAAAAATAATATTTTTCATTTGTCGGTCAATTTATCTGTTGACTCTGGTATTGTCGTTAACGCGTCATTTGTTTCCGAATAGCGAGTTTATTATAACTTGGTCGGCGTGATAACGAACCGTCGTGATTCCGTAACTAAAACGTCTACAATAAAAACGAAAATATTATTCGTATGAAAGTAGATGTATTACGTCTCGGGATTATATCGTCTCGCGTATGACCTGTTAGGCTTTTCGCGAATTTTAAAACACATATAAGTACGTTTCGAATTTATATCGTGCGCGCGTTTATAGCGTTACAGTCTCGGTACAGTGAAACAAAAACAAACTCAAACAATAAGTGCGCGAATTTGAGATCGAGAAGCGAAGAAGACACGATTGACATTTTGAACGGATGCCGTTTAATCCACGCGAGGTGAATGGGATATTATTGTTTTTCTCGATCGTGCGCCGTAACGTTTTAACGCGATCCCGTTTCAATCGTTCTCGTCATAAATGCGAATATATTAAAACGCTGTGCCGGAATCGTAGTTGTGAGTTTCAACACAATCCCGTAAACAGTTTCACTATATGTGTGTGTGTGTGTGTGTGTGTGTGTGTATTTTTAACGCGCACATTGTATATTACTTCATGCGTACGCAAGACAAAAACTAATGCGATCTGTCGTCCGAGGACGAGTATATTTTTTCTTGTTCGCGCATGGAAAAAACGCTAACTTCAAAACATGGTGAAATCTCTTTTTTGAAAACAATACCGTGTTTTTGTTGTACGAAAAATATAATTCTCATCAAAAGCGAAACAATAATATTTATCCTGAGAAAATATAAAAAATTCCAACTGTAGTACAAATTAATAACCAGGAAATCCAACGAAATAACAAGGATGCATTCAGTGAAGCATTTAGGGATACATTTAAACGAAAAACTTATTTGGAAAATATATATTAATAAAAACTAAACCAATGATATACGAGAGTGAAAATTCAATACCAATCAATAAACCACAGCTCAACCCTGCGAAATTAAATTTTCACTGTTGCTAATAATAATACCACTGCTAACCCACGTATGTTCATTGTGGCAGTTCCCTCCCAAACAAAACCTAAAAACTACAAACTGTTCAAAACAAATTTCTGAGAATGTCACTAAAAGCGCCTTGGTTCGTGCGAAATAAGCAGTTACACCATAACACAGGTCTACCATACCTATCGACATGGATAATTTAAAAACTTCCACGGCAGATTAAACAAAACCGAAGGAGCATTTCACTAATAAAATCGGCGAAAACCTCCAGACTATGATTAAAAACAATAATATTATATGTGTTTAACGATTTTTCAAACAAGCGTGCCTATAAAAACACAGTGCGCTCGCGTATGCAAATATTCCTAATGGGTTATAAAACATACATTTCTCAACAATAAAGTCGTTTTACGTGATTCTTACAGACGCGACAAAAATATGAATAATAATGATCGTTTGTACATTTAATACGAAAACATATTTTATTTTAAGCTCTCAGCCAAATGCAACCTCTTCCCTTGGCCGGATGACGGACAACAATAATATCCAACATTTTTACCGATATTCATCGGCATATATATTGTTTTTACAATATTTTCAATTATTGTTTCCCTAAATGCAAATCGGCTGAAATCAATTGGGCGTTCTATATTCCATTATCACAAAGCTGCTGCGCGTTTGTACTTCCGCTATGAAAAAATCTCGGAAATAACGAAAGTACACAAACGAAAGTATCAGTTCATGCTTACACGAAAAAACATCCGATACATACGTAAATAAATAGCAAAAAATTTGCGTCTATAACATAATCTATACGTAATTATTGTGTTTTCTGCGAGTTATTCACGTAATTGTGACGAGCACGTGGTGTGTTTTCGTCGCCCAAAGTCCCATCTGACGGATTGGCGTCTGTTCGCCGAAACGCAACCGGAACGCGTTTCGATTGTAAAGGGATCGCGAAAACCTATCGGTTTATTGTTTATTGTTTTTTTTATTTTTTTTGCCAGTTTCGCGCGTTTTTCTCCTCTACAACAACAAAAAAAACGTTAACGGTATTCGTTATCACGCGGCCAAAACGTATCGTATACGTGCATTTGACGACGTATACCTCGTCGCCAAGAGCGTACTCAAGGGCAGGACGAAAGCGTCATGTGTCCCAACGGCGATTTTTTTTTTCCAATATACGCGTTTTTCGATCACCGTATCACAAATTCCTTTTAGTTTCTCGTTAATTTTTCTTTCGAAAAATGGTTCCGAGATGGTGTTTTAATTGACTTGCGAGAAAAAAAATTGTCACGTCTCCGGAAATGAATATGTAATTTTGGACCGATTCGGTCGGAAAATTAAACCGGTAACACGATTATTATGTAATTGGAAAAAGATGAGGACGGTGCTGCTCTTGACCCACGTTTTACGTTTTTCCAAACGAAGTCTCGAAAAACCGGGTTTCGTCTGTTTTCAGTGCCGATATTGAGGATTCGTCCTTTTTTTTCACGAAATAAATAGACACGAAAACCCGTGACAAATTATATAACCACTAATGTATTATTCAAGAGAGAAAATCGTTTATTTTTAAAATTTTATCACTGTTATTATTATATTCATCGAGGGTGTCGGAGCTGATACGTTTTTAGTACAAATATTCATTTACGTAGAAAATTTTTACACCGCACAGAATTATCAGACTTCGATTTTTTTTTTTTTAGAAGTAGAAAACTTTTTACAGGTCGAATTTCACTCGGATTTTTAAAATTCAACTTTCGAAAACTGCAATAAACGTCGAAATTATTCCGCATTTTGTTTAAGTGTACGTTTTGACATTATTTTAAAATTCAAACGAAAATCGGAGTTCTGATATCGTCTTTTATCGAATGAAAAACGAATTATCGAAATATGATAATATTGCACTAGGTATGAAAATCGTTCCTTTATAGCCGTTTTTTATCATTGAACTGTTGCAATTTGTGATAGAATTTACTATATTTTATTTCTTTATAAATGACCGGCTCCGGTACTATTAAACATAAGATATTTGAAAACGGTGACTAGATATAACCAATATATTCAGAATAACTTATTACCGGTTTTGACAATTTCTGCATAAATATTATTCGAAACACTCTGTTAAATGCATTTCGTTTTAGGGAATTTTTATATTTATTAAAATAAAAAATCTAGTACAGTCGTCTTGATATCATTTTGATATTTATAATTGGCTTGGAATACGTGGTTTAGATAACGAAAACCAACTCTCCCTCACCAAGTACTATCTGAATCGAATTTCACGTGCAAAATGACAAATGTTCAAAAAATAGTTGGAACAATCACCGTTTGGAAATTGGTCGTTGTTACAGTTGACGAATGAAAATTGATCGATATATTAAAATAAAACTTTTAAAAATACAGTCATTATTTTACTATATTGTTCACAACACGCGATTGACGGTTTGATTAGCTAACGTTTTAAAACACAATATTTTCTCGTTCAGATTATTATCAACCAAAAGAGTACTCGTTTACTTTTAATTGCTCCGCGATAAGCCGAGTGGATACCGTTCGGTCTAACACTGTACTATGGTGTTTCAATTATAGCGTTCGGCAACCGATAACATCGAAAAATAACCATTACAAGCAATATGTCTTTATCACGAAATACCGATTGATTTTATTTCTAAAGTTTAAAGTCTTTAATCAGATACTATAAATAGAGTGTTTACCTACTAAAAAATATGCTGATTTTTATCGTTTTTTATCATTGTGAACACGGAATTTATTTATTTTGTACGTAAAATATTTCAATAACATCATTTTGATAATATTAAATATATATATATATAAAGAAACTAATATCGAAATCGTAGCAATATTTGATTTATCCGAAGACGTTACAATTCATAGTTATTAGACGGTTTTTTTCTCTTCGAAAACTATTGGATTTAAAAAATATCCAGCAGGGTTCGATTTAAAATCCATTTATGATTAACACAAAACGTTAAGCCGCTTTAAAAAAAAAATGTAAAAATATAAATTTTAAAACTCATCTCTCTCATGATCTATAATCAAAGGAGAAAACAAAAACAATCAACGAGTTTTCAATAATCGTTTTAAATTTGTTGATCGTTCTGTATAGCGTGTACAATATTTTTGTATATCCCATTCGAGTTCAGATTTATTTGCCTACCGTTATAAATGCTGCATTGTGTATCGTACCTGTTATATTATAAAATGTTGAGTACATTTATAGTCGTTGGCTATCGGATAAAAGCGGCGTTCGTTCCCAATTAATACTAGTGTAGAAATGATCGATGTGTATAATACACACGCATTTCCCGAGATTAATTTCGTTTCCATTTTTTATTTCGACTCGACCGAATAAAGTCTTTCTATACGTCGTATATATATACAAAAAAAAAACCATATCCGATATCGAAAACGCCATAAAAATTACTCAATAGCTTAGTTATATCAAACATGGAATCAACTTTTACGGAAAAAACATGAGCTACAGCGACATTAATGAATTTGCAAGATAAAAACTTTAAATGTTAAAAATGGTAAAATGTCTTTTACTTTTTATTTTTATTGAGATACTATAATAAAAATATGTTAATTATTAATACTAATTGACAAAAAAAGATATACAGCTATATCACTGCTGGCTAGCTGCAGACTTCTCGGTTGCCAAATGACTCGAAATATAATTTTATGTCGGTAATACACATGCACTATACGTATAAATTTCACTATTGAACTTAGTTTGTAATTTGGTGTTAATAATAATGAAAACTGACATTTTATTTGATTTGAACAAATGCACGATTCAATCGTTATAGTTGAGGATATATGTGATAACAATTTTATTTTTATGCTTGTATTTCGTTGAACACGTTCCTTAAAATACTTATAAGTATCAAAAAATAATTAGACAATATCATCTGACGCGCTAAGTAATTTTTATTTAACATTTTTAGCACGGGTGGAGGGGAATGCATAATTATATAATATTGCAATATACATGCGATCCATATCTAAGACTAAGACGTTTCAGCAAGTTCCATAAATTTATGTCTCAGCGTTCGTAGTGTCGAAAGAAAAGGAAAACATCCAAAACGAAATGGAAATCGCGGTGACGTTATTTTTCGTTGACACTATACGCTATAACGTTTAATTGAAAACGCGGGCGGGGGCGCACTCGGCCATCTGTCGGCTATTAATTGCAGCGATCGCATACGGCTTCGCCTTCGCGGACAAACGGCCCGTCGTCGGCTCTTCCTGAAACTTTTCGCACTCTGGAAAACTTTTTCCCGACGGGGAACGGGGGACGAAAGGTCTACGCGGTAAGACGTAAGACCTAACCTACGTGCACTCTGTGGAGAAGGCGTTTAAAACTTTGACTGCCTCGTTTTTTGATATCGCTCGATTTTTAGAACACGGCCCTCGCGTATCCCTCTCCTGCCACTATACGTACGCATCGCGAAAAGTTTACTCTTATCTGCATACTTGCCGTTTCACAGGCGCTCGTGTTTTATAATATTGCGTACGTCATTCGTATTGTTAATATATATACATACAGTGGACGGCTCTCGTGATCACCGATGAAGCGAGTGTGATATTCAATATGAAATAGTACTCTCTTAGAATTTAAACCCCCCCCCCGAAATGATATTGGAAATCCTTTTCTTGCAATGCCTTGCACACCTCGATTTTGTTTTTATAACTTTGATTGACTTAAAATGTGTTCCCTTTAATGCGCTTTTGAATTTCGGAACTAGTCAAAAGTCACACGGAGCGAGATCTGGCGAATGAGAGAGAAGATTTGGTTTTAGCCGTCGCAATGTCTTCATGCAAGATCCACGAGTTATTTTTCCACAGTTCAAGCAGTTTTCTTCTTACTCGTTCTCTGAGTGTTATCAAGACTTGTAGATAATAATGTTGATTAACAATCCGTCCTTGAGATACCCATTCGGATATTATTATACCCTTTATATGGACCGTTTTCGTCAGTTTTTGAGGAACACGGACGACCCATACGATAGTCGTCTTCAACTTCCTCACGGCCCTCGCGATATCGTTTATACCACTCAAAAACACGTGGTCGTGATATGGCATCATCCTCATAAGCATATGTCAACAAACGAAAACTTTCGGTCGCAGATTTTCCAGTTTCGTTAGAAATTTTAAATTAATACGCTGTTCAAACTTTTCGTCTGACATGATTTCGACGAACAACGCAAATAACGTTACTTTAACCAACGCTCACGGGTAAACTATCGAACGTGGACCGACTAAACTGGTATTGTTTTGGTACAATGGCATTCGTAGCTTATAAATATACCAATTTTATTCGCTCATCTGTGTCCGTGTCAACGTCAGTCTGATAGTCTCGTTACTTAATTGAATAAAATATAAAAATGCTTATTTTGTAGCTGGCTCTTTTGCCTGTAGACGGTAAATTAATCTGGATACAGCACAACGCCGTTTGCGTATTTTAGTCAAACTGTACTGTAGCCAAACTCAAATCAAACCACACAAAACGTATTAAACAAGTAAATGGCCGTTCGTATCGACGTACTTGAACGGTTTTCGTTTTTATCGATCGATTGACTGGCGGACACGCATTCGATCACGGTACGCACGCGAAAATCAACAAAGAGCGATCCACAGACGTCTGTGAAATAATTTTTTTTTTCCCCGACGAAAACCCTGAATGGTCGATTGTAATGGGAGTTCCGATTACAATATTACGCGGGCCCCGGTGTCTTCTTTTATTATATTGGCATACGAAATAATTGCCCGTCACTGTTATTGGCCGGTAAATAAATTAACGTTTACAATAGCGTCCATGTGTTATTGACATAAAGTATGAGCGACGCGAGAAACAAGCGCTGGGCCCATAGTCATTATACGTATTGTTGTGCTCGTGACAAAACACGATATTTTCCCGTCGCGAACGCCACGGAATAATACGCATTTGAATTCCCGTACCAAGTACGGTTTAAGTAATTCAAAACAAATTCGTTTATAACTCGTGTATTAGGTCGGATTAATTAAACGGCATTCAAATATATTTTCGACGTGTATTCTCATAATATGTTTAGTGTTTTCGTCTGATAAAAACTTACCAGTTTCCCATTAAATTAACTTATTGCGCGAGTCGAGACCCAATGGGGGCACCTAATCCAGTAACGCGTAATTTATTATCCACCAAACTTCGTCGTCCGCTATCAATTTAAAATCTGATTGCAAAACGAATACGATTCATTTTCGAAATTATCTAGTTTCTCGGTTAGTGTAACGACTTAACAGTAAAAACATTACGACTAACATCAATTTCCTTTGCGGCCTCGTATAAAATAGATCGCCAAGTCGAATAATATGTTTAATATATTGGTTGCTGTCGTTTCAAATATTTATAATTGTAAACCGTCGTAACATAAAAACAACAATTCTGAACACAGCTTATTTATTTTTAAATAATTCACTTTTTTTCTTCATTTTTACTTTTACACGAATCTTTGAAATATTTAAAAACACGTTAAATAAAGGTTTTCAAAGTTTGTAGAAATATGAATAATAAAATACGACGTCCAATCCCAATGATACAAAAAACCTAAAATTGAGTTTAATAATTAAAAAAACATGTTGAAAAAGTGGTCGAGTATATCTTCTCAGTGGAAATACTATTTTTTTTTTTTTTTTTTTTTTTTGGTAAATAATCCATAAACATGATTTCCGTCTTTTATAATAATAAAATACAAAGTCTTAATTTCATTTTCCCATAAATAAAACGTTAACGGTTTGTAGAATTTTTTGTTATTTATACTACTTACGCTAATATCCTTTATAGAGTTGACCAAAAAGTATTAAACATTTTTCACAATTACAGACTGAGTAAAACACGATTTCTGTGATTTGTAATGTGTCGATTGTGATCTATGTGTCTGTATTTGACATAAATTGTCAAATGTATATAAAAACCATGCGTTTGACGTTAAAAATAATTGTCTATTTGCTATTGTTTAATTCAGTCAAACTCGTTTTAAACGTCTCATATTCGATGACATTAATAAATATATTTGTAATAATTGTATTTATTACAAACGCCCAGAATACTTACTAAATTTAAAACCAATTCATACGTGCGCGTGCTGTATCTGTTTACAGTTTATGAGAAATGCGCAGATTTCAGTGAATTAAATTTTCGTTAAGTGTACGAAATTACATTATAAAACTTAATTGAATGATAAAAACACGTTATTAACTACCCAAGATGACGAAAGCAGACTCTTGGAGATTATCCGACCGGCCACGCCTATGCGAAAAGAACCCCGTTACGTATTAAAGTTTTTGAAAACAGTCGGACATAATATTACTATATATATATCTGCTCAAAAAAAAAAAGACTATATACAATCGGAGGATGAAATAATAATGAAAATCGACAACAATAAGATCGTCTTCAAAGTTATATAAAAAAACCCGAATAGTGGTATAAAAAAAAAAAAAAAAACATTAAGAGAATTAACTTTATTATTTTCGAATATTTCTGTAACGAACTATTTCTATCGCATTGATAGAGAAAACAAGTATTTCGTTGTATCATACAACAATTTTCTTTAGAATTTCTTGTTTTATCTATTTGTGATTATTATTCGACGTTGGTAGACGTTTATAATTTTTCTTCTTCTTCTCCCTCGCCACTATCCCAACTATTTGGGGTCGAGCCTAAGCCTCCACTTGACACGATATCCCACATACATACACCAGCATTCCTCATATCACACCCAATCGCATCTAACCACTTCTTTTTCGGTTTTTCTCTTCTCCTTTCAACGTGCATTTCCATAACCGTACTTACAGTTTCCGAATTTGCTCTCCTCATAACATGACCAGACCATCCAAGTCTATCGCCTCTCGTCTTATCCACGATCCACGCTACCATCTATACTTCCTCTGACAAATTCATTCTTTATCCTATCTTTTCTTGTCACTCCGTCTTGGCGTCCTCATCTTTGGTAAACGTTTGTAGTTTGTGTTATTGTTATTGTATTGCAATTGGAAAAACAAACACACAATAGTCCGTACGACAATCGTTATAACCGGTCGGGGAGGGTGGACGTTTAATTTCAGATCACGACCGGTCAGGCTATCGATAATTACAGTACGTTTTTCTGCGCCGGTCCGTGTATCCACAATTGAAATCCCCGCGATTGAAAAAACGACCACTACGGCGACGGGACATGACGAAAAACATTTATAATGTGTAATATGCAAAAAGCGCGTTTAATAATAATATATGTATACATCGAACGGCGGCGCACCTGTAATACGTGTACGCGCGCGGGACAAAGGGGTGCAAATATAAATAAACGTTCGTCTCCCCCCCGGTAATCGTTTTTCCGTAGTCATATTTTTAATATACGTCGGCCGCACGTACGTGTGTGCGCGTGTGTACGAGTCGGATGAAACCGACGGCGTGTTAAATTATTCGTACGTCCGACATATTTACGATACGTCGGATTCCGTCGCGCGCACGGACGCACGTGCGAGTTTTCGCGAGACCATCGGCCGCGGCAACAAACGCGGACGTTCGACGCGAGACGTATTCGCTCGTTAAAAATGATGAACGACGCAACGCGCGTCCCGGCGCGAGCAGAACGACGTTTTCCCTTCGGATTTCCCCGCCACGTTTTTCCTCCGCCTGCCGCGTCTCGCGACGCGCGTCAACGAACGCCCGGACGATATATAACAACACCTTCGCGTCAAACGTCTGTGGCGACCCGATAGCGGCTCGTCGCTCGTCGCCGCCCGGAATGTTCTCGAAAAACGCAGCGGGTGTAAAAAAAAAAAAATAATCCGCCCACCCAAACCAATTCGGCTCACGCGTTTTTCTACGGTCGATCCGGTGCCGCGTGACTCGCGGGTCGACAAACCGTTTAGTCATCTGTAGTAGTTTTTTCGCCACGGGTAAGCGGGACAGGCACCTGCCTAGGGCGGCATTTTAGGTACAAAATACGAGGCGAAATGTAAATTCGTATAACTTAGAAAAAATTATTTAGCAGGTACCTACTATAATTTTAAGCAGCATGAAATACGAAACTAACACAAGAAGGTTTTCAAAGCTTAAAATAATTAAAAACATTCGTCGATCTCAAATTTCGCAGCTCGTGTGGTTGGTCTAGCAATGATTTCAATTGAAAAAAATTTATACGACCAATTAGATATGGATAAATTAATATTAGAGTTTTCAAAATTACGAGCACATCAATTTTTAATAAAAATAAAATATTTTTTATGTGTACTATAAAATGTAAAAATAAATTATTATTATTACTTAAAATATTTTTTAAAACTAGTATAGGAGGCGGCAAATTGCATACTTGCATGTCCTCAAATTTCGTCTTGTACTAGCCCTAGTTAGAGTGTGTGTGTTTCTCTTTTGTTGCCGACACAACATCTACATATATCGATGTACGCGATAATCCGTCCACCGACTTTCCCGATAGCCTCATTCGACACGTCGTCTAATTTCTGACGGCTGAATCCTTATCCTAACCTTTATTTAGTTTAGTATTTACTCGTTCTGTGGACAGGTTCCTCGTCCGCGCCAAGGCCGCTTTTTTCACCGCGAAACACACCGGTGTCGCCATCTCGTCGTTGTTGTCAGTGCTAAATCCGTCCAGTTCTTCTGTAGCGACCGGTTTTCCGACCGTGTGATTCCCAAATATGTCGGAATTATAAATGAAATTATGACGTGTCTCCAGGGCCGTACTCAGCTTTGCCGGGCCCCTTTATTTTTTTAGGGGTAGACTTGATTTCCAAACGAAAATTCTGTCTAATTATACATGAAAAACTAATAATCAAATGTTTTTGATCTCAAACGTCATTGCGACCGTGATAAGATTAAAGTAGAATATAAGTATTATTATTTATATACTATACATCGCATGTGATGTAAACGGTCAGTCTCGTTGCAATAATACGCGGATGCGTGTCCGTTACCTAAGCTCCGTCCGGGGCCTGTCAAGACTTTTAATTTCTTTTTACTAGGCACGGACCCATTAAAAACGGCTTAGGACCGGGCCTTGGACATATGACCCGAGAAACCCGGTCTGAATACGTCCCTGTGTGTCTTTCTGGATCTGTCAAACCAAAATCGGTGTAGAACGATTGGAGTAGACAATTATTGCAACGAGAACGTAACAAAATAACGTAAACATAATAAAATATGTTTTGTTGTTGCCGCGTATACGTTTATTCTCGAAAGTGGTGTTATCAGAAGCTATGCCGAAAAGAATCTAAAACCATTACGGGAATGGACGGACAAAAAAAAAAAAAAAGAACATTTAAAGAATGTTGAATTAGAATGGACGTGATATCAAAGATAACTAATGAGATACTATACAATATGTAATGTAATTTCCAAAAAGATAAATAATGTAATGCCACTTACTGCAAAGAAGAAACTTTGACCCGAATACAAAAAAGAACGGTTTATTCGGAGAATACATTTATTTATATTCTTCTTTTCGTGAATTGTTGTTTTTAACCGTTTCGTATTTTCAATTTTTTTTTTTTTTATGTATTTTAATCGAATTATTTCTAATTGTTCCTCAAATTGATTTCGTTTTTTTTTTCTGAAAGTACAAATATTTATGACAATCTTAAAAATAGAAACACATTTTTCGATGAAAAATGTAATTAATTAGTATTAATTATTAAATTTTTTTAAAAAAGTTTCACACAAAACTTGATTGCAAGTCTTTTCTCTGTCGAACAATCCATTGTGGCTTGCACGGGAGACAAAAACTAGTACGACGGAAAAACACGTTATCGCCTCGTCGGATAGTCGGTGACTATCCCATTATCAATTCTAATCTAATTTAATCGCGCAACGACGAATAGTTATTTAAAATTAAATCACTGACATTACTTTTCGGTTAAACCCTGTATGTATACATTTTTTAATTTTTTTTTTGCTATTAACTAATATGAAAATTTCTCTGAATTATTATTTCTTTTTAACTTCACAAAATCAACATTAAAAAAGTAACTTAACTTGGTTGAAACTAAAAATTGTCTAATTATCATTAAAAATAAAATAAGACCTTTCAACGTCTTGCATAGTCTTTAATAATATTTTGTTTATGTTATCGAACACGATTATAAACAATAATATTTTTACGTTGCCTATATCGCTGCTATATACGTAACTTAGATACGTTAGGACAAATAATTAATTTGAAGTCAACACGTCGTGTTTAAAACAAAAACAAAAACTTATTATATTAAAGTTTTTTTTTCAATAAATCAATGCATTAAGTAATTTAATTAAAAAGCACTTTTTAAAAAAAACTTTAAACTCATTAATGTCCAGCTTTGTTGAAACACATTTATAAAAAAAAACAAATGGCACGTATTTTCACTTCCATATTTCTTGAGAGTTCACGCGCGTTCGCATTCGGGTTCGCTTCGTTCTTTCCCCCGTCGCCGTTGGTCTCTTCTTCAACAGAAATATATACATTAGTTTCTCATTTTATCATTATCCGAGACATACTGCCGAACGCTAACCCGGTGCCTCTTATTTATCACTCCGACTTTCTACCTGTACAGTAATAGGTATATACGCCTCACGGGAAAAGAATACGCACCGCCTTTATTTTCGCGTCCGACATAAATTATCCGAAAAAAAAATCCATTTAACGCCTTATCCACGCTCGCTATGTTTATTCGACCATCTGTCTTCGTGTGTGTCTATATGTGTGTGTGTGTGTGTACATTGTTTCCGTCACCATTTCCGGTATAGTGTTAGAACAATGCGCAAGTTCACGTCTACTCGTGAAGAAATCGTTGAAATCGTCAGCATAATCGTTACGATACAATATTACGCGGCCCCTGATGAAAGAAATTGACATTCTCATAAACTTCGAAAAGTCGTAGAAAATAAACATTTCGAACACTAAAATTTTTTTCTAAAAATAAATTCATGATATGATTGCGAGATTTCAAAAATAAAATGAGAACAGTGTATTCATTGTTGTTATGTTTTTGTATCGGAACGCATGCAAATAAAGTAACTCGAATAACTCCATCGACACGCTTATAAACGAGTCTGTGTAGTATCGCGCGCGAATCCCGTACTATAATTCGTATTATTTAAAACGTTACGTAGTCCACTAAGTTTTCCCGAGGAAAGCTGACGCCCGGCTCACGTACAATCGTATACAGAACGAGAAAGAATGGAAAAAACGTTATTTTTTCGCGATTTTCGTTCGCCGTCTCTTCGAGTCGAAACGCTTACTGGCAGCGCAACGATTCCGGCGTCCGTGTCGATATACGTCGCTCACGTTCCCGAATCGACCGTGCAATATTAAGCCGCGGGGCGATCGTGTACTTCGGCGACAGAGTCGCACGGGAAAGGACGGCTTCCTTATTTTCTCTCGTCTAAATGCGCGTCGCATTATTTCGCACAGTAACCGTTGATCGCCGACCGTCGTCGGGTTCAATAAACATGCTTTTCGGATTAGTCAAATTCGCGTAACGACCGTCCGCGACGCGTGAAGAGGACGACCTTACAGTCTCCGCTTCCGTAATACGTACAGCATCGTATTGGTAATTTATTAACGCCCGGATTCGGGTCGGTGATTTGCCATAATTTTCCGTGTTCGCGCATCCCGCGACGCGAGCGAAATGATAGATAGGCTTTTTCCATCCCGTCACGGTCCAAATATTCCATTAATATTCGCCCGAAACACTGCCAAAAGTACGAACGGATAAGTCCGCGCACTCCATGTAAATGGCAACAAACGCGAAGTGCCGTATACAGTACACGGTCGTATTGATTATTTCGGTGAACGAAACGTTAAAACGACTTTTACTTACACTTACAAGCGTGTGCGTCAGGTAGGTAAATCCGTCATGCGATTATTGTTGATGGATGACGCGTACCCCGATCTGACGAATTTTTCGACGCATTCGACCTATTCGCTTGGAAAAGAAAAAAATCGAAACCAAGTAAAGCATCCAAAGGACTCGATCGTTACAAACGCGTGGCACCGGGTGGCCACGGTCGAACGGCGACGATAGCTCTAACTTCAATAATTGAAAAACTTTGACAACGTGAAAAAATAATCCCCCTCGAAACGGTCTATTATTTGTGACCGCGACAACCCGAAAACTCGTATTTGTTTTCAGTCCTCGAGTTTTAAATTATCGAACTTATTGGGGTGTCGTGCGTAATCATTGTGTTTTAGTTTCGTGATTTCGACTGGTTTTGTTTTTCGTCACGAAATTTACGACTCAATGAATTATATTACGAACACGTATACATCTCTTAATCCCGTGACTTATCGAATAAATTACCTAAACTATTTTCGATAATAATTTATTTATAACGGTGCTGTAATACGATCGACGGGAAACGTCAGTTATCAATACAATGCCGAGGTTCATTTCTGTCTATTTATGGTGTCTGGATGACCAAAAGCGAATGGAATGAATGTCTTCGACGTGTTTAATAATGCATCAACTCCGTTCGGATCGAAATGTTTTCAATGATTTCTACGGTCGCCGGGACGGTGTTATTTTGATGGGTTCCTAACACGAAATGACAATTTACAAACGCGCCGCACTCGCGAAATCGATTCCTTACATGAAATTTACGGTTCGTCACCAATGAACGACGGTTAATGCGATTTGCGTGCATGTATGTTTTATACACGCGGACTCTAAACCGACACACGGGATATTGGACTAATAAAAATAATAATATATTTTATGTAACATTGTTTCAATGTTATCGTCGGATCGGATCGGTATTCCGTTTTTAAGTGGTCGCGATTCTATAAAAAGTAATTTACGACCGACGCGATTTCGCGAGTCCACGAGTTTTCGACCTTTTGCAAACGCAAAGTGCCATAATATGTAAAAGAGACTGCCGTTAATGGGAAATCTCATTTTTCCTCGGGGCTCGTTCGCGCATTGAGCGGGTAATACGTATCTCGAAAATCCGTTGAACCGTTATGTTTACAATTTAATGCCATTATTTTATCACGCAATAACGTACGTTATAATTCCATTGTTGTTTCGGTAGTTGCGTCTGCCGCTTAAAATTACTCGGAGAAACCGTCACGTATTCGCGGATAAATATTGTCGCGCCAAATATGTTTGTATTGTAAAACCATCGTGTCACTGACTTCGACAAGATTGCGCGTTGTAAAAGAAAAAAAAATTAATATTTATATACTTCTGGCTTTATAAGCGGGAAAATTTCTTTTTCCCATTCCCGTCGGAAAATTACCCGCTGAAAACTAATGTATCAAATAACAGTGACGACGATAGAATCAGTAATACATTCGAAGAAAGCCGAAATTGTGAAGAAACACAAAATTTATGTTACGCTTAGTGTTATTACGGAAAACTAGTATTATTCTAATTATAGTCACGCGTAGACGTTACTGTAAGAACAATCTAATAGCCATTAGAATTAGCTATTAGAAAAAATTTAATATTAAATTTGAACATAAATACGAAATCAAACAAAAAATTCATAATAAAAAACTTAGTCTTAATTTTAGAACAATCTGCTAGGAAAGAAAAATCAAATAATAATAATAATAATAATAAAATTGAGGACGATTTTTTAGAAAATTCGTTATTTAAAAAATGGGAAAACGATTTAATTAGAAATTGTATTGACGTGGTGTTTTCTAACGATGAAATAGATAACTTAAAGTTAGGTTTAAAAATGAGTTTCGCACCCACCAAAATTTTAATTGAAGACATTATCGTAGGCATAGAAATGAGGGTTAAAAATATAGATTTCCAAAATCAGTATATAGCTAGGAAACAGTGTTCACAATTTCTCCATAAAACTTTAAACAAAACAATTTCGATAAAAGTGGAAAACATTTTAAACTCATGAAACAATTAAAAAATAAAGATTGTTTTTATCTGAAGTCCGATAAAGGAAATTCTATAGTTATTATGTGGAAACAAGACTACTTAGATAGAGTACTTAAAATGATACATAATGGTCCTTACAAAGAAATAAAAAAGAATCCTTTCAATAAAATGATTAGGGAATCAACCAAAATAATAAATAATTCGAAATTAATAATCGAAGAAAAAAGTAAATTTTTCATTCAAATATCTAATCCCCAATTACCTAAACTATATGCTTTACCGAAAATTCATAAACCGGAGGAAAGTATGAGACCGATTGTATCTAATATAGGGGCTCCAACTTATGATTTGGCTAAGTATTTAACGTGCGTGAAGTTGGCCCCCCCACTTCATCCTAGAAACTTCAAACCTTCACAGTCATTTTGCAATTAATTTGCTAGAATTTGCTCGGCTATTTTTAGAATTTGCATACCCATGGTTTTTCGCCAAAATACATTTTTCGCATGGGGGGGCCAACTTCACGTAGCCCCCCCACTTCATCCTAGGAACTTCAAACCTTCACAGTCATTTTGCAATTAATTTGCTAGAATTTGCTCGGCTATTTTTAGAATTTGCATACCCACGGTTTTTCGCCAAAATACATTTTTCGCATAGGGGGGCAACTTCACGTAGCCCCCCCACTTCATCCTAGGAACTTCAAACCTTCACAGTCATTTTGCAATTAATTTGCTAGAATTTGCTCGGCTATTTTTAGAATTTGCATACCTACGATTTTTCGCCAAAATACATTTTTCGTATAGGGGGGCAACTTCACGTGGCCCCTCCACTTCATCCTAGGAACTTCAAATCTTCACAGTCATTTTGCAATTAATTTGCTAAAATTTGCTAGGCTATTTTTAGAATTTGCATACCCACGGTTTTCCGAGAATATGTTAGGATGTATTTTAATACTTAATGTTTTTTCTATGCTATGTATTTTATTAAAACGTATAATTATTATTTTATATTACTAGCCCTTATTACCTAGGCGTTACTTGAAATTAGATGAGGAGATTTTTGTAAATTTATATAATTTGATCAAATATGATAGAGTGTAAAATGCACAAGCGTGTTTTATGGACTTTTCATAGTTTGTGTAGTTATCAATATATGTATATATTTTACGATTTAATTATATAACTTTAATTTATATAATTTTATTAAATAAAATGAAAGGATTACCAGCCGAAAATGACCATACAGACAATTTGCAAAGTATAGACAATGAACGTGATGTAGAAGATATCGACGAAGAAAGTTTAACGGCAAATCATGCTTTGTACCAGTATTTAAATAATATTCAAAAGCGAAGTAAACATAATGTTTTAATAAAGGGAAATAGATTATCGGCATATTATCTTTCGGAGCTAGCAAAACATGTATTACGAATTTGCAAAGATTTTCCCCTGTGGACAAATGTTATGAAAACATTTTTTGATTCTCTATACAATAATGCAAGTTCAGCAGTTGTTGAAAATGAATTTAAAGAGCTTAAAAATCATATACTTAGATTTAATGTTTGTCCTATGACTGTAGATAGATTTGTTATAACTCATCTAAAAAACATCGAATCCAATGCTAAACTTTTTAGGAGTTCTCCACATAGAAATTTATTATCAAAATACAACTCTGACTATAAAGACCATCCTTTTACCATAGACCTCGTTTCTTACAAAGAGTCCAAAGTAGCAAAAGATGAATCAACCATACTTAAAAAATATGATTTAATTAACAGTAAATCGGACAAAACATCAACCAACAGTTATGCTATTATTGAGTCTCTATTTAATGTACCAATTACGAACAATAATAACATTGATAATTCACTTTCCTCTAATTCTTCACTTGATGCTGTTGAAAATTGGGGTGGCCATGGAAATGACTTTCTTACTATTCAAATGCCGAAAACAACGTGTAAGAAACGAAGAATGACTTAATATATGGAACCCCATCCTGAAATTGAAAGAATATTAAATACTCCATTAACGCGTTCAACTTTGGATAATTTATTAATAAACGGTAATTTGACTACTCCGGTACGTATTAGTAAAAGTAAATATCTTGTTCAAAATACGTGCCCATTTGACTCTGTAGAGTCAATCATAGTAATGGCGTATACTGATAATATATATCATATAAAGGATTTATTGATGCAAGTTACAATAATTTTTTGACATTTTGTAAAGAGTTAGCTCATCATTGAACATCAAAAAAAAACCTATGTTGATCGACTTCATATACTAAAAGGAATTTTTCTAGAAGATACAAGCGTAACCAATGCAAAACTAATAAATTCAGAATGTAACGTTGCATTTATCATTACGAAACTATTAAAAGATGAACCTTCAGCTAAAGAGCATATTTCATGTTCTAACAATCAATGTGTTAATAAATCGAAAAACCATTAATTGCCCAACAATTATTACACGATTGAAAGAAAAAAAATTAATTTCTTTACAAAATAGCTTGCTTTTATATGAAGATAATAAGACATACGATTGTCCAGAAGAAACATGTAATGGAGTAATTAAATCATTTCGCACTCTTCAAAATCACATATTTATTGAAACTGTTGTGCTTGTGGGTGATTCTCACTATAAATTGGATGATTTTTCGGTTAACCTCAAACTAAAAACGGAAAGGTTAGTCATAGAACTAAAATTTATTTCATATTTAATAAATTTAAATATCTTCTCTTTATGTATTAAATAAAATTAAAATTTTCATGATTTGTTTTTCAGTTTTATATTTTACGGAGTAGTTGCTTATAATACTGGGCATTATGTTGCATACATACGTAGAAATGAGAACAATTGAGAACTACATAATGATATAGTAAAAAAAATAGTAAAGTTTTCAAGTTATAAAGTGAAACAGATAATTCCTCATCTTTTAGTATATATTAAAATATAAGTATAAATAATGTAATTCATAAATTATTTAAAGCCTTAGAAATTAATTGCAATTAACTGTAAATATATTTCATAAAAATGATATTTTAATAAAAGTTGTTTAATATTAATAAAAGAATATTTTAAATTTCAAAAGTTAGCGAAATTCATTCAAAACCATGATTATAAACGGAAAATAAGATATATTATAATTAAAACACTCTGCACTGACTTAATGACTGGTAAGCAGTAAATATATTATCTAACATATTATTGGTATTATTACGCATTTCAAGTGAAAAATAGCGAAAACCCGTGGATATGCAAATTCTAATAATTGAAATAGTTAAAATTAAAAATTGTATGCAAATGTGTTAAAATATATGGTGTTATAGTTTTTAATACTATCTTTATTATACCTAGTTTTAAAATAAATATAATTAAATCGTAAAATATATACATATATTGATAACTACACAAACTACGAAAAGTCCATAAAACACGCTTGTGCATTTTACACTCTATCATATTTGATCAAATTATATAACTTTACAAAAATCTCCTCGTCTAATTTCAAGTAACGCCTAGGTAATAAGGGCTAGTAATATAAAATAATAATTATACGTTTTAATAAAATACATAGCATAGAAAAAACATTAAGTATTAAAATACGTCCTAACATATTCTCGGAAAACTGTGGGTATGCAAATTTAAAAAATAGCTGAGCAAATTCTAGCAAATTAATTGTAAAATGACTGTGAAGGTTTGAAGTTTCTAGGATGAAGTGGAGGGGCTACATGAAGTTGCCCCCCTATGCGAAAAATGTATTTTGGCGAAAAACCGTGGGTATGCAAATTCTAAAAATAGCCGAGCAAATTCTATCAAATTAATTGCAAAATGACTGTGAAGGTTTGAAGTTCCTAGGATGAAGTGGAGGGGCTACGTGAAGTTGCCCCCCTATGCGAGAAATGTATTTTGGCAAAAAACCGTGGGTATGCAAATTCTAAAAATAGCCGAGCAAATTCTAGCAAATTAATTGCAAAATGACTGTGAAGGTTTGAAGTTTCTAGGATGAAGTGGGGGGGCCAACTTCACGCACGTAAGTATTTAGTTAGTATTTTTTTCATCAACTCAAAAATTCGAAAGCCTTTCAGTTAAAAATAACATTGAACTTGACAATAAATTATCGAATTTCGATCTTAAAATCAATAATAAATTAATTTCGTTTGACGTAGTAGGTTTGTTTCCAAGTATTCCGATAGATATCACTTTAAATTTTTTTAAAGATTGGTTAGAAGAATTGAAAATAGAGACAAATAAAATTAAAGAATTATTAAATTTAACAAAATTATGTATGAGCCAAAATGTTTTCCAATTCCAAAACAAATTTTTTGAACAAACAGAAGGAACAGTCATGGGAAATCCCTTATCACCTTTTCTAGCTGAAATTTTCATGAGTAGGTTTGAAATCAATATTAAAAATATTAATAACAATTTTCCGAAATTTTGGGTTTGATGATATTCTTGCAATAGTAGACGAAACATTTAATATAGACCTTTTCCATCAACACATTAACTCCCAGTATCCTTCAATAAAATTTACATATGAAATAGGATTAGAAGAAAAATTACCATTTTTAGACTTATTAGTTAAAAGAGTAGATAATCAGCTAAAATTTGAAAATTATCGGAAGAAAACATACACGTTTAGATATATTTATAAAAATTCGAATCACCATTGGCAACAAAAAATGTCAACTTTTAATAGTATAGTTTTTAGATTAGTTAATTTCCCCTTAGAGAAAAAAAAATGTTGACAAAGAATTAAAATTAATAACGGAAATCGCTAAATTTAATGGGTACGAAAAAGATTTAATTTTGAAAATGGTTAGGAAATATAAATGGACAAAGGAACTTAGGATGGTGACACTTAATAATAGATTAGAAAATAAAATAATTAGGTCAGCAGTGGTATTTTATCCCAAACTTTCGTATGGCTTAACGAAAATTTTCAAATATTATGTGGTTAATATAGTAACGAATAAAAACAATAATTTAAAAACACTATTAGAAAATACAAAGGATAAAGTAGACGAAGGAGGGAAATCGAGTATTTATAAAAATTTAATGTGAAGATTGTAATAAATGTTATGTAGGCCAAACAAAAATGAATATAAATGTTAGGTTTAAAGAACATTTAAGAAACGTTAAAAATCAAGAAGACGAAAAATCTCATGTTGCGGAACATTAATTGAATACTAACCATAATATTAAATCAGTTATAAAAACTGTTGAAAAATGTAAATAATCATAAAGAATCAAGCATAAGAGAAGCAATGGAAACGTCAAAAAATAAAAATAATGATTTATTAAACCGGGACTTTAAAAGTCCATTACAAAATGCATTATTAAAATTGATTCAATGTAAACCGAATAGCGACAACATAGAATTCCGGTTTTGCGCGGTTGAATGACTCATGACCAATCGGAGAGAATTTGTGTTGTCGTCATCGGAAATAAAAACTGTATAAATACGAGTGTATATTGCATTTAACGGTTAGTAGCTCGCGCTGGTGACGACGACGTAGTTGTCGAAATACGTATACGCGATTGTTGTGTATAATCTTTGTGATTTCGGGTTTTAGACATTTGGATTGTATCGGAATCAGATTAACGCGATTGACGAAAATCAATTATAACAATATAATTGAGTCAACGCGGACGAAATAATACTACGGTGATTTCACCTAAAGACAGTGGCGCGTGGTAAAAATTCACGTGTATTGAAAAAAATTGAATTAAAAAAAAACAAAAAACAAATATATCAACGTTGAGACGTCTAAATGGGTTGGCAACGAAATGAAATTTCGGAGAAGAACGGCTTAACAATAGTGCTCTAGAGAACGTCCGCAGGGAAATCGATATTACGGCTGAAACAAATTCTGATGAAAAGCGTAGAAAATATTATTTGTAATTCGTATTGTGTTCCAAACGATTCGGTCATAAATATAACATCGTAAGTAAGTACGAATTTCGCCCGAAGCGCTTTGCCGAATTCAATTGAACGATTCATTTGAACGCAAAACGATTAAAACGTTGAAAAATCAGGCTATCGATTTCTTTGTAAACCCCTGCGCCGAACATTTTTCTCGCCACGCCACTAAGAGCGACGTTCAGACCACGTTAAACTAAGTACGCGTGTCCGACGCGACTGTCGCATAAAATCACGATCGACTGGGTCGTCGCGAAAATCAAATAAATTTCTCGATGTACGATATCGAAAAAACCCAAAAGCCCCTCGAAATCCGTGTCTCTTTCGCGCTGTTCACGGAACAACGTGCCCAGAAAGTCAACGCGGTCGATCCGGACGGTATTTATTGCGTCCGCGATCGATATCAACGGTACGATCAGAGGTGTTGTGTCTCACGAGCCATCGCAACGGGGCCGCTAAACATTGAGACATTTTTTATACTAAAAGTATTTTTTAGTATGATAAGTATAGAAAAATACTCTTTTTCTAGAAGGGTCAAAAAAAATTTTGCGTTTGGGGGTGCGCGTATATTGAGACTGCCCTCAGGGTGCCAGAAGAGCTTGGCTACGGCTCTGCTGGGTATGTCCGTTCAATAAATTCAGTAAAGCGAAACATTATCGTAACGTTGTGTTTTCGGACGTCCTGGATCATACAGACGATTTTAAACGTGTTACCGTTTCGCCTGGATAATAACGTCGTTAACGTTGTTACGACGGTAGTTTTCGGGAAAACGGGATGATTTTTTTTTTTCATTTTCGTTTTTCGTACGTTCGTGAAACGCGAAAATCGCGTATTGAGATTTCTCGTCCGAACGTTCAACACGCAACACCGGACTCAACACCCAATTGTTTACGTTCATTCGCACCTGTACGTTCACAAGACTGAAGGACGCCTAATGTCCGGGATGCAGACCGTAACGAGGACATTTTTAATGACTTCGTTACGGACACTCTGAAATATTTGCTACGGACGCACGTGCACAGTAGGAAAGCACGCCGGTAATGATATTGGTTTGGACGGATTACACAATATTACACAGAACATAACATGTTCGATAATGTCGAAAACACGGTCGCGCCCGGTCCTTGTGGATCCCACGCAATCGCAAATATTTTTAAGTATTAAATAACAATGTTTTATTTAGCCAATGATTGTTCTTGGAATAATTAACGCGTTAAATAACTTAATTAAAATCAACTTGACTTGAACTTAACTTTTAATTCGTTAATGACCGGCCTCGCTGTAATCAGATATAGTGATGTTACGAACCAAGATTTTTGAGGTCCAACCGAACCCGAATCCGAACTTCATAAAAAGTTCAATGGATTTTAATTAATTTGAAACATCCAAGTACTTTTTCGATTCAAAAGTTGGTTAACCTAAATAATTAACTATTAATTCGTAAAACAAATAATATAGGTATATAGTATTTAAAATCAAATTTTTTTGAGTTATAACAAAAAATTGGATGCCGAAGGACAAATTCGTTACATATTTCATTTTCTTTGGTTCGACATTCGAACGGGAAGATTTCGTATTTAGTTCTGTTCAAATATTTCCAATTATGAGTTCGGTACGATTCGAAAATCGAACACAGTTTGTAACATCACTAATCAGAAAGTATTATGCATTTTGAATAGGCAAGTATTTCGGGTGGTCGGCACTCGTTTAAAATGAAACGGGAATTAGATTTTTTTTGTTTTTATTTCGCACGGATATGAGTGGTCATTCGAACTCGCAAACAAAATAATATTATCATCGACATTAACGTGGCCTCTTCGCACGACAAATCGTGTCCAACCGATTGACTTTTTAGTATTATCATAACAGTTCGTTATTTACTGACGACAATCGTATAACAATAATTAATAGTAATTAAGTATTTTTTTTATAAGTGGTCGTACCTTCATGCAAAACACTTAATGATATTTACATATTATTTTTAAAATTAAATTGAATTAAATTAAAATAAAATAAAATTGTCTACACTCGAGAAAAGTTTAAAAGACGTTCTCTAACGTACTCTTGGGAGCCCGTTTAACATAACTTTGGGTCGTAAATACTACGGCGAAACATTATTAGTTTTCAGGACTATTGGTAAGCCTAGCGCTTAGAGAGTTGTAAACTTTTGACCGAATGTGTAGCAATAAAACGTTATCTTTGTGTATATTATTCCGTCCGTGTTAAACGACTCTGATATTTTATTGGAACATGGTCGGAAAATATCGAGTAACAACATTATACGCCGTAGACTATCGTACATCTTTAATCGTATTCTTCAAAACCGGCTTGAAAACATGAAAACACGGAATTTTTGTTTTCTGCAGAAGTATATTCGCGTGAAATGTTGTTTTGTGAATGGGCATTGTATCTGTTATACAGTGTGACTGTTGACCAAACTAAAAATGTCTTTAAAAACATTTCGTCCTCTCGTGATGCATTTAAACAACACAAATAACGAGAAAGAGGGATAACAAATAGTTTTATTATTTCCAGTGTTGATGAAAATATAAGGGAATTAGTATTCGGAATGCGGTGTGATTTTTCATAAAAATAACAACACTAGACATGTAACCGTGCGAGGACAGCAATGACGATGACTATAAAATGCGGAAATGTACATGATTTGTTATTTTAAAAAGCCGTGAATAAAAAAAATAAAAATTTCTGAACGGTATAAACGGTATAAATGTCGCTATAAACAGACGAAATCACTTGCGCGCGTCCGTCAGATAGATCGGAACCGTAAACTTATTGCACGGCCCGTTATATTTTTCAGAACCTCGGACGGACATTATCGGCGGAGCAGAGATATTCATTGATCGCGGAAGCACCATCAACCTGACGTGTGTGGTACTGCACAGCCCGGAACCGCCGTCTTACATATTCTGGAATCACAACAACGCCGTAAGTCTACGATTGTGCATTTAACCGTAATCAAACGTATTATCATTTAAATAGTTGCCCGGTGATTAACAAAGAGAAATAATGTACGGCCGACGGTTCAGAGGTACTTTTTTTTACATGATCGATCGTTATTACTATACATTTCCGTGAAATAGCCAGTTAAAAAATATGGATTTCTGGTTATTCTCGTGTTTTCCTTTCGACTTCGGACCGACAGTGCGAATGATTTAAATCAGATGTCCACGTCATTATCGAAAAACGTCGTTACTAAAAACTAAACGTATTTCCTTTTTCGTTTTGATCAGTCAAAGTGTCGAAGAATATTATACCAGAAGTTTTACCGAGTTTTTCACGATATGAATTATTTATACTCGAATGATGTCGAAAATTAATTAAACGTACGGCTGGTTGAATTTCGATTTTAATAAAACATGTAATCAACACAAATGTCTGATTAACAGTCCACATTTCATTTATCCTCGTTACGACGACGTATTGTTAATGAATGCGTTTAGATGTCCACGTGTTTTTTCGATCGCAAGATTCTACTCGACTGAATACTTTTTTTTTTTAAATTCAATTCAATTATATATAAATATAATTATAAATTTAATTCATTCGTCCTTTACGGTATACTCAGACACTGTATCCATGTGATATTTATTTTCAGTGCGCGTGTAATGTGTTTTCTTGTCTTGAATTTATCGTCTTACTTGGATACATGTGCCACAACGGTTTCCATTCGTAGACACTGAATTTCGAGAATAATAATAATTTGAATTGCGGTTCCCAAAGCTTTTGATCAAGAATGTAAATTATTGTTTTATTATTTTCATACCCATCTTCCCTAATTATTATTAAAACAGTCGTATAATTCAAGAGTATTAATGATGTGAATTGACGCACCTGCCTACAATAATTATTCGAAATATATATATGTATACATAATATTACGTCACGTGTTTTTTCTCTGTTTTATATTCATGTAATCGTGTCATAACAAAAGTCATGTTCACGATTTTATTCAATTATATTCGATTTCATGTCAATGTAAATACCGATTGATTCGTATATTAACGTCGGGAGGTCACGTATGTAACCTACAAGATTCAAACGTGAGTATATTAAATGTGTTTCAGAGATAGTATTTGTTGCATTTTCCCGGACTTCAGGGTTTTTCGAAATTAATTTTTTCAAATATTTTTTCACAAAGTAAATACTGCCTCGAATGTCACTACATTACATAAAAAAAAAAAATGTTTACCTAGTTAAAAGAAAGGAGAGCACACGATTTTATTTATTTATTTATTTATTTTTTGACGTAAACCCGACGAATGACACTTGAAAAAATGGGAAGGGACACCCCCGCCTACTTACGGTCCATTCCACGAACATTTCCGCTCGACATTGATGAATTAAATTTGTTTGACTCGGTGACAAGTACGTGTTTTCCAGGGATGATTATTACGGAATAGTATTTTTATACGTGTGCTTATATATATATATATGTATATGTACAGGTTCTGGGGACATTATTCTCGGAAGTGGCATTGCAGCGGGAGAATATCAATTTACTATTACCGTACACATTGTTAACCAATATTATATACTCGTAGTTCACGTTTTGTCCGGTCAGACTCGGCGCACGCTCGCCTTGCCATTTCAATTCGTAAAACAATAAATAAATAAATAACGTATCATCAATAAACAAATGTATTGCCAATCATTTAAATATGATTAAAGAGTCGATGCTGTGCACGCGATTTTATTATGAATCCAATTAAACTAAATAGAAGAAATATAAAGTGGATTTCAAGTGAGTACAGATATTTCAATTTCGAATTAGAAAGCAATCGTTGTATTGGAAAAACGATCCTGAGCGACGTTATAGTAGATTATTATAATTCCGAATGTGATAAATATTGTTAACACATTATACAATATGTCTAAGGTTGTATTACATTTCGAGCTCTTAAAAAATATAAAAATATGTCCAATACGTTCTTCGATCAGAATCTGAACTCTGCAAATATATCCATCCGAAACAAACTACTGAGCAACGAAAATATAGCAACGAATTAATTTAATTAAAAAAAAAATAATTCAGGTTATTGAATCGTTTTGGCGACGTAAAAGTGAAATGCCTCTCTCGTTTAAATTTGACCCCGGCTAAACGTTCCGATCAAATGGATTTTATAACATCCGTTCGGTAACAGTGAAATGCTCATCGTTCGTTTCACGACGTACAACGAAAAATTATTTGTTTAGACGACACTTGCGTATGATTTCGCGCGGAAAATACGACACAACAAATAAGACCAGCGCGCGCAATAATATTCCGCAATTTCCGTAGTGTACATTTTCGCTTAATTATAATTTTTCGGAGCGCGCAATAACGAACCTATATTCGAATGTTTACTTTTAATTTCGTCGTGCCAAACGACGATTTTCACTTGTTTGATTTCAAACAAAAGAAAACAATAAACCTAACCGACCGACCCCGTTTCCCGTTTTCGGGGTCCGCAGTGGATCGAAAATGTTTATTCTATTTCGGTTCGGAGAAAAATGTTTTATCGCGTTCCTCGTTGCGCCGTGTATTTGTCGCGTCGTAGCGTTACGACAACAATAAATACTGTCGCAAGACAATATTGTGTGGACCGTCCCACGACCGACCGAAATATATTATTATCGATGTTATTTCTGATAACATTTTTGTTTACCGGCTATAGGTAATACAATATTATCGTAGACCGGCCAATACATGAATTTGAACAGTTTGATGACGATAAATGCGAGCGGCCGTCGCGGATTGAACGCAGAGACGGGTTTGCTTTTAGCTAGCTTTGTGTGTTTTGGTTTTATAACGATAAGTTGTTTTTTTTCTTTTCCGCGTTGCATGCACATTTAAAAACGTGGATAAGTAGGGTATAAGGTCTGAAATCGAAACTATCCATACCAATGGTACGCTCGTGAAACAGGAGAATTTTTTCATCCCCAGTTTGTTTTCTCGATAAGCCGACGAGAAAAGACTATGGGAAATTTCGAAAAACTCGAACAACAATTTACGCGATAACAATTTTAAAGTTTTCAACAAGACGTGATCAACGACTTTCGTTGTTTATTTTTTAATTAAGGAAATAACGTATCTATAAATTGATCGATTGCGTGTTTCGAATTCGCGAGAACTAACACCGCGAAAACCCGTCTCGTTTCTTTAACGAGCACAAATTCATACTGTTTATATCGCATCATTTAATTCGACATTGTTCACGTGAAACTAACAGCAACTCCCAAAAACATACATATATACGAGTCATTGTATCAGAATTGCCTATCCGGTGCGCCGTGTGATCTACGGTTTTTCATACGCGTTAAGCGTTAAAATTATTGTGAACTATAAACATAATTTACAGTTATGGGTAATGAGTCACCAATCGCTATAGTTGCGCTTTAAATGTTCAATTTGTGAATCCATTTTTTTTTAAATTTACAATGTTTTTCTATCGTACCATACGAAAGAAGATCAAGTCGCCCTACACGTTCCGACCATGGTTGTTTACTTGAACGGAAACACCTTTAAACTCTCTCTCTCCCTTCTCATTTTCGCATCACACAATTATTCAACTATATCGCGTGACGATCACTTTACGGTTTAATTATTCATTTAATATTCTCGAATCCCAATAAGTATATTTATTTTCATAACAAAAACATACGGAGCTTGAGTTATTGCTACTTGAAACACATTCAGGTTCACGCGGGGAGATAGTGGAACGTTAAATTAGATAGTCTTCGTATTTGACGTCTGAATGTTTAGTACGAGACAATTATTCTTTTTAAATTACAATAAGATCTTAATAGCCGTTGTTTAGAGATGAATTTCAATTTTTTTTTTAATTTTGTAACGTTTTTCCAATTATTTCCATGCATCATGTTCGTTTATTTTCAATTTAAATTAGAGTATTTTCATTAAAATCTGAAAATTTATTAAAAGATTCAGTAAGAGATCAAATGCTGCTAAAAGCTCCGCGTATAAAGGCATACATACGTAATTTAATTATGCTCTTACTTAAAGAAAATGCTGTAGTTGCAGTGAACTCGCCGACATCCTTGCGAATTTTTTTTTCAAACAAACACTATTATAATCTTTCCGTTTTCTATCTCGTGCTTCTCGTATCTTAGTATTTTAAAATATTTTAAATTACACACGCAAAACTTTCGGAATATTTTGGAGAAAATCGCACAGTTTTTTTACTAGTCTTATACAACTTAAAGTATTGCGAAGCCATAGACAATATATTTATATTAAAATATGTACACCGTTTTCAAGTCAAAGTAGAACTGTCATAATAATCGCAATACTGTAATCGAAACAATTTTTGACCGTAAAATTTCGCATCTAAAATTATTGAGGATATTACATAGTTTTATGATTAAGACCGAAGTCGATATGAACGACTCGATCCGAAGTCGTACTGCGTACGGCAACGTTTGAACTCCTTAGAGTTTGTTGTAAGTGTAAATTTCGGACGGATAGCACAGTCTTACGTGTACGTAATCAACTTTCTATGACAACGTGCACAGACGTTTGTCAACTGCCCGGTTGACAAACGACGTCTTCTCAAAAGCGTTTCAAGTGAAATTTTCGCTGAAATTTATATCTGCACTGTTATGGTTTTTATTTTTAATATTTTATTAAACACTTCTGTGCGCTCGGTGTCGAATCCATACACGACACGCGTTCCAACGTAATAATTGATCGTATCGCACGTAACTCGATTTCGAAGTGCGTAGATTAGTAAACGGTCTCACAGTTATACATTACATGTACGTAGTGACTTTGTGTATTTGAACGTTCTGGACGGGGCGTAACGCATACAGGTATAGGTATATATATATACAATAATAATATTTGTTGACGGTTTTTCATGTCGGAAAACACTGTTGGGACTATCCCCGTCGTCTTGAACTAATAACAGGGCGTATATGTACACATACACATACATAAACACATTAGACGGTATATAAACAATAAAGTTTCGGCAAACACGCGTATCTGTACAACACTATTGTGTGCAGTCACGAGAGACGCGGAAAGGAAAAGGGGTGTTTCAAACAAGTTTTGAAAGCAATTCTACTTATCGGAACCTTTTGTTTCGTCCCACCTTCCGATTACAACGTTGATAAAAAAAAAAATAAATAATATATTAATTCAATAAATAACAATAATAACTGTTCAAAACGTGAACAAAACAAAATGTATTTTTTTTTCGCACGCAATGCGCAGTGTTTAAAACGCCGAAAATATATTCGTTTTCTCGTAAATACTTCGAGTTAGAATAATGTAGATTTCACTCGTTTATACGGAAAGAACGACGTAAACATTTTTTAGAATATATTGTACATTATACGTGTACACGAAAATTAAAAAATAATTGAAATTGTAATAGTTTATCATAGACTAATATACATAATATTACTATAAATATATATTAGTATATGTATATGATATTATATATATATATATATACTTACCTATAGGAAATATTATCTAGTCTCGGAATAAAAATATACTAAATTAACTAAGTTTTTAAATCATCGGAGAATATTACAAAACTTTTGATGGTTAGCTTTAAGGTTAGTACTTACAAACTTTTTGGATCGCAAGCTATAAATAGCACAACCGTTGAGTTCATACTATTGACTATTTGTCAAATTGTTTTTCTTGATAGCCTAAAAGTCAACGAAATAAAACAAATAACTGATAAACTCGGTTAAATTAAAATTGAAAGTTCAAACCTAGCCCCAGTGGAAACTATATCTAGATAGATAAACGAATTACCTTTTGATGTCGAATTGAAATGTACAACAATTGTTTATTATTAATTTATTACCTATGTACTCAGAAAATCATTTTTTTTATTTAATAACGGATTTATTTGTATTAACCTATGTCAAAATTTGAGGTGAAAACCGTTTATAATTAATTGTACATTTTTACTCAACTTTGTCATCTCATAATATTTTTACCTACAAGGCGATCGAGCGTTAAGAAAAACAGAACTTAACACAAACGTTATAGTGTTGCATTAGTAATTATTATTAATTTTTGTAGTTTCTTGCGACAACTTCCCCAATTCCGTGCAAACTATGAATGACATGTAATATGACGCGATACTTCTCCGTAGACACGATACGGCCGTATAATGTTATCCACTAAGACGTATACGTTATTATATTTTAAACGAAACGAAAATTATCCATTAATGGTGTACAATAAAGTATACACGGCAATCGACATTAAGTCTGAATAATAACTGTAGCGATGAAAATAAAACGACTCCGTTAAATAAAGTGTACTAACAATAATTATTACCGCGTGACGGAATATAATAGAAAAACACAATCGCGACGGAGCGCGGCAGTCTCGTGTTTTATAGTTTTATTCAACCCAGTCAAACGCCGCCAAGCTATTAAATATTTTATGACAGAACGTAGTTATGAATGTATTATATTTGCTTACGCGAATAATGCAGTTGTCCCGGCGTAGAATCGAGATGACGCGGTAATCAAGGTAATCGAGGTTACCTCGAACGACAGTTAATCGCAATAAAACGGAATCTATTTTTGTAACAGCGCTTGTAGAAGACGACGAAAAAAATTAGTCTTTGGTATTGTTTCTTTCTATATTTGGTATCCATTAATTAAAAAAACTAAAACATGTTTAATAAATGTATTTATTCAAAAGTTTCGCACAATTTTCCGTGTACAAGTAGTGGTACGGATGTTCTTCGTTTGCGTTACCGTCCGGTAGCGAATTATATCTAGTCGGTACGTTTGAGAGCCTTTCGAGATTCTCAATAGTTTTGAAAACGTAAGGACAAACTACCACAAGTTATTTTTAAAAATCTGATAAAATTGTCAATATGTTTTTAGTTCTATATTTAAGCTAAGGAAACTATTTATTTTTAACATATCAATTTTATTTTAAAGTCAAAATAATTATAAAAAATTATATATATTTATGAAAATTACTTACACAAACTGCAAAACAAATCAATAATGACTTAAATTATTTTCGTTCAGTTTTTACAACAAACATCTCAATATACCAATAAAAATACCGGTAACCTCACGTTACGAGATTACGTAATAGAGAATGTTTGTAGGGGCGATGCGTGATCACTCGCCGTTGTGTTATTGGCGAAACCGGGTTGACCGTGGCCGAGCGTTATATTTTGTTATCGACAAAGAGCGCCTAACCTAACCTAACTTAACGCCACCTGTCGCTTTCTTAAACAATTAAATATTCGATTTTCTATTCGCTCGTCGCCGTTGTTCATCTGTAGATATATTTTACACGTCCAGAAGAGTACATTTCACAATAAGTTATTATTTGTCATGTATTTTTTTTCGCATTTTCTTTAAAATAAGTGGGGCGAATTTGATAGCATTAAATATTGCAAAAAGTGTTCGTTAAAGAAGTCATAGTATTCTTAAAATTTAAAAGTTTTCTCGAGTCTTCTAAAAAAAAATATACTGTAAAATCAATAAAATGCTCGGAATACTTTATTAAACTTCTTATACATATATGTAACACTTTTCGTTCAACAATCGGCCGTTTCGTCTCAAAATAAAACTGACGTATTATTTATTATATTTAAATATATATACATGAACGTCGTGAGCTGTGAGAATATTGTAATGCTATTAAAAATATATGCCATATAGAGTAGCAGGGTTGTGGCACGAAGTAAAATATAAAAATTTGTAAAGTTTTAAAAAATAAAACGTAAAATCTATAACAAATAAATTACTGTTTTTCATAAAATCCTTCAAATCAGGCTTCAACGATTTCAACGAAAACGTAATATTTTACGAATATATTAGTTAACGTACACGCAGAAGAGATCATAATCAATGTAGTTTTTTTCAACGCGCGTTATTTTTTCGGGAAACTGTTCACCTCAATGCTCACGATAAATACACGCGAACAGCCTACTTGAACGTCCGTTACTCGTGTCGTTCTTGTATTTTCATGTTGTGTTTCCCCCACAGATAATCAGTTACGATTCGCCCAGAGGAGGTGTGAACGTAGTCACCGAAAAAGGAACGGTCACCACCAGCCATCTGCTCATACAGGAGGCTCGCGTCGAGGACAACGGCAGATATCAGTGCAATCCGTCAAACTCGCAACCGAAGTCCATCAACGTGCACGTGTTGAACGGTAAGCAAAAAACGAACTCGCTTAAAACGACGGCCGGTGTGCGCTAGTAGGTTAAGATTTAAAATGAAAAAAAAAAATTGTATAAGCGATTTCCGCGACCGGTTTCGCTGACAAGCGGTCTTGTCTGAAACGGTACGAAAAAACGGTTTCCGATCCTCTTAACCCGTTACCGTTCGCGAGGTTCCCGATCGCACTCGCAATTATCGCTGGATCATTTTGAAATAAAATACACACACGTATACTATTGGATTTCGACGTGAAAAACACGATACCGCACTCCTCGTATTGTTTATCGTCTTTTTCGTTGTGCTGTACACATAAGCATCCGATTCAGTATAATTTTTGTATGTTATTGTACATATGATCAACAACGGTTATAATTAGTGATGTTATGAACTGTCCGACGTCCGAACCGAACCGAACCAAACACAAAATAGTTCGGTTCGAATGTCGAACAATGGAAAATGAAATTCGTACAGAATTTGTCCTCCGGTGTCCAATTTGTTGACCGGTCAAGAATGAACGCGATATTGTCCGGTTCTGTACACGAGCGTCGTCGAATAGAATTCGATAGGGACGGCGAACGGACACGTGACGACGTTGTTAAAGAAAAAATCAAAAAAACTTTTTTGTAAAAATTACTGTAACACGAATATCATGTTTACGTTATCGTGTTTGTTTTGTATTTTACACGCGCAGGAGAGTACCCGGCCGCGATGCAACACGGCGGCCAAGCACATCAGAGGACCACTCACATGTACTGTTTGATTTTCTTCGCGTGCTTGCTGTTGCACGTATAAACTATACTTAAACCGTAGCGTATTTAAATTCATATTCATATTCATATTATTATTCATATTATTATTATTATTATTATTCTTATGATTATTATGATTATTATTATTATTATTATTATTATTATGAAAACGATCCGTTTCGGACGGCGTTCAATCAACGTTCGAATTATTTGTTTTGCCGTTAATAGCGATGACGATAATAACAATAGTAAACGTGTGCGACCGGTCGAATATTTGTCGGCACGTTGGGTATTCGAGACGGACGGAAAACGTGGTTTTGTCGCGCGGGGAGAGAAAGTAGACGCGTTTTAAACGAACCGGACGACGAGGAGAGCGAGAAAAGTACTAATCGTGCGACGACGACCGTCGTTCTCAAACCTGTCGGCAGATCCGCCAGTAGAAACCTTCGAGGTGTTTTGTGGTTGAGTGAAACGAACGTTTTCCGTGAGTCGTTTCCTCGCGGGCCCTAACCTAACCGATATTTGCAACGAGCGCGGCGCAAACTCGGCCGTTCTAATTGTTGTCTCAACGGTTTTGTGGACGTCGTTTTCTTCCGTCGAAGATGTTCGTTTCTAAACGGTTCGCGTGCTCGCAAATTTTCCTGACATTTATATATACATATATACATATATAAATCCGTTTTGATGCGTTTTTTTTTTTTTTTTGTCAATACCAAATCTCACAAAATAACACGTGCACCGCAAATTATTGTTATTATTATCATCATTTTTATTATGTAAATAACTACACTATATTATTATGCCGTTATATAGTCGATTGTGAATAATATCTTAGATGTTTTTGATGTTTTATTGTCTAGAATTAAAAAAAAAAAAACATTTTAAAATATTTATCGATCGACCGACCGACGAACCGTATGCGGTACGTTTCCTCGTTCGGATCCGCGAATTTTCAACAACCATACTTTGTCGTGTACAGAACTATATATATATAAATATATAATATTATTATTATAAAGTTTAAACGTTTATCCGATTAGGCATTAGGAATTGGCGCTTCGTTTATATATGTACTTAAGTCTATATATAGACTAGTCGGCTCTACACGCCGGACGGATCATTCGAACCGCGTATTATTATAATTATTGATATTATTATTATTATTATTATTAATGTGTAATATAAAAATACTCACCGTGAAATTGTTTCGTATCCCTCGAGCTTGCGGGGTCGGGTAGACAAATGTAATAACTATTTCCTTCGTCTTTTCCCGTAAACAATAAAATTACTCGACGACTACACGAACAGGCTCTCGATCGAACGGACGGGTGTACGATCGTCCCGTATGATTTGCGCGCACGAGACCGACGTACGGTTGAAAACGTATCCGTGTGCTCGAGGCTTGTTGTCGTTGTTAATGTTAAATTGTACACTCATAACAATATATACATATATATATTATATAGCGACCGGACCGTTCGTCGTCCGTATTGTTGTTATTATTATTTATTTATATTATACGACTCTTTGTGTTTATACGAAATATGTACATATAATATGTGTTACGCCAGTAAGACGGTCTAACCGAGATAGCGTTAAGTTATAATATTGTATATTTAAAAAAAAAAATACATTAAAAAAGAAACGTTTTAAGCAATTGTTATCCGTCTTGAAAACGAACTAGTGAAAACAATATATAACAAACGGTTTTTGTAACTGTTTTCTGTTTTAATAATGTTGTAAAAATCGTTATGAAAAAAATAAAATATTACGAATCATATATTATACCTTAATAACATATATATATATATATTACATACATTATATTGTATTTATATTGTATGTGTTATGCGCGCGTATATTATAATAAAATAAACCAACCAAAAAAAAAAAAAAGTCGTCGTTTATTACATTTCCCGACGGATTTCGTCGGTTCTCGCGTTACGACACTAAGCGCGGATCGCACGACACGATTACATGCGCGTTGTCAGTTAAAATCGCTATAATCCCGGAGCCCTGTGAACGAAAAACAAAACGGGAAACGAGACGGTCCCGAAGCAATCGAGCAAGTTTATACCGCACGGTGTAACGGCCGGGCAAAATGTATTCCGACGTCGTTCGGAAAGGACGTGTTAACACCGCCGCGGCTGAACGTGCCGTTTCGGTGTTGGCCGCGCGGCCGTCATCTCGGATAGTACCGAACCGTAAGTCTATTCCGTACGGGAAAAAAACGAAAAAAACCCGTATTGCGTCGTGCGTCCGAACGAAACGATCGATTCGTATTGGAATGCAAAACGTTTTTGTCGGGATCGATTCTCGAAATAATCGTCTTGTACACGTATCGTAATTCAATACGTCGTGATCACGTAAATGATATACGATTGACAGACATCGGTGGCCTGGGTGGCCTTCGAACGTCATCGTTCCGTCAATATAGCGTCCGTATTGATTTACGTAAAGAAAAAAATAAACGACCGCTAAACCGAAACGAGTTCCGATACTCGCGGTACGTGAAAGGAAAAAACGGGCACGGATCAATCGAAAACAATAACGACGAAAATAGAACCGCTCTGGACGGTTCACGTACGAATATCGTCGAGCCGACACGGACGCGGGAAAAAAAGTCGTCGTCCCCCCCCCGCCAAGGGCACGTGTTCGACGGTCGACGACGTTTCATTGTTTCGGGACGTAAACACGTTAGCGTCGCGCCGGACGGTTTTTTGTTTTTTTACGGCCGGCCCGATGATCCAAGCCCGACAGTACCCATTTCGAGGTCGTCGCCAGTCGTAGAGCTTCGTAAGTCCGGGCGCGACGCGGTTCCCGTCCTCGGCACGTGTTAGCCGGGCCCCGTCGAGTTCACGCCCGCTACGAATAATACGTTTAAAACGATTTAACTGCGATTGCGCACGCAATAACGGTGTCTACGAAAAAAAAATACGTCCGCGGGTATAAAGCCGGCCGCCCGTGGCGATGGTTTTTCTACATCAGATTTCGCTTGCGCGTTACAAACGACGAATTATATAGTTAAACAACTTTTTTTGTTTTTTTTTTTTTTTTATAATAAATCTTCATATTTCTGACACAAATGTCTCGACATAGTAACGGTAAACAACATGTTTAAAATAATATAATTATACGTTTCGTGTAACGCCCGCGTGGATCAAATTGTATTTCGACGTTACGTGTCCGTGCGTAGGGGCCGTCCAGATAACACGGTCAGACGACGACGGCCAACACCTGAAACGCGCTGTACGTAGGCAGGGACCGAACGCAAAAGTACCGATCCTCGAACCGGGTCCTGAGGATATTTCGAGAACCGGAACCGTATGAAATTATAAATTAAAAACTTCGGTTCTTTTGGGTTCCTAACCGTTCTCGCGTTTGAAATCGCCTAGATCCGTTGGTTTAACTCGCAAATTTTAAACTGTTTTAAAATTATCAGATTTCATTATCCCTAATCTGGCTAATCTCGGAATCTAAAATATTCAAAATCAACGATGGACGATAAGAAGAATATCAAAAAAAATATTCTCACAAGTGATTGCGTAAGAGTCTTATAAAGATGTCTCGAAAAAGTATGAAAACGTATAAGGCATTAAGCGATCAGTCAGGCCGAGTAATAATCGGTATTACGAGAAGACGGCTGAACGAATCATCAAAACCTTTAATAACATACACCACGGTACAATCGATGAATCAATCGTAATGTCTATAGTCTCGAGAACCGTTTAGTACCGGTATCGACCGGAACCGATAAGGTTCGTTAAGGTTCCAGTCCCTGGTGGTCATAACGGTTATGGTCGTCGTCGTCCGACAGTGACTCGCCAGGTTAGGCGCGGCTGGGGTCGCGGGACGCGCGTCACGACGACCAAGCGGACTTCACCAGGTCGGCGCCCTTCTCGCCGATCATGTACGCGGGCGCGACCGTGTGCGCGCCCGTGATGGTCGGCATGATCGAACAGTCGATCACCCTCAGGTTCTTGACGCCGTACACCCGCAGCTCGGAGTCGACCACGGCGTCCCGGTCGTCTGCCGGGCCCATCTTGCACGTGCCGCACTGGTGGTGCATCTGCATGGTCATCGTCTGCACGCAACACGCCCAGTACGGGTCGGTGCCGAACTTCAGGTGCTCGCATCCGACCATCGGGACCTCGTGCAGCTTCGACCCGTACTTCTGGAACGCCTTGGTCTTGCTCAGCTCGATCGCCATCTTTATACCCTCCACCAGACGGTTCAAGTCCATGGGGTCGGCGAAGAAGTTCGCCTTGATCACGGGCTTGTCGAACGGGTTGGCGCTGCGCAGTCGGACCTGCGCGAGAGAACCGTTTAATCGCGACGCGACGGTGTCAGACGTTTGGCCTCGTCGCCATTTCCGAAACGCCCGACGACGACGGACAGTTTGTTCGACGAAAATTCGTTCCCGTTTAACAGCTTGATAATCTATTATGGTTTCCACGAGAGAAAGGTACCGTTCCGCGCATGTCGAATGATCGGTGAACACTCGCCGGGCCGTCAAATCCCCTCCACTTAACCGCCGATACTCGACATTAATGATGACCGTAATCGTCTTATTTAAATAGGACAGAAGTCATTTTAATTCTTTAATCTCAGTAAACTTCATTACGACCGTAATATTATATTACGATAATATATAATATGTAAACCGTCAAAATAAAAACGAAAATGTTAATGACTCTGTATGTCACATGTAAACAAACACTTTCGACACTGTACAAAGTGGACGGGACATGCGCAGAGACGACCAATTTCGATCGACTTCCGGTACCTTTCTCTCGTGGAAAACAGTTTAGTCGATTTACTTATTTATCCGGTCGCGTCGGCCGACATCACGCGTGTACGTTATTTCGTGAATTTCGTGAATTTCCCGACGTGTGTAAATGAATTTAAACGATCGCGAAGATCAACGACGTGCCGACCGCGTTAGGTTAGGTGCCGCCGATTTTACCCGAGTCCCCGGTTTTCAAACGACAACGGAGCTGCTCACCTGTCCTCTGCTCCGCGGGTACATCAGCATGGGCACGATCGTCCATGCGTCCTTGTTGAGCACCGCGCGGTACGTGCCGTAGTACAGACGGTCGGGCACGCCCATCGACCTGCGCACCATGGTGCCGCCCAGGCCGGCGTCCGACGCCACGGTCGCGGGCATGAACACGTACTCGATGTCGGGCGGGTCCGCGGCGCGGCCGTTGTACTTGCTCTTCACGTAGCCGACCGCCTCCATGGGCAACGTGGACAGCCAGCTGCCGGTGGTGAACGCGCTGAGCAGCTCGCCGACGCCGTTGCGCAGCAACCGGTCCGGCACGAAGCCCAGCGTCTCGTTGACGGTGAAATGCAGCCCGGCGAACGCCGGGTGCTCCTGCAGGTTGTCGCCGACGCGCAAGTCGCTGACGCACGCGATGCCCAGCGTCTCCAGATGGTCCCTGGGCCCGACGCCGGACAGCATCAGCAGCATGGCCGAGTTGAACGCGCCCGCGGACACGATCACCTCCTTGGCGGCCACCGCCCTCCTGGCGCGTCCGTCCTTGACGAACTGCACCCCGTACGCGGACCCGGCGCGCGGGTCGATCAGCAGCCGCGTCGCGCGCCCGTACTCGACCACGTGCAGGTTGGCCACGTTCCGCCGCAGGTACGCGTTGGCCGCTGGTCACGCGCAGGCCGTTCCGCGTGGTGCTCTGGACGCGCGCGAACACCGCGCTGACGTTCGGCGCGTTATAGTCGCCGGTCGGCACGCCGGTCTCCGCGCCGGACTCCAGGAACGCGTCCAGCAGCCGCGACCTGAACGGCGGATAGCCGACCGGCAACGGGCCGCCCACGCCGCGGTACGGCGACCGTTTCAGCTCCGGCACGTCCACGTCCTCGTTCTTCACGAAGTACGGCAGCACGTCCGCGTACGACCAGCCCGCGTTGCCGGCCTCCCGCCACCGGTCGAAGTCGCGCGCGAAACCCCTGGTGTACATGTTGCCGTTGATTATGGTGCTGCCGCCCAGGCCCTTGCCCGCCGGCCACGGGCACCGCTGGCCGGCCAGTCCACGGCACGCGCGCGGCTCCTTCTCCGTGCTGTACGCCCAGTTGTAGCCGGTGAAGTGCAGATAGTGGGCGACCGCCGGGATCGACGTCACCAGCGACTCCTGGCCGCCCGCCTCCAGCAGCAGCACGCGCCACTGCGGTATCTCGGCCAGCCGCCGGGCGACGGTCGCGCCCGCGGCCCCGGCCCCGACCACTATGAAATCGTACTCGTCGAGTATCGGCTGGTCGCCGAACTGCGCGTCCTCGCGGAACCGGATCAGGTTCTCGCGGTAAGACCGGCCCAGGTACCGCAGGAAGTCGAACGAGCCGCACGGCCGCGCGACCTGCAGCACCACGCCCACCGCCAACAGGCTCACGTGCATGGTCTTATCAACGTCCTTTCTGCGCGACACAACACGATACGTCTGATGTCAATTCGTTTTGATTATGCGCCGAGTCTTCTCGGAATTATTTTTAATACGACCGAATCGTAAACTGTAAAATTGTCTTATCATTTTTAATTAATCAATTTCAATTTCATCGTTATATCCGTCTTACTTTTCACTGTTTTCGAATGAATTCGTATTCGACCGCTTTATAATTTTATCTATCTGTTTAAATTTACAAACGACACAAAGGGACTTTTCGGAATACCTATAATAAAACGGTATTATCGATAGGTACGTAAGTTATAAAAAAAAAAAATCATATACGAGTAAATAAGAACTAATGATTAAATCAAAATTCGACTAATAAATTGCTGTGTTTCCTTTATATCGATTCTCTGTCTATGAGTTTATACTCGGAGGACGATAATTTTCATTAATTATTATACGGACCGATTCGTATGAGCAAATAATCGAGTATTCCCTTTTTCGCGGATATTTCGTTGTAATTGATATTTTCCTTTGAAATCCATCGATTTCCGATGCGTTTCTTATTCTCGATTATACCGGTAGTAAGTGTGTTTCCAAAAATATATTTCAAAGCAAACCCGTATCTTTTATACGCTCCGGCGGGGCAGTTCTTTACAACGAATTAGTGCGTTTTTAAAATATACGCAACGTCACGAACAGGTGTTATTACTCGGTCGATTTGTTTACACGACTAAATCTTCTTGCGTTGTTTTATTCATGGAAATCGTATTGGCGAAGTTCGTGCGTTATTTAATATGGATTTATTAGGTTCGGTCCAAGAGATTTGAACTTTGCGTCGGGCCACGTGAACGCGAGTTGGTTTATAGTTTTGTCTCGGCCGCGCTAATTAGTCACAGCAAACCAATGAATTCGTTACTTTTCCGTCCGAAACGGGTTATCCGTAAGTCCGTGATTTACGGCGTGTACGCCGATAAGTTTCGGATCATCGATATTCGTTCGTTTAATTAATTCCCGTTCGTAGACGATTCCGATAGCATTCGTTTTCGATTATCGAAACCGACCGTCGGCCGTTTGTAATTCGATTGAGTCCAAACGCGAGTTCGGTCGAAACCGATCGGCGGCGAGAGTCGGGCGTAAGTCAAACCGCCTCGTGTCAAGTACGCGAAAGTCGACTGTGAATATTTGACAAACAAACGTTTGCCGCAGGTTTAACGACCGTCGTTATGGCGACGCGGTGGTCAATGTCATTTCCTTGTAATCTACGAATTTAAAACGAAAACGGTAGGCTAGAGGGAGAGAGAGTGTTAACACTTGAAAGCAAGGATAAACTCGTTTCGGCAAAAACCGTGTTCTGAGCAAAGCACGACTTACGTGAGCGGGACGGGCGTGTTCGGAATAAAGAGCGATGCGATTCAAAAAGCGGTCTTCTCGACGGACACGACACTAACCTAACCGCGTCGTCTAAACACTTTCTCGGGAGGGGGGATTTCGTTTTCGTTTTGAAAACGAAATTGTTCGTCTAATTCACGTGGAATGTACTGCTCGTATACGCACACCTGTACGTGACGGCAATTAAGATACGGACGACAAACACGATGCGATCATACGAGTTGTCCGTCCGGTATTCAAATGTCCTACACATTGAAAAACAAGAATAAATTCAAGACATACAATTCACTTTTTTCCGAGTTCGATTTGTCGTTACGAATACGAAAACACTTGTGCGTTAAAACGTTATATCCAGTGTGATTATTTGTGAGCAAATCAATGCTCTACGTGTGAACGAATTATATAAGTTATCCAGTTGACGCGGACGAAATAATACGTTCGACGGTTCAGCGTTAACATTTGAGTAGGCGTAAATAAAAAAAAAATGAAAATGTACGTCAAGGTCATAATGTCATATCCCCAACTACTTGTTACGAGAGTCTCGTGTTCGTACACGACGTCATAATTACTGTTTTTCAATATTTGAAATCGCATTATTCAATCGCAAATAAACAACGGTGCTCGGTGCATGGTTGTGTTTTGTATTCAAGCCGAGTTCCGCAATTCGATTTTATTTTTACACGTTTAGACAGCACAAACACTCGTTTCCCAATTGATTATACGGAATCGATTAAACCATTCAGGAGTCATTTGTTTTTCTCTCGAAAACAGACAATTAAAAATAACTGAATTCAACAGATAAACGTTTGAAATGAAAAGATTTAACGGGCGCTGCAAATTAAGTCTGGGCAAGTCGATTCATTTTTTTCAATTTACTAAGTTTGATCATTAAAAAAAATTTATAAGTAACCGAAATTCATTAAAAACTAATATTTTCTAATTGGCAATAAACAAAATTAGAAAAGACTTCCTAACGCCTCGTGTGGTTTTTAACACGATTATGATGCGTTGATGTTGCTCAACACTGTAATGTATAAACGACCTTAGTGTTCGATGTCGTTGCAGTTTAACTTAATTTAAACGTATTTGTGTGAAATTGACTCGAAGCAAACAAGTGAAGAAAAAAATAAGTGAGTCGTTAAGTCGAAAGCGACTCGGGGAAAAAAAAAACGACCCGCCAAATAACTCAATAAACGTTCGCTTGTTTTTTAAGTTTAACTCGTCAACGTCCCGACGTCCGGTGGCTACGACAGACGTACACGGTTGTACTCACTTATATACACTCGGACGTTTTTAAAGGTTATGAATTGAATATCCTTCAAAACCGTTTGTGAAGTTCGGGTTCGGGGTTCGTCATAATTTGGAACGGGCACTCGTCGGACGTCAAAAATCCGTGTTCGTAACGTCATCGATATGTTCAATTGCCGTCGTCGAAACACGGTTTTCGTGTTCGATATCGCGAAATCGTGTCGAATATCGTTGTTTCGGCGTTCGAATTGAATACGAAAAAAAAGAAAAAAAACCAGTCCACCCGAACTCGCTTGATAACGAGTCGAAGAAAAGAAGAAGAACGCACCAAAGTATAATGACAATATTGGGTTTGGTTTTTTAATCGTACACACGCTATCACGCGTCGCAGTCGTACTTACGTGTATGTGTCGAATGTATCAATCAAAAGCTTCGCATTGTACGGAAGGCGTTCGTCGGAAACGATTTACAAACGAACGACACGAAAAACATTAACCGTTCGGCCGGGACACTACTACAAAAACGAACCACAAAACTAGCGCTCGGGCGATTCGATCGATCTGACCGCGGTGATAACGTACCCACCGCTTTTAAAGATCGTGTTTCCAACTCGTGTGTATATGTATATACCGGTGTATGTCTAACGTAACGGACGTTGTGGACAGATGCGGTTTCCTGGTGTATGGAAAAAAAATAACCAGTTTGACGGTCAACAGACAAACGAAAAAACAGTAACGGTCGACTCGTAGACCTTCTCGGCGCGAACATAATCCAGATAAAACATGACGTAACCTAATGACCGGTATATTTACTGTTTCGAGCCGAGTCGACGACGGCAAAAACCGTGGACGCTCGTCATCAAACAATTCATTCGGACGTCATATTCTTGAACGGTTTTACCGTAACCGTGTCGTGGTTGATTGTGTCAGCGTTTGAAATTTCACGAATTTTCGTTTAAAAAATACGAAATGACGACAACGACATCGGTACGTTCAACGGATCCAGAACTTATTTACGGGGGGGCATCTTAATCAAAACAACTTTAATCCTCGTTTTGTCGCGTCGAGTAATGAAATATTTTCCAAAACGTTTTCTTGGTAAATCGTTTGCGATACACCGAAATAAAACGATAAAGTCTGTCTTTATATCTTTATCAAATCGCGTGGAATCGCGTGGCGGTCGCGGCTGCTGTCGGAACAGTTTATTATCCTTTACGGTGATGTTCGAGATATTTAAGAGCTATACTGTAGGTATGTTATATCATGTGTAACCCATCGATTTTTTAAGGTTCACGTATCGTTCAATAATTAAACTGCAATACATATATGAAAACAATCGTATGTACTTTGATAAAAAGAGGTATTGGTTACCGAAAAATCCCATAGTTACAACATCATTTTAAATTGTCTTTCTATAGTGTCATAGATAAGAGTTAGAATTATAAAACGATACTAACAAAAAAATTTAATGAGAGTCTACGGGGGGGGAGCGATCGCCCCTTGCCCCCCCTTGGATCCGCATCTGTACAGTACCAAAACCGTGTACTAAACGTGTTAACGCTGAAAATCACAACAACAAATAAACGGGGAACGGTCGACTCTCCGAATGTCGATCAATCACACAGTTCGATCATGTCCTAACACGAAGTTCGAACGAGGGTTGGTCCAGTTGGTCACGAGGGCAGCCCTGCATCCGCCAGATGGCTTGACGAACTCGCTGTGTTCGCCGCTGTTGATGTTGTTGTTGTTGTTATCGTCGTTATTATTGATTCGGTTTATTCGTTTTGCTTATTACGTTTATTGTCGCTTGTGTTGCCGAAAAAAATGTCATGTGCGTAAATAAATAACAACGACGACAACCAAACCCCCCCCCCCCCCGTTGATTATATTCTCGTTAAACGAATACTGATCACGTCGTGCGATTCGTAGTCTTACGAAAATCCTAGCCGGACGTTACGTATCGCGTTCGCGGAGACGTAATAGTTGTCGGCAGTGTTTACAGGGTGAAATCATCTCGTCAAAATGTAAAACGCATTTCATAGAGCGTTTCGCGTTGCACACCGTTTACGGTGAGTAACAGTTGCATAAAACGTGCCGATAAACGCGATTCGACGAGAGCAAATAATTGACGATCGCCCGAACGTTCCCGCCACGGTCCGGTCAGCCGTCGTCAATCGCGAGATCGGTGGCGGCTTCGGTCCATTGCCTAGGTGGGAAATATATGTACTCACATAAGTTTTCACGTTCCGATGCCATTTTCTGGGGAACGTCATATGCTTTTTTATAAAATATTGTTTACCCAAGAAGTTATGACGTTTTACGTTTTTCATTGTTTTTTAAAGCCGGTAATTTTTTTTAAACAATATTTTACAAAAAGGGTATACGACATTCCCTAAAAAATATTGTCCTACTCAAAATTGGTTATAGGTGTTTCAACTCTGATTCTGACGTAGACCCCGCATTTACTGTTTCGCGTACTGTAATTTTTTCTATATTTCCTATAAGATGGACGGAGACAACAAATAGACGCCTCTTAAATATATATGAATACGTACATAAAATATGAACATTCACTATTTATTACTTTAAACAATATATAACCAAGTGATTTTTTTTTTTTTTTTTAGTTTATAATGGTTTTTATTGTTCATATGAAATTATAAATAACAATATAATATACGATTATTTAAGTCTCATAGTTAAAAAAAACTACATATTGTTACGGTAAAAAACCATAAATTGATATTTTTGAACTTGTATAAACGCTTTTTTTATTTTTTTATTTTTATTTAAAAGGAAGTTTTGCAAAAATTACATTTAACTTCAACGATTACAATATTATTAAACTTAGGTTAAATGTACAAACAACCAAGTGATTATAGTAAAAATTATTTTGGTTATCTTACCGATTCTTATTTTTGCAAAAAAAAAAACATTAATTTCTACTACAGTTGAATTTATTATTTAACTTATTTAACTTCCAACTAACCGAAAAACGACAACGCGTACTGTCAAAAATTAAAATGTAAAATGCCTAAACGGCGCCTCTGCGCGAGACGGATGAACTGCTGTTTCGTGCCACCACGGTTCTATTATTACATGAGTATTGTTTGTGATTTTATCGACAATGCGATTTGCTCGCGGCCTGTAATAAAACACGTCGAAAAGAAAAAAATATTCGCGTTTGTTTGAAAACACGTACTTCGTCTCGGCAATCACACGCCGTTTACGGGAAATTACAAGACGATATTATCGTTTTTTTTTTCCCCGTCCGTCGTTATTAATTTCGCGTTTGTTCGTTTTTTCGTGTTTAACATGACGTGCTCGTGATTATTTAACGTTTTATTGCGCGATGCGTTCCACCTTCTAGTGTCCCGTTTGTGTGTATCGCTCGGATTTATGCCTTTTGTCTTCAAAACGCCCGACCGTCGTTAAATCCGTCGTCAATTACACATCACCACCTCTGCGGGCTCGCGCATTCGAAAAACTTTGGCTTTGCCGCGCGTTTTGTCATTTTTTGTGTGTGTTTCGTCACGTCTACCGAACGAATGATCAAGACTAATACTCGATCTTTGTGAACCTCTAATCGTCGAGTCGTGATGGCTGCTGGCCAACGACTTTTAAAGAAAATCCAAAGTAAAAAAAAAACGACGTTTTATTCTTTCTGTCATTTATAACGCCATCGGCGTTTTGCTCAAACACCGTATTCACTCGTAAACGCCCGTCCTCAACGTAAAACAAATTACCAACGTGTAACACAAACGATGTCACATGCTGATACGTACACGAGAAAGCCACCACTTTGTAGCTCGTGTCCTTGTGAACAGCGTAACACGCGGTACGATTAAATACGTTTCCGTGCGAGTTGAAAACGTTATACGTCCGGTTTTGACATTTTTCGAACATTTATAGAATCCGATTCAATCGTTCGAACCGAATAAAATTAGCTGTTGGTTTTTCCCCTTTTTTTGTTTTTATCACAATACGACTTGCGTTCGACACTAACCGCGACGATTTGTCGTCTGAAACTAAAACACGTTAATCCGATTCAAGCAGACGTCATTTTTGTTTTATCACGAAAACCGCTGAAAAGTGAATTAATTACGTGTTTGTCGTCGTGATTTATTTTCCACAGTGTTCACAATACATTATTATTATTTTTACTCGTGATAATACACTAAATAAATACTGTTAACAACACATTTTTCACCGAGGAAATTTAACATTGAAATCCGCCAAATAACGGTCATTACGGGCGTACTGATCAAAAAAATAAAAAAAATTAAACCAAAACCTGTTTGTTGTTTCCAGTACGTTTTCAATACCGCTCGGTGACCGTTTTCATAACCGTAAAGTAAAATCATATTTTCGTGTTATGATTTTCATTTTTTTTCAACTTGTTTGCAAAATAAATAATCAATAGCTTACTGATTTTAAACGATCGTTTTTTCGTCCATACGAGTCGAATAGATTGGTTTTTTTGGAATCATTCATAGACGTTTCGATTTCACAGTCGCTTGTATACATCTCGTCGTGTTAAATTAATATTTTAATGTTTTCAATCGATCGCGTTTAAATTACGTTTTTTCATGTCGTCTGCCGTTACAATATTAATTCCATTTTAATTATTACGCAATACTAACTTTGTAATCAATTATTCGTTTCGTGATATTTATAATTTAGTCGATTAAATCGACGAACAGGTAAATGATCCAGCCAAGTCATACTACACTCCTCGTTAAGATAAACGTTGTGGTGAAATTTTCAATTACATAGATAACATTTTTTTTTTTTTGAAGTTGTTGCGTTTTGTGAATGAATCGTCTTTAAATACACGCGTATAGTGAATGTATGTAATTTTTTTTTTTTTTATAATATTTAACTATATATTATACTATAAAATAAGATAATATGTTTACTGTCATAAAATACTAGACGGTAATAAAACGTTTTATTGTTTTGTTTTTTTGTTTTTTTTAATAAAAACTACGGAATGTAAATATGTACCCGTGTGGACGAGAACGTTTCTTATTACTGCAATAAAACTGAAGGGAACTCGATTCTCGTCGGATTAACTGGTCGGACGTGGGCGGGTCGATAAAATCTTTGTTTGATATAGGCAAGGGCGGCGTTTTTTTGTTTAATTTCTTCCGCGAACGTTGTTTTCGACTACTGGAACCGACGTCTCGGCCAACGAAAACGATAACGAACTCTGCATGATTGATGATGATGGTCATCGAGTGACCGCCGGCGGACTGGACACGGACGGCAGAGACGGTTCAAGTACGGCGACGCGAGCTCGTCCTCCGAAGGTGGTGACGTTCGGCGGTGTTCGGCGACAATACGGTCCACGCGAATGTGCGCGACCCGGCCGACGAAATTTCCGATGCGCGTCGACTTACCGCTTACTTAACTTCGGACGACTTACCGTACGCAATGAAACGTCACATCTCACGGTTCACCGGGACTCGGCGTTGTGTCTACGCGGTGGATTCGTTCATTGTTCGCATGAACTTTGTAAATACGTTGATTATTTTCACACACACACACACACTCGTATATGTGTGCGCGCGTGAAAAAGTTGAGCTATTAACGATGTTTTTCGAACGACCCAAATTATTACAGTCGGTCGCCTTGCACAACTGTTTCCTACCGACCGAAGTAATAAATCGTCCAACCTCTAAAGAAACCTGGTTGGAAAATCGGTGGACCGTGAAAAATCAAGGAACGAACGCGTATCCACCTCCAGATTCCTACATTGCGCATAAATATTTGTCGTTTGTATTTATTTTTTTTATCATTACTCCGTGACAATCTATAAATACGGATTCGTCCGGAACGTATTACGACGCAACGTCCAAACCGAACGAATGGCTTATAGTTACCGAACAATGTGCGTGCGCTTTGATTAACGTCGTCTTGGATCGTGTTTTAAAGTGGTCGCCCGTCAAGTTGATATTATTATTATTATTTAATCATCGGCACTTCTATTCGAAATAAAATTACGTCTATTGGAATGATTATCGAAAAAACTAACGACATTATAAGGTGCATTATAATAACTAGTATTATATTTCCGTTTTCATTTAGACATTAACCTTAAACTAAATATCTACTATAAATTGCAAACATTTTAAGTCGAAAACGTAAGAAAAAAAAATGTTTTTTTAACCGGGTACGACCTAAGAAATCAATTTGAATATAAAGTGATTTATTCCAATGTTTATTCTACACTTTTAACTGTTTTTTTTTTTTTTAAACTATATCCACGTCTTCAAGTCTCATCGATGGATGGCTCATTTAATCAAGTCTACAGCGTCAATATAAATATATACAATTTTAATTAAATTAAATTAAATTATTTTATCTTAATCGAATTTATTTATTTTATATTGCCTCTCATATTTCTCCTCGCTTGCGTTTATTGTTGATATAAAAAAAAAATCCTACGTACCCAACTAACAAAAATTACATCAAGTTAAAATACTAAATAAAAATCAAATTTAGTAAATTCTTTAAGTTTTTAATATACATTTTTTTTTTGTACTAAAATAGCATATATAAACATAAATATCTAAAATATCATTAGATTTGTATATTTGCGACGATTACAATAAAATGGTTTTCTAACTAATGTAAAATTATATTTTTGAATCTATTTCATTTCGAAATAGACGAGATCAGTGAGTTATATTTTGTTTTGAACATAACTATAAAAACATTTTATTCGTTATTTATTCGATTAAAAACTTGTTCTATAATTATAAACTCGATTTATGTTAAAAAAAAAAATGTAAAAACACCGTCTCATAACGAGGGCATTATGTTTTCGAACGGTAACGATATAACGTGTTCGTGAAAACGAAAATTCGGTACTTACTTCGAACTAACTTACACAACGGCACATTAACGACTTGGAACAAACGAATTTATCACAGATACACTTGTTCAGGCGACTCGTCGCAGCCAAGTGGATTTCACCAGGTCGGCGCCCTTCTCGCCGATCATGTACGCGGGCGCGACCGTGTGCGCGCCCGTGATGGTCGGCATGATCGAACAGTCGATCACCCTCAGCTTGTTGACGCCGTACACCCGCAGCTCGGGGTCGACCACGGCGTTCCGGTCGTCTGCCGGGCCCATCTTGCACGTGCCGCTCTGGTGGTGCATCTGCATGGTCATCGTCTGCACGCAACACGCCCAGTACGGGTCGGTGCCGAATTCCAAGTGCTTGCATCCGGCCATCGGCTTCTGGAGCAATTTCGACCCGTACCGCTGGAACGCCGCGGTCTTGCTCAGCTCGATCGCCATCTTTATACCCTCCACGATGCGGTCCAGGTCCACGGGGTCGGCGAAGAAGTTCGCGTTGATCACGGGCTTGTCGAACGGATTGGCGCTGCGCAGCCGGACCTGCGCGACAATGTCGTGACGGTTATTTGTTGTCTGGAAGTCGTCGACCGCGCCGAACGCGTGCGGCTTACCTGTCCTCTGCTCGCCGGGTACATCAACATGGGCCAAATGGTCCACGAGTCTTTGTTCAGAGCGTCCTTGTACATCTCGCGGTACAGCTTGTCGGGTATGCCCATCGACCTGCGTCCGACGCTCGCGCCCAGGCCGTCCTCGGCCGCCAAACTCGACGGTATGAATATGTACTCGATGTCCGGCAAATCGCCTGCGTTCTCGTTGTACTTGGTTTTCACGTAGCCAACCCCTTCGGGCGGCAACACCGACATCCAGCTCTTCCGCTCGTATATCCTGATCATCTCGTCGACGATGTTACGATAGAACCGGTCCGGGACGAATCCCACGGTCTCGTTGACGACGAAGTTCAACCCGGCGAACGCCGGATGCTCTTGCAGGTTGTCCCCGACGCGCAAGTCGCTCAACGTCTTGATGCCCAACGGGTCTAGATGTTCCTTAGGACCGACGCCCGAGAGCATCAACAGCTTCGCCGAGTTGAACGTGCCCGCGGACACGATCACCTCTTTTTTCGCCAGCGCGGTTCTTTTCCGTCTGCTTTTCACGAACTCCACACCGTGCACGGTTTTCGTGCTCTCGTCTATCAACAGTTTCGTCACGTGGCCGAACTCGACTACGTGCAAGTTTTTCGGGTTGTCCTGCAGATAGGCCCTCGCAGACGTCACCCGGTTACCGTTAGACGTCGTGCTCTGAACTCTCGAGAAAACCACATGGCTACCCGGAGCGTTGTAGTCTCCGACCCGCGCGCCGACCTCGGACGCCGACTCCAGGAACGCGTCCAACAGTTTCGATTTAAACGCAGGATAACTTATTGACACGGGCCCTCCCACCCCGTGGTACGGCGAGCGTTTCAGCTCCGGCACGTCTATGTCTTCGTTCTTCAAGAAATACGGCAACACGTCGGCGTAGGCCCATCCCGGATTCCCGGCTTCTGCCCAACGGTCGAAGTCCCTCACGTTGCCCCTCGTGTACATGTTGTTGTTGATTATCGTACTGCCTCCCAGGCCTTTGCCCGCCGGCCACGGACACGTCCGGTTTACCAGGCCTTTGCACGCGTGCGACTCCTCCTCCGTGCGGTACGCCCAGTTGTAGTTCGTGAACTGCAAATAATGAGCGATGGCCGGGATCGACGTTATCATCGATTCTTCGCCGCCGGCCTCCAACAGCAGTACGGTCCATTCCGGCACTTCGGCCAGTCGACGGGCGACCGTCGCCCCTGCAGCTCCGGCGCCGACCACTATGAAGTCGTACTTGTCCAATATCGGTTTGTTTCCGAACAGAGGATCTTCGCGGAACTGAATCAAGTTTTTACGATAAGACTGTCCCAAGTATTGGAAAAAGTTGACGGAACGACACGGACGGGCGATGAGCTGAATGACGACCAGGATAATTAGTCGAACGGTCATTCTGCTGCTGGCAATGGATTTCTAGAAAACAAAACGTAATTAGAAGTGCTCGGTTCCGTAATGATATTAAATTCGTGTAGACTTTAGTTGTATGTCACAGTGAGTACACCAAAACACACGTTCATATTTGATATTTTTTGCAGGTGTGACTCGCAGATTTACGAATTGCGTGTTAATAACTGAACCACCTTTTCTTTCTTTTTGTTATAAATCTAAAACGGTAATTCTAATTGCATGACGTTTTATTTGATTATTTATTTATTAAAAAGTATACGGCCTAAAGCCCTTTGATACAATTTTAAGTATATACATTAAACATTAACACACACCCGTGATCAAGTGGGTTACAATATGTGAAGTAATGAAACGAATTTAGGATAAAAATTAATGGCCGAGTCCGTATTGGCATTAAACATCGAACGTCTTATCGGTTCGTTTTTCATATAATTGGTAGCACTTAATGGAATACAAAACGTTTGGAGCGGACCGAGAGGAACGTCGGGGAACATTAACGTTTAATAAGGAGAGATGTCATAGTAGCATTTCAGAGATATGATGATTTTTCGTTTTTCGTTTTTTTAATCATTGTCTTACGGTCTTAGAAATGTCAAAAATAATTATCTGGTTTTTATTATGGTAAGTCTTTATTTTCAACCGCCTAACGGTATTATCGATCTCATATAAGTTGTATTATTATATATTTTTCGATAAGACGTTTGAACATTTAGACATTTCAACATAAATGCTGTGCTCAAATGAATGATACGCGCGCGATTTTATTGTATTTAACGCAAGTAAAACGGAAAACACAATAATAAATTGCCGACGTTAAAAACGAATTAAAAATAAATAATCAAATCCACTTTACGCGCACGCCACGGTGAATAGTACGGTAAAATGTAATTTATAAACGTTTTGAAACGGGCTTTAAAAACAAAAGTTTTCGTTAATTAAATCGAACAACGGCTCGGCTGTAAGCGGACCCTTACGTGATACATCGCGGGTACGTGCGCACGTCATAATAAATTGTGTTAAGGTCGGTGTGTAACGTTGTTTGTAAGCTCCGAGATCGGATTTGTGTTTACGTGTTATGTCGATTCGTTAAGGAAATTTAATTTCAAAGGTTTCGGTAGCTTTTATTGAACAATTCCGATTAGACGTGCCGAGTTCGACGTCGGCATACGCGGTGATGATATGCACGGCAATCGAGACAAACGCGATCGTTATTCAATTCCGCTCGGGCTTCGAGTATTGTTATTGCGTTATATATACGTATATATATATATATATTTTTTTTTTAAGTACGAAATGCGATATGAAGTGTATTGTGCGCGGATACAGAAAACTTGATCGCGGAAACGGAATGATTAGTATCGTGCTGCGTGCGTGTCGGACGAAAAACTATAAATGTCGGAAAGATGACGTCGGTTTTAAGTCGCGTACGTTGTAGCATTGATTATAGGAAATATTCCATATTTATTCGAAACGTAATCATAACGAGCGAGCAAATATGTTCGGTGTTTTTTTTTGTTTTTCGAAATACGTTTTCACGTCCTCGTCACGTTACGTTTTAAGAACCGTCGGTTTTTTCCTGTTGGATAGAACTGCACGAGTGCCACGCGTACCCGGCGTGTCGTGAACGTTCGATAAATATCATTGCCGTCTTTTACAAGTCAACTGATGTCTACTTACGTTATGAACGGCTTGGGTTACACGTACAACGGTCGCTTCGTAACGTAATATTTATGAACGACGAGAAAATTAAATAAACAAACGAAACCTGCGCCCGAAGCAACGCGTTCGGTGTAACGACGAACCATTTACACGTCGACTGTTACTGAGACGATACCGCATTAACGTTCGTACCTGAGTACAGACGTCCGTATTATTATGTAGTGGCGCGAGCGGATCGTGTCACAGTCTGCCAAAACCAGTTTGCCGGCCAAGTTCAATAGTCTCATAACAGTTCGACCTCACGACAGGACGTACGTACGTACGTACGTACGCGGTAGAGGAGCGTACAGTTGGTATTTTTTGACGTGGACACTGTGTTTGTGTTTCCTGTGGGATGAGCAGAGGGGAGGGTGGGGGGTCATTCTAAACAGATTCCTTACGCGTTGACGCCATCTACCGGGTGACGGTGGAACCGTATCGTGCATTGTCCGATATGGTTGTCAAAACTATTCCGTGTTGAAAATTAATTCAATGTAATTTATCAACACATTCCGCTTTCCGTATTTCTCCGTCAGCAGCGTAGACGTGTCCACGTCCAAACCAACTGCTGTACCAGCGATACAGTCGACCCACGTTTTTTTTTTTTTGTTCTTCGGTCGCGCACAAATGTTACTCGCGAAACATTACGTTGCACGCCGGCTTCGGTTCGTGGGAAAATCACAGTGCCGACGTGTATATATTTATATACTCGTCGGTACGTTTTCCACCTGATCCGTCAGGAATCGGATAATAGACGCGGACATTATTTAATCGCAGTGCCGGAACGGTGTCGTTTTTGGATTTCCTCGGCATTCGATTTGACAGACGAAAAAGCGTTAAAAGCTGTAAGAAAAAAAAAACACCAACAATTGACCGGTTTTACAGCGAATAAACTTTTGGTATTTTCACAGTGAACAAAACACAAGATTACCGCCGGTGTCTACTTATTTATTTATTTTTTAAACGTATAGTTTCTATCCGTTTTTCTGTTCGAATATACAAAAACGCTAAGTTGCCTGTCGTTTTGATTTACCGCCACGGTACTCCGGAACACTTGAAAGCTAAATACATGATTTTTTTTTTATAATGATTTAAATTCGAAATAACAACCGTTGTATGTCACAAAGTTTATCATAAAGTTTAATTCGCAGCGATATTAATTGTCTCCGCGAATAAGTACAATGCACCGTACTGAATATTAAGATTCCATCGACGTGTTTTTAAATTAGACAAGTTAGTATCGTCAATAAAGCTGTTCCGTGATTATTATCCATATAACCCGAATGAAAAAATTCTATTTAGTTCTGAGCGTCAATTTTTCTTTTTTTCATATATATGTATATATAAAATAGTACACTCGTGTAAATAATACGTTCACATAAGGAAAAAGCGGTTGAATAAAAAACCTGTTTGCTTTCAATTCAAAACGTATTTTAGTTCAACCTTGGGACGGTAAATCTAAATACGTATCGAAAAATGAAAAATGTTCCCCCTAGCCAGAATTTCGCGCCGTGTAGTTTATTCCATTCCGTTTATTTTTCCGAACCAAGTCGAATACAAAATCGACGGTTTGCAAACAGTTTAAACTGTTTACGGGCACGTAGAGCATGATTTTTTTTTTGCCTTTGGTCGGTCGATAGTAAAAACTGCGATGTAAATCAGTCGCATACGCGCAAACAGATCGGATCGAACACGATCGTGTTTGATCATTGCCAACGTTCGACCTTACTCGGTCGTATGCAATGGCGACGTAAAAAACGTTTTCGCCGGAAGTAACATAGAATGCGCGTTACGTGAAACGCAACGTTGAAAACGGAAAACGGTGTTGTGTCGCGGTCGCAATACGTCGCCTTTAAAACGGTCACGATAACGACCAGTTATATAATATCGCCGTCGTTCGGTCGGGTTCTCCGGGCTTAATTATCATTATCGTTATCGGGTATTTTTTTTTGGTATTTTTTCGTCATTGATTTAGCAAACCGTTGTTCTCGCAGTGCTGCCGACGAGAACGGAGTTACGTGTCTAGGCAATCATAACCGTTTACGTGTGCTCAGACGTGTCGTACGGTCGGGAGAACAGACGAACACCCGGTAGAGTGTACGATGACGGATAATGACGAGAAAACGAAACGTCAACGCCATTATTGTCGACTGTAACACGATCTGTTGTGTGCAACGGTGAAGGTGACAAAACAGTACCGTGTACTCGCGCAACAAGTACGCGACAAGGCCGTCTGTCGTCGAAGACGGGGCGAGATGAAGGTTCCGTTCCCCTCCCCGAATTGTCTCCCGTGCACGTTAAACGTTGTGACGTCGAATAATCCACGAATTTCTTTTTCGAAAAACAGCTCGTCACTTGACTTGACGAACTGTTCGATTTCCGAACTCACAAATGGAAATGTTCGTGCCGAACTGTAAACGCGAAATAGTTCGACTCCAGTGTCGAACCAACAAAATGAGATTCGTACCGGATTCGTCATCCGACGCCAAGTTTTTGTTTATAACTCAAAAAATAATTACTTTTAAATCCACTAAACACCTGTATTATTTACGTATTTCGTGAATTGATAATTACATATTTAGATTAGTCAACTTTTAATCAAACGAGTACTCGGATGTTTTAAATTAATTTGAATCATTTGAACTTATTATGGAGTTCGGGTTCGGCACCTAAATTGAATAGTTGGTTCGATTCCGGTTCGTAATAATTTGATTCGACCTCAAAAACCTGGATTTCGAAATTCGTCGAGCTCAGATATTTTATTATTGATATCATTTATTTATTTTTGTAATCCGCTGTTGTCGACCTCTAAGTCAAATCGTCGAGCGAACCTTCGGTGTTTAAACTCGCATCATGACGGGCTAGCAAAATGCTGCGTGTTCAAAAAATTACAACAACAACGGTCTCTTGAACAGCGAAATATCGTCGACCGACGGTACGATTATCGCTTCGAAAAAATAATCGTAAGAACTATATTCGTATTTAACGTGCTTAAATATTTCAAACATTGTTTTCGAACCGATCGTTCGCCAAAGACGTCCCACGGATTTGCAAACCGGTTTTTCGAAGGTTCAATATACTTGTAAATTCGTTCGTACTTGTACGAGTTTATATATATATATACATATTTTACGTCTAACGTCTTTGAGCCGTTGAAGTCGACGGGTATTAAATCGAATTGTACTTTAGACAATACGTTTAGTAGTGAACGGGAAACAATTTATATGATATAACACTTGCAAAAGTACCAGCAAGTTATAACTCGTATACACATGTTAACCGTTTATATCGCGTAACGTAGTAAATCGTTTTTGATCTTATTTATCTGATAAAAATAATAATAAAAACGCATGATGTACATGAATTCAATTTTCAAGTTCTTTTTATAAAAAAAAAACACGTCATAACACTGCATAAACATGACGTTGATGTCATACCGTTGAAAAAACAGTTAGGTTTTCGGTGTTACATATTTAATCCGACATATTAATTCCCGTCATAAATATTACCGGTGAATTTCAAAGTATAACAATTTTATGTATCAGTTTTAAATTTTAGACTCTGGAAGTATTGAAAAAAAATATGCATTATTTTCAACGAATTTTTCGATATTGAAAATGCTCAAAACCAATCATAGTCTCTAATCGACTGAAAAATAAACACAGAGAATTCTTTGAACAGGATTTTCGTTTGTTTATTCTTAGAACGTTCTAATGAAATTATATAAAAAATGCGGAAAAAATCACATTTAATTTAAAATATAGCCAATACAACGAACTTACGTATAGATTTTTATTCCGTTTTTCATATGAACACGGAAAATGCTACCTGCCAACGTATTCGAATTCGCATTCATTTCGACGGCGATGTATAGTTGATATTAAATTCTATTTAAATTTTATTCGAGATTATTCAGCGTTTTAAAATGTTTTATAACGACATTCGATAAATTGCAATGGTTTTAACGAACATTTTTAAATTCGAGATATATTCCATTTTCTAGTGGGTGCGATTTTTACGAATGCGATAAACTTATAATTATTTCAAAACGTATATTAATGGTTTTGACGCGACAATGCACAGTATCCTTACGCGTTCAACGTTATTATGCGCAATAGAAAATAATAATATTTTTTTTTTTTTGTACGTTTTCGTACAAAACTAATATTATACTATCAAACAATAAACGAGTTCATAACGAACGCAGAGCCTGTTATTTTTGTTGCAGACTAATAAAAGTTATTACGCACAAACTTTAAAATGATAAATATGTTTACATTATACAACGAAAGATGAATATTGTAAAAACAGATGTTGCGTACAACAGATAATGGTAAAAACATTTTATTTTCTATGGGAAACAACATAAATAAGGAAACAATTTTAATTAAGATCGTAAATCAATAACCGACACTACGCAATGATTCTCGTCATGGGCGAGGAAAAACACGTCGATTGGTTAATAATAATAATCGAAATAATACAATATTTATCTGTAGTGATGGCAATACTGTACAGTATTATTGATTTCCCGACGTTTTAACGTTTTATTCTTATAAAAACACAATTTTTTTTTTTTCATATTTAAAAAACTTTTCATGCGACCCAGCCCAGTCTTTCGTAAAAAAAAAAAAATCAAAATAAATAAATGAACGATATGCTTTTGGCCAAATCGAATTTAAGAAAATATTGCTTGTCGACTAATTATCGGTCGTTACAATTTCTGAACGATTCGCCGTTCACGTCACGACCACACGTCGGTACATTAATATTATATTTCGGTAGTAATTATTATTTTTTTCCATTGGAAATGTATTGGATTTTATTTTTCACTGAAATATTTTCAAAACACTGTGTGTAATAATTAAACTTTTGGTGATTCATAACTTTTTAACTCGATGTCGAAATCCTGTAGCTACCGCCTGGTCAGCTTAACAATTGGTCTTCAAGTACGCGTATACGGCATATTTATGGACACATTTTTATTTTTATTTTTTCAAGACTCGTACTTTATCGTTACGCTTTGCAATCGATCTGTCGTAATTTTAAGTATTTCCGAAAAAATCGGAGATAAATAATATTGTCTTGAAAGCTTTTTTTTTTTTAAATTTATAGTAATAATTTTAAACAAAAAAAAAACCGCAGCAACGTTTGTTAAAATATACGAAATTCCGTGTCCGAGATACCCGTACTAATAAACATATACATAACTTAGGAACGAGACGAAAAAGATCCCATCGGTTGATTTAAAAAAGTAACATTACATTTCTTAATTTGTTTGAATCATTTCGATGTTATCGTTGTACTTGATGTGCGTACGTAGATGACTATTTCATTGTACGTACGTTTTTTTTTTTTTTATTTATTACACCGAGGGTAAAAATATTATAATCTCTTTGCAATTCTCCTCATCGTAGACGTCTAAACAATATTACCTATTATTTTTAACATAAATTACACCGGTGGTGGTGGTAAAAACGAGGGTTTTCTTTAAAAAAGAAAAAGAGGGTCCCAAAGAAATGATTAAATCGTGATAATCGAATACATTTCGATGTTGTATGAAAAATGTAAATGAAAATCGTACGATCACGGCCGAACGACCTAACCTGACCGCGCCTTCGCCTCTATCACACAGATCCGACACGCAACAGAGTTATGCAGATACCTAACCTGAACGTTTGGACGTGCTCGTCCAAACACGTCGCAGCTGCGTGTGTTGTGCGACATGCACGTCGTAATCAAGAGAACGGATGCCGACCGTTAGTCGTAGTGGACGATCATTTGTGTGCGAGTCGGACACACTCGCGTCACGTCCGGACGTCGTCGGCGGAGTAAGAAGAATAGGAGAGAGACTACCCGAAAAATACCGACTCTTGTCGATCGAGCGATCGGTTTTTCGACGCGAATGCGGTTTTGTAAACGGATTTGGATTCGCCATGAGGTTTTACTCGATATCGACTTTACGACATTCTCAATTATTCTGTGTTATTACAATTTAAATTTCATAAATCTTGAAACGTTTTGATTAAATTTTTTTTTTAAATACCTGAGAAAGTCAAGTATACTTCACGACAAAACTCAAATTTTTTCACAAATGTCAACGGATTACTGACTTGCTCGATACGACTGTCAAAATATTGTTTTGGTAAGATAAAAACAGCATTCAATCCGCTAGGTTAGCGTAGGTTAGGTAAATAATGTTTTATATTAGTTGTCCAGTAAACGTATGGGCGCTTAGGTAATATTGTTATTGTTGTTTGTGTCGTCGTTATATAAATAGTGTGTAGCACAACACATTTGGACTGTTTAAATATTATTTCCTCTAGAATAATAAAACGATTAAATATTATTATTAGTGACGTTGCGAATCCAGATTTGTGCGGTTGAACAGAAACCGAACCGAATTTCGGTTCGTCGACTATTAATAAATAATTATTAATTCATAAAATAAATAATATAGGTGTTTTTTTCTTTTGAGTTATAACAAAAAATTGGGAGGATGACCAGATACGTACATTTATATAATGTAACTGACCGAGAAACCAACTTTTTTTGATGTAGAACGTATTATAATACGATTGTTACGTCATTGAATCATATGTGCTGATATGGATCAAGAGATTAAAATAAATACAATCTAAATGAATATTCGCATAATATTTTAATCTGTTGTCTGAGGAACGCGAATAAAATCTGTGAATAAATTTTGGTAATCGTACAATAACACGAATGAATGTACCTTAAATGAATATTAAATTCCACGACTACCACAGTATAACCACAGTCGCGATAACAAATGACGATGTTTATTATGTAATTTACCAAAGTACTGAGATATTATCAATAATAAAACAAAACAATATACTTTTGGTTCCAAATGCTACGAATATTTGTATGAATAACGTATACCATTTTTCTCGTAGCCCACCGATAATATTTTAAATCTTTTTGTACAATAAACCATCGCTCTTCATTCGGAAGGAAATGATATGTGAATAATTGTTATCACATCATGTCATATTATTATATTGATAAACGAAAACGGAAAAATACGTCGTTAACATTCGTATTATTGCAGGTATTGTCCATAAAAATAAAAATAAAAATTGAATAACCTGAATTTTATTTATTTAAACATTCTTGAATTTTTTTTTTATCGTTTTTCGACAAATTCGGCGGTACGAATTTCATTTTTCTTTGGTTCGATATTCGAATCGAACTATTTTGTATTTAGTTGTGTTCGAAAATCGAGTAGTTCGTGACACCGTTTTATTAGTATCGTAGATGCTCGTATTTGTGTTAGTGATGATAAAAAAAAAGTGACGATCCAATCAGCGTTGATAAAAAGAAAACGATGTTTTAGATCTGCGATAATTGTGTCAGTACACACTTGATTTTCGGAAATAAGTAATATTTTTGTGAATAATCGACGGAATATTATGATAATTATATTCGTCCTAGTGTAAAAAAATTACTTTCGGATTTACGCACACGCCTTGCAATAAATGTTTATTTTAGACGTATTTAGTTGCCTAACTTGGTAATAAAAGGCCGTTCTGCAAAAATACAAATTATTTTCAATTCTAAAATTAACCGTAGTTTCCGATATTTGTGATAAACTATTGAAAACTATACTTTATTACTTTACATACTTTATTTCGACGATGTTGATCGTTATTATTTAAGTAAATTGCTGATGTTGTTACTGATTAGTTAGAAGACTTGTAGTAACGAGGAAAACGGTCAACAGGGAATGACGAGTATTCTATATATATATATTCTACGCATCGACATAAATTTAATATATTTGTTTTTGAAATCGGTTTTCATTATTTCCATCAGTCGAAACGAATATGCAATTTCGTATGAACAGAACTCCACAATATTCGAGAGAAACGTCGGTCATACTTATTTTCGTGAGTTATTATTTTCAAGTGTGTTTTAAAAATTATTTCTTTATTTAATAATGAAATTTGAAGACCGTAATTACGGTATTTATTTACACAATAAAATCATTTACGAACTAATACATAATTCTATAAGCTAATTTAAAAATAAAACCCCACGAATAATATTAATAGTACTAAATAAAAAGGCATGCGTTATTTAGCATCGTAGAATCGTTTTCGAACGCAATAGACGACTATCATTAATCAATCGGATAAAGCCAACAGTACCTAATAACCGTTCGTCTCGACGTCATCAAAACCATATAGCGAATTCAAAACGATAGTCCGACAAGCAACAAAAACGCTTCTATACTCGTGTATTATTATGGTGTTTCATTGCTTTATATGTGAATTTTGAAAATATCGCATCGTTTAAACATTTTTATGCTATTTTATTAAACGGTGAAATGACTAAAATAAAATGTCTATAGTGCGTAACGTTGCGATTTTTTTTTTTCCAATAACAATAAAATATCAACGTCGTTGTTGATCTCGAGTGGATCGATCATCTTCTATGTGTTTCGAAAAAAGCCCGTTTGAAAACAATCGAATTCGTGTTACGGACAACGACACAAACAAATAAGCTTCAAAGACATTCGCGTTTAATTGATTTTAATTTTCGATCAATATCGTAATCTTGTGCGTGCCGAAATGAATTAATCACGATAACGTAATTGATATGAATACAAAAGGAAAACGGTCGTTCCGTTGTTTTTTTGTTTTTTATGCATAATACAGGATAATATTTCATTCCGCAGTGCTCGCAACAAACAAGGTAACAAAGCGAAAAACGGTATTCTTGTACCAATACCGTTCGCATTGTCCGACCACCAAATAAACAAGAACGATTAATCATCTGATCGTTCGGCCAATTCAAGAAACGCGTAATCAATATAATCACAGTTCGTTTAAGTGTCGACGGTTGATTGCGCACGTATACACATATCGTTCGCATGTCGATTTGGATACTTTCAGGAAGTTCGTAGTGTAGGGAAAATTGTTATTTTTAAACTATTATTAAAAATACTAATAAATACAAACGTCGTCATTTGTTAATTAATGTAGTTTTTTTTTTTCAATATTTCATTTAACATCTCGTTTTTTTCCGTCATATTTTCCTTGGCTCATTAGTGACGTGCATCAGCAGTAACTAATATGTTCATGCCTGTAACCGGTCAGAACCAACAAAAAAATATTATAAATAATATCAATCATTATTAACACGGTAATAGGATAATGATTACGTACACTCGTAAATATATATTATTATAGCAAACTTAAACATACAAACGTAAGAAAACAATAGAAAAAAACAATCGCGTGTCCAACAGGTAAAAATGATCAATTAACAGTTTTAGGTTCATTGTTCGTGAAGCACTCGTTGTTTTCTCGGTGTCCATACAAACGCACATTCGGTATTCCGTAAGATGATAAGTCTTTTGACTGTTACGGTTCACGGAGTTTAACGAATACAGTAATTACTATGATTGGCGTTTTAAACGTATTTATTTTTAGACATTCCTATATTAGAAATTTAATTGTACGCGTATTCTTGTTCGCGTTAAAAAAAAAAAAGATTCCGTCGGCAAACATTATCCGTAAACCGCGTCAAACAAATACAAAGTAGGCTGTTAACGAGTCCACAAGACATATCGACGATCACTTGGTATCGATACGTTCAATATACTTTGACTTGAAGGTTAATAATAAAACGTGAATTCTCCGCGTTCCACTAAATCTTCATCGTCGGTCGTAAGATCATTTCAAAACATGTTATATCGAGCTGAAAAAACTACAGTTAAATGAAACGTACGTGTCATAACGTGCTAACGAATCGATTCCCATTATACTAGTACGTATCGCGTCGGTTATAAAAACAAGATATAGAAACCAAATGGCCAATCAAGGTCGGATTCCAAAAATATTTTAATTTTACGTATTTACAGTGAACTCGCGCGCATATAGTTCCCGCGACAATGACGCGAAATCAACTTCACACGAGTCGATCTAAAAAAAAGATACGAGACCTTCGAGGAGGTGATTTTTCACAAAAATGCTCGACCGATTCGAATCAAATCCTTGATGTTACCCGTTTGACAACCTTGCAGACGTAAGACGTTCCAGCTCACTTCCGCCTGCCTAAATTATATTTATTTATTTATTTATTTATTTATTATTACCATATTTCTATACAATATATTAATTTAGTGCATATACTTGTTTCCATTAGCTCTATCAACACCGTAATCGCGGTAATAATGTTTTGTATTTACGTTTCCCGTCGTTGTTCACGTGTACAATTAAAAATACCAACACTAAAACGATTGGGCGCGAAGGTATGGAAAAAAACTCGTCAAATAAAACGCGTATGGATGAACGGTGAAAAGGTCCCTGATTTGTACGTGAACCGTAAATAATCATCACCGACAAGTGTCGATCAGACTTTTGATAACGACGTTATCGGCAGATTCAACCGCGTGCGGTGAAATCGTCGAATAAAATCGCCGTGTGCACGTAACGGACGCGGCCGTCCACTTTCGGACCGGACTGATCGAATTGAAATACCCGACGTTGACCCGTCGGACGTTTCGCGAACCGGTAGTGTCCCGGCAGACGACCACAACTGACGGGACCCGAGGGGTTTTTTCCCTCCACGCGTTTCCCGTCCGTCGAATCCTGCGTTAGGTCCGCGCGATAGATAACCGACGTGAACAATCGTGAACGACGGCGTTGCGCGGTTCCTGGGTTCGGTCGGCCGTCCCGATATCCCGACGCGTCGTGTGCCCGAAAATCGAATCGCAATCGTATCGTCGCGTTTCACGACCAACGAAATACGTATCGGTTTCAAGATGTTGACGTTGTGAAGCTGAATCGTCCTCTGTCCGTAGACGTGATGAGAGAAAGAAAAAACGTTCACGTATCGATCACGACGTTTTCGACTTTTTAGCAAACGATTTTATACATTTTCTCTCTCTCTCTAAATATATATACGCAAGTTTCAAAAAAAAAAAAATCGAATAAAGGTTTTTAAGTCCACGGAATAACGCGCGCGCAAATCTTCGGCCGGAAATCGAACGCGTAAATCCATCGAACCCGAGTTTTTTTTTTCAATATTACGAAACGTGTTGACAGTCGTGTTAAAAATTTGATGCCGTTCGCGTCAATTTTTCCATCTTCTTTTTACAAAAGGAGATTGGCGAAAGCGTTCTGAAGCAATCGCGACGACAAAAACTAAAACAACAACCGGTGATTTCCGGACCAAGTCGTAAGTCCGTCTGTCGGTCACACGATTCAAAATCGATTCGATGTTTTCGACGGTCGTCCGCCGACCGTAAAAAAAAAACCGCGGGAATAACACAATTCAATTTACTGTGATTCGATACACGTTTGGTTCTGTAACGCTGTCGTTTGACGTTAATCGACGAAAACAATACTGCGCGGCAAGGCCGGTTTTGTCGATTTCGATTTATTAATCTAAATTTTTGAGCCGGTGACACACTAAATAGTTACACGGCACGCGTTAACCCGCGTTCAGACACAATTTTATCGTACGCAACGTAATCCAGCAGTTGACTCGGTTTAAAGTCAAAATTCGTTCCCGCTACGGCCTTGTGTGTGTATATGTACTTATTATACGACACCTCGCGACACGCGGTTCGTCTTTCACAAGGACGTGGTAAAAACAACCAGCGAACAAATCCAGGAAACGCTCCCGTTTCCGTTAGATTTCCAACAGCATTGTGATACGTTTTCTCGTTGCGAAACACGCGGCCGAGACGTCTGAGAAAGCGTCGATCATTCACTACTGTTATTATTATTATTGTTGTTGTTGTTGTTGTCGTTGTCGTTATTATTATTATTGTTATTGTCGTTATTATTGGTCGAAATATCTTACGGTCGCGTAACCGAAGATATAACGGCGATTTAACCACGCACGCACGTGCGAAATGAACGTTATGTATGATATGATATGATACGATACGATATGGTCTCGTACGTCCGAGAAACGAAAGTAACACGCAGACCGGCATCCGAAAATATGCACCGGCTACCGGCGGCCGATCGCGGTTCACATCGAAATCTAACCGTATCGGTCGCGTGTAGCTCAACAACAGTATCGCGAATATATTTTATTGACGTTCGCTACACCGAGAACCGCGTGTCCGAAGTCACGAGAGCACGAAGTAATAGAAAAAAGGTGTTTGTTGTTGTTTTTTTTTCTAGTACGAAATGGTTACGCGTGTCCAGTGCCTTTGTGGTAATATATTCTCGCGAGTTCGCGGACCGGTCGATCGGTTAACGTCACCCGTCTGGTGGCGGCCGCGGACCGGGAGGATTTCATTTTTCTGTTTTACTATTGTCGTCGGTGGTGTTTGTTCGCGTCGACCGCAACTAGGCGCTAGAGACAAGCCACAAAACCCGGCCAGCAAGAGGAGACGGGACCAACGCGGCGCTCAACTGCCGAGTAGCGCGTCCTCGTCGAAAGGGTACACGGGCATGGGCGCCCATAGGATAATATTTAGGGGGCGGACAAAATAATTTATTATTTTTGATAAGCAAAAAAAAAGGTTAGGTTCAATAATTTAATGTAGTCTTGTGTTATTTCATCAATATATGATATTGATTTTAATTTCCAATAATCATACCAAATCAAACCATTTATATTTAACTGTTGTATTATCACAGAAGAAGCAGAAGGGAAATTTGTTCATTAAACAAATATATTAATAATGCTTATTAATATATATAAAATTACTTAAAATATTTTTATTTATGTTAAAAAAATAAAACAGAAATAAAACGTCGACCTTGACAATGGCAATGTGAAAATACCAATTTTAGCAACTATACTTATTTTCCAGGGGGGGACATGTCCCCCCCCCCAATGGGCGCCCATGTACGCGGGCCTAGCTCGGTGCTGACGGTCCGTTGATCGCCCAGGAGGAGGATTCGATCGGACGGAGACTGATCGAGTGCTGCACTGCTACGTATAACGATACGAGAAGGTTTAAAAAGGGTTGGCCAAAAACCCCGGATCCTTATGTCCTTAACGTTTTATGTTGTCCAACACTATCGTTTTTATACAACACATGCCTAAGCGACGCGTGGTATGATTCAGAAATGATATAACGCGTTCCGTCGCGTAATATCGACGCTGATAATTAAACCATTAACGACAATCGAAAAAACGCAATGAAACGTAATCAATAACCGTGTAATAATAATCATCGTGATAATTGTCGCAAACACGTAAAAAAAAAAAACCTCCGAGCGCTTTGAAGTCGGTGATTGAATTTAATTACAATAAAGCGCACAGCGATTTCGGAAAAAAAACTACATTATAACGCGATATAGATTAGTATGTCCGCGGGTGGGTGGTACAAGTATAAAAATATATAAGCCCGAGTTTTCACACAGCGAAAGTCGTTAAAATCTAACCGTTAATAAACGCAATTATTTATTATCAGATACGATAAAACGCCAACGCGCGGGTTCGTCAAACGTATTTGTAAACATTTGCCGTGAAAAATAACCGAAATCCACGTCCAAAAAAAAAACGAGTGTTATCCATAAAAATGATTAAAACACTATTTGAATGATTTTCCAATAAAAGTGTATTTTAAACGCTAAAATAAACGTTACCATTAATTACAAACATTCGTTTTCCGACAATCGCCGTAAGCAGAGTTGTTAATCGACGATGTAAACTATAATTGTATGATCACGGGATAGGGGATTTAAGATCACTAAATATTTGTTTCGCCCGTGTGAAGATCAATATAAGCAAACATGGACCGTGACAACGTTACTTCCAAAACGTCTAAAAACAATAATGTACTCAATATATCGTATTTAAAATACTTGTTTAAGCGATGGGCGAGAAATGTAATCGAATCGTATTTTGGTTTTTATATGATCTCGTGATCACGACTTTCTTTTTATTAACGGTTTACCAAACAGTTAAACGAGTGTAAAAACTGAAGTAGGTCAACGGGAAATGTTCGTAAAGTTCAAAAAAGTCGTGTTGATAACGTACGCTTCACTGTGTTGTCTTGACGATTGTAAAATTAACATTTTCATACAATCATAACGTTCAAATACGAACAATCTATCATTCGTCGGGTGTTCGTCGGGAACATTTTGTCTGGCCCCCGCGATCTTCCCGGATTTCGAATTCTGGCAACCACGAGTATCGGCGAAGGCCGCGAATCATGTAGTTTTCGCGAATGGTGGAAAAAAACCTCGCGGAACGCACGAGATGGTAAAAATCGTTTTATTGTTTTTCGCACGTGTGACGGTGTACGACGTGGTGACGCGTTAACGTAAACGAGGAAATACGTTCAGCGCGTTAGGACGGGTCGGACAATTAGTACGACAATGTTAAAACGGACGAGGATGACGCCGTCCGTACGTGACAACATTATTATGACCCGTCGCGCGTCATTGAGAACTCCGCGGTTATTGTTCTGATGACAGAAAAAATGCACCGAACCGCTGCGGTGGACGTCTGAACGGGGGATTCGCCACGGATTATCATGAGCTAACGAACGTACGATTTCGCAATAGCCTAAACATTCTTCCGTTACCGACCGGTTACGGGTTAATACCGTAAAACGGATACGACAAACAGATTTCACGTACACGTTATTCGCTCCTCTCGCAAGAGAGATTACAAATGATTTAACGCATTCCAAACATTTCGATTTCCCGTCTCCCTGTCGTTCGGGCGAACGGACCTGCTATTATTCGGTGTTTCCACTGTCCGTGATGCCGAGTGCCGTGCGTATTCGGTTTTTTTTTGTTTTTTTATCACGAAATCTGTGTGTTTTTACGGACGATAGAACCACGTCAGTTCAACACAAACCGGGTTAGGGAATTCTGATCTGTTCCTCGAATGGGATGTACGAAGAAAAATCAACAGATATATACACGTTTATAGTGACGAGATGATTATAATGTATGACATTTCGTTTTTTAACGTCGGTTTCGGGAACTCGTAATTTTTGTACCCGCCGACGAAGGTGTTCGTCGCGAACGGCTCAACGATCATATTATCGTTTGTGTATTTGTGATGGTCGAATCGACGAAGCCATGACAAACAAACCGATTTCGTTTTTGAGATGACATCAACACGTATTATAAATAGTTTTTTTTCGAAACACGTTATTTAATCAGAATGCTCGTAAACGTATTACATTGTAATCATATCATAATACATACAAATATTGAAAAACGTCGTGTTTTTTATTTTCAAATATGATTTATATGATGTGTAAATTATTGTGCGTATACGTTAATAATGTGTTATAGTAGGTAAATGTTATTATCAAAAGTATATTATAAAAAAATCATTATTGACGTCATATAAATAAGCGTCAAATTCTATTAATAGAGTATGGATATTTCTTTGTACTGTCGATTTTCGTATATTTGTTTTCTGTTTGTATCTGCGCATTAAAATATTAATTTAATTTTTAAACGTTCTCGTCGTTTCTCGCAACTATTTGCATAGTTTTAGATACATTTTTTTATATCGTTTTAAAAATCGTTTACGGCACTGTTTACGACTAAATTTTAAGCGTCTTTGTTATCTTTTATTGATTTTTTTCAATGAACTCTGTACGTATTGTTCCAAAAAATAATCTTGCTTATTTTATTTTATACCCGAGGACGTTCGTAAATTATGTGATTATGTTGATGCTTTTAAAGATTCTAAATACGTATTCGTTTTAATGAACACATATGAATTCAATGATATATTTTAGAATTATATAATATTCTGTACTGAAGTATCGTGCAAAATATGGCATACTACAGTATTTTTAATTTGTAGAATTAACGGTATTTTTTTTTTCTGAATCATTAGAATACTGCGCAGAAAAAATACTCGTATTTTCGTCACTATCGGATATCGGAAAAATATTGTTTTTATTATCAAATATTGTAAATAACTACCAGCCAGCCATAACTATAGTATTTTACGTTGTTACATATATTGTTTTTTTTCAAATTATGATCAATCGCGGCATGCACACTTTTATTAATTGTTAAATTGCTATGTAGTTGATTACAAACTTTATATAAAAATAAATAAATTGACTTTTAATTAATAATAGTATTTAATCGAACAAATAGGAATTCTAAAAAAAAGTTTTCCAATGAATAAAAATTATCATTTTATATAATTAAACTTTAGTGTATCGTTATGCTAAAATAGTTGTTCGGATAAATATATAATTTATGGTTACGTTTTGTACTTTAGATCTGGGTTCTTATGAATGCTTATTGATTAATATGGTTATAAATTTGATTGAAATAAAAAAGTCGAAGTAGAGTTTAACACCGAATAATTATTGTTTGGCACATAACATGGTTTTAAATTATATATATTTTGTATACATTTTTCGTTGGAGTATTTTTTTGTATAATGTAATTTTAAATATTTTTGAACATTTTTTCTATGATCGTAAAAACTATAATGAAACAAAAATACACTTGTTTGCAAAACAAAGACGAAAAATTAAGTGTTCAATTTTGGCTTTGGGAAATGTGTAAGCTTACTTGGCCTCTCTGTGATTCGCACCTATTCAATTTCGTGTAATAATATCGATTAATTTCTTTCTTAAATTAATACGATTATTTAGAAAATTCACAATGTCATAAGTTAAAAATTGTATGATTGGATAAACAAATTAAAAAAATTACACGAAAAATGAGATACTCCCCCCCCCCCCGCGCCCAGTGACCTACAGGTACTGTCTTTTACACTATTATGTTAATGTTATCAACATAAACAATACTAAGTTATAGTATTTGATGTTATCATTTCAATAATTTATAATTTAAATTAATTATTAAATTCCTTTGTATGAAGTTATAAATTTGAAATTAACACTTCAAGTAATCCAAAAAATAACTAACAAAGTTAAAAGTAATTTTGTTAAGTGACTTAACGAAAATAAACTTTTTAAGTTGATTGTAAGTTTTGACTCGTTGTAATATCCTGTCTCGCATATTTTAAGATTTCCATGGATTCCACGTTAACGAATGAGTAATCACACACGTTAAACAATATATAAATAATTGTGAATATAAATATGTTTTGTTGCACTATAATATTAAAACCACAACTGATTTAAATGACAAACTGAAGCAGATTAATCGAATTTGAAGATTTATCTCACACATAACGTTTAGTTTAATTTGTTGCGATAATATGAATACTACAATAATAGCGTTACATAGACACTATTATACATAAAATCTATTCGATCTAATAAAAACGGAAACCATTAAAATAATATTATGTTCAAACTAAAAGGTTTTATGCAAAAATTAAAATTAAAAATTATTTTGACGTAGTCGATTTTTTACATGTATTTTACAAAATAGTTCAGGTAAGTAACAAAATTTTAATTAAAATCATAAACTTAAACCGGACCTATTCAAATGTTTCATCGAGAAAGAAACACACGCCGATAATATTCGAGTTCTGAATTGTTCACGAAGGAAAACACAATTGGATATTTGACACGAGCAATAAAATTATCGTAAATCACAAAACTAAAATTATTGTTTATTTCATATTAAATAAATATATGTTATTTATCATATTATATTGTTATATTATTATTCATATCATATTATTATATTTTTAATATACATAACAATCTATTTATATTTTATTTTACCTATGATTTGACCTCGTCTTTTTCGTATTAAATACCATACAATTGTGTAATTAACGTTCTCTTTTTTTTTACCTCATTACAATTGTTTTTAGAAATAATGTTTCTGGTTTTTGTTCTCCGATTAAAGCAAACAACACTTTTCCAAATTTCGTGTGAACTCTTTAACGAACAACGGATCGGATACTAAGAGGGAATATGCAAATTGTTTACACGTCACGCAATACACTACAATGTACTCATATTTTATTTTGCATATTTTGAAGTTTAAACATTTATTATCTCAAGTACATCAGTTCAGATACAATCTTCTCCATCACCTTCTCCCCCAACTATACGGGGTCGACCACCCTAACCTTCCACTTCACTCGATTCTCCACATTTTCTTCACTCACGCCAGCCACCCTCATAGCTCTTCCGTATCACATTTCATCACCTTTTTTCGAAATAACCATTCCCCCTACAAACCACCTCCATTCATTTTGTCATTCTCGCTGCCTCCGTCTCTTCTCTCCTTAAAATATCACCTAACTGTCTCAATCTATTCTCTGACATTTTATATACTATACGTCCTATATACTCATTTTTTACTTCTCTTCACATCTTTTCACTGTGAATTTTTACATTTTTTTCTCTTCTCCGTTACACTCGTCTTTTGTTCTACAATTTTGTTCTTTATTTTTTTATTTTTTTTTTTAATTTTAAAAAAATTTTAAAAAATCTTTTTAATTCTTCTAATATTTTCTTATCTTTTGTCTGAAATTCTAATCCATACAATAGTACAGATCTCACAGCTGTATTATGAAATCTACCTATTAGCCTATTTGGAATACTTAATTCTGTTGTACAGATCTAAATACTCGAATGTCTCAAGGTTACTCTCATTACCTGTCTATTGGCTTCTTGCTTCATACTATAGTTTATAAATTGTATTCGTCTATAATTTACACACTCCCTTTTCCTTTAAATAGAGATATCACCTAACTCCTCCACTAAGCTTCTGAAATTTTTCCTTCAACAAGTACCTTATTTAAGAAATTCTTCTATTCCTTTCTGTATTATTTGTGACATTGTATTTATGTGAGATAGTTTTTTCTGCATTGAACGAAACAAAAAAACAAAAACAAGGAAAGATAAATTAACGTCGAAGAGGAGTTAAGAGTCACCTTGTCAACAATTTCGCCACGTATGAATATGTTATGTAAGAAATATAGTCTCAAATTTCTCATTAAAATATTAAACCTTTTTATGTTGTTTTTATTTATTTTTAAGTTTATATTACCAATTAAAATTAATTATCAAATATTACCCATTATTTTTATTTTTTTGTTGTGTGTCGCAAAGTATGAAATATTTTAATATTGTGTCGCCATAATACAAAGGTTGAGAAACACTTCTATAAGTAGCTCGTACTATTACTTAGATCTATAATGGAGTCAATGTAATTTTTAACGACGGAGAGCTTTCCAATCATATGTTGTTTTAAAAAAAATATATCTGTTATAAACCTATACGTTAACATTTATTTAGGACGAAAATGTAAAATATTTCAAAACTGTAGTAATTAAAATAATATATATATATATATACACGTTTGATTTGTATTCAAGGATTTCGTGAAAAAAATTACAGACTTATAGAAAAAAAATAAAAGACGTACGAAATACAATAACCATATCAATTCATTTTCTCGTTATCGAATTTGCATAACGTAAACGTAAATAATTATGAATAGACGCGTAATGCCCGTTCGTACAATAATAACTAGACATATGTTTATAGCTACAATAGATGCATATATATATATATATTTGTTTATTGGTAGTGGGAACGCCATAACGCGAAGAGCGAAATATTAGGAATTAGATAAGGCGATTCCCCGGCAGTCTGGTGATTTTACCCACCCATTGCAACACGTCGTACAGAAAGAACGAGCGATTTCAATGACCACGGTTTTTTTTTTTTTTTTTTTTTTTTTAACGTATTCAGTAACCGGTCGGTCTCGCAGAAGCACTCGATATACTATCATATTATTTTTTAACCGCGCGAGTAATAGTTTGAACGTTATTAGGATCTGACTAGCCGGAGACGATTAATTGTATCTGTGTTTGTTGTTTGTAGTTTTGTTTTTCGTGCGGGGTTTTTGTTTTGTTTTCAAATTTTTTCGACAACAGCGTTGCGTTTATTTTTCTTCGCGTTATTTTCTCGGTTTTTTTTTTTTTTTATTTTTTTATTTTCGCCGTTCGTGTGGTCAAGTGTTCCAATATCGGTCCGGACAAAATATCCGATGATATACATATTCGAACAGGTAAACAGTATTATTATATAACGTTATATTATATGCGCCCATCGATTACGTACCGTCCTTCAATATATTGTTGTTGTTAAACATTTTCGACCCATCGTAATTTAAAAATGATTTGAAAACATAAGAACCAATAACTTTCCCCAGTTTTTCGATATTTTCAGATCATTACTAAATCGAATATTAATTGAGATTCAGTAATGATCCGAAAATATCGAAAAACCGGGGAAAGTTATTGTTCTTATGTATTCGAATCTTTTTTAAATTACAGAGCCATTGACATTTTGTGTTATCGATAAAAATAAATATTTATAAAAACTAAAATTATGTTAAATCGAATATGCAAATATTTTTAATTCCAAAAAACCGTATAATTTTTAATTTAAATCGCCTACGTGTATTTTTAATTAAAACGATTTTGATAATACAATTCTTACATTTTCAAACTAAAAAATCGAATAATAGCAATAAATATATTCGTACATTTGATCTGATTAAATTTTTGATTTCGTATTGCGTGTAAAAATTATATATTAAACTTTAGTCCGCTCGAATGGTACCTAAGGCAATGCATTAATCAGTCTACGAAAAAAAAAATGCTCGTCAATTAGTTTATACTCTACTCTTTACTCGTTAACTTTAAAACAACATAAATCAATTACATTTGCAACGTATAAAACCAACAGCGGTATAGTTATGTACGTAGAAATTTACATATGTTGAGTTTATTAAAAATATGATTTATTAAATTTAAATCAGGTCTATCGAAAAAATAATTACTATTATTATTCGTCATGTTTTACTGTCAATAAATTACGAGCGCTGATAAATCTTTGCTCCGATGTTTTCTAAATTAACCATATTTATAAGGATATCGTAAAGATTTTTTTACCATTTCAATACAAATAAACTACCTATACATGGCAAACTACGCGTTGGCAAACGATTTACGTCGAATACGTATTGTTTACAATATGTCATTAAGCATGCAAAAATAAAAACAACTTGAATTTTGTTTGAAAAAAATCAGACGTTCATTGTTCATTGGGTAAACAACTGTTTAGGAATAGGTATGGAGTGTTAAGTGCAATCAAGGTAAACGTACCGACGTGCACGGGCGATCGTCTCTCTTAGCTCACCTCGGCCTAAGCTAGTATAATAATATTATTTTAAGTATAGAGGAAATTATTAACCGTCGTGTTCGAAAAAATAATTCTCACAGGAGGTCAAATTTTAAATATTTATAAATTCGATTCCGTAATCGATTGTATATAATTATGGAAATTGTTTTTAAAAAAAATCAACGGACTTGGATATTTCGAAAACGCATCGAATTGTCTTGCGTCTCACCGGTGTAAATAATAACAAAAAAACATATATATATATACATATCGAATAAAATTCAAAATAAAAAAACTTATATTTATTCAAATGATGATATTATCAGACTATAAGTCCACTTCCGAAGTCTGCGAGTCAATCAAACTCTCAGTATGAGCTTTCAGAGTTCTGAAATCGTTTGCCAAGTCTGACGAATCGAGACGCATATTTCGATACCGCTCTCGGCCGAATCATGTGTAACCAGTGGTCCGCGTGAAGTCGGCCCACCCGTTGACAGAGCGGAAGAAAGCGACTCGCGAACTTCAAGAGTGAACCAGCGAATTATCGCAAAATTTCGGTACTAGTATGAAATTGATCGGAGTAGGTGAGTGGGCCAAGTTCACGAGCGTGTCTCGAAGTGTGATTTTCGCAAAACGAAACGCGTTGTTCCTCTACGTAGAAAATCAAAAATCTCTTTTGAGTAGTATCCCGTACGTGCAGGAAACGAATTAAATCACGCTTGCCTTCGAATTCGCGTGTAACTATTCGATATAGGGATCGTGAAGTTCACGTGAACTCGAGTCCGATTTTTTAAATAGCTTTATACGATAAGAAACTGACTCGCCTATTCCTCAAAAAAAAAAAAAAAAACAATAAAAAATCTCCCGATTAAATTATGTCGGTTTAGTGTAACTAAAACACACTTGCACTAAATTTTAATCTCGAAATCATAATCGAGACGAAATAATACTCTTATAATAATAAAATTATTGTCCACGAGGCGCGTACATCGTTTCCGTCGAAAACAATGTTTGTATACGAAAGAAAAAACATCTAATAATATTATACGATTTTAGTACAGTTGGAGAAATATTATCTAAAGATACGGTTTCTCCCAGACCTCGGCCTTAAAGACAAAACAAAAATATAATTCCGCGTGCGAATCTTTTCGTACGTATACAGAATTAGACGAGGATTGTTTTTTTTTTTTTAGTCAGAACGTCTCCTCTCCCCCTGCCCCTCTTTGTTCTCTATAATTTTATTCGAAAACATTAATTGTTATGATGATAGTTCAAGTATAATAATAATAATCACGATTAGCATTTACAATATAATAGTGTTGTTTAAGCGAAAAACAAGACAGGTTAATGGCAGGATAAACCGCGGACAATAACAAAATATAAAACACCGGAAACCCGTTTTTTCACTCGTTGATTTAGTTGATTGGAGCACATTGCGTTAAATTTTTCGTTTTTCTAAAGACAGTCATACATTTTTTGTACGGCATTATGTACAGAATAAGTTAACAATGAAAACGTCGAGTACAAATAATATTCCTACGAAATATGGTGATTCGAAAAATGTTGTTGAATCGAATCCGATAGGATTAAACACCTAGCGACACAGGAAACGTTGAACTTCTTGTATCTCGTAGTAACTTATTCGGTTAATAGTTATTTGTATATTGAAGTATAATGTTTTTACTCGTCGAAAAAATATCGAACTCTTAAAATATTCAACGGGTGTGTCCAAACCTTGATTATTTTGTTTGATTGCAGGAATAGTGACACAGCTCGAAATAACACCGCGTACGGATTATAAAAGTGACGTTATTCTTGCACGTTTGTCGTCTGCCAAAACAATAGTGGCACGAGACGCTCTCTAACAAAAATAATTTGAAATAAATTTATTTTTCTGTCTCAAAACGAGTTTTTGTCGATACAAAAATCGGGAAAATGAAAAATTTCGAGTTCTCGGTTATTATTATTTATCAATACAAACATAGGTAATGGATATCATTAACACAGTTTTATCGAATGAAAAATATTACACGTATTCTTTTGAATTTAAGTCGTGATCGGTCGGACAAGTGTTTTTGCACTTCGGGCTACGGTACTAACGTATTTATTGTCCTCCCTCCCGTTCGAAATAGATCTCTGGCTACTGGTTTTAGTAATAATACTTCGTAAATAGTTTGATAACACGAGTATGATTGCAGTACATTAGCGTCTAGTGGCGTTAATTTATGTATTGCGTAAACGAAATTTTAAATACTAAAATCCGCGAGATCGTGCGAAGTTCAAATCATTCATACGTTCTAAACGTGCTCGTTGTGATGAAGGAAGGCGCTAAAATGTCAACTAAATAAATACGAAACCGTCATAAAACCATCTGAACAAGACCGTTCGAAATATTCTTCAAAATACGCGTTTCTTATTTCGTCAAAAAATAGTTAAAAATTGCATTTTCGTAAAAAAAAATGTAATAAAAACAAACGTACACACTAAACACAATCTAATTACAATATCGTTTTATTTTTCTTGGCGGGTTTGTTTGGTCAAAATATTATGCACAATACGCAAGAACATGATAACGAGGAAGTTTACGTAAAAAAAAAAAAAAAAATTGTATACGTCATATTATACTGCACACAATAAATACGATTGTGCGATTACTCGCTGTTTTTCGGCATCCGCATAAATTAAACCCCAAAACGAATTTCGCGAATAACAACAACAATGCTCACTATGTTTTTGCCGTAACGTTTGTTTTTTTCGCGACTCGAGACAAACCACCGGCAGATCGGACGAGCGTTGTTGCGTTTGCCCGTCCCAATAATCTATAAATTACAATATTGGTTCTCCCGTTGTTTTTATTTTGTTTTCGTTCGCAACGCGTACACATATCGTGCGCGATTCACGCTGAACGAATAATGCCTTTGAACAACTTTCCCGTTTTTGAAAAATTGTAAATGTTCAGCGCGTGTGCATGATATGACAACGGTTCGCAATACGAGTCGAACACACGCGATACGAATAATACGCACGGTTAAGGAAAAAATTTCGAAAACAACGATGAACGATGTTGCGGGCTAGACACAAAGATTCGGTCTCGTGTCAATGGCGGTCGAGCTGCGGGTAGATCTTCGCAATCGTTTGGAAAATTACTGATAGATCCCAAGACGAGAAGTCCGTGATGTACCACTCCGGTCCGTATATTTTCAATCCGCGATGATCACGGGCGCGTCGAAACGAAATTCGAATGGAGTGGTTTTTTCGTCGCCGCTGAAACGAGAAGAAAAAAATGGTGACAAGTACACTCCGTGATGAAACCGACACAACCGTTTTGTCACGATACGTGAACAGGGTTCAAAACGTGCGGTGAGTATTTTCGAATACGTGTACGTTCCAGTAAAGACAAAAAAAAAATGTCAACGATTTAAATTAAACCGAATTATTACATATCACGTAATATTGTGTCGAAGTAGAAAAAAAAAGTTTCCGTACATAAATGTCGTCGCTAAGTAAGTACGGACGGCCGTAACATAAGCTAGTAGGTAACCGTAACCCACTTAAAAGTGATAAGTTGAATCGCAATCGATAAACATTATTTCTATTCAATTTCAGTACCGGTAATAATAATCATCACGAAATCGTTCGATGACAGCGATTCCGATCGAACGGCGTACGTTCGATCTTCATGACGTGTGACATTAAAGTTTTTCAAACCGTACACGCGATTTACAGTGTCGTGTCGTATTTGCGCGCCCGTAGTACAATCGAGTTAAAACGAAATGATGTTTGAAATTCGTTTACAATACTAAACGCCCGTGTTATTTAGCTTATTGCGAATCGATAATTCGTGATAACATGAATGAGTTCGGTTCGCAGTGAAATCACTAGAAACCGCGCTTTGTCATTAGAATTGAAATAAAAAAGTATTGTTATGACTACAAACGAACGGGGGGAGGGAAAAGGGATCCCGTCACGACTTAGCACACGGTCAAACACATCGTACCGGCCGTTATTGTGTTCAACGCGGTCCTTCGACGCCAGTTCGCGGTGATCGATTGATAAAATGTTGATGACGATAACGTTTGTGATTTACCGCCGGACGAATAATGTTAACGCGACGGTCCGCTAAAACGTCTTTCGACGTTTGCACCGTTTGCGCGAATTATTATTCGTTGTTCGGTACTTGATCGGCGTGGGTTATTTCGGTTTCTTTAAATTTGTTTACGAGACCTCGCCGGGTGTTGGTGTCCGATCGCACACGAAACACACTCGTTCGGACACGCGTGCAACGCACGTAATACACCGGTTTTGGTTTGTTTTTTTTTTTTAAGTAATCGCAGTCAACGCGGTTTTAGGTTTTAGGTCATAGACGGGTAAAAGTATACCGTTGAATACAAACGTCGAATCGAAACGGCGTGATTATATATTTCGGACGGCATGACGGATCGGTTGGGACTAGACGAAACGAGACCGTCCGGGATGTGACGGACGTGTGGCTACGTCGTAGATCGAAAAACGTCAATGCTCGCCGTCGGGCCATTCCGACTGTACGGGACGGACTGTGGAGGCCGCTTCCGCCTTGAGCCTCCCGTCCAAACACGCGTAAATACGCCGCTTCCCGCCTTAAACCCGACGCGGTGTTACGTCTTGCCCAGAAGCGCGTCCGCGTGATGAATCACGTCTCGCGGAATACGTACGTCGTGTGCGCGTCGTGTTATTAACAACGGCCCGCGTGAACGGAGCAAAACGTTAATAATAATAATAACCCAGTCGCGGAAACTTTCCCCCGTGTGCCGCCGTAATAATATTATATTTCTACGTAACGTCGCGTCGAGCGCGCGCTCGAGCGTTTGCTACTAAAAGTAAAAAATAAAAATAACAGAAAAAATAACGGAAAAAATAAACGTTACCGCGTGAAATCATAACAATATGAAGACGTTGAATTAGCAATCACACCGTTAATGTGATTGAAACGTGTATTGATAATAATAAAATTTTTAAAAAAATATGAAAAATACTTATTTAAAACAGCGTGGAAAAAATACGAACCTCAGTCACGATTTTACTCGCATACTCGAACGATTCATTGCCATTTGAGAACACAATTACTTTTTGTTTACTGTTCGGTAAAACGCTCTTCGGAGAAATCGAAACAAGTACTTGCATTAGTAACGCATTTATAATATGACTCGGGCGTTAAATTATTGTTACGTACCGTGCTGGGCTTGTGACAATGTTTAGTGAAATATTCTTAACCGTGAGAAGTTAACAATAAATAAATAACAACGATAAAAAAAAAAAATAATTAAATAACAACACATTTTGTAATTTAATATCAGAAAACGTGGAGAAATTAAACTACGGGTCATACGCGATAAAACAATAACAGTTGTCGTTTTATCCAGTCAGGTGTTGCAGTGCATTTACGTATGTTTGATCATCTGCTGTCCAGGTACAAGATATTTTTAAAATCTATTCATTACGATCTATTAATATATATATATCATTCGTTAAATATTTATTTATTCGATTTTAACGTTTTGACGAACGTACGAAAAAATTGACTTTTTCGCTATCATTTTGGCTACGTTTATTTTGTCGAACGATTTAGGTTCTATTGTAAATCTTTATAGGATCAATTAATATTTAAAAACTTATTTACAACAAACGGTTTTTTTTTTTTAGACTCATAAAAAATCAATATAATATTAATGATATACCTCTTCATTTCGACATATTATTTATTGTTTCGCTCAAATATACAAATAAACGCTTGGGAATATTATTAAATAAGATAATACTTAAGATTTTTAAATGCTTTTCGGAAATGAAATATGTTTCATACCTGACGGTAATATTTGTTCAGAATGCATTTTACAAAGAAACGTGTAAATATTCTGTCGTCAATAAGTACAAAATAATCATATATTAGAATAACACACAACATAATAAATATTGATTCTGAAAAAGCGGTTCAAGGAAATAATCATGAACTCATACTTGAGCTTTGCATCTCAATAGTTCAATAAAATCGAGAATTATCGCTCGGTCTATAATCTAAGACCTCGACTTTTCGATTCGTCAAACATCCATTATATATTGTTTTGTACTTTCGTAACTACAATTTTAATGATACGCTTTCCTTAATAACCGTGTAAACTTTTATTGATTTTTTTTGTTATGATTCGTTCGATTTCCAAGTCAAATGAAAATCGTCCTACGCGAAGGTTGCAAGTTATTAATAGGCACAAAAATCGTAGTCTCAAGTTCCGTTAATAAGAATTTCCTCTTTTTTAAAATATTACGCGACAATTTATGAGTACTCGCGTTTCCACTTTAAAATAAACAATTCAACGGACGTTTTAGACGGACGCGTTTTTTGATTGACACCTAATAGTTATGTCCGTACCGATGTATTACAATACATACATCCGCGTTGCAGACAATGTCCCAATTGTCGTTACACTCAAGAAAACCAAAAACCTTATAGCATTCGAAATTTCGTCGTTTGTAATACACGCTGCGTCGGTTTAATTCAAGATTAGTAGCGGACCAAATATGAACGACAATATACGCGAACGCATCGAAAAACTGTCGGGCCTGTGAGTTCGTGAAATAAAACGCGCGTGATATTCATCGTGAAGTGTATAGACTTTTCACGTTGTTACCGGTTAAGTCACACGATCAAATCAGAACCCGTTTTCCTAAAAATCTAATGTTTCCGAACAGATGTGATTGCGTTTTCACTGTTCGATCGTAATATTATGATTTCGACCTGCCCCAACGTACTTCGGCTGACCTTGGAGTACGGTGACGTAGTGCCGCGAAGAGCAGAGGGGCGTTTGCTTTCCCGACCGGTTTGAAGAAGAAAAAATCAACCGATTCGTCGATTATCACGTTATTAGTTTAATTCGTATTACGTTACAATGTATCGCGATTTATTTATGTGTTCTCTCGCGAGTAATATTATTATCTCTTGGTAGTTGAAATTTACGTCGCGGTCAACGTGTTTACTGCGTTCACATCCGTATATAGTAAAAAAAACTAACAAACACCGACCTAACTGCGAAGTGCGAGATACGTGAGACGATCGAAAAGTGACTACCGAAACGTAATTGTCTGATTTTCTACACGTGCCATCGCGGATCCCCCGCGGAACACCCCTACCCCTACCCCCTCCCCGCCGTACGATAACAACATAGTCGTGTTTTCAGGTGTAGTTTCAGTGTTCCGAATGCGCGCAGAACGTGCGATCGGTTGGTGAACGTCGTCTTGGAAGTACGATGGCCGTCGTGGGGGGCGCTCAGGCGCTCGGCGCGTTCGTCGCGTGGCTGGCCTGCACGCAACAGTGTCTGGCGCTGATCAATCTGAACGCGCTGATGCACCTGGGCCAGCGGTACCGTTCGAACTTCATACCGTTCCGGGAGGACCCGCTGTTCGGCAACAAGCCGGTGCTGGACGAGTACGACTTCGTGGTGGTCGGCGCGGGTGCGGCCGGGGCGACGGTCGCCCGGCGGCTGGCCGAGATACCGGAATGGAAGGTGCTGCTGCTGGAGGCGGGCAGACAGGAGTCGCTGATCACGTCGGTGCCGGCCATCGCGCACTACTTCCAGTTCACCGACTACAACTGGGCGTTCAAGACGGAAGAGGAGCCCCGGGCTTGTCTGGGACACGTGAACAAGAAGTGCCTGTGGCCGCAGGGCAAGGGGCTGGGCGGCAGCACGATAATCAACAACAACATCTACACGCGGGGCAACGCCAGGGACTTCGACCGGTGGGCCGAGGCGGGCAACCCGGGATGGTCGTACGCGGACGTGTTGCCGTATTTCCTGAAGAACGAGGACGTGAACGTGCCGGGGCTGAAGCGCTCGCCGTACCACGGGGTCGGTGGCCCGGTGCCGGTCAGCCATTCGCCGTACACGTCCAAGCTGATGGACGCGTTCCTGGAGTCCGCGGCGGACGCGGGGCTGCGCGTGGTCGACTACAACGACCCGAACAGCCACGTGGGCTTCTCGAAGATCCAAGGCACCATCAACTACGGCAGGCGGGTCACGTCGGCCAAAGCGTACCTGCGCGCCAACCTCACCAATCTGCACGTGGTCGAGGACGCGTTCGTCACCAAGGTGCTGATCGACCCCGTCACCAAGGTGGCGCAGGGCGTGGAGTTCGAGAAGGGCAACCGGAGGCGGCGCGCGCTCGCGCGGAAGGAGGTGATCGTGTCCGCGGGCGCGTTCAACTCGGCGAAACTGCTGATGCTGTCCGGCGTCGGGCCCAAGGAGCACTTGGAATCGCTGGGAATAGAAACCGTCAGCGACTTGCGCGTCGGAGACAACCTGCAAGAGCACCCGTCGTACGCCAACCTGGCGTTCACCATCAACCAGACGATCGGCTTGATACCCGACCGGATGTACAAGAACTTGATACGCGAGACGTTAAACTTCCTCGACGGAACCGGTTGGCTGACCACGATGGGCTGCGAAGGGTTGGGCTACGTCAAGACCAAGTACAACGCGGACCCCGGGGACGTGCCCGACATCGAGTACATTTTCGTTCCGATGACGTTGGCGGGCGAGGAAGGTCTGGGTAACAGCATACTCAGGAGAACCATGGCTATACCGGACAGCGTTCACTATGATCTGCACAAAGGACTGTTCAACAGGGACGGATGGTCAATATGGACTATGCTCATGTACCCGGAGAGCAGAGGCCAGGTGTGTATACACATAATGCTTAACATCTTTTGTTTTTTTTAATCTACATTAACTTTTCCAAACACACATATATTCCTTGTAAGTTTTGAATAACGTTTCAAAAATACAATTTACAACACAAACTACTTGTAATCGTACAAGGTATTAGTCACAAACAGGATAAAATACGTCGTAAGTTCGATTTACTTTTTATTATCGCTTAATTTTCGTTCGATTTCTAGTAAACGAATGAATTTAAATGTTTAATGTATTTAGTTTTCATTGGAAACACATGCTTGTTGGAAATATTTTTTTTCTGTAATTGTTATACGATCAACAGAGAACGCAAATCGTTGATATAGCCGAACGCCACACAATTTAGTACATTTCCCCGTATGATTATTGTTGATGTAATATTTTCATTTTATGAAACATCACTCGTGTAAATTCCCAAACTCCGTCGTGATACGTTTCACAAAGTGTATGTCCACTTCGTGAATAGATCGAACACGATAATTGTACGCGATAACGTTGTCGCGCGTTTTTCAATTGATATCGTTATTGCAGGTCCGATTGAGAAACACCAATCCTTACTCGAAACCCGTTATCCGAGCCAATTTCTTCGACAAGTCCATCGACCTGCACCGTATCGTGGAAGGGATAAAAATGGTCTTGGAACTGAACAAAACGCCCCCGTTCCAAAAACTCGGATCCACTCTGAGCACACGTACCGTACCCGGCTGTAGACATCTAACGTACGGCACAGACCCGTACTGGGCGTGTTGCGTACAAAGACTGACCATGCAAATGCATCACCAGGCCGGCACGTGCAAGATGGGACCGGAATTCGACAGGAACGCGGTGGTAAACCCGGACCTTATGGTATACGGCGTGTCCAAGCTCAGAGTCATCGACTGTTCGATCATGCCGACCATCACCGGCGCTCACACGGTCGCGCCGGCTTACATGATCGGAGAAAAGGGAGCCGATTTGGTCAAATCGACGTGGTTAAGTCCTTCGACGTTTTAACGCGGTTGACCGGTCAACGGTTTGTTATTGAAAAAAACAAAAAAAAAGACTTAAAATTGACATGATCGGTTTCAAACAACATTGCGTACGAAATCGATTATTGATAGTTAATAAATATTATAAATAGATATCTTCTACTTGTAAGAGTTTTTGTTCAGTTTTCGTGTGATTTCTATTCGATCGTAATAAATTTATAATTTACGTATAATATTTTCTACCGCCAACGGTCAATGAATAGTTTAAGCACTCGAGTTGAAGGTAATTTTTTTTACGTTTTAGAAATATAGTTTACCATCCCGTCTATTGTAATAATTTTTTCATTGAAATATTTCGATTCGTCGAGTACGATTAATTTAAGGGTTTTTTTTTTTAGAATAAAATATTAAATAATAATAGTAGTCGTATCTTTACGAGACGTATTTTAATAGCTCTTGCACGTGATCTGATATTGTAATATATTATTTTGTATAATAATCGGTTTTCAACAACAACAACAACAAAAACAAACAAAAAAATTTGTAAATTGTTTATAAACAAAATGTATTGAACTAACAATAATAATATCGCCGGTCGTGTACAAACGCTATCGATATTTAAACATGCCGTTTCTTATAATATGAGCGTGTTATATAATATTATGTTTAACGTGTTATGACATAATGTCGTAGTAATATAATCGAATAAATAAATAAATATATATATACATATATATGTGTGTGTGTGTGTGTATAAATTGATGTGTACAGAAATCTTATGATATTAAACGTTAGTTTCGTTACGGAAACCCCGACACCTATTGATTGACGTTGTTCTTTCGCGTTACCTATTATTTATCACGACGTACACGATTATTGAACATAGTGCGTTTTGGGGTCTGAACTCCAGACGACGTCCGCAGTGACTGACAAGAATGTCGCGTTAGCCCGTGTTCATACGAACACGACGACCGACACGTGTTGTTTCGTCTTTATCGTGTAGAGCGAAAAAAAAAAAAAATAACAGTATTACGACCGTCGCGATGTTTACGTAACGCCGCGGTCGGGCCCACCGATATCGTCGAGAGACATTCAAAATCCGCCGGCCTTAAGGATATTGTGTACTTTCGAACTGGTAACGCGATCGGACGTTTCGAAAATATTATTAACGTGGGGGGGGGGAGGAAAAAAAACGAGTTCGGTCGAAAACGCGATTACGACGATTAGCCACGTGTGGCTGTATAAACGCGTAAATACGAGTGCGTTACATAACGCCGTCGGGCGTCGGGTATAATAATAGAGACGTACAACATCGTAACGTGATCGGACGTCAAGCCTATGCGGTGGTTGAATCGGGGGGGAAATAGTCGGGCCACTATGAAGGCTTACGGAACGGTCGCGTCCTCAAAACGTTTTTTTTGGCCGGTGTAGGTGAACTCGAAAAGCGTACCGGCAGCGTGGAAAATAAGGTTAGAACAATAACGTGAAATACGAGTATAGGTATGGGACGGTCGCGTTCGCGGACTGGCGAACAGCGGGAAATAATCTGCTGGCACGTTGTTTCGTCAACATAACAATATTATTTTATATTCCGTCGGCTGTGGCGGAAAAGCGAATGCCGTCCTCTATGCGTTCGTCAATAAAAAACAAAAATCGTAGAGCTACGCTCATTCCCCCCGCGTATTCCCGATTCGACCACTGTGCACATGGTGTTCATTCGTTGGGTGCGGACGACTTGAATCCGAACGTGCACTACATTAGAACCTAACCGTCCTCGACCCCGCTGCTCGCATGGGTTTCCGAAGAGACGAGACCGTCCGGTTCGAACAACGTTCGTGTACCACCCCACGTGTCCCGAAATCAGTGTCCCTAGGACTGCCTCAGCAACCCCGGACGACGCGAGAGTTCGTGTACGCGTGTACGTTTATTCAGCGGACGCGGCGACGAAGCCGAGACCCGCGATCGGCATGATAACGATACGCGGGCGTCGCGATAACAGCCGTCAACGTTATATAATTTCCCGTGAACGTACACGACGGACGCGAGTGTTTGTCATTCGACGTTCACGGAACGCATGCGAAGACACGGCGACGGCTTCTCGATTATTATTACTGTCATTGAAACAAATTTGATGAAATTTATGAAATTTATGTCAACAAGAAAACACGTCGAAACAACTTGAAAAATACGTAAAACACTGGTGATAGAACGTTAGAATTCATTTCGATTAACTACAGTAGAATAGTACCGATCGGCGAAATCATAGATTATTATTATTATTGTGACGGCAGTTACATTTTTTAAAAGCAAAATCTCGAACTATTATCATTTTGTTTTGTTTTTGTTTCTCGGACACATCGCGTAAAACGTATACACGAATTTGGAAAGTTTTCAATGAGGTCGGTTGAAAATACGTAAAGACCAATGCTACACGTAATAAGGCGCATGTGTATTTCGAGATTAGATTATTGCGTAATATTATACGAAATTTTGATATAAAATAATACGTTTCACTTGTGGTATTCGTACAACTCTGTACAGTTGAGAAATAATGATTTTCATTCGTTTGTTCGACGCGTGTTTCGACGAATGTTATTTTTTTTTAATTGATTACATTTTAAAATAAAAACCCCCGACAAATTTCGTTACGAGTACAATAATAATAGCATAACGTTTGACCGTACCAAAAGCGTTTTTAAGGAACTTTTCATACGACACAGACCGTCACGAATTAAAGTATACATCTTTTTGAATATATATATATATTATATTATCGATTAACTTTTATGCAAATGTATTATAATTTAGGAATGATTAAAACAGTTAAAACATAAAAATGTTCACTGCCCCCTCTCCTGGTGGATCTTGCGGGGTCGTAGGTAGATAAGTATTAAATTTTCAATGTGCAATATATATAAATAATAATAAATATTGTATAACATATCGATAAAAACTAAATATAGCCCACTATTCTTATTATTTTTATCCCGCGTTATTATTCAGAAACAACATTTTTATCATCATTCTTATTTATTACAATCAATGGCGTATTTACGAGGGATCTAGAGGTTCCCGTCCACCTCCCCTCGACATTCACTGTAGTGATCCATATTCTAGTACCAAAAACATTAAAATACTTTTTTTTATATTAATTTGTTGTACTATTTTTTTTTGTGGATCCCATCCCCAGAAAATTTTTGAAAATCTGCTACTGGTTACAATAATTAATCTGTCACGTCACAACTTATTATTATTTGCGTTCTCGTAACAATTATAGCATTTCGTTAAGATATATGTACAAAAACTTGGAAATCTTTTTCAAAAAAAATACTACCGGCGAATTTGTCTTCTTTTCGTATAGTTTTGAACATTTCCTATCAAACATTTCTAGAAACAAATGACGAACGGGATCGGTACATTGCGGATTTGGCGAGTTCGAATTGAAAAACGACACGAAACATTAATAAAAATAAATAGCAGCAGCTTTATGTGGATTGACGGTTTTGAAACGTCACTTGTGCGCGATAACTTATTAGTGTGTAAAGTTGAACGTTTAGACGCGTAATTGTCGACGAACGTAAACGGTGCATTGTAATGTAAATCGATGTCGAACGACCGAGTTTCCGGACGGTGACCGTTGACTGTTATCGCTTTGATTTGTCTCGCGGCTCGTCGACGGTACGTTGTTGTGAGCTGGTCGATGTCGTCTCGTTTTTATCGACCGCGATCGATTTCCGTCCAAACGAAAAACGCTCGCCACGACCGCGCAATCAATCGTATTCGGACGACGGGAAAAACTGTTTCCTGGCGATGAACGACAGGTCGCGATCGATCGGTTTCGTGTCGTCGTAGAGCGCCGGCGCCTCGCACAGGATCAGAATGGTGCCCATGATGGAAGCGACGGTGAATATCCACAGGAACAACCGATCCAGCACCATGGCCACGAAGCCCCAGTCCTGATCTTCCTGCGCGAAACAGAAAACAAATCGAGCATTGCACGACAAACGTTATCGACGAAAACGATCTGCCCGACGAGCTTTGGTCCGCGTCACGTTTCGCAACAATAGTTCTGACGCGTTTACGAAATCCCGATTTGCGCGCGTGTTCGAAACGAGACGATACGTTTGCGTACACTAAAAAGAAAATCCATTAATACTAGAAACCCCCCTCCCCATACTCGGAATAATAGCGCGGTTGCTCACAACTACCGTGCGCACAAATCAGGTTATAGGTTACGGGTCAAGTATTGCTTTAAACGACCGCCTGTATGCCATATGGTCGTAAAAATATTTATTAGCACATGTGTTTTAAGTGAAATTATAGTGGAAAAAAATTATCGTAGCGAGTAAAAGTAACGAGAAAAAAATTATGAAAAACGTATGAATAATTACGAAATATAAAAACCGGTGGATTTTATGTTTTTCGTAATTTATTTTTTTATATGTACAAATAAAATTGTTCTCTAAACTTTAAATTCTACTCGAAGTAGTGTCGATAAAAATTATTTTCTTCGTTGATATGATTGTAATAGGAGCCGATATTTAGTAGGTTAGCTAAACGCGTCGTGTGTCGTAAAATGTATATACATATAGATTCTTTTTTCTTTTGAACAGGTTTTATTTTTGTATTGGTCATTCGACTGACTGTTCCTGTTCATTTCAATTTCATGTAAATTGAATTGATATTTTATCCATTAGTTTCCTTGACGTTTGATGTCCTTCAATACGTATTTAAAAAATGAATTTGATAGTAATAAACATAGTTGTGCTTCGTGTATAATTCATAATATTTTTTTGATTTTCTACAACGTATTAATACGTTATATCATTATTAATATAATGTTTATTTATAATTTTTTACATTAATATATTATTATTAATACTATGTGGTATGCCTTGAACCTGACAATTATCACGAAGGAGTATTGTAAATATTATTTTGTGTGTGTTTTTTTTTTTTTACAATCGTGTTGTATTAGTGTTCCTGAATAAGAAGCGTTTAAAAAAGATAGAAGACGTTTGAAAATAAAGTGTGCGGCGTCCATAAAGAATCGATTTTTTTTAAATTTTATATTTGATTTTTGTTTTAATTTTATAGTTTGTTCGAATTAAACAATATGTCTTGATCAGAATACGTGTTTACGAGGATGGCGAATTTCACCAATAATCGAATAGTCCGTAAAAGCACGATGAATTTGCTTATAAACTGTCTTACGAAAATGTACAACGTGTCAACGCGGACGCATTTTCTCGCAGCATCTTCTTAAATGTCAAGACCGAGTAAAATATAAACTTTTTGAAAAACACACGAAAAAACGTATAAGAAACGGTTAGGATTGATTAAGGGTTTCGTATGTCGACAAAAGTGTTTCGGAGAGTTGTGCGCGAAAGGTTAAGACTGATAATAAGGGAATAAAATTTGGTATATTCACAAACTATGAATGCGCCGAACAATACCAGTTTAGTCGGTCTACGTTTGGTAGTTTACTCGTAAACTAGTGTTGGAATAACCATCGAAACAATTGAACAGTGTATTAATTTAACATTTCTCATAGAAACTCGGAAAATCTGTATTACCGAAAGTTTTCGTTTGTCGACAGACGTATACGGAGATGATGTCATGTCACGATCACGTGTTTTTGACAAAACGATTTCGTGAGGGTCGTGAGGAGATCGACGGCTCAAGACCGTGTTGATCGTATGTTTCGATATAATAAAAGGTGTGATAACGACTTGAATAGTACCACAAGGACGGAATGTTAATCGAAATTACTATCAACAAGTCTTGGACAACACTCGGAGAACGGATATGAAGAAAGCGGCCTGAATTGTGGGAAAACGAACCTTGGATCTTGCATCAAGACAAAGCTCGTAATGCCTTTATACTTCCGAATATTTCCAAAACTAAATGGCGCATTTACAAGGGATTTTGAGTCAGTAATGAAGCTGTAAAAACAAAATCGACACAGGCGTTGCGTGATAAGAGATTTCCAAACGAATTCGTTTGGACCGTTTGGAAAACGCAAGTAACCGGAGTTACAAAACCTCGAAAAAAAAAAACAATGGACTCCTAGAGCCGACAGTCGTTTTACCGTGTTGTACTCGTCCTGGCGCTGCAGGTGATGCTGTATGAACTTCACGTTGTGTATGGCCTTTTCCAACTCGAACGGATACTTCTTGCGGACGGCGGCCGGCACCTCGTTGAGCGTCTCGTCGATGGACGCCACGGCCGCGTTCACCAGACGGCTGGCCGCGCCCGCGGCCGCGGTGCCGTTGCACCCGGTCCGGCCAGTGGCGGCCACGAACCTGCGCAGCGAGTCGGTGGGCGAACGGTGGCCGCCCGGAGGAGGCGACGCCGCCGGCGCCGGAGGGACGTTCAGCGTGGCCCCGACGCTCGCGGCGTTCAGCCTGCGGACAATTCGTACGGCGTTACGGTCGCGATTACAATGTCCGCCGCACGGACGGGTTTGTGTCAGGACAGGTACCCGACGCATACCGTACCCGCCCCCGGGCCCCTCTAGATAGGTTTTCACTTGGGCCTCGAGCCGTATTTTTTCGTTACGACCCACCGGCCCGCACGAAAAAAAAACGATACGACGCCTAAATTCTCAAACGAAAGCCGTGTGTTGTTGTGTTATCGCGCGAGTTGATAAACGAGAAAAGTTTTTGGACGAAAAATAATACGCACTAAAAAAAAAATTGTGAAATGATTCACGAAAATCTCGTCGAACGCGTTGTTTTTAAGCGATGAAAATTAAATCACCGGGGGTGATACAAGCAAGATGCTATTTGTCGATTCGGCGCCGACTTCGACAAGATTTTGGTAAATTATTTCTCGCTTTTCAGTGCATTTTTTCGAAGTCGGTTTTACTTTTTTGCCAAAAGTGCTGTTTTACGTTATACATTGTCAATATTGACTTGTTGTATTTAAAATCGAAAATCGTAACATCAAGTCGCTTGTTTGCGTTGATCACGTTGGCATCCTAAAAACGTACCCCCAGCGTATACCGATCGTTAAAAAAAATCGACGTACGCGTCTGTCGCGAAATCTAATACGCGGTGTACAATTTAATGTTCGCTACAAGCCCCGAAAACGATATCGTCATCTACGAAAATGAATTCGTCGAATGAAACAATCATATATATATATATATGTCCAAGGTCGAATGTGATTACGATTTCTACAGATCGATTTATAGGATACGAACTGCATTTGATTTGTATCGACCGATTCTTCCCCCAGGCAAAACATATTTTTAAAAAATGCAACGTAATCGTTACTCGGGAGATTATTTGAAACAAGTCTGTGAAAAAATTAAAAAAATACTCAATGGTTTCGCTATAACTCGGAGGAACACCTAGAACGTCTATTCTTTATATCTATACGTATATAAAGAGGTTCGAAGAGCAATTAAATCGCATGATGTTTATGTACGTTTTCGTCCGTGGTTAGACAACCAATGCAACGGACTAAATGGAAATTTGTTTTTCGAACTTTTCCAGTCGCGTCGGGCGGAAAATCGGTCGACTCGAATTGAGGGAAAACGCTCGTTTTCGGTCAGTTTTAAACCGATTACGCGGTCACGCGATTGTTGAACATTGGGACACGCCCAGTGTCGGTCAAATGCGTACCTGGCCAGATTCAGATTGAGTTTCTTGCACGTCTTCATCTGTTTTTGTTTAAGCGCTGAATCCGCCAACAGCTGTTCGGGCACTCTCATCAATAACATTTTCGGCAACGCTCTGATGAACACCGTCCGCATCCACGACGGTATCTTGTGCGTACTCGGCTGCCTGTCGAACGGTAAGTACACTGCTGTTACTATTATTGTTGTTGTTATTCTTATAATTATGTAATCTATCGGATCTCATATGATCGTCCAAACGGGCATCTGGTTAAACGAGAAGCTTACATTTAGGTCTGTCGTTATTATTTTGTAAAAAAATACAATTTTTTTTTTTTTGGTCACCTAGAGTTTTCAGATATTAAATTTTCGGACAAAAAATTACACGGCGATAACGGGATCTTCGGAAGGACCGGGACGTCCGTTGTATTGTCGAGCCCGTCCGGCTCACACAGGCGGCGACCAGCGTGTACGGTTTTGGGATTCGCGGTCACCCGTACTCACCGGTAGTGTATGTTGATGATGATGATGGTGACGACCACGCACAGCGCCACCAGCAACATGGTGAACAGCAGATACTTGCCGAGCAGGGGCAGCGACAGCGACGTGGACGGTATGATCTCGGAGATGAGCAGGAAAGAACATGGTCTGTGACAGGAGGATGGTGATGCACAGCGAGATCTTCTCCTTGGAGTCGGCCGGCAGGTAGAACACCAGCACGGACAGGTACGATATGCCCACGCAGGGCACGATCAAGTTGACCGTGTAGAACAGCGTCCGCCGTCTCAACGTGATGTTGAAGAATATGTCCACGTACGGTTCCTCGCAACACGGATAGTGCTCCTCGTGTCTCTCGGCCGGCACGCCGAGTATGTCCCACTCCACGCTGGGATAGTACGCCGACAGGTCGATGCCCACGTCCACCCTGTCCGTGCCCGGGTACTGGGCGATGTGCATGAGGTTGATCTGACGCCGCGAAACGATCGGTTAATGCGTTATGTGTGCGTTTCCGATCGACGTTTCGTTAAACGTCCAAAGGGAAACGGAAACCGAAACCCGACGAACGAATTGAATTTAAATCGGAAAAACGGGTTCGACGGCCATGAACACGAATGTTACACAGGGGATTTAAAATTCTAAACGAAACACCGTGCCGTACAAAGTGTATCGAACACATTGTCGTCAGACTAGACCATGGCTGAGACCGCGTGTTCACTTTGTGCTCGCCGAATTGGCCGACGGGCTTAAGAATCATCTGTCGTCTCCAAAACCATATTATTTCGTGTTTCGAATATTTTCTCTCGCAACATTGTTATATCGTCTAAAATCGTATTTATGTACCCGACGTTCGTTTACGTCGGGACGAATTATCGACAGATTATCGAAGACATTCGTAATAATTGGGATTTATTTACGTATCGCTGAAGCTATTTGGGTAAGAAATACCTATAAAAATCTATAAATATTCTCCTTGAAAATAAAACTAATTTAATGTTTTCTTTAAAAAAATTAAAGCGTTTCAAAACACAAACGTGAGATTAAATATTATGCTTGAAAAAGAAACTTCGAAGTTTAAGAGACAGCTCCGATTTGTACTGTTTTCAACCGAAAATAACGTTAATTACAAGTCCGTGTCAATCCGGATAGTAAATATTAAAAAATACATGTAACTAATACGACGGCTTTTGTTAATCGTAAGCGTTATTAAAAAAAAAAATAGAAGGTCAAAATACTCGTTAAGTACTTAGCCCGTAGTCATTAATACGCACAGAATATTTAGTAATTAACACGTAAGGCATATTTTTAAAAGTATATAAAAAAAAAATTGTGTTGGTCGTAAACGACATAAAAATATATATTCCATATTAATAAACCCATAACGACTCGTACACAGTTTTATTTTATGGTATAAATAATAATAATGTCATCGTTAAAATATAATCATTACGTCCACTGTTTTTATGATTCATATTATCCTAAAAATCTTTATTAAATGTTTTAAACAACAATTATTATTCCGAACTAAATAACGTTTTACATTAATCGATTTTTATTTTTAATTCTGTGCAGAGTGAGAATACTAATTAGTTGTATTATTTTTCATTTAAGTAGTAAGATTGTTTTATGATTTTTTATTATTATTATTATTATTTTTTTTTTTTTACTTAATGTCTTGTTAGATCGGACAACACGACGAACAGTACGTTAAGGGAATCGGAAGCGGGTATATTCTGTCTTTGTCTCGTACACACGAAACATAGAAAAAAAGAGACGTTTCGTACTTCCAACGTAACTATCGATCTAGTAGTGCAATAAGAAATTTGAAAACAGATTTGAACTCGTCGTGAAATCTACTTGAGATCGATATTTTCACATTCTTCATTTTTTCCCTCATAAATCCCTCCAAAATTAAATGAACAAATTTAAAATAAAAAAATTGCTAATATTCAATTTTTGAAGATAAAAAAATAAAAATAGTGGTAAGTCGACCCACAGTAAAACTCACGACGAATTCAAATATGTTTACAGAATTCTTATCGCATCGATCGGTACGTTAGAAATACGAAACGTCTGTTTTACTGTGTTTCGTGTGCGCAAGACAAAGACAAAAAATACTCGCTTCCAATTCCCTTAATGTGATCGTTTCTTAATGAATGACGGAGCAGTATTTCGAAAATCGCGAAAAACTATAAGTATAAAACACGTGAACAAACTGTGACATCTGTTACTCACCAGATTGTTAACCAAATATGTTTCGTGTGTTTTATTGTATCTAATTCGGAAAACATATACGCCGAAGACATTTTTACTGTTCGACATGATAATATCATTTTCCAAAAATTTAATAACTTTTAGGTTATTTTATTATATTGATGAATACAACTTATATTTTATTCGATCATGTGTTATTCGAACATCCGATTATAATTTTAAAATGTTTTAGACATTAGATTTTAATTTAACATTTTTACAACAATAAATCTAACACAAATCTCAAGTTCTTTGATTTCCAACTCTGTTAGTATGAGATTAATTATTTGAACGGACACGATCCGATACATATCGTTTTAAATTTAAAATACGTGCTATACAACGTTTAATTCAACCCGACGGCCAATTTAACTCTTTCGTCACTCTAAATCTAAAACACTTTTATCGTCGTGAAATATAAGAGTATAAGACACTCCATGTGTTTTAACACGTTGTCTGCAATCTTTTGTGATACCGTATTATTATATATTATTATAGGAGTCGGATTTAATTTTGCACAATAACATTTCAACGTTTCACGTTCGTCCGATAAACATTTACCGTGTGACCCACTATTATTACCGAGTATGAACATTTGCGGTGTGGTTAAAAATAATGAAATTCCTATTACGGCAGCAATCCCGTTTTTTTTTTTTATGAAAATATTGACGCGATTATTATTATTATTATTATTGATATTATTGATTCGTAACATTTTCCGCTTTTAAAATCCCTTAGAAATCGATCTCGTCAGTTCCGACCGATTCGATAATGAAAATCACGAATCGAGTTTAAAAAACGTCACGAGATTCAATACGTGTGCATTGCGTTCTACAGCGTTTTGGCGGTCTAGAAATTAAGTCCGTTTTACTCACCTGATTACCGTCATACGTCCACGAGCCGAATTTCATAAAACAAGTCTGCTGATCGAACGGAAAATAACGGACGTCGATTTCGCACGACGATTTGAAAATAGCCGGCGGCGTCCATATCACTTTGCCGGAATAGTGAAGCACAGCTTTGGTCATCGTGGTGACCACGTACTCTCCGTCGGCACTGTCAGGACGAGTAAGTGTTGGTAAAACATAATGTCGACATGCGTCAAGGCTGACGGAACCGACACGTTCTCAATACGGAAAACACGACTCGCGCGGAAAACTCTTCAATTTCGTTACAATTTTTTTTTTTTTTTTATTTGGAAGACCGCAATGGACTATGATTTTAAAAATTCCGAATTCGGAAGCTACACTAAACGTTTTTATTATTCCAATTTCGGTATTTTCTAAATGTATCTTATTGGACGTTGTGTTTAAAAATGCGATCGGCATCCGATACGGTTTGTAAACCCGTTTTCTTTTAGATGAAAAATAGACGATCAAAAGCGCGCGAGGGTTTTTCGGTAAATCCGGTTTTCTTCTCGTCGCGGAAACGATGTGATTCGCGATGAAATCGACAATATTTCACACCGTGATAAAAGGCCAACCCCGCGCGACACCCCAACGAACGAACGGTTATATTTAGTTTTTTGATTTGTCGGTCGGACGACTACTGACTTGTTGTAGAGGACGATGTCCGGCAGCCAAATATGCTCCGACGGCACGTACAGTTCCTGTACACCGCCGTATTCTAACGGCTCCCACTGGAACTTGTGGTCTTCCCATTCCTGTCGTGCAGTCAATTTACCGTGAGCTGTATTCGTATTTTGTCGGAGCTATAGTAAAATATCATAAAAAAGTCACACTTACGTGTTCCAGCCACACGTTCGTCGTCAAAATCTGATCCTTGAGGTTCTGTAACGAACAAAGAAACGACGTGATAACTTTTTTTTTCTATTTTAGCCGTCATTAACTTTTTTAAATCATTCGTTTTAATTGACATTTTCGCGCCATTAAACATTATCAATTTTTTTTCGCGATGAAAATGCATATTTCGTTGATTATTTACTATAAAATACCATATAGAGAGTGATTAAAAAAACCAAGCTCTTTTTAATACGTCACATTAATCGATCGGTCACAAGTGAAAACATTATACGTTTAGTAAATTACTTATTTTTATTGTTCGTGACAGAATGTTTTTATTTCTTAGATAAATCATTTTGCTCTTTGTACAAAATTGGTTTTTTTTTTTACAAATTATTTGAATTTATTAATAAATTTTAAATAAAATTGTACCATATTTCTAAAAATACTTGTAAAAACAATTCGTTATGATTATCAGGTGTTTAAATCGAATATCGTAGACTTACTTATAAAATGATTATACATTTAATATTGTGATTCGTCATCTACATCCGTGACGATCGACAGTAGCGTGTGTTATACGTGAATTGCACAGTCCCTTAGTCACACAGACCATTTTCGACGACGTTGACGACGTTTTTGAACTCGGTAAATGATATACGGTGAATGAATACGACTTCAGACGATTGTCATGACGTGAGTTTTATTTTTAAGAGCGTTGTTTTAAAGGTTATTTAAAAAATGTCCAGAATTTCATAAATTTTTTAAAACATTTATATAATTATCGACGTGCGTAATATGTTTCCGTTTAACCTACTGGCCAGTGGCGGTCAAACGGGAGGGAGGGGGATGAGGGGTGTATATCCCCTCATGACCTTTTTGTTATTATCTATTAGTTTTAACCGTATGCCGTTTATTATCTATTTGATAATAATAAAACAGATTTAATAAAGTGATCTTATATCCTTAAATTATGACATGTTTTCAATGATCAAAGTTCTTGTTGAAAAATCAACCTCAACCCCCCCTCCTCCCATGACCAAATCATCTGCTACCGTCCGATACCGCATTTGAAGAGACTTTAGGTAAATGGTACGCTAAACATTGTTGCGATTTCGACGTTTCGCTCGGACAGCTTCGGCCGGTCTGATTTCATTGTCGTAAAACCATTGTAGGACTAGGTGTTGGCGATCAGATGCACTCGTACGAAACTGAGACCGGCCTGAAAGCCCGACAGTCTCGTCAGGTCACGATCGTACGAGTACGGGCAAACTCGTACGGCTTCTAAGCACTCCGGAACACGGCCGTCGTACCATTGTTCGTAACGCAATACCGTAACGTCAATATTCGTTCGGCCGTCAAAGTAGTCGTTTTCCGCCGAAACATTTGTCGTGCGATCGCGTGATCATCACGTGTCTTCCGTGTTTCAGAGTATCATGTGCAGCGCGTTTCCCGAAAAGATAGGGAATCCTGTTTCAAAACAGTCGAACACGCACGCCAATATTTATACGGTTTTTCGTGCACAACGTAATAACGGCAGATCGACTGGAGAACAAAAAACTACAGACCGTGTACACAATCGTGTGAAGTGTAAAACGCGTTTGTAGTCCAACGAAAAATCCCGAAACGAATGCTGTACGGATTAGACGTGCTGATATTGAACACGGTCGTATTCCACGGTACAAGTCCCGAGCGTCGTAGTTTATTTTTTTGGTCGTCGCGGTTGTGAAAAACGAAAGGAAGACGTTGGTCGTCACGACCGGTTATTTACACATAACATACCGAACGTTCGGTAACCGGACGGTAGGCCGTAAACGACCAGTAAACGCGTGCGTAACGACGTACCGGACCGCGATTTCCTGGGAACGGGATCCGCGGTAACCTACGGACGGACGGTGTTCAGAAGTGACTCGGGTGGGCAAACACCGTTCGCGCGTTCGTTCGGAAGGACCTGTGACGTACCAACTCGATGAGCTGCGACAGCCTGAGGCCGAGCTTGACCAGCACGGTGTCGGTGTTGTTGCTGACCGGTCGGATCAGACGGTTGTAGTTGCTGAGCAGGTCGTCGTACAGCCGCTTGGCGTCCGGATTGCACAGGCATCCGGCCGCGGACAACAGCAACAACAGCGGCAACTGCGCGGACGGACGCCAACGGAGACGGCGTCGTCCGCAGGAACGGCTCTTGCCGTTGTCGCCGTTATTGTCGACGATGACGATGCCGTTGACGTTGACGTTGGCGGTGGCGGCGGCGGCGGTCGACGGCATCGCGTCGGGAACGATCGATACGTCCGGAGGACAGCTGCCAGCCGTTCGCCGGGTCGCGGATGCTGTGCGTACTGACCGGCCGACGGGGCGCGCGCCAGCCCGCCGACGCCGATCCATAAACGGTGGCGCGCACGTCCCGCACGAAGGGATGCGCCGCGACGCGAACGCCGGACGGCCGCGGCGGCAGAGGGTCGAATGAGGTGGTGGGTCTGACACGACTCGCAACGTTCGACGTTATCAGCGTGATCCGCGTTATCGTTTTGGCCGCGCTACGCTTCGAGTGTTTCGGAGATATTTTGCGTGTCCGCTAACTGTTTTGTCCATTAACTGCGAAATTCTATTATTATACCAGAGCTCTGGTTTCTACTGGTGTCCCGTCGCTCCCACGTTTGTACTTCGGTTTTCGAACGAAACGTAGCCTTGTCAACACGAACTAACTCCATAAACACTCTTCGCTGCGACTGGAAACCCTCGTGTTCCAACTTCGAGAGTTCCCCGCCGCCGACAATCGAATGTTGAAATTGACGGCAATACGTGTTCGAACCTTCGAACTGTCCGCTGACTACAGTATAATTCCGTTTAGAATTTCGATGACCGATAAGAACAACAAACGAGTTATTGCAGATACGCGCAGTAGTGGAATATGGCGATGCGTTCGTCCGACTAGTTACGCCCAACACGACGATTAATAGAATCGGCCCCCGGGTCTCGCGCCTTCGCCTCCTCGCGCGGTCCCAAACGTTTCCGGTCAAAACCGTCCGACTCGAAGCGCTGGAATTCGAAATGTACAGGTCCCCGACTTCGTTTCGATTCTCGTGTTTACCGGCCAATACTAAACGCGGTTCTTTGACGACGTTTCGGAAATGTTCACGAATAAGTACCTTTTGGACACGTCAGACCGTGTCCCAGTTCGATGCGACGAATCGGTCTTCTTTTTGCAAATGTCTTTACTGCCCGGAGAAACGATTTCGCGAACAGTCCCTCGCTCAGACAAGCGTTCGAATCGAAGGGATGAAAAAATATATACTATATTTAAAAACGTGGTTTTTTTTCATAACTAGAGCTAGCTAATACTCTGCGTTTTGCTACCCATCCGATACCGGACACGGTTTCCGTCGACTTGGCGATAAATCGTTTTCACGATTTACCGTTTTGAATCGATGTTAGTTCTGTTTGGATAAAACGGATCGAATCGTTTCACAAACTGTGCGCATCATAACACACATGTACCGACGAGATTAAAATCGACGCGACCAATTTAATATTTCGAAACGACACATTAACACCGTCGAGTTATAAAATCATAACCATATTAAACATCGTTACGTAATTTAATTTAAAAACCTCACTTGGCTAAATATTTTTAACGTGTCGATTCCGTGATTTGTCGATTAAATAGTATTTATGTAAACCTCTGCGATACGTGGCGACGATGATGAGATCGAACTCCTCAAAAAAAAAAAAAGTGGTTTCCAGTGTGTTTTTGAAAACATTATTGAATAGGATACGAGTAACGATTTTAAACGTTCAGAGAATTTCGAAAACCCGGTTAAATTTCATTATAGATATAATCATTATAGTTTATATTGTCGCATTGTTATAAATGAAATAAATCGTCCGACAAATATGTATATATTTTTTTTTTTTAAATAATCTAACCTGTTAAACGAAATTCATCGTGTAGTTTTCGGAATTATTCTACAAGGTTATGTAAACCGACTGCATTTGTACATTCTACAAAGTATCTTGATGACCTTACGACTATAACAAATTTCAGTTTATGAACATTTGAATTGCTTAAAAGGTTAAATAATTATAAGGTTCGGCGTATTCGATGCGTGCCTTACGTGTACACGTTGTAGTTTTGTTTGTGAAGGATTTTAAAATTGTAATCCGAACTATCAAGGTAGCGTTTATTTATGATATTCAAATATGTATATATCGTGTATATGAGTACATTGAAAAAATAAAAAATGATTTTCCTCGTGTACAGATGAATACAAAGCGGTCACGTTTTTCATTTTTTTTTTTTTTTTTTTTATCGCGTACGGTCCGCGCGAACGTTTGTCGACCGACACGTGAGCGCACGATATCATTTGCATTTGATCCGTACACGAGTACCCGATTGGTTTTAATCGAGGTCGGCGAACAGACCGACAAAATGTCACAAGTCCGGAGGATTATTCTGTTCGACCGGGCCAACGTCGAAACCGATCGTTCACACGTCGTGGTGGTAACCATGAAACTTTTGTCGGTACAGACGCGGTATCGTAACGCGGCACTGGATATGTTTTCGCAGTTGCCCGTGACCGACACGTCGACAAAACGCGTCGCCAGCAAACAACACAATTCGGACGAGCACGGTTAATCGAAATCAGCAACTAACAAATAAGCTTGCACTGAAAGCAGCTTCGCTCGATTCAACAAGACCGCCGCACTAAATCGTCGTGGGTCTGTTCTATCGTGAACGCGAACATTCGTGGAAATCGAATGAGATAAGGTATCGCAAAAACCGAACGTCGTACGATGAATCGCGTCTACGCAAATATTATTGATGAAATATTTAACACTTTTTTCCCATGCCTCCACTAGACGAATAGAGACGAAAGTGCGACAGTTTTTCGTATCAACATTACAGGTGAATATTTGAAAAAATTATGACGAGCGACTCCTTTCAAACCGATAAACCAATATAAATATACGCAATATAAAAATTACTCTGTTTACCAAAAAAAAAATAGTAAATTCCCACATGATTTAATAAAAAAATAAGCGGATTCGAACAAAATGAGAAGAACAAAAACCATTTCGGATACAAGTAGTTATTACTTTAGGAGTTCACTGCATTTGAATCTTTTTTGAATGTTTGAACACGACGCTTTCTAAACGACCAGTTTGTTTCGAGAACACGTCATTATTCAAAAAATGTTTATCTATTTGTTTGTTTTATAGTTCATGTTTTACCTAGTACTAGGAATACGAAAACAAAATTCCCCATAAATTTAAAAGTAAAATATGTTGTATTTACATTTTGTACTTTAAAATGAATTTAAGTATATAATAAATTAATGTCCAAACACAAACGTATTTTAACAACACGCAGGTAAACTATTGTTCAAAATCCAAATTATAAATAATATATACATTTTTTTAGTGCGTATTTCGATAGTTTTTCAGAATATTTAGATTATAAATGCTTTAATTGTTTGGGCCCTTTTTTTTTCAATCGAACCGTTTTATTTTGTATTCGTCAAATGTACAAAAAATAAAATTATTTCAAATTAATTTTTTCTGCATTTTTGGGAGATTTTAATTCGCGATTACGATTTCTTGTTTAGGATATTATTTAGGGTCTTATTAAATCATAATGCTCATTTTTTATCATACAAAATGCTTTACGCATATTAAGTTATTTTTTCCTTTTTTTGTTCAAATCATATATTTATACATTAACTTAAAATGTCCTTTTCGAATACATGTACAATAAGGTCAGTGGCCATCATAAATGAACGTGTACTATAAAATCTCCGTCGCGAAGAATTTCAATACCTATAGTCACGTGCGGAACTGTCACGCAATCAAGTACGTGACCGTTGCCGTTCTAATTTCGATCTGATTTATTACTCTGCCTACGCTATTCAAACGTCCCGAAATTTCGTACTCGACAATTTTTTTTTGATATTTTTTTTGATATTTTTTTTTTTTGATGTCGCGCCGTAAAAACACGACGATGTACGGTGATCTGCATAATATATCGTTTCGGATGCCGAGCACCTATACGTTTGGGAGACGACGGACAGTTGAGAACATACCGAATATTTCACGAACATCACGTTTTAGGTACTGCAACAATCGTTTCGACAACTCGCGAACAATATTCTCCGACCGATTCGGGGAACCGATCTCGTCGGAATACGACGGGACAACGATCCGGTAATCGGTAACAATCGTCAAAACCATATTCCGCGGGCTGCTATCATAAAAAAACAAAACGAAACGCTATCGACCGAATGCCACGCCATCGACTAATTAACGTGTTCCAAACAAGTACTTAGTAAAACAAATCAATAAAACAAACGCGTACAAAATTAAATATAACGCGTTGAAATCGTAGTGTACGTCGCATTGACGAAATCGTACTTTTTCCGGTTCATTTCAACGACGAGTGTTCGATTAGGATATTTCTTTGAAACGGTTCGTAGACATGACGTTAGTGGTAAAACGGACGGGAAAAAAAATAAATGTTGTTTACGTTCCGGTACAGTACGCGGCTTCGGGAAAGCCAAGGTCAAGGCGGGAAGACTGACGTGAAAATGGACATCAGGACAACGGGGCCGGAAATCGGTTTCCGAGGGAACATTTTAGCGGCGCGGTCTTCCAATTAGAACTGGTAGAAGAAGAATATCACGTTGCGATCGGACGAAAACATTGAACGAAAATCGTATCGTCTTATCATTTGAACGGCGGTCGAGTAAATGATGTCCCGCGTGTGTTTTTCGCGTTGTCAGTCGAACGGTTCGTACGCGACAGGTTAGGTTAGGTTAGGGGGGGGGGGAGTGTGGGGGTTGTGAACTCGTCTCCGTCTCGCGTCCGTCGTGATCTGACGACGGCGAAAAGCGTTTTTATCGACTTACGCGGGGCGGCTTCGTCGTCGTCGGTGCCGCTCGTGGACGTTCGCCGCGCGACCCACCCCGCGGCCGGGACGAGTAGCGCGCACGGGCTCCGCGGGCCGACAGATCAGTGCGCCGCGCTTACGCCCCGGACACGCGCGCGCCACGCAGCACACCCTCGACACGCCGGACCCCCGGACGTTCCGCAAGAGCGTTAAACACGAACGGCGAGTAATGTTTCGGTCATGACGCGCGAACCGTCGTGGTCGTCGTTATCGTCGTTATCGTGGTTGTCGTCGTGGTCGTGGTCGTCGTCGTCGTCGTCGTCGTCGTCACCGTCGTCGTCGCCGTCATGTACGAAACGCGTGTCACGGTGACCGCGTGCGTCCGCGTCAAAGTCCCGTCCGCGTTATCTCTCGTCGCCGCCGGCTCGGAGGACGCGGTAAGTAAAACGAGATTTTTATTTTTTCGGTTTTTCGTTTCGTCTTTCGCGCCCGTCGGACGAGATCGTCCGGTCAAGTCGTCTCGCGAAACAGGGTCGATCGATACGCAAGCGCGCGCGCGCCGCTCGGGCGCTCTCCTCCCACGATGGACCGCCCCCCGCCGCCCGCCGCCTCTGCCGCGAGACCCGGTCCGGGCCGTGTCGCGTACGAGTTTTTTTTTCCACAAACGACCCGAAAACGTTTACGCGCCCCCTCCCCCTAAGCCGATTGTTTTGTACGTGGTGTGTCCTGAAAGTAATGTCAACGAGTCTGTTAAAAATCATTTACTGAATTAAAAAATCTTCAAAATAAGCTCCTTTGGCGTCAGTACATCGGCTCCGGCGAGTCTTCCGGCTCTCGAATGCGCGCGGTAAATGCCGCGGTACAAGCTTTTTTGATCCCGTCTACTGTCCCGAAATGCTTGCCTTCCACGGGTGTTTTGAGGCGTGGAAACAAAAAGAAGTCGGAGGGAGCTACGTCCGGGCTGTACGGGGGCTGGGCGACCGTTGGCGCTCCTGATTTCACCGGGTGGTCGGAGACGATAAAGGCGGTGTGGGCCGGAGCATCGTCGGCTGTGGCGGTCGTGGTCTGTGGCCTTCCGAAAAGGCCTTGTGCCACCGAAACACTTGCCGAACTGATAGGGCATCTTCTTTGTAACCCGACTTGATCGTAGAAACGGTCTCCGCCGCGGTCTCTCCAAGTCTCACGCAAAACTTGATCGCAACTCTTTGTTCTGACGAGCGCTGCAGCTCTCGCTCGTACAAGGTCACAAAACAATTCTCACGGATCGGCCCGTCCCAACTTTCCGGATGCTCGGAGCACACCGACGTCATTTACCACGTCGAGTTTCGACCGGTCCAAACACGCTCCGACACACAGTCGCCGCGCAATAAAATCACTGACGTTGCTTTCGGGACACGCCTCGTACGCGTTCCGATAATGACGACCGCGTGACCGACCCCGCCGCGACACCGGAAGGGTTTCGTCGAGAGCCCGCCGTCGAATGGGGCTTCTCGCGCACGCCAGTCCAAAGACGGCCGACGTCCGTTTATCCGGGTGCGATTGACGGGATCGCGGAAAACGACAGACGAAATGGAATCGTAAATCGATCTGATTCGGCCGATAACAAAATGCGTGTACCCGTCAACGATCGTTGTACGTTTCCGAGCGAACAACCCGCTTCATTGTGAATCCGGCGCGATCGAAAGTTCCAGTGAACCGACGGTGTTAGCAACCAGCCTACGGTCTCGGCCGAACCATTTACGATTTCTTTTGTACAGATAACGAGAATCGTCGCGGACGAGAATATATCTCTAACGCGTCGCGCCCGCGTTTCATACCGGTTTGGAGCGAAACGTTTCGAATTCCCGTGCTGCCCATCGTCGTTGTGGCCGTCTAGTGTAAAAGACTAGAGGAGAAAACATTTACGTTCCATACGATCGCGGCACGTAGTTGGACGATTTGTCTACCGTGTTGTCCGACGCGATACACGATTGTTACGTTTCGATTGAAAATACTCTACGAAGACCGATCGAATCGTGCGGGTGACTGTGAAAACGCAAAAATTCGGTGTTGGCAAATTATGTTTTGTTCGTTGTTCGTTTCATTACGGCCATAGTTTGTTTGTTTGTTATTGTTTTTAAATATAATACTTTGAATAAACGACGCAGACGCGTCATTTTCTACAAGTCGTACGCTAATAAAACGATTTCGTGTTGGTAACGATGAAATTTTTATTTTTAACTGAAACCGGCAACGGTTTCGTCCTAAATAAAAAACGAGTGGCCACGTTCCGAGACCCGACACATTGTCCGATAACGGAGGGGTCTCGCGCTCGAGGAGCGTACAATACCGGTTTGGAAAATAACAACAACTAAAAATAAAAAACCAAAAACTACGAACACGTTATGTTTTCGGTCAAGTACAAACGCGATAATCGATACGATCTAAATAATTTTTACGATATCCGTACGCGTTTCGTTTCAGCCATGAAAATCATTTTGGCGGTGTTCGCCGCGGTTATTTTCGGGCAGTTGGCCATGCCGTACGCTTCCGTGTACGGTAGCGCCGACGCCAAACGGCTGTACGACGATCTGCTCAGCAACTACAACCGACTCATCCGGCCCGTCGGCAACAACTCCGACCGTTTGACGGTGAAGATGGGTCTGAAACTGTCGCAGATCATTGAAGTCGTGAGTAAATAATTGACGAATACCCGACGGCAGCCGAGATGTGATAGAAACCGATAATGCGACGAAAAAGTGATTTTTAAACAAATAATAATAACGATAACGATAACAGTCCGGATTATACCGTCCGTCCCCCATCCCCCGAGGTCACGACGAAAACAGCGTCTCCCGCGTCGACTCGAGTTTAATTACCGTGTACGGTAGCGCATTAAATTTTCTGGTTATTTCTCCAGAGGCGATTCGAGTAAAAATTTAAAAAAAATTAAAAAGGTCGACTACTTGAATTTTTGGGTTTACGCGATCCCAGTGCGTATAGTGAAAGTATAACGTGGAGACGAGGTACGAACGTAACTGGGTTAAGGCTGTACGGCCGGAGAAGATGATCGAAGTCGGAGAAAAATCCAACCTGGCGTACCCGTCCTATACTTAAATATTAATAGTGTGTGTCTAAACCGTTGTCCCTCCGCGGTGATTCAAGCGGAACTTTGTGCTTCAAATTAATCGACATAAGTCAATCGTCCGTTGCGAACTTGCCACGCGTTCGACCGATAAAACAGTTCCAATGTTCGTCAAACTTTTTGAATACGTTTCAACCAAATTCCAAAACTAATCGTCCATAGGACGCCCGACTGACGTGGATTTAAGTGATCCGTCGTTGACTTGCAACACTCATATTTTTGGGTGGCAAATATTATGGAAAATAAACAAGGAAATTTCAGTAACGACCAAACAAATAAAATATTGTAAAAATACGCATTTTAATGCGAGTGCAATAATGTAAAATATTTTAGTAATTAAGTTGAAAGCAAACTTAAATATCAACACGGTTCGATGAGTTTGTTTTTTGTTTTTCGCTTTTTTATCAAACTAAATGAATATAATTATTAATCTACCCTGTCGTTCGAGAACCGTTTTAATATAGTAATTGGTCGATGGGCGTTTTCTAATAATATTAATTACAGACTATTTTTCATCACGAAATGCTATCACGATTATACATTTTTGTCAATAGTACTTGACTAATGATCGCGTAGAATAATATATTTTAGGAAATGTCGTTTGACAATATTGTCGGTGACTTCTTATTTCCGATAAAAGAACTATTGAAATGAAAACGAATCACTAGTCCAGAGTAATTACGATTCGTCACAGTAAACCGTCGTAATGAAATAACCATTTCCACTGTTCAGTTCGTTAGAGTTGGAAATACAAAAATATGTGCTTTCAGAGTTTTACAAATATATGTTTATGTACTCAGCCTTGTCGAACGTCAACAACGGCGACTGCTTGGACAGATATATGATAAATTATATTTCTGGTTACAAAAACAATTAGGTGCTATGATCAAAGTTATTAATTGAATAAATAATATGTAGTGCAGAGATATTGAACACCGATGAATAATGAGGTGAGCTGTCCTCAACTAAACGTTTTATTCCGAGTAAAATACCTCGTTGTTTGTTTAATATTTTTCATTAAATCATATTGAATTTCACAACGATGAACGGATTAAAAATACTACAATTTACTTCATTAATAATTTTAATAATACAAGAGAGTATGTGTAAATAAAAATGTACAGTATAAATATCGTAGTAGTATATGCTCAAAAAAAATGGGTTTTTTTTAAATATGACAAAATAATGTGCACTTATTTTATGTATTATAATTTATCTTATAAATTACTTGTGTTACTCATATTTTTATCAAATTTGATTGTAGAGAAAAATGATAAAAACCGGTATTCTGTATTCAAGTAGATTGAAAAAAACTTAAAATTCTTTTTTCTATTGAATTTCGTCCAACAACATACGCGTTATAACTGAATTTAATCATACAAGAGTAAGTTGTATTATTTAAAAATCACTAACGCCACATATTACGTATCTAACCATCTCGGTGATTAATTAACTCAATCTCGTAAACGTTCATTGAATAACGTTCCTGTGAGTTTCCTATGTAATGGTTCATGAATATCGTTTCGTATTGATGTCTTCAGAAAGACCTCAAATGGCGTATCTTACGTCTAGGAACGTGTTCAATAAACATGACAATGCAATTAATTATTGTTTTTTTTTTCTTCGTAGAACTTAAGAAATCAAATCATGACGACAAACGTGTGGGTAGAACAAGTAATCGATGACCACAAGTAATCTATGTTCATGTCGTGTTTAATTTACGCTGTACATTTTAGGAATGGAACGATTACAAGCTAAAATGGAATCCCGAAGATTACGGAGGTGTGGATACGCTACATGTGCCTTCCGAGCATATCTGGTTGCCGGACATAGTCTTATACAATAAGTACGTTTAAACCGAAATATTCTATCAAAATTTAAAAAAACGAAAATGGTACGGGTCACACAGACACAGATTTTAATGTTGAATTATTGTTAGTATTTTGAATTTGTATACGACATGGAAAATCGTTGTATTCGAAAGACCATTCCGAGCAGTGAGCGACGATGGAAAAATTTATTGTGATTAACGAATAATATGACATATGTTGTGAACATCTCGTAGGTCTAAGCTCATAACACGTTTTAAGTACAGTAACCGTCCACATCTAAAACAAACGTGTCAACGATGTTTAACCGGTTTTTAGACGTTTTCGGGTAGTTTTCCCATACGCTCTTGGGAACTACTAATAATTTTTTTTTTTTTTTTAAAAATCGTGTCGAATAAAACACCAAAAAGTTACAATTCGCTACCGGTAAGTAACGCGTGTCGACTTCAATAGAGCAGAGAATACACGGAGTGTGTATACACAAAAAAAATGTTCACAAGCAAAACAAAACAAATTGAAACACATCATTGTACTCGTAAAACCGACACCTAACCTCCGTTCAGAATCTAAAATAATATCACTGACAAATCAACATTTAAATGACGGGCACTAAACCGAATGCATTGGAAAAAATTCACTGGCGCCCATGGAATTCGTTTTCATCGATGTCTACTGTATTTATCTATCAGTTGACGAATGTCTCCAATGGCTCGTAGTAGTATTGTAGTGTCTCCTGACATATAACATTACATTGGTCATAAAACCGAATGTTCTTACGACAACTGCGGATCGTGATTTTCGTAGACAGAAAGACCGTAGTACTTGTCGACCGGTTTCGGGCGCCGCGCCCACATTTCGTGTTTAGAATTTGAAACTATTAGAACGAGAAACGACGCTATATATATGTGTATCGTTATTACAGCGCCGACGGCAATTACGAGGTGACGATAATGACGAAAGCCATATTGCACTACACGGGCAAAGTGGTGTGGAAACCGCCGGCCATTTACAAATCGTTCTGCGAGATCAACGTCGAGTACTTTCCGTTCGACGAGCAAACGTGTTACATGAAGTTCGGGTCTTGGACTTACGACGGATACATGGTGAGCAAAACGTCCGGCCGGCGCGTCGGTCCCGCTGTGACTCGTGTGCGGTGTGCGTGTACGAGATAAACGTTTTTATTTTGGTTTTCCACCGGCCAAAAGGTAATTTCATTTTGTCGGGAGAGGTGTGACGACAACTGTATTGTCGTCCTGTACGAATCACGGCGTTGTATTGATTGGATATCGTTCTGTGTGAACTCGCACCACCGCACTTAGGAACTGTTTGTACCGTTGTCGACAGTCGTTATTTTGTAGTTTATTTTTTTATATTTTTATATTTTGATTGAAATGTATTGAAATCGTATTACTATAAGACGGCTGTCTGTACAGTCATCGCGGCACGGAATCGGTAAGGATGGTCGACATCGATTTCCGTTGACAGCAAAATGTAAATTTGAAGCGATTTTTTGAGTACGATTTTTTTTTTTTTATTTGAATTTATATTCATTACACGTGGAATAGAAAAAATCCGTTTGACGTGTTTGTGTAATGTTCGTAGTATATCAATTACGTTGTCACAGTACACATTTTCGTTTTCACGGCAAATAAATAGTCGGTCACCAACGTGAGGGCAATATAACACAAAAAACCTTCACGTTAAGTCGAACACGACAATTACACATTTTGCGGATCTTCACACTCGTCGGTATTTAAATAGTATAGATTCAAAACGTTATGACCATGATGCTCAACATCTCTCGTCGAAATCCACCGGTCTTCGGACACGACTCGCAACATAACACAATGTAGGCGCGGTTCTTAGACACGTTCGAAATGTAAAAATACGATCTAAACCGAATTTACGTAACAGAATGCAATCGTATATTATACAGATATTTGGCTCGAATACCGAAATTTGAAAAAAAAAATCGAGCGATGGGCGAAAAATACGACGAGAACGCGTTACCGATTAATAAAAACGACTAAACACCGAAAACCACATTTTTCTCGGTTCGTGGTTGGTTCTAGTCGTCCAATACGCGTTTTTTGGCAAAATCTCTAACGTAAACCACAGAAATACTCTGAATTCGTTTCCAGAATTTGGTAACTTTGATCTGTCCAATTCGCATTCCCGCCAAATGGAAAATAACAACGCAAGTATTGAACTTAAACAATTAAAATAATTATTTATCTTTTGTAATTAATTCAAAAAGCCAAATATAATTTAATAAATAATAAAACTGTAATCAAAATAATTGTCGACATGTGAATAAAGAATTATTTCATCGCGTCCAACAGTCGTGTTGTCACGTACCATTTTGCCAGAACGCGACGGTTCGAACCGAAAAAAATATCTAAACTCCATTCATCGGGTCGTCGGGAGGTTTACGGATGGAAAACGGTTTTTAATTTTGTTCTTCTAATCGTTTTTCTATTGTTTTTTTGGTCGGTTTTTATTTTTTTGTCTTCCTCGTCCGTCCGTTCCTCACAGATGGACTTGCGGCACATTGCCCAAGCCCCGGATTCGGACGTGATCGAGGTGGGTATCGACCTGCAGGACTACTATCTGTCCGTGGAATGGGACATCATGGGCGTGCCGGCGGTCAGACACGAGAAGTTCTACGTGTGCTGCGAGGAACCGTACCTGGACATATTCTTTAACATCACGCTCCGGCGCAAGACACTGTTCTACACGGTGAACCTGATCATACCCTGCGTGGGCATCTCGTTCTTGTCCGTGCTGGTGTTCTACCTGCCGTCCGAATCCGGCGAGAAGGTGTCGTTGTGCATATCGATCCTGCTCTCGCTCACCGTGTTCTTCCTGCTCCTGGTCGAGATCATTCCGCCCACGTCGCTCACCGTGCCGCTGCTCGGCAAGTACCTGCTGTTCACCATGGTCCTGGTCACGTTGTCCGTGTTCGTCACCGTCGCCGTCTTGAACGTGAACTTCAGGTGAGCGCCTGGTCTTTTCGGATTTCACGTAGTCATCCGAGTTCATGGGTATACTGTTTGTTTTCGTTCAATCCGCGAGTGCCGTCCGACAAACACGTTTCGCACTTGTTCTGTTCGGCAGGTCGCCGGTAACGCACAAGATGAGACCGTGGGTGGTGAAGCTGTTCATCCAGATCCTGCCCAAGGTGCTGTTCATCGAACGACCCAAGAAAGGCGACTCGATCGACGAGGACGACGAGGACGAGGACGAGGACGAGAAACACGGCGAGATCCTGTCGGGCGTGTTCGACGTGCCGTCCGAGATCGACAAGTACCTGGGCTACAACCGCGGTTATAGTTTCGATTACGACGTGCCACCGCCGCTGCCGCCGGCTTCCAGATACTGCGGAGCCAGGGCCATATGCGCCTCCGGGGGCGCGGGTGCCGGAGTGGCGTCCGCGGTGTCCGGATCCAATGACACCGTGGTGAACATGGCGTCGGACGAAGACGAGGACGCGATCGAGCTGGACGAGGCCGAGGACGAGTACGACGACATGTTTAGCCCGACCACGACCACGGACGACGGGCTGGCCAGCCCGACGTTTGACGCCACTCGGATTGGTCACCATCACCATCAGCACGTGCACGGGTGTCCGGTCGACCAGCGGCTCAGGCACGACCCAGCCATGCAGACCATACAGGACGCCAAGTTCATTGCTCAACACGTCAAAAACCAAGACAAATTCGACGAGGCGAGTTTTCCTTTTGTTTTACCCGTATACCCTCACACGGTGTTTTTTACCCTATCTACGAACGGTCATTGTTCGATACGGTTTGAAAGCGAGGTAGAAAATAAAAAATATATCAACATTTTTCTAAATAACGTAGCGATCGGCGAGGAAAAACGTATTTTCGAAAAATTACAATTACCAACATTGACAAATGACGAATAGGATATTCTGATATTTCCGGCCCCGATCCCGCGCCTGTAACCATACCCGACTAGGTTTTTTATAGGTCCTTTTTATAGACTCGCACGAGCAAAATGTTCTAACGATACATACGTTTCTCCCGATACAGATCATTGAAGACTGGCAGTACGTGGCCATGGTCCTGGACAGACTGTTCCTGTGGATATTCACGTTGGCCTGTCTCGTCGGCACGGCACTGATCATTTTCCAAGCGCCGGCCCTATACGACAAGACGAAGCCCATCGACATCATTTACTCGAAAATCGCCAAGAAGAAACTGCAAGCCATTTTATGAAATGCCACAACAATACAAAGCTCAATGACTTAATTTAGTTTAAATGAAAAAGAATATATTTAGTGAATACAAAACACTTAATCGATAACAATCCTATGAAATGTATAAAATAAGTAATAACATATTATTTCGTATTATTAATCATCAAGTTGTTTCTATTATAATACATACGTTATATAATAATTATATATGTATTTTGTTTTTTCGTTTTATATATATTATATTATAATTAATTTTTCATATTATATTGCTAAACCGTGTGGGATGGCCAATAAAATAATGTACCGTTATCGTTTTATCAACACTCGTTGTCCAGTTGAAATTTAATTTGTTGATGTTTTAGATTTATTACTCGATATTATACGGCCATCGATAATCATAATATCAAAATAATTATAAAACGTACAATATTATGGTGCCAATGCGTTATTATATGTACAACGTTAAATTTAATGTTATGATAATAATTATCATTTTTTTTATTATTTATTAATTTCTTTATTTTTTGATAACTAATACATTTCGATCAAAACGCCGAGACGACGAATGTGTGAAAAATATACAATATTTAAATTCACTAAAATAATATTACAATGAGATAAATGCTTTAATATAATAATATTAATCGTGTCATTTGATTCTGTTTCCTTGGAAATAAACGAATAACGTGACAAAATAAATTATTGTTATTTATTATTATTATTTTTTTTTTTTTTTTAATTAAAATAAATATTATGATATTCGTTGATAAAATCAATACATTATTTCAATTCATAATAAATATTTCTATATATTTTATATATTTTAAATAAACCATAAGTGTACAGAATAAAAAAAATAAACTAACTTAACTAATATAATTTAAAATCTCGTAAAAAAAATATCACATTTTACTCTAAAGAATGTTTGAAAAAACACGTATGCACTCCTATAATTGATTAGTCCAAAATCAACGTTTTGAACGATAGTTTTTCGCAAGAAAAAGTTTTTTTCTTAGTCTTGAGTTTTCTTGACTCGTCAGATTTGTAATCCACATTGGACAAAAACCACTCGTGATTCTTCAATATCAACGTTTTCCATTCCTCTGCAATAAAAATATTATGGCATAGTTTTTATATTTGTCATTTTTGGTACAATAAAGTTAAATGATAAAAAATAAAGACCGTACATTTTAATACGAACGACTAAACGACATCTTTATAAAAATAAAATACAATTAGTGATGTTACGAACTGTTCGATTTTCGACCCGAACCGAACTAAACGCAAAGTAATTCGGTTCGAATATCGAACCAAGAAAAATGAAATTCGGACCGAATTTGTCCTCCGGTACCCAATTTTTTGTTATAACTCAAAAAAAATTGATCTTAAATACTAAATACCTATGTTATTTATTTTAAGAACTCATAATTAATTATTTAAGTTAACCAACTTGTAAATCAAACGAGTACTTGGATGTTTTAGATTAATTTAAATCCTTGGAGCTTTTTATGAAGTTCGGGTTCGGGTTTGATATTTAAATTGAATAGTTCGGTTCCGTTCAAGATCGTTATAATTTGAATAAGTTCGGTTCGAATTCGGTTTGACCTCAAAAATATGGGTTCGTAACACAACTAGATACAATATTAGGAAACAATATTATTTATGTATATTGCCACCAAACCATACATTTAAAGTTTTAAAACTTAAGGATTTTCACATTTTCAGAAGAGCATTTTTAGAATACTTGGATATTTCCATTTTGTTTACTTCGTGCATTCACGTAATGCAACGTTCTTATTTTAAATGTCCCTGCATTTTAACTATTTTGCTTTATTACCTACATAGTCGTTTTTTAAGTCAAGTAAATGCCTTCTTTTTTTTTTGAATGTGTAACTTATTAATGTTCATTAAATATAAAACAAAACGTATGCCTTTAAATATCATATATATTGTATTCATTATCGATAGCGTTTATCAACATTATACGTATTCAATAATATTAAATATAGAGCAACACATAAAACTTTTAGTTGATCTCAGTCAATACTCGATTCTAATCTAATTAACTCCGAGTACCACCCAAAACTAATCCGATTGGAAAACAATAGCACTTACACAAATATGGACGATATTTTATATATATGTATATATAATCGTATTTTAATCGTTAGTTTCCAAGTACGCGAATTCATTGTTCTCGAAAACGTTAAACTGTTTCTAAATAAATAACAAGTTAATACGCCGCAACCAACAACAAACACGAGTATATTGTTTTAACGATATAAGTTACATGATATATTGTTATGCGTTAGAGAGCGTCCGATTAGTGAATCACATTTAATCATATTTTACCTCTGAGCACATCCAAATTGCCACTGTATCCGCCGTATTCCACGGGAAGCACGTCCCTGGGTATGTGTTCCCAAAGCGATTCGAGGTTCTTGTGGAACGATAACTACAACATGGCGATGGCAATTTGATATTGTTTGATTTCAAAACGAGACTCGCGCGAAATTAGCAAAACTTACTCTGGCGAACATTTTTTTCGACACGAACGGCTTTAGAATGTTTTTGGCTATGTCAACGAAATTCGGCGGGAACAAAATGTGCGTGTGCTTCAAACGCAGAGGATATGCTTTCTGAAAATGTACGGAAATCAATAAACTATTATTACGCAAAACGAATGAGACAAATAATGTTAACGGACGCGTTCCGGGAGTAACCAACCTGCGCGTGTTTTATGAGGTTCTTGAGTTGGAACAAATCGAACTGGCTTATGTTTGACAGCGTGAGGTTTCTCGTGTCGATCACAACGTGAATACCGGTGAAGTCGATGCCTTTCTTCTGGTATATGTCCAACATCAAACGCATCCTCTTGTATATCTCGGTCGGCCGAAACAAATGGGAATTGCGCTCGTTGAAGCCGTAATACACCACTTTCAGACCGTCAGGCGTATGTTTGGGGAACATGACCATCGTCCTGCGAAAGAAAACCGAAGAAATGATTCGAACGTTTTTCGGAAACAATACAAATATATATATATATATAAAGTTCGAAAAACCAAAACAATATTTTCGTTCCCCATAACGTCTGTACGTATTAGTTTTCGTTTTTCATTTCTCCATTTTTCGATTTCGAAGTGACGGGATCAGAAGAAAAAAAAATCTATTCCTCGACAACATAAACCGTAATAGAGAACGGTCTAACGGTGCGATAAATCTAAAATCGCAGTGCTTTACGGGTTACTTACAGATATTCGTAGAGATCACTCTCCACGTAATCCGATATGTCACAGACGCTGAACACTTGAGGAAACATGGTTTTCAAGCGGAAATGACTTTCCACGCCAATCTTCGTCTTTTCGACATTGTTCCTGGTCAACCGCAGAAAACCCTCGATCCAAAAATTGATCTCGTCTGGAAAGTTCGATATCTTATGTGTATTAAAAATTGTCGGTCGGACTCCGTCTTATACGGTACAAATAATTACCGTTTTTAGACTCCGGGAACTCGGGTAAATGCGGTTGCGACAACATCCATTTTCTGACATTGGCGACGTCCCTCTTCACTTGTTCTCTTGTCATATCATAATCTTTAAACAACCTGTCCACTTCCTGTTCGTTCGGTATAACAAGGTATTCCGGCATTTTTATTCACAGTCTTTATGTCTGAAAGTACATGAACGCGGTAAGAATCTTTTAGAACATAATGAAAACAATAATAACCAATTGCGGTTTTGGCGATTACGCATAAACACGAAAAATAGTGAGTTCTCGTATATTCACTTCTCGTTTTACTTTCAAGACATATAGTTTTTTTAAATTGTTCGTACGTGTAATTAAGTTTTTCGTTGTTTTCTCGAAATATTATTATTTTACATTAGTTTCGACTGAATAATTTATTTCTCAATACCAAATGAAGATAGAACTTTGATCATCATTTGACGAGTTTATTTTAATTATATTTATTTTTATTCAAATCACATTTATTGGTTGGATTTTCATTGTTAATTTTAAATTGCAGTCAGGTACTTTTCAAAAAATAAAAACTTATTTGCGTTTAACCATGTTCAATTGATTATTGAATATCGTAGAATTAATGTATTTTAAATGATTTAATAGTTTGAATGTTATTTGTTTAATTATTATTGATCCACCAACACTAAAATATGTACAAATTGTTTTACCGAGACGTTACGAAATCAATTGTTATTAAATGGTTTTAGCGCATAATTTCGGCTTTTGAAGTGCATAAGTACAACTTGTACACTTTATACTTTTTTATAGCCTTGATGCATCTAACATATACTTTTTAAAATAAAAGTAAAATTTTGTATAATCAGAAAACTAAATACGAATACGCGATATTATTTGATAATAAAAATAATGATTAATCACTAATGAGTTACGGCGTATTTTTTTCTCGATATAAAATGTCAGTCATTAAAACATTAAATATTTCTTAACAGTCAAACGTCTAAGATACGTTTTCACGAGAACCATTCGACGTGCTGTTTCGAGAATCTTACCGGTCGTAACATGCTTACCTATTCAATGACTGATCATTAAACAAAAATGACGTCATAATCAAATAATTGTAAAAAAAAAAAACAAATTATAGCAGAAAGAAAATAATAACACAATACAAATATTCAACGAGCATATCGTAAAACTAATTTGAATAATAATAATAAACTATGATATATTATTTCGATGAACCCGTCGTGTTTTCATTTTGTTATTATAAACAAAAAACAATAATATTATGTCAACGTCGGCGATTTTTTCAAAGTAACTAAACAAACAACATTATATCCCAGTGGCTATTTGTTAATATTTATATTTATATATATGTATTTAACAATTTTGAAATGTCGAAAATAATGTCGTCGTCACCAACACAAATACTTGACGCACATAATATTTCGTGCGTACTCGCAGCTGACGATTTCGCCGTCGATTTGTAATAATTAAACGCATGCCGTATGTGTTTATGAACACAAGTAATATTTTGAGATATCCAACGCGTGTGTACGTGTGTACAAATCGGCAGACCAGCCCGACAAGGTCGAGAAATCATATTATTGTTTGGTTACAGGCTAGCAAACAATATCCTGACTTATTATTTTCAGATCTCCTTTAACCGATTATCTACCGTTCGTGTCAAATGTTTTGCGTGTTCGTATAAAATATGAAATCGTATTATTATTGTTATTATTGATAACGCATGTTTACGACGACGTGAGAAAATGAAAAATCTGACCATCATGACTTAATTTTCATTAAGTACCCTATCTCAATCTAAGGTCAGATAAACACAACACGATTTAATTGCCGGCCAATGGACATTGATAGAAACGGTAAGACTACTTCGTATAAAAATTATTTCTTTTTTTGCGAATACGGAAAACCGGTTTTTTTTATTTTTAAAATACAAAACGTTTTTACCAAAAGGAACTTCCGCAATAAGATATGCGTACGGTTATTCTTCCCGCGTATTTCATGTCCTTAAGGTTCCGTAACAGGTTACTTGTGTTCGTGTGCGCGCGTACACCGATAAAACGTTATAAACGAATATTTTGTTTTTAAATCGGGAATCATAAACGGCCAGACAACCCCGAAAATTAATGTATGACCGATTTTGAAATTCCTAAAAATCGGCCCGACTCATGTGCCACTTTACCGCTGAACGTCGTAATGCGTGTTTGACCGGGGAAAACAGAACGCGCGATAATTTTCAAAACGATTTATCTTTTCCATTTTGAAACGTAAACTCGCGTTGAAGCCGTCACCGAAACAAATCGCAGTGAAATAAAATACCATGGAATTAAGCGCAGATATCAATCACGCGTGCGGGTCGGTGAACGTTTGTTTCTAACCGTACACTTCTATTCGTTGTGTCTGTAAACAACGTCATGCAAAAAACAGTACGGCGAACACGCCGCGCGCGCATAATTAAGAACGAGAATAATCCACTAGGTGTATGCATCGGAGTGGTCGATTTGACCCGTTTCGAATAAAACCGTCCGGAGAGATCGTATGAAAGTCCCGCACGCCGTCTCAAAAACAATGCGTATTCAAATAATTAATCGAATTTCTTTTCGTCGACACGATTTCACTCGGTACCGAAAATTCAATTCGAATTTCACGTCAAAGTAGCACGCGGAACATCGTCAATGGTCGTCAGACAAGTGACAACAACAGTGTTGTGTTTCTTTAACACGAGCCCAGGACATTATCGTCTGCGTTTCCGTTTTCGTTCAACAATCGGTTCGTTTTTCGAACTCGGAAAATCAAGTTTATATCGTAATTTCGTAGTTACCGCGGAGGTGAACGAAGTCATCGGACACGGAGAATTCCGCCTATATCGTGTTTAATAACACGTGACTACTGTGGAATAATACAAATCACTAATTTAAAACTATTATAGGCTAATGTCTCGACATCACGAAACGATTAATGTTCTATGATTGTAATTCGATAGTAAAAATACGCAATATAATATCAGTTAATTTTTTTTTTTTTTAAAAGAACAGAATCGTTAAAAATATATTATGGACGAGATGTATATAAGGTGGTGGATTGTTTGACGGTTTACATGCGGAAAAAAATACATGTTTTACAAAAAATAATAACAAAAAAAAATTAATAATAAGAGTTAAACAATTACGAACTATTAGTTCAATTTTAACACGATTTTTTTCTATAAAATACATTCGTTGAGTATTTTTATAAACCCGTTAAACTGTTAATGAAAATCGGTTTTTTTTTTTATCTTATGCTATCATTATTATTTATTATTTCGAAACATAATATTATGTTTTTTTACGTTTAACTGTTATTTGTATAATATGACTCGATAATACAATATTTTTGTTATGTATACTGACCTGTCTAATAAAAAAAGCTCGATAACTTGAAAGCACCGACCGTGTATGTTCCACGCGCGAACCGCCCGACAGTACTACATCCGAGTTGTCCGCGGATCACAGCTTCAACGTAAATGCAATGTCCCGGAACATGCTACGCGAACTCTACTCGTTTTCCTTGAACAACATGCGTGTCAGACGGTCGGCGAACAGAAGTAATATATTGCGACGAACACGTTTTCTATTATTTTTTTTTTTTTTTTTTTTTTGTTTTACACACACAACAACGTTGAGTAAAAAATGTTAGTGCGGTGCGCGTTGAGACGACGAGGAAACGGATGAATAAATAGTATTGTATTTTCATAATTTTAGCGGTGTAGATTACAGAAAACAAAAATATTGTTAAATTCGTTGGCTTACAAAACACGATATTACACGAACTCGCTTGTTGACCCGTTTATCGTGTTGTTACGAGTGTTAGTCAAAAGGATTTGATGGTAAAAAAAAAAGGAGGAGAGGGCACGAAGACCCTATTATATTTTCGTAAGACGTGAAAGAACCATTGAAAAATTTTAATCAATTTTCTAAAATGTAATTCATTTTACGTGTAAAAATGTTCTTGAAAAATACTATGTTAGACCGTGTTTTTGAGAATATTCGTTTCTAAACGGATGTGAATACTTTAAAAAATGTAAATTATTTTTTCGTGTGTACACAATTAAAATTGTATATGAAACAGGTTTAAAGTACAAACAATGGGACACTAATTTTATTGTAGTTAACAGTGAAACGGCACCGTCGATAATTGAAGCTCCCCGGGAAAATAAATGTAAAAAAATTAATAAATAATTATTTATACGAAAGAAGGTATATAAATCATAAATATTTACTCGATTTTTACATAATTAAATATACTTGTTCGTTTAATTTCAAATTATGTCTTTGAAATTAAACGGCAAGGGAGATGGACGTTCTCAAACGCACGCCTCTATAAACGCGTATTATGCATTTCGTGTTCAATCACGATTTTTAATTGAAATAATAATTTGACGCCACTACAATACACAATTATTTCATAGTCAGATATTCGAACGATTACTGCACGTTGTAACAATTGTCTATTCGTAAATATAATTGCTAAATATGGTCTAAATGTAGAAATTAAAAACACATATTTATTTTTGAACACCAAACTTTAAGTTCTCATAGTAATACAATATTTTATAAAATAAAATACTCATATGCAATATGAGCAATAATATATCTACGGATCTGTTCTGTTTGCTACACGGTAATGCGTTTTTAAACATATCACTTCCTTTGAATCGATTATAGACAAGTAAACTTTAAAACCAGATTTCCGTTCAAAACACCGACATCCTTGTTCGAGAAGATTTTATTGACCGCAGTTCAATATTCTTAATCGAAGGTCACTTATGTACGTCTGACTATTGTGGTATACAGAGATATGACGATAATGTACATTTGGTAAAACACATAAATACAATAAAACGAGAATGATATACAATTAATACCGTCGGCTTTAATGTGAATAATAAAAATTTTACGACCTCCAGAAAATACATTACTATACGACATGTTTTCATTTGAATAATATAAGAAACGTGACACGAAAAATATTTTGAACAGTTCTACGACTTTTGGATTTTGTCATTGTCACGTCTTTTAAGACAGCAATTGAGGCTCCCGGCATGCAAAAACCTCAATCGATTAATTCCCCCCCTCCTTTCATCACAATTTAAACGTTACTTCCCGACGATCGTGTAGACTTCTACTATTTGGATGATATTATTCGCACGTAACGACGTATTATTTCGAAACGTGTTTTATCAGGTGCGCAAAAATCAGACGTGCACTACGTACGATATCAGATTTGAGCCATCAAACTTATTGTTGAAGTTATGTTATGTTATGATTCATAAAAAATCACGAAGATATTTTTAATTCAAATTCTAATTCTAACTCGCGAAGTGCGATGTTGGTATTTTATTATGAAAAAAAAAACTATCATATTGGTATGTACATTCAGAATGAGTAACATTTCTATACCGAAATAATCGCATGTTGTTCGCCGAAACAGAAATATGCCTCCAAATAAACTTAATTGATCACGCGTGTTGTATCGTTATTACGGTATACAATTGCAGTTAAAAAAACATTTATTTAGAAAAAATTGCGCGAAAATCATCGAAACATAAATACGCATAGAGCCGTGGTTAAAATGTAGACGGTAGGTGACATTGATCTATTCGAGTCTGAAGTTTTCGGAGCATCGCCCACTTTAGTAAACCACGGCAGGACCTCGAGATCGGCCGGGTAATTGCGCAACCATGTCCTTCCCGTTATCAGAGACGACTTAGGATTATTTTCGTCCCTCCACAAACCCGCAGGCAAATAAACGTCTCGATACTTGGCGTTCTCCTTGATCACCGGTGCCACAAGGATGTTTTCTCCCAACAGAAACTCTAAAAAAAAAAAACGAGAAAAACAAATTCGGAATTAAACATTTGTTCCTTTTAGATATAAAACACACTGAGTATTGGTCGGCTTTTGAATCTCAAATATTCGTTTACGAACGACTCCTTCGTCTTGTATATAATTTAAAAAACATCATCACGTTCAACAACTTCTAATACAACAGGTAGGAAATAAAATATTCGTCTGATTACCGTCTGCAATGGAATGCGCTACAGGGTCGGTAGGATCGATCCACCACACAGGAGGATTCACTGGACTGCCCGTGGTCACACTGTTCCTCATCAGATCAATTATGGTGTCGGTGTATTTGCTGCGAAGGTTCATCAAGCGTTTGCATACGTCCGCTGTCTGTAAGACACGAGTATGCCAGATCGGGCAACAGGTCGATATCGCGTCTTATCTACACATGGTTGCCCGAGTTTTGTGTTACCTGTTGGTCGAAGTCCCAGGGCGTGTAGGAATACTGTACGACCGGCATGAACAAATTAGCCTCCAGCCATCTGATGTACATCTCCTTGCTGGGAGGTTTGTTGTCGTACCCGTTTCCACCAACCATATCCGGCAACACGAACGGATATCCGATCATATTCAAATGAATCAGGGACGTGATTAGCGTCGGCAATCCTAGCTGGTTGGTCCACCGGGACTCTCGATCCATCATTCTCAAGAAACGACCGAATTCCTGACTCCTCCTGGATGTTCTGTACTCGATGCCGTCGCCGAAAGCCGAAACGGTTTTGAGGTACGCGTTCACTATGTTGTCCGGGTAATACGTCAAATCTTTGTCGTGAAATACTGGAAGCTGGGGGCTCCTGCAATGGTGAATCGTATAGGATTTCGAGTTCGTTACGAAACGTTCGACATGCGCCCACACGTGGCAGTCGAACGTTTTAAAAATATAACAAAAACGGGGTATTAAAGTATCGCGCCGGGACGAAATCGCACGCCGGACGCAACCGTGACAGACGGAAGTTCGGATGTATTTCTGACGAAACGGTTTTTCATAGTACGCGAAACCGCGTAAGCGTACCAGCTGCTCTCGCCCGCGTCGAATTTCAACGTGTCGATGCCAGTCGCAGCGAGTAAATTGCGAAGGTCGTTCGACCACCAAGCCGCCGCTTCGGGATTCGTGAAGTCCACGTAAGAGGCTTTCCCGTTCCACCAAACCGAGTCGACCGTGTTCGCCGTGCTGTTCACGAAATATCCTTTGGCGACGCCTATTTTGTGCTTATCGCATTCCAAATTGACGAACGGATGTGTCCACAGCGACGTTTTGAAACCAAGTGATTCTATAAATACATCGTGTGTTACGATCACGTATAACACGTATAACCTACGCACAATACGGATAATAATCAAATAACAAGGCGGTGTAATAATGATAGTGTGTGTGCGTTTGTTTTTCAATGATTTCGACATTTAAACACGTTCGTGTTTCGTTGGAAAATAATTCCAAACGTATTTATTTGGTACGTAAAGAGATTACGCGGTCGGTTCATTACAAAACGCATCTTTTGGATGATAAACCGACGTCATTGTTGCTGGTCGTGTGGACCTTCACGCGACGCGTGACGATTCACTAAACTATCGGACTTACTCAGGTCGTTGACGAGCCCTTTTATGTTTGGGAATCGCGACGTGTTGACCACCGCGCTACCGTAGCACGTCTCCCAATTGTCGTCGATTTCGAGCGTGCCCACGGGGTACCCGTTGTCCACGATTTCCCTTCCGTACCCGTAGACGACGTCCGTGTTCACGTTCACTTTATACCTGGCCCACGTGGACCAGATCGGATACTTCACCACGTACGGGTCCGGTATGGATTTGGGCATGCCCAAAAAGTCTTTGACGGCCCTCTCGTGCGCCTGTCGCGGGTCGCCGTACTTGCACGCGCGGAACCGCATGACGTTCGTCAGCTTTCTGTACGGGCCGACCACCTTAGCCGTGAAACACATTTTGCCGGGCCGCGGGCCGTTGATGTCCACGAACAGCGCCACCGATTCGTCAACGTGAACGTAAAAACCGTCGGAGTTGAAGAAATACGACTCGATCACCTGCCGACAGTCCAAGACACGTGAACACGCGAGATCCATTAGTCAGAACCGTGACCGGGGAGGACTCGGCAAAAAGTAGCATTGCCTTTTTTCAAACAATTAAAGTAATTACTTTCACTGTCCGCCTTACTCGCATTTAAGGTACAGAGTTCACAATAAAGAAATATAGGCACACATATTTAGAATACACGTGCGCGCGCATACAATAAACTTGAAGTCAAATAACCCCCGCTGTTTAAATACCGGTTTAAAGCAATGTCCGAATCTATATTGTATTCAAATGTTTTCTAGAAACAGAAGCGGAGCTGACATCTTACGATATAATTTTTTTTTTTTTTTTTTGGCGGATTTGGAACTTGAACCTGAACTAGAGTTGTCCGAAGATTTTAATTCCCGATTCGTACACATTACAATTGTGTTCAATATTTGAAAACGTGGTCAGGTGAAATTCGAGGACCTGTTTACATTTTATTTGAAACGTAATAAATAAACACTTCAGTCTTTTCGGACTTTTTACACACGAGACGGAAAAATCAAACTCGTTACGACATAACGTTATCTATCCGCTTACCGCTTGACTGCTCTCTTCTTTGGTCACGTACGACACGTCCGTCCATTGCAGTTCGTTCAACGGCCAATTTTGAACGGTCCGTTCAGCGCCCCCAAACCACGTCCTATTCAACGTGTCGACACAAAATGTCAAAACGTCGTTCATCGACCGAGCTACTTGCTCGAAACTAATGCATTCCGGTTTTTCCGTGTCCGAAAAGAAACGCATGTAGTTTTGATTGCCTTGCTGTTTCGTCGGGCAAACGCCCGGGCTTTTGTCGACGCAATCCTCGTGGAAGTCCAGTTCAAGGGTCTTGGACGTTGTGATTTCTAAAACCGATCAGACGCAGAGTTATAAACCGTTGTATGACGACCGAAATATGATCCACGTCAAAACAACAGAACAACGTGTAATCGTCAATCGTGAATCGTCGAAATCCCTGACGGTAATATTCACTTCCGTATTCCGCTTTCAATTTGACATTGTCCTCTGAAAATAAAACGATATTGTCCGACGCCAACGACAACGATGCTAACGCCGACGCGATGACGAAAAACACTGGAAAAAAAATAAAACTTCTAATCGTTATTTCATTGAAAATTTAAAAATCACAATTTTACGGTTAAGAACAAACCACGCATACGATTTTCGTGTTTTCATATACAAATACTAACGATTGTACAACACAAATTTTTCAACTTTCGATCAAACGATTTTACACTTATTGTTTTTGATCAATAATAAATAAACTATTATTTATTCAAACAAACAATACATCAATAGATATCCGTTTTCGCCAAATAAAATAAATTGACGTTTCCATCAAAATAAAAATAACAATTATTCATATTGTTTGGAAAACGTATGTACATATTGAAATATCACCGATTCGAAGTCGTTAGTTTCGACTAGTAAAACAGTTTAAATCGAAAATTTACAATGAACCACGTGTATTTTCGAAAATATTTTCGTAAATACTTGAATATTTATAGCCATAGTAGAATTGTTTTTCGTTGGAATGTTCAAATATACATTTTTGAGTTTTTAACAAAACAGACGTTATTTTTGTAATATTTTTTGGAAAATATAAAACTGACAATTATCATAATCGCTCTCGGTCACGGTTCGGCTGTAACCTTACACGTTGATAACTCGGCAACTATTTTGATGCGTCGACAACAAACTAATAGAATTGCACGGTCATTGTAACCTCAACAAAATAAAAAACATTTCGATGATATGTAGAAGAAGAAGAAATTTAACACTGTGTATCCTTAATATCTCACGATAATTATTGTATTCGTGATTTCAGTTTAACAGAAATACAATGATCGTTTAATGATAAATTCGTTTTAATTTTATATAGATTTGTAGAATGTAATTTTTTTTTATCTGTTGAAACATAACACAAAACGCTGATACGAGAAGTAGTACTTATGGACTGAACCTATGTAACATAATCGTATTATTATCATCTACCAGTAACTCGTGAAAACCATTGATTACCTTTTATAGACTACTACATTTTTTTTTTTTTTTAGTCTGCGCTGAATTGTTTTTAAAAATGAAAACTTCTGTCTTCTTTCATATTCATTTTTATTTAGTATGTAATAATAATAATCACAAATTTTAAACATCTTTTTTCCAAAGTCAAACCGACATCAATTAATTGTGTAGAGGAAGTACCTAAAAATGTATGTGATTTTGAGAAATATTTGTATTGAGGCTTATAGTATAAACTAAATGTTAACGAAATTGTATCTGTTAATATCAAAATTATCAAAAGTATCTCAATATTAACACATACATACACAGTAAAAATTTTATTTTAGCTTACACTTTTTTTCGTATACACAAATCTTTATTTTTTTATCTCACATAATATTCTAAACAACAAATCATAATATGTTGTACAATTTGTTTATTAATATGTAATCTTTTTATTATTATCTAACATTCTTGTTTGAAAAGCACTTAAATTTAATTGTTCATAAGCATTTAATCATTGATAAAACGGAAGAGAAAATTAATTAATATTATACAATTAAATCCACTCGAGTATTTATTTTACTTCTAACCTCCGGAACTTCTTTTTTAAATCACCCTTAATTTTAGAGATTACCATAAGGAACGCTATTGTTTTATTTTTTCAACCAATGTTTATCAAGCCATTCAAACACATATTCGATGTAAAATTTAAAGTCTATTCAATTTGAAAAAAAAAACTATATTAAAACAACGATTTCTAGAGCGCGTTTGCGAATACCGAAAAATAACAAAACTAGGAAAATTACGAAAACTATCTCTGGTTCACAATGTTTGTAGATCGTATCTTATTAATCGATATTTTAAACATATTTTCCAGTAAAACGAACGCGATGATGATGATGATAATAATAATAATAATAATAATATTGTTATGAAGTAAAATAATTACCGGAGAAATTTGTCATATTTTCCCGTTTGAATAATTGTTTTAAAAACATAAACAAAGCATACGCGACGTGTGTTGACGGATCACTGGTTGTTATTATTCCAAACGTTATAACAGTGGCGTTCCAACAAAACAACTGCCATTCATCTATAATTATTTGAATACTACGCACGACCGGTGCGAGTGGAGTGGGGTGATGTAAAACCAGATAAGATATATTATTTATTATCTCTACAATATAAAATTTATATAAACAATAAACAAACGTAATGCACATTCAATCAATGTATATTACATTATACGTACAATTTCTGAAAAATGGGTTTTCGATTAAATAATCCATTGTAAATATCTAATAGTTTAAAAATAAAATAATTTCGGTGACCGCTTTGGCAAATTAAAAAAATCGTTTCGTTCACTTTTGATATTTTTCAGTAATAATATTAAATGTTATAATATAGAAAAGTTTAGAACGTCAAAAACTCAGTATTTTTTTTTTTTCAAAATAATTAATAGTTGATCGAAAACTGTAGTAAAATGAATAAAGAATTCTGTGATAACTTACGTTTAAAAATATGCATACACTTTTTGTATCGAATTTTAAATAAGGTAGTAATGATTTTTATTTACTGTTGGTTAGCAATTTTGACGTTTTTGAGACGTTTGTAAAAATGTCAAATTTACACTTTTGACATTTTTAAGACATAATGATACAAATAAATGTAGCGTTACGTAAAAATGGTACGATGTTCTTTAAATTCTAAATATTTTGAATAAAATACATAAAACTTTTTTTTAATAATTAAATACTTATTTCCAAATACTATTTTAAAAATATTATAATTAAAATATTCTTTAGGGATTGCCCGTCTCTCGTTTCTCCACGTCGTAATTTATTTCAGTTTTTATCTCTTAACGACGTCTCTCCAATAGACTCGCATAATATTTTTAACTCTCATTCCACTTATATAATTTTAGCAGTTTTAAAATTTATTAAGTCTGCTGGGTACTATTTAACTTTTTTTAATGTTTTTGCTTATATAATCTGTATGTAAATAATTTTTTGTCCAACGTTTAATTATCTGTCTTTAAGTAATTTTAGAGTTACAATAACTAACGTTTGAAGCTAAATAAAACAAAAAATAAATAGAAATTAAAATATTCTTATTATATATTATGTCTAATAGTTTTATTAGTGGACGCTAAACAAAGTATTTTTTTTTTTACAAAACTAAGCTAACATCTCTATTGGTAAGTTTTGATAAAACAACACTCGATCTTACAATCTGGAGGAGATATCCGGCCAGATTGAACAAAAGTAAGGTATTTACCAAGATGACGATCATAAATCTCAAAGACCCTTTCAATTTTTGCAGGCCTTATTTTCTCGGTTATTACGGTTATTAAGTTTATTTTATTTCTCTGACTACATAACAGTACACAATGTAATTATAAAAATACAAATGATAATTTCTCGTAATATATTTACCTAATAATCTGGTCATATTGATTTTTCGTTCGATTTGTAACGGAACACACGTGACGATTGTCGTCGAATCACTGGTTACTGTACCGTTGTAGGGATCATCTAATATAAGTTTTCGTTTATGATAAACAAATATCGTAAATCTTATTATACAATAATTGTTTACGAAAGACGTCACTGTTTTGAAGCATTCTGTGTACATACATTATTAAACGGAGTGATGTTTATTTGCACATTTCTACATATTAAATACGGATTAATAACAATCCATTGATATAAAACAGTTGTTAAATAAAAAAAAACAACAATATACGATGAAAATTATTTAAGTTATTTATCCATATTATTCATCGAATTTTATTATTCAAAACTAACTTATTATATACTTGTATACTTATTCAAACTGTTTACAATGTTACGCAGTGTGAAGATCTCAAAACGTATTTAATAATTAAATAAAATCCACATTCGTATTATAAGAGTTTAATATTATAATAATTTATATTATAAATATTGATTCAAATTGGTTTGAACGTAAGTCGGTGACTAAATATCAAGTGTTTTTTTTTTTTGCGAAATTTCCAAATTGCTCGGCCAACGCCGAGCGTTTGGTTTTCATCAAATCTCACAGCATAGAACATGATAATACCAGACAACTTTTTTTATATCAACGTGCCATTTGCAAATAGAAAACTAACACGAATTACCTTCCAACAAACGAATACACACTAAACAATGTATTTCTGTTAAGATTCGATTGCAATTTTCAACAAATAATAATTTTTTAAGCGGGAAGGTGGGAGAATTTCTGTCAGCTGTAAAATATCTGAATGAGAACCTATCCGATTTTTTAATCCGATTCGATTTTCACCTTTCCGGAATCCACAATAATGAGTACCAGTGAATCGCCTGGTGATACACTACTTCACTAGTGACTACAATCGTCGGTTTAGATATTACTATAGAAATATTAGTCAAATATTGTTTATAAAATGTTATTTATCTATTAATTTAATATAAAAGTATTAATGAATTGGGTCAAAACACTAAACACAAAATGTACACTTCGTGTAAGCGTTGCGATGCCATTGTGCAAATCACCAATGCTTTTTCTTAAATTTTGAAAAGAGGAATAATTTGGTTTAATTGGTTATCAGTTATAAACTAAGAAATAATGGATTTTTTATATCGTGTTGAAAATCATAAGAAGATAAATTTTGTATTACTATTATTATTATCAAAAATAATTTTATTAAACCTTAGATTTTAATTATTTGTTTTTAATTATTTAAATAAACATAATATATAATTTAAGTATAAAACACTACATACATTTTCACTATTCACAAAATTAGAAATTATTATTAAAACTCATTTAATTGCATTAAAAACCTTACGAAACCGACGGTAATATTGCATTAAAAAACATACAGGATTACGTATTAAGTTGCAATAAAAAATTGTTTAATCTTATTAAAAAATACACACTAACAACTTTTTTGTTTACAATATTAAAAATCCTCATACCCACAACGAAATTCCCTGTAACGAAAAAATACGAACACAGGATGAAATGAACAACGACGACGCACAACAAAATACCCGACGAGACATTGTGTTATGGATGTCGTTAATATTTTCCGACAACAGTTTTACAGTCGTTACCACATATCTTGATTATAGAGGCGGTCGTGTTTAACATTATTTATTGAAAAATAAGTATATCTCACTCATCAACTTGTGCGTCCGTACATTACAAATTTATTTCCCATCGATTGTCGACGCTTGTATTTCCATTCGAAGAAACATTATTGCGCAAATACAAGTTTCCAAATACTTGTTGGCTACAATCATAGATATACAAAAGTATATAATACATTTTACAATCAATTTGATGGTGATATACTGAATTTAAAGAATTTTAGATTTTTCAAACGGTATTTTCAACATTTATAGATTATAAATAAAAAATATTAATAAAATTCATTTAGAAATGTACAAAATACAAACAAATTGCATTATTACCAAAAAAATTCATAAAATTGTAAAAAAATTCACCAAAGAATGTCATAAATAAATTCGGATTTGTAGCTTACTTTGCAATAAAACGGATGGCAATGAAAAAAACATTCAAATGCAATTAGTTCCGCGTCCTAATTACTATAAAATAATATATTGACGTCAATAATACGAGTATTGGCAAAACTTTAGATAAGAAGGAATTAAGGCATAATCAAAAAGTGCTAAATCTTACAATTTAATCAAGACTTTGGTGTTCAGATATTGAAATCAAATAAAAAAATATAATAAACGACTAAATTGTCATTGCACGTTTCAAGACACGTAAATCATTGCAAATGTCAATAACAAAATATCTATTCGAAATAAACATTCAAATATTTCGTAATCGTACCGAAAGCCTCCGTGTTTTCATTTAATTCACTTTAAGCACGTTCCGGCGAATTATTATCCGAACAGTTTTTTTGTTGTTTTATAGAAAACAAACACTCGACAAACGTAAGCACCGGATAAATTATTGTTTTTACGAGTATAACCAGTAAACACTCGTTAAGTTATTGAGTCGATGATAAAGTAAGCACGTTATAATAAACGCTTGTCGGGTCTTCATAATACGATTTATTAATTTATATAACTAGTTACACAGCGTTATAGTCAACAGTGACGTGGATTAAAACGTTTTACTAGATACGCGTAAAATGTCGGCATTTTTATCAAATCAACAGAACAGTGTAAACTGTGTGTGTCGTTCAAAATAAGTTTTTTACGGAATATTATTCACCGGGAAAATCATAAAAATAATGTCGAAAATCGTGTAGAACTTGTGCTCACGCAAAATCGCATCATTCGTGCGGTACCCGAATTTAGATCTTACAGACTATTTGAATGATGATACATTTTATTGATTTTTTTTTTTTTTCAACGCCATACTATCCGTTCTTTACGAAGCTGTGTATATTTGCAAAAAGAACTTATAGAATGTAAGAATAAGAAAATAATAATTTTTACACATACTTAATAAAACAATTTTATTGTCCGTGGGTGGGGGGGAGATGGATAACATTTCTGGAAAATATTTCTTTGGTTTCCATCCTAATCAAACATTTTTAGCGTACCAATTGGTGTGTTATTAACGGTTATCTCACAAATTATACGTATTTAAGAAAATACTAAACGAATTAGGAAAAATTATTATATACAGAATGGGGTACTTGGACGGCTGATTTTCAAAGTTAAATAATAAAATAAAATAAACGAATGAAAATCCCGCACGTAAGCACGTTGCTTACCACTCCACTGTTCCATGTTTACTAAATGGCATGCTATTTTTAAACTTATAATATTTAGTAAACAATATTATCTTCAATTACTATCGAGAAAATCTATTTTTTAAATCGGCCGTTTAAGTGCCCCGACCTGTAGACAATTTTCGAAATCGACTAAAATCTCGAAAAGATACTATTTTCACACGATAATGAACAACACGGTATAGACGATAGTCACCATAACACACTCATTAAACGTAGCTTCGGGACTGAACTTATTGTACGTCTTTTACACGTATCACGCAGAGTATAGACTCATGTTGAACATCCACATTGCTTAACGACACTTATTGAACTTTTTAATTTGACTTTTTTGTAAACATTTATTTATCACGTAAATATTTTATAATATTAGAACGAAATGTATATTGTAAAAAAAAAAAGAAAAGGTAACACGAGTGATGTGGATGTAAATTTAAGTGGGACAAAGATTTTAGTTTTATTACGGTTATAAATTTCAAATCAATGATAAATCATTGTAATCGAAAAACGATTCTGAGCGGCTAATAGTTTATTATAACTTATGAATATGATAATTATTGTTAAAATATCGTGTAGACGCATAAGCTTGTATTACATTTTGAGTTCTTCAAAAATTATCATGTCTAATACGAATATGTCGAAAATGTCTCGGTTTTTTTTGTTGCGATTTTTGGGTTGTTTTTAATTACGCTCAAGAAAAACGCCTCAAATAAATAACCAAGTGGACAAAATTTGTTACCGTAATGTAACGCATGTCAAGACCGTCCGTGCACTCCTTCTACACGAAAAAGTGTTCACAAACAAACGAAAACACATTATCATAAAAATAATGCACATTACTCTTCGCTCAGGACCTAAAATTACACAATATTTAAAATAAACAATTTTTAATTATTTATCTTAGATATCGTGATCTCTGTTCTTATATTGTGTAACTATATATTATGTTTACATCATTATTTATCAAGATATTTTACACGCCTTCATCTGGTAAATATCAATTAACAACGTCAATAACGTATATTCCAGCGTATTACAAATATTTATATTAAGTAAATATCTTACCTAAGTAGTTAGAAATAAATATAAATTTATAGTACTCGTATACTCTAAATCAATTTACAAACAAATGAAGCGTCATCGTCATCTATCTTTGATTCTATAATAACGTTTGTATTAATCGATATGAATAGCTAATTTTTGAATTTTCGAGCGTCACGGGTTAGGTTAAAAATTTCGAACGACGACCACGTGTCACGTGTGTTCACTGTGATTGACATAATGACACTGCAGTTTAAATTTCGTCGACGACGATTGGACAAAGCCAAGGCGATCGCAATAAAATAAGCGAATTAATCATTTACCATGAGTTATACAATCAAAAGACCCGCAAAGTTTAATGTTCACAAATAGACTTCACGACGTCAAGTTTTATGTGGACAGCACGTCCGAGTCCTAGTCAAAGTCGGGTGACCGTTCTATAGCAATGAGTTCGCGAAAAACTTTCCATGAAATATTTGTAAATCTATCGATTGCATACGATTCTTATGTCGGCATAATATAGTACACTCAAGTCTAACGTGTTGTCTATCACACAGGGAAAAGTTCTGAGATCGAAAAATTTCCGCTATAATTAGTTCAGATTAGACGCGTTACGAAACACTGTTCTATGTTCAAATTATTATAACACGCTAACTAAGCATTCTTGGACTTCCAGGTCCAGGTGATCGGTCATCGGTCAGGGTTCCGATGCGTTAACAAACAATATGTGTTATGCGTGTAAATAATATTTAACGTGAGTTACTGCAACAAGTAAGGGCGCTTTCACACGTAGCCGCTTAGCCACTTAGCAGCGTTTCGGCAATGCGTCAATGGCGTTGCACATAATTTTAGAAGCGCGTTAGTTGCACTGTATTCGCGCGTTGATAGTGTTGTCAATGTGAGAGCGTCAGTAATCAGTCAATTAATATCAGTATCTAAATGGACGCGGAAAGTGATTTACCGTTGGCCGTGCTATTAATGGAAAAAAAAAATCGCAGAAATAGACCAAGAAGATTCTGGGTACGTCCGTTATTTTTAGGAAGACCGAATCGAGGACTATTCCGTACATCGTTTGATGGTTTACAAGAAGATGACGAGAGATTTTTTCGTATGTCGAAAAACACGTTTGAATAGCTTCTTTCCGGAATCTCGAGCATTATAACGATATAATAACATTATATTATATCCGATTCGTACAATATAACAACACCGACAGAACACCGTTGTCGTTCACTCACTTCAACGACTGAATAACAATTGAAATCGTTCGACGAAACGCACATTTAGCGCGCCGCTAACGCGACGCTAAAAATAGTCGTGCGATTGCAGTCACGTGTCAGAAACGTCCGATCCAATTTTAGCCGCGTTCGTCTGTAAATCGTTCGTCGTAAGGGCTTTGAGTCGCAAGACACGGCAAGCTTAACAAATTTGCTTGATCTTTGGTCTCAACGTTTCAGCTGTTATCCGACGAACAAAAGTGAAGTTTGTCCAACGAAACTGTCAAAACAAACGTGATCGTTTACAGGAGCCTCGAGCAAATCCCTTGCGCGTCGGCGCCATCCATTTCGGATAACGGAGGAACTATGCCGTGCATTGCACCTATACTCGATAAAACTGTTTTATGTTGAAAACGAGTTTGGTCGGCATAGGCGTTGGTATACATTATTGTTTTAAATTTGAAACGTTTGCCACTACTATACACGTTGCGGCAATGCGTCGTCATTTGGTTACAATGACGTTCCGTATCGTGAGGACGACTTGCAACTTTGTTGTTGTTATTGTCATAAGATAAAATTGTTCGACTCGCGAGGTTTATCACGAGATATCAAATTTCGAGTACTTTGAGCAACGGCGGCATGTCGTACCTACGTGCTGTTAGGGCAGCGTTCGATTACCTCGGGGAAAAAAAATGAACTTTACACGACGGTCGGTTCATAGCATATCGAAATTAATCGAATCCGACAATATTCCATTATTACAGTATTTTAAAAAAAAAATTTTGTTTATTTAATATACACGTGATTCGCGTAGTCGCGCAGATGACTACCGGAGTGAAAACGAAATCCGTCGTTACGTTAGACGAGAGATTTCCGATAAGTATCCGGAGTTGACGATACTCAATGCGCTGAAACCTATGAAAGCGCAATTTAAACGTTTACGTTTCTTTCTTTTTTTATCAGCTACCTTCATAATACGCGTATATATGCATGGGACAGCAACGTAATAAATTATCGTATCTTACGTTTAGGCGCGTAATGTTTCCGGAAACAACTGACCGTTGTAAAACGTATTAAAAAACGTGTTTCACAATAATTTAAAGAAAAAAACTATTAATACTTGATGTGTCACGAGTACTATCTGCGGAGTTATGCTATTTAACTTTTTTACGAATACAATGAAACATATATATTGTTTCTTGGTTAACCTTATTAAAACAATATATTTTATATTATATTGATGAAGGAAAACGTATTTCGTCTGTTTACACACGGTAAATGACTAACATTATAATAGGATATTAATTGGCTAAACACAATGATACGTGTGAAAACATTTAATGCGCGCAAAGAGTTTGTTTATTTCGAAACGTCGTTTCAGTCGTTAGGTGTTTAACGATGATTTTGACGTCTCTAAAGTTTTTCTCTGTTTATTGTTAGTAACGTTCGTTTTGTTCGGCTTTTATTCAATCAATCGTTTGATGTTTTTTCGTTTGTAGCCGTGAAGCCAAGTCGTCTGAGTCGAGAACGTCGCCATTCCGTGTTCTTCGCTCCTAATCTTTCCGGCCAATGCGATCCTCTGTCATTGATGACGAGCTCTTCTGATCTCCTCTTCGACGATTCATCCGTCGGCCTGTTCCCGACCAAGAAAGGTCTCGACCGTTTTGGATGGAGTCGACCTTCCACTCCCCGAAGCTGCCACCGGGCGTCCGATGCCGTCGTTTGCATCGCTTGAATCGTCCACGAAGTCCTCGGGACGACGGTCACCGCGAAGGCGCTGTTGGGCAGTTGGCGCTGTGAACACACTCGAAGAGCGGGTGTTCGACAGTGTCCTCTGCGCAGTCCATCACTGTAGGTCCGGAATCTCGGGATATCGGAATCCGGACATCGTCCAGTCGACCTCGGTGTTCATCTTCTAGCGCGCCCAACGGCCGGCAAATCCACGAAGTTACGACCTTGACCGTCCGGAGGCGCCACGACGAGACGTCAGTGTCCTGACGGTGTTACGCCCGCTGTTTTCGCTGTTTTCGCCTCTTATTTGTAATAGTTGTAAGTCTTGCGCGTTAGTATGTTTATGCGCGAATAAAAATAGTGGATTAGGCCTACTGGGGATACCACTTTAAAAAAAACGCGCCATGTGTAATACCTCAATGATATTATTTTGACATACAGTTTTATTACTAAAACTATATTTGTTATTCAATGATAATAGCTAAGGTGGTGCGGAAACTTACACGATTCCGCGGTAAAATCTATATTTATTAACTCAAGTACTTGGATGCATAGAAACACCGCATTGTACGACCCACCGAAATTTTCGTTTTCGAACAAAAATATATAATACACCCGAAAATCGTGCGATCTATCAAAAATAGGTGTGTTTCAGGGTAGAGAAAATCTTGTGGTACACAAGCGATTTTACAACAAACTGCTAAACGAACGATATAACAATACGTCACGTAATCAATCAGATATCGAATAAAGAAGCAATTTTTTTTGATTTAGCTCGCGGCAAAAAAAATTGTAAAGACGACAAATCGGGAAAAAACTATTTATTTGAATTGAATTCATTCATTGAAATGTAACAATGTAAACACTTTACCGGATGCTTAACTGACCCATCGAAATTTTCTCGGTCACTTAAGTACGGTGGACTTCTCGCAAAAATCTCCTACCCCCCGGAAATCATCTTTTCTATAAGTCTTTTCTAGAAAATCGACATTTTGTCGATGACAAAATGCATCATTCGACATAGTTGTTTTTAATTTGACAAGATATTTTTATTTAAACCCGGTCTATAACCGATTGGTTTTATTATTATTTTAATACAACATAATGTGTGTATGCCGTTCAAGCATCTGTAATTGTTCAAGAAAATAATATTTTAATTATCTTTTTCTGGACTTATTAAGACTATTATATTATTATTTGGACCCTATTAAGAGATTAGTCATTTCTTTTATTACTGACAATTTATTATTGCTGGTGTCTTGATGAGATTACGTATTATAATTCTAAAACGTTCAATTCCATCCGACTTCCCAATAATAAATAATAAGCCTTTAAAATCAAATTATATTTTTTATACAAAAATCGTGTGTATCCATTTTTTTCCTCGGAAATGTATTTCTTATAGTTTCAAGATAATCATACACGTACTGGACAATGCGATAATAAAACACAACTTGAATATCGAAACTGTTCCTATAAAAACCTATACATTGATTCCGCGATTGACCTGACGTGTTTGGTGGTTTTCCTCCAAAAATCAGATTCCATTCTCGTCCACTGACCACTTTCCTCCGCGGACGAATTGACAACAAATTTAATTTGTACACCGCGGCGGACAATAAGTAAATTCATTTGTACCGACCAGCTTGCGTACACAGTTTTACTTTTTCCGAAATGTTGTGCGAGTGTATTTAACAACGGTGCAATTTAGCGAATCGCACTAAAACGATAAAACACTAAATACTTGTAAATCGCGCAGTGGCGTTATGCAAATTGTTGTCGTAACAGTCACGACGTCAATGACGTATTGTATTTTATCTGAACACAATATATATTGGCGAAAAACATATTTGGTGGAGAATCGAATTTTATTTGTAGAATCCCGTCGTGAAATAAATGGTATACACGTAATAAAAACAAAACAAAAAACACAGGTCGATGCGTCTCGTTTTTATTCGGTTACATTTGTTCGTTCGGTTAAACGTTCAAATTAGGGGTATACAAGTATGTAGAACAGAATAAAACGGATATTGCACATCGTTATGAGGTGTCATAACGTCGAGAACGGCGTTAGGTATATCCGACACGTAAAGCAGCGTCGTGAATACGTATTGAAATTGTCCGAAACCGACGTGATGTTGGAAAATATCGCGCTGTTTACGAGACACGACGCACTTCAGTCGTATTTCGGTATTCGGTTGCCCGAAAAACGTTTAATCGAATCGGGTCCCGAACAGCAACAAACAAACAAAAACAAAATACGATATTATCGATGCGCGCGTTTTAAAGGAACCGATTCGATTGCACTTATTAGACGTCCACGTACGCGATACGCTACGACTGACGACGTACTCGTCCACGTCGTTATCGTTTGACGGAGAACATTTATATGAAATCGGATATGATAACGCGGCGTGATAATTGAAAATCGTCTCTTTTTCTTTTTTAATCGTTTATAGGATAACGGAACGACGAGTCGTACGCGCGGGTCAAACGGTCCTCACGTACCGGCTGCGGCCGTACGCGGCGTCGCGATAGCGTCTGCACGGGAGCGCGACCGTCCAGACGGCCGCGGCGGCCAGCAGACAGGAGCCGAGCGCGTAGAGCGCGATCGCGGCGGACGGCGAGAACAGCAGGTCGGCGGCCAGCTGCGCGGCGCCTTTGCCGAGCAGCGTGACGGAACACGAGGCGGCCAGGCGTCGGCGGCCCAACACGCGGACGGCGACGAGCGGTTCGAGGCCGGCGGCCGCGCCGGACGCCAGCGCGAACGCGACGAGCGGCACGGCGTACGGCGGCCACGGTTTCTGGTGCGGCGCCGACGGGTCGACGCGGGCGGCCGCGAACAGGAGCGCGGCCCCGCCGACGGCCATCGCGACGGCGTTCAGGTACACGGACGCGGTGCCGCGGGACGACAGCATGTCCGAGACGGCGGGCGCGATCAGGCGGCCGGCCGCGTCCGCGGCGGCCAGCTGTAGCGGAGCGGCCGCGCGCCACGGGCCGGCCACGGTCGCGGCGAACGCCGCGTACCCGAAGTGGCCGACCGCGTTCGACGCCGACACGGCCAGAAACCGGGCGGCCGAACGGTCGCCGCCGAACAGCCGTCGTCTGACGGCGGTCGCGTTTCCTCTCGCGCCGCCGCCGCCGTCCTCAAGCGCCGCCGACGACGACGACACGACGGCCGCGTAGTACTCGTCCGGATCAGTCGCCCGCCCGTTGATCGACGTGTTCGAGCACGCCGCCGTCAGCCGCGACCGTTCGTCAGTGGGCTTGTACGTCAACGCGCACGCCAGCACGTTCAACAGCATCCCGGACACGATCAAAATCCCTCCTCTGCAATAACGACAACGATATAAGTTTGACGGCGGAAGTTTTTCTTTAAATACCATATATATGTGTGCGTGTGCAGATTCAACGAGATCTACGTTTTTTAAGCTTTTTTTTTACCCCTTAAATGTAAGACCACGCGACAGATTTCCGTGGAGTGTTATGTATTTCGGAACAACTGTCGCGTGCTAGTTGACAGAACGTATTGTTCGACCGTACGTAGGACGATAACACGTACGTGACGCTAAACATTAAGTATTACAATTATTCGTTATCAACTCCTCGGTTCAACTGGAATTCCTCGAAGACCGTTATCAAGACAGTTACGAACCAGCAACGCGTCGTCGTCGATTTATTATTGTCGCGGTGACGGCAACGGTGTATTTTTTCTTCTTAAAAAACTATACGTTATCTGACGGCATTCCGCGTACCGGTAGAAACCGGATCGTGTCGTCGAACACCGATAACCATATGATAACCACACGCACATATATATGATGATGATGATGATCGCGCGACACGGTAAAACGCGAACGGTCCCGGCGTCGACGTATCGTTTTACCTGCAGCCGTAGGACGTGGTGAGAAACCTGACGTACGGCGGCAGCGCCAGCGAACCGACCGCGGTGCCGACCAGCGACAGCCCGTTGGCCAGTCCTCTGCGCTCGTCGTCGAAGTACTCGTTGACCATCAGCATTCCGGCCGGACAACAGAGGCCCGCGCCGAAGCCCACCATCACGCCGTAGCTGTGAACAACACGTTTCGGACGGGAGGATAGCGGTCGTCCCCGGGTTTTTCGTTTCGTTTTTTTTAATTTTAATTTTTTTTTTTTACCTGATGTACAGAAAGAACGTGGAGTCGGCGAACGAGCTGCACATCATGCCGGCCGACGCCAGCAGTCCGCCCCAGAACGTCACGGCCCGGTGAGAGGTCAGTTCGCACAGCAGACACGACAGCGAACCTGGAAACGCGCGGCCGTCACTCGTTTCCAACACAATGTCTCAAAACCAAACACGCTGCGCTGTCGTTTCGAACTGTGTGTTTTTTCGTTTCAAATTTTCATTCGACGAGAACCATTACGGACTCGGAGGAACGCTGAGACGCGTCGGACGAAGTGAAATTCCTTTCAGAGTCATTATCGACCGATAGAATATTAGGATTCTGTATTGGAATTATTTTCATTGTCACGTTTTCGTATTTGATACGTGTCCGCGGATCGGAATTTGACCGACATTGTTGTTTTACTTTCCGTCGGTGCTTTTTATCTTTTTGATCTTTCAACAACTTACATGGAAGTTACCGAATGTTCTCGAATTGTCAACGAATACAGGAATCGTACGAGCCGACGACGTTTATCAACGAAACGCTTACTCGGCCACCGCCGCTAGACACCACGAGATCGTTCGCTTGGTCTACTAATCCTAAGTCCGATCGGCCTGCGCGTAAGGTGATAATAGAAATCACAAGCACGCAAAAAGCGGTCGGTCCCGGCGCGCGTGTAAACGGCTAGTGACGTGATCAAAGGGGTCCCGGACGCGGTGAAATCGGCGGGGACAAGTGAAACCGGGGGTTCCGCTCGCACGCCATTGGCCGCGACTAAAACGAGACGGCGCGCATGCGCAACTGCTAATTATCACGAAAGAAGTTTCACCTCGAAAACCCGGGGGGGGGGAGAAAAAAACCACGTTATTGTTACGAAACGCCGGAAACCGTGTTGAAATCCGCTTTTAAATCGAAAACACACGTGACCACGTGCGCGTGCTTCACGTCGTTGCGGTATGAACCACTCGGCGGTGGTCCGGTCGGTTTCGAAGCGTACGCGATCAGAGTGTCGGTGGTGTCGGCGGGCACGCGTAGAAACAACGACGAATTATATTATTCTCTGGGCGGTCCAAGTCGACGTACCGGACATGTGTTCGCGCGTCGTGTACGTGACGTCACGACGAACATTGCGTGAGTTAACATAAAGAAAAAAATATATACGCACGCAGACGTGAATTGTTTTGGCCTCGTCGTCACGTCACGTGCCCCGTCCCCCCCCCCGTCACCCAATAACAATCGTTAACGAACGCTCGAAATTCCGCCGCGCGATTTGTGTACGGAAACCAATACTTTTCGTTTGCGCGTACGCCGCTTTTAGAGAATCACGTATTTATTGTACGTCTTCGACAGTGCTCGAATCGGGGGAAACTGAGCAGAAGAACGAAACGTAACGATTTAGAAACTGCGTTCCAAGTACAAAATAATCTAAAACAAACGATGACGTTCGTCCGAAATTTCTCGAAACATTCAAAAACAACAATAAACGATATGATACGATTATCGCATAAACAAATTACGTATGAAAACGTTTTGGTTAAGAGACATTTAAAACCGTAAGACCGACAACAATCTACATAATAACTGTTTCGGACGTAGTTTCTACCGTTTAAAAAATTAAAAAAATAAAAAGGTAGGTCCACCGGAGTTCCAATCGTACCTGCTACGGAGAACGTCAGATCGAACGTGGTCGATATCCAACGGGTGACCGACCCGTTCTTGGACTCGAGCTCGTAAATCTCCGCGAACCGGTCCAGGACGTCCGGCCCGAACGACCCGAGCATGCCGGGCAACAGGAAATTGGCGAACGCGCATCCGCCGACCACGTACCAGCTCCAGTCCTCGTCCGGCGAGGCGATCCGACAGCTCCGCCGGGACGGCCGTTCTGCGCAACGACGTACGCCCGTTACAACGACCATCCGGACACGGGTTACGTATGCTAAACGTGTGTGTATTCGTCCGGTTCGTATCCGTATCGGTGATGTGCAAAACGAAAACCGCGACGACGATCAATAACCCGAACGGTCTGTCCGTTTTCCGACGTTACGCCCGCGGGCACGGCCGTCACGAACGTTCACGTTTCGCGGACGCGGTAAATGTCGTGAGGGAAAAAAAACCAATACAAACTACTACCGATCGATAACAGACATTATCGACGGCAACATACACGCAACGTCATTTCATCCGCGTGCTCTATGATACTATTGAAAGACAATTTAAAATGAAGTTGTAGCTATGAGATTTTTCGGTTTTAACGTTTTCGATATAATCAATAAAGACGAATACCTCTTTTCATCAAAGCACATACGATTGTTTTCATATATATATGTATTGCAGTTTAATTATTGAACGATACGTGAACCTTACGGCGTGGCTCTTAAATATCTCGAACATCACCGTAGAGGACAATAAACTGTTCCGATAGCAGCCGCGACCGCCACGCGATTCCACGCGATTTGATAACGAACGAAGACTCTATTGTTTTATTTCGGTGTATCGCAAACGATTTACCAAGAAAACGTTTTGGAAAATATTTCATTACTCGACGCGACCAAACGAGGATTAAAGTTGTTTTGATCAAGGTGCCCCCTACCCCACACACGCCGGTAAATAAGTTCTGGATCCGCGCCCGCGACGAATGCTAACCGTCCGTGTTGCGAATACCAAACGCGTACATACGCACTTTTGTCCCGGAGCATGTACGACGACTCGTCGGCCGGTTCCATCAGATCGTTTCTCCCTTTGGTCGTTTAGCCGGACGGCACGTTCGCTTCTCCTCGTGCGTGCGGCCACGACGCCCAGATCTCGTCTCACCCGACGACGACGGCACATTTAGCACGACGGCGTGATCGATTTCGGTAACGAGATAACGGCATTTCCAGTCCGTCGACCCCGCGCTCGGCCGTAGTGGTCAGGTACATAAATATATGATCGCCGCGAGATCTCGTTGAACGCGATCCGCGGATCCGACAACCGACTCTGCGGAACGGACCGGCCCCGCGTCCGGGATGACGGACGTTGGTCGTAAACGCGGTTTAGGTTAGCTGCACGTTGTGCGACACGGTCGCCGACGTACCGGGACGAACGACCGAACACGACTGAGACGGACGGGACCATCGCGGAACGGGCAAAGGTGCCTCTGATAGTGTATGGGTGCGTGATAGTGACTGCGAACGCGGTTGTATAGCGATAAAGCGCCGCGGGCCTCGCGGAAACCGCGATTAAATATGATCCGATAACGAGAACGGCGTCGCGACGCGTGTTCGTACGCGACACGACGACAATACGAATACCGACGCCCGGAAAACCGTAGACTTCTTTCGGTCCGTGTCGCGTAAAACGTTTGAAATCCCTCCCCGGGGTGAACAACGAAACCAGTAAAGCGGCGCGTCTTAAACAGTTTTAAACGTGAATTGTTCATCTCTTTTTTTTTTCGCTCAAAAACGATCAGGTTGACGCGCGCGCGAGACTACTACTGTGCTCGGGGACGTTTCGACGTGAAGAAAACCTACGCGCGCATTTTGTGATGGGGGGTGGACGCGGTAGAACCGAGTACACGTTCTAATTAATTTTTTTTTTTAAATATTCGAACGTACCTCTACTGATTTTTTTCAAAGAGGAACGCTGGGGGACCGTATTCGCTTTGATACGAAACCGACGAAACCGAAAACAATATCGTTCGTTGTATCGACGAAACATAAACGTCACCGCCGGTCGACATGATGATCAATACGCCAGCAGATGCCGAACGTTGGCCTACGGGGTTTTCTCCCCGCTATTTGTCAGTCCACAAACGCGCGACTATCGGCCCTATCAAGCGCCTGCGCGTGCGTGCGTTCCGGTATTGTTCTTCGCGTTAAGATAAACCCCACGCCGTCCATTAGTCGTTGCCGGTCATTACCTCATCTTTCCACGCTCTCGGATTACCGGTAAACCGGTTGATGAACTTTTCGAGTACCGCCGTCTCGTAAGTCTTCACGTAAACACCGCTACCTCGTTTTTTCTCTCTCCGGATTCTCACGACGAGATAAGTGACGACGTGTCACGTGTACGAATAACAACAAATACGCAATATTAGCAGTAGCGTACAAACGGTCGTTTTAATCATTTTTTCCGTCGTCGGCGTTGAACTTCGACACGCTATAAACATTCTTACAGCAATCCACACGTCGCGTTTATCGCGCGAGACAATTGTTTTGTACGATGCAACGACGCGCCAAGGATTTTTCAGGGGCGTCCTAGAATAATATGAAAACCCGACGCGTACAATAAAGATGATTTCTACTTTTGATTATTGAAATTAAAACGTACAGTTTAAAAAAAATTCATCCATATCGAAAACGATAAAACAAAAGAAACGACGAAATTCATTGTGAAAAATCTAATCGACGTTTATCGGTCGCGAATAATCAAAATTGTCTTACACAATTTTCCGCTCTTAGATATAGACGTCCTTTGGTTGCGCCACTGTCCGCGTGTATCGTTGAAACCGCAATCGGTTACAAGAAAAAAATAACCGTTTTGAAATAAACGCAACGCTTTTAAGTACGCGAACAAACGGCAACGTTCACGCGATACCATTTATATTGGCTCTTGAGTCTCCGCGGCGTTCGACGATTGAATTAAATCCAGTTGTTAAAACGTTACAACTTGACGAGAACACAATGTTTGTATACACACCGGCATCTACTACGTAATTATATGTATGTAACAAAACGAATCTGATATCGCACGCAATTCGATGATTAAAACTGAAATAAAATTTACAGAACACGACGTGAAACTTTGTGTACAGAGAAGCTTCTAAGCCACTAATGAATTTAAACACGTCTGTCACGGATGAAAACAGAAATTACAAAACATAAAACAGTACGTACGTGTTTATAAAAAAAACGACCGACAATGAAAATTGTTTTTTTGATTTTTTATTACTTGGTTTAGGAGAGTTAGGTACATGATATTAAACGGACGCTCGAAACAACAACAATAATAATATGATATGATAACGAAAGAGTTCGCCATACCTCTGGATAGTTGTATGTGCATGTAGGTAGGTAGGTATGTATGTATTTATAGACGTGTAGTCTGTGTACAGTGCGACGAAAGGTCAAGGAAAAATAATTAACTGCACGGAAAGAAATGGACAATTCTCGCGATTAAAAAAAACGTTCACGTATAACTTACAATAGTACAAATAATAATAAAACCTACATATACGTGTCTAGAAATGTAATAGGTTATTTGAATGCTATCGACAACGCGGTAACGATACCGAAAAATATAGCTTCTAATTAAAGGCGGGAATAATGTTCTCTTAAACAATTGAAAATATTCTTCTAATATTGTTTAAAAAAAAATCGTAGTAAAATAAAATATCTCACGAAACAAATACTGTTTTCCAGTAGTTCTGTGTTTACTGGATGCTTTAAAAGACATTTGCTATTAATTTTCTGATCATAAAAACTATTAACTCTCGTATTTGTAAGAAAATAACTAGTATGAGAAAAATCGCGCACGTTCCAAGTACGAGCAAAACAATTCGTGTTTAGTTATTTTTTTTTTTCAAATTTTTCGATATCGATTTCCGGTACTAGATCATAAAATACGCGTCGCATGCGAAAAGTATTTACAACAATTTTCAAAAATATTTCAATACTGTTTTAGTGTACGCCGTACACTTGAACGGTTGAGCGGGAAAACATGTCATTAGCAACGTATACGACAGTTCAAAGTATCGCGTACAAAACAGAAACCGTATTGAAAAAAAAAATGCAATTAAATTATAAATTTATTTGTTTATTTATAATATCTTAATTAAATAACATCACGATTTATATAATATATCTCCTATACAAATACGATTATTTTTCGAAACAAATAACTATATTCACATGTATATAAACATTTGGATGATCTATATCGTTACGTAATATATAAATATGTCAAAGTAAACTATAATTTTACGACTAAAACGCTATAACTTACGTGATAACTAATGATAATAATATACTATACAATATTATTCCGTAAATGTAAAGTGTTTTAAAGTATATGACACTTGAATGCTGGGTCGTCAGCATCAGCATTCGAGATGAGCTCAAGTAAACACGTATAAAAAAACAAAAACAAAATATATGGTACGAAACAAGACGAAAACCAAATATATGTCATCGGATCGGAAGAATTTCGGTAAAAAAAAAATTAATATATATATGTATATTGTATGCGAACACGTGATATATATTTTTTTTTTATTGCTTTCGTCAATGACATTATAGCAAAACAGTTAATAAATATAATATATATATATATATACACAATAATTTAAATTAGGAAACCAGAGTTGTGGATGAAATTAAAGATTAGACAAATGACAATAGGAGAACGGGAGTTAAGAATATTACATGAATTTGGAGAAGGGTGACCTAGAGAGGATAAACGTGAAAAGAGACGGTGTCTGTCAGAGGAGAGAGGACAGTTAAAAAGGATATGATTGAAGTCACAGAAAGCATCCTCTTGGTGTCGGGGACATAGAGGAGATGAATTTAATGAAAGATGGAAGGCGTGATGGGAAGTAAACTGTGTCCGATGCGAAGGCGGGAAAAAGAGTTGATAAATTGTTTAGGAATTTCGAGACCAAGGAACCACGGATGAAGAGGAATGGTGGGAGAGATTGTTCTATGCCAAGAGACAAAATTGGATGGGAGGGAGGACGATTTGGCTTCCCGGGATTTGTGTAGGAGTTTGCGGTAAATTGAAAGGAGGTCTGAAGCAGGAATTTTACAATGAGAAAATTGGTTATGATCTTTTAGTTGAAGATGCCAGAAAATCGTACACGTGATGTTTAATTTATAAAAATATGATATCCGACGGCGCGCGCCGACGTACGTGCATAAAAACGGTAAACGAATAATCGCTCACGTCGCGCGAGAACCTAACCTAAATCACGAGAACCTAACCTAACCTAAACCGAACGCGTTCGTCCGTCGAATACGAATAGTCGAAGAATACGACCAATATCGGTCCAATCGACCACGATGGTAACGCGCGCGATCGTATTAAACGCGTTTTTTTTTCCGATTCCGCGCCGCGTCGTTGCAATCATTGTTATTGATGGATCGTCGACCACAATTTATCGTCGTTGTCGCGAGTGGACTTGACGTTCGCGACTTTGGTTGTTCGTTCAGAAAGGAACTGTGCGGGACGTGCGGACCGGTTTCAATCGTAAACTCGTGTCTAGTGCCAATCGTCGACGGCAACGACGAATAAAAGAAAAAAAAAATGTGAGCATTTCTAAAGTGGAAAATCGTGCAAGATTAGATTTTTCATAATCGATTTTGTGGTTTCAATTGTTTTCAACGTTTTCAATATCAAAAAAGTATTTTAAAGTAATTTCAGTAATAAAATGTAAAAATCGGGTTTTCATATTATTCTAGGATCCCCCCCCCCCCCCCGTCACCAATCGCTTTGAAAAAATCCTGGACGCGTTGCCGATTGACGCCGACGCGATTAGAGCCTTGAGGATTTCGAAAAGACGCGCGGCGGATCGCAGAACGTTTTTCGTTTTGCACTCGGTTTCAACGCGGTGACGGAGAAATAGAATTTTTTTACCGCGATCATTGACCGTCCGACAAAACCGGATATAACGGTGTTTGTTTTTTTGTCTTAAGAGGTTGTCGATAATCGAACGCTAATTGCGCAGTGCGCACGACGAGCCGAAAACGAAACGCTAGGCAACTGAATAATCAGACTTCGACCAACATTCGTCCGGCGGCGGATGAAATACGCGCGTGCGAAAATCGTGTCGGGCGTGCGCGCGGGCGGCCGGCCCGCGTCAACGGTGCTGGTGGTTTTTCTTGAGGAACGGCGTCAGTAGCCACACGGAAGCGCCGAATAGCAGTATGACGCCCATGCCGTGGAACACGGGCTTGTACGAGCCGATCGTCTCGAATATGTAGCCGGCCACGGGCGGCCCGACCAGCTGCATGAGCCCGTTGCACAACAGCGATATGCCGTACGACGAGGACAGCCGCTCCTCGCCCAGCATGTCGACCATGATGACGGCCGTGATGCCGACCACGACGCCGGAGCCCAGGCCGAACGCGGCGCACGCGCAGCACATGGTCGGATAGTCCTCGGCGAACGGCAGCGCGAACAGCGCGACGCCGGACAGCACCAGACCGCCGAGATAGTAGTACCGTTTGTCCAGCCGGATCCAGTCGGACAGCGTGCTGCCGCCGACGCGGCCCACCAGGTCGAGGACGGCCACCACGGACAGCAGGTACTGCGAGCTGCTCTTGTCGTGGCCGATGCTGATGGCGTACGACGGCAGCAGGATGGCCGAGTTCGTGTACCCGATGGCCGTGGTGGCGTTCGACACGAGTATGACGATGAACAGCGGGTCGGACAGCAGCTGCAGCGCGCCCCCGGCCGCGGCCCTGCGGCGCGGCGACGGGCCGCCGTCCGCCGCGACGGCCAGCGGCCGGCCGTCGTGCGACTGCCTGTGCTTGGGCTGCGACTCCTCGTACAGGCTGACCAACGTGCTGCCGTGGAACGGCGTGCTCACGTACCGCAACGACGACAGCGACGAACCGTTGGCCCGGACCGCCGCGCCCGCCGCGAGATGGTGTTGCTGCGGGTGTTCCGCGCCGCCGCCGCCGGCCGTCCGCTGCAACAGGCCGCAACTGCTGAACGCCAGCTTGGCCGGGCCGGCGGTCCTGCCGCTGTCCACGGACGCGATCACGGCCACGCCACCGCCGGCCAACAGGTACCGGTCGTCCGCCGGCATCTTCACGCTGGACGCGTTCAGCTCGTTGACGATCACGTAACCGTTGAGGTTCTGCGCCAGTAGCGACACCGTCTCCTGCAACGACCCGTCGCCGCCGCCGCCGCCGCCGCTGTCGTCGTGTTGGTGGTGGTGGTGGCGGTGGTGGAGGTGGTGGTGGTGACTGTGGTGGTGGTGGTCGGCGCGCAGTTCCGTGAGACTCTTGCCGCCGGCCATCGAGTTCGAGTTGGCGTCCGCCGTCGCCGTCGCGGTCACCGCCGCCGTCGAAATGGTGGACACTGCGTCCGCGTCCGACAGCCCGTCGTCCGCGCAGCAGCATTCGCGCTCGTCCACGTACCGCTTGACCATGTGCCGCTCCACCGGGTGGTAAAGCAACGCGCCCACCCACACGTTCAGCGTGAGCGCCCCGAGTATCAGCACCACCTCCCTGCGACACACAGCGGTTAGTCGACCGTGTCAATACAAGTCTACAGACGTGACTTTCCGCGGCGAAACGAGAGTTTTACGAGTTTATACATTGTATACGAGTGTGTGCGTGTGTGTGTGTGTGTGTAATAGTAATGGAGACGTAAACTCGGTAAATACATACGGTCAGTTTTGATATTTCGAACACCCCGTATACCAAATGTCCAGCAGCAACCCTCGACGAAACCACGTTTTGGACGTTTTGATTGTTTACCCGTCCCGTTCTAACGGATTTTTTGGGGTAGTTTCAGTAAAACGCGTATGTACAGTGACGGCGTCAGAGGATAGGCCATGGTCCGGCCCAGAATATTATTGTTACATACGTATCATAGACAAAACGTACAGATAGGTCGAATTCGTTATGAAAACGCAATACGAGGTAAGCAGGAGGGGCAAGCATAAATAATTTGTCTTTTATTTATATTGAATATTGTCCCTTGCTATATTTTTGTTCTATATTATATAGTATTTCTATACCCACCCCTCCTTTATTGTTCTTTATTTTTAAAAGTCAACCTGTGTTATGAATTCTTTAAGTATATATTTCTAAGGAATTTACTCGTGTCGACTAGTTTGAATCCGATAAACACTTCTCGAGTAATAAACGTTTACGTTTAAGACGCGGCGAAGCGAAGAGATATCAGAAAAGATAGACATTGAAAATGTACACCCACTTGGGGACGCTATATCGGACATTTTTGAGCCCGATAGTTAAATGTCCCTTCTAATCGAAACAGTGATAAGCCAACGAATTTATCAAATAAAAATGTACTGTTATGAATATTTATGGTCCGCCGGACATTTAAGTGATGATCGACTTGGTTCGTGAACGTTGAAAAGAAAAACACGTTTCCGTTTCTATGAGCGATGGTAAATAAAACGATCGAACAAAACGTTTAACTTGAGACAAATGTATCCGCCCTTACATCCCCGGCGTGTAGTGTGTGTGTGTGTGTATGTGTCGATTTGGTTTTTGGTGGTGTTGATTTTTTGATTTTTTTCGTTTTTCGTACTTGTATCCGTAATTTTCGATCAGGTAGCCCAGGAACGGCGGTAGGAACATGGAACCCAGGCAGCTGCCCGATATGGCCACGCCGTTGGCGAACCCACGGTACTTGACGAAGTACGAGGTCACGATAAAGATCCCGGGCGGGAACGCCAGACCCGCGCCGCAACCGAACATCACCCCGTAGCTGAAACACACGGAAAAACGCGCCGCAGTCGGTGAAAAGCGTTTTTTTTTTTTATTTTTTTTTATTTATTCCCGAGCGGATTTTCTCGCGACGAACGCTCCGGAGTCGGAAACGTTCGGACCCGTCGGACTCGTCGTGGTTTTTTTTTTTCTCGATCGCTCCATTTCCGCTGACCATCGACCGCACCACGCGAGCTTCGACGGCTTTTGACGGCACGGTCGACTTGTGGAGATTTGGAGTTCGTGTTTAATCTAACGTACGGATGTCCGAGCGTTAGAGCAAACGTTTTTCGCCCGGTTCCGAACTCGAACTTGGTTGAAAGATACGGAATAATTTTACGTCTAGTGCGATTTGTAATTAGTCCGATTGTCTACATAATTATTAGGAGCATTTTGAATAATTACCGTCGTCGTGATTTCGTAATAATCGTACGACGGAAAGTAATTAGCGTTTGTTAATAAATAATTGAAAATAATCGTAACAATAGAAAATCGTTACGACGCCCGACTAATTAAAACAAACGACGATCAATAAAATCGTTATTTTGTAATAATAACGCTCAGAAACACTGGACGATATCACAGTATTATTCGAGTCTCGATTTTTTTTTTTTCAAATTTAGATCGCCGATCATTATTATTGTGTTCGAATTACCGGCAATTTATCAAAATTTATCGATCAATAATCGCTTATTCGATCATTTTTTTTTTCTAAATTATAACTCGTACAATTACCCGGTCCTCACTTCTGACGGGTACGTAATCAGTAAGTGACGTTACTATAAGAGGTGTTTGTTCCACTTCCTCCCATTGGCATACGTCTTTTCACAATAATATTAATCGTTTCTCGTTTACGTTTACGACCGAGCCATTGCGCCAAGTGCGTGTTATCAAGAACATCGTCAATTAATCATCGCGGTACTCTGTTGCAACAGTGACTAGTCCGTTTAATTTGATTTCCGATATTTACGAAACGTGTGCACGCGTAATAATGTGAACAACAATATTAGTTATAGAATTACTCGGAATACGAACTGACGTTGTCGTACGATGAGTGCGTGCGCGTGTGAACTTCTTTAAAAACGACTCGTCAAATTGTACCGCCCGCGAAAATAGCAATTTATAACGCATAATAGTATATACTGACGTTTTGTCGACTCGTACGTCTAAAACGCACGAAAAAGAGAATTGTTTTTTTATCTTTGCCTGTAACGGGAATGTCTTGTAACAATACGGAATGTTGTACGCGTTGCACAATCGCTCTATGTCTAATGACTTACAATGAAACCACACGATATAGTTTCTTTATGACGGTATAAAATATAATTTACAATATAACAACGCATTTATAGGCCCCGACAGTCAATAATCTAATAAATGCGCGTTTATTTTACAAACTGTTTGAATGTTCAAAACGAGACTCGTACAACGGAAACGCAACTCACGACACCGCGTATGTTTATTGTTATGTATTGATCCGACGTGCCTACGTTTTTTCGTAAAGGCCTGGTTTAGCCCGGCGCGAACTATCGATTCGGAGAACGACTGTCGTCAAAAATCGAATACGCCGACATTTTTTTGATTTGTTTTTTAATTATAACGAGCTATAGTCATTCGTGTGCGTATAAATTGGATTTTCGGCTTCAAGCCATTATGTGGGAATACCGTGCGAGAAATATTCACAATAATTTGCGATACAATAACCGATGGTAAACGTCAGAGAGTCTAATATAATATCGCGGGTCATCGTAAATCGTGGAAAACAATGGTTTTTTACTCGGTAAAAGTATACGCCGCAGATTAACGTCATTTCCGTCGGCCCACGTTCCCAAGTACGCGTTGTTTAACAACAGTTATTACGGCACATATTTAGGCGACAATACACAGTTTTGTGTCGTTGAACGTTCTAACGCGCACGTGAGTTATCGGCGAAAAGAGGAGTACGCACGAATAACGGCGGACGAACACGATCAACAGAAGTGTAAAATTAATTTTACAATATGAATGTAATGAATAGTATTAGACTTACGGACTTGAACTCGTTCGGCTATATTTAAAACGTTGGTGACTCACTAGATGGTATCATATCTATTTTATTTACACACGTAAGTACTCGGACGATTGGATCGTACGACAGGTTCAACGATTGAACAAAAAATGTACGTTACATTGATACGTTTGATATTGTCAAAGATTTATTGCGGGTTAAAATGATACAATGTGTAATACGCACTTTATTATGTTCAAATAGAGTAAAAATTCGATCGTTTTATGTTTATTCTGAACAAATGCACATTACACGGTATACCTTTGACCTTTGTTCAGCGTTTCTACTCTAATAGATTCAAACATATATTTATTTACTTTTTTTTACAGTGTTAACGAAACGAGACGTCTTTTAACGATGTTTAGTTGGAAGTTTTTTTTTACAAGGCAACAGAAATCAATATGTGTGCGTTTATAGTTGGTTGAATGTACTCTTCTGACTCAAGTATAATATTGATTTATATCTATGCTTTTACTCTGCGTAATCTATCGTATACGAAACAATAAATTGTACCAATAATAATATCATATTATCATTATTACTATTGCAGCAATGTTGTTGAGTCATATAGGTTGTACATTAAACGAGCTAAGTAGATGAACGAAGCTTATTGTTCGACGGCGTTTCGTCAACAATGGACCACGGATTTTCCAAAACTATAATTTTTTAATCGCGACTCTATTAGTATTATAAAACACTATTGGAAACGTTTCGAAAAATAGAAAAATATATTTCATTTATAATGGGCGACGCTGGTAAGACAATACTGTACGGTTTAGTCAATCCTGAAAAGACCGAACGAATAAAAGCTCAGGCCAAAATAGTATACGGGTTATGATATCGGAATATTCCGTGTTGGTACCTATTTTAAACTATTACACTGGACGTAAAGTAACCATGTTCGCGATCAAACTATATCTATTGACTTTACTCGAGCTTATATTGCACGTATATTATGACTTTATTAATTTAGATTAAGTGCTTGAATATTATAAGTACACAAAAAAAATAATAACAGTAAATAAATGTTATACTCGTACGTGAACTTAAATGTTGTGTAAAATAAGGGTTTGCTATCATTTTTGTATTTTTTGTAAGTCAGAACAAACTGTTTTAACCTTAAATTGACTTTGAAACTATTTAAATTCAATATGATTGGTAATCTAAATATGATTGGGTCAATGTTATTTTTTTTTTTAATGAAAGTAGTTAAAGTTTCGTAAAAATGTGTTAAATAAATATTATCAAACTGACTTCAAGGTAATTCAGAATCGTTAATATTTAATAATGTAATATCACTGGTCGTATCGACAAAATAAAACTCGCAAAGAGTATATGATTTGTATTTTTAAACGCAATACACATAATATTCAATTTAAGACGTTCAATGTTAATTAACTATTCCAATAGACCTACTAATTTTAGTTAACAGATTTTAATTTGTCATACGATAACTGCAATACGAATTTTCGCGATTGTATTATATAATAGATATCACCGATAAAACGTTTTGAATATAACTATGATTATAATATTCTAACACTTAAATCTCTTAAACTTTCCTGAACTTTAAAATTTAAAAAAATTATAAGACGCTTATTTACGTAAGTATAAGTATATCAAAATAATTATATATTTAAAAATCGATTAACTTATAAGTTAACTTTTAAAGTTAATCAGTAGAATATATTAAAGGAAATTATTGTCAATTTAATGAAATTGAAATAAAAATGGATTTCTAACGTGGCCACAGTAAATAAACGGAAAATTTAAATTCATCGAATTGTATTCTAATGTTAATTACAGGCGATATGAGAAAAATAATTGAAATATAACTGCTTTTACATCGAACAATTTAGATAACGTTCTCTATTCTTACATAATATATGTATACATATTATGTGTATAATACACGTAGTTCTATCTACGCATTATGCGGAGATAATATCGCAATAATACTCGTGTTTTCATTTTATTTCAAACAAATAAAATCAAGACAGAAAAAATAAATATTATGCCGTCGCGCGCTTTTAGCGAACAATAGCTAACGTGTAAGTATGTAAATACTTGCCTGAAGTACAGAAATGTGATAGAGTCGGCAAAATAACAGAGCATCAAACCCAGAGATGCCAAAGTACCTCCAATCAATGTCACCGTACGGTATGAGTATATCGATGACAGGTAACTTGAAACAGGACCTAAAATAAATCACACATATATTATGTTAAACAAGTTAAAGCATTTTTTTTTCCAGTAGATTCAAATCGTTTTAAGCATATATAGGGTTGTCTGTGTTCGAATGTATAAGTAGGGTTATGACGCGCGTTCCTAAAATTCCACGGCCGTTTAGAAACTTGTCCAGATGATTTCGGTTCGTTTCGTTAATGAAACGTTTAAACGCATTAAATCAAATTTCTAAAAAATACATTTTATGGTATATTATCAGAACTCACAATGACTTAATTTTAAAACGCGTTTTTTTTTCAATTCAACGTGATGAGAAATCGTATAAAACCAATGTCGATACCAGTTCGTCAATACAGAGATACGAGTAATAGTAATGCAGATTGATTTTTTTCGTGTGATTAAACAACGTAGTAACGCAAATACGATTTCCTCGATAAAAACTTCGTCCTTAAATCAACAGTTATGTACAATCAATCCAAATCCACTAATTATAGCCAAACCTATTATAAATTATTGTCGTTACACTTACATTTAATTCAGTGGCGTATTTATGGGGGGGGGTTATAAATAGGCTTCACTTCCCCTTGACAAGTTATTTGATAAATTTAGAATTTAACGAAATTGTACGCTTTAATTAAGTAATTAGATTAATTAAATACATTAATTAAGTAAATACACGAGAAAAAATAATACTGAATGTAAATTAATTAAAATCAATAATGGAAAATATAATTTAATTCAATAAAATAGTACCTATACAATGTACTACATTACTTTAAACTAGACGAAAACAAAAAAATATGAATTCGACAAACTCGTAACGATTATTGAGTACAAAAATATTTTATTAGAAGAATATACTGTGCAGGTATAAATCGCATATACGATATACAGTAATATTTCTTCTAGGTGATAATTTGAGTCATATATCGTAATTACTCGGACGTGTTTTGAATGTGATATTTATCAAAATAAGTCTGTCGTTATCATTTATTATTACAGTTATTGTATCTCCGCGTGACATGTAAATTGTTAGTGTTTGAATGGTTTTGTGGAATTTCTTTATTCTACATGAGTATTTGGTATAAAACTATTAATTACTCATTTCATGATATTTAAATTTATATTTCAACAACGAAAACTAGAATAATATATCTTATATAACCGTAATCCATAAGTATCATTACATTATTGTATTTTACTGCTGGTATTATACTATGATAATACATTCATATGATTAATAGAAAATTATTTCTATTCATTATATTCGCATTATTTCAAACCGTACAGTTCCGCCAATGGTTTCTACCACCATTAAAAACGAAAATCAATAGTATAGTTTTTATCAAACATAAATTGTATAAAATGTAAATTATTCATTTTCAATTGCCTAGCTAAAAAAACACCCCTTTTCACAGCATAAATAAACGAATATAGAACCATTTCATAGAATTTCGTATATGTGAAAATAATATAATTATGTACACACAATATCGATCGATTTTATATTATTTTGTAAACTACAATGACATTTTACATCAGTCTTTGACGTCAATTGTAATTTATTCGATAGTGTAATATATAATATGTATTATAAATATTTACGACCAATAACTTTTTCATTATATAAAATTATTAAATTAATTAAAATTTCATTTAATATTTTTAAGACGCAAAACCTTTTATTTGTATAATACGTACTGTTTCAATCTTCATTTTGTTTTGATTTTTTTTTTTTTTTTTTTTAAATATTTAAAGTAAATTTATTATTTAAATAATTAAATATTTAAGTAAATAAATAGTCAAAAATTTTAAAAAGTGTTTTAATTAATGATGTATTATAAAACAGAGTTGTTTTCGCAAATAACAAGAACGAGAAAAGTCAAATTTAATAGAAAACTTATTAATTATTTGATAACAAACGTTAAATTTCAGTTCAATTCCCAAAAGCTTAAATCAAACTTATTCAATCACTTATTTAAGTGATTATTCATTTTAATTTATTTTTCTAAAAATTGTACGGTCACGCGTGTCAGTAAGAAGAAAGGTTTTTTAAGGGCGTGACCTCTAATGTATTGATTTTTTTATTGAGCTCATTGTCTTATAGATATCTAAAGTTACTTTATATAATGTTTACACAGTTCTATACATACGGAATAATTCACTCAATGAATAAATTACTAAACTATTAAATATACATTACATAGTGGAGTATTGAACAATATTACTAATATAATGTATGACAAACTACATAACAAATAAATTATATAACCTCTCTTTTAACTCAAAAATATTAAGGTTTCTGATAAAGTCTTCTAAAATAAAATTGTAAATAACTGCCTATTTAAAAATTAACGAATAAATTCAAATGATTCATAAAAAATTCATTTTGATCCAATTACACAGTGTTTTTTTGTGTTGAACGTGTGTGTATCATTCCGAAATTTTTAAAAGTCTCGAATACCTAGGTATTCAATATTATTTAATGAATAAATTATGTTATTTTTATTAACACATCAAAAAATATAAATTCTAATCATACGTATCTAAAACGTTATATGTTGTTCGGTGAACGGGATTCGAAGGGTATCGTTTTATAAGCGCACCATAAAAAACGCGTTTTAATATTTATTGATTTTAAGAAGGTATAAACACGCTTCGACCGATTAAAAAATCAACAACTGTATATTATTCAATTGCGTGGAACTATTCGAGTTGGTTTATTTTTTATCCACTAGAATCATGGACATTGTAATACTATGCTTATGCGACGAATCTATCAAAAATAATAATAATAATAATAATAATCATCATAATAATAATAAAAAGCAATTCTTACCCAAAGAACAGTAAAGAAAATAGCAGATGGCGGGTATCCAAGAGGCCGCGGTTTCCGACGCATGGAATGCCTCGGTAAATTCCACGAACAGCACCCCGAATGACTTAAGCGTGCCTGGGATCAACATGTTGACCAGCGTGCTCCCCAAAAGCACCAGCCAGCCCCAGCCGCCGTCCGGAGGGACGAGCACATAGTTTCGACCATCTATATCATAAGCATTATAATTATTAAAAACTTTTTCGAAACATTTTATTTATGTACGAAGCGCAATAGTTTGGAAATTGAGATACCCGACTGCAATCGTTAATACAGTCAAACGTTCAAATTGTATTTAAACGTCACTTTGAACCCAATAGTACGAATAACGTTTGACAGCACGATTTTTTTTTTAAATATTTATATAACCGTGTAAATAAAGAATTAACAATAATACGTTTTCGTAAAATCATTATCGAAAACGGCGTATAAATATTGTTAGCGAATTTATACACAACAATCCAATATATAATAGTGTTTTAGTTCAACAACATAAATTGATACGTATTTTTAACACTTAGGACTATGATTTTAATTCGCTAAAAAGATTAATAAGAAAAAAAAGAAACAAACATGATTCTTTAAAAATAAACTCTTTAATAAAAAATGCCTTGTAAAATGTTCACAGAAATGTATTTAGGTATTTTAGTTTCTTTGTAAATGCGACTATCACTAATGTTATTTAAATAATAATTAACACATTAGAAAATATTAAACAAAATAATTTAAATGATTTAACAAATATTATGGTGGTTACATGGTACTCCGGTACTCGATATAATATATGTTATATACGCAATACCCATGTCGAAAATCAATTTGTAATAATTTGTTTGGATGCAAGTTAAAATAATAAAATTAATTCATAAAAACGTTTAAAAATGTGCTATAAAAAAATAACTCGAATGCCATAATTTTTTTTAATATTAATAAAATAAAATATATATATATAAAATACGCAATTCAAAAGTTACATTTTTAAACTAGTTAATGTTTTCATAAAACATTATATAAACTATATAAAGTAATATTTTAGAAAATATGAAAAGTGATAAATCAAAATCCTATAAAATCCTAACTCTAGTATTATCATTATAAAATGTCTTGTATATATATTTTATTTTAGTAAAAGAAAATTTCATTTACTATTTAGGAGCACGACAGAGAACGTACGGTATCTAGTTTTTGGAGGAAATAGAATCGCCAATAAATTGAATGACACATCATAACGAGTAACGTAAAACTGGATACATATATTCGTTAGTCGTTATAATTTATCAATCGAGACAGACGGGCAGAAATATTTATTTCAAACAAATTATTCAAAACAGAATTACGGGTAACTATACCTTGTAAAAATATGTACAAATAAATACCTCTATTTATTTTACGTTTGCTCTTCAATTAATAGTATCATTATTGCGAAAAATCTGTGTAACTTAAGTATTTTACTACTTATTGGATGCATTAAAATCAGATAAGTTTGTATTTATATTTTTACGAATTAATTAATACACTAATATAATGTAATATTGAATAGTAAAACAAAAAAGTTCAAGTATTATTATTGAGAATATCAAAATAATAAACATCCATTAAGTTGTATGTGTCCGATGGCTTGTAATTGTTTAATTGAATTACGAGCAAACGGAATTGATTTATACTTAAGTGAAGCCTATTAAATGAAATTTACCTCAAATCCTACTGTATTATAATTAATATACTGTAATATAATTCATGATTGATACCAAAAATAATAATAAAATATATATTATATTAAATCGTTATCATTTATTTGGTACGTGTCGTTTATGTCAGATTTCATTAACACGATATGTTATGCATTTTTTTCATTGACAATTTTAGCGAATATTCGAGTTCAACGTGTGTGTTTAACATTAATTAACATCATCGAATTACGCTTACTCGGTTAATAACTGCCCTTGCATACAAAAAATGCGTTTAATTAGTTTTGACAATATTATTATAATTATTATTATGCGAAACTACGTATTATGTATGAGAATTTTAGGGAAAAAGTAATCGTTTACAACTGTGCGTCAAAAAACGCGTGATAATGTAATTTTCGAAACAGAAATAAAATTTTAAACGGACTTATGTAAGCACGGTGATCAATACGTTTACAACAACAACGAAAAAAAGAAAACGAAAACAATCAAACTGTAAAAAATATGGGTAAATATATGGGTAAATTCACAGATTTCAGTTTTTAACAAATCTACTGTCTGCTACAACACTACCTACAAGCATACGGTAAAATAATAACGACCGAATTGTCGCATCGTTTGAATTATTTTATTTGAAGAAGTCGATTAATGTCTGTTAACATTTGTATTTTAATTTGTCTTTTTTAAAGTCTATTTTTATGCGGTCCTGTCCGCTACACGGCAAACACGCTCGTCCGTGAAAACGCCTGTCATTTACTTTGCCCGTTATTTCGTTACGTTGTTTTTCGACGCGGCGTCGCAGAGCCCGCGATGATCGTGTAAGTCGGAATCAACGATTTCGTTTATTTTTATTGTATTTTATATATTAAAATATTCGTTTTTTTATTAACGACCATTCGCGTGTACTCGGGGACAGCCGTATGCCGTCATGTACAACGTCGTACAGATTAGGTTAGGTTAGGCGGTCTCTCGTGTGACGAACGATAACTATTTTTAAACGAAAGAATTATTTACCCATATCCAGTGGCGGATTTACGGGGGATCGGATGGGGTCTAGGGGTATTGGACCCCCCCCCCAGACACTCTGTAGTGATCCATATTCCCGTACCAAAAAAATATTTAAATACTTTTTTTTAGTTTGTTTTGAATCATCCTGCCGGAAAATGTTTTAAAATCCGCCACTGTCCGTATCATTACGTAACGGACGACACACGGCCGAAGGTACAACGTGATCGCGCGCGTTTGCGTTTAGGAAAATGCCATTAGTTTAGACGTGCAGTACACTGACATTGGCAGTGGTCGCAAGGACGTTGTGTACTGTTGTTCCCCCTCTACCGGCGGATAAACGCCAAAGCCCTACGCCGAAAGCACAACATTACGTGTGTGTACGTTTCACGTGCGCCGTCGGATTGTATTACGACAGCGGCCGCGATCGATCAGGAAGTCGAGCGAATATTATTTAAAGCACCGAAAGTCTGCCAAATCGTCGTGTCGACGGGCACCGTCACGAAACGTAAAACGAAAGAAAAGCGAAACGAAACGTGTTGTTGACCTTTAACCGTCCGACGGTGACGGTGTGTGTGTAATGTTTGTAACGACAACCCGACGAATACGCCCAAACATTTATATATAAATAATAGGTAGATACGCATAGTTTTTTATTTTTATTTTTTTCCGACACGTCACGCGATATCGATTAAGAATTATTAATAATTGTGTGTAGACGGATACGAACAATTACGAAACGTAACGCCGCGGACGCGGCGTGTATAAAATTATAGCTAACAACACACGTACAAAAGTGATGGGGGGGTTGGGGGGGGAGGAAAGAATTGCGATCGCACACATAACATACGCGCGCGCAGGGCGAATTCAAATTTTCCGAAAAAAGCGGTCTGTCTACCGTTTTTTGTTTTTGCTTTTTCTTTGCTTTCCGTCGTCGTGCGAAACGACCGTTGAGTTAGGTTAGAATTACAATTAGAATTAGAACCGTCGCGCGGTCAGAACACCGCGATTACGCTATTGTCGCAATCGCAACAACGTCGTGTGCGATATCGTTCGAATCACCTGCGACGGCGGATTCTTCGCCGGCCAGCGCCTCGTGGTCGTCTCCTTTGGGCTTCTTTTTCAGGCTCATGGTCGCTCGGCCGTTCAGCTGTCCCCGGACCGATGATGCACAGCTGAAACAAAAACAGACGGTCGACATTTACACATCGCGCGTACGTACGTGCACATACGCGTGCGTTGCGCGCGTCGTACTCCGCCGGCGCGCGTAACTGATACGACGACGCGCGGCGTGCACGCGATTGATACGCGTAAAATAACACCTTGTCATGAATGTGATATACAATGCGCGTAAACGTTTTTTTCGCTCGGACGAAGGAACACGATTATTCTCCGAGGCGGGCGCGTCCTGTCTGCGGCGGTGCACCGGGAAACGCGAATGACTCCGACAGATCGTTACGGTTGAGTACCGTTGTTTTTGTATGTGCACGTGCAGCTGTTTTCGACTGCGGAGTGGTCCGCCGCTCTCGCACGTGCGATCGTTTAGACCGCCGAGAAATATCGCGCGCGCGCACGCGTTTCGGTATTTATTGCTATTATTATTATTATTATTATTATTATTATTTCTAATATTTTCGTCCGATAACGATTGCAACGGCGTATGTATATATAATATATATATACGAGTGTATAAATAGAGCGTTTGATTTCAAAAATATTTCCGTCGTGTTATTCGTTTTTACGGCGGACTGGTCAACAGAAAATAACCCCCCTTCCCTCCCACCGGTCTGTGATGAACAGACCTATGACGTTGTACAGGTTAGGTTAGGTTAGGTCTAACCGTGGTATACGAACACTGCGGTACGCACAGACATACATGTATATATTAATATGTCATTAATTATTCGGACTGAACATTAATAATCGACAAAACGCTATTTAAACGGACCATCAAAACAATGAATGTTTTTATTATTATTTATTTTCCGTTTGTTCGTAGTGAACGGCTACTATTATAACGCAAGCCTACTACTTGTCGTGTTACGTTACGTTACAATGTCACTACTACTAATAAGTTGGTCTTTGTTTTCCCCGGTAAATATGTTGTTTTCTCAAAACTAGTAACTTCTGTATAGAACATCGTAACGTCCCATATATTTGGCCGGATACCAACAAATTTCTAAGAAAAGAGTTATACCTATATTTCGTAATGATATCATACGAATGCGGGTCAATACGAGCAGGTTTTTTTCTGCAATCTTTCTTAAAAATATACGTGCATATTTTATATACGTATGTGCATATTCAACTCGGTTAGATCGATCGCCTCGGCCGGTCGGCTGCCTACATCGCCGGACGAAACTCAAATCCGTTTTGTTCTGAGACAATTATACGGACTTCGGAAATCATCAGAAAACACAAACGGCTATGAGTTACGACTTGGATAAATGTCTGACAATATTTCAATTTGAAAATTAATTTAATTTCTTTTAAAATGAAGTTTTATTACTCCTTTTTTAATAACACGAGTGTTTACGCAACATTATAGACACATACACATAGCGTATGACAGTTCGTTCTAGTACATGATTTATCGTAAATCTTAATATAAATCGTTTACAATACAGTCGACTACAGTTAAGTTTATTATTGGAAGCATTGGACAATTGGACGAGCCTTTACATGATGTTTGAATTCGTTGATTTTATTTTTAATCACCAATTAATCTAATTAAAATACGCATTGCTTTTTGTTTGCAAACGAATCAGTATCGCCGCCGAGTCATTATTATTTCTTACGGATATCTATATTTATATAGTTATATGTAGAATTATTTATATTTGCGACGGAATCAAAATACAAATTCGATATAAAATACAAATAATAGTCATACTGATCACGCGATTTTTTTCGCGTCAGTATTTCTATACATTATTATGTCGATTAATTTTACTTTGACATCTGCTCGAATTATATATATATACAGTGTGATCATTTTTTCAAGTATCACTAAATATTTCGGCTGGATGACGTTTTATTGGAATGCGTTTTTGGGGGTGCCTAGGGTTAGGTCAAATACATATTTTGTGAAATTATCAAATTTTTAACTCTTTAGGCGCGCGCATGCGCAATACAACTTGCATTTTTTTAAATAGCAACACCTATTTTTAACACCAGATCCGGATTAACCTGGAACCTGAATAAAACGGGCGTACAAAATATATTGTTATCGTCGCCGTGCATTGATCCAAAAAGAAATGTTCAAAATTATTTAATGATACAACAAGCACCCACAACCTCCGATATTTTCATTTTATGAGAACACCAAAGTATAAGTATAAAGTATATCAGCCGAGAAATAAAAAAAATCGTGTCGTCTAATAAAATAGAGGTTTTTCATGGTCAACGAATCTTGTGGCGTACAGGCTAGTTTTATAATACACTAAAAATCGAGTGATATAATAATACAGTGAGTAATCCAGAGAAAATTTACTTGTACAAAAAAATTGGAAGAAAATGATCTATTTAAATTTAAATAATTTTCTAAAAGATAACACTAAACACTCTGTTAGATGCTTAACCATCCTGTCAAGGTTTTCTCAGTAATTCGCCATAGTCGATTTGGTAGCCCTGCAGGATATAACCGGTAATACGAAGTTCACTCATAAAATATCATAACTATAATGTTCATATGATAAAATATTACACATATGTTTATTTTTTCTTATGTTTTTTCAAATACTAAAATGTGTAGAAACAATAAAATGCACGTTATATAAAAAAAAATATGTAATGCAACAAGCATTGCTATTATTTGTGTTATCGAAATAAATAAAAATAATATTACAATACATCGTGTTTTAAATAAATAAAAATATGTATTTATTTTAAATGCATTTATTATTTTAATTTATGATAATAGTGAAATTAATAATAATTACATAAATATAATATAATATATCTATTATTGATTAGTGGCCAGCTGCTTGCCTTTGTGCAGTAATTAAATTATTTTTATTTTGAAATAATAACAATTCTTACTTTATACGATGTCGTAGTACAATTGTATGATTTACAAAAATAAAAATGTCTGATTACGATGTATGATAAATACGTACATTGTTTATATTTGTTAACAACAATATCCGTAGAAAGGTATATTATATTATAAATAATGTTATTACGAACCCAAATTCTTGAAGTCGAACTGAACCGAACTTACAATTTTTTATTCGAACACGAACCGAACCGAACTATTCAATTTAAATATTGAACCCGAACCGAACTTCATAAAAAAAATACAAGAAATTTAAATTAATTCAAAACATCTAAGTACTCGTTTGATTTAAAAGTTGGTTGACATAAATAATTAATTATTAATTCATAAAAATAATTATAGATATTTAGTATTTATAATCAATTTTTTTATTTCAGTCATAACAAAAAATCGGTTAACAGAGGACAATTTTATCATCAGAAATACATTTATATAATGTGACTGCTAACCCAAGAAACCAACTGTATTTGGTGTATAATGTATTAAAATACGGTTTTCGTATCATTGCATCATATATTCTAATATGGATCAAGAGGTTAAAATAAATACAATGTGAATGAATACTTACATAATATTTTAATCTGTTGTCTGAAGAACGTGAATAACTTCTGTGAATACATTTTTGGTAATCGTACATAACACGAATTAACCTTTAGTGAATACTAATTCTATGGCTACCTCCATAACCACGGTCGTGATAACAAATTACGATATTTACTAACTAATTTACTGATTACTATATGTTGTATATTGTATATTGTCAGTAAGAAGACAAAACAATAAATATTTTTGGATCCAAATGTTACGAACAATGTATAATTTATATGAACAATGTATAATATTTTCCTCGTAACCCGTAGATAATACTTTAAATCTTTGCAATCACTCTTTATTTAGAAGTAAATGACTTGTGAATAATTGCTATTACATAATATTATATCGTTATATCGATAAATGATAACGAAAACGGAAAAATACGTCGTTACTATTCGTATTACTGCGGATTGCGAGAAAAAATTAATGTCCATTCTAAAAAAAAAATTAGAATAAACTGAATTTTATTTATTAATTTAATTTATATTATTGTATTTTTTTTTTATTGCTTTTCAACAAATTCGGTACGATTTTAATTTTTTTTTGTTCGTAACGTCACTTATTCTAAACTGTATAATTATAAATTAGTTAGTATAAGTATAAAATACATAATTAAATAACTTGATTTCAGTAATAGTTTTTACTTTGTAAAATATCTGTACACTATTTTCAAAGTGGAAATCTTGTATATGTGATGACTAGTCACTTATAAGGTTGGACATGCAATGTCATACCTTTTGTCAATTTCATCCTTTTTTCATTTTAATTTTATCTATCAAAAAATTTTCGTTCTGTCAAAACTGCTTAAGAGCGTTTCCAGCCTTGCGATTTTTTGGGATCAGGGTAAGATTTCATACTATAACTAATTAACACCGCCAATAAAATTCCACCCGAACTACAGTCACAAATGGCGATGCCGTTAACTAAAATCATTTATGAGCACATTACACCAATCGTTATATCTAAACGCACGCAAACCAATCCTAATTATGATTCGACGTGAACTGATGATTCCATTCCTGATACCGAATGGGTAACTGCTACACCTCCCAAATAAAATAAACGACCTTCATCTAAATTACCTGGATTATCGTACAAAAATAATTATTGTTATTCGTTATAGTCAACCTAATCAATGACACTGATGATATAGAAACACTCAAGTCAACCGAAAATAAATAATATCCAATAACTGTTTTTTCTGTATATTTTCCACCTTGTCATATCATTCACCGATATCTTCCGATTTTTCAATACTCTAGGCCACTTATCTATAACAGAAGTACAATGCGAAGCATCCTCTATAGGATTGTTTACCTAATAACCAAAGAGAAAAATCACTTTACTCTATTTTAAATAATGATCATCTGCTGTTTGCGTCTCCATCTCGGCCCACCTATTGGCCTTCCCGTTCAAATCGAAATCCCAAAATTCTCGACTTCTTCATAACAAATATTTCAATCCATTTAAATATAGATATTGATAATATCTGCCACATATTCAATGACCACACTCCTGTAATCCTCTCAATCGGAAGAACTCAACAATTTAATGCTCGACCCTCACTCACTAAAGAACCCATTGCCTAATTATCCACCCAATAATATTCTTCCACATAATTTACGACTTCTAAAATTCACGTTTTCTCAATGATAAACAATTTTATAATCGTCTCTCTAACTTCCTAAAAAAGAAACTTATTAAATACAAATCCAATCAATATTTAAATTATATCAAATTGTTACAACCTACCGATAACTCCTTATGTAAAGCCACAAAATAAATAACTACGGTCCACGAATCCACCCCACCTCTCTTTAAAAGAGATCATATACTACCTCAACAGATGAAGAAAAATCCTTAGCTTTTTTTAAACATTTGGCCAATACATTTAAACCTCACCAAGATATTTTCCCAAATCCTGATCACTTAACCCAAATCAACACATTTCTTTTTCCTGCTCTTCCAATGTTCCTTCCTAGAAAACCAATTTTCCCATATAAAGCAACTGGACATGACTTAATTACTAATAAAGTACTAAAACCCTGTCAAAAAATGTATCATCTCATTAATACATATCTTCAACCCAATTTTATAGTTATCTTAATTTACCTTCATCTGGAAACTTTTGTCGAAATTATTATACTTGACAAACATTTAACTTGGGCCCTCACCACAAAAACAAAAAAAAACCAATATTAGACTTCGCCTTTTCCGACTACTCTTAAAGTTCAAACTCAAATTTAAAATTAAAATACTCCTGTACAAAGCCATCATTAGACCACTCTGGTTTTATGGTATTCAAATCTAGAACCCGACTAAGCCTTCAAACATTCGTCCCATTCATTCATTTCAAAATATAACTCTTCGTATCACTACTAGTGCTCCTTGGTATATAATGAACCAACCCCTACACAACGACTTACAAATAAAAATTGTTAACAAACTTGGAAAACTGTATTTTAAACGTTTTCACACAAAACTTACACTAAATACTAACCCCTTAATTTAAACCATGTCTTCGAATCGTATAACTAGCTCCATCGCAGATTAAAAAGAAACTGGAATCATGATTTACTACTCTAACAAAATAAATACAAAATTATATTCGCTTTTCTATACCTAGATAATATAATCTAAGCTATATGTAACGTGATATCATTGGGCGACTTCTCCCAATCATGTGGTTCGTATTATTGGAATATGTATTATTATCTGTTGTAAATGACGTATTGTACTGTGTCAACTATGTAACTGTGTGTATAGATTGTCATTTCTAATGATAAAAATGTAAACATTTTTTTTAAAATTCGCCAAGTATACAATTTCGCACTTTGTACGTGACATGCATATATATATAAACGAATCGTTGAAAAATCATTTGTATAGGGTTTCGATTTTTCCATTATCGTGTACAATTTCGTCTGATTACACCAGAACGAATATACACTAGCTAGAACGCAAACATATGCAAGTTATTTCGGAATTTTCTACGCGTGTTGAGTACTCCATAATAATATAAAAGTACAAACGAGTTATTTAAAAAAATACATCGACAAATGTGTAAACGTGCATTTTAATATGTACATTGTTATTGTTATACGCACGTCACAAGTGTTGCCGATAATATTGGTAAAAAAAAAACAATAAAATAAAGTAAAAAAAAAACGCACTACCACCGAAACTGCCGATTCATCGAGCAATATATTTGTTTTAGATAATCTGCGATAACCACCGTCATAGAAATGTATATTATAAATGGACTGATTCTATATATATATTTATCGACCGCTGTATACGCTTAAAACAATTATTTGATATTTATATCGAAGGCTTCATTCAACCGTAATCGTGAACGCACTTTTTTATAATAATGTTGTGTAATACAAAATGTTCATTATACAATTATTATTCATATAATAATATACTTATTATTATTATGTATGTACGTGACGAATCCTAACCCACGACAACAAGAATATCCGTGTGCGAGTGCAGAAGAAAAACAGATTTCGCGGGGATGAAGTCGAAAAAGTTCCGTGCAGTTTAAAAAAGGGCATTTTTATTATTGTTTTGTTTTACGTCAAAGCGATTTCATACTTTTACCGCGTATGCAATATAATATTTGTATCTTTCAATACCATAATTTTATATCGAGAGCGTAAAAACAATTGTATTAACACATTCGAATTGTTATACCTATAACACTATCACATTTAATTTCCATCTGATTCACGTACATCACATGAACGAATATTGTTATTTGTCAATAAATACATATTTTTATATAATACGTTTGAACTATTTATCGATTTCCATATTTATTAACAATTCGTTTATAACATAAACGTAAAAAATAGTACTCGCGAGTTGTCTCAACGAAGAGTATTTGTGAAGACAATTCCAATATACTATATGAACATAGTATAGACGAGTTGGTCAGGGCGAAGGACTTGGGATGTGACAAATCTGTTGGGCGAACAATATTTTACAGCGTCACGGTTATACTTACACGAGCGAAAACCGGTATTTTGTACACACATTTGTTTTAGTAATTCATTTTCATTTTGCGCGGAAAAAAATCAAATATTTCACGATGAAAAACGAATAAAAAAAAGTTGTAAAAAAAAAAAATTTCGCGAAACGTATTGTTTTATATGGTAAACGGCGTTTGTGTCTACTCACGGCGGAAACGTACGTCGCTTCGGTCAACGGCTGTTGGCCGTCGTGACCATGCTCGTCGTCGTCTTCCGCTGCTGCGGCGGCGGCCACTCGTCGGAGTCGCACCGCCGTCGTCGTCGTCGTCGTCGTCGCCGTCGCCGTGGACGGAGGACGGTCGTCGCGGTATTGTGCCGTTTACGGTACCGCTGCTGTTCGTCGTAGTCGTCGTCGTCGTCGTCCGACGCTGTTTCTGCTGCCGCTGCCGCCGCCGCTGCTGCCGCTGCCGCAGTCGTCGTCGTCGTGTCACCGGTGTTAACCCGCGACCGGGATCGCATCGCACGCGCGTCACTACCACCGCCACTACCGCCGTCGCCGTCGCCGCCGCCACCACCACCAACAACCACCACCGCTGTCGCGACGAACACGTGGACGCCAAAAACCGTCCGTCCGTTCGCCGTTGGCGCACGACTCGACACGCACTAACCTACCGCCAGTGGACGTGGACTGTACCGGCACGGTTGTGCGCGACACCGCGTCCCGCCGGCTTGTGCCAGTAGACGCCGACGACGACCGCCGCGGACGCGAACCCTTCTTTCGGCCCATCGACGCGGAGAGGGGAGGGCGACGGACGATCGATACCGCCGCGCCGTACACTGTGCGCCAACCCCCGTGCGTAGTACGTACGCCACCGCCGCGTCGATCGTCGTTGTCCGCGATCTTTCGCGCTTTCCCTCCCCCCTCCCTCCATCGCCCGCGTGCATCACCCCCCGCGCCAGTGGAGAGGAACGCCCGACGACCGTACCGGAAACGTCGCGGAGAGAAACGTGATTGAAACGAGACGCGCGGCAAACGGTCGGACTCGCCCTCCGCAAGCGGCCCGTTAGAGTTGCGTGATTTAATAATGACGCAAACGGATCTCGTGTATGCACCGGGTGAATCGGAGAAGACGCGGGAGTTATATGCGGCGTTTTGAGAGATGACGAGAAGTTGTTCAAAATGAACGATAAAAACTGTCGTAAACCGACCTCCGGGCTGAAAAACAGTTTGACAAGAGTCCTCTATTACGTTTTCCTTAAAACAAGCTAGGCAAAACATAATGTTTCTGCATAATATTCTCATATTGATTATAATAACTTGTAAATTAGTCATTTTTAACTTCAATGTAATTATATCATAATCTAAATCGATGTATGAAACGCCGACCACTCGTTCTCGATCTTATTAAACATTTTATTTATATATAATTTTCCTTTGTTTCTTTCTTTCCTATATACGCATGTGTAATTTTTGACATAAGCCCGTGTATTTAATAAAATAAATAAATTATTTGTAAATTATTGTTATTGGTAACCAATAACATGTAGAAACGAATTGTAAGGACGGACAAATGGACAGATAGAAGTGGATAGAAACACTCGAAAAAACGCAAAAAATCATTTGCCAATATTTTTTATCCACCACCATTTGGTGAATGGAGATGGGGGCGATAAAACGATAGAATAAACGGACATAATCTTTTCGCTGTCCGGGGCAAACGGATTCTCCAATACACCTCTGCGGCTACGATACAAAGTTTTACAACAAAGAAGAACTTTATACATTTTTTATAAATCTATATAATAAGTAAACAAAAGTGCTGACGTCTTCCGAAAGACTATAAACGTGTGGTAAAAAAATCGACTGAAAAAACAAACAGTATTCAACCGAGCCGACAGTAGACGAATTACTATTTGTACATTGTCGATTGCCTAAACTAAATCCGGTAAGAGAAATTGTAAAAATGTCCTATTTTTTCTCTTTTCTCGACGAGAATTTTTTTATTTTTTTACTCCTCCCCGATCGCCACGTACGTTGTCACTGTGTGTTTGACGACAATTTTTTCACGTCGCGACTGGTACCGTTATTACTCGCGTCGGATTCTCAAAAACGTCCCGCCGCCGCCGCCGCTACTGCTACACGCGTTCGGCCGACCGACGTCCGCGTAACTGGGTCATATCGGATTTTCGTATCGGATTTCGCGTGAGGTTAGGTTAGGCATGTAAACAGTCGACGGGGGAAAAGTCTCTTTCTCTCTCCACTCACTTATACACAAACGTGCATGCGCCGCCGAACTGCAAATCGCATTTCGTAAAAACACCTCAGTAATTACGTACGCGCGTATGTATCGACGACGCCTATTTGTCGATACGAACGTGTCCGTCACTCACGAACGAAATTTAACGGATCGCGCGATATCGTCTCTGCGCGGAGCCTTATCCGCGCGCGGTGCGCAATCCATACGAAAACGTCATTAACGGCACGTGCACTACAAGCACATGATAACATGGAGTGAGTAGAGATCGACTCACAGGATATATATATATATATGTACACGTATATGATATATTCCCGGAAAACGAATAAAAACTTACACCGGATATGTTTGTCTCCGCAGTCAATTGTTTTTAGACTATTCGATTCGACGTGGCGACCTCAACGCGAATAATAGACGTGTTACGAGAAACAACGGCAATACTTTTCGAATACCGTATTATCGTGGTAATTTTGGAAAAATTAGTTTTCCGCAGCATAATCCTTACGTATCGCGTTTATCGGACGTCGTTTCGTGTACGCACACTTTACAACGCCATCTTTATTATCGATAAAAATCACAATCGGACGATCGAGAAAAAGAAAAAAAAAAAAAAAAAAAAATGTCAAAGTACTTGTGCCGCGCGCGTCGAACGTTTATAATTGTCGTGCGAGTCACATCTGCAAATGTGTATTCAGCTTACACGCGATTGTATCTTCGTACGTAACGGTGAATACGTGTATAACATAATATAAGTAGGCGACACGTAGTTTTATTTATATATATAATCAATCTTGTGCGTGCGTTTCGTATTCGACGATATACATGATATTCGTGCAAACCAATGATGACGATGATGACAATGGACACAATGTTGTTGTCGAAAAACGAATATGATAATAACATAATGGGTTTTTATGAAAACGACGTCCCGACGTCTGTGGGCGATTTGGTTTCCGATTTTACGATCTCGTATTGGATCTGACCGGACGAGTAATATTACATGAGTATACACAAACAATAATGAACGAAACGATTCCTAAAACAAAAACGTACTACAGTCGGGCAATTATTTCTGTGTAATAAGGGTTGGTAAATGAGCATTATTGTGATATAAACTGCATTCTTATACAGTATTTAATTACATTTTAATTTACTGATTATTTTCAAAATGTTCACTAATATTTAAAGTTAAGGAAATTGGGTAAGAACATATAGTTTATAGATCTATAGTTCTTAAAATACTTGTCCATGTAATATGTCTTTTTATACGAAAAAGCGTGTATGGTATTTACCTAAATTTACCCTTTAGATATATTGTTTGAAATACGTTTTATAGGTATTTATACTCGAATATATATATATATTTAAAATACTCATAAATTTATATTAAACTTACACACACACGCCCGAAGCGAATACAAAATATACCCAAACGTATTAAGATTATTTGAATCGACGTTTGGCGTAAAGTGCGTTTTTTCTCGTTAATACGATATGTATAACTATTGATATAATAACACATACATATATGGGAATAGTCATGGATATCCCTGTGCCTTGCATGCAGTGTCTTTGACTATGATTAAAACATGAACATGTACAACATTTGTCTTACGATAATGTTTGAAGTGAATAAACGAAAGTTTACCACGGGATCGGATGTACGTACAATAACGATTATTTATTAAAACTAAAATCTTATCGATTGGAATTTATATTGCTCGTATACAAAAATGACATGTTATGTAACGTTTGTAATGTTTGTCATTTCTATGCACATCAAATATAAACCAGAGTACCGAACGTATTTTTGGTTTTCTTGTAACGCATCGAAAGATCAATATTTTGTAAATACAAAACACCAATATTCTCAAATTATTATCGGATTCAAAGGTGCAAAATTTCGTCCATGTCCTATCGTTTTACGTTGGTGATAAACGCGTATATATAGTTTTGGGATTCAGTTTTACAAATTATCATTGTTCCACACGTCATCATTCGAATGACATATTAGTAAATAATATTACGACATCGGTTCAAGATACTTTAACCTATACGTTATAACATATAATTGTACTCAGAGAACGTCTCTTTGTACTTGGTATAATTATTTCATTACTAACACGTGTTACGGTGCACGTATCCCATACTTAATTAGGCTTCGCTGCCAACATTCTTCCAACGTCGAATAAGTTTGACGTTGTTTCGTATTTAACACCATAATTTTAATCATATATACGAAATTGTTATTTATATCTATTTCCAAGAAAGTTTTTCTTTAAAATAAAACAGAATAGATTTTAAAAGCAATTTCGCTATAGTGTACGATATGTGATATACGGAGTCGTTCAGTTTTAACAAACGTGCATACGACGTGATGGTATTATCATTGTACGCACGCCGTACGCATTACGAACACAGTGTATTCAAAACAACATTGCGACTAGGTTCGAACGAACGACTTTGATACCGTGAACTAATTAAAGTCCTGCAGAAACGTCAACAGATCGATCGAATACGCCCGTCTTTAAACGGTTAATATTTATTAATACGAATGTGTTCGACCCGATCATGCAATATCTCCGGTTGCTCTAAAACCGACGACCTCCAATAACAATCCCGAAAGCGCTCAAGAGTGAAATCATCCAAATGATTACAATATCGTTGTTACGCGTTGATTAAACGTAGCGATATGATTACACTAATATACGTTTTTTCTAGGACATGTATATTATATAAAAAAGTCCTCACAAAAAATGCTCCTATATAAAAACGGTATAGAAAATATTCAAACGTATACGCAGTGAAAATCCCTTCAAACCGTGAAAAAATCCCTTGAAACATCAAGCACTCGTCGGCCAGTCTGGACCATCCGTTCGTGACATACGTATTCTGATATTCTCTTCAGACAATAGTCGTACGTTATTCTAGTCTCCCAACTGAATATATACGCTCCGTCGACTAATGAATTTATGTATATTTATTGTTTGTCAAAACAAATTACTGAGAATTATTATCAGTTCTTTTCAGTCTAAATATATTTTATCGGGCGGTAGACAAAAACTAAGGAAATCTGCCGATCCTGCATATATGTATCTGTTAACTACAACATTAGTCTTGACAAAACAACAATATTATGGACTATTCTGAGAATTTATTATCTTTATATTAAATAATAAAACAATTTTCGTTAAAGTGTATTTATAGATATTTTATATTACACGCACGCATTTATTCTGTATCCAATACACTATTGACGAGTGTGAAATAATAATATAAAATTTTACTTGAAAAAATTTAACACAACTGCCAAAGTGTACAAATAATTTTAAAAAAAGTGTAAAATAACAAAATTAAAAATTAAAAGAAAGATTTAAAAAAACAAGAAAATATGCATTTATATGCTCTAACCTCTCAAATATGCAAAAATATGCAATATACATTTTCGTGTATGTATTTATAGTAATATGAAACAAATTTGTACCGCACTCATTTCATCTAAGAAGTATCAAAAAAAATATGCAAATGCATTAAACTCACAGCCCTGATAATTACTAAACAGGTGCATTCTAAATATTCAACAACAGTATACATTATTTAATAAATTTGTGTAAACACCACGCCCAAGAACAGAAGATGAAAATAGTAACTTAATGTTATTAACCGTGGTCCGGGTTCAATACGCGTTATGCAATACGAGTTATCGTCGTTATAACTGTTATTATATTTGTCTGTCGGAAAATACTCGTGTGTGTGTACATGTTTATATATATATATATATTTATTTATTTATTTTTATATATCAAATACATTACACGTGTACTTTCACGTTTGAAATAAAAAACAAAACGAAAAACGTGTACCCTAATATTACATAAGTTCGTACGTTGCCGTCGTTGGGAAACGGCGACGGTTTATCATTACGATTGTTACGATAATAAAACTAAATAGCTTTTAAACCCATTTTCAAGACTCGAAGTACGATTTTTATCATAACACTATTACGATATTACGACGTTCGAAAACGATAAACGCCATATTTCTCAGCGGGTATACACATAGGTACACGCATTTTCCCAAACGTGCGTTTAATATTTCGTTCATACTATTTGACACACCATACGCCGCTATAAGGAAGTGGCGTCATTTCAGTTTTTGAAAGAGGGGCAAACGTTTTAACCGGCTAATTTAACGAAAAAAAAAAACAACTCGCTTTGTTCGCAAACTAACTCCCGCTTACATTTAGCTCAATACAATTTCCAGTTTAGGTACATAATGTTAACATAATATAAGCACACACACACACACATACACACGCTATATATAAGCACACATTACCTGATTTGCATCTGCGCCACCTTTTGATTTTTTCATTTTTATTTTCAGTTTTTACGCTTTTCGTACACAAAAAAGAAACGAAACAAAAAACACTAAATGCGATCAGCACTCAAACGACCCAAACAATGAACGTGGAAACCACCATGGATATATACTTTAAATTAAGGTTAATAATTTACACACTGCATTTAATGATAACTATTACCATGTTAATTGGAAAAGCACATAACCGCGGTAAGTCATAACCACGATTTAAGACCGTATAATCGTGGTTTTAATCATATTTTTGATAAAGTTTAACTGATGTTTTATTTTACATGCACCGTTTGTCATGAGGTTGTATTATGTTATAGCCCGAAAAATGTATTATTTATATTCGACAATCAATACGTATATATATATATATATACCTAGTCGTTATGTGAGCGCGACGTTAATGATATATTGTGTCTCGTAATACCGTGCGGACACGTTTATTTCGGTGTTCGGTATACGATATTCATCATTCGTACGCGCGCGAGGAAACGTGTCGCGGGATTTACGAATAAAGCGGATACGAATTAACACGCCGTTGGTTCCCACTACTAGATGTGTACAGGCTGATCCGTATAAATTGTATAACTTCACGAAAATATATTTATCTCGCACGATTTATGGTGATTATAAACAATAATATGCTATATATAAATAGCGATTTTTACAATTTTTTTTCGACGTCAACGTTTTCAATAAATTATCCGTTCGGCCGTAGGATGTTTTTTCGGGCATTTTCATATATCTACGCGAATACGAAGCATGGAAACAACCGGTATAGTAGTGCAGCCTCTTATTGTCTATAAAACTTTTAATAATACAATATCAATGAATTCTGGGTTCAAAATGTTTATAAACGTCAACATCTTCAGAAACATAATCTACGTCAGAATATAGAATGGAAAAAAAATAATCGAAAAACTCACCGATATAATTTCGTGTAAAAATGTATTTTTTTTTTTTTTAATTTAAAAAATATAAACTATCGACTAAAAATCACTCTGTATACAAGCGTGTTGCGGGTATTTTATAGGGTAGTACTTATTATACTACGTCCGTAGTTATTTCGAATAAAAAACTACCGAAACGTTTTTCGTACCGATTTTACGTATAGATACGGTTTTAACACATATATTGATTGATTGATAAAACACGCAAATACAAAATGTATGTTACGAATTTACGCGTTGGCGTTATCGACCTATACATCTATACGTACAAGTTATTTTAAACTCGATGAAAATTTAATTATATGATTGTATAATTAATATAAAATTGTGATACATTAATATTTGCTTATAAACGTGTACAAGGTCGTTTTGATAATGGAAGCAGCAAACTATAAAACTTTTTACTAACAAAACATTACGCGCTAAACGATTTTAGACTCTATTTTTATTCCTTCAATTTTCTTGAAAAACAAAATTATTCCCCTAAGATTAAAGCAAAAAAAAATACCACTAACTATTTTGCCAAAATGACCTTTTACATGTTAAATTTACAATGTACTACGAACTTACACACGTTTATAATTAAATCGAGAAAGTTTCAATGTTTTTGTTCAAAGCTTTAACGTGACTTTATAAACCATTTTAATTGTTTGAATATATAATTATACCAGTAGGCACAACAAACGTGTTTAAACGCAATTTACTTAGCTATTGAGTAGCTATTACCTGAACGCATCAGACCAAAAATGTTTTAATACGTAAAAATTTGTTTATCCGAACAGCTGAAAACAACTTCTCATTATCAATAATAAATTATAGCAACACCATTTTTATGTACGAAACATCCTTAATCCAATTTGGGTACGTGTAGTTTAAAACTATGAATAATCGTGAAAACTCTAATATAAATAATTTAAATTTTCTTGTTCTAGAAAATTAAAAAGTATTCTCTTGTACTCAATCATATTTTTAAATGAAAATAAAATATATATTATAACTATGAAACAAAGAGTTCCTGGAATTTTTTTCATAAATGTCAAAATACAAATATGTAGACCTTTGTTGATATATTATTGATCTGTTCATTCCTAAAATCTCTCGGTATGTCTCGAAATTGGCTTAATCATTTTGATTAGATAAATCACTCAACTAAAAAATAATAAAACTAGTTGATTCCAATTTCTTATTCAAAAACTCTTTAACAATGCCAAGAAAGATTCTTTAATTCGAACACTATTAGTCAATAAAAAAATAGTTTTGTATCTAATAAACAATAAATTGATAATAATAAAAATAATCCTATTTGAATATCACGCAATTGCGATTTACGACTAGGCCATACATATAGTTGTGTTTATAAATTAAGTGAGTCAATTATAATGTTTCCATTTAAAATTTTTCCATTAAATATAATTTTGAAATTAATTCTCATTTTGTATTAATTTTAAGAATTCTTTTCAAATTAAACTTCGATTTCTATAATCAACCGTACGGAAATTGCAATCAAATGTGTTAGCATTCTCGAAAATCGAAATATTTTAAATAGATTTCGATATGCAACGCACATGCTTGACACAATTAGAAACATCACTGGTTTAAAGTTTTAATAATTTTAATAATTCGTAATTCAATAACTTTCTTTCTCTATGTATACATACGTTTTTTTAATTAAAATTATTTGTGTTTCGTTTTACACGCATCGCCGCGTATAACATTTGTGAATTTTCGCGTGATAATAGTGGTTTCAATTTTTTTTTTAATTTACTTAATATATTTTTTTTTATTGTAACATAAATTAATATTATATTAAACATATGCATTATTCATATTATTCGGGAGTTTAAATTTGAAATGTTTGAAAACTATTATTAAACGTCATGATGAAACGTATGCGAACAAAAGACGTACATATAAATATCGAAAAACACTTCATATAAGAGTATTACGTCATGAATGCGAGTGAAATCTAAATATACCTAGTTGTAAGTCTGGAGACATATATAAACGTACAACGAAAAGTGAATTTCAAATATACAAATACAGTAAATATCGGTCTCGTCCGGTTGTGATGTCACCAGTTTTGTGTAAATAACGATCTTTTTTCTTTTTTTTTTTATAAGTTAGATAGATAGTTAAGTTAGATAGCTAGTTTCAGCGTAATATTATACTACACGTTCAGAATTTCAAATAATTATTGTCAAAATATTATCAAGTTGAATTGCTCAATCAATAATAATATAACGTCATTGCTTCAAAATCGATTGAATATCGAAATAACCTACAGTAATGCGAGTATCCCAAGGCTAATGTACAAGAATTCTGTATCAAAATATATGTTACCAGTAATGACCTATTGAAATTGGAGTTAAACGAAATATTTCGCAAAAAACGCATCCTAACAAATTGTATGACTATAATTTAAGTTCAATTAATATTAACTATTATTATGTCATTTTGCGAATTATTTCAACCGAATAAGTGTTATGTAATATATGCTAGTGTTTATATACGAAATAGTTCGTTTTAATAAACGTAAAATGTATAGAAATCAAGTACGTTTTAATTTTGTAGGACCGACGAGCAATGTTATTTAGAATGATTTCAAAAGAAAGACACATGCTCATTATATATGGATTGATACGTAACAAAACAATCGGAATCAGGAAAAATTGTCTTGAAACATTAATTCATTCCGACGATATGAATCGTTTGTTTTATAATAATCACTTATTTTTTTACTTCAATAAGAATATGAGCAAAAAATTATTAATTAAAGTATTAAGAAAATATAAAATTTTCAAATATTTCAAAAACAAAAAACGATGATAATAAAATATATATTGAAATGTCGCAGTGATCACGCCAAACAATAAAAATTAACGTAAATATTTGTAGTGGTTCCAATTTTATTGGTCATTACGGCAGTCATTCATATTCGTAATAGTATTTGTGATTTTTATAAATCAAAAAACAAATTTGTTTATATAAACAAAGATACAGATGAAACAGTTTGGTGTTGCGGCAAAGCCCACGAGACGGAAGAATAACAGAAGCATGTTAAACTGATGACGCGTACTACGTACAGTAGCACGAGTGACAATAAAGCCCTCTGATGGGACCACCCTAGCGACGATACAGTCACGGATCAAGCTCGATCTGGGTTGGATTCGTGGGTCTCGCTGTGATAGTTAAGCCGTTAAGCCCACCGCGGCCATCAGTGCTCCGACCATAAACTAGGCCCACGCTTGTCGCAGTCATACCATCGTGGCTCGTAGTCGCGTAGATTAATAAAACGTTTTATCGACTATCGCCGATCGGCACGAAAACACGCTATACCCGGTAATCGTAATCGAATTACTCGGAGACACAAAGCAGTACTCCGCTTTTGATTTTATCGGAATCCGACAGGTATACTAAATAATTAAATTTCATCGTGGTCGGACATTCAATTTGCAATAAGTTTAATAATTTCTCGGAGTTCTATTCAATCCGGGGGTATTGCCCGACAGCTCCGAACGTACGAGTCCTCGGTCACTATAGTGTTATAGTCACTATAATAGCTACGCGTAATATGCATAATGAAGGCACGCAGACCGCGGTGTCGCACACGCACTCTCGAAAAATATTAATTTGGTGTCTCGTGTTATTCGCGTAATTTATGTAATTATTATGATCGCGATAGAACTAATTTCACTAATACGTCCGACACAACAACAAGATTAGTTGGTTAAATTTTCTGATTAATGTATTATTACACTCGAAAACAAAATGTATACAACGGGCCTAGGATAAAATAGCAAAAAAATAATCGCGAACGTAACAAGAGCGATGTAAAAAGAGCGAAAAATATTTCAACGAATTCGTAATAAAAGCGACAAATGAAAATAGCGAAATTTATATGTACCGTATGATAGGAAGATAGTACGGGCAGATGAAAAACTCGCTGAAAACCAAGATATCAGGATATTGATAGATATACGATAATTGCATTCTGCAACAAACGATCTTCCAACAACGAACGCGGATGGAGAATGGCGCAAAGGAGTTCACGTCTGCAATAGGTCAGTATCTTTTCTACATACCTACCTGTATAAAAATAATTTCTAATGTACAAACATATATATATAATTTTTTTCGGATTTTTCTTCCTGCTATTGGAAATATATTAAAGGTATCGAAAAAGTTCAATAATGTAAAAAGGCTAAGGTGAAAACAGTATACTGTCGTAGAACAACTACGTAAGAAAAAAAGTATGAGTTGTGCTCGAAGAATTTTATCGATACTTAAAAACTTATAATTCGAACAACAATGTACCATTGTATTATAAAATAATATTACAACATTACCTAATTCTTAAGACTTACACTGATAATGATAAAAATAAATTGAATATTGTTCCTTACGTTTGATTTCCGTTTAAAGTAAACTGCATGTATGATTGAAATGTTTTTCTAAAATTATTATTCTTATGACTTGGTCGAAAAAAAATGGAATTTTGTAGGTACACAATACAATGATTTACACATTCTAAAATATACTTGAAATATAATATATTATACGGAATCAGTAAAATACGTTTTAATAAGTACGCTAAATACGTACACCGAGTGTTTTTAGACTATACATTTTCATTTCCATGAAATGATCGAAACAACACAATACCCTTTACTCTTCTTTTATGCGGGTAAATAAAATATAAACGGGATTTTTGTTCCTGAGCATCTGTGGTTGATAGGACTGGGCCTGCGCTTCATGTATGCTTGGTTGGAGTCATTAGGAGTGAAAAGAGCCTGTCATTCCACACTCTCAACCAATTCGTCAGTGTCGATCACTATGTCGAAACAATAGGTGTTGTCCTTTATTGTACAACACGTTATTATGAAATTTCTTGCTCGTGAAGAAGTTCAAGTGAGAGAAATTTTTAGAAGATTAACCGCACAGTTCGAGTACCTAACAGTATCAAGGACTCGTGTATTTACCTGACATAAAAAATTCTAAGAACAGACGATAATGAGTAGAAAATCAGGAACACGACCACCGTTCTCGGACCAACATTACAGACGAAAACATTCGCGTGGTTCGAGACATTCTTGTAGACGATCGACGGGTGGCAACGCAAAATCAATGCTGCTTACTACTACAAGTTGTTGAACGACATTAGGGCTGTATATCGCCACAAAAGAAGAGACCAACCGATCCGAGAGGCCATCATTCTCCAAAGCAACGCCAGATCTCATACTACAGCTCTAACGATTTTAAAACTCGAAAAAATGCGTTGGACTGAACTTGGTCATCCTCCCTATAACCCAGACCTATCGTCTTGAAATTTCCATGTGTTTTGGGTCGCTTAAAAAAGCTCTAGGAGCTCTAGGAAAGCAACGATTTGAAGATGACAAGGGCGTGGAGAGGTTCGTGCGCAATTGACGCAACCAGTTTTATTTTACATTGCTGCAATCAAAAATCGTTCTTCTCGTTGGGTAAAATGTATTTCTAAGGTAGGAAACTAGGTAGAAAAGTAAATTATATTTATCTTTTATCTATCAATAAATGCTTTTTTTTAAAAAATAAAATCCCATTTATTTTTTATTTGCCTGATACTTGTTATAGAATGTACAAATATATATATTAAACTATCTATATAAATGCGAAAGGTCACTCACTAACTAAACACGAAATCTCGAAAACTACTAGACCTATGAAGCTGAAATTTGGCAGGTAGGTAGTTTATAGGTAAGAGACGTTAGCTAAGAATGGATTTTGCGATAGGACCAAATTAAGTGGGGTCATATACGTAGACCATCATAAGTTTATATGAAAGTCCTATGTTTTGCTATGAGATACATTAAGATGAGTTATTCTGGTTTAATTCTATATACCAGACTAATTCACTTACAATACCACTCACTCACTCACTGATCGCTCCTTCTCAAAAACTACACAACGTATGAATATGCAATTTGGTATAGTTGTTCTAGATGCGCCGTAAGAAAGGATTTTAAGAAATGTTGCATTTAAATGGATTATCACGTTCACTACCAATTCGTATTGTGCGGCAGTCCACGGGTTTCCAACTACTTGCGACCCGTCCTAATTGTCCGTCAATTACATATTTGACACTGGCGTGTATACTTATCATTTTAATAACGAAGACATGAATTGTTCCGAGAAATTTATCGATAAAAATTATTGTAATAAAGTTTATCGATAAAAATTATCTCACGCATACATTCGTTTCTATTGCATTTAAGTTGCTATGACTATAAATAACATGAATTGTTTATTTCAGATCGTCAGTGATTATTGTTTATTCAAACGTTTCTATTATATTCTATTCGAACATTCAAAAATCGCTATAGAGAAGTTTTACAAAAATAACTTAATTATAAGCGATTCGAAAACAACCACGAAAATTATTTGAGGTTCGATAAATATAATTTTCTCTTTGGCCATTGTATGTTTAACAGAGAAGCAAATAATTCAAATATTTTAACCATTATTGCGGGCCACTTACACTCAAAAATAAGTATGAGGAAATGTACAGTATACAATTAATTAATGCGTTAAAAATAAAATAAAAATCAAAGTTAAACTTAAATCTTTTTTTTTTTTAAAGTTATTTGTACGAACTTTATAGTATGTTAATTGATGATGAATAATTTGATAATTTGAATAATTCGATGTTGACGCAATTAATTTCAAAATACAACAGTCATTGCCTGGCAATGAGATGTCTTTCAAATCGATCGACACTGTTGTCGATCCTGACGAAACAGTTAACTTTCCTGTTGAATTCTTGAATTCACTGGATTTACCGGGAATGCCACCACTTAACTTGCAATTAAAAATTTGTTCACCAATTATTTTGCTTTGGAATTCAAATGCTTCTAAGCTATGCAATGGCGCATGATTGGTTATAAAAAAAATCATAGGCAATTTTCTTGAAGCTACCATTTTAAACGACAAGTTTCAAGGTGAAGTTGTTATTTTAGTATTAAGATTCAACATTCATTTCAATATTTTACTTTTTTTACATTGATAAAAATATAACCGTCATGAAGAGGTATAATCATATAAGAGGTGGCTTTTTTACGGGCAACGAAGTGCACAGGACAGCTAGTATATATAAATATATACATACAAAAGGTTACCAATAATACGACTATGTCAACCTCCCAATAAAGTCTATTAAAATATTCACTATTGTTTCAATATGTTTCCTGCACCGTTATAGTTGTTAAACGTTAATATACCATGAATAAAATGTATTAACGGTTTATATAAAATGTCAAGAAACTTTGGATTCGACATTAATAATTTATTTGAAAACTTGTTAAAAAAAAATTATACCATGTTTTATAGTAATCTACGATGTTGTTAACATGTATTAACGTCATATTCTATACGGCTTATACACTTATATAGAAATCACGTGAACATTTAACTGATTTACCGTAAAAATGATTATTTAAAAACGGGCGCCAAACGCGGAAACAAATTCAGTATTTATCGTCTTGGCGTGGATACAATTGAGTTTATCATTCAAAACGCATTTTACCAAAGACATATAATACACGTCTTTGCAATTTTCTATTTAATAGAAAATCATGAGAAATGATAAAAACGACGATAACGGTATTGTTGATAAGCAGATTTTAAATATTTTAAGCCGATTTGAGATTTCGCTAATATTAAAACTGCTAAAATTGTTCTCATTCTGCATATGTTGTTTTTGTTGACACTGTTTTCTAGTTTTAGTCTTTCAAGTAAAGATTTTCCTTTTGTATCAAACCAAAACATGGCCGTTGTGAAGGAAATCGACGGTAGTGTATTAGAAGGTGTAAGTGATAAAATAAACAACTGCCTTTATTCATTAATGAATAATAATAGTTCATATTGTATATAACTTATAAGTATAATTGCGATGTTTTAATAGGGTGGCCAAATTTTACGATTGTCTGTTGCTTTTTCATGTCTTTTGGAACAACCAATACGAATTTCCAAAATAAGAGCAGGACGGTCTAATCCTGGATTGAAACCACAACATTTAGCTGGTAAAGTAATTACAATTCTAAGTTATAAAATACAAATTAAATTTAACCTTATACTTATACAATGTAATAGTAACACTAATTTTTAAATTAATAAGTGTTTAAATAAAATAATTAATAAATTATAACACTCATTTAAAGTGATTGTTCAAACATTTATTTTATTATATTTTATATAAATATTAAATCATATAATTCTACTTATATACTTATATACCTATGATACAATATACGAAAGGATATATACAATTTCATAGAACACAGGGATCTGTTATAATTGTCTAAGAAATTTACACTAGATAAATAAAATACAAAATTATGGATATCAGTTAAAATTTTTACACTATGAATTAATGTTCATAATAATTTTATTAAAAAATAATTTTGTTTTAGGAATTCATTTAGTTAAACAAATGTGCAATGCAATTACAAATGGAGACCATCAGAATTCTTGTGAATTATCATTCCAACCAAAATCTTTAAGGATGGGAAATTGCAATTTAAATATTAATTCTCAGACCGCTGCGTATGATTTTATTTTCTTAATTTGTTTTTTTATTTTTAATAATTTTGTTAATTTAACTGTTTATTTTAAAGGAGTATTCCTTTGATGATCCAATCAGTGTTGCCTGTGGCAATATTTAGTAACCACACATCTACTATAGTTATGAAAGGAGGAACTGATGTCAGCTTTGCGCCTTCAATGGATTATGTTAAAAATGTTTAAAAAAATATTATCTAAAACTTCTAATATAACACATTTTTAGATACATAAATTATGTTTAACAGGTTTTATTTCCTATATACAAGCTATTTGGTATTCATTGTAAAGTACGTATAAACAAACGGTAAATATCCACAATTGGTCTCTTAGTTATTATTTATATTTTATAAGATTCAATTGAAATGACTTATATTTATAGAGGATTTTACCCTAAGGGACGTGGTGAAGTACTGTTGACAATAAATCCCATAACTGATTATTTAAAGCCTATTGAAATTAATGATTTTGGAGATCATCCTTCCATCGGAGGAATTATTTTTATATCTGGACCAGAACATCAAACTAACAAGTATCAAGTATGTACTGTTTATAGGATTTAATATCATATACTGTATATATCATTAATTATTTATTTAATATATTTATTTTCTTACCAGTTATTATTGTCATAAAATTACTAATATAAGTTTTTGTCTATCATTTAAATCATAATTATTTGAAATATTAGAATATAATGCAAAGAAACTGTCTTAAAAAAAATTATATCTATTACTAAATAGAAATTCTCAAAACGTTCCATTTTTTTTTACGATAACAATTAATTGATTGTCTTTGTAATGTAAATAAATAAGAAAGAGTTTTTAACATGATTATATTATTTAGATAATTCAAGATATAGCAACAGCTGTAAAAAATAAATTAAACAAGTCTGGTTATCATAAGGTTACAATTGAAACTAAAGTAGAAAATTCAGATGGTTCTGGTGGAAGTTTGGTGTAAGTATATATATTGTATGTAATATTACTTGTATTGACTTTTATGTTTTTAGTCTGGTTGCCGATACAGGAAAGTGCTTAATTGGTTCATCGGCCTTGTACGATATAAGAAAATCGACTGTAGACAGTATTACTGATGAAGCATGCGACAAACTTTTATTAGATTTAGAAGTAAAATCGTGTGTCGACGCTAATACTATGGATAATGTAATATAATTTTTACCAATATTCATTTTTATGATAATGTATTATACACTTAGATTTTCTTAAAACATATTGTTTTTTTATTCCAGCTGATTATTTTTATGGCACTAGCAAATGGAAAATCACAAGTGAAAGTCCGTGAGATCACATTGCACACCAAAACAGCAATTTATATTGCCGAGCAATTTACTAATGTAAGAAAAACTATTACACTATCATTATATTTTAAAATACTAAGTCAATGTTTGTTTTTGTCTTCAGGCTAAATTTAGCATTAAACAAATGGAAGGTGGTTTAAATGAAATTATATGTGATGGCGTTGGATTGAACACTATTTAAAAGTAAAATGTCAACTATAAACTTTATAATATAAATATTCAATTTTACTTTTAAATATAATTTCATGTATATAAAATCGCTGGTCAAAAATTAAATGATTGCAATATAAATGAAATTTATTTTATATTTTATATATATATATATATATAATATATATATAGGTATTCATTTAAGAAAAATTTGAAAATATTAAAATATAGTGATATATGTGAATTGTGTGTGTGAGAAAGAGAGAGCATGTTAAAATTCATAGAATTATTATAATTTTGTATTCTAATTGCTAACATATATTAATATTAAAAGTGATCAATACAAATAATAATCATATTTACTTTTTTATACATTTGTTTTTCAATAATATATTTTATTATTCTCATTATTCATTTAATATTATTTTTTTAATTCTCAATTATGAACTAAAAAAATACATCCTTAACGATAAATTTGGGATGATTGCTTTTTTACTTTAAAATAATATGAGTAATTAATTAATTACAGTTAATTTAGATAAAAATGTTTTTTTTCTTATATTATATTGCTAATAGTTTTAACAAAATGAACACAATATAGAGTACACATATCATCAGTCGAAATAAAAATATTTTATACAACTGTATATAACCTAGACTACTACAAGTGCGGATTCAGATTTATATTAGAGGGGGGGCGAATATTGCACATTCAAAAATAAAGTGTTTGTATGTGTTCAAAAATAACTTATACCAAACAGGCATATTATTATGTTAAATACAACATAGTAATCAATTTATAAATACCAAATAGTAAACTTAAATCTAATACTGATTACAAATATTTAAAAAATAAAAACATACATAATCATTAAATCTAAATTACAAAATCTATTCATCTATTGCATTTTGCAAACACATCAGTCACATCCTCAGAGTTTATTATAATATCACTATGAATATATAATAAAGACAGTCCATTCAATCAATCTTCCAATATCCTTGATCTCATCCATGTTTTTATCCACCATAGAGATGAAAAATTGCGCTCTTTTAACGCAGTGATTGTTGGTAATGTTACAAGTATAATTAACAGAATTTTTATTAGGAATTATTCTTGTGTAAAACAGAGTGCTCTATAGAGCGGCGACCGCCCATTCGCTCCCCACTGAATTCGCGTCTGAACTACTATTACACTAGTATTTAAACTAAATTCTATGATTATGTCAATGTACATATAGTAAAGTAAAAAATGAATAATATGAAGGTCTATATTAACCTTTAATTGATTAACAGAAACACAAATTATTGCCTACAACCGATTTCTAAGAGTATAAAGATAAATACAAACTAGGGATCCCAGACATCCTGTATTTTACAGGATTGTCCCATATTTTGATAAAGCGTCCCAGTGTCCTGACAAAATATTGGAAATATAACTTTTGTTCTGTATGTCCCGTAATACTTAAACTTCAATATGGGTCATTCTCTTTATTTAATTTTTAATCAATAATCAAAACTCAATATAATATTTTCAAAAACAATATATTATACAATATTACAATAATAAAATGTTGTCATTATTTGTTGATTAACTAACTATTTTTTAAGGGAACTTGTTCGGAATTTTATAACATTCTTTCAGAAACTGAAATATTACAAAAAAGAAATCCATTCTAATTAAAAATATCAATATTATAATAATGATAATAATTAAAGTTTTAATTATAAATAGTTATTAAGTACAAGGAAAGTGATCTTAAAATAATATTAAGTTTTATTTTATTTGTTATATTATTAATTGTATATTGTAATTTTATAAATATTATATATTGTTAAAATTAAATATTTCATTAAGTATATTAACTATGAAGTAAAGTCACCTTAAAATAATATTAAGTATTACACTGTTGAAGCTTTATGTTATTAATTTTAACATCACAATTATAATAATATATATATGAATATTATATTATAGGTTTATCTTATGTATATTTATTAAAAGTTTACAAAAAAAAATGTTCCGTATTTTTTAAAATTAAATCTGGTATTCTTAGTACAAACATGATTTCATCAGAACCTGGTGTCCTGCAATGGGGTTTGTTAAATTACATACAATTTGTTAGTAGGTTTACTACACTTATGTTTTCTACCTGAAACAAAAGATAACTGGAAAGAAACATTGTAATTTTGTTTTCGATAAAGGGCGCCTATAGTATGATATAACATTACAATTAGAAATTTTACAAATAAACTATACCATATAAAATGGGTATTAATTTATGATCACATTAATGTTCAAATAAATAAGAAACAAATTTCTGAAAATTCCTTACAAAGTCGTATCGATCAATTCTCCATCGAGTATAGAAATATTTATAATTAAAAAATATTATTACGTCTCTACATTTTCTAATTTCACGAAATTGTAGACATTTGACAGCATCGTTTAAACAGTACATATATATATATATACACTACATAACCTCAAATAAAATAACTAGCAGCGCTTCGTCTATCGCGAGTAAATTTGGAACTAAATCGGCACAACTCTGAGCAGAAACCGATAAGGACAAATCGTCGGGCCTTCTTATCGGCTTCCAAACGCGTGCTACTTACCGATTACCATAATAATGGTGAACAATGTTCTGAATAACGACGGGTTCAAACAGCACATGATAACGTATTAAAGTTATAAATAACTTTCAACCCTTCCTAGTTCCTAATGAAAAACAATCAATTTCGTGCTATACTTTCAGGTGGACTGTGTATTCTAATATGATCACATGAATCAATAAATTGTAAAAAATTACCGATTGACGGCGAGTCGCTACTTTGTGTTCGTTTACTTTATTAATTAATTTATTTATACACGTCGTGTATTCCAGTAAGTATAACTAGTATAATTACTATAGTTATATATATTATAGCTAAATAAACATACAATTTTTTTTTCAAGTTCTTTACATTATTATAATTAGTTAAATAATTAATTCACAGTTTACTATTAAATTCTTTTTTTATTATTTAAAATATACATTTACCATTTGTAATAGATTTTGTACAATATGTAGATCTGTTGATAAATATTTTTATAAGACTGGGTGACTTGGGAGAAAGTGATGTTACACTAATTGAAGACTAGAAAATAATTATGTGTTTTATATTATATATATATATTTGTTTTTTATTTTTTAGCTTTAGAGGAGATCTCTTGGCTAATTACACTTCAGGCGACAGAAGGATTGTTAGGAAGAATAATGAATGAGAGTGCGGGTATGATTGAGTTAGTGTGATTGTGGGTGTTACTATGGAATTTTTCATACATATGAATGGCTAGGGCCAGTATTGTTTGGATTTTTACGTCGTGATATAACATATAGTTACTCACATACCATGGGGCATTAGTGATGAGATGAAGAGTTACGGATTGGAAGAACTGAAATATTTTGACGTTAGAAGATTTGGCTGCATCCCATAACTGGATGTCGTAAGTCGCTATTGGTCGAATTAGTTGTTTGTAGATGAAAAGTTTAATTTTGAGAAGTTATTTTGATTTTAGAAGTTCTCTGAGTTTATGGATGTTTCTTTTTAGTTTTATATGGTTTGCCCAATTAAGTTTTTTGTCCAAGTGCATACCAAGATATTTGACGACATTTTCGTGGGGGATTATGATGTTAATATTTATTTGAGGACTAGTATCTGAACGGAACATTAAAGTTATGTGTACAGACTTAATTGTGTTGATTTTTATTGTCCATAGTTCAAACCAGTTTTGTAAATCGTCTATATGTTCTTGAAGGTTTTCGGTAGCCAGGGTTAAATTATCATTTGAGGTGATTACACGTGTATCATCAGCGAATGTAGTCAGAGTTAAATATGTTATACAAGATGGGGGCTAAGGTACTTTCTCGAGAGACTCCTATTTGAATGGGATGGGGGTTTGAAAATTCTTCTGCACAGTGAACTAAAAAAAATCAATTAGTTAAAAAAGGATCCGAGTGTTAGATATAAAAAGCAGGTAAAAATGGATTTTGTGAAGTAATTACTTGTAAATTATAATTATTTTGTATCTATTTTTAATTTTAAGTTTTAGAACTTGTCAAGTTATTATCTTGTTATTGAAATCTTAAATCAATAATGGTAAAATTTTAAGTAGGTACATACTGCCAGTTCAATTATAAAAGTTATACTTTTTGTAAATTATTAGTTATGTTAAGATTGTTTGCGTTTGCATTAGAATTTCAAAATCTAATTTAAATATTTTAATTAAAATTAGAATAATAAAATGAATATATATTTTATTTTAAGGTGCAAATATGTGTGATTCAGACGTATTGACTCCATTGATGAACAGTCAGGATCCATTGTGTAGCCAAGAAAAAATATCAATGCCAGATAATCCAAGTGCATGGGGACGTTTATATCCAGAAAATGAATGTTTAAAAATTGAAGGTTTGCAAGTTTATAGACATTTTCATTTATAACAGTTTTTATTAATAATAATTACTTTCATGTTTTATATAAAGATATATTGTCAATTTTATACTTTTATACATTTATTGTATTTTTGTTGTGTAGATTTAGTAAAGGATAATTATAAGGCAGGCCGTCAAACTAATGATGTTGACTTCCAGTTCACAAAACAATGTTTTAGTTTAAAAGTAATGAATCATATAAGTAAAATTCATTTCACTATTACCCGAGAAATTATGGATATACATGGGTATGTAGTGTTTATTACAGACACAAGTTCAAATGGTACATTTTTAAATGGTGAAAAAATAGGAAAGGATTGTCGTTGGATTTTATCAAATAATGATAAAATTGCAGTTGTTTCTAAAACTAATAATGGTAGATTGTTTGATTTTTTTTTTTATTTATTCAAATTTGTTATAACTGGTTTGTTATTATTTTTATAGTATATACATTTACTGATAAACGCTCAGATTATTCAAATTTTCCACAAAAAGTGAGAGAGCAATTTGCTGTTTATGGTATATTAGGTACCGGTACTTTTGGAGAAGTCAGAATAGCATTTGAAAAAGTAAGTTGTATTTACAAAATCAAGGAAAATTTTAAATATATTTATGTGTTTATTTTTCATTCTATTCCTTTAATAAACTTTTTAAATTAATATTTTTTCAATTTAATGTGTACAATTTATATCATCCTAAAAGAAATATAATTTTTATGTACACATAATTCAGAAACAGTAAATCAATATGTAATATCATCTTAAGTTTGAAAATTGAACTTATATTAACATTTATGTTTTGTTTTATTAGAAAACTTTAAAATGTTTTGCATTGAAAAAAGTAAAAAAGGAAAATTGTTTGGTATTAAGAGAACCTGCTATTTTATCAAGTTTATCTCATGTATTGTATACAATTTTATGAATTTTTTTTAATATCTATTATTTTAATTAACAAACTTTTATATATAGCCAAATATTGTGAATATGGAAAACTTTATTGATACCAATGATGCAATTTATATCAGTTTGGAGTACATGCCTGGAGGAACTTTAAAACAACTGTTAGAAAGCAAAAGTCGATTAAAAGAAGCAGAAACAAAAACAATTTTGTATCAAGTTGCTAGAGCTGTTCAATATTTGCATCATAGATCAATTGCACATAGAGACTTAAAAGTAATATTTTGTGTTCTTAATTTAATTTTAAACTCGACATACAAATATTTGTACTAAATATTATTTAATTTGCTTATTATACTAACGTATTAACTAATAAGCAAACTAAAGCCTTATAAAATGTTTCTTATATGGCTAAAATATAATAGTAAAATTTCTATATAAGATTATGTTAAATTAGTATTGAAGTTATATTTTTGTTATTAATTTGAAATAATATGCATAATCTAAATAATTATGATACAATAAGTAAATTTGTGTTTACTTGTTTTATCATTGACATTATCTTAACATGGGTAAAGAGATATCATGGTAATAACTAATTTTAAAATGTATATCTATACTTTTTATGAATGTATTCATGTTATTATTTTTATTTAGCCTGGAAACATTTTGCTTTCTAATCAGACTCCTTATTGTCACGTGAAGTTGGCGGATTTTGGATTGTCTAAAAAAATAACTGAAAATACATATTTGAAAACATTTTGTGGTTCATTATCATATCTTGCTCCAGAAGTATTTTCCAATAGTAGACAATTTACTAAATCATATATTTATACTAATAAAGTGGATTCGTGGAGTTATGGTATTATATTATACGAATGGTAAACTATGTGGTTTGAATTAATGAAAATTTAATAATATAATTTAATTAAACTTTTTCTAGTTTAAGTGGTTATAAACCTTTTGCTGGTGATCATATAGAAGAAAAAATTTGTAAAGGTTTATACCGTTCAACAAAACTTTTATTTTTCAATATTTCAAATGGTGCGCAAGACATGATCAAACAATTATTAGTAGTTGATTATAATATGAGGTCAGATTTGGATAAAGTACTAAAACACATTTGGTTTGAAAAAGATATACTTATGAAACAAAAAGTTAATAATCTTATGGCTGCATTTTCTAACAATTTAAAATCGAACACTATTAACATCATTCCTCATAAGAAAGAAAATATTACTAAAAAAATAAGGTTTTGTCCATGCCTTATGCATGACACTACTTCTGACTCATCATAATTCTGTTATATGTATGTGTAATTGTGTTCAGGGTATTATATAAATTATATAAAACATTTTTGTTTTATATTAATGAATAATTATTATTTAATGTGAAGTTTATTTATAATTGTGAAAATTATTATTAATATTTTTGTTATTTATACAAGTTTATTGACAGTACTGTTTTGAAACTAACCTATTTAAATGGTGGGTAATATTTGTTACATATTAAGTTTGATATTGTTTGTATTTCATTGCTACAATGGTATTTTTTTTTATATCTTATAAACAATTATAATAATATGTATTATGTGAATATTTTATATTATGTTTATGAAACTCCACAATTGTCAATTCTTAAAATACATTTTTCATTTAAAGCTAAATGTGTACTTTTTGAAATATTTATACACATTTCTTGTGGCTTATTCACTATTGGTGTGAACATTAACCTTGTGTTGGGTACATGAAGCCAATATTTTCCAATTGCTGGTTTATAATCCATTTGTTCTGTGTACTGTTCATGTAATTCTTCATCTGTTTTATTTGTAAAATCACAATTTTTTACTGCTAAATTTATAGAGACAATTATTGCATTTCGTTTGCATAAATATTTTAAAACTGAACTAATATGATTCATATAGCATAAACCTAAATAATAATAAAATTAAATGACAAATAAAATTAATCTGATATTATTCAATTTACCATCATTTTTATAAAATCCTAGGAATGATAAATATAGTGCTGATAATGAATCCAAAAATATTATAGGTTCAGATTCTCTTTTTAGACCATGTAGACAAGTTATTAAACCATAAATATCGAAAATTGAATATACTTGAATCTTTTTCAAAACGGAGATAATCTGTAAAATAAACAATGTAAATTAGTAATATTTATGTTTGTTATCAAATATGTTTATCATTACTTCTGGATTTGTAACATTAAATTTATTTTTCAAAATTTCTTTAATTCTATTTACTGAAAAATCATATTTAGTATCTATATAGATTATATTCTTTTTTGTAGTTAATATTACATTCAACAGAATACTAAAACACAATTGTGTTTTTCCACAAGCAGATGGTCCACAAAATTCATAAATGTAACCAAAAACTAACCCTCCATCAAGTAATCTATCCAACCTAAAAAAATATAATTTCACTTATATACATGCATTTAATAATTTATAGACAATACATAATTCTTTTTTTAAATTTACTTTGGAATACCAGTTTGAATCAAATTTGGTAATGTTCTGCTTAAGTAAAGTTCGTATCCACTAATGAATGGGGATGAACATTTAATTGTAATATCATCTTTAAGTTTTGTTATTTGCTGAAAAAACAAATATTTATAAATGAACACTAAAAATTAAGTTAAATGTTAAAAACTATTTAAATTGAATTTGAAAATCTAGTTAGTTAAACTAAATAATATTAATAAAGCAGTGAAAACAAAAGAGAAAATAAATATAGAGTAAAAAGGATATACAAAAAATAAAAATTATAACTTAATACTCGTAAATAAAAAAATATATATATATATGTTTATTTAAATATACAAAAAAGCCAATGAGTACTACATTGATTAAAAAAAAAAGAAAATATAAAAGTTGTATAAGTGTTTATTTCTACCGGTTTTGACAAAAAATCATTATGTTTAAACAAAATTTTAAATAAGTATATTTATCAATAATAACAAAAGAATAATTAAAAGGGTTTCCAAAAGTATTAAATAAGACTTACACGACATACAATATGGTACCTAAATTACCTTGCACTGTAAATTGCTTATGATTTGCAAATCAGAACTTTTTTTTTGGAGAAAATCATTCACCGTACAAATGTTTTTTTCGAATAAATTGTTGAGTATATTTTCATTGGGTATCAAAGGAGCTTTCAACCGAATCATTTCTGTAAGCATTAGAACATCGTGTATTTAATGTGTATATTAAGAAGAAATCGATGAAATATTTACAAACGAAAATGCTTTTACTTAATCAACACAATAGATCCAAAAATCGAAAAGTTCAATATCGTTCTTTCGTCGGCGACAATTAAAATGTATTATTGACTTACGTATTTAACAGGAAAACGAATCGCGCGCGCGCGTACGACAGATACTAATAATACTTTATAGGCGTTCTGTCCTCTAGCCGTCCACTGACAGTTTGACGATTGCTATTTTACTACATAACCTAATAATATTGTCGACTTTAAATACGCCCGGGAAATCGACGGCGTTACGCGTTGTTTACATTAGCGCCATTCGGCGGTGTTGCCGGCACTGCGAGTCTGTTATTGTTCCGGAGCAGCGGCATACGCGCGGCGGAGTTTTTGTTTTGTTTTGCCGTACGTCGCTCACTCTCGATCCGCCCGCTGTAGTTGCGCCCACTTACACGACGAATACGCGTAGTCGTCGGCTGCCAGACGCCATATTGTCGTGTGCCTCTCCTGACGAGCCATTTCGTTCGCTTAACGCATAGTACGTTTTTAACGATTCTAGTGTAGCTATTATGGTATTAACAGCGTGTTACTACGCGTCATGTTCTAGAATTGTGCGTGGAAAATGCGCGGTCGCTGTCTAAACAGACTCGTATAATGGCTTGTGACCGATGGAGGGTAATCGCTTCGATCTTGGTAAGCATCCCGACGCTCTCATCTGCTGCGCACAAAATGGCCGACCGCCGTTTCCTTCCGTTATTTCGTTTGCGCGTCCGTCGCTCGGCTCCAACGTGTTTCCCGTCGCCAAACTCGTGAGAAATCGACTTCACGTCGTATTTTTTCACCCAATCGCTATTAATTGTATCGGCACCGCATTTTATCAAATATTAATTTGTCCCGCCTATTATTATTCTTATTCTTATTATTATTATTATTATTATTGTTGTTTCTGTTTTCAAAACATAACCTCTAATCTCCAGATAAAATTTAATTTTGTTAACATTTGGTTTTTATTGAAATTAATTAATTAACAATTAATTTCTTTAAACATTTTTCTGCATTTAATTAGCTGCTACCTATTGGATATCGACATTAATCATGAATTATTATCTACCCTGAAAATGTTAACAATCGTTCGGGGTAAATGCACATGTGCTTGTTATCGGTGTTGCGAAAAATTTTTTATTTTATATCAAATTGATATACGTTTTATTATACTTTTTTCCTGTTTTCACTAATAAAAATGTTTAAAATGTTTTATTAAATTTATTTATGAAAACTAATTGATTAATATCTATTTAAATCTTTCATTTATCTCTGTGTATATTTGTACATTTTATTTATTTTTTGTTTTGTTAATACTTATTTCAATAATCGCACTCTTAATATATTGTTTTTATCAATCATTATTTTATTTTGTATATTTTAGCAAAACTAAATGGATAATCCAAACGCGATTTATAATTGTTCTGAACTTAAAATCATTTATGGCCACTGCTTCCCAACTGGGAGCTGGGACCATTGATTGTCACAAACATAATAAATATGATGGGAACGGCCATCAGGTAAATAATTTTATTTTATTTACTAACTATATTAGCTTGTATGATTTTAATATTTATACTTGTATTTAGTTTAGAGAAGTAATTGTTATTTAATAATAGTATCTTTTTAAATTACCTATCCACTGGTGTTAATTATATTGGAACTGTAGTTTTTATATATTTTGAATAGTTCAGTTAATTTTGTTTTAGTAGTGTCTGCTTTGTGATATACAGTAGTAAGAATGCATGCAATCTATTTGCTTTATATATGTTTGTATTCCTTGAGTTTTATCTCAAAATTAATAATTTTTATTTTGACATGAATTTTTTAAATGTAATCAGACACAATTTAACACCATGTACAAATGAAGACTGGTCACTTGTCATTCAGAAATCAATAGTTTATAATATTAACAGTTGATTTAATACAAATTTAAGTAATAGAACATTATGTGTAGCGCAAATAATCATATTTGAAAATAAACATTGAAATTTTAACCCAGACGAAAAAATAGTTATTTATATTATTTAATAGTTATTGAATATTTGCATAATTTTTGCAATGGCTATTTTTTTTATAAATAAAAGTAAACATTGTGTTCAAGTTAATATTTTTTACACCATAATATTATTAAATTGTAAATGTTATCCAAATTTTGCTCTAGGAGTTGTTAAATACATTTATTCAATTCTTTGATGATAAGAATAAATAATATGACAGTAAATAATTATTTATAATTATTTAAAAATAACATTTTATAGGTGACATCTGGTGTAAAATATATACCAAATAATTGTGATAATCTAATTGGTGTAAATGGCTCTACAAATGATGCTGAAAACACCAGTTACAATTCAGACCATGATGATTCTGTGGATAGTCAAAATCAGCTTTCACGAAAGCGTAAATACTCCACTGAATGTATGTTACTCATTTTTTATAATTTAATTTATATTTTTAATATAACTTAATTCTATTTTTGTAGCAGCCAAAGACTTTGAAGTTATGGAAATGTGTACTTCAGCCAAGATTAAACGAACTTGTGAAATGGTATTTGAACAATTGGAAACTGTTCGTGCAAAGCTTGCTCAATCCCAACAAGAATTGGAAGAAGTACAGTCGGTGTCGGTATTCACAGATTTCTTACCTGACAAAGTTGAAAAGGTATTCAACAATCAACATAGTTGGTCTATGGCAAATGTTAAATGTGATGACCAACCTTTATTTGATGGTGATCCATTTGCTGAACTTAAAGTGTGGTTGGACAAGCAAGCATCCGAACCACAGGAAACACATGTTCCAGTTTCGGACACAAGTAAATAAATTTCTATAACTATTTTGAAAACTATAAAATGAAAAAATAATTCAATTATGAATAACATTATAAATAATTACAGCATAACCAGATAACATTTTCTTTTATTATTAATATTTAAATTTTGTTCATTTAATCCTAAATCTTTAATTAATTATCATTCATAATCTATAATAAAATTTACATTTGTATCTTTGCAGAATCCAATAAATTAATTAATCCTAATTCATCTACTGAAGAACTTCCTAATGTACATCGGCAGTCTTGTGAAAACCAACCTGATCAAATGGTTGAAAGAGTAAAATGGGTATTTTAATTTGTTATGAATTATTATAATATTTTGAATTATATCTGTAACTATATAATTATTTTCATTATTAGGAAGCACAAATCATTCAAAAAATTAATCAACTGCAGCGAGATGGTTTATGGAGTGAAAAAAGACTGCCTAAAATTTATGAACCTCCGAGAAATAAAGCACACCATGACTATCTTCTGGAAGAAATGCAGTGGCTTGCTACTGATTTTGCCCAAGAACGGAAGTGGAAGAAAAAAGCTGCTAAACAAGTAATTTTTTAGTTAATGCAAATAATGCATATAATTTTAGACATATAAATGAAAAAGTAAAAATATAGGATTTATATTGAAAAACTGTTATTCTACCACTTTTATGAATATATATTTTTTTTTTACTAGTAATAATTTTAATCAATAAATTAATTTTTTTTTGAAACTAACATTATTATTGTTACATAATTATACTAATAATATTAAATTTCAAATGTTTTTATATTAGTGTGCTAAAATGGTAATGAAACATTTCCATGAAAAAAAAATAGAAGCTCAACGAGCAGCTAAAGCTTCTGAAATGCATCAAAAGCGAATAACTGGTTTTATAGCAAAAATGATTAAAACTTTTTGGAGTAATGTTGAAAAAGCAAGTATTTTTTTTTTTTTTTATAGTCATATATGTTTTTTTAAATCATTGTTGCTATTTCAAATCTTTGAAATATATAATTACAGTAATGAAACATTGACAAGATAATTGTCATAACTTTATTTATATCATCACATTTAAAATTGTTCTAAACTATATAACTTATATCAAGTTTATTTGTATAGCTGCTTGTATTTAAACAATCAACTAAATTAGAAGAACAAAGGAAAATTGCATTAGACGAGCATTTAAATTTTATTGTTGATCAAACAGAGAAAATGACAACTTTAGTAGCTGAAAGTTTAATGAAATCAACTAATAATTCATCAGTTACGACATTACAAAATGCATCCATTGTTGCTTCTGGAGGTAAAAATATAATGATAATTATTATTTCCTTTATTTAATACATTTTTATTCTTAAGTTAAATTAAATGATTATCATACTGATCATGATCCTATTGATGAAGATAAAATTCATAAACGCAGTATTGTTGATCGTAAAAAGGAGATTGATTTGTTAAAAAAAGACTCAAAATTATCTATGGATAATGTTCTTGATCAGTTACCAAAAGGATATTTGGAATCTCAAGGAAATGATGAAATGACTAAAGAGGTTTGTATTTTTGTTTTTTATAATATATCAATAACTATTAAATCATTTTTTTTTTTTTTTTTTTTTTAGTTAATGCCAAGTGATGATGAAGATTTTGAAGCATCAAATAGCAGCTGGAGTGATGATGAAGAAACTTTACAACTTGCTGAAAAAGAAGAAGGAAGAATAGATCATTCTAAGGAGTTAGCTGAATTAGAGGTAACATAATAAGTTACAAAATTCATTTTGGTTTTTCGAAATATTAATTTTTCTAATTATATATAATAAATAGGCTGAAAATGAAATGAGTATTGAACAACTATTGGCAAAATATAAAGTTCAAATACCAAATGATAAGGATGAGTCTGACAATGCAGAAAATAGCAGTGAATTATATTAAATACTTATGTATAAAGTGCACTATATTTTATTAATTTATTAATTTCTTTTAGGTCATGAATCTGATAATAGTAGTAGTGAAGAAGATAAAGATGTTGGCTTAAAATATCTATTACGGCGATCTCCTAATAAGATGGTAAATTATTAAAAATAGTTGATTTTAAACAAAAGAATAAAATGGTTTAAAATTGCATTTAACAGCTCAATGGTACCAGTGATTGCAATGCAGATAAAGAAATAAATGATGTAACAGCATTGGCGGAAAGTATTCAACCTAAAGGAAATACATTGTCTTCTACTAGTGTAAGCTGATTTAGATTTATATATTTGAAAAAATTATTGATAATAATGTGATAATATTCGTTGAATAGGTGGTTACCAAAGTTCCGTTTTTATTAAGAAATACACTAAGAGAATATCAACATATAGGACTTGATTGGTTGGTTACAATGTATGAACAAAATCTAAATGGTATATTAGCTGATGAGATGGGCCTTGGTAAAACAATTCAAACCATTGCACTATTAGCTCATCTGGCTTGTGAAAAGGGTAAATACATTTAATGTAATAATACCTACAATGTTTTTATATTATTAATATACTTTTTTTATATATTTATACATAGAAGATTGGGGTCCTCATTTAATTGTAGTTCCTACATCTGTAATGCTTAATTGGGAAATGGAAATCAAAAAGTGGTGTCCCAGTTTTAAAATATTAACATATTATGGTTCTGTCAAGGAACGAAAAAATAAAAGAATTGGTTGGACTAAACCGAATACATTCCATATTTGTATAACATCCTACAAATTAGTTATAACGGATCATCAAAGTTTTCGAAGGAAAAAATGGAAATACTTAATTTTAGATGAAGCCCAAAACATTAAAAATTTCAAATCTCAACGATGGCAACTTCTTCTAAATTTTCAATCTGAAAGGAGACTACTTTTAACAGGGACACCTTTGCAAAACAATTTGATGGAATTGTGGTCATTAATGCATTTTTTAATGCCCAACTTATTTGCTTCTCATCGAGAATTTAAAGAATGGTTTTCAAACCCAGTAACCGGAATGATTGAAGGGAATGCAGAGTACAATGACAATATCATTAAAAAATTGCATAAAGTCTTAAGACCTTTCATTCTCCGAAGACTAAAATGTGAAGTTGAAAAACAGCTACCTAAAAAATATGAACATATTGTCATGTGCAGACTATCTAATCGCCAACGATATCTATATGATGACTTCATGTCACGAGCTAAGTATGTTCCATGATTCAGTATTTAAACTTTATATTGACTTGTTTATTATTTTTAGAACGAAAGAAACGCTTGCAAGTGGAAATATGTTAAGTGTAATTAATGTTCTCATGCAACTTAGGAAAGTTTGTAATCATCCAAATTTGTTTGAACCTCGTCCAACTATTTCTCCATTTCAAATGGAAGCTCTTCCATATACAGTCCCTCGTTGTGTATTTAATATGTTGGAATATGACCCTTTTAATGTAAGAAATATACATCCAATTAAAATACATTATTTACCAAATAACATTTTAAATATATTTTATGTTTAATAGAAAATTGATTTAAACTCTGTAAATTTATTATTTACTCACTTGGAAGGATTAATGAGTGCATGGGCTGCTCACCGTTTAAAGCGTTACCGATTGCCACAATGTGTATTTGAAAAGTTTGATACTTTACCTGAGATACCTACAAAACTTCCTAAGATTAAAATGAATTTGAATATAAAGTTACCTAAAAACTTAAATATTATTTCAAAGGTAAGATTCATATTTAACATCATAATTGAATATTTTATAACTCCAGGTCACTGAATTTAATAATAACTAATATATTGATAATTTTATAGATCAATTTATGTCGCCCTGAAAATAAATTAGTTAATGTCAGGCTTAAGCACAATTTGCCAGTTGTGAAGTTCTTAGCAGAAAAAGGAATTAATGGTTGGTTTCTATTAAAATTTAGTTTTTCTTATTAGTATTACAATAATAGATGTATGTTTAGATTTAAAATTAAAATCGGTTGGCAGTAATTTATCAAGAGTTCCAGCTCATATAAGTATGTGATATAATATAAATATGTTATATTTCATTAATATATATGTTTATTTTTTGAACACTAGATATTTTATCATTAGCTCCCAACATTAATCGACTAAATCAATATATTAATGAAAAGAGACAAATTGAGTCCAATATGGTAAATAATCGAACAAAAAATATAAATGTGCCAAAAGTTGATTTGTTTTCTTCTAATCTCAAATTTAATGGATCAGTTAAAGGTTAGTTATTAAAAAAGTACTTAATATAATGAAATATTTGTTAAGTGCATAGTAAAATTTAAATAAATCTTCTAATGAATTTATATTTTGGATTGTTTGCTAAAGCTTTATTGCAAAGATTGTTTGTATAGCCTTTTCCAATATTGTAAGGTCGTACATTAATTAATAAGAATAGTATATGCATTGTAGATCCATTTCTATTCATATGAATATTAATTTTTGCACCAATGCTAAAATAACATGCTATTAGTTAATTATATTAACTCATCAATCAAATTATTTATGAGAAAGTTGTAAATGTAGCAAATACTTTCAATATTTAAACTTTTTAGATCAACCAATAAATAATTGTTTTATAATTTTTTAAATAATAAACTAGTTATTATATATATGCATTAAAAAAAAAATTTAACATATTAATATAATACATTTTGGTTGAATAATTGAAACTGTTTGATTTGAATATAATGTGAAAATGTACTAATTAGTACTATTTATATGTACCAAATTTAATTAAATATTTCTAATTAAGGTAAATCAGATTCTTGTATACATTTGGATAATAATATTGCCACTGGAAGTATAAAATCTTATGATAAAAGTGACATTTTAAATAAATCAAAATTAACAAAAATTCCAAATCAATTAAAATCGAAGTCCATAGAGGAATTAAATGAAGAACGGTCTGATGATATTATTTTCCATGTTGTAAGTTATTTATTATTTAAAATTATTGATTTTAATAAATAGTATATAATTTTGTAAAATAAATTTGTAGCCAAGCTTAGAAGAAAAACGCCGTTCAAGGCGACAATCAAAAATTAAAAATCTATCATGTATAAATAACAAGAGGATTGATAGTGCCACAAATGTTGTTTATGGACAAGACTTAAGAGATTTTATAAAATTTAATGCATCATTTGGTCATGTTGGTTGTTCAGATTCGGTAGAAAGAAACCCTTGGCTTTGGCTTGGTGCAAACAATGTTTTGTCTGTGATTGCTGAATATTCTGCTCATATACAGCGTATGTCATATATGACAGCGATTGCATTGTCAGAGTCTGTTAAAACAATAGACAGTCGAATGAAAGAGTTGCATGATTCTTTTGAACAGTTTATTGTATATGTGCCAGCTGTTCAAGGAAGAACTCCGAAAACAGAATTTAAGTTTCCTCAAAGTGATTCATCAATGTTCGAAAATAACATAAAGCCGACTTTGAATGCATTACATCCCATTATTTCCTCCATGAGTGTGTTATTTCCAGACCAAAGATTAATACAGTACGATTGTGGGAAATTACAGTCTCTTGATTACTTATTACGTGAACTAAGAGCTGGACATCACAGAGTATTAATTTTTACTCAAATGACTAAAATGTTGGATATCTTAGAAGCATTCCTGAACTACCATGGCTATATTTATTTAAGATTAGATGGTACAACAAAAGTTGAAACTCGACAGGTATATAGATTAATGGGATTAAAATGTTTTATACATTAATTGTTGAATTTTGTATTTAGCTTTTAATGGAAAGATTTAATGCAGACAAAAGATATTTCTGTTTTATTCTGTCAACGCGATCTGGTGGTGTAGGTATTAATCTAACTGGAGCAGATACTGTGATATTTTATGATAGTGATTGGAATCCTACAATGGATGCACAAGCTCAAGATCGTTGTCATCGTATTGGACAAACTCGTGATGTTCATATTTATAGGTAAATTACATTTAATTAAAAATTACTTTGTTCTTAAAAATTCAATAAAAAAATTTTTTTAAATTTATACCAGGTTAATTAGTGAAAAAACCATAGAAGAGAATATTCTTAAAAAAGCTAACCAAAAGAAATTATTAGGTGATTTAGCTATAGATGGTGGTCATTTCACTGCTTCCTTCTTTAAGTCTGTAAGTATATTCAATATTTAATTTAATTATTTGAATAACTTATACTTATTAATAATTTATATTTTCAACCTTTTATTTACATGTTTCATTAAGTAATAATTAGAAAATGTATTTAACCTACAAATTGATTATTTTTTTACAGACTACAATTCAAGAACTTTTTGAAGTTAATACTATTGATGAAAGACGAAATATTCATTTATTGGAATCTGAATTTTCTCATTCTCAAATTACAAATGATGGTGATCGACATGCAATTAATGTGTTTGAAACAGCACTTGCTGCGGCAGAAGATGAAACTGATGTTGCAGCAGCCAAAACTGCAAAAGAAGAAGCTGTTGCAGACTTGGCAGAATTTGATGAAGCAATTCCTATCGATGAACAAAACGATGTAAAACTTAGTAAAGCTGATATGGAAGTTCAAGCTTTAGAAAAACAAGTAATATACATAATTATATATTATAATATTTTTAGTATTAAATTACATTTAGATTAAATCTTTTAAAACTTTCATATTTTTAAGAAGTTGAAGAAAACAAATTAAATGTACCATAATATTATATTAATTTAAATAATATACTGTTATTTTATACTTAATGATGGCTATAAGTTTTATGAATCCTTTTTTTGTTTTTAATTAGTTATCATGTATTGAGAAATGGGCTATAAGACTTATGGAGAATAATGAAATGGATTGGGCAACTAAGCAGGTAGCAGCAGCTGAAGCTGAATTAGAACAACAAAAACAAGAATGGAAAGTTGAGCAACAACAAGCTGCTAAGTGTACAGAAGAAAGAATGAATTTGAAACGTAAAATTCCTGACTCTGAGGATGGAGAAGAAGACGATTGCGAGGATTTAACTTTCATCAATAAATTCCAGGTTAACAAACTACATAGTAGTAATAAAACTAAAAACACATTTAGAACTAAGAGTAAAAATAAAAATTCTATAAATACGAATGATGAAAAATTGCTGCAATTAAATACAAAAACAAGGAAGAAAAGCAGTTATGGTCTCAGACCTCAACGACTTTAAACTCTACACTATTTTTTAATTTTATGTTCTTCACTTGTTTTATTCTCTCCCAATAGAGAAGATTTTTTTCTAATATTAGTATTTACAAATTATGGTTATTACCACAGGACAACTTAATTTTAGTTTTGTAAAATTGTACATTTTTATATAAAATTAAACAAATACATTTAATTTCATGTGTTATGGTTGTTTTTCTTTTATGTTTCTTGATAGCTTCTCCACAAGGTTGGGCTCTGTTTTGGTGTCCCTCATTAGAAGCAAACTCTTCTCTAGCTCTCGCAGTGCGTTGATTTTAATTTAAGTTTTCAACTTTTTTTTTTTTTTTTTGTCAACAATAATATAGTATATCAAATGCCTTTTGTTAAATTTACTTATTTTCACTATAATTGGAAAACTTAAGCCGATCGTTTTTTTGTTTGGTCTGGCATAGAGGTTGTCACCAAAACACAAGCCCCTCCTTGCCAGTCCAAACAGGACTGGCAAATGAGACTATCTGAAACAAATAAAGAAAAACATCGTATCGCACAGAGAGCAAGAGAAGACGACTTCTGATGATATGATGTTGACATTTATTAATTGAGAGGTAATGTTCAATGAATAATATGTGAAATATTGTATTAAATATTTAGAGGACACGTATATACCAATGCTCATTGATATGAAGAGAAGGAAGTACCTAATGAAAATCACATTTATATGTCAACTTGCAAGATTATCAACTGTCTACAGTTTTATAGTTTTGATGGTTAAAATCTACATTACAGCTACTAAACAATAGTATCATCAGTCATAAAAAGTCTAGTCTAAATGCATCTCTATGATGTTTTTTACATCTAAAAAAAATTATTTAAACAATATATAGTTTACGAATATTTAACCTAAACTAATCTATAATATTACAAAATATAATTCATAATTTTTTTTTTAATTTATAACATTTAAATAACATTGTAAAATGTATTAAAGGAATGTAGAATTAGAATTAATACTACTAAACTCTAATACTGAAATATATTAAAATATATTTTAAAACATTAATCTAATATACATAGTCTTGAAAATACAAATTTAGAGGGGATTGCAATCTAATGGTTCATGGTAATAATTATTTATTTTTAACTGCAACTAGAATGTTGTACCCATATTTACTGTCTCTGCTTACCTGAATATCATCAAAGAATCTATATTGAAATATTTTTCTCTTTAAATTTGGTCATAAGTAATTGAATTCTACTTTTAACTTAAACACTGAAAAATAAACTTCTGCATACTGTAACTTTAAATTATTGCCTATTATAACATCCCTTTTATGTTATTCAATTATATTTAAATGAAATAATTATATGCTATATACACTTTAAAATTATTTTTCTAGACAATTTAATCATTTAGCATCTTATGATTGAATTCTAATATTATAATCTCTAATAAATTATATTTTGTGGAGTAAAAAGTATTTTATGTTGTACTGGATAAAATAATACAAATTATTATTAAGTTTAAGATATGAATAATGGAAGATAAATATGATAATATACTGTATTCAATGTATATATTCTAAATATAAAAATAATATGAAGGTAGAACCAAGTATAGATATAAAAATAGTTTTTAATTTTATGGAATTTTAACCTATTTCATTAATTACATTTTTGTGGTTAATTTTTTAAAACTGTATTTATAATATACTTGAAATAAAAATTAAGAAGTTTAGGCTTAAATTAACTTGTGAAAAATATTTACTATTTGCAGATTGTTTACCCCAATCTTGGCTCAAAAAAATCTGATGTACCAAAGGTTAGTTGACTTATTTTTATGTTATGTATGTGGGAAAACAATGTATAACAATATTAATAAATTTTTAAAGCATTTAATTCTTGGGCCATGGTCAGGAGAAAATGAGCTATATTATGACCCATTGTACTTCAGTCAGTATTGTTATATACCAATGACAGAAGCTCAACTACCTCCCATGCCATCAGCTCGAAAACGACCAAGAACTGATGTCACATTTATAAACAGTATGTAACTTATTTCTTAGTAATCATTGATAACAATGTCTATTGAAATTCATTATTACTAATGTTCTTATAAGTTAAATTCTCAGTTTAGTTATTAAATAAATAATGACCAGAAAGTTACTACCAACTATTCCCAAAACTAAATAACTACATCAATAGTTTTTGTCAAATTGTTATCCAATAAACATTTGATGAAATGCATTTCTTTTTAGACCGATCATGTTTACCTGGATCATTATCCACAAATACAAAATCTATTTATGGAACATGTGATAATAATGCTGGTGAATGGAGACCTAATGAAAATGTTTTTCCACATCTACCTCGTTCAATGTTTGATCGTTCTTCTAGTGCATTGCTTAAAATGCGTAATGATATACGTATTCAGCGATATCGTGGTATTAATAGGCCTATGACTATGACTCTAGCCAGCTTAAAACCACCTTTACCTGCTCGCCCTGTTCCAGAACCACCCCATGTACCAGATTGGCTAATACATGAAGATTATGCACTATTGCAAGTAAGTAATCATACTTTGTTGACATTAGTTTTAACTACTTACTATAGTTTTGGTTTTTACTTAGGCTGTTCAAAGGGTGCAAGAAATGACATTAAATTTAATAATATTATGTCCGGCTCATACACCTAATTGGGATTTAGTATCTGAGCTAGTTAATATGATGTCTCGTGTCTATAGATCTCCTAAACAATGTAAAAACAGGTAAGCTTTTTAAAAAAAACTTTACATTTTAAATTTAATATTGAAATACAAATTTAAGAAAATATAATTTAAAACAAAAATATTTAGTAATTTATTACATATTCTTTAGGTATGAATCTGTCATTGTAGCTCGAGAAGAAGGTCGAATGTTACAAGAACAATTACTCAAAAAGCAGAAAAAAGTAATTATATGTAACAGTTAATTATGTTAGTTATGTGTTTTTCGGATATGTCCATGTTGTCAATTTTATTCTGACGTTTCAAAACCATTGCAGGTTCCATCTTCAGAGAATGTAGTATCCATCTAACTGTCGTTACTACACTCAAGTCGCATCGTGTAGTAATGACAGTTATATGGGAACTACGTTCTCTGAAGATGGAACCTGCAATGGTTTTGAAACGTCAGAATAAAATTGACAACATGGATATATCCGAAAAACACATTAATTTTAATACTCCAATCCATGAATTTTTTAATAAATGTATAGTTAATTATGTATTAAACTACATTATTTATATTTTGATGTGTTTTAGAAAATAAATCGAGGTTTACGTACATCACAAATATATTCAACAGATGGGAACCGTACAGATACTCAGCTACTTATCTCCCGTTTTAATGGCTTATTATCTGTTGCTGCTAAACGACAACCACTGTGCCGAACTAATAGTCAATCTGTACCTAGCCAGTCTGCAAATACACCATTGATTCCAAATGCTAGTCACATAGCAATATTAAAAGAAAATTATGATGTTGATTATAATGTACCTTTGGGTCCAATGCAAGTAATAAGTCGTCGCACTGATCGAATGATCAGAGAAAAACAACAACAACAACAACTTGCTGAACCAGCAACAGTTAGAGTCCAACAGCAACCACAAAATGTAAAATCCATTCAGCTACCCAACTCTTTGCCTACAATTCAAACTGTTAATCCAGCACCTGCTAGACCCTTGCATACACCTCAGCATCGTATTATTATGAGTTCTCCTTCCATTGTTCAAGTAATTATATTTTTATTTGGTACTGTTTATATAAATGTTATTTAAATTCATGATTAAAATTTATTTTAGGAATCAAATGTACAACATTTACCACAGTCTAGTCCTAAGGTGGTTCCAATGTCTGTTCATTATTCAGCTGCTGTTCAACGAGCACTCAATTTCACTCAAGCTTCCATTGTCACTCAAGCATCTTCAACTACTGGAAAAGGTGCTATAAAAATAATAATGATATAAACTTATTATGAATTAATTTTTATTAATTAAATTAATATTTAAAACAATTTTGAAGAAACGATTTTTAATATTTATCTGATTTTTTTTTAGTTGATAATTCATGATTTTTTCTAGAAAATTATAATTCATGATTTTTTCTAGAAAATTATAATACTGAAAATGTATAATAAACATATTTATGTTATCAATGGAAATTCATTCTGTATATTATATTAGTTATATTTTTAAATTAGTATGCTGAAATTATTCCAATTTAATTGTACAGATAAATAATGTTTTTATTAATGTTATTTTCTTAATTAATTGTTTTCAGTAGTTACTTCTGTGAATAAAGCTATCACTCAATCTCAGATTCAAATATATCGTCAACAACAACAAAATATAGCTAGGCAACAACATGTGAAAATGGTTAGTGCTCGTGCAACTAAAACGTCTACTGCCAACATCATACCCATCCAAACATCACAAACACCAACTACAGTCAATGTTCGACCCAAAAATACCTTAAATGCTCGGAATATAACTGACACTGATGTAACAAATTTTATTAAAAGACATCAATTTTTACAACAAAAACAAGCACAAGCTGTGACAGTACAATCATCTATCTCATCTGCTGGACCATCAATAGTGAAAACCTCTGTACAAAGTCTGATGCTTTCAGCTGGTGCCAAAAATGCAATAAGTGTAGCAACTGCTACGAAAAACATTAATCCTCAACAACAACAATTTAGACATCTTACACTTCAACAGCCTATGTTAGCTCATAGAAAAATTCCTACCCAGAAAGTTACTCAATTAAGTCAAGTTATGGTAAATATTAATTTTGTATTATTTGTATTTGTACATTTAATGATTTATATACTAACTGTATATTTTATTATGATAGGTTGCTGGTAAGACTGGAGTTCCGACACAATTGATTGTTCAGTCGAAAGGTGTTCCAAGTACAATGACTATGCAACAATTACAAACTATGATGAAACAACAAAATATTCAAAACGTTAGTGTAAGTATTTTTATTTATTTATAAAGTCTTTTATTGTTATTTGTTTTGTTTATGACATGTTATGATTATTCTTAAACATACTCTCATACGTTCAATATAATCAGTTTAAAACAAATTTAATATCAATTTAAAACTCAAAATTAATTATAACATTTATAAATTTTTCCTCTAAAAGGCGTGTAAGTTATTTGTATTATTAGATAACAACATATGTCCTTGTTTTTAGGTTTCTGGTGCTAACATAACTGCAATGCAATCAAATTCAAATAGTGGTCAAGTAATATCACATGTTATTGCAAAAAGCCAAGGGCAGTCTTCAGGTATTGGATTAACAAGAGTATTACCAGTAGTTACTACCCAGACGTCACTAAAACAAGCAATTCAGGTACTCTATAGTCATAATAGTAATAAATGTAATATATACAAAATAAAATAAATACAAATCTTCATTGGACTGTAGTGTGATTCTAAATTTACTATTTTACTAAAATCATATTTAATTCTACACATTTTTTCTTTCACTAGTTTCTTGAAATGCATCGACAATATATTTAAATTTCTGAAACATAATTTGAACAATATTCAAAATACTCTATGTTTTTCTTTCCATATTATTTTTATTTTCTTGTCTTAAACTCAGCTAGATATAAATCTTATTTGTTATTTGTGTTATTTTATATATGTTCAAAATATTCGATATATTCTCTTATATATTTTTTTTTCTTGTACCATAAGAATATATTATAAATTTAGAATATATTATATTGATATTATTAAATAATTATTTATTTTATATTTAATAAATCTTAATTTTAGGTGGTTAATCCAGTTCAAACGTTAAGAACTGCATCTGGTGTGGGAATTGATACTACTCGATCAACATTACAACCATGTTCTTTGAGTAATGTATTTAAAACTACTGGGAACACTGGTCATTCTCCTAATATACTTTCTCAGGTGTGTATCATTCATATCAATATTTGTACTTTGAATTATATATTTATCATATTATTAGTAATTATAAGTTACAATCTTACATTTAGCTCATATAATTTTGAACATTTTACCGAAAATTTAATAAAAATGTTTATTTAAAATCAATTTTTAAACTATTGATATTTAATTGAAATTAAATCCTCATTCCTAATAAGCCCAACTTGGTTAAAATTATTGATCTATGCAATTCTCTAATATATGCCTTAAAATTTTATCATTAGTCTTTGAAAAAAAGTCATTAATAAAATAAATTTTTATTTTAATTTTTTGTTTTGTGAAAATCTCATAATTAATTTTTTGTTGCATTTCAAAATTAAAAACGATCTTAGTTTATGTGTAATACTTTTTTCCTTTAAAATATTGTTGTATGTGTATAATTTCTTAGTTGTTAAACTTAATATTTTTTAGGTTGTATTTCAACAAGGTCAACAAATGTCTGTTCGTCAAGGTCAGTTAAGGGTACAAAGCTCATCAGGACAAGCTGGTTCTATAGTTGCTGTATCTATGGCTCCTCAACAACAACAACCAACTGTATTGACTATACCTTCATCACCTAATAATTCCCATATACCACGCACATCTTAAATGACATAATATTTAATATGATTTTAGATAATTATTTTTTATTATATATTTTTTCGGTTTGGTTCACATTACCTATTGATTTATTTACCATTAACAGACTAATATTTAGCCTTTTTATATCTGTTCTTTTTAAAAAAAAAAAAAATTGTTCACAGAAAATTATTGATTTCAATCGTATGTAAAAGAATAACAATATTTAATTATTATATGGTGTTAATTTATATTTATATTTTCTTTGTAGATTGCATTAATATGTATTTAATAAATGTTGTTAAATTTCTACATACAATTTCAAAATTTCTTACGTAATTACATATATATATATATAATATATATAAATATAATTCTGTATTAAAATTAGATATAGGCTGTTACCATTATCGACCTAAATAGCTGTTGTAAAATGTACCTAATAACAAAAATAATTTTAAATAGTATTAAGAAAAATTTTAACTTTAATTTTGATGGTCTTTCTTATGTTTTTTCATTAAAAAAAAAAAAAGAGAGTTCACTCTAGATATTGTTTCAAGTGAAGTTGTGACTGTTACGCTTATTTTTTTTTTCCTTCATAGAATATACTCTGTATAAATTTAATAATAATGTTGAGGTGCAATTAATGAATATATCAACACATGTTTTTGATGAAATGAAATTGATATATCATTAAAACAAATGTAAATATTATAATATTGCACCAAAATGAATGTTGTACAATTTTAAGCTCTTGTATATAATTTTGTTGTATATTGTAATTTTAATTATTTTTTTTTAATTTGCAATTGTATTCGTAAAATTGATGTTGTTGTAAATGGTTATTTTAATTAACATTCGTGATATAAACTGTACATAATTAATATAGACATTTTTTTTTATAAAATGTTTTTAGTTTTTATTTTGTTCCATTCTTTTTGTTATATTTTAAAATCTTTAGGTGTATAGTATTTTATAAAAAGTATATGATGTAACATACAGCTCAATATCTTATATATGTCTTAATCAGTCAATTAACATTTGCAAACTTTAATTGTATTAGCAAATTTTAAATCAAATTTCAAATTTCTTAGATTATAAAATGGTTATTATTTTCAATACTTAAAAGGGCTTGTGAAAAATGAGAAGAATATTACCAAACAAGACATACTATTAGCTGCTTAATATATTGGCCATCTTATTTGTTAAAACTTATGCTATGTTTTACTTAATATTTATTTAAAAATCTGACTTATAATAATTATGTTTGAAAGAAGGATTTTAAAACTCAAGAAAATAATTTGTTTTTGCATTTTTTGTTGTTACTAAGAAACAAAAAAAAAATTACAATAACAAAAATTTAGTTTTTTTACTGAAAACAAATGTGTTTTAACATTTTTAAATTTTTCGTTTAAAAAAAGCTTTATACATTAAATACTTGTATGATATTAGTTATCTAAATTTAATCATGAATAAAAAAATTTCAAAACAAGAATCGAGTATTCAAAAAGATGAAAATAATTCGCTTACATCTCGAAATGTGGAAACAATAACCAATGCTAACATGATGACAAATGGAAGAGTTCAGAATAAACTGGTAACAGGTATGGATGTATTGAAATTTAATTATAGGAAGTTTCCATTGCACTGTGTTTATATGTACTATCCGTACAATAAATATTTGTAAAATACACATATATTAAAGTCATTTTGATGTACAAAATAACACTAAACAATAATTTCCAAAAAAATTAATAGTATCAAACGTAAAAATTGTTTGTCTTTTTAAGTATATATTACCTCATAATTATACTCCAAAACTTGGTTCCTTATGCTCTATTACCTCTTAAACCAATTATATTTTAAGGCACTTTACAGATATCAAATGATTACGTATATCATTTTCAAAATATTAAAAGAAAGAATAATATTTGAATTGAATCAAAATAATTCTTTAACAATCAGTAACTTTCACAAGTTAGTTAAAAATCACCAATATAGGTAAATTTAATATTTTTACATTTATTTTAAAAAATGTGTGACTTCTGAGATAACACCTGGAATCTCATTTGGTATTATAAACAATGTGGAACATCAAATAGTGGTACACACATTTTTTTTTTTTAGCCGTTGAAAATTTTAAAACTTGGTAAGCCCAATACCACTTCCTCAATCCGGTGATAGCTTTATGTAGAGCTTTAACATACGTACTCGTATTATACTTTAATTATTATTTAACAATATTAAATGTGTATTACACGATAGAAAATCGTCTAGTAATAGGTGTCATTGTTCACCGACATTGATATTTTTTCTTTAAATCATTGCAGTAACAAAACGTTGTGATCAACAGATATCGAAGACGGTGATTTTTGGTTACGACCAGCAAACTTCTGTAGAGGTTGCCTACAGTTATAAAATTCCAATATATTGTTCGTTATAATCGTGTCGTGTGTCTTAGGACACGGGTGATGCGCGGGTACCGATGGAAATCATAGAAAACCTACGCAAAGCAATTGAAAACGAGAAAAAAGCTAAAAAGGTTCTGGAAAATATGCAAGATTTAAAGATGAAAATCGACCGTTTAAATGCTCAGAAAACTGTTAATAAACATGTAGATATAAAACACCATATAGTAGTAGCATATATTACACTCATATATATTTTATAATATGCAAATCAAATTAATATTTTACTAAATTAGTTCGAAGTGCAGGATACTTCCACGAACTATTTGAACTTATTGGAAGTTATCGACTTTATGAGAGCTGAAATGGTAAAGATGAATAACAATATGAAACAGTTAAACAAATTAAAAACTGTTACGGTGGAGTTGTCGAACGAGAAAAATAACCATAACGTGTTAGTGAATTCTGTTACGGCCACTTCGAATAGGTATCAAAATCTCGAGTTGGAAATGAAAACACCGGACGGATTTTCCTATAAGGAGAAATTGGATGAAGAATCCAAAGAATTAGAAAACATTCTTACTGAAAAGAAAGATCTTCTAAAACGGTAATTATATTATATTAATCTGTTTGACGAAATCATGGATATATTTCGGAAAATGAATAATAATGTGATGTATGGTTGTAGACAGTTGTCGAAGTGGCTCAAAATAAGTGAAGGGATGCCTAAATTCTTATTCTGAAGTCGCAATAGTATTTGTATTTGAGTTCGATTTAGTTAACCAATTGAATAAAGACATATTTCTAATACTGTAACTTTAAGCCAGTAAAACTGTAAAAATAGCAAATAATTAATCGTGTTATGCAAGATACACTATATATTCGTAATACTCTTGTAAATAGACCACTAATAAACACGTTATATAATATCTTGGTAAATTAAATACTAATAAAAGTAACAAAATGCCTCATTAAACGTACTAAAAATAATGAAAAAAAGTCATAACGTTATAAATTGTATATTTATTGTTTTGGTCAAGACTCATGATATAGTTCACCATCATCTGGCAATACTTTAGAGCAAGTCTATAAATAATTCAATCACCAGAATTATAGTATCCGTATTTATTTTATCAACATATAATCATAAGAAATGACGTTTAGGTTTATTAGATTTAGGCGTCTAGTGGTCACTCACTGCCCCAAGTGTTGCTTAACAGACTTTCAGGACTGTGAGTATATTGCCGATTTAAAAAAAAGTGTCAAGTAGCCCAATATAAATGAGATAAAAATACTTGTTTCAGAACAACAAATAAAAAAACAAACATCATTGTATTCTTGTAAAACTAAAAAATCATCGTAAAAAATACAGCTTCTATGAAAAACATCCATATAAATCGATAATCTTTGAACGTAATTATAAGGGAGATGTATTATTTTTAACAAAATAAATGAAAGGATGAAAAATGTAGATTATAATAAGTACCTTCCCCCCGTATTCCCCCTCCCACACATCGACCACTGGTTGTAGTACCAAATTGGTTATTCTAAGTTATGTACTCGTAACCATCATTTAACCAAACGAGAACATATCAAGATTTTAATACAACGGAGTTCTGTTTTTCAATATAAATATTATTAAAAATTAAACTTTTAAAATACATATGCATATGCTAAGACAAACTTTTTGAGGAGCCGAGGAGTTTGATCTGTCCGTGGTTTTAATCACTGTTTTTTTATTTTTTTTATTTAATAAATTAGTTTAAAAGTGTCAGAAATTGCATTAATGGATTCCAATGAAAAAATTGATTCTTTAATAGAGGAATCCGAAGTTTTAAAAAGAGCAGTAGAAGAAGAGTAAGTCGATACATATCGATTAAATCTGGTTCATAATAAATTATGTTTTTCTAAGGCGTTACGAATTTGACGAACATGTTAAAGACTTGGAAATTCAAATCACTGAATATAAGAACGCATTAGCCCTCAAAGAACAGCATATTAAAAATTCGGAATTACATCATTCGGACGAGTCAGAGGTTTATGAAAATCAAATAAGAAAACTATCTACAATCATATCAGACATGAAGAGTCAATTCATGATAACTGAAGTGTCATACAACAAGGAAATGTCAGACATGAGGTTTTGTTTTTCATTCAATTTTCGTTTTCAATTAAACGTTTGTCTAACTAATTATAATTTAAAACAAAACTGATTCAAAGTTTTGGAGATTGTACAATAGTTGATTTACATTTATTATTAAGTATGGAGTAAAGAAATTTTTTATTTGGAAGTGTAATGGTTAGGATTTACGGACTTAGGAGCGAGTTATATTTTAGGATTAAGACGACGACTTGAGTTTGATACATTGTTTCCCTCCTACTTCCACGCTGAGTACAGAACTGAGTGCATAATACCTATGTAAGTGAGAAGGTTTAATTAACTGTTTAAGAAAATATTTGTGGAACTAAGATAACAACTCCATTAAAATAGCTCTCTCTGTAATCTGATACTTATACATAGACGTATTTTGTGTGTGATATTTTAATACATGCATGTTTTGCAGGAATAAACTTCAAGAAAAGGATAAATTAATCATTACGAAATCCGAAGTGATTCATCAGCAAAACAAGACACTAAGTTTAATGAAAGAAATAATGCCCAAAACTGATGGAAATCTGCTTACAAAAATAGATGACTATAGAAAGAAAAAAACATAAAAATTCACTATCCAATTTCAATTATGATAAAAACAACAAATATTGTGATATTTATAAAAATTGAATATTCGTTATTTTTGTGATACTTGTCTATTTTTAGTAAAATGTTTATTTCAAAATAATAATTTTATAAAAAATCTAACCCCTATTATAGGTTTTAAGTAGATTTGAGTATGTAATTGAATATAATAAAAAAAATTAAATTAAAAATCATAAAAATAATGGGAAAATTAAATGTTCCCGCTATTTTATTATACCGTTTTGTTATCATACTAACCGTAACCTTGGTATTAAACTAAAAAATAACGTCTATCGTCTCGCGACTCGAGCAATTCGCTGAATTGCCAAAGTCTGATATATTATATACATTTTTTCTCTTTGAACCATTTTATGCTTTTATGTAGCATTCTGTTATCCTCCAATTTTATTTTTATTTAAATCTAAATAATTTAACTGCAATTCAACACAACATGGCTTTGAATCCTTCATATGAGGCAATTGGGAAAGGGTTTGTTCAACAGTATTATGTGCTATTTGATGACCCATCTCAAAGGCCCACATTGGCCGCAATGTACAACGTAAGTGTTTAATGTCTCGTTTTGATGTTATTGTTACATATGATTAATTCTAAAACATTATTTACTACAAAATTTAATTAATTTATATGATATATTAAGTTTTCAACTGTGGATATTTTCATTGTTACAGCCAGAAACGTCTTTTATGACTTTTGAAGGTGTCCAACTACAGGGTACAGTTAAAATTATGGAAAAATTAAATGTAAGTTACTCAAATTAATAATTTGATTATTAAAATAATTACATATTATTAAGATATGGTATTGCGTTTTAAAATATAAATGCGTATGAACTGTTACTATGAAATTCTTCTAGCTTAATTACTTTTACATTATTAAATATATATATTTTATTATTGTTATATATATTATACATTTAAACAAAGTTGCTTTGAAAAATAACATCTAGTTAATCATGGCAAGTATTCTTTATAAATTCCAAATTAATTGATAAAAATCTATTAATTTTATTAATAATATATAATGCCATAGTAAAAAAATGATTAATTAATATTTATTTTATAATTTTAAATAATAATAAATAAAAAGAATCATTTAATATTACTTAATAGCAACTAAACTTATGCAGTATGATATATATGTGAAACGTAGGTATGGTTTTTATATGTTAATAGCAATTTCTTATCTTCTATAAATTGTAGAATTACACAACAGGTTCTAGAAAAAAAAACAAGAGTTAATTTATCTATTATCATACCTGAAGATAAGAATTTGTGAGAATTCTTTTTTTTTAATGTTTATATTTATATTTTAAAAGAATATTTAAAGATTTAAAATGTTTTTCATTGCTAAATACAGACCAATGGTGAGACTAACTTAAAATTATACATGGGCAAATTAAATGTTTACTGAATCACCAACCATTTTACGTAAAATGATAATAGTTAATAGATCAATTTTATTTATTTATTGTATATTCACATCTTATATATATATATATATTTTTTTTTGTAACTAATGATTAAAAATGTTCTATTAAGTATAAAATATTTCTATATATTTGTTGATAAAACTACTAATTTAAATTTTAGTATTTGTAGATATATTATTTTAAAATAATAAATTGAACAAAAAAGTATATTAATAATCATTATTATTATATACTTCATAGATTTTATATCATGTCCTTGTGTCTATATTTTCATATATTTATATTTATGTACATGTTTTTAGTTATTTTTATTACTAATACAAATTGTTATTCTTGTAGAGTTTGACTTTCCAAAAAATCAATAGAGTTGTAACATCGGTTGACTCGCAGCCAATGTTTGATGGTGGTATATTAATTAATGTCCTAGGCCGTTTACAGGTAATTCTAAATTTTGTAATATAAGTTACTGAATTTGGTCTTAGATTTTTTTTTTTTTTTTAGTGTGATGAAGATCCACCTCATCCGTTTAACCAGGTGTTTGTTTTAAAATCAGTAGGTAGTACTTTCTATTGTGCCCATGACATATTTCGTCTAGGAATTCACGATACTATGTAAAACATTATATCATGAAAAATTGTATGATGAAACAATGTGTTGTCAATAAGTTTTGGTAACAGATAATTATAAAAGAAACATTTTTTTAACATGAATGTGTATAGTTGTCAAAAAATGAACTTTGTATTCTTTTCAATTTAATTAATTTTATTTCAAAAAGTTTTAATTAAGTGGAATATATTTTACTTGAAAGTTTTCATTTTGGTGTCATGTTAACTAATTAATAACGTAGATTAATATTAAGCAGATATTTTTTATTTTGTTTAATATTGATCAGCTTACCTTAAACAAGTGTTAAATACACATATAATACATAGAATATAAAGTGTCTAATTATTTTCTTTTAGTGTTTATTTAACAACATACTTTAATAAATTAAAATTAGAATCATTTAAAAATAATATTAAGTTAAATTACAAAAAAATTAATAATCATGTATTTGTATTTGCATTTTATTGATAATATCAAAATTCAATATTTTTATTTAAAGATATTACATACTATGATAATATATTATATTTCACATTTAAGAAAACGATAGCTTGCTACAATGGCCAATGAGGAAAACAATCTATAGTTGTTGTCAACATCAACTATGAGTTATGATAATAATATATCCAAAGATATATCTATTTTAAAAAACCAATGTATATATTATGTACTATCATTGTTTCAAAATTTAAGAGCCAAAAAGAAAGTTGGTGCTGAGCCACAGTTCTATCACAGCTTATATATATATATATATATATATATATATATATACATTGCCTATAAATTTAAGTTTTGAAATAATTAATCTATAGATAAATCAATTTTTTACAATTGAGGTACTTTTAAAAACAAAGCACCAAAAATAGCTTACATAAATAGGTGCTAGATTTTGTTCTTATTTATTCCTTTATCTTAAATATGACAAATTAAGTCATATTTGAATTTAATTTTAGAATAAATATGTATTCATAAACAATAATACATATAAATATGAATATTTTAAATAACTATTCAATAATAATTTAATATTGACTCTATAACAAATAATATGTAAAGAACTTTTTTTTTTTAATTTTATTTTTTTAGAACATATACAATATTATTACAATAAATACCTACTTATACGTTTTACTAAGAATATATTTTTATTGTACTTAAAAGTATAATAAAAGTATACTCTTAGAACTCATTGTTATTTCATTGAATTATTATTTAACTTCAATTCACTTTAGTAATGACTAAATCAACTAACTTATTAGGTTTATTAGTTTGATCGATAAAGTCAATAAAAGAAGGGAACTGAGAAAATTGGTAAAAACATTAATCATTATTACATGAAAAAAGTTGTTTGTTGACTGTTTTTAATATATTAATGTAGTACCTGCAAAAAGAGAGAAAAAACACAAGTCACTGACCGACTCATTCATCAGCGTTGAAGGTTACAAATTATTATATGTACTAGGTAATAATATTCATTCCATATTATGTACTTAATGTACATATTCTAAAGACCATATAAACGTTTTCTAAATTTGTGATTGGATAAGTAATACCTATTGCAATTGATTATTTATGGAAAAATTACAATTTTGACATAAGTTTTAAATAATATTTACTTCAGGTTGACTTGTAAGATGATCATGCGTTGCTACTATAGGATTATATGATAATTGTGCAAGTCATATAAGTAGGTGAAATAATTTATTTTACATAACAATGGAAATGGAACTCCAATGATTTATTAGGCCTCTATACATTGTTTAATTTAAAAGACAGGTGGCATATATTTTGTGTATATATGTATTCCTATAATTATTATTTATTATAATTAATATACGTGTACATTGTATTAATAAACTGTCAAATGGTTTTAATTATATTTACTCAACTAATGTATGAAAATTAATGATAAAGAAAATTAAAAGAAAGAAAAATTACTGGGATTCTGTTTCACAACAATACATGTTTTTTCATTATTATTTGAGTAAATACAATTTAAAATTATTTTGTATTTAATACAATATATAAATCAAATCGAATTTCATAATAATATGTATATCTAAAACTCCAGTTTTAGAGTAGATGTAAGTTTAATGTATTTCGTGGTTTGTTTAATATGAACTAGTGATATTTACTTGAAATTTACAATGCACAGGAGGTTTTTTTATGAAAAATATTGAAAACTTTGATTTTAATAAACTAATTGAAATCAATGATTTAGATTGTTGGATTATTATAAGTAGTTTAAAATAGTTGGTGATATCTGCGAAAATGATAATAAAGAAAATAAAGAAGAATACCTATTAGTAAAATTGTTGAATTAATATATATAGTAAAATTATAAATATTTTATATTTGGTCCAAAAGTTTCACATTTTATTTGATCAAAAATGCATTTTTGTACAAACTTACAAAAATTATCTTAATACTATTCACAAAGTAAATTACATTATAATAATAATATATAGTAACACACAAATAAATATTAATCATTGTAATAAATACAATGTTATGGTAATGAAAAAAAAAAACACCAACGTTATAATTATTACAACAGATTAACCACTAATATGGACAGTATTATAATTTTGTAATTTTTAGATAAATAAGTATAATACATTTTTTTAGTAATTATAAAAAATTTAGATGATTAATTTACAATAAATAATTATAACATAAATTTTACTTATTTTGTTATAATATGATTTCCTTAAGTACCTATCACAGATAAATTATATATGAATACATTTTTCTGTTATCAATAATAGTAAACCATCAAGGTTTAAGGAAATATGACAATCAAATATATGCATTTTTATTTAATTTGAGAAATGATTTTTAAAAAAATTAATTTTTTCTGAATACAATTTTTAATGTACCTTTGATTTGTTTATGTAATGCAATTCTATTTATATCTAGAATAATCATTTTTAATCGACAAAATGGGGATTTGAATGACCACGCAAACGTGTCTCGTCCGCGGGATACCTGTTTTGCACATTATCTTGTCCATTATCTGCTGAAATTAATTCATAATTATATTTTGTTATTTTTTTTAATTGACACCAATAAAAAGAAGAAAATATGTGCCGAAAACCCAACAAAGCATATTTCATATACAAATAGCATTTACATACCACATATTATTTTCTATACATTATCAATCACCATTTGTTAAATTTAATATTTTTATTTAATTATAAAAACTTTAAACTTATATGTCATATACATAATAAATAATTAGTAAAAAAAAATCATCATTTAAGTGGAATTTGGAAATTGCTACAATAATATATAATATATATATATATATATATATATATATGTTTTAAATGTATATTTATAAATTTAAATAATTATATCATTATATTATAATAATTATAAATATAAAATTATATTTTCAGTTTTGGAAAGATATTTAAATGTTTCAGTGAATTAGGTGCTCAACAATATAAGAATTATTTACTGCCAATTTACAGTAAACAATATTATAAATAAATTATATAATTATTATAAATAATAATTAATAATATTTTATATTGTGGCTTACAACAAAAATTATATTGGTTATCATTAAGATTCAATAAATTAGCAGAATAACTATAATATATTGTAATTGTGTATATTAAACATATACATTTAAATATGGAATATATTTGTTTATGTGTTAATATGTATACACAGAAATATAACCACTGGAAGGTAATAAAATTCCCAGGAGAAAAACAAGGGATAAAAGATACATATTTAAGATTGTAATACTTAACAAAAAGTATTGTATTAAAGCATATATAATTTTACAATACTCTTAATTGCATTACAAAGGTACTAGGTGGTTATGGATTCTAGATTAAGCTCAAGTTTAAATAATACGAGTAGATGGTAATTACCCAATTACCTAATTAGGTGATGCAGAAATTAAGTCTAAATATGTGTAAGTATATATTATATTTTCAACACAATTATTTTACATAAATATTAATTTATCTTTAATATTGAATATAAATTGTTAATTAATATCAAAATCAATCCAATTCAAATACACACATTGTCCCAAAATTTACAATATTGAGTTCAGATGGTGCATTAAAGTATTAAAGTGCCATCATCAATCAACAAAAATGATTTGTGCAAAATGCATTGAAATACAATCATAACAGAATATTTACAAATATTGAAATAAATGTTTTTTTTTTGTAAATATTAATTATAGTCAAAACGAATGGAACATGAATATGTTAGAATAATACATATTTTTTATTATTATATTTCTTAATAAGGGAATGGATGTTAATAAGATAATTTACTTGACCATCGACCAACATATATATTTTTAGGATATTAAAATAAATATATTATTTATAGAATGGAGTGGAATGTGAATGATTTATTTCAAATAGTTCTAAAGAATAGTAATCAAAAATCAATAAATGAGGGCAATAATATTTTTAGGCCAAATATCAAATATAATACTTGATTATTATTCTTAAGTTTATTTTTATATAATTAAATATTGTACTTATATCTTTAATTTAAATTTATATGAATAAGATTAAAATAATATCATAAAAATTAGGTTTAGAAAATGTTAAAAAGGATTGTATTAATACAAAATAGAGTACATATAATAGTACTACAATGAAAACATATTCTTATTATTTTTATAGAGGTATGACATTCTTGTAATGTTATTTATAATTATTAATTTGATATAGACATAGATAAATTATACATTTATAATTTTAATAAAATAATATGCATTTATTTCATAATTGTATAAACAAACTACTTAACATAAAATATTTTAAATTTTAATGTTTAAATAAGTTGGTTTTATCACAGTTAGAAATTGCTGTAACAATATTATAATAAGTATAAAGTTGTATAAAACATATTATACCCATTTTAATAAAGTTTAGTAGTTTTTATGAATTATATTATTATCAATGATACATAACTTAATAGTGACTATAGCTTTTTATTTTTATTGTACATTTCTCAATCAATTTCAAAAAACTTTTAAACAGGAATTCAATGTTATTTGGATGTGACATTTTTAATAATTCCTTGCCATATGCAAATAAATATATTAATAATTTCTTAGTTTGTTATATTTACAAAACAAAAATCTTTAAAATTTCACCAATTATTTTTATTGAATAATATTTATAAACATCTAAAATTATTAGAACAATGATATTTAATCAACAACAATTGTACTATTTCACGGTATATATTACAATAACTAATGGTTAAACAAATATATAAATATATATATTCATTAAGTGAAAGGATACATACTATTCATTATAATACACATGATGTTGAGTTGAATTAACAGAAAATATAAACAGGATAAGTAAAAAGATGAGAGCAAGCATTAACGCAAACCACAAAATAAAAATTAAAACAATAATAATAATGCACAAAATAAATAACCAACATCCATAAAAATCAAAGTAAAATTTAATAAATCGTTAAAGAACACAATAGTAGCCATTAAAAAAACACGTTAAAAAGAATTGTGTTATATATTTAATATATATATATATATATATATATATATATATATTCAGACTAGTGAATGGGCAAAAATCAGCCTATTTTCCTTATATAAATAGTTGAGATTTTTTTAATTAACAATAGGAGTGTAGCTTGGCCAACCTGGAGTTTCAGTTTCGGCTAATTCCTTGTCTTTGACAACGTGGTAAGCAGCAAAGTAGAAAAATATCGCACCTAATACTTCGACAAAACATGTAATGAACAATGCATATTGAAGGCTATGGAAGTTGATAATGTCTTTGTTTTTGTCGTCGCCGATTTGTAAATTATTACTGGCTAATGTCACTGAAGCCATTAATAATGGTATAGTTCCCTTTGTGAACAGTTTTTTTAACATTTCTGAAATCTGATAGATATAATATAATAAACAAAGTAATGTAAGCTAATAATAGTAGTTAGTTTTACCACTCCAATGAGATATGGACTACCAGCATCTCCAAATGCATGTGATACTAATATTTGAAAAGCTTCAGCTGTTGATCGTCTAGTAGGGCTTACAACATACTGAAATTAAACATTTATAATATGCTATTAAATTGTTTGTTTCAAATTGAAAATTAATAATAATTAATACAATTTAAATACATCGATTTAGATTATACAGTGTTAATTATGTATATATATATAATATATGTTAAATGATTAAACACTTACTAATAGTATATCAGCTACAATTGACCAATTAAGATTCAAAGATACTTGACCAATGAATATTAGGACTAGCACAAGATAATTGTACTTATCTGCTAGTGCTAATCCTAAAAACAAAAGTGGAGCTGATAAAAGGAGACCGCCAGCACAGATTAACGGGTCAGCATTAGGATAACGTACTTTCAGTCGTTGGGCCATAAAAGAACCCAAAGGTACACCAATGAGACCCGCTGCCATGGCTATTATTCCAAAGATCAATGATACACTATATATAAATTTAAAAAAATATAAAAACGTATACAAGAAAGTGTATACATTACAACTCTACTTGTTTATGGTCACATTGTGATAACCGTCTTGCATCTTAAGTCCTGAATACATAATTTGGGGACCCCACCAGGCCAAAGAACCGGTGACAAATGCCACACAAGTAAATCCAGCAGTGGACAACATGAAACTACAACTGATTAACAATAAATTAATATAAATGATGATACAAATGTAAAATATTATCATTAGTCATTAGAAGACCTACTTCTGTGTTAATAATTTGATGTCTTCAGACCATGATGTGGTGGTTAAATGAGAATACCCTTCGCTTTGACCCCGTTCAGGTTCCTCCATTACAAATAAAATTAAAAGGACTGCCAACATACCAAGTAATGGCGTAACTCGCAATCCCCAGTGCCAACTACCGAGGATCCTTGCTGTTTCTGAACCAATTATATATCCCAAACCACTTAAAAAATGAAAAAAAAATTTAATTATTCAATATGATAGTAAAATTAAAAAGTATTTAACTATTATATTAGAGTAAAACATCCAAATATAATTTTATTACCTTCCTACAGGTATGGCAAAATAAAATAAAGCCAACATTTTGGATCTTACATCTTTCACAAACATATCACTTATAATGGTAGGTGCAATAGTCGAATAACTAGCTTCACCTACACCTACTAAGCTCCGAAAGAACAAAAATAAATAATATTCCTGGAAAAAAAATATTGATTAAAAAAAAAATTAATTCTTGAACATCATGAGTACTTACATTCATATAAGATCCAACAAATGTTGTTAAAGACCATAAAAATACACCAAATGCCATTATTAATTTTCTGTTATATCTATCTCCCAGATATCCAAAGATTGGAGCACATATCATGTAACTTATAACAAATGCAGTTTGCAATAAACCACCTTTGTCATCCCCAATAATAAACTGTTTTTGAATATCACTTAGAATACCTAGAAATATAAAAAGGTATAATAAGAATGTTATCACAATTATTTGAATAACAATTAAATAATACATTGTAAAAATAAAATTTGGTTATACATATAAGTGCATTTGGAATAAAACCTATACTGTGGGTACATTTTATTTTATAATTTTTATCAGTTATAATATTTTACAACTGATAAAAATTACAAAATAGGACGTTTAAATATTAAGATTTATAATTGTATGGTTTAAATAGTTTAATATTTGAATGATAAGCAATATTATGTTTGATGTAGTTATATTGATATTATAATGATTTTAAATGTATTATTTTACACTAATTCAGATCTTGTGCATCATAATCAGTGGTAGTTGGTACTTATTGAACCTAATAAATCACTAGATGGCTATAAACAAGAAACATAATATATATTATCAATATTATGATTGTTTCCTTTTCAGCCCATTGCAATTACGTTAAGAGACTAAATATATTAGGTTTTAAAGAAAAACGATGCAGAAGAATTTGAAAAATGGATCAATGGAGAATTAAAATAGCTATATGAGTGGGAATCATAATGAGCAGTGGAATAAGCTGAGCTGTAGGACACGTATGAAGATTGGAGAGAATAATTGGAAAAATAGCAAGATGGCAATTAGAATCAAAGCAACTGAGATAACAAAAAGAAAAAATCGTCAAATAATCATATGCGTCGAATACGTTTTAAAATTATCCAAATCATAACAAGATACATTAACGACGGTGTGATTGACGAATGATGATATTTGATGAAATTGATGATATTTATCAAAATGATGTATCTATTCTCAAAGGGGGCGCGATGGACATTCGCCTAAACAATGAGAAGAGAATACACTCTGTCGATGAGTTCGTGACCCGTAAAGTAAATATACACATTTTCGGCATTCATCCTCAATAAAATAAATTACAGTCGCGTTAAACAGATCCGATTAAAAATAATAATAAAAAGACCAACCGCGTGTTCTCTCTCACACATTCTTTGTGCGCATATATATATATATATATTTAACCTAGTGATCTTTTTTAATATTCTCCATCCTACCACTTATACCGGCAACAGATGGCCGCGGCCACTTGATCTCTTTTCTTATCTAAACACTATTTGTATAATAATATCAGACTTCCTGGGGCTTCTCCGACAAGGACACGGTAATTATACGTTTTCCTCCCGCAGCAGCCGCGAGAAGAACAGATGGCCCCCCGGAGAAACATGACAATGATGATTTATGATTAAGGGAAATGGGCGCTTATAATACGTTATTTATTTTTTTCTTCGCGGACATAAAACTCGAAAGAACACAGAGATAAACACGAGCATAATAATTACAGTGGCTCGCAACTAGTACAAAGGGACGACAGTGTATGTTACTATGTACGACCGTGTATTGTCTATTAAGTTTTGTCGAATTGGCAGTATTACGGTGTAGATGCAACATGCAAACGTATACAATTATACGTAACTGCTCGAGCCGTAACACAACCAAAACGAAACTGTTAACGTTCGAGAATAATAATTTTTACATTGAAACTTCGAGAAAAATATGGGGGAAATTGACGTCTTCGACAGGACAACGACTCCCCCGCGTACCAACAAAAGCGTACAGGTATTTATGAAAGATGATTTGAGGGATACGGATATTCCTTTCAGGTCAAACCAGGGTGTGGAAGTGGAACGTAACGTGATGTGATGAAATTATTATGTCAACTGCCAAGTAGAAAACGCCGAATGATTAATCGAAACTTTGTTTAAACGATCAAAGTAAAATTCATTGATTATAAATAAACTCCATTTATACGCTCCATATTATTATTAGTATTAGTACTATTATTATACACACGCAAACGATAAATCGCGGGAAAATGTTGAAATTGATTTATTAATAATTTGTGCAGAACAAAAATTGCAGTCTCCGTAAATAATTTGAGGTTATGTAGACGGACTACGTATTAATAATTACGTTTGACCTTTGTCAACATGACATTAAATATATCTCATACTTACATAAAATATATACTATTGCTATTTAGAGAGAGATAAGATATTGTTTTATATATTTAATTGACGTTAATATTTTTTTTGAGATACCAAGTAATATTTGAGCTTTCTGCGCAATGAAAATTATGTAAAAATCTAATAATCTATTACGTCATTAGATCTACATGATTAGGTATTTTTTGGTTATTGCGTAATTTGAATAGTTATATTACTCCATAACTTTATACATACAATATTTTGGGCACATGTTTGTTATTCAAATGAAAATTATATACTTGTTAAAATGTCATAAAAAACATATTTCCGGTATGGCGGAAAGCTGTTTCCGGAACACGCGAGACAAGTTTCACAAAAAGGACCAACGATAACCGAATGAAACTTTCTCAATGAAAATGATAAAAATCAAATATTTATTTTTTACAGAACTTAAATTTAAAAAAATTATGAGTTATTCCTTTTGTATTATAATACTATTGTTTAACAAATCTTCCTTTACTATTTTTTTTAAGAAATATATATTATTAATTTTTAGTGTTAATGGTTTTTCTCAAATAAGTATTTTATAAATAAATTACTTAAAACTAACAAAAATATATGTAAAACATTTAAATTTTATCGCCCAAAAACATATTTAAAAAAAAAAGTTTTATTTATAAGTATAGTACTCATTCGTTAATTTATACTAAAATGTGAACGTATATAAACGATGTATGAGTAACAATGTATGGTGTAAAGTTGTACACATATAGTACACTATGTACATTAATACAAGTGAATATTTATAAATATTTTTAAATAAATAATTTTAACATAAAAAAATCGTTGTCAATGAAATGTCACGTACCTTAAATATTCAAAGATAAAAATATTCTATAACACTAAATTGTAGATATGTAGACATGTATATAGGTGTTACGATTATTTAAAAAGAACATATTGTACTCGGTCCAACAATACTAATGAACTTTGGCATTTGTGTATGCATACAAAAATACACTCAAGGTGTATTCTATTATGATTTCAAATAATCATTATATATGAATGAAAAATATAATATTTCAAAATCATTTTAATTTTTCGCAAAATGAATGGAAAATATGTAGGGAAGGTATATATTAAAATATGTTTAATTAATTCATTAATTTTATTAAATCCAATTTGCCATAAAATATCTGTAATGGTTGTTTTTATTATCTCTATTAAATACTGTTGTTTACTATAAATTAATAAGAATCAAGTTACTAAAATAGACACATAATTATCTTCATAAAATGTTCATGTATAATAACAATACAAAGCAGTTAAATATAATAATTACTAAATAATTCATAATAGTTTTCACACAAATAAATACATTATTAGACTAAATTTTAAAGCTGTATCATTTTTTTAAATTTTCTTTATTACATATTCGGATTAAATTAATACATTTTTATAGCACTTCCATCTTTAAACTATAAACATATACATTTAACTGTGTTAGTATGTTATACCTTTTACACATTGGCATGACAACAAAATATTGAAATCCAACAAAATCTTAGTCAATAAAATAATACATTTGGCTTATATAGATTCAAATTATTTAGTAAATATATGTTTATGTAATTTCTAACTAGTTATACAACTATATACATGCATAGTCATTTTACATTGGAGTGATGTTCAATCTAAACTAAACTAACCTGGTTAAGTATTCCTTAAACTAGTAAATCAATGGCACCATTTCAAGTTTTCATCAAGGTATGCATAAATTTAAAGAAGTAACATGTTACTAAACTAGCTATTTAAAAACATGTTCCCCGTCAAAGTAGAATATTTTATAGATATTTTTCTTATTTCAAAAATTAAAGACACCTACCTATATATGAACAATTTATTTGAATTGTAAGAATAAAATGATTAATTACCAAACAACAAAAGTATACCGGTATACTTTACCATTTATTAATTACGGTTAATTAACTATGGGGAACAGTAGCATGGCAAACTTATAATTTTGTAGAGGTAGGCAACAAATTTCCCAAGGACCTGCCCACCCACTATACATTTTATAACACAATAATCAACTTTTTATTAAATTAATATATTTATAATTTTTTATAAATTTATTGTTTATAAAAAACAAACAGTCAAACATTTAGTTGAACAGTTTGCAGTTTTCTTACACTAGTGTGTATGCAACTTTAAGTATGTTGTAAATGAGCTTATGAGCATAAATAATTATTTACCTGATGATACTGATGATATTTTTGATGTCTTAACAAATTTTAAATTTGTATTGCTATCACTATGTTTTCTTTATTTTGCACATAAATCTAAATGTCTAGCCAGTTGGTTAGATTCATTTCACCATGTATTTAACCACAAATGTATTTATTATATAATTAGAACTCGTACTAATTATAACTTTATTATAGAACAACTCTAAATAATAAAATAATAGTAACAATATAATATTCCCATGGACACAGGCACACAAGACAAAGCACAGCACAATAAGACAAAATTTTCAATATACCTATTACAATATTCAAAACATCTATAAAAATGTTATAAATTGATTATTGATAATAATTTGATGTCTTAGCTCATTAGTTGCATAACTCCATAGCTATACCAAGATTTGGCAATAAAATAAAATTAGAACTTTTGTGGTATGGGTACCCACTACCCATGCACATGCACATGCTCATTAACATTAATTTAATAGAAAACTTCAATAAGTCATTAAATTCATGTTACTATGCCTTATATTTCAAACTTGTACAAGCATACTATATAGTTGATAATAGATTATTAATCATAATATTAACAAATACAATTTTATATTTTATTGTAAAATACCATATTATAACTCAGATCAAAAACCTAACCCCTTTAAACAACTCTAAGGCAATTGCCTCTCGGATACCTCTTTGCCACGCAACTGATGCAAAGTATATTCAACTGAGCTTTAGAACAATATATGTATATAAATAAGTACATATATTAGTAGGTAGTCATTTTTGATAAATATTTAATTTATTCTTTGTGATATGACAAATTTTATATCACTTCAAACTCGAAAATTTTAAATACGCCTAACCTAACCTAACTCGCTGTTTGGCGAAGACGAATTAAATATATTTCATTACAATGTGAAGGGTCTGTAAGTATTCATTTTTAAATGAGACTGAAATTCTAATAATGGTTTTTCGTATAAAGCTTGGAAATGAAGGTTTAATTGTAATTCGTAAATAAATTAATATTTAAGAAAATACAAGTGGATTTAGTTCAAATAGTTATTTCTTTTAAATTAACTACTTCCAAGTGTTATTTCTTTTACAATAATAATTTTTTGCTATATTTTTAACAAACCCAAGCCATTAATGCGAGGATTTTTAAATCATCAAAAACATCTCAATGTTGAATATGAACGCCTTAACATTGTGCTGTTTATATAGGTAAATACGAGATTATACTCACTAAAGACAATTTAAAATGTAAAATGACAAGACAGTTATTTAGTTATACCGATTAGTTGTAACTTAACGTAAATCTGTTGACCTATACTAAGAACTGAAGATTAAATGTGTCTACATTTACTAATGACATGGATGGAATTAAGGGGTTCTGTAAATTGAACTTAGCAGGATTAGATAATAAAAATCAGAATGCGGTCCATGTATCAAACTTAAAGGATTATTATTTTGGATAATGCTTATTTAGACAAACAACTCGATATGGTGGAGAGCTGCGTAATTACTGCAGAACTAACATCAAAATACAGTAAACACATATACTATTTAGACTGACAAAGAATTAAAATAACGAATAAAACAAAATTAAAATTAATAAAATGTGAAAAAAAAAACAATAGCCACATTATTATTATTGCATAGCCTGATAGGAACAATTTTATTAGACGATTTTAATTAAAAAGTCTATTAAGACTATTAGAATTAAAAAGATCTAAAAATGGAATTAAATCAAACCACGCAGGAGTATTGTGTCTCAACGAGTTTGTTTGCCAACTTCACGAGATAATGAAGTATTTATGTAAGTTTTATCACAGTCATACATTTTGTATTAATTTTCAAATGCTACTTTTCTCTAAAAATATTTTTCAAACTAGCCTTTCGTTATTTATTTAAACATTTAAGGATATATTATTATATATAATAATACGAAGCAATTAAAATTTAAAACTTTGTATTTATTCAGTAGTAGACTAACAAACACCGGTTATACTCTTTGAACGAAAAGTTCGAACTCTCAGATTTAAATTATAAAAGAAAATTGATCAGGTAGCAAACTAAGTTTAATTTTTTATTTCTATCAATCTAAGAAAGTACATTATATTTCCAAGAAAATAAATTACAGAATATTGTAATTTATTATTGAATTTAGTGGATACAATTTGCGATCCAAAACAAATTGGTAAATTTTGAGATAAATTAAATTAAAAAGATAAATTGCACTTGGAAAAAATATACAAAAGTTATAGCTCATTTACGCTTTTGTGTACATTTTTTTCTTTCTATTTGGTATTTTTAAAATTTATATTTAAATAAATACAAAGTTTCAATTAATATTTTATTAATTTAAAAAATTGATTTAGTTCTTTAAAATTAATTTAAACAAATATAAAATACGAAAAAAAAAAATATTATTTAGAATACATGAAAATAAAATAATTTCTGTACCCCGGAAGTAAAGGACACCATGTCACAAAATAGTAATTTTACAGGAAGTCAAAGTCAAGTCCATATGGTGTTCATTACCTCTAAAGAAAATGGACATGGTTTTATTTTTCATCCCCTTATTTCTGTTACTTTTGATAACTGGACATAGTGCCCTACACCTTTATATTGAGCGAAAAATGTACAACAAGACATAAAACTAACAAATTTCTTAAAAAATGGATATTTTGTCCTTTACCTCCGGGAATTGTTAATAAATAATATTAATGAATAAAAATTGTTTTTTAAATTATTTATATATTTTGGGTTTTGAAAATTAATCTTACATATGATATACATGTAAAATTTATATAGAAATGTCTTAATGATATATTTAATGGTGAGATACATTTTTTTTCAATAATCATATTTTTTACATGTTTTATGATATTTGAATTTATAGCTTAAATTCTTCAATTCTTTTTCTTATTCAAAATAATCATTTACAATCTATATTGAATAAAATATAATAAGCAAATTGGCTAAAATAATAACTAAAAACTTGAATAATGAATGAAATGAGAAAAAAGACTATTCAGTTATAGGACCCTTATTGAGTGAGTTTTCTGTGATTCATTGGACAGGATCAAGAAGATTTCAGTACCAACGTCTTTTGAGATAGCTAGGGATTTGTCAGGAATTGTGATAAAATATTTATATAAAATCAATAGATTGGAATGATGGAATAATTTGGAGTGCCCCATTAGCCCAAATTGGCCATAACATTGACTTGTAAATAAATTTATTAAGTTTATTTTGTAGAAGAAGTTTGGATTTCAAAATGGTTTACAAACGCTTATTACAATAAGCGCAATCTAGTATTAAGTAACTTTCTTTTTGATTTCAAATGATGATTCCAAGTTAATCTTTTGTCTAAAATCAAACCAATATATTTGACTTGCGTCACAGAGTGAATACAAACTCTTTGAAGGTGTGCACAGTACCATCTGGGTAATGGAAGTTATAAATAATAACTGGAGAAAAAATATTTGGAATCGTGTATATCATGTGTTTCCGAATTTAACATATCTATTTAAATGTATATAAGAAAATTTGATAATCTGATTTTTTTTTTATTTGTGGTAGTAAGCATTCCATAAGATGATTTTAAGAAATGTATTATTAATCTGATTATTTATCATAATTTAAAATGTATTTATTTATTGTGGTTGTGAGTAATTGAATTAAGGGTTTGATTAGTTATTTGAACACTGTTAAGAAATGTACTATAATATAATAACAATAATAATAATAATAATAATATACAGAGTAGGTACAATATAGATTATATTTTTTTTCTTTAGTATCATTGATTATACATATTAGTATCTATTCATAACCAATGCTAACAAGTATATGTAAATGTTATTTATATTTTTTATAAACACACTACTAGAATACAACAATACAAATATTGCAACCACAAAGTCATGTATAACATATATTATAATTTTTAATACACAAAATAGTACCTAAGGGGTTAAGCATGTCATATGTAATATTTTACATAGTTATACCATGTTGTACATATTTCTATAGCAGTAAAATACTTTTTATACAAATTATATTCTACTATTGTAAGTTATAAATCATTATAATAAACTATTTGGTTGATATTAAACAATGATAAATCAAAATATTCTATAATTATATTATTAAAAGACATTAGTATAAATAGACGAAAAATATGATTGTTGTTGTAAAAGAAATTAAATCATCTTTGTTGTATACAGTAGTAGATATATATAACTAAGAAAATAATTATTGGAACTTTTAAAAGTAAAAAAAACAGTGGTCAATTAAGTAGGATAATAATGACCATAAGAAATTATTATCTAATCTAATATTTAGGGGCAAGTCTATAGAAAGCCTTAAGATCTGTTTTGCTTCCTATACATATCTTGTATAGCTTATTTTACTTCTAAGAATTTTATACTGTTTATCAATTATTCATATAACTAGTAGCATGGATTTGTATAATTGTTTGAATTGTAATTTGATTAAAACAAAGAAGCAAACAGAAAAAAAATAAACCTCTTAAATACAATTAATATAAAATTTGAAAAGTTTGTATATATAAATAAAGCCAATGTATAAAATTTATTTATTTAACTACTGGTATCGATCAAAATTCATTGTCAAGTATAAAGTGAAAAATAAAAAATAAATTTATCATGTATCATATATACATATATACATATATATATATATACATTTTTTTTTTATTAATAACGAGTATTAATTTATAATTTTTTCTTTTTATTATTTTATTATTATATAAAATTATTGTCAGTTTAAGTTATGACAAATGTTTAATACATATGAAAGGACAGTATATGTATACCAGACATATAATACTAATTTGTCCTGAAAATACAAAGTAATATGAATATATGAATGTGTTGAAGCTTTCATTTATTGTTGATTTCCTGACATTGTTTTCAGATGTATCCACGTGTGTAGTTTAGGGCTGACATTTTGAGTATAGTTACAATACTTGACCTAGTAATTACGCTCTGAAGATGGACTCTGAAATGAGTCTAAAATGTCAGCCCAAAACTACACACGTGGATACATCTGCTAACAATGTCAGGAAATATGAATATACTTTTTTTTTCAATAAACTTTAAAATAATTAACCATTTTCTAATGCTTTTGTAACCTTAAAATTTATTTTAAAAAAAACATTTGAGTATATACTATAAAATAAAAATATATTATTTATCAAATTAAAAATGTAATGCAAAAATTACAAAACAAAAAATGTTGCAAATACTAGATAATGCATAATTTTGAACAAAATAGGAAGGTGAAAAACAAATTTAAAAAAAATGTAGTGATTCAAAAAGAGGATTTCCTAAAAATATCCCGCACACTTCAACTACAGAAATCATAATAAAGTATTATCAATAATCACATGGATATTTCTGAAAACCACATAGTTAATAAATTCTCAATCCATGAAAGCTTTAATAAACTCATAATAAAGTAATTAAATTCATAAGAATAATAATTGTCATACATTTCAATAGTATGGGATAAACATGTAGACACAAAAGAAATATGGTATGATGACGTTTGATTTTTCAAAAGACAGAATATAATGTTTTGAAACAATATAATGTATTGTAACGATTGGATAAATAAGCAAATCCGTGGATCTTTATGATCCATGAATGTACTTAATATTGGATGGGACAGGGTGTGAGACCGTGCGTGTTGCATTGACATGATACAAAATACATACGAACGATCAGGAACAGAATACCAAAATCACAAAGTATGTTACCGGCGATCGTGTACCGATCCATATAGTTGATCAGGTTGACGAAACATAGCACGACCACGGTGACCTTCTGTTTGCAGGATATCGGAGGGCCTCTAGCGACCGTCTCGTCGTTCATGAGATGCTGTTGCGAATTGTTGTTGGGAGCGGACGACCGGGGTTCCGCGTTCATTATCTGTAGCACGGTCTTCACGGTGCTATCGTTGTCCAATACCTGTGCCGGCATCACCGCAACGGAATCGAACAACGCGGCGGACTTGCAACTTACTACTACTACCGCTAATACGACAACCGTCGAACGGTTCAACTGTCATGTTCAATTGTCATTACTATGGGGACAACCGTCGAAAAACAAAACTTACGAACGACGCGACACGCACACGCGCAACGCTGACAACGACGACTAGCTAGTAGCTAGCGAGCGGTGACTAATCGCAACGCAGACGTTGACGACATCCAACGGCCCATGCCCGTTTGTTGTGGAAATTGGAAACGTGTAACGTCACCTGTGACCCGATCATTTTAACAGGCGGACCAACGTTACGTTGCCGGGCAACATATACCCCGAGTATTATCGTTACGACTAGTGTTTCGTTTCAGTTTAGTTTATTCGTAAAACTGTATACCAAAACCGTTATCAAATAATGTATATTACAGATACCGAACGGTCATAACGTCACCGAGTTGTTTTTAGTCGGGTTGGTTAATCACAGGCACTCCATTTTTCTAATCGTATGATTTGTTTTCGCGCCTTTTAGTACGGTTTTTAACATATTTGTTTATGTGCTAGATATAACTTTTTTTTTCGTGACCGATTACGCATAACCGATTTTCCGTTATGCCACACCTACGCTCACTGATACCATTCCTGCCGCACTACAATCACTGCAAAAACCACTATGTTTATGTATCAGTTCAATACTGATTCGGAATGCGATATAGTAGTATTTTGCATTTACTCGAACGTTGTGATTATTAGAATACGCATTATACGATTAAGTAGTTACACTAGTCATTGAGAGATTCGTAACTATGCAATCTTATGCTGAACGGCAAAAAGCTTTTCGAGACCGTAAACGCGTGGAACGCGAACGGCAAGAATTTGAGCAGTTCATCATCAACAATCCATTTAGTTCGTCAACGACTGATTTAGAAAAGTAACAAAATTTTCAATCGCATCGTCAAACATTGAAGGTGGATGAATGTAAACGCAAACGCGCCGAATCTGCTCGCGATAGACTTACTACGCGTAAACAATAAAGTATAATACCCGATCTGGAAATAGGAAATATTGAAGATAGTCTTTCTGAACCTGTCGAATTGAACGAAAAAATTCGTAAACGCAAATTCTCCGAAGCTACTCGCAAGAAACGGAAAGAGATAAAACTAATACAGGAACACCGAGTTGTCGAAGTAAAACCCGAAGATTTTATCGTCGAACCACGTGAAATTTCTTTTCTTTTTTTCCCGCTTAAAACGGAAAAAGAAGAATGTTCGTCATCATTGCGTTTGTTTATTATTCATATCATAAACAGCAAGTCATTCCTGAAAATATAATATAAGATTCAGTGTTTCTCCATACAGCGGAGAAATTTTCTTTTTTTTCCAATGAAATTCTATTCTTCACCCATGATTCCGTGAATTACTCCCCCTCCCGGCCGTCTTTCTCGTTTACGGTCGATTATTTTTCAAATATTAAATTAATCTTCTGTATATTATTTTGTGTAAATTTGAATATTGTTATGTTTAGTGTACTTGAAAATGGACGAATGCGAGTTGTTGACAAATTTCGATGAAATATGGAATAATACAGAACTGTTGGCTTCGATTAGTGTGCAAACAATTCAAATGCCATTATGTAGTTTCCTCATACAACTGACGTCAACGGATTGTATTAATTTAATAGTAAGTTTTATTTTTATTGACATAATTATTAATAAATTAATTAATATGGACATTAAATGTTCAACAAGTCGCTCTTCATATTGGACATAGAAATTGAATTTATATTTGATTATTAGGTCAATCATAATTATATATATATATAAATGAATGTATGCTCTGCATGCAATCCTAAACTGTTAATCTGATTTTAATGAAACTGGTGAGTTATTGTGCATACACTTGCAAAGGTTTCTGTAGTATACAATTTGAAATATGACCAACGAAGGTGGTGCCTAATACAAAAAATTTTGAGATTCTGGCGTTAAACAGTTAACATAGTGACCATTTAAATTGGTTTAAATTTATTGAATTAAAATTTGGTTGAATTAAATATATTCAACCACGACTCAGAAAATAAATACTCTTCAGTAATAATAGTGCAAGTATTTTCTTACCCTAAGGGTATCCTTATTATCCCCTACCAAATATAATAACCTAAATAAAAAAACAACCTATACGGAACATATCTTCTAAAACTTATTATTATATTTTGGTAAGTATATTTTTTCAAACAGTTGTGCAATCATGCCTCCCAAACTAAAAGCGATTAAAGGATCTACACTTCAAGCACGAAAAAAAAATCATCTTGAACTTCAGAAACAAACGAACAAAGAAAAGCAAGACTGGAATCTAATTGAGTTTACACTTCTCAAGTCCATTCATCTGAAAAAGAACAGCAATATGTAGAAAGACGAGAAACTGATAGAGTACCCACTTCTCAATCCCGTTCATTTAAAACAAAATAGCATTGTGATGAAAGATGGGAAACCAATTAAGTATGCATTTCTCCAGTATGCACTGTAAGATCCAGGTGGTTACTGTATGCTGAAATTAATTTTGCTGCATTCCATTATGATATTCATTATAACTAGTCTTTATCCAAGTATTGCGTTTGAAAAAATGGACAAAATGTGCAATATTGTGATGACCTTAAATTTAAAAATGAAGCGCCAGGAATGTGTTGCGCAGGTAGAAAAATAATTTTCACAGCCTGAAACATTATCAACATTATTATCAGGTAACACATGCTATATTAGTAGCCAAAATTAACAACGTAAATATGATAAATTTCTGTATTAAAGATGCAATTTCAGACAAACCTATAACGTATAAGTCAATCGATACCGTAATGAATCAAAATGAAGTAATCAATTATCCAATTGAATTCTTGAAATCACTTGATTTTCCAGGGATGCCACAGCATATTTTGATATTGAAAATTGGAATGCCTATAATTCTTCTCCAGAACATCAATCCACCATGACTTTGCAATGGGCCCAATCTTATAGTGACAATGATTATGAACACTATCATCGAGGCAATTATCTTAAATGGAAATTTTAAAAGAGAAAATGTACTGTTGCCTATGATTCCGACAGACCTGCCTTTCGACTTCAAATGCTTGCAGTTTTCGGTGCAACTTGCCTTTGCAATGATCATTAACAAAGTTCAAGGATAATCGTTATAAGTTTGTGGACTAAATTTGGTAAATCCATGCTTCTCGCATGGACAGCTCTATATGGCATATTCACACGCTGGTAAACCTTCAAATTTGTTCATTTACACACCAAAAGGAAAAACAAAATATTGTGTATCCTAAAGCACTTCAATAATACAGGGTGGGGCAGCCAATCTCGACGATTTTAGCAAAAGCTGATGAGCTTAAGTGGGAGAGAATTTAGGACTGTACTAACCGTTTCCAGATATCCAGAATTTAGTAAACATAGAGCGTTGGTCAAGTGAACAGTGTGCATTTGTGGTAAAAGCGTATTACAAAAGTAATGATAGCTTCATAGGCACTCAATGAGTTTTTTGCTGAAGGTTTGGTTTATCTCCTCGCGCTCCTGTGCCTTCATTTGGTACCACTGACCTGTGTGTGAAAAACTTTGAAACCACAACTAGCAATACTCGAAAGAGAGGTGGTAGTGAAAAAACCAGTCGGATCCCAGAAAATGTAGAACGGGTGCAACAGTAGGGAGAAATTCAGAAAGTCAGCCAAATATTACAGCAGAGAACTTGTCTTAAGTGTTCGAACTGTGAGGAAATTATTGAATACACTTTTTCAGCAAGATGGTGCAACAAGCCATACTGCACGAATCAATGGATTTATTGAGGTTGGCATTTCCAGGGCGTCTCATTAGTCAGAATGGCGACATCCAGTGACTTGCTCGTTCACCGGACTTGTTGACTCCTGATTTATTCCTTTAGGGGTTATTTGAAAGTCAAGCTGTTCGAAAATAACCGACTAAGGACTATTGTTGACTTCAAGGAGCAAATTCGCCTTGAAATCAACAACATACCCTTGGAAACATTTTGCAACATCATGGGAAGAAGCTTCACTGTCAGGCGCACATAATATGTAGCTAACCAAAGAAGGCATTTGATTAATACTATCTTTAAAAAATGAAGTTTTCAAATTTATAACATTACTTTGTACTTATTGTGCAAAAAATTTAAAAAATTACTTTTTCTTTTTTTGTTGGTTTTTCAAATTATTGGGTTTGACTGTTTCACTCTGTATAATAAATTCTAATGATATTTGATTTTTATTGAAAGTGAAGCAATACAATTTTAACTGTTCACGGGCGAAGCTAAGTAATTCATCTAGGTTTTAATATTAACATGATTGTATAATTAGCTTAACAGATTTAGTAAATAAAACAGCAAATTTTATATTTGCATTAATTTTGTAAAACTTAATTTTAATTTTTGTGCTCATTCAACGGTATGCGATATTTTGTATTTGTACAGGTTGAACTATACAATGTGTGTAAAATAATTCATATTAAATTTGTTCACAGAAATATGACATGGAAAAATGGTCTCGTATCAATCAATCTATTGAGGATAGAATACTACTCTATTATTTAATAACAGATTATATAAGTTGTGGATTATCCTCTCCAGTTTATCATATACAATTTAACAAAGAACTTCATTCTGATATGTCAAAAGTAAAATTGTTGAAAGAATTAATATCAATTTGGAATAGTTTATTCAAACATTATACTGTAACTAGTATGTGTATATATATATGCAACAATATGTATATTTTTGTTTTTGCAATGTACGTATTAATGAGTTATAATTTCAGGTCTAAATATTGAATTTGTTAAAAATTTAGCTGTTAATATGGAAAGTCAATTTTTAAAGTTATTAAAATCTGTTTCTGAGAATCATATTGCCTTTCAATGTAAGATAGTTATAAACAACATAAAACATCGAATTGAAATATTTGAAAAAAAAATATTAGATACTCAAGTTCTTCAAACTTTAAGTAACAATAATACAGAACTGCATACATCTAACAAGAAGAAAGTCTTAGGTTTTGAAAATAAAGAATCATATGAATTGAAAATCCATGGTTTAACTAATCAAAGCATGAAAAACATGAAACATATAGCATTGGATAATGAAAAGCAAAAAGTAAAATTGGATAATCAAAAATCTTATTTGAACAATCAACTATCAAAAAACCCAAAACTGGTTTCAAATGATATACAAGATATATTTAATAAGAATACCAAATCAGGTATGTTATAGACAACAATTTAACTATAGTATATTTCATAATTTGGCAATATTAAAATAAATTGACAAAAAGTATTAACAATAAGATATGAATTTATAACAATAAATACATTGTTAAATACACCAATTACCAATAATTAAGAAATCTATAGATTACATAGTTATTAAAACATTTATGTTTAGATATTATACCTCCAGAACATAAACTCAATATTTTCCAAATTATGATGCTCAATGCGAAGAAACGCAAGACAGACGTGAAATAAATAATTTAATTTTATATATATTATTTTTAAATTTTTATATGTATTCATTTAATAATTATTATAAATGTATATTATGTAAATATAGACATTGACATTAGAAGAAAAACATTTTTGGAGAAATTAATTATGTAAAAAAAGTTCAAGGTATTTTATTATGTTATTATGTAATTTTTATGCAAATTGTATAACTTATTAATTTATAATATACATATACTTTAAAATTGTTTATGAAGAACCAACATGATACAAAAGTAATTTGGCCCCAAATAGTTTTATCTTATCAGGTATATAAATAAATAAAAAATATGTAGGGTACAAAATATTACACAGCAGATGGTTGTACAAGTCAATTGCCATTAACAACTGTTATAATTTATCATAAAAAGTAACAACATAAATACTTACCACAACTCTAAACCCACATTTCGACAATTATTGATTCGAAAGTTACCTGTACATATTTCAAATACCAGTTATTACAGATAATTAGCATTAAGACCTGCACTATAGTATATACATTCTGCCTTAAAGTAGAATATATTGGCTGTCTGACATATTTTCTTTTAATGGTGTGCATCCTTTCTACAAATATACTGGATGTATACTATTGGAATCATTTGTTAGACATTTGCTGTTTATTTTACCACATGGTGGAAAAAAAATCCAGCACAAGTTTTGCAGTTGTCAGTTATAATGTGCAAACCAGTATTGGTAGTGGAGTGACAAGAGAAGATAGGATGAGGAATGAATATGTAAAAGGAAGCATAGGAGTAGCGATGAGAAAGAATAGACTTAGATGGTTTGATCATGTTATGAGAGAAAATTCTGAAACTGTAAGAATGGTTATAGAAATGAACATTTAAAGAAAAGGAAGAAAAAGACCGAATAAGTGGTTGGGTGTGATATCCTCACTGCTGGTGTGTGCGTGGATGATTTCGAAAATTGTGTTAAATGGATGTTTGGGACACAGGTGGCTGAACCCCAAATAGCTGAGATAGAGACAAGGGAGAAGAAAAAGAAAATTTGTTTTTTAAAAAACTTTATTTCATGTAATTTTAAACTACAATTAATGATTTGTATAAAAATCAACAAACTTTCTAAAATAAATCTGCTGTCTTGTTACCAGTCTAATATTATCTCAGTCTAAAGATTTTTGATGAATTCAAAATTATATATATGTTTATAAGAACAATAACAGAATATAATATATATATATAACAAAAGTTTTTTTGCTATTTTAATTATTTTAAAATCAAAATGTACAATACATTGTTACTTTTTTTTTCATCCAATAATTTTGTACAAGATGATGGAGTTCAAACAATAGAAATGTTATTTAATTTTATACCAAACTATTAGGAATTTAATTAATATGAGCTAAGGTATTTTAGTATATTTTGAATAATTAAGTTCATAAGAAACAAATTAATAAAAACATAGTTTAATTTTAATTTCTCTTACAAAATTGGCTTATTTAATTAGAAAAAAAACATTTTAAATGTTTATAAGTAGTTTATGTTTTTGTTCTATTACCTCATGTTTTCAGTTCTTTATATATGTATATATATTATACATGAAACATTAAAACTCATATGTTGACTAAAGTAAATAATTAAATACAAAAAACAAATAAGACTAGATAAATGGCACTACATTGAATGTGAAGAATGGATAAATTAAGTGTCTAGTAACAAAACAGAAGAACATATTAACTAAAGAAAAACAATAAAAAATAAAAATGAGCATCAATAATGACTACTTAAGTTGTCTTACAGCAATCGATTAAACACTGAAAGCCAAAGACAAACTTACTACGCAATTCGGAAATACTCAACTGATGAATTCTTGTTGCTCTGTTGATGATTTCACCAAATCCAATGATTCCGAACGTTTTTCTACCTCAGCTTTGAAATTTTCCAAGTCTTGTTGACTAAACAATTAATATAAAAGTCGAATATATACAATTCACATTTTACATTTAATATGTGTATAAATTATTCAAAAATAAAATAAAAATAGGTTATAATCATAACATAGAGTACACAGGGTACTTAGAAGCTATTGAAGTAGTACTTAAATTTTTCATGGATAATTAATTATTTTTATAGAAAAAGTCCCTTTAGAAATCTTTATTTATAAATAATTGTTCATTAATTAATAACTTGATTAAGTTTTATAATTTAAAATATTTCATATTAATATAGTATATAATTTATTGAAAATATACCATATTGGTGGTGTTTGAAAGTTATGTAACATGTGATTATTCAGAATGATAGTACTGTATTTTTTTTTAATCATACATTTTTTAACATAACAAATAAAATATTACTAATAACCTATTACATACCTAATTTGTACATACAGAATGCCATTAATGACATTGAGCATATCAAGTACACTACCCATAGAAGGAGGGTGTATTTGTATAGGAGGCAATATAGCACCAGTCTTGCCTGTATAAATTTCATTCATTTTTTTTTGTAATACTACTGCCTGATGAGTTAAATGTTTTAAACAGTCAGATGACTCTTGAGTTTTTTCATGTTTTTCACCAAACTATAAGATAAATATATTAATACAAACGTACATATATATATATAAACTTGCATAAATACCTGTTGTTTATAAATTGCATATGTTTCTCTTTCATTACTCAATGCGGAACGGAAATCTCCCATACAACTTTGAGTTCGGGCAACTAAATGATAACTCACTGCTACTTTTAATGATTGAGGGCCATAAAATTTAATATTTAATGCTAAAGCTTTCTCTAAAAATCTTAATGAAAGATCGTATTCTTGAACAGCATGTAATATCAGACTAATATTACTCTATGAAAAAAACAACAATAATTATAGATACATTATAATATAAATATTAAATACACATACATCTAATAAAGCTATTTCAGGATGATTTTCTCCACAAATCAAAACGGCTAAATAACGTGCACGATACAATAACTTTAAAGCAGTAGTTATTTGGTTGTTAGCATAACAATATAAAGCTAAATGAATCTGAAACAAAATAAAATTTATTATACATAATGTAATAATAGTCAATTTTTTTAATAATACATATTCAGTTATAGTGTAAGGATGATCAATTCCATTAACTCGTTCTGACATGAATACAGCTTTCTGTTGATATGCCATTGCTTCACCGTAATCACCCATAATATAACTTAATCTGGCAAGCATTCTTAAACATTGAGCAATTTCAGGATGCATTGCACCATACACATTATTCAATAGAGTCAAAGCTTCCATAATTAAATCATATCCTTCTTTTAAATTCCCTTGTTGAATTTTTGTTTGGCCAGTAGTATAAAAGTTGAATGCGTCAGTAGCCTATAAGAATGACATATAAATATAGAATTATAGTACAACTAAATAGTTAATATGTACCCTAGGATTAATATGTTTAACAACTGGAAACATATTTATGATATCTTCTTCAAAAAAGGTAAACCGGTTTTTTGTATCAAATGAATATTCTCTCAATAGTATCTGAATTCCAGTTTTTAGACAAAATGACCTATAGCAAAAAATGTACATATTTTGATAAGTTAAAATTAAAAAAAATTAGTTAATAATCATAAATAAGTACATATTGGTGTCTCATATACATACTATTATACATTATTATTTGTTTTTTAACACCAAAAATAATACAAAATCATATATATATATATATATAAATTTGTATTATATAATACAAAATATAGTTCAATTTTAAGAAAATATTTAATCTTTATAAATATCTTTAGACCAAATAGGTCAATTTAAGTTATAGATATACAGGTATATGTACATAGTATATACCTCAATAATGATATCTTTTGAATGCCATAATGTTCACATATAGATTCAATAGTTTCAGCCACCAATTCCCACGCATAATATGATTTTATTTCTGTTCGAATTTGAGACCATAGAGAATATCTAGTAAGATTAGCCCAGTCTTTGTTGTCAACAGTTAGTAATCGACTGTGACGACCTTTGCGTTTGTTGCGTTTTTTTATTGGTTTTACATCGTCTAATGTATTCTGAGGATGTGGAGTAGAACAAGATGATAAAAAACAATTCAAAAAATGACTAACTGCACTTGCTAAACTCATTAACTCAGCTGACTGAAAGTATAAAAAAGTGAATTATCTATATTGAATTATACTCAAAAAAAATTATAAAATCTTCATACTTGTATGTATCCATTAAATATATGTTTTGCTGCTCTTGTAATTAATTCTGCAACAGTTATACTGTACAAATATTCAAGCCGTTTGATTTTTGAGATCTTTTCAGCAATTTTTCCTAAATAGCGAATATTGATACCTCTAGTATGTAAATTTTCTGATAATATTTGCCCATCCATTGGAGCAGAAGAGTGATCCATACAGTCTCTCAACTATAGAAACATAATTAAATAACTTGAACATAAATAATTATTGATTTTAACAAAAATATATTTGTTCTGTGAATAAAATGCTTTAACATACAAATAACGGAATTTGCGATAACAATAGATATTCTGCAGCATCTACAACTAATTGTTTTTCTATTTTAAATTGATCAGACTCAGGATTAAAATGTATTACTCCTGGTGAAAATACATCTGGGTTAAATCTTATGTCAAATTCTGTCTCTTTCAGTGATCCCACTTTTTGGGCAGCTTTTTTAACAACTTCCTTAGTATTGTTATCATCACCTGCAACAAAAATAACAAAGAACTTAATGAATAGAACTATAAAATAAAAATAATAACTTACTAATAATACTGTCTTTTACAGCACTTTCAGTAATTATTTCCACAATTTTCTTTTTAGTCTCTTCTGAAGTATTTTTATTATCACTATTTTTAAAATTAGACGTTTCATCCTTACAACTATTACTAAGATTTTGATTTATTTTCTCTTTGATCTAATATGCCAAAAAAAATTGTATAAATATTAATTAAATTTAATATCATTTAAATTAAAAAATAACATACTAGTGTATCCTTTACAGTATCAGTTTCTTTTTGATTTTTCCATAAGTTCAAATGTTGTAAATGGAATGCTGCATATTTGATAAACATCATATAACGTGTTCTAAATAAATTAAAATTTTATTATATTCTTCATTTATATACAATTTATTATATTTCTAAAAATATTCAAATTCTCACTCTATAAAAGAATCAATTAATTCTTGCCTAAGGCAACACAATTTATGTCTATGCTGAATAGGAAATCCCAACGATTTTACTTCTTGGCTTAATACATCTTCATCAACTAAATTCCAATATCAAATAATTAATAAATTAGTTGATAAATTTAGCAATAAATTTCAGATTTCAAAATATAACTTACGCAAAAGAAAGTTTACATCTGGAGGAAACGTTCTGAGTAAATCTAAAATATAGTAACGACTGTCATTTCCAATAATACCTTTACATTCTACTGATGAACATAATTCAACTTCTTCACTTTTTTCACTTATTACTTTATGTGGCATTATTTTTAACTGTTGTGCTGCTTGACTAAGCTATAAAAAATATTAATATGTAATAAATCAATGTTAAAATCTAACACTAACTCAAGACCACATACTAATTCAATGTATTTTGGATTGGTAGTCACTGTTTTACCAAAGTCAACAGATCCATATACTACAGATTGTTCTTGTTCTCTTTCTAATATGCCAGGAATAATAGATTGAGCTGTAACTCTATATCCTCTATAATCAATTACTACAGTACCTAATGTGTACAAACCGGGTAAATCTACAGCACTATAAACTCGAACTCCTTGTAAATCATTTCTCTAAAACAGTATTAATATCATAAATATATGATGACTTAGTCATATTTTAAAAATAATCATAATAATTAGATTAATACAGGAGCAACAAAAGCAGCAGCATCTCCTCCTAATTCTTTGTAATGATCTCTGACATCAAATCCCAATGAAAAGAAAATATTATTCCATATAAACATTTGCATTTTGGCTTCTTCACCAGGATTAATTGCCATTACATTACCATCAATAACTGCCATAGCACCTCTGGTAGCAGCCGCAACAAAATCACCATGTACCTGTATAACAATAATTGATTTTGCAAAACATCAAGAAACAAATAAGAATAAACTAACTTTAAAAATGGCTCTCTCTCTTAATAAACGTTCTGGCAAATTTTTACGAGGTAGTTCTCTAGTTGTTTGTAATTCTTCATTCCAATCACGAGTTTGACCAGGTATGTGTTCTTCATAGCCAAGTTTTGATGAAAAAGCTAAATTAAACAAAATCAAATAATTATCATATTATTATTGTTATATTATATAATATAATAATTAAAAAATTTACATTATTCATTTACATTTTTTTAGTTCTTAGTTGTAACAGAAATACATTTTTGATTAGATAAAATAAATTGAAAAATAAAATAATACAAACTATCTTCAGCTCTGATAGCATCTAATGTATGATCAAGAAGTGGAGAAGCCCAACTGTATATTTGATAAGGTGTTGCAACACGTTCAAAAGGATGACGAGCGGTTCTTTTTTTTTGCAATGCAGCAAAATTTCTTTTGAAAGCAGCACTTACTTGAGTTAATAGTTCTATTAACGAATGGCATAGATGGGTTGGCACAGCAGGTTTAGGATTAAACTCTTCATTAGTGGACCTAATCATAATGAAATTATTAATAAATAATACAATAAAAATATCATTTGGTTGTTTACTGGTTGATGAAAAATCCTTTGGTACATGCCGTAATATGAAAATGTTTATCCTCTAATGTAATAACATACATATACATTAAATCTCCATGCATTTTTCGAAAACCGGGCGGGGGATTCCAGGCAGAAGTAGTAAGCACCTAAGATAAAAAAATTCATATTTACAATTTTTGTGGGTTTTATATATATAATTTTAAATTATAAGCAAAATTGAATTGTTTGTTTTGTAAACATACTCATAATAAATTATAAAGCAAAAATTTACCTTGATACATTGAGGGCCTTTTAAATCTTTCGACGTTGGATGTAAAGGGAGTAAAGGTCTATCTTTATTATTTGGCATTATATAATCTGGAGGAGTACAGTCCACACTTTCGGAACGTGTTTTTTTTTTTTCTATAAATAAGAATAAAATAGTCTATACTACTATAATTTAGATAAATAAAATTCATACCTAATATATCACCTTGAGTAACAACATTCAAAAATGATAAAGAAGTACAGTCAACACCATTGTAGGCATCTGCCATTTCTAATGATTTTAATATATCTCTAACATGACGTACATGAATTCTTGCTTCACGCATAGTGTATGGTTCTTCAACAACCTAATAATAATAGGACAATTAACATAAATATAATACAATCACATTTTTAGTAGAAATTTAAATTATATTTAATTAGAAATAGTTTAAAATATTAATTTTCTTATAGCCAAAACAAATTTGTTATTGATTAAAAAAAAAAAAAAAAACACAAGAGTAAAAACTAAAATGTTAGCATAAATTATGTTAATACAATATGTCAAGTTTAGTAAGCAATCCATAACCCTTGTATAAATATACAAGTTCTATAGATTGCTTGCACTCAATTAAATTTTTGTACATTAGTATTTAATTGACATTTAAATTTAACAAGAAATAAATAAATAATCGTTAATCAATCAACAAAAATATACCTTAATAATAGATCCTTCTTTTAATCCATCAATAGTTTTCAATTCTGAAAAATTATCTAAGGTTACTCCATTCAATTGTAGAGAAAAACAAGTACGGTGGCAGGTGTCTTCTCGATCCATAAGTAATTGGTGAATCTCTTGAACCAATTCCATGCTTGATACCTACATAAAATATTTAATTCCAAACACATTTAACTGAATAATTGTATCATTTAATAATAATAATAATAATAATAATAATAATAATAATAATAATAATAATAATAATAATAATAATAATAATAATAGTAATAATAATAATAATAATAATAATACTTGAATTTCAAAAGCTTCAGTCCCAGGACAAACTATTTTTACATTAAATCCTAGATCTTGTATGAATATTATTTCAGTATCTTGTTTTTTTTCATTATCTATATTATCTTCAGAACTATCGTCACTATGAGAACCGTCATTCATTTTAACGTCTTTATCATTTTTGTCCATACTTTTATCTTTCTTGCCATTTTTCTTAAATTTCTTCCCTGTTGTAGGGGATTCATTATTGTTAGCAATATCTCCAATATTTACAGATGTAGTATCTTTTAAGTTAACTACTGAAGTATTGCTTCCGTTAATAATATGATCTCCGCTTGTAGTATTATCATTATTATCACAAACCATTTCTATGTCTCCTAAATATAACAAGACAACATTTTATTAAAATCCAGTAGTACCTAGTCAAATTATGATAAAATTTAAATATCTAAAAAATGATAAATGAATTAGTAATTACATAATATTAGAGCTAATAATATGCAATTTTTAAATGAAGCAATCATTATTTTAAAATCTATATGAATTTTATGGCCAATATATATTTTAAAGATTTTACATAGATAGATACTTAAATATTATCTCTTTAATACTAGAATTCTATAAATTAAAATACTATCTAAACTATTTGATTTCTTTTAGATTTTCTTATAAATCATAGAATTTATTGATATTTTAAACTTAATAATCTTTCTTCATTTAAAATAAACAGAGATTCTACATTTTTAAATTTGTTATCAATATATCAAGTAATGGCAATTTAATAATGGATAAAAGGGAGATAAATTATGATTAATTTTTATAAAAAAAAAATCATTATATTAGGAATGACAAAAATAAAGTTGTGATTAAACAAAGAAAATGACATTATTTATTTATTGTATAATATCTAATACTTTGTATAAAATCATAAGATGAAACTTATATAATATAACTAATATGTTATAATAATCAAATATATGTATGTAATAATATGTATAATAATCAAACCATTTGAATTCCATAATTATATTTTATAATGTAAAACAACCTGATAAATATATAATTTTATAATTCTAATAAAAATAGATAATATTTATGTTCAAGACTTCTAGCAAGAATCAAATCATATCATAGTCAAAATAAAACCAATTTATGTTACTAGTTATATTTTATTGATGTATGCACATATATAATTAAAATGAAAGATTCTCTAATTTTTTAATTTAATAACGTTCTTTATTGGAGGCAAATATTTGGACAAAAATCAAAAGAATACACTGAATAAATAAATTACAAAATGTATATTCCTAATCTAATTACTTTGTCAAAAGGTTATACTTGTTAGATAATATCATTTCATCAACATATTTTTTTATAAATATTGTTAATATTTGAAGATTAGAACAATGTTTTCAAAAGTATTCACATTGAAATAACATGAGATATTATCCTATTGTCATATAGATATTTAGTAATACTAATAATAATTATAATTATTATCCATACCTTTTAATTTCTGATCGTTTGAATTAGTCAAAATTCCCTCCTTGACTTCTAGTGTCATTGCAAATGGATTCTATTCTTTCCTTTTAATTAAACAAATTACACCACCTGAGAAATTTGCTACACTTTAATAGCTCATAACCAAATCAGTAACAATACACAAAATGTAATGACATATAGTAAAAATAAGCAAACATTTAAATAATTCGAAAACAAATAAATATTCTTTAAAACGTGACTATAACAATTAAAAACATCGTGATGGGATTTTTAGGCGAAAAAAAAAGACAAAATAATTATTGTAGTGGTTGGGGGGGATTGGTGAGAAATGGTAACTTTTAACTGGATCAGTGTAGCCAAATACACGAAAATGTTTTTTATTTATCAAATATTTAATTTTTATCCAAATATATATTTCTGTTATCAGATCGTCAAATCATCTTTCACATATGATTATATAATGATAATACTAACATAATTAACTCTTGGTTAGTTTTCATTATTCATAACGTTTTTATAAAATTATTTAAGTATATTTTTGGTTTATTTAATCAGCACAATTACATTAAGATGAAAACAAAAATAATAAGTTTAATGAAAATGGCAAAAGCTACTCCAAAATTGTATGTACGTACTGCAACCACATCGTCTACTGGGGCCTTATTACCTGAACCACAAAAAATTCCTTTTGGCCTTGTGGGTATAATTTGCACGGTTGTACCAGGTTTATTAATTGGAGCTACCATAAGTAAATACATGGCTAATTTTCTTGAAGAAAATGAGTTATTTGTTCCATCAGATGATGATGATGATGATGATTAAAGTTAGGAATGTAGTTTAGACGTTATCTTTTGATTTTAATAATCACTTGTTCATTTATCTTTATGTAATAAGATAATTTAATTTATGTACCTTCTATATTTTTAAAGTATATTTATAATTATTTGTTTATCATATCTATGATTCTAGTTATATTTTATGTAAATTTTATTATTAACAAATATAATTATTGTTATGTTATTATTATATTATTTTAGTGTATTATTCAAACTAATTATAATTTAATAATATAGATTCTGATTTGTAATTTGTAGTATGTTTATATATTCAAATAATAATTATCTATTAGTTTAAATTTTATCTTTAAATTTTAATATAAAATATTTGCCTAATAAAAAAAATAAGATATAATTACTTATTAAATAAATTGGTTTTAGTTTGATTAAAATATTGAAAATTTGTTTATTTCCTTGTATAATAATTTCTCGGTAATATTTTAATAATCATAATTAGTATTATTGTTTACTGATTTTTCCCATTCAATATATGTTAATAGTCAGATAAAATAAGTAAAACAAATTCAATAATTTACAATTATTTGTTATTGCACCATCTTCAAAGAGGTAGATATACATTCACCAAGGTGCATAGTTCTTAAAATTAATTAAAAATTATTTTGTTGTATTTGGTTTAAAAACCTTTTTTTAAAGTTTAGCAAATATAGAATAACTTTTTTCATTATAATCTAATTCGGAATACAAAATTATTTTGGTTTTAATTTTGTATTTTACTGGTATCCAGTAACTAAGTTAGTTCTAACCATATACATTTTGCAAACATTCCTTATGAGATGATCGTAGCAGCTAATTTAGTTTTACTTTTCTGTGCACAAATGAATTGTAAAATGAGTTGCAGCTCAATGCATACACAAGCACCAAGAAATATGTTAAAAATATACTAATTATATAATAATTATTATAGAAATATTTGGGTTTTCTCATACTAATCCTTAATATGTTACCTTTATAATCTTCTCTCCTTTATTCATGTCTGCCATTTCCATCCGAAAAATTTTTCTGTAAACAAGTACTATGGTACCTCACCTTATATATCCTTTGTAATTTCATCCATTATTAAAGAAAACAAGTGCACTTTTACTCTGACACAAAATCCTGAATTCTCTACACAGACTTTACTCTTCTAGTACTTCTAACAAAAATATACTATAATAAAATTAATATTGTTACTTTATTTTTTTCCAATTTAAAAATTAATAATTAGATTATGAAAAGTTAAAAAATGTAATGTTTATATTATTAAAATTTTATACATTTTTAAATGTATCCCTAAATATATTAATACTATTTAAATCTTTTCAATTTACATTTTACCAAGGAAGTACTTTTCCTTCAAAATCATAAAATCCACCATTGTGTGATTCATTTATGTTTTTTAAGAAGCTGCATATTCCAGTAGTAGATTGTTCAACTTCAAGTGGTGCTTTCACACCACCCATTGCTGTTTTAACCCATCCTGGATGAATACTCACCACCAATATTCCATTAGTCTTAAGATCAATACTCAATGATTTTGTGGCCGCATTTATAGCAGTCTGAAACAAATTACACAACATATATTTAAATAAATGTATAATACTAATTTATTTACTTTAAAAAACTAATATTTTCAAAGCACGTTCAGAATTCATAAAAAATATTGCAAGCTATATAGAACTCAAATCAGTATTTCGATATGTTAATTTTTATGTTCTAGATACTATTTCAGAAGTCAGCAATCAAAGTTACAACAAATATACTGATTGATTGTTATATTGATATGGTTCAAACATCGGCTTTATAATAGACTTAATAAAATCAATGGTATAAGTCAATATCATACTATTATTTTTAATTTATAAATTTAAATGTAACAATAAAAAATCACACACTTTTCTAAAATGTATACGTTTATAAATGTATGTATATAATGAAACAGTTACTAAAAAAATTGTTGAGTAACATATATTGCATAGCTGAATTTCCAAGATTATTTTATATTTAATAATTTCAACATAAAATTAATTACTTTGCTTGTTCTATATGGATAGAATCCACCCTGATCATTCTGACTAATAGAACCCAAAATCGAACTAATGTTAACAATTACAGCTTTATTCACTCCAGAAGACGATTTATTTGTTTCTGAAGCTGTTTTTAATAATGGTAATAATGCCTAAAAATTTAAATACAATATAAAAACTTAAATTTTAGTCAAAAATAAATTATTAAACATTTTACTTGAGTTAACATTATTGGACCAATAGTATTTATTTTGAAATGATTTAATAAATCTTCAGATTTTACCAAGCCAATCCTGGTGAATTTTGATGATATCCCAGCATTATTAATTAAAACATTAAGACCTTTATCCTTGACAACATTTGATACTTGAGAGGCCAAATTGAAAAACGATCCATGATCAATTAAATCTACAAGTAATTAAATCAATATATTATATAAGTTAATAAAAACCAATATTTACATATTAATATTAGGTATATAATAATATTTTTATTTTACAGAGTCAAAATATTCAATAAATATAAATTATTTCATTAATAAATATATTATTGTTATAAAGTAGGGCTTTGTTGGCTACTATTTTACTTTAAAAATAAAACTAGGGAACCAGTACAAAATATATTATATTGGTTTAAATTTACAATGAAAATATTTACATAAAATTAGTTACCTGCTTCAAGAATATGAAGTTGAGAATTTTTTTTCAATTCCATTAGGTCCTGAAAAATGTTTAATTTTATCTACCTTTACAATTATAAATAAAATATTTGACATAAATGGAACACAAAATTACTTGAATTGTAAGATAAATTATTACTTTCAAAAAACAGTACATGATTCATAAAAATCTGGTATTATTAAATACCAAATTAAGAAATTGATTTCTTATTAATAAACATATTTTAAATTTAATGATTTAAATACAAGTATTCAAATATTCTTTTTTATTAATCTCTTCCATGAAAATATTAAGTTCCATGAAATTATTAGATAAGGATAGTGAATACAATACTATTCTTTCTCTATTGATATTCATACATAATTATAATTTATTGAGTACCAAATACCGACTGCCCAGGTTCATTTTATTGTTGTTACTATTCGTTTGTGGTTGTCTTTAATTTGTTCATTTAAGCCTTATATAATAAGTAATTAAAGTATTTTTTCATTAATAACACGAATTTTCTTTACGTAAATATTCACTGTACGATTTATAACATCAATAAAATAATTGTATAATGGCTCCTATAGCACCTAGTGAGTATAATTACCTTGGCTTTTCCTTTATCTCTACATGTTGCAAATACGTTCTCCACTTTAAACGATTTATTTGCTAACAGTGTTTTCACCAATCCCAGTCCTATTCCTCTATTTGCACCAGTAACTAGTACGGAACACATTTTGATTTAAGCTTATTATTAAACTATTAAATTACATTAACTATAACCATAGAATGGAAACCTTCCTATACCATGTTATATATCACGTTTAAAGATAACAATATTTTCTCCTTTATTTTTAAAACTAAAAATGTCGCAACTGATGAATCATGTTTTTATATTTCTGCTCCCTTATCAGACTTATATTACTAACATGTCTATTGTTATCTTATACTCATCCATGATTATAATAACTAAATATTACATAATACTTATTAATTGTTATTTATAGGGTTATTAATTATTTTAGCTATTTTAGTTTAATCAAATACGTTTTGTTATCCAAATGTTTTTTAGTCGTTTTTTATCTGTAAATATTTTTCCAAAAAATATCAATCTTTACAAAATACTTGTTCACAATAATTATAAGTATATAAGAAAAATGAGTACGTAAATAAATACAACTATTACTTAAATTTCTTTAAACTTAATAATGTTGTACATAGTCATTGATAATAAAGTTTAATTATATTACATGTACTCTACTTATTGTATTTATAACAAGTCTTATATTTTACCAAAATTTGAACCGCATTATTTTTCTTGATATTACTTATAATTTTTATACCAAGTGTACATTTTTGGGAACAATTTATACTTTACCTTTCATTGAATGTAATAATCATGTTCTTTCAAATATGCTGTTGATAATAATCTGTATTCATAATATTTTATAAATTATTATATAGACCTTAAATTATAATATGAGCATTCAATCATTTAATAATGATTGAATGCTCATATTTTTTTAGATTTATGTTGTTGATAATTTTTTTATTATTATTATTATAGGCAGCCAGTATGATTTTGATCTTCTAGTACTTGGTGGAGGATCTGGTGGTTTAGCTTGTGCTAAAGAAGCAACTACCTTCGGGAAAAAAGTAGTAGTTTTGGATTTTGTTATACCCTCAGAGAGGGGCACTACATGGGGAATAGGTGGTACTTGTGTTAATGTTGGTTGTATACCTAAAAAACTTATGCATCAAGCTGCTTTATTGGGCGAATCATTACATGTATATTATTATTATTATATTTATATTTATTAATTTTGTTTAAAAGTAAAATATTATTTTTATATTAGGAAGCTCGAAGTTATGGATGGAATGTACCAGATTCAATTTCTTTCAATTGGGAGTCTTTAGTAGAAGCTGTGCAAAATCATATTAAATCTGTTAATTGGGTTACACGGGTACAATTAAGAGACAAGTATTTATTTATACCTTTTTATATTTTTAAAAGAAAAAAAAAACATTTGACATATTATTTACTTACAAAATTTTTATAGACAAATTGAATATGTCAACGGTCATGGTATTTTTGAAGATGCTCATACAATTATTGCAAAGATGAAGGGTGGAAAAGAACGCCGAATAACAGCCAAGGATATTTTAATAGCTGTTGGTGGACGTCCGAAGTATCCAGATTTCCCTGGCTGTAAAGAATATTGTATTACTAGTGATGACATTTTTTCATTACCTACACAACCAGGAAATACTTTAGTTATTGGTGCTGGATGTAAGAAAAATACATGCTCATTTATTATTACTCACTATAAGTAACTAAAACTAAAAGTATTTATTTATTTAGATATTGGATTAGAATGTGCAGGATTTTTAAAAGGTTTGGGTTATCAAGCAACTGTCATGGTACGGTCTATGCTTCTTAGAGGGTTTGACAGAGATATGGTAAATTTAATTCAAGCTGAAATGGAAGATAAAGGTGTAAAATTTCTTATTGGAACAATACCAGCAAAAGTATCTAAGCAATCTAATGGAAAATTATTAGTAGAATGGAAAGGAAATGAAGCAAGTTATTTTTTGATTATTATTATTATGACTATTATTAATTTTATGAAACAATTTTTTTTTTTTTTTAGAATGGACAAGGTGAATTTGATACAGTTCTTGTAGCTACAGGACGTAAAGCACTAACAGAAGAACTTAATCTATCTGCTGCTGGATTACAAATTCATCCTGAATCTGGTAAACTTTTAGTCAATGCTGAACAGACCAATATTCCAAATATATATGCAGTTGGTGATGTATTACATGTATGTACTACATTATAATATAATTAAAGTATTGTGACAAATAATTATTATTTCTTTAGTTAATATATTTATTATATACCGTTTAAAATTCAGAGAAGAAAATTTAAAAATATTTTTGAATAATTTTGATTATGAGAATTCTTTTTATATTCAACACCTATAACTAAATGTTATGTTTAGTTAAATGAAATGTTTTAATATTACTTTAAATGACAATGAAAAATTATCCAAATTCTATAATGTCATAAGTTATATATAAATAATTTAGATATAACAATTATTCTTGTACATGAAAAAATAATTGTGCACGTAGTTCAGTTTATTTTTAATTAAATGAATATAAAAGAGGAATTAATAAGATTAAAATGTTTAGGTAAAAATAAAAATAGCAGTTTCCCAAACTGTCTCAATACCCAAGGAAATTATTTTTGCTTTTTATTTTATGGCTATCAATGTTAATTCTTCTTGTATAATTTAATTTATTTGACAAGATTTAATTGTCAAAAATTCCAATAAATTTACAAAATTAATTTAATTTAAATGTTGATATAAATATTACATTTTTAGGAAAGACCTGAATTAACACCTGTAGCAATTCAAGCTGGTAAACTATTGGCTGGGCGATTGTATAATGGTAGTCAAGAACAAATGGATTATGATAATGTAGCTACTACAGTTTTTTCACCTCTCGAATATGGCTGTGTTGGTCTTACAGAAGAAGAAGCTATTATTAGATATACTGAGGATAAAATCGAAGTAAGTTACATGTTACAAAAATCTTACAAAGTATTATGAATTGGGAAAATTAAGTGGCAACTATCAAAGAAAGTTGTATGACTATTTGACTATCATACAATATTATAAATGTTTTTTAAGTATGGTCAATTTCTTGAATGTAAAATTTATTATCATAGTGTATTTTTACTGTTTTTTAGTTGTCTTAAGCACTTACAGTATAAATGTATGTTATTTTTAGTTTTGTGTTATCGAGTAATCCAGGTTTAAAGATGCTTGTGTATCAATACCTTTGTACTTATTGTTAAATGAATGTTACACCTACATTTATTCTCTGTTTATCTGTTAGGCAATATCACGGTAGATTATTGAGGTATACGCACGACTATAAAAATATTGTCTCGACAAACGTGTTAGTTAATAGTGTTTGCCGGTAGAATGCGCTGAAGTTTAGTGGCCCTATGTGAACTGTTAGATTACATTTATAACCATGGTAGTGTAATGATATGCACATATATCATCATTGTATTCACAGCTAACACAAATGTTATTAATGTGTTGATTTCTTTGTGTAAAATACCATATATCTATGTGACATTTTCTAACCTAAACGCTTGGCCTTCACGGAACACAGATTGTATTTTCAAATAATAACAAAAAAATATAACGCATATGTTTGAACCTAAACAAATAACCGACACGGGCGAGAGATGCTGATCATCGGAACCGAAATTATAAATCAACCTTAAACATATAAATTCCACACAAACTTATAAAACGAAACTACGACGCAGAGAAGTAACAAAAAAAAGGTCTGTCCGATCAAAGAATAGTCAGTTGATTCAAATTAGAAATATAAAAGAAACAATTTATAGTAACGCATTTCACGCGTATAAAAAAGAGAGGAAACCCACATACGGTTGTAATAAACAGAAACATACATACACGAAAATTTACCCAAAATGAAAGGTCGTAACGCCGACTATACACATATAGAGACGACAAAAACATCCGTTGTCAATATCAATCGATTGGACTGTTACGTAATCAGCATACTAAAGATATTATAATATACAAAATGTACACCCTAGACTACTTGATGATTTCGTCTCCTCGTCAGTTTGCGCGCACACCCAACTACGAACCAGTACTCATGACCAATTCTGTGTTTCGCGGGACATAGTTAGTTTTGCAAAAAAACTTAATTTGAGTATTGGTTTATTTTATTTTGTCGGTGAATTCGCTTTGGAAGTGAAGTTACATTTAGGTAATGTAATACATTTTTTTAGGTATCACTAAATATTTCAAACGGATGATATTTATCCTTATGTATAATTGATTATGTAATAAAAAAAATATATATTTATTTTTTACTTTTTAATAAAAATTTTAAATTATTTAATGAAGGAATGATAGAAAACTAAATATCCTACATTATAAATATGTATAAAATAAGGCCACAAAACTGCAGCGCGTTCTAGCAATAAAATTGTAGAACTAACACATAAACCGGGACAAATGTTTACATTATGTACATATACCTCTATAATCTACCGTGGGCAATATATATGAGAGAAAGTAACTGGCAGGCTAGCAAAATGAGTTTAGGTTAGGTGTTTTGCTGGCCATGCAGTTGTGTATTGTCGTGGGTTAGATATAGTTTTATATTATAATCATACAATTCAGTATGTAACTTTTGGCATTTATGTTAAGTATTCGAAAACTTATGCTTACAAGTATAAATTATTTAGAACTAAAATATTTAGATTATTAAAATAACCTAAAATATATTAGAAATTTTAATGAAGGAATATTTTTAAGAACATTTGATCACTTTTGTATGAAGAAAATCGGAAACGACCAAGTGCGGTGTCTTCGTAAAATAATATGATCTTTACATGAGTCATTTATTTATAAATATTAAAATATGTTATTCTTTAGGTGTACCATGCATATTATAAACCTACAGAGTTTTTTATCCCGCAAAAGAATGTGAAACATTGTTATTTAAAAGTAATAACTCTATTGGAAGCTCCACAAAAAGTATTAGGTATGCATTTTATTGGACCTCAAGCGGGCGAGGTAATTCAAGGATATGCTGCAGCTATAAAGTAAATATTCAATAAAAATAAATGATGGTGTAAACTAGTTTTTAATTTATGATTTTATATTTGTTTAAAATAGGGCGGGATTAACATTCGAACATTTAAAGAATACTGTAGGTATTCACCCTACAATATCTGAAGAATTCACTAGAGTTGGCATCACTAAACGGTCAGGTGATGATCCCACTCCACAAAGTTGTTGTAGTTAAATTATTTTCTTTTGTGGAATTCAAAATATAAAAGATATTTTTTTTATTATTTACTCGTCCAACTTATTCCTGTGGTAAAGGTATTAACTATTAATAATTAATTATTTAATTAATTATTTAATTAATTTATTAATTAATTTAAAAATAAATTTAATTATAGTTTAAACATTTGTATTAAAATAACATCAATTTATATGTTATTTCACAATTCTATTATTAAAATAATTATAAATTATTCAATATTACAAATTATATTTGGCTATTTATTATTCTCATCATAACCTTTGAACATTATGAAATCTTATATTTATAAATAAAAATGTGTAAATTAAGTGATCAACAAATCTACTAAGAAAAAATTATATCATTCAATATTGTTTGTTAATGTTATATTCATTATTAATTAAGAGTTTTGAGTGTGGATCTATCTAGTTGAAATTATGAAAACGGACTCAAGTGTATTATGATTACAACAGTAGGTATTTGAAATACATCTATACAACTGTATTTTGTTGGCAAAAAAATTATTTGCTTATTAATTATAACTACTTGGATTACCTCTTTGTATACTACACAAGTAGTATGGTTAATATAATAAATAAGAAGTTAAGTTAGGTAATGCATGATGCTATAAAATTGTTTTTACTATATTTGACCAAGTGGGTAGCGTTAGAACTACTTCTGTTACACTATTAATATTGGTCGTTCAAGTCAATGTGACATTTAAAAATTAGTCGTATTATTCACTATAGTCAGTGAAAAGTAAGTCGTGATAGTCATGCCGCATACATAGGGACGTATGCAGAAAAAGTTTTGGGTGGTGTTTTTGAAAATTAGAACTTTTTTTTAATGAACACACGAAATGTGGTAATTAAAAATATAATCACACTCAACATTTCATATCACATGTTGAAATTACAGAAAATAGTAGTTATTTTTTTTAATATGATATGACCAACTGCTATAAACAAAAAAGTAGCAGTCACTGTTACTTACATACTGAAGTAGCAGACTGTGATTGCTACTTTAAAATCACTGCTACTGCTATTTTATGCCATCACTACATATTATGGAAACATTATAAATTATATATGTATAGATTTTTCTTTATATTATTTATTTATATTTGTATATTTTATACATTTTCTAAATATATATATATATATATAAATATATATATATATTTATATATATATATATACATATAATAATTATTATTATATTTTAAATACACTATTGATCCAGTAGGATTCCTGATAGCGTAATGGCAATAGTTTATATTTGGGATTTGATAGGCTCAGAATGTCTCCTTGATATAACTATGGAAAAGAACAATTATTTCCTTTATATTTTAAATTAAATCTAAAACTAACGATATTTTTTTCTAAATACATTGATGTTTTTCCAAGTACATCGAATTTTTGACATCGATTTTTATTTAATCTTTCGATATTGTTAGCATCAGTGATTTGAAAGAGCTACATCGATATATCGATGTTCACAAAAAAATTACAATCCCTAATTGTTACAGTCACCAACAGTATATAAACACGTGAACGATGGACTAGCCTAAAACTTCACTGTGATATTAATTTCGATGCAGTAATATCACAGATTAGATGAATATTGCGCTCTACGTTATCATTAAAATAAAATGTTAGATCCATAGAGTAGTAAATCTATACAGTGCTGACTTCACGATAACTTCGACTTTTACCAATCTTTATTCTTTACTAATCAATACTTTTGTAATTTAGCAATAACATAATAACATTTTATGTCTATGGGAGAAGGAAATCACCCCTGTTTGCCACCCTTCAAATACGTCATTCATATTACTAACCCAAAATAACATTTAATAATGTTATTAACAGAATACATGCAAATTAAAATTTTATGTAAATCAAATAATCAACATGATTTTTGTATCGCTTTATAAATTTATTCTTAAAAGAAAATGTAAAGTGACAATAATTAAAATATTTTAAAAGATATTGAAACATATACAAGACAATTAACAAAAACAATCATGGTGTTATTAACAATATGCACTTATATGAACCTTAATTGTAAAAATATTATTTGCAAAAATACATTATTTTAATGTAATTTCCCCAAAATAATTAAAATATTGTACTTAATTTTAATTATGTAAATACCCACACAACTTTAAACTATAATTATAAATATTTAATTAATATATTTTCATATAGTAAATTATTTCCATTATAAATATTAGTTAAAAACATATTCATTGACCATTGACATAATTGAACAAATAAACTGAGAAAGATTGTATGTACTTATTTTTTTACTTGAGATTTTTTAAATTTAATCCATTCCTCAATTTGATTTTTTAATTCAGTATTTGTTATGACTAAGTCCATAGTGAGATGAGAGCGATTAAATGGATCAGTCTGGTCACTTAATAAGTGTCTAAAACATAAAGATAAAAAAATAATAATAATTAATAAAGTCTAAATGATATAATATAAGTGTTAATTACCTTGCAATAGTAGATCTGTCAACATTCATTTTACTAGATGGCAAAATTACAGGATCTGTCATCAAAGTAGACATGATAGGATCTAAAAAGTTTTCAGGAGCTTCAGAAAGTAATAATTCTTCATCATTGCTTTGTTGTATGGCAATTTCTGAGACTTTGTGAGCTATATTATTAATTCCAACAATTAATGATGCTCCACCAATTCTTGCTGAAAACAACATGAAATTTTAATTAATTAATATAAAATTAAACATTTTTAATCTTTTGTACTTGAATGTATAAGTGTTATTATAGAATAAATAAATAAATAAAATAAATAATTTAAAATATATTTCATTTTAAGTTTATTAAAAATTCAAAATCTTATTATTTTTCAAAAGATATGTGTATAAAAAAAACAGTATGTATAAGAAATTGAGTGTTGAAGCATTGGTTTTCTTTAACTCAAATCAATGAGATTACTATTGTTTACAAATTAGAAATCCAAAACCACTTACCTAAAACATCTTCAGCTTGTTTGAAAAGTTGTGGATTGTATGAACGCCCATCTTTAGAAACAGCTAAACAAAATGCTTCACCATGTTCACTTTCTCCCAAATGTACATAAATCATACAAATATTTAAAACTATTTCGGCTGGTTCAAATTTATATTCCTTCATATCTTTTACCTATGAAAAAAAATTAATTATAAAATAATCAATATTTCTTATTACATTTTAAATTATTTTTTCTTTTTGGAATACTTAAGATGTACCATAATGTAATCTGTCAATTAATAAAACATGATTAATTTTAGTACTTTTAACGAACATTCTTAGAATTGTTCAGTAATTCTGGTTAAAAAAATGCTAAAATCTAGATCGCCTTTAAACATTAATAGTATAAAAATATTACAATAGTTACTTACTTTAAAATTTTTTTTTTTAGGTCCAACTAAATGGCATAAAAAATAATTTAACATAGCTGCTACTCTATCAACCATTGTAGAATTACAAAATATTGATTTAATTTCTGATGTAAGGTATTTAAATGTATTTATGGTTTCCTTTCCCAGAATGTTATCAAATCTGTAATTATAATATATATACTTTTAAATTAAAATAATGGATAAAATTAATAATTTTAAAAAACAATTTAAGCATTAAAAGAAAGTATTTAGTTACCTAGCTATCATTCCGATGTGTTGCAAATAAGACATATTTTGTGCTCTTTCTCTTTGTGATAAATTATTCCATTGACCCGATTCACTAAAATGATATAATATATAAAAAATATTTACATACTTTAATTTTTTTAGAATATCCTATATTTCACAAATTAGGTTTATTAAATTTTATTACTTAAATTCTAATAAAAATTCAAAGTTTAAAAACAATGCTATGTATTTATAAATTGTGCTAAGATTTTATTTTAACATTAATTTTGTGTCAGTACATGATATATAACTTATAAACAATCTGACTTTGTAATAACAAATGTAATTATTTTATCTTATATTATTTAAATGACTCATGTTGGTATCTACTTACTGAGCAGTTTGCATTTGTCTTAACTGAGCCATATTAGTTAATGCTTCATCTAATAAAAACACTGCATCATTCATTAGTAAGTTAATAAATCTTAAAAATAATGGTGGAGAAGCTGCTTCTATATTTTTTTCTGCATCTTTGGCTAATGATCTTAAAATTCATTTAGTTAAAAAAATAATATTAGTATAAATTCTTAAGAATATGTAACACATTACTTAAAAACTTTTCTATGTTCTTCTAATTTCCATAAGTAGTCCATTACAACATACATAGGTCGGCGGTAATTAAATTTTTGTTCAAATTCTACACTTTGCCCAGTCATTTCAATACCCACAAAAACATCCAAAAGAGCATGAACAATCTTAAAAATAAAATTGAATAATGTAAATAAATTAAATGTTTTGAAATTAAAAATAAACAACGGTTTCTAAAAGCCAAAGAAAGAACATAACCAATTAAAACATAAATAAAATATTTGATTTAGTTATTTTATTCATTTAATTATTTATTTAACTTACTTGTTTGCGATGTGGATGATTTAAAAAAAGCATTTCTCTGTTAATATGATCCTATTGAATTTGTTACAGTGGTATCTTCATCAGTGTGTGGTAATAAACAATCTAAACATTCAGCTAAACGTGCTCGTAAATGTGGATTTCTAACTCGACTATTAGATGTCATAAAGATTAAAATAGCATTTAACAGTTCACTAACTAATGAAAAACCGGGTTCTTCTAATGAGCGTGAATGAAAACGGCGCACTAAAGTTAAATATCGCCAAATATTTTCTAAAATAAATTCTGGAATGCATCTATTAAATATAAAAGATTATAATTTTTTAATTTTTAATATATTGTTATATTTTTTTTTTTTTACTTTAATGTAGGAGGAACAATATTTGGTAATGGAAATTCAATAGTTTTGAATTCATTTGGACAATATGACTGAAGATTATTTGATTCAAAATCATTGTCTACATCCAATACAACTTGAGTAAGCCATACACACGTTGCCTTTTGAAATTGACTCAGAAGATGTAATGTTGATGGTTCTAGAAGAGCAGCTTTCATAGATAAATATCTAAAAAAAATTGTATACAATTTTAGATGTTAAAATTTTTAATTTGTTTAAACTACTTTGTCAACATTTCTTCTTTTCTTCCTTGCTTTTATCCTAGCTATTTGGTATTGGCCACCTGTATCCTAAACTTCCACTAGACTCGATCTCCCATATCCTCTATGCACAAACCAGCTGTCCTCATATCATACCCAATCACATCCAACTACTTCTTCTTCGGTCTTCCTCTTCCTCTTCTTTCTTCAACATTCATTTTCATAACGCATTCCTTATAGCTTCCGAATTTTCCCTCCTCAAAACATAACCAAACCATTTAAGTCTATTCATTCTCTCTCAACTTATCCGCGATTGACGCTAGTCCTATGCGCTTTCTCTTACATATTCATTCCTTATCCTATCATCCATCCAACTATTCTCATCTGTGCTAAATGCATTCTCTGCTCTATTTTCTTGTCAATCGCCCAACACTGAACCATACAACATAGCTAGTCTCACTACACTCTTATAGAACTTACCTTTCAGCCTCATTGGAATCCTCTTATCGCACAAAACACCAGACGCATCTCTCCACTTGATCCACCCACAATTGATCCTGTTTCATTCTATTTTGTTTCACGTTATTGTCAAAACTGCCATTCTTTTGTACAAAGGACCCTAAATACTCAAAACATTCAACTTCATTTACCTTGTCCCCGCTTATTGTCATTACACTCCTCGTTTCATTGACTTATTCTCTTTCATCAAACTCACAATATATATACTCCGTCTTATTTCTACTAATCCTTAATTCCTTTCCTTCAAGAGCTAATTTTCACACATCAAGCCTTTGATTAACTTCTTCCCTATTTTCTCCTACTAAAACTATATCATCAGCAAACATCATGCACAATGGTACGTCCCCTTGTATCTCTTTTGTAACTTCATCGATTACTACAAAAAACAGGTAAAGGCTAATGCAAATCCTTGGTGTACACCTACTCTTACCCTAAAATCCTCTATTTCTTCACACATACTTTTGACACTGATACATAATCCTTCATAAATATCCACTACCACATTAATATACATTTTTGGGACTACTTTTCACATTAATGCCCATTTTAATACTTCTCTCGGCACTCTGTCATACACTTTCTCTAAATCTTTAAATACCATACAAAGCTTTTATTTTCTCCTTATACTTCTCTACAAGCTGTCTCATACAAAATAATGGTTCCATCACCAAACTGATTTTTAGTTACTGACATCTCACTTCTTATTCTTTTATTTATAATCTTTTCTCAAATCTTTATATTATGACTGACAAGCTTCATGCCTCTATAATTTTCACATTCTTGTATGTTTCCTTTGCCTTCAAATATAGGTACCACAACACTCTTTCTCCATTCTTTTGGTATTTTCCCCTATATTAGCACTTTATTAAAAAGATTTTTCAACCACCTTACATCCCCTAATATTTTCCACACTTCCACTAGCACTTCATCTGGTCCTATCGCTTTTTCTTTTTCATCGTTCTCACGGCCTTCCATACCCCCTTCTCACTAATTAAATCTGTTAGACCTTCTTTCCACGAAATATCCTCTACAGCCTCTCTTAGATACTATTCATTCAGTAATTTCTCAAAATACTCTTTCTATCACTTTTTCATATCTTCATCATTCGTTAGAACCCTCTTATCCTGACTTATTATACACCATACCTTTTGAAAATCCTTGGATCGTTTTTCTCTAACCTTGGTTAATCTATAAATTTCTTTTCTACCCTTCTTTGTTCCCTAGTTATCATATAACTCATTGTACCTCTTACATTTCGCTTTTCTTACTGCTCTTTTTACTTCCTTACACAAACATTTGTATTCTACCCAATCTTCTCTCTTTCTTCTCTTCTGTCATACCTTAAATTGCTTTTTCTTACTTCTTATAACTCTCTGAACTTTCTCATCCCACTACCACGTTTCTTTGTTTTCTGTCATACTCCTACTCTCACTGACAATCTCCTTTGCGGTTTTCTTTACACAAGTAGCAATCCTATTCCACACATCATTTATATTCCCCTCAACATTCCATACCACCTTTTCTGTCACCTTATCTAAAAACTCCTTATTTTTGTCCCCTATTAATTTCCACCATCAAATTCTCGACTCCCTTCCTATGTTCTTTTTTTTTATACATTCTTTTCCCACTACACCAAATCTCCATTATCATCAATCTATGTTGTATTATTACATCATTGCCATGAATTACTTTACAATCCTTTACTTACTTTACACTCTCTCTCTTTCACATAAAGTAATCAATCTGCGATCTATTACCTCGACTCTTATAAGTTATATAATACTCTTCTCTCTTCCTAAAATAGATATTTTCTACTGCAAGATCATACGATAATGCAAAATTTAGAACTCTTTCTCCAGCCTCATTTCCCTCCCGTCATCAGATCCCGTTCATTTAAATTTAAAATATTTTTTTTTTAATTACCTACATAAAATATCTTTATATTTTACAAAGGTAAAATTAAACAACAACAAATGATTTTAATTTTAATAATTTCTGGAAAATAATCACACTTGTATATAGTCATAATTCAAACATCATTGTGTTTAAAAATATAATATAACATAAAGAGGTCATAATGACTATGTAGAGATTATAATAAAATATAAATTTCAGAATCTTGATTAGTTAGAAAAATAAAAATTTCTAATAGCAAAAATAACATTCAGTAAATGTTTTTAACATTATTATCACATACTTGGTCATTTCATCTTCCATTCGATCATTTATAAGTTTCATTACTTCAGATGTAGCTGAACCAGATTGTTGGGCATCTACAAAAGTTTGTTGCATTCTTGCTAATTCTTGATTAATATTTGTCATTTTTTCTTGAACTTGGGCAAACCCTATTTCTAAAGATTTTTGTGTCATGTAAAAACATTCTGTGATAAAATTAAACTGTCCTTTTGCCACAGGTTTGTCTTCTAAAGGTTTATTTTCTGTAAGATCAACAACATCATTTGGTAATAACATAGTGCTGTCATATAATTTCAATAAATGCACTCCACGTTCTCTACTTTCTTCATTATTTAGAACCTACATTCATAAATATTAAAATAATTTGGTATGTTTGTTATTAATGATGTTTCCTTACTTTAACTGCACAGTATGTGGGATCAATTTTTAATAATTTTGAGCTTTCTGTATTAGAAATAAATGGTTGACATAGTCTTAAGAGAACAGCACTCAAGTTAATTGCAAATCCATCAGATATGAATGCTAACATTGACGTTTCAATATTCCACAATTTACAACGTCCCACATTTTATCTAAACAACTTCCCAACCATGATAATGTTTTATGTTTTATTTCGGGTCCAGCTTTTAAGAGATGTAAAAATATTTTATGTAACTGTATATGTAAATTTTCCATTCCACTCCAAATGTTACTCTCCAATGGGCCAGATAACTAAAAAATATGATTTTATATTTATATAATAAAATTATATTTATTTTGATGTTAAAACTATATTTCATTATTAAAATAGGATATATTTTTATATTAATAACATAAAATGAATACTAACTTCTTCCATAGGTTTTTGAAAATACTCAAATTGACTACCTGGAGTTTTTGGTAAACCTGATATTGCAAAAGCTGCTCCAATAACTGTATTTGTGTAATATATACCAGAAGATGTATCAGGTACATAACATTCATCAATAAGCATCTATCAATTAATACATTAATTATATATGTTGTATAATAATCAATATAAAAAGAAATATATATATATATATATAATATGGATACTATGGATATTACAAAACACACCGATTTTGTCCAATTGTATTTTTGCACTTACATTTTGTAAACAATTTTTAACGATTTAAACAATTTTTTTTAAGAAACTTTATTAATTTTTTATGAATTTGTCCTAGGTTTTTTCTGCTACTCAAATAATACAATATCTGTTTGGCCCTTAGTGATTTCTATTTTTTATTTTTTAAATTAATTTCCAAATACTTAGATGTTCACAGACCTTATCAAACCATTCCACTTTTCAGTTACATTACTAGTTTGGTACCCCACTACTAATTTGTTTGTCTGTACATTCCATGTGGAAGATAGAAATACAGGTAGAATATTTTGATAATGCAACAAAGAAGCAGGAACCTACTAGTCTATATATACCATTTACATAATAAGCATCAAAATAGAACAGACAAGTAATAAAATTAATAGTCTTCTACATCTGATGACACTATTTCTTATAAACACACAATTCCAATTAAGAAGAGGTATAATGAAATTGCTTCTAATTTTATAAACTATTGACTAATATATTGTTTTCATTTTTTATTTATTTACAGTGTATATTTGAGTATTATACACTTGATTATTAACTACAATTCTATTTTAGTAAAAATAATAAAAAAATGTTTTCTACATTGATAGGAGAGGATATCAAGAAAATGAATTTTGATTCTACTACCATGAACTTCTGCAATGGTATTGGTTATAACTAAGATATTAATATGGAAGTTAATAATACTAAAATTAAAAACTATGTAAAAATTAATGAATTTTTAAATAGACAAACTTACTTTAGCTAATAATGGTTCTGCAGAAAATACTTGTAGTATCGCAATCTCACAATGTGGTAAAAATATAATTGTTCCTTGAAATATTTTATCTTTTACTTTATTTAACACTGGTTGATAAATGGATTTTATTTGTAATTCTCCGTCATCTTCATCCAAAATAATTTGCTTATTTATACAATTAAAAAAATGTACATAATCCTCAAAAGATGCCATATTAGTTTCAAATATTATTAAAATCTAAAAACAAAATAATTTTTTGAACATAAATATATAAGTAATTTTAAATTAAACACATACTTATAATTAAATAAATAAAACGCTTTTAATAAACGATAAAAGTTGTTTAGACATTTCTTGAAAGGTAAAAGTGATTTAATATTTAATAGCATCTAATAATTTTCAACAGAAACTTATTATAATTACAATAATGAATGGATTAAAAATAGAAATACTAAATACATAAGTAAACATAATTTAACAGTGACAATTAAATAAATGAAAAATAACCCATAAGAGTTATATCAATTTAATGTTTTCATTTATAATAAATTAAATATAGTTTTAAATTCATTTTTTTTTTAAAGTTAGATCCAATGGTAAGTGCTTCAAACTTCAGAAAATTTACTTTATTATAGTTAATTTAACTAATATAAAATAATTTACCTGATTATGAATGTCTTGTGGACTATAAAGATCAGGTTGTTTAAGTGCTGTAGATACATTTGTACATAGAAACCCAAATATTGTAGAATACATATCTTCTTTAATTGATGGAAAACGATTTTCTTGTTTAGCAAAAGTTAGTTCTAAGAAACATTTAAATAAATACACAATGCACTCTTTCTCAATTGTGTGTGATGTTATGGACACATTATGTTTAGTCTTTAATAAATATGTTTTTGGATCTGACAACAATGTTCTTTCAAAAATTGCTTGTTCAAGAATTTCTAATTCTGCTCCACTAGTGATACTAGTCTTCAATAATTCAAGCGAATCAGGTAAATAAATAACTGGATTTTCATACTCTTTATCCAAGATAGGTATCATTGTAAAATGAAAAACATTTTCAATGAGTTTATTGAAAGTTTCATCAATACCATTATTTATAAATTCCATTTCAGAACCAGTGTTATTCGCAGATTCACATAAATTTTCAAGATTGTTTTTTTGGAATATAGAAAATTCGTTGCTCGACATTTGAACACGTAACAATACAGACTAAAGATTACAATGAAATGACAAACATTAGAAACTAATCAGTTCCCAGAGAACTAGATAATTGTGCATATTGACTTTATTATTATAAATAACTGATAAATCATGATATGAACTAGTAATTCTTGTTCTGTTATCATTCATAATAAAAATTTTTAAAATTTGACCGTGGTTAAAATAATCACCATGGTATATAACATTTTTGTTAATAATTATTTATTATGAAATATATTATCAGATGTCAGTTGTCAAAGTTTGTGCTTTTATCATAATTCCATTGGCTTCAACCTTATAATCTTAGTATTTAGAAAATTAGAACATAAATAATATGAGGCTTTTTACATAATGACAATTAAAAGATATCTTTCATATGCACTACCTATCTGTACTATAAGCATATAAAATAACTAATTTAAATAGATTACTTTATATTTCTATGATTTATACGTTTGTGATTTGTAAAGTGAAGTACATTTGGTAAACAATTATTTATTTACATACAAATACTATAAATTAATTTATAGTATTTCTCATAAAAAATACTATGTAATTAATAATTACCTATTATTAGTTCATAGAATAGGTAAATTATAATATTATTTTTAAATCGTATGAAAATCAATAATGGCATGAATATTGCAACGATTATAGCATTTTATAGTGATATCTAGTGGTAAAATTATGTACTTACACGACACGGAATTTGCTTATCACTATTTAATATTATCCACAATTTAATATCATTACAAAAATGTTAACGTGACGCCATATTGTTTTATATCACAAAATATAGCAAACATTAAATAAAAAGTGAAAAGTTTGATTTTTGATTTTAGTTTTTCTAAAATGAAGTTTTCTTAGGATTTATTATAATATAAGTAACACGAGTTACATATTTAATGACAACACTCAATTTATTTTGATAGAACGATATCGTATTTGTTATAGATTATAAAATTTTTTCATGATACTTATAATTCAAATTGTTTAGTAATCTAGTCTCATCATTTTCCATCTGGAACTGGTATGTTAGTTTCATTAAATGATAATTTCTATAATTAATAGCAATTATATGATCAATTTACTTTTAATAGTTTCCATACTATAATTATTAAATAGGTATTAAATAATGAACTATAAAACAATATCTAACTTTCTAAAAAATGTTCAACTTTTACAAAACAAGTTTATGGTATACATTTTCTTTATTATAACACTTTTAACTTAATAAATAAAACAAACACAAGACTTTACTTTATAAATAGTATATTAATAAATAAAACAATTAAATTGTAATAATGTAATCATGTAAGTTTCAATAACAAATAGGTTGAATTATATTAAAAATTGTATACTCCTTAAAACTCATTTGATTAAATAATATTATTTTGTTCAAAGTATGTGTAAAATTGGTCTTTTTCAATTAATGTATTTTGTTTTTTAATTTAGAATTAATTTCTATTTATCTCTTGATGGCCATATTAGAACCATTATAAATTATATCTATATATATATATATATATACAAATTTATTTTTGTTATATTGACTCTCAAATTTTGTTGTTAATTTATCTCTACATTTGAATCATTGTACAAAAATATTATTTAAATGTTTATAGTAAAAGAAATATGATTATAAGAAAATTCTAGTATAGGAAAATGCATGTGTAATTAGCAATATTAATTTTTATATTTTATATGTATATAATATACATAATAACATATTTAAAATTATAAATAAACCTTCAATTGTACATCAAAGTCTTATTAATGTTACCATTAATTTTTTTTTTGTCACAGAAAAATATCTTTTGTGTGGAAAATATTTCAAAAGTGACAATTAAATAGATAAGTTATACTGTTGGACAGTCATGAAAATGGTGCTGTCACAAAGACAACGTGAAGAATTGTAAGTTATAATATTAAATATGTATTTTGTAATGAAACAAGTCAAATCATAGTATCAATATATTTTCTCAGATTGGAAACTTATCTTTTCCCGATAAATACAAATCACATTTGAATTAAAATAAAAGATATTTGTTTTTTTAAAGATAATACTTTGGTGCTAATAACTTATCTTATTTTTAACTTTAATATAATGTAATTATTTTTATTATATATATCATAACTTATATAAACTAATGAATGAAATTGTATTACCTATTGTGATATAAATATTTAATATCACTTCCCTTAAAAAAGTCCTAAATATGCCACTGTAATGCTTTATGGTTTATATGTAGTATAAAACTCAGAAAACATAAATTATGGTTAATGAAAAATTAATTGAGATAAATAATTTAAAATCTACAAAATTAAATTAGGATTTCAACTCACATATACTATATATATATATGTAGTTCTAAACTTATAAATTATTTGTTTCTAATTAATTGAAAATCGAATGCACACTTATCTATCTAAATAATATTTTCTATATATAACTAAAACCTTTGTTTTTTAATCTCTTAGTTTATAAATATAATTTGTTTTATGACATTTTTGTATTGTACTTTATAGAGTTATTTAGAAATTTTATAACTATTAAAATTAATTTGGTAAAATATTTTTTAGATAAATTAAATCAACATAAACTGGTATACCTAAAATATATATTTTAAAATTGTACATTTAGGTAAATTCATTTTTAAAATTTCAAATCCTAATAATGTTAAACCCTTGTGTATATTAATGTGTATACTATATATTAATGTATACTTTACTTATACATTTCAAACAAAAATTTGTATACAATGTTTTTGGTTACTCTGTATAAATATCAGTCTTTTTAATATTGTTATTAAACAATAGTTTATTAATACCATTATAAAACCAAAATACAATGTAATAGAAGAATAAAATATGTTTTAAAAAATGATGAATCAATTGATTTTTTTTTAGAAATAAAGCTATAGCTGATTATCTTAGCAGTAATAGTTACCATAATGCCTTAGAAGGATTGAAAAAAGATGCAGATATGCCAGGTGAAGTTGAAAATAAATATGGAGGTTTACTTGAAAAAAAATGGACTTCTGTAATTAGACTTCAAAAAAAGGTGAATTATTACTTAGAATATTATTGAAATTCTAAAATTATGTTAGTATTTAATTTTAATTTTTGATTCAAGTTAACAAACATGCTATATAAATATTTTGTTAATTTATTAATATTTAAGGTAAGTGAGCTCGAATCAAAACTTTCTGAATATGAGAAAGAAATAAACTCTGGAGCTCCAAAAAGAGCGTTACGCTCACCAAGTGATTGGATACCAAGAGCTCCTGAATCACATTGTTTAAGTGGTCATAGAGAGACTGTCATTAAAGTTATATTTCATCCTGTTTTCAATGTTCTTGTATCTGCAAGTGAAGATGCTACAATAAAAACTTGGGATTATGAGACTGGCGAGTATGAGAGAACTTTAAAAGGTCATACAGAGGCTATTCAAGATGTTGCATTTGATGAAAGTGGCAAACTATTAGGTAATTTAATGGTAGAAATGTATGTGTGTTTTTACGTTAATTTACACATATTTGAATAGTTTCTTGTAGTGCTGATATGAGTATAAAGTTGTGGGATTTTAGTCAAACATATGAATGCATCCGAACCATGCATGGCCATGAACATAGTGTATCTGGAGTATGCTTTCTTAAAGGTGGAGATTTCATAGTTTCTTCATCAAGAGATAAAACAATTAAAATGTGGGAAGTAAATACAGGGTAAGACTGTAATATTATTTTAATAAATACGCTTTTTATTAAATATATATATATTTATTATTATATTTTATGAGTTTTAGATACTGTGTCAAAACATTTACTGGCCATCGTGAATGGGTCAGGAAAATTAAAGTTTCTCCTTGTGGTCAACTTTTAGCCTCATGTTCAAATGACCATACAGTGAAAGTTTGGATAATTGCTGCAACACAGTGTAAAGTAAGTTCAAACACTTATTAATAACATATATTATGTACAAATTGTTATCATTTTTATAAAAGGCTGATTTAAGAGGACATGAACATGTAGTTGAATGTATAGCTTGGGCACCAGCTGCAGCATCATCAGCAATTAACGAAGGATCTGGTGTAGATCAAAAAAAAAATGGCTATGAAGGTCCATTTATTATATCTGGATCAAGAGATAAATCTATTAAAGTATGTATTATATTTTGTAAACAACGATATATTGATCTTGATGGAAAATCTGGCAGTGGAATATGAGAAGATAGTTTCCATTTCTTTCCGGCGTCCTTAGTTCCATAACCTCAATTTAAATGGGGTCTACTATATTGCTCAATTTACTATACTTCATGTGGGTCATAATCAACTCTCTCGCACACATTCAAGTTAGATCTAAATCAGTCTCCTGTGTGTCCCCGTTATGGAGGAGAAGAAATTTATAGTCACCCCATTTAATTTTCTCTTGCCCTGCTTTGGAAAACCTCAGGGCTCCATCATAACCGCAATTATGTTTCCTTGGAATTCCTTGGGATACTGTAAATATTTTAGTTTCTTTCTCTCCATAAGTAATGTCTTTTATTATTACATTTTTACTTATTTGATTTATTAGTTCTATGTTGTAGTTTTAAGATCTTTACTTGTATATTTTATCTATTTGTTTATTATCATGTTTGGTATTTGTTTAATTTTTATTGTTATATAATATGTTAATCGATGTAGTTGTTGAAGTTTATTGTGTACTTATCATAATACTTCTTTGAAGAATTGAATTTTTTTTTAAATTAGATGTGGGACGTTGCTTCACGTTCATGTTTATTTACTATGATTGGACATGATAACTGGGTTCGTAGTTTAGTTTTTCATCCTGGTGGTAAATATCTTATATCAGCAAGTGATGATAAAACGCTTAGAATTTGGGATTTGGCTAATAAACGTAATATGAAAACGTTGTTAGCTCATGGACACTTTTGTACTACAGTTGGTAAGTAATCTATCGAGTTGTTTTATTCTTCTATTTTTATAATTAATACTGAAATTATATTTTTCTAGATTTTCATAGATCACAACCATTTGTGATAACAGGTAGTGTAGACAAGACCATTAAAGTTTGGGACTGCCGTTAATGTTTTTTCTTCATCAATTTAAATAATGTTGCCGTTCATAATATGCAATCTATTCTGCTAATTTTAAACAATATCTTCAATATAATAATCCAAATGAAATTTTCATTTTCTAGTCTATCATAGAAGTATAGGTAGTTAATCTCCCAGGTTTTTATATGTATAAAAATAACACTGCTTTTTTTATTTGTAAAGAATGTTCACTTCTTTATGTTTTGTAGGTATGTGTAATTATTATTTTTCATACAACTATTTTTTTAATAAAGTAAATAGGATTTGAGTAAAATGGTTATTTTATTTGCATTATTCCTTTTTGTTTATGATAATGTATCATTTTGTTAAAATACTCTTTATTTTAATTGAACATTTTTACCAAATCCAGTTTGATTAAAAAAATTATTATCTGTAATTTTTTTTTTTATGATTTTAAAATGATTAATATATTTGCATATTATATAAGAGTCAGAGCAACTAAGGAACTATATTCTCATTCAATAAGAATTTTTTTCTTATACTTTTATTTAAGTTTTTTTAACAAGTATCTCATACCATGTTAAATTATATATTCTAAAAAGTTATGAGTTTTCATTTGTAATAAACACAATTATAAAGAAATACAATACACTTAAGTAGTATTAATTTTGTCGAATTCTGTGTATATTTTTCATCAAAACTATTAGTTTGAATATTGTGGTCAATTTTGTAATTATATTTTATTTTTGAAAATAAATTGGCTTGAAAAGCGTGGTAAGATAATCTGTGTTTATATATGATGTTAAATTGTATTGTATTGAATATTAATTTATAATTTATATTTCCTTCAAATTAAAACATATTTGTAAGTTTATAAATTAGACTAACTAATATTTTGATTTACCTTTAATTAGAAAATTATTTTGAGCAATTTACTAGCTCTAATGATTATTTTTTTCTTTTTTTTGAAATTTTTAGCCAAAATATTACAATTTATTTTCAATTTAAAATGAAATAATAAATTATAGTAAAATAGTAAAAACAAGTTGTTTAAATTCTATTAATATAGATATAATTATCAGACTTGTTAATTTTGGTCTTTGTTTCTTGTGTTTTACAAAACTAAAAATTAGTCACAATGAAGCTAAATACAGTAGTCATTTTTAAGGGCTGGTGGTAAAGATTTGAAACAAACTATTAAAAAGTGTATAATACTTTAATAGGGATATGTGGACACTTTCAGAAATATATCACATCAATTTATATCTAGCTCTAAATATGTAAAATGTAAATATAAATCACGTATACGATACACCTACACATAAGTTACAACTATGACTATTATTGTCAAAAATTCATTTTGTACATGGTATATACAACAGTAAAATACATATTCTGTGAAAATTTGAAAGTTTTAAAAAAGTTACAAAGAAATAACTAATTATTTTGCTCTCTCATTTGTTTTTTCTTTTATGTTTATTGATTAAGTTGAAAAATGACCTGATAAATTTGCTACCAGAAAATGAGTACACATGTGCAAGTTTTCCATAAAAAAAATATTGTAATATCCTTAGAATCTTAAATATCCAGTGACGCCAAACTAAATTTAAATTGGAATGGCAAAATTAATTTTGTTGACCCACCACCCATCAACAAACCATAGAAATTAATTTGTATATATTGTATTCTTTTATAAAATAAGTATAATACTATATTATTATGCATAATTATATAATATCAGGTACATTAAAAGCACATATAATGCTGGCAAGCAATTAATTTTTGTATCATAGACCGAATTGATCTAGAAATATTTCCCATCCAACAAATAATTTTGCATTTTATTATTAGTTGTTGGTGAGTCGGGTTTATATGATGACTTGAGGACAAACTTATTTGTATCGTTTTCACTGTCTGTGTAGTTTCTTTTACATTAAATAAACTACTCCATTTTAAAACACTTCTTCAAGAAATTACAAGAGAAACATGGATCGTGGAGAATAGACAATGAATAAATGCGTAATGCGTATTAGATTGGGCATCCCATATTCGTATATATAATTCAACTGACAATATCAAATTTCATGTGGAATTTTCAAAAATATTATAGTATTATACTATACCGATTGGTGTTATATTATATATTTATATAAACTGTGGCACATGGATTTTGCAGTTCCCCCTCTACTATTCGTATTATAATGGGATGTTTATGTTATATTATGTTGTATATTATATAATATAATAAAAATCGTTTTTATCCATAATTTATAGTTGAAAACAGTTTTGAAAACATTTTTTTTATCGTTAATCAGTTCCTTGTAAGTTATAATAATAATTTCCTAGTATCAAAACATATCTTTATAAGTAAACTTAAATTTGAAATTTTAGTTGTGTACCTGATATACAATGTATTTTGTACATTATAACTAAATTACAAATATAATAGAAGTTAAACTAAAAAAAAGCTTATATTAGAACAATAATCTAGATAATTTATCCCAGACAACCTTTTTTTTTATCTAGATGAGATAAAAGATGATCTAAATTACTTTTATCTAGATAACGCATAACACTAAATACAACTCTATATTTTTTTTTATTTAGAGGGCAAATAATTTTTTTAAAGTTTTACTTGTTCAATTGACATCATTTCATTCAGTCATATTAAAAATTGTATAAACTTACAAAAATCAAGATGAATAAATACATTTTTTTCAACCCTTGAGTCGAATTACAGCTTTTAAATGAATAGGATATGAAATAACCAATATTTTAGAAAAATATACATGGTATATATTGATCAGATTGACAATAAAAGATACACAGTTAATAAATAATTTTTTACATATTTAAACTTTTGTTAAACGTCTTAATTAAATGTGAAATATCTTCTTCTTTTAAATGTTCTGCCTTAAGAATAGCACTTCCTATTGCAATTGTTGAACGTATTGAAGCACTATTAATCCAAATTTTTCCATTTGTTCCAACTACAATTTCATAGGGAACAAACTGTCCAAGTTGATAAAGTAATTTTGAATTTGATCTTCTTAATTGTAATGCATAATTCAAACTAACAGAAATTATAAAACCATTTTCTAACATTCCAAGCGTCACACTGTTAGCATACTCTGCACAACTAATTTCAGATTCCATGAATGGAGTTGCCATTTTAACTTTAGCTGATACAACGTTCCCTACTTTAATATCAGGTCTATTTTTTTTTGTAGCATTCGTAAATGCCAAATATGGAAGTGTAGCAAATTCAGCAGCACCAATATCAACTTTATACATTTCAGATGTTTTAGCAACAACAATTCCTACTACCACATCATCTCTAGTTGGTATATATTTTTTCTTATAATATTCCACCCAAAAGAACTTGTCATCTTTAGCCCTTAGTATTCCACTATTACATACAATTATTTTGTTGTCAGCAGTCATTAAACCAGGACCAATAGTTTTTTCATTTCTTTTACAATTTTCTCCTTTAAGAACAATGTGAGAGACATCATTTCCAGGTAACACAACATTGTTAACGTTCACAGTAGTCATTGTCAAACAAAACAGTTATCACTTATAAAAAAATCATAATTTGTATTAATAATTTCTACAGTACTATAAAAAAAATTCAAAAAATTCGACAAAAAATATTTATACTTATTCTACATATGATGAAAACTGTTGTTGAAGCTAAAATTTGAAATTTCAAAGAAAATCACTGAACAAAATACATATTACTGTTCTTCATCCTAAAAGGAATTGTTTCTTTGGGATGAATTTATATAATAATGGTTATCAGTTCTACGTTTCTTGGTCCATGTTTAACTTATTAATATATGGATTACTACATAATAAAAGAATCTCACACGTGTTTGATAACAAAACTGATAAATACATTTTCAATGAAGATGTAAAAATAATAATTATAATTATTTATTTTTCAGTAAAATAAATTTAAACTCTCATATACCCGCATAATTCTCTGTAATTTTTAAGTATATTTCAAAATTTATGTTACTAAATATCTACTATTTAAACATAAAAACATGATTCATATCCTGATTCTTCATAATTCTATGTTATAAGTTGTAACGAAATTTACACATGATCGATCAATCAGTCTGGACATTTAAAAAATATTAAATTATTTTATTGTTGCTGATAATACTTAAAATAATGATAACATAAAATGAATTAAGTGGTCCTAGATCGCATCACATTTGGAATTGAGAATAATATAATTTTTAATAGTTTCTGTAGTAAATCTAATTTTTCTATGAACGCCAACATTTATAGTGAAAACGTTCATTACAAGTTTAAATATACTGTTCTTGTAAAACATTTTTATCGTGTCAATTAAATTGTATTCATGCTTTCAAATCATTGACCACAATGACAATTTTAGTGTAAACAAATTATGCAGCAAATAGTTACTACTGGTAGATTGATCTCTCGTGCTCTATGGAATGGCTTCACGAATTTGGCACCTTCAAATTCTGAACACGTAAATAAGAAACGTGAACCTTCATTTCTTTATGCTGTTTGTGGATTTCCCAAAGATTCTTCTCGTAAATATCCTCCAATTAAAGGGAAATTTGGAGATGATGCTTGGTTTTCTGCTAAAGGAAAAGCAACGGATGTTCTAGGTATTTATATTTATTATATTATATAGGTATCATAAGATAATATTAGTATACTACTAATTTGTAGGGGTTTTAAGGTATATTACTCATGTATAAAAGTATCAAAAAATATTAATATTACTACAATATAATTAACTTCAATTGCTTTGAAACGTACTTCATTATCAAGTATCTGGCTGTTTAATTTATTAGGTGTTGCTGATGGTGTTGGTGGTTGGCGTCATTATGGCATTGATCCAGGAGAATTTTCAAGTTTTCTCATGACTACATGTGAAAGACTTGTATCTTTGGGAAAATTAAAACCCAATGAACCAAACAAATTATTAGCTCAAAGTTATTATGAGTTACTTGAAAATAAACAACCAATTTTAGGTATGAAAAATATAATATTTATCTTATATTATTTTAAATAACCTAAAATACTCATAAAACCTATTATTCTTAGTTAATAATAACCATTATTTTTGCTTCATTTGATATATCATGTCGTAAAGCATCCTTAGCAAAGGATATAAAAATGATATTGCAAATAATAAATTTGTTTTGGAATTTCAATAAATAGTACTAGTATTTATTAAGTATTGTTACAATTCACGTTTTAATATTTTTGTATCATTGGTATTGTTATTAATAACTAAGAATATATATGTAGAAGATAACATGTTTTATATAAAACAATTTGTGTATGTGTGTGTATAATAAAGCCAATAACTATTACAAAATTAAAAAATATAGTTGTATAAATTTTGTTTACTTATTACCTGATTTGACTAAAAGTCATTAGGTATAAAGTGAAAAATAAATACAATATCATATTAGGTGTCTGTGTATACATTAATTGTACATTAAGAACTTACTAATTCTAACATAATTCATAATTATATTGCTATTTTCTAAATATTTTGAATAACTCATGAACAAATGAAACTGAAATACTTAAAATTTGTATAAATTTTACTACATTTAACTGAAATTATATATCAAAATTAAATTATTCTCTATTGTTTAGAAATTATATAATATATTTAAATTGTTTATAGGAAGTAGTACAGCATGTGTAGTAGTGCTAAATAAAGAGACTTCTAGTATATATACAGCCAATATTGGTGATAGTGGTTTTATGGTTGTACGTGGAGGACATGTTGTACACCGTTCAGAAGAACAGCAACACTATTTCAATACTCCTTATCAATTATCAGTACCACCCCCTGCACATAGCGGTCAAGTACTAAGTGATAGTCCAGATTCAGCGGACACTTCAGATTTTGCTGTTGAAAATGGAGATGTTATTCTTTTAGCCACCGATGGAGTTTTTGATAATGTTCCTGACCATTTGTTATTAAAAGAATTAAGTCAAGTTGAAGGTGTTCGTGATCCTACAAAATTGCAATGTGCTGCAAACACAATTGCATGGATGGCTAGGATATTAGCATTTGATAGATCTTTTTTATCACCATTTGCACGTGCTGCTCAAGCGAATGGCATTAACACTGTTGGTATGTTAATATATATTATGTTTAAATGCATGTACTAAATATAATATATTTTAATGATTTAATTGTATTATGAGAATGCCACACACCCAATATCTTTTTGTTATAAGACATAAAAAATCATAACTAGAATATATTCACATTTTTATTTTTTGTTGCTGTTCCTTTGTTATAGTTACACCTAATGCCTAATAAAATTATAGAAAATACTTGTTATAAAATCATTTGGTATAAAAAAAAAGATTACATAATTATAACATTCTAGAATATTTTATTAAAATATATATACATATATATTTATAAAAATAATGGGTATGTGGCAGTATCTTGCAGTATCTATATATATATATATATATATTAAATACTCATTTTTTTGTTTCCATCTGATATGAATTGACATATTATTCAAATTATAGATGAAAACATGTATTATCTCCATTTGTTTTTTCAATATTTTAATTTTGAAAGAATATATGTAATTAAATTATTACTTAAATCTCCCTTAAAAATTCAAGAACAGAAAAAAAATTATATATAATGTTCTATTATTTCTCATAATTTTTGTATCATAAAACATTTTATTTTCTGTGTTTTGCAAATGTATATCTGACAGAGACAATAATTATGAGTATTAAAATTGTATCTTTTATATCAAATTTAGTTATTTTTTTACTATTTAATGTATTTTTATAGGTGGCAAACCTGATGATATTACTGTGCTTTTAGCGACCATTGCCATGTGAATTTATTGGCCAAAATACTTTAGTTATCAAACAGTAGACTAAGTTAATATTTTACTTCTTAGCGAGTTAGCTCCGTTTTTAACTGTACTATAATGATTAAAAATAATATATATATTGTTTGAATTATATACAATTTAATGTTATTGTGTATAAAACTATTTAGAAACAAATATTTCAACACTATGAATAAATGTGACTTATTATGTTTTTTGCATAAACAATTAAGTTTTTAATTGTAGAAAAAAATATTTGTCAAACTATATGTAAATATAAATGTATATTTAAATAATATAAATTTAAATTAAATTGAGTTTTTATATGTATTTATATATAATATCTAGTGATTTATTATTATTATTTCATATAGCTTAATGTTTTAAGGTGCTCAAAATAAATATTAACTATCAAGTATTTAATATTTGAATAAATTGATTGGTGATATTAAATTTCCTTTTTCATGTGCATCTAGTTACTTTTCTGTACAATTTTAATATATTATAATCATTTTAAAAATTAATTTAAAAAAAGAAAACAGTGTAATGATTCCATAATTAATTTCATTGATATACATATTTGAAATCAAAACATGATAAATATTTAATTTTTATCTAAATTAACTGAAACATTGAAAACAAACTGTTATTGACAAATGGATTGATAAGAATTTTAATTTAGTTCCTAACTAAATAAAATAAACTAACATATTACAATTCTTATTCTTTTTAATTAATAATTATTAAATTGAATAGTAATACAAAAAATAATGGTATTTACTTTGGTAAAAGTTAGTAAAAATAAAATATTAAATTCTGATTTTATTTAAACATCAAAAATATTTTCTTAATAACAACTAAAAAACTATAATTGATCTATTTGATGACTAGTGATTGACAATCATCTATATAAAACGTTTAAAGTACTTTTATTTAAAAATTTGTTTACACAAGAAAAAATTAATCTCATAAAATAACATTTTAATTTTGAAATTATTGTGTAAAATAACTTGGAAAATACAAGATTATCATACATATATGGATATAATAAACATAAATAGTTGTATGTTGTGTTATTATTTGTTTCAATAAATAATACATGTAGGTATTGATGGTTATAAATTAATAAAATATAAATTTACTACATATATTAGTAAGTATAAATAAGAAGAAATAAACATTGTTAACAAAATGTAACAAAAATTACTAAATATTATTCTGGGATCTTTTTATGCGAGCTCCAACCATGGAAACATTTGGTAAATCGACGCGATTCTTTGTTTTTTAGGGCTAACATTAATTTTCGTGGTTTTTCTGGTTGTTTTACTCTTAAATGTTGTATATAAACCTGTAAAAAAATTATTTTCAAATTAAATTAAAGAAACATATGAAAATGTATTATTTTAAATATAATTGTTTTAATTATGTTTCTATTTATCATTATTATTGCCTTAGTGGATATTGAACAATTATTGAAATCTGATATAAAAAATACAAATATACATATATAAATTTATTTATTTATTTATAATGATAAATAAAAATATAATAGGAAAAATTATATTTAACAATTTAAACATTTGAATTATTTAATGTATATCCATAAAGACATTACTTGAGCAGATTTATAGGTTAATTTTATTTCCACTTCACTACTTCTAGCACCAATCCATAAAAATACTTGTTCACCATTGTCTAGAATCATTATATCATCATCAGCTAAATCATCCTAAAATAAATAATTAATAAAAATGAGTAATAAATATTAATGAAAATGATAAACACATATTAGAAAATACATTTTTTGGATATTAGAAAAACATTATTGTCATAATACTAACCTGACAAAAATCTGAACATTTTTCTGATATAGTGAAATATCCTTTTTCATTTGAACAACGAAATAGTCTTGTAAATTTCATATATTCAGCATCTCGTTCATATGGTTTTTCACCACCTAATGCTACCCAGAAAAAGTTATTTGGTTCTTCACCTTCATTAATCACTTGAAGACTGGTCCACGCCTAATAAGTACATTTTTAAATTATATATTCATATAAGAGATGGGCCAGTTCTGGTTCTCAATTCTCGGAGAATAGATAGCTAATAGTTTTAGTATTAGTTATTTACTGTTTTTATATGTACCAGATACCTGTTTCACAAATTTTAATTTATAATAAAAACCGGAGAGAGAATTGATATTATAAAAACTGGCCTATTTCTAATATTTATACTTTTTTTTTTTGCAAAATTTACATCGTTAAACATATCATCTGCAATTTCTTCAGCAAGTTTTATATCTTCGGGGTCAGTTTTTGATCCAACCCATAAGTATACAATTCCATTAGTATCTTCTTGATCAAATTTCACTTTTAAAATGTAACTACAAATGTTTAATGAAAAAATCATTTAGAGGCAATAATTTAATTACAACATAATTTACCAAAATGCTGAATTTAAGTTTCTGGCGTCTGGTTTGATTTCAATAAGCCGTGAATAGAGTGCACTACCATTAGACCTTAAATGATACAGCTGAACTGGTGGTGGTTTTTCTTTTCTTTTACCAGAATGTATCACAAATTTTCTTTTAAAATGGGACAAAAATTTAATATTTTCTTGTTGTTGATGAGTACGGATTACTTCTAATTTTTCTCCAAGCATAGCTTTAAATTGCTTTTCTAAACTAGAATGGTAATAAAAGAATTAAAAAAAGAAAAAAGAAAAAAGAAAAAAAGAATTTAAATTACCTAAAAGTAAATGTTAGCCAGCCCATATTTGAAGCATCTCGTCCTTGCCAAAAATAGACAACACATTGGAAATCTTCAGGTTGACCATCTGATGTGTCTTCAATACCATCTTCGTCATCAACAGGTACCCAATAACGACACAAAAACACATAACAATCTTTGCTATAGAATTGTCCCAATTCATCTTCTGGTAATCTCACAAATTTCTTTCCTTCCAAAACAAAAGATTCCATTTGGTCTAGATCATCATTCCAATCTTGCATCAATTGTAATGCTTCAATAAACAACATTGGTGGCTGGCGTGGAGTAAATAATGCCGCTAAATCATGCTTATGAACAATTTTTAAAAATTTTATCATATTATTTAATATAATATTCAAATAACTAAGACAATTTTAAATAAATTACTTTGGTTTCTTGTTTCATAGCCCATTTAGTAAGATCAGCACCAGTTTTTTGTACAGACTCGGCAGTTCGAGTAAAATCAACTGCAATTATTTCTTCCCACCCAACAAATCTTATTTTAAAGATTTGAGGTTCTGTTCCTTCTTGGATTCGCATTATTAATGCATAATCTTGTCGTTCAATCATAGCAAATAATTCTTGAGACAGTTTGACAGCAGCTGCTCTAACCAACCTTGTTGACTTTTTTCCAAACCTTTAATTAAATACAATATTTTATTTTCAATTCATTAAATAATGCAAATAATTTTTTTACCAAACATATAAATCTTTTGATGAATCAAGAATATACACATTTTTAGAAATTAAAAGTGATTGCTTTAAAGTATTATGCAATATTTCAACTTGAGGAAGTTCTAAGTAGCCCATTCCCAATTTGACTTGATATAAACAAGGACACGGAGGTTCAAAATTTTCATTTACATTGGCCTAACACATAATACAAATATTATTATACAAAATCTATATTAAATATATAGTATATATTATATGTGTGTGTGTGTATGTGTGTGTGAAACAACAATACAACATTATTAACAAATTAAGTATTATTAAAGTTTGATAAAATTACAAAATATTTAAATTCAAGTCAAAGCAAAGCCATGGTTTTAGTTTTATAATTTATAAAATAAATATTACTTACTTGAATATCAACAGAAGAATTAAATTTATCATCCATTTTTAACAAATCACGAAATTCTTTACTTTCTTCTCCAAATTCTTCAATTATTATTTCTGCATTGTTTTTCCTTTCATTTTTGTTAATTTTTTCTGCCAATAATCTACAAAAATTCATATTTAGACTTTTGAAGTTTTTGTTTTAAATAAAACCATATTTTACCTTGCTTTTGATTTAAGAGTGTTTTTTGCATTAATACCTTGCCATAAAAAAATTGATAAACCAGCATCTAAAATAAATACATAGCTAATGTCCAAAGATGTAAAACATAATTTTACAGGTTCTAAATGCACAGAAGTTCCATGGGCATGTACTCTAAACATGCGTGTAACATATGTCTATAAATAAATATACACAAATTAATTTGAATTTAAATTATTTTAAAATAACACATACAATATCTTCAACTGTATAAAATCCACTAGCTGTACGACCTCCATCAATATATACCAATGGTGAATTAAATAATGACAAAAACTCTTCTGATTCTTCTCCTAATTCTTCTCGTATAGTTCTAGATTCAGCTCCTAAAAAGTTTCTCAAATTTACAGCATGTATAGCTGCACATGCCCTTTTGTCAAGCTAAATGGAATAATAATATCAATTTAAAGTTACTATTATGAATATTTTTAATTTTACTAACAGAAGCATTATCACCAATCCAGAAATAAATTTTCCAACATAAACTATCTGATGTATCATTAACAGTTGTATGCAGAACAATGTAACAATCTCCTCTATAAAGTTTTCCATGAGCAACTTCATCAACCAAGTTTGGTAAAAAATTCTCTATTTCCCAAACACTAAGACCGGGAATTCTACCAGTTCCTTCTTCAAATAATTCACCATAATCAACTGCAGGTTTTTCTAATCCTTCATCCCATCTTTTAGGTCTGAAATATTTTTTTATATAAATCACTAAATAAAAATAGTAAAACAAATATTATTAATTACTTTAATGACTCTGTTTTAATACAATCATCAAAACTTTCATTATTTTTATCATTAGCTATATCTTGCATGCCCTATAAACAATCAAACCATACTATTTTATTTACATAATAATATTAAATATCAACATTGCACTTAATAATAAGTTATAATTTAATTTAATATTTCATAACTATTTTAGAATATTTTATTTAAAAAGTGTGTAAATATACACATATTATACCATTTAGTTAAAAATTTAATTATAGAAAAATTAAGATATGAACTTTAAATATAAATTAGTAAAATGTTTTTAAATTGAGTATTTTTATATAGGGTAATTTAAAATGAAAAATAAATTCAAGCACTAATTAATTATTAAAGACAACATCAAAATACTTTAAGAATTTTTGCTTGTTTTTCTTCTTCATGGTGTCTTTTACTTCTTCGTAACCTTAATTTGCGTGCAATAGGATCACGACTAGATGCTACATAAAATGAAATCAACAGTACAAATTATAAACTAATAAACTATTAGTTACTATTAAAGCTAATTACAGTGAAAACTGTTAAAGATAGAATGCCATTTGATTGTGGAACTAAAATATTTTCTGATACAACAAGGTATCTTATACCCAGTTAATCTTAAAAAGGTTTCACTGTATTAAAATATTTATGATAAATTAATAAAAAAAGAAATAGTCATGCCTTGAGATGGCTGTATAGAATTTGGAACTACAGCTCCAGCAAGCCTTAATTGATTTTGTAAAGAAAAATCAATATTATAAAACTGCAACCCGTCATTTTCCATATTAGTGGGTTTTGGTGGCATTATTAAATCTGGATTATTACTCAAATCAAGTTCTTCTATATCTTTTAATAAATGGATCGTATCAGGTAGAGTAATTAATTTATTAGAACCAAGTAAAAGCTGTTTAAGACTACCACATCTAAACAAAAAAATCATTTTATTATAGAATATTTATAATTATCTAAAGATAAAACAATTAATTACCTGCATAAACCTTCTGGAATAATTTCTAAAAGATTTCCATGGGCAGAAAAAACTTCTAATGCTGATAATTTACCAATTCCTGAAGGAATACCATCAAAGTCAAGTTTATTGTAGTTCACATATAATCGTTTTAGTGATGATAATTTACATAGTGAAGCAGGTAAGGATGTTAATTCATTATCAGAAAGTTGAAGAACTTCAAGTTCATGCCAAACTTCTAAATTAAATAAAAACATAATAAGAAATTAACAGATTCTAAAATCTAAAAAATAATTTACTGAGCTAAAACTAGTTTATGATAAAACTAATTAAATTAATTACTTATAAACTTTTATGTTTCCGAATTCTCATCATATTAACAACAAATTATATACATTTTTAAAAATCTAATGATAGCTATTTACCTATTAAACACATATATTTATTTTTAATCATTAATAAAAATTTACCTAATGCCAATGAAAGTTCTACAATAAGATTTGATGACAAATTTAATCTTTTAAGATTAGTCAGAGTATAAAGTGCATCTGGGACTTTTGGTAGTTCATTACAGCTCAAATCCAAATCCGTTAGAGATGTCAATGATTCAAGACTTGAAGGCATATTAGTCAAATTCCGATGAGTATTACGCATATGTAGTGTTGTTAAATTTTTCATTGATGGTAACTGTCTAAAGACAAAATTATAAAAATGTAATCATATTAAATTTCTTATTAAAATATTGTTTCTAACTATACTATTATTTTAAAATGATAGATAAAGAAGATATTTTTTGATTAATGTATTAATAAGTAACATTTACCTTAATTGAAAGTGATCTAAAGGATTATTATTTAACACTAAGGTTTGCAAATTTGTTAACCTTCTCATTTGTGGAGGAAGTGTTTGTAATTCATTACTGCTTAAATCTAACGACAATAAATCTGTTAGATGAATAAATAATTGATTAGGAATAGTACTGATCCTATAAAAATAAAAACAAAAATTAATAAAAAATAAGTTTTTTTCTAAATCACTATAAAAACAATCCATACTAATTATAAAATATGTAGGAAACATTATGGGAAATAGATATATTATTTAGATATAGATAATCAATTATGAATATATTTTATTCAACAACATAGAATAAATATTTTTTGTTGCAGCATGTAAAGAATGTTCTATTATAAGCTCAAAATCTTATAATATTTGTTATTTGAATTAAAATGAGTTCTAAAAGAATATATATAAAAAAAATCAGTGGCGGTGCAAAAAAGGAATTGATTTTAATTTTTAATAAATAAAAAAATATATATGTATGTATGTATTTTTATTTTTTATTTTAAATTTACATTATCATATATTACATACTTACTTTTAATAATACATACATACATATTTTACTTTATAATATTACATTTATACATCATACATCCAATACATTAGTTTTATTTTTAATTATGTAAAACATTTAAATTCATGTTTATTGTATATTTTTAATTATTGTTTGATTACCTGCTCAAATCGATTATCCACATACCTCTCAGACCAAATTAGTGCAGATAACTGATTCTTTATTATATTGTAATTATACACAAAATGTACAAAATACTTAATATATTCCTATAAAATGTACAATATATAGGGACAAAACTTATTTTAAGAACTTTTCTTATCTGTCTATACTTTTCAACATTCCTGTCATTTTTAACTTTTGCATAGAACTTTTCAAGGAAAATTCATTAAACATTGATGAAAAAATACATCTATGTGATTATTTTTATAAATTTAATGCAAATATATATAAGATCGATATGGTCATTGTTATTGAGATATATAACTAATTTATAATTAGTTATGGTTAATGATGTTGATTATCCATTTATTATTTTTTCTAATATAATATATTGTAAATTAGTTTTTACTCTATATCTCAACTCTAGTTCTTCCCACTATGTAAAATATATTTAACTTAAAGTCTGTATTAGTGTAAATATATAAATAGAAGGTGGCTATTTCTAAGTATAGTTGTTGTATAAATTGTCGTTTTTACTATACAATGAATATTCTATACTTCCCATAACAAAAATCATTTGTAAGAAAATTACACGTTTATATTTTAACCTAATGAAAACACAGCCTCTAACATAATTCTTAATTTTTTAATAATATATTAGTATTTATATTTTTATTTTGAACATACTAATACCTATTATGAGATAAATTCAGGACTAGTAGACTAGAAGATGATTCTAAACCCTCTGGTATTCTTGTTAATCGGTTATGACTTAAATCCAATGTTGTCAATTCAGTTATATTGTCAGCTTTGCAAAAAAGTTCTTGAGGTACTCCAGAACTTTTTATGCAATTATGGCGAGCAATTAATGATCTCAATGAACATAGCTCTGTAAGTTCTCCATATAATCTTTCAATATTGTTATGTGCAATTGATAAATGTTCCTAAAAATGTATAATCAGAAATTTGAAGGAAGTTTTATCAAATAATAAGGTAAAATATAAATTTTACCTATTTTTCCCGTAAATGAAAACTATTTCACTTTATCATATATAGACATGTATGTACACTAACAATTTTTTAAGTAACAACTTATTTCATTTATGAATAATAAGAAATTCTTCAATTTGAAAATTGTATAAAGATTAATTATATATGGCTAAAGGCAAATGAAAGATACATCTTATATCTTTAATTATGTAAATATAATTTAAATGTAAATTAAAATACATAAAATGTAATAAAAGAACTATGTAATATTTTATGTAATGTTTATATTATAAATGCATACATTTATATTATAAATTACTGAATGCATCAAATTGATGTATTTGAATAAATCAAATCTTTAAATCAAAAACGATATCAAAAAATGTCAAAAAAAACTTTATGTAAGCTACATAAGACCAGTACTGAATTATGCATGTGCCACGTGATCCACAACTAAAGGTGATGAAGAAAAACTAAGAAGATTTAAAAGGAAAACTTAAGAAGAATACATGGTTCAGTATTTAATACCAAAACACAAGAGTGGAAATTGAGATCGAATGCTTAGAAAACTTATACAAAAAGGAAAATATTGTACAATTTACTATAAGTATAAGAATGCAATGGGTTGGACATGTGTGGCGAGCAGATGGATGCCTAATAAAAGAAATAATGACTTGGACGTTAGTAGGGAGGAGCCCAAGGGGAAGACCACGAAGAAGATGGATAGATGACAGCATAAATGAGATATGGAATGCGGTAGCCCAAGAAGTTGGGATGGATTGGCAAGTTATATCATATGATAGAGAGAAATGGGAGGAGGTAGTTATAGCAGTAAAGATCCTCAATGGATCAAATAAACGATTAATTTGATAATAAACTTAATAAATGGATCGCCGGAGAAAAAAAAATTTTATATTATAAATATTTTACATTAATAAAAAAATAAAAAGTAATTACTGAATTTTTCATTGAAACAATTAAACTTAAAAATGTAAAATAAAATTTGAGATGAAAACAGACTTCCCAGAAACATATTAACTATGTACATAAATCATAAATCAAACAATTTAAAAATTCAAGATATAATTGTAAAAAAAATAATAATTATAAATATTAACATACTAATTTTCCAAGTTTTCCAATTTCTTCTGGGATTTTGTGTAATTTTACCCTATTTAAATTAAGCCATTGTACACTGGACATTGACATAACAGCAGAAGGAAATTTTGAAGTCTAAAAATAAAACTATTGTTAATTCTTAGAAATTATAAATGTATTAATTTAATTTATCTATCAGTATTCCTGAAATGACAACAATTAAAAAATAAAATTTACCAATTGTTTCACAATATTTTAATATTAAGAGTATAATTAAAAAAGTTAACCTGTAAAAACTGAACTTAAGTCTTTATAATGTTTGATGACATACATTTTATTCATAGTTTATAATTTTATAGAAGTATAAGTAAGGTATATAAGATTCATAATTTATAAATATATATTTAAACTACCGTTATAAAATTTAAAAAAAAAACAAAAAAATTATTACAGTTAAAATCTTAATGATAAACCAACAACAACATGAATATTATTCTAAATGCAAGAAATTATTTCAATTTTTAGTTTTAATACAATAATACACTTACTTCAAAATCATTATTACTAAAATCTACACCACGTACAAACGGCAATACGCCAGTATTAGCCATTGGATAATATTTTTAATATTTAAACATATATGCATATATTTATATATATATATATATATGTTAATGAAAAAAAAGTAGACACAACTAGGTATTTATGAAAAGTTTTAACAAAAAAAATTAATTGAAAATTAGTAAAATAACAATGTTTATATTACTTTTTAAGTTATAAGATTAAATTCGATCAAGAAGTTAACAACATATTATTACATAAATTGTTAATACATTATTATTCATTTTTCTATTATCGTCACATTATCAAAAAATATATATCAACATATCATCATAAATCAAAATATTCAGAATATCAATCACATCGTCAATAATAATTATGTACTATTCGTTATCAACAGCTATAACCTCATAATATAATATACATCGTATTCTGTGTATATATTGCGTTCACGATCCTCGACCCCCCAAGGTTATACGATAATAAAAATAATAAAAAGGTAATAAATGAACATAACCAAGTAGTGAAATGCGTAAAATGGCCACACTGGCCTACGTAACCTTTACAAGGACACTATAGTATTTCAAGGTTTTAAATATGACTCAGAGTGTTACTCACTATAATCACTACACGCTATACGGTGCACTTTGATTTGGTTTGTAGACGTTTAGACAGATTATAAAGTGTAAACCAACAATTGGATGAGTATGTGGTGTCAGAGGGGTGGATTAGGATACTGCTTGCCGAGAGTGCATTAGTCACTGTATAGTGTTATATTTATACATTTTATCTGTAAACCGTATATGGTTAAAACACAGATTATATGAAACACAGATTATATCATATAATCTGTAGTTAAAATAATATGTAATGTGTTTGTGTATAGTGAACCATATCACATAATTAAATATAAATATTGTTTATGATAGACGTTGACCACAATCACCAGTTCCCCCCACTTTCCCACTGACCAGTATAACCCTTCTTAATCTTTATAATATAATACATTTGTAATGCTACAGTCCTTGTGTATACATTATACATTGTAGTAGCGTTAAATGTACATTATTATATCAAATAGCATGCGTGCTATGTAAATTTTTGAATTCACATTATGTATGTACATTTACTTAATGTTTAAATGTTAATACAAATACAGCAATGTGTCATTGTTAAATTATAATTTATATTATTTGCGTTTTTTTTAAATTTTCAATGTGTTAAATATAAGAAACCAATATGTATGAAATCCCGATATGTTTTACTATATTATTTTATATAGCTATTAAATTAACTACCTAGATATCAAATTTGTCATCAAAAATATACCCAAGTGAGTATTATAAGTTTTATAAATAATTGCTAAAATATGAATTTGAACATACATATCAACTAATTCAATAAAATTGTCATTATACATTAATAATATTAGTTTTTCTTTTGTTAAATTATTTAATTACTAACCTATTAAATAGGAAAATGTATGACATAAAAATAATAAATTTCTAATGTATAAAATGAATTATATACCACTTTTATATATTTAATTTAGATTCTTCATTATATTAATTCTAAAGTTATTTATAAAAATATTTTGCTATTAATCTATTTAAAAAGTTTTTTAAATTGAATTTTTTACTTATTTTATATAATTTTGTTATTTTAGATTAATTTAACTACTCACAATTAAACATGGAGTTAGTTGATAATAGTCTTCTTTTTACAAAGAAATTAGTCAATAACTTGTTTGGACAACAATGTGAACCTTGGAAAGTAGCTTCAATTACAGCTTCCAGTGTATTGACATCTATTTGGATATGGAATTTTGTATTTCAAGATGAAAGCAAGTTTTTTGTTAATAAAAATTACTCACTGAAATAGATATTTAAAAATAATTAGCTTAAAATGTAAATGTAATTCTAGGAATAATAATAAGCTCCAGAAAATTAATTTTTAATTTTAAGGTTAAACAATAATTACAGTACAAATAGCATCATCAACTGCATCTTAATTAATCTATGACAAAAACCAAAAAACTATAACAAATATATTAATTTATAAATATAATTATATTTAAAACATAAGTTACTCATATATACAATTTACATTGTTATTGCTATTTTAAATAAATATATACAAAAAGCCAATGAGTATTACATTAATTAAAGAAAAAAGAAAGAAAATATAAAAGTTGTTGTATATGTGTGTTTATTACTACAGGTTTCGAATAAATAAAATACAACTGAAGAATAAATTAAAAGTAAAATTAATAAGAATAAATTACATAGAGAAATAAACAGAAATTACATAGAGAATATTATTAATATTACAATAAAAAGACATGAATTTGGAAGAAAAAAAAATTTTATAATAAAAATATATCAAAAAGCAAAGAAATTATGTATATAATGAAAGCAACTATAGTGTGATATTCATATTATCTATTATTTTTTGTATTAACTTGATGATGACATTTTGTCGAAACCGGTAGTAATAAACACACATGTACAACAACTTTTATATTTTCTTTATTTTTTCTTTAATCAACGTTAATACTCATTGGCTTTTTGTATATATAAATATAAATTTAATTATTTATATTTTTTTTTTTTTATTGTTTACGAGTATTAACTTATAATTTTTATTTTATTTCTATTTTATTTATTTATTTATTTGTTTGCATATCCTTTTTACTCTTTATTTATTTTTTATTTTAATTTCTCTACTATATTATATAATAATACTATTTTTAGGTATATATAATAGATTAAAAAAATTTACATTTACTCAAATTAAAAAAATTCCAAAATTCAAAAAACAAGTAGAAGAAGAAACCAAAAAAATGTCAGACTTATTTGAAAATGAAGTAATAGAAAATACTAAGGGTGAAAAATATATTGTTGAACTCCCATTACAGGGAATTCCTCAAAATGAATTAATAAAAATTGTAAATAGGTATTTAAATCTTGGTAAGCAATATTTGTTTTGTTTTATATTTACCTGATAAGTTACTATTTAAAATATATATTTTTTTTTTAGGTAAATACAATTGGAAAAGTGGTTTTATATCTGGTGCAGTTTATTATTATGATGAAGAATTGATTAAGTTATTAACTGAAGTATATGGTCTTGCTTCATATACAAATCCTTTACATTCAGATATATTTCCAGGAATTTGTAAAATGGAAGCAGAAATTGTGCGTTTGGTTGTAAATCTTTTTAATGGCAATTCAAATGCTTGTGGAACGGTATGTATTTTGTATACAAATAATATATTATCCTTAAGTTGTAGGTATATTATGATTTTACCATGATTTAATTTTAGATGACAAGTGGTGGAACAGAATCAATTCTTATGGCCTGTAAAGCATATAGGGATTTTGGAAAAAATGAACGTGGTATTAAAAAAGGTGTTATAATTGTTCCACGATCAGCACACCCTGCATTTGATAAAGCAGCTTCTTATTTTGGTATTAGAATTGTTCATATTGATTTAGATCCTGATACTTATAATGTCGATTTGAAAAAAATGGAAAATGCAATTACCCAAAATACATTAATGGTAAGGAATTGTATTAAGTAATGATATAAATTATAAATACAATTATAGAATTATAAAAATATTTACGTTAATATATTTTTAAATTGTGATCCATAGATATTTAATAAATTGTATTTAACTTTTGTTCTATTCAATATTGTAAAGTTTGTTTAAATTCAAATATTTTCCAAATAAATTTATATTATTCAGTAGGAGTCATCTACCATTGGAGAAAAAAAGAAAAATGTTTATAAATTTATTTAAATTGTAAACCAATATTTAATAAATAAAAATTTAAAACTAATTTTTTTCAAAAACAGATTCATAAAATGTCAATTTTAAATGTTGCGGCGAAAAAATATAAATTACAATAATTGTAGTGCACTTTTTTAGTAATTATTATAAAGCAAAATAAAAAAACTATTTTGGAAAAACAAAAGTAATTTCATTTATCTTAGTATAACATTTATTCGTCTGTTCTTTACTAACATTTATTTTACACAATGAAATTTGTGTTATATACTGGTAATTAAGATATACAAATTGTTAGTTTAATATGTGTGGTTTATTTATTTATTAATCAATAACCAAAGTAGAAAATAAATGTTTAATATTAACAATATTTGTTAATTAAACTGTTTAAAATGACATACTAACACTCCAAAATGCAATCAAACAGTTTTATATTTAACAGAATTTTTGAAATAAATTTGTAATACACTGTAAGTCACATGTGATAATGTAGCTGTGATACTGAGAGTATCCAAAAACAACTACTGAACCTTAGTAATAAAGAAGGGCAATATATCTCAATTAATATTTTTAAATTTGTTTAGTGTTAAAATATTAACCATTTATTTTCACTTGGTATTTATTCAAATTTTAAATATGTATATTTATATAATTACTAGCCGTTAATATTCCAGTGTTGTCATGATTTAGGAAGTTATGTTGATAAAGTAATTCAATGTTGTGAAATGTAAAATATGGTAAACTATGCACCTTATTTGTTTATGTATTTATGTTATTATATTTATAATTATAGTTAGTGGGATCTTTTCCTAATTTTCCTTATGGAACATCGGACAATATAGAGGCAATATCAGCTTTAGGCTTGAAGTATAACATTCCAGTCCATGTAGATTGTTGTTTGGGTGGTTTTCTTGCAGCATTTATGCCACAAGCCGGTTTTCCTTTACCTCCATTTGATTTTATTTTGCCTGGTGTAACAAGTATATCAGCTGATACACATAAGGTATTTTTATTTTAATAATCAACATTTAATAACTATGAATTCTAATACTAAATCACTTTACCTTATTGTACCCATTAGTATGGATATGCACCTAAAGGTTCATCAGTAATATTGTATTCTGACACAAAATATAGACATAGTCAATATTATGTGTGCACGGAATGGCCTGGTGGTCATTATGGTTCACCAAGTATAAGCGGATCAAGATCTGGGGGTAATTATTAAATATTTTTGTTTATTTAATTTATTTTTAAATTTTAGCATTATAAATTTTGTATTCTACAATAATTTTATAGGTTGAAATGTAGTTAAATTTTGTTGCATATAAACTATTTTGAAATTTTATTAAATAAATAAGCAAAAACATAACTTTTTGTATAAATACATAATGTTAGATTTAAAAATGCTATATTTTCAAATTGAGAATTTTTAGTCTAAAAGTTATTATATTGATGTGAGCATTTAACTACTGTACTTGCTTTTTCTGTTATATATAAAACAAACATATCATATTTTATTTTTCAATTGTGTGTATTTAAAAATATATACATCTATTATTCTTATTTCATTGTAATTTTGATCCTTCATTATTAAATATTCATCTTATGAATGAACTATTCTTTCCATCGCATCTTTCTCAATTATTTTGGGTTGTCCACTTTAGTCCTCGATATACACTTAGCTCGATCTTCCCTATTCTCAACACTTACGCTAGCCCATTTCACTCTCAATCATATCCAACCACCCCTTATTGATCTTTTTCTACATACATTTAATCTACTAGTCTGATTCTAATTCTTACCCGTTATATAAATGAAATGAATTTAATAATATCTTATTTTTCATGGGTTCTAAAGTTTATTGGTTCCAGAATTATGTGTAATATTAACTATTATCATTCATCAGGTATAATTGCTGCTTGTTGGGCTACTTTGATGTATTTTGGAATGGATGGTTATATAACTTCAACAAAATCAATTATAGAAACAAAAATGTTTATTGAAAAACAGTAAGTTAAAAGTTACTATTTAATATATGAAAAATAACTTTTGTAGGTTATGAAAAAGTATATTTTAGAATTATTATTTTATAATATAATCAAGAAAATAAAAACATTTTGAGGCATATTCATAAGCAAAATTTAATTTAAAATATTTTTTTGTACTATTTCAAAGAAGTGTTATCATTGTGTGTCTGAATACAATATTTATGATTAAATTGGATTATTAAAGCACAGACTTGTGTACACTTGAAATGCAAAACAGCTCTGTTTTTCTCAAGAATTACTATACATTATATCTATAATTATAGATTGTCATACATTTTACCTGTTTAGTTTGTTCTACCGACATCACTGTTATGAGTTACTACTGTGATAGACACATAATTTGTATGAACGATATCATTTTTGAGCAATGCACGGGTCATGAATGTCAACAATTTAATATTGTATTTTAGCCACTGCAATCTCAGTTCTGACTGGTACTCATTGACGCCACTGTTGCTATTTCTCTCTGAGTAAAGCTAATGATGGATGACATATCACATGTATGGCTGGTATAACTCTTGAGTAAAGCCCAAGTCTTGAATTTTGAAACTCTTTTTGACTTGTTTTAAAAACACCAGAAAGTTTTATTTTGTCTTCTGTAAGTGACATGAAAGTAAACATAACTATTGTTTTTTAAATAATGGTCTATGAGATCACTTAAATGATGATTGTGCTTCAATAAGATATAAGGAACTGCTATAATATTTTAATATAATTCTGAATGTAAACTAAAAATATTAAATTGTTTATTCTTAAAGATTACGTGGTATGAATGGTATTTTTATTTTTGGAAATCCTACTACATCTGTGATAGCAATAGGATCAAAAGTTTTTAATATTTATCGATTGTCTGATGCCCTAAATTCAAAAGGTTGGAATTTAAATACTTTACAATTTCCAATTGGGTAAGTATAATTTATAATAAAATATTACTATTTACTCTATTATAATGAATATGAAAACAAACATAATTTTTAGAATTCATATTTGCATTACACATTTACATACCAAACCTGGTGTAGCTTCATTATTTGTGGACAACTTAAGACAAGAATTGGATGAAATATTAAAAAATCCAAATGTTGAACTTACTGGAAAAGTAAATATTAATATCAATAAAATAGGAATAATCTTATTAAAAACATTGAATATTTTTATTTTGTAGATGGCAATGTATGGAATGTCAGCCACATTACCCGATAGAACTATAGTTGATAATATTACAAAATATTTTTTAGATGCTATGTTTTATACACCACAAAACTTAACATAATATTTTTATTTCACTATAGGTATAGTAATTTCCATCATTCATTTTTATTTTATTTTTTTTAATTATATTCATTTTAATAATCTTAATTTGATTAAATTTAAACTGTTAAGTTTTGGAACTAAAAATTAATTTTTAAGAAATTGTTAAAAAAAATAATTTGGGTTTCAGTAATACATTTTATGAAATTATAATTAATTCAATAATGCAATAATAATTTGTACATTTCAAAGTAAAATGTCGATTACATATGTGGAACTAGTTTGTTCTATAGTTAGTTCTAGTTATTACTAGTTGTAATCTAGTTTTTACTCATAATTAAAATGTTAACAAATCTCTGTTATATATAAGAGTATTATTATTATTTATATTATCATTTTATTATATATATTTCAACCTCAAACTTTCATATATCATAAATAAGATTTCTCAATAATTGTAATCACAAATTAAAAGTTAAAAGATCTGAGTTTTAATTAAAAATTATATTTTAATAGTTTGCAAAGTTGTATTTAACCACACTGGTGCACTTCTCTCTATCTCCTGTGTACAATATTAATTACCTTTTTATCATTATCCACACTATTTACAGTTTTAGCGCTAGTTGTACGTTCCTTTACGGGTAAGGATAGTGAATTGTGACTTTGTAATATGTTGAATGTAGTGTCTGATGCATTGATTTTACAATAATTATATTATATTATTATAATTTTTAATATTTGAAATTATCTTAATTAAAAACAAATTTGTATATTATATTTATGATGGTTTCTTAAATTGTATCAATATTTGTTAGTCATCTAACTTGTAATTTAATATTAAATAATTGTGAACAATAAATGTATAAAATGTAAATGCATTAATAATATGATTATCTATAATTGTATGCATTACATGAAAATTAATGAGTTCAGACTAATGCTAATTTCCTAACTTTGTAAATTTCTTAGTTTTGTATTGTGTAAGTACAAAGTTTATATAATGAGCTTTCAAGTGCTGATTTGTACATTGTAATTTCCTTTGATACTTCAAGTATTAAATTTAATTATTAATATAAGATAAAATTACTTATATTTTGTTGTAAATTGTATATTTATAACTGTGTATTATATATAATATAGTACTATAATTTTCTTTTATAAAAATAATCTTAATTAACAATTATTATGTGATATTTATTAATCAAAATTGATGAGAAACAAATATTTTATGAATAAATGGAAAATTATATCACGTTTCATAGGTTACATTTCAACTGAGGAAAATAAATCAATAGTGTTAACTACCCTTTAGGAAGCTATTCGAAAGTTATAATCTTATTTATTTATTAAATATTGCTAAAGATTAATGACGTACTAAATTATGTGTAAAAAATAAATAAATATTTCGTGAAAGAACGTTTTTATTTTTTAGCATACTTGTGTATGGGCATGAATTCACGTCTTTTATTTAGTGTATAGATGTGTTGTCGTTCGCGAACAAACGGATCGTATTGAATGGGTCAAAGTATTGAATGAGATGATCCAGATCGCCAATATTTTTTTCTTTGTATGGATATACTAAATAGTATGCGGCCAGATAGATGGATTGCTTCGCTTTACGCGCGAATGCCTCACTGCTCAACCCTATGAGTTAGTGGTGGCCATCTTCTTACTCCGCACATAACTCTTTCCTCTTTTTCTTCGTTTTTTCATCGGGGTTTAACTTTTACAGTTGAACCCTGGGGAGGAGTTTTTAGCCGGTAGACACCACTTTATGGTGAATCCGGCACTACCACCGGTTTTTCATTACGGAGGTGTCTCTTGAAGACTTCCTCCTCCACATTCCAAAAAAAAAAGCCAGATGGATTACCCGCGTATGATAAATTGGGTAACAAAAAGTTCTTATCATATGATTAGTAATATTTAGATTTATATTATAAAACAAACAATTGTACGTAATATGTGATTAACATTGAAGAGTTTGTTAAAAATCAACATAGACATTACTTATATTACTTCCTAGTAATCAAGTATACATTGTGTGGTGACATCTGTCCGAACTCCGAATCAGACGTGAACCGTTTGGGAAGTATAAGATTCAATAGGTTTAAAATAATTTTAGATCGCAAACAGGATTTTTGAACCGTATCTTCTTGTTAACCTAATCTGAATGAACCGGATCACTTCATTGATCTATATTTCGCATCTCTAATCTAGTGGTCCAGTCTTCGTTTTTACATGTTCAAGAGTATAAGCAACCGTGGTATAAAATTTAAATTAAATACCATCATAATGATGGTGTACAATGTGTCAATCTAAAATATTAAATGTAGCATTATTTATAGCATTTGGCTACACTGATTAAATGTAAACAAGTTTCAAAGTAACCTTATTACTTATACCTCCTCTGGTATTCCGAATTTCAATTTATTAAGAATTCACATTACTATACTTACTAATTTTTTTTAGCGTTTCGAATTCGTTGTAATTTTGTTATATATTTATTTTATAAGTACTGTCTCCATTTTGTTAAGTTACAAAATCGTCTGTTCGTATTATAATATTATATCCGAAGGTAAGAATCATTCTAATATCTAACCTATTTACTTGTTCATATTTGTTAATTTTTAATAAACGTGGCTTAGAAAACCCGCCATAGCCGGTTTTGTTTTGTTAGGTCGTTGTAATAAAAGAAATTATCTGATACCATTTTATATGAAGTAATTTTTTATTATGTTATGCTGCATTTATGTAAAAATATATTGGAAATATTAGTATTAATATATTATGTCTTTATAATGGAATAATTTTAAAATGAAACGATAACATTTTGTTTTTTTTTTGAGGGAATATATATTTTATTAAGAAGAGTTCTAAAGATGTTGTTACAAATTAGAATGTTTTTGTATTTTTATTTTTGAAAAATTTAGAACTATTATAGTATGCTTTTCAAATTGTTTAGTTTATTCAAGTATAATCTACTTGTACATGTAGTTTAAATTGTTTAGTTGTAATTTTATATTTAGGCTTGGGCTATTTGTTTTGTTTTTTCAGTTTCAAGACAGTACCTATATTGATAACTATATAGTTGACCATAAAAAATATTTTTATTATATAATCATAAAATAAAAATGGATTTGCTCGCTAGTTTTGTTGAAGAAGACGAAGTTATTCAACATTGTGAACCAAATATTGCTTTTATTGTCGATGAGAAATTATTTGGCAAAGGCACACTTTATGTTGCTGAGAGTAAACTTTACTGGAAGAATGATAATAATCAAATGATTAGTGTTGATTACAAGTCCATGTGTGTATTTGGTACATGCAATCATCCTACTGTTCATGAAAAACCTTGTATGCAAATAATAGTGGATTTTACTTACAAACCGTCCAACAGTATACTACATCCAAATGGACATTATCAAAATGGTGATAATCATGAAGATCCTATTGGTAATGATGATGATGATAATTCTGTAGAAAATGATGTTGATGAAGATGATGAAGGAGAAATGAAATCTAAAATAAAACTTGTACCGGATAATTCTGAATGTTTGACTGAAATGTATGCAGCATTTACACGTGTCCAACCATTACACAATAGTGGTGACATAGACAGTGATGAAGAAAACAATGATTTTTACTATGATGAAAATGATGAATTTGAAGATTTTGATGAAGATGGTGATGATCAAATATTGTTGAATTGAATTTATCTACATTAAAATTAAATTTATTGATATTTTTAATTTTAATTTTAAACCTTTATATTTTTAGTATACTAATAAGTTTCGTTAATATTTCAATTCACCTTTTTAAATTGTAATCATTGTCTATTATTTATTTTAATTTATATATTTCCTTTAAATTATATGTATATAAATAATTTTTCATGTAATTTATTATGTTTACAGTTACAAAATTAATTTTTCAATTAATTATAATTTTTTATTCAAAAACAAGTTTATATAACATTACATTTTTATTTTTATGTGTATACATTGTGATATCTAAAGTTTTTATTTCAAAAACTAAACATTGATTTAATTTTTATAAAGCTATTGTAATGCCAATTTTGTTTCAATTTCCACATAATATAAAAAAATTAAATATTGTATTTTTGTTTGTACATCATTTGTCTCTTAATTTTATCATATATAAAAAAAATTGACAGACAATTATCATTGCACATATTTAATTGGTAATTAAATATATATTCATATCATAATGGAGTTCCTAAACATTCTACATATTCTGTAATTATATGCTTCATGCACATTTATTATTGTTTTGAAATTGGTAATTATTTATGATTGGTTTTAATTAAAAAATTAAAAAATGTGTGCATGACACTGACTTGATAGTTGTATTTTATCTAAGAGTTTTTATAGGTATATGTATTTATATTAAGTTATAGATAAGTTTTTGAGTGTTGATTAATAAAATTGATTACACAATGACAATAAAATTGTTTAAAAGAATGCAATTTTACTTTTTTTTTTAATTTTCAAAATTAAACTCATTACTGTATTTTTTATTTCCTTAAAGTAATACAAAAAAATATGAGAAATTGTGTTAAATTTGAATGTAAATTACATATTTACAATAGGTTATAAAAAATATATATTTTTTGATTTTAGAAATTAAAATATGACAGAAGCTGTGGTGAGTGGAAAAGATGCACGTTGTTTATTCATTAATAATGGTGATGATTTGTTGACGTTAAAAAAAGTTGTATCGAAAAAAACAGACAAAGATGATGTTGAAAAACAAAAAAATAAACAATCTAAAGAAACAAATGGCAGTGAATTAAATGGAAACCACAATAAAACTGATAGCATTAACTTTGATGTTGATAATACATCATCATTGGAACCAAATTTAGAAATGGATAGTGACACAGATCGTAATATTACAATTGATTCAATTTGTACTCAAGATGATCAAGAATCAGAAAATATAGATGTTTCTAATGAAAATTCAAATGAAGCCGATGTAAAAAATGGCGATAAAGATATTCAAGTAAGTTTTACTTGATTTAAAAAATATTACAAAATTACATTATTATTGTAGATTTTCAATCTTAAACTAAGTTTCACTTAGTTTTATATCATTTTTACCAAATTGTGAAAATTAAAAAAAATTCCTCATATAATTTTTTAGTGTACTATAAAGGATTTTAATTTTACAAAATGTTTATAACTGAAATAAGTACTAATTACACACTTTCACAAATTAAATGCTCTCTACAGTATGATATTTTAAATTTTTATCATAGATATTTTGAGACGAAGTAAGTTTTAGAACAATTCACATTTTGTTTTAAGCTTAATCAATTAGGTAGTAAAAATAGTTGGGCAATATAACACCTAACATAATTCTTAATTTATTAAAAATACAAATATGTTTTCTTATTTAAAACAAACCTTTTCAATATAAATTGTTTTAAAATTTAATGTTATGTCATTAATATTAAAAATATATTATTGTCTTATGTTTTTTTAACTGCATAACCTGTAAGTATAGTTATAGCATAGTTTATAAATAGCACCTCTGAATAATATAATTATTGAAAAATAGTTAAAATGTTAGTAATTTGAAGTATGAACTTTTCTGTTATCATAATATACAAAGTATCTAATAAAGTATAATGGTCAGGAAACCATACTCTGATATAAAATAAAACTACAATATATTCAATTGTAACCCAATTCTTTTTTAATTTATGATTATATTCAAACATCATAGCCTTGAATATTTCCCTTAATTATACTGTTTTAAGTATTTAGTTACAATAATTTCTCAATTCCAGGCAATTTCAATGAAATGTTCAGATATACCATATTCTCCAAGTAATTCATTAGATGACAATGAATATTCATATGGTTTTGAAGATGATGATTTAGAAACAAATAATGTCAAATCTCCTGTATCTTATTTTAATATATCTTCAAGGGCACCATTACATTCTAACCATGAATTTGAAAGTACACTAGAGGATGACATTATACCACTTGAAATAGAGATTAATGAAAGAAAACGAAAATTTGAAGATTTACAAGTACAGCAATCTAATAAAGCACTCAAACTTTGGAACATTATGAAATATCCATTTCAAAAAATAGCTATTGGTAGTTCTATAATTGAAAATGAAGGAAATATTTCTAAAGCTGACGTAGTAATTGAAGAAGAAGAGGGAATATCCAATACAGCTGTATATAAAAATGATGCTAATAATTTTGAACCAAAAGAAATAAATGACTCAAATAATATTGAGATAGAAACAGAAGTTGAAGATACTTCTGACAATACTATAAAAAAGAATTTTAAAGTATGCAACATTATGTGAGATGTATAATAATCATTTCAATATTCTTTTTTTAAAGAACATGTTCACATTATTACACATTGAATATTTCAACATTATCAATTATCAAATAACTTAAAATTTAAATGATTATAATTGACAACTTTTTATGGTAAATTTGTTTTTTATGTATATAATCATTTGTAAATTAATACATGTCATATTTAAAAGATCTTTAAATTAATAAGTTATTAAATTTAATTAATTGCAGATGTACAAGTTTTGATAATAAGATAATACTTAGATTTTCATTTTTCGTTGTTCCTTTGATAGTTTTGATAATTTTGACATAATAAAATATGTTGTTTATTGTATTTCATGATTAATTATTATATGTTCACACATACTAAATTTCAGTATTATGTTTGAAATGGTCAAATATTAATAATTTTTAAAAATAATGTGATTTGTACTTTTTGTGCAGTGAAATGTGTATTAATGAATGACATGCATAGTAATTGATTTTTTGTTATCTATTGATCATTACAAATTATTTTTTAATAATAGTGTTACTAAAGTAGATTGATAATATTTTAACAAATTGGGAGAAAATAGGAAATCTTAATACCTATTTAATAAAAATATTTGCTAAAAAAAACTATTTTGGCCATTTTGGATTTGAACTTTTTTTCCTATTGATTGTTTCATTTAATTTTTGATATTAAAAATGTTATTATGATATAAATTATTTTAGATTTCTGTAAAAAGACTTTTAGGTATACTATTCTTTTGTTTTAGTTTTTTATGTTTTTATTATTGTATATAAATACTTGGTATCTATATAATATATAATCTACTTATTGTATAATATTAAAATTCATCAATATTAAATCATAATAATTTAGTTTAAATGTTTTTATCATGATAAATGTATAATCTTTTATTTTTTATTACTTATTAATTATGTAGCAATTAAATAAAATTATTAGTAATAATATAAGGTTATACAGTATCTAGTAATCTACATTTTATTTATTTGCATTATAGTCTCTTGAATATTTAATTTGACTGTAAAATTATAATTGTTTTTAAAAACATTTTATTATTATTTTTGATGACAGAGTAAGTTACATGTAATTATTTAAGACTTCTTCACACATTGTACTAGGAACTTTGGGTGTGTTATAGGATCAATTTCAGTATATTAAATTTCAAAGTACCATATTGCATTTAGTTTTAGTATTATATGAAATGTAGTTTTATAATCTAAGTGTATACAAATAAATTGTAAGTAATGACTTTTATTCTTTGATCAAAATGACAAATAAAAATATCTTAATAAAAGCAATATGAGTTTTTAATTTTTAAAAATGTGATTTTTTTTTACTCTTAAGAATTATTCCTTTTAGTACATTCATACTTAATTTACCATAATATTTCCATTTAATCTAATAATTTGTTTAAATGGTTTCATAATAAACTTAAATGTTGATCAAGACTTTGAACAACAAAAGAATGATAGTAATAAAAATAAACAAATATTACGTTTCAAAGATTTGAATTTTAATAAAACTTTTTGTTGTACAATTTAACAATTTCAAACACAGAATTTAATTTAATTAAGTACATACAGTATAAGATAAAATAATATAAATATTCAATCTTAATTATCACAATATATTCTAGATCTAATAAAATAATTTTGATACATTAAAAGAAAATCACACCAAACCTAACTTCCTTTATAAACAATCCCAATAGAGTAATAAACAATTTGTTTTCAAATCATAATGCTGTACTCTCCATCTGAAATAAAATATATAAATATTATATTTATTGAATTAAGAAACTAAATACTACATGTCAAGTACTGAACTCTTGTTATAAATGTGAATTGAGTTATTGCTCTGAAACACGGACTTTTAAAGTTGTTAACATGATATTAGGTTTTAATAAAAAACCATTGTAATACATGCTTATAAAATAAATAATTACGAATTGATTTAAAAGGCACAGATAACTATAAAACAACAGAATTTATTTAGGTTATAATTATTTACCAAATATAGTATATACAAAATTACATTATATTCTATGCGATTTGGCAATATGTGTATATGTTGTCGATCATAACATTAGACAATAGTATATATTGATATAATCAAAATAATTTAATTTTAAATATACTATTAAAGAAAACAATTTGTATAATTTGTATATATTCTAGGCACAAATATCTATATTACACTATTTTTCAAACATAAATCAATTGAATGAAATTTATATAAAAGTTTATGTTGTGACTTCATTCAATTTGGTAATAAATAGCCGATTTTACCTTCTACAGGGAAAACATTTATAGAAAATATGAAACTCTATATTAATATGTGACTACTAAAAATATTTGTGCAGCTAAGGGTGATCTAGCAAGTAGATAATTTTACTATAAGCTCTACAACAACATACATGTAAATATAGTATGCATGTAAAATAATAGCCAAAATGATTAAAATTGATCAACATGCGACATAATAGTATTACCAATATGAATAGTGAAGAATGAGGGTTATAACTTAAGTTAATGGAATCTTTCTTTGTAACACTTTACGTTTACACCCATCTGAAAACATTTATTTAATCAAACTCGACATATAACAATTTTACTAACAATATATATATACAACTTCATTGGATAAATAATGTTCTTAAAACTAAAAAGAAATAGTTTATACAATTTGTTTACTTGAATAGATCTTGATGATTCTACAGACATACTAGGATTTCTCCTATTCAATAATGGAGTCATAGTAGTTCGTTCATCATGTCCAAGTCCAGTTTTAGTATCAGATATATCAGAACCCGCTAAATCAATACCACTTTCGTCTGTCTCATAAATGTCCGAACCATTTTGAATATTTAACTTTGACGACTTTGTATTTCCAGAACTTTTTACAGCAGTTGCAATTTTTTCAGCAGTCTTTTTACCAAAATTAGCAGCAATTTTTGGTAAACTACGTTTTACTGGTGCCAATTCAGCATTTGGATCTTTCCCATCATTCACTTCTTCTGTTATAGATGATAAATTAGCAGCAGAGTCAAAACTTTCTTCCAATGTTCCTTGATTATTCTGAATTGGAATATCATCTAAAATAATAAAACATAATTTATAATAAAATGAAATAGGAGTAATATTTAAATATTAATATTTCAATATAGACTAGAAATAACAGAAAAATAATTTATTTTATACTTTATTTTTTAACTTTACATTATACTTGGACTATTAATGAAAGTAAAAATTGAATCATAAGACACTCTACTAATGTCTAACCACCATATTGATAAGATTAAACAATTTTAATAGTTAAAATGATAATCTTACAATTAGTAAAAAAATTAGTATGTGCTTTTATACTACATAACTATTATAATATTTTTGTTAGCAAATACAGTAAAAACAATAATATTTCACAATTATTTTATTGTAAATAAACATTTAAATAATTTTAGAAACTTGCTAATAAATTATTTAAATTTATTTGTTTTACCTGGTAATTTTTTAGTTTTAAATGATGCATTTGTAATCATAGATTTAGAAACTGGTGTGCTACAAGAATTACTGCTTACGGGTGTACCTACAGATGACACATTAGGTGATTGCCCACCTTCATAAAAAATGGAAAAACAAAAATATTATTTCAAAATAAAGTTATTTGCTAATTTATTTGACCTTCAAAATATCCTTGACAAGAATTTTTAACTGCATTTGCTAACAATATCACTTCACAGTAGCAACTGTAACATGCACGGTGATAAATATCATCTAAAGTTTGCAATGCATCTGCTTTTCCACAATTGAATCTTAAAAATAACACAAATTATAAATTATTATTATTATTAAAATAATAATGAATACAAATATTTAATTATTAACTTTCAAAATATATTAATATAACTTAACATAAGACAAGATTATAATTTGAATTTTATGTTCTTAAGTTTAAGACAAAAAGATAAATGGGATAACAATAGGTTAAAAAAGAAATGTTTATGAATAATGTAGAAGTAAAAACACATATACTATGTATATAAATATATAATGTTGTTAAAATATGATTAGTAAATTTGATTTAAAATAAAATGAAGTATATAGAAAATATGAGAATACTAAAAGAAATTCCATTACTAAATATTAACAATTTGAAGTGCTATATATTGGGAATCAATACCTCCTAGAACATTAAATTAAATCACCTCTCAAGGACAACATATTTTTTTTTTTTTACAAATACAAATTGGAATAATATTACTTACATTGAAATATATAAACAGTAGAGCAAATGAATTAAAAACTTAGGAGATAATGGTATACGTGGTAAGGTCTTGGATGTTGATAAATCAGAATTACTGAATGATGTAGAACGCTTATTATAAAAACCCTGAGTAACCATTCTATTAACAATAAAAATAACATTAAAACGATATATAATATAAAATAATATCAATAAATATACTTACTTGGATGTAACTCTATAAAAACGATGAAAAGGATCATAAACTTCTGGTAGAAGATTCAAATTTTTATAGTATATGAAATACAAATGGCTAAGAACTTCCATTCTATTAAATGCAGAAAGTCTCTCAACTTGATTAAATGGACCACGGCGAACTGGGTGTGTATCTCTTTGTTCTAATCGACGAATAGCAGTCTCTGTTAATGAAGTTGGAGCTAAACTGCTAGGCTAAAGAATTAAAAATAAATAAATAATTAAATTAAAAGTTATAATAAGAGCCTTAACTATTTGCTTATTAATACTTCATATTAAATAATACTAATATTTAAATCACCACAATGAATCAAATAATCAACAAAATATTATGTTCCTAAAAAATAAAATATTTATACCTTCTTTGTGATTTCTTTTTATATGCCTTCAAATAGTTAAAATACTTACTTCATGATAAATAGATGGCTGGGCTAAAGATGGCAAACGGAATGATATAAATCTTTGTGTATTATTTTCATCTACAACTTCAAGATTGTAAATTCCAATAAGTAAGGCTTCAATACTACGACAACTCTAAAAATAAAATCATGATGCATAATTAAATAGATGCTGAAACAAACATGGATTTAATATACATGTGCATTGTAATTGACATTTTTATGAAGAAAATAGGTAAATAACTTTAATGTAATATACAAATACATTATATTGCAATTTTAAGTTTTACTCCTACCAAAAACGGTCAGTTATGAAATTATGGTCATTTTAAAAAAATGTTATGTTTCAAAATTAATAAATGTTTATCATGTCACTGTAAACAATATGTAAAATTAAACCTCAAAAATGAATTAAATTTATAAGATTAATTGAACAAAATTGAATATGAATTCAATGTGGTTATATTGGTATTATAAAAAAATATAACAGTGCATTTTCATAAAAAAAAACATACAATTGTTAACCTTTTTATTCTTTATTAAGCAAAACCTTAAGCTAGACTCTGCATGTATTATAGGAACATGGGTATATCTAAGTACTATAAAACAATGAATAAATTTTTACACAGACATAATTTTAAAAATAATTTATTATAAAATAAAACATAAATATACCTCATATTGAAGATATAATTGGCGTATATGTAAATGTTTTTTAAATTAATGCACACTTCAATAATGCAACATAAGCTAAGTTATAACAATTAATAATTTGTAAAGTATAAGTAATGTACATTAAATCTTACTTGTTTATCAGCATAGGCAACAGAATTAAGATAGCTATATGTTAAGTGTGGAAGAAATAGTAGAACAAATAAATGCAAATCGGTTTCTTCAGTTCGATAACAATTGAAAAGAGCACCACAAATACGATCAATTAGCTGTAAAAAAAAATAGTAAAACTTAAGTATAAATTAAAACTATAGTAAAATAGACAATTTAAACTTGATTAATAAATAATTTTATTACAGTAGTGATGTTTAAATATTAATTTATAATTATAGCTATATAAATAAGACATAATTAACTCAAACATGAATCCAATAGTTATTAAAAACTTTCATAAGAACATCCTAAATAAACTAAATTATCACTGAACAGACATTTTTGGTTTTATCCTCGTATCAAACAATATGTTTCCAAAGTAACTAATCACCAAGATGAAATGAAACAAGTTTAATGTGAAAATAGAATAGATTTTTTAGTTCTATAACAAGTAATAAAAACACTAGTACTTAATTATTTTCGGTTTATAGTAATTGATAGTATATATACATATTATATTGATAGAGTTTAAAACTAGACATTAACTACAATAAATGTAATATAAATATTTTAAAATTATAGTTAAAAATGTCAGATGTGAATAATAATAATAATAATAATGTACATTCAATATTAATTATTAAATTTATTTAGTTGTATAAAAGAAAATAATTTAACATATATTCATAAAATGAAACTCCAGCATAAATAGTAGATCTAATTAAAATGAAGTCCCAGAAATTGCATGTATTTGGCTATTTACATTCTGTACATAACCAAACTGCATCTATATATATATTAATAAATGATGTTTTCATTAATCAAGAGATGTGACAAAGTTGTGTCTTATCTGCCCCTATTATTCAATAAATACTTTGAATTTATCTTTCAGGAAGCCTTAGAAAAACTAGACAATTGCATTAGAATTAATGTTTGAATAATATTAGGTAAGCCAATAATATATTTATATCTGCAAATATTATTGTAGGACTTCTACAATTAACAGACAGAATAGTCAAAATTAGTGAGGATTATGGTATAATCTTTAATACAAAGAAAACTAAATTTATGATAATATCAAAGAATCATAATTTATGGAAGCATGTAATAATTAAGAATCAACATATAGAATAAATACAAAAATGTAGTTACCTTGACACAAGAATAAATTAAGATTATGATTTAATAGAAATAAAATGCACAATTGAAGAAGCCAGAGAAGCATTTCATAAAATGTCGAAAATATTCAAATGTTTAAATCTGTCTTTGAATATTAAAATTACAATTCTAAAATATTACATGTTTTCTGTACAGTTATATAGAGTTAAAACTTGGGACTCTAACAGAGACAACATTTAAGAAAATCTAATTTTTTGAAATGTAACTATTTGGATAAATTTCAAACATTTCATGGACAGAATATATTACCCAATTGAAGTATAATGAAAATAATTTGGAAAAGAAAAAGAACTATTAACAAACATAAAAATTTAAAAGTTGGAATTTATGGGACTTATTATTAAGAATAATCAAAGATACAAACAATTTCAACTAATATTACAGGGAAAATTTGAGAGAGAAAAAACTTGGGAAAAAGAGTATAATGGTTAAGAAATGTCTGCGAATGTTTTAATACAACTTTGGTTGATTTACTTTGACCATCACTTGACAGAAACTAAATTGTTAATATGATAACACCAGAAACAAATAGGAACTAGAAGAAGTTATACATATTATGACACCTTCATTACCAAGACAATAAAATAATTATTTGTGATGTTTAAATATTTTTAAATTCTAAGCACTTTCCAAAAATTTAAATACTTATATCCTTATTATACTTTTTATTAATAATTATATTATTTGAGGGTTGAATAGACACATTGTATAAAAGTTAAAATGAAAGTAATAGTTTTGAAAAAACTTTACATATCTGGTTTATTTCAACATATAATTACTTCATTTATAACCTTGGTATGTTTTATAACTGGTTTTTAAGCTAATATATATTCAATATTGTAGTAATTACCAAATTTATAAAACTTCATTATGTATGTATAATATTAAATTGTGAATATGTATAAAATGATTTAGTTTTTGATTTCAGTAAAAGTACAAGTAAATAATTAAAATAAATAAAGGAATATTACAAGTAAAACAAGTTAGGAAAGGCCACTATGTAATTGTGCTAAATTCCCAGTTTCTATGCGTATTTTTAATTTTTAACTAATAATAATTAGTAATTGCCACAAAAACTATTCAAAATTTAATTTTATATTAGTATTTGTTTTTATTATTACTATTCAATAGACATGAAAATTTTGATTTGATTACTTTAAGTTGTAGGCAAATTAGTAATTTTTTTTAGAAAAATGTATTAATTACAAAACTAAATCATAAATTAATTTCTAAAAAAATGAAAATTTAGTCTTGATTTAATAATCTAATTAAGCGATTTTGTTAATATTTTTAGAATTTAACATGCGTTAAACATTATTGTTGAATTATATAACTAAGATCAATTAGGCGTTTCTACCTATTATAAAACATAAGTAAAATTTTTAATATTGTTTTTTAAATGTAACCAAGTATCAAATATCCATTTAGGCGTTAGGATAGAACAAAAAAAAAAATTTTATATTATATTATATATTTATTTAATATTTTTATTTTAGTATTTATTATATATTTCTTTATAATTTGTTTATTAAATTGATTAAATTATCAAATTTACCTTTGCATATTTATGAATATCATCAAATACAGCATATATAGATTCTATAAGCGTCTTATTCTGCGAAGTTGTTATAGCAAACGTTGGCCAGTCGTCTTTTTCTAAAGTAGCAAATTCTGATAACCATTCTTTTACCACGTTTTCCAACATGATGTGATCACATTACATACTATACTTTAACAAATAAATACATAATTATATTTATTTTTATTTTTACTATAAAAATGTACCTACAAAAAAAGTATGTGTAACACATATAGAACTCTAATTTGTTTAAATTACAATCATTTCAATTAATACAATAAATATAATGAAATGGATATGACCTGACTATTGAACATTAAATACAATTTTAGAACTCTTATTTGTAGAACACAAAAAGTATTATATGAATAACCTTACTATACAAATTGCAAAATTTCGTAACTTCCGTATTATGCCATAGAGAATTAAGTCCTAAGTTAAAAGTGATTACAGTAATTACAAATTAACAAATTATCAACAAAAAATAAAAAAATAAAGTAATGGTCTCATAAAATCGACTGCATATGCTGATACCTCCACCCATCTATCGTGATCGTAGCCCATGAGTGCTGTCTGGTGTCCACCTATACAGTCTACAATCACTACTCACCAGATAGTAGGTCTGTTGATTGATGATTACGACATTCTATGGTTTTGAGAAACATCGATAGACATATAATATTATATGTCGATGATCGAGGCTATCATTATTCTTAACAGTAAAGAATAAAATTATTATCGGATATTATTATATCATTATATCATTTCGTATAGTGTACTTTGGAACGTTGGACATACTTATTTTGGGTCAATTGGGTATACTACTACTACTACTACTACTACTACTACTAATAATAATAATAATAATTGTCTACATCTAAGATCTGATGTTGTAATACTTATTATTAATTTATACCTAAGCTTAGTAATTAGTGAATAAGTAGTAATATGATTATATAATTTTACATGGTATATATAGACATATGGTTACATGCTTTCATATATGTATAGACGTATATTATATACATATATAGGAAATAAGGTAATCCAATATTTGGCCCCTTGCTTGAAAATCTGACCAATCTCGTAGGACATTTCATCCCTTTGAACAAAACTATTTTAAAACTACATTTTACATTAGTACACATTTTTTAAAATTTTATTTATTAATGAAAGTATATAAAATACCTGTATCATAAAGTTTGAATGTGTATGTATATATATATATATATTTATTTATTTATTTATTTATTAGTCTTACATTGTCATGAATATATTATTATAATTATACACAAAAAAAAATTACACTTTCGTGTATTATTTAACCCTTCAGTGCCCACTGTAGCTGAAATGCAACATGTTTAAAATAACATTATATTCACATTTATCCATACTTGAAGTAAAATGTGATAAATACAGTGTAGTAATAACCAAATCAAATTTGTATATAAGTTGATATTTTTTTTGTAAATTTTAATCATTATTATCTAACAAATTCATTATTAAGGATCAGGGCCTATTCACTCAATGATAAAATGTATGGTATAGTGTTAAAGAACACCACTAATAGCGGTTAAGGACGAATTTTAGTGTTATATAAAAAACCGATTATTTTGAAAATGTGAAAACCGCCCCTCGACAACGTTTTACACGTGAAATGCACATATGTTTAACATAGATCAAGGAAATTTCGACTTACGTTTTAACTATCTTGTAAAACAGTAATTACTTTCGATGATCTATGTTAAGGATAATCGTAATGTAAATGTAAAATCGTTATATAAGATAATTTGAGTTTGGAGAAAATCGTGAACAGACGCGATAATAAATATAGTACGACTCGGTTCACAGGAGGATCATAGGCGCACGCCTAACTCTGGCATCATTGGATGTCTTCCCTCCTGTTACGCTATTATTTATATTCAAATATCGAAATTGCTTATTGCACATAATTTATATAAATTATAATTATTTTTTTATCACAAATAAAAAAAAATGTTTAAGAATCACTTCTTCAGCCGTAATATCAATAATTGATTTTTTTAAATAATTTAAATTATTTCCCTGTGGATATTCAAAAGAGCATTACCGTTGTGCCGTTCTCCAATTGCATTTATTTGCCAATCCTTTATGCGCCTCAAAAGCGATATATATATATATATATATTTTTTAATTCAATTTTTTCTAAACAAGTGAATATTTGAGGCGTTTGTCCCTCCCCCTCGTTACTATTTCACTGGATCGGTCCAATACGACTACAATAATTTAATGAATTAACACGAATTTCAAATACCTAACCCACGTACCAACGTCAAACACTCATGCCCGCGGCTAAAAACGGCAGTGCGGTGTTGCGGTCGACTGAAAAAATGTAAAAGAAAATAACCACGTAGTGTCAAAGAACATCCGCGTCCGTCTTTTCATGTATTTCCGCGATGTCAACGGTTTGCGACGATCCTGTCGATGTATCAGTAAGCGAAGAGGATGACAATCACTCGGTGGCGGTGACCCGTGGGGCAAATCCCGTACGCCTGAAAACTGATGAAATTCAAAATCGGGGTGAGGTGCTGCGGCAAGCCCTAATCGCTTGCACCGATTCATCATCTGCGTCGCGTAGTCGAACGTTTCTTATTTTCTCATTGGAGTACACGTTAAGTATAATCGCACATAGTTGTCGAGATGGTACGCGTTCGGAATTTTTCTTTTGTATATATTTAATAGGTGTATAAATGTCTATAATGATGATACCGAACTTACATTGATTTCGTCAGTTATAGACAGTGGCACATTTACGGGGGGAGTCCGGGGCACTGGATCCTCCCAGCACCAAAAGAAAAGGATTATTAAAGAAATTAAAATATATGCCGAGATTGGCTACAAGCACAAAATAATGTTGGTATACAGGTATAATATATATAGTTACGGTCAATAATAATATAGCTTATAATAGGTACACACCAATAATTCTTAAAACATTCTTAAAAAAAATGTGGACCTTTCCAGGAAAAAAATTAAAAATACAACCACAGTTATAGATAATACTATTGTGCATATACAGTATAAATAAACCCATGCACATTTAGATTGAAAATGGTTTTTCATAGATTACTATTATTGTTTTATTTAATTAAAATTAAATATGATATTACGACTACCCACATTTGGAAAAAATTGTTTGGAACTAAACTATTTTGTGTACAAATTTAAGTTATTCCAGATTCTACTGATACTTAAATTGTTATTATTTTAATTTTAAAAATACCTTCATATCTGATATTAATTTCATATATAAGTTATAATGGACACACTATATTATATTTATATCATGAATATTTACTCATTTTCAATATTCAACTTCACTTTCAATATATAGAATATTAATAGCATACATTATAATTTTTACCAATCACATTAAACTAATATAGCTGTATCCTAATACATTTTTTTTATGACACTCATGTTTATATTTTAATATGTGTCCCCACAGTTGAAAAATTATATTATTTGTATATTAAATGTCTAAATAGGATATTAAATTCAAGCCTGAACCATATTATTATTATTTTATACTTCCACTTGAAAATCCCATAACTCTTACCAATACGAACAATATAAGAAACCCTTTCTGACCAATTTTATTGGTATAGGTATACATTATACAATACTCATTTGAGATAGTTTACGTGACTGTTGACTATTGTAAAAGAAACCTTTTATGGTCGAAATGTCGAAAAAGTATAATATTTGAACACTATACAATTTGTCATGCTCCATTCTACCATTTATCCCTATTGTGATTCAATATTAAGAACCCACATGTCCTCACATAAATACTAAAAAAAGAATGAGAAAAAAAAATCTTGAACCACTAACTCATGAACACCAAAACCAATGTGTTCACTACTATAAATACCTGAAACTTGTGTAGTTGTGTATTGATCAAAAATTTACAAATCATTATGAACCAAAATAAAATTGATGTTCACAATAACATATTAGATTATGGGTAAGTACAGTCGAATGAATGTAAATTTACAATTTTATTATTTATTATTGCAATTTTATTTGATACATAAATATTTTGTAGAGCTAACATAGATGAAGCTATTATGGAATCATTAAATAAAAATTATGGTTTCGAACAGTGCAAATCTACGCATATTACACATTTTGATTTTAAGTGGCAGGGCAATGATCAATTTAACCAAAAAGTACATACAAATGTTAAAAATGAAAATGCAGACAATGATATAATAGGAATGATGTGGGAACCTGAATTAGATTTTGTAGATGATCCAGAAAGCTATAATGAATATAAAATAAAAAACAGTCCAATGAGATATATGTGTGGTGTATGTTTTGGTCAATATCGTACAAGGTAATTAAAAACATATTATTTATATTTTATGGTAATTTATACTTTATTAGTCTAAAATATTACAGATGCGCTTTAGATATTCACTTTAGGATTCATAGAGGGGAAAAATTATTTAAATGTGTATTATGTGATACTATATTTAATGAATTAGCTACATTAAAACAACATCGAGAATTACACAACATAAATGAACTAGTTACATGTGGAATTTGTGGATTAGTTTTCACAGAAATGTATCAAATGATGAAACATAAAAAAAGGTATCATTTTAAGGAAACATAAAACAATTATTGATTTGTAATTCAATAAATAAAAACATTTATTATTATAAAATGAAACTTTTGGTTTCTTTCAAATGAAAATTATCTTTTTCTATTCACTAATCATGACAATTAATATTTTTATAATAGTGTATTTACCAGCAATGTTAAATTACTATTTCAGTATCACCTAATTCTTCTTCACTAGGTAGTTTCATCAAACTGGGTTGTATGTAATTAGGATCAATTAGTGGTAAACCTTGATCTTCTCTTCTTCTTAACTCGAGAAAAGCTTCTCTTTCTGCCCAATTTTTATAATTGTATTCTGGCATATATGCAAACATAAATGCACCACCTACTATACATAAAGTGATTGAGAAGAATCCTGTGGCATGCATAGCATTCAAATCTTCTGTTTCATTTTCATTATCAAAGCCATATGATTGCCAATTACGTTTTGGCTAAAAAAAAAAAACCAATTCATAATTATCACTAAATAACCATTTTTTTATAAAATATAATTTATGTCATTAAATAGGACAGTAATTTTACAATAAAATATAAATGGTTGATCATAGAACTGATTTAATAACCTAATGTTAATACTTAATATAGACGGAAATAAGTTCAATATCAAAACAACAAAAGCAAATTCATACAAACAAAATAACTACATACATTTTAAATTACATAGAGATAACAAAAATGTTATTTATAATTATATCATAAATTCATAATTAGTTTGTACTTTTAAGAATATTTCAAAAAGTTTATGTAAAAGAATATTTTGTCTTAGTCAAATGCATATTACGATGTATTAAATAAGTGCATATATATATATATATATATATATATATATATTTACATTATAAACTATTTTAGTACTGTATATATTATTACCATTTAACTATTCCATTACTTCATAATGTGCAATGTAAACAAATTAAATTATTAAATAACAATATTTTATTTTTCTCTAATGTTCAATACAATATCAATACATAAATATAATACATTATACTTTATGAATTATTTTATTATACAGTTTTAAAATAAATATAAATGCAGGTATTTTTAATTTATAATACTCAATTACTAAGTTTTAATGATGATATTAAATTGGTTTAAGTTCAATAGTTTTAACATTAGATATATTGTGTCTAACAATTTACAAGATATAAAGATACCTACAGATTTTAAATTGTTTTGAGCTCATTTTGTAAACATAGTAAATTAAATGATACTATAGAAACAAACAGAAATTTCAATTGAGGAGAATACTTATCTCTAATTTAAGAAAATAATAATTATTATGGATGTCATTTACAGAAAAACAATCCTATTTACAAAATGACTATACGCATATTATATAGTTATAGACGTTTTTAATATTTCTAAAATAGTAAAATTATTAAAAATTTGAATGTTCTATAATATTTATTTTTTAAAATATTACTGGTTCGTCAGTTATTTCAGCATTAGTAACGCACACTTCTTGATTCTTTTTTGAGGTTGTTATATGACGTTGGGAGACAAATTGGAGAGGTCGAAAGCCTTTTTTAGAAATGTTCGCAAGTTTAACTAAAGAACTCATTTTGGATATTAATATTTAAATTGAAAACTTGAAAAATATTGAAAAATAATAATTGCTCACAGAGAGAAAAAGACACTAGTCGAGAAGACGGTCAAAAAATATTTTATCTCTTGTGTAATTGATAAGTAAAATAGCAGCTGTTAAAAATTTTAAGTTTACTACACTGTGAAATTCAAGCAATAAAACGGCGACATCTATTACGTACAAACAAGTGTTATCACGTTATATTATGTTGTTGATGTTTTACTGGAATAGCCAATGGAATGTCTTGTTAGTTTTAGTGTTGAAAAAAATAATATTGCTCCATTTCTTCTTTTTCTTTTTTTTTTTTGAGGGAAAAGTTAATTGCCTGTTCCTACACGTTACTTGAGACAATAATTTTCGTTGTAATAACATTAAAAGCAATTCATATTGTTTAATAGCTGTAGTTTTGAATGTGTGTTAAATAATGCCGTCTGTGGCATTAGATAGAGAAACATTTTTAAAGCGATTAAAACATCTGTACAGTTGTTGGAAGGTAACAATGATAATGATATTTAAATATTTAAGTCGTTTTTTTGTTGTTTAATTCACGAATAGTACTTAAATCTTATTTTATTCTAAATATATACATGTCACAATAAACTGTAATCTTACACAAGCTTACTTTTTTTCTCTAATGCATGTTTAGTGTTCGCTAATGGGTTTATATATTCAATAGAAAGGGTCATCTTTTATCATTATATTATTTTGGATTTAGTTCAATCAATTTTTTCTTCATTTATTTACTTATTATCTATCTTCATTTATTCTGTAGATATTGTCTTTTATTCTTAAAAATTTGTTTTATGCATATTCCATATATCAGATATGTCTGTAAAAACAAAAATAAAAGATTTTATCTTTTTGTAAATCCAATTTCTAAGGATATTCAGTTTTTCAGCTGAAGTCTAGTGACTACAAACCTTCTATTAATGTTAGTCATTATTCAAGACTTATTCTTATTGAGTTCTGGGTTGTCCACAAGGATCAGGATAAAGCCTATAAAAAAACTTTGTAAACATAATGCCCTCTATTTATTTTTAATTTTTCTTCAATCCTAATGGTACTGTATCTTGACTTCCTTTATGTGAATATTTTATTTCTGTTTTATTTTTAAAATCTTTAAGTCTTTTAAAATAAATTTTTGTTTTTTTACTATTGTATTGGTGTAATTTTATAAATATATCTCTAAATTATAGTTTTAAAAAGTTTAAGAAACAATTGTTTCATTTTAAAATTTATTAATACTTTTTTATGTTTCAGAATACTGATGATGTAAATATACGATCCTTAACTAATGTAGATGCATTTACATGTGCTGTAGGAGTTGATGATTATACTTTATATAGTAAATCATCATCTCTGCAGGTAAATATTTATTCATTTTACTAATTTCATTTCATTCAATTTATTTTTTATTATTCTGCTAATTGAAATTTAAAGTCTATTTGAACTAATTCTATCATAAAAAAAATATATATTTCAATAATAAGTTCTAAAATTGTGATCAATGATAATTGGGATAAATTGAATTAATATGCTTCACTGCTATTAAAATATGTGCAAAAAATACTATATATTTTTATAAAAGTTTTATCTATTCAAATTTTTTTTTTTGTTGGTGGAGAGGAGAGGAAATTTTAATTCATTTTGAAATTAAAGTTAAAAATTTTGTATTATCATTTATTTACAATGTACATTTGTTATTGTTTTTCATCAAAAATACATATGTAATGGTTTATTACTAATATAAAGATAAATGATAATTAATTAATTAATTAAATTATCTACTCATAGATTATTTTATGTTGTTATATTTGATTTCTTTGCTTTTAGATTTGGTTATTTGGATATGAATTAACAGACACTGTATCTGTCTTTACATCTGAAGGAGTTCATATAATAACTAGTAAAAAAAAAGTAGAGTTCTTAAAACCGGCTGAAAATGTTAAAGATCCAGAATGTCCTTTAGTTAAACTAATTACAAGAGAAAAAGTAAGCAAAAAACATTTATTTTAAAATGATCTAGTTTTATAAGTTAAGTATATCTTCTTAAATTTAAATTTATTCTAAATCATACATAATGCTTCAATATTTAATTTTAACGTATTTGTATGTTAATATGAACATTTTTATGTTTTATCAGGGTAGCAATGATAAAGATAACTTTGAAAAATTAATCAAGGCTATTAAAAGCAGTAAGAATGGTAAAATTGTTGGTATTTTTGGCAAAGAAAAATACCCTGGTGCATTTTTGGATGCTTGGAGATCAGAATTTGATAAAGAAAATTTTGAAACTGTATGTTTTATTACATAGTATATTAATAAAGTTTGATATAAAAATTTCAATAAATATTTTATAAAGGTTGATATAAGTTCTGCAATTGGTTATATCTTAAGTATAAAAGCTGAAAATGAAGTAACATTAATTAAGAAAGCTAGTTTAAGTTCAGTTGAAATGTTCACCAAATATCTAAAAGAACAAATAATGGAAATAATTGATTCGGACAAGGTAAATATTTATGATCAGGACTCGGATTTAATAGCATTTGCTAATTATTGTAGGATACAGATAAAAATAGCTGAGTGAACTTTAAATTTGTTTTATGTGCCAGAGACTCCAAATATGAAATTTTATATTGCTTTATTTTGCATATTTGAAGTATTTTAGATTTTTATTGCTAATTATTCAAGTTTTGGTGCTATTTTTTGCTATTATGCATAATTTATTGTTTTATTTTGTATTATTCATAAATATCGTTTATATTGAATGAGAAATAGTAGACATTTTTTTCATTTATGTAAATCCATTAAAAAATACCCTTTTTTTTTTGTTTTATAATAATAATTTGTCTTAGAGCTATTTTGCTAGATAAAAGTTAGAATAGCTATTCATAACATTTTAAAATTATTATGCAAAGAAAAAACAAAAATAACTAGCTATAAGTTGTCAAGTGTTAACTAAATGAAAAATTTTTACTGCAAAACATTTGTTATCACATGCATAATTATAATTGTTGTGCGGTATATGCGTCAAATACTTTAATTTATTTTATTGATTTTCTACTCATTACTGTCGCTCAGATGTCAGATATTGTTTCTTAATTGGTACTATTTGAGATATTTCATACTTTAATCAATGATTAGACCAATAAGGAAAGGTTAATTAACAAGACAATGCAATATATAATTATCAAATGTGTTATGTACTAATGTACATATTATACAATGATTTTATTTTAGTGTTATGCCGTGATTTAAATATGTGTGACAACAATTTTTATGTTAACAGAAGATGTGCTAGTCCTTCTAAATACCTTAAAATACCTGCTTTTCTGCTTAACTTACCTACCTACCTACCTATCTAATTTTTTATAAAATCAAAAGTACCTAAAAATGTATTTAAAAAAAAATTTAAAAAATTGTTTTATGGCTTCATTTTGTTTATTTTTTATTTTTTAGTGTTATTTATTGCATATTCTGGTGTTTTCTTTAAGTGCTAAAAAGCAAGTTCTTTAGTGCTATAACTTTCGAGTCCTGTTTATGATTAATTGTTATATATATTATAAATATTTATGTATATATTATTAGAAAGTTAAACATGCTAAACTATCTGAAGGCCTAGAAGGAGCATTATCAGATAAAAAATATTTGCCAGTAAATGTTGATCCTTCTCAATTAGAATACTGTTATCCTCCAATTATCCAAAGTGGAGGAAATTATAGTTTGAAATTTTCTGCAACTAGGTAATTAATGTAATTTATAAAAACAAAAATATGATTTATTGATCAATTTTTTTTTTTTTAGTGATAAAAACATTTTACATTTTGGGGTGATTATATGCAGTTTAGGAATACGATACAAATCATATTGTTCAAATATTATAAGAACATTACTTGTCAATCCTACTGAAGAAATCCGGGTACTTAAATTTTTTTTATTTTTAAAATTATATGATTACTAATTTTATATATTTATTAGTCAAATTATGAATTTTTAATAAGTCTACAAGATATTTTAATGACAAAATTAAAGTCTGGTAATAAATTGTGTGATGTTTATAACTCGGGATTAGAATTTGCTAAAAAGGAAAAGCCGAATCTTGTTGATTTATTGACAAAAAACTTTGGGTATGTAAATTAATTGCTATTTATTATCTAAATTGATTACAAACATTTTATTGTTAAATTAACAATATTTAATTTCAGATTTGTAATTGGCATTGAGTTTCGGGAAAGTTCACTCATGATAGCACCAAAAACTACTGCATCTGTTAAAAAAGGACAAGTTTATAATTTGTGTGTTGGTTTGTCTGGATTAAAAAATAAAGATGGATCTGATAAAGAAAGTAAAGTTTATGCTTTATATGTTGGGGATACAGTTTTAGTAAATGATGTAAGTATGAACAATTCTTGTTCAATAATGTATTTTCATTAAATTATTAATAACCATGTAAAAAAGTAGGTTAAATTTATTAAAATTAAAAATGAATGATCAAAAAAAAAACTGAATGAAATTAATATAATAAATTTAGCTGTTTTTGTAATCATAAAATTCAATCTAATTTTTTGTCATTAATATACTTAGTTATATTGATTTTTATATTTTCAATTAAAAACAAAATATAGCAACAATAACCAAGGACAAGGTAATTGAGATGGAAATTTCTAAGTATTTAGGGTCCTTTGTACAAAAGAATGGCAGTTTTGATGAGGATGAGAAACAGGATTAAGTGCAGGTGAATCAAATGGAGATAAGTTTCTAGTGTTTTGTGTGATAAGAAAATTCCAGTGAGGATGAATGGTAAGTTCTATAAGAGAGTAGTGAGACCAGCTATATCATATGGTTCAGAGTTATGGGCGGATGTCAAGAAAATAGAACAGAGATGAGAATGTTTAGAGGGATGAGAAGATAGGAATGAACATGTAAGAGGAAGCATATGAGTAGCATCAATTATGAATAAGATAAGAGAATAGACTTGGATGGTTTGGTTATGTTATGAGAAAATTCGGAAACTGTAAGAAAAGTTATAGAAATGAATGTTGAAGAAAGAAGAGAAAAAAAAGACTGAAGAAGTGGTTGGATGCGATTGGGTGTGATATAACAACTCCTGGTGATTGCGTAAATGATGTAGCAGATCGTATCAAGTGGAGGTTTAGGACAAGTGGCCATTTCTAAATAGCTGGAATAGAGACGAGAGAGAAGATAAATATTAGGACCAAAAAATCATCTGATTAATAATTTAAAATGATTTATTACTTTTTTTATTATCTCAAAATTATATTAAAACTGAGCAAAATATATTAAGTTACATTCTTTAATTATTCACTTGATTTTTTTTTTTTTTATTAATATATATAATTTAATTTTCAATCTCATTTTTGTATAAATTTGACATTAATTAAATATATTTATAGGATACACCTACCTTATTAACACCTTCCAAAAAAAAAATCAAGAACATTGCCATATACTTAAATGATGATGATAATGATGAAGAGGAAGATGATGAAAAAGAAAATGAACCTAAACAAGAGCCTATTGTCAATAGAGGAAAGAGAACAGCAGTATTAGAATCAAAGCTCAGAGTAATCATATTATTTTATTCGACAGATTATATTAATTTATATGATATAATTAATATCTTTAGATGGATTCTTCAAGTGAAGAAAAACGTAAATTACATCAAAAAGAATTAGCTGTGGCTTTAAATGAGGCTGCAAAACAGCGTTTAGCTGAGCAATCAAGTGGAAAACAATCACAAAAAATTAGAAAGTCTAATGTTTCTTATAAAAATCGTAACCAAATGCCACAAGAAAGAGAAGTTAAGGATCTTAAAATTTATGTTGGTATGTAATTAATATAAAGGTAGAATATATTTTTTTAGTAATAAATAATTTATGAAATATTATTAAGGTAAATCATGTTTTCTAAAAATATATTATCACATTTGATTTTAGATAAAAAATATGAAACAGTTATACTTCCAGTATTTGGCATTCCTGTTCCTTTTCATATATTTACTATTAAAAATATTTCTCAGAGTGTTGAAGGTGATTACACATATTTAAGAATTAATTTTTTTCATCCTGGAGCTGCCTTAGCAAGAGGTGAAAGTTATTTTCAAAATCCCGAGGCAATGTTTGTCAAAGAATTGTAAGTGTTAAAAAAGATTTATTAAATATTTTCTATTTAATAAACCTATTTTGTATACTATTTTAGAACTTATCGAAGTTCGAACACAAGAGAACCTGGTGAACAAATTACAGCTTCTACAAATCTAATGAATGCACACAGATTAATTAAAGAAGTACAAAAAAAATTTAAAACTAGAGAAGCTGAAGAAAAAGAAAAGGAAGATTTAGTTAAACAAGACACATTGGTGTTATCAGTTAATAAGGGTAACCCTAAGTTAAAAGACTTATATATTAGACCTAACATTGTCAACAAAAGAATGACTGGTAATATATTTCATAAATATACTAGTTATCAAATGCTTGATTGTATATTAGAAAAAATAAATTTTCTGTAGGTACTTTGGAGGCCCACTCTAATGGATTTAGATATACATCAGTTAGAGGAGACAAAGTTGATATATTATATAACAATATTAAAAATGCATTTTTCCAACCTTGTGATGGTGAAATGATTATTTTGTTACATTTTCATTTAAAAGTAAAAATAAAAAAGTTCATTTTTAAAATAAATTCTAGTTATTAATTTTTTTGTGATTACATTGAATTTTATTTTATTTCAACAGCATGCTATTATGTTTGGTAAGAAAAAACATTTAGATGTTCAATTCTATACTGAAGTTGGGGAGATAACCACAGACCTTGGTAAACACCAACATATGCATGATAGGGATGATTTAGCTGCTGAGCAATCGGAACGTGAATTGCGTGTGAAGTTGAAAACTGCTTTCAAAAGTTTCTGTGAAAAAGTAATAAAATTAATTTAAACTTTTTGTATAAGTCTTCACATGTTATTAAATTATTTTTAAGGTGGAAACTGTGACAAAACAAGAAGTAGAATTTGATACTCCATTTAGAGATTTAGGTTTTCCTGGTGCACCATTCAGAAGCACAGTTCTTTTACAACCTACTAGTGGATGTCTTGTGAATTTCACAGAGTGGCCACCATTTGTTATAACTTTAGAAGATGTTGAACTGGTCCATTTTGAAAGAGTTCAATTCCATTTAAAAAACTTTGATATGATTTTTGTTTTCAAAGATTACCAAAAAAAGGTTGTGATGGTCAATGCTATACCAATGAACATGTTGGATCATGTTAAAGAATGGCTTAAGTACATATAATAAATTATTTTACTGTAATATATTTTGAAATCTTAAATTACAATTATAATATGATTGAAAAACATTTTTGCAAATAGTTTATATAGATTTTAATTATAGTGTCTGATATTATGTACTGTGATTTATATTTTTTCATATACTTTTGCTTATTTATGTGATAATATATTACATTACTTATATTATTAATGTTTAAAAATCATAAAATATATTGTTAAAAAAACTTCATTTAATCTAATATGTTTTATAGCTCTTGTGACATTCGATATTCTGAAGGTATTCAGTCATTAAATTGGACTAAAATTATGAAAACAATTACCGATGATGCTGAAGGCTTTTTTGAAAATGGTGGATGGACTTTCCTTGATCCTGAATCTGATGTAGAAGCAGGATCATCAGACGACGAAGAAGAAGAGGATGAACCATATGAGGTAAATATATTGTAATTTAATTAAAGCATTCAATTTGTTCATATTATTATATGTGTATGTATTAAGCTTTAAGATTATGATAACCACATCGCCAAAACTAATATCTGTGTATCATATAAATATTTGTAAAATACACATTTAATCAAAATATTTAATATGCTAATTTAAAAATATAATATTATCAATTCAATTAAAAACTATATATAGTTATAAAATATATTATTGTTATATGATTTTATTTATCATTTATCATTTTTAAATAATTTTTAGCCATCTGATGTAGAATCATTTGAAGAATCAGATGAAGATGGATCTGAGTATTCAGAAGCTTCGGAGGATTCTGATAGTGAAGGTACCTTATTCTTATTTAATTTAATTAAATGATCAATGAGAAATGTAATTTGAGAAAAAAATATTTAAACTTTTAGAAGAAGAACTGGGTTCTTCTGATGAATCTGGAAAAGATTGGTCAGATTTGGAACGGGAAGCTGCTGAAGAAGATCGCGACAGAAATGATTTTCAAGATGAATATTCAAAAAAGAAAATGGGCAGTAGTGGAAGCCGTTTTAATAGTTCCTCATCACATAAAAAATCAAGCAGTGATAAGCACAGGTAATAACAATAATATTAAAGAATTAAAGAGCATAAAATATCAACTATTAAGTAAATAAATTATTTTATAAAATTATTAAACAATTTAGATAACTATAACAATGAAAATCTTTAGTATTCTTGATGAATTAAATTAGAATGTTTGAGAATTAAGGAGAAATAAAGTAAAAGTACAACTTAATTTCTCTAAAATACTTAAATTGACATGTTGCAGAAGTAGTTTATAGTTATAATAATTTATATGTCATTAGTCACTTAGTGGTGCTAAAACATCTTTTATCGAGTCTTGGAAATACAGAAAATCTATGACAATTTACAATTGACAATTTGGTATATTAAGTATGACTAACTTTCTTTCAGGGTTCTTTCTTGCGCAAAGTAGTTATTTCGTTAAAAATAATGGGGATTCGATAAATAAACAAAGAGTAAAAATTTATTATCTTAAGTGTTTAAAAATAATATTATGTGTAAAACAATATAATATTTATTTTTCTCTTAAAAATCTCTGCTTTCAGTTTTATTTTTTTATACTTTTAAATTTCAAATATAGTTGAAATTACTAATACATTTTATACACAAAACAATAATAATGTTTGTATTTTTATTTCAATAAATGACGTTATTAAGAATTATAATAATTATAACTAATTTTTTTTTTTAAATCATAAAGTTGAATTTAAGTGTTTTCATTATGTAGTAATAATAATATACATTCTAGACTTTCCTCTTTAACATATTCAAATTCAAATATTGGCTCAAAGAATTCCCTGCAAAAAAGTAAATCTTATTCTAGCAGACATTCAAGGTAAATTTTAAAGTGTAGTTGGTAGATTTTTGGAGTATGTGGATTGTTATAGTTTTGTTTTATATTTTATTATTCTTTTTATCATTTTATCATTTAAGTAAATAATTAAGTTTTATTTTATTATTGTTATTGAATGTATGTAAAAACAACTTTTTATAATTTTATTTTATTAACGTTTATAACTTTTTTATGATTTTCCAGATATTTATTGTTTTTAGAAATAATTTAATTGTATATAATTATAAGTAATATATAAATGTTATATTTACTCTTTGTGTCAGCACAGATATCTTATTTGTTGTGTCAATATATATATTATAACTTTATTATATCATACATATATTTAAATTTAAATATTAGGTTTTCAAATTTTTTTTAAAATAATTTTTCAAATTATTATTACTATATTAAATTGTATATCATATTGTATTATATAATCATTTTAGTAACACAAAAACAACTTAATAACTTATTCAAGTTAAATTTCAATATTTTAGCATGCTTATTTACTATTTTTTAGTATACTCTTTCGAGTGATCCAGTTTAATTTTTTTCTACACTAATTAAAAATACTTTCAATTAAAAATTCTAATTCAAAGAATATCTAATATAGAACAATTTTTCAAACTGGCAAATACTTTCGATTTCATTTTAAATTAATAAATGGATCAAATTATATCATATATAATTAATGTCTATTTTTAAATAATAATAATTTGTTTAAAATATTTTTATAGTCCATCTAAAAGTAAATCATCTTCATCACATCATAAATCAGGTAGCAGTAGCAATCGCCATAGTAGTAGTAACCATCGAAGTAGTAGCAGTGGACACCACTCAAAACATAGGTCTTCAGGAAGTGAAAAAAGACGTCACGATGATAGTGGTGATCGCTCACATTCTTCAAAAAAACACAAGTAAATGATTTTTTTTTAGTATTAAGAGCAAATACTGAAAATTGTTTTTTTTTTTCAGAAAATAATGGAGAAATAATCATTTAAAACAACTAGACAATGGAATATTCATTGAAAATTCATGTAAAATTAATGAAAACGAATAAAATTAAAAACTTTTTTATTTTATACATACTACAATGTTTTTTAGGATTATACTATACTTTTCTTAAGAATGCATTTAGAGTATTAAATCTGTGTATTTTTATTTTTATTTCTTAATTATAAATACAAATAAATATTTAAATACATTTTCTTTTTTTATATTAAAATTCGTGGTTTCATTTGAGTATTTAGTTAACATTATTTATAATAATAATTTTAATTAACCAAGCAAAAATGACCTGATTATTAAGTATTTAACTATTATTATTCAATATATTTTTCTTCTGATCAATTTGCAAACTTTCTATAGCTGAATAGGGTAGAGTTGCGCTAACAGTTATTGGTGGCATACCAGGTAAAGATATTGGTGTTGTAAGTGGCATTCCGGTATAAACATCTGTAACATAAATTAAATTAAAATTGTTAATATGATAACTATAGTTTATATCAAATGAAATGACTATGGCGTGGAAAGCAGAATTTTGTCTGGTTTGATCATCCAAAACACACCATTATGGTTACTAGTTGATCATTTTAGTGTATTCAAAGTTTATATGATAATATAAAAACATTAATTATGTGCTAAACTAATCTAACACATACCATCACAGTAAACAATTATTTGATTTATTGTAGACTATAGCGTATAAAAATATATATTACATATGTAAATGATATTTTTTTAACAAATAAGTTATAATTTTAAAAATTCAAATTTTAAATTTTCCTATCCAAAAATGTGAAGAACTATTTAACTACAGTCATAACTAGAGACCAGATTCTTGTGCAATTGCAACTTTTTTTCCTTTGCTTTAAAATATATAAAAACAAATTATAAATCCGAATCATAAGAAGTAGATTAATTTAAACGTAGTTTTATTTTGCACGAAATTGCACGTTTTGCACTTTTTATTCTAAATTGCATGATTTTGATTTTCGGTGCATGAAATTGCATATTCTGCATTTTTAAAATTAAACTAGATAATATATATATATAGGTAGCCAGGTAGGTATATAAAATTATATTACCTACATACAGGTATGTACATAAATATTTGTTTATTTCAGTTTTCAACTATACAAAAGGAAAAAGTGAACACAAGCTGCTAATATTCTTAGAATAACATCAATTTATTAGTGTTTCATGGTAAAAATAAATGACAGCAACTACTAATTAAATAATAATTTGGAATCCCCGGCCATTAGCACTTTAGTATTCTGTCTGACTTTGTGTTTGATTGAGTGTTTTTTGAATCGGTTAGTGTCGTGATAGTTTCATTACGAATAATTTACGTAAAGAAGTATAAACAAATTTTTAAAATGCCAAAAATTGGGTTAAGGTCTGTCGTTAAAAATTAAAACCTGGATATCAAATTACCCAGAGTTGAAATTTGATGGGAAATCTGCCTTCTGCGCTTCTTGTGAAAAATCAGTCGGAGGTGAAAGGAAATCTCAAATTGATGCTCATTGTAACACAGATAAGAAACAATATTTTTATTTAAGAATTAGGCATCAATTTTTTATTATTATTTTTTCGTTAGCTATTCACGAGAATCAATTAAAACTAAAAAAAAAACAAACCGATACAACAGCAAATTACAGATTTTTTATAAACATCAAGCAGCCAAAACCAATTTTATATTGATTTGTGCCAGGCTTTAGTAGGAGCAAATATACCATTTTTCAAACTGCAGTCCCTACCGTTTAGATCCTTTTTACAAAAGTATACCTGACGAGAGCACACTCAGAAAAAAGAATCTGCAAGTTTGTTTCGACTCGACTATGGTTAAAATTCGCCAAAAAATTGGAGAACGTACGAGAATGTACGTCATGGTCGATGAGACCACTGATGCTAGAGGACTTTATATATGTAACCTTTTGGTTGGAATTCTTCACCAAGAAATTGATCCCACACCATTTTTAATTACCTGTAAGGTTCTCCCTAAAACAAATTATGACACTGTCTCTCGATTTATTAACGACAATCTGATGAATTTTTTTTTACAAAATTCAGAGTATCAGTATAAAGTGCTTCTCCTTGTAACAGACACGGCATCTTATATGATAAAAACTGGACAAGCTTTGAAAACATTCTACCTTTGGGTAAAGTTAGATCATGTTTGATGATCCATGTAACCTGTGTAGCCCACGGGTTAGAGTATTAGAAAAAGTGCGCGAAATTTTTCCAGAAGTAAACAAGCTGCTAAATAATGGGAAAAAAATATTGCTTAAATCACCGCACTAAGTAGAGATATATAAAAATATTATGGAAAGTGAACTACCACCGGAGTCTGTGATCATAAGGTGGGGAACATGGTTGGAAGCAGCTTTATTTTATGCGGAAAATTTTAATAAATTTAAAAAGTTTATTAATGCATTGGATGAAGACGTACAGACTATCAAAAAATTGAAGAGAGTCATAACTTCAGCGTCAATAATTTCTGATTTGACTTTCATAAAATCACATTTTTCAACTTTTCCCCAGGCATTAACCCAGTTAGAAACCCGAAATTTATCCCTCAATAAACAAATTGAAATATTTGAAACTATAGGAGAAAGCCTTAAAAAAATAAATAACGAGAAAGGACAAATTATGGCTCACAAATTTAACTCCGTTGTGGAAAAAAACACAGGTTACACTCATAAAAAAATACGACTGCATAAATGGTACGAAAAATATAAATGTTGAACAACAGCCTGCAATCGTCGCTTGCTACAAAATGAGTCCTATCACTTCTGTTGAAGTAGAACGAACATTTTCCAAATTAAAAGACATATTAAGTGATAGAAGGCACAATTTTTCTGCAAACAATTTTGAAATGTATAACATTGTAAATTTTAACTCAATAAAAAAATAATTTTTTTTATATATGTATAATAGTTAAAATTAAAATTAAATAGCTTAACTCTGTTGGTATGGTTTTTTTTATATATGTATATATTTTTATCAATCTTTTTAATTATTAATTACTCATTAGTTTTTTGCTAATCCTGTAATAGTGTAAAAAACTGGATAAATAAAGTATAATTTAAGGGTTTAAATCAATGTACTTTGAATGTTTACAAAATTTTGGTAAGTATTAAGCGATTTTAGGCAAAAAATACATTTTTGCACGATTTAGGCACTTAACTGCATGTTTTTGCAATTTTTAAGTTATTAACTGCACATTTTTTTGATTTTTACTGCATGAAAATCCGATCTCTTGTCATAACAATATGGTATTATATTTATCTAAAAACACCAAAATAAATAAATTAATATTAATTACTTGATTGATATTGTGGTAGATGTACTGGCTGAAATTGAGATTGCATATCAGAATAATTGTTTCCTGGATAACAAAATAAATTATAAAACAATCCTAATATATAATATATGAGCATAACATTTTTCATATTATCAATAGATATACTAATAGATCAATTGATCATTCAATAAATGCTATATTTTCACTCCCATCTTATTTTCTTTTAGCAATTAAATACAAAAATGATTAAACTAAATATTACGATAGATTTACATTTAGATTTAATATTTATTAAAATTTTTAGAATTTAATAGTTAGATAATAATAATTTTCTTGTATTAAAACTTAGTTCTTTAAATAAAAAATGTATTATATTTTAAATGTGCATATAATCGTATAATAGTTATGATCATTTTTAAGGACCTGTTAATAGGTAATGAATGACTGAGACATCTACTCATATTCATTTTTATTAAACTAAACTAAAATTTTAAGTATATTACTGTATCTAATTTTCAGAAAAAGTTTTGAAAATAATTTGTCATATATGCCAACAAAATAACAACACTGATAAAACAATTCAGAGATATTTTAATCAGTGACCTTTCTGGCAATACTTTAATATTTAAAATGTTAGGAATTTTAAGTAATTTAAAAAAAAAACATGAAATATTGTATATATATATATTAGCCAAGGTCAAATGGTCAATGTATCATTCTTAAAATGATATAATTATTTAACAAAATAACAATAATATGTAGCTATAAAATATTTAATAATTTACCAAGAGGTTGGGCCAAAGGTGAAACTTGTGGAAAATTCTTCACAGAAAACATTGGTATTGTACTTGAATTATTTGATTGACTGGCTTGAGTTTGAAATTGTGTGAAGTAGTTACTTATTTCTTTAGAATTGTGTATATCTGTTGTAGATGTAGTACCTCCAACATTAGTAGGAAAGTATTGGGAATGACTATTCTGTGCTGGTATTACAGATGTTTGATAAGTCGATTCTTGAGTATTCCCAGACTGAAGTGGACACACAGATGTAACAACCAACTCTTGAGGTGTAGTAACAGTGGTTGATTCTTGTGTTGTAAATGTTGATAAATTTGTTACTTGAGGCATCAAAAGAAAAGAGTTTTCCGAAGAGGTGCCTAATTGTTGAGGGATATTCTGGGAGTTCATTGACTGCATTGGTATAGAAGAATTATTAATTGTGTTTATCTGTGGAGGAAAATATGAAATGGATGTTGATGGGTTAGAAAAAGGTTGTTGAACTGTTGATGTCGTAAGTGGTTGAGAATTTGTATTGTTCAAATGTTGTGCTGCTGTACTTAGATTGTTTTCATTTAATTGTGGATGTTCTTTTGTTTGTTCTATTTCAACTGGACTAACAGCCAATGGATTTTCTTGATATACTGTTGATGGTCGAGGTGTTAAAACTGGTGGATTAATTACTTGTGGTACTTGGGCAGCAGATGCCTATTATTAGAAAAACAGTTAAATCATTGTACAATCAGGTATAAATTAATAAATAATAAGTTTACCATGACATTATTAATGACTGCTGGTTTTATAACAGGTGGTGATGGAATATCCTTATTCTGTGACACTTGTCTAACAGGTATTCTATGAAGATACCCATAACCTATTCCACAGCCCAAACTTTAAAGAGAAAACAAATAAAATTATTATTATTTGTATGTGGGCTAAATGGAAAATTAAATTACCTTCCTTCGCCAGGCCATGCAGAATCTGGTGTAATTGAAACTTCTCTGCAAGTGTCCAATTCAACATTATAAACATACAATTTCAATGGTCTTCCTTCGTGTGCTTCAATCAACATAAATAAATCTTCACTTTCATGCATTATGGAATCAGAACCAATTATATAGTCTGTATGTGACCTAAGACCAGCTTTATCAGCAGGAGAATTTGGATGGACATCCTAAAGATTTATAAATTAAAATAAAATTTATATGGCCATAATTAATCAATTTACAAACCAGAATATGCCAAACATTTTCATTGGCTCCAGCAAAAGAACAAAATCGTATGCTCACACCCAACAAACCTTGGCCACCCCAATTACTGTTTGGTATAATTTTAATTTTTCTAACCATCTGTGTTTTGCTACTGTATACAGCTAATGTAAGTTCATTGCTTTCTCCATTTTTTAACATTTCTTTTAGAGTATCATTGTCTTTATCCTTAAAAATGGTTTAACTAGTGTTAATTTTAAAAACATTAGAAGTACATTAATTAATTATTAAAACAAATGTATATTCCATATGTTTAATGAATTACAAAAATTCAATATAAATAGTAATGATAGTGTTAAATAATAATCGAGAAAAAACTGAATAAGAATTTGAATTGCTAAATAAAATATTTAAATGACTAGTATAAAAAACAGTTTCCAATCTTAATTGTAAAAAAATGATATATCTATTTTTAAATAAATAAAAACAAAACTCTTATATCTAAATTAAACATAATGTTATACTAATAAAATTAATTGAAACAATAATTTCTTTTATATAAATAATAGAAAAATTAACTATTAAATGAAAATATTGAAATGTGAATTTTATTCTTTATTAGTTTTATGAAATTTGTGAGATAAAGTAGGTAGTTATTTTTAATTACTAAGCAACTTCAGCTTGATTATTACTTAAATTATTTCACAAAATGTTGAATAAAATAATATTGATAATGTATATTATATAAAAATTAAATATCAATTTATCTATTTAAATAATTTTAAGTAATTAACAAATATAAAAACATAACTTACAAGTCTAGTGTCATTAATAGCCAAAATGAAATCAAAAAAGGCTTCCAAACCTGATGCTTGGCCAGGTGAATTGTCTTGAACCTAAATTATATATATATGTAAAAAACAATATTTAATTTGGTTACTAAATATTTAGTTGTTCACACATAATCTATTAAATGTTATTACTTTCAAAACATGATATCCTTCTGTTCCTCCACCTGGAATGGGAGTACTATTTTCAGCTCCCATTATATTTTATCTTATGAAACAACGTTAATTTTAACTCAAAATTGTCCTTGCATAATACTGAAACTCAAACAATGTTCGAAATTTAGTTCATATTAAAAAGCAGAATAGAAAATGACGTGTAAGTTATTTTGCGTTATTATCTCTTATCAATTCATATGATGATATCACAGAATATATATCTTCCGTGAATTACTACTAATAAATAATACATAATAAAAAGAGTAAAACATCCATGTGTACCAAGGATTTAAAGTCGTCCTCATCGTCACCACATTCGTTACCATCTGGGTTTATCGTCATAATGATTGATTTCAACACAACCTTGAGAATTCCTTTTTTATCGTCTTCGTCCTGTAACGCTTTAACATGTCGCACGCACTTCTCCCAATCCAGTAGTGATGGTAATCTGTGATTTTTTTTCAGTAGCAATGAAAATAGAAGTGACTGCTACTTTATGTATTGAAATTAGTATTGGTAAACTGTGATTTTTTTCAGTAGCAATAGTCATTGTTTAAATTTAAAAAAAATTTAAATGTTGTTATTTTTAAATCAAAATGCATAATTTATTTATCTAATTTTCTTACCGTTTATTGTCTTAATTGTTTTATTTTTAGTACTATGTTAAATAAATTAAATTAACTGTTCAATAAGTAATTATTATAGTGTTTATTGATCTATTGAGAAAAGTACAACAATTTTGTAGGTAACAAATAAAATTATTAAAATGAAAAAAAATGTTTTACCATTTTAAACTTCATATTTCACAAAATTCATCATATAAGAATATTTTATTATAACAAAAATAAAATACTAAAGTAGTAATTAAAAAATATAATCACACTCAACATTTCAAATCACATGTTGAATTACAGAAAATAGTAGCGGTTATTTTTTCTAATGACGATTTTTTCTAATGATTTTTCTATGACCAACTTCTATAAACAAAAAAGTAGCAGTCACTGTTATTTTCATGCTGGAGTAGCAGACTATGATTGCTATTTTGAAATCACCTATGAAAAAACACTGCTATTACTATTTTATGCCATAAAATATACAATCCAGTCGGGTTACCAAATCTAATGCTTCGTTTGTCAAACGTTCAATATTCACAATTTTGTACGTATATTTAATTTTTCAATTTTGCAGTTTCTTCCATCACTTGAACCCATTTGCAACGCCAATTTGTCGACATTGTATTTTTTTTCAAACGACGACTTTGCCATGACCTTTTTGTTATTATGTATTAATTTTAACAGTATGCTGTTTATTACCTATTTATTAATAATAAATAAAAAATTATATTAATGTAGATAATTTTTGTTTACAATAATCTGATAAAACTATTCGCAAAGTTTGATATCAACTTTTTTTTTCGATGATAGAAACAATTAACTACCAATTTACAGCTGCAGCTGTTTTACAATTATGGTTTTCACTTAGTTATTATATTTCTATATTATCTATCAGGGTGTGACGTTTCACTCCATCAAAGTTAATATTTTTTTTATCCAAATCCTCCAATGATGGACAAATATATTCATATACGTCATAAAATAAATAGAGAATCCACGTGCTCTACCCAACGTGTTTTACAGAATTTAAGAAGCCGTGCCTATTTTGCACTCACGCATGATGATATTACATGTCTTTTTAAAACCTGACCTACTTTATTGGATATGCGGAAAAAAATTTACAACTTCCAGAATTGGTTTTATGCAGTTTTCTTCTAGGCGCTTTTGAGAAAATCGAAAAATGACCTTTTTAAAAAACCAACTAGATGCTATTTGCTATCGGAAACAAGATATGACTGTAACGATTGAAACACCCCTTCTGGTAGAATTTTCATATTATAAAATTAATGAATAAAACGCACATTATAATTTGTAGTTGATTGTGACTGATCAAGTTTTTGCTTTTTTATTGATAAACTACCCACAGATGATTGATCAGGATCAGAATTTGAAATCGTCGGAACGGTGATTGTATTTTTCGGGCCTTTGATTGAACTAATATTTCATAGGTTTCCCAAAAACTACGAAAAGTATATATATTATATAGTCATGCTCATAAAATTGTAGCATAATTTAGTATAATTATTATACACAAAGGTGTCATATTTATACGGAAACAACAATTGAAATTAGAATATGTTCGAATCACTCAGTCCATCGCAGTATATTGAAAACTTAATGATTAATCCTTGACGCTATACCAACAATATTTGATTGGTCACAACAGCTTGAGGAAGACAACTTTTCGATGGCTGGAATTTTATTTTATCGTGATCATCAAAATCATAATTATCATTAATCATCTTAATGTAATATTCAAGTAAATACTAATAATGATAATGTTTCTACGTTGCAATCACCATCTCCAGTTTCTATTTTACAATCCGCATTATGCGCACAGTGGCGTTCCGAGGATCCTCTATTGGTGGGGGGGGGGAGGTATCAGTTTGAAAAATTCTGACTATACGAAAAGACAAGAGAAAAATGTAGTAGTAGGTGTGTATGTTTTTGTGTACGAGTAAAATACTACCACAAAACAAATTTAGGTAATAATATAATAGTTTATTAAAATTTTATTATTATTATTATAAAACCAAAAACAAATATATCTACACATACAATTCCTAATTAGATAGTAAGCTTACATTTTCACTTGTTGATGTTTGAGGAGAGACCATTGGTTTACAATTTTCCGAATATGTATTTTATCTACAATATCTCAAGCTGAAAATAGTACCAATAAAGAATCTAGTCTCTTGTCACTCATTGTCGTACGTGATTATAAACTAATTTTAATTGAATATAAGAACGTTCATTGGATGCACTTGACACTAGTGATGTAGAACCAGCTTAACAACATGGAATATAACATTTCTTAACACGTTCTTAATTTCGGTCGCGTCTAAAACGTTTGCGCGTTGTCGCGATAACGCGAGTATTTTAAGAATATTCCGGTTCAATTTAAAGCGTACCCAACAGCGGTATTACCAAAGATTAGATTTACAGTCACTGTACAGTATAGACGACTACTCTACGTCTACATAAATAGTTTATAATAATAATAATACTATAAATACTACCCACCTACAACCGCTAACCAGCGACGACGATTTTATAAATGAGAAAAGAGTGACATTTTGCCAACTGTATCAATTTTTCTACCAAATTCGCGATTTGCCGACTGACAAAAATCCTTTGGCAGTAGACCCCCTCTAACCCAAACCCCCCACACCCCGTGCGAAACGCCCCTGTTTGCACATCACTATCACCATTATGTTCCATTTCCTTTTCAGAAAACTCATTCTTTACTAGTGTATCTATATCTTGAATTTCCATCCAACTGAGCAATATCTATTTAGTAATACTCCTAAAAATAATACTCCTAGTAGGAAAAATAAACAAAAAATAAAAACTGCTTATTATATAATAATGCATTTATAGATGTATCTAATAAATATGAAAACTTATTAAAAAAAATTGAAGACCAAAAAAAAAAATATAAAACAGAATATTTTCAATTATTATGTAATAATTTTTTTCATAAAAGAGCTTCAATTTTCTTGCAAATTTAATGTAATTTATTTTCTAAACGCATAAGGGTCATAGGTATTCATATGAAGCTAAACAATTTGCACTTATGATTCATTTTTTATGCCAAATATAATACTACAAACAGAGCTCTAAAACACAAATCTAAAAATTTATATCATAACATGATAACAATGACAATTTTATCACATATTCATGTTTTGAATCACTGATGTATATTTTGAACCACTGAAATTACAAGGTCACAGAGACCGTCGGCCGGCCGCCGTAGTTTCCTATGCTTGGTTATAGAATTGATTACGAAGTAAATAATACAATCAATGGTTATGTGTTTTTTTTTCGTTCATCACTCATCTCTATTATCCAATTGCTGAATTATTTTACAATATAAATACTGTAAAACTGGATGGCCGATAATAATAAGCAAATTAAATATGAAAAATAATTTACTTTACTTTATATTTTATATTGTATATGTACGACAAACAACACTTCCCGAGAACGGCAAAAATCCATCCATAAAGTCGGAGAACCCTACCACAACTGATTTCGTTGCGACCGGCCACCGCCGGCAGTACTTATCATTATCGCAACGGACACGATAATATTTACCGATTGCGATAGTCACACACGCACTTGTACGCTACAATACTAGATTGCTCTATAATACAGTTATTGGTCATTTTATCTTGACTCGACTATTGTATCTATAGGCACAGAATAAATGAAATATATGTCGTGTATGTTATTGTAGTTGAAAATGATTAAAATTTGGTTATATACATTTGATAATTGCTAATATTATTTACAAGCTACAAATCAAATAATATATTCAATATAATTTCAAATTTTAAAATTCGTAATTTACTTTATTTGCGTTTCTATGATTAAAAATATATAGCAACTTTGGCTATAATACGTATTTAGAATGGTACGGTTTAAAAACAGGTAATTAAAAAAAATCATTAATTTGTATTATATTTGATATAGGCAAAAATAATACATTTGCTTACTAATTCCAGGTGGACATTAGGTATGTTTCTTTATATATTTGTTGTTATAATTTAAATTTGTCAGTTCTAGACTGATAGTGACCAAACATAGGCTAAATTGTGTGTAATTAAAAACATCAAAACCAAGTGTGAAGCTAGCACACCTTGCCTAGTTGTCATAATTAATACACCTATTTTGAAATTGCATCCAAATGTAATTAATTATTTCTAGTATACAAAATTTTAATAATATAGTGTCCAGTATATTTTTTAATATTATGAAGATAGTATGTTAATAATAATACTTAATATAATATTTGAATTTCATGTATATATATTTATATAAATATATATTAACAAAATACATATACATAATAAAAAAAAACTATTGTTTACCTTATGCTACCTTGAAGAGCAGGCTGATAAGTAATACCTTTTATTGCATAACTATTTTTTAAATTTTGTTTAAACTCCCATTTCTTAAAAATTTCATAGCTAATTTTGTTGGTTTAGTATGTGCCAAATCACGATTGTGTAAAGTTATTAGTTAAAAATGTACAAAATTAAAAATAACTACCTCTTTAGACGTGCAGTTCAAACAGCTTGCTGTAATTGAATTTCTTGTCACGAAAAACATTAAACTTGTGGATATTGTGGATATAGTTTTGTTCATTGTTGGATATTATGGGTTAAAGGTATCAAAGTCAGAAAGGCCATTACTTCCAATAAAGCTGGGAAAGTCATGTTAACTGTCTTTTGGGACTCAAAAGGTGATCCACACTGAATATTTGGAGAAAGGAACAACAATAAATTTTGTAAATTACTAAGAAATTCTAAAAAGACTTAAAAAAAAATAACCAAATCAAATCAGACCAAATTTTCACCAATTTCTGCTACACCATGACAATGTGCAACCTTATTGTAGCCAAACTACAATAAAAATAATTGAATTATTACAATTCTAAGTTATTCCTCATCCACCCTACAGTCCGGATTTAGCACCAAGTGAATTTTGTTTGTTTCTGAGACTTAAAAAATATCTCAAGGGTACAAAATTTGATTCTGATGTGAAAGTTAAAGCTGAAGTTAAACGATGGTTCGCCACTCAAACTGAAGAATTTTATTTGGACTTCATTACACAACTTGTTAAATGTTGGAAGAAATATATTGACCTAGAGGATAGTTATGTCGAAAAATAATAATATGAAAATGAAGATTGTTATGTTTACTATACAACTGTTTTTGTTTAATTAATTTAAGTTCAATAGTTTAAAAATTACCGGTAAAAAGGCATTATTTATCAGTCCACCCTCGTATTATTTTTATTCATAAATCAATAAATTTTGAAATACCATCCATTGAATATAAGTCCAAACATTAAATTCCTTTCAGATAATAATATCTACTTGGATTATACTACATTTTATATTTTTTAAATTTTCCTGTTAAATTTATTGTATAAATTTTAGATATATTGTTGTTCAACTTACTACTTCAGAAGATATTAATATGAGTACTACAAGTATGGAAAGACATTTGAAATCAACAGTATTAAAAATAATTAAATTATTACACGGGGATTATGGAGTTGGATCTATCCAGACATGCTTTAAAGGTACAAATATATATACTTAAATTTATAAACCCAAAATCGCAAAAAATAATTATTATATTATATAATATACTAATTATTATTTTTTGTGATTTTGGGTTTATGAATTTAAGTATAAAATAATTATAAGTGCTCTATTATGTTTTATTACAAATATAAATATAAATATTTTTTTTAAATAATATAATTGTGTTATTTAATTATTGATTTCAGTTCGTTATTGTAATTCAACAACAAAAATTATCATTTTTAAAACTAGACATGGTCCACATATATTTCTTTCTTCTGTAATACCATTTATAAATAAGCTCCAAGAAAAACCAATTCAATTATCATCACTTTATACTGGTGCTTGTTTGTTTCAATGTTACAAGTTTATTCAGGTAATTTTTGATAATGTTTTAATACCTATATATTCTATTAACAAATTAATGTTATCAATTAAGACAATTTATATTATTTATTTATCATTAGGAATTTAGAAAATTTCTACACATATTTTATGTACGCTGTTCAGACTTAATATTCTTTGTCCTCCACATGATTATGCCCATGCTCTTCGTGCCTTGGACCTTTCCAGTCTTGCAAACCATAGACATGCATCTAATCTGTTTTTGTTGCTCAAATTTCTATATCAAAATGGGTTCACTTGTATTCTTATATCCCTTATAAACTTCAAAGTATTATCTTGTTCTACTTATTTTTCTGTCTTCTTTCATAATCCTTGCCCTTCAACTAATTTTTTAGACAATTTTTGTTTTCTTATGTGGATTATATAGCAACCCCTCCTTTTCCCTCTAGCTCAGTAGTTTTAAACAGATTTTTTAAGTTCGATATATTACTTTTTATCATATTCTACAAGTTAACTAATTGTTATTATGGTATATAATTGATTTATAATTTAGTATTAAGTACTGCATGTAATTGAAAAGAGCTTGTTCTGTAATATAAAATAAAATAAATAGTTGTATTGAATTATCCTTATATAGGTGTATTTGAAATGAGTTAATTGATTATATTCTATAAGTGAGAAAATGAGGAAACTTTTTTCTATTTTTCTTTATCTCCAATATTTTGGACTTAAACCTATTTACTCGTTAAATAATTTACTAAATTAAAAATACTCCCATACCACATGATTTCTTGCAAAATTCTATCCTAAAAAGATGTTTCACTTCATTTTTTACCAAAATGACATCAGGTGTGGCCAGATGGTGTTACTTAGCAACATTTTGGTAAACAATCATGTGGCATTTCATTTTAGGGTAGAATTTTGCAACAAATCACTTAATATTGGTTATGTTTAGGTTATTAGTTAATTTTTATTATTAATAAAAAAAAAATTTTGTTTTTGTAATCACTCGAATAAAACATGTAGAAAATTGGAAATTACAGTTTTAGGTATTAAAACTTAAAATAAACTAAGCTACATGATATGGGTTATTTTTAATTTATAAAATTATTTAATGTGTTAATAGATTAAGTAAAAAAATATTGGAGATAAAGAAAAATGGAAAAGAGTTTCCTCATTTTCTCGCCTATAAAATATAATCGAGTATTATTAACGAGTGAAACTCATTTCATATACACTCTATATAATATCGTTTAATAATAAATAGGTGTACAGTGTTAATTATATTAAGTATTAATTATAACTATTATTATTAATATAGTGCAATACATTAAAATTCTTTATTTATAATTAATTAATTTTCTATGTATTTGTAAAAAAAAAAAAAATAAAATAGATAAGTTAAGATAAATTTTTATACAAATAATAAAATATATTAATGTTAATATTTTATTAAATTTTATGTAAATAATAAATATTTAATCACTAAAATGTTAGGGTCTTTGGTTTAAATATAGAATATTTAAAATTATAGATTAACCTACTTGTATGTTATGATATATAGAAATTCAATTTTAGGAATATTGTAGGATTTTCATAATTAATAATTTTAAAAAATGTAAACATTAATACATGTTTATTTTGTTACAGAATTATCAGAAAGACCTCATTAGAAAGTTAGCTGAAACAATAAGTGAAACAACTAAACAAAAAATGTTAAATGTCAGTGGTATATTAAAATTTAATTAATTAAATTAAAAATTGTCTCATAATTTATTAGTTATTACAAGAAAATTAAACCTGAATCTGTAATATATAATTACATAATTATGCATATCAAAAAATGGTGTAAAGTTTATGGTTTATTTTAGAAATATTATACATATTGTATTGGTTTCATAAAATGTTTTGAAAACCATAATAAATAATTATGGACAACTATTGATTAACTGTTATTTCATTTAGTATATATTAAATTAAAATATATGTAGTATGCAAAGGATGTTATGTATAGCAAGGCTGAATTTGAGGGGGATATGAGGGTTCAACACCTCCCCCTGAATCTTCTTAATAGTTATATTAAATTGAATTTATTAATCTAAATTTTTAAGGTGGAGACACACTATTTACACGCCATATTTAGACATAATTTTATCGTCCACAACATAATCTAGTATTTAAATCTAGTAGTTGAAAATATATAATTTGGTTTTAACACTTTATTAATAAATTAGGTAAATATTTAATATTTGGAATAAAAAATAATGATGTACATTAAATAAATTGTATATTTATGTGTTAAAGTTCATACAGTTAAGAAACTTTAAAGTATCTATTAAAAATATATACAATCCTACTTTGAATTTTTATTGTAAATATTATTATTATTTTAATAATTTGTTACATTTTTAAATATACCTTATTAAAAACAGTTCATGTTTGAGAAATGTATTTCATTAGGTATTTTTGTCATCATATTTACTTATTATTTACAGTAAACAGATTGTATACATTTAAACATAATATTTAAGAATTAATTAATTTGAATTACTGATCCAACAATATTGGTGGCTTATTTAATGTCAAACAAAAACAAATTATTTAATTACGCAGATTATAAATCCTACATATTTCTCTTCACATTCAAAAGATTAACACATACTTATTCATCATTTCAATAAATTTTTAATATTTTCTCTTTATATATAGACATACTTTTGCAGTTTCAAAATTACATTGTTTTATATTATTTTTTAATTGATGAATTTTACAATTTATTTACTTTATTCTACTATCCTAGTAATATATTCAAATAATATTATGTAACTCAGATATGATACAGGGATACAACATTCTCTTGAGTAAATATATAATTTTATTATTGGCACAGATTTAAGTTTATCATTTATATATTCTTATTTCACCATAATATTTGAAAAAATTAATTAAAATCATCAAATATTGCTCAATGACAGAACATTCAAAAACCAATACTTATTTTAAATAGTGTTTTTTCTTTTTTTTTAATATATAGTTTTAAAACATTTTTTTTTTTGCATACCATGTGTATTTTTAGAAAATTAATACATATATATTTGATAATTTAATATTTAAGTACTGAATTAATTTTTATTCATTTATGGATCTTGGTCCTAATTACTGCAGTAAATAAATGCTCTAATGTTATTTAATACTGCTTTTTCTCCATTAGCATTAACAGCTGTATATGATATGACTGATGTATATGACCAATATCTCGATCTTTCATCAGAATCTAAAATAATTAATTAAATTTAATGAGGACATGATATTTTCTTAATATTGAATACAAATCTGTACTGTATTATTTGTACATATATACATATATATTATATGTAATATGTACTGTATCATTTCAGCAAAAATGTAACACTTTAAAAATAAATCTACACTAAATCCTCAGGAGGCATGACATGGTATATTTCACTAAAAAATCATATTCTTAGTCATTTAATTTATTATTAAAATTAGTTATTTATTCTAATAACAATATTAATAACTATAGGCGTGTAGTAAAAAGAAAAATACATAATTTATATATTTTTGAAATGTTAAGTATTTTTATTGATTAATATTAAACCTATTTTTTAAATTTATTTATTTGACAGTTATAAAAAAAATATTAAGTATACATAAATGAAATTTGATTACAAATAAATTACAGCTGCACTTAAAACAATCTATTTTGTACTACACTGTACACATTTTATGTAGATGTGTACATTTATTATTATTTGATACAAAACCATAAGAAATTGAACTAATTATATTTTTAATATTCATTAATAATAATTTTAAAAAAAATCAACTACACACATACATACATTTGTATGTGCATTTTTATACTATAGCAATGTAATTTATAATACAATTAAATTATAGAGCTTCTATTATTTAGAAAAAATATAAATTTGTTCAGATTAATTTTATTACATTTATAATCATTGTTACATTAAAATTATTAATAAAATTCATAGAGAAAGTAAATAATTTGTATATTAGAAAATAATAATAATTAACTTAGATATTAATAACTTTTACTTACACAGGGATAAATTTAAGTGATTACATTAATAAAAATAAAAATGCAATACACATACATACTATTACTTGTACTTACATACTATTAATACAGTCATACAAATTAAATTACATAAAATAAAAATTATAATTCTATATAAGGAAAACACTAACAAAGTAATTCAGGAAGTTGATAGATCAGTATAAAAAGAATTAAATATTTATATAGGAACTTAAAATTCTATCCATTTTGAAAACAATCACACAATCATATTTTAATAAAACCATATATTATATTATTGTAGAGATCAAGTGGACCATTTTATATTATTTGATTAAATTTGAATACCTATAAAAATATTAATATTTAGTGATGTCTCTTCTTAGTAAAAATTTAAATTACTATTAGGTTATGAATATCAACATTGGTTAATATAGTATAAGTAATTATATTATTGAGACGAATTTATAATACATAATTGTATGTATATATACTTATATTATTATTTCAAAGATAATACTAAGTTTATTAAGATACACACACAATATTATATTATACAAACATTTATCAATGAGAAAAAGTTATTTGAACTATTTTAGGAAATACTTTAAATATAAAATACACAAATACATATACAAAGCATACTTTTTTTTAAATTTATAATATCAGTAATGTGATTTTCTGTTATATTGTTTCATTCATATAGATAAAATAAATATTTTATTATGAAAATTGCTTAATAAATATCTAAACTAAGAGAAGGATATATATATAAATGTAAGTTTTGGATAACTATGAGATGCAAAAATATAATTTATTTATTAATATATAATTATACATAATAATCAAATTTATTTTATATTTGTTTCTTTATTTTCATATTTTGGTTATGTTAATCAATAACAACTAAAACTAAAAGTCAGTTAAAAAAAAATACATGTACCAATTATGAATATTAATCATCATAAGCTAGTTCTGCCTTAGCTTTAACTTTTCTTAATAAAGGTGGAAATTCATCGAGTGTGTACCTATATTTAAACCTATGCATTTGAGCTGCACAATCACAAAGTTGTTTAAAATGTCGTAAACAAGCTAATCTTTTAGGATCACATGAACAAGCTACTGCAGATATATACAGAGTGGTATTACACACCATGCATTGTCTGAGGTCATCTACTTGAAGTTCAAATTCAACAAAATCTGCTTCCGTAACACCCCAATCTAAAAGTGCTTTACGTTGAACTCTTTCAAACTTCACCATTTCATTTAAATCATCATATACAAGTTCTGCTGCTTTGGGTGGTAAGTCATCACATGACTTTACCATATTACATATAAGTTCATCATGTGAAAATACACATATTCGTTTGAGAGACGAATAGTGGTTAACACATTCACGACCGATTGAAATCCAGTCAGCAGGAGCAAAATTTACAGCTTCAGCAAAATTATATCCTTGGTTGAATCCAGTATGGTAAGATCTTGGAAAAGTAACAACAAATTCACCAGCACGTTGATCAGTGCGATAAATTGGAACATTTGCTTTCATTAAGATATTTGGATTTAAAATAGTAACCAACTGATGTAAAAGATCTGGTTGAGAATGAAATAATTCTGGTGTAGTCTCTTTCATAACTTCTTCGAAAGCTTCAGCAGAAGCTCCGGGAACACCATACCATGTTTTTGGTTCGCCCCAATGTAAATAGTTAATAGAGTAGCTCCAATGATCTTCATTATGCCAACAAAATGTAGAAAAACACATGCCAACATACATCCATGGTACTTTCATTCCAGATATATCAGCATTTATAAAACTAAGAACAGAATCTTTCAATATAGGTATATTATTCAAATTCCAATGATCTTCAATATAAGACTTGTAAAAAGTATTATCTTCATTTCCACAAAGTGCAAGACTTGTAGGGAATCCTGAACCATGATCCATAGTATGTAAGTCAGCACCATATTCTGCTATTACTGAAGAATCAATAGATGAAACAATTTTCCAATACTCTTGTTCAACTTTTTCTGTAGGTACAAGATGAACAGGCATATTAAAAAATTTAGATTTAAACTGGTCTGCCATTTCTCCAAATTGTTGAAGTGTGTACTCGCGCTGAGCTTGTTCAAATCCAAAAGCATCACTAGGTTTGATAACTTCATTGATCGCACATTTATGACATTTCCATTCACCTTTAGGATAAGAAGATAATGGTATTATTAAACATTGCATATGGAAACCTAACTTACATCCATTGCAAATTAAAATGGCTTCTTCAGATTTGCCACTACCACATTTTTGACAATATTTATTAAAATCATCTACAATAGACTTCCGATTTCTTTTAGACTTTTTAGATTCTTTTGTCTTTAGATGTCCTATCCTACACTTTGAACTAAATCCAGCCATTTTAGGTCCAGCACCAAAAAATTGCAATTTTCTTAATTCTTTATTTTCCATCAGATAAAATGGGTCTTTAATATAATCATCAGATTCATTCTCATCATCAGGACTTAGTCGAGCTCGTTTCGTAGGAGAATTTGATGTTGAAGAACTTTCTTCTTTAACATTTATAATATCATTCTCTCTTTTCACTGGCTTGTTATAAATTTCATCTTTAATTGTGGCATGAAAATGTGAAAATGGATTAAGCCACTTTTCATGATGAGCTTTTAATACATTACCAGATGATTTTTCACACATATAACCCATACGACTAGCTACTTTTGCCCATTTTTTTTCTAAGCACACTTGATCAAAACCTCCTTCAAATTCTACAATTTTATAAAGAGAATATAAATCTACAGCTCTTTGCTCCAAGACAGGTATTTTTATTCGAACTCCTTGTAAATGCCAATATTTTGCAATTTTTTCCAAAAAATTGAGTTTAACTCTAGTACTTGCATCAAGTTCATTAAGCTTTTGAATACGAGGTGTAAATTTAAAATTATCAACATCTACACAAAATGGAGGATGCCAATTTGATGGAGGTCTGATTTTACAAATTCCATGTTCTTGTGCTATATTCCTAATTTGTGCAATATATTTTAATGGGTCTTTAAATTCTTCTATAGTAGGTTCAAAAATTGGAGCTTCTGGTGGAACCTTAAAAACAAATTTTCCTTTATCCATAAGACTGACTGGATCAATAAATTTTCCTTCAGGACACTCTTTTTGTTTCGGTTCGTCAATTTCTAGTTTGCATTTCACGTCCCTTTTTCCACTCATTTTCATACGAATATTAAAAAAAAACAAATTACTTACTTATGTAATGAATTAACACTTTCCAATAAAAATTTTAAAACTCGTATTAAACGTCAAAAGATGAAAATCGAATTGCACAAACAATCGCGTTTTAAATGGACGTCCATCCCACCTTTCTAAAATGTCACGTAGTCCACACCACCATCATGGGTGAATTGTTTAATGATTTTCAAAAAGGAAAAATGTATCCTTGATGCACTTTGCTTGCGTCTAATTTTTCGTAATCACTATACTCGGGTCATTAATGTCGTGATCAAACTGGAAAAAAACTGTTAGAATAATAATAATTTGTATAAACGAAAATAAAAATAAATTATTTTACAGCCTTTTGTTTGAAAGTAGTAATAATTTCACTGTGGAAAATGGAAGATAGAATGCAGCCAACATACATACTCATTCACCACACACACACACACACACACACACACACAACACACACACACACAAACAAACACACACACACACACCCAAACAAACACACACACAATCACAGTCTCGTACGCACACTCACACTTATACCATACAAACTCACGTCGCACACACACACAGAATTTCAACACAGACGCAAACATTATGAGGTTCGCACCACTACCAACCACAAAAAATACAGGTGCACGCACTCGCAATAAAAACGACACACTAACACACCCGCACGACGCACCAGAACACCAAACAAACATACGTCTTGGTTATACACACACAACAGTAATATACCGAATATTGAATGTTGAGAGACATTCGATGTTCAAATTTCAGATTTTAAATATCAACATTAAAACCTGTATGAATAGTAATAATAAGATAATTATTATAATTTAATATCCACTACTCCAGTATGGAAATTATAATACGTTGGCCATTTTGGTTTGGTAAAGTCGAAAAGTTGGGCAAATTAATTTAACATACCTATCCCTTGTGTTTTATGATTTACGAACGTCAGTCTTAAATTTGAAAATATTACAGTATTAATCGTTTTTAGTCTTATAACAAGATATACAAATTGTTGTAATAACGTTGTTATTAAATAAATATAATATATGTTATATTATAAGTTGATATTTAATATCGAGTTACAATACCAAATTAATGTTGTAAAATTTAGCTTTAAATTAAGCTTTTTATACAGCACTAGATAGAGCAGGAAATAAGCCATCAAGTTGTAACATTTTCACCATTCCACAAAAGTTTGAGGCACTTCTTAACAATGTTTATAATATTAAATCTGAATATTTCTTTAGAGTGTTTTTTTTTCACGCTCATATATTTTCAACTACATGTATTACTTAATAAGCCTTAATTTTGCACGGCTCACACTTTAAGCTTGATAACTCACTATGTCTACCCAGATCTGTTATGTGTAGAGTGTAGACTATATTATTCATGTGTGTGATTGTGATCTATCAGAAGTCTTTCGATGCAATATTTAATTAGAAATCCTTTATTGCAATAATTATTTTTTTGTTTTCCACCACAGTTCACAAATGGGTCATCAATTTTTGTTTTGATTGAAACATTGAAGTAAAAAACATTTAAGGTATAAATGTCCAAAATGTCAAGTCCATACAATCATTAAAACAAATATTTGATAATACAGAATTTATGAAGCTATATATGATAAATGAAGTAGATAATTAATATAATTTAATTGTATTTAATGTGGAAAGTATAACTTAAATTGTGAAATATAGATATTAACAAATGTAAATAACTACCATCAAATAAATAACTGTTCTAAACAATAATAGTTAAAAATTACCCTTAAATATATATATTTATAAATGGTATATTATTTAATTATGAAAAAAATAAATGAAATACAACCATAGGTTAAAAAAATAGTAATTTACTTAAATATACTTAGAGTATATTAATATACAATGTAAAATTTTCTTTATTTAATTAAATTTATACAATCTGTAAATTAGTTTACAATAAGCAAAATTGATTAAAATTTATGTAACAAACATTAATATAACAACAATGGTTGTTGCAATTAATGATTGATAGTTGACATGATAGGCTTGAGTTAGGGAAATTACCCATTAGTGATACCATAACAATGTAAAATGATAGTAAAAGTTAAAAAAGAAACTAAATATAAACAACTAGTTATTAATTTTCTGTATCTACATTTTAAAAATAATTAAGTCATTTTAATAATAGTAATATAGTATATTTAATAGTAAATAATTTAATAAATTACAATATGATATACAAGTAGATAGTTTGAATTATTTAAGTGTATATTATTTCTTTTAATTCTTATTTAATTTAACTACATTACACATAAAAATTGACAACAAGTAGGATATGATTATAACTTATATCACATTGTGGGGTAATTAAAAATTATATTTAAAAAAATATAAATCATAATATATTTTGTATTAATTTTGAATTTATTTATTTACAATTATAAAATTGTAATTGTTTCACTTAAACTTTTTTTTTATAAACAGATGACAATAATAATTAAATATACAATTCATGTTTACGGTAAATATTAAAAATTAAAAACTATTTAAATGTATGCTAGGATAAAGTAAATTAAATTAGAATATACCTGAAAACGTTCCACTTAATATATTCTATATGATATATATCAAATTCTAATATAGTAATGCAAAACTATAAAACCATATAATATTCTCGTTATAATATAATGATAATAGATAATATTTACGAACAGCTGTTCTCATTGAAGCATCAGCACTCAACTGCTATTCGGTGAACAATTTTATACTTTAAAATGTACATATAATATAATTACTTTTATTAAAATACTATATAAATAAAAAAAAATATTAAAATTCATATTCTTCGATCAAATATTTTAGTATTAATTTATATTCCAAATAAAATCCGTAAAGTATAAAATTTCAAATCGTTTTTCCAATTTTGAATAACCTGAAAATTATCAGTAGCCATCTTGAACAAAGCGTTTACACACAAACACAAACAGTGGTAGTGGTGAAATTTGTATGATAAAAATTGTAATTTTTTATTAATTTTTAGTCCAAAATTGTGACAATTTTTTATATTGTATGTAGTTTAAATAATGTTATATTGATGCTTGTATTTGAAATGTTTTCTTAGTTATGGCTGCTTCTAGAAAACTTCAAGGTAAATATAATTTGTGAATGTTCTTTGAGTTCTAAACCATTCAAACTCAACAATTTTTTATAAGAACATTAGGTATATGAAGTAACAATTACTTATTACAATTTTTTTAAACAATTAGTGAATGTCAAGTCATAATTAAAAAAATATATTACTATTATTTAATTACATTTGTTACAATGTTAGTTATTGATAGAGAAATCTGCAATTATTTTGTTAGTTATTTTTAAATTGAAAACGCACAATTGTATATTATGCAAATCGATATAAATTAGAAACAATCAGTTGATTGAAAAATAAATTCAAATTCAAAACCATTTTTTATTTTACAGTATTTAATTATTTATAACAATATGTTATGTTATATTATAATTATATAAACGGATTTATCATTTTTAGGTGAAATTGATCGGTGCCTTAAAAAAGTTACCGAAGGTGTTGAAACTTTTGAGGATATTTGGCAAAAAGTACATAATGCCACAAATAGTAATCAAAAGGAAAAATATGAGGCTGACCTCAAAAAGGAAATTAAGAAATTGCAAAGGTTACGTGATCAAATCAAAAGCTGGATTGCGTCCGCGGAAATTAAGGATAAAAGTGCATTACTTGATTACCGCAAACTTATAGAAACTGTTCGTATAATTGAAAATTTAATTAAACTATTTCATTTTTTAACATCTTAATTTTTATATTTAGCAAATGGAAAGGTTTAAAGTAGTCGAACGAGAAACAAAGACTAAAGCTTATTCTAAAGAAGGATTGGGTGCTGCCCAAAAACTAGATCCCGCTCAAAAAGAAAGAGAAGAAATAAGTGCTTGGTTAACACAATCAATTGAGTCGCTCAATATTCAAGTAATTAATTTTTTCTATTAAATAATCCTACAGTATGTGTTTTTGAATTTATAATTGCTCTAATTATTCATTTCTCAATCTCTAGTTTACTGAGCACAACACTCGTTGATATTTTTATGAGATGCTGTAGCTATATTACTTATGGAGTTGATATGCAAATCTATACCTACAGATTATTATTTTTAATTTTATTAGTTTATTTGACTAAAATGTATAAAAAATATTCTATAATTAATATGTTAACTCACTATTTAGATTGATCAATATGAATGTGAAATGGAGTCATTATTGGTTGGAAAGAAAAAACGGCTAGATAAGGATAAGCAAGAAAAACTAGATGAATTAAAAGCAAGAGTAGAACGACATAGATTTCACATACGAAAATTAGAGACTGTGTTAAGAATGTTGGATAATATGTCAGTGGAAGTAAAAAAGGTATTATAAATTAATTTAAATAATTTAAAAAAAATTAATAAGTTTATTTATAGATACGTTCAATAAAAGATGATGTAGAATACTATATTGAAGCTTCACACGAAGAAGATTTTATGCATAATGATGATTTGTATGATGATATAATAGGACTGGCTGAACTCGAATTAGGTGTTGGTGCAAATAATTCAGCTGAAGCAAATGGTAATATAATTATGATAGTAATATTTTTAAAAACTATTTTATCCTCCAATACATGATAATAATAATAATTTAAATATTCTAATAATAGTACTTAATTATATATATTTATGTAAATTATATAAAACTATAACTAACAAATATATAAATTGTTTTATTAATACAAATAGGAACACCCACTAGCCAAACTGCAAGTGTCTCTGGTTCTTGCCCTGCATCTCCTGCTCCAATGTCACACAATCATTCCATTGAAGAGCCTGTTGTAGTGGCTGTTATTACAACGTCCACACCAGTATCAACAACTACTGTTAATTTAATAAGTGAAGCAATTTCAACGATCTCTACAGTGTCTACGGTTGTAACTACTACCACTACTACTACTACTACTACAACTACTACTTCTGCTTCTATTGTAGCAGCACCAGTTCGGAAAAAGAAAGATGAAACTACTAAAGTTTGTTTACATTTTAATTATATATATATATATATATATATTGTTTTTTATATTATGTATTTTAATTTCAATTATATGTTTAATTTAGAATGCAATTAAACCAACCCCTATTAAAGTGAATTCTTCAAATAGTGCTAACCCTACAGTCAATAGTAAAGGCCCAACAATAGCGGCTGTTGTTAAATCATCTGTTAATAATCATATTACTACATCGTCCAGTCTATCAACTGTGGCTCAATCTATAACTACTCAAACTAGCACTACTACAGTTGGTAATTTTGCTACAGTAGCTGCTTCAAATCTTCACAATAAACATACACGTAAGTCATAGTCACGTTTAATAGTAAAATTTATAAACTGAAATAATACTTTTTTCGTTTTAATAATAAAAGTTAGTTTCATAAATTAAGTATAATATTATCCAGATGATATATTATTTTAAAAATAATATAAAATGACAAATATTTTTATTTATTTTATTCATTTTATTTTCGTAGGATTATATGGTCTTAAAAACTAATATATTGCAATGTATTATTACATTACAACAATTAAAAAATATATTTTATATTTAATTAAAATGTTCATTTTGTCAATAATTAAAATTCCCTATAAAATATTTATATGTAATATTTAAACTATAATTTGATTATTAATTTTTTGTTTACCCAGAAGCGCAATCTGTAGAAAGTACATCTGTTGTTACATCAATAACAACTTCTCCCTCATCTTACAATACAACTAATATTTCATCTGCACAAGTAAATGTGAATAGTTCTGATAGTGTTGTTAATTGTGTGTCTACCACACCATCATCATTAAGTTCTACGACTTCACCAGTACAAGTTGATTCTCACTCAGCTCTATCATCACTTAAGACTATGGCACAAAAAGCGATTGACCAAGCTGGAATCGATATACCACAACAGGCAACAGATACTAAAAGTAGTTATAATATTATATTTAATTATATATTTTTTTTTATTTATTTATGTATTTATTTATATTGAATGTGTGTTTTCTAAATGAAATATAGAAAAAACACTTTGTAGTTTGTATAATTAATCATGGAATAAATGGATACAAAATAAGTAAATATTAGATTACTATTAAAAATAAATTTCAATTTAATTTTAGTCAATTTACTCTCTTAAGTTTAAAACCCTTATTTAAATCAAATATTTGAAAAAATTAATTTTTATATTGTGTGTATGCCAGAAAAAGATAACAAATTGTTATATTGTGTATGCATATTAAATAGTCTATAAATTTGTTTAATTTTTTCTATGTGAAATAATTAGTTTTTTAATTATGAAAACTATCAATTATATATTTTTTTATCATACTAGATAATGTGTTAAAAAATATGTATTATTTATGGTTAGGCATAATACTTGTTGTGCCAATAATCTCATAATTAATTAGATGCAATATATGTATAGACAATATGCTTTAAATTAGATAGATATTGTTATATATATTATTAAATATTATTAATTACAATCTAAATTTAATTAAATTTTTATTTTGAAGGTTTGAATTCAAATATAATTCAAAATTCAAGTAGTCATTTAAGCTTACAACAAGTACCACAACAGCCACCTGTTTTATTTGAAGCCAATATTTCTCCTTTATTAGGAGTAGCTCCATTGGGCCCAGTTCCACTCTCTAAAGAACATCAATTCCAATTTACAATGCTGGAATCTGCATTTGTACATTTACCTCATCCATCAGATTCAGAAAGAATCAAATTATATTTGCCCCGAAATCCATGTTCAACACCTCACTATTATAATCAAGTAATTTATTGATTTATACTAACTCTAATAAAATATTTATAATAAAATATATCATGTATTTTAGGGAGCTCTTCCCCATTCCGACAGTTTAGAATTCTTCCAAAGGCTTTCAACAGAAACCCTTTTCTTTATATTCTATTATATGGAAGGTTCCAAAGCACAATACTTGGCCGCTAAAGCATTAAAAAAGCAAAGTTGGAGATTCCATACAAAATATATGATGTGGTTTCAACGACATGAAGAACCAAAATTAATTAATGAAGAATATGAACAGGTTTGAAAATAAATATAGTTGATTATATTTTTTAGTTATAAATAATATATACATTAATATTATTTATCCAGGGCACATACATTTATTTTGATTATGAAAAATGGGGCCAGCGGAAAAAAGAAGGCTTCACTTTTGAGTATAAATATTTGGAAGATAGAGAATTAAATTGAAAATTGTTTATTTTCACATAGTCCTACACTAAAAAATTGAATACTTAGAATATAATCCTTAAGTAAAATAAGATTATTTTGCCCTTACAACATGTGATATGATGTGAACATTTGAAAAAAAGGAATTTGGAGTGTAATAATTTGTTTTAACTATGAAAAGAACTTTATTATAGTCTTTGTTATTATGTATAGTACATATTAACTAAATGTACATATTAACAGACTGCTTAAATATTTTTTTTCTAGATTATTTGTTCTTTAACCACGAAATATTAGGAATTATATTATATTATATTATATAATATATATATATATATATGCATTATTCCTCAGAGAATGTCATATTTTTCTCTTTTTTTCAATAGATAATTTTGTTTCTTGTATAAAAACTCATACACATAGAATTATTAATAGCAACATAGTTAAATTTCTCATAGTTTAATATTAGTGTTTTTTTTCTGTATTTTTGTACCTCAGGTTTTTTGTCAAATTTGTTATTAAATCTGTGATGCCAAAAAATATTTTTATTTGGTGTCATTCAAAAATTATGTAAATTACTGTTTTTAAATGTTAATTTATCTATTCCTTAATTATTGGAATTATTTTTCCCCCACAACATTAAAATATGTACATAAAAAATCCAGTTAATAACACACTGCAATGAAGTATATACATTTTTAAGTTAATTTAAATCAAATAAATCAATATATTTTTTTAATAATTGTATAAATTTATATAAACTCGACAGTTTTTATTAAGTTTTAAAATCTATTTGTGTATATTAAATAATTTTTGAATGACCCTTTTATAAACAAATTTTCCCTTTTTACATAAAATTAAACAAATTAAAACTTACATTATTGGTTGTAATTTTTCTTTTTATTTAAAATTTATATATAGATTCAAATCTATAAATTGAAATTTCCAAATTGTACTTAAATTCATATTCACTTTAGAACAAAACTTAGTTATTGTTTTTATACTATTGTGTATAATAAGTAATAACAATATATTCAATAATTTTCATTTGTAAACAAAATTTATTTTCCAACAAGCAATTTAAGAATTGTATTTTCAATAATTTTCAATAATATTTATTTATACATATTTCATCAATAGCATTAAGTTTTTTTATAATTATTATTTTTATTATTTTATTATTATTTTTTTTTTGTACAATTTTTTTAATTTCATTGGTTAAGCACAATACTCTTTCATATGTTGATTATTCTAATTCAAATGTTTAATTAATTTTTGATTGACTCATTATGGCCTTTTATTTAAAAACTAAACAACCTTACATTAATCAGTGTAACCTATTTATTATTATAGACCAGGAAAGTATTAAATTAAGTTACTTTTCCTCTTGTGATTTATCTTAGGGACAAAATGATCAATGTTTTTTTATTATAATTATTATTGTTGGCTGTTATATTATAGCTATGATTGTCTTTAATGCATGGATTAACAATTTGATGTTTTGTTCCTACAATATCATCGTAAAGCCAATCAAATAAATGATAGATGTACAAAAAGTAAGCTATTTAATAAAAAAATATATATAATAAAACTATGTTTTGATATTATTTTTTCTTTGCTTTTTATTGTTTTGTCTTAATATTTTGACTGAGTTATAATAATAATAAATTACAAGTTAATGCAAGGGTTTAGTCATCTACAAATAGGACTGTGTGATTTATACAACTCAAATATATGGTGGATTTAATATGATTGGTTGGCATTGGCTTTGTATTATCTCGAATTAAATATAATCATTTTTATCTAATAATAATTAGTTTGCTATTTAATTTACATTCATAAATTGTGTGACTTAATCATTATTGTAAATGTTTGTTTATAATTTAAATGCGTTGTCAAATTAAAATCATTCTTCAAAGGATATTTAAAATTGCCAACCAGGTGAAAAAAATAATACCATATCACATATTTAAGTGTTTTGAGTAGTTAAAAATATTTAATGAAAATCAAAATTTATTAGAATAATAAAATGAAAATCTGGTAACTCTCATTTCCAAAAATTAATGCAATTATTTAAAGTGTTCATTATAGCACAGAAATGACAAGCATGTTTAGGTACTTATAAACTCGGAAAATGATCAATACCAAGTATATTATAAACTTTTGATTTTCATTAAGACAAGCACTTTCACTTGTTCAATAAACAATTTTTGGATAATAACTTTCACCTATTTCTTGTAACTAAAACTCTTGAAAATTCTATATTTTCTCAAGTGTGAAATGTGTATTATAAGGAACACATTTTCTTTATATACATCAGATAAGAGCCTCTTAAAGAATAGAAGTTAACATACGTATATAATAAATAATAATAGTAAATAGTCAAAAAAATAAAATCTATAATATGAAAACTTAAAACTACATAACATTGTTCTAAATATATGGTATTAACAATTAGATTTTTTACACATATTACACAAAAAGTTTTATTTAGAAATAAATTAAAAATTCAATAGTTTTGGGTTTGGTAGTGCTGTTGCTAGTGCTTTATTAGCTTTACTACTTTTGCCTATTCCAAGTTTGGGCAATCCTCGATTTAATCCTTCTAACAACATACACGCCTTACAAATAGCTTGACTTGACACAAACCCACATTTAATACAAATGCCTCTCTCAGGCATTTTTACATTTTCTTTAATACTCATTGTCTCACCTTTAAAAACAAAAAAATATAGGAAGTATAAATATAATTATGTAATTGTTTTATACCAGAATGTATTATGTCCATTATAGATGATGATTTTAATCTTTCTAAATCTTTTAAAAATGTTCTTGCGTATCCTCTATAAGCATTTGGTGCAAAAACACATTCAGTTGAAAAATAATTCAATTTTTTGAAATATGCATACATTACTATTTCTTTCTCATAAGTATATTTTAATGGTTTACATCGAGGAATAGCACCTTCTGTAATCTTACAAATTATTAATTAATTACAGTGAAATTAAACATTAAATAATATATAACATTTAAGAACACTAATAAGTCAATGCATAATTGTAATACTTACTGTTATGATATTAACACATCTTTGCAATCTAGCCACATCACCACGTAAAATATTCATTAACACAGTTTCTGCAATATCATCAGCATTATGACCAGTAGCAATACAATTAACATTTAGTAACATTGCACCTCTATCTAATGCTTGCCTTCTAAATACACCACAAAACGTACAATTATTTTTACGCCCAACTTCAGCAACAATTTTGTCCATTGACCAGCCATATAACTCTTGATATGATAATATTTTTAAAGGCATTTGATATTCATCTTTATTTTCTAAAACTGTTTTCAAACTGTCATCTCTATAACCTATAATAAATATAATGAAATTAAAAATAATTATTTTTTTTATATGCAAAATTTTCTTTTATACTCTTAGGTATAAAATTATTATTATTTACTTTTTAACATTTAGATGGAAATATACAAAATTATTGTGGATTATAGAAAATAGAGTAAAATATTTTTCAACTATTTTTCTCTGCATTTTAAATAAATATTAATTATACTTATACATACATATATATATATATATATATATGAATAAATTGAAAAAAGTGTTTATAATTTGAATATAAAGTACACAAATTAGTTGTAATGGTAAAATGTTGTTTTGATACTAATATTTTAATAATTTTAAAAGTGATATTAGAATAATGTAGAATATAAAATTTTTTAAATAAATCAGAGATGCTGTGGATATTGACTCAAGTAGGTAACTTAGACAGAGATTTTAGAATTTTAGAATTATTTTGAATATGAAAAAATGATAAATTATTGTAATTGAAAAACAATTGTGAGTCACAAGCAGTTTATCATAATTAATGAATATGATAAATATTGACAGAATATTATAAATCTTAATGAGCTTGTATTTCATTTAAAGTTCTTAAAAAATACAAAAATTGTCCATATCCAAATCAAAAATACTAACATTTAGGGTTGTTTTTAATAATGTTTAAGAAGATAAGAAAGTACGGGGAAAATCAAAATCATGCCATATAAAGTACCAACTAGATACAACTTGCTACCAGAAAATAAAATGTTAAGATTATATGAGCATTCCTTCTACACAAAAAAAAATAAAAATTTTAAAAGATATACTAAAAATAATTTTGCTTTCTTTGTTTCTAAAATAAACAATTTAATTTTAATTAATATTTTCAAAAATAATTACTGGCTATGTATGCATGTTTTTATGTAGTCTAACAAATATAAATAATACAAATATTATAATATTACCAGTAATTCCTTCGTCAATAGATAATAATACTAATTTTAGTTCATAATTATATCGTTCATTCAGTATTTTGAGAACTTGAGCTAATACTGTAGAGTCTTTTCCACCAGAAGCACCAATTGCTACGACATCACCCTTATTAAACAATTTACCATTTATGATGGTACTATGTATCTCAAGTTCAAAGACCCAAAAAAAACATTCTTTACATAATGTGTCTCCAGTTTTAGGACGCTAAAATAAACAAATTATTCATTCATTAATTATAAATTTTAAAAAATAAATTAATTTATATTAAAATAATATAATTGTAGAATCATATTTACAGAGAATGATGATCAAGATGATTTATGTCCTATGCAAAACTTGTAATTGTTTTAAATGTGTTTTTATAAAATTGTTTATTTTTTATAACTTTCAAAGGAAAATTCAAAACATTGATTGCAATAAACATCAATGAAGAAATACATATTATAAACTTACATAATCATAAATCTTTTAAAATCTAAGATCTACAAGATTAAGGTCACAGATATTATAATAGGTATTAGGTATATAAAGACGAAAGGAAAGAAGAACTATTAATTAATATGATATATTGTATTTTATATATTATTTTATGTCTTTACTTAAATACCTTCAAAACAGTAAATATATATATAATATTAATATATATAATATATAGTTATTAATTTTACAATTAAATGACAAAATCCTAGTTACAAATATAACCCAATACCATAATTATAAAATGATTTGAATTACTTGACATTTGATTATTAAGTATGTGAATAATTACTCAAACTACATAAAGTATATATTCTTCATGTGCTTTAACATAAGGTTTTTATAAATGCATTATAAAGAGTGGTTAATTCTTACAAATAAAGTTGTATATTCTATAAATTACTTCTCAAAAAAAAAACCGAAATTGCTATTGCATATTTGTATTTATCATTAAAACATACAAAGTCAATGTGCCTAAAACCCTGATATTGAATAGGTAATATATTAAGTAGTTAAATGGCCAAAATTTCAACTGAAGAATTATTTTGTTCAAATTAATTATATTTTTTTAAATAATTAATATAATATATAATATAAAATAGCATAATTTATTTATCATAAATAATTTCAATGATATAGTTAACAATACCTTAAGTACTGCATTTTTACCACATTTTGCTGAGCATAAAACAGGCATTTTAGTTTTTAAAAATTGTATTTTTGTATTACTAATTACAAGTGTTTAAAAATAAATAAACAAACACAAATAAATGGGTAAAGCCCGTTATTCAATAATCTTTCATATACCTACCAATATAAATTAGTTGTTATCGTAAATCGTGGACAAACACACAAACAGATTATAGATACAAAATGTACACAAATATGTATAAAAATAAAAATTACAGTCTTACAGCCACCAAAAAAAAAAAAAAAACAGTTAGACATTTTGAATTCGCTGCAAGTAATCAGCAATTGTAAATTTCCAAATGTTATGGTCACACTGTGTTCTAAGAACAGCGGGGTTTTTAAATAATCCTAGTCGGATAATGTAAATATAAAAATGTTGTTGACGATGCCCATGAAGCAGGACTGTAGCCAGAAATTGGGTGATGTTGAGGGGCCGGAAAATAGTTGTTTCGGAGTGGTGAGAAAGGTGTCACATGGATATTTCTGTTATCAAAGTAGGAATAATTGAAATGAAAAGTGTTATTACACATGACCGTTCGTGTGCGCGTCTTTCGTCTCGTGTATACTTCTATAGGTAAATTCCAGAATTCGCAGAAAATATGCGGGATTCTCAGAATTTCGGGGAGAGGAGGGAGGTTCTCGGGGCCCCATTGCTGGCTACGGCCCTGGCATGAAGTAACTGTTTGCCTGTTTAATCAAATGAGTTTTTATCTAATCAGAATATATAATTTTATTAAATTGTTTGTATCGATGGTTAAAATGCATAATGCACAATAAGTCCTTGATTTTGAGCCTTGGTGCTTACAACTTTTAAATGACATTTGGGGACAACAGGCTTTTATTTAAGGTTGGGATCTTAAATAATTATAATAATTAACAAACGGTCTGTAACGTAATGGTCATCGATCTAGTATCTAATTGTGTAGAACACTGTAGTGTAGAAAATAATAGGATTTTAATGTAAGGACGTATAAAAAAAAAGTTAGTTTAGGAACACAATATTAATTGTATTAAGTTGTATGCGGTGAAAGCCAACGGGCGTACAACTCCAACAGAAAAAGATAATGATACAAAGAAAAAAGAAAACGTACATAAATGCCTCATGACTAAATTATAACTCTAAAATAAGTAACTTGAACTGCATAATCGATATTCCTATATTTCGTGGTACAATCCTATGGTAATTACTGCATAAAGCATATACTATAGACTCTATGGCACGGTTGGCCTTGCTTGTAGCTCACGTCTTATTCACAAAAATAAAGCATACTGATAATGACTGAAATTTTTTCGTCGGCTCTTGATAACATTGTGTTTGTCGGTTCGGCTCGCGAACATATTCATGTCGGACAGCCCTGCTCTATAGTATGCTAAAAAAAGATCTTTTTATCGGGGTTTTAACACCCAACATTACCACAAACATTTAATTACTATTAGAAAAAATAATAACATCGATATGACCATCGGTTTGGTCTAAAACCATTTTTTTTTTTTTTCATAGGAATTGCTCAGAAGCCAGGAATCACGTGGGCATTATTCTGACCGAAACTGCAAAACGTACCCAACCTACCGCGGGTGATGTAAAACGATAAAGCAATAACTGTTGGCTGGATATTTGAAATCAAAGACACCTGTCGTCATTTTACCGTGATTTTTGTTATCAGGGAACATTTGTTCAACATTTGTCAGTCGTCGCAATTATACAATTTAATATTTTCGTCGTTATGTTTCGATGATAATACTTTTTACATTTGAAACGAATCAATGAATTAATCATAATGGTAGGTATGAAAAACGTTTATAAAATATATTACAAATTTAAAGTTTATGATTTTACATTTGTATTGTGTTACTATACAAAAACGATAAATTGAAACAAAACTATTAAACATTTAAAGTTCATCCCAACTGTTTATAAAAATACTGACCAAACGGACTGGAAAGAAATTGAAAAAAACTATAAATATAATATGTGATTAAAGCATTTTAAAATTCACCTAATTTTTTTCTTTTTCATTTATTTTGTCGCAATTTATTTTCTTCAGCAAGAACTACAAAAGTAAACACAAAATACAAAAACAAAAAATATTTTACACAAATCCTGTATTTAATTTATTAATAACACATTGACTACACACATAATTGACTACATAAATCATAAATAAATGAAAGGCAAAAAACATTTTAGATGAATATAACAATACTTATATTATTTAAAATATTGACATATTTCTTTAGTTAAATAATTTTGACACAGAATAATGGTATATTTTCATGTAATTAGATGAATAAATTTTGAAGCTTATTAATAATGTAAATAAATAAAGGATAATAATACTTTAAAAATTAAATAAATGTCCGATAATAATTTATACAGTAAACTGAGTACTATATAATAAATATAAATACAAATTTATTGAAGGCCTAAAAACATGTATTGTTAATAGTAAATTCTTGTTAAAAAATACACGTTTATTTTCCAAGTTGATAAAATTAAAATATATTTCAAATAGCAATGATTTCAAACAGGAAAAGAAAAAGATAATGATAATAATAACAGTTAATTTGATAATATATAATAAAATGAGTTCTTGATTTATTTACATTTCATAATACATTTTTATTCAATAATTTAAAAAAAAATTGTTTCAGTACGTTTTTAAATATTTTATCAGTAGAACAAATGAGAGATTAATAATAATTAAATTGTGAGTATATCATATAATATTTTGAACTAATTTGTAACAACCTCATCTACTCTATAAGATTCCCATGATTATTGTACTTTGTGTAATGCACATAGTTACATTCAGCTATATGACACATAAGTCGTATCTCTAAATTTATGTCGATTTTCAACCAGTGTAGATATTCATCATTTAACAACATAAAGGCCTGACCATCAACAGCCTAAAATATTAAAATCATTAATAAATAATAATGTTTTGATAATAACTTAATAATTAATATTTAATAATGATTACCATAGTAGAAAACTTTTTCGCAATTTGTCTACATAACGGATCATTTTGCAGATACATATGAAGTTGCTTAGGACACCAACACCATGGATCTGACTTAATTTCAATCGATTTAAAACAACCTATATCAATTTTCGAATTTTCAAACATTGGAAGTTGGCTAAAATAATTTTCAAAACTAGTTTTCCTAGAATAATATATCAATTATTATTATTCATTACTTATTTATACTACATTATTTTTCAAATAAAAACGCACCAGGTGACAGAACAAAAACCGGTCGAAACTCGCGCATGTCTGTCCCACTTCAGACAATTTTAGTCACTGTCAGTCGTGCCATTTTGTATATGTAATAAGTTGTATTAACACAATATTTAATGGTCATTTGTACGCGTCAAGTACCAGTATAATGCGGTAAATAGGTGTAGAAAATACATATAATACGTTGTTAGTAATTGAATTATTCAATTCTCTGTATGAACGGCGGTGTTGATAGTAGCTGATCGATGGCTATCAATTATAATATTATACAATTAATTACTCATTTTTTGGTAGTGACGTGTTGTTCTACCGCTGATAACAATGTGCAAAATGGTGCGTTTTCATTTGAAAAATAGTACAGTTACTACTATTAGTTAAACAATTATTTAAATATCTAACCAATTGTTAACAAAACAAAACTGGTTCTTGTCATAACTGATATCTGATTTAGTACTGCTACAAACATCAAGTGTATCCAACCAACAGAGTTCATTTTTTTTCATCAGAATTTCAGTTATCATAGCTGATTCAACTGGAGTTCTACATTGGTCCAGCTTTATAATGTGTGCTTTATAATTAGCTATAAGTCCCAAATAATGTCTATAACATTTACGTGCAGATTCATTTTTCCAAATTAAATTTTCATCAGCTATAAAAGATTTATATTTATTAGTTACAAATTACAATATTAAATAAAACAATGTAACATATACCGTATTTTATTTTTTCATGATTCTTGCTTGTTTCACGAAGCAAGCCAACATCTTCAGAATGAGTATAATTGAGTTCTTTTGTTTTAGCAGTTTTATAATTTCTTGCCATAGTTCCTATTTCAGAATTCAAAATTGAAAATACAAAAAAAAAAAAAATGTATATAACTATAAAATTATTCTTATTATTTATATGTTATAAGAACACAGATGGTACTTAAAGTAATTTCCTAGCAATTATTCTTAAATAAAATCATTATTAAATAGTTTAAATGTAAATACAATTTTTTAAAATATAAACTAACTATGAAATTAAATGAACCTAAATTTACAAAAAATTGTTTTTTTGTTTTAATTAATGGAATTAATTATTTTAAACTATAGGAAATTATTTAGTGAAATTATAATAAAATTAATGTCAAAATCAGAAAACACCCCACATATTTAAAATACTTAATAAGTCTATCAACATTATTATTTTTATAATATGATTTATTTAAAGTACATAAACATAATTATACATAAAAATATATATTATATATACTTACTGTTATTATTTGTCCTTAAATTACAACCACGAGTACACTGAGTATTTTCAGTAGTTATAAAATATTCACACATACCAAATAAATTACAAAGAGCAGAGCAATATGTTTGGGCCATCATCTTAGATTCAGGCAAAATAAGACGTTCAGAATGACTAGAATGTGGTTTTATAGCTCTAAAATAAAACATGGTTTACAAAAATGTAATTATTTTTGGATATTATTAGTGTGATGTATATTTACTTAGTAGTAACAAACAATTCAACTCCACCAGGTTCATTAAATAATAATTTTTGAACTTTTTTTAATTTTTTCAATGCATTGTTCGGAAAATAATCTAAGTTAACAAATATGGTGATTGCTTCATGCAAAATGCGAGATACAGGACCAGGTCCAATACTACATGGTATGTTTTCAATTTTGCTTTTTACTAAATTATTACCAGGATAACAATCTTTGTTGAAGTATATACACATTTTATAGATATTTGTGTAAAATCTTTTTATAGGTATATTAGATATATTTTCTTGTTCTCCATGCGTTTTTGAGCATGAACTTTTTTTATATTATCATTATGAATTCCTTCAGGTTTATTTTTAATGTTTTCTTTTTCTACTCTTTTAGCATCTACTTCCTCTTCTAAAAATAATGCGTCATGAAAATCTTCATCTAAATCAGGTTGCTCTATTTTAATATTTGGCTGAGTAGTAAGTATTTTATTATTTACTGTTTCTGAATCATTATTTTCAACAAAATCATTTAATATACTTTGTAAACATTCTTCCAAGTTTTCTTCAAAGCTTTGACTATTCCTAAAATGAACAGTAGTTATTTCAAATAAAAAAAATAAATAATTAAGTTTGAAAAATATATTTTGTCAGAAAACAATATACTTTTTGCTAAAATGATAAGGTATTTCTCCTTTAAAGTAATGAGAATATTTTATTAAATTATTTTTGTCTGATTTATTTAAGTCAATTTCAATATCTGATAAATAATAATAATTTTCATAATCAGTACAATCAGTGTATGGAAGTTTTGGAGCATTTAATGAATATCTGTGTTTATTACACCAACCAACTGGAAATATATCATCTGAACAAACTGAACGTACATGCAATAATTCTTGACACCTAAAACCAAAAATAAATTTATTTGTTTTTTTGGTTAATTAATTAATTCCTATTAAATTTTCATTACCAACTTGTACGATCAAAAGATAAAATCATCCAGTTATCTGCAAAGCCTTTAACAGTAGCTACACGAATACAATTAGGGAATACAGGATCAACCGCTTCTAATTTTGAACCAATACGAACATGGTCAATTATTTTTTTACAATCATTGTCAACAATAGCTAATTTACAACCCTTCATTGAAATATATTCTGACCAACAAAATGTGTTTGACGTTTTCCAATCAGATGGTGGTTTTAGTAAAAATTTGTGTTTGCTTGCCCAACCTGAATTTATATTATAACAGAGTATATACATAACACATAAAGAGATGAGTAAAACAAAATATTTTTCAAACCTGCATTAAATAGATAAGGACTTTCTTTTGTAGCTACAAAAGTAGTACGTTTTTCTACATCACTATCATTGTTTACTTCAACTTTAAAATAACGATTATCATAGATTTTAACAATTGTGGCAACATAAAAGACCATCAATGAGTAAGGATTTATTACTTCTAACATCTCTCCAATCTTATAACTGTGCTGTTCTGGAGTTTTAGGCTAAATATTAAAATAAAAATATTAATAATTAATGGGACTAAATACATAAATTAGAATACATTTTACTTTAAGAATTCTTAAATTGTATTAATTATTTAATAGTTATCTTGCAAATGTATACCTTTAATACATTTAATAATAAACTAGAATTTTCAGGATTTTCAACTTTGAAATCTGAATGCATTACTCTCCACGGAAGTCCTAAAAATAATAATACATTATGAATCATACAAATACAAATAAAGAATACTATATTTTGGTTAAAAACCTTTCTGATCTGCCCATCCCAGTGGAAAAATTCGTTCATTTAGATAAAACAGCCAAAATCCTTCCTTTTCTGGGCATGATATTCCTTGCATTTTTAAAAATAATCTACCTCCTACATTTTTATATATCTAAATAAATAATTAAAATAGTAAAAATAAATTGTTAATTTTTTTATTATAAATGAATAAAAGATACGATCAATGTTAAATTAATAAAATGTATTTTACTTTTGAAATCCAAACTCGATAAGGATATTCTTTATCTTGAACTTCTACAAACATTCCACACTTAAATATATTATAAATTGGAGCACCTTTCTAAAATATACATCAATTGATAAATTAAACACAGATATTTTAATTATTAGCTATTTTATTTAATTTATCTATATTTATTGAAATACAAAAATATACCATTTGTAGAATAGAGTCGGATATGACATTCTCACAATCTTGAACTTTTTCTTTAATAGCTCGTGGATTGACCCGTGAAAATCGGTCAGGAAAAGGTGGTACTAGTTTTTTTTTATTTTCACTTCCCCAATTTAAAGAATGAATGCGTGGAGACTTTACTTCTAACCAAAAGTCATGTTTATCATTCTCATCACCAAAATAATGCAAACTAAAATAATTTTAAATTGATACACATTCATTTTTATTAATATTAAAATGTATTTAAATGTACTTGATTAAAACACCCTTAGATGAACATATGCTGGCAAACCAATATCCCTTTCCATCTTCATTTTCAACTTCAACAACTGATCCCAATTCAATTCCATTTTGTTCACTTTTGCAAACCTAGAGATAAAACTATATTAACTAAAAACATATGTTTATGGCTAGGTACTTACATGATAAAAAAAATTTGCTGGTACTTTTTCTGCATTCCTTAATCTAAGATATTTAGTCCAATCAAATTCTTTATCTAAAAGTTATTAAAATGAATGAAAAATTTATTAACAATTTTCTGTCTTTCATGGAAATTTAATTTTTATCTACAATTTACAAGTTTAGTTTAATTATAAAATGGGTAAATTATGATTTTTTACTCGTGTAACAAAAAATATAATATACATTTCTGGGGTTGGTAAAGTGATATCCCCATCATTCAGTGTACTCCAAGTGCATTGCAGTAGTCCTACTCTGATTTTAAGTGGTTAGGGAAGTCTGGTCTTATAGATTGAGGGTTAAGCGCAAGACTAAACAAATACATTGTTCGGGAAACTAACAATAAGCCTCGAAGTAGTGTTAATGGTAAAAAATATGGAAACGGAAACATGGAATTAACTTATGGAACTTGGAAAGTATGAACACTTTACAAATCTGGTGCTGCACAGAATGTGATTAATGAAATAGAAAGATATAGATTAGGAATGGTAGAAGAAAACAGGCGATGCCTTGTCATAATCCTTTTTAATCTGATATTAGAGTAAATGGTCTGAAAGATGAAGACATAATGTTGAATGAAACTTGTATCAGCTTACTTGCTTATGCTGACTACATAGTCCTATTAGGTGAAGATAAATATAAAGTGATACATTTATATAGCAGATTAATAGAATCAGCAAAGAAAGTCGGATTGCATATTAAACCTCAAAAAAAAAAATAGAATACATCCGTATTTTGATCAACATACACGAGTATGAAGAAAAAGACATAATCAAAACCTAGAGGATCTGTTTAAAAGATCAAATATTGTAAATAAGATAAAAATTAGTAAGCTACAATGAGCAGACCACATGTGTAGGAAACAAAACTCGATGATAAAAAAAGTGCTTCAAGAAAACACAAGAAGCAAAAGATGTCTAAGTAGACCAAGACTATGTTGGGAAGATTGCATTAAGATTTTATAAATATTATGGGAGAAAATAATGGAAACCAGAATTGGAAGAAGCTAGCAAAAAACAGTGAAGAGTTGAATAGGATTTGTTATATGACAAGATGGTCTTAACAGCATTATAATATAAAATATATATTATATATATATATATATACATTTTTAATTAAAACTATTACAATTTATCAATTATAGAGATAGATAGATAGATACATTAAAAAACAAAACGTTTACATTATAGAACCATAAACTATTTATAAGAATTCAATTTTAATTACTTAGCCAAATATGCAAAAAGAATAAAAAAGAATAATTTGCTTTCTACTTAATATTGTTAAAATAGATAACCTAACTCTACAAGATCGATAAGGAAAATGGAAATGCTGACTAAAAAAATAGCTTAAGTCATATTATGACTATGGTGAATGCAGCAAAAAGGGAAATGATAGTTTGGTGACAATATATGAATGGGCAGATATGTTTTCATGTATAATATATATATATATATATATTCATATATAATTATGTCCAAATATTAGCAGGCAATATTGTATTATATGCGAAATTTGTATAGTGTGAAGAAAATAATTGGTTTTGCATGTAATGTTTTTATGTTAGCAAAATGAAACGATTAACTGTTTAATATTTTTCAATATATTTTATTTCTCATCGAAATATACGCGTTTTATTCGAGTTTATTTGAAACATTATAAATAAATAAGAATTTATTATGACTACAGCATATATGCATAAACCTATAGTTAGTCCAAAAATCATGTAACTAAATAGTGTTGTAATAGAAAGACTTACTGAAGAGAAAATCGTCCGAATCGGAGAACTTGCCCATTGTGTTTGTAATTAATGTAAACGAATGGCGACGAAAAATATTTCAATTTTATTATTAATTTTATAAAACGTAACGGTTCTAAAAAACCGCAGAATACATGTAGCCAAAACAATAACTGACTAATGACAAGACACGACTGACGAACGCAATCATTCACACTACGTTGAGTCGTGTCATTCAGTGTGATCTCAAACACTCTCGAAGATTTGGTTTTTCCGCCATCGATGACTTCAGGGGTGCCAACCTGATGTGACGGATCGTGCAAGGAGAAATAACTGTTCGCGCACGCTCGTCCGGGAAGTTATAACCACCACGGACAATATACAAAATAATGGTTTTGATAGTTCCATGACGTAAACAAAGACTGTGGAGAGGAATTGATGCTGCGTACAATGTGACCACGAATGAAAACTCGTTTACGATAATAATATCGTGCGATAAATTACAACGGTACGATAGTTTACGAGCGTTTTGTAAAGTTGGCAGCTACGCGCGTCCGTTCTGGTTTTTCAGATCTCTCTTCGTCGCAGTGTTTGAGAGTTCTCGAAATTCTTTTGTTCTCGTACCGTGCTCGTGCAGGACGTCGTCCTTGTTAACGAGATGGTAAACGTTTAGTTTTTGCAAACGGTTGCGGTCGGTAAAATAACGTCGTCGATTTATATTCGTTTATATGTGTATATTTATTTATGTACAGTAGACGATTTCAGACGGTCGAAATCCGTTGGTTTGTTGTCGGGTTTTCTTACGGTCACGCACGCGCAGAGCGTCCATCAACACGTCGTGTTCAGCTGATATTTTTTCCCAGAGACCACCATTGGAAAACCACTGCGCACACAACAGACGTGTCGGTACGACGTCTTCACGTCATCGTCGATCAAATTTTGTAAACCATGTTGGACAATTAACGGATGCACACGCACAGAAATAACAAATAACGGAACGGCGTTCTAGTGATTTGTGAGGATAACAGTAATGAAAAAATAATCATCAGAACGGTAACCCGTCGGGCAACGTAGAGCTCGTGACACGCGCAAATCGTTTGATTTTTTGCCGTTTTTTTGTTTTGTTACTTCGATCTCGCGTGCCGAAAACGTCGCTCACCTCCGCAATCCGGTGTAGACACGCGATTAAATACCGTCGGGTGTTCGACGCACGGAAGCGGATGGATGACACGCGCGCGTAACGACGACCGGAGATATACATATTTCGCGCACGACATCGTGAGTATATAATTTACAAAGAAAAAAAAAAAACGTCAAAAATACTTATGGTTCTACTGGACGACCCGGCCGAGTACGCCGAGTCTCGTTTCTGGTACAACGGCCGGCGATTTTCGAACCTTTTCAATTTTTTTTTTTTTTTTTGTGTCAACATAATGTTTTCGTAGTACTCGTTGCGTTCTGTCCGGCGGTCGTGACTTCCGCCAGTACGTTTTCTCGACACTTTTAATGGGCGTGTCGCGAATCTGCGTGCGTGTGATAGGTATTACACCATACGTGTAATTATCGAACACTACACACGCGGATCGTGCGAAAACGTTTTTAATTTCTTTTTGTTTTTCACAATTACCTTTAATATTTACATTCAGATTCGACGACGTGATTTTAAAATGTCCGATTTTCGACATTTTCTAAATTAAAAGATTCGATATTTTATTTGAAATATCAAAATAATAAGGACAGACTTGTGTACATTCAAACTTTATACAATTTCAATGCTGTTATCTGCACATCAACCGGACAATGCTTACCTGTCGTTTTAATCTTTTGGACACAATTTTTCAATTATTTGTCATTTTCAAATTAATAACATGATTTACTTTACTTTAAACTTATATTAAGTATATATATATATATTTAAAACCCACACATTTAGACTTGATTTGAATTCATAATTATCAGTGGCGACGCGTAAAACAATATTGAGTATACATCAAACATTTGGGTGAAAAAATAATATGAGAGATTTTACACCTTTCTAGGCATTAATTTATTTCATTCTTATTCGATATTTAATTACCTACACGTTTTAATTGTATATTTCAATTAAATACAATTCAATAGGATGGATTTACTATTTTGTATTCAATATGATACCACAAAATCCAATAAATGTCTATCGGTCTATTTGTATTTAAAATAAGCCAATATTGATATATATATATATTTCTCCTATTTATACTTATCATACCACATTGATGGTTTGCTTTTGTTGATAACAAAATTTAGTTTATCTCAGTCTATTCAATTTAACAGAGAAGCGATTAAGATCAGATATGTTTATACCAAAATATGCAAACATTTACCTATTGGGAGGGAAGGTTTATATCGGTCATTCAAACATTTAGGTGATTTTTTTATGAAAATTTTATTGTTAAACAAAATATATTTTTTGAGTAGTAAAAATCTTTTGTGTTTCGTCACCACTGTTGATTAGCTTACACATATTAATTCAATAATACTAATATTTTTCATTGGCAGTTTAAAGTTTGTGGTTTAACTATTATATTTAATATATATATTTTTTTTTCTTATATATATTGTTTACAATAATTTAAAATGATTTCTTTACCATTTTTTAAATATTTATGAATGATGCAATTTAAAATATTTTTAATGTACCTTACAACATACAAAATACCTATTTTAACTTTGATAAATGTTTTAATTTTAAATACTTGCCATACCTTTTACAAATAGGTATATTTATTAATTTTTTATTTTACAAATGTCTTATTATTTTGATTTCATCTAACTTTTGGCACATCTACCTTTTTCTTTTCGTTATCAAATTATATTTATCATAAAATAATGACAAATTAAATATTATTCATGCATACATTTTTTATTATTATTTCATAAATTATCAAATGTCTTTAAGAGAAACATTTACCTTTCAATTATCTATTTAACAATGACTTATGCACACCTAGGCTGTGAAAATAATATTGATATACTATTAAATTAATTTAAATTAAGTACATTTATCTTATAATTAATTTTATAAAAATATAAAATGTCAAAATAATACAAATACATAAGTATATTATTTTATTATTAGTTATTACATAATATTATGTTATTATATTTTAATTACTTTTTTTTATTTTTTATTATTTCAAATTTAATTAATACATTATCATTATATCATACATACAAACAAATTAAATATTTTATTAAATGTAAAGTATAAACATAATTTTACTTTACAGTAGGTGCATTTTGGTTTATTAAAGTAAAGTTATGTAGTATTCATTAAAATGATACATTTTTATCTATTTATATTTTATAGAAAATACATATATTATTTTCTGATACCTAAATGTGTAATAATGAATTTGGGTATTTTTTTTTCAGCTAGACCAAGTGTCTAGAATACGATGTCTTCTCCTCACAATCAACCGGTTGTGGAGGACATTGTCTCTGCTTTTAAAACGACTCAGAATCAGTCCTGGTCTGTGTTCAATGATAAACTGGGCAACATTCCTATCAATGACTGCAAGAAAAAAGCTAATTTTAAATCAGAAAATCCTATTGAGTTATCAGTTGACGACATTTCCGTGTTTGGCATAATTCCCAGACTTGAAAAATTGATCTTAGTATCATGTAGTAAATGTTTAATGATAGTGAAAAAAGACTGTTTACATATTCATTATAACCGCCGTCACAGCAATCCAAATAATGATACATTTTCACTAGAAAGTTTTATAATGCCTAATGCTAAAGCCAATAAACATAAAAGACAAAAAGTTCGAAAGGCTTCAGAAAAGAAAATTATCACTGATAAAAACATAAATCTAATTAAGCAAGAAATTAAAACAGAATTTGATAAAGAAATTAAACCTGAATTTGATCAAGCAATTAAAACAGAATGTTATGAAGAAATTAAAACTGAATTTGATCTGGAAATTAAACCAGAATTTGATCAAAAAATTAAAACTGGATTTGATCAGGAAATTAAACCAGAATTTGATCAAAAGATAAAAACTGGATTTGGTCAAGAAATTGAAACTGAATTTGATCAAGAAATTGAAACTGAATTTGATCAAGAAATTAAAACTGAATTTGATCAAGAAATTAAAACTGAATTTGATCAAGAAATTAAAACTGAATTTGATCAAAAAATAAACCAAACAAAAGTTAAACAAGAAAACGAAATTCAATATGTTGATGATAAGTGTAAAGTTAATTTGATGATGACAAGTTGTAGTCCTAGTACAAGTTCTATTACTTGCGATTGGAATCTTAAACCATGTACTCAAAGTTCTGTTCGTTATGCTGACCACAAAGTAAATAACAGAATAATAGAAACCGATAAAAAAGAATTTCATAAAATATTATCTGTGTTACCATGTTGTAATGCAGAAGAAATGGAATGTTTATCTGCTGTGAAAAGAGAAAGTAGTGTTGACTGTGTTATTAGTTCTTGTGAGTTAGATAAAAACGTTAAAGATTCAAACGAACAAATGAAATCTTCAATGACTCTAAGCTGCTGCATGGAGTATTTGAGTGATAATGATGAATCTAAAATTAAGAATGAGTGTAATGGTAAAAGTAATTGTAAATTACCATCTGTATTACAAAATAACAAAGAACAAACTAGATTAACAACAATTAATACGTATTCTTCAAATTCTATGAATAGTGAACATCCCGTTAATAGTACTAGTTGTAAACGATCGTCAATTTCATCAACTAGTTATCACAAAGAATTAAAACGCAAGTCAAATATTAACTTTAGAAATGTTGCCTTTGGTCGATTTGCAACTGCCAGACATCTAAACTTTAAAGAAGGGTTTAAATTTACACAAAACAAAAAATATTCAGATGTTGTATATGATGAAGATGAAGATGAAGAAAAAGATAAAATAAAGGATAATTCTCAAATTATATTTTATCAATTGTCTTCTGAATTACTAAGTAATATAGAACAAATATTTAAATCAAGCAAATGTAATTGTTTAAACACAATAAGTGATAAAGGTTTTTATGGTTTCATTGCTAATAGTTATCAATCAACTGAGTTGTCAAAACTTAAACAGAAAATCAAAATTGAGGACAATTATGAGAGTAAAGACTATTCTAAAATTAAATTTTCTAAATTTATTTTAAAATTACTAAATAATAGAATACAATCTCAATTTTCACTGAGCAATGAGTATTTAGGAGTTGCAGGTAACAAATACTATGGTGATACTGTTACTAATAATGATTATTTATCAACTTTGCCATTTAGTATCAAAGAAGAAATAAACTATTCAGAAAACAATGAGACTGTTATGAATAATGAAAGTTTTGACAACACTATTACTAGTTTTGATCATTCATCAGTGTCATTAGTAGGTGTGAAAGAAGAATCAAAACACTCACATACTGCTAAGTATCTAAATGATAAAATTGATTATGACTGTTATGATCCTAAAAATGAATATTATCAACAATCAACTGGATATAATAATGTTAAAGCATTAATGCAACGTTCATTGTGTTTTTATCATGTGCTAAATGAGTATAAAAAAAATAATGAAATTATTAAAAGTTGTGTAAATAATTATTATTCTCTTCCACCTAAATTACAAGATAATGAAGAAACAGAAAGTACATCAAGTAGTTCAGATGTTTTAAGTAGTGCAAGTTCTGATAATTATTTTAATAGCTATGATGAATCATCAACCGAGTCACTAGCTAGTGAAAAGGAATCCAAACCTATACTTACTAATTGTTTGGGCGTGGTGGACCATTTTGAAAATGATTATTATCAATTATCATCTAAACTATCAGATAATGAAGCACAAATTACATTTTTACAAAGTCCTGAATATCAATCAGATATATGCCATGAAAATTCTGGTAGTTCTTTAATAAGTTATGTTCAATCATCAAATATTCAAGAAGATGCAAATTCATCAAAAGATATATGTTTAGATTTTATGAGTGATGAAAATGATTCTGTGACCAGTAATGATAATCAATCAAATATTGATTTACAAGACATTATGAAAGAAACAAAATCCACACAAACTAATGTAAGCTTCAAGTGTATAAATGGAAAACAATTCATAAATCCTATTACAAGGATTGATGAATCAATTGTAGAATCATTTGGTATTTTGAACAACATGTCTAAATCTACTCAAATTGATTTATCACTTGAATGTTGTTTGGATTGTCATGAAATCACTGAAGATTTTCTCGACAATTATTTCCCAATTGATTCTAATGTTGAAGTTACAGATTTTATCAATACTCCTAATGGCTCTAATGCACAAATTGCTACCGACAATGTTGTGAATAATTTTATTCCTGTCATTTGTAATGCTCAAAACGCTAAATATCCTGCTAACAATTTTACTTCAGTCAGTTCTAATGCTCAAATTATTAATAATACAATCATTCCTACTTCCATGAAAAAGTATGAATTAATGGATAGTGATGTCAGTGATCATTATATTTCTAATAGTTCAAATTATTTATCCTATACTAAACAATTTCCTTGGGGTACTGAGAGTCAAAACAAACATTTATCTAATCGCTTAACACATAGACCTATTATTGAAAATAATCGTCTACTTAAAAATTATGATAAAATATATAGCTCTGAACCCTACCCAGACAAATCTAAACAAAACGAAAATGTATTTCATAGAAATATAATTAATGGATCAACAGCACACATGGACAAAAACCAAATAATTTGTAAAGACCATTTACAGAAGACAATCATTGAAAATATTAGACATGTCAATAATCGTAATTCGTATTCAAATATTGAAATTAAATCTAAAATTAAAAAGAATTTGAAGAGACGTGTGAGCGGACAAATTGCTGATGGTAAAGAAAATTACGAATCTACAATTGGATGCGTTCAAAAACTTAGAAGACTAGAATTTGTAGTGAGAAAAAGGCCATGTTCTGATGAATCTGACAATGATAATGTCGACGAATGAAAGTATTGGTTTTTTTTTTTATGTATTACTAAAAAATTCTTAAGGTCTCATTTATAATATTTATTTGTTCCTGATTTTAAAAATCATTTTTATTCTTCCAACTGAAAACAAAATATGTTGCCTAGTAACTAGTTTTATTTTTGTCTACAATTTATTTTATGAATATATTTTTTTTACTTTTTTTTATAAACTTTTGTTCTTATTGTATATATTAAAAAAATGACAACCAGAAGTGAAAATTTAAATTGTGATAATCAATCATTTATTTCTCCTTTATCTTTGCCTGATCCTTTAAATGATGATAATGAAATGAACATGATTAATGTATTTCATTGGATTAATTCTATTGAATTTACTCGGCAAAAAAAAACCTTATCCAGAGATTTTTCTGATGCAAGTAAAAACACAAATAAAAATTAATTGTATTAGTAATTTGTATTAAACATTTAAAAAATAAAATTACTAGCTATGGTTGCCGAAATTATAAAATATTATTGGCCAAAAATAATTGACCTTCACAATTACATACCAGCTAGCTCATTGTCAAATAAGATATGTAATTGGGAAACATTAAACAGAAAAGTAAATTTTAACAATTAAATACTGGTATTTTTATTGTATTTAATAATAAAACTTAATATGCTGGTGAAAGGTATTGAAAAAAATGAAGTTGTCATTATCTAAGACCATTATAGAAAAATTATCAACTGCTGACACAAGTACCATTTATCAATTTTTAACATCATTAAAACATGCAGTTGATAAATTTGAATGTAAGAAACAACTAAAATTAGAAAAAAATAAAAATCTTCCGGTTTATATGATAGTTGATGATGATATGATTCAAATTTCAGGTATACATTGCAATTTTTAAAAAATGTGTAACTAACCTAAATAATAAATCGGTGAACATTTATTTAGTATATTTTGTTCAGATTCATTATGTTTCTTTTTCAGAAATTGATTGTCATTCTAAAGAGTATCTTAACAAAGATGCTGTACAGTTAATAAATAAACTTAAATATACAATTGTTGACATGGAACACAAGGTAATACTGCTGTAATGTGAACAATTTACAAATGTTTAAATATGAAAATGAAGAACCTAAAACACATTAATATTTTGATCAGCACTAATAATATGCAGTTAATAATGTATTTAAAACTAATATTTTTTTAAATATGGAATTTTAATTTTCATAAAATTTCATATATTCTTTCTTTACGCTATTTGTTTTGAGCATTTATTTTATTATTATTGATTTAGATCGAACACATGAGTTCATTGATATGTGTAAAAGATAGAAGGATAAACGATTTACAGCTGCAATTATATCAGATGAAAAAAGAAAAAGACACCTGAATATGTTCCAAATTTATTAAGTAAATTTCTTATAATACTAACACTGTTTTCAAACATGTATTTTTTTCTAAGACCGTAATTATTAATGTACATCAAACAAAATATGAACAATTAAAATTAATGCATAACTAAACATTAATGAGAATGACTTGATTTTGTTTTCCTACTATACAATTTGCCATGTATAAGTATAATACACAATATGCTGTAATCATAAGTCTTGTACTAATAGAATTATACCTTGATTATAATATTAAGAAAAGTTTTTAACAATTCTCCTTTAAAAAATATGTAATTTTGTCCCAATGATTCAATCTCCTAGGTGTATTATGTTTAAAAATTAGTAGGTATAGGTAGTTTTTTTTATTAGTATAAGACCTATAACTGTTGTTGCAGATTTAAACAATTATTAATAATCAATATCATTGAATACATAATACAAACAATGATTATGTACATTTGAGTATTTAGTCTATGGTACAATATTTTAAATTCTAATGACTAATTAGAATGAATGGAATTTAAATTGGAACACAAATACCGCATATATTATATAATACAAATTTTAATACACAAATACATATATAACAATAATAAAATTGATCAGGCTTGGCTGAAATGCGATAAAGATACACAAGAGCAACACATTTATTATTTAATTACTATTTGTTTTTTAACTTGATAGTAAAAACAAGAACTTATAAATATATAAAATAATTTTATTCTTTTGTCATGGCAATGTTGGAATTAAAATATATAATTAATGTTCATGTTAAATATATATAGTTTTTTTGTAAATCGTGCTCGAGTTTTCTTTAGTAAAATGTTTTGTGCGATTCATTTTTCTGGTGCTCCCAATACAATACACCACAAATAACTAAAGCAGCAATTAAAATAATAACAAATAAGATGATGAAGAATATTTTTAAACCACTCCAACTTTGACTTTTTGTGTCTTCAATATGATCTAAAAATATAAAAAATATTTAAATAAATGTAAAAAATTGTTATCAATATAAAAACCATGTACCTCTTGGTGCACTGAATTGTTTAGCAGATGGAATTATTTTTGATCGATCTTTAAGAGTTTCATTCTGAAAACAAATCGATCATAGAGTTATCAAATAATATATTGAAAGATACAAACACAATAATATAATTGTATAAATACAGGATCATCAGAGTCCACTTCATATAGTCTGACAGCTAAAATTTCATGATTATCCGATAGATCTCCTGTTGCAGCTGAAAATCCAAAATAGTAACCACTCGGAAGTTCAACTCCATCAACACTAAAACAAGGCTTCCACACGGCTTTATTTTCTAAATCTGTCATTACTAAAACATTAATTTGTATAAACAAACTTATTCAAATACTTTTTATGAATAATTAATATTAAATATTAGAAATGTTATTCATAAGTAAATGTTAAATTTACCAGTAAGAGTATTGCCAGTGTATCTTATTAAAATATGGGTTTCTGTAGGCAAATTTCTAGCTTTTATTTCACATCCTGCTAATTCTGTATGTGTACCATCGCGGTCATGATCATAGTGCAAAGAACCATTATTAACCATTGATGAAATATATGGATGTTGATGCTATTTTAAATTTGTAAATATAATAAAATGAAAATATTAATATCACAATAAAACATTTAACGTTATAAATAAACTATGTATTATTTACATTATGTTCTCCATTATGATTACTGTAAGTATCAATTATAACAGAGAGCCCTTCAAATAAATCTTTATTGCCAAAGACTGGCCCATGTTTCATTCTCTCTCGAGTATACCAAATTGCCATTCCATCACCATGAAGACTTTCTTTTCCCTTACCATGGATTCTGAACTGTATTTGTAATTCCCAATTATTGACATAACAAGGCTATAAAAAATTAGAATAGATAACTGAAATTCTATAACATTCATAAAATACAAACGCATACAATGGAGTTCCATATTGAACCAGATTTGCTTTGCAAATCTGGTGTTAATCTGATATATTTATCCGACACTATAGTAGAGCCCATAAAATCCCAGTTCGGTATTGTTATGCCAGATCCTATTAACAATCACATTTACTTGGTCAACCGACAATTGTACAATCGACAATATTATATAACCAGCATGCAAAGAACACTTTTTTATTCAATTTTCAAAATGTATACTTGACACAAATACATTTATTTAAAATACATTTAAAAAAAAAACAATGGGAAGCACAAAATAACCATTACTAAAAAATACCTTTATGGACAATTGTAAACATGATTAATTTGTGATTATGATTGTTGATGTAGGTTTGTATCAATGGAGAATTAGAATAATTGAAAATATAAATATTCAGTTGTTTTTTTATCAAAAATAAAATATTTGTATATTGATTTATACTTTTCATTAAAATCATCAAAACAGTGTGTATCTACTTGATAATTGAAGCCTAGTTACAAGAACAATCTAATGCCATTGACATAAAACAATTTCAATAACTTCAAAATTGATTTTCAAATACACAAATTATACTTAATTACGCATTATAATAAGGTCTGTAAAATAATATTATTCGAAAACATAATGAAAATACTCGTACGTTTTTTTAGAATACATATTCAAAACTTTCATAAGTCATATACAATAGGTAACATTAGTATACAATTATTTTACCTTGATACGGTTTCAACAGTGAATGTTCGCGTTTCATATAATCCCTCGTGTTCCATTCAGAATAGACTTCTCCAGTAAAAAATGAAAACAGAAACATGAAACCGTATAGTTTAGTACAAATGTTTGATGAAATAATTTTCTTGAAGTGCTTCATATTGACAAGCAATATAAATTAAATAAAAAACTTTTCGGAATGATTACAGTATAAACTCGAAGGAATAATATATGTTTTCAAAGCAACTGCATTTGATAATTAATATGTAGGACGTAGATATTTGAACAAAACAATTTTTTTCTTTTGGTACAGCAAATCGAGATTTCGAGAACAAAAAAAACCCATAGAAAAAACATAAAGGTTATTCTTCAAACAAAACTCAAAATAATATTATCTTGTTTTATGATGAATTATAAATATGTTTTGTAACTTCTTTGATGAACTTTGATAAAGTGATAAGATAATTGAGTTCAGTCGAATCTTTCGGATCAGATTCTTGAATTATGAGCTTGTACTATTAAATGTTATTAATTTGTATTCAATAATTTCCGTTTTAACTTCTGAACCACTTAAAATCAGTGTAAATTATGTTTACAAATTTAGCCGGTGTCAATGGACCATCGAAGCTAATAACAAAGAACAGCAATTATGGATATTAAATGGATAAGAAGGTACCGTTTGTTTTGCATTGGAGGTTCGATCATTCTATGCATTCAAATCGTATTAGCATTTTTATTCTTTTCCATTCAAGAATATTCAATCGTCGAAGAATTATCACCAAATGTAAACTACCAACTAATACTTTGAAATAATTTGTGTTTTTGTTAATTTGTGTTGTAAAAGTAATATTTGTATTTTGGATATTTTCTATATAGTCAATAAACAGATTAAGGAATGTAGGTGACTACGGTATTGGTGATGATGATGAGTCAAGTTACAACAATGCTCCAAGCGGTAGCAATAATCGCAATAAATTGCCACCAGATAAAGATAACAGTGCATCATCAAATGAATATTATAACAAAGCACTTCAACAACAGCACAACTCTAAGACTGATAACTTTAAAGTACTAAGAATAGATGAATTAGGATTTATGCCACCTTGTGATATAAGTGGGCGCGAGGCTATATCTGCATTACATCGTGCAAAAACCTTAGCATGTAAACAAATCATAGCAAACATATCGTGTCTAATCAAGACAAATCCGCCATATCCTAAACGACTGCCTCATCATTGTCCAACTAATGGTACGTTTAATGGATTATTTTATTACTAGTTTTCAGTGATATTATTTAACTAAAAACTGTTTTATCTGTTTATAGATGTAAAAAATAATCAAACACTTGGATGTTTCCGTGATGGTAAGGAAATTAAATTATTGTCGGGTTATAAAACGACTCTTATAAACTCTAATTCACAAGAAACTTGTTTGGACCTATGTCTTCAATCTGGTTTTGTTTATGCTGGAGTGGAATATGGGTAATATATATTTGTTACTAAATAAATTATATATATATATATAATATATAAATACCAACTTAAATAATAAGTATTTTTTCATTGTAGAAGTGAATGTTTTTGTGGTAATGAAACACCAGAATGGGATTCAATACTTCCAGATTCATTTTGTGATATGCAATGTCCAGGAAACCAAAGTCAAATGTGTGGTGGACATTATACTATTAATGTTTTAAAAACCGGTGTTTCTAGTAAATTATTTATATTGTTTCATTACTTTATTAGTTGCTAATGATTTTATAAATAAATGTCTTTTTAGAATTCATCGCTAAAGTTGCTTCAGAACCTTCAATAAAGTTAAAACATGATAATTCTCCTGTACGAATAGTATTTCTTTTAACGTTAAATGGAAGAGCTGTTAGACAAGTTTATAGACTGATCAAAGCACTTTTCCATCGTAATCATTATTTTTTTATACACGTAGATGCAGTAAGGAGATAAAAGTCTGAAAATTATAATAATAATAATAATAATTCATTCTGTATTTCTATTTCAGAGACATGATTACATGTTCAGAGAATTATTAAAAATTGAACTAGCATTTAACAACATTCGATTATCACGAAGGAGGCATTCAACCATCTGGGGAGGCGCATCATTATTGACCACCTTGATGGATGCCATGTCAGATCTTGTACAATCTTCTTGGGATTGGGATTTTGTTATCAATCTCAGCGAGTCAGATTTTCCGATAAAGTTAGTATAAAAAAATGTAATATTTTATACAAAATCTATATTTTAATAAATATAAAATAATGGGTGATGAATAAATGTCACTAGGTCAAATGATGCATTGGTAAAGTTTTTAACTGCGAATCGAGAACATAATTTTGTCAAATCACATGGTCGTGAAGTTCAACAATTTATACAAAAACAAGGACTAGATAAGACATTTGTTGAGTGCGAAGCAAGAATGTGGCGTGTAGGAGAAAAAGAATTACCAAAAGGCATCATTTGGGATGGTGGAAGTGATTGGCTGGCATTATCTCGACCTTTTGTTAATTATGTAGTATCTGGTGATCCACTTATTTCTGGTTTATCACGATTTTTCAAATATACTTTATTACCGGCTGAGGTATATAATTATTTCTTAACTAAACTTTGAATTAATTAATAACTGTATTCAAAAGATTATAATTTATATTTTTGTTTTAGTCATTTTTTCACACTGTATTAAGAAATTCACCATTTTGCAAAACTTATATTGATAATAATTTACACGTTACTAACTGGAAAAGATGGCTCGGATGTAAATGTCAATATCGTCATGTAGTTGATTGGTGTGGTTGTAGTCCAAATGTTTTTCGATATGATGATTGGAATCGTATCAAAGTAATATTTGATTTAAATTAATAATGAAAATTAAATTATCTTTAAACATGATATAAACATATTTTGTTTAAACTAAACAAATTATTGCATTATTAACAATGTTTTAAATGTTTATCTATAGAACACTGAAAAGAAACAAGTATACTTTGCTCGTAAATTTGAACCTATTATTAACTTGTCTATTATAGACACGCTTGAAGTTTGGTTATTTGGAGAATATCCTGCAGGTAATGCATAATATTTTTTAAATACATACACTGTTTATATAGTGTCCTATTTTGTTTGATTTCTTGATTCTTACGGAACAAATAAAAGTTAAATAAATTTTTTTTATTATAATATTTATCTCTACATTTTCTGAAATTAAAACTATGAATATCAATTAAACCTTAAATATAATTTGAAAATCAAGTATGCCTAATCTTTTTATAGGGACAATTTTTAAAAACAATTTTGTTAATTGTTTGTTAGATGTTCATAATAATTAAATTTGTTATTAATAATCAGGTGTGCAAAAAAGAATATATTTTGTATTGAAATTAATTTCAAAAGCTATACACAAATTTAATATTTTAGATCTTAAAAATCGTATGAGCTATTGGCAGAATGTCTATCATTATGATGATGTATATCCTACACCTAATGAATCACTGTTCACAATTGGAACCAGTCTTGCACGAGTTGCTACAAAACATCTAACTACTTCACATACCACTTGCCAAGTCCGAAGTCTTGATAAGTTACTACAAGTTTTTACTTATCACCACAAAGATCAATTCAGAGTAATTTTTATCAAACAATATATCTAAAAATATATTTTAATCTAAAATATCATTCCATTAGGGATTTTTAATTCAATATGAAGTCAGTTCCTCAAATAGTTCTACTAAACTACTACTTGAAAGTTGGTGTTGGCCAAAACTACAGGGAATAGTTTTGTATAATAAAGATCCAATTAATAGATTATTGGTAACTATAACATTTTAAATAGTTTTAACAAACAAAGCTATATTTAAATATATATCTTTGTCTTACAGAATTTTATCGTCAGTTCAGATTTTGATCAAAAAGAACAAATGTCTAGGAATTTTATACGTCTTTTAAGTCCTAATACAGAACCAATATTAATACACCAGTGGACTCCTGGTGAATTCAGCTTTACAGTTAAATTTTTGTGGTTAAATCCCCAGGGTGTATTTGCTAATGTCACATCTACAAATATTGATGGCTCAGCTTTAGTTAGTATTATTTAATAATTTTATATGTATGTAGACTTTACTGAACCTATGTGTTTTAAAATTAGATTTTATTTGGTAAGCCAACTTTACGAATGCCATTGATGCAAGGAATATGGACAGTATTACTAGTTTATGAAAATGTGACTATGGCATACACTCAATTTTTAGTTACTCCATCACAAGTAATTAGAGATACATCTATCTCTGATAATCAAATTAGGTAAAATTTAACTTCAATATTTAAACTTAATTTTTTTTAAATACAATTTTGGTTTTAGCCTTACGAATAAAGATAAAAATTATGAACAATCTTTTCAAGAGTGGGCACACGTGATAATAGCTTTTAAAAAGTCAATAAAATTGGAAACTAAATATAAGTTTAATGATCATTTGAAAACTAAAATGACCAGTTGGATCGATAGTCTTATTATAAGGTTCGTGTTTAATAGTTTAAATAAAACTTTTAAAGGGTAGGACATATTTTGATATTATAAATATTAAATAATTTTGTATATATTGTAATTGTGTGAAGTATATACATATATATGTATAATTTTTTTTTTAGTGCTTATGATGTTATAGAAACGTGCATTGTGGTTCCATCTAAATCTATAAGTGATTGTAGTCTTAAAGAGTTAATCAAATGTGCAGAAACATCATGGAGTTCCTATTCACCTGATCCAAAATCTGCCATAACATCAATTAGCAAGGAATCTGGAACTCTAAATAGGTAAAATTATTATGTAGATTTATAATTGAAAATATCAGTTTTAAATGAGTAAAATTCTGAATGTGAACTCATTAAAATAATAGTTTTTAATAGTATAGTTTTAATTATGATATATATATATATATATATATATACATATAATATTTGCGAGATTTCAAAGTACATCTTTTAATAATATTAATTTTTCTATAGCAATCGAATGAACACAAGAAAATTTTTTAAGATAAAAAATAGCAAACCATTATCGTAATAGGAGTAAATTAGAAATTCAAGCTTATTCTCTACATTTTAATTTTTCCTAAATCTCGTTGACTATTATATTATATTCACAGACAATATTACTATTTTATGTAATTAATTACACATCACTAAATAATTTTTTATTCTATCTCAGAGCTGTAGCCAGCAATGAAGCTTGTTGGGCCACCCCCTCCCAAAGTTCTGAGAACTCCGCATATTTTCTATGAATTCTGGAAATTTCCTATATATGTATACATTCACAGATGAAAAACGCACACACGAACGTTATGTGTAATAACACATTTTATTTCAATTATTCCTACTTTGATATCAGAAATATCCATGTGACACCCCTCTCTCCCCTCCAAATCAACTATTTTCCGGCCCCTCACTCGAACCAAATTTCTGGCTTCAATCCTGTTTTGTCTTAATTTTAATACTTAATTGTTATAACGAATATTACCCACAATATTATGAAAAACTTTGGTAAAAATTTGAAGTGAATAAAACAATCATTCAATGAGATATTAAATATCATGATGACTTATGTTTCAGGAGGGTTTTAGGTCTAAAATAATAATATAAAATTAAAAAAGTTTTAAAACTTAAAATGTTAAATAATATCAATACTTATATAACACTCATATATACTTCTGTTTGAAAGTTCACCATGTTAACATCTTAGCAGTTGACAATTAATGCAATAATTAATGCAAAGCCCACACTGACTGCAGTCAAAAAAAGTTAGGTGTATATTTATGGAGGGGTATGGCCTTATTATTTAACTCCATTATTGGGAATTATTTATATTTTTCTACATAAATATTCAGTAAAATCTTATAAAATCTCTATATTTCAATCATATATTTATATGATATTTATATTTTTAGATCTGAGTTTAGAAATGTATATTCCCTTTTTCCCTCTATTTATAAATATAAAATTTAATATAAAATTTAATGACCTAAAGGCCAGTGACAACAACATTATGATAGTACCTATTAAATGATGTACAAATAAGTAAGGATGTATTATTTTTTCTTTTAAAATATTTCTTCATATTAATCTTCTTTAGTATTAACTTTTACAATTTTAATTTTAATGTACTTCCACATACTTCCATGTACTTTTGTGTACTTCTATGTACTTTCTAACATTTGTACACCTACTTCGGTTTATGGTTTACCCTCTTGTTTATTTGATTTGATTTATGAAAATTATTAAACTGAAAACATGTATCATGTTAATGAAAATGCAATTAAACTTTGCAATTTCTAACAAAATTAATTAAATCAAATTCTTTAAATATTAACGGCAAATACATTATTGATGCATATATATATAAATATATAATTCTTTATATTTTTTTTTCAGATTTTAATTTTTAGACTGACATGTTGCCATATCATTAAAAATTATACTACTTCTAAATCTAAAACTTAATTCTACTTAACTGTTACCTAACTGACTTTCTCTTTAATTTTACTTTGATTATTTGTTTTAAATATTATTACTTTATTTTTTTTTAATGATTGTTAAACTACCTATTTGTTATCAAATTAAAAAAAGGTTAGTTTCTCGAATTGTTAATTGCAAAAAAAAATATGTTATGTTTTACAAAATTGTTAGAATTTGTATGTTTTATGTTTAGATTATGGAATTTTATTATTTTAATAGTTTTTCAATTAGGAATATAATTTGTATAAGAAATTCAATTAAAAATATATGTAATTATTTTACTATTATTGTATAAAAATATTTGTTACCATTTAAAAAGGTGTAAAATTGGTTGTCTTTGCCAGACACGTGTATAAAATTACATTTTGCATTTATAATTTTGTGAGTTATTAAACTACTTTAACTTAATAATTTATAATTATTACAACTTTTCATACTAGTTAGATTAAATAAAAAATGGAATTGTTATTTTTTATGAATTTATGAAATATATTTTTATATAATATTTACAGTTTTTGTCTATTAATACTTTTAATTTCATAATTTCATATTCCAATATTAGGAGCTGTATGGTATCACTATATTTGTTTACATGTTAAATATAACATAGATAAAGAGCCGGAAAAAAACAATTTTTTGTCATGAATGTCATGCTCACTTTCAGCTGAACTTTAGTCGTTATCTTTTCCTAAATTATTTATTTCTGATTCTTATTTGACTCCTTCATCATTGTGTACTTTGCGTTGTCACGGAAGTCATCTGTGAACTACAACACATTTTGTTTGTTTATCAATCTCTTTTCCGTAATAGAAATTTCTTACTCATTTATGTTTCCTTGTTTATTTTTTAGATATTTATTTTATTTTCAACTTATGTTCTCTATTTGTCTACAATAATTTCCCTTATTCTGAACGCTGGATTTCTTTTATAAATTTCTATTTTTTCTCCTTATTTTCTCTTTTTACTTAATTGTATAAATTATTGTTCCATCGTAATTTCCGCAAGTGCTAATATTATTAAACAAAATACACTTATGCATTCATTTGTGAATATTAAGAATTTGCCTAATCGATTCCAATGTCTAGTCTTGAATTAATTATTTCATTGGGATTCTGTTTATTTATAATAATATTTATTATAAAAATAAAAAGTACACTATTTTAATTTTGTTTAGGAAAGTAATTAATAAAATTTATCTGAATAACAATGAAATTAAATTGCAAATATATTTAATTAAAAAATACCTACAATTTTCCATAGCACACATACATCAGACACAGGCATTTGATTATAGGGTGACTCCTTTTAATGATCTACTATTTTTCAGTTAATAATAATCAATATAACACAAGTTATTATTTCAAATTATTTTTTATAACACTGTTATAATAATAATTTATTTAAAATCAATTATGAATTCAGATTAATCCCTAAATTGATTCATTATTTAATTTTCAAGTTTGATTAAATTTCTAGACATTAAACAAGTATATTATTTTCTATTAAGTATATGTTTATAAAGATCATTCATAATTATTCCTTTAAATTGTAACCAATGTACATTTATTATATTTTCTATTATACTTTGCAAACATCTTCCAAGTATCATTGTCAAATAAAATATTATACAAGTAGTTTATCAAACTATATACTCTATTACTAAAATTAACATTGCAATACATTTTGGATCTCAATTTGTATAATTTTTTTTTTTTAATGTATATGTATTTTTGTATAATTATATACAGTTTTTTCAATTATTAATATCATAAATCATGATTGTGGAACTAATATGTAATATATTAAGTTTATAAAACAATTTAAATAGTTGGACAATTATGTTCTTTGATCATTTTTTTTTTACGAATATGAATTTATATATAAGTATGAGTAATAATGTTTATATTATAATGATTTATTATGACCACAAATTTCATTGATGTATTGTATTTTACATACTTTATAATTAACTATTAACAGCTATCTATTAAAAAAAAAAAATCAAAATTTTAAAACATTGTAACTTTTTTGTCAAACAATATTTTATTGAAGGTTTACAGAATAAAATGCCCTCAAAAATATTTTTCTTTTCGAATTTGGTGATAAGTTAAAAACTTTAAATTCAATCCAAATAGTTGAACATCTGTGTATTATGATTTTGCTATGTTGTCCATTATATAAGCAGACAACAAATGTGTGTGCGTCCTCCCAACTCGTAAGAAAATCCCAATTACATTGTAAAAACTATTTAAAAGAAACAAAAATTTGTTGTTGTGTATATTGGATTTGATAATTCTATGCATGTCTTCTCTTGTATTGTCAAATGTATTTCAAAGAAAAGTTAACATTTTGATAATCTTTATTGTTCACTTAAATGTATACATATTACAGAATATGTTCGATGGATATTTTAAATTGCTCACTAAGTGTTGTGTTAATATAATTATTCATAATGCGGTCAACATATTGTCGGATCAATTTGAATTAAATTTATCAAATAAGATTGTTATTAATTGAACATATCATATTATTATTCTTTTTTTCCCCATAAATTGATGTACATCTATATTGTTTAGTAAACAAATGGAGTAATTTGACGGTGTAAACAAATGTTTATTATTTAACAAAGCATATTATGTATTATACATTATATGTAGTTAGTATAAATTAGAGATTAGAGCAAAAATATTTTATAGTCGTGTAATGGATGAAAATTAGTATAGTTCACTTAAACAATTACTGTGTATCATTAAAAAAAACCCTAAAAAATTACTTCTTGAATATACTTTTATACGAATGTGTTGAAGTTTTCATGGATTGTTAATTTCCTGACATTGTTTTCAGATATAATCATGTATGTAGTTTTGTGCTGACGTTTCGGACTCCTTTCAGAGTCCAAAACGTCAGCCCAAAACTACACACATGGATATATCTGAAAACAATGTCAGGATACTTTTATACATTTTTTAAAATAATTTTTATCAACATATTTATTAAAAACATATCTATTTGATTATTAATATAATATAGTTAAATAAATTTCAACTGAATTAATTAATGATAAATATATATCAAAAATAAGAATATCATATTACGTATCTGTTAATTATTATTATAATTATTATGTAGTAAATATATTACAAATTACAAATTATATGTACAGTTAGTTTGTTCATTGAAATATATTTTTCTAACACAATTTTATGAGCCATTACTTATTTTAGAGTCCTCTAAGCATTTCCATTGTTATCTATCTTCTTGAGTACGTTCGGTTTTTCCTGATTGTCGCTTCTACCCTAAGTTGTCTCCACTCTGCGAGTAACGAACGTCTCTGAAGCTCGAGCTGCCTGTTATTAATGTTCTGATGATAATCCGCACGTAAATGGGCTAAAGTGTTAATTTGTGTGTGCCAACTATGTAAACCTGAAAAAACAAAATATACATTTATTTTCATAACAAATGTAGGAAAATAATAGAATTATAAAAACTTACTTAAATGAGATTTATATGGGTATAAATTATATGTATGTTGGTGGAACGTTTCTATTTTAGTCATATGCTCTCTATTATTCATGTTCTGAAATCCATAAATCATATGTTGACATTTTTATAGTCTAAACAAATTATCAATACAAATCATATAATTACATAAATATTCGGATTAGTAGGCAAATTGTATCTAGGCAGTGGTCGTGCGATTCTTGTTTCCATTGCGACAAAATCGTCAACATGTAATGACGGTGGTCTTGACGTGTTTGGTAAACGATTACGGAATGTATCAGGTCGTTGAATCGTTCCAAGCCTGCTGAACACTTTATGGCGAATGGGCACAGTAGTAGTACTGACTATTGTAAATGATTAATAAAATAATATACTGAATTTAATTGTAATTTACAAATAATGTACTTACTGGATGTACTCATAATATTTTCTTTTTCTTTTCTCACGGTCATAACAGGTATTTGTTGTTTAAGAACAATTGGTTCTGATTTGACAATGCAGTTAGATTCAGATCTGAATAAACCGTTTATTTCATCTTCGATATTAAAATCTGGCAAATCAGACACAATTTCTTCAATGTTATGTTCTACCAAGTTTTCAAGAGTGTCAGTACACATATCAATACTGTCGCTTGTGTGGTTTTCGTCAATATCGTCAACTTTTATATACACAGTCCTATTTTTAAACGCAGCTGTCAGTAAATCGGTTGCAGCCAGTTGTGGTTTGATTAGCTCTGCTATTGGTTCTTGGTCCTTATTTAAAAACTTTAACAAATCGACTAAATGCCCGTAGCACAAAGCGTTATCATCTTGTGTGATTTCTTTTAGCAAATATATAGGATGATCTTTGATATCACTTGACCAATTCAAATACACCCTTAACTGAGAAGTGCTCATTAATAATGCTCTTTCCATATTGTTGTCATTTTTGCAAAAGTCTAAAAGTTGTAATGCAATCTTTAAAGTGTTTGCCCACAAAATGTCGTTTTTATTCCATTTTTGTAGTAAACTGTCGAAAATGTCATAGAACGTTTTAGGAAACGAATCCAAAACCGTTTTGAATTGGTAAAATCCAAATTCATTTTTTACGATTACTGTTAATGTTTCAATAACAGAGTGCAACATAGATAACTGTATATGGGGTTCAAATAAGCCATTTAAAATTGCATTTAAAATGTTTTTATAAAAATAACTATTTGGAAGACTGTTTCTGGATAATTTCTCTTCGAAATTACTGCCAGAGAGTACTATATCATTATTGCATAAACATCGTACAAACAATATAGAAAAATTATCTTGTTTATTGGCTTTAATGTTTTCACAGATTTTCTGAACAATTTTCTCATAATTTTCTCGCGGATTTCCCTCATTCAATGTTTGTAAGACTGCACACTTTATTGCTGCTTGTTCTTTGTTGTCGCACAATTGTGTCAGTAAACCCAAGCACCCGTTGAACTGGTAGCTATTATTTTCAGTACTAATCAGCACATCTAACAGTGACTGAACAACCAACGAACACGCAGACACACTCAAATCGGCGATCCGAACACACAGACGTTTCAACAGCTGTGACAATGTTGTACTCAGGCCTAAAACCGTAATAAGCTCGACTAAATTACCATGCACTTTGACCAAATGGTCTGTCCACGCGTTACGGAAAGACATTATGGATTTAACGGCAAATTCCTCTAGAGGTTTCATAGTTTTAATGGGCAATGGAGCGGGTAATAATTCACATAAGAGTAACAATCCCGGTAAAAAAACAGACGGACTAGACAATGTCCAGACCATTACCTCGCGTGCCATCGAAGATCCACAACTGATTTCCACATAGGCCTTGAGTATTTTGATTATGTCATTGATCACCATAAAGGCGTCATCTCGTATCGTAGAACATTTAGGAACACAGTGCATTAAATTGTACAGTCTCAGTAATATTTTGATAGGTGATAGATCTTTGTATGCATTTCCTCTGCTCTGTATCAACAGCGTAATCATACGTCTGACCAACGTCATAGATGGTCGAATAATAGATATTATATTTTTGGCTTTGTTACCAGTTAATTTCCAAACACACATGGACGGTTGCTTATAGTTGTCACATATCTTATCGACAATTGTTAATAAAGTCTCTAGCATGTCACATGAATACATTTGTAAAACAATGTATTTATATTTTAGCTCAACGAAATCGTCCACATTTTGATATTCAATTTCATTGTTAGGAATTCCTAAGTATTTTAAAATTCGCAGACTAGTAATCAATGTTTTGTTTAAGCTTAAACAATTCTTTATGTGGTTTTTTACAATGTTGCACAATTCACTGACATTGTCATGAAAGAAGGTGGAGTGTTTCATTGCCGGCAACGTCCAAGCAATTAAATCATTATAACAATTATGTCTGCACGCTAATTCATATATCAATGCACCATATTTCTTTAAATAATGAACATCATCAGAATTCTCCAAAACTATTTGCAATAAATCCAAGGAATACATCATGCATAAATCATCACTTTTCAATTTGAATTTGTCCATATAATTAAAAAAATTCAAAATTACATCTAAATTATTTCCCATAGTTAAGACATTCACAACAGCGAATTTGCCAATCATTGATTGAGTTAATGCCAGTATATCATGGAGTGTATCAACAGATTCCATTTGATCCAATTTAAAATGATCATTTAAATTACATTTCCAAAAATAGCTTAAACAATCAATGAGAGTTAATACTTTAATTCTGTAAACGAGTGTTAGATTCAACTGACAATGAGCGTTAACTTTATTTAAGACTTTGACCAATTTGTTTAGCACATTAGGTCTGCAACCCAAATACCTGAGTCCATGATCACAATCCACTAAACTCTGTAAAATTGTTAGTATATTTTGCTGTATTGAATTGTTGATATTTGGTTTATCCAATAGTGTCGTTATGCACTTGATGAATGACAACCCATCGAATAATCTATAAACAGTAGGATAAACATCAGAGTGAATCAATGCCGGAGTGAGTTCAAACTGTATGTGAGCTTGCAAAAACCTTTTTGGACAACCCATTAGAATAGGAGCTTTAACATAAATAGTACCTATCTCTAGTAAATAATTTTGCAACAATAATTCAGAGTTTGAATCCAAAATGTTTTCGACAGTATTCAGCTTTTGTAACAGCTTATAAAAATGAATTTTCCTTAAAATACGGGTTACTATAAAATATATTCGACAACTCTGTTGTATTGATAATATTTTCAGTAGACTATCATATCCGTTGAAGTAATCTGCATTAATATGGATTTTGGTATATAAAAACTTCCGTATATGTTCAGAACTATTAAGAGTAGAATCTAATGCACGAAAAATAAACAACTTGAGAGATAAACTCATATGTTCAAAATAAAATAGACGGATTAGCTGATGTTGAATTTGATGAAATGCAATTAGACGATTAGACAAAAATGCATTGTAATGACAAAGAGCTTCAATCAATTTAAGGCCAACTTTTAATTGACGAACAATAAGTGTTGACTTCGAAGCATGTGTGGCATGCGCCACTGAAGCACGATGCAAATCAAGTGTTGAATTTATCAAATTGAATAATTGATCTACATATTCTAAAATATAATAAAACAAAAACAATACTAATAAATACATCACATTAAATGATATCATGAATGTGAATAAAAAAGTTGCTCCCATACCTGATTTTATAAGACTGTCTAAAACTTTTGGTATAATTAAAATTATTTGTTCAGCTGTAACAACCCATTTTTCATTGATAACTATATTCTCTGATGTTAAGTAATCCAAATTTGTCATGGCTTTAGTGAGCTCTTCACATTCAGAATCACCGTCTTTCCTCTGATTCATAAAACGATATTCAAATAACGACACAGATGGATTTTGGATACACTTCAAATTATAACAAATTGAACATGTTTAAATAAGTACAACAAATAGTTTGTATACATAATATTGAATAAACATATATAACTCACTCGAAGTGGAGTTGCTTGGAACAAAGATGGAATAAAATCATTTACTATTATGTCATCTGTGAATTCGTCAAAGTTTTCACTTATGTCACTAACCTAAAATTCAAAATTAATTTTTAAGTACAATAATAATAATAATTGTGAGTGAATGAGCAATACCAGTGCACCATCTTCATCTGAATCCATTGCAATATCATCGTCACTACTTATGGCTTCCCATAGCATTTCAACTCCTTTTTTTTCCATATCATTCAATCCTTTTTTGGGTTCTTCAATTTTATTTCCTGATACCTCTAAAACATGATGTTACGTTTTAGGTAAAAACTAACATTATTCTATTGAATTGTGTTTAATTGCATTTAGTACAACACTTTCAATTTTTTTTTCAACATTTTTTTTATTACATTTGGTAGTTATTTTAACAACTTTTCTAGAAAGATATAACAAACAAAACTACACTTGTTTAAAATTAGTGTTTTTTATAATAAAAAATTAACATTATTTTTCAAGATCAATATTTTAAGAAGAAACTTAATTTTCTGTTTACATTGCAATAAGTATCAATTGCTAAAAAGTCAACCACACGAAATCCTTGACAATTACATGTCAGTCGTGTCCATTTTAACAAACATACAGTATTGGTAAATGCAAAATGTACAATACCTTGCGTTTGCAATGATCGAATTGCTGACAACAGTATTAAATAATTTGGAAGAATTAATGTTTATAGTGTATTTTAACCATTATTATTACACGATATATACATGAAAATTCCGATGTCCAGACAGGAAGGGAAGATAATCGTTATAAGCACTCTCAAAACCAGCTATACCGAATAAGAAAGAAAAGCACAGTTGTAACATCACAGAAAAGTTCTCCTTTTAACCTCCATGCAATGAATAGAAAAAAATTGTTTTTCATCTATAATTTAAACAGATATTAAAGAAAAAAATATGCAATAAATACGTTATTTTACCATTTTTACTGTACGTTTGAAGTAAAGGTTTGTCATCAGACTGTACTGTCGTGTCATCACATGATCCGATAATTTCTTTAATATTTGTGCTTTTGACCACTTCACTGTTGGGTTTTTCGTTGGACTGCAACTTTAATGGAATATCGTCATCGTTTTCTTGACAGCTCTTACTGTGTGTTCTCTTCATTTTCGACTGTTAATAACGGTTTAGTCCGTGTTGAACAACAATATTATCTAAATACTCGTTTACTATTTTATTTTTGTAAAAAAAAAAAATAATAATATACGAATGACGTGGGACAATTGCAACGACATCTCACAGCTCTCGTCAAATTGCCACCAATATGTGGTCTATCGGTTACACAAACCGAATATTATTTTCAATAATAATACATATTTCCTACGAATTATCATTTATCAATAATATATTATTTTTCGTGATCAGACACAACTATCCTCCTAACCCCATCCCACGCCGGCTGATTGAAATGTTACCATGGCACCAATCACCGCGGCCATACATAAAGCGCAGCCGATTGATTATATAGCTCATAGTCGACGGCTGCAAAGGAAAGAATAATTGTTATTTATTAAACGATTTTTGCTCGGTATCTTAAAGTTTTGTACGCAATAGAGTATCCAGTACCATAGAACATCATTGTTGATGTTCTTTGCCAATACCTACCAGAAATATATAAACAAAACAATCCTGGTAACAGAACAGAATAAAACAGTGGTAACAGTGGTAAATCGTTGTAGTTACCATATTAAACCAGAGTACGGTGTAATATGATATTATATCACATCGGATATCGTCTACGCGATAACGGAAACGACGACGGCATCGTCCACCATTGGCGTTTCACGTCGATCCGCAATAGGTACTATACGTATTTGTTATTATTATCATCCGTCGGTACGACCGTCGTAACGAAACGACACGACGCGATTTCCAAAGGAACGCATCACGTAATGCCATGTAAACGTGAAACACACATAACGGCCGTTCGCGATTGAACAAACGTTGAATTCATCCGTGGCGCGATGGCCAAGAAAAACATACGGAACGTCGTGAGAAAATCGGAATCACCGAACAGCATGCTGCCGATCAACAGTCCGCATCCGTACGACTATAAGGTGTCATTGACGTCTAGCACGCACGTCCAGATCGACGTCAACATGGATCCGGATCTGGTACCGCACTGTCTCAGCTCGTTCTGCTACCTGGGCCTGATTGTGTGGCTGCTATTGGATAAGAACTACAATCTGCTGGCAAACCGCAGCTCGCTGATCGTGACCGCCGCGTGTTACGCGATCGAGTTCGCCAAATTCGCCTGCCGGTCCTATCTAATCGGCCGTGTGTCAGACCAGACCAAGCCTAAACTCAACCCGATTGTCTGGGCGTTTCACTTCGTCGTGTCCACCGTACTGATGGTGTGCGTGGCATACGTTTTCTGCATCCTGTTCGGTGCACCATTGGCTACTAAACAGAAACAAACATTCGTGTTTTCCGTGCTCATAACGGCCGTTATAATCACGCCGACTGCCATCCAACTGGGCACCAACATACTCCCGTTACTGTTGACTGATTGTTTGGAGGCTGAAACCGCCAGCACCGTCGAGGTGTACGAAAGGAACAATTTTCGTGCAACCATTCTCGGAGCTTTTGTTGGTTCAGTGGTAATACCACTCGACTGGAACACTGATTGGCAACGTTGGCCAATCCCATGTTCCATCGGATTATTAGGCGGACATTTATTGGCCAATGTTTACGAAATTATATGCTGGCAATTTAGGTCGTTGAATAATCATTCTTTTAAGAAGAATAAATTTTGATTCGCACAATTTCATAAAAGACAGACATTTAGACTTATTTATGACCAAGCATTTTATTTTTTGTAAAGTCAATTGGTTAGAAACAATAATATATTGCACAAAATTGTTCATTAAATAGGCCACTAAAAACAATAATTATAGTATTAATTAATTATTAAATTTGATCATGAATATATTTTACTTTTTTGTAACAGCTTATTTATAGATTTTTTAAATATCGTAATTTTATATTGTATTTAATATTTATTCGTAATAAACATATTTTTTAAATATTTTGTATACTATTTAATGTAGGTATTTTTTTATCTTGATATCGACTACAAAATCAAATGTTTACAAATTCCATTTTACTAGGTGTTAAAATATTCTAATGTATATTATATCTTTACTATGTACTTATACATGACATAAAGGAATGATAAGTCATTATTACCAACTTTTTATTATCATGTTAATTAGACATATAATATTGTTGATTAGTAATAACAATAAGTAATAGATATGATTTTTTATTTAATGTGTAATTGGACTTGAAAAACAATATACTATGTATAATTTTTATTTTGTAATTTTTTTAGCTTCATTAAATGATTTAAAAAATTAATATAAAAATATATAATAAAGAAAATGTAATTTTTTTAGATTGTATATTATCAGAAATCACAGTATATACTTGAACAATTGCAACATGTGATTACTTTGATTTTATAGTAAAATATTTGTTTCAAAACTCTAAAACTGTGCGAATACTGAAATATAAAAAATAAAAACCGTATTAGAATTAGTAATATATATAAACATAGAAAAATAGTAACGACTTATACCTTTTTCCTGAATGTAGTAATTCAAATCCTTCATTAATCGATTCAAAAGGAAGTTTATGGCTTATAAACTCGTCTAACAGTAGTTTTCTATCCAAGTATTTCAAAACTAATCCAGGAATGCTTTCTTTGCTTTTCCATCCTTAAAACATTGAACATTTCACAATATTATATATGGAAAATATCTGGAAGAATGGAAAGAAGAAATACCTCCAAATGCAGTTCCCTTCCAAGTACGTCCAGTAACAAGCTGGAAAGGTTGCGTTGAAATTTCTTGACCTGCACTGGCCACTCCGATAATTACAGACACACCCCATCCTTTATGGCATGCTTCTAATGCAGCTCTCTGTAACGAAAATAAATATAATTATTTAATAATTTATTAAATAAGTTAATTTGCATGGTTCTTGCCATTGTTTTGACATTTCCAATGCATTCAAATGTATAATCAAGTCCACCGTCAGTCATCTCGACAAGAACATCTTGGATAGATTTCTCGTATTTTGACGGATTTACAAAATCAGTGGCACCAAATTGTTTTGCTAAAAAAAAATATTGATCACTGTTAAAATAATATAACCACCAATTTCACCTGTAGAATAAACATGTGATATGAACCTAATTCAAATTTGCTCTCGTTTATATCTATGCCTATGATTTTCTTTGCTCCGGCCGCCTTACAACCCATAATCACTGCCAAACCAACAGCGCCTAAGCCGAAAACTGCACATGTCGAATCACGTTCCACTTTTGCAGTATTTAGGGCAGCTCCAAATCCTGTTGATACACCACATCCCAAAAGACAAATTTTATCAAAAGCCGCAGTAGGGTCTACCTAAACATAAAATATTTCTAATAATTCAGAAATTATAATTTAAATGAGTAAATAAATAAAATAATAATAAATAAGCCTCTGCTTTAACGATTAAAACATGTAAGCTAAAATTATATATTAATTATAGTGTCAAAATAAAAATGATGTGTATATATAATTATTATTTACACATATGTCACAATTATTAAAATTAATGATAATCAATGTAATTAACCAATTATTTTTTTTTACATTTTTAGATAAAAATAATATTATTTTATATTTTTGATGTCTAGATTATGATGTTATATTATTTGTCAAAAATCATCAACATTTAACAAGTTGTTTCATTTATGATATTAATATTTACAAATGTATAACAAACATAATTATATCACCATAACAGTATATAGTTATGTATTACCTTGCACAATGAAATATCAGCTACCACAGTATATTCGCTGAAAGTCGAACATCCCATGAAATGGTATAGAGATTGTCCTTTGCACGTAAAACGTGAAGTACCATCAGGCATTTTACCCTGGCCTTGGGTAACTCTAATTTTGCTACATACATTTGTTTTAGGAGACAAACAAAATTTACAGTCTCCACATTGTGGAATGTATAAAGGAATGACATGATCGCCTAAAACAAAATAAAAAATGTTATTACATTTACATAGCACATAGTCAAAAACAAAACAAAATACTTACCTGGTTGAAATCCTTCAACGTTTGATCCAACACTTTCAACAATTCCAGCTCCTTCATGGCCCAAAACGCAAGGGAAATTTCCCTCCGGATCATGACCACCCAGAGTGTATGCATCTGTATGACATATAGCTGTGGCGAGAATTTTCACTCTGACTTCATGTTCTTGAGGTGGTGCTACTTCGACGTCTTCGAGAGACAATGGTTGATTGGCCTTCCAAGAGACGGCTGCCTTGCACTTGATCACCTAAAAATACATAATCGCGTTCGAAAACAATATATTGCTAAAGCTTCACTATGTTTTTGTACCTTTCTAACAGTGTCTGCCATGGTATGTTCAAAATTCTTGCAGGACATGTTTGACTATTTAAAAACTTACTATATGTTGTCTAAACGTTACAACTTGCAAAACAATAGTTCTTACAGAAACAACACAACTGACAATATGAAAATAGTGTGCTAGAGTCTAAAACTAATTAAAACATACAAAAGATAAATGATAATGCCTAGTGTGTGATTTAATGATCATCAATCACTCTGAACTCTTATCAATATAACAATCAACAGTGCATGGTACCATAAAAATAATTTATTAAATTGTACACATAAATAGCATTACAATCAATTTTGTTTTGTGCTTAATTGCACATAACATTTGTGGGCATTATTAAAGGAAAACTGTTGTGCACTACAAGTGTTCGATTTTCACTATTGAATAGAATGGAATTCTACACTACAGAAAAGTATTACCATAAAAATCATATTATCAATTGTTTATAATTCAATTGTAAAAAAAAACCATTCAGAACACGCATACCTAACACAATTTTTTTTTACAATAAGTAACTAATTGAACAAAAAATTATTATATTCTGTCCGCACACAGACATGCAGACTGTCAATTTAGTTCCCAGGAGCAATTGCAATCACTTGCCGAAACCTCCGCGACAGTTCGGACTGCTCTCAAGCGGTTTGTTGTCATCCCACTGGTCCGGAGTCTTGGCCACTATAGACAGGGCGTGCACGCCGGACTTGAGCTCTTCAGCCAGTGTTTCGTTCACCATACGGTGTCTCTGCGAAAAATAATAGGCGTTACAGGTACGCGTAAAACAAATGAAACAGACGGTCGACATGCAAACGTACTTACTCGGCGTGTTGTCGTTATACCTTGATCAGTGGCACGTTCCACGAATTTTTTGGACACGACGACGACTTTAAAATGGGTTTCCGCGCCATCGGGCACGTTGTGCATGTAAGACTCGTTGACGAGACGCAACACCTCCGGATTGAAACGGTTTTGCAGTTTCACGCGCATACAGTTCTCCACGCATTTGGACGCCGCTGACATCATGACGTTCGAGACAAATAGTCGCCACCTATATTCTTGCTGGACGGACAAAATCTCAACAATAGATAAGTATATATAATAGATGGTCTACTTCTGTAGAATAAAACTGAACCACGATAAGCGCTCCCGGTGTTTGTAAAAATACTTAATGAAGTGTTACGTTATAAAAAAACGTTATATATAATATTTGTAATTATTTGTTTTTACAATATTTCATTCTGAATTACAATTTATTAAAAATAAAAATAATAATACAGTACAATTTAAATATAAATTGAATAACTAAATTAATTAATGAATATTAAACAACTAATAATATACTAATAATAATACAGTATTTTTGTTTAATAAATTGATAAAGATTTGTATTTCAATATAAATTTATAAATTCCATAGAAGGCTTATAATAGTAGTAACTAGGAACATAGTAGAATATCAATAAAAATTAAACAATTGTTTAATTTAAAGATAACAGACATTCAATTTCAAATAGTTTTTGACTATTTTTTTTTTTCAGACTTTAAGCCCGATGCGCTGTCTTAAGATGTAAACATAGAATTTTTTTACAATTATTTCTTCCTTATTCGGGATACCAAACTGCAACTTTTCCACACTTCGGCCACCGAAATAAAAACCCACCCCTAATACCTAACCTAACGCGCGTATACGGTGATTTTCGATTTTCAGAGTATTTCAGGCACGTACTTGAAATGATATCAGTACAGAAGATACGCTTGAAGGAGGTCATAGCGCGCGCCGTGCGTCCGATTCTCGTCTGCGCAGTTCATTAAAGCCGAGCGTCCACTAGGTCCGTTGGCGCGGCTCAGTTTTCCGATACTCCCGCGACTTGTCGAGGTCGGCGCCGCGCCAAACCGACCGGCCTAATGGACGGCAGAGCGGTCGGATTTTTCCACGTTTGTCTGCTGTTGGGTAATAACGGAATCATATTGTGACACGTGTTTCACGTGTTTGTACCACAGACTACACGAATAGTGTTAGGTATTTTTTTTTAAACATACATCTTATGTTTATGATTACATATAGATAATGGGTTAATACAATAATGCAGCGGCGTAACCGGTGAAGGGGGGGGGGGTATAACTAAAAGTTTATCGATATAACCTTTTTTTTCTTTTTGCATTTTAGTTTCCAGCCGATTTTATTATTTTATTGACGCCAACCCAAATTAAAGATAAGATAGCGACCCCTCGCACTATCGCACGATCCCACGGCGTTGTCGCGTGACTGCGGCACTTGGACCCACCTCTCCACCAGGAAATTTTTGAAAATCCGCTACTGCCGGTAATAAAAATAAAAGTGTCGTTCCGTTTTCTCATTATTCGCATTCGTACACGGCCGGTACGTTTTACTTTTTCCTCGTATTTGTTTCCCGCACACGCCGTCAACATTAAATGCGTGCGTGCAACCGATCGTCAACGTCCACGTGCACACACCCCTCCGGAGGTTTTCTTGAATTTTAGTATTTATAAATATGTCAAACGTAATTGTCCGTCTGCTGATGATTGTTTTTCATTGGTTTTCACACGTTTATTTCTCTTTCGTGGAGCTTTTATCATCCGCCAACTAATTCGCCAATAATCACCAAACAAATATCAAAATAATCTTTCGCGCGCTCGTTTACATCCGTTTACGATCTCCGCACTCACAACACAACAAACAGACGCGACAATCAGGGCCGGCGCGAACAAACGCCGAGTGATTGGGGTGTCAGATAAGTGAAATTGCCGACTTTTCACTATAGTTAATAGAACGAACAGGTATAATACGCGGGACGGATTTGCCTCTTTTCCTTCTCGCCGACTTGACGAATATTGTTCATTGCAATCGAACTTGTCGACTTACGGGTACTTTGATAAACAAAATGGATGGGATGGGGTGTGACACCGCCCTCCCCCTTGCGCCGGCCAGGCGCGGATCCAAGGGGGGGGCCAAGGGGCGATCCCCCCCGTAGACTCTTGTTAAACTTTTTTATTAGTATCGTTTCATAATTCTAACTCTTATCTATGATACTATAGAAAGACAATTTAAAATGAAGTTGTAGCTATGGGAGTTTTCGGTTTTAACGTTTTTGATAACCAATAAAGATAAATACCTCTTTTTATCAAATTACATATAATTGTTTTCATATATGTATTGCAGTTTAATTATTGAACGAACGATACGTGAACCTTAAAAATCGATGGGTCACACATAATATAATATACCTACGGTATGGCTCTTAAATATCTCGAACATCTCCGTAGAGGACAATAAATTGTTCCGATAGCAGCCGCAACCGCCACGCGATTCGACATTTGATAAAGATTTCTTTATATTTTTATTATTGCCTTGTCCACCGTGTGACGAAAACAACATTTAAAGTTTCGGTTTAAGACCAATTTTTTACTTAGCAATTTTAGTAGCATTGAACATAATTATATATATTCTTTAATTTAAAAAAACAAAATATACATAATCATGTTTTTAACGTGTATCAGTGTCTTTTATGAAATCAATCAATCAGGTCGTGGTCATCGAATGTGAGGTATATTAAGTTTGAATAAATTAAATTCCCTATTTTGAAAAACAATTTGAATACAAAATTTACTTTTAAAAACATGTTATATTACATTAATGTTTAATTAATACAATACACAATGGTATTTTCCGATACACAATATATAATATGGTTATTCTCTATTTGTTCATCGACATGTGGGTGGGTCCTCGTTATTGGCTTTCTGTCGAAGGGACAGGTCCAGATTAAAAACGTTTCAAAACAAAATACAATAGATTTCTAAAGTTTTCTGGACAATATCTTCATAAAATGAAAAATACTACATGGTATATTATTATCATTGATTATAAGTACTGGAGTACATAATCAATGATATTATGAATTGATCCATATAAAAAGTATTTTTATAATTACTCATTGCTCAATGTTGATGGAGGTTTCGGTATCTGTAAGAAACCAGGTTTTTTGGTCGGACGTAACTTAGCGCTCATTTTAAGCGCAATATTACGTACACTGGTCATTCTTGATGTAGATGCTGGACATGTACTGCAATAATAATAAAAAAAGTAAAATTTAAATCATCAAAAATTAAACTATACATCTTAATAGTGTCCATTGTCTTCACAGTACTGTAAAAATTAAAGTTTTAAATACTTTAGTATATAAATTAGTGAATATTATTCTGTAATATATATATAAGTAAACTGTTATCTACCTTTTAACTTTGTTCCGTTTTATACGTTTTGTTCTTCTGGTCGAAGATTTTGCTTTACGTTTTTTACTTCTTATCACTTTATCGACTGCATTTTCGTTGTATAGAGAATAAACACTATTTTCATTGTTACTGATGTTCTGTTTGTTTTCCGTACGTATAATTACTTATATAAAAAACATATTAATACAATATTTAAATATTTTTTTTATATATAATGTAATATCCTATTACAACATATTTTTATTTTTAAACTCTTCTTTTTCTCCCTTGCTTCTATCCCAGCTATTTTAAGTCGGCCACCTGTATCCTAAACCTCTACTTGACACAATCTCCCACATCATCTACGCATACACTAGCAGTCCTCATATCACTCACACCCAGTATTTTTATTTTTAAACTAATTTTTAAATTATTTTAAACAATCTATTGAGAATTTATAAATAATAGTATATGTATATAATTTATACTCGATGCTTCCGCAGCTGCTTGTTGTGTGATTTCTAATAGTGGTTCACCAAATTTTTCAAAATTTGATTCAGTAACGCCGTCAATTTTTAACATGTCATCTTTATTTTCTGGCATTAGTTGTGACATTAATCGAATTGCCTGCAATAATAGCATTTTTTAATCATTTTATTTTATTATTTACGAAAATAAAAATTTAAACATTTATAAGTTATATTGTTTGTAGAAATGTGCTCATTATATTCGAATGAAATGTACAACATACTTCAATATAATAAGACAATTTTTGGCTCTTATTACGAAATTGACTCTTTTTGTTACTTATAATCTTTATTTATGAGTATATGCAATTAAAATATATATATATATTCTTATACAAGCCACAGTATCTGAGTTCAAATAAGAAATTGTTTTCTAATGATTTAATTCTTTAAAATATTTTTAAAAAACAATACATTATTGGTTTATATATTTATTAGAATACAGAAATGAGTGAAACATGATACCCGGTGTGTATTAAATGTTGACAAAAACCAAAATTAATTGTTTATAATTCAATGTTTTATACTAAATTACTTGAATAGTCATAACAGCATTTATACTGATCTCCAACGAAGCGGCTAAACCACGACATACATCCATAAGATTTTCATAGCATTTTTCTTGTATTTCTTTAATAATTGGATGCACAGTTTCGTCTTTAGCAAAAGAAGAAATTTCACTGGCAATTGATTTGTTTTTTGGACTTAAATCAAGTGATAACTATTAACACAAATGCAATTTTTAATATGTCTATTTCATCATAATTTTAAGGTTTTTATAATTGGATTAATTTACCTTAATGAGTCCGTCCATTAGAATTTTGGCTTTAGGACCAATTCGAATGTATGCATTCATAATATCCAATTTATAGGCAATCATTTCTTCTTTTAAATATCCTTCGAGTGTTAGTTTATGCATTAATCGTTCTACATCGTGTCTATCCCAATGTATACCACAGCCAAATATATTAGAATGTTGATGACCTGTATTATGAGAGCAATATATTTTTTTCATTAATATTGAAAATCATACATATAAAATAACATAATTGTATTTATATTTTACATACCATGTAATATCACTTTTTGAGTTTTCATTCCTTTGAAAATATCTACAAAATGTGTAAACGTAAAATTTTTTTTCCAATTATTGTCTGAACCACAAATTTCTTGAACAGCCTTTAGTATGTTAATACTTTCTTCAGTAACATCAATTGATTTAATCAAATGCTGAAATAAAAATAAAAATGTACAATAATCCCAGAAAAGTCAAACTGCAAAAATATTAATAATATCAACAAAAAGTATAAGTAAATTTGAAAAAAACTGGTTTATGGAATTATATATTTACCTTATTACGACAATTATCACATGAAGTCTCTTCATTGGCGATGCATTGATTTCTATCAAATATTTCACCAAAATAGTTTAGTTGTAAAGCGCGACGGCAATCGATTTTGTTCTCACAGTACGATACAATTCTATTAAGGTTACTAATATGTATGTTTTTAGTTTCATAAGTTGCTCCACTTCCAACTAAATACAGTTAAGATATATATTCGATAAATTATTTATATATATAAAAAAAATGTTTAAAATTATTTTACATACTTTGAATGAGCTTTTGGATACGATGCACATCTGAATAATTGTAATATAATAAACAGTATGCTACCTGACCGTCACGGCCAGATCTACCAGATTCTTGATAATAGCCCTCAATTGATTTTGGTAATGAATAATGTATTACATAACGTACATCAGGCTTATCAATGCCCATACCGAAAGCAATCGTAGCACAAACTACCTAAAATTAATAATTAAAAATAATATAAATTATAATTGGTCTGATACTTGATTATATATTATGTAGGATGCATTACATTTGACTTATTGGAAGACCATCTCATTTGGACATCATTTCTTTTTTTATCAGATAATCCAGCATGATAGCTAACTGCGTTAATTCCTTCTTTAGACATCATCGAAGCCGTGTTGTCACATTCTTTTTTCGTCATACAATAGATGATACCAGATTGACGTGCAAATTTTGATTTTATTAGCTTGGCAATATCTAATAACGTAGATTTACCTTTCTTAGGAATTACCTCATAAACCAAATTGGGCCGATTAAAACTGCATATAAACCTTAAAAATGTATTTTAATGTTTACCAAATAATAATAAAATATATAAATATAAAATTAAAAATAGATATTAATTTTATACCACTGTGTTTCTCCAATGTTAAATTGGTGTAAAATATCTTTTCGTACACGTTCTGTTGCAGTAGCTGTTAATGCCACTATTGGAACATTTTGATAATTTTGTTTGAAAACCCCTAATTGCTTGTAGTCTGGTCTATTAAACAGAAAGTAAATAAATATATTTTATATAATACAATATTGCCATAAAGAAGAACAAAAACTAACCGAAAATCATGACCCCATTCCGACACACAATGAGCTTCATCGACAACTATTCGATTTAGTAAGTTTCTACACTTCAAATTATTTAAAACTTGCAGTAGTTTGTTACTTTTAGCAATTTTTTCAGGTGTGACATACAGCAGTTTTATTTCTTAAACAAAAATTATTACAATAAACTTGCAGTACGTTAAAAATCCTTAGCGCATTAAAAAGTATGTAAAATGAATAGACATGTATTCTAAACTGTACAATATAAATTAAATATTTTATCTTTACACAATATTTAATTAATAGGTTTAATTTGTGCTAATAAAATTAAGAATACATTTTAGCACTTAGCTAATAGTAAATAGTTATTAAATAATAAATTCAGTCTCTATAATAAATAATTTTAGATATTACACATTACAATTGTGATAATAGATGAGAAAAAATTATTGGCTATTTAAAATTGTAAATAAAGTTACATTTTTAACAAATAAAGACAAATTAAAATTTCATTTGATTAAAATGTAAGAGAAATTATTTAAACTTTATCGTAGTGGACAGTAGTACATGTATGAGAATTATAAAGTATGCAAAGTACATTTAAGTTCTAATGAATACTCATATCACAATATTTATTAAATTTTACCTGGTTTGGCTTCCCAAAGTTTAGCAAAAACTAAACTTTCTTCCTCTGGCGTTATACCGCTTAACAAGTGAGCTGCTGGTATCTGCTAGTAACAATCTTTTAATATTATAGATTTTATAGATTATAGCATCTATAATAGATAAAACAAAACTTGGGGAGATATAATTATTTTCTCTATAAATATTTAACATTTTGGTAATAATTAAACCTACTTTGCTTATAAAACTAATACTAAAATGTAATATATTAAATGAATACTTGCATCCAAAGACTTCAATTTTTGAATTTGGTCAATTATCAGTGATTTTAATGGTGAAATTACAACGGTTAAACCTGCCGATACAACTGCAGGCAACTGATAGCATAATGATTTTCCACCACCAGTTGGCATTAATATGAAACAATTATGTCCAAGTAAAATAGCATTAATTGCTTCAAATTGATTAGGACGAAAATTTCGTAGACCAAAAGTGTTTTTAAATACCTATTTTTTGTTATTATTATTATTATTAACATTATAAAATGTATAATGAACTATGAAATAACAAAGTTACCCACTGCTAAAAGTTCCCATGAAAAATCATAGTCAGTTTTTGTAAATTCAATTTTAGCAGATTTTTTACTTGAGTTCTGGTTTGTGTTATAACTAGATATTGTTTGATCATTTATATCATTAGTATTTAACAATTTATTATAATTATCTCCATCCTCACTGTAATTGAAATTGTCAGTCATTTGATTTGATTCATTAACTTCAATGTTTAAATTAGAAAACGGTTGTGAATTTGGTGAATTGTTTATACAATTTTCATTTGAACTAGCTGGAATCATATATGACTTCTCATAAAGCAGCATGTGATTATCAACTACAATATTTTCTGGTATTCTATTTACATCTTTTAGTTTTTTATCAAGCACAACATTATTATCATTGGTACTTGAAGACATTTCAACTTTTTTTGATACTTTTCGTTGACAATTCAATTGCTCTTTAGCAACTTTTAATTTATTTATAATTTTCTGTCGAACTTTTTTGAGATTAGTCAATGATGAAGGATCACGAAGACCAGGTATATGTACAGCTACACTTTGAGGTATGTCTACAAACATATTAAATACTTTTTGCAACATTTCATATTCTAATTTTTCTAAACTTTTTATATGAGTTTCTAGTTTTGCAATTGTCTGAAAGAAAATTTAAATTTTTTTTAGAAATATGGTAAGCAAATTAAACAAACTAATCTTACATTATTAGATGTAGCATTGAGTGAATCAATATTTCCATTATTAAACTCTTTTGTCAAACCTTTAAAAATGAATGTAATATTATAATCAATTTATAAAACATAACTTATTAAAATACATACACAAATGATTCGTTTTAATGTCTTGAGAAGTTTCACAAGATATTTTATCAGAAATATTGGAAGAAAACTTATTTGTATCGTTTTGAAGTGTTTCTTTCTAAAACAAGTAAAATATATTTAAAAAATACTCTTAGTTATATGTATAACAATAAAATAATACATATAGTAGGTAAATTATTTGATTTTGAAACATTGAATAATAAATATTAATAATAATTGTTTAAATGAAAAGTACAATATCATTCAAAGTGTGTTTACTTTGATTTGTACGAATTAAAATATATTAAACAATTTTAACAAACAATTAGTTCAATTATTACTCACCGAGCTTAAATGTTTATATTTTGTGATTATTTCTGTAGATGAATTTGGCTTTTTTGGTTTTTTCATAGGTGATTTACTTCTCAGACATACTGAAATAACAAAAAAGCTTTATTAAAATTAGTTAGGTCGTAAATTTACTGTAAACATTTTGCATTTATGTACTTACATTTTTTATTTGATGTAGTTTGAGATTTTCTGTCAGAAATTTCTTCAGTTTTATTAAATTATCATCACAGATTTTAGGTACACTGAAATTAAGAAAATATACATACAAACAAATCCAATAATGCATTTGTAAAAATATCATAAAAGTATATAACTGATATTGAACTACTATGTAATATGTATAATATCATACATGCAATATACCAATAATAATTTTAAATAATCGCTTTTAACTTTTTTTTTTTTTTAATGAAGAAAAAAAAATTGAAATTTTAACAATGAGTTATACATTTACCGCCTTTGACTTAAACAGGGAAAAGGAGGCATTTGCTAAATTGCAAAATGTACTTCTATTTGAAACTGAATGTAAATATGTCTTTTTCTTTAATTCTACAGGCCATAGTTGCCCTTGGTTTTCAAAAATGTAAATATGTAATATTTATTATACTACAACAAAGGATTGATAACATATGATTATTAAAACATAGTTGAAACCATAAAATAAATATTTTATAAGTAAAAAAAAATTATAAATATAATTTTCATATTTTTACAAATATTATTAATAAGGATAGGTATATCGGTATATTAGTCATAAGAATTCACTGGAGGACCCACAAGGCCATGAAATATTAGTTGGATTTGATACTTGGCGTCATCAACAGAAATCAGTTCTCAAGAATAATTTATTATACTAATAATAAACCAATATAAATCGTACTCACTTATAACCGTCATTTCTTTCATCTTTTTCTAAAGACGATTCTTCAGGTTCAGATATATTATGTTCTTTGGGTTCTCTGTTCTTGCCAATTGAACAAAGATGTTTTAACACGGCACTAGGCTTTTTTAACTGAAAATTCATGATTTTAACTAACAAAATAGATATAATTGCTAATTAATACTCAAATGACATCTAAATAAATGAAGACTGGAGTTAATTATTGTCGACAATTGTTGTAAATAAAAGAATAATAGTTTTAATTTCATACTGGACTGATGACATAGATAAAAGATTAGACCTACAATCTACATAGATAACGTAAAATAACAAACAACTCAAAATAACATAATAATCGACAAAACACAAAACATAGAGGGCACTGCCGACAATCACACACGTGGTCGTCCACACACTATTGGTGTTGTTATCAGAATCAATTCTAGTTTCTACGTGTCTGGTGGACTTGTAGTGTTGTTTTGAAAGCGAATTGAAATATTTTAATAATTCGTGTTACGCTATTGAGTAAGACACGTCTCGATTTCAAGGAAGATTTTATTAAACCTGTTAGGACGTGACAAGTTCATATTATTATGGAAAAAACCAAACAGGCATTGTCGTCGATACCGCTATTGAAAACGAAAGCTGGTCCTCGAGACGTCGATTTGTGGCCGCAGCGACTTAAGGAAGAATACCAGTCTCTGATCCAAGTGGGTGCTATTCGTTTTGAAAATGGTTCGTTTAATTATTATAATTAATAATATTATTTCCAGTATGTGCAAAATAACAAAGCAGCTGACAACGATTGGTTTCGACTCGAGTCCAACAAGGAAGGAACCAAATGGTTTGGAAAATGTTGGGTGTTTCACAATCAATTAAAATATGAGTTTGATATAGAATTTGATGTACGATGTTTATATAAATGTTTCCATTCTGGAAATTGTTCCCACAATAACTTGTTTTAGATTCCAGTTACATTTCCTACTACCGCTCCCGAAATCGCATTACCCGAATTAGATGGTAAAACTGCCAAAATGTATCGAGGTGGTAAAATATGTTTATCTGATCATTTCAAACCTTTGTGGGCTAGAAATGTACCAAAGTTTGGTATTTCTCATGCATTAGCGCTCGGTGTAAGTGTTTGTCAAAGTTTTTAATTTGTATTCTTTATTGTTTTGTTAAAATCTCATTATATATATATAATATAAAAAAGTTTATAAATCAACCATTATTAAATTATATTAATAATAGAGTTTTATAAAAAATAATGTATTATCCATTCTGTTACAGTTGGGCCCATGGTTAGCTGTTGAAATTCCAGATTTAATTTTAAGAGGGGTAGTTAAATATAAAGAAAAAGAAGAGGATTAATATATATGATGATTTTGGATTATAATGTTAAAGGGCTGCAAGTGATACATATTATGCTATATTTTTGTTAAAATATAGTTTCTTTTCTTGTGTAACCATATTGTCTCAAGTATGATTAAATTTCAAATATTGTATCTAGATTGTCAACTGACAAACACATTGATGTCATTAAATGTCTGAAAATTTCTTTACATTTTAGTTTTTTGTTTTTTTTTTTCAGTCTTTAGTTATTATTTATATTGTTTATGTTTGTTTAAATGTAATTTTATTTCTCTTGTAATTTTTTTTTTGTATATAATCTAATAAATTGGAGAAATTTATTTTCATTTATCAATTTTTCAATATTGGTTTGTAAATTATTTAGTTTGATTTTGAATAATACTTGGAAAAATTTTTTATTTTTGTAATATTGTATTAATATTTTCTAAACAACACACACATATATATATATATATAAACATGTAAACAGAAATAGTAAATAAATCAAAAGCTAATTGTACTCATCAAAAATGAAAAAAAAATAATAATTTCATTTTAATCGTATTTAAAAAAAATTAATATATCAAATAAATATTCAAAATATATTTTTCTATTTCCAATTAGCAGACATTGATGTATTGAAGACAAGTAAATTATTTTTATTTGTGAAATGTTTTCATGTTGCAACATTATTTAACTATAAATTGTAATAATATGCTTTTCTAATAAAAACTATACTTAAAATATAACTTTAAATATATTGATAGTGTAAATGTTTACAGACCTCCTGGCTAGTTTGCGCAAAAAAAGCTCTTTTCAGGGCTATATCAATGAAAGACGACAAGTCTTGATCTCAAAAAATCATTGATTGTATATACAAAAAACTACTGTGTTAACTTGTTATTTTAAAGTACAACGGAAAATCAATATTTATTGACAAATCTTGATTATTCCTTTTATTATTATAAATATTTATCGTGGTATATTATAAATATACTTTGAAACATTTTGTATAATGTGAACAAATCTGATTTACATTTTCTCGTATTTCAATACTTTCTGAAGTTCAACAAGATAATAGGAGGTCATTTATTATAAATGCGTTTATGCGTATTATTATTACTGACAGAGTTGGCATATATGTAGCAATTTTTTTCCCATATTTTTTTATGCTATTGGGAAAATTCAAGTTTGAATCGACTTTAATCAAATAAAGCACATTAATGTCAACCGTTTTAGGTAAGAAGTGTTTCGATCATTTCGCTTTCAGATGTATTATTGTTTTTCAATAAATTATCATAACGTCGAATTTAAAAATTTAAAACTCGTATTATGAGAATAAGAATTCTCTTGTATAATTATATATGTATTACACGTGTTTTGACCGGGGTCTGTACCGAATGGCCGACTTACCCGGCTTTTGGTGGACTGTATATTATTTAACCAAATTTCTTATAAAAATCGACATTACTTGAAATCAAAAATATAAATAAGAATTATTTAATAACAAATAAGAAGGAGAAAACAAAAAATAATTACACAAACGCGAATTCGCGAACGAGTATATATATATAAAAAAAAAAAAAAAAAGCAATAATTAACCGCGACGGTGATTTGCATACGATAACGAGTATATAATAACACGTCTTGGAAATAAAATTTTTTGAACGCCCGGCGAACTGCGTACTTCGACCATTAATAAAAACAGTAAAAACATTTAGCAAAAAACACGGTAACTACGCAAACACATATCGGCCGTTCGGGTGACGGTCGTAATGATAATTCACAAACCGGAAAAAAACCAATCAATACAATGATAACAAAACTATGTATTAGATACGTCTCGTAGGTTTCGGTGGAAGGGCCCAAACCGTTCAGGTTGACGACTGGTAATTCCAACCGCACGTGAGCGCCGTGCGACCAATACGTTTTATCGCGGGTGGAGACTGTTTTAGCTATATTTAGTCATAAAACGGTTTTGTACTCGTTCTGGCCTACTACAGTTGTACAGAATGTCGTAAGAAATTAACGTAACAATGAAGGTAGGCGTAGGACACGACTGGTTGATCGTATGCTGTGTTGAACACTTTCAATTATCATGCGGACTATATAACAAACCGGACTGTTATTTCGATTATTAAAAAAAAGGCGTTAAAATACGTTTGACGATCGAAACGAATACATATCGGATCGACTAAAAACACTAATTCTGATCGATATCGGTGTACCGAAAAATCGTGAAAAGAAATCCCGTTTTTGATTGTTTTGTCGCGAGTGAAACGAAGTAGTGCTCTATTGGATTTGTGACTTCAATCGATCGTTTGAAACGTCGACGTTTGAATACGATACGCCAAATGGTATTTATTTTTTATTTGAAAATGTAGAAAACTGTTGTTCGAATTTTTTTTATTCATTTGTTGGCACGCGCGTCAAAACGAAAATTACAATGTAAACTAAATATAATATAACAACGAGAATACCTGCCGCAGGACGTCACGACTACAAATTCGTATGTCCTTAACACAATCGAATTTATTTGACGTATTTAATGACAATAACCGGGGACTCGCATACATTTGGTACATTGGTCAGTACCGAACCTACGCGTATAAACTTTTATTTATTTATCTTGTGAACAGTATTACGCGCCGAGTTCATCGCAGAGTTTCAGTATACGTCTATTGTTTATATGAAAAAAAAAACATGCTTTATGTGTATAAAAAAAAAAAAAAAAAAAATCTGACGTGTAGAATCCGGTTAGCATTCGTATTACGTGTCTTCACAGCTCTCAGACGTGTGCTCGGAATCGTTAATAGGACGTAAGTATCCTTTGCGTTTTTTTCTTCTTCAAATTCAACAATAAACCGTAATCGTCCGAACGTATTCGTAACCGACGCTTTAGCATTTCGCGTGTGTAACGGATTTATAATTTCGATGTATATAGGTTATTAATAACGGCGGCCGGCAGGAATGAAACATAAAGCCACCGAGTGGGGATATTTTTTTTTCGCAAGTGTCTCCGATCGTTTACGGCTGTAGACCTTTAACGAGTCAGTTGTACACACGTTTGTCTACATGTAATATCGATCAAGTCGTTATCATAAACACGAAACGTTCAACCGCGAAAACCAATTGCGGAAATACGACGCAATGGAAATCCGAGAGAACGGTTCAAATTATAATTCGCCAATTATTTCACGTATTTGCCGACCGGATTGCTAATTATTTTAATGCGAATTTTAATTTGGACCGAACACGTCTCCGGGGGTTTTTTTCCCGATAAAATGTCCTCGACATACCGTTCTCGTACAGTGCGTCGAGCATCCCGTTCCTACACGCATAATTCCGGTCCGGTCGGTCAATGAAACGGACGTGGTCATGTAATCGATGGTGATATTTTAATGAATCAATTTACTATTGGAACTAGCGTTTCGTTTTAAACGTGGAAACAGTCGTAAAGGTTCTTGTACGGCGCGCACTTGGAACAGCCGCGAGCCGGTGTTGCGTTAGGTTAGGTACCCGATGAAAATTAGCAGTGCGAACACGCGCGAGAAATTCCGCTTAATTGGATTTCGCGCGCACGCGTGTTTCTAATTAAAAACCTTCGGAATACCGCCCGGGATCGTGAATCGAGTTCTGTAGTGAGCTCGGACGATATCCCGACATGGACGTGTATGATCCGTCGTGTAGTCGACATTCTTTTCCAAAACGATTTCGGATCGTAATGACTCGACATTGTTTATTGATTCGCTAACCAGTGGGAAACGAACGGAATGAACGCGTCGGCTATTGACGTTAAAATGTTTTTTCGAAAAGACATCGCGCAACGATCACGCTGGTGCGGCGCGAAACAATGCGTGGCGCCGCGGAAGAACGCTGGAAATGCGTTGCACGTAGGAAAGTTGAATACGAAGAGGCGCGCTCAGGAACGAACGAACGGACAACAACAGTTATGGAATGAAAGACAGTCAACGAAACGGATCATAGAACACTCAGGGAGAACCAGTGACCGTGTGGGAGAGATGGGGACGAATCGGAGGTCCATCCAAGTCATCGAACCAATATGAGGATTGAAAAAAAATAGTAATAATAATAATAATACGGGGTCATCGAAGCATTATCCCTCCAGAATCGAACCGATCGGTTCTACGTGACAAAATTCGGAACCGAAGTCCAGACGAGCGTGAGTGGTCAAGTCGCGCGATACGTCCGAACAACATTGTCTTCGTCGACCGCGCGCGACATGTGTTATACGACTTATCGCGGTGCCGCGGTCATTACAGGTAATACTCGTATCGTATTTTTTTCCTATAAAATAACCTCCCTCCCCCTCCTCCGACCGTCTAGGATGACAATAAAAATACGGAAAGAAAGCATGGTGAGGGGGAAATCGAATGGAACAAAACCGCACACGCGCGCGTATATACCGCGCCGTAGACACGAACCGTTGACGGCGGCTTGCCGTTTCCCGCGGTATACTTTACGACCGCCGCGGATCGTATTAACATGCGGTCTTGTCCGTTTGTGGAAGTGACCACCGCCGCGGCTCTGTCGCTCGACCGGAATCTATACGGCTGCCGCCGACTTCTTGTCACCGAGTGTCAATTAACGTGTACGCCGGGCAACGGTTTTTACGGTCAATTGATACGTTTCGCGAAGTCCCGGACCGCGCCGCGGACAACACACGCCCGCGGAATTTGGGCGAAAAAATTCGAAAACGGACGACGCTGGACCCGGAACGTCTCGTTATTAAAAACAACGTCGCGCGTCACGTGCGAATCGAACGTGCCGGACGCGTACCGTACAAACCGGCGATGGTAGAAAACGACAGCAGTGATTCGCAACAGTTGTTGGACGAGTAACAATAACGAGCTGTTTGCTCGGAAGAAAAAAATAACGGTTATTGTTCTTTTTTTTTTTTTTTAAACCGTCATGTTAAATAATCGTCAACAACAGTCTATACTCTGATGGTTATCGGTTGTTTATCGATGTTAAGAACGACGGCCTAACGACGAAGTGTTATCACTCGTCAGCTATTGATAATTTGATGTTTGAATTTGCTGTTCCCGGGAACAAACACATTATTATTGCGATTATTCGAGGAAAAATACCCGCGGGTATTATAACTTTTGAGACAGGAGCCGAGTCTATAAACAACCGACACCACCGCCTCTGGTTTAGAGTCTGCGACACATAACAATTTTAACGGGGCTAAACAGTTATTTTCACGGTTATTTTTATTTTGTAACAATAACAATTGATTACAGTTTAGCGTTACTAGTACAAACGCATCTCGCGGCGATGATATACCGAGGTACTAACCGGACTATCGAACCAGCGAATAAGACGGGTGCGGAATACAATTGGTCTATTTATAGACTACGAACGTCGAACCCGGTTCGGTCAGTCTACGTTCGGCGGTCTTCTCGTGCGCGTCGGTCAGTGTGACGCGTCGTTCGCGCTTTACGTCGATGGTGTGCCGGACGAACAAATTGAACGGCGTATCGATTTAACGTTTCTACCGAACCTCCAAAAATCTGCGACGTTCGTCGGATGATGTCATGTCTCGTGTTTGTGCGCGGCACGAACGATTTCGTGAGGGTCGGTGTACAAGTCGACCGTATTTTCGACGTGAAGGGTGGAATAACGACTGGACGGATACCTCGAGGGCGGACTGTTTAGTCGACATCATTGTCCACGAGTCTTGACAGCACTCGGAGAACGAGTAAGAAGAAAGCGGCTTGAATTATGGGAAAACGACTCTTGGATCATGACAATGCGCCGGTCAACAAATGTCCTTATCCGTTGAGCAGTTTCTGGTCAAAAATCGTACGCCAGCGTTACGGCACCGCCCTCGTCCGCCGGATCTCGTTCCGTGTGACTTTTGGCGCTATTTCCAAAATCAAAAAGCGCTTCAAAGTGAACACATTTCGAGTCGGTCGCGGCTGTGAAAACCAAATCGACAGAGGTGTTAACGACGTTACGAGAAAACGGTTTCCAACATTGTTTTCGGCCCGCGGAAAACACGGACGGAACGCGATGCGTTAAACGCGAAGGGGAGCAAATGGTAAGTCATTACAAATCGTTAATAGAGATTTTTTGAGAGCGAAAGTCTCGTTATTTAACAGCCACGTCTCGTATATCGTGCACAGCGTTCACCGACCACCCCCCCCCCTCCCCCTCCCACCCCCGGACCGCGCACGCGATTGTCGACTTTCGTAGAGTTCGAGAACGGACGAACACGAACACCGCCGTAACCGGGTTACCACGTATGGTTTACGGTACACGGGGATCTGGCGACCAGGGGGAATTCAACGAATCGGACGCCGTCAAAGGACCGATTGGTCAGCCCCGGCGACCGCGGTCGCCTTGAGCTGTCGCCGTTTCCATTGCGCGCCGACGTTTTGTCGGCCGAGCGCGTCGCCGCGTTACACATTTAGACGGCCGCGTATTCAAATCGCGGGCGCCGTGCAACGGAACGCGTACGGCCGCGGGGAAGGGGCCGGAGAGAGGAACGGTCACCGCCTCGTCGCGCGGGATGCTGGTTAATCTGGAAGACGAGTTTTGAACCACCAGTTACCAATTGTCGGCTCCGGTCACCCGACACGCGAGATAAACACGGGTTCGTCTAGTTCGTCCGTTTACTTTCGGTTTCGGGACTGGCCCCCAACACCGTACAAACGCGCGCGCGCGAGTTCTTTTTTTTCTCGTTTTTTTTCCTTTTTTTTTTTTTTCGTTTGGTGTGAGTTCAAATTGTCCGTCGCCGAGCACTGTCGACGCCCGGCCGCGGTGGTGTCCAATCTCGTCGGGTACGAGTCGACATACGTTTTAAGTAAGTCGAATCTAGGCACAATAACATTTTTTTGTATACGGTCGCCAGTTGTACGCGTACGATCGTTCACCGATGTTCGCGCAATCGTCGTTACACGTATATTTCGCGGAAAAAAATAAACAACATAAAAATCAAAAAACAAATAGTTAACACAGTACGTAGTACGTAGTACAGCGTGGGTTCTTGTGTTTTGTCTGATAAATACTCGATAAAATATTTTTAATCGAATAAATTACGACGAATTTGACTACGGAACAGTATTTACGTCCCGTTTCCTTACGGCGTTGAACGAGTATTGAAGATAATATTAGATTTGTTGAGTTTTATGTACGGTTCGTAACACTTTGACGTTTTAGTCGCATTTTAATCTTATTTTCTTGCTATAACGATAACATTTGAAAAATCCAATAGAAAGAATTTAGACTTAAAAACAATATATTTATCGAACACTTCGCTACCAATAGAAAACGTTTCGTATAGTTACGTAAAATATTCGAGCACAATGGATTTTCTTCAAAACACTATCAAATTAATACGTTTTTATTCCGTATTCGTATTTAAACAAAATCAATTATTTTAGTTACGTTTGTTCTTATAGCAATTTTCAAAAAAAAAAAAAAAAAAAAACCATACAAAAAATAAATAAAAAAACTAAAATGTAATTCTCGTTAAAGCTGCAAATTTATTTATTTTTACTTTTACGTTGCGCAATTTAATTTTATATAACCATACGACGTTATCCAACGGTTTTCGACATTGTTTTTTGTATTTTTAAACAGTCTGTTTTATTACAAAAACGGTAATTGTCCACCGGACCACTGCGGTGTATATCGTACGGTACGTGTACAATACGCAAACGAAACCAACGGTTAAAGAAAGTTCGAATGATTTCCCATCGTAATGATAATGGCACGTCGCCGTTTTTTTTTTTTGTTTTTGTTTTTGTTTTCAATGTTTATTCGTGCTTACCATTTTTGTACGCGATATTTTATATCGTCAGTAGCGTGTTGTTTCTTTTAAATCCGGTGTTCGTGTTTTCACGTTCAAACTCTGCGTTATGCTGAAAACGGGGGAATATCGTTGTTTTAAGTTTCTAATATATTTCTGAAATTCCGCCCGTTCACTCTTGAATAAATTCCTGTGCGTTTTTCCACGCCCGTCTAGTCATTTTGATCACACCTGTCGATTTCCATTGTTTGTCGGGCGAAATGCCATTAAAAACAATAACGTAAAATATATCTAGTACGTTCAAATCAACGCAACTCGTCGACGAATATACACACGTAACTATTGTGAAATACTGCTCGTAACATAACATAATAATAACCGTATGTAGATCCAGTTTTCGATTTGTACCGTTTCTGTTTTACTTGGTATAAAAATTAGACCTCCGGCTATTTACGCGAAAATTAATAGCCACCTATTTATATCCATCTCTTTTCTCTCTCGTATTATTATTATTATTTATTTTATTTTTTGTTTATTTATTTTTTGTTTATATAATATACATTATTGGGGAATTATGATTAATTACAATTAATCCTGTCGGGCGAAAGACCGACAAGTGCGTAAAACCTCTGTTACTGACCTAAGGTAACCTGTTTGATGAGGAAATCGTTTTGACACGGTATCTAAATATCGATTGTACTTTTAATTAAAACACGTTTTACGTATTTGTTTTTATGTTTTTTTTTTTTTTTAATTTCGTCGATTAATCATAATAAAAATTAATAATATTTTAAAACTGCACGCGTACCCTCATATTTGATTTACAAAGATATAATCGAATTCGATTGGTTTCGAGTGTCTGCAGGCGGTACGATTTCATTAAAATCGCTTATTTAGCTGGTCACGACAAACGTTGTCGTCGTTGTCGTGTGTAAACATTACCTGTATGTCCAGACACATTTATTCACGTACACCTGTCTGGTTTCTTGTTGATTTTTTTTCTCCTTAGATTTATTATTATTATTATTATTATTATCATTATTATTATATTATCGCAATGTAGTTTTTTGACGGTTAATGATTCATATTTGTGCAAAAAAAAAAAAAAACAAATAACGATCATTTTGTCTGTCCGAGAAGGATCGTACACTAACTATTTTGTAGTAGGTAGCCAATTAAGCTTAGTATGTACTAATAACTATAACCCATTGGCCATAACCGTTATGACGTCACAATCACCCTAATCATTTGGTATTCGTATATCATAATATTATAACCCACGAAAACAATCGAGTCGTAAAAAAAGGACAAAATACCAACGGTTTTTATAACTATACTATTTAGTGTTTTTAATCTTGTTTCAAGGAGGCAAAATCATAAAGTTTTAATTAACAAAAAGTGTTTGAATTTCAATTTGTTATACGTACACATAGTAATAATTTTATCGACCTTACCCGATTTTATTTTTGAAATTGTTATTGAAATATGAAATACGATAATTAATCGTAAATATTTGATGTGACATTTTTAATAATGTACTATACTAAAGGTGTGTTTGTTGCGTATTTTAGATATATTTTATTTTGACAAACTTTTATATAAAATGGAAATTATAATAATAACAACAACAAAAATAATAAAAATAATAATACATAACCTTTCTACACGTATTTAAGCTTATATTATATTCACGCAATAATGTCAACACTTTATCTAATCTGATAATGTACAGTGTCCCCTTTTAAGTATTTTTGCAACTTGTCAGATTGTAGACAGGTATGTTTTTTACCAGTTATAAGTTATAGGTGTTTTCCATATTTAATATCACATAATTATGTCTGTATATATAACATGGGAAAGAACTAGTACTTGGACATTTGCCCATAAGGATTTTACACTTATTTTTTTAATATCGTAAATATTTTGAAATATATTTTTTATTGTAAATAAGAAAAAAATTAATTAATTTTAATTTACGTGCTTACGTGTACTAGATGTTCGCTAACGGGATTTTAATAAAACGTCCATACTTAATATATATATACTTACTTATAAATTATATTTGTATGTAAAGAAAATTTAGAATTTATTTTTAAACTTTTATAATAATTAATTTATATTTACTTCATTTGCTAAAATAAAAATAATAAATAGTGCTTAAACAGAAATATTTTTTAATTAAATGTAGAAATATCGGAAATCCAATCTAAATAATAATTAGGTTAAATTATAAGACGAGTTGTAATATAATATTTCTTTTACGCCAGAATTATTCTAAAATGAATTTCATTTAAAAAAAAAAATTAGAAATCACAGTCCATTATAGTTCTATTGAAATTACGGATTTAGATTTACTTTTCACGTATACGTGCAATAATAAATGACGTGTCTGTAATACTATATTAGTGTAGTATATTTTACTACGTTATCTCTTCGATTTTCAAAGTTTTCGAGTGTTACGCAAATAAATAAACTTCAGATATTCATAGAATAATCTAGACGAATGATTAACCAGTGTGTGAAACGATATTGTACGTAAAAGGTTTCAGCTCGTTATGCAAACAAGATCGTAACGTTGGATGGCGCAAGTTCATGTGCAGGTATTATAAATAAGGTTACCTCCTATTTGTTTTACAAGGAAAACGTTTTAAAATTGTGTTTACCATCACCGATCTTAAATGCTACCGTGAACTCCGTCATGTCAAATTATTGCGTCGGTCTTTACTGGTCTCGGTACGTTTTCACAGAATACAGCTTCACTTTACCAATAACCAGTCGATAACTGAAAACGAAGCTTGTACACTTTGTAGTTTGCCAGTAAAATACAGTGGCACTTATTGTAAAAAAAAACTTAACACGGTTTCATACGGACCGAAGGGAAAACGTTACACGGTTTTTTGATAAAGATCGACGATAATCGTTTATCATTACGCGTGGAACCGTTTACGGAAAGTTAGCCGATTTATTCATTTTCCAACTCATTTTTTTTTTAAAAAACTATTATTTAACTGTGTTGAATTCATTGAATTTTTACAAATATAATTTAAATATTTTCCGTTAAATTTGTCAACTCGTTTTGTATTTTTTTTTTAACAATTCTTAATATAACAGTCGATTATAATAAAGTCAGTGTGTTCTTTTACGGTATCAGTATTTCCGCGATTTGAATTTTACGTTGAAAATCAACGGGTAAATGTTTAAATGTTGACTAAGTAAATGTTCGGCGTGTATAGTGTAACGACGGGGTATTTAATTGCTTTTCGAGCCTGAATGGATATAAGACCGCTGTCAGACGTCAATGCCAGTACGTACTACAAACATTTCTTTTAGAATCGTCATTATTTACCGTGTAAAGTGTAAGTGCCAGTGATTCGTGACTTGTGTGCGACTACAATACAAACGTTCGTCTTTTCGAGACTTATGGCTGTTCGGTCGAGACACGACATCGTTCCGACCCGAAGAAAAACACGCGCGTTAGTGCAAACCGACCGCAGGTACTGCAGTTGATCTTGTTACGATGACGGCGGTCGATAAAGTACACCGTTTTTAATCGTCGATCAATCAACAATATAACATATCATGTTATATATATATAAATAAAATAATAATACCGACCGACCGACTGCTGTGCCGTTTCGGAAACCGTACGGAGATCGATCCGACGTCGAAATTATGTGTGTGTGTGTGTTAGTTCGAACAATGTAAATAGGAAAACAAAAATCGATTGGGCGGGCTACTCACGAAATCCTGACCGGTTGCCAAGCGTAATAATAATGAGATATATCGTACTGGAATTCGAAAACTATTATGGTGCTAAAATACCGTAATCGTAATCGATTATTTAGATAGAGAAACACGATGTTTAAAAACGAACGATCGTAGTCAGTGTGAATTGTAAATTATTATTATTATTATTATTATTATTATTATTAATACGAACACTGTACGTTTTTGAGCCGTTGTAGATAATAATACACTTACGGTCTGTGTGAGATGTTGTCATGTCGAATATTGTTCGACGCGAGTAATAATAATATTCACGTCTCAAAGTATGTATATGTCAATATACAAATATTACTTTTTTGAAAATGTATAATCACAACGTTTTCAGGAATTAATCGCATATGTGTGTATGTCATATATATATATATGACCTATATTGTTTATAATTGTACAGTGTCCGCCGCAGTCAATGCATATTCATAGTCAATCACGATATTCATTAAATTTTTGTCGAGATTTCATCCACGTATATTACATGTCACACGAGAAAAATAACAATACAATTAGATTAATGACTAACCCCTACAGTGTTGTTACAGGATTAATCGAAATGTTGAAAAATAATTTGGAAATTGTTTGATCTCGGTTCCAATGTACCTACGACTGACCGTATATCGGTTAACTGTTGTCTTTCATATGCATGTAAGAAATAAATTGTTCCAATAAATCCGTTTAACATAACGTTCTGTAGGTATATGAGTTATATATTCATGGCGGTCTCTACGCGTTTATGCGAATAACGCAACAATCTAAATCGTTGTGAATACTATATAAACAATGTATAAATATAGGTCAACCGTATATTTTAGCCCCCAACAAAATGTCATCGTTAATATTCTAACCAGAATATCATTATATTTTCTGTCTCGACCGGTTTATTATTATTATTATTATTATTATTATTATTATTATTGTTAATAATGGGAGACTGTGCCTTTCACGATTTACTTAAAAATTAATTTTTACTCGAACTTTAAATAATTTGGTGTGCAATAGTTCGTTTCTACGTGGTTGCCATATATAATAAAATGCCTATATAATTTTTTCAATCTCGTCATCAGGCCTAATCATTTTCTCGTCACCGGGAAATATTACGCTTAACGTGCATTTTTATCAAAATCCTTAGATCCGTTTGAAATACGGTGTTACAAAATTTTTAAAATTGAAACATAATCTACGTTTATCAAGTCAAGGACGTATATTCTAAGGGCGGGGAGAAAGTGACGGCGTTATATCCGCAACACGACGATTTTTTCGAATCTGATTTTTAATATCTTTTAGTTGGTTGTATTCAGTAGTAGTAGTAGTATTCCTTCAACTTTCTGGTAATTAAAAAAAAAAAAATCGAAATTGTATTGTAATTGAATTGTAAAATAAATTGTCACGATGAAAATTAAAATTTAGTTTTTAACCGTTGAATTAAAATGTCATAAGTTTTTCTTAAAATTATGTGTTAAACATTTGTCAGAGTTATGGATGATTGTATACGTTTAATTGTCATTTACATGTTATATTATAGATATTCAGTACGTAATTAGTATATATTAAATGTATCGATACGATTTATTAGTTAAAAAAATTTCCACAGAAAGTCGGCACAAACGTTTCACTGATTTAACGCAAATTTTCTTTCGCGCTATGCAATAAGCGCGATCTACGAAATCATACTAGTGACCATAAAATTGTAAAACTAGACGTACAGATATATACATATGAACATAGACATAACTAAAACAAAATAAAATATAAATAAAATGTGGTTGCGTTAAAATATGTTGACTATATATTAGCAGTTGCTCAATAATGGGCCACATCCGTGGCTCTCCGGTTGGCCAGAGTCAGGTCTTCTTGCGTGCAGGGTCCCGGTGCCGTCGTTTGTATTGTTCCACAGTGACAAAACGTGTCCTGGTCGTTAAAGTACTCCCATTTCAACATATTGTCTTTAGACTTTCCAACTCTCACTTTCAGTCTCACTGCCGTTGTAATCGTATCCTGACGGTAGTTCTTCCGTTGGTCCTGCAGGCTATACTCATTGGATTCGTCGGACTTTGCGAAAATCCTTTGAAGTCGAAAACGAGATACCTAGCGCACACCCAACGTTGTACATCGACTGTTCGAACGAAGTAAAATATCTTAGAGTAACTATGGATAGGAACCTGTCATTCTCTAATCACATCCACGAAACAGTCCAAGAAGTCCGCGGAATATTTTTCCCGATCGTAGGCCGTAAAAGCCCGAAAGGTCCATGACAATGTCGGAGGACGCGGGAATATTGCCACGTTTAATATTAAATGGCGTAAAAGTTCAATTTTTAAGACTAAATTCGAAGTTTCAAACTTACCAAACATACATAAAATCCGTTCTCACCTATGCAAAATCAGTCTGGGGGGGTCCGCACGTATCTCGGTCAAATTGGAAAAAAATTGAAGTCGCGCAAAACAATTGGCCTTCGCGTCATCACTACCGTTCCACCTCGTGTTTCAAACCGGACATTACTCAGCTCAGCCCGGCTCCCTACAATTCACGACACGCATTTCTAGAATGTCGAAAAAACCAACTACTACAAAAATTCTCAATCCGTGTACGAACGCATCCGCGAACCAGGCAGATCGACTTGAATCAGATCTGAAACACGTGTCCCATAGGCCCAAGGGCAATAGCAACAGCAATATTCGTAGACGTTAAATATGTGTTTGTGTTTCAGACGTAATAATGCGCGGGCACTGAACACTGTACCGCCACCGCCCACCGCCACTACTATTTGCTCGCGCGCACGTACATTTGCATACGCGACAAGTCATGGACCACCATCCGAACGCGGTACGCGGCGACGACGAAACGGCCATCAGGCGCAAGTCGCTGGGCCGGCTCAGAGACATGTCCGTCGCGTGGGACGTGCAGGACCACCCGCACCCGAGCAAGTACACGCTGAACGACGACACGGACTCGGGCTGTCCGAGCAGCGGCCGGCCGCTCGCGTCGCCGGAGGCGGACGGTCTGGTCGACGTGGAGCTGCCGGCGCGGAAGCCGCCGAACGTCGTGTCCGCGATGGAAATGGAGAGCATCAGGGAACGGGAGAGGGCGGCCATGTTGAGAAAGTGCGCCCAACACTTGGAACTGGAGAGCGTCAACGGGAAGTACACTAGGGAAAACTTCAAGCGCGGCATACTCAATAAGGTAAGTTTTATATTGTATATCTGTATATTTATATATATATACATACGTGTGTGTGTATGAATGAGCATGTCCGCGGGTACGGGACGAAAATCGAATCGATCGCGCGCGTTATGTTCGTTCATTTCGTTATCGATTCGAATATATCCCGTACGAATCGTCGTCGTGACATGTGTACGAGACAACGGACGTTTTACTAGTCGAGACGCGTCATCGTTTATTATTCGGTAAATTATCGTATTTTAAGTCGTATTTACTGTACGGACGGTGTTTTCAGGTAGCTGATTTGATTGCGACCCATGGGAGGGGGAGGGAAACGTGTCGGTATAATCATTTTCGACGAATAATAATCTACAAGGGCTGTTGATAAATCGCTCACACGCGCGCGCACACACGTATATATATATCGTACGGAATTAATTAATCTTAATATCCATACCGCTTTCTAAGTACGAAGTGATATTACAAAAATCGCGCGTAAATCACGCGGATATTACGACGTGCACAACGTGTGCAACGTTATAAGACGTGTTTAATTAATGTTTAATGCGTGAATGGGCGTAGGTGTGTGTGCGTGTATTGTAATAAGTAGCTAAACGTATTGAATTCTAAAAAAGAAATATCATCAATTATATCGCGGAATTTTTCACGTTAAAACCAGAGACTCGCGGACTGCCGCGCCCCGCGGGTCCCGCGGCGTCGTTAAATCTAAATATATGAAAAAATACCCGTTGTACGAACTCCGTTTTATCTGGCTGCGTAATCCGTTCGAAACCGTGTCACGAGCCAAAACGTTCCTCTGCCCCGCGGCCACGTGTTGGACACCTCCTATGCTCATTATCAAGACGCGATTGCGTTTTGAAACGCTTATGTGTGCGCGCGCGCGCGCGCGTGTGTGTACCTTGACGTTCCGGTGGACGCGGAGGACGTGGCGTCTCGTCTGATAAACGCGTTCTCCTACGGTCCGTGCAGCAGCGCGTGGTGGACGCGAAAATGACGCGATACGAGGGCGTCCCGTTTAAATGCGGTGCGCAAACGTGCTTCAAAATCTCAACGCGATAAATCAGACATATTTCCCCAGTTTTCCACGTTCAAATCTATGCGTTTTTCCCGACGACGGAGCGACTCGAGAACGCCATCTCGGAAGTACGCAGCACATTTCCCGTCGGAGTCACTCGGCGACTGCGTTTTAAAAAATGATTTTTTGACGAATAAAATAAAAAAAACACCGTTCTCGTGTGTTGTGTATTGTTGTGCACGATTTAATTTCGTTCGCGAACGTTATCATATTGGAGATTTGCGAGCCGACGTCTCGTCGACGGCAGTTTTAGTCGTTCCGCGGAGACTTTTGCCGAGAGGGTGGCACGCGCGCGTGTGCTGGTCGTGGAGAAACACACGTCGCGGTGTGGGTAACGCGGCGCGTTGTGTAGACGCGTCAAACACGACGACTCGCGTCGCGCGGAAAAAGCAGATGGAATCGCAGCCGAGATTTATAGGGAAAATAATAAAACAATCGGAACAATAACAACAATGGTACGCCGGCGAACAATTAAACGAATAGTATTGTGTTATCGACTTGTCTACGCTCGACGTGACTGGACGTACGACATTTACGATCGCGTGTAAAATACAGTGTGGCCGCGGCTGTTATCGTTGTTGTTTATAACGTCTCTTACGATAGTCTCTTCCAGATAGTTTTCTTCGGGCCGCGATACGCGTATTCGAATTATTAAATACTAAAGAAATTAATTATTTTCGTCCGAATATCCGTATCGATATAATAAAGTGTTTTTTTGTTTGATTTTACCCATGTGATTTCGGGAGTTCGGAGCACACCCACTGTCGTATTTCTTCTCTTTTTTTTTGGAGATTCTCGTTAAAACGTTGATGTGACGTAAGCGCAGGACTGTCCCGAGAACAAATACGCGTCTGATACAAATCCAAATTTTACCGCTCCTCCAGGCAGATTCTAATAAAATACGAAAATCGTTCATAACATTTTATGCTTATGTTTGGTCTCGATACGCTTAACGATTTTAACATTCGTTACACAAATCAAGCTAGAATAATAAACACAAAAGAAAATTCTCGTTATTTTATTAAATTTTTTTTTGTTCGTCTAAGAAACTTAGTTCTTACATTTCCAACATTGAAATTCGTTACGCGGTCTACTTATTTGTTTATCATGTTTAACCGTACGAAATCGACAAAAAAGTGAGATAATTTTTCGTTTTATTCAAATTCAACATTTATTCGTATCCGCGTAATTTGTACCGGTGTTGTACTTTGTGTTGGTGTTGATTGAAATGTTTGCAAATGCCGCTTTTATACGAACGTGCAAAACGGTGTCGCAACAACACGTTAAGTTTAAATATATGATACACACGTACGCGCGAACGTTAGAGACGTGTTGACGAGTTTACCGAATAAAGAACGTAAATAATCTTTATTTATTTTTTGGTTTATTTAAGGCCATCTAGAAACAACGCCTCTCCAGATATTTCTGTGTGGTGCTATCCCTTCACCGTTCTGTACTCCTAGTTTTCTTAAATCTTTATTTACCCGATCTTCCCACCGTTGTCTGTGTCCTCCGTTTCGGTCGTGTTTTGTTTCGTTTTCACTTTGTGATGGTATGTATAAGTTGACCCTCTCTGCTCTCCATACGTGGCCTGGCCAGCTTATTCTCTTGATTTTGAGCGAATTCTCACTATATTGGGTTTGTCGAATAGGTTATTGAGATGGCGGTCCGTTCTTATTTTTCATATACGCCGTCTCAATCGCTCTTTGGGCCGAAAACTCTTCTCAGAATTTTCCTCTCGAAAACCATCGGTCGATTTTCATCGGCTTTAGTACGTGCCCCCCGCAAAACATATAGTACTATCGGTTTAACAAGGGTCTGACTTTAGTTCTTCTAGACAACTTCTTAGATTTGAGTGATTGAGCTAATGCAAAGTAGCATCTGTTTTCTGCTACGATTCTTCTGTGTGTTTCTTCGTGGCTATCTGCTCTATAAGCATTTAAACGTACGGACTCTTTCGACATTCAGCTCTTGTATTTTATGCCGAGAACGTAAATGGTAACGCCCGTGAATATCGCGTCTAACTAAGTATGTAAATTTCGTGCGATTGACAAGTCGTTGGCGGCGGCGGAAGATCTCGACGACGAATACGGACCGCGTCCGACGTGCCGGTGAGGGAGGGAGGGAGGAGGGGGGGTCGCGCGTTCGTGTGCAACGTGTTATTATTATGAACGCGCGCTATTGTTCTCGCGGTTAACAATTAACGGATCGCATGTTGCATACGCGATATTATTGTCATGTAATGTGCACGCGGGCACAATGCGAGTCGGCCGACGAGCGTGCCCGCGCGCCCGTGCGGCGGCCTGTGCGCGACGGTTAGTAGAAAGCGTAGAGAATAACTCATTTGTCTGGTGCCGACGAAATGTCGACGGGTCAGAGGTGACCCACGCGTCCGTTAATAACCGTGTCTTCTTCGCGCCGATCCGTCTTCCGACCGCCAACACACTCTCCGGCGTGTTGTTCGCGCGATACGACGACCGTCGTGTCTGTACGCGCACTTCGGAAAACGTGCCGTTTTAACAACAGGGAAATATTATTATTATTATTATTATTTCCGTCCGTCCGTCCGTCCGTCCGTCCGTCCGTCCGTCCGTCCGAGAAGAAAAGAACGCACGATTGTTATTTATGGCGGGTCTACCGTTCGTCCGAGGAACGCGACGAGCGATTTCCGTTTTGTTTTTTATCGATCGGGTCGGGCACGGGCACGACGACCGCGTGTTCATTTTCAAACCGTCGAGTTCGTCGACCCATATCGCGTTCTGCTGTGCGACAACGTGCCCGCGGACCGTACGCTTTTTAAACGTGATTAAATACCCATTGTGACGTGCACTACGTCCGTGTCGGCGGCACGTTTAACTTACCGCTGTTTCGGAAACGGCCGTTCCGACGATTCGTTGTCGTCGTGCTCACCTGGAATGGAAAACCTATCCACGCGACATGAGTAAAAACGACGAGAGTCGATACGCGAAAACGGGCCGTGGCCGTGCAAAAGGGTCCATCGTCGTGCATCGGGTAAAATGCGTTTCACAAGTATTCCGGGACACGTATTTTAACGTTCGCGAAAATCGGCGATTGGAGTAGTTATGTACTGATTTGGTTTGTGTTGTACGCAGTTCATACTAAATTTATCTAATATTGAAGCCAGTCGCAGTATGATAAGATTCGACAATATACTAATCATATATTCATGCAGTTCAAATGTAATAGCGTTAAAAGAAGAGGTTTTTAAAAAAAAAAAAAAAAAGTAAACATTTTAAAAATATTCGAAATAGAGTATTTCGAAATGCTATCCGAGTATGGCAACGCGATACGTATTAAAAACGTAGAAAAACGATAATTCACTCGTATTTGCAAACAATGGGATATATGTTATAATACGCAGTGAACATGTTTATACGTTTATAAATGAAAGTTTTTGTTTCGCATCGTTACAACCGACGGAAAGATATCATTTAAGATATGTTTATTATATCTGTGCCCGTAGAGCTTGCGGACGTAACGACGTTACGGTGATTTATTATTCAGACGAGACAAAACAAGACGTTGCGTATGTAACGCAGATACTTTACAGACGATTGTACGCGCTTTTCGCGGACCCCACCTCGTCGCGATGGAAGTTGGCGGTCGTGTTTGAATGAAAACCCGTACACACCGTCGGCTATTGCGTCTTGTGCCCCGATAACGGAAATCGAACGAAATTCCGACGTGGACCAAAAACCGATGGCCGCGTTTCGTTTGCGCGTCGTTTCGCGCTTGTGGATTTCGTGAAATGCGGTATTATTACCAACGCGGTCGCGCGGTAAACGACGGTCTGTCGATAAATAAACGACGAGGTATGACAATGTGTTATAAATTTACGAGAAAGGCCGTCCGAGACACGCACTACACGTTTGAAATAAAGCCCGTACGCGATCGCATTAGCTCGGATAATGATATCGTCCACGACACCCTTTTATCGCATTCGATACACATCATTAAAAACCAGTAAGCAGCGAGCGCGCGCGCGCGCGCATTTCTGAAAAAGGTGAATCCAGGTTGATTTGCCATTCGTGTCGCGTCGTACGAAACTTTCGAAACGCTCGTAATTGGACAGCGGCCGGCGTTCGACGCGGAACCCGACGTTACCATTCGCGTCCCTGCAGCAGTCACATCGGGAGGTCACACGTCGCACCGTGCGCACCGTTGGCGGCAGCGTTTTCGGCGTGTCCGGCCAGTTGATTACGTCGCATTACGTCGTCGCGCGAATCATTCATAACCGGCGACGAATATTTGTAACGCACGCGCCCGCGAACGCGATCGACATGAACAGTAATTTTAAACGTCTCCGAGTCGGAGAATAGGTAATAACAAAAAAAAAATCAGAAGTCCATTATAGTTTCGACATCTTTCGGTATGGTCAACGTCGTTCATTCATTCCCGGGAAACGTGCGGGCCTATTGAAAATCGATTATTGTCGTACGCGCGCGCGTGTTTATTTTTTGTTTGTTTTTTAAATACAATTCGGGAATCGTCACCACGGGTCGCGTACCCACAACGATCGTATGCGTACTCCGCGCACGGGCCGCGACGATACTACCGTTTCCCGGTGACCTGACCCGCGTGTGTCACACGGCAGTAGTGGACCCGGTAACGGATAATGTAATATGCGTGCGTACTTTTGCTACGCCTTATCACGCCTGTGCTCGTGTCGCGTGTACCGTTATGCGGATACGAACGTCTCCGGTTTGGTTTATGTTTTCCACGGTATTATTGTGATTTTCGCGAGTTTCTTGATGCGTGTGTTTTCTTTGGTAGACACAAATCAAGAATTATATTTTGAAATCACTTGAACGACCTGACGTCGCCCGACCTGACGTTGTTAATGACGTTGCTGTTTGGGCGGGTGGGGGAGGAGAGCGATATGTGTCCATGCGGTCGTATTGTTTTCCAGTGTGTATCTATTCGGATTGAAACGAGGTTAGGCCAATTAGATTAACCTAACCTGATCGCTTTTTTTTTTTTTGTATATTTCTTTAAATTCGCCATATAATTCCTTTTGAACGTCGAATAATCTTTAGTGGTTTTTTTTTACGTGTAATAAAATAATCGATTATTATTCCTATCAATCCCGCCCGAAACAGTCACGGCCATAGATGGAACAGCTGTCGTAACGTGTGATAATACTTCGTACTCGCGACTCCGTGATCTGTGATTTTTGGTTTTTATACTTGAGAGTATATTAAAAAAAAAAAAAAAAAATTAGGGTGCACGATTAAAAACGAAATATTTGTCTGCGGGCGGCGTTCGTATCGAAAGCTACGCCGACGGCGTATATCGTGTTGTTCGCCCTCGGGAAACGGTTTTTTGGGGGGGTTTTTTTCTCCCGCCATAGTGACTATAGTCTGATCCGGATGGAGACCAGTCTCCCGGGTAGATCGCAATTTAAGAGCACCATTCGTGTTCGACGCGCAATTTAATTGACGGCATACGTGCTCCACGCACGGACCGTGACGATTCCTAGCGTCGCAGTGGTCCGGCAACGGTCGTGAACGCGTCCAAGCGCGGATTACATCGTTACGATACGACGTACGTTTGCTCTAACGACGAGTGCCCGTTTACACCGTACGCGCGTGTCGCGTGTCCCGTTCATGTGAATGCGAATGCGATCGTCCGACTTCGGGAATACGATCGCGTTAATATTTTCGACGGTTGGAGCGAGTCGAACGTTCGGCGTGTCCCGATCGTTGCACGGTCGACAATCGTATTCCAACCATGTATTTCGATTCGACAGATTAACATAATTCCGACGGCAAAATATTATACGCGCGCGCGGGTCGACTGGGACGAGGTTGAGCCGAGAACACCGAGCGATTTCGTGGATTTCAATACGAATATATTATCATGTGTATGCAATGCGTGCGTGCGTGCGTGCGTGCGATGTTTCTGTTTTCAGACGTTTATAAACGCAGAAAGCGAATAACTTTTCGTCGCTGTTAAAATATGTGTCATTGAGTCGGTGACGTGATTTACATAATGTTTTTGTCAACACGTACACTATTACACATTTGAAAAACAGTGTCCACTCTAATGTGTCACTATATAATGTATTCCGATATTAAATCAAATTATAAAACTAGTCCGTAACAAATAAATGTTTGTGGTCTATATATACATATACGGTCTAGTGAACGTTAAAATGTAACATCGATATATATATGAATATGAATATTAAACACAACGAATAAGAATTAAAATCAGTATTGATTAATAAATCGTTAATATTTATAAATGTAAATTTATAATCTCGTTTCAGTTTTATTGATGCGTCCGATTGGTCTCGGGACACGTTCGATCAATAACATAGTTTTACGACTTTGAGCGTTTCAAAAATAAATAGAAATATCGATTATGTTTTTATTACACGTAGTATAATAGTTCGGTCAATAAATATTAACGATTAAACGACAAGGTGGTTGTATGTTATTATTATATCACGTGTTCTTACTCGATACGTTTGCATTCCAGAGCTTTAATTATTTACGAGTTGTAAGATGTATGGATACACCTGACGTGCAATCGAGACTAACTCAAACAGATCGTTACGAATATTATTTTATTGTTATTTCGATTTGAATGAACGTTTTTCCGACATTCCGTCAATTGCAGATTAATTTCGAATAAATCGTTCGAACAATAATATTTAAAATTTCGTATACTCCTCACATACTGCTGCAACACGTACGATTCCGTGTAAAATATCACGTGTCGTCGATTCGATTTGGCGACCACGTCTCATCGTTAACATTTTTAAATGGGCTCAAAACGTACAAGATCCGTCGTCGTGTCGTAATGACGTTCGGTCAAATCGGGACGCCGTACGATTATATCGGAATATTCAATGGGTACACATATATTGGAACATGAATTTAAGAGTGTAATCAATTAGCAAATAAATTGCACTCGAAACGTATACTTCGATTGTTTCCCCGTCCCACTCCAATCGTAGAATTCTGGATAGGTAATCAAAATAAATAAAAATACACAATTTTTTCCGGCATCCCGTCTCAATCTGGCGAATCGATAATTGTTGCGTTTTTACTGTACACGGGTCGAAAATGTTTCGCACAAAGTACTACTCGCCCTGTTCGACCCGATTCCCACGTTTTTTTACCACGAGATCTCGGTTTCCCGGACGTTGTATACGTTCGAATCGAATGCGCCGGAGAGTTCATAAATAAGTTTAAGGCCCGTCGCCCCCGGACACAAATACGCCGCGGCCGCAGGCGTTCGGCCACTCTAATTACCCGTCGTGGAATTTCGCGTCTACCATTGTTTTTTGCAAATATGTCGACCGTCCATGGAGCCGAGACCGCGACAAACACGAACAAGAACATTTTTTCGAAAAAATCAAAATAGCGCCGTCTATAAATTTAAAAAATGTAGGTTTAGATTGCGAGTGAACGGTGGTTTCTTTAAGGTGGAAAAAACTCAATGTGGAAAAAAAAATATTGTTCACGTATCGGACACGAGCAGTTTTTGTGTTTCAAAACTCAAATTCTAACTAATGATATTTATCATATTCGTTAATTATAAAAAAAAAAAATACTCGAAATCGTTTTCCGCGCTTTAACATTCAAAGTAATAATACAATCCTAATACGACCTTTTATTTTTTTCCCGTTTCTTTCTTTCGGACGCATATTGAACGACGTACACGCACCGCGGCGAACATTATTTGAATCGCTGTCCTCTGCGTGCGTACACGGGGCGACACTGGTTCACACGAAACGAATAGCGCATAAAACGCGTTTCCGTCGTCTCCGTCGTGATTATATGCCTTTTGTCCCGGCACCAAACCTGGTCCAAAACCACTGTAAATCGATGTCGATGATTCGCACTGTTCGTGTGCTCACTCGTCTTCGTTCGATATTTTCCCCGTTGAAATCCTGCAGGAACGCGCGCGGGTGCTGTTTAAACGCTCACGTTTTGCGTAGACACGTGTTATTTGCAGCTTTATTCGCACACGCACACGTTCTTATTCTTCTTCTTTTTTTTGGTAATCAACCCTAAGGTTGGTTCTACAGTTGGTCTTCCATACTCCCTCCGTTTTTCTCTGTTATTGACCAGTATCTTCAGTCGCCTATAGCTTCTCAGTTCGCCATCATTTATAACTTTATTGATTATCGTTGTTCTAGGACGTCCTCTTTTGCTTCCAATTTCTCCTTCCAATATTTTGCGGTGTAGCTCTTCCTCGTGTCTTAGAATGTGTCCAATTTGTTTCCGTCTTCTTTGATTGATTTTAATATACCTCTAAATTCACCTGTTTCATTAAGTACACTATCGTTGGTACGGAATTCCGTCCAGCTAATTCTTAACAACCTCCGCCAGCACCACAGTGTTTTCCTTAGTGCTCATGCTATCTTGGATGATTAAACTGTTTAGGTATTTATAACAGTTTACTTGTTCTAACTGGTTGTTTTCCGCTTGAATTTGGAGTCTGTGTTTCTAGTGTGTTTTCTGGCATATCATAACCTTAGTTTTTTTCCATTTTATCTTCAGGTCGTATTCTTCAAAGCATTCCTGAAATTCTTTTAATACACTGTCCATCTATTTTTCGTTTTTGATTATTAAAGCAATATCGTCTGCGAATCTAAGCATTTGTATAAGTTCTTCTCCGACCGTCACGTTACTGACGTACACGTTACGGTTTATATATTTGTATATATATATATATATATATATACTCGGAGATACCCGAAATCGCAAACTCGTGAATCGTGTTTTACGACGGTAAACGTGTGATGATTTTTTTTTTTGCAAGATTAATGTTTAACGAGCAGTATATATCGCAATTACTCTTAAATATTTTATTGTGATCGTCGAGCTATCGTTTTCCGCTGTACGTACCGTATATACACTTAATTAGCGCGAATCGTTAAAAAAAAAAAGAACAACACGCGATTTAAAATCGATAGTCGAAGAGACGCGTGAAGAATTAACGACGGTGTTCATGATCCTTCGACCGGTTTAATTAAGTGTTGAGAATAAAAAACGCTTGATTTGTATCGTCGTACCGTTATGTTATATTTTAATAATGTTCTATTTTTGAATACTGGCGCTACTCGGGTAATAATGATCAATTGACAAATATGGTATACGTTAGCGATATATCGTTTTGTAACTAAATATATATTATTGCTGTGTACACAGTAATATAATAAATAATATTCGACGGATCTAATCGATACGATAAATCATTTATCTGACGTTTTTAAGCTTAATTATATATTACGCGCAGTGATAAAAGTGGCTCGAAACAGCGGGGCAGGGATGTTTAAAAATCGTTAATATTTAGGTAATATCTTTACTATTATGCAAGCAACATAATATTATTATATATATATATATATATATATATATATATATATATATATATTTAGTATGACTAATTAAATAATGACATACATGTTCATGTAGACCTGTAGGCGTATAAGTATATTGTACACCGTGTGGAATGTCTCTTGGACGTCTCGATTTAAAAATATTTTTCAAGGAAATACAGTTTTAATACACCGTTGAAGTTACGCGCAACATAACGTGGGCAAAGATATTGGATATTTTTCGTATAACCGAACAGCCCGGCTGAAAAAAATCCAATTATTGATTCTAAATAAACAATTAAAACGCTATGAAATACGAACAAAACATAAAACACAAAGTATGAATATAAATTTGAAAATATTAGAGGGGGCGGTTTTCTATCGACGAAACGTAAAAAATGTGAACACAACATGTATTGAATCAGAATTTGTAATTTTTATTGTAAAATATTTGTGTGCTATCTAAGCTTTGTAGTCTTGTGGCTTCACACGAAAACCGATAAACGTCTCGATTTTTAAACGATTGCACGCGTTTGCGTAAGATCGTTTTTGGACTTGTCGATTAATACTTACCTACACGTTCATTTCGTTGGTTTAAGTGTTTACATAATACGGTAGGCGGGTTCTGTGTTGTATATATATAAATTCCTAGTCGTAATTTGTTACGCAACATTCGTTAGAGTAGAACGAAACCCGTAGCCACGCGCTTGGATACTTACGTGTACGATTTGTTTTCGTCGAACGACTGTACGGTTTTTTACCACCTGTCGGTAAATTAAAAAGAGTGAGAGAGAGAGAGAGAGAAAACAAATTGACTGCACACGCGTGTTTATAATATACATTACGTACCCGATCGACCGTTTCGGAGGGGATCGTACGTTACCGACAACGTCGTTCGCGCGCCTTCATTTAACCCCTTGTTACGACGGGCGTTTTCTGATTTAACGCGCGTCCGTGACGGTTTTAACAGCAATTGCCGTTTGCCTACACGTACGGTCACGTGCGGTATAGGAAAAGTAATTTTTTCGTTTTTTTTTCTCTCTTGTACGAGTTCTTACATACACGACGGCCGAGGTCCTTGATCGCAACAATGTGACGAGCCCGATGAACGTTTCGTGCGGCGCGCGTAGTTCTGTCTGGCGATAAATAATACATCGGTTATGTCCGTACGGCACAATATTATGTCGTAGTGGCCGCAGCGGCTGTGTGGTAGTGGTAGTGGTAGTGGTAGTCCCGGTCGTAGTCGACGAGTCGAAAAACTCACGATCACGACTCGGGCGCTACACGAAGTTCATGTCGACTCGGGTAAAACGTTGTGTTCTCGGACACCCTCTCGATTCTCGCCCAGATTACTACACGACGCGCAAATAATTATAATAATAATAATAATAATACCGCGTTTCGTGTCGCGTTAAAGAAAACAGACGTATTTTAAGTGTTTGCGATTTAATTATAATATAATTTATAATTATATATATATATATATATATCGACTGTTGTTTTGTTTTTATTAAGTTATTTTTTTTCTTCAAGTCGTTATCGATTACGTTTATATACAATGCCCGATTTAGAAGTGTGAAGGCCCCATTTTTCAATTACATATGTCTGATATTAATGTATTACAAGTGCTTATTTCTGTAAATGTATCTATTATATTACAATTTACTGCGAAATAATATTTTATTCAAAAGTGAGGTTGAAAATAATTGATTATTTATTTAATTATTTTAAATAATATTAAATTAATTTTTAAAATACAATGAACGTATACATACTGTTCTTAAATAATGTAAATTATTATAGTTATATTGGTACTCTTTTAGATTTCCTCACCGTACAATGTTTAACTATATGTTAGTGATATTTTGATTCGAATATTGCGATTTTAATCTGTATTAAAAATGATAATTTTTGTTGTAATGTGTTTTAAATCGAGATGTAAAAAAACAATCTTACCATGCGGAGGCCTTAGTTTTGTGGAGGACCGGGCCCCACTTCTCTAAAAAAAAATTCGGCACTGTCTATATACATATATATATATGTGTGTGTGTGTGTGTGTGTGTGTGTAGGTACGGATGACGAAACCGATCGAGGTTTTTCTGTTGTTTTTAAACTCGTGTTTAAACGTCAATATAATGACATTATTCGTTTGAACTGCGCGACAGAGCTACCGGCGCCGCCGACAGAAATGATTTATCGGTTGAATCGAACCGGACGCGGTCACGTGTGCATTTGTGCGTAAGATTATTATACAATGTACGTGTGTGCAATAATAACATCGTTGTAGTCGGCGAAACGCTGTATTCGTCCGTTTCGCGGGTACACGAGGGACGGCGAAAACGTTAATAAATACGATTTCTCGAATCACGTTAAAAAACAATTTTTCCTAAGGGTTTGCGTAGGAGAAATGCGAGGAGGGACGATACTAGTCGATTATATTTTATAATTTCTACGGATGCGCAACGGGAACATTTAATGCTATTTATGTTACAACAGTTTATAGTCGTATTCGTTATAGCCGCGAAATATATAAAAAATATTTTAAATATATATATATATTACTTATATTTTGAAAACTTTGACATGTGTAAAACGTTCAAACGGGTATTTTGAACGCGTTAGAAAACGATCTTCTGCTCAGTTAAAATTCGCATTGCAACGAATAAACGAATATAACAATAATTCCGTCTGGTAATCAAGTTTCTCGAATATCCCGTTGATGAAATGATATTCGCATTATTTCAAACGCATTTGAATTTCATTTAGTCTAGTTACGTTAGTCCGGAACACCATTCGATATTCAACAGCCGAAAACGGTTAGGTTAGGTTAGGTAGTTATAGATAGTATTTCATTTGCGAACGAGATTATTTCGACGTAAATTAACGTTTCGGACCGATTCGAGTGATAAAAAAATATTTCGCACACGCGTAACGTGTCGACGACTGTAATATCGTAAAAACGTTCGCTATTCGTTAATTCGCATTCGTCGCGCGAACAAATAACAAGTATAATTTCGATGTTTACTAGTCGCGCGTAAGTATGGTAATTTGTCCCGGCGCGTTTTACTCTCGTTGATAAATGATCTCGCAAACAGAACGTAATGTATATGTAGATTAAAAAAGAATAGAAAAAAAAAATCATAATTATATTATGATATTTAATCATTACGGGTAATTGAATGTTAACCGTAACGGCCATAACGGTTGACCCCGCGCTGTAACGAAGTAGTAAACTACGCGGTTGCGATCGCGTCGCGCAAATCGTCATCATTATTCATAAACACGAATAGAAAACGGATAATTTTCTCATTGGCGATTCCGTATGGTGGATACGACATTATATATATATATACGTAGGAGTGAAGTGTACACATTTAACAATAACGCGATTTTACGCAATACGTTTTTTGTTCCCTAAAGCACAATACGCTGTGTGGCGATTTAAAAACCGGACTGGATAATAAACATGTAAACCGTATTCAAACGACCTCACTACCGCGGGCCGGGCTGAACTTGGTCGGCATGTTTTAATTGCACCGCTGTAGAGTACGACGCTTTCTTCGTACGCGCGAACACACGAATCGATTAATTCCGAACCGTGTTAATATTGCCCATACGAGTCCGAAAATATCATAAAATCGTACACGTGTTCGTTTTCAGCCGGAACTCTCCGCGATGGTCGGCGTTTACCGTACTCCGTAGGATTAGTTACGTTGCGACGTGTGTCAAATACCGTGTTTTATTTAATAAGTACAACGTCCGTAACTCGAATAGTAAACAATGTATACGCGTTTAAATGGAAAATTAGAATATACGTTCACGATCGATCTCCGAACAGGACATTATTTTTTTTTCCAAATTTATAACGTATACGTATAGATATAATGTTGTATTTATGCATACTTAAATTATGAACATTTTAATTATGCGATTTCAACAAAAAAAAAAATTTAAGCGTGTTCTATATAAAAAAAAAAACTTTATACTTTTTAATTTTAAATAATGTAAAAACACATTGACAGAATAATAGATACCGTAGGATTACAAATTAATATCAATAACACGTAACATAAAATAGTTTTATAATTAAAAAAAAAAAAATACCTTTAACGTAAAAAATGTATTCGAACCGTCGACAGGTTAATCGCCGTGAAGTATTATTGTGTTTTTAAAAGTCTATAAAATATAGTGTTATACTATTTCTATCCATCGCCGTTCGTCAATTACGACAGACCCATTTCGCAACGATCTTTATCTAATTTATCTGTAAAGACTACCGAAACGTGTAATATGTATAAAAAAAAAAAAGTGTTACATAGAAAGAAAAAAGTCTCACTTACACACGGTATAAATCAAATAATGCGGAGAAAAAATTTGCATTATTAATCGGACACTTCAATATATTATATAGTATTTTTAATTAATGAACGCTCGTAATATGTAGGTGATTATATGCTAATCACGTATCCTCGACCTAAATTATTATTTATTATTTTGTAAAACCTTAACGTTGCTATAATAAGTGAAAAAAAAATTATCATAACGTCTGATATCATCGCATTTTTTCCATTAATTTTTTTGATTTGTGTAATATCAGTCATGATTCACGACTATAGAGTTCGAAAGGTTTAATAGAAAATTACATGTATCTATGGCAGAGAGAAATTTAACGAGGCTGTGTTATTATAGAGTTGAGAAACACAGAGATGTTTTTATGTTTCGATCGTTCGCAAAAATGAAAATAAACCACAAAAAAAAAAAATGATTATATATTGTACTCTATGTCGTCTCGATATATCGAAAACCAAAAAACCTACTTACCGTGTCCGTACGTTTTAAGCGTAATACGAAATATACATGTTTGTCTGTTGGTAAACATAATATGTATATAAATTATTATTTTTTATCCAATCAGTCTTATATAACGTAAGATTTTTTTAAGATTTCCGCGACGAAAATACTCGTTATCGGATAGAAATCGTCTAGTGTCTAACGGTCTCGACGGTGTTTTTCCGACCCGTGAGTTCGGATAGATTTGACCGCCGGAAGTATGCATCGATCGTAGATCAGCGGAGAGGCAAAAGGAACGGTTTCCGAAACCGACCGCGTTGCGCGAAATCGTTTGTACCTACAGGTGTATTCCGAGGGTGGGAGTGCGTTTTTGCGTGTGCGTCTGTCGCGTTATCTATAAAACGATAATAATAAGAAAGAAAAAAAAAAAACGAGTAACGAGTATCACGCGCGCGTATACATAATACTTTTTTTTATATTTTTATTTTTTCTTCAATAGAAACTCGTGCAAGGTTTACGACGTCGGGCGTGAATAATGGTGGCGCGGATACCGGTTTTTCGGATTTTGTGGACCACAAAAGATAGGTGATAAGGATATATAACGTTTGTGGTCGGCGCGCACACGTACAGATTATATACACTTGTGCTGCGTGTACCGTATAACATAATATAATAACAGGTTTTTATCGTTTTTTTCTTATTTTTTTTTATTTTTTTTAATAGCTTCCCTCCGGTGTCTAAACCCGCACACGTACACGTACATAATATATCGGTGGTACACGTGATATAATACGCTGTGGCACGCAAATATTATTATCATTATTATTATTATTACGCGCGCTAAACGTATGCATAACGAATTGTGTGAATTCAGCCGCCACCGAATATGGGCCAACTTGACCCACCGCAATATTTACTCGGCGGCGGCTATAATAATAATAATAAATAAGGTCGAAAGTGTAATAATAATAAATGACGCGAAATAAAGAGAACGCGTTGGTCGACGGTTTCGTTCGATTGGAAAATACACGCATAGGCGTGCGCAAAGAGATTATTAAAAAAATCCGACTAATTCAAACGTTTTTACACGAAGTTTTATGGGTGTCGTTTTCCGTGTACGCCGGACCTAACACGTTCTCCAATTTCATTACGACCGTAATACCACCGCCGGGCGACAAATATTTTATTGATACGATCGCGTTAATTTATACGAAAGCGTGTGTGTGCTATTAACACGCGCCTTGAGTCGTCGGATATAACGAGAGATTTTTACGATTTCACGTGGTTATTTACTTATTTGAACGGAAACGCGCCCGTAATAAAGACGGTTTATTTTTGCTTATTTTCCGATTTTTATTGATACGTGTTTATTTATCAGTTATTTTATAATATTATTTTAAGGCCGTATTCGAAGTTTTCGGGTATAACGACACTCGATTCAATTTTATGGCGTTTACTTATTCAACGTACGGCTGTTATGCCACTATCGCGTTTCCCATACAAATTCAGGTTATACAATATGTTTATTTTAAATTTCTATATATATATATATATATAAACGAACACAATATTATTTTTTTTCTTCAGCTTATCGGTCTGTTGAGAATCGTTGCTGTCATTGCAAAAACTTCTTCATTTCTTTCTGTTGTATGCCTCGTCAAAAGTCGAAGTTTCTTTTATTATTATTCTTAGTTATCTTGTTAACCAGACACGTCCAAACCATTCCTAGACGTTTGCTTCTGTGTATGATATTTGGCCTGTTATACAGCTTCGGTAGTTTTTGATTTTGTCTTCTCTTGTACGTTTACAACTATGCGTTATAGCTTCGACCGAATATGTTTCTCGAAACCTTTATTTCGAAAGTAATTGGTCTTTTGCTATCTCCTTTGGACGGTGACCAGGTTTCGTTCGCGCACGTGACTACCGGTCGTAAATAGCTAATGTACAAGCGCGTCTTCGAATTGTGTGACGGTAGTTTTGACCTAAGACGTTTCATAATGCTGTAGTGGTAACAACGTTTGGCCGCATGCTATTCGTTCCATGAGATAAACGTTACCGAAATTTTAGGCGTTTGGAAATTTCTAAACCGTTTCGCGCGTATACCATTCACTACTCCGTTGATTGAGAGGCGACGCAAGTCGACTAGAACATTTTTTTAGTATTACGACAAAACGTATGGAATTTACCGACCTACCTGACCTCGGGAGGCGATTAACGCGCGCTCGGCTTTTCATGAATTACAATAAGTTAACCGCTCAGTACAATTACTGGAAACATAATAATTCGTTAACCGTCCGTCGTCGGTCCGCCTGTCGAATATCAATGCTAAATTGTAAGAATACATTTCTTGTATAATATTATTATTGTTGCGATTGGCTGCGGTTTCGAGCGACGGTCGCGGTTAATAATTCAATAATACGATTTACGCGTTGTTGTGAAATGCGAATAAAATCGACGGATTGATTATTACGTTAATGAATTCCAATCTATTTGTATCGATTTATAAACAGTTTGATCGTCGACGTTAGATCAATAACTTTACATGTCGAATAATACAGTGGTGGGGTTTTTTTTATTTATTTATATAAACGCTTGTGAAAGAGGCGAGTGTCGATTTTTTTCAAACTAAAGTAGTAATAATCACATCTCGGGTTGTCACGATCTTAGAAATAATTATTTCGTAAACTCAATGGGTTCCCGTGGCAGACGAATTTTTTTTTTTTTTTTTTTTTTAACTGCCTCCGGCGACCGTGTATTTATTATCGTACGTACCGTAAACACACGATTTGTCGATTTATGTTTTGAAAATCTGTCAAGTATATATTATTTCGGTATATGCGCCAACACACACACACACACACACACAATATTATTACTTATACGTTATTATTTTCTTTTATCCGTTCAAATATCTCTTCATAACGTACCGTTATTTATCGACTATAGTTGTTATTCGTATATTTTTCTTCCGAACCGACAAAACTCGTGATTTATGTATGCATACGTTTTGTCCGTGCGCGCGCGCCCGTATAAACAAATATTTTTGACCTTGTCGGCGGACATTTTGTGCGCAAAGGACGTCTTCGCTTTCGCGTGTTTACGTTCGTACAACACGTATTTAATGCCATGAGTTATTGGTGTTATTATTATACGAAAACAATTTCAAAACCAGACACGGCGAATATCGACACGATCACGCGCGCGCGGTCAACACGGGATGTGGCCTACGACTTAGAGGGCGGACGTTAATGCGGTTGCATACTTTTTTCCCTTAAATAATAAAAGTTGCCGAGTAGGATGGAAATTGAAACAAAGATGACATTTTTATGTCGCATATTTTGAATTGTTTCGCGTTTTTTGTTGTTGTTTACAACGGCTGTTTCAACAACTTTATCGTTATCGACAAAATTTAATCGAAACGTTATCGATCGTTTTTCCAACGTGCGGGTACGACCGGTACAGGCAATAAGTACGAACACTGGAAATACCGTGATAGTTATTTTAGACGCGTAGTAATTTTTGTTCAACTCAAATCAACTAAAAATAAAAGGAGAACGTTTTACATAATTTATAGTTGTCTAATTTTTAGTACGTACGGATACCTAACTTTTATTTTGATGTTTTAGCGCGAAATTCGTTTGTCTGTTTGAAGTTTTCGAAAACATAATACATATTATTTCATAGGTTAGTTGTCAGATTGTGTTGTCGAGACTTGTAGATGTTGATGTCGACCAACAGTCTGTCCTCGAGGTACCCGTTCAGTCGTTTTTGCACCCTTTACGTGGAAAATACGATCGACAACTTCCTCACGACCCTCGCGAAATCGTTCGTGCCACTCAAAAACACGCGGTCGCACATTTTCAATTTCTTTTTATCGACCCATAGGTCGGTTTGCAGCTCCTCTTCTCCGTGCATTCTCCACGGTCACTCGCCATCTCCCTACTATCACGCCCTCTAAGCGTGTGTCCTATCATTTTCCGTCTTCTCCCTCTAGTGTAGCGTCTACTAAGTGAGCGTTTCTATCCGACTATTTCCAGTACATCCCGGTTGCTTTTCCGCTCAATCCGGCTTACTCTCCGCGTGCGTCTTCCGATGCCTTTCGTCCGGTCTCGTCTAATGCTCCATACGTACACGTTTTAATGAGTCGTCTTTTTTTTTTTTAACGTCGAGCTGTTGCAGAAGAGTTTGGATTTGTCACGGAATGCGTTTTCACATGCGTCCGGCACGATTTCGACGTGCCACGCGAATGACGTTACCCTAGCCACCGACGGTCGCGAATAGACCGCCCGAAACGCAGACCCGCCAAACTACGACGGGCGTCCGCGGCCCGTCTAATCGTCGCGTTATGAATCGCAATTAAGCGCGCCATCGACTGCTCGGGGGTTCGGGGTCGTGTGTGAAACGACGGTCCCGTGAAGAGTAACGTGCGACAACGTCGTCACGCGCGATTCGCCATCGACAACACGACGGCGTTTCCGAGTGTAAATTACACGAATCGTATCGGCGTGTCACGTCGACAAAACAAAAACGCCTCCCTTATATATATATTGTTGGACGAAACGCGTATTTCGATCGCGGCCGACAGTATATCGTTGTACGATAAACGGAAAAATCCGGCCGTACTTCGGCGGCGTGTGATGTCGATGTTTGACGCGATGTCACGTGCCAGAGTCTTTGGTTTTTTCTACAAACCGTTCACGTCCGATGTACGTGTTGAAAACGATGCGACGCGGTTTTTCGAGAGCAGAGCGCCACCAACACGGAATGCGACGACGGGAATCCGCAGTTCTCGGACGCCGATTGCACAACCGAAAAGTTTCCCCTCCCCCCCACCCCCACCACGTCCGGTATCGCGTTCGATCTGGTTTCGATCAACTTTTACCGTTAACAACAATATGTGTCACCTTGACGGCGTGTCGTGTGCGCCGCGTTCACTTTTCGCCGCCGCGCCGCCGTCGTCGTAATCGTTTCTGGGCAGTGGTGGCCGCGGCGGTCGCCTTGGACCCGGACGGGACGAGGGGGGGCCCGTCGTACGGCCAATAATACGAACGCGTCGACGTGTGTCGTAGGCGCCGCCCACATGTCAGGGTGTTGCGATTTTCGCCGGATTACGCGCGCGCCGCCGCCGCCGCCGCTCGCCTACCACCGGCGTGGACTTCTCCGGGGCCCGGTTCTCTCGCTCACTCTCTATGTTCGATGCGTTTCGATGGTATACGGGGCGAACACGACGGCGACCTCGCGACGCGACAATACATCACGCCCGAGGCAGAGGTCATAACCGATTCCGTCGGGTTTTTTATGCTCCCCGAAATAAGGGACGGTGTTTCCCCTCCACCCCTCGATTAAATAAAACGAAACCGATTTTCCGTACTTGTCGACGGGTTCGGGCGGACCGATTTTCCACGTTTTTCATCCGATTCGTAACGGTTGATTATTCATGTACGAGACGAACGGGCTTCAGGCCGAGTTGAAATGTTCTTATCGGAAATAGACGTGTCGATAAGCGTAGACAATGCTAAAAAGCATTTGACGTTAACCCGCACCGTTGTCGATTCAACTCGATCTCGACCGGCCGCCTTGCTTTTCCAACGCCCCGCACGTACCACTGTCGTATATATTCACACGAAAATCGTGCGCGTGTACGTGTAATCACTGCGCATTACTTTTATTGTTATCCCGTGCCCGTGATTATTAACACACGGTGTATCCTAATAAGTAACCGTTTTCCGGTAACCGACGAGTGTGCAAAAGCCGTTAAAAACAAATATATATATGTATACGTTTGACGTTCCCCGAGTTTGATTATAACGCCAATCCGCCGCCCCTAAACTTCTGGTCATTAGCCACGTGCGCGCTTGTAATCTTGTTTGTTCATCGCGGCGAAAACAACGCCGCGTTCCGATACGTAGTGTAACCATATTACACGCGTTGCGAATATTTGCGTAATTTCATTTCTATTTCGTCAGACGACCGTCATCCACGTTCGAATGTCGGATTCAGGGGCGTGTTTCGGGGAGAGAACGTATTTGAAATCTACGGGCTATTGTCGATACCGCGAACGAACGCACGCGTAAAGAACTCGCGTCCGATTTACCGGCGGCCTTTTTTTTTTTTTTCTTTCTCTATTATTATCGTTTCCCCCCCCCCACCGGTCGCTCGCTCTCGTCTACGACGGCCGGAACGATTATTATTGTGTTCGTCACCGTGTGAAACGTCACACGTACGGGCACGACTTGTCGGCCGCGGGGAAGAAAATAATAAAAAAAAATAATCGTTTACGGATACTTCAAATAACCGGGTCGGTTTTCACAAAGCGAGACAATAGCACGACCGTATATATTATATTGTTGCACGCGAGTCGGCTCGTCCTCACGTCTTCCACGGACGTCCCGTAGGTTTTTTTTTCTTCTCTCTCTCTCTTTCTACGTTACAATTTTTCCCGTCACGCGAGTGACGCCGAAAACCGACGACCGGCGTACACACGCGTTTGATATTTCTATAGGAGAAGAAGATATAAACGTAGCACGGGAATTATATTACGACGAGTCTGGACGTGCGATTCGATCGTGACGAACCGCTGAGGGAAACGTGTCCACCGAAGGCGTGGGCGACCGCTCACGATATTGTTCCGACGAAATGTTTTGAAGGTAGTCGTCGTCGTCGTCGTCGGGAGTCGGCCGTCGGCTACCGGCGACGGCGACCACGCAAACCGCAGACACATAATACACGGTATCGGTTATGGCGTGTGCAGTAAACGAGACGCGATGATTATCGGACGTCGGCGATTTATCCGGGTTGATCTCGGTCCGCGCGCGCCACCACCACGCGCAAAACGATAATTCCGCGGACACGAAAGCGTGTGTGCGCGCGCGCGCACGTGAAATGAAAACCAATTGATTTCCGTCGTGCCTGCACGTGTCCTGTTCTCCGGCGTGTCGATTGTTCGCGTTCGAGTTGCGCGCGGTTTTCGTTACATTTCGTTACGGTCCCGGCGAACCGCCCACGTAAACGGTCACGACGAGACGCTACGGCGTGTCGGTTTCGTGTCGGTTCGTGCGTCACAGAAACGGTTGTATTCGAACACGACGACGACGATAACGAACAATCACATATTTCCCACCGTGTGTTTTGTACGCCTATCGGTTATCGGCGTTCGTTGTTTTTTTTTTAAATTACGCATCACGTTTCGAGATTGAATTTTTGTGACGCTGACGGCTTAGGCTCCGGGAAAATTAAAATTAACCAATTATTCGTACGCGTCGTCGTCGGGTATTGTTTGATCGTGTTACGAACGTTCTAACACGGTGCACGGCACGGATTCCGTTCGATACCGACGAATATAATAACGTTTCATAATTTCACTCCGAATGATTGCTAGATGACGTTCGCACCGGAACGCGACGCGACTGGCGCAACGACGTTCGCGATCACCACGGATCAGTGTATTATTCCAGACCTTATCGTTGCGGATTTGTTCTACCGCTCAAAGTTTATGTGATTCGCGTCGGTGGTTGGAAATAACAACAAAAAAAAACCACGAAACGAATATCAAATGCATTTAATGCATTCCCCCCCCTCCTCCGTTTGTATATGATTTACGCGTTTTCGTAGACTGTGGAAATTACGTTTTTTTTTTTTGTTACATCTCATCATAACTATATTTCAGAACGCATCCGACGCGAGCGCGCCCGTCCGAACTTCTGGTGTGCGAGAATGTACTGTCGCGGGAACGTTTTCCGCCGCGTTATCTCGACGTTACACACACTGTTATCGCGTACGAATATTAACATTGTTCCTCTCCGTCCGAAACCCGTAATACGAGTTTTGTGTAACGTGTCGGAGACGGGGAAATCCTAATTATTACATTACGTTCGAACGCCGTGTACGCCCGGTAGGCACGTCGAATTGTTATAAGAAACACACTGACGGACCGTAATGTGTAACGATATCGTGTGTCGACACGGTCCGTCCGACATTCGGTTTCGACTCGGCCGAATATCCGTTGTGGACGGACCGAACCGGTTCCACCAATTTATGCGCACAATAAACGTCCGGAACAGTACGGTCGGAAGTTATCGTACTCGCGTACTATTGCGCCGGATAAGTGGAGTACTCTTAAACGAATCGTTTCTCCCGTCTGAAAACGTAATAAGTATTTTTTTCGTAACTCTATCCGAAACGTGAAATCGTCGTGAAGTGTGAGTTGTGTACACTTCGAAAACAGTGTATCGTTTTTCCCGCTTGGCATACGATTTCATTTCGAATATTCTTCTTCTGTTCTTTATGCTTACGTCATTAGTTATGGAATTCAAAATCCCCGTTATCGCGAGGTCCAGTCCTTCAGTCGAATTTTCCCTCCTAACAATCAACATAATAAAAAACGATAACTTGACTTTTGATAAACAATCGAAAACATTGTTATAAAATAATTTTAATTAATGTTTTTTTTTTTTTTTAAATATTATATTTCCATTTTTTTTTTCGTGCGTGTGTGTCATTCGCATGAATTGAATATACGATTGTTTTTTTTATCTCGCACGAGATTTTACGTCGCCCATTGAATTGTCTTATATTCGTAGACAACTGGGATTGTTTTTGTGAAATATGATTTTTATTACTAACCTTTGTTCATTGTAGTATTCGCGAAGTCACGGAACTGTTGTTTATCGCGTTGGCTGGCACACGTGTTACGAACGGACGTGCGGGGAAGTCCGCGTCGTCGAAGTTCGTAATCGTATTTTTACGCGAATACGAACTATAGTACATCGGTCATCACAATATTCAATAACGGTCATTCACAGTGTAAAAAAATCGTCATATTTACCGTCGGAATCCGTTTACCGTGTACCTTAGATTGTGAGAATGCTGATGTCGGACCTGTACTCATTCAAGTACACATTTATTATATGTATAGTTTTTTTTTTTTTTAAAAAAATTATTCTACACGTTACGTTGTCGGTTCGGGTCACGCCCATTTCGCGAACAAAAAATTAATCAATTATAAAAAAATAAAAAGGTCATTCGGTAATTATAATAATTTTTCGTACGTGTAGTTGGCGGCACCAGATAGTTTGATCGCGTCGACCAGAAATATGGACGTATCTGCGTAAATATTCTGTTTTTAATGCGTATTGCCATGCGGTTTTTTATAATTGAATCGAAATCGAAGTATCTCGCGTTCGTCTCAACTACGTATCGTAACCGTAAAATGTACGGTGTATACACATATATATATCGGTCCTTCGATCGATTTCTCAGATAAAAGCGGCCGCGATCTTATAATTATTACGTCGGACACGTTTAGGTTAGTCACAGGTATATTATATGTAACATATAGTATACCAATATATATGTAATACGTGTACTTAATAATGAATGTATTAACGAAAACCCGTAAAAGTGCGGTGTGCTCGATTTTTTTTCGCGGTCGAAATTAGAAACCATGTGTACGGTATTTGATTACCGTCCGCTGTACGTATATCCGATAACCGTGTAGATCGTCGCGACGGTTTTTTTTTTAGCCATACCGGCCGCGACGGCGATACGGTGAACCGGGTTTATTCAAAGTCTTGACTTACGTCTTTTACCAACGGCGCGGACCGTAGATAAACAGAATGATTACCACTCGTTTTGTTTGTAAGACGTACGTTATTTATACATTCTTTGGATATTGTATACGCGTGTCGGTAGAAAAGACTCGATCACAGGCGTACTTTTCGACACGATCGTTTTTCATTTTTATTGGTTTTTACATTTTGTGGAAAATACCTTTCAAAGTGTACTCAGAACGCTTAAAAACGATTTCGGTACTGTATTCGGACATTTTATGGATTCCATTACCCACCGGTTTGTTTTATACGTTTCGAGAAGTTACGGCTGTTTTATGATTGTTCCATTACTATTAAGTTTTATTTCGTTTGATGAAATCGATGATAATACTAGTATATTCCAACATTGTTATTTCGAGGAAAATCGAATACAAATCTAATTTGAACTAACCGACGGAACTCCAATTGCCGGGAGAGGGGTGGAGGTAAACGGCTACAGTCGTGCATATTACAGCGATGGTTTTGGGTATACGGCAGTACAGAGGGAACGCGAGAAGGACCGTCGGGAGTATATAAAGTATTGCTCATACGGAAAATCCAATATCCTCTCGTATACGTAAGAGGTAACCGATTGGAATGGTTGGGACACGCGTGAAGATAAAATAAAATGTATTGAAGAATGTTTCGACAGAAAAAAATAAACGAGAAACGATCACTCGGCAGACGAAGGACCAGATGGAAGAATGGACGCGGTGGAAGAAGATACGAGACTGGTATGAGACGGGAATGCGACAATAGACCGGGCGTTGGACAGAGAAAAATGTAGAGGTTTACTAGGGGCAGCGCGGGTCCTTGACGGACCGTTAGGCTGTTAAATCAAGAAGAAAAAAATAATATAAATTCGAGAGAAAAGGACTAGTAATTTTTTTATTCCGTTTTTTTTTTCCATCCCTGCGATAAGTCTAATAATGGTTTGGTTACGTGCACGAGAACGCGTACACGACAATCGCTCTACCGCATCTCCTCGTTCGCCGTCGTGGTGTATCAACTACCATTATTAACGTGTACAATATTATCACTATATTTTACCCGTGCACGCGTATATACATATTTATATACACACGCGACAATTAGCCGTCGGTCGTTATAACGACTAATTTGCTTTTGGATGTCAAGTACAGATAAACGGAAAACGTTAGAATACGATCATAGACGCCGCTCGATAATACGTACGAATAACGTTACTCGTGGCGACTACGACAATAATCGCGTCGATCCGGCAGAGTTATTTTACGTCCGAGGACGTGAAAAAAGGGCATTCCGGAATGCGGTTTGGTTGTCGTTATGCCGTCTGCGCGATTATTATCGGTGGTCCGCGTGTTACGTGTATACGACATGTATACGTTCCCTAATTGTCGTCGATATTAATAAACGAAATCCAGACAATTGTGTGCGTCTCCCCGCGTTTCTCGCCTAGTGGTCGCCGCGAATAGGCATGACGAACCCGTAAAATATTTCGAAATATACAATTCGTCCGGACTCGATGGACGCGTCGAACTACACCCGATTTCTTTTCGTTTGTGACCCAGTGAGAGTCATATTTTTCTCGGTTGAAACACGGTGTTGACGTTAACACCGATTGAAAATTCGACAGGTCCCATCGTCGCGACCCGCGCCCGTCTATCGTTGACAATGGCGGCCGAGACGACACCCGTCGTCGTGTAAACCACTTCGAATTATGTCCCCCGCAGGTACTACACGGCGTCTCGAGTATTTGGACAACCGTCCACGGTCGGATGTCTTCGATTATCGTATTCCTTTGAATAGTAGTCGTTCTCGGGTCTCGACGTGTGTAATAGTATACGCGATGTTCTGTGCCGGTGCTGTGCGAATCTAGTCTGCGCGCGTTCAGCCGTTGCCGTCTCGTGTTTACAATCGATCTTTACGATCTTTACCGCTTTGCACGCAATTTTCCTAACGTATTTTGTGCTCGCGAGCCCGTTCTACCGCGTACCTTCTCTTTTTAATCGTCAGTCCAAAAACTCACATGCCCGCGTGTTATTTTCGGACTTAAAAGGCGGCGTTAACTACGCCGTTACGCGACGTTCCTCGTACGAAAATTTATTGATGTATACGCGTTACGTCACGTTACGCGCATATTTTAATGTTTACGACGTTCAATATAAATAAATAAAACGTTTAATGCTTTTTTTTTTAAAACACGTATACCGCTTATAACGCGTTAATCGTCGTCATACAACGATATAGCGAATGCAAATCAACCATTGCGTATCTCGTATGTTATGATAATGCATTTTATTTTATTGATGTAGAGTGGAATGTTTTTTTTTCTCTTTTAATTGCGCTTTGAATCGAACACAACGCCGTACACTATATTACCGGGAAGAGCACATTCTACGAGTATCGGTAAAACATAACGATCGCGTACGTTTGTCAGCAAACGACGAACTGCTAAAATAACCCAATAAAAAAAAACCATTGGACGATCGCGTGCGACGATTTATCATTGATTTATTTATCAATATATATTATTATTATTATTTGTATACGATTTTCTTTTCCGTTTTATAATGCACGCGGGGAGACGGTATGCGCGACTCCCAAAGTCCCGACAATTGATTTACCCGGATTTGCTCTCCGTTCACCTTAACAGCATACTTGCGAGGCGGTTTTTCACGACAAATCGCGGAGTCTATTCGTACTTTCTACGGACACACGCGGTATATCGTATTTATATTTATTACAAATCGTAGGTAAAAAAATGAAAAGAACATTCGCAATCGTGTCGTACCCCTATTTATAATGTCGAATACGCTCCTCTAGGTGTCCATATTCTGTAAATGTTATGTGTGTCTGCGGATTTTGTTTGGTGATTTGTTCATGCATAAACAATACGATAGGTTTAAATAAAATCTAGTCAAATATGACTCGATCCTAACGCTATCGTCGCGGTGTGTTCGTACACAATTACGAAATCGTATACATATATATATATATATGTTATATGTATTACGCGCACGACGAAGTTTTACAGTTTAAATTAATGATACCAGCGTAATTTATACGTACGTGTACGATAATAGTTAGTGATTATTAAACCGTTTATTCGACAATTAAATGAACGTAAAAAATCGCTTTTGATGAAATATTTCGGACGGGCGTGTGTAATTGCACGTATCTGTACGCATTACACATATACCTACACGAAAGAATAAAAATAGCGTCTAATCAATCAACGGTTAACCTTAAGGCCAAATTTTTTTGAGCCATCAAAATTTTCAATCGACCCGTTCATTATAATGTTATTATACGTATCTAATTGAATTTATTAAAAAAAAAAAAGAAGAAAAAAAAAGCAACGAAATCGGACGATGAACAAACCTACTTATGAATGAGAACAATATTATGTACAATATAATAATATACGCGTATTATGTGTAATACAGGTACGCTTTAAATATCGTTCGGGATAACTGAAATTGTAAACATTTACCGACTGCGCGTACACACGGCTCGGGGCTATTATATGGGTTTTTAATTGGGTTAGAATTTTGTTTGATTATTTTTTTTTCTTCTTTAGCTTCGCCATGGTTTTATTTCGTAATGACCGCGTAGCCGTGACGTGCTGTCTTATACATAACATATTATATACATACATATCGCCAAACTGGTTTGTTACTACTACCGATTTTTTTACGTAAAAAATATCATCCGAAAACGAAACATTGTCATACTTAAATATCGTGTGTCGTGCGTGCATTCAAAGCGAACATAATATTTGTGTACGAGACGCGAGTCAGTTATTATTATTATTATTATTATTATTAAAGAAAGTTTTAAAAATAAAACGACTCGGTTGAGTTTATATGTATATATGTATATGTATGCGCATACGTATATGTATGTATATATGTATTTTGAAAAAATTATAAAAACAAAATAATAATACAGAAATGAAAAACGAGTCGGTGGTCTGTGTTTATCGTAACCGAGCAGCTCTTGTATTATTAAAGTATATCGAAAACTCGTGCAGTCTGTACGTTCGTTATGCATATGTATATTTATTTAGAATTATTATGTCGGTCGTGTAAATATTGTTAATACGCGTGTAACGTGCCGTTATGAAATGGCAACGTGGCTGCATACGATAATAATCATACGCTTATATTGTAGAAAAACATCTCCGCTGACGATTTATCGATCCGATGGCCTTTCGCGATGTGTTTCACACGTGTTACAGCGACGTGTATTACAAATGTGCGCGTGAAACGGACGGTCGATTTTCAAATAGGCTATTATTAATAATAATGAGATTTTTTTGCGAAATCGCAACGTGGCGCGTAATTGCGGTATGCGTCGTACACTTGCGAAGGGTATTTTCAAACCGATTAGTTTAGTGTTCTTTATCTCGTTTCCCGTAAAACGAACACGCGTGACATGCTGTATGATGTGTTCGCTCGCGTCGCGTGAAACAATTCAAACGGAGAATTATTCAACCTTAACCCAATAATTTTTGAAAAGTAAACGGATTTTCAACGCTTAAAACGTAAATATACAAATACGTATGCTACATACCGCGTGTCGTGATTGGAATTTATTCGGAGTGCGCGGATGATGATGTATACGTACACAACATACGTTGCTTTCGAACATACACGTTTTGCTCGGACGCATATTACGTGACATACTATACACGTTTTACACATTTTTAACGATTCCTGTTCGATGTTGTTTTCCACCGATTTGCAATTTGTTCATTATCTGTCGTACGTTTTCGAGATTTTAACGTCTATTAGAAACGCTCGCGCCCATTTACAAGTTTCGCCTCTTAGAAATTCACGACGATAAATAATAATATTATGTAAATTATTTCCCCCCTCCCTCTGTCCCCCCCCCAAAAAAATAATAAACAAAATCGTTGTCTAATAACGTCGAGGTTTTCTCCAATACATTTTGTTTTTTCCGTAAATACCGGTTTGAACGACCGCTGCAATGTGTCCGTAGACGGGATAGTGACTAGATAAAACGTTTCAACGTGTTATTATCGTCGAAACTTCCGCCGCGACCAGCTGAAAACCATAAATATATATATTATTAAAATCGGTTAACGCGACGAGCCGATTCGATTTCGAGTCGTCGTTAACGTAAAAAACATACGACCATTTATTTCCACTGACATTCCGGATACGAAAACGATTGATCAACTCAGTCAACGGACGGTATACGTATATAATCATTGTTCGTTCGATTGATTTATAAACTGTGCCCAAACAAAGCGCACGCGTAAACTGCGCCCGGCTTCTTATCACAGCAAAAAAAAAAAAAAAATGTATAACCGCGCCCCGTCATTCGTTTATGATAAATACGAGTCAGAGGAGTAAAAAACAAAAAAATTGATCGTGATTTTCAACCGACGATATTTTCTGCGGGCGATGATTCGGACGCGGTCCGCGTACACATCTTTACTTAGCCGGGCGCATTTTATAATCGCCGAGACCGCGGGACGGGGGGATATTTGTATACATACGCATATACGTAGATTTTGAGACGTTAAATTTCTTACAAAATAAACTTATAATTAGCCGTTTTTACAGCTTTTAAACGTAATGTCAAACGTACGTACGAGTGTGCGTTGTCGTAATGTAGAGCAGTGTTCGTAAATTAAATACCCACGCGACACGCGCGACGAACACGTACAAACACAAACGAAGTCGATATTCTAAAAAAAAAACCGTAATTATCGTGATGCACGTGGGCCGGTCATCCGGTTTAGCTTTTTTATTGAGCGCGATTTCGTTTCGCCCTTCCGTTCCGTCATCGGTGTACAATTGTCGGTATGTAATTTAGTGCGCCGAGAGTATTGGGCTATGTAATGAGGTCGGCAAAAGATTTTGCGCTTAAGTCCTCGGTAAAGTTCGTATGTGTTCTACAGTACGACTGACACTAGAAAACGGTGCCTTAATTTGGAATCCGCACAGGGTCGTTTTAGCCGGCGAAGTCGATTCTCCTTATTCAGTTTTAAAGTTTCCCAACGTTCCTTATCGTTCCGCTACAACGATTTATATTCCATCGAGTGCCCATCGATCGAACATGAAAATCGAACCTATAAGACTCGCCGCCGTTAACCGTCAATTGTTTGTTTATTTTTGTTCGCAACCAATTGCAACTGATTCGATTATATTTTGTTGTTGTTGTTGTTGATGTTTAACGCGTATAACGCTCGTAGTCGTACCAAAGGGCTCAACGATCGCGTCGCTCCGACCGACACGCGCACACACACGTCGGAATGTCGGACGACTTAAATCGGCTCGTATCGTACAAATATGCATTATAATCTCCGCGCTGTTGCGAGCGAGCCGAAGGTGTATAATTATCGTCGGCCTGTTGCTGTTTGTAAAACCGAGTGTAACATGTAGTACAAAACCGCATCGGCGGCGGCCGCGTTCGGACAAGAAAGGAAGAACGAAAGCAAAAAAAAAAAACGATCTCGTAATCATCCCGAATCGACAGACGTGCCGGCACAACGTCACAAACACGCGGAATCCCTAGAAACGGTTTACGAACGCGGTATTTAGGTCACGCGCGAGGTCCTTGGGGGGGAGGGGAGGGGGATTTCATACGAGACCTTGGACGATATTAATGAAATCAAAACGACGACGACGACGACAACAAAGTTTCCAACGTGTAATATGTTATGTACGTATCGATACGTATTATATAATATTGCGTCCGCCGGTGAAATATCGTGCGGCGCGTTTTTCTTTACGTTTTTAAAAAAAAAAAAAATTATAGAAAACAACGTCGCGCGCGCGCGTCAAGCGGATTGCCTCGGCCGGCACGGGGCCTACGGACGACGTTTCAATAACGTTCGCGAGCCGTTCAGATCCCGCGACTGTATATGTGCGTGTGTACAACGACGTTTGATATCGTCCGTTTGTTATTTTTTTTCCCGCTCTCGTACGGTGTCGCGACCGTTGTTTTTTTTTTCCGACCGTCCGGAAAATAATTTTCCGCTTTCACAGCACTACTCGAGAAATTAAGACAAACAACATACCAATTGATGAGGTATGGCTGGCGATGCGATTTTTGGCGTGTAACCGGCTCCAATCATTTTTCCGTAAGATCCAGTCGACGAAAAGCGTTTTGTGTTCTTCGATCTGATAAACGCGAATCCGTAATGACCGTTCAACGCGATTTTCGACGAGAGTGTGGAATTGCAACTGCAACCGCTCCGACTATTCGAAAATGGCACCGACAGTTTTTTGGAAACGGGTCGTTTGTGCAAAGTGATATCTCGAGTTTCTGCCGAAATTGTTGACAATGTTCGTAGACGTTTTGTCCTCAAAAGTCTGTTCGTCCGTGCTAGCCGAGAGATAGGAGTTCCACGATCGGCAGTTTGGAAGGTTTTACGAAAACAATTACGAATGATACCTCACACGATTGAATCGTTGCAAGCCCTTACTGTATGTGTCGAGTTGGAATTCTGTGTTGGAATTCTGTGGGTTTATTCTTGAGAGCGAAGCCAACGACGATAGTTTTATTTCGTGCGTTGTTTTTAGTGACGAGGCAACATTTCGTATCGACGGTACAGTTAATCGGCAGGATATGATGGGGTATGGAGCAGCCACACGAGACAGTCATGACATCAAAGAGATTCTCCTAAAGTGAATGTGTTCCGTGCGGTTTCACAAAAAAAGGTGCACTAGTTACCTGTAAATGTGATTTAAGAAAAACTTTACCGTTTTGCTCTATCTAAATCTGTTCAAAAAATATACCTTGTTGAAATCGGAAAACTCTTTTGTGGACGCCCTATGTAACAGAAACGAACGTATCACGTGTTATCCAAATACAGATAAATCACTACGTCAGACGATTAAAAAGTATTTAAACTATATTTCTGTGTGAAATAACACTCATACAGTTATCGAATCGAATGTTTAATGCTCCGTGTCTTACCCAGCACTGTCCGGCGGACTTGCCTACCGTCCAAGTCAAATGACTTTTGTTGCGTGTGTATATATTATTTTTAGAACGTTTTTTGTACGTTTGTTCGTAATTTTCGCCCTGTCCGTTATCCGCTATGACTGTATCGATTTTCACGATCGAAATCATAAACTCTTCTTAATGTGGATACACGTGTTTACGAGAATTGACACGCGTCGATCGAATGCCGTGCGTTTAGACGGAAACCATACGGTACTGGGCGGTAGATATTTGAAAATGTACCGTCTCGGCGACGCGTTATCCACACATCTCTGGCCAATCTAGTAACCGCTGTTTGATATCTATCAAATATCAATGACGATATTGGGCATTGCGCAAAAAGCGACTCCCACGACCACGTTCCCACGTACCTAACGGTTGATCGTAAGCTAAGTATTGATAAGGTTTGTTTATTTTAGTTTTGTGACACGGCGTAGAAGAACAAAACGTGTTTTGCCGTTTAAAAATCAAAAGTTTACATTCGCTCGAGGAGTGGTCGCACTGCTTTTTGGATCACGTCGAATGCGATCTCTTCCTCAAACCCGACAAATCGAAATGCACGGAGAGACAACGGGACAACGATAGCAAACCGATACAGACAGAGACGGGAGCCGACTTTCGGGTGTCTAATTCAATGAGCCGGGCGCGGTTTACACGAAATCACGCGCGCCACTCGGACGAACGGACGGGTGTCAACTCTGTTCGGCCGGACGCGTCCCCGATTCCCGACTTGCCCGCCGGCTTCGGGCGATCCGACCGTGACGGATCGGGACCGGACGTCGTGCGATCGTCTCTCGTCCTTCGCGCGCGCACGTTGTTACGTTCATTATATGGGTTTATAATGGGCGCACAGTTCTCGCGGAGTTTTCACGTCGTCGGCCACAGCCGACCTCGGGGCCGAGACTGATTACCATAACGTGGAAATTACAATCGTACGTATTGTACGCCGATAGGACGACGACGGCGCGCCACACAACAATGACACGATCCGCGCGGATGTATACACGTATAATATACAGTGCAAATGTGTCAAGGTCCGCCCCGGGGGGGTGGGGACGGGTACTGTCATTCATGAATTACGTAGATAATCGTTGTACGATACGCAATACAATGATATCGCGTCCGTGATGTTCGAGAACAGAACGAACGTTTTATTGTTCCGCGAAGCTTTTCACATTTTTAATTTCGATATCGTAACAATGAACCGCGCGTTTCACGGCCGCGAGATGGGGCGAGAAGCACTGATTAAACGCGACACGGTTCTGTTTATGTGCTGTTGTTGATTACGGTCACGTTTACGCCGGCGAAGCGGATCAAGCGTTTTTCGACAAATTGTACGCGTCCGTGATACGACGACCGCGCGTGTCGTTCGAACGGATCCGTCCGAACGAACTCGACAAATACCCGTCAAGTGAGAAATCACAGTGTAAATAAGAAAAGAAAAGCGTGACTCGATTAAAATCGGACTGGACTTCTCGACCCGTCGACTCCCCCCCCCCCGCGACCTCGACCGCCAGACAATCCTGAGTCGATCTAGATTAATAATAAAATAAATAATAATAACCACAACAAAACGTCTATGTTTTAGGTGATGTTTTATAAGTGATAATTTCTTCGAAAAACGCACACGCACACGCGCAAACGTAAACCGATGCGCGCGTGCATAATTTCGACGTCGTATCGCGCATCACAACACAGGCATTGATCTCAATCGCGTACGTCGAGTACGGCGGACCTCAAACCAACGCGCACGGACGTATCAAATAATAATAATCGGATCGTTTCTCGACCGCGCGCGTACGTAACGCATAGACGTTATCTCGGGAATATATTACACACGCGTATATGTTGAAGTGCGCGCGACGATTCGAAAACGATAAGTAAAAACGTATTCTCAAACAAACGAGTAGGAAGAGGTAGGCTTAGCGACTACGCTTAGCGGTGCCCGGAGATCCGTTCAGATTGTATACGTACTAACGTATTCCGCGTATAATCGAATTCTAATGTCGGCGCAGTGCTCACGTCACAAATTATTATAATTAAACGTAAGACCGCGAGATATTTTCGACGATACACAAGTCGTAACGGTCTTATGTGGGTTTCACTCTGAAACTAAAACTAAAAAAATCAAACACGCTTTCAGAGATTTTCGTCGTCGACGGGTTTCCCAAAAACGACGAGTCAGTAATCATCAAACACGGTTTCCACGGCTCGACGAGCGTACCATAAAGGTATCCCGTCCGGCATTCGATTCGCGTCGTGACGTCGGTGGGAGGCGTGCGCGAGACGTACGTGACGCGCGACAAAACGGAAAGTGTCTCGACGCCACCAGTTCCCTTCCGAACGCACCGGAGGGGACCAATAGGATCCGCGAACAATGACCTCGCGCGGCCATTGGACGGGGCCGCGTCCCCACGTGGAGACGCGTACGCGCGTGTACCGAGTGGTGGTGAAAACGTTCTTGTCCGTTTCGGGGCGTGCGGCGGCGCGCGAAAAACCGCGATGACCTCTCGCGCGCTCGCGCCGACGGACGACCTTTGCGTCCACGTCCACGCGATCGGTTCGTTATCATCGTTGTTATCGTTATTTCGCCACGCGTCCGTTATTGACGTTATTGACGGTCGGCCTTGAGCCGGGAATTCGTATCGCAACGAAACACGATTCCAGTCGATCGCTCGAATGCGTGCCAGCGTACGTTCTTTTTTTCTTTCATGTCGCTGACCGTACGTTATGTCAGTGGTGGCGCCCTACCCAAATTTGGTTTCGCCCCATCTTTGCCCTAACTCGTTAAAGAACAAACGAAAATTTAAATTTCAAGTATTTATGTGTTTGCTGTGTTTCATGTGTTTCGCCGTGTAACTCGTCGTATTTTTTTTTATGTGCGTTCGTCTAGATAATACACCACGGAATACACTACCATTTGATTTGATTTCGAAATTGATTATATTTTATCAGAAAATGCTAATTGTACAGTATTTTCCATGTATTTCAATAATTTATATTACACCCGTACAGACGAGTTTCCACTAAATTCCATGATTAATTCGCCACTAACTTGCCCCCCTCTAGAAAAAATGTCTGGTGCCGCCATTGCATTATGCACGCGAGAAGAGTGTAATGGGGTTTTTTTTCGCCTCTAATTAATCCGACCGCAAACAATCAACAACGCGCACGCGCAATCGTGTTCGTGTGGTCGTATCTCGCAAAAAAAAAAAAAAAATACACGCAAGCGACCCGCCGCGACGCCGCGTACCCGTATAATTCGAAAACGGGATTTCCCGTGGAATTGCGTTGTGCGCGTCACGGAGGTCACGCCCGTCAGCGCGGCGGATATCTCGCGGTCCGTGCGGTGTTTTGACATTTTATGTCTTTACTTTGGCACATTAAAATAAAAACCGTCACGAAAAAGCGTCCACCAAAAAGCGTTACCTAAATTAAGATACCCACTGGGGACTGTCACGAAAAAGCGTTACAGAAAAAAAAACCTAACCTAAAAAGACATAAAATGTCTCACTTAACGCGGACTCGTATGCGTTAATCATTTTTCTTAATAGGCTTATATAGAATATGTGTGTGCGTGCGCGTGTGTGTGTTTAATTTTTTTGAAAAATTGACCTATATGAATAATTTTTATTATGAACAATTTTAAAGGAAAGACAACGATTTTTGTCCGGCTTTCAAATCCGTTTGTTCGCGCGTTGACGGTGAAAAGCCATCGAAACGAAAATACGCTTTCTGACCATCATCAATGCTACTCTGGAAACGGAACGTTCGGCTGAAAATCGTTTTCAATACCGAAAAATAATTTACTAACGAACGCGTTCTCGTGTGTCCAAACGAATCAATTCTTAGGACGATTTGGTGCGCGTAAACGACAAGCCAGTGATTTTCTTTTTTTTTTTTTTAGGCGTTTTAAATTTCGAAAATATTTCTTACATGATATCGAACGCGACAAAGCGCTATTATAGTAAAATTTGTTTAATAACTCTACTCGTCGATGTAACGAATTAACGGCTATTGGTGCCGCGACGTCACGAGTCTTTTCGATAACACTCGAATATATATTCGAACCCACCACCGAAATTCCTATAAACGGTGAATGCTAAATAATATTATCGTAAATTTAAACATTGCAAACAAGTCAATAGGTATCTTTCCATAATATCCTCTCTCAACGTGTCCGAAGTCCGGACAGTCGACGTAATCGTTACTCCACACTAGGTCATATCTAAGAATCTATTTTCAGAAATATTTACCGATAACATTTCACTATGTGCACGCAATATATTTATAGTAATTTTACTTTAAATTGATAAATATGTACCTAAATGTTCTAAAAATGTATTAGTTCATGATTTAATAAGAAAATGCAACAAAAAATTGTATTTTTAAACTCTGTGATGTATGAATCGAATTTTGTTTTTGATATCTATGTTCTGGAGTACCATGAAAAACAATGCAAATGCTATAAATTTATAGCCTTACTGATATGACTAAACAAAAATTGAAAAATTACAAAACATACGTCAAATCAAAAATGTAATGTTGCATGTATTATTAGCAATATTGGACCATCGATGCGAGCATCTTTTTTTCTAAAATCGATAAACCATAACGCTGATTCAACTTGTCTCATTGCGTATTCTCTTTGTGTTTGTGTTTTTATTAAGGTGTCGCTGAATTTTCTATTTAAATTCGTTTTTTTAATAACTTACACGATAACATTTGGGAAATTTTATAGTTTTATGGCTGCTTCTCGCTGTCCAATTTTCGGTAAACCGTCATAACGTTATAGTGTCGAAATGTTTTCATTAATTGTTAAATCGTTTCGTTTTCACTCATTTTTACACACTGCACCACAAATACATTACAAACATAATACTAACGGCACTGTCTTAATGGTGTACGAACGAACGCGTAAAAGGTTGTTCAGACATAGACATTTTTAACATTATGCAGTTTACTTACACTTTTCGATAACAATAAACGACTGATAACATTAACCGAGATTATTATTAAGCGATGACTACTGTGTATATATGTATAGGAGTATACTTTATGGATTTCAATCATTATGTGTATTATGCTTATATATACGCGTCGTAAATATTATATTGTATGTTGTCCCTCCTGCGCACAACTAGCTCGTAACGTGAGTATATCGAGTGGCGAACGGATATCATGTTTTGCGCGATTATTTATAAGGTCAGATTTCAAAAGCGCTAAATCGTCATCGCGCGTGTAAACAAAACGTAACGTATGCGTTTGAGTGCCGATTTTTAGCAATCGTCAGCAATGTTCAAAATTCCAAAAATATTTAATTCTTTAGATCGTCATTTTGTTCATCATAGTTTTAAATTAAAAACGAATAATAATTCGAAATCCCGATAGGCTAATAATAGACCGAACAACGAGTGCCGTTTGTTTTTGACGTTTTCCACGCGAACGTATCCAAAAATCAAAAGTCGACCAACAGATCTAACTCGATCGATTTTCCCTTTATCTTAATGATTTTTCGTGTTCGAAAATCAAATCCCACAAAATCGTTTTGAAATTCAAACTATCGAATTTTCTTTATAAGATGATGCTGTCGAAAAAATCCGTATTAAAAAAGAAAAAAGAAAAAATAAATGTTTACCGTTGTCTGCGTGTACATACGTGCTCAGAGCCGAAGTCTGTAAACACTGCTCAAGCGAGTTGTAACTGTAGCGGCATTGAAAATCCTCCCGGCCTATTATTTTTAAGGATAATTCTAAAATGAGTTAGTATATATCCGAAGCCGTACGCGCATGATATATTTGAAATGCCGTTTCGAGCTGTTGTCGTCTAATCGAAATCTATCATCCGTATATTTATCACAACGCGATTCAATAAAGGCCCGTTCTCTATAAAAAAAAAAAACGCGGTCAGGCCCGGAGTCCTACGGACGGGCGCCACTACTTCGGACGTTCCAAGACCTTACGTTCTGTGCCGTGGCGACGTAATGTACATTATTCCGCGCACGTATATTCGTTTAACTAACTAACGATCGATTTCGTACGAGGAGGCGCGCACCGGCACGCGTCGTGAGTGTACGCGGTTTTCGAAACGGTTGCCTGCGTCGTTATTATACGTGTGCGCGATATCCCGCGCCGCGCACGAAAACGAGGCTATACAACATACGTGATATCATATGCGCGCGGCCGCGTTAGGTTATACGGTGCCGGGTTTAGAAATGTGGCCCCATTTTTCAATCACACATATCCGATGTTAGTACGTTACGGGCGCGTTTCTACGTATAACGTATCGATCATATTATAATTTACCGCAAACCAATATTTCATTCAAACGCAAGGTCAAAAAATTGTAATCGATCGTGCTCCAATTGTGTTAAATAATATTTGATTTATTTTTTTAAGTTACGATCAAGTAAACGTGATAGCATACATGCTTAGCGTACACGCTGTACTTAAATAATTATACTGGTGACGCGGCCATGCGTTTTTTAAACAATATGCTAGTGATATTTTGTAATGCGTTTTAAACTGGAACGTAAAACAAAATCCTATTACGCGGAATCTTCTGTTTTGTGGAGGCCCATGGCTCGCGCGCCAAAATCCGGCCCTGCGTATGTATACGCGTGTAACGTTTAGTTCGAGTACGTGAAGCACACACTATTCGGTTCTACCATTCGATCCGAATAATATACGCGTGTACGTATTATTATTGTCGTTGTTGTGGTGATGGTGCGCTCGTATGTGCGACGCATTGATTATCGTGCCGGCGGGCGATCAGGTCCGCTCTCGCTCGGTTCACTTTAGTTATAACGTGAAGTAAAACGTACACGGTGTAACAATATGTTTTCTAACGAAATTGATTTTTCCAAATAGTCAACGTAATTGAACTAAAAAATTTTTTAAAAAAAACCCAGTTCGAAACCCGTTTCTATACATTATGATTTCTCACGACTTACAAATGGTTTTTTATTCGATTTCGAGATACCTGACAAATGCGTTTTAAAATTTCATACCGACTATACACTTACCTATGCATACATACGTATTATATACTAATTGGAATTTGTTCTTTCTTTTTACGTATGCGTACGCGTGTACGTACATTGTTCAAACCAGATAATTACTCACCGTGTCTTAAGCGCGGCCAATGATTTTCGCGAAAACCGTCGATTCATAGTATAATATATTACACTGTCGTTGGCGCATTCCACTCTAGAGCGTTTCTGCTGCAGAAGTAGTATTTAGCTTGTCGATTGGTCGTGAAAAAAAACTCGTTTAAGTGCACACCGGTCTAGTTTTCCGCGAGCAATTTTCGACTGTCGAATCGTCCGGAAAAAAATGATCACCGCCGGTCGGTGGTGCGTCTTTGTCCGCAAACGGAGTTTGGCCAGCCCTGGCAAACGACGATATTATATCCGATCGTACAAAACGATTTATCGGATTGTTTTAACAACCTCATAACTGAACGGGTATATTTTATTATGTACAAGTTGCGCACAGGCGAGTGTTCGTAGATGATCGTTTCGCGCGCGCGCGCGCCGGGACAAATCTTAATATACTCGTAAACACACGTGCTTATCACGATAATACGCACAACAATAACAATAAACATGAATTACGAGTTTAAATAAACTCGTAACGTGTGTATATATTTATATTATGATTGGTACGCGTAATAATAATAATATTTATCGTAAGTCGACTACCGTATAAAATGTACTCTCGTATCTTATCGCGGAGACTTTAACGCGCGGCGATCGCGTTCGCGCCGTTCACGGGAAACGACCGTCTCCGACCAGAGACGTTACGCACGGAACGAAGTCGGTGTCTACACAATCGCTAGAAACACTAGGCAACTCGATGTTATTATCGACATTGACGTATTATTTATAGGACATGTCGAACATTTTTTAAGAGACGAATTATACGCGCGATCGCGTGTACGCGTGTGTTATTTTCCGTCGATCAGATTATAAAAACCATACGCCTATACAAGTCGTACAAATACAGAATATATTATAAACACGCATACCGCACAAGTAGATGCTGTTGATTATCGTTTCTCTCATAAACTAATGGCATATTTTACAGCTGTAACGGATTATTTCCCTTTATTATACGAATTTGTGAGTAAAACGTTTAGTTTTTGGGCGGTTGTTGACGAATCACACAAGACGACTCGCCGAGAAGCGACTGCTTCAAATAACGTCTGGATCACGAGATTTTATACTATACTATAATTCGTCTACATCGTTTGTCGGCATGAACTCGGGACTGTGAAATAAATTACAACACAATAATATAAGATGTCGTTCAATCGGCAGTCTAACCTAACGTAACGCGAATCCGCGTTTATTCCGCGCGCACTACGAACAATTCGCGCAGACCCATCGCGGTGCAGTAGCAGTAAAGCATCGAGAACTTTACCGGTTTTCGGGCAACATCCGGACCAATTTAACCGGACGTTTTCATAACGTTCGCCTAGACGTGTTCTATTCGTCGCTAGTCGGGCAGTTCGCCGGTCATGTGTGTCGGAGAACCGTGATCGGCTACGGTTTGGTCGTGCGAAACTATCTGTACAGTACGCGTTTTCGCGTTGCTTAGTACGAATTCTCGGACGTCGTCGTGAGCAGTCGAGCGGTGGGATTCCGCTGGCTTCGGAGGCAATTGTTGTGGTGTTGTTCGCCGAAACGTTTTGTCGCGCAAAACCGCGACTGCTCGATAACGGTCACGAAAATCGGTGTCCGACCGGCGTCGACGACGCGCCGAATCGTTCCGCAAAATCGGTCGGAACGAAGCGGTCTCGTCCGTCGCGAAAAAACCGCCGCCGCGTATTAAGGACCGACCGAGTTCCGCTCGGCAATCACATCGCGACCGTATACGGACGCGCGTGCGGCTCGTACCGCGCGTCATTATATATTATGCACTTGTACATACGTGTAAGCATGTTTTGCATAATTTAACGTCACGTCTCGCGCGCGCCGTTTTCGTGGCGTATTTTAATGGACTTTTATTTCCCATCGTCGCTCATCTCGTCCCGTACGTACGCGTAATAATGATAATAATATATTCCCTCGCCGTTTCCGCCGATTTAACGTCAACACACTTGTTTGCACCCAACCGTGCGACCTACACACACACACACACACATGCGCGCGCGTACGTGTATACACACATATATATTGTAAAATATACGCGCGTGTACACGTGTAAATATTTATCGATTGCAGTTATCGTATGCACATGATGTACCGCGTGTACGACGACGAGAATGATGATAATAATATATACACGCATACCGATTCTACGAGACGCGTGACGACGGTACGTGTACGTAGAGAGATACGTAGTTTCATGCTGCAGCGCGCAGTAACGAAAAACATTCCACGAGTCCTTACGACGCGGAAATCTGTTTTTGCCGGCGAGTTATTATTAAGTACAGAAAAAACGACGAAAAACAACGAAATCGCGTACGTTTCAATTAAGCGCGAACAAATATACGTGCATGTGATAATTACTTACTATCGGATTTGTAAAATCAATTGAAATATTGTGAACAATTAAACGTTTCAAGTGTGATTTGTACGTCCAGATACGTACAGAGTACAAACACTAAACAAATCGTTTTGTTATTAAAAATAGCGTTTGTAATACAATATACATGTGTATCGATTAACGCCGTTCAGAATGCATAAGCTGTTATATAATTTAAAAAAAAAAAGTTTTGTATTTGTTATTACTGCAACTGATTAATGTTTATAAATGTGCTCGAATCGTAAAAGATTCCATTGTAAAATCGGGTCCGTTTTTCGATAATTACATATGTATGTATATCTCGAAGAAACTGCTGTGTAAACGTACCATACGGTATCTTTGAACCGGAGTAAACGTGAATAATTATTTCATTCGCCTCCCGTCGATTCCGTACACATATAACGTATCCAGTCGATTCCGCGCGTTTCGTACGTTTCTACCGCCGACCCTTCGCGACGGGAATACGATTTATCACGCGTACTCCGTATTAATAATAATAATAATAATAATAATAACAACGTTTCATAATACGAGTTGCGTACGATGTTTCGCGCCGACAACGACACGCGTACACGGAATCTCGTACATAACACCGATATACGGGGATTCAGTCGTAATTTTTCCGGATCGGACGTTTCACGCTTTTACAGCACATGATAACACGAGTGTACAAACACACGTGTATATATATATATGTATAACTTGCACGTGTTATCCGTTGCGCGTGATCACGCCGCGATTATTCCGCCGAGTGAATAACATATATATGTGTACGTTATATAAGCGTACATAATTTATCATTTTTGTCGTTATTCGTTTTCGCATACGCGCGAGTTTCGCGGATCGAGTCGCGCCAATCGTATCTCATCCGTGTCGTAATATGTGTGTGTGTATATATATAAACGTTATCATTAATATCATGCGGATAATGAACGGGGGCGCGTCGTTATTGTACGTACTTGGGCAGGCCGTGATTAAAAACCGATAACCGTCGTTTCGATTTGGATGAATCGTCTGTCCGTAGATTTTTAATCGTATTTAGTTTACCGTTCGACGGATAGTGACAAAAGCGATTTGAAATAAGCGTGTTTGTTGATTTTCGATCGTGTGTGTAAACTCGAGAAGGCCGAAAGTTAGTTGATTAACTACGAGACATCGCGATAACGCGTTTTTTACGATTTAGCTGTATTCCCGTCGTATCGACGTATATTATTAATCCAACGACGCTTTTGTATATTTATCACGGTTTTTTTGTTCATTTCGAGCTCTCTAAAAATCGAGTTGGACGGAATGACAATTTTTAACGATGTAAACACTATATAGTAGAATAGTAACACCCTAATTAACGCGTATAGATATTACAGGACGTACACACCGAGTATCTAAATTTCAATATAATAATAATGATAATAATAATCGCGGACGTAATGTTAAAAAAATAATCTCTGGCGACGGTAATTTAATTTCCGACCGGATAATACGCGGTACACGTACGTGTACGATGTATAACGACCGCTCCGGTCATATCCATCAAACACAACGTATACATGAAAACTGGACCACCCACTCGCAGCCTAATACAACGTGTGCGTACGTACACCGTTACCGTTTTATTGGGCAAACGCCAGACGGTATATTTTGAAATCTGTTCGGAAAAAATTGACCTTACGTTGCGTTGTGTAATTTATGCGCGTGCGCGTTTTCCGTTACACGCGCGGAATCGGATCGGGAATATAAAACGATAAAACGATAACGGAATAAATCGTTCGGACTCGTGACGAAACGGAACTCGCGGTTTCGGCGGTATTCGTACGGCTGCGAACATCGTTCTAACGGTTAATTCGCGTAATAACGTGTATCGAACGAACGTTTTTTGCGATTTCGCTAGTGATTTCGTTCGAGTTTTCCTCGTGTATGATTTTTTTTTCGTTCGCTACGGTTTAGCGCGTCGTATTCTCGAACGTGTTCCCGCGCGCACCCCGATACGACGGTTTGTCGAAGACACGGGGACCTACCGACAAAAAAAAGAAAACCGTTTTCTTCGCGACATCGTCAAACGCGCGCGCAACGTGTGTTCGACTGTACGAAATATTACGGGGTATTTTTTATTTATTATTGCTGCGATCCGCACAGTAAAACGCACGCAGACATCGGCAGACAACGACAACCGTCGACATTTCAATCGAACGATTCAAGCGCATACGTATCACGATCGTGTGTGGTAAACGCGTTGAGAAATCTGACGCGCGTACGTTTAACATTCGTTTTTTTTTTTTTTTATTATAAATGTACGATAAACACGATGTTCGATAACAATATAGTTTAGGAAAAGAAAAAAAAAATGTTTTGTTGCGACGACCGGGCTGCGTAAGAGCGGAAGAAAATATCATAATCGTGCGTGCGTCGCGTTTTATAATATTATATATATATTCGTCGGTACGCGTAATACACTGCGGAGGCGCACTTATATCGCTCTGCGAGTCCATTAATCAACCGGCTCTCCGGAGAAATAAATTCAATTATTTCTGGACCATTTGTTGCGCGTGCGCCGGCAGTACTGCGGTGGCCGACAAACACACACGATAACACAATGGGCCACGTACGTTGTATGCTCTCAGTGTTACACAATGCGTACGAAAAATATTTACCGTCGATAACAAACACGTACGCCGTTCAACCGTCGCATGTGTCCAACGGACTTCGGGCTACCGTTTGATTAATTTAATTCCGTGTTCAATTTATTTTTTTATTTTGTTGGTCTTATCCTTATCTATATACTATACACCGCGCCTCCTCGAACGGTCTGCTCGCCGTTTCGGTACGTTATACATTATATACAGGCGTTTGAAAAAAAAAAAAAACCCCCCGTCTGTTTTTATATCGCTCATCGCTACAACGTTATTATTATCGTTTTACAGGAAGTGCTATCCATATTGTTTCAACTGTTCGACAAAGACCACGAAAAAGTGCTCAAACAGGAGCAATGGATACAATCGTTAAAGGAGAGACTGCTGTGAGTATGTTTTAACGTACGGTGTATGCACGTGTGTGCGATCGCCGTAGCAAGGTGTACTAACGATTACAGCGTTGAATTGTAGATTACCGCACTCGAACTCGCTAAAATACGTAGCGTGCGCGCGACGTGTGCGTTTTTTCCCCCCATTTTTTTTTATTTTATTTTCAAAACGACGCGATAAACCGTCGGCGTGGCCACCAACACGGCCGACGATCCGTAGCCCGTTCGCGCGTTCGATTTGGCCGGCTGGTCGAGCGGAACGTCCGGGAAAAATCGGGAAACGTCGGCCGCCCGCGACCGCGACGTTGACAAACCGCGTGTTTGTATCGTTCGTGTGCAAATGTGATTTCGACGACGGACCGCGGCAGATGGTCGTCGTCGTATACCGTTTATATTTATAAGAACGGTTTCTTTCCGACGCGTGTAAGTGTAATGTATAAGCGTGTGCGCGTGCGTATTTATATACACGGTCTGTACGTGGTCGGTCCGATAGTATAAAAAACGCGGTCTGCCGGACGGGAAATGTAAATTCGAAATCCAATTAAAGTAATTAGGAACGCGTGTGTATATCGTTTTGATATATTTTATTATACGATCCGCGCGGAGCGTGTGCACGGCCTCATTTGCAATTATACGGAGAATTCGCGTACGCATAGCGCGGAGTTAATTAAAACACAGACGTACGCGTACGACTCCCGCGCGCGGGGGTTGACGGGGAATCGCGTGGTCGTGGACGACGTTCGTTTGTTGTTGTGTTTATTTTTCCGCGGGGTCTATCGCTTTGGTTTGGTTTCGTTGTCGAACTGTTCGCCGGCCGTCCGTCCGTCCGGGTTCACGCGATACCCACGAACGCGTGCCAGTAAATAAGAAAAAACAATAGAAAACAAAAACCTCGGAACGCAGTCAAACGACGAATCGATTGTCGGTTTTCCGAGCGGACCACGCGAAGGATACTCGACGACTGTACGTTCCATCGGAAATCCTAAAAAAAAATGCTTCGTCGTCTTTGGTACGCTTAAAAACCCGGCGTTTGATTTAAAAACAGATTTAGATCGACGTCTTTATCGAGTAAACCCTCGGACATGTCGATCTTAACGAGCGGATTTCGCATTAAAATAATACACTCGGAAGACGACCGTTTTTCCTGACCGTGTTATTCGTGCGTTCGACGAGAAAACAGTAATTTCTTTACGATTTCCTAACGAACCGTATTAAAAGAAAAAACTTGAAATAACATTCTTTTACTTTTTGTACACGTCGAACGCTGTTAACATACATCGCGGTCAGCACACATAATATATATATGTAATGCACATGCGATATACTTTTTTTTTTTGTCAAGAAAAGCCGCACGTGAGAGAGAATACCGTTGTTAACATGCCGTACACAACTATAACCATACTTATCAATAACTGCTTTGATTTGTGTCCGAGACCAAAGACCACTACCGTGCTGTGTTTCCCACGGCATTTATCGCGTGTGCCACGAGCTGTTTTTTTTTTTTTTGAAATCGAATTCTCCGATAATCGTGTCGCGTACTAATTCTTAAAGGGGCGGGTTTTATTTTTATATTTTTTCTTACGCTCTGCTGTCGAGTACGCGATTCATATTGACGTCGATAATATTGTCGGCCGACCGTCGATTTCCTCCGTAGCTCACATCGAACGTTTTGGGAATCGACCCTACACACTAATATTCGTATTACGCGCGGGACGAGACGATTTCGAGTAGACCGTATGTAATACGTTCGATTACTCGGTGATTTCGGGGCGCGTGCGGCTTCGGAACGTTGTCGGTTTCACGGTTTCCGGACGGTCGTCGACACGGAGCGTTTTTGTCCGGCACCGGTCGAAACGTACGTTCGGAACGCGAATACGTTATCGGCGTCGCGCGATAATTTGGGATGCGGACGCGGAACAAGAACGGTTGCCCGTTTGCGAAAATCGCACGGAAACACGAAACGGTGGTGACCACGGGGAAACGACGCGAACCCGGTGTAGCCGTTGGTCGCCGGTCGGAAACAGGATTTCCGGCACGAAACAAAAGCTCGCCGCGGTCAGTCGTTATCGTTTACGCGGTCGCCGCGAAATGAACCCGCGCCCGTCGTTCGTTCTAATTAGTCGTTCGGAGACGGCGGCACGTGGGCCGAACCGGTCGGCGACGATTTATTCGTTTTTATTTCTCGACCCGTCCGTACACGCTTTTCCCCTCCGTCTTATCGATCGACCGACCGAGAGCGACGCGCGCGTGTCCATTAATCCGTGCGCGCCGGATAAATATTATGTTACCGCCGACGACCGACGTTCGGTAGTCGCCGGTCAAAAGGTGCGCGCTCCGAATACCTACGCATATATAATGTACGATGTGTGTATGGGGGGGGAACGATCTTACAAACTTCTCCAAAGATCGAGAGAACTCGATCGCGCGTGATCCCGTTAATATATATATATACGTGTGTGTGTGTGTGTACACGTATTATTGAGAACGTGTATAAATCATCTTTTTTTTTCTTTCTTTCATTATTTTTATATAAATACGGCGACAGATACTATATATAGTATGCGCGCATGAAACTAGACGGGTCCCCCGACTCATTTCTTCGGTTCTCGTTTGACGTTTTCTGCCAACTCGTTCGCTGTCGATCGGGTCAAACGTCGCACGATGTTTCGCGTGTTCCGTTCGACCGATACCGCCCAATTTACGTTTGCTGGTAGAACGAACGCGCGTTTGTCGCGTCCGCGGAATCGAATACGACAATAACGTCGGCGAATTCGATAACGGCGTCCGTGAACAATGGCGGTTAGGCATAACGCGATCCGCGTACCGTGTGCCGTCGTGTGCAGAACGCGCACGGCCATCCAGTTTTATTGCGCACGTGTATTTATTTGCTGGCCGGTGAATTCCCGAGACGTTACGCGCGCACGCAATGTCACAACGATCGTGTTATTGCTTGTGCGACGCGGAGACGATGGCCGCTGCGGCGGAAAAACCATTGTCATTGTTAGAAAACCAATATAAGTGTATTTATATACACGTGCACGTTCGTACGGCGGTAACGTGTAATAATAGATTTTATGTGTGAAAATCGCGCCGACGCGGTCCTCGACGTCAGGTACGCGAATTTCAGGACGTGACGTAACTATCGTATATCGTCTTCGTCTCTTGCTCGTCCCGAACCGTGGTCGGCGTCAGTGATTTCGAACGTAAAATTCTTTATTTTCCGTCTCCGCGACCATCCGATTGTATTGATAAGTAATATTAAAAACAATAAATAAAATCGGCGGAGATTCACAAGGAAAATAAAATGTTGTTGTTATGCAAATGTGTAATTTTTGCATTTTTTTTTACAGGGAAGAAAAACAAGGAGATTTAGCAGAACAATTGGAAAGCGTGGCCTATGTGCTCTGTGGCGATCAACCTATCAGCTTGCAGAAGTTTTATCAAATATTTCAAGCAAAAGGCGTAAGTACGCAGCATTACATTTAAATCGCTCTGTACAGATACTATTTATCAAAATAGAGCGGGTACGGATGTGGAAGACTATTTTTCCAATTGTGTAATACGAAGCACAGTCGACTCTCAAAGACGATTTGATAAATAATTGTATCGTTCGCAATGTTTTCACTGCTTTTCGATGATTTATCAATTTTTGGGTAAATTTATTGTCATATTAGAGTTTTAAAATTCAGTTTAGAAATTCAGCACCCGTACTCCATTCGTAAATGAGTTTAAGTGACTATGGTACAAAAATACGATGTCCACGTTGGTCATTGTGAAATAAAACCGAATAAAAAATAAATGGGATTTCATCGTATTCTCTGGAACGGAGAAGTACAACGTTTATTTGCATGAACACGTAATTAACGTCAGCAGTCAACCGAAATATCGGCTAACATTAAAATCGTCGTCTTCCGGACGAATAAATCCCATAAAATTTCGAAAAAATGTTATAAATTTTTCTCCACTTCGTGAAAAAACATTGAATCGTGGGCATTGAATGTATGTGCACATCGTGCAAAAATACGAATGAAGTAATCGCGATCAATGAATAGTTTGCGTCGCCACATGGCTGTTGTTTCCAGACGATTTATTTTGCCTGGTGGTTTATTTGGAGTGAACGGTCAGAGGCGGTAGTGACCGTAACTATTATGATTTGAATTGCTCATCACGTACATTTCCCCAACCCCACCCATTCGGATTATCCTATTTATTTTACGCCAACATTTAATACGTAATTTATACGCCCGTTCCCGAAATTTGTACAACACCGGGAACCATGGAAAATCTTGATTTTAGTATAGCTGAGGGTTTGTACATCGGAAACGGCGTTACACTTTTTGGCGTACGTTAACAAACGGTTTTATTTCGCTTATTATCGTCGTACGGGTATCATATTACACGCGAATATTATCGTTTGATTATTATTTTACACTGTTGGAGAGGAGGAGGGTGCGGATGAGACGAGAAAATCGATAACGACCGCACGAGCAATAGCAGTAACGCGCGCGTACACGGTTGTCGCGTGTCGCGGTGGTACGTACGGCCGCGACAAAACGGCGTCGGGCACGAACGGAGTAAAAAAATATAAAAATAAAACCGCCGACGACATTGTGTCGTACACGATCGTATCTCGTCGTCCCCGGTGCCGCCGATGGGTTTTATTTATTATTATTATTATTATTATTATTATTATGATTATTATTATGATTATTATTATTATTATTATTCTCGTCGGCCAGGCCCACCCATTCCGCGTCGGACATGTTCGGTTTCTACGCGTACGAGTTATGCGCGTTGTGCGGACGCGTACCCGCGGCACACGTCATGCGCGGGGCGTGTGTAGCATGATCGTCGTGGATATGACTAATTAGGAAAAAGAAAGAAAGAAAGATAGAAAGAAAAAAAAGACAATTGGGTCAAATAAGTACGTTTCGCGCGGCGTTACGACATTCAAACGAGTTAACGAAAAATAATCATAATCATAAAAAAACCACCGTACACACACGTGTGTGTCCAGACGCGAAATAACGATCGTCGTGTACCGTAGCGATACGAACGCAATTTATTTTGTAAAACACCCATCGAGACCGTTTGTACGGTTACGCGAATAGCCGTATCTCCGATCGAACGCTAAATATTAATCGCAATTTCTTGAATAACAATAATTAACAAGCTGTCGTGTGTACGTGCGCGTGCATATCATCGATGTCGTAAACATCGAACTATAATAATATCTCGTACCGCCGCCACGTTATTGTTTATTATTATTCACGAAAGTCGATTAAAATTCTGGACGCGACGCCAAGCGTTACTACATTTTTTTTTTTTTGAAATATCGCGTTTATCGTCAAGCGCAAATTACTTTCTTTTTTCTACCGGAATTAATATTTTTCTTGCTCGATCGATTAATGACAACAGATTAAACTATCAAACGTAAAATGTTCATTATTATTTATTTATCGTAAAGTAGTACACGTTATATTCATTATTTTATGCAGGTGTTAAGTATTTATTTTCTGTTTATTGAATTCGCTGTATACGATATCTTTTTAAATATGGATATCGGTTCATTGTGACGATGTATACGTATAATATTGAAAATTTATTTAGATATGTAGAACAGAAACTAACTAAAATCATGATTTTTAATAAAATTAAAACGTTTGTTTAGAAAAAAAAACTTTTAATAATATATTATACTGTTAAATGCGGCCTAGTAAATAGGGATACTAAATAAAAATTTTACGAATTTAACATCGTACGAGAATAATGAGAATTATATGCAACGGAATCTGTATTTTATCGACCGCAAAGAGTAATTATTGTGGAGGATAACAACGCGCATTTTTTATTCTAAACCAAAAAAAAAAACGACCGTTTTATACAATTCGATTCGACGGTACACGTTTTAAACGATTTTTCATTTTTCAGCGGGCACGTATACATTCACGCGCGTAGGTTCTCGGGAGTTTTTGGTTTTGGTTTTAATTTTGTGCGTCGTTTCTTGCACATATCCGATAAGCTGGACGGCCGTGCGCGTACAATTATTATCGTTATTATTATTATCGTTATTATTATTATTATTATTATTGCCGTGTTCTCGTGCGCGCGTGAAAACGCTTTATTATAATAATGATAATAATGGCGCGTGCGCGCGCGGGCTTTTGAAAAACTGCGTCGCGTGCGCTCGCGCCCGGCACAGAAATTTATTACGACGATCTACGGGCACAGATAAAGAGATGTAAGTACCGTGGCTAGAGATATTTTTCTTTCTTATTTTATATATATATATATATATATAATATACGTGCGAGCATAAATATACACGTCGGGCCGCGGCAATTCAACGAGTTCGATTATTTATGATCTTCTCGGGCGAGCGTTTTGCCCCTCGCCGACGCACTGTAAACGCGACTCGAACGAATATTACAACGCGATATCGGGACTTCTATCGAGAGTACGGAAAACAGAAAGGCGGCGTTTTTCTCTGACAGGCCAAACGAAATATATATACGCACACACGTTATATTTATAAACGTGTTTCGAAGGAATCGCGCGTTTTTGTTCGACGTGGAAATGCGCTTTGACCGTAGATTTGACAAATGCTGCGGGGAAAACAATTCGTACGCAAACGATTTCGAATTCATTAATTTATCGAATTTAATTCGCTCGGACAAATCCGAGACGATTGTTTATGATTATTTTAATATTTTCCGGCAATTCGTAACACGCTGAACGGAATCGATAACGTTTCAAATAAAATGTCGTCCGAGAACGATTTTAGCGAGCCAATTTTTGATAAAAAAATAAATAAATAAAATAATAACAGTAATATATTTTCTTTTTTAACGGCTTAACGTTAAGGACCTGCGCTGCTACCAGTAAGCCTCTCAATTTTTCTCTGTCCATCGCCCGGTCTATTGTCGCATTACCCTTTTCCACCGCGTCTCTCCATCTGGTACTTGGTCTGCCGAGCGGTCGTTTCTCGTTTATTTATACTGTCAAAACATTCTTCAATATATTCACGTTTGATTTCCACGCGTGTCCCAAACGTTCACCACTCACGCGCGTGAGGATATCGGGTTTTCCGTACAAGAAATACGTCTTTTTACTTATTGACCACAAAGCAATAATATTTAGTGTACTACTACTAATCACGAATACCGGTGTTGTGTGAAAAATTACCGATAAAACGACGGCGGATTGAACGGTAATAATTATAATTGTTATACACGTGCGTTCTGTAAGATCGATTAGGTTCACTACCGTAGGTGATGTTAATTTGTATTTATAACGGTATATATTGTAATATTTTTGAAAAAAAATTAAATCAAAAATCGTTTATAAAATAAAAACGCGCGTAATTTATTTTCGTAAGTATTCTATTTGACGGACTACGTGTACGTACATACGTATACTGACCGGATGACGAAATAATTTGCAGGTAGGTCGTAGGTACACACATATTATTACATAAACGCATCGTTTCAGGCGATCAAACGTAATATTGTGTACGTTAATTTGCGTTGCTTAAATGGCTCTAAATGACCCTGAAAATTCGAAATTCCAGTCCCGTTAATATTAATAATAGGATGATAACATCACGTAAAAGTGATTCTATAACACATCACGTTATTACTGCAAACACGTAAGAGTTTCATCATTCGCGCGCACACGTTTTCGTACACACCGAAACCTACTGAGCAATTATTTTCGGAATTGTTTGTTTGTTACACGTTCTCGTTAAACGTTCGATTTCTTATGAGACTAGTCCGAGCAGTTCCTGATGCAGGCCGAGGGCGATATTTCTCGACCAATCAAAAAGCGTGTCCAACGGATTCCAAGCAAAAAAGAAAGGCGCTATAATAATAATAATACGTAATATATTGTGCACATTAATTGTTTAAGATCTGTCGCGTCCGTCCGTTTCGCTAACCTGTTGAATCGTGCGAAAAAGTCTGTTCCGTTTTCAGGATAACGACTAATGGTAAATAGAATCTATGACGATTTTAGTGATGCGATGAGATGAGTGAAGGTGCCTTATATAATGTCTTATTGATATTTTATCGGTCTTGAATAAGCAACGTTCGACGGTCCGATAAACTTACAATATTTGTGTACGAGTATTTGAGTGACAACAAAACTTACACCTTACATCAACGAACACGTGCGCATCTCACTCGATATTACGTTGCAAGCATATTTATGCAATCGCGGAGCGTAGAAAGTATTCGTTTTTTTTTTTATGTCGATTCATGACGGCGACCGCGTTAACGCAAGAACGGTAGACGCGGCGCGCGCGTCTCGGCGGGTTCTTTGTACGTCGGCAGCAGTTCGATGATAAATACGGCAACGCTCAACATTATCCCGAACGACAACACAATGAACGCTATTTCGAGATCTCGGACGGAAAATACTTTGGCCGACTCGTAATTCTTGGGATTGATCGGCTTGTATTTGTCAAACGTGTACTTGGACACGTCGCTGTTCCACTTGAGCACCAGTCCGGCCTGATCGATCCACGACAACAACATGTTTATCCTCCTCTTGTACGGCGAATTCCTATGCGCGAAACGAAAAAACAACCCCGCTTTTAACGACAAACGCGTCACATCCGTTACGTTGTCTGTACGGAATGCCGCAGACAAAATGAAGAAATCACGTCGCGGCGCGGCCTACCTGTGGATCACGTACGATATGAAATACGATATCAGACACTCGTTCATCGTGTGCAGGACGCGCGTGTTGTTCCGGTTGGCGACGAACAGAACGTCTTTGAAGTGTCCCAGGTTGAAGACGTTGACGCGCTGGAACCCGGCGAACCGGCCGTCCGATTCGTATATGTCCTCTTCCTTGGCCCACTTCTCCACGCGGTACGCCAGCGACTTCAGGTTCGGGTCGCCGGTCAGTATCTCCTTGAAACTGATGCTGGACGTGCGGATCGGCAAGTCGGACTCTATCAGGTCCGTGAACGTGTTGATGTCGGAATAGTGCATGGGCGTGTTCAGGAACGTGACCAGCGAACCCTGCGCGGACGTGACATACGACGATCGCCGTCACCGTTGTCGTTAACGGAGCGGGACGCCGCCCGCCAACGTGTACGTTACCTGGAACGCGTTCAGAATGACGAGCGTGAAGATCAGACAGAACGACGTGAGGATCCTCTGGCAGGACTGCGCGAAAACCCGGTTGGTCGGCGCCCCGATGAACATCCGGTAGATCTCCAGTCCCAGGTCGCATCCGGTTAGGTTGGGACGTCGCGCGTCCAGCGCGGTGGCCGCGTAGTATATCAGCGCGACCGTTATGCACGTGAACGCGGTCATCATCCACACTTCCCTCTGGAAGCTCATCAACACGGTCATCACCGGCGGCACGACGCCGGCTTTCGGCGTCAGCAGGCACACCTTGTCGCTGGTTATCTGCGCGAGACGTTTCTTAAGCGCGGCAGAACAGCGTTTCATAAACCGTGTTCCGCGGAACCCCGGGGGTTCCGCGAAGCTCAAGTAATTTTTTTGAAAATGTTGAAAACAAAAAATGTATTTAAGGTGTGATTCCCAAGAACGCGGCGTTGTTACTTCTTTACCTATTTTTAAACGTAACCGCGACTATGACCGCTTCGAGAGCAGTCGGGACGCGGTCGCGGTGCGTTTTCAAATATCATCAATATGATTAAAAAACAAACGTCGTATAAAGATCGAATAGTAAGGAGCAATGTTTGGAAACAAATTTCAAATGGATCGAACCGACCGAGTGTTGTAATTATAATTTTACTTTCATACGAGTAACGAACATAATAACAACACGTATATATGATCAAATTAAGACTTTATGTGTTTAAACTTAATTTATAAAGCTAATGTAAGATTTTAAACTCGCAGAACACGTGTCCATTGCACGAGCGTATAAGAAAAAATGGTAGACCGAGCGAAACATTTGTTTATCAAACATTACTACATCAAGAATAAAAATAGAGTCCCCAGACGCGTTCTCGGGAATCACGCCTTTATAGTGCTTGTACAGTATACAGCAATAATATTTAACGTCGTTGATAAAAAAATACTAATTTGGTACGATCGTCTGCGATAGCGTGAACTCCCGTGAAACGACCGTCGATAACGATAATAGGTAATCTATGTACGGTTTAGTTTCAATACGACATTCTACCGTATCGTGCGTTGTGTCCGAGTGCGATATTATGAAATAATTATAATTTTTATTGCAAATAATCCTCAAAAAAAGCTAAAAAAAACAGTTTGGCGGTGAAACGTTTCGAGGGATGTCGGTACGATCGAACAGAAAACCGAATCACCGATCAACGGATAATAATAATAATGATAATACGTTTTTCGGACTGTCTCGAAAACGAGTTTCGCTCGTCGGTCGGTCATGTTCGTCGCGAAATTCTACCCTAAAACGATGCGTCACCGGGCGCGGATCCAAGGGGGGGCCAAGGGGCGATCGCCCCCCCTCCCCGTAGACTCTTGTTAAATTTTTTTATTAGTATCGTTTTATAATTCTAACTCTTATCCATGATACTATAGAAAGACAATTTAAAATGAAGTCGTAGCTATGGGATTTTTCGGTTTCAACGTTTTTTATAAACCAATAAAGATAATAAATACCTGTTTTTATCAAAGTACATATAATTGTTCAATCATATATTAATTGCATTATTGCATATTATTACGTGAACCTTAAAAAATCGATGGGTCACACATGATATAATATCTCTTAAATATCTCGAACGTCTCCGTAGAGGACAATAAACCGTTCCGATAGCAGCCGCGACCGTCACGCGATTCGACATCTGATAAAGATACGAAGACAGACTTTATTGTTTTATTTCGGTGTATCGCAAACGATTTACCGAGAAAACGCGTTTTGGAAAATATTTCATTACTCGACGCGACGAAATGAGTATTAAAGTTGTTTTTATTAAAACGGCCACCCACCACCCACCCGTAAATAAGTTCTGGATCCGCGCCTGTGCGTCACCGCGTTTATACGCGGTCGTGTCGCCGTTGGAAATCCAACAATTGGTCGTATGACACATTGTACGTTTCTTATTGTGCGGTGTTTTTTTATTATTATTACTGTCCGAATCCATTATTATTATTATTATTTTTGAAATATCCATTATCGTTATTTAGACAACGATAGCCATTCGACCGCGATGTTCAATCAACGTCAATTGTCGTCGTCGGCCGTTAATTGCCGAACGAAAACACTAACGCTGTCTGTCGCGGCGTCGCGTTTATGTCGTGCGTCAACGTTTGGTTTTTTTTGTTGGTTTTTTCCCCCCCCCATTACCGTCGTGAACTCGTACGGACGCAATCGGCAAATCGGGAGGGAAACGCACGTACGTGTCTGGTGAGCTCGGCCGCGTGACAGCTGTAGTCCTTCAGGAAGTGGCCGTTGACCGATACGTCGGCCGCGCCGTCCACGACGCCGGCGAACGTGCCGTACGCCACGCCGCCGGACCGCCTGTACCCGTAATAGATCTTGCCGTTGTCGGACGGCTCGGACACGTACACCGGCGTCGCGTTCATCTCGGCGGCCAGCAGCGCGGCGAACGTGCCGTCCTGGCCGGCGTACGCGGCGGCCGCGGCGCCGTCCGCCGCCGTCGTGGCCACCACCGTGGGCGGCCGCCGGTTGATCGCGAACCGCAGCGGCGACCGGCGCATGTTCCTGATCCGCGAGTTGAGCGCGGCCGGCACCAGTGCGGCCGACCGCAGCGGCACGTTCGTGAACCGGCCGTCGTCCGCGACGTCCCGGGCGAACGGGTCGAGCAGCTTGATCGCGGTCCGCGTGATCACGATTGTCCTGCGACGGTCGTGGACAAGATGAAAGGGAACAGACTTAGAGACTTGGGTCGTGTTATGTTGTGTAGACGAGGAAGTGGTCGTACGCGATGTGGGTGGGAGATCGCGTCGAGCGGCGGTCCTAAGGACACGGGTGGTCGACCGTAAACAGCCGGGATGGAGGCGCGCGAGTCTCCGTCTTGTACAGGACAGACGCGATGAACGTTTTCGATAATAAGACGTTTTGCGACGATTGAAGAAACTTCGTTCGAACGCGATACCGCGAGAACGTCTCTGGACGGCGTGTATGGGTTCGCGGGATTTCACGGTTAAGTATAGAACGCATACTATTTCTGTGATTTCAACGAAAAACTCGGAAAACTTTCCGATTCGTAAAGTGTCCCGCTGTACAGACAGGTTTCACCGTGTCGAGAAACACGTCGGTCAAAACGTTTGGGCGAAATCGTGTTTTGTCGTTTTTTCATTAGCTACGCGAATAATGTGATTTGTGCGTTTTTCGACGATTGTATATGAAAAAAAAACTAATAATAATTTTTAAAACAGCCGTTTCGCTCAACTTGTTTCTGGTTCTTTTTCGGTAATCATTCGAAATCGTCATAGCTGGTGCGTTTGCTACCAAAAGTACGCGATTTGTAAATGGAAAACTTCGTTCGATTTCGATTCGAGTGACGTCGTGTGCTTGAAAGATTCAGTGAAATGAAAACGAGACGATTCCCGGGAGTGTGGGTCCGTGTCGGAACGCCGTCAAGTTCTAGCGCACGCGAACGGTCTTCGGATCGGTGTAGGACGATGAAAGAAGAGACCTGCCGGGTGGAGCAGCAAAGGGACTGAAAGCGGCGAAAACGACGATGGGGGTCCGGAGACAAACGAAGAGAAGACCGCCGGAACACGCGATTTCGCACGAAACGGAAAACGATGTGTCGGGGAAGCAGGGGGAGTGTTGTTGTTGTTGTCGGTCGTGGCGACGGAAGGACGGCGCGCGCGTGTGTACGTACTTGTAAACGGACAGGTCGCGCCACACGCCGTAGACCGTCCGCCGGACGGTCCGGTCGAAGTCGCGCGCCACGATCAGATAGTATACGTCGCCGCCCCAGAACGTGTGGTTGAGCGCGGCCAGCCCGCGGAACGGGTCCGGCCGCTGGCCCGCGCGGCCCCGGAACAGCACGACGTAGCGCGCGCTCGGCGGCAACAGCGCGGTGGACGCGCGGCCGCGCCCGGCCGGCCGTCCGCAGGGCCCGGCCGACGGTTGGCGGCCGTCCGCGCGACCGCCGTCGGCCAACAGGCGTGCGACGTCCACGACGTACGCGGGCTGCGCGTCGCGGGCCTGCACCGTGCGCAGGAACGCGGGCGGCACGTCGCCGTCCGCCGACCAGTCGGCGGCCACCGCCATCACGCCTTTGCCCAGCGACGGCGTGCGCCGTTCCAGCGCGGCGATCGTCTCGCACACCGTCGCCGTCGGCCACTCGTCGCGGTGGCCCGTGCGCGCCGTCGGCTCGAGCCGCCCGTGGCCGGTCGCCGACAACGTGACCAGCAGCGCCTGCGCGAACGCGGTCGGTCGGTCGTGAGCCGAATGGGATTTGGCCGGTTCTCCATACTTTCGATAAGAGAAAAAATTGATAACGACGTAGATGATTAAATAAATAACACGGATGTCCATTGATGGTACCCGATCACAAGTGTTAATTGTTTTCAAAAATTCAAATTTTTGCGTGGGTTAGCGTTTTGACCGTAACCTAACCTAACACCGTGTAAATAACGTAATAATGACGTGCTATGGGTGTCGTTTTCGTCAAACGTTGTACCAATGAAAAATGTTATCGAGTTAATAATGGTGACTATACGGTAAGTTGGAAATAATAAATTTACTCGCCTTTAATCGGTCGACAAATAACAACAACAAGTGTTTGACTTTTTCCACAGTTAAAACTATAAAACAACGATTATAATATGTACGGTATTACAATATTAACCAAATAGAAATTCACTTTAAAATCTTATGTTACACGAACATATTAAATATCATAGGTATAATAAAACAATTTATTACTGTATCACTGTACAACGACCGTTCAAAACCGTTACACATCAAATATTCAAACACGTTATTTTTATGTTTTTATGTGGTGGTACATAACCTCGAAAAAAAAAAATTGTTTCTCTTATCGAAAGTATGGAGAACTGATGACCCTATCCCGAGCCGAAGCGAGGAAACGGGGATCCGACGTCATCGATAGGTGAACGTATGCGACGGTGTTTGGGGACCGTGTTCCGCGGAGAGTAGTTTCCGAACGGAAACGTGAAATCGTACGTAAGACGGATATGGGAGAGGATTGTGGATACGAGTGTATTGTACACACGTGCGAACGCGGACCGAACCGACGGACTCGTCTCGTTCAAACGTGCCGGTGACGTCCGAATAATTAATTAGTCCGTCAAATAAACAGGGCGATCTGGGTGTTTAAAATCGATTTTTTTCACAGTCGTGAACTCCGACAAACGTCGGACGTATCTCGTGCCCGGTCCGGACGGTTCGCGAAGTCATTGCACTCAACACACGGACGTGTTGACCATTTCAACCGTACCGAACCGCGGTCGCGGTGAAAAAGTATCGTTTCGTTTTTCCGACGTGTTTAACACGCGTGCCGCGGGGCGTTGCGATATTATCGCGTTTTAAACTTCTCGAAACGTTCCCGTCCCGTACACGAGGGGGAACACCATAACCTCCTCGACCGGCCGCGCCGTCGATTCCTCGAGATAACCCCCCGCGATCTAACTTATCGCCCGTCCGTTGTTTCGCAGAGGGAAAAAGAAGAGCATTTATCTCACGGCGCGTTTGGGATTTTCTCGGCGAAGAGTTGAAAAATCGGACAGACCGGAAGTCGCGAGCCGGCCGACACAGACACGTTCCGAACGGTAAACCGGATAAACCGTTTTTGGGTTTTTATTGACGGTCGGATTATTTCCCCGTCGCTTCGGCTCTTTCGACGACCGCGTATCATTACGAGGGCAGGCCGATAAGTAATGCCTTTTATTTTTTAAATCCGTATAAAATTCCATTTTCCTGACGATTTCACGGGTAACGTTGTCGATCGGTAAGGTTATTAGTTAAAAATTTACGTAATTTAAAACGACGGCCTTTTTAGACGCGCGGTTCAGACAGCGCGCTGTAATTGAATTTCTCGTCACGAAAAACGTTCCACCTATAGATATTCAAAAAAAAAAACGGGCAAAACGTAGAATCAAACAATAAGTTAAGGCAAGTAAAGGCCGTCGTGTTTACTGTGCAACTGTTTTTGTTTTAGTAATTCAGGTTCGATACGTTAAAAGTTTTAGGCGAAAAGACGTTAATTATCAGCCCACGCTCTCGTATACCGTACGCGGCGACGGTAGACTTACGAGAAACGCCATCGCCGACGTCATCGTGACTGGAAACCTGCAGCAAGCCGTCCGCGCGAGAGTTAGAGAAAAACCGAAAGACTGAAAAAGAAATCGTTATTCGCGCGTCGTTAAAAAAACTATTTTTCTTATCAAATATCTGATTATTGGAATTAAAAGTAGATTGTATATTGGCTGTCTGTAGGTTTCGTCGTTAAAATTACATTAGTCTCGTGTGAGCCGTAATCGTGTCCGTACGAAACGGAGTTAAATTTTTGGTTTTAAACTCGGAAAAACTGCCGCAGAAACGCTTGAATGCAAAAAAACTAAATCATCTTTCAAAATTGTTTGAATACTGAACCACACGATATTCCTAATGCATTCGCCATACCTTGAATGCGTAAACGACGATCTGATCGCACCAAATTTTTAACTTTTTCGATTGTTTCATCGTTTTTTGAAGTTGACGGCCGGCCACTCCGCTCTTCGTCTTCGAGTGACTCTCGACCGTTTTCGAACATTCAAGCGTTTTTGCAGCGGTTTTTCCGAGTTTAAAACCAAAAATTTAATGTTTAGCGCGTCGTTCAAATTGTGACATTTTGAAAATACGCGTAAACTCCGTTTCGTACGGACGCGATTACGGCTCACACGAGACCAATGTAATTTTAACGACAAAACCTACAGACAGCCGAATCGTCAGATATTTGATAAGAAAAATAGTTTTTTTTTTCTATAAACAAATTCCGGGATAGGTTACGACGGTTGTCGTCGGAAAACGATAGCCGTTTCCGATAGGAAATTTCGATCGCGTGATCTCGCACGGAGCCACAGCGACTCCACGTCGTCGAAAGAAAAGAAATAAACACGTTTAAAAATCATCAGTTCCCGGACAACGAATTGCGTTTCGTCGCGTGATATCATGGTCGACGGGTCGTAAAACGCGCGCGCGCTATTGTTTTTTTTTTTTTTGCGCATTCATTTCGTAACGATTCGTTTATTTATTTATTATTGTTTTATTTTCGACACCGGTTCTCTACATTGTTTCGCGAGTTTTATTATCGTTTTCGTCTCCCCGTTATTGAAGAAACGATCGGATTGTCGGTGGTGCGCGCGCGTTTTATTATAATACTCACGCGCCCAACAAGTCGAACGTAACGCGTTTCTGCGGATACCAGCGCCGGGCGATCGAAACGCGAGAAAAATCGAAAAAAGACGAATCGTCGTTAGGAGGGGTTTTTTTAAAAAAAATTAATTTAACTATCGCGGCCGACAACGCGCGTCCGTATCGTTAACGGTCGAACAATAAAACGCGATTGAAACGATACGACAACGATATTATTTTAAAACACAATAACGGCTCGTGTTTTTTTACCATTATTGTTTGTTCGCCGTGAAAACAAATCGGTGTACGCGCGACGACGCATAGTGGTCGAAAACACAACACCGTCCGACACAACGGAGTCTATCCATTACGAGGGTTTAACGCGCTTGTTTCGACGGCTATAACGTGCAAATAACGAGTTGTTGTTTTTAAAAAAATATTCGCTATCGATTGATTTTAGCGTACGACTGAAAAACGCGATTAAAACAGTATTTTTTTTTTCACCGTGGCGAGAGGAATCCAAAAAAAAAAACACACGTGTACACCACGACCTGTTATCAGCCCGGCAAGTAAACGTGAATTATGTTCGTTTCACACGGACGAGAACGAAAGGTCCGTTTACCGATATATACTGTTGTCGTAGATTTAAATCCTACCGAAAAAGAAACCAGTCCGTTCCGGCAACCGTCGATCCTTCCGGATAACGGCGACGACAGTCCGGAACGCGTAATGACGCGGCTTAAAAAAAAATACAAAAACCAAATGAAGAAACGTCGGCTGACGCTGACGACATTATCACTACGACCGTGTGTTACTACGGGTATCGTTTACGCGGTCGTGTCAAAAACCATTTGGGGAAGAAAAAAAATCCCTCGCCGTATCGAGTCTAATAATTTCGTTTTTCGTCGCGATCGATTCCAGTCGTTGGCGTCTCTCACGCCAATTCATTGTGCGTTCATTATACGTTTCCACCCCGTCTTCTTCTTCGCGGGGTCGGCGTTTTTTCTCGATTTTCTCCAGTCGAGTCTGTCGTGCACTTCATTTCCTAATAGATTCTTCTCCGTCTTCTTCTCTAGTAGTCGTCTATCTTGCACTTTCTCCGATATTTCTGTCACCTTCATTTTCTCCATTCTTATAATTGTCATTTCTGATTCTCGTCGTCGCACCGCACGTCCGTCGTAACGTCCCTCATCCATGCCGCTTCCGACGTCTTCTCCTGCGCCTTCTTTACAGGCCACGTCCCAGCGTATATATATCTTACTTTCTATGTCTCCGGTTGTTTTCTTCCGATTCCTGCGTGTGTTCGATGCGCGGTTTCCGCGTCGAGTTCTCCTTTCTTTTTTTTTTTTTTTCGACGATCGAACGCAAATATCCGAACAATTCCCGTCGAAATTCGGCTCGTTTCACGATTTTCGGTGAAGATTCACAAGCCCGCCACGACGAATGTGGACACTTTTTTGTTGTTGTTTGCTAACTGGTCTACTACGATCGCGCGCACCCGCAAAAAATCGAAAACCGTTCGTACACGCCGTGCGCTGTCGCGTTTTACGAGCTCGCGAACGACTCCGCGGCCGTCACATCGTAACGTGTCTCACGGAGAGTCCGGCGTTTAGCGTTGTCGCTGTTGCCTGCGCGACGCGTGTTCTCCGCGAACCCCGTCCCGTTTCAAGTCAAGTTAGGGATCGTCCGCATTCGTTTTGCCGTTTTGATTGTTTAATGGTTTTCGCGTGTTTTTAGATCGTGGAAAAAGTGTTTCGGCTTATCGACAAGGATTCGGACGGGATCATCACGCCGCCGCAAGCAATGGACCTGTTGACTACGATCACGTACCCGTCCAGGTAATCGCCGTTTTACACGGTTACGTCGTCGCGTATTTTCCGGGTCCGGATTCCGTCGGGTTCGCGAGGTCCACGGCGGCTTATTGTTATTGTTTTTTTCTGTTTCCCCCCCCCCCCCCCCAAACGTTTCAGAAGACGGACGATGTGATGCCGTACTCTTCCCGGCAGAAAACCGCATTCTGTTCGTATCCGTTTTGCATTTCACGTCCGGACGTCTATTACGAGCTTACGTGACAGTATAACAAACGTATTGTTTCCAGAACTCTTACCATACAACGTTCCGTTCAGAATCGTTTTCAATTTAAAATAATCAAATCAAATATTGTTTTTTGTCGGTTGACCGGCAAATGTTTCACAACGGTTTCTAGTGATAAGCCCCGAAACATTCTCTAATCACGTTTAAACGTCAAAATCCGTAAAAAACGACGTCGATGTCGCGTGGCGGTTTTCGTCCGTTTAAATTTACGAAATCGTTTTCGCGCGATTTGGTCACGACGAGCATTGTGACGAGCCGAAACGACGTGTTGGCATAAAAAAAAAAAAAAATACACCGTCATTTTTATGGATAACGTTTGCTTGGGTGAGAAATGTATTATTCCCGTCCCTACTTCCGGCACGTTCGATAAATAATTGATAAACGCCGATCGATCATCACAATATTGCTTGTTGTGTTAGGGTGAAAACGGGATTCGACAGCGAAAACCTGATGTGGCTGGAACAGCTGTTTAGACAGACCGTCGGCGACGAGATGGAAATCAAACGGGACGATTTCAACAAGATTTTAATCACTAAAAACGTAAGTGTCGCGTCGACGGCTTGTTATTAAAAACACCGTACGACGCGTTTATTAACGAACGCGAACACGGCACGACGGCCGAATCCAACGCGTCGACGTTAACAATACCCTCTTATCGTAATCACGTAATCGTGGTATTGCGAGCCGCCGCACGTTTTTCGCGTCGCGAATAATCGAAAAACATTCCGTCTTCAACACGGTAATTGCGAACAATTATTATTAGGAAATTACGGACGAAAGAAAAATTCCCGATAACACATGTGGATAATTCTTAAAAAACGTCATTCGCATTTAAACATCTTACGATTTTCGGTTTTTTCTTTCTTAACTTCGTAAATTCAGACAACTCCTAATCTCTTTTTTAACAACGAAATCCTCGTTTATAAACAAATCGTCCTACCCGCCATGACCTACGGCATTCGACTTTGATGGATAACAAAAACAAATCTGATTCAAACAAATTCCAAGCTTTTCAATCTATAAACCTCCGCGACGAATTCTCCCTGGTAATCTCACACTCCACGACGGTTTAAAAATTCCGACACTCCTTCTTATCTTGCGTCCAGCTGCTACAAACGATCTCACAAAATACCACTAACCTTTTTATTAACACTTCCCAATAACCCGCCCCGTCGTCTTAAACGAAACTGGCCACGAGACTTATTAAATACATACATAAAAAAAAAAAATTCAATGACATAAATTTGCAAACGCTATAAACTAAACATTCCTATTAAAGTAATGTCACGAGGCACCTCCTTCTTTCACGCCACCTTGTGCACACGATATCCAAATTACCTATTGTGAAAAAAAAAAGAATACGTATTGTATATTATATTTTGTCTAATAAAAAAAAAAAATGAAAAAGAATCCCGTTGTTTTTACGAATAATCGTTCCGTGGTTTTCTTGTTTCGAATTATAATTCTTTAGTCTGAATTAACAGATAAACCGTATATATGCTATAAGGTTACACGACAAAAATGTCTAAATAATGCTAAACGAAATATACGGTTTTAAAATCGTATAACATATGAGCAATAACGAAAACGATTAAAAAATTTGTATCGTACATTTATACGTATATAAATAATGTTTGCGTTGAACTGTATTCAACACGATTTTTAAAACCGCGAATAGGCGTTGTGAACAAAGTATAAAATTTGTAATTTAACTTCAAAAATATGTCTAACGCATGTGGCGTGTTCATAATATAACGCGTTATTAAAAAAAATAATAAAATAAAATACGTTTAAAAAAATGCATTTCAGCCATTCTTCACCGAACGCGTGTTTCAAATATTTGACAAAGACAACTCTGGGTCGATATCGTTGCACGAGTTTATCGATGCGATGCATCAATTCGCCGGACAAACGCCCGACGACAAAATCCGATTTTTGTTTAAAGTATACGACTTGGACGGTACGTATACGATATTATTTACGTGAAATTCTACCGATAAAATCTCTCGTTTGTTCCTCGTTCGTCCCACGTATCCGTTCCGGCACGAGAAAATACACGGACGTATATAAATATATATTTTTTTTTTTTGTTAACACATGATGACTTTGAAACGTGGGGCGCTTGCCGACTCACCGCCACGTCACGGTCACGTTTCATTAATTGTTGGATAAGTTTACAGGTACACGTCCGCACTGCGATTGATCGGACGCTCGCCGGGAATCCAGCGGACGCAAATATTTCGCAAATATAAATGTACAACATATTCGTACGCGACGTATAGCGTTGTCGACGTTTGACTCTACGTACCTGTTGCAACGCGAAATTAGGTTTTGTTCTCGATTGAAACTCGTGCACACCGTCCCGCCGTCTTCTGACACGGCAAAATCATAAGAAACCATAATGACGCGACGCGAACGTCATGATTCACGTTCGGTCGGATAGCTCGGTCGGGGTGGTGCGTGTGTAAAGTTAGCTTGCGTCCGACATCGTTTCGCTCCGTACCGCAAGTCCGTGAGGACCTCGTCCCGGTCGAACGGCGACATTGACGAACTCGTCGCGAACCTAGGAGTGTAACGAGTCAAGACGACGAACGACGACGAGATAATAAAACGAGAGACAGAACAGAAAATAAAAAAAACCCGCGTAAACCGTGTTTGAATCGATATTTGTCGTTTAGGCGACGGTCTCATACAGCACCGAGAACTGCAGCACGTGATGCGGGCGTGCATGGAGGAAAACGGAATGCAGTTTTCCGAAGACCAGGTGGAAGACCTGACGATGGCGTTGTTCGAGGACGCGGACAGCGAATCCAGAGGCGCCATCACGTACGAGGCGCTCAAAAATCAATTGCAAAAACACAACGGGTTGTTGGAAAACCTGTCGATAAGGTAACCGCGCCGACTTTCGAATTCGCCGTACAGCCGTTGCACGCGAACGATACTATTACGTTTGACGAATCCGACTTTTCGGATTTTCACGAAACTCCACGACGGCGGATTCGTATCGTTTTCCGAGTTGTTTTTTTGTTTTTATTCGATGAAATCGAGTTAATTAAAAACACACATATATATATATACAATCAATTCATAATTTTTCTTTGTAACTCTGAAAACCGACTTGACTCGATCGAAATCGTCACGCAAGCGATAAACTTGTGAAAATAATCCGTTCCGCGCGGACTTCTATTTTTCCATTTACAACGGGTCGTGTCCGCGTATCGCGGTCGACGAGAACTGTTCGGAGTTTCGTCTTTACCGACATCCCGTCAGGTGGTGATCCGCGTTACCGGTTCGTTGTGCTGTTGACCGCCGTCCCGTTCCAACCCTAACCAACGGTCGAATAGGGGGGAGGGGAGGGGAACCGTAGGAGTACTCTGGAGGCTTACCAAACAGTCGCGTCCTATAAATGCATTTTTATGAACGGTGTAAGACACTCGGAAAGCTCGTCACTGCCGTCCGTCACGTTTACCGATAATTCGAACGTGGACAATAAGGTATCGAGTCATAACTAATGACGCGGAGTCTAACCTTAAATATAAACTACAAGTATGGGTGATTTATTGGGCCGATAGTCGCGTTCGTAGACTAACTAGGAGTGGGAAAACGGCGATTGATTATAATCAGGGCTGGTCAGTATGTAAGATACGTATCTGAAATACAATTGTATCTTGTATCTTTTAAAGTTTTAAGATACAAGATACGTTCAACAATCATGATGTTATGTCTAAAAAGTCTGAAAATAAACAGCAGTCGAGTAACGAACTTAAATCAATAACTTTTTTAAACGATAAAAACAAAACACTCTGTTCTCTAATGGTTATCCAAAAATAACACGAGTCTATGCTCTTCAGCTGCTGTTGAACGTCTGTTTTCTTTTGCAGGTTTTATTCATTCTCCAAGCAGGTCTAGTAGTATGTCAGACAATACTTTCGAAAAATTAGTGTTTTTAAAAGGTAACCAAGATTTATCCTTGGTGAAAAATAAATGTCATTTATAATACTTGTAATAACTATCGACTGACTTCAAAATTTGTAGTTTTTTAATTTGTACGATTTTATTTAATGAAATCGTGTAAAGTGGTAAATTTAAACTTGGCGAATGAAAGTTTGGCGTGTCTTGTATCTTTTTTTTTGCATCTCCGATACATGTATCTGGTATTCAGTATCTTTTCTCAATTATCAAAGTATTTCGTATCTTGTATCTAGTATCGAGATACTTTTTTTTGTGTATCTTGCCCAGCCCTTGTTTATAAGCATAGAAATATTATAGGAGATAGGACGTAATTTTAATCCTAGTTCCGCCTCTGCCCGTTGGCCATAATCGGCATCTGCTGGCATATCAATTGTGTTGACCGGCGGTGACATTAAATATATCGTTTCGTTAATATTTATTTCAAATATTTTGTCGACTGTCAAATACCTCTTTTAAATAAAAAAATAATTAAAAAAAAATAGCGTAGGTACGCTCAAATACGTTTCAATTGGCTCGATTGGCTTTATTCAGTCCTCTTTCAAATGTGCTTTACGGCAACAAATGATTAACGCATACGAGTCACCGCGTTAAGTGAGACATTTTATGTCTTATGTGTGAACATTTTTTTTTCAAATTCAAATTTTTTCAAAACCGAAACAATGGTTGCCATGGAAACAAACCATAAGGGAGATTCAGGTTTTTTTTTTCTGTAACGCTTTTCCGTGACAGTCCCCAGTGGGGGGTATCTTAATTTAAGTAACGCTTTTCGTGGACGCTTTTTCGTGACGGTTTTTTATTTTAACGTGCCAAAGTAAAGACATAAAACGTCAAAAATACAATGGCCTAACTCGGTCGATGGTAACGCGTTGTACCGTTTTTCAGCATAGACCGCTGGCTAGTGCCGCCGAAACCGAAACAGCCGCCGGCCTCGCTGCGGGGCAAAGTCACCGCGCTGCAGCCGTACCAGCTGACGTTGCCGTACATGCGCAACAACTACGTGTACCTGATATTCCTCACGGTGTACGTGCTCGTCAACGCGCTGCTGTTCGGCTCCAGAATCTACCAGTACCGGAACGCCAACGTTTATACGATTTTCGCGCGAGCTTGCGGTGAGCACACGACGCGGTGTTAGGTTAGAACCCGGAGACACGCGACCGTACGAGGACTGGCGCTACAAATCAATGTTGGGTGAAGGGCTAGGTCCTAGTAAGAGAAGAGTAGTTGGGGTGCGCAAAAACAAACAAAATGAAAGGAGCTCTCCGTTCCATCGCGCACCACCATCCACTCCCTTCCGTTTCGAGCACTGGTATATACGCGTGTATATGATACTTTTTTTTTTCACGATCTCCTGCTCTTCGTCCCGGCCGCGAATTTCAGTGCCACACCGAGTGTACTCGACGTACATTTCGTCTCAACGATCACATCGCACGACCGCACATTCGGACCGGTGGTTTTCAATATTTTTTGGACCCACGCAGAACAAAAAAAAAAAAAACGTCAAAAATCCACTCGGTTGGGTTAGGTTTGAGAGACGCTGATTCAGACGATGCACTATGATGCACGGACGCGACTATGGCGGTATCGCGGTAATGAGTGGGATGGAAGGTGGACTTTTGCTCAACAACGTTTCATCTGTTATTGTTCGCGTCGTTTTCGTCCGGGCACGTCGCCGCATAGAGATTGAAAACACCGACGTCGACTTCGGCGGGATGCCGTGACCGCGGCACTCGGAAGACGCACGCCGAATTCCGCTGCCGATGGAACGTCCGCGTGTGACCCGTGTTCGAGAAGATTCGAGTCGGATTTCGAAAACAAAATGTTTGCGTTTCGCTAATGATTTGGAATTGAAATTACATTTTTTTTCACCACTACGCGTAGACGGATTTTCAAAAAAAAATTTTCTACATTTTGGTAAAGATTCGGACGTTAAATGAAATTTTTTTTCACCTGTATTACACGAGTCGGTTTTTGCACAAAAAATGTTTACATTTCGCAAGAGATTCGGAATTGAAAAGAAATTTTTTTTTCACCACGACGCGTAGATGAATGTTGAAAAAAAAATTTTTCTACATTTCGGTAAAGAGTCGGACGTTAAAAGAAACTTTTTTTTCACCTGTATTACGCGAGTCAGTTTTTGAACGAAAAATGTTTATATTTCGCAAGAGATTCGGAATTAAAAAGAAATTTTTTTTTCACTACGACGCGTAGACGAATGTTGAAAAAAAAATTTTTCTACATTTCGGTAAAGATTCGGATTTTAAATGAAATTTTTTTTTCACATGTATTACGCGAGTCGGTTTTTGAACAAAAAATGTTTACATTTCGCAAGAGATTCGGAATTTAAAAGAAATTTTTTTTTCACCACGACGCGTAGACGGATTTTGAAAAAAAAATTTTTCTACATCCCTCTACCGATTCGTTTCCAATTTGAGCACTTTACGGTAATCTCTCGTTAAGGTAGGTCAGAGTCCGCGGTCTAGTCAAAAACGACTTACAAATTATAATAACCCCATACATTGTATCGTTATTATAAGACCGCCGTTAGGTCCTTTAGCCGTCGGGCAAGCACACGTTGACTATTTATCCGTTCAATATCACGTCCCTACGCATTTTAAACGAGTAACGCTGAAATACGGTTATATCATATTTCGTAGTTAACCAGTAGTTTGAAATGACGCCGTACAGTAATTACAGCATTACCGTCGTGTTTTACGTTCAGGCCAGTGTTTGAACTTCAACTGCACTTTCGTGTTGGTGCTCATGTTACGACATTGCATCACGTTCCTGCGAACGCGCGGATTCTCGTTGTTCTTGCCGTTGGACCAGCACATATACTTCCACAAGATCACGGGGTTTTTCATATTCGGTTACAGCATCCTACACACGTGCATGCACCTGTTGAATTTCAGTGAGTCAATCGCGCACCGCGTCCGGTTAGGTAAAAAACCGCGTTTTTTCTCTCGTTTTTTTTTTTCCCCCACGCAGGCACCGTCATCATATACGATCCGGACCTGAACTACGAGGGGTTCACCGTGTCCGAGTGGCTGTTCACCACCGACCCGGAGCTGTTCGGGCTCGTGGCCGGATACGCCAATCCGACGGGCGTGTTGCTCATCGTCATTCTGTTCGTGATGTTCGTCTGTTCGCAGCCGTTCGTGCGCAGAGGAGGATGCTTCGAGGTTCGTCCGGGAACCTATTGATTTCCCTTTCTATCCGCCGCGGTTTATTGTTTTGCTCTGTTCCAGATATTCTACTGGACCCATCTGCTGTACGTGCCGTTTTTCCTGCTGTTGATCGTCCACTGTCCGAACTTCTGGAAATGGTTCGTAGTGCCCGGGCTGTTGTACCTGTGCGAGCGTTTCTACCGTTTCTCGCTGATGCGCTCGGAACACGGGAAAACGTACATCAGCTCTGGCCTGCTGCTGCCGTCCAAAGTCACCCACCTGGTGATCAAAAGACCGCCGCATTTCGACTTCCATCCGGGCGACTACGTTTTCGTCAACATACCGGCAATAGCCAAGTACGAATGGCACCCGTTCACCATTAGCAGCGCGCCGGAACAAGAAGGTCAGTACGCGTTCGCGACGCGCAATCGTTCGGGTTTACACGCGCGGTCTGACGGCGCAGCGCTAAAATTTTTCACCGTTGTCCAGACTACATGTGGTTGCACATCCGGGGGGTCGGCGAGTGGACCAACCGGCTGTACTCGTATTTCGAGGAAGAACAACAGAAACTGCACCTGCTCAACGAGCAGCCCATGCCCGGTTCGGTGAACAGCAAACCCGGCGCCGCGGACTCGTTGGAATCGTCGAAAATCAAAAAGCTCCAAACGTAACGTCACCCATACACGGCTTCGTGTCCAGAAACGCGATTTATTGTTATTGTTGTCGTGATCGTTAGAACGCTACAGCGGACGTTTTCGGGACGGAACGTAGAAGAACCGGCCAAAGGGAAATTCAAAAGAGGCGGCGATTTCAGTTACACCAACCAGAGTTTCAGTAGCTTGCCGGAAGACTTTCAGATCAGAGGCTCCCAAAACGACGTGAATCCGGGCAGTTCGAAAACGGCGACGGGTGAGATTTAAAACGCGTTCGTTGATCAATGTAGCCCGGCGCGAACGCCCATGTTACGCGCGCGGAAACGTTTGATTTATGTGCAACAGATGCGAGGCGATCGGTGAAGAAAACACCAAACACCAATCTCCACAAACTCGTGCTGATCAACAAAGCGCCGCTGTCGAAATCGCTGTCTATGCCCGACATGGAAAACCGGATCAAAAAGCGAGAACGTCTCTTGGCGTAAGTACCCCCGAGTCAGCCACAAAAAACCGAAAACCCCGAAAACTCATCGGTCGCGACCCCCGATATAATACGATAATTAGCTACTTATTGATAACACTGTCGAATCCGTGTCGTTGTGTTTTGTCGGCCGGTTCGGTGAGTGTTGCAAGAGCCGCGTTTAAAACGCCGATATTCGGTAGTGACCGTTTTGGTTTTTTCTTCTCGTTGTCTCAAGTGTCGATTGGCCCGAAATACCATTCGGTATTTTCTTCGGACTACGGACGTAAAACATTACATAACGGTATATTTCAAAACGATTTGGGAAGAAGAACGTGTTCGGCAACTCGTTTGTCGTGAAATCGTTGTTCTAAAAAAAAAAACTGACCGTCATTATATTACGACGTTATAAACGGCGCGAAAAAAATCACGTCCGAATGAATCGCGTTTCCTATTATATCGTACGACGTTACGATAAGTCTATAAAAGTGTTTATCCGCCGGTCGTAACCGTCCGACGTGACGGTGGACCGGGGGTAACCGCGCGGTGCGTTCAGGCTGCGGACCTACATGCGGTCGGAGTCGGAGAAGAGTTTCGACGAGTGTCAGATGAAGAGGGCGAGGCTGCAGTCGCTGGGGCTGGCGTACCTGAGCCCGCAGAACAAGTCGCTGGCCCAGAGTTTCCGGTACATGCGGCACAAGCCGACCATCATCGCGTTCAAGACGCCGAGCCTGGAGCACTGCGAGGCCAAGGTCTCGTCGTACAGCATCGCGATCGAAACGGTAAGTCGCGACGCGCGCCGACGGTCGCAGCGGCGTGACGCGGTCGTTTGTCGTCCGCAGGCGTCCGGCGCGGGCAGCGCGGAGTTCGCGACCGACCGGGACGACGTGGACGAACGGGCGGACGCGGGCAACGACGGCCGCGGCCAGTCGCCGGTCAACTATCCGGTCGGCAAACCGCTGGAAGTGAGTGGAACCGCGCGAACGGAACCCCTAACCCGTGTTGCTAAACCCGTCTCTTGGTGACCCGCCGCAGATCTACCTGGTCGGGCCGTACGGCGCGCCGTCCAGCCACATATTCCGCGCCCAGCACGCGGTCATGATCGCCACCGGCATCGGCGTCACGCCGTTCGCGTCCATACTGCAGTCGATCATGCACCGGTACTGGAAGGCCCGGCACACGTGTCCCAAGTGCCGGTACACGTGGGCCAGCGAGATACCGCCCACGGTGATGCATCTGAGAAAGGCGAGTGGAAATCAGTCCGTCGGGGTTTAAGAGAAGGTTTTCGTTTTTTTTGTCGAACGTCGGTTGCAGTTGCAATTTTTTTTTTTTGAATTTAAACCACACGTCGTTACCGACCGTAATCGATTACGTTGTTGACTGAAGTACGACGACGGTCCAGGTAAGAACTGGACGTTCGTTTAACGCGGTGTGTCGCGCGCGCAGGTGGACTTCTTCTGGATCAACCGCGACCAGAGGTCGTTCGAGTGGTTCGTGAACCTGTTGTCGCAGCTGGAGATCGAACAGGCCGAGCTGGGCGGCGCGATGGAGAGGTTCCTGGAGATGCACATGTACATCACGTCCGCGTTGCAGAAGACCGACATGAAAGCGGTCGGGCTGCAGCTGGCGCTGGACCTGTTGCACGAGAAGGTTGAGTAGAACGCGCGCGCGCATTCGTTTTTTGCGTTGTTTGTCGTGCTTACGCGTCGCCCGTACGTTGTTCCGTACAGGAAAAACGCGATTTCATCACGGGCCTGAAGACCAGGACGAACGCGGGCCGGCCGAACTGGGACAAGGTGTTCAAGCAGCTGCTGGACCAGAAGAAAGGCAAGATCACCGTGTTCTATTGCGGCCCGCCGCAGCTCGGCAGACTCCTGCGGGTCAAGTGCGATCAGTTCGGATTCGATTTCCGCAAAGAAGTCTTCTGACACGGTCGCGCTGACGCTTATCCCGCAACACACCACCCCCACCCCACGCCATCACCGCCCACCCGTGCCGCTCGTCGTCGTTTGTCTCGTCGGCGAGCGCGCGCGATCGGTGTGAGAGTTACCCGTCGTCCGGCGACGACGTCCGTGTTTATACGTACCATATTGATAATAATAGTTACCATTGTTAAAATGCAATAACGACCGTTACCGTTTTAATCTTTAAGCTCGAACCAGTGTCGGAACGGAATGTCGGTACCGTTCGTAACGACAGTAGCGCAACCAGAAAAAACCCCTGGGGGGGTGGAGTCCAAAATTATAATACAAAAAAAAAACGTAATCATAACTAATCATGTTGATAATAATTTTAATTTCAATTTTTTTGTGTTAATGTATAAATAATAAAATGTAAAATATATTAATTTATGAAATAAAGTCCAAACGACGTTTTGAAGTCGCTAAACGATTTGTCATTTCGTTGGATTGTACATTTATACCGCAGTGGGTGGATATCGAGAGCAGGCTAGTCCGTTCAATCTTGTGTCTGAGATGTAGTAAATTTCTTAAACAAGTCTTGATGCGTTTCGGTGTGGAAAATGACCGTTCGCCTTCGCGAGATGTGACAGGGGGCGTGACCGGTATTCGCAGTAGCTTAAAAACGTAAATAAATAAATAAATAAATAGTGTAAAATAAAATTAGACGACAACCAGAATTGTCTTCCCGATTTTTCACTTTAGAAATACTCAAGGGAGAGGGGGAACCCGGGTATCCCCCCACAACTCGAGGTTGCGCCACTGTCGTACGACTACGATGACGGCGCGCGTTCGCCTAGTGACCTGACCCGGCCGGGGTTCGAGACATTTATATGTCCTGTGCACACGGAAGAACAACAATTAAACGACAACACGTTCGACATCGTAATATTTATTCGTTTCTTCTGCTCTGCTCGACAACCTAAACCTATACGCGGAGGGCGTTTAACGACTATGACATACATTGTGTCGACGCAGCGATTTATACATAAATACGGATATACGGATTTAGAGGTTAGGCGAAAAAAAATGAAAAGAGAAAAAAGTTCACGGCGTCGCGTCACGCGCCGTCGAAAGCTCGGCCGCCGTCGAGCCACGCCGTCCACCGTGCCGGGCCGTAACTCTGCAAGTCCACGTGCTCGTACGCGTCCACGTCCTGGATCATGTCCGCCAGACGGTCGTCGTCCACCTCCGTTATCCCGTCGTAGTCGTCGTTGTCCACCACCTCTTCGACCGCAAGCACGACGCCGGGGCCGCCGCACCGTTCCGTCAACGCCGCTTCGGCCCGTCCGATCAGCCGGTCGACGTGCTCGGCGACGGGCCGACCGCCGTCCCGGAGCCGGGCCAACGTCCTGTTCAGCGCGTGGTCGAGCTCCACGAACGGCTGCACGTCCTGGCCGAAGGCGACCAGCTTGTCCACGTAGACGGGCACCGCGGCTCGGATCGCGGACAGGCACCGTCCGACCGTGGCCGCGTCCGCGCGGCCGCGCCGTACGAGCACGGACGCGTAGAACGCGTGCACCAGCAACGTGTCCAGCAGGCTGCACGACAGCGCGGCGCCCAGCGCGTGCGCGCCGCGCCGCAGCTCCGAGCCGGTCGCGGACGCGTCGGTGGCCAGCCGCGCGACCACCTGTCGCACCGTGGCCGCCGCCGCCGCCGCCGGGGGCCGTCCGGTTTTCAGCAGCCGGTCGGCCGCGCGCTCGTCCGGCCGCGGCCGGACGGGGCGCGTCAGCACGTCGCGCCACCGGCCGTCCCGGGCCGACACGGCGCGCATCGCGTTCCTGATGTCCTCGGGCCCGGCGGACGGCAGCCCGTAGTCGTCGTGCTCGCAACGCGCGACGGCCGTCAGCAGCAGGCCGCACAGCACCGCCGCCAGCGGGAGGCACGCCGTCCGCGCACGCATGTCTCGTTTGACGCGCGTGGAGTTGCTGGTGTGCCGGTCGATCGCGCTCTCGAACCGTCGACTCGAAGTGACTCGACAGTCGTCTCTGTAAACGTTCCGTGCACGTACGTGGTTTCGTCGTCACCCCCGCCGCCGTTCGAACGGGCCGAGCAAACACCGCGCGCACTTGAACCAACAACGGCGCGAATCGTGGCGTTGTTGTTGTTGTTGTTGTTGTTGCGTATGAAAACGGTTTTGTTTTTGGTCGCATTCGAAATCGAATCGGTGTTTACGGCGCGTCACGGTTTCCATTTCGGAACGCCGCCTTTGTTCTCCCGACCGTTTAAAACTCGTGGCGGTCGGCGAAGTCTTGAACGATTCGGTTAGCACGCCACGTCACAAGACGTCGCGAGACAAATGTCGAAAACATTGTTTACATCCGTTGGGGGGGTCGAGTTATTAGTCGCGAGCGTCCGGGTGGAGAAAATCAGTAATCAATGACGTACACGTATTGTTGGTTAGAATCAGGAAACAAAAACGAACAATTGGTTTGTTTTTTGTTTCGTGAGATCGGCCGCGTGAAAATAATAACAATATTTTTTAAATTAATACTCAGGAAAAGAAAACAAACCGGAAATGTTGGTTTTTATATTAGACCGCAGTGAAGGTTGTACGACAAGCCAATATTTCCACGTTAAATTTTTTTTTTTATGCGAATATTTAGTACGTGATTCGTATGAATTTAGAATTAAAAAAATTCTCATAAAAAACCCATTCTGTTGTGTCCCTAGCCCGCCACCTTATAAATTTCAATTTTGTTTTTCATAACAATATATATGTATATTATTGAAAGGTAAGTATAAAATGAAATTTACAATGAACGATTGTTTATTGGGTGCGTGGACTGACTTTTTTTTAATTTTTTTATTAAAGAAGATTTGTTTTACAACATTACACTTCGACAATTAAACTAAATTAACACTGGATTGTGTAATATGTGAAAAAAAAAGAACATAAATAAAAACTAAAACTAAACTAAAAGTAAATTAAAAAGGAGATTAAATAACAAAAAAAAGAGATGTTTCATGCAATATATATATATATTAAACCAAAAAACCAGAATTTACAATAAAATTGAAAACTAAATTAACCACCAATGGGGAGGGAGAGCTTAAAAAATCGAAAAGATATTATCGGAGGACACATTGTTATCACTCAAATTTTTGAGTAGGGCTTGTCTTTTTATTGTTAGGGAGGGACATAAGAAAATTATATGTTTTAAATCGCATTTTGCGGGGTATGAGTGGACTGACTTACAAGACCGGAAACACTACAGCACGTTCCTTGAAATCACTACGGATAATACGGATTCATCATCAGAAATAGGTGTTATTTTATATTTAAACGTCGTATCTTCTAATTTCAAATACGCTGTTTTGTCGTTCGGTGTCGTTGAGCGAATGCGATCGGAAATTAGTGAAATATAATTTTTTTTTATTTTCAATAATTCGAAAACGGCTGGACGAAAGCCTCTGCGATATCACCGTCGGCGGTCGTCGGAGCTTTATCGATCTTCGACGAGAGAGCGATTGTCGTTAATTCTGATGGTGATAAAAGTAAGTATATATTATTTACAACATATTATTTTAAATTGTGAATACAAGTCGATCGTAATAGGATATAGAATTTTAAAAGAGAATTTTTTAATACGTGTTTCAATCAACAGCTAAGTAAATATTATTTCGTACGGGTAAACATTAGAAATATAATACGCGTTTTGTACACAAACTGCCAACTACTACTATTTTTTCTAAAACACCGCTTTTATATAAATATTTTTTTGTAAATCAAATATTTTACATTTTATTATTTTTCTTGGAAAATAATCGATATTCAAGAAATCGTGTTATAACGTTTTTTAAAATACATAATCAATACCCAATTAACGTTATATTGATTTGCTATGAAACACGCTACGGTTTTTTAATCGAATATCCTCTTTCGCCATATTTCAACCATATTTTAACCCTATGGGAAGGAGGCGAGTTATGATCGTCAAATAACACAATTCACTTTCTTATGGCAATAAACAGAATGGTGATAAAGTCACCAACCTAAATTGTGTATATTGTTGTTTCATCACGAATCGCTTTGCTAATAGTAATACTACTAAGGTTTTTTAGGTGATGTAAAAAAGAAGTAATTTTTTTTTGTTGTAATAAACAAAGTGTTAAATTTGCTTATAAAATTGTGTTTTATTTCAATTATTATATATTGTATTGACAAGAAATCCGTTGAGGTCAACAACGGTGGCGCCCGGAATAACATAAAATTTGCGAAAAACTCAAAAAAAAAAACAAAATCCACACCTTAACTAGTATCCGATTACAAATAACACACGCGATATACGCATGACGGGCACGTTTCGATTACGAAACGGGTGCCGCCGGATCGGAGGAGTCTTCCACGTCGTCGGGCTCGTGCACGTCTAGCAGCCTCGTCCACAACTCCGGGCCGCTGCCGGGGAACGTCACGAACTCGTACCGATCGAAGTCGTTGATCATGGTGACCACGCAGTTGTCGTCCACGTCCGTCCACGCGCGGGTGTGTATCCGCCTGTCGTAGTCCTTCAGCCTGACCACCTTGACCATGTCCCGTCTGTCGGTCAGGCCGCAGCCCGCGGCCGCCCATTCTTTGGTCATTTGCGCCAGCCGGCCCAAGCACCGGACCATCCGGTCCCGGTGCGCGTCCGGCGGTTGGCCGCGCGTCGCCGACAGCACGTCGCCGATCATGCGGCCGGCCAGGACGTGGCCGCCGGCGTCCTGGCCGAGGAACGTCAGCCTGTCGACGTAGCCGACCAGCGCGGCGCGCACGTTGACCAGGTGCGCGCGGAGGTCGGCCGCCGCGAACCGCGGCCGGTTGACGGCGTGCCGGTGCGCGATGAACGCGTGCACGGCCAGCGTGTACGTGAACTGGCACGACACCGCCTTGCCCAGCACGTCCACGCCGAAACGTATCTGCCGGCCGGTCGTCGAGTCGGCGTGCGCGGCCAGGTACGACACGACCCGTTGCGCCCGCACCGTGCGGCCGCCGCCCGACGCCGGCGGCCCGTCGTCCGGCATGCCGGCCACGCGCTCGTCCACGCCGCCGCCGCCGCCGCCGCCGTCGTCCCCGTTCACGCGCACGTCCAGCGCGAGCACGCCGTGCCACTCGCGGTCGCGCGCCGACACGGAGCGGATCAGCCGGTTCAGCGTCTCCACGTCCGCGAACAGCACGGAACAGCGCGCGGCGTGCGCCACGCACAGACACCAGAGACACCAGAGACGCATGACGACGACCGCGACGATTGGATTTTCGATTGGATTGGAAACGGTCGCGCGGGCATTGGCGTCGGCCCACCTGACCGCCGCCGCGCACTTGATCCAACAACAACAACGACAACAACAACAACAACGTGTTGCTCTGGTACGCGTCAACAACACTTGTAGCGAAAGTCGCGCGGAAACGAGTCCGCTCATTGGTTCGTAAACGTCTAAAATAACGCGTTTACAAACGTCGTGTTGACTCGACTTGGCCACGTTTTTAAACGATTGCACTTAGAACGCACACGCGGCACCGGGGGGCTACCGTTCTCGGTAAACCGACTGTAAACGTGAAAACCACACGTCCAAAATAATTCGACCGATCGTTACCGTTCTCGTAAAACAATACAATCGAACGCCTTAATGTAAATTTCAACGTGATTTTTTTCACTTATTTGTGCCCAGCGCACACGTGTTTACAATTGTATATATATACGTAAATTTGTTTTCGGACGGACTGATCGTTTTGATCGTCCGTGCCGTGTCATTGAACGCCATTGTCTTTGAAAACGGTTTTTGGTTTATTTATTATCAACGTATCATCATAAATGGTTACAACGTCTAAAACTATAACAATAAATCATATAAGGTTAAAAATGAATCGTGAGACGACTGCTGGATTCGGGTCTAGTCGTCCGCCGCCGGCGGCGGCGGCGGCGGCTTCAGTACGTCCCGCCACGCGAGCAAGCTCATCATCCAGAACGGCTTCATCCGTTCGTGGAATTTCCGTATGGCCTCCTGGTTTCTCGTCATCATGGCCAAGACGTCGGACTCCGGCACGTCGTCCGCTATGGCGTCGCGGTCGGTGACTACGTCCGACGGCCGCGCCGCCGCGTCCAGCAGCCCGAGCTCGGCGAAATAGTCGCTCATCGCGGCCACCTTGCACGACGACCCGATGGTCGCGGTCAGCGTTTTCAGATGGTCGGCCAGGGCCAGCTCGTCCGGGCCGACGGCCGCGCGGTCCCGCGGCGACCCGCCGCCCACGACCCGCCGGTACAGCCGCAACAGGTCCGCGCTCCGCGTCCCGCCGCCGCCCGCGTCCGACAGCACGTCCACGTTGTACGGCAGCACGTCGGCCACCGCGGCCATTACGTCATCGTACCGGACCTTCTCGTTTTCCAGCCGGATCAGCCGCACGGCCAGCGCCACGTGGACCGCGACGCGCTTGTACGCCCGGCACGCGATCGCCGTGTTCAGCACCAGCAGGCTCAGGTCGAGCGCGGCCCGCGAATAACGGTCGTCCCCGGACCCGCGGCGGAGCGCGAACAGCGCGCACAGCGCGCGAACGTCGTCCGGGTCGTCGGCGAACGTCGCGCGCAACCGCTGCGGCACGGCCGCCGCGGGCAGCCTCACGCGCTCGGCCAGCAGCGTCCTGTGCTCCTCGTCGTCGGCCAGCAGCTCGGCGATCACGTTATTCAGCCGGCCGTACGCGATCGCGGACGTCGAGCGCCCGGCCAGGACGACGCACGCCATCGCCGCCGCCGTCAGCCACACGTCCAAACGCATTGTCTCGTCGGGTCGACGGCGAAACACTGAAAAACACTCGTACGTTTGTACGTTTTTTTGAGGCGCGACGGACAACTGTTGTTTCGACGGCTGACTGGGGGGGGGGTCCCCCGATCAAACAAACGACCGTCGTCGTTTGCAGACACACACGCACTTGGAACGGATACGACAAACGCGTTATAAATGTTTTTGTTTTTGTTTTTTACCTGCGGCCGCGTGACAAACAAAAACCGTATCACCGTATCGTTCGTGTACACGTATTTATGTGCAACGGCCATACACGACAAACAAAACACAAAACGGTTAACGGTCTGTTTTGTCACGGAATTTCTACCGAAAACAACATTAGAAACGCCCGAAAACCGTAATTATTCGGTTCCATTTCCAATCGCCCAAAGCGTCCCGTTGTCGTTGACTACTCTGACCGTTTCGCGACGATACGCCTGTCGATCCAGTCAGGCGCTGGACACGTTTGTAAGGTTGGACGGTTGGAACCACCCCTAAAGCGCGGTGTCCACGTTACTTTGTCGATGTGACCGCGCGCGCGATTACACGGACAAAGCGAAATCACTACAGAAACACGTTGTTGGAAGGAAAAAACCGCGAACGTCCGACTGGCCCGACGGGACCTAAAGCCTCGTCGTCACGTCACCGGTGATTTCCGTTTCGTTTCGCCGGCCCCGCGGTCGGAACCGTGCAGCAACACGAGTTTTCAGCTACGCAGCTCGACCGTTTTAAAGATTTTAAAGATTGATTGAACGACGAACGGACAATTAGCCGTCTGACCGACGCGCGTTCAACGCAAATAAAAACGTATTTTTTTTTATATATGGCATAGATATATTGTGGTGAAAACGTATCAAACATTAAATTAACAAAATATAAATAGTTGAACAAGAACAAAGAACAATTTACAATATACTAACCGGTTTAACAATAAATAAGATTAATAATGATAGCAATAACAGTACACAACGTATTTAAAGACGAACGCGAGTCTTAGACAGCCTGTATGCCTGCCTTGTATCTCGTTGGAGGACATTCTTCCGCGATGTGCCCGATAGTTTGAATCTGCCCGCAGTCACGATGAGGCGAGTTCTTTGTTTTCCATTTGTGTGAAAGTCAGTTACAATTTATCAATAAACAAAACGTCAAAACAGTTTATTCGAAAACACACACCAGCGGTTAGTCAGTCGCCCGGCCACGGCCACACGACGAGACGAATCCGAATTATACACACGATAACGATAAAGAAAATAATAACGATACGCGGCAAGATCGAGTGGCGTCGCGCGGCCGTCATTCGGCGGGAACGTCGGCCGGCGCGTCCGCGCCGCGGTCGCCGAACACCGACCGGTTAGCCGTGGCCAGCACACGGCGCACGTCCAGCACGTCGCGCCAGCTCCGGCCGTCCATGGCGCCTACCTTGAAGTCGGCCGCGAACCCGTTCAGCGTCTTCTGGGCCGCGTCGAACGTGATCTCCGGCACGTCCTCGTCCGGCGCGTCGCACGCCGCGCTGAAGTGGCCGCGCAACAGCCGCGACATCGCGGACGTGTCGACCGCCGCCGCCGCCGCCGCGTCGGCGCGGCCGATCACCGTCAGCCATTCCGCGAACAGCTCGTGCTCGGCGGCCAGCGGGTCCTTGACCCGGGTCAGCTTGTCCGCGTACGCCATCAGGTTGTTCAGCACGGCCGTCAGTTGCTCCGCGTCCGCCCGTGCGCCGACCGCGCGCACCTGCGCCGCGATCGGCGGCAGCGCTTTGCACCTGACGGCGGACGCGAGCGCGGACATGGCCAGGTCCAGCGCGCCGCCCTCGCGGTAGTGCATGGTCGTCGCCTCGACGACCACGTCCAGCGCGGTCACGGTCACCACCGTCGCGTGGTCGTCCGCCGCCGCCGCCGGCGTCTTGGAGCGCGGCGACCGTCGCGCGACACGCGCCTCCTCGTGTTCCGGCCGGATCGCGTCCAGCCCGCGCAGCACGGCCAGCGCGGACGGCCTGAGCACGGCCGTGTCGATCTTCACGCGCACGTCCAGCACGCGCGCCCAGTGCCGGTCGTCGTTGACGATGCGCTTGAGGAACTCGTGGGCGTCCTTGACGATCAAAGTGGCACACGCGGCGGCCGTCACCGCCGTCACCGCAAGTACGGCCAATGTCGTCGTCGCTCTGGTCATCTTCATCTCCGGTCACCGAACGACACGGTCACTCGTCGCGTCGTCACTGACGCCGGCGTTTTCTCGGCGCTCTGCGTAACGTTTGTCTGCGACTTTTCGTTTGTGCGCGCGCACCGTTTTTTCGGAATGGGGGCGCGGGTTCCGTCCGCGAGATGGCGCGGGACGACGTGCGAAGCGTGACACCCGACGATTAACACCTTGCACACGCGATCGTCGTTGGGTTCGGTGTACGTTAATGTTGTCGTTCGCATGATGCAGTGGCGGCGGCGGCACCAGACATTTTTTCTAGGGGGGGAGGCAAGATCATGGAATTGAGTGAAAACCCGTCTGTATGCGGCGGATGTAATATAAATTATCGGAATACACGGACAATACCGTGTTATTAGCGTTTTCTGATAAAATATAATCAACTTCGAAATCAAATTAAATGGTGGTGTATTATCTAAACGAATGCATATAAAAAAAAAAAAATACGACGATTTACACAGCAAACACATAAATACTTGAAAATTAAATTTTCGTTTGTCCTACAACGGGTAGGGCAAAGTTGGGGCAAAACCTCGCCTCCCACTAGCGCCGCCACCGGTATGATGGAACGGGGTTTCCTCGAAACGAAAACGGTAATCGCGCAACGGGTTGCTGGCAGGCAGTCGGACACGATTTTGAACCGTCATTAGAAGTGTCCACGGTGTCCGGGACAACGCGCGCAATCGATAGCCGCCGTTCGTGCAGTCGCCGGATGGGAGAGACGACGACGAGTTGTTAGGGAGTTATAAAAGCGCCGATTTTTTTTTTTTCTACAACACAAAGAAACTTTTCTACACACGACGTCGATTCGTATTTTACGCGTTTATCGCGTCGCACGCAAACGACCGTGTTCAAAACTCCGTTGGCACGTCACGAACAAAAGACCGACATTTGAACATTTGGTATTATGCATACACCGGCGGCGTGTTTGGTCGATACCGTGAACAAAAAAAAAACCAAACAAACACTAAACGATTCCGGGAGTCGCGCGTCAGTTTGTCGAACGCGGAAATGGCCGACGGCAGTGCCGCGGCGGACGGCCCCCCGGAAAACAACGTCCGGCAGCAACGTTTGCCCGCGCGTTTCCAGCGTCCCGGTACGTAGTTTTCTTTGTTTTTACACGTGTGTACGCGGCGGGGCGGCGGCGGCTCGTGGCTTGGCCGACGCGGCTGGGCCGGTCGCATTCAGAATCGAATTCACGTCATAATTCAATCGTCTGTTCGGATATTTCGTGAAATAATCAACATTGATTAATATCGACGATAATTGTTTTCGCCCGCGGTCTTTTATAAACGCGCAGGGCGGCGTTTCAAGGACCCCAAAAAAAAAAAAAAACGATCAATTTTGCGGTGGGTCGCCAGAAGTTTTTTCGACTACACAGATTCCAGATTTTTTACACTCTTCAACGTAAATATATATATATGGTTTTGGGCAACTTTTTTTCGTAACCGATTTACCGCCACACACATTGACCACCTAACCACGGAACATAACATTTCGTATTTTTCACGTAATCGACCGCTCTCGAAATCTCGAACTCATGTATATTCTATTGATGTAAATAAAAAGTAAATGAAGAAATTTCAAATTCTATTGCATTTTTCGTCGTTCCCCGTGTAAAAACGAAAAAGAAGCATGTTCGTCGTCATTACGTTTGTTTACTTTCACTCGACTTATAAACCCCTACTTTATTATCCCGCGAACGTAAAACCACGTGGGTCGCGATAGGTTTTGGGGAGGTGGAGGATTCGGATCGCGGTCCTAAAAAGTTTCGTGACCACCACCGTACGTGGAACATTATTTGTTGACACGTGCCGAACAACAATGCGACTTCCGCCGTCGTACCGCCATCGACGTTTCTCCCCGCAGGTCTGCAAGACTACGAGAGCGTCAGACGCGACCCGTCCAATCCGTTTTACACGACCACGTACAACGATTACGGACGCTTCTCGCCGACGGTGCACACGGTGACGAGGTGTTTCCACGGCAAGTCGCAGCGGCCCGGACAGGAGCAGTACGTCAGAGGCATGTACAGGGACCGCTCGTTGAACATGTAGCTGGGTTGCCGGCCTGTGTCCGCACAGGAGGAGGACGACAACGAGACCGTTCACGTCAAACACGACCCCGGACACATTCGATGTTTTTGTAATAAAATACGATTTACGATATTACGAACGCGTGTTTTTCATATTCCTGTATTTAACCGGAGTCATGTGAATAGACAAACACACGCGGAATGTTGTCACACAATCGGACAGGTTCGAAACGATTTAGGAACATCGTATACATGGTCGGCGCCACTGAAAATCAATAGAGTATGTGACGCGAAATCTGACCACTCCAAAAATATCGAAATTACCGACTTCAAAAAATGTGTTTGGAATTTAATCGTTATAAATTGCCGACTCAGAAGCCTAAGCGTCGAGTTTAGGGATGTCACGTACTCCCTCTATCCACCGGTCCTGTACATTATACAGTTACTAACTGTTCGATAAGTGTACCTCGTGACTAAATATGAGTATTTTTTTTGTTCATATATCTTTTTTTTTTTTAATTACAAATGGTTTACACCTTAACCGAGTGTTATTAGTTCCCTGTACGATTCCTCGTGGAAAAATCATTAAATACACTGTTATTTAGGTGTTCGCCGATAGTAACTGTTCGATTCCATTTTAAAAATAAAGGGACATTCAATTCAAGAAATTTTAGGCGTTCCGCGGTAATCATCAGATGTCAGCTCCCAGTTTAATTAATCAATCTCAACGCGTCTTTAAAAACGTTCCTAAATACATTTTTACGAAACGCAATCACCCCAAGAGTAGTTTTAAAAATTCGGCCGGTTGTCAAGAAATTATTACGGAGAACTTGAAATATCAGATACACAAATACAAGGTATTTACAGCTATCAGACTTGTTGAAACGGCTAGTCTTGTAGAAGAAAATCAATGGAAAGAGATGGCGAGAGAAAGGTGTTCAGTAATTACTTACGGTGTACGTGTTGATTTTCAACTGACTATTATAATAGGTGTATATATATTCTTTGAATGTCTGTAGTGATTAAAATCACCGGGGGGTACATAATAGTTGATTAATAATTGCGTTTCAATGTGAATTTCATAAACCAACCGGCACCGGTGTTGTGCACGGTCGTCACGTAACGGATGAAAACGGCTCCGGTTTGACCGACGTGATACGCCGGAGTGTCCTGCGCAAAACAAAAAACGTATCCGCCGTTGAATGTTAACATTCTGGTTATCGTTTCGATACACTAATAAGCGGTATCACCGTTATTAAAACCGTGAATATGTAACGAATGCGTTTTTTGATTTCGGCTTGTCCTACGGGGAAGAGCGTTATTTTAGGCTTTTTATTTAGTTCGCTTCGCGATCCTCGGATCCTTTATATAATAAATTTGTTTGCTTTTTTCCGTGCATTCATATTGGGACTTAAATCGCATTCGATAACGATTTTCCGTGCTTTATATTCACAACACAATAACAAATAACAGTAACAACTATAATAAACAAATAAGTTATACTTACTCCGCCACAATATTTCGATACGAACGACGATTTCCTCGTCACCTGATCGACGTTGTACATCTCTAAATAATTTGTGTCGCACGACGTTCTCGTGCCCAAGTCGAAGACTGAAAATGACAACGCGACAATATTATCGTAGTGTAAAACGTTATTTTTTAACGTTACGGTACGTAAACGTTTGAAATGATCGTCATCGGTTACCGGGTGAGTAAAAACAATAAATAAAAATCAGTGACATCATAGGTGGTTAGATCGCAAATATTTAGAAAACAACGTCGTCCATTAGTGATGGGTATGAATATTAAAGGCCCACGTTTCTGTCCTCCGAAAACGACATACGAGGTATGGCTATTAAATACGAGACTATCAAATAACAAGCAGTTTATGGCCAAAAATCAAACACTAATGTTAAAACACCGCAATTATTCGCCAGATTACGCCTTGTGTAACTTTTGAATATTTTCAAAATTAAAAAGCGCATTAAAGAGAACACATTCGGAGTCAGTTGAAGCTGTGCAAAACATAATCGAAAGAGGTATTAAAAGCATTGCAAAAAAAGATTTCCAACATTATTTTAACAAAAAAAAAAATACAGATGAAACAATGTGTTAAACGTGAAGGGGAGTATATAGAAGATAAATGTTAAATTATTAATAATTGTTAATAAAAAGTTTTTAGAGTGAAAAGCTCGATATTTTAATATCTACACCTCGTAGTATGTGGTATACAACATAAAATATTATTTCTTATAAAAACCCTGTTATCAACGTATATTTTAATATTTTCATATTGAAAACAACCACGAGACAATGTTTGTAAAATAAAAAATACTGCAAAAATTTATCAAAAGACCATTTCAATTTATGTTTGTTGCACTTATTTTTACAATTTATAGGTACGCTTTTTTGTTTAATTTGTCAAAAATACCGTTTTTTTAACCCGTTCGTTTGTCATATCGTTATAGTAACAAAATTCTTATATAGTGTTTATACTTTACACGCACAAATAAACGTGACAATGATTGGATACGGTCTGGGCACTGCGATGTCCCACCTGCAAGTAGCGCTCTTTCTATACGTCAACGGATACAACGGACTTGTCACTACGCCTTCAATATTGAACATGCTACCGCCGCAACCTCTACCTGAATACGTGTAAATAAGACGTCAGTGAAAACAAACTAAAACCAATACACTCACGGATAATAGCATTTCTAGACTTTGGTTGTGGGGGAGAGAGAGAGAGAGAGTTTGACACAAAACGAATTTTTATTACTTTTTTTATTAATTTTTATTACGAATTATTACTTCGAAATACCAACTGAAATGTCGAGTTTTATTTATATCACGAAACGTGAATTTTGTGTTTATTTATAAACCTCTACAATAAACACACGACCAGAAATGTATAGTAAGCCAATTCAAACGTTAATTGTAATGTTCGTAAATTATAAAAAAAAAAAAAGTATGTAAAAATACCATCTGTTGTCGTAAAGACAAGTTAGGGAACGCTTAAAGCCTTAAGGAGCGTTAATATAATTTGGTTTTTTTAAGTATTCCAGGTGCACTATCGTCAGCCTGACTAAAGACCTTGCTTGAAGTACAGTAACGAAACGTCATGATTAATCATCATGCTCGCGGAACGGTAAATCGCACCTTGACTCGTCGACGTGTAACTGATGTCTAATATACCCGAGGATGATCGGGTCGGCGACATTTTGTACGACATCGTCAACGACGGGCCCGTCGAAAACACCGGCGATGGAATCGTGAACAATTTTCGTTCGACCAGAGTGATCACCGGCGGCGAAGAAACGGACGGTCCGTCGTACACCTGCAACGCGGAAACACCGCGTTAACATGGTAGATTACGCGTATTATGGGTTAGGTTATTGTTGGTACCTTTAGGTGGTTGGTCTCGGGTGGGCCAAAAATGGCCAAAGCCGAGAAGTACGCGGAAATGGTGACGTTCGGTTGACCCGTGTTTATCGTGAACGTACATTGGTTTACTTTCCCGCTGTATTTGGGAAAATTGAAAAATATCCTTCCGTCACTTTTATCGTATGTCGGTTGACAGTCTACAAACGTACAAATAAGTCAAAACTGACGGTCGACAATCATAGGCGTGATTCGTGACGCTCGGAGAGGACCTCAAAAATATTTCCAATTTCAGTGATGGTTTTATATTTAATAAACACACCATAAATGTCCAAAAGACAAAATTAACCGAATCGTACGTTATTTAATAGCTGTGTAAATACCAGTGTCCACTTTTGGGGACTACGAGAGCACTCCCTTGTTTTAATGGACTGAACCTTTCACAATGTACCTTCTCTTAGTATTAGGTGCCACTCAAGGAACGCCTACGTGAGCGAATCACAGGTTGTCTATGGACCACCGGCACCGGACTCTAGAAGAGTCCATACTCTGTGTGAGGACTGGGACAACGTGTGTCATTTGGATCCCAATTCCCCACAGGGTCTGGTATATTATTTATCGTTCATATATTAGAAAAAATGCCCTCATCCGACTGCCTATTCACATTAACCTCAATATGAATCAATTTTAAGTCTATGTGACAACCGATAACAATAAAACATTCTGTTAGAAAATAAAAGATATATATATATATATATATCGATATATAATACTTTGGTTATTTACTTGAAATCTTGTACTCAAGTCTGAAGCCTTTTGACGACTTTTGATCATCCGTATGTAGTTTCAACATAATGCCATTCTCAGTAGGTCTGATTATTAAATCTTTCTCATGATCTTGATGACATAAACGGAAATTGACCAATGAATTAACTGAAAACTAAATATAAATATTTTAAACTTTAAAATTATTTAAAGATCACGATTAATTAGGCACTAATAATACAATTATGTGTGTACATGTGTTACGAGTAATTTTTAATTTTGGGTAATGTCCGCATAGTTTAGTTTCTATATAATGAGTATATATACTCGTGTATGTATGTATATATATATATATATATATATATATATAAATTAAATATTTATGTACTTTTATTATAGCCAAAAATCATTGTCAGATATGTTTTACCTGCATGTAGCGTATTTCCAAATAATCGGATAAACAGTCTTTGGTGCTTTCTAAATCTAAGTCTGTGAAGTGTAACGCAATTAAAACGCTCCCAAATTTCTCGTCCCTTTTTAATGACCAAGTGCAAACCAAATTGTTGTCATACGACAATGGATAGTTTGGAGACGTTAACACTTGAGTTTGGTTGGTAACAGCCAATACGCTTGGACCACAGATCGCTATTGTTACAAAGATAAAAGAATGAGTAACATTTCATTTACATTTTCAAATATAAAAGCCAAATTACATATTGCCGATGATATATTTATCTCAAAATTTACGTCTACGTTTGTGTCTAATACCATATATTGGATAAAAGCTTGATTTCCAGATGATATTACTGGAGAATAATCGTCACCGTTGCAGTATTGACGAATAATCGGTGCCATACGTCCAGGGCCATCGAAAAACTAAAATTCGAAATTTCAAAAATTTACTAAAATATCGTAACGAAAACGTTTTAAAATTAATATTTTTCATTTCACTCAATTAATCAATAGATATATATTAATAATAATAGATATATATTGAAGAATACGTATCTCACGTAAATAGTTAAGTTAGTTAGGTTATTATAATATATTGATATGTTTATTGTAAATATACTATATATATATAAAACCAGTAACCGATAAAGTAAAAGAATTTAGTAATCCTCGATATTACTTTTTGAATTAACTTCTAAACATTATGTTAGATTCAACCTTTTGTTAAATTGCATTAGACCGTTTGAATGACAAAAACATTATGCTGTCGAGGTCTGTGAGTCAACATTTCTTGACAAAGTCCTAAATCTTGAAACTTCATCCAATAATGTTACTACCAAATTGAAATCGTGACCTCAGATTCTTGACCAATGTCCACAAGGCATTGTATATAAAATAGTCTTCGGTCAATCACAAATGAAAAATAGTAGTGTTTAATTAAATACCACAGATAAAATGTTAGTTTATTAATTATTATTAATAATTAAATAATAATAATTATTTATAATTTATATCTGTGGTGACATAATGAATACCGATTTTGCCCGGATTCATATCTATTAAATTATTCATCCTTAATTCAAGAGTTTGTAAGATTATTTTTTTTCATCCACATCAGATGTTCACCACATTTCATGAAACTTATTTGGGTCATTTGAATACGAAAGATACAAATATTGTTTGCTTGAAAATATATAGTAAATCATTTAAAAATATGTCACTTAAAATAATCAGTGTTTTTAATAATAACAATTCATATAACCTGAATAGAACTGCATCTACATTTTGTCGTGTTTAAAGGACACTTCGGTGTTTCTGTGTAGTTAATTACTTGGATCTGGACAACATACGATGGTTCTAATAATATTAACCAACCACAATCCAAATCAGTTTTGGTTGGCAGCTTTGGAGCTTTTATCATATGGCTATTAGAATGATTCAATCTTATAGTTCCCCCGCAACCAAAAGATTCACCTAAAGAACAAATACCATATTTTTACTAAGAACTGATTATTATAGAAAAAATAAAAGAGTATTATATATTATAACTAAACTGATGCTGTATGTTATAACATTTTTTTCTTCTTGTGTTTAAAATACTCTTATATTACGATTAAATAAATAACCAAAATAAATTTAACATGTGAAAAAAATATTAAATAAACATAAATATATTGATACACACTATGCATTATAATTCGTAAATAAATTTTAAAGTAAGATAAAAATGCATTAAATCTAATATTACACTTATTCAAAATTCATATAATAGGAAGCTAAAATTTATAATTTCAATTTAATAAAGGGAGATTTAAATTCAAAATTCATATAATAAGAAGCTAAAATTTATAATTTTAATTTAATAAAGGAAGATATCATTTTTTTCAGTGTTAAAAAACAATATGAAAAATTTATGAATTCATATTTATATATTCACCATAAACAAATGATATTTCACCAACAAATCCTTCGTCATTTCCAGATGAATCAGAAATAAACTGTACATACATTGTATTCGTTTTCGACTTGATTTCGGGTAATTCACTGTCTAAATTTCCACAAAATATATTTAGATCTTGAGTGCTATTTTTTATATCGGATTCTTCATAAACATATACCACGTTATTGGAGCAACTATTTCCCTCATCTCCGAATCTGCTTTGTTTTAGGCGAAATTTAGTAAAACTGTATGAAAAAAAGATTCATTCCATCAATTTTAAAAACAGCAAAAATAAAATAATGGTAAAAACCCAAAACATACACAAGCTGTATGACTTGTTTTGGTGGAGCTCGAATGATCCAGGTACAGTTCTCATTGTTTGAATATCCATTATTACCATGTGAATCTATAATATCAACTGGGGATTTAATTTGACTTGGAGTTGTTATTTCACCTCCACAACCTGTAAAAACAATATAGAAAGTATATTGAACTAATTTTGAATTAATTATATCATCTTACAATATTATATTAAATTTGAAATCAATTACTATCAAATATTAAAAATAAAACTAGAAATACTTGTTGTACCTAATTATTTTATACAAATTTAAATAACAAATATTTTTGTTAGGTAAATATTAGTAGTAAAATAATGAATTAATATATTTATTAATATTATTTTTATTAATGTTTATAACAAGAATATAAATTATAAGTACATACTCCATAAGTATATTATATACCTACCTCCAATTTCGTAGTATATTTCGAATCCTTTGCGGACAAATGATGAGTCTGTCTTGAAAATCATCACTATTATACTTTTAAACAAAAATGAATTTGGTATGCGGTTCCCACAATATGTTCCAGAAATCATTCTTGATGAATCGAAGTACTTGTCATGTATTGTTAAATTATCGTAAATACACCCGGAATCTGTAAACGTACAAAGCAAAAAAATTATTTGAAAATTTCTCATGTAATTGTGATTAGATTTTTAATCATGAAAACATAATACAATACTAAGCTTAAAATTAATCGTACATATTATAAGAGCAATATGCTCATTTTCATTACTAATTTTTGTACTTATATGCTATGATAAATATCATAATATGATAATAATAATTACTTGAATAAAAAAATATATGAAATAAATAGCTTTTAAAATAAATGTTACTACTTATTTCTGTTAAAGACCAATTTATTAAAAATGTAATTGAAGTTAAGATAAATACCTTCGAGTTCGAACGATCTAATAGTCAATTGTATATTTTTCCCAGGGGCGAATATCGTATAGTTGCAATTTAACCCATTTGAATATGGTTTCGGATAGTTCGGTGACAGTATTTTACCAGATTTTTGTGTAAAAACACCACCACAAAAACTGTTCCATTTTGCCTAGGTCAAAAAATATTAACTTACACCCTGTAATTAAAAAACAATTTTAAAGGATATTTTACTCACTTTAAATCCGGTGCCTTGTATATCGCTATCAGTTCTAATACGAACTTTAAGTTTTGTTTCCGTTGAATTGAATGTAGGGGGTAGTTGACGACCACACAATCGATCTCCTAGTGGTACCCAGTTATTATTAATAAAATCGGAAACCTATAATATAAAAAAAAAAAACATTTATAATATACATTAAATACATCACATTTGCGAGAAAACTAAAATAATTGTTACCTGTACATAGTCTTTTGTGCAATTTGCACTTTGTTCCAAATTGAAACGCTCTATAAAATACATGGTGACCTTGTTGCCTGGCCATACTGCTATAATCCACTCGCAATCTTCACCGTTTGGATACAAATTTGGATAATTTTTAGTAGAAAATTCGCCAGTAGCTGACACGTACGTTTTCCCGCAACCAACTTGTGCGGATTCTAAAGTTAAATTGAACCCTTTCTTGTTGTTGTTTGCACTGTTGGACGAGAACACTATCCAAATCTCATTTGAAGTGGCTACTAGGTTTTCTGGCAAAATGTTACCACAATATTTACCCACCACAGGACTTTCAGGACTATTTCCATCATGTAACATTACATAATTAATATCGCAAGACGTTTCAAGATCGATATCATCAAAATGTATCTAAAAAGTAATAAATTAGTAAAATTATGTAATGATCTGATTTTATTGTGAACAATTTCATCAGTTATTTTACTTTTGAGTGAATAATGTTATAAGAATATCACTTCAAATGATAATAATATACAGACATTTGGCGTAAGAAAGATGGATACAATTAGAACATGTAAACAAGTAAACTATAAACATCATAATCTTGGGTCTTAGGAAAAATACATTATCACAGCTCCAAAACTTACATGAACAGGAGCACCTTCAGGAAGTGTAACTAACCAAGCACATTTTGTATTTTGTTGATAATTTTTAGGATAATTTGGACTGGTAATTGTAATTTTCTGACCATTAATTAATCCACCACATGAGTTAATTGAATAATCAAAAGATGCTGTGAAATTGACAGTTTTTAAATTTCCTTTTATCTAAATGAAAACAATTTGTAAATATAATAATCAAAATCTATAAACGAAGATTATAAAGAGTTTGTTCATTTATTGAAATTTCGAGTTTCACTTTTATTCTTACCATTAATTTTGACATCGACAGTGGACTTAGAATTGTAAACTTATCATCCTGGTTTGAACTCGGACAGTATGTTTTTAATGATACATATTCATCTTCTAAATAAAATGAAATAAAGTTATTCGCAAAGTAAATTATCTGTAATGTTATATTTATGATAGTAATATAAGATAACTACCGTCAGTGACCATGAAGAAATTATCATTACTACAAGACAACTTGCTTTCAAAAACTCTGAAGCTTGTATCTATTACGACTGTTCCATTCGTGTTTAGAAAGTCCCATTGACAAAGAAATGATGTTACGTTTTCAACAGGAAATTTTATTATATTTTTTATACTGGCATCTATTATGCTTCCACACACTATAATAATAATACAAATTATAATCATAATGGTATTATATAATATGATAAGTGACATATACTTTTAAAATATAAAATATTGTAAATAAATAAAAATAAAATATTCAACATTTCATTTAAAACCCATGATTAAATACTTTAGAATAAAAGTATTTATATACTTGTATTCAAATATATTTACTCAACTACTTTGCAGTAGTGAACAACATACACATCCTTAAAATGTCAAATTAATGTAGAGTATATTCAAAAAAATTTTTTTTCAGTTACTTTTCTTTTTCTGAATTTCTACTTTTTTATCATATTTTGGATCAGTAAGTAACCAGATAAGTCTCCATAACATGTATTTTTTTTCAAATTAAGTTAAAAATGATTAAAAATAAAATATCTCACTGTATCCTAATAATAAAGAAGTATTATTTACTTACTTGAAGGTTTGTTTGACGAGAATTTTAGTTTGAAACCTATTTGGTTACCATTAAAAAAATCATAAGCCAGTATCATCTTGTTTGAAGACGACTCAAAAAAAAAGTTTGATGATGATTTCGTCAAAAAATAATCAATACATAGTGCTTTATTATTAGTATTAATACCAAGGTAAGCCTATAATAATGGCAAATACAATAATGTTACAATCGAATCTACAAGTACTAATTAAGTTCTAAATTTCAAATCATGCAGTCACGAACATAACATGTTTATTGACATTAAAATGTATTCCTATGAACCCTAGTTGTTATTAACATCTAAATATAAAAAACCTTTTTTTAGTTAAATTACCTTAAATTAATTTTTTTCTATTACATTAATATAAAAACTTATGACACAGATAAATAATTTATTATTTAATACTATAATTTCTTTTAAAATACATGAAAACGGAAATTGTATACCATTGTAACTTGTAACTTGATTTAATTTGGAACACTTACTACAAGCTTTTCTTCCAAAACGTTTTCTTCTTGCCTAAGCATGTTACAAGTTTTAACAATTGAACCTCCTTTGACTACCTCTACAGTGATTCTTCGTCCTCTGGGTACTTTAATTCTATATATACAATTTAATCGTTCAAAATGCCAACGGTTATATAGAGGACTGATTATTTCACCACTATCTGCATTATAATACTTATTGCAATCTAAAGAATACAATTTCAAAACATTAATTTATATAAATAATTGTAACAATCAGTTTTTACAGAAGTTATTCAATACATAAAAAACATGTTTAAGGAATTTTATAATAATAATATATAGTACAATTTGAACATGGTTTTAAATAATAGATTTTTAAAATTGAATAGCTTTAAAAAATGTATAATACTTTAGTTTGATCTCATACAATTTAATCAAATTATTATTATTATATATATATACAATATTATAATTATTATTTAAAACATGAATAATAGTATAATAAAATAAATAAAACCTATTCATTTCAATAATAAAACTAATTCAAACAATTAAGATTAATAATTTTTAAATATATTAAATAGAATATGAGATACACACTATAAAAATTTACCATTGTATTCAGACCAGTAAGTCATTAAAAATTGTGCTGTTGCGTTTTTCATATAATGTTGTGTGTTTATATTATGCGATTTAAATTTGATCACTAGTTCTCGACCGGATGAATAGATCAACTTTGATGATATGTTGGTGCCGGAAATTGTTGATATCTTCAACCCTAGAAAAATTAATTGAACAAAGCCATTGATTGAAATAATATATGTCAAATGACAAAAATTGAGAACGAATATTTTGCATTCGAGGCATTATGCTTAATACATACAATAAATTATATGAAAAATCGAAATGTAAAAGTAAATAAAAAAAGATCTGTCATGTTTGAATAATATATGTCATTCAGTTAATAATATATGCAATCCACCTACCTAAATGCCTACAAAAACAATGCATATAAGATATTTATCAAGCGACAATAGTTAGGTCACAACATATTGGTGCCAAACATACAATGGAAACCAAAATATAAAAAATAACTTTCACATATTCATGTAGAGATTAACGCTGGTATATGAGTACTTGAAAAAGATACGTAGTTTTATGAATGGAGAGCAAAAAAATATAAACCTATGAGGTTAGAAATTAGCTTATACAAGTTACCAAACTAAACGAACTCAATATAAAACTCATGAAAGAATAGTGTAGGTTATTCGAAGAACAAGCTAACCCGCAAACGAATATGGAAGGATGTTAAGTAGACTCGTTTAGTCTCATCGGTACAAGCCTAATACAATTTTAATACACATTAAGATCTGCTATCGGTAGATGGATAGTATAAACTACAGCCAAATAATATAATTTAGATATAGATGATTGTAATTTTTATATATATATAGGTAAGTAAATATACTGGTATTGTTAAACAGGTCTACGTCGTATACGGTCAATGTGTCATCGTATCTGCCTACGGGTTCGATTGCTTCCACGTTAATGTTCTGTCGTCTCAAGTACACTACGTCGAAGTGCAATCTGACCCGATAGTTGACGTCGAGGATGATCCTGTACTCGCACTCCAAATTTGATTCATATGAGGCGGGATAGTTCGGAGACGCTATCGTACCGTGAGAATCCCGCCGTATACCACCACATTTCGCTGCAAGTACATGTCAAGAACTATAATGTTGAACAAAGAAAAAGCAATAAAAATACATTTTTCTATAATTGATTATAATATTATTATAATCACGAACACGTGTCGTCATGTTGTAAATACCGATTGCGGACAAAAAATGTGTATTGAATATAACAACAAAATGGTAAAAAATATATAAAAATAAATATCAATACCTATAGAAACGTTCAATTTAAAACCATTGCTAGGCACATTTAAATCCGTGAAGAATTTTATGTACAAAAATTTGTCGGTAGTTTCTATATCCATCGTAGACTGATACTGACAAAGGTGATGAAGTAATGGTGAGAATCTAGAAGCCCCATCTCTGAATTCAAGATATTCAGTTTCGCATCTAATAGAAAAAAGTCACAAAAGTATTATTCACGTGTTATATCACCTTAAACGTACGACAGATTACAATTTTATTTTTAATTGCGGATGGATGATTAATGGAGTTGACATTTCCTTAAATACCATTAAAATCACTTACGAGATTTAAAAATGAGAAGAAACGAGAAAAAAATGGGAAAATATTTTCGTTTTTTTTATTTTTATTTTTTACTTGATATCTGACGATCATTTTTGGTCATGAATAGTAAACATAATAATAAATCCAAAATACTCCGCATTGCATTTCAATAGTGAACTGATAGTGGTGGTGGCAGAGGTTGTATTAGTAGGGTGGGTGTGGGTGTGAGTGTGGGTATGGGTGTCGGTGTGGCATAACGCAAAATCAGTTAGGCAAAATCTGTCTCGAAAAAAAGTTGTATCCAGCCCAAAAATATTTATATATGTTCATAACATTTTAACATTTACGTTATTATATTTATGAAACATTATATTACTATATACATTTGAACAGATATTTTTATTTTTCAATTAATTAAACCCTAATGTATTTGTAATTTGTATATATGTTACATTTAAAATTCGAGTGTACACAAAATGAGGATAATTACCAGGGTTGGGATTTTATAGCACTTAAAATTGCATAAATATGCGCTATAACATGACCTTAAATATGGGTAAGTAGGCACTAAAAATATGCAATAAAAATAACAAAATATGCAAAATATAACGAAAATTTATTAATCACTTACAAATTTGAAATTATTATAGATAGTTAGATACTTAACTAAGGTATTTAAGTTTTGAAATCATTTAGTCACTGATCCTGAAGGGCTGTAAAAAAACTACCCAATTAATCTTCAAAAATTTAAAATAAAAAGTAAGCGATTTAAAATGTTTACATTGTATGTTACATTGAATTACTAGATGCTTGGCCAGATTTTCGAATTTTAGCTTTAGACGGTTGTCTGCCAACAAAGTTTTTGTTGGATTTTGTACATCAAAAATGAACGTTCGACTTCCACCGATACAATTGGTACATATTTGAAATACACAATATCGTTACATGAAAGTTCACAGAGTAGTTCACCAATAGTTGTATTTTCTTCACCATCCAGGATTTTGCATATATGTTTTAATTTAAACAAACTACTACTTTTTTCTAAAACGTTTTTTAATTCGAGATATATAATTTTACCTTGTTCACCATTTTTAAATGTTTTTTCTATATTTTTAACAACATTTAATGATGTGGCTAAGGGCAGATTTTTTGCTTGCAATTTATCAATAGTTACAAACAAAATAGAAAAATTGGATTTTATGTATGCCAAGTTATTTTCAAGATTAGGTTTGTCTAAACATTTTTTTGCTTTTTGAATACTAATCGTATCTTCTTGATCAAGTAATCCAATAACACAACGAACAGCTTGTATGTTCTCGCAATAATATGAAGCTGCATTAATCCAAGTTCCCCATCGCGTAATAATTAGTTCTGGTGGCAAATTTACTCCAGGAAGTTCATTTTTAAATAATTGTAACTGACTTGGAGCTTTTTTTAAATATTTGTTTAACACTTCCTATTAATTTATCCACTGTACTGAAATGAGATCTAACCTTTTCTGCTACTCTGTGCAAACCATGGGCTGCACACGTCACGTGTAGCATTTTGGAATAGAAAACTTGGAGAGCCGTCCCTGCCTTTACCATAAATGGTGCGGCGTCTGATATAAATAAAAGAACATATTCATGTTGTATTCCATTCGGCTACAATATACCCATTGATTTGTTGAATAGTTGACTGATAGTAGAAAAATTTGTTTTTTCTAATTCTTCGGTATAAAATAAAAATACAACACATTGACGATTGGCTTCAAGACTATCGACAATCATATTTGCAATATACCGTCCTTCGACATCGGTAGTTTCATCGATAGTGACCCATATTCGTTTAGAAGATAATTTAGACCGAATGTTTTCTATAGTCTCATTATATATATCATCCAAATATAACTTTCTTAAAGTAGTTTGATCTGGAATTGGATTTTTTATGTGCATTTCAAGAAACTGTCGAAAGATTGGATTAGATAATTTATTTGAAGCAATGTTTGCTGCTATAAATGCTTTACATAAATCGACATTAAAAGAGTTCTTTTTTTGGTAGCTCGTAAGAAACTGTTGTTTTTTCAGTTTTATTTTGATGGCGCTTTATTGTTTGAATATGTTTATCTGTTTTTAAATGCTGAGTAATGTTAAATTTTTTTTCACTGTTAACTTTACATTCACATAATTGACAAAATAATACACTCGCGTCCACTTTAAAAAATTCTTCGCCGAACTCGGATACATAGCTTTTAAGTTTACACGAAAGTGATGATTTAACTTTTGACATTTTAAAACAGTTACAACACGTTCGACCGAAGAGCGAAAATACAACACAACGCACAAGTACGGGTACACGAGACGACTGTATAAAATTAATAAAGCAATGCTTTCAATTGCGTTCAATATGCGTTCGATGATAATCAGCAATCGCAGTCGATCTCGATAGGAAAAACCCCAACAAAATCAGCAGATAACCAGTTTAAAATTAGAACCAAATAATACGAAATACTAGGAACAGCGCGGCGTTGCTCGCGTAGCATCAGTGCGTTCGCGTAATCGGTCTGTAATGTTTAATCCGTGTTATTATATTTACTTTGACAATTTGACAACAATCTAAAGACACGTTTACTGAAATATAATTTCATAAAATTTGACCAAATTTGATTCAAAAACAGGTAAAAATGCAAAACGTCTCAAAATGTCCATAAATAGCACTATAATCCAAAAAATCGCAAAGTATGCAAAATAAAATTTTTAAGTTTAGTTCTTTGTATAATGAAATACATTTTTAGCTTACTGTGCTTATTTCTTAAGCATCTCATAACAAATATGCAAATGCTATAAAATCCCAACCCTGATAATTACAAAGTATAATTCACATTTATATACGAATTATATTTAGAAATGGAGACATGGGTCTATCAATCATTTTTTATACTATTTCATTAATTACATTTTATTACATTCTTTTTTATTACAATACAATAAAAAACGAATAAAAAAATTTAAACTAGATTATGTATCATATTTATAAAACACTAATATTGCATATATATTGTAAAGGGATACATATGTCAACTTTACTCACTTTCCATTGTCAGCGGATATATTCAAGTCTTCTATAGTTACAGATATTCGGTCACCAGAAGGTGCCACTACTGTCCAAATACATTCTGTGTGTGGTGGAGGTATATTAGGGTATGAAGGTGAGGTTATTTGGCTAATAGCATATACATCATTCAAATCAATTTGTCCATTACAGTTTATAGATTTTTCTTCAAATGCTATTGTAACATTCTACATTGAAAGGATAATAATGTGTAAAAAGAATTTATATATATATATATATACACATAAATTTTAATTTCAATTAAATGTTATACTTACTCAAGATGCATACTGTATTAATAAATTTAAAATTATAACCGTGTACTTATTAAAAAATTCAAATTAATACTAACATCGTGATATCCTAATTTGACCCGAACTTGCAACTTATTTGCAGTCGTAGTTAATTTTTCGCTATTGTAACCACCACAATATTTCCGTTCTCCGAGAATAGGTGAATCCTCATACAAACCATTTTTAAACTAAAATAAAACACATTACATTCACAATATAAATAATGATACGTTATCCTTTTTTTGATTACAAGATTATCATTTAAAAAAATTAATAATAAATATTAGTTAACCATGTGTATTTGGCGGCTATTAGTGCCTTATTTATTTTAATAGTCTAATACTAAAAATTCAAATCAACATTTGTGGGTATAAACTTCTAAATTACGGTTTCGTTTTTTTTTTTTTATTTGACAGAAATTAGCAAATTTATAATTTTTCTTTCTAATTATAAACAGTGTAAAAACATTACAATAACTTTTAAACTGAACTTTGTAACTAAAATTCTTAAATAGCTCTATTTAAAATGAGTGCTTACCAATACATAACTGTTTGCACATGAGTCATATGAACGTATATTCATGGACATAAATTTAACTGCAATAGTTCTCCCTGGACGTACAGTCACATTCCAAGTACAAAAACCTTCTGAGCCATAAAGATCTGTTATATTAGATACTTCAATTATTCCTGTTGGTCCCCTCAATTGACCCCCACATCCTATATTCAAATAACAAACGTAATGATAACTCCAATTACTTCTTCACAAATATAAATGAATTATAAAAATGAACGTACTTAATTTTGCTTCAGCTTTAAATCCAGCACCACCTATAAAGTTCTTTGATATGAAAGATATTATTATTTTATTTTTACCGACCACTTTTTTATCATTGTTTTGATGGGACAAATTATTATTTATTTTTTTTAATGATATTGTATTTCCAGTATCCATGTCAACTAAAATATATTCATATATAAATTACTAAATTAAAATATTTAGACATAACAAGATTTTTTTTTATATTGTACTAATTGATTTCTAAAAATTGTTTAGACTTAAATATATTCATAAACTAAGCAATTTTAAAACTTTAAGATTTAAGAATTCAGTTATGTTATGTTTAATCTGAGCTAATTTTGTAGTAATTTACAAGACGTTAAATGTATTAGTTACCTGTCTCTACATTAATAAAATCCCTGTTTAAATATAAAAATTCTAAATGTGAAGGTAGGGGAAGAAAATTAACATCCACGAACTCAATTTCAATATGATAATGTGGTTCCGTATGTATTGTCCAAGAAACATTAAGATTAGATGCATAACCCACCGGGTAACCCGGACTTGTAATAATCACACTTTTATTGGTGTTCGGTGATAAATAATAATCAAAACTTGATGAGTTGACTGAAGCTATTAAAAAAAAAAAACATTTAATTACATTATATACATATAATCAACTTAATGAATATCATTATGTTTTTTGATTTTAATTCAAAATTATATTCTAACCTGCAGAGTTTTCAAACGTAGGATATAATATTCGAACATAGGGTCTATCGACTTGTATCCATGATAACAAAAACATTATACCTCCTCTGCTTGAACTGCCAGCTTTTAAGCGTATGTATACAACATTATCATTTGATATTATAGTTTTGTTAGTTATACTATACGAATTATCTCGGTTGATTTCAAACAAAACTAATGCTTCGGTATTACTTCCATCGTATATCTATACAAGAATAAATAAAAATTAAATTATATAATAAGTATTAATTCATTTAAACGATAATTTACTTTTAAATGATGAATGAATGATGTACACATAAATTCTTTTAAGACAATTTGTATAGTTTTTCCTTGATTCACAGCTATTGTCCATGAATAATCATCACTGTCCCTGTATAGATTTGGATAAATTGGACTAGAAATTTCTCCAGATTGTTGTGTCAAATAATTTTCCGTCACTAAAAATTAAATATGCCTTTATTCGTTATGAAAAGGACCATTTTAATCATATTCTTACCGTATTCAAAATTTGCCGTAAACCCTTTGGCGGAACCTAGAGAATTGGAACGAAATTCAATCCAAAGCGATATTCCTGTTGTAATATTAGTTGGCAAATTTGATCCACAAAACACACCCAAAATAGGACCAATAGAATCTCGTTCTCTTACTTCGACATAATCTTCATTGCAAAACTGTTCTTCTTCTAATTCGAAAGCAATGAAATTCAAAGACACACGGTTGCCGACAGAAGATTTTAATATCCAAACACATTGTGAATTTGTTAAATAATGATTTGGATAATTTGGTGAAGAAATCGTTCCTCTCAATGAGTCATAAGTTCCACCACAGGCTAGTAAAAATATTAAAATATAATAATTTTAAACTCATATTATCATTATAATAATATATAATTTACACTGACCTATGGATCTTACGGAATATATAGCCGTGAATGAATCAAGCCCAGCAGAGCTATCGGTGAATTCAATACGCATAGCGGGACTGTTACTAACAATAGGTGGAGGAATCGGATCGGACTTACAAAATTTTATTATTTCAGGTGCATCTGAATCTGGCCCATCCAAAATTCGAAATATTGTATGAAATAATTCTTTGGAACATATCAAATTAGTTTCGTTTCCTGCTATCCTCGTCAGTTTCTGATAATTTACTATGTCAATATGTGTAAATGTTAATGTGACTTTTGACTGAGGGATATCAGATATGATAGTCCAAGTGCAGTTATCTCGTAACAAATTTGCTGATATGTGTGGATTGTTTGTAATAATTCCTGAACCATTTGTTATTAATTTTGCACCACAAGCCTATAATAATAATAAAATAAATATTAATAAATTCAGTATTATATGTTGGTATTTAGCAACTAAGAACAATAATAAATTACCATGCTATAAATTGCCTTAAATCCCTTAGACCGTAATTCACGTTTGCCGACTTCAAAAGACACTAAGAGTTTATTTGATGAAGAAATAATTGAAGGTGGTATACTATTTCCGGAATGGTTAAGAAGCAATTCTCCATAGATATCGCCGCCATCATACACTAGAACTTTATCTTTGTTTGTCGAAGGAAAGTTTCGTGTACTAAAGTCAACGAATGTAAGGTTAATTAAGTGAGTTTCTGCTATTTCTATATACCACATGCATGAACTATCCGCATCATAATTTTGTGGATAATTTTTAGTGTGGATAGTCCCCTGAGGTGCTGTGAACTTTCCACCGCATTCTATAAAAAATATAATAATTAATTACATTTTATTAAAACAAAATTAAATACTAATTAGTGATTATTTTGAAAAATTACTAGATTAATATTGGGAATACAATTATGTTAAGTAACACCATTGAAGAAAATAAAACTTACTTGATAGAACCGTCTTGTACGTAGCTTTAAAACCTTTTCCCTGGGAATCTGCATCAGACTCAAATCTTACAAAAGCTTTATTTCCGCCTGACGTTACAATTATTGGATTAGTTTGTTTATGACATAACCGTACCAACTCCGGACCAGAATCATCTTCTCCACTGTAAATCTAAAACAAAAATAATAACCATAATCGCTATACACATATTTCAAACACGCTTTTTATTTATACATACAGCCAATGAATCAAACATACAAGATCCACCAGAAGCTTCCAGCCAAAAATCGTTTATAGTTATTTCTATAGTAAATCCATGATCGACGGAAATTGTCCACTCGCAAGTAGTATTAGTCGGATAATATCCTGGATAACCAGGTGAAGTGAATTCACCAGAATATTTATTTAACGTGCCACCATAGCCATCAACTATCCATTCAATGCGGAAAGATTCAAATTTTTCCCAAAAGTAATATTCATCGGTTCTTTGGTATTTGTTGTGGTAATCGATTTTAACAATATGTTTAGTTGAAGATATTACAGGAGAAATATGGTTTGAATAGAATTTCCACAAAATGGTGTTTATTTGATTTACATTATCTCCTTCGGAAATCTATAAATATGATTGAAAAATCTAAAAATAATTGTGACTATTTTAGTTGTATACAAATAAACATGTATTTACAATTAATGGCCAAGAGTTAGGACACACTATTCTTCTCATTTCGACTCTATCCATATAGATTGAAGTGAAAGTTATATTCACTTTACTACCTTTGGGTGCCACTATTATCCATTCACATTTGTTTATATCAGTATATTCTTGATCAGCAAACTCAATCACACCTCGGTATCCTTTTATCGTCACATTACAGTCTATCAGAATAATTTTCACGGTACAAATTAAATATGAATTGTACATATGTATTTGTTCACTTTTACAAACCTGTAGTATATTTTAAGGAGAACCCTCTTCCTCTCGATAAACCACTACTTCTAAATTTAATATACATCTGATTTGTAGACGAATGCACTAATGTAGGATGAGAATCTGAACAATATGTTCCTAACAATTTACTAGCAGTATTTCCACCATCAAAAATCTGTGAAAAAAATGCAGGTTTAAATGTACATAAATAACATTTAGATTGCAAGTGTTCATTTATACACATTTTATCTAAGAAAAAATATGTTCTTTTAAAATGAATAATTTTACTATATAGAGGTTTACTACACTAATATAAAATAAATGTAAAAAATATATAGTCAGTGCCAGATCCAGTATTTTTGGCAGCCGGGCTTAATAAAAAAGCTGTGCTTTTTTAATTCACTCTCTATACACGAGAAAAATCCTTCTTATTTTCAATTTTTAATGTGTAAATTACAAGTAAATGATATTTAAAGATTCTTTAAAAATTATAAATACAAATCAAATTTCAGAAGTTCTTACATGTTGTTATTTACTTAAAGTATTTAAATATTTATGATAATAAAAACTCATATATTTAAATTATTTTAAAACTAATTTTTCTGGCATTTTTTGCCAGTTTATTAGTTATTTGTCTTGCTATTTTATTGTTAACAGAGATGATTAATAAGTTGTTTATTCTAGCTTGCCTTATAGTAGAACAATAAAATAAAACAGTTTATTGATTATTAAAAACAAGTAATAAGGAGGATAATACAATTGGAATAATGACTGAATTATTATCATTATAAAATTATCTCAAGTTATTACTTATTGCTTATTACTAATAAGTTATTAGTTATGTTTTTCATTGAAACATATTAAACATTAGGCAGTCTGACAATCGAATAATGGACCCATAAAAATAATAATACTTTACAATATTAAAGTTAACGTGAGGCAATGAGATGGCCGATTTTCTCGCTTCATCAACAAATCTCAGTATGAGAACTCCTACTCTCAAAATTCCTTCTTCCGATTTTCTTACTATTCTTAAAAAAAAATACTATAACATGTGGCAAAACAAATGGACATCATTAAATAGAGATTTCGCTTCCTGGTTTAGGAAGATTTCACCAATTATTCCAGCTCATCCTTGGTTTTTCAATCTTTCTCTTTCCAGGGCTCAAATAATATCATTTTCGAGGCTCAGATCGGGTCATAATTTGCTTCCAGCGCATGCATTCCGCCTTTCCCTTAATAATTCCCCTTTCTGCACTCGCCATGAAGGTGAAATCATATGCGACTTCACTCATATTATCATGGAATGCCCTTCTCTCAATACCTCACGCTTCCCATTTTTTCAGTTTCTCCATAATAATAACTCTCCAACAATAAATCCGTTAAGTATACTTAATAGCAAATCCCCTCATGTAATTATCGAAACACTTAAATTTATTAACACTGCTGAATTTTTAATATAAATTATCTTACTGCTACTGTATACATTTTATGAAACTTTTATTTATTTATTTATGTATTTTTTTTTCTTTGTTTATCTATCCTGAATGTCTTATTTGTAATTGTTGAGCTATTATAATTAAAATATTTGTAGCTATATAAAAAAAAAAAAAAAAAGTTAACGTGTTTTTCCTATTTCTATATTTAATCGGATTTATTTGATAACTGAAAGAATTCAGATAAATAAATTTCGTTTCGCAGTACAGTTAGTGACTTGTTTACAGTTCAATAATACAACTGAAGGTGAACTTAATCACAAATCATAAATGTTTATTTTTTTTTTTTTTTTGAAGTCTTTGCAAATGTGTCAAAAGCACTTAAATATTTTATTCTTTAACAAATTTCGAGACGTCCCTAAATAATCAGCGCTCAGGGTAAGAATACCCACTTTAGATCCGGTGTTACATATAACATATAACATCTAAATTATTGTAAGTACAAATACACGGTTAATGAAAAAAATCGTGCGTGTTGCGAGTACGCGCGGATGAAGTGAAACGTCTTTCAGAGTCATTCAACCGATAGAGTATTAGGTTTGTATTGGAATAAAATAAACAAAAATGTATATAGAAGTTACTAAATATTCTCTATTCCGCTAGATAAATAAATATAGGAACTGTACGAGCGGAGGACGGTTTTAATAAAATGCTTACTCGGTCACCACTGCCAGATACTTTGAAACGGGTTACTTGGTTTACCGATCTTAAGTTTGATCAGCCTGCGTGCATGTAGTAATGTAAATTAAGCAAAGAAAAGAAAAGAACACACAAAAAGTGGTTAACACGAATGAAACGGCCGTGGAACTTTCGTATACGTCATTTGGCGCGGTGCGTGTACGCGCGCGTATGAACAGCTACTGACGTGACCACGGTGCGTGCGGGTGATAGACGCGGTGAAATTGGTGGAAACGGCCGAGCGGTCTGCTCGCGCACGCTATTGGCTGCAACAGGAACTTTACGCGCATGCGCAACTAATCTCAAGAAAACTGGTGGTAATAGTCGGGCGGGTCTACTCGCACGCTATTGGCCGTAACTAAAATGAGACACCGCACGCACAACTAATCTCGTGAAAAAGTGTCCGTCACTGGCCGATCATGACGCGCAAAAATCTTTTTTTTGTACCCTCTATAATGAAGTTTCACTTCAAAGAAACATAACTTACGTTATCTACATCACAAAAATATATAATAATACATACTTCAAGAAAATCTTCGTCACACTTGTTTTTCGATGAAGAACCCGTTTCTAGTTCAAGATCCAATATATTAAGTTTAATTTGACTACCTTGTGACACAGCTATCTTGTAATAACATTCTAATGTTTCTAGAATTGGTAGAGGATAATTAGGAGATACAATATGACCAACTCCGGAATTTAATTTTCCGCCACAACCTTCAAATTACAAGATTTTTATTTGTATTTAGTGTGAATTGCATATAATCGCATTTGACAGTACCTTTGCTTATTGTATACCATTGCAAGAAAAAACCATTTAGTTGATAAAGTCTATCAGACACAAATCTAATTAAGAGGGAATTACCCATTGAAGATATGATTGGAGTAATAATTGTCCATCCACAATACTTCCCTATCAATGGTGATGTTGGATATCCTCCATTTCTATACAAATATTATTTAAATTTTATTTCTATACAAATTACTAATATATTATATATACACCGATTTTTAAACTTAAAATAATTTTTCTAACCGAATCTCAAGAAAATCAGAACGACATTGGAAATCTTCTTGAAGTTGGAACATAGAAAATTTCAATTCAATTTGTTTAGTTGCTGGCACGTTTATAACCCATGTACAATCCTTTAATGGGGGGTACCGTTTTGGGAAATTTGGTGATTTTATAATACCTTCCAAAGAGAAAAAATTACCGCCACAATCTATAAAAATCACATGATTTTGAATTTACTATACTCAAAAATTTCGATGAGATTAATGTTTACAGAATATAAAAATATTATACCTTGTGCTGTATTACGAGAAATATAACTTAACATAAATCCATCCTTTGATACAATATTATCTGTCTTGAAAATTATTGTCAGTCGGTTGCCCAATGATGTTAATGTAGGTGGGACTTTAGTTCCACAATATCTATGTAAATAGATAATAATATTTATTACATTTAAAACCGAAATGTTATTATAAATTAATTGTTTGCGCCGAAACGGCTCTTACGAGTATGGCAGTTGGCCGCTTCGACTCGCGTCTAGCGTATGGGATAAGGTGACCTCGTAAATAATACACAAATAAAAGAAAAGACGTCAATATACAACAAAACGTGTAATACCCAAAAGAAAGAGACGCACAATGCGACTTAAGTATAATTATTGATAACACACACGTAAAACGCAAAAATGACTGATATCACCAGTGATCGCCGGGTATCGGTTGGTACCGTCTATATAATGATCCGACGACGGACACAGTGGAGCCACAATAATGAAACGTGAGTTCGTCGCGTTGGACTCGAGTGTGACTGTGACGGCACGAATCCCGACTAACGTTCGTCGCCAACGGCGGAGCGATGTCGCATCCGATAATCCATGTAGCTGTACGTCGCACAAACGGACGAATGGCACGACACAATGACTGGTGACCGAATACGAGAGCAACGCAACTCTCGTATGCACCCGAATATCCGCACACGCGAAAACGACACACGCGAGTATCAGAAAATGGCGCTCGGAGCACTCGCGCGTATATCAAACAGAGGCGTTCGCCACACCCGTGAATCGAAACGGCACGTTTTACAATTAAACCGACGCGAACGCGGGTCGCAATGAACACGGTTCACATGCAAACGAATTCGGAGTCGCGCAAATATCACGGCGACCCGAAAAAGAGCGGACGCTCGAGCACACACGAAACAGTCTACGTCATCGAACGGACGAGAGCCGACACACTCGTAGCGGCGTATGTCGTACGTTTCGACGTGGTCATATCAGCTTATCGGCGACGAGTGGGGATGCCCACCGATCTTTCTCGAATGTTCGAGAAGGTTCGATCCAATTACCGTCGTATCGTATGGTCGGTTGACCGATACGAAACGTCGGGTAAATGCGGATCAAACATCCTCCCCGCCATGGGAGACTCAGGCTCCCATAATGATCGGATCAGCTGGACTGGAGCGAAGACTCGTGTTGATGGAGAGGCGTGGTGATACCAGTAGACAATAAAAAAAAAACAAAAGTATAGTAGACATACAAGTTACAAAAGAACAATGCTCAGATATTCAAAAGGAAAAGAAAGCACAAAAAACAAAAAAACAAAAAACAATATATATATATATATATCTATAAATAATACAAACCAATATTTTATAAAAAAAATCGAATATAACATAAAATGAAACTTTTACATATGGTGTACAATAAATTAGACGAGATCCCCAGCATCCATTGCCTAAACAAAGAATTAAGGTAACGTTTGGTATTGCCACGTTTGGGCTTAGGGCCAGTCAACAGGTGCCTAATGGGACTGTCTAACGAATCGAAAATCAACAGCGGGTGGGCAATACGACAACTTTGGCCACTGGTCGCGTTATTGGACCCTGGTGTGTCAACAATCGAACAACACGAACTACACCATCTTGACCAGGTAACACTTCGAGGACGCGTCCGAGTCGCCACGTTAAAGGAGGGGCTTGATTGTCAATGATGACTACCATATCGTTAACGTTGACATTGGGTGTGTCGCGTACCCATTTCGATCTACTCTGGAGCGAGGTCAGATACTCAGTTGCCCAACGGCGCCAAAATGCCTGGTGGCACTGATCGAGAAGTTTCCAGCGTTGGGTCAGATTGATGCGTGAATCGATTGTCGTTCGTGGTGGTACAGCCAATAAAGGTTGTCCAATTAGGAAATGTCCAGGGGAAAGATATTCGAGATCGGATGGGTTAGTTGTCAGCGGTGTCAACGGTCTTGAATTCAATATCGCTTCTACGCGGGTAAGTAAAGTGGTGAATTCTTCGTACGAAAATATATGAGTCCCCATAGTACGTAATAATAAACGTTTGGTAGATCGAACTGCCGCCTCCCAGAGACCTCCGAAATGAGGCGCGCTAGGAGGGTTGAAATGCCATTGACACTCTGAACGTGATTTTAAAAGTGTTTGCTGACCGTCCGGACTATTAACAAGTATCTGCAGTTGTTTATCCGCGCCGATGAAGTTTGTACCGCAGTCTGAAAAAATGTCCGACGGTAGACCGCGTCGCGCGACAAATCGATCGAAGGCAGCCAGGAATGCGTTGGTAGACAAATCGGTGACTACCTCTAAATGTACCGCTTTAACCGAAAAACATATAAATACAGCGATATAAATCTTATACGCTCTAGACTTCCGCAGACGAACTTCGCGCATTTGCATAGGTCCGGCATAATCGATGCCTACTCGCGAGAACGGGCGGCATTGATGCACGCGCGCGGCTGGTAGATCCGCCATGATGGGTTGTGGTGGTTTGGCGTCGAAACGCACGCAAACCGGACACATACGGGTAACCGTATGTATGATCGATTTAATCGAGACTATCCAAAATTCGCGCGATATAAGTGCTGTCATTATTCGCGGACCTGCGTGACATGTAATTCTGTGCCACCGACGGCAAATTAACATTGATAGATGCGATTGTTTCGCCAGAAGCATGGGGTGCTTGCAACTGTAACTTAAATTTGAATGGCGCAAGCGACCACCTACACGAATCACTCCGGATGGGTCGACGAATGGACGTAAACGAGCTAAGTGTTTTGATGACACGCGACTTCCCTTTGTCAACTCGAGATACAATGAAGGAAAATAACACTGTTGTGACGCGACAACCAGCGCCCGCACAGAATTATCAAGCTCTATCCGTTGAAGGGGCATAACGGATTCTTGAGGGTATCGTCTACACGCCTTGGCAAAACGGAACATATACGCGACCACGCGAATTAGTTGATCGTACGATGAGAACTTATCGAACCATTCTGGAATATGACTGGAGTTGAGCACTAAAACTACGGGCCGCGCCTCGGGCAAATCATGTATTGGGATTGACGGTACAATTTTGTCCCAGGTGGCTGGATCGTCACGAATGAATCGGGGCCCTTGCCAATATAATGACAGACTGAGCAGCGCGGACGGCAAAACGCCCCGCGACGCGCAGTCTGCCGGGTTTTGATCGGATTTGACGTGGAACCATCGACAATCGGGCATTAGCAACCTAATCTGGTGGACACGGTTGGAAATGTAAATTTTGAACGCGTTATGCGAATTCGTCAGCCACGATAATACAATGGCGGAATCGCTCCATGCATATAAATTGACAATATTCAGCTGCGTTCCAAGAGTTGTCCGAATTCGGTTCATCCAACGAGCCAGTAATAATGCGGCGTTCAGTTCCAGCCGGGGAATCGTGAGGTTCTTAATCGGGGCTAACTTCGTTTTTGTCCCGACGAGGAAGGTGGATGAATCGGAGCTCAAATTTAACATCTTGATGTATATGACCGCGGCATAACCGTGTTGTGACGCATCGCAGAAACCCAACAGTAAGCACGGCGATCCACGATGAGAATTAAAATGTCGGGGTACCTTTAACTCACCAAGTGACGGTAAGTCATTCACGAACGCAGACCAATCTTGGCGAATGTCGGCCGGGAGTGGTTCGTCCCATGTTATTTCCGCCGACCAAGTGCGTTGCATAATGCATTTACCGTAGAATATCGCCGGGGCGAATAACCCCAACGGATCAAAGATTCTTGCAATCAGGGATAACAAACCTCGTTTGGTATGAGTAACCTCAGTATCAAGACGAAGTGCACAGCAAAAGTAGTCACCCGTTGGATGCCACTGCAGGCCGAGGACTTTTACACCCATGTCGTTCTCGGTATCGAATGGTGGCGGACAAATCACTCGGCAATCAATGGGTACTGCATCCAAAATATCCGACGCGTTGCTGGACCATTTTTTTAATTCCAACCCCGCGCGACCTAAGATCGATATCAGATCTGATTGGAGTTTTAACGCGTCGGCTACTGAATCGGCACCCGTGCACACGTCATCGACGTATGTTTGATTTGACAAAGCATCACGGGTCATATCAGATTCTTCACAATCATTCTCAGCGATTGATTTCAAAACGCGGAGGGCTAGAAATGGAGCACAATTTGTTCCGTATGTCACGGTGTTAAGCTCGTATTCGACGAGCTTATCAAACGAGGATGTACGCCAGAACACATGTTGGAACACCCGATATTCCGGTAGTATCAATATCTGGCGGTACATCTTACAGATATCCGCTGTAAAAACGATTCGCGGCACGCGAAAACGGGTCAACACATCGACAATGTCTTGCTGGAGTTTCGGGCCTTGTAATAAACACTCGTTTAACGAAGGTCCCTGAGAACACTTGGCGGACGCGTCAAATACAACTCGTATTTTACGATCACTATCCGTAAGTCGATAAATGGCGTGGTGGGGTATGAAATATCTTCCCGGCGACGTGGCCACCGACATATGGCCTAATGTCAGGTATTCGGCCATAAAGTCAGAATATAACGTTTTAAGCTTCGGATCGGAAGACAATCGTTTTTCGAGATTTTCAAAACGCTTAATCGCAAGTTCGCGGGAACCAGGGAACGTCATCTGGGAAATGGCGGTGCGCGTCGGAAGTGGAACAGCAAACCGTCCGGAAGGCAATCGATGATGCTCGGTCAAGTATGCTTCTTCGCACCGTCCGTCCTCTGTGAACGATGCCGGTGGCAACGCGGGTTCCTCAACACGCCAAAAGTTCTCGACAAGCTTCTCCAGCGAAACGGTTAAAGACACAGGTCGTAAAAGGTGCTGATCAACATCCGTTTGAAGCACTGGCCCAATCAAAACCCAACCGAATATCGAGCTGAATGCGGTGGGTAAATGATCGTCGACCGTGACTTTCCGGCCGTCTAGAATTTGCGGGAAGACATCGGCTCCCAATAATACATCTACCGGAGACGCGACGTGAAACAAAGGGTCCGCAAGAGCCAAGTTCGCAAAACGGTCCTTAACGCTGACAGATAAAGACTGACGGGGCATGCTTGAAGTGATCGACGGTAACACCCAGGCCGTTGTTTTTAACTGTGGTTCGGTGGCAAACCGCGGTTGCACCACGCATTCAACCGTGCCTTTCACGTTGACCACCGCAGTGCCGGATAACCCACTGACAGGCGCTGTCCACTTGTTTGGCCTAAGGCCCAAACGGTTCGAACATGACACTGTCATCGCACTTATCTGAGACGCCGAATCGATGAGAGCACGGACCGTTTGCCAGGTACCACAATGATCACGAATGTGAACGAGGGCAGTGCCAAGTAATACTGCTAATGATTCGTCGTATTTTGCCGGGAACGCGGCAGCGCACAAGGGAACATCGACGTTCGGCGAAACGGTATCTGATTCGCGATGGGTAGAAAACCCGTGTAACAACGTGTGGTGCCTTTTTGAACACGTATCGCACCGCGATTGCGAAGAACATTTATTAGCCCAGTGCTTGACAGATAGACAATTGTAGCACACACGATGCTCACGTGCATAACGGTTACGGTCATCGACTGACAATGACAGGAATTGTCGACATGCAGCAAGGGCATGCCTACCACCACATTTGGAACATGAATCGATTTTGGGGCTTGATGATTTTGAAGCCACCAACGATGTAGCGGTCGCAATGGTATTTATTTTCTTCGCGAACGCGTTATTGTGCGGCGGAGCCAGCGGCGGCCGATTATTGAGTCGCCTTTGAGAGTCTCCGGCTATCTCTAATATAGATACGCGGGATTGTACAAAAGTCAATAAATCATTTACAGACGGAAAATCGGGTGGAGCAGACGATTCAAAAAGTTTCCGTGTGAACGCTGGCAAACATCGGAACGCCATCGAAAATACAATGAAAGACCCCAGATCTTGAATTTGTAAGGCGTTGAGTAACGAAATACTTTCCGCGAAAATAGCTAAAAAAATGTTAAGGTCGTGTAATGTCTCTTGCGTCGACACAGGAGCACTCAACATCTTATCGATCAACGCCGTTGCAACCAAACGTGGGCGATGAAAACGCGATGCTAGCGTAGACCATGCGAGATCGAGATTATCAGACGAAACAGGTATACTACGTATGGCGTCCAAGGCGGGACCCTGAAGACAGCCGACTAGATAATGCATTTTGTCGCTTTTGGATATGTCGGTCCTGTCAATAACAAGCGCAACAAATCGATCTCGAAATGTTGGCCAATAATTAAAATCGCCCTTAAACGATGGTAACGGGATTTCGGGAAGCCTAGACGAATGCTTAAAAGGCGTATCGTTAACGGAATTGGGCTCGGATGACATAGGTTGAGACCGGTTGCTTGGAGTAGCTGCGCTATTTCGAACGGCAATCGCCTTAGTGGCGTTGATAATGGCAAGCACCTCAGCTGGCATGTCAGACGAATATTCCTTTTCGGCGTTCAACTGTAACAGCCCGTCTAATACATCGTCATCAGCTGTTTCGAATTGGGACCAAAGATGATCTAGAGCCGTGACAGCGATCTGGAACTCGTCTATCACGTTAGGTTCATTCTTGACACGTAAAGCGAGTCTATGTATAGAATGTATTTTCGAAATAGCCGTGGTACGTTTAGTTTCGGCTCTAACGATCAACCGTCTGACGCGTAAAACATTCTTGTCGTCTGAACCCTCAGCCATGGTAAAAACGCTAAATGTGACGCCGGGACAAAAATACGAAACCGTGACCGAAACAAGACTGAAAACCTACGACTTAGATTACTCGTTGATACTAAAATGCTACGTTTTCCAATGAACGAACACGAAAATAATGATAGAAAAAATAATTAAGTTTGAACAAATACACGAAAGAAATTGACTGCAATTGCAAAATTAGAAAAGGTCACCTGTTAACTGAATACCTATACTACCAAACGCTAAACAAAAAAAAATTAAATATAACCACGCTCTGCTACCAGATGTTTGCGCCGAAACGGCTCTTACGAGTATGGCAGTTGGCCGCTTCGACTCGCGTCTAGCGTATGGGATAAGGTGACCTCGTAAATAATACACAAATAAAAGAAAAGACGTCAATATACAACAAAACGTGTAATACCCAAAAGAAAGAGACGCACAATGCGACTTAAGTATAATTATTGATAACACACACGTAAAACGCAAAAATGACTGATATCACCAGTGATCGCCGGGTATCGGTTGGTACCGTCTATATAATGATCCGACGACGGACACAGTGGAGCCACAATAATGAAACGTGAGTTCGTCGCGTTGGACTCGAGTGTGACTGTGACGGCACGAATCCCGACTAACGTTCGTCGCCAACGGCGGAGCGATGTCGCATCCGATAATCCATGTAGCTGTACGTCGCACAAACGGACGAATGGCACGACACAATGACTGGTGACCGAATACGAGAGCAACGCAACTCTCGTATGCACCCGAATATCCGCACACGCGAAAACGACACACGCGAGTATCAGAAAATGGCGCTCGGAGCACTCGCGCGTATATCAAACAGAGGCGTTCGCCACACCCGTGAATCGAAACGGCACGTTTTACAATTAAACCGACGCGAACGCGGGTCGCAATGAACACGGTTCACATGCAAACGAATTCGGAGTCGCGCAAATATCACGGCGACCCGAAAAAGAGCGGACGCTCGAGCACACACGAAACAGTCTACGTCATCGAACGGACGAGAGCCGACACACTCGTAGCGGCGTATGTCGTACGTTTCGACGTGGTCATATCAGCTTATCGGCGACGAGTGGGGATGCCCACCGATCTTTCTCGAATGTTCGAGAAGGTTCGATCCAATTACCGTCGTATCGTATGGTCGGTTGACCGATACGAAACGTCGGGTAAATGCGGATCAAACATTAATATTTCATAATATATATACAATCAAAAATGACATCAGATTATTCCAAGTTGAAATTCAAATACTTTTATTCTAAAGATTATATTTGTATGAACTAGCAGCAGCCTCATCAGTTATATATAAACTTTTGAAATTCAGTTACCTAGCAATTTTAGATGCATTCCCTGATATACTGTTATCATAAATTTCAACATAATCACTGATACAATTAACCTGAGACTGTAAGGAAAATGTTATCCATTTTAATTGTATTTGTCTAGATTCATCCAGCGATATAATCCATTCACACATTTGGTTATTTAAATATTGATCTGGTTGTTTGGACGATTGTATGACACCTGATGGCTCCTTTAAAATGCCGCCACATTCTAAAAAATAATAATGGACATCAAAAAATCATATTTAATTTTTATTTTAATCAAAATATAAAAATAACTATTAATATACTTGTATCAATGATAGAATAGTTTGCTCGAAATTTTTTAATATTATTAGAATGGTCAGTAGTGAATTTCAACCACATATGATTATGAGTTGATAAATAAGAGAGTTTAGGAATAATTCCCATATTTCCACATAATAATGCGATTCGTTCTGAACTTTCATTATCCCCATCTCTAATCTGTAATAGTAATACACAATTATCTAAGATTACGCATATTATAAATAAATAATTCTTTTTTATTGAAGCAACATTACAACGTACGGTTGTATATTTAAACCAATATTAAATTGCATATATATATATAAACAGTAGTTAATTATAATTTAAGCAGATCATGATATTAAATGATCTATTGAATGAATATAATAGAATATTCTATTTTATGAATAAATTAAATATTATACCTCTAAAGAATTATAAGTACATTTAGGATATGATAAATCTGTAATTTCCATATCCATGAATGATAATTGAATAGCTTTACCGATCGGTTGCTTGATACGATACACGCATACTATACTATGTGGGTAAGGATTTGGATAAGACGGCGATTCAATTATACCATTGCTATCAGTGAACGATTCATCGCATACTAAAAACAAATATTTTAACACATTTTTAGTGCTTATTGAATAACATTGTTATTAAATGTCTAGATAATATGATAAATAAAGCATCTATACCATAGCTCGGACACGATAAGAAGAAGAAATGTCTAGATAAAATATTAATTATAGATATTTAATAAGTAATAACACTTATTAAAGTACAAATAAAATAATAATATCGCGAACATAAATATTCACATACATGTTTCGTATTTAATTGTAAATCCAGCAGATTTAGTTGACAAATCGGATTTGAAAACTATCGTGACTTCATTGCTGTTTGTGATTATTGAAAAATCATATGTATTTATTCCGCAATAACGATTAAGTAATGGTGATTTAATACTTGGGCCATCGTAAATCTGTAAAAAAAAATTGTTTAATATTATATTCTACTGCATGTACTACGTATGGGCATATTTAACATTTATATCTAAATTATAATTTATAACATAATAATAAATGAAAACACGACTATCTATTTTTATAAATATATAATTTTTATATTATAAAAAACACGAAATAAAAAAAAAACTCAAAATGTATATCTTACTGCTAAAAAATCTGTTGAACATTTTTCCGACCATTCTATGGAATATCCCTTCACCGATGTAAGATGTAATTTCTGATGTAAAGGCATTCTAATAATCCATTCACAATTTAAATTAGATAAATATTTACTTCCGTCCTTGGCTAAATCAACAGGTAACGTTATCATTCCAGACGGACTTGTAAATATCCCACCACAACCAGGTACACCTATTTAAAGACACTTAAATCATTTTTGTGTTCATATAACCTTACATTTAAAACGATTTGGAATTGAAAGTTATAAAATACCCAAGAGATTAAATTAATTACTTAGAGAATGTCAATTACCATCAATTATATTATATTTCATTTGAAATCCGTAGTCTCGACCTAACGCGTCAGTATGGAAATGTAAATTGGCATGTGAACCTGAAGTTAGTATCGGAGGAGGTATTACATTAGAAGTATTACATATTTTTGCCAATATCGGACTGTGATGAGTCATACCGTCTCTAATCTATACCAATAATGTTGTTAATAAGCAACTCATAATTAATTTGGTGTACATCAATATTGCACATTACCTCTAAATAATCAAAACTACAATTTCGATGAATTTCAAATTGCAACGAAAAAAAATGAAATAGTATTCTTTTTCCAGGTGTAACATTTAATGTCCAATAACAGTCCAAGTTGGGAAGATATTTTCTGGGATAACCTGGAGAAGACAATGATCCATCTGAATCGACATTTATTACACCGCCACAATCTAAAAATATATAATTAAAGTTGTTGATTGTAAATACGTGTTACAAAAAAAATAAATACATGTTAGTCATATATTATACTTAGTTTTGTCATTGTGTAATTCAATTGAAATCCTTTGAAATTTTTCGAATTGTCCGAATGAAAACGTACATTAACTAAACTCGAATCTGAAATAATATTATTGTTCGCTGGCAACGTTTGTCCACAAAATCTACCCAATATTTTTCCATCGTCGTCTTCCGCATTTACGATCTAAATCAATTAAAATTAAAAACTGGAAATCACATAAAAAGTATATATATTTACATAATTCATACTTTACCTCGACATAGTCAAAATTACAATCTATCGATTTCTCAATATCGATCCAAATGAATGAAATGTTTAATACGTAAGAATCATTAGTGGCTAACGTCCAAACACAATTTAAATTACTTTGATACAATATCGTTGTATTCGACTCAGGGTAACGTAATGTTGTATAATCGGGTACTTCTAAATAACCTCCACACGCTAAACAAATAAATAGAATTAAAACTGTTGGACACGATACTCTAAATTAGATTAAATTTTTGACTAGCCTTCTAGTCTTGAATTGCATAAATGTCCTGAATATCCCATTTCACAGATACATATGAATTTGCCTGATTCTGATCCAGGTTCACATTTTCCGTTATTGCATGGATTATCAATACATGCGTTTTCGAAGCGCACATTACATGTTTTTCCTGAAATAAAATTAACCGAGTTTAAATGTGTATTATGGTATTTTTGATTTTTTTGTTTAAAACAACGTCATTTGATCACCTGAAAATCCTGTGTAACAAACACAAACAAAAGTATTATTTTCATTCGAAATGCATAACCCACGAGAACCACAAGGTTTATTTTCACACGGATCTAAAGCTCTTCTCTCGTCAAAAACACATCCGTTTATGCCTATTCCATTGCCTGTGTAGCCTTGTCGACACGAACAATGAATTGTGGTTTCAGCATAAACTACGAAAATATATGCAAATAAAAAATAGTATTAATGTAAGTCATATATTGATAGTATGGAGATAAAATAAAAATTTCATAAATTACCAATGCACTCAGCATTTGGATGACAGCCTCCGTTATTTATGGCACAAGCTCCTCCAGATACATAGACACAGTTAAACCCGTCACCACTATAACCAGGCGGACATGGTTCGCACGAAAACGAACCCTTGAAGTTTTAAAAAAAGTATTGTTAAGTCGTCATTTGTGTAAGTAATTATTGTTATTATTATTTATTTATAATTATTTCTAACAATAACAAATTATTTTTTTTAAAATTTAAATAACATACAGATAATGTATGTAATCAATTAAACTCAAAACACACTATTAAAATACTTAAAGTCAATGTGCAATAAATTATTTCAACCACAATTTGACCACACCGTCCTCTATAAATACATCATTGCACATCGATATGCACCTATTCTAACTGCTAACAATAGTTTTTACGTACTCTTGTGTTAATGCACTGGACTCTGGGATTAACACTGCATCCACCATTGTTGATTAAACACTCATTGACGTCCGTGCACACGAAACCGTCTCCCTCGTAACCTAAGAAAATCAAATAGTTAATGTAATATAATTTATACATATGCGAACACAAGAATACACGTCAGATCGGGTCCATGTATAAAGATGGATTATTAGTATTCGAGGAGTTCGTGATCATTTTTTACTCGTTTATAAATCGTGAGATTAATCTTACAAATCGTATGCATAAGACATTTTTTCTAATTCAATATCTGATGTAAATAATTACTACGATAATTAAATTCTTGATTCGTTTTGGCAAACTGCGATTACATTAAATGTTTCATTTCAATACTGAATATTGGGGAAAAAAGTCGATTTGTCCTATATGTATACAGGTATCTAAATACGAGTACACAGTAAGGTGCCCATTGTACGTACGCATGAGGATACACTTAAACCACGATCGAATGCAATCATCTGGCAGACGCGCTGCGTCGGCCCAACAATAAACTTATAATATATTATTATTAATAGACAACAATATTTTTTCCCATAAGATTTAAGAGCACGTTGAGAATTTTTTCCGGCCATGCTATAGGAAGATCGGGTGATTGTTGCTAAATAATTAGAGATTTCCTTTTTTTTTAAATTCGAAGACAGGATTATTTCTTATCTAATATCGGCCAGCCTCCCCTCCCCTCCCCAATAAGTGATCACGAGCTGCAAGAAATATTTATTTATTTGTGACCCTTTCATTAGAATATTAAATGTCAACTCCCGCGCGAGACGGATTTTTACCTCTGGGACAGTTGCCACAAGTAAACGATCCTCTGATGTTCCTGCATTCGACCGGTGGATTCACAGAACATGTATGACTGTTTTCTTTGCACTCGTCCACGTCTTTAGTGCAAGCCGGACTATTTCCTCCGTCGGTCGTCCAGCCCTAAACGTCAAACGCGCAATTATCGTCCTAGTCTACTGAGGTTTAGATTTTCAGGGACCAGGCCAAACAGTGCCGTCGGAGAAATTGCTGAAAAAAAATTAGAAGGCGTGTTCGGGGAACACCACATACCTGGTTGCATATGCACGTGTACCCGACCGTCGACGCTTGGTTGACGCACACGCCGTTGCCGCAGAGTTCGGACGACAGCGCCAAATTGCAATCGTTCTTTTTTTTCGTACAATGCAAGCCGTACCAGTTCGGCGCGCACAGGCACTCGTAACTTCCCGGCGTGTTCTTACATTTCGCCCCGTTCTGACACCCGAGATCCGTGTGCATGAATCTTACACACTCGTCAACATCCACCTCGCACAGTCTACCCTGTGTCGGAAATGCAGCATAATGTCGTGCTTTAATATTGTTAGTAACATTGCGATCATATCGGTATGTTTTTTTTATACTAGAAAGTAAATTAGCCACGATGCTGTGATATGATTATTACCTGGTCAATCATTTTTTTATGGATTCGGGGACTTATGTTTTTATAAAACATTGTAGTTAAAAAAAACAAACTATACCATTTACTTCGAATGTGAGAAGTTAACAATTATTTGCGAAACATATATAATGAACAGAATAAATACTATATTAAATTCGCAATGTAATACTAATTTTGTTATATATGTGCTAACGATTAAAAAGGAATAATAAACATTTACTCGAACAAAACAGTTAGATTTAGTATTTATTTATTTTTTTGGCAAATTTTGTTTGGGAAATACCTAAACAGCAAAAAGGAATTAATTGAAAATATACGTACAACTACAATAATTCGTTAATAAACCAAATATCAAATTTACCCATGATCTTTAAAGAAATTTTATGTACTCGAATTATTATTGTCAAATACTAACGTGCCAATTATATGGACAATTACATTGAAATCCATTGTACAAATCCATGCATATGCCACCATTTTGACAGGGGTCACTCAAGCATTCGCTAATCGATAAAAGATTAATGAGATTGGCGACTTTTTTTTCTAAATTAGTCAACTATAAATAAAAAATATAATCGATGTAATTTCTTTAGTTAAACACATTCCAATTCCGATACTCACTCTGTTTTCCAGTCTGCTCGCGTTCGGAATCGTTCCACCTTTCTATAAATAGCACAGTATCACATATTATCATCGTGCTATAGTAATTTACCGCGAAAATTAGTCGAAAAATGAATAATCTTACTCCCTTGGCAGACATCGCTGTTGATGTACTATTTAACAATTGCATTTCAAGAGCTGTAATTCGATTAGTCAAACTCCTCGGACCGTCGATCATCGGTAAAACATTTTTTATCGTATCGGCAAATGCAGGCAAATCGTTGGAACGAAATGACTCGACTACATCCCATGCTTCTTTGGCCTATACAATAATGAAACTACTACGTAACAAATAAAATTGATATATATTCATATCACTAATAAGTTTAATTACCAGTCCAATGACTTGAAGTAAGTTTTCGTTATTCACATTTATATATCCTTGTCCCTTGGTATTCAATGAAATATTGTGGTTTGTCGAACTTTCAATGTATAAATGGCCATTGTCTGATCGAAAGCGCGGTCTAATAAAGTTACATTGAAATGTGTTTATATTTATTTTAATTGACAATTAGCTAATATGATTCTATCAACGCGAGATTGCAATATTTCGTTATTATAGAATAAATGGGTTAAATAAATTTTTTAAAATAACGATAACTGTTAAGAAAAGACTATGTGTCGTTTTAATCGTTCTAAAAAATATTTAAAATTCAATAAATACCATAAAATAATATATTATAATATATTTAGGGCGCTTACTGATTACTATATAATCCGTTAGTTATAGGAATTAGCATCAACAGTAAACCGATAAAAGACCATAATTGTTTCCGCATTTTTATGTAAAATCCTAGTTCAATAAGATCAAAGAAAACGAATGATTATAAAATAATATTCAAATGATACGTGTATAATATGTAGTTTTTAACATTTAACATTTCTTAAAAGAGATAGTTGTTCAATGCAGCTCCGCAAAGTAAACTGATGATGGAATTAATTGTTTTGCTGAATGTATATTACGGTAATACAATAGTAGGTAACAGACGCATCAATGTCTCTAAAATAGTCTGCCGATAACGTTTAACGTAATTCGCCCATTCATGTCCACCCCCAAACTGATAATTTTATCCATTCATTGAAGCATTATACAAGCGTATGTTTCTTGTCACTTTAGTTTTGACACAATATATTGCAGATCATATTTCGTTCATGACAATATCATTTAGACATATGATGAGATTTATATGTACCCATTGTCAGGTCATTACCAATCAATTACCAATCACTTGGTAATTTATCGCCTTAAATTAAATCAAAACGCATAGTTTAAATAAATCCCAACAACATTGGGCGTAACCGTCAAGAAAATTATATATATATATATACAATATGACGTGGAAAATTGTAACGACTAAACCATAATTTATGATTATATGGCATATTATTTTATGATGCGGAGAAATGAGTGTAAAAGAACCCGAGTTCTTTAGCGGGTGGCTGAGGATATATATATTGGGATAATCGGGAAGTGATTGTACACGCATATGCGGATCATAGTTCGTCATAAATCGTCACAATATTCAAATAATATTTTTTATATTTTAATATTATTCTCCTTAATTTAGAAAATAATTATTCTTACTTGATTCAAACAATTTTTTTTACTTAAATTATGGAAGAATGTTTTATTATAATTTCTTTTGCGCCATCTTCGCCTGCTATCTAGGCTACGTTTATTTATATTTTGCACACCTTTAAGAGACAAAAATTCATCAGATCAAAATCTAACTTTTTAAAATTTAAAAATTGTGCTTACGAAAAATAAATGGGACTTTTGCTAAATATTTTTCCTTTAATAAAATTTAATGAGCTTTTTAGTCATTTTTTTTAAATGTAAGACCAATTAGTTCAAAAGATATTGTTAGTTTTAGGCAAAAAATTACTTATTTCCAAAAAAAAAAAAAAATACAAAACCTCAAATTTTTCCCTTATATTTGAGAATGATCAAAATAAACTTTTTTGTTGCATTTGAGGTGCACAATCTCCACCTAGCGTTTGTACACTTTATCACCAGTCACCCTGTATTACAAATGACGAAGAAGAAGAAATAGAAGATAAAGTAGAAATACCTAAAGAAATTAAACTAGAACACTGCAAAAAAAATAAACGTTGTTTGAGCTGTTCAATATGTTGTTATAACATCTTATTTCAATACAGATTATATGTTTCAGTATATAGTCATTTATTTCAAGCATATAAATACATACTAACATTATAATTTACTGAAATTGGATGTAAGAGAAGTTTTTTAACATTAACTTGCATAAAAACTCGTTTAAGAAATCGAAAATTTAAAATAATTTGTATGCCTGGATGTTAATAAATTCAAGCAAAGATATTTTGAAATCTCTTACGTTTGAAGAAATCCTTCCATGGAGTGGTCCAGCAAAGTACTGCGTTAAAAAAAATGCATTAATAGTACAAAAAAAACTAAATATTATATGAACTAATATTATTATTATATTGATTATTGATTAATATCCCTCATAACACAGGGAGTCCCAGGAATAAGCTAAGAGTGTCCCAACAGTCTCGTATATAGAAGTCCCAATTTAGGAGTCCTAAAAAGTGTATTCAGGACTTTAATGGAAGATTTTGAAAATAATTCTATATTAGAAATTCTATAGAGCAATGTTAGGCGTCCTAACTATCCGATTTTAGTTCTGTAATTTTATAGATCCATTAAAAGATTTATAAGGAATAATGTCATTATCAATACGTAACTGATGTAATATTATTTTTGTTGCAATTCTGAAAATTTTTTTGTGTTTTCGGCTTTTCATTTCATTGAACATTTCAACTATGATTTGTGACGTTGTACTGTAATTATTGCAATTTTCAAATTACATAGATAATAATCATTAAACTGTTAATAATAATTTTGTCTAAATAGTATTCCTGAGTTACAATTAATGAGAGGTGTAAGTAATACTTAATCCCGGGCCGCAACAGAGAGCTAGTCTAACCCTGGCTACAATGTGTACTTTACGCAAACATTTACGTGTTCACTCAAACGAATAAAACCCGTTTACTTGTACGGGCTAAAGATGACGTTACGACTTGTGCAGATATTGTTGACGCGGAAATTAATATACTGTAGTCAGTTTTTCCTAAGTTCAATAATTGTCATTGTGGTTGTAAGCCGATTGAAACATTAATAACATTAAAAGTTAAATTGATGGCTCTTAATTTAACTATGAATTATTGCCATCTTTTAACCTGACGAAAGGTGGCGGCAAAAACTCTTAGAAAGTAATAGAAGCCACAAGAAGAAGCAGAAAAGTTAAATTACCAATGCACACAGAAACAATACAGATTTATTCGACTGAAGCCCGATACTAACCTAAAGCAATTCGTCGGCGTAGCGCCGACCAAGACCGAGAGCTCATACCGCATTTGCACGTCGATGCGCGCGGCGGGCTCAACGGCTTAGCCATCGTAACGAAACCCAGCCCAGATCACTGGACGAGATCCACGTAGCTACGGCCGCGAGAGAGGTCTGCTGCGGCGACACCTGTGATACTGTTTTTGCACGCGTCATCAGTAGGACATGCTTCGACCAGCATTCGCTTCTGCCACACTACTACCATCGTATGAGCGCCATCAGATGGCGCCGGCCGTCAAGCTGCACGGCGCTTAGACACCCGCAATGCCACGGGCGAATGTCACCCAGGATTTGATCTGGGACGCCGAGTGGCGAGGCCCCGTAGTATTTGTGCCGTAGAACGTCTTTTGAATATAATGTTCGCTTTTTTGACGTTTTTTTTCCTTTGCCCCTTCCCCTTTTTTTAATACGAATTCGTAGTGAAATTGTTCGTCAAACACGATCGAACCAATTCGAAACGATTTAGGAACGTCGTATTGCTTTCAATTATTGATTGTCATTGAAATGTATTTTCATTACACAGCCCGACAGTTATCACAATCACTCGAAGACCGAATTCATAAAAATACAATTTAAGACATTACGAAAGCGTGTTTTTCTTATTTCTATATTTAATCGGAGTTATCTGATATTTGAAAGAATTGAGGCAAATAAATTTCTGTTCGCAGTATAATTAGTGACAATAGTATACAACGCAATTTTCAATTGAAGCTGAACTATAACTTTGAGACCGAGTCAGAGGCATGTTACAGGGACAACTCGAACATTTAACGATTGCTGGACGGTCTCCGGTAGGAGATTTCCGGTTGTGTCCAAGCAAACACATTTCTTATTTTTTTCCTTTTTAGTTTTCGAACGAACTCATAGTGAAATCGTTCGTTAAACACGATTTGATAAATTTGAATCAATTTAGAAATATCTTATACATTATATAGTTTCTAATCGGTTTACACACACCGCGTACGTAACAACCCCGAGGACTAGATTTATTATTATATTACTTTATAGAAAAAAAAGAAGAAAAAAGAGAGAGTGAATGAAAGAGATGTTCAGTAATTACTTACGATGTGCGTTTTGATTTTCATGAATAATAATAGGTGTATATATATATTTATTCATTAAATATCTGTTGTAATAGTTACAATCATGTAGGTACATAATGTATTCAGTTAATAGTTGGATGATAATTGCGTTTTAATTTGAACTTCATTAACCAACCCGAACCAGTGTTGTGCACGGTTGTCACGTAATGGATGAAAACAGCTCCGGTTTGACTGACATGATACGCCGGAGTGTCCTGCGCAAAACAAAAACGTATTCGCCGTTGAATTTTAACATTCTGGTGATCATTTCGATATATAAATCAATAGTATGACTGTCATTAAAACTGTGAATATGTAACGAATGCATTTTTTGATTTTGGCTTGTCCTAAGGAACAGTTCTATTTTAGGTTTTTATTTAGTTCATTTTGCGATCTTCGGGATTTTATAATAAATTTGTTTGCTTTTTTCTGTGCATTCATATCGGGACTTAAATCGCATTCGATAAAGTTTTTTTGTGCTTTATATTCACAACATAATAACGAATAATAGTTATGATACATAAAACTATAATAAGCAAACGAAAGGTTTACACTTACTCCGCCACAATATTTCGATACGAACGACGATTTTCCAGTCACCTGATCGACGTTGTAAATCTCTAAATAATTAGTGTCACACGTCGCTCTCGTGCCCAAGTCAAAGACTAAAAATAACAATACAACAATATAAGTTAAGTATAAAACATTATTTTTTAATGTTACGGTACATAACATTTGAAATGAGCGTCACCCTTTATTAGGCGAGTAAAAACAGTAATTAACAATGCAGTGCGTAAAATAAAATATGATTTCTTAAAAAAAAGTTATCAACGTATTTTCTTAAATTTTTTTATTGAAAACAAGCGTTTCTATTCTCGCGAGATAATGTTTGTAAAATAATAGAACTTTAAACACTTAGAAAACAATCAAAAATGTTTTAGTTAAATTTATTACATTTTTGTTAACAATCCTTTTTTTTTAATTTGTCAAAATTATCGTTTTTATTTCTTTTTGTTTATCATATCATTATAATAACAAAATTTGTATTTCTGAGTGTAATGTTTATACTTAACACGCACTTTTGAACATGACAAGGACTGGATACGGTCTGGGCACTGCGATGTCCCACCTGCAAGTAGCGCTCTTTCTGTACGTCAATGGATACATCGGACTGGTCACAGTGCCTTCAATATTGAACATCTTACCGCCGCAACCTCTACCTGAATATATGTAAATAAGACTACCAGTGAAAACAAATTAAAATAGATACACTTATAGATAATGGCATTCCTGGACTTTGGTAGAGGAAAGGAGGGAAAAACGATTTGGAGTCTAGGTACTTTGAAAATATTCATACGAAATCACAATTAAGATTTGTACACATCAAAAAACCATAAAACTTACTTTAAAACATGAATTTAAGTACTAAAAACACTTATAAACTTGCCCGAAAAAAATGATATGTTTAAAATCAATTTAAAATTTATATATTCTGACACAAAACGTAAAAATACGCAATAATTACTTCGAAAGACCACTAAAATATCGTGTTTTTATTTATATTATAAAATGTGAATGTTATGCTTATATTTGTGCTACATACCTCTACAATATACATACAACCAGAAATATATGGTAAATTTTTTTATAACTTAATTGCAATATTCGTAAATTATAATAAAACATTAATATAAAAATACCGTCCGTTTTGGTATAGTTAAAGGACGCATACAAACTCTCAAAGATTATTATTAAAGTAATTAATGTTTTTTAAGTTCCAAGCGAACGACATGAAAAAAGAAATGCCATTATTATTCATTGTGCACGCGCAATAGTAAATCGCACCTTGATCCGTCGACGTGTAACTGATGTCTAATGTTCCCGAATACGATCCAATTGACGATATCTTGTACGACATCGTCAACGACGGGCCCGTTGAGAACACCGGCGAAGGAATAGTGAACAAGTTTTGGTCAACCAGAGTGATTATAGGTGGCGAAGAAACGGACGGTCCGTCGTATACCTACAACGGAAACAGCGCGTTAACATAACAGACTACAGCGTGATGGGACCGAATGACGTGTGATGGTAGAAACCGAAACCGCGAATAGGTACTATAGGTTAGGTTATTAATGGTCCTCTGGAACATCGCGTACGACCCTGTGTTCCGTCTTCGATAACTGTTGGCTACGCGGACGACACGTTGATCGTGACGGAGGGGGACACGGTGGAACCGCGGGAACGTCACGCTCGTGACGTTTGCGGAGCACATTCGAGTACTCGGCCTGCATTTTGTCGTCGACAAGGCGGAGGCCGTAGTGTTCACGAGCTGTTACGGGACGGCCGAACTCCAGTTACGACTCGAGGGTCAGCCGTACAGCTAAGAGCGTCCCTTAAGTACCTAAGAGTGATCCTAGAGAACAAGGGGACGATGTTCGGTGCGCATTTGCGCGCCGCCTCGAAAAAGCCGAGCGGGCGATGTTTGCTCTATCCTTCTGGTCGTCGAGCGGACCTCCGCGTACGACGCTAGAAGAGCGATGTAACCGACGGCCTTTGGGAACTCTGGTGACATCGAGTCACCCGAGAGGCCTGACGATGGACAAGTGGGCACGGAGAGTAACGAGATAGGACGCTCCTGTCGGAAGCGGCCGGGAGTGGACCCGGACGTTGTACCCCCATTGCTCCTCGACCGGTGGGCGAGGAAGTCACACGGTGAGATGACATTTCATCTTTCCCATCTGCTAATGGGACACGGCTGTTTTAACCGGTTCCTACACCGGATTTGCCGTGCCCCAGAGAGCGGATGTTCCTATTGCAGACCATCTGACTCTAATAGCGAGGAGGATAACGACGTATTTCACACGCTCGTTAGCTGCAAGGCGATCGAGTAGGCCAGAGACGATCTTATGCGCGATCACGTCGTCCACATGCCAGAGGAGTTCCCGGCCAAGTGGGAAACGGTGGCCCAATTCGCATCGACCGTGACGGGTGCAATAAAGAAAGCTGATCGCGAAAAGCAGTCTTTACAGGGGGTAGCTTCATCGCGTCGCTGGAGGATAGGGAAGGCGATAAGGGCCCACCCGTAATTAAGGTTTTTTGTAAAGAATGAGCAAAAGGCACTGTTCTGCAGCTCCTCCTCGAACACGCGCATATGCGCTCTATGTATACATTTTATTTGTAAGGGGTGGCGTGTCCGGGGATTATCTGGACACTCACCCCAATGTATAATTGTTTACTTTTAGAATAAATAAACGATGGCGACCCACTACCTCAAGTACTGCTTTCAGGGCAATGGGTGTATTGTCGAAATATTTTTGGAAAAAAAAAAAAAATTTTATTATTGGTACCTTTAGATAGTTGGACTCTGATGGGCCCGAAATCGTTATTTTCGAGAAATACGCGGAAATAGTCACGTTCGGCTGCCCCGTGTTAATCGTGAACGTACATTGGTCTTCGTTCCCATTGTTTCGGTCAAAATTGAAAAATATCCTTCCGTCGCTCTTGTCGTACGTCGGTCGACAGTCTGTAAACGAACAAATAAGTCAAAACTGACGGGCGATAATCATATGCGTAATTCGAGAGATTTAGAGGGGACCACAAAAATATTTTAAATTTCACTGACAGTGTAATATTGTCGAGCGTACCACAGAACTACAAAAGACAAAATTATTCGAACTGTATATTATTATATGCGTCAAACTGCCTATATTTGAATGCAGTACCAATTTTATATAATTTATAGTAGTATGACCTAAAATAGTATATTCTAACATTAAGATTAAATATAATAAATTGTACTTTGTAATTTTTATTTTAAATTTCTAATTTAGGTACCAAGTTAATTTCATCCAACTAATCTCTAACTGAATAAACCTCAGCATTTATTTATTCTAGTTTTATTGATTTTTTACAAAATAATCAACTTAAATAAAACTTATTGAGAAACTTTACTAATTTGTCAAGCTTTAATAACAACGAATAATAAAATTAATAATTTTTATTTAATTATACACCATCATTCAAGTGTACTTGTAGTAATTAACCAAATTTTCAGCCCATTATTTATTGTTTGTATATTAGAAAAAAGACCCTCATCGAGTCTATCCATATTAAAATGTAGACCTCCAACCTCAAAATGAATCAGTTTTATGTCTATGTAACAATCGAAATTCAAGCAATAAAACATTATATTGGAAAATAATAGTGCAGACATTTAAACGCGTCACCCTTAACTACATGACCAGTATCAAATAATTTTGATTATTTACTTGAAATCATGTACTCTAGTCGGAATCCTTTCGACGATCTTTGGTCGTCCATATGTAGTTTCAATTTAATGCCATTCTCATTAGTTCTGATTATAAATTCGTTCTCATGGTCTTGATGACACAGGCGAAAAGAAGTGACCAACGAATTCTCTAATTCTGCCCACTATTACAAATATTTTATACATTTAAACTTGTGGAAGAAACGTTATACTTAAATATATATAAATATATATAATTGTTATAAAGTTTTTGTATATTATAAGTGAAATAAAATATTTGTATACTTATATTTAATAGACTAAAATACATGGTCAGTTATATTTTACCTGCGTGTAATGTATTTCCAAATAATCAGACAAACAATCCTTAGTGTCTTCCAAATCTAAATCCGTGAAATGTAACTTTATTAAATCGCTCACAAATAAGTCGTCCTTTTGTAACGACCAAGTGCAAACCAAATTGTTGTCATACGACAATGGATAGTTAGGAGATGTCAACACTTTCGTTTGGTTGGTAACGACCAACATGCTTGGACCACATTTCGCTATATTTACAATGAATGAGTAACACTTTGTTTCAATTTTAAAATGTAATAGCTAAATTACATATTGCCGATGATATCTTTATCTCGAAATTTACGTCTACGTCTGTGTCGAATACCATATATTGGATATAAGCTTGGCTCCCAGATGATATTAGCGGAAAATAATCATCACTGTTGCAGTATTGACGAATAATCGATGCCATACGTCCGGGGCCATCGAAAAACTAAAATTCGGAATTCATATTTTTTTTTTTTTAACATATATGTAATTAGTAATGATAATGAAATAAAAATCATATTTTTTATTTCGCCAAATTGATCAATTATTATTTATATATTGATCCCATATTAGATGTATATTGAACAATACGACACTCACGTAAATAGTTATATCTATATTATATTGAAATGTTAACTATAAAATACACTAAATATGTAAAGCACCAGAAACTGATCAAGTAGAATAATTTCGTATATTCTTGCAAAATTAAACTTTAAAGTTTAAACAATTTTATGAAATCATTCGTTTTTTATGGTCAAACCACAAACATTTTTAGAATTTGGTAATTTTTTATATTACTTTTTAATTAAACTTCTAAACATTATAATATTAGATTCAACCTTCTCGTTAAATTGCTTTGGGCCGTTTAAATGACAGAAACACTATGACGTCGAGGTCTGTGAATCAACATTTCTTGGCAAAGTTCTGAATTTTGAAACTTCATCCTATGATGTCATTACTATATTAAAATTGAGACCTCTGATTCTTGACCAATGTCCACGAGGCATCGCGTATAAAATAGTCTTCGGTCAATTTAGTAAATTATCATATTAATAATTTAAATGTTTAATAGTTTATATTTATTTATATTATGGTAACATAATGAATACCGACTTTGTCCTAGATCAAATATAAAATGATTCATTCTTAATACGAGAGTTTGCACGTACACTTTTTTCATTTATCATTTATAACAAATTTTCACTACATTTCGTGAAACTTATTCGGGTTGTTTGAATAGAATAAGAGATACAAATATCGTTTGCTTGATAGTATATGGTAAATCATTTAGAAATATGTCACTTAAAATAATCAGAATTTTTAATAATAATAATTCATATAACCTGAATAGAACTGCATCTACATTTTGTTGTATTCAAAGGACACTTTGGTGTTTCTGTGTAGTTCATCACTTGGACCTGGACAACATACGATGGTTCTACTAATATTAACCATCCACAATCTAAATCAGTTTTCGTTGGCAGCTTTGGAGCTTTTAACGTATAGCTAGACATGCTATTAGAATGGTTCAATCTTATAATTCCTCCGCAACCATAAGATTCGCCTAAAGAATAAATACTAAATGTATATTAAGAACTAATTACTAAGAAAAAATTAGAGAAGATAATACATTATAACTACACTGATGCAGTATGTTATAACCAAGGTTCGGAACTTTAGGTATTTGCATATTTGTTTGGAAAGTGCATATTGAAATTCTGATTTAAAATTAATTCGTTTCATAATACTTAGAATTTAAATACTAACATTTTTATTGTATAATTCTGTATATTTTGTTATTTTTATACGAATTCGTATGTTTAAAGTTTAAAAACATATAATTGCATTTTTTTTTTGATTTAATGAGAGAAAAATATTTTCATATAAATTTATATTTCAATTTCAAAAAAAAAAAAAAAAATTATAAGACAGCCAAAATATTGTTTTATATTGTTTGACAAAATTAATTTTTTAAAGGCTATTTGAATTATTGTAACCACACGTGTACATGACACAATTTACAATCTCTATATTTTCGAGAACTATTATCTTGGTCAGTGTTTTCATGTGATGCATTTATTTCCATTCGGAAATCCTAGAACATGCCACCCGGTATCAACATAAGCAAGTCGTGAATGTGGAAGGTCACTAGTCAGTTTCACGCTCGTTATAGTGCGCTCGCGTTCTATCTTGTATCGTTTATTAGTATTAGTATCATTATTCTGTATTTCAATAAAAATTATATCTTTAGTGAGTAACCACAATGCCTGAAAATAAATAATCATTGTCTAGTTGTTTTATATCTTTAATTTCAGAGTTCGATGAAAATGTGTTTTCTGCTAATAATAAAACTTTATTTTACAATCCGATGTAAATATACGCGGAAAAGAAAAATTGAAGACAAGTATCTATGCAAATTAAATATTTTTTCTAAAAATATTAAATGTATAAAAATAATATAATGATTCTATTTTTAAATATTAACTTTTAATTTTTTTTTCAACTATAATTTTATTAAGAAAATGTTTATAGTTAAAATGTTCTCCATTTAATAATATACCTTCAACCAATAAATTGCATATTATCCCAATTTTAATTGCATATTTTATTGCATACTTTCTTGTTTTTCAGCACTTATTAATATGCATTATGAAATACATATGTACATATTTCAGTACTTTTTAGCACTTAACGTTTCATGTCTTAGTTATAATCTTATTTCTTTATTATGTTCAAAATACTCGTACATTATAACCAAATAAACAATCGAAAAAAATTTAACAACTTGTAAAAATTCTAGTGAATAAACACAATTATAATAATACTTAATATGCTTCATAATTTGTTAGTAAGTTGTAATGCAAGATAAAAATGCATTAAACCTAATTTTAGCTAAAATTCATACTTTAATTTAATAAATCAGATACCATTTTTTTTTTTCAAAGATATGTTGGAAAAATAATATTTAAAAGTTTTGTATTAATATTTATATAAATATTTACCATAAACAAATGATATTTCAGCAACAAATCCTTCATCATTTCTAGATGAATCGGAAATAAACTGTACATACATTGTATTCGTTTTTGACTTAATTTCGGGCAATTCATTGTCTAAATTTCCGCAAAATACATTTAGATCTTGAGTGTTATTTTTTAAGTATGATTCTTCATAAACATATACACCATCATACGGGCATCTACTTCCTTCATCTCCGACTTGGCCTAGTTCTAAGCGGAATTTAGTAAAACTATATAAAAAAAGAAAATTCGGTTAATCGATTTTGAAAACAGCAAAACAAAATAATGGTAAAAACCCAAAACATACACAAGCTGTATGACTTGTTTTGGTGGAGCTCGAATGATCCAGGTACAATTCTCACTGTTTGAATATCCATTATTACCATGTGAATCTATAATATCAGCTGGGGATTTAATTTGGCTTGGAGTTGTTATTTCACCTCCACAACCTGTAAAAACAATATAGAAAGTATATTGAACTAATTTTAAATTAATTATATCATCTAATAATATTATATTAAAATTGAAATCAATTGCTATCAAATATTAAAAATAAAACTGGATAAAAATATTCTATAATTTGAAGTATGTGAATTTAAAATTAATTAAATATAATTATATTCAAATTATAGAATAATGGTTTAGTATCTTATGAATATAAATTGAAAGCTATTGTCTATTATATATGTTATAAACCTACCCGCAATTTCATAGTATATTTCAAACCCTTTGCGGCCCATTGATGAGTCTGTCTTGAATATCATCACTATACTACTTTTAAATGAAAATGAATTTGGTATGCGGTCCCCACAATACGTCCCAGAAAACATTCTTGGTAAATCAAAGTACTTGCCATGTATTGTTAAATTATCATAAATACATCCAGAATCTGCAAATATACAAAGCAAAAATAATTTTTGAAAGTGTTTTCATGCAATTGTGATTAGATATGTGAATACAAAAACACAATACAAGTACTTAAAACATTGTATTAAATGTTTTATGTAAAATATAATTGGAAAGGAAACATAATGTTTTGAAAGTGAACTGCAATTAAAAACCAGAAATGATTGGAGTTTGTTCACTGCATAATATGTCAAGAAACCTATTATTATAAAATCAAATTACAGTTAATTGCAGATATTATACTCGTATACACAATATGCTCATTTTCAACTATAATTTTTGTGCTTGTTTACCATGTAAAACATATATTGTATTATTGTATAAACTTATCTAATATATTAATAAAGAAAAATATATAAAATTAATTTCTTTGTTGGTTAATGGTTGTGATTCTTTATGTTAATGAATAAGAAAATAAAACAAAATATGTATTTCACAAACTTTTAAAATAATTCTAATTGTAAAGCCAGCTGTCAAAATTAATATATCTGTATCTAAAATATATAAACAGATCTTTAAAATAACAATCTATATCAATATATATTAGATAATATTAATATCTCACCATAGTTGCTTTTATTATGTATATAATTTCTTTGCTTTTTTATATATTTATATTATATAACTATTTTTATTTTTTATTTTTTGTATTAATGTCTTTTTATTGTAATATTCATAATTTTTCTCTATGTTATTTCTGTCTTATTTCTCTATGCAATTTTTGCAAATTAATTTTACTTTTAATTTATTCCTCAGTTGTTGTATTTTATTTGTATTATACGTATTGATGACATTTTGTCAAAACCGGTAGTAATAAACACACAAATAATAACAACTTTTATATTTTCTTTTTTTCTTTAATCAACTTAATACTCATTGGTTTTTTTTACATTGAAGTATACATATAAATATATATATTTTTATTTATTTATGAGTATTAACTTATAATTTTTATTTTTATTCATTAATGTTAATTCTTTTATTTCTTTAATTTTTAATTTTTTTTGCATATCCTTTCTACTCTTTATTTATTTTTTATTTTATTTTCACTACTATATTAAATATATCTGCTTTTTTTTTAAAGATTAATTATTAAAATTATTAAATAGTGTAATTTGACGTTAAGATAAATACCTTCGAGTTCGAACGATTTAATAGTCAATTGTATATTTTTCCCAGGGGCGAATATCGTATAGTTGCAATTTAACCCATTTGAATATGGTTTCGGATAGTTCGGTGACAGTATTTTACCAGATTTCTGTGTAAAAACACCACCACAAAAACTGTTCCATTTTGCCTAGGTCAAAAAATATTAACTTACACCCTGTAATTAATAAACAATTTTAAAGGATATTTTACTCACTTTAAATCCGGTGCCTTGTATATCGCTATCAGTTCTAATACGAACTTTAAGTTTTGTTTCCGTTGAATTGAATGTAGGGGTAGTTGACGACCACACAATCGATCTCCTAGTGGTACCCAGTTATTATTAATAAAATCGGAAACCTATAATATAAAAAAAAAAACATTTATAATATACATTAAATACATCACATTTGCGAGAAAACTAAAATAATTGTTACCTGTACATAGTCTTTTGTGCAATTTGCACTTTGTTCCAAATTGAAACGCTCTATAAAATACATGGTGACCTTGTTGCCTGGCCATACTGCTATAATCCACTCGCAATCTTCACCGTTTGGATATAAATTTGGATAATTTTTAGTAGAAAATTCGCCAGTAGCTGACACGTACGTTTTCCCACAACCAACTTGTGCGGATTCTAAAGTTAAATTGAACCCTTTCTTGTTGTTGTTTGCACTGTTAGACGAGAACACTATCCAAATCTCATTTGAAGTGGCTACTAGGTCTTCTGGCAAAATGTTACCACAATATTTACCCACCACAGGACTTTCAGGACTATTTCCATCATGTAACATTACATAATTAATATCGCAAGACGTTTCAAGATCGATATCATCAAAATGTATCTAAAAATTAATAAATGACTACAATGATGGAACAAATGACAAATATGAATAATATGATTTAAAAAAATAATTTTTTTTTTTTAAATATTAATTATTTCACTTTGGGTTCAATAACATTATAAAACTACTATTTTAAATGATAATAATATACAAATACTTGGGGAAAAGAGGGACAGATACAACCAGTAAATGAGGAAACTTTGTAACACTCAATTCTTACAATTGAAAAACTTATATAAATGAAAAATAATTCTAGAATATTAAATTGTTTAGTTCATCTTTTTACCTGTTTATTTATACATAATTATTGTATATATTAACTACAAACATTTTGGAAATTGTACAGATTTTAAAATAAAATTAAGTTTCTCATCATATATGCTACATAAGTATTATATTCTTAGGTCTTAGAATAAAATAATCCTTATAACAACCTCAAAACTTACGTTAACAGGGGCACCTTCAGGAAGTTTAACTAACCAAGCACATTTTGTATTTTGTTGATAATTTTTAGGATAATTTGGACTGGTAATTGTAATTTTCTGACCATTAATTAATCCACCGCATGAGTTAATGGAATAATCAAATGATGCTGTGAAATTGACAGTTTTTAAATTTCCTTTTATCTAAATAAAGACAATTTATAAATTAATAATCAAAATCTATAATGAAGGATTATAAACTATTTATTAATTTATTTGGATTTCGAGTTGCACTTTTACTCTCACCATTAATTTTGACATGGGCAGTGGACTTAGAATTGTAAACTTATCATCCTGGTTTGAACTAGGACAGTATGTTTTTAAAGATACGTATTCATCTCCTAAATAAAATGTAATTAAGTTTTCGCAAAGTAATTTATCTGTAAAGTATATTTACGATAATAATATAAGATATTTACCGTCAGTGGCCATGAAGAAATTATCGTTATTACAAGACAGCTTGCTTTCAAAAACTTTAAAGTTTGTAACTATTACGACTGTTCCATTCGTGTTTGGAAAGTCCCATTGACAAAGAAATGATGTTACATTTTCAATAGAAAATTCTATTTTACCTTTAATATTGGCATCTATTATACCTCCACAGACTATAATAATAATATTAATAATAATCACAATTTTAGTATATTTGTATATGTATTGTATAAGTTAAAAAATAAATGTTTATTTTATGTTTGTCATTTTCCATAATATGATGATTTAGCATTGTTTGATACTAGACTTACATTTCGGCTGAAACAATATCAGTAATTTTAATAATATTTAAAATACTACTCAAATACAACTCTAAGAAAAGTATTTCAAATACAAAAATAAAATTTTACATTTATTACGAAGTATTTCTTTTTCTTCCAAAATAGATAACAATTCCTTTAACTGTGGTGTAAATTATGTATTTGCAAATTTATATGAGAAAAAAATTAGGAAAAAACTAGTTTATTTTGGACTAATATGACAAAATATGTCTACCAATGTTGATTTTTTTTAAATTTATTTTATTTATGTAGACCATGCTATACACTATAGATTAATAATATTTTATATAATTTTTAAAAATATAAATAAATAAAAGTAAAATGCTCAGTTTCATTTTAAATACTTTATAAAAACTTAAAAATAAAACGAATTAATTTCTCGAATTCAAATATTTGTATTCAACTACTTTACAATAGAGAACAATAAACATATCCTTAAAATTTTAATACAATGTGTAGTATACTCAAAACATATATTTTTCTTTAATTTTAATATCTTTTATTGTTCTCAATATCTACCTTCCTATCATTTTTTTTTTTTTTGTATAAATAAATAATAAATAATCAGAAAGTCTCCATAACTTGTATTTTTTTCAAATTAAGTTAAAAATGATTAAAAACTAAATATCTCGCAGTATCCTAATAATAAAGAAGTATCATTCACTTACTTGAAGGTTTGTTTGATGAGAATTTTATTTTAAAGCCTACTTGGTTACCATGCACAAAATCATAAGCCAGTATCATTTCATTTGAAGACGATTCAAAAACAATGTTTGATGAGGAATTTGTCAAAAAATAATCAACACACAATGGATTAACATAATTATTAAACCCTAGATAAGCCTGTAATTATATCAAATACACCAGTATTACAATCAAATCCATACGTAACAATCAAGTTCAAAATTTGAAATCTAGTCATCACAAATAAAACATGACTATGGATAACAAAATGTATTTCGATGAACTTTTATATTATTAAAAATTAAAATATAAATCATATTTTTTCATTTACATTATGTAAATTTTTTATTTTTCCCAATAAATTCGTATTAGAATTTATGGTAAGGGTCTACTATTATATTTTTTTCACTATTTGTTATGTATTTTTGTAATAATACATGATAATCTCTTAAAAAATATTGGAAAACGTACATGTTAAACAATATGTAATGATTTAGTTGAATTGAATTAGTTTAGAACACTTACTACAAGCTTTTCTTTCAACAGGCTTTCTGCTTGTTTGAGACTGTCACAAGTTTTAAGAATTGATTGTCCTTCAACTACCTCTACAGTGATTCTACGTCCTCTGGGTACCTTAATTCTATACATGCAATTTAATCGTTCAAAATTCAGACGGTTAAATCGAGGACTGGTTATTTCTCCACTCTCTACATCATAATCCTTATCGCAATCTAAACAACACAATTTAAAAAGACATTAATAAACATTCAAATTATAATAATCAGTTTTAAAAGAAGTTATTTATAACTTATACATAAATTATACATAAAACATATTGTTTAAACAATTTTTAAATAATAAAATAGTTCAATTTAGACATGGTTTTAAATAATAGATTTTTTTTTATTAAATAGCTTTAAAAAATGTATATTATAGTTGCAGTTCATATGTCCTAATAAAATTCATTTAGATGTATAAAAAATAATATTTATGATTTAACAAACATTTTTCATCAGTGTGTGAATAAATAAAAACTAATAACTTTAATAATAATTTAATATTATTATTTTTATATATGTAATATATAATATTTTGAAAACATTTAGTAAATTTACCATTGAATTCAGACCAGTAGGTCATTAAAAATTTCGCTGGCGCATTTTTGACATAAAACGGTCCATTTCTAATATGAGATTTAAATTTGATGACTAATTCTTGACCGGACGAATAGACTGACTTTGATGGTACGTTGACGCCAAAAATCATTGATATCATCACCACTGGAAAAATCAATTGAACAATAAAACTAAGCGATTGCGAATGTCCAATGTATATCTAATAGAGAAACTTCATAAATTTTGTCCTGCCCATCAAGAGCATTAGTGGAAATAATGCAAGTTAAATGACAGAAATTTCGCATGTAATGCATTGTGATTAATACATACATAAATATACTATATGACAAATCAAATTTTAAAATAAATAACAGAGGGAGATCTATCATGCTTGAGTAGTAGATGACATTCAGTATATAATAAATGGTCTATCTATCGGTCTAATAACCCACAAAAACAATACATATATGACATATTTTTAGTGCCGATAGAATACAACACATTGATAACAAATAAAAAAGAGAAATAAAAATGTATAAAATACATAATACATAGAGATGAACATGTCTGGTATACAAGTACTTGAAAACTTACAAACTGATATACACTAAATAGAAAACTCCTAAACCTAGTTACACAAACGAGGAGAAAAAATATACAAAATTATAGAGTTTAAAAGTTTACTTATGAAAGTTACCAAGCTATACACACTCATTATACAGCTTATGAAAGAAATGATGAAGGTTAGTCGAAAAACAAACAAACAAACACTAGCATAGCATATAATAAACTAAATGACAGTAAAATAATATAATTAAAATATTAGATGACTTTAATTTATATAAATATAGGTAAGTATATATACTGGTATTGTTAAACCGGTCTACATCGTATACAGTCAATGTGTCATCATAAGTGTCGTTGTATCTTCCAACAGGTTCGTCCATTGCGATGCTAGGATACCTTCGTCTCAAATACACTGTTTCAAAGTCCAATCTGACCCGACGATTGATGCCAAGGATGATCCTATACTCGCACTCCATATTTGATTCATACGAACCGGGATAATTCGGGGACGCTATCGTACCATGAGGATCTCGCCGAATACCACCGCATTTTGCTGCAAGTACATGTAAAAGACTATTTATATTGCGCAAAGAAAAAACAATAAAAATATATTTTGCAATCAATAACTATAATATTATTAGAATCACGAACACATGTCATGTTGTAAATACCGATTGCGTACAAGAAATGTGTATTCAATTCAAGAACAATTATTAATAATTGTAAAAGCTGATCGTTGGTTTGCTTTAACAATTTCAAATAAGTTATAAAAACATCAAACTTTTTAGCTGGAATATTCCAGACACCAACAAATCAGTAAAAAATATATAATTATATTTTCAATACAAATAAAATAAATATCAATACCTATAGACACGTTCAATTTAAAACCATTACTAGGCACATTTAAATCTGTGAAGAATTTTATATACAAAAATTTGTCGCTAGTTTCAATATCCATTGTATACTGATATTGACAAACGTGATGAAGTAATGGCGAAAATCTAGAAGCCCCATCTCTGAATTCAAGATATTCAGTTTCGCATCTAAAAGTAAACAGATACAAAAAGATTAACCTCCAGTTAAATCATCTCAAGCATACATTGCATAACAGTTAATTATTAATTGCAGATGAATAAAAGAATGGACGATTTTGTCAAAAACCATTAAAATTAATAACTATTTTTAACTATAATATGTATCATATTATTTTACATTAATATTTCAAATATTGTAAAAAGATATATATATATATATCGACTTTGCTCACTTTCCATTGCCAGCAGAGAAATCCATGTCTTCTATGTTTACAGATATTCGTTCGCCAGAAGGTACCACTACTGTCCAAATACATTCTATGTGTGGTGGAGGTATATTAGGATATGAAGGTGAAGTAATTTGAGTAATATTGTATCCATCGTTCAAATTAATTTGTCCACCACAGTTTACTGATTTTTCTTCAAACGCTATTTTAACCACCTAGATTAAAAAAAATATTTTGTAAAAATAATTTAAGATATTAAATTTTTAATTTAATTTAATATGTATACATAATTTTTAATTTCAGCTAAATTTTATACATAGTTATCTTGCATATTGTATTAATACATTTAAAATTATAACTTTGTAGCTACTTAACAATTCAAATTAATACTAACATCGAGATATCCTAGTCTGATTCGCACTTGTAATTTATTTTCAGTCGTTGATAATATTGTTCCATTGGTACTGTTACAATATCTGCCTTTCCCAAGGATAGGTGAATCCTCATATAAACCATTTTTTAACTAAAATAAAATACATTATGTTCACAACACTACTTTTGTTTGGTATTTATCATTTTAAATATATTAATATAATATTATAATCTATAATAGTAGAGAAAACATTATATAATTCATAATAAATATTAGTTAACATCAGTGTAATTGGTCTCTAATGTGCATATATATATAATATATTATTTGATTAAAATAGCCTTCTAGTAAAAATGCAAATCATTATTTTCAAGTAATAAAATGTCAAATTTAATGACATTCCATGAACATTTTGGAGCTTTTTAAATTCAGACATGATGAATTTATTAGCAACATGTCATTTTCCTTTTCTCATTAACAAAATAGACAGTTTTACAATATTTAATTACATCAGAAAAACATAGTGATAACATTACAATAACATCTTCCAAGCCATCTAAAATTTTTAGATTGTCTGGTTTCAAATTAATGCTTACTAATACATAACGGTTTGAACATGATTCATATGAAAGTATTTGCATAGTCAAAAATTTAACAGAAATAGTTCTCCCTGGGCGTACAGTCACATTCCAAGTGCAAAAACCTTCTGAGCCATAAAGGTCTGTTATATTAGATACTTCAATTATTCCTGTTGGTCCCCTCAACTGACCTCCACATCCTAAATTAAAACAACAAATGTAATAAATACTCTAATTACTTCATATACATATATAAATATTTATAGAAATTAACATACTTAATTTTGCTACGGCTTTAAATCCAGTACCACTTATTAAGTTCTTTGATATGAAAGTTATTATTACTTTATTTTTACCGACCACTTTTTCATCATTATCTAGATGAGATAGATTGTTCTTTATCTTTTTTAACAATATTGTATTTCCAGTATCAATATCAACTAAAATATATTCACATATAAATTAATAAAGTAAAATATTAAGTTACAAAAAAAAATTTATGTGGTATAATTAATTTCTAAAAACTAGTTAGATGTCAAAATTTCATTAACTAAATAATTAAGAAACATTTTCTTCAGAAGAAGTTCAGTTTATTTTATATTAAATCTGAACTAATTTTGTAGTTATTTTCAAGACGTTAAGGGTATATTTACCTGTCTCTACATTTATATAATCTCTGTTTAAAAAAAAACTTTCCAAATGTAATCGTAGGGGAATAAAATCAACAACCAAAAACTCAATTTCAATTCGATAATGTGGTTCCGTATGTATTGTCCAAGAAACATTAAGATTAGATGTATAACCCACCGGGTAACCCGGACTTGTAATAATCACACTTTTATTGGTGTTCGGTGATAAATAATAATCAAAACTTGATGAGTTGACTGAAACTATTAAAAAAAAAACATTTAATTACATTATATACATATAATCAACTTAATGAATATCATTATGTTTTTTGATTTTAATTCAAAATTATATTCTAACCTGCAGAGTTTTCAAACGTAGGATATAATATTCGAACATAGGGTCTATCGACTTGTATCCATGATAACAAAAACATTATACCTCCTCTGCTTAAACTGCCAGCTTTTAAGCGTATGTATACAACATTATCATTTGATATTATAGTTTTGTTAGTTATACTATACGAATTATCTCGGTTGATTTCAAACAAAACTAATGCTTCGGTATTACTTCCATCGTATATCTATACAAGAATAAATAAAAATTAAATTATATAATAAGTATTAATTCATTTAAACGATAATTTACTTTTAAATGATGAATGAATGATGTACACATAAATTCTTTTAAGACAATTTGTATAGTTTTTCCTTGATTCACAGCTATTGTCCATGAATAATCATCACTGTCTCTGTATAGATTTGGATAAATTGGACTAGAAATTTCTCCAGATTGTTGTGTCAAATAATTTTCCGTCACTAAAAATTAAATATGCCTTTATTCGTTATGAAAAGGACCATTTTAATCATATATTTTACCGTATTCAAAATTTGCCGTAAACCCTTTGGCGGAACCTAGAGAATTGGAACGGAATTCAATCCAAAGCGATGTTCCTGTTGTAATATTAGTTGGCAAATTTGATCCACAAAACACACCCAAAATAGGACCAATAGAATCTCGTTCTCTTACTTCGACATAATCTTCATTGCAAAACTGTTCTTCTTCTAATTCGAAAGCAATGAAATTCAAAGACACACGGTTGCCGACAGAAGATTTTAATATCCAAACACATTGTGAATTTGTTAAATAATGATTTGGATAATTTGGTGAAGAAATCGTTCCTCTCAATGAGTCATAAGTTCCACCACAGGCTGGTAAAAATATTAAAATATAATAATTTTAAACTCATATTATCATTATAATAATATATAATTTACACTGACCTATGGATCTTACGGAATATATAGCCGTGAATGAATCAAGCCCAGCAGAGCTATCGGTGAATTCAATACGCATAGCGGGACTGTTACTAACAATAGGTGGAGGAATCGGATCGGACTTACAAAATTTTATTATTTCAGGTGCATCTGAATCTGGCCCATCCAAAATTCGAAATATTGTATGAAATAATTCTTTGGAACATATCAAATTAGTTTCGTTTCCTGCTATCCTCGTCAGTTTCTGATAATTTACTATGTCAATATGTGTAAATGTTAATGTGACTTTTGACTGAGGGATATCAGATATGATAGTCCAAGTGCAGTTATCTCGTAACAAATTTGCTGATATGTGTGGATTGTTTGTAATAATTCCTGAACCATTTGTTATTAATTTTGCACCACAAGCCTATAATAATAATAAAATAAATATTAATAAATTCAGTATTATATGTTGGTATTTAGCAACTAAGAACAATAATAAATTACCATGCTATAAATTGCCTTAAATCCCTTAGACCGTAATTCACGTTTGCCGACTTCAAAAGACACTAAGAGTTTATTTGATGAAGAAATAATTGAAGGTGGTATACTATTTCCGGAATGGTTAAGAAGCAATTCTCCATAGATATCGCCCCCATCATACACTAGAACTTTATCTTTGTTTGTCGAAGGAAAGTTTCGTGTACTAAAGTCAACGAATGTAAGGTTAATTAAGTGAGTTTCTGCTATTTCTATATACCACATGCATGAACTATCCGCATCATAATTTTGTGGATAATTTTTAGTGTGGATAGTCCCCTGAGGTGCAGTGAACTTTCCACCGCATTCTATAAAAAATATAATAATTAATTACATTTTATTAAAACAAAATTAAATGTTAATTAGTGATTATTTTGAAAAATTACTAGATTAATATTGGGAATACAATTATGTTAAATAACACCATTGAAGAAAATAAAACTTACTTGATAGAACTGTATTGTACGTAGCTTTAAAACCTTTTCTCTGGGAATCTGCATCAGACTCAAATCTTACAAAAGCTTTATTTCCGCCTGACGTTACAATTATTGGATTAGTTTGTTTATGACATAACCGTACCAACTCCGGACCAGAATCATCTTCTCCACTGTAAATCTAAAACAAAAATAATAACCATAATCGCTACACACATATTTCAAACACGTTTTTTATTTATACATACAGCCAATGAATCAAACATACAAGATCCACCAGAAGCTTCCAGCCAAAAATCGATTATAGTTATTTCTATAGTAAATCCATGATCGACGGAAATTGTCCACTCGCAGGTAGTACTAGTCGGATAATATCCTGGATAACCAGGTGAAGTGAATTCACCAGAATATTTATTTAACGTGCCACCACAGCCATCAACTATCCATTCCATGCGGAAATTATCAAATTTGTCCATAAAGTATAGTTTGTTGCGAAAATTATAATTGACCCTGACAATATTTTTAGTTGAAGAAATAACAGCAGGAAAATCTGCCGAACAGTATTTCCACAAAATTGTATTTATTTCATAAACGTTAGCTCCTTCAGATACCTAAACAATTTAAAGAAAAATTCAGCAACAATAGTTAACAATTTTCGTTTTACATAAATAAGCGTACATACAATTAACTGCGAGTTGTTACATTGACTGGCTAGTGGTTGAAGTGATACAAAATATGAACCAACCACTTTTTTAATATTGATATGATTCAGTTTTAATGAAGTGAAAGTTATATTCACTTTACTACCTTTGGGTGCCACTATTGTCCATTCACATTTATCTGTTTTCGTATTTTCTTGTTTAGCGAGCTCAATTGCACCTTGATATCCTTTTATCGTCACATTACAGTCTACCAAAATATTTTTCAAAGTACAAAATAAATATGAATCGTATATATGTATTTGTTCACTTTTACAAACCTGTAGCATATTTTAATGAAAACCCTCTACCTTTTGAAAAACCACTACTCCTAAATTTAATATACATCTGATTTGTAGACGAATGCACTAACGTAGAATGAGAATCTGAACAATATGTTCCTAACAATTTACTAGCAGTATTTCCACCATCAAAAAACTGAAAAAAAATATATAAGTTTAAATGTACAAAAATATCAAGTGTTAATTTATACACATTTTATCTAAATAGAAATATATGACATTTAAAATGAATGGGTTTACCATTTAGAGATATACTCATTGACATAAACAAGGGAGGGCTTAGCACTCCCTGAGCCATCTTAAGCCCTACCTAAAATATTTGAATTAATTTAGTCTTCAATTATGTTATATTAATTTTACATACTATAATGTACCTATCAGTACATTACATTTGTTAAATCGATGGTTACCTTCGTTTTACCTAAAAACTAAAAATATGTCAGTGACTACAAATGGTGGTAATGATAAATATTAGATGTTTTTATCATTTTGCATGGATATTCAGGTAAAGCGGCCACACTCTATGGTTGATATACTGATATCATGAATATTATTATTATTATAATCATATCTAAAAATAAATTTTCGAAGGTAATTTCGTTGAAAGAACATGGTCTTTGAACTAAAAATTTATTTAATTTTATTGATGTGTGGCACTGTGATGTGCGAAGTAAATATATTGTGCGACTATGTATTTTAATTATTGAATATTTGTGACTAGTTCAAAGTGATGATTTATGTATATTAAATGATCTATGATCTATAATAATTATTATGTTTAGTAGATTTCGTTTTAAAAATTCCAAAATGCTATAATTATTTTTTAGAATTTATTAATTTATTTATGAAAATACAATACATAATAGTTAATACACAATATGTAATTCTTTTACATTTGGATATTGATAAAATTATATATACTAAGAAAGGGGTGCCATCTCCCAACATCTATTTTTACTCTAAAATTCAAGCCCTATGTACTTTCAGACTATTTACGTCAATGGATATACTGCACTTAAATACATTAAATTTATGGAAAACATACAATATAAGTAAAATTTTAAATCATTAAAGTGCAAATACTTGATTAATGAAAAAAAAAAAGAAGAACTTTAGTTACCTACATCAATTAAAACACTATCATACGTACTTCAAGAAAATCTTCTTTACACTTATTTCCTGAGAAAGAATCTGTTCCTAATTCAAGATCCAATATAGTAAGTTTAATTTGACTACCTTGTGAAACAGCTATCTTATAATAACATTCTAATGTTTCTTGTACTGGTAGCGGATAATTAGGAGATACAATATGACCAACTCCGGAATTTAATGTTCCACCACAACCTTCGAATTACAGTTGTTTTTGTATATTTATTGCAAATTATATTTAATCGCATTTAACAGTACCTTTGCTAGTTGTATACCATTGCATGAAAAAACCTTTTCGTCCTCTAGATCCATCAGACACAAATCTAATGAAGAGTGAATTACCCATTGAAGATATAATTGGAAGAAATTTCGATCCACAATATTTCCCAATCAATGGTGATGTTGGATATCCTCCATTTCTATACAAATATAATTATTGATATATTATATAAACACTAATAACATAAACTTCAAATTATTTTTCTAACCGAATTTCAAGAAAATCGAAACGACAATCGTAACTTTCTTCAAGCAAGAATTGAGAAATATTCAATTCAATTTGATTAGTTACTGGTACGTTTATAACCCAAGTACAATCCTTTAATTTTGGATAGTCTTCTGGGAAATTTGGTGATTTAATAAAACCTTCCGAAGTGAAAAAATTACCGCCACATACTATAAAATTTATTTAATTTTGAATTTTACAATAAAACAATTCAATGAGATCAATTTTTACAGAAAATAAAAGTATTATACCTTGTGCTTTATTATGAGAAATATAACTTATCATAAATCCATCTTGTGCTACAGAATGATCTGTTTTGAAAATTATTGTCAGTTGATTGCCCAATGAAGTCAACACAGGTGGGACTTTCGTTCCACAATATCTATGTAAATAGATAAAAATATTTATTACATTTAAAACCAAAATGTTATTATAAATTAATATTTCATAATATATATAAAATCAAAAATGACATCAGATTATTCCAAGTTGAAATTCAAATACTTTTATTCTAAAGATTATATTTGTATGAACTAGCAGCAGCCTCATCAGTTATATATAAACTCTTGAAATTGAGTTACCTAGCAATTTTAGATGCATTCCCTGATATACTGTTATCATAAATTTCAACATAATCACTATTACAATGAAGTTGAGTTTCCAAGGAAAATGTTAACCAAGTTAATTGTATTTGACTAGATTCATTCACCAATATAATCCATTCACACATTTGGTTGTGTAAATATAGATCTGGATGTTTAGATGATTGTATGATACCTGATGGCTCTTTTAAAATACCACCACATTCTAAAAAATAATTATAATTATTCAAAAATCATAATTAATTTGTTATTTTAATTAAAATATACAAATAACTATTAATATACCTGTATCAATAGTAGAATAATTTGCTCGAAATCCTTTATTATCATTAGAATGATCAGTAGTAAATTTCAACCACATATAATTATGAGTTGATAAATAAGGGAGTTTAGGAAGTTTTTCTATATTTCCACACAAAATAGCGATCTGGGTTGAATTTTCATTATCTCCATCTCTAATCTGTAATAATAATATAAGGTTACCTATTGTTTTACATATTATATATATATACTTCTATTCTATTCTAATCGATTAACATTAAAATGTAAAACATACAGTAATATATTAAAACCAAAATTAAATTGTAAATAATTTAACATATTATAAATAGTAATTAATTTAAATTCATGATTTTGAAATCATGGAATATTGTATACCTCTAATGAATCATAAATACATTTTGGATATGATAAATCTTCAATGTCCATATCTAAAAATGACAATTTAATAGCTTTGCCGACTGGTTGTATGATACGATACACGCATACTTTATTTTGTGGGTAAGGATTTGGATAAAACGGAGATTCAATTACACCACTACTATCAGTGAAAGTTCCCCCGCATACTAAAAATAAAAATTTCAACACATTTTTAGTGCTTATTAAATAACATTAATATTTAGTGTTTAGATAAAATATTAACTATGGATATCTTATATGTATTAACGCTTATTAAAATACAACGGGAACTTGTTTTTCCTATAAATTATATGGAATACTCACTTCATTAAAACACATATTTAAAACAAATAACCAAATATTATCACAACCATTAATATTCACATACATGTTTCATATTTAATTGTAAATCCATCAGATGTAGTTGAAAAATCGGATTTAAAAACTAATGTGACTTCATTGCTGTTTGTGATTATCGGTTGATCAAATCTAGTTGAACCGCAATAACGACCAATTAATGGTGATTTAATACTAGGACCATCATAAATCTATAAAAAAATTAATAGTGACATATTTTATTATAATATATGTACTACATATGTACATACATAAATATATATATATATATATATATATATATATATATATATATATTGCATCTAAATTATAATTTATAACACAATAAATGAAAATACGAAATACAAAAACTCAAAATGTATATGGATATATCTTACACCCAAAAAATCTGAAGAACAATTTTTCGATGATTCTATGCCGAATTTCTTCACAAATGCAAGTTTTAATTTCTGATGCAAAGGCATTCTAATGTGCCATTCACAGTATAAATTATCTAAATAATAGCTACTGTCCCTGCTTAAATCAACAGGTGCAGTAATCATTCCAGAAGGACTAGTATATACACCACCACATCCAGGTACTCCTAATTAAAGACATTAAAATTATTTTCGTGTTTATAGTCAAGTAATAAAATACCTAAGAAAATAAATGAATATGTTACTTACCTTCAATTACACTATATGCCATTTGAAATCCATAGTCCTGACCTGATGCATCAGAATGGAAATGTAAATTGGCATGTGAACCTGATGTTATTATTGGAGGAGGTATAGAAGTATTACATAATTTTGCCAATATCGGACTGTGATGAGTAAATCCATCTCTAATCTATACCAATAATGTTTTTAATAATTAACTCATAATTTACTTGGCGTACGACATCAATAATGCACATTACCTCTAAATAATCAAAACTACAATTTCGATGAATTTCAAATCGTAACGAAAAAAAATGTAATTGAATTCTTTTTCCAGGTGTAGCATTTAATGTCCAATAACAGTCTAGGTTGGGAAGATATTTTCTAGGAGAACCTGGAGAAGACAATGATCCATGTGAATCAACGTTTATTACACCGCCACAATCTAAAAATATAGAATTAAAGTTTTTGAGTGTAAATACGTGTTACAAAAAACATAAATACATGTTAGTCATATATTATACTTAGTTTAGTCATTGTGTAATTCAATTGAAATCCTTTGAAATTTTTCGAATTGTCCGAATGAAAACGTACATAAACTAAATTCGAATCTGAAATAATATTATTATTCGCTGGCAACGTTTGTCCACAAAATCTACCCAATAGTTTTCCATCGTCGTCTTCCGCATTTGCGATCTAAATAATTCTAAAATAAGAACTGGAAATCATATAAAAAATATTTATTTACATAATAAATACTGTACCTCGACATAATCAAAATTACAATCCATCGATTTCTCAATGTCGATCCAAATAAATGAAATATTTAACACAAAAGAATCATTCGCGGCTAGAGTCCAAACACAATTTAAATTACTCTGATATGTTAGCGTTGTATTTGACTCAGGGTAACGTAATGTTGTATAATCAGGTACTTCTAAATACCCTCCACACACTAAAAAAAAAAAATAAATAGAATTAAAATTGTTGGACACAATACTTTAAATCAAATTTGTTTTCAGACTCGCCTTCTAGTCTCGAGTTGCATAAATGTCCTGAATACCCCATTTCACAGATACATGTAAACTCGCCAGGTTCTGATGCTGGTACACATTTTCCGTTTTGGCATGGATTATCAATACATGCGCTTTCCAATTGAACATTGCATGTTTTTCCTGATATAAAATTAACCTAGTTTAAATGTGTATTATGATATTTTTGATCTTGTTGTTTAAAACATGGTCATTTGATCACCTGAAAATCCTGTGTTACAAATACAAACAAAAGTATTATTTTCACTCGAAATGCATAACCCACGAGAACCACAAGGTCTATTTTCACACGGATCTAAAGCTCTTCTCTCGTCAAAAACACATCCGTTTATGCCTATTCCATTGCCTGTGTAGCCTTGTCGACACGAACAATGAATTGTGGTTTCAGCATAAACTACGAAAATATATGCAAATAAAAAATAGTATTAATGTAAGTCATATATTGATAGTATGGAGATAAAATAAAAATTTCATAAATTACCAATGCACTCAGCATTTGGATGACAGCCTCCGTTATTTATGGCACAAGCTCCTCCAGTTACATAGACACAGTTAAACCCGTCACCACTATAACCAGGCGGACATGGTTCACACGAAAACGAACCCTTGAAGTTTTAAAAAGAGTCTTGTTAAGTCATCATTTGTGTACGTAATTATTGTTCTTACTATTATTTATTTATAATTATTTCTAACAATAACAAATTATTTGTTTTTTTAAATTTAAATAACATACAGATAATGTATGTAATCAATTAAACTCAAAACACACTATTAAAATATTTAAAGTCAATGTACTATAAATTATTTCAACCATAATTTGACCACACCATCCTCTATAAATACATCATTGCACATCGTTATGCACCTATCGTAATGGCTAACAATAGTTTTTACGTACTCTTGTGTTAATGCACTGGACTCTGGGATTAACACTGCATCCACCATTGTTGATTAAACACTCATTGACATCCGTGCACACGAAACCGTCTCCCTCGTAACCTAAGAAAATCAAATAGTTTATGTAATATAATTTATACATCTGCGGACACAGGAGTGCACGTCAGATCAGATCCATGTTTAAGGATAGAATGTTGTGATCCAGAAGGTTCGTGATCATCCTTTATTCCTTTATAAATATTAATATATTTTTGAAATCACATACGATAGATGTATTTTTTGTGTCAATATCAGATGTAAATAAAATTTATGATAATAAAACCTTTGATTCATTTTAGTAAAATACAATTATTTTAAATATGTAATATAATATTTAATTTCAATAAATACTAAGTAACAGAATTGAAAAATGTGCATTCACCTCCAAAGAATTTTTCATTTTTATCAATTTTAAAATGACTTTTTAAGTTTTCAATAGACAAATCTACACATATACAAGAGAACACTTGTTGTTCACTGGCCATCCCATTAGAATGTTTAATGTCAACTCCCACGCGAAACGGATTTTTACCTCTGGGACAGTTGCCACAAGTAAACGATCCTCTGGTGTTCCTGCATTCGACCGGTGGATTCACAGAACACGTATGACTGTTTTCTTTGCACTCGTCCACGTCTTTAGTGCAAGCCGGACTATTTCCTCCGTCGGTCGTCCAGCCCTAAACGTCAAACGCGCAATTATCGTCCTGGTCTACCGAGGTTTAGATTTTCAGGGGCCAGGCCAAACAGTGCCGTCGGAGAAATCGCTGAAAACCAACTAGAAGGCGTGTTCGCGGAACACCACACATACCTGGTTGCATATGCACGTGTACCCGACCGTCGACGCTTGGTTGACGCACACGCCGTTGCCGCAGAGTTCGGACGACAGCGCCAAATTGCAATCGTTCTTTTTTCTCGTACAATGCAAGCCGTACCAGTTCGGCGCGCACAGGCACTCGTAACTTCCCGGCGTGTTCTTACATTCCGCCCCGTTCTGACACCCGAGATCCGTGTGCATGAATCTTACACACTCGTCAACATCCACCTCGCACAGTCTACCCTGCGTCGGAAATGCATAATGTCGTGTTTCAATATTATTAGTAACGTCGCGATCGTAACCGTTATGTTTTTTTTTTTTCATACTAGACGGTAAATTAGTCACGACGCTGTGATATGAATGTCACCCGGTGAATCACATTTTTATGGATTCGGCGACTTATATTTTTACAAAACATTGCGATTAGAGAACGAACGGTACGATTTACTCTGAAGATGGGAAATAAAAAAATAATCGCGGGACGTACGTATACGATGACGAACAGAGTAAATAATATACAATGTCTGCAGTGAAATACTAAAGTGGTCACATTTGTACTAAAAAATAAAAAAAATTATAAATAAATAAACGTTAACTCGATATAATATTTCGCAAAATTGATTATCAGGTTGATAATTACATTAATCCTATTTGATTATTATTTATAGGAGATAGTTAAATTTAGTTTTTATGATTATGTAATTTAATTAAATTCTTTAAAAATCCAATGTATATTAAAAATTAATAAGTAGTGAGTATGCATATATATATATATATTATTCATAGAGATGTTGACAAAAAACAATGAGTAACTCGAGGGTTTGGATTATAATGCGTACTTGTCGACTACGTACTTACGGACGGTGTTTAATATAAATCGTTCTACTTGTTTCACGTCAATTAATAATACAAACACATTATCGTAAATATATTATGTATTCGATTCAAAATAAATTAAAAACATAATTTATCATAGCGTTATGATTTTATTGTAAATAATGTAAATTATGAAATATTTAAATACCTAAACGGAGAAAGTAAATCGATATAAAATGTAGTTACTACTACGACAATTCGTTAACAAACCAAAAACTATAAACGATTGTGTTATAACTATATTATACTTATGATCTGTAAATAAATCGATATTTTGTATATTATTATGGTGAAATACTAACCTGCCAGTTGTACGGGCAATTGCATTGAAATCCATTGTACAAATCCATGCACGTACCACCATTTTGACAAGGGTTACTCAAGCATTCGCTAATCGATAAAAGATTAATGAGATTGGCGACTTTTTTTTCTAAATTGGTCAACTATAAAATAAAAAAAATATAATCGATGCGATTTCTTTGGCTAAACGCATTCAATTCCATTACTCACTCTGTTTCCCAGTCTGCTCGCGTTCGGAATCGTTCCACCTTTCTATAAATAGCACAGTATCACATATTATCATCGTGCTATAGTAATTTACCGCGAAAATTAGTCGAAAAATGAATAATCTTACTCCCTTGGTAGACATCGCTGTTGATGTACTATTTAACAATTGCATTTCAAGAGCTGTAATTCGATTGGTCAAACTCCTCGGACCGTCGATCATCGGTAAAACATTTTTTATCGTATCGGCAAATGCAGGCAAATCGTTGGAACGAAATGATTCGACTACATCCCATGCTTCTTTGGCCTATACAATAATGAAACTACTGCGTAACAAGTAAAATTGATGTATATTCATATCACTAATAAGTTTAATTACCAGTCCAATGACTTGAAGTAAGTTTTCGTTATTCACATTTATATATCCTTGTCCCTTGGTATTCAATGAAATATTGTGGTTTGTCGCACTTTCAATGTATAAATGGCCATTGTCTGATCGAAAGCGCGGTCTAATAAAGTTAAATTGTGTTGAAATGTGCGCATTTTAATTTTAATTGACAATTAGTTACATATCCTAATAATCAAACTTATTACGAAAATATTCAGTTTAAAAATAGTTTTAATTTACAAATATTTTATTTCTATTTAACATGAATTATAGTTTATAGCGACAGTTCACATACAATTGTTAGAATAACAATAACTGCGTGTGGTATTAGGAACAAATTTAAAAATCAATCATACAATAAAATAATACAGACAAATGTACGTGTAGAGTGCTTACTGATTGCTATACAATCCACGGGCTACAGGAATTAGCATCAACGGTAAAACAATGAAAGTCCATATTTTTTTCCGCATTTTCACGTGAAATCCGAGTTCGATATAAGATCGAATAGAATGGACGATTACAAGACGATATTCATATTGTCCGTTACGTGGTTTTAACGTTTAGCAAAATAGATGTTCGTTCAACGCGGCCGCGCGAAATAAACTGAACGTAGAAAGCGTAAATTGTTTCGTCAAACGTACAGTATTACAATTGTGGATGCTGGTGCAGGCACGTCCTAATCTGTAAAACGGTCTGCCGATAACGTTGAACGTAATTCGACCGGTCATGTCCACCCCCAAATTGATAACCGTACACGTCTATTGTACTGTTGTACACGCGTCTGTTTTTTGTCACCGCGCGTCATGACATAGTTATACACTGCAGATTGTACGATGTTCGTGACAACGCAGCTTTAAACATACGCAATGATATTTACGTGTACACGTTGAAATATGAATCGTTTTGGTGCATCATGGCATTTGGTACACCACTATAGAACGAACAGTTGGAACGAAACCCGACAACAGTACGCGTACGCGTCGGCGAGAATTATAAAAATACGTCATAACGTGCAGAGCCATAACTGACGAATATTACCGATTATAAAAAAAAAAAAACGTCTCCTAAATCGAGTTCAAAGCGAATTTTGCCGCGTTATTATTTTGAACAGATATTGTTTTTTAAACGTTTCGCTTTACTTCGGAAAATGTTTAATTTTAATATTACTTTATGGTAATTATTATCTAAATATGCCGCAATCGCCAACATTTATAGAAATAATAATGATTCATCGTATTTCTCAGGGCCCCACTTATGATAATGAGTATAGGAACATAAGATGTTTACCAAGTCTACGTAAGGACGTAACGACATAGTCAACGAGCCAAATGAAATTTTTTTTATTGTTGATAAGTGTATATGATCAATGATGACAATAATTATCAGTATGATTTATTAATATGGTAGACGTAGGATTCATGATGAATACCATAATTTCATCAAACAATATCAACTTTTTTTTTATTAAATGTTAATTCTTATACCTAAAAAAAAAAAAAAAAAATAAAAGTTAAGAATGTTGTCATACACGTTATGATAAATGTTTACTATTTTTTATTTGTTTGATAAATCATTTACGTACACGAACTGGCGGATTTCTTAAAATTGAAAACTTTATTGTATTATGGATTTATTCACATAAAAATAAATACACTCGAGTATAAAATGCTTTATAATATACAGCCGCACTTCACAGTGTATATAATGATTTTTAGTTATTGTAAAAATCGTATACGTGTAATCTTGGCACCAATTCAACAATTAGACTATAGACACTAGAAGAAACAAAAAACTCATAGCGATTAGATAAAAAAAAAAAAAGTTCTTCACGATACACTTTTGTATTTGCTCTGTACGTAGTGTCGTTATGGTATTTAGTCGCGTGTAGAAATATCGAATACGGCATTGCCGTACGAGTCGTTCAAACACAATGCCGTCCGAATCAAAACGGGAAGTCAATATGAACGACGAACAGCTTGTTGCTAAGGTCGGTAAAAACAATATCGAAATCATCAGAGAATGGCTATCGAAACAACCACACCTGCCAAAAATATCAGGTACCTAAAACTGATTGAATTGCACATACAATCTCTTAAACTCACTTAGGCACGTGCGTACTAGATAATAATTATGTAACACGTCCGATTCGGATACAATTTTTTTTTTCTATTTTTGTTAAATTAAATTATTTAAATCATTACCGACATTTATTAATATGGAGTACTCCCGCATCATTTTTTCTGTTAAGAGCAAGTTTAATATAAAATTTAAATTATTATAGAAATACCAATAAAATAAGTATATCAGTGTAGATTCGTCACGTCGGCCCCCCAGATGTTTTTTAATTATTTTGGTTGAAATAATCGCATACAAATTCTGTAAATGATCATACAAAATGATTCATACAAACTTCATACTAAATATCTGTGCAAAAAAAATACCGAAATTCAAAAATGGAGGGTGGGGGCTGGTGTGACGTACGTCATGTTATTCGTTTGTCCATACGAATTATACAACGACGTTACCGCGTTTTAACGCGTATACCTAGGTATTTGATCCGTGATTTGAAAACGGCGCGAACACGATTTAAATCGAAAATTTGTGTTTCCGCAATGCGCGTTACAGACAGACGGTTGGTGGCGTTTCTAAACTGCTGCCAATGCCATTTGGAACGTACGAAAAAAATGATGGACACGTATTACACGATCAGAACGCACGCCGCCGACATGTTCGCCGACAGGAAAATCTCCGAGCTCCGGAAAACGTTCGACACGTAGTAAGGACGCGGCGGTGGCGGGCGGTGCGCGCCATCGCGTCACCGTCGGACGGACAACAGTCGAAAGATAATACATCAACGGGCCCGTCGTCTTGTCGTTTCAGTTATTTCTACAAAATGCCGGTGTTGCCGGACGGGCGACGCGTGGGCTTCTCGCGTCTGCGCGACTTCGACCCGACTCGTTTCAACGCGTTGGACACGATACGGCTGGTGTTCGCGATGTACGACATATGCATCGACGAGGACCCGCTGGCCCCGGAATGGAACCTCGTGCTGGACATGACCGGATTCTCCATGGGCCACCTGATCAAACTGACCAATCTGACGTTAATGAAAAAATGTTTGAACTACGTGCAGGTGAATACGTTTTTCCGTCGCTAAATTATGTAAATAATAACCGGCAAAATGCAATAATACTCGGGGACGCGTGAATTCGATTTTTCCGACCGATCGCGCGGTCAAATGCGATACGCGTCGTTCGAACGGTAAACAATAACGCGCACATAACAACGATCGAAAATTGTCGGTTGTCCGTTCTCGTTCTAGTCAAAACTATAATGTTAAGAGACGTGCCAGTCGCACGAAATATAAAATCATAAATCCGTGTAAAATTGTAGAAATTGCATACGATTTTATGCAATTATTTTCCAAGTTCCCATTTCGCCGGATTTCTATTATTGTTACATATAATTTATTATTATTATTATTAATGCGACTGCTGCATTAAATTGATATATACGTTAATAAAATATAAAATAAATCAATATAAAAAAATGTATATGAAATATCTTATATCTTAGAAATTAAAAACTATATTTAATAATAATATTATTTAAATAATTAATCGTATTTAATAAATACGAGGTCTGTTCAAAAAGTTTCCAAACTATCATTCCTAAAAATAGACAAATTTTATCATCGTAAATGGTCTGTAGATTAAAATAAAATAATGATAAGCCACTATGTTTTTAAATAAACCAGAAATATTTATCGTTATCTAACCGTTTATCGTGCGCGTTTGGCGATTTTCAAAACGACTGACGTTCACGTATCAACATTAAATTTTGTGTTGAACTCGGTAAATATTTTACTGAGACTCATAAAATCATGCGAAATGCTTACCGTGGGGTCGGTGTTATGACTGGTTTAAACGTTTTAAAGACGGTCAGTAGTCGGTTGATGACGATCCACGTTCAGGACGTCCGACGACGTCGACAGACGGCACTCGTGTGACAAGAGTCCATGAAATTGTGCGCTCTAATAAACGTTCAACTATTTGAGAAATCGCGAACGATCGTAACATTTTGATTGGTTAAAAATCTTAAATAAAATCGTAAAATCGTAAAATCTTGGCGGAAAACCCTGAAATGCACCGCGTCGTAGCAAAATTTGTCCTTCGAAATCACCAAACGCGCAAGACTTGTCTGTATTAAACGCACACAATAAACGGTCAGATAGCGATAAACATTTCTGGTTTATTTGAAAGTATAGTGGCTTATCTCTATTTTATTTTGATAAAATAATAACATTTACGATAGTAAAATTTGTCTATTTTTAGGCACAATAGTTCGGGAACTTTTGAACAGACCTCTTACGTCAGAATACGACAGTCATAAACATAATAATCACAATAACACAATATAATCATGTTAAGACAGCGGTTTCCAACTTCTGGTCGCGACCCAAATTAGGGTCGTGGAGGTTTTTTAGTAGTGAGTCGCGGAATCATGTTTCACATCTTATTTCATATTTATAATTCAGTGACCAAAAAAAAAAAAAAAATCTATAAGAAAATATTATAAAAAGTTGGTATATATGACGTATTTTTTGTTTTTGTTCATAATATTCCCGAAACGTCAAGACGACCAGTCCTCATCGCTGTTGACATAAAAGTCGTAAAATAAACGATTAAAGATTAATGTACTACTACAGAAATCGCCTTGATCCTCAACGCAATGTGCACTCTCAATTAATATTCATCCCGGTATCGAAGAACTCGTGGAAAGTATTATTTAATATTATTCTGTATTAAATTCGTTTTTAGAAATACCGTAACAAGTCTGTTAAAACAAGCAAGTTGAAAATAGAAATTATGATTTCAATTATTATTATTATTATTATTATTATTAATTTTTTTTAGAGTCGCGAATGGTCTATTTAAAATTCTAGGGTCACGCTCGTAAAATGTTGGGAACCGCTGTGTTAAGATAAAATAATAACAATCTGGGATCGAATGAAATGCGAAACGGGATTTTTGATCGAACGCGTTTCTGCGTAACGACTCGCGCGATTATTCGTTCGATTTCCAATCTTTCCGTTTTTCCAGACAGCTCTGCCGATGCGTTTAACAGCCGTCCACATGATCAACGCTCCGCCACTGGCCAACCAGTTGATGATGTTCTTGAAGCCGTTAATGCACAAAGACTTGTACTCGTTGGTGAGCCGTTTAATTTGGAATGTCTTTTTCAACGAGACGGATCTCGACTAATGAAACGCTGTGTGTACGTTTTAAAATTTGTGTAGATTTCAGTACATCCGGCGACCGACATCGACAGCGTTTACAGAACCATTCCGAAAGAATATTTCGCCAGCGATTTGGGCGGAAAAGCTCAGTCGTTGGAAGAATTAAAAGGTACCGTTCAATAATATAATAACAATTGGGTCCGATCGACTAGTCGAAAACTAATCGACGATTATAACAATATAATAACGTCGTCCTAGGTATTTTTTTAAAATTTTTTTTTTATATATATTATAATGACTGATCTGTAAACGAATGCGTTCAACGTTTACGCCGAACGAAATAATGTTGTCTGAATGTTTTTTTTTTTTTTTCGTTTACCTAGTCGACGTGCAAAAACATTTCGAGACATACAATGAGAAATTTTTCGAAGACGACGAGAAATTCAACCGTGTGGACGAGAGCAAAAGAATCGAGAAGAGTCGATTCAATTCGACAGACTACGGACTCGAAGGATCGTTTAAAAAAATAGAATTGGATTAAATGTTTTTTTTTTTTTTGGCTGTTTATAATATTTCGTGTATCATAATTTACCTATTTAATTTTCTACATACACTTATGTTACATATACGCGTCCCCCTTAATTATCGATTCTTTGTAATTTTTCTTTTTAAAAACCGTTACCTGTTAAACGGGTTTCTTTTCGGAATTTTTATTTGAAATAAACACTTGACACAATTTTTAGTACAACAAGTTGTAATATTTACGTGCGATACCTTCTTTTTCATTTCCAATATCACCGATGACTCCTTAGTAATCCCTTACGATTACTTTCAAAAAGCTGCCATCCTCTGTCAAGTTATCTAAAACTTATTGATACAAGCATCTATGTCATTATGGCTATCATGATATTAAAGTCTAACATTAATGCATCCATCCATTAGAAAAAAGTTTTCACAAATTAATGTTAGATTAGTTATTGAAAATGAGTGAAAGTCATATTAACAGATTTTTTTTAAAAAAAATACAAATTAAAACTTTGAAAATTTGATGTTAACTCTCTGAAATTATCAAATACTACTGATCAAAATAATCTTTTTACTGTTATACAAGGTAAAATATTAATGTACCTAATAATCAAATTATTTAGAACTAATGAAATTTATTCAGTTTCTAAGTACATACATTACTTCGTTGTTTTAGTAAATAGGCTACTAACAAACATTGGTATTCTATGTAGAGTTTTATTTATATCGATTACAAAAAATTACTATATACTTCTTAGTAATATTGTATTGTGTACCTGTCGGCCCGGAACTTCCTCTCCTTGTGTGGTGGCCAGCAGCAGCCGTTCAACCCTCCAAACGTCGGCTTGTTCGCATTCGATCCCGTCGGCCAGTAGTCCCTTTCGTTTGTCGCAGTCCGCGGCGACCGTTCGTGGATACGATTTCGATTTTCTCGTTGACTTACGCCCTGTCCCGTTCGGGTGCTCGCCCGAGACTTCCTCGTCGTCTCCATTCCGGACGAATAACTCGCGAATAATAGTACGTCGTATAATAATAACGTACGACGACATTCCTGGGCAGTTAGGAGTTACAGTACATTTGTACAGTGTACGACAAAAGTCAGTTGTCTAAAGTTTAGACTTCTAAACAATGCGCGTGCACGAACAAGTCGTCACGTGTTCAACATTGAGCTTTGAAAGAAAGGCGAATGTTGGTAACTAGTATACGATAACAGCTGTATGACGTTATCATCGCAAGTTCGAATTAAGTACACGGAAATAGACCGTATTTTTTTTAGTAAGCTTGTACCTCCGTTTTAATATAGATTACAAAACGATCATTCACGAAGTATCCCGACAGACGCATTCCAACGAGACTGATGGTGTACGTGATCCACGCTAAATTTCAGATTACTAGCTCTGTGAAAGATTCACCGTGTAGAATAGTACATGTACCGTGTAGCACAGACCTTCGAAGAGAGTTGGCAAATCCGAATCCGGATCCGAGAACTGCATCATGGGGCGGGTCGCTTATGAATAAAACATATCTGATCGAAGTCTACGAATGCTCTGTAGTTTATTTTGTAAAAATAAATAACTTATTTTTTATGTTGGCGTACTCCTTTTGTACGATATAGAAATCGGTTGAGTGACTTTTGTAATATATATATATATTTGTAACCCGTGGTCGTCGATGGAGGGAGTGCCACTTTAAATATGAAATAGTTGTCTCTTGGAATTAAAAAACAAAAATTACCGAAATGACTAATAATTTAACGGTGATCGTTCGATCTTCCTATCGGCACGGCCGGAAACAATGTTCTACGTGTTTATGGATCGTACGGGTCGGCGAAATAAAAAATTATCGTCCATATTAATAAAGGTTGACTGTCACGTGTACGTTTTTTTTTTTGTACACGAAGTACATGTCCATTACTTGTGCGTGAAAATTGTATGCGCTAACCCAAAGTGTTTAGAGCCAGAGTTGGCAAAAACTTGTACACGGTATTAGTTTGGTAAAATATCGTGGGTACGATAAAACGTAGGCCGGAACGAGAACGGTAAGTAAAGGCGTGTGTACGAAAATCTGTACATACGGTCAAAGGTCCCGAAAAATACCGTGGCGGTTAACGTTTAAAGGTTAACTTTAAAAGGTAACGTTAAAGGTTAGTTAAATTATTTATATATAATATAATTAGTTAAAATTATTCATACGTTTATAAAAATTTTAATTTTTCCTGTATACATATTGTATTTTGACGCAGACAATAAAATCGAGATTAAAAACGTTCCGCGATTTCTCGATATTGAATTGTAAAATATGTCGAACACGCGAGTATGAAAAAACTTCCTTTCCGCCTGAATGTATAAATGTATACATGATGTATAGGTAGGTACGTCAGTAGAAATTAGGAAAACAGACTTTTAAAATTGTTTATTACAGTTCAAATAAAACGTAGATTTTTTTTATTTCTTGATTTGGTTTCAAATAGTATTGATAACGAACGTTAATAAAACAAACGATTTAATCGAGTCACGTACTGTTCGTACAAAGAACACGGGGACGAATGTTGAAAACGAAAATCGGCGATTTGTACGGTTTGTATCCCGCGGAAGTGACCCCGGATACGGTATAAAACCGATCTGGTCACACTGCGACGTCCGCACCGATACGGTTTCCTCTTTATCGGCACGGCGTGCGTTTCAAACGGCGAACCGTAACGGTCGTCGGACGGGTTCTTCGCAAGCGAGCGCGCACTACGACGACACGCCGTTCGAAAGCCATTCCTCCTCTCCGGCTCCGTTTTGAAGAGGAAAAATAAAAACCCTGTTAAAATTATACCGTTATTGTACGTTTCGTTTTCGCCGACGTCGATTTGTTGTCCTACGTCCTAACGCAGTTGCTCTCTACTCTCCGGGACGGTTAAAATTTGACATTTTGTTTCCGCAGTTTTTGTGTCCGGCGCGCGTGCGTACGCGTACGGTTTTATCGACTGTCGTACAGGTAAGCAGCCCGTTCTCCTCGTGAGCGGCTTGTCACGCCTTGTTCTATGTTCTTCTCGTTTTTACCGACACGTTTTCACTTCTCGTAGGTGTACACCTTCGCCTTGAAAATGTCTCAGTTCGCGTTCGTCAACGATCTCAAAAATGCCGCCCTGATAAACGAGCCGATCACCAGTGGGCCGGCTCCGCGTTGGATGAAGAAAAGCGTTGAATCAACCTCGAGGTGTGTGTGAGCTAGTCAAAAACGCACACAATGTGTACAAAATTTAAATCGTGTCCCGTGTACGTACCTATTTATTGTTTGTTTACTTTCCTAGTTCGGTCAATACGTCCAGAAACAAACTATCGACTTCAGTCAGCGCAAAACCTAAAGATACTCAGGACCTGATGTCAATCAAGAAGACACCTTCGAAAACGCCTAAAAAATCACCAGGTCTGTAAAGTTATCCAAAACTTATTAATAGTTGCATCTATGTCAGAGGACTGTACGTCGCGACTCCAAGGGGGTTTGCGAGTGTTTGTCATGGGTGTTGCAGCACAGGAGAGCAATATATATTAATATAATAATGATAGCAATTATAGCAAAAGGTTTACATGTAAGCATAAAATTTTTTCGTCATTAATAATTTTGGAGCAGCCAAAATGTTGTGAAAAGACAAAGAAGCATTGGGGTGAAAAGGTTTGAATACCTTTGATCTATGTCATTATAGGTATCAAGAAATAAAAGTTTATTATTTACATATCTGCCATTAAATAAATGTTTTATATTTCACAAATTATTGTTAAATTAGTTATTGAAAATGAGTGAAATTCATATTAACAGATTTTTAAAAAAAAACAAATTAAAACCTCGAAAATTATATGTTAACTCTCCGGATTTATCAAGTACTCCTAATCAAAAAAATCTGTTTACTGTCATACAATGTAAGTAATTAATGAAATGTATTCAGTTTCTAAGCACATACAATTATTTTACTATCATAGTGAAATAGGTATACTTGACATTAACAAAAATTGGTATTCCATATAGAGCGTTGTAGGTAATTTAAATTTATCGATTACTAAAAATTACAAACTTATACTTTTCAATTGTTATTTCTCTAAGATACATTAAATTGTGTTGTATTGCTATTGTGGTGTAATTCCTGCTCAAAAAATAAATAATGCATGATTGTATATGAAAACATTAATATGAGCTGTCTGATTTCATTAAATGGAGGAACTGGAGGTTAAGCGCAAAGAATTTTCCTGGTGTTTTTCCAAATGGAGTTGAAGGACAGGGCTGTTAGGTGTTGTGCGAATTTCTCAGATCTAATCGCAGTTACTTCAGTTTATTAGTTAAATTGTATTGACAATTAGAGATAGGTATCTCATTATTTGCCAAATAGCTCAGGCACGCCGTTTTACAGTAATTAGGGATCTGACATGTAGAGGAAAATTGTTTGAGCGATTTTTAGATGAACAGGAGAAAAAGAGGACCATGCTGCTTCTTGAATGGAAGTTGTGAGATAACTAACATTAATAATTTTCAAATATTTTCCATTGTAATTTATAAACATGAATTTATTTATTTTTTATAGCATCAAGATCAGGCGTCCAATACGCCAGCAAAACCTAAAACGCCTGGTGGTGATAGATTCATTCCTTCCAGAGTGTCTACAAATTTTGATATAAGTCATTTCAAAGTAAACTGAAAACGTGTATTGGTTTAGTGTGTTTTAAAGATTTTGTCTTAACGATTTGCGTGATTTTGTGCTCGTATAGATGAATCAAGAAAATGAAGACTATGACTTAAGTCCAACCCAATCAGACTTTAGAAAAGCAATGTCCGAGAATCTCCACGGTTGTGACATTAATAATGTTCGTGTTTTGTCCTATCAGAATAAAGCACCAGCTCCTCCGGAGGTAATTATATTATTATTTTTTACAAACAATCTTGGGCATTTATTGTTAATAAATTATTTCAGGGCTATCAAAATGCTTTGAAAGTAGTTTACAGTCAATCCAAGACGCCAATGAATGCACGTGGAACTACTCGTTACATACCACACGCGCCTGACCGTATATTGGATGCTCCTGAAATAGTTAATGATTACTGTATGTACATATTCTGTACATGCAAACTTCAACTATATAAACAATGTTTTATGTGTTTAAAAGATTTAAATTTAATCGACTGGAGTTCGTTCAACATGCTGGCCGTCGCTCTTGGTACTAGCGTTTATCTTTGGAATGCTGACACAGGCGCAATTGATCAGTTGTTAGAACTACGAGGTGCCGATTACGTCACTTCTCTGAACTGGGTACCCAATGGACACCTGTTGAGCGTTGGAACTACCCTAGGAAGTGTACAAGTATGTAAAATGTGTGCGAGTACAAATCAGTTGGTCTAGGTGTAGATTAAATTGTTATTTAATATTTGTTAGTTATGGGACGTGAAGCAAACAAAACAGCTACGTGTAATGAACAGTCACTCATCTAGAGTGGGCGCCATGTCTTGGAATGACCATATACTGACTACTGGTTGCAGAGACGGAGAACTTGTTCACAACGACGTGAGGGAAAGAGATCATATTGTCGGAACAATTCGGTCTCATTCTCAAGAAGTATGAACATACAATGAGATAAACGTTAATAATAAATAATTGTCACTATACAAACGCACATTTTATTCTTATAGGTTTGTGGTCTGAAATGGTCCAAAGATGGTCGTTACCTAGCCAGCGGTGGCAACGATAACCTGTTGAACGTGTACACCGGCTTACCGGGTCAAGCAACCTATCAGTGTGAACCAGTATACAGTTTTAGGTATGTTCAATTTATTTATGTGATGTGTGGGTGTATAAAAAAATTTGTCTCGTTCATGTATTTAGCCAACATCAAGCAGCTGTTAAGGCTCTGGATTGGTGTCCTTGGCAATCAAACATATTGGCCAGTGGCGGTGGCACTGCAGATAGAACTATCAGATTTTGGAATTGCAACAACGGCCAATGTATCAATTCCGTGAATGCCAACTCTCAGGTGTGCTCCATTCTCTGGTCAAAGACATATAGGGAATTGGTGTCGGCGCACGGTTTCGCAAACAACCAACTAACGATTTGGAAATACCCTTCGCTGACAAAGGTAAGTCAATGAACAATGTAAAACATGTCAGTTTTTTGTTGTAAAGCCATCATTGGCTGTTTTAACATTGTTATCATCACTTGCATCCATCTGTCTGATTGACAGTATATAGTAAGTCCTATTTCGTCGAATTAAAGTGTTTGAAGATTTTTTTTAAATAGTTGCGACTTTTTTATCAGAAGATATTTTACAAAAAGGCAACAACAGATGCCTTTGCAAAATGTTCTGAACTCGTGGCAAACGCGACTTAAGATCTACTAGGCATCCAGCTTAACATTTTATTTTTAAAATTTATTTCAAAGGTCGCTGAGCTGACTGGACACACAGATCGCATTTTGAATTTGGCCATGTCACCGGACGGTTCGACAGTGCTCTCAGCTGGAGCGGATGAGACTTTACGAATGTGGAAATGTTTCTTGCCAGACCCGAACAAGAAAAAAGAACAGGCCAAAAAATCTTCTCGACCCACTCTGCTAGGTCGTGGTTTACGATAATTATTTTGATGTTTATTATAGATTATGATTTTATTCTTTTTATAAATAATTGTTTGTCAATTGATTTTTCTATACAACATTTGTTTTAGGATTAGATATTTATAATTATTACTCATTTTTATTCCTGTGACATAATATATATATATATACATACCCATATTAATATGTCTACTTGCATTTTATATCTACTTACTTATATTTAACTCTATAGGATTTCATTCTCTCAATTTGATTGTATTATATTATTTTCTGTAATTTTACATTATTTGTGGCCGCATGTGCGGAATTAGTAATTAGTGCATAATTTTAATTTTGACCACATACAGAAATATTATAACTTATCAAATTTGTTTTTTCTATGTAATGATTTTAAAAATTACTTACATTTGATAATTAATAAACAAAATCTTTGGCTTATATATTGTTTACGTTAAAAATAATAATAAAACAAAGTGATAATTAATATTACAGAACAAAAAAAAAAAAAAAATTAACAAACAAGTTTAGTGATAATGATAAAAATAAAAATATAATTCAGTTGGTTTGTTTCATGCCAGTGCATACATGATACAACACAACCATTCGTTTCAATATGCCATAAGTTATACAATAAGTGTAATTGATAAAAAAAAAAACTCATAAACAAATGACAAATGAAAAAGTTGACTAGTAAATATATATATATCTATATATATTATAAAAAAAACATCACTTTCAAATAGATAGTTTAACTAAGTTAACAAAATTTTACAATAATAATGTCCACTCGTCTCAAACATCGAATAATGTTATACTAAGTGGTATACTAAGATGTGAAAAAATAAGAAGAAACTTAAAAAAAAAAAACGTACAACGTATTGGACTTAAATAATTTGCATTGAACTTAAAAACAAAAACGTGCTAATAATAGGATCAGATTTCATTTGGGATTACTAAAAAAAAGCCATATCATTGATGACTTAATGCGGTTTAAACAAATAGAGTAAACTCGTATGATAACATAATTTCAAACCTACCAAAGTGAAAAAATTGACTGCAGACTGTATGCATATAAATAACAAAAAACAAAATAATATTCTCTACAAAATTACCCATAAACAAAAAAAAAAAGGTTGCATCATTAATATAATTAACCTAAATTAAATTCAACTAAAATACAATAGCATAATGTATTGTTTTATTTAAAAACTAATATATATATATATTTTTTTTAAGGAAAATTTTTTATTTTGTCATTTCAAAATCACCCTGCAGTAAATTTACGTATATACGGGCTCGGCGGGATGAGCACGTATAAATAAGCTCCACGTTTAAGGCACCAGTGTATTCACAATAGTAGTTTTATAACTCGAGGAAAACTGTTTAAGATGTGTAACTTGTAGTTTAAAAGAACAAACAAATAATCATGATAATAATAGTAAAACAATGCAATGAAAAATCCACACCTTAATAATAAAAATAATAATAGTGTTTGAGTCTCCTTAAAATGACCCACTTAAAAATAAAAACGGATTTAGATACAATTAACTGCGCGATGGTATTACAACAATGATTAAAAAAACAGAGGAAGATTGGTTATATATAAAATAATTAAATTAATAGCGATCACACCGCACGCTCACATCGAATTGTAAATCGATGATCGGTCAATTTGTGTTTGAAGGCCGTGGATCATAGACATGAGTTTAGCATTTTCAATAAACAACTCTTTGACGATCGTATCGGCACTCATGAGCTGTTTATTCTGCAAAAAATTATAACAAACGATCATTAAAGTAAATCAAAACTGTTCGCCGTTGTGACCCATGAACAATGCCTACTTGTTCTTTTCTCATTTTAATTTGTTCTTCGAGCTTGTCTTGCGCCGACCGCAATAGCTTGTGTGCTACATCTATTTTCGCCTGATGCTCATTCCAAATGGCTAGCAAAAAAATAAAGCATTCAAATATTTAGAAACGCGATAGGTATAACTTGTGGTTCTAAGATATTTTCACTGACGAACACAACCGCGCGTTCTCTCGCTAATATTACTAACCATTGGTCAACTTTTGGTGCCTGGCTTGTTCGTCGTGCAGCCTCTGTTCCAGTTCTTTGCACTTCCTGGCGTCCATGGACACCTGGTTAGCTTGGTTCATTTCTCTTCTTACAAACAGTTCCTTATGGGTGTTCTGTAACACAAGGTCAATTTTTCAATTAAAATCAAATCTTACAAACACGATTTCCGATCTTATTTTTTTCACATCAATTATTAGTTTTGCAAACTACAGTGGTCTATAACTCGATATGTTCTACATACAATCATTAATATTGTTAACAAACAACTTTTATTGATTTTACTAGTACAAAAAATAAAATATTTTTGTATTAAAAAAAAAAAAATTGTTTATTACTTACCGAAAGTACATTCAAGTATTCTTGTAATTGTAATATTTCATTTTTAAGGCAACTCCTTCGTTGCAACAGACTACGGCATTCCATACCTAACTTTTCACGATTTTTCTTAAAATCAAACTGCTTGTTTTTCAACTCGCCGCATGTCTGAACAATAAAATACATATGCTTGTTGTATTTATGCCCTTGAGGGCATATTTGAATATACAGCGCAAAAAAGTAAGAAAACTTACTTTAGAATTTTCTAGGCATTTTTCGCATTCTTCCATGAATTGACAACTTTGTACTTCACGGTCGACTTTTTCAATCGGTATAACAACTTGAGATTTCAATTTATCGTTTTCAATTTTGAGTATTCTCATTTCCTTTTCAATTTGTACACAATAGGTCGAAAACTCTTGTTGAACACTGTTTATCTGTGGAAAGGAATAAAAAAAAAAAATGATTTAATTAAAATATTTTGAGAAAAAAAAATTACTTGTTCTTCAAGTTCAGCATTTTCGTCAATTGAAGGCAATTTATTGTTGGTGGTTTCCACCATCAATTCACTGTACTCTTTAATCTTGGCTTCCAAATCATTCAATTTCTCTTCACCGACTTTTTTCTCCTAGATAAACATCATTTATTCAGAGATCAAAATAAAAAAAATTGAAAACTCAATATCATTTTTATATAAATAAGATTCAGATTTGAACAGTACTTACCAATTCATTTAGTTTACGTTCCTCATCTAATTTTAGAGACCAATATTCTTCACATTCAAAGTATTCGTTACGCAACGCATCCATTCCATTTTCTAAATTGGTGCATTCGTCTTTTAAACGCTTGGCCTCATCCAGAGCTTTGTCTGCCACTTCACAGAGCTGATTGTACCTAGATTCCCAGGTTTTTTCAATATCTTCACACCTGTCATAAAGTGTCTTGTTTTCTGATCGACATTGATTATACATTTGTTTTAATTTTTCAACACTTCCATTTGTTGCATCCATTAAAGTAGAATCCATAAATTCCTTTTCCAATGAATTTTCAAATTCCTTATTCAAAGACCTCCTGGTGGGATATTTATTTAATGGTGAAGATGTCACAAAACTATCTGGAGACTCGTGTGTAATAGCTGGAGATATTTTTCGTTCAATTTTCTTAGAATTAGTAACTTTTGGTGTTTGTTTCATACATTCCAAATAATCAATCAAGTCATCTAAGTGACACAAATCGATTTGTAATTGGGACGATAGTATGGTTTTTACACTATTTACAAGCATTGATGACGTTTGAATCGATTTTGGAATATCTCTTCCACACTGTTAAACAACACAATAATAAATAAATATATCATAAATAAATTAATATAAAATAATATTATTATAATAATAAATCTTCAACATACTTTATTCCACGTTTCAAAATCAGACTCAATGGTATACGTTTGTGAGGTATTCGTACAATCACTTCCAGCATCTTCAACAGATGATTCTGTAGTAAATTCTTTCGCTTTGCCAAAACAGTTTGGACTGTTTTCTTCGGCCAAGAAATTCCTGACATTACTTTCAAATGACCTATCTACATCCAAATTTTCTATCCTAAAAGTATCACAACAAAACATAAATAAATACATCTTACAAGAGAGTTAAAAATATACCTTTTAGTCGCTTCAAGCTCTATAACCAGCTCATCATTCTGGTCTCTAAGACATTTATTTTCATTTTTTAAGCAATCAATTTTTTCCATGAGATCTATAATTTGTTCATTATTCGATTCTAATTCTAATTCCTATAATTTCAAATATTAATATTATTCAATATAAATTAATACCTTAGAATATTATTTAATAAATGTATTTAATTTTGATTTTAAATACAATATACAAGAAAATTTATCTAACAAATTTACCTTCAGTTTTAATTGTGGAATCTCTTGAACTAGAACTTCCAATGAAATATTTTTTTCTTTTATTTCTTCTAACTGTTTATTCAATTGAATATTTTCACTTTCTAGTAAGCTCAATTGCTATATATATAAATATATATATAATGCATTACAGTCAATATAATAAATTATAATTATAATAACATACTTTTTTATTTTTTGACAGTTCACATTGTATTTCATTTTCATAATTGTGTACTAGTTGTAGTTTATCGTTGAGTAAAGTATTCTGGTTAACCAATTGATCTTTTTCTGATCCCCACTGATCAATAAGTATTTTTCGTTCTTCATGATGTTTATGTTCCAGAGCACTAAAAAAAAAAAAAAACTATATAAAATCTATTGATTACATATTTATTTATTTAATAAATCTAACAGTAATAACAACATTCTTACGCAATTTTGTCAGCTGACGATTTTTCTAATCGCATATGATTTTCATCAACTTCTTGTGCAAGCATAGCTGCTCTATTGTTGGCTGTGTCAACATCGTATTTTAATTTTTCTCTCTCACAGTTTAACTGTTCAATAATCATCCTATATAAACAAACAAATATTATATTATTATTATTACTTGATATTTATATATATGATAGTTATTTAATATTATTTCCTTACTTAAGCCATTTAACCTGATATTCATTCAACGAACTAAGAGCTTTTAGCAAAACAAATGGTGTATTCATCAAATCGAAATCTGGCAATGACGAATCTACAAAACTATTTCGCACTTTATGAAGTTGATTATTCACAACAGTTACAAGATCAGGTACATATACAGAATCTAGAGATGTATCAACTCCTAGTTCTTGTAACAAGTTAACAGGCTCGTGTACACCACAACTTTCCCATAATTCAATTATAGTGCAAATATTCACCATCCTAATAAAAATCCATAGATATATAAATTCATGTTAAACTATTCTTATTTAATGACTACAATATAATAACAATAATAATGACACTTACATTGAATTCGGTAAATTATCATCCCTATGATAATATGATGTAGAAGAGATTCCAGAAGTCGATGTTTCAGAATTTGGTGAAACAGACCGGAAATCTAGACTACTGATTAATTCCAAGACTTCTTTGATAGGTATTTTATCATTAGAATATTTTTCATTAATTTTTTCAAATAATTTTTCATTGCAATCAAAATGTTGGACTACATCAAATAATTGAGTTTTTGATATAAGTCCATTGGAAGTTATACCTATGTGTTCACAGGCTAGACTTAAATTGTGTTTATCCATTATTAATCGTTCTCTTAACAAATCTAAAAAAAATTAATTTTTTTATTTTAGAAAAAACAAATAACAAGGTAAAAGTTTGTATTTTTTACAAAAACTTACCATTTTTATCATCACATTGTGATAACATGTCTTTACTTTGTGTTTTGTTATCAGATTTTACATCTGAATTGATCTGCAAATCGATAATATTATTGTGAAGAACTACAAAATATAGACATTTAACTTACATCGACATATTCTAGTTTTTTAGGAGATAATAGTATGCAATTGTTTAGATCTTGAGTTATCTCCAACTGGTTAATGATAAAACCATCATCTCGAGGCTTTGTTCGCCGGCCATATTTTTTTTCCCCAAAAACATACTTCGGAGATATTTCTCTGACTGTAACATAAGAAAAAAAAACAAACCCATTTATACACTACATAAAATCAATCAAACATAAATGAGTTAATGATCTAATAAGGTCACACTATTCTATATTAATGTCCTTCACAACCAAAATGAAATTGAATAACATTTTACTATTGTCACATTAAGAATAGAATTTATGATCAATGACTTAATATTGATTTTTGTATGATTAATGTTTTTCGTCAATGAATTATGATACTATAAATAGTTAATATCAGAAAATATATTATTGATGAGATTTAACTAAATACTAAGACACTAAAAAAGTTCTTCTTGTCTATGCATTTTTTAAGTAATCATATTAAAGAAATTTCACCATAAAAACACAATCTTATGTATTACCTATGAAAACATTATTTAATATTTTGATTAGACATTTATAGCGCAACATTTTATTTTATTTACAGTGATATGTCCCAAAGTTATCCAAAATATAACATGTATATGTTATTAAAATATGTTTTCCATTTTTTTCAATGTTATAATTTCAATAATAATATATAATTCTATTAATTATAAAATACTATAAAATAATCTTAATAATGATGTATCTAAAATTAGTTATTTTAGTACATAATCAAACTATTCAATCTAAATTATTCATTAGACAATACGAATGTGGTAGATTTCTTTTAATAACATGTTTTAAATTACATTAAATGATTAAACTGTTGATTTTCTATAGACTGTAATAATTATCATTGAATTTTTTGAAAACTGAAATGTAATTCAAAAACAATTTTTTTTAGTATTTACTAAAGTATTTACCTACTTTGACATGTTTAGAAGAATAATTAAATAACAAATACTTGAGTATGAACAATTATTCATTACTTTACTATATATATATAAGACTTGTATGTATAATAGAAATTAATTTATCATATCTAATATATTTGTAATCTAATCTAATTATTTGAAAAGATTATAGTTATTTAAGCTATATAAGTTATTCATAAATTGTTGTCGAATAATAAATGTTAATAAAAAATGTAATAAGAAATTATTTTTACTTGCCTGATAATTTAATATTTCTCTTTAAATAATTTAGTGAAAATGCATTATTTTTCAAATTTTATCAACTATAAATAGATTAGGTATGTTGTATACATGTATTCTATAAAAATATAAAAAAGAAAAAGCATGAAATACCAATTTTTACACAATAATTATATTTTTATACCTACAAACCAATTTTAATGTTATTGATTATAAAAATTAAAACACTAATTCAAATACATACCGACTATTATTATATAATATATTTAAAAATATATTACAGTATATAATTCTAATATAATCCTAAATCTCTAAGTGAGATGACATAATAAGTCAGTATCAATTGAAAAAAAACTAAGAGTTAACCTAACCTACCCAGTTTTTTAATAAACAATAAATTTCATACATCTGTATTTTAATTAATATGAGCATATGTGCACACACAAATATATAGATAAAAAAATGTTATTAACATAAATTGACGGAATTAATTAAATAAAATTACCTATAGAATTATGTAACTATTAAGAGATATTAAAAAACACAGTAGAGAAATAAACATAATTAGAATTACCATAATGTAGAATTTAGAGAATGATTTGAATACAAGTTAATTAGATTTGGTAATATAATCTTATACCAAATAACTTTGGTTTTAATAACAAAATGTACGAAATTTAAATATGACGATTAGAACCAGTAAAACACATTTAAATATAGTAGTTTTATATAGATGGGAATTTATGAAAATAATACAATTTTATATATATTTTTTGACCAAATATGTTGTGATAAATTTAACTTAATCGCAACACCTACTAATATTGTATACTATAATTTACTATTGACATTATTTAGTCAACACAAAACGCTGTCCACAATAATGTATGGCAATAAAATAACATAATAGGCTTATCTACTTATCTACATACAATAGCAGATAGGCAGATAAGTGAAGTGAAAGGAATGTAAAAAACAAGGTCAAAGAATACCAATATATTGTTTTCTAATTAATCGAAAATAAGCATCCGATTTAATATTGTCGAAAAAAACGAAGGCATATGAAAAGAAAAATATGCAACACCATGATATTCTTACCAGGAGAGATGTTTCTAGGGTACGTTTCTTCGTTTAAATCATTGTTTGCCAAATAAACGAGAGCATTTCGAAACTGTTCGAAGGAAACGGTCGTATTATGATCCAAGAACGACCATAATTGTTTACGTTGGTTATAGTCCAATTGCAACGTCTCGCACAGAGCATTCACGCCTTTGTGGTCCAATTCGTCGTTTTCGTCACTCTCGAAACTCTTGAATCTGTCGTACAACTCCTTCTCATAAGGTTCTTCCATAATTGCGGTTGAAAATCATCACCAGCGCTACAACAATAACGACAATAATAACAGGACGATCGTTCGACGTAGGTTTTTTCGCAAAAACAAAAAAACAATATCAACGGATAATTCGCAGATCGAAAACCGCGACGAGAGATTAACACTCGAGACGTTTGTCGTCACGTCGCGGTCGCATTGCCCGTGAACATATTGGACGTGTCAGTCGTCGTCAATTAGCGAATTATTGTCATGAAACGACAAATGTCTACTCACCGAGTCCTAGCAGAGTACACTAATCGACAAACTGAGAACGGACGCTTCCCCCCCGTACCAGCACGAAGTCCACACGAGTCAGGAAAACCTCAAATATTATTGTGATTATTATTATTATTATTATAATACCGTATAAATTGAAATGAATAATGAAATCGCTCTTATCGGCCGTCTCGGGAGAAAATATTTGTTCATACTATCGGTTTCACACGATCGCGGAGGTTGTACATCAGCTGACGGCGTCTGCGATCTCACCGACGTACTCGTGACGACGTTTGAGGTTAACGTGTTAACACGGTCCTTCCGATGTTTTCGAACGAACCGAACACTGCGGGCGAAACATCGTTCCGTCCACTAAGAAACTCTGCCGACGGACTTTTGGAAACTCGTACTTACCAACGTCCGAAACGGCGAATGACTGAACTCGATTGATATTGATAAACGTCACCGCACAAACGGTAAGTCCGATTAAATCGCATTTTCAACACGTCCGTCCGTCCGTCTGCCGCCGTCGTGGTTCAAAATCCAATATTTGATAACGGCGCTACGGTTTTTAAAAAAATTACATTTCGCGTAATATCGCTTACCTTTAGACACTTCGGTGCCGCTGCCTGTACGACTTCTCAGTCAATTACAGTGTTCGTATTGTTGTGTTGACGTCCAATTTGAACATTGAATTTTTAAACCGTTCAAACGTAAACAATTGAACCATTTATTATATTTGTATATCTGTTGCATTTGTTTTGGTTTACACGGAGGTGTCCTCCATGTCCATGTCGTTTTGGCTGATACGCGTTTTTTTTTCTGTTTTCAGCAAAATAAATCATGCCGCAGAACGAGTATATGGAACGGCACCGTAAATTATACGGTCGCCGGTTAGATTATGAACAACGTATGCGCAAGAAGGAAGCTCGCGAGCCTCATTTACGTTCTGATAAGGCGAAACGTCTTCGTGGTCTTAAGGCTAAACTGTATAACAAGGAACGTCGTAATGAAAAAATTCAAATGAAGAAAAAGATCAAGGAACACGAAGAAAAATTACAAAAGAAAAAAGAAGAGATACCCAAAGCAGGAGCTTTGCCGGTTTATTTGCTCGACAGAGATGTCCAGTCGAATGCCAAAGTGCTGTCCAATATGATCAAACAGAAACGCAAGGAGAAGGCTGGCAAATGGGACGTGCCTATACCCAAGGTGCGTGCACAAGCAGACGCCGAGGTATTTAAGGTGATGAGAACGGGCAAGTCCAAGAGGAAAGCATGGAAGAGGATGGTCACCAAAGTGTGTTATGTCGGAGAAGGATTTACACGTAAACCACCAAAGTTTGAAAGGTTTATTAGACCGATGGCTTTACGATTCAATAAGGTCCACGTGACTCATCCGGAACTGAAGGCTACGTTCTATTTACCAATTATTGGTGTTAAAAAGAATCCTAGTTCGCCTATGTATACAAATTTGGGTGTGATAACCAAAGGTACTGTAATAGAAGTAAACATTAGCGAATTGGGTTTGGTTACACAGACTGGTAAAGTAGTGTGGGGAAAATATGCACAAGTCACTAATAATCCAGAAAACGACGGATGTATTAATGCTGTACTTTTAGTTTAAGTTGATAAATGTCCTTTTTCTTTTATATATATTTTTTAATAATTAATTAAATAAATATTTTATATAATTTGTTGGGTTTTTTAAATTGTTTTCTAATAGATTAAAACGAAATGTCCTATGAACATTATTATAAACTCTGTCAGAATATTTGCGCTTTATGATTGTTAACATTAAACAAATTTTTGTTAAATATTAATTATGTATATAGTAATTTACTGGAAATTAAGTAGCAATTTAATTCTAAGTAGCAAAATGAATGAAATAATAGGTTCTTTATGAAATTTCATTTTTCTTTTATTGTATGGACTCTATTAATTACATGATCAAGGACTAACAAAAAGAAAAACTATACAAATATGATATTTTCTGATGAAAATAGTCTGTTCACTAATGAATTGTAAAAATATTGTGATCAACACTTGTTGAAAACAAAATTCTACAATTTTTTATTCTCACTTTGATACAATTACAAAACAATCTATAGGTTCAAATAATAAAATAGATTTTTTTTAAAAAAATTAGAAACTTTGTAATCGTACAATTACAATTTACATACAGGTGAACATGTTTCTTGTAAAGATATTAACAAGAATTAAATTATAATAATCTCATTAATTAAGGTTAATTATTTTTAGGCAATAATAGATTAGACATTAAAAGAAACACTGTAAGAGATTATTAAATTAGAAAGGTCAATAAAAATAGAATTGAAGAACTGACCAAGGACCCATAGGAATCGTAAAATAGATTTTTTTTTCTGTCTCTGCTCATTTGCTCCATTGACTACTTTAAGTGTGATACTTACTATGTACCTAGCATACATATATATTATTACACAACAATGGACGTTACATTGTCCGCATGAGACTGCCCGTTTTCAAAAAAATCCAAATACCGTTATAACAACTAGTGTAAGTGACAAATTTTATTTCAACCATGAGTAATTTTTGGACTATAGTACGATATGATGGCGGCGAGAACTCTAAGAAGACGGTATAATACACAGTGTATATATGTACATCACTTTCACCATTAATTGACTTCTTATTGTGTCCAGTGACACGCTCGTGTTGTTAGCGTTAACGCTTTTAATGAGTCTATTGGATCATACAAATTGTACACGATCAGTGGCGGCACCAGACATTTTTTCTAGATCATGGAATTTGGGTGTAAATAAAATTATTGAAATAAATGGAAAATACTGTGTTATTAGCGTTTTCTGACAAAATCTAATCAATTTCGAAATCAAATCAAATGATAGTGTATTCTGTGGTATATTATCTAAACGAACGCACATAAAAAAAAAAAACACAGCAAATACAAAAATACTTTAAATTTTCGTTTGTTCTTCGACTGGTAGGGCAAAGATGGCGCAAAACCAAATTCGGGTAGGGCGCTTCTAGCGCCGCCACTGTACACGATCCTCTGTCACTTTTATATTGACTTGAATTTTTTACATGAAGAGTCTTGTGAAGGATCGTGCCTTGCCCCACCATCATACTTAAATCCGAGCTTGTGTCTCGTATACGTTTCGGCGACGGGCTCGTACGCGAAAACAAACGCACGGATTGACGGACGCGGGTGGGACGTTCGACTCTTACTCGACCGCCGTGGTTCATACCGTATTGTCGTCCGGCCGTGTTTCGTTGACCGGCCGCGCGCGCGCCTCGTACGGAACGACGACGCGACGGGGGGGACACGTCGTCGGGACGGCCGTTTCGGAATCGATTGGAAGTCGTGGTTTTCCGCGCGAACACCGAACACGGCTCACGGGATCGACGCACGAAAAGACCGTAACTACGTATTTCAACGGCGATCAAATCGACAGACCGCGTGTATTTCATTTTGGATTCCGATAGACGCGAACGATAGGTGCTCGTCGTTCGTTTTACGCCTCAAACGAATCCCCGACCGCACGGTTCGTGACGACAATCCACTGGCCATAGTCTGACTTAACGTTATCGGTTGTTATTAATGTACGTACTATGGACCGGGCGCTTATCGATACGATCGTACACGCGTCTCGCACAGTTCTATCGTACGTGTTTCGTTTTCATCGAGTTCATACGTCGGCCAGTCTGCGAAACGCACGATTTCGATTTTTGAACGGTGTGCCGATCGTCGTCGTCGTCGTCGTCGTCATACGGATACCGAAACGGTTTTTTCATCCCAAGTATACACGCGTACGTATGCGCGTTATCGTGTAACGCGACCCGGTACAGACCGATCCGCGAAGGCCTGCACGTTCGTCGTGCTTACGAAACACGTCCAGTTACGTTTATTGAGTTCAATTGTCGGCCAATTAAATTCTATATACGTTCGTCTGTCGGGCGTACCGCGAGACGGTGGTCGCCGGAAGTTTACCGTTACGTCGTTGTCGAAAAACTTCGCGTTCGTCGTTTTCACACGTCGTACGTGTACACCCGATCCAAAAAACGAAAACGTCCACGACACGTCTACTTACGGCGTACGCTCCGAGACCCGTTCGAATCGTACATTTGCTCGGTACATCAAACGGAAAATCTCACGGTCCGTTTTAACGGCAAACAAACGTCAAGAGACTCGTGAACGGTTTATTTGTCGATTCTGTTCGTCGTGCCGTGGCAAGTCGGAGCGCGGCCAGTAAACTGACGTACGTCCGTTCGTTCGTTTGCAGCGAGATGGAGTATCTGTTGCCGAACCGGTGTACGTCCACGGCGCGGCTCGACGGGAAAACGGTCGTGGTGACGGGGAGCAGCACGGGCATCGGGAAGGAAACGGCCGCGGAATTCTACAGGAGAGGTATGCGGACGAGTTGTGTGGTTATTTTGGTAGCGGACGCGTTTTAAACGAATCCGTCACGCCGCGAATGTCATCTCCGTACGGTTCGACGTGGTTCACGACCGATTCGTTTTTCGGGTATTTCGAAGCAATGCGCGGAAACGCGGACGGACGTCCTGTTGTGTTTTTACAACGCGCGACATTAAAACGTTTCGTTTCATTATCACGTCGTGCTACGACAGGTGCTCGAGTAATAATGGCGTGCAGGAGTGCGTCCAGGGCCAACGAGGCAATGGCCAGCATCAAACAGAAGACGGACAAGGAGAGAAACGTCGGCGAGTTGGTCTTCAGACATTTGGAATTGGCGTATTGGGCGTCCGTCAGGAAATGCGCCAAAGAGATATTGGACGCCGAGGGGAGCGTCGACATTTTGGTGAACAACGCGGGTGAGTGGAATCAAACCGAATACACACACGTTTGTACAGCACGAATCACGTCGTAGCGTTCGAAAATCCAAATTCGTCGGGCACGCTAAAACAATTGCGACGTATATATTGTGTACGTTCGAACGGCTACGACGACAGCGCCGGTTACGTTACGTTACGTTCGGTTATCGAACATATTTCTACCACGTTTCCGTCCCCCCTCAGGTATAATGATGTGTCCGAAAACGTTGTCCGAGAACGGGATCGAACTCCAACTGGCCACCAATCATCTGGGCCATTTTTTGTTCACGCTGCTGTTGCTGCCCACAATGTTGAAGTCCGCGCCGGCCAGGATCGTCAACGTGACTTCGTTGGCGCACAAATGTACGTATGAAGCCGCGCGACCCGTTTAGGTTATGTGCGTCGTACGAGTGATATCGGCACGCCGCGACGGGCGTCCGTGTGATGTCGATTTAATGAAAACGCGTTGTTGTTTTTCGTCATGTGCGTTCACTAGAATGTTGTTCACAACGTCTATACTCGGAGCGGTGGTTTACCGTGCGATTGTTTGCGAACCGTTGGGAATTTCGACGGTTTGAAACAAATAAAACCGGAAATAAACGTTTTCTTGTATTTTATAGTTTGGATCGAGTTGAAATGTCGAAAAAACCGTTACACGTGAAAAGCACGATTTCACTATGAGCGGTTTGAATTTCTCGTCTAATTTTCTCGTAACAGAGACCCGTTCGTTCCGCATATTGTTACGCAACGACTCCGCGGCGGGTCTGCCGAAATCGCGTTCTGACGGATCCGTCACAACCGTTTTTGGTCGATAACATTTCGAAACGTTGTTGTAAACGTCCCGAACGACTCGGAAACGTTCTGACGCGCGCGTTTGATCGCAGGGGGCGACCGGAAAATGCATTTCGACGACATCAACATGGACAACAACTACACGCCCAGCGGGGCGTACGGACGTTCGAAACTGGCCAACATTCTGTTCACCGCGGAACTGGCCAACCGTTTAAAGGGTAAGCCGGGAAACGATTATCGTCACCACGGCCGGCGTCCGTTCGGGCGAAACAAAGCGCGGCAAACGTTTTCCGAACACGTCCCCGAATTGTCGGCTTAGAAACAATTGTATGTCCAATCGTGATTCGAGTAGATACTTGTTGTTAGCATTCGTCCGGGTATGAGACGCTAAACGTTTTTCGAGAGCGCCGGACTTGGGATCGAGCTAGTCAGGGGACCCCGGGCCTGCGCATAATAAAAATTTTGTTTACATCACGACGAAAATGATCGTTTTTAGTACAGATTAAACTCCCGGTGTTCGAATCGAAACGTCACTAGTGTATAGTTTGAAAAATATATGACGACGTTAAATGTCATTTAAACATGTAAATGGCGCGTGATCAATTAAATGTTATGAATTTCTTCGACCTTCCGAATGAAATATTATTCTGCGGTAAATTACTACGTGGTGCACCAGAAATTTTAGAATCGGGGCCACCGCGTTTCCAATAGTAATCCCGCCATATTCACTTGATCGTCGACGATAGAACGGACATCCGTCATTTCCATTGATAGTCTTGGCAAGCCAGTGTCTCGGATATTGTTTCCTACATTTTTTTGACGTTTTATGTCTTTACTTTGGCGCGTTAAAATAAAAAAAAACGATTAACGCATACGAGTCCCCGCGTTAAGTGAGTCATTTTGTGTCTTATGTGTGAACATTAAATTTTTTCAAAACGGAAACAAACCATAAGGGAGATTTCGGGTTTTTTTTCTGTCACGCTTTTTCGTGACGGTTTTTCTATTTTAATGTGCCAAAGTAAAGACATAAAATGTCGAAACCGCCGCCGGACGACGGGAGGGAGGGGAGACGCGTACGAATAACGAAAACGGGTTTCCCGGGAGGACGTTCGCAGGAACCGGGGTGACGGCGTACGCGGTCAACCCCGGCGTGGTACACACGGAACTCGGCCGGTTCGTCGATCAGACCGTGTGCCCGGGCGCCTCGTGGCTGTACAACAGTTTCACCAAAATCGCCGTCAAATCGGCCGCGCAAGGCGCGCAGACCACGTTGCACTGCGCCCTGGACGACAAATGCGCCGGCGAGAGCGGTCTGTATTACAGGTGAGAGCGGAGAAGCCGCGCGACAGTTTTTTTTTTCTCTGAACGAAATTGTTCGTTACAGCGACTGCAGGGTAACCGAACCGGAACCGGCGGCCAAGGACGGAGGAGTGGCCCGGGAACTGTGGGACGTCAGCCGCACCATCGTTAATCTGGATCCCGAGTACGACCCGTTCGAGAGACGCGTTTAAGCGCCGTAATCGTTTTGAACCCGACGCGGGTTACACGTGACACCGTGATCCCGAATAACATATAACGCCCCCCACCACCACCACATATACGCCACGGAACAACGTGTATTTAATCAATAAACCGTATAATGCACGATACCGTACGCGCGTCGGCCGTAGTTTGTTTTGTTTTTTCAACACGCGTTGTGTTTCACGCGGACGCCGACACCACGACCGCGACGGTGACGGCGAAATACGCGGCGAACGCGACCCGTTCGAAAGCCGCGACGACCACGTCCCAGAGGGTGACCGCGGACGGCGTCCTCCCGCCGGCCGGTCGGGCGTCGTCGTCGTCGTCGTCGTCGTCGTCCCGCAGCCGTCCGTAGTCTTCGTCGGCGGCGGCGGCGGCGTGTTCCAACTTCGGCAGCGCCAAGAGCCTCGTCACGGCCGGCGTGGTCAGGAGTCTGGTCAACGCGAACGGCGGATGATCGCCCGCCGTCTTGTTACGGCCGTGGACCGTGATGAGCAACGACGAGACGAGCGCGTCCGTCGACATCAGAAACATCAGTTTCAGGTATCCGAGCACTGAGGACAAAAGACGAACAAAGATCAACCCCGGTTGTCCTCTAATCGGACGTGGTCGCGAATGGCGTGACTTCCATCGTTTCTAAATAGACTGCCTAGCCCTAACCCAGTGGTTCCCAAACACTACGGACCACTTGGATAACTTTCAATACGTCACGGACCACCGTCATTTTTAGACATTATTTTTTCTCATAAATAAGAATCAATTTTTTCACAGATATTAGAATTTAGGTAGCGATTGTCGGTACGTAATATTTGTAACACGCCCAAAGGAAAATTGAAATATTTTAAAATTTTATAGGTATGCCTCGCGGACCACCGGTGGTCCGCGGACCATAGGTTGGAACCGCTGCCCTAACCAACGAAAGACGTTCACAATTACAATTCTTAAAGACATATGGCACAGACCGCCCCCCGAGTGTTGATTTTCCTTAAATAACCAATAACGTTGATGTAATTAGAGCGTCAATTAACTTTATTTCGAGCACAGGCTTGTTTATTGTTCTGTCCTTTTTACGATGTGTAGTTTTTTGTTTTTCTAGCGTTCGTCTTGATTTTAAGTAAGGTACGACTCGTGATTGTCGAAATACAATAACTTTTGGTTAACATCTCGATAATAAAATAAAATTATGCCGCGGAAAAATTGAAATTTTTAACCAGACTCGTACCAAAGACGGTCTTCTTTGCTATGTATTTCAATAAACCGTAAGTAAACATGTCTGTTTAAAAGAATATTTTGTAACGCATATTTTTAAAAATTTTTTTTTGAAGACTTGACATGTTTTAGTCGTTTATTTTCGTAAAACGTTTGAAGACGATAAAATATCTCGCGACGTTTTTACTGTAAATAAAAATATCGTAAAAACCCACAAACACTTGGGAAGGGAAACTCATAGTAGTTTTATCTATCCGGGAACGTTGACTTTGTTCAAGTCCAATAGAACATTGATATCGTAACGTGGCCGAGGGTGACCAGGTTAAATATATGTTATTCAGGGAATATGATGTGTTTGGTTAGTTTCAGTAAGTATTACGTCGTAATGCCCATCGATTAATAAATCAAAGTAACTTACAAGTTTAGAAGCACGAAACACGTTTAATTAATAGATTGTTTTGATAGTAGGCGATACAGACGGTATCCTTATATCTATACCACAGAGTCTTACATGATTATTTCTAATTTAACAACTGGTAAGTTGAATTTAATAACTGGTAAGTCGGAATTTTATTATTATTATTATAGTTATAGAGTGAATGAGTTCTTTTTTAAAATTGTAAACACATAATCAAATAAGTCCGTTACACGAAGAAAATTATAAACGAAAAAAGTTTTGATCGTCCGTAAAGAAATGCAATCGAAAATAATACGACTACTATTGTAACGAACTGTTATTATTATTTGGCAATTGCGAAATCGTGTACAAAATGCACGTGAACGTTAGAAGAATTAAATACTCACTCAGATTCGGCGGACGTTCGGTAAAAACTGGCACATACTTCGTCATGTACACCATCATCAAAGTGCAGAGTATTATCGACACGCAGATCGTGGTGATTTTCGACGTGGAATTCGGCATTATACAAAAGGAAGACAGCCAAAGACAACCGATCACTAGAAAAAGACCGCAAACATCGTTACGTGCAGACGGGGGTGCATTAAATTCCGTTAAATTGTTTAATTCGTACGTATTAACGGCGAGTAGAACAGTTTCTCGAACATTTTCGTGTTTCTCGATATTTCCACCACGAGTTGCAGGGAAACTTGTTTAGGACCTTGCGGACCGTCGCCGACGGACACCGCGATGTTGTCCCACGGCGTGCCGTCTTCCACGTAAGAGCTCGACACGTTGTCCAGCTTCCAGTCCGAACGAGCCGTTTGGAAACATTCCTGTCGTCACGTCAAGAAAACCCGCGTTGACGACGATGACACGACGACGACGACGACGACTTATACTTACGGGCTTGTTGTTCTCTTGGATTTCGTAAAACACGTTGGATATCGTGTGCGACCACGTGCTCAGCGTTACGGTGCACTTGTGTCGGTCCCACGGCCACGACTTCAGGTCGATGTCGCAGTTGGTCTTCACGTCGAACTTGGGCCGCCACGTTATATTGCCGTCGTTGTCGACGGAAATCTTCGCTTCGGAAAACATCCCGGCGGCCGGATCCAACGCGCTGCAGAAAACGAAACTCCGACCGTGAGATTACCGCGAGTAATAACACGAAAAACAATACAAAAAACTCTTAACGTCGTTGTTACTTGTGCAGTACGAGTTCGGGCCGCCAGAGTTCGTAGTTCGACAGGTGCAATTTGGAAATGTTTCTGTATTGACCGGGATCCCAGCGGATACCGTTGTCCGTCCATTCCTTCGGGATAGAACATATTATCACGGGACATCATACATTTAGTCATCGCGCCAACGACCAGTACGCAAAAACCTCAGTCAAACGAGTTGTCCGTGCGGGAGACTCTTGTCTAAGCTATCGTCGTATTTATTCAACAAAACACTGTGCTGCGGTGTAGGATATTCTAAAAAAATCTCTACTGTGACTGTTCGGGGGGCTGACTGAGACTTTTAGACACCGTTAACACAATAATTGCGTTTGATAAGAATGTCGTTGACGACACATCGAGATTAATGGGCGACTCACAAAAGTAGAGACTCCTCGGAGTGTCAGCGTCGAAGTCATGACGTCCTTGAAATCAAAACACAAAAAGCGTTTTAGAGAACACGTTTTAAGCACCAAGTTACCAAGTGCGCTTGGTAAGTTACCAAGCACACTTACCAAATGTATGAATTTGAAGTCGTTGGTAATCGCCACGTTCAATAACTGTTGCACGGACGTCGTGTGAGTGTTGGCGTGGCCGGACGTGCCGCGTTTTTTCTGCAACACGTCTCTCCTGAGCCGTTCCATGGGCGTCAGGAATTTCCCGCCGTTATTCGAATCGAAACGCGTTCCCGTACCTGTACGTGTCCGCCGAGAGGAATGGCCAGACCAAGCGATTCCCGTCCAGCCAAAACGACAATTCAACACTGTATATTCGACTTAACGACGACACGCTGCAATTATTACGATCGGAATGCGTTAATGACCTGTCGCCTGCGCGTCCGCGTGACAGTTGAACAGCCATTTGGAGACCACGCCGTCCCACGAACTGAAGCTGAAGTACCTGACCGGTATCGGGGCCGGGTCCGTCCAAAACACGAACGGCAAGTCTTCGCCGTGTTTGCCCACTTCGATCATCCCGGACTGCTGGGACACGCGTATCCAAAAACCGACGGGGCTGGTCGCGTCCAGAACCTTGGGCGCGGTCACGGTAACCACCGACGCGAGTCTGCGAGAACGCGCGTTCGTTCGTCAAAGTGTTACGAGTAAAAAATAGATCGCCATACACAACACGGTACGTCGTACTTCCGTTTCCGGCGATCCGACGATTATCGTATCAGTGGAGTTGTTAAGAATAAAAAAAAAACAAGTACGTAACTCGAAACTTCTTTCACTCAGTCCGTCCGACCGATAGAGCGTTGGGTTTGTACCGACAAACAATAATGTATACGGAATCAGGTGAATGTGCTCTGTCCCGGACGTTTATCGATAAAACGTTTGCCGATCTCAAGTGGTGCGACCGGCCCGAGTAAATCGAGCGAAGAACGCACAAAACGCGGCGGACGCTTGTTTCCAGACGGCCGTGGCGCCGCGCGAAAATCTTTCAAAACGCGGGACACCGTTGAGGTCGTGGACCATAGGCGTGCGCAGAAAAGTGTTGCCGCTTATCTATAAACACTCGTTATAACCGCGGTATCGCTTGTGGTTTGCTCAAAGTTGGACTACACAAAATCATCGTGCACCGCGCACTTTATGTTTACATGTTATTCATTATATAAAAATATAAAATTATATTATAATGTTTTTTTTAAAACTGTATTTGGAAGAAAACTTTAGCCCGCGGGAGGGGCAGTTGCCCACCCTGCCTCCCCCGTGCGCACGCCTATGTCGTGGACCGCCTGTCTCCGTTACCTGTTGGACCTGCGCACGTCGCAGAACGTGTTCGAGCCGCCTCCCAGAACGACCTCGTAACCGAACGACGACGGGCTCGCGGTCAACATGACGTGCGCGTTGCTCGACCCCCGCACGTAGAACTCCAACAGCACGCCGTCGTCGGTCGCGCTGACGTTGTACCAGTTGGCGTACTTGTAGCCGATCGTGTAGAGCACCGAACACTTTTCACCTGGACACGAAACGCCGCGGTCAGCGAAACAAAAAACCGCGCGCCGGCTGCCGAGCGCGTACCGTTGAAGCTCTCGGACAGCTCGCGGCAGTCGGACGCCCGCGGCGCGAACAGCACCACGAACGCGAAAACGCGGAACATGGTCGTCACGCGTGACGAAAACACGACCGTCCGCTGCGCAACACCGAAACCGCGTCGCGGTCCGTTCGTCGTCGTAAGCAATCTGAACGGCTTCGGTTAGCAGCGTCGCACGGACCGATAACGGCGACGGGCGTACACGTCCGGCCGTCAATCCGAGAACGACGATAACCGCGTAATCTGTTTCCTCGCCGGACGCCGCGCACGACGAAATTATCGTGGAAACGACGTGAGTCATTGTACGCGCACCGACATGCTCGCGAAACCACTGCTTAGGGAACGGGCATGATTGGCCCGGGCCCGCGAGGGACCCGAGCCACGAGATGGCGTCAGTAGCTGGCCGATCACTGAAAGTCCTTGTCGCGGGGATAGCCACTGGATATATTGAAATAAGTGGCCGCCGACCGTGAGTCCCTCGCTTCGGCGGCTTAGGACACGATCCCAGCCGTCGGAGCGGGACAGGACACTCTCCGGCTGGGGGGTGGGGGGAGAGCATGTCCAACGTCTGGGATAAAATCCTTGCCCGCGGGGGGTGCACGGGTCAGATTGACCGTACTGGCTCGGGTGGGTGAGAGTACTACGGTACTGTTGCTCGGCGATGGGCCCCAGAGTCTCAGAACTAAGACTACGTCACGGATCGAACCTGGTTCGTTCTGGGTTTCGCCAAGATCGTATAGCCTGTTGGCAAAATCGGTCTTAGACGCTTGGAACGTCTTCCTGTGGCGGCCATTGAGTAGTTCCACTGAGCTGATAAATGGTCCGTCACTTGTAGCCCTCGTCACAGAGGGAAAAATCCAAAAGGTACTCCGTGTATGTATACTCAACAAGAGGTGTTTTTCTTTTTATAAGTTCCCCCGAGCGCACGGGTTACGGGAAAATGCTCACTGGGACCAACTGGGGCGCGCGCGGATATTTTACGACCAAGGGGACCTTGTTGACACATTCGTTTCCGCGTAACGGGCCGATCGAACGTGTTATTGTTTTTTCGAAAAGATCCATTTCTCTCTCTAAGTCCAGGTTATCAAACTTCGAGCGTATGTTCGGCGTGTTCTCGTTTTTTTTAACCACGACCGTAACATGCAACAGGCGTGCGATTATGCCCGTTTTTCTGTTGTACGTCACGGCGATATTTTTCATCACGCTACGCGACACGTCGATCGGTAAGCGTTTACGCCGATTTGTTATGTATTCGACGCGAGCACAACGGTCGTCTGTACTCGTGCGCGTGCCGGCCGGTTTCGATCGATCCGTTTGTTTGTGTTTCACAAGCGAGCGTTGCGGCGGCGCCGTCGTCCGACGAAAACCTGACCGATCTGTTCTTTGACACTTTAAGCGGGAAACCCGCGCGCCAAGTTCACCGAGAGCGAGAAAGACGCGTTGAACGTCCTGATGGACGGGTTTCGGAACAGGGTTTTCGGACGTGCCGGCCCGGCCACGACGACGGTCACGGCCACGACGACAAGGGATCGCGCGGCCGCGAATCCGATCGTCCGCGACGACCACGAACGCGGTGCGGGCCGGACGGAGCCGCCGGGACCCGGGTCGTCGGCGTCGCGGCTCCAGCGGGTCGTCGATTTGTTGGACCGGCCGGACGGCCGCGGCGTGGACGAGGCCATCGAGACGATGATGAACGTCCGCGGACCGATCGCGCTCGACGCCAAGTGTCCGTTCGACGCGGCCGTCGACGACCGAGCGCTGATGGAGCCCGTCTGGGCCGGGCTCGAACGTTTGCACAGGCTACGAGGCTGACGTCCGCGACCTGTCCGTCTTAAACTCGACGTGTTACGGCACCGATTCCACGGACTGGTATCACGTTTACAATCATACATTTCACGTTGCGACAATAAATCGATACGTTACGCGGAGTACGTGTGACATATTCGTTTTTTCGCACGAATCGTTATCATCGGTCACGGCACGTAGACGATTGACAATTCACAACGGTTTCGGTCAACGTAAAAACCGAAAAACGAACGAACCGGATGTGGAAATCCGTCCGTTTCACCGGACGTACCGGCGTGAGGAGCTCGTCTAACGACAAACGGCGTCCGCGCAACAGGTGTAGTAAGTACGGCCGGCGGTCTGTCATCGTTTTTTCCGCGGGCCGGGGCACGCACTCCTCCGATTTCGTTCGGTTCGCGCGGCACGCATAAAAGTCGTGTCGTAATCATTACGTCGGCCGGCCGACGGTTATTTATCGGTCCCTCGCGTACCGGACGCGAAACGTTAACGACCACGTTCAATTATTCAGAATCCGCTGACCGTCCCGGCGCGATATTTTACGCGCGAAGATGTCGCGTCCGGCGTTATCGCGCGGCCGTAAATCACCGCCGGCGCACCGGGTAGCGTTAATCAACCCGGCCGCGCCGACCTCGTCCCGCCGCCACAGGTGGGCCGAACTTTCCGGCACGTCGCGCGTGTCGTCGTGTTGTTTAAGACCGGGCGCGCGGTTTAATTAACGCGCGCGCCGTTACCGAACGTGGGAAAATCGCTACGTGATAAATCGCGCGAACACCGTACCGCGCAGTGTTCGTTCGCGAATACACCGCCGAATCGTCGTCAACCGGCCCTTCGGCGGTCCCGAGCGACATATCCCAAAGGCGATGTTTCGTATCATTGCCATTTAATATTGATCACAACAATGTCGACAGCGGTGACGACGTCGCGTCGTGTTTTTCCGTTCCGTGGCGGACTCATGTATGGTGAAAGATGTCCGCCGGCCTAAAGAAAACGGGATCAGTACAAGTTTGAAATAGCGTTCCGTGTTTTTTATTGCACTTTGACACCGCGCGACAGGGCGATAAGCTCCCGTTACCGGGCGCCCGGTCGAGACCGAGTGCAAAGAACTAATGTGGGACGACATTCGTCTAAGCGTTCACGGGCACAGCTGACGGCCGGTGCCTGCCATAAAGGGGGGGCCTTTATGACACGTTTTCTAGTCACGACGGACTAGAGCAAGCAGAGGCGAGTGTTGCTCGAGGCACGTCCCGCCGACGGACGCGTGCAAGAACGGTTAGCGGGGACCACCCGTAGTAGTGACTCGTATATACGTGCACTACCTACCCGAACTCAATTTGAAAACACAAAACCATAATGATACTACCGAGTTCCTGTAGCGTTATGCAGATTATTTTTTAAATTTTAATACATAAGAAATTCATGATATGAAAATATATTTGGATCGGGTTTTGTCCCGGGGCCAAAACGGCCGTGCGGCGCAAGCAGTTATTTGATGCCGCGGAGCTAGATAGTGCACACAATCGCTGTGCGCCGTTGTACGGTGTGAGAATTATAAAACACGTTTTGACCTCATAAATGGAATTGATGTGCACATTCGTTACCGCGCACATAACCAATTACATTTTTATCAGCCAATTATTTTGGACGTCGAGGTTATTATTTGTTTTTACTCGCACTCGTTTATGGACATTTCGATCGTCAGACTGATATTGTACGTCGATATATACATTATATGTTTTATATTGCGTTTACATTGCTATCGTGCCTGTCGTAGCGTCACTAGTAATACTCCATGCGCGCGCTACTGCTTTATTTAAAAACCCACGAGCCGGGAGGAAGGGACGACGATCCGGCGAAGACGACCGCACGACGCGTAGACGGTTTAATTAACGTACGGCGTACGTGGTAAAAGCGACGCGCGTACGTTTCCGAAGCCGAAGTCGGAAGTGATAAATTGCGGTCCGTCGACAACGGCGCGAACACGCGTTTTAATCAGCTTCCGGGTTCGGCCGTCTACGTACAAAACGAAACGAAAAAGACACGTACGGTATCGCGTCGACCGATCCTTAACAACACCACTCGGGTCGAAGTCGCGCGTTTCCGCGGTTTTTCTCGTTTCAAAAACATTCCGTGGAAATCCGTTCCCCACCCATCCCCGGAGGGGTTGGACTCGGATCCGATCAGAGTATTCGTCACCGCGTGGTCGGCGTGGTCCTAGAATAATTCATGGGTATGCGCGAAATACTTAAGTGTGTATGTATGTATAAGGCGGGGGCTTCACCGCCACCACACCCACCGGTCAATATCTTAAACGTGGTCGCATATACAATACAACTACAATAAATAAATAAATTGTTTATACGAGTATTCGGGTATCTAAGTTAGAGAATTGTTTTTTATTGACTTACCGTTTTTACTTTTTTTTAGCCGGTGTCTTGGTTGATATCGACGTACAAAACTTGATTATCAGCATCTGAAGTCTCATCTGGATCCGGTGTGTCTGTCGTGAACCTTTGTCCGGTACTTTATCATTTTAAATATTCATTATTATTTTAGATAGATTTGTTTGTTTGTACTTTAGTCGTCATTATATAAATATCTTATATTAATAATTATCGTAATACTATATATATATATGTAACATGTATTATTATTTAAGTTAGTTGATATTTGGTGTTAGACGTTGTCATTGTACCCATTTTCAAATATATTAACGATATTGTTTTAAATATACATACACATCATATTATATTTAATCTTTAATCGTGTATTTAAAAACTCAACTCAACTCATATTATATATATATATATTGTAACCGGACTTAGAAAACCCGGCTTACGACATATCATTCGATTCCTGTACGATTAAAAATAAAGTTTCAAATATATATATAAACGCTTAGGAATTATACTTAAATTTAATACACGACACACAAAATCAATTGATTTTCGATGATTTAGGTCAAAATGTTTCTATAATTTAAGACCACAGTTATGTGTTTAATTATGCGTTATCTAACGCATAATTATTTACCTATATATTTTAATAATTTTACTTTTAAATAATTACCTATTTAACAGTTAATAAAGTATATTATTGACTTACTTTTTTAGATCGTATTCTTCGTATAACAAATGTATCCATTTGTTTCTGACGTTTTAATTATTAAACGATTTCCAATTATTATGATATTTAATACGACAGATGACAATAAAATACGACAGACGTAACAATAATATCGTTATTATCACTTGTTATTACTCAGTTTTAAATTCCCGTAAAAGTTGTTCTAAAAATAAATGGCTGTCGGTATAACAATGTTTAAACAGAAATTTTAAACCGTGGTTATTAGTAATATTCAGAATGTAATTTCATGGAACATAAAACTCGCATTATCATCAATATATTGTACCGAATAAAAAATTGATTTATTAGCAATTGTTCATCAACACGTTATTTATTAAATGTTTATTGTGTTTTACGTGTTATATTATTAAATGTTTTTTTCAAGTGAGTATACCTGACCGCATACCCGCGGTCTTAAGTTTTTTTCTTTGGTATACGCACTTCTTAAATTTAGAAAATGGGTACTCGGCGATCATTCGTACGGCGAAACACGATCCCGTCGAAATCGGTTCGGCAGTTTTGCGTACAACTCTCCGTCTTTGCATCTATGATCTATCATGGGTCTGCGGCCGAAACCTATCGATCGCGTCAGGTAAGTTACCTAAGATATACGTTTCCCAAAGAACGCACAAATGTGTTACTTTATTATATCGAGAAAAAAAAGAAAAAAAGACGGCGCGTATTAATCGATCGCGGCAGAAAACAATATAATACTACGTACTATTCTTGGCACATTGAGTAATATATATATATAAACATTTGCATGGCCGTAACAGGAACATATTTTCCGGGGGAGGGCTTTAAAACCGAATCGTACATTTTCAACTACTTGATTTGAATACTAGATTATGTGCGGCGTTCGAACAGTGTGTGAATTTAGTGTGATAAATTCAATGTATCTTAACTATAAAAAAGAGTTTTAATCCCCCTCTCCAAATACGGCCTTGTGTACACGTATGGAATGTGTTGGGCACTTCCATGCTAAAAAGATCTCTGGGCACGTGAATTTTCGTATAGCTTTCGACTACGTTTTGTATGGTTTGTTTCAACACATAAAATACAAATACACGGTGTACATTTAAATTACCATTCACGAGCACATGAGAAATCGCAAATATTGAACTTGCCCTTGCTCCCTTGACCCGCCGCGGTACCAACTAGGTTTTAAGTTGACGTCGACTAGTCTCAAAGCCGGAGCCCACATAGGGTGGGTAGCGGGCGTCTTCTACGAGGTCACGTGTGTTGTTATCAAACGTCGAGACGACGCACACCCGAGACCGCGGCAACCGACCCGTCGGAATCGCCGACGTCCGGTCGACTCTTCGGACCTCACCCGACAAAAAGGGTTGTGCATCGCGCGATAAATCATACACGCGTACCACCGGGGTCTTTGGATTCGTTTTTTTCCTCCCCCGAAAGTACACGCGCGCGCACACACATATTATATATATATATAAACATGTCCATTAACGAAATTAGTAACGGTCCGCCGACGCCGTAGCCGCGCAATGAAAATATCGCGATGAATTATTAACGGCGTAACGGTCGAGTTCTCGAGATTCCCGGCATAATGTTTACGCGTTTCGTCCCGGCGCGCTTTTTCTACTCCGCGCACACGCATAAAAATAGAGATTAATTCGTTTATTGATATGTTATCGTCTCGGATTTCGACCGCGTATACATATATATACACGCGCGCGTGATACTTATAATTAGATTGCGATCGTCACCTATAAATCACGTATTCGGGTCGTAAATTTCTTCCCTCGCCGTCCCTGAAGATAAGGGGCTACCAGACGGCTCGATCGGACTTTTCGAAACTACAATGTCGTACGGACCCATTTCACCGGTTTCATGAGGATCGTCGTTGTTTTATCCGTCGACGGCCCCGCGCGTGTGTCTCGGTCAAGCGGTCGCGGTAGACATGATATAATATTCTCTGGCGAACAAACCGACAAAAATAATAACGTTTTTTTTTTTTTTGACGGAACCGTCACGCGTTAATCGATTTCCATGTTGTGTCATAGTGTACGCCAGGCACGTCAAACACGCGGCCCACGGCCAATTTTTTTGCGGCCCGTGGCTACCAATAGTGATGGACAAGATAAAAAAAAATTATAACAAATTTATTTTATTTAAAATTATTAATATGATTTTGTTTTGTAATTCGTAATGAATAAAATTGAAAAATTTGTATAAAATATATTTTTTTCCATTAAATGTTTGTGAGCGGCCCACTTGATACTTTGAGTTTGACGTGCCTGGTGTACGCTAAAGTGTAAAACGTTACGTTGATTTTTTTTCCCCCAGCTCATTCGGTTTTTCACGTTTTCTTCATTGTGTGTGTATACATAATTTTATTGCTCGATTGAAATATGAATTGTCCGATACGTATGACTATCGCCTTGGCGCCACAGGCCACCGCGATGTAGAAAGCGTGTTTAATTGGACGTGTGTCTGTTATAAAATATTACGTGTCGGAGGGATTGTATAATATACTCGAAACGATATATATATATATGTATGCTTATGCAACACGTCATCGGAAATCAAAACAAATAACGCGATAACGTGTAATGTTATATCGACCCTCCCGAATAATTCGGAAAATCGCGGTCGGAAGAAACCGTGAATGGGATTCGACGGACGAATTGTACACTTTATTTTCTTTTTTCCGAGAGAGAGAGAAAATTTACAGTTTACTGGTCCGGACGCTTAAAAGCCGTACGGGGTATATATATATATATATGGCCGATCAGGTTCGTCGGTATACGTATAATCTATACGAGTATATTGGCTCGGGACGCGGTCGACTTGACCGGGAAAAAAACTCGGATCACACGCACGCCGCGTAATTTTCGTTTCGCGAATTAAAAAGAATATATATATATATATAGTTCGGTTTACGGTTGACCGATAGGGGACAAAAGCGGCTTAAGCACTGTGCGCGTATACGTCGTACACTTATAAATATAAAAGTTTATAATATGTATCGGACGCGAACCTACGACGGCGGCGGCACGGGATTAGGAGCGTATCATTTTCGGACACGTTTCTTCCATCATTTTTAGAAACAGACCGTTTCGACCAAAAAAAAGATTACCCGTGCTATAATCTCTCTCTCTCTCTCCCTACGCGCACACACACACACACACACATACATATATATATATATGTGTGTGTGTGTGTGCAAGGACGGGCTATTTCGAGAAAACTCTTTTCGAGAATGGCAAGCGTGACGGGAGTGGAAAAGGAATTTTTCACGATCACTCGTCGTGATACGTTCGAAATTGAAAAACGACCCGAACGATATTTATTTTCTCGGTCCCATTATTAATTCGCTCGTCGATTTATATCACAATGTACACTAGTATATTATTGCGTTTCCGAGCGTTTTATACGGGAATGAGATCGGGTCTCACTATAATATTTATTTGTATATTTAAGTCGCGTTGTGTATGTGCAATATAAGACCGATGCCGTCACGCGATTATGTCCCGTCCGAAAAGAGAACGGACCATTGACTTTCGATCTATACGAACGGCGGCGCGTATACCATTGTTATGTAACGTGGTCGGTCGGCTCGTAAAAATGGTAAAAACCGCCGCGCAAAAGTCTCGTGGTTTTTTTTTTGTTCATTTGTACAATGCGCCGAACAACGAATTAAGTCTTTTGCGCATTACACCTGTACACATAATTGCGAGTTTTATACGCGCGGCGACGACGTAAACAACGTTCTACTTATTGTCATACGGCGAAAATCCGTAACGCAACGTAAGTTCGCGTTAGAGACGGAAATTCGTCTATAAACGCGGTACTTTCATTTCGATTCGGCCGCGGTTAGGTCTCACCAACTACTGAGCATCCCCACGCTTTTGTGGCCGGTACACGACGACGAAAATCCCATCGTGATCGTTACAAACATCGTGTTCAAGAATACGTAACAAGTATTCTGTGCTGCGTTAGATGACATTTTTTTCATTATCATTTTATTAAAAATAATCGTTTTGCACGATTAGCCCGTACAAACCATTTGAACATTATTTTTCCCATTATCATTCTGTTACACGGTATGTCCGAACTACACTTCGTTGGTCGATATACATTGGCGTTATACGACCGAGTGACCAAACGTGCTAAAAATCGTGTACTCAACATAAAGCCCGATGAGGCCGTATTTGAGGCATTTATTTGTTGACTGCAGGCGTTTGGTCGGTGTAACCGGTCGGCCGGAACAGGCGAATTAGCGCGCGGCCGTTCAACAGGTTAAAACTGTAGCGGCTGGGGGGTGGGGGGGGTAAAACGTTTAACGCGCGCGTATTCGGTCACCCGAACGATTTATTCTGTCGACACACGTACAACGGCGTAAAGATAAAAAATAAAAATGAAAAATAAAAAAAACCCGTCGTCCCAAGACGATATATTGACCAACGTGAACCCACCCTCTTGTACGCGCGTTCGCCGACGACGGGGGTCCCGTAAATTTACGACGGGAATAATAATAATAATAGATCGTCGATGATATAGCGAAATAGTCGTCTTCCGGTCGGTCCGGCGGCGGCGGCGGCGGCGGCGGCGACGACTACTACGACGACGTCTCCGGTCTGCCGCTCTCGCGGGATATAATACGAATATTATGTGTGATACGTTAGTATCGTTATACGACTTCGGGATTTTATCGGCGTGTACGGGAGTTTGTTTTTTCCTTTCGGTTTTCGCGTCGTTGCTGCGTTTTATTTTTTTCCTTCCACGTGCGTGCTCAATCACGCGCGCGATATACGTTATGTAAATTCGGACGCCGCCGCCGCGTATACTATACGGTATAAAATATCGCGTCGTGTCGTTCGGTCGGCGGGACGTTCGCGCGAAACGACCGGGACCATTCGGACGGTTGGATACGGTTAGCCCGGTGAAATATCGTACGTCATCACCGGATCGCGGGAAGACCCGACGGACGTGTTTGGTACATCGTGTCTCGTCTCTAGCGCGCGTACCGTACCGTATAGAGCACCCTCTCGCCGTCGCCGCGGGCGATCATATATTTGCCAAATGGTTCGGACGCTGCTGCGCACGCAACGTTATTGTGATGATACGATATTATGCGGCGGCAACGACGTACATATATTTCAATGTGCGTTTCCCGCGCAACGCGCACGCGGAGAAGGGCCGGCGAGTATTATCGTTGTCGCGCGCGTGTCGGGGGAGGTGTTTTATTACGTTTGTCGTGCGCGTGTGAATCGCCGCGGCCGTTCGGACCGTCGGCCGGACGTATCAGATCGGTCCCGATCTTCCTCTGATGGTGACCCGAGGAGCGTTACTTGAGCTCCGACGGACCCGGTGGTCTCCGACGGCGAGTTCACCGGTTGTCGTCACGGTCTCGCCGGACGCGTCCCGAGCGGGTTATTCGATCTGTTCGTGCGACCGCGTCCGATTTTTTTCCCAGTCGCCGCCGTAACGACGTGCGTCTGTGCGGCGGAGAGTTCCGCGCCGCACGTTTCGACGCACGCCGTCAAAAACAAACGTTTTATATTATTTACGCGGTTCATGTGGCGGACGGGGTAGGGTTAACACCGTATAACCGCGTCGAACCGCTACAAAACAACCCGCAGCGTTAGCAGACAATACCGAAATCGTCGTGTACTCGGGCCGCGCGGCGGTCCCTGCGGTACGCTACGGACGACGACAACGACGACGACGACGACGACGACGGATGTGTATTAATTAAAACGTTTATTGTTTGCGCCCGTGCGCCGAGGTGGCCTGAAGAGATACTTGATTTACTCTACCTATATATTATATGCGCGTACGGATGTGTGCGCCGAAGGGAAACCCTTTTCGGCGAGGCAAACAATTTTCGAAATACGATCGCGCGCGGCGTATTATTATTATTATCGTCGTCGTCGTCGTCGTCGTCGTCGTCGTCATTATACGAGCGCGGAAAACCGTACGGAAAAATACATCCGCCCGTTAATAACTCCGAAAGCCGGCAAACGAAAACCGAGCAAATATTATTTTTTCTTCGCGTGTTTTTCGTATGCGTATTAATCCGAATGGGACGCGCCGGCATTCAGTCACAATTAACGTGCATTGTGTGTACGCGTATTATTAGAGCCCCCACCCCCCACCCCCAACAACGTCGATGATTACGTCGACTTTATTATTATTTTACCGTGTCTTTGTACGTAAAAAGGCGCCACGCTTAATTCTCTGACATTCTTGTAAATTTACGTGTATTTATACACGGAAACGCGGCGAACACGCGGGCGAAACCCGGAGGAATAGAAAAATTTAAAAAAATTACGTGATAACGATGATTACAAGCCGGAGGAACCGCGATGCGCTCAATAACACGCTGTTCGTCTGGAAACGATTTCGTTTCCGGGAATCCGGTCGAGATTTCCGTGTTTTTTTATTCGCGAAACGTGTTTGTCCAAAATCGATTTATTATGTAAAAAGCCAAAAATCATTTATCTGCTGCACGTGAAATACGGCGTTCGCGCGCGATTTCGGAACGGGTTTAACGATGTGTTTGGTGTAATAATGTCTGTGCTCTTACGGGGGCTGGTTTTGGAATGAAACTATTAACGGTCCACTATTGTCCGGTAAACTATTTTAATGAAAAAATAGTCTAAACAGCCATATTTTTACATTACATTGGTTATGTTGAGCGAGTAAACTCGACAGCTAGTAACGGGTAAATTTGCTCAATAATAAACCGTACAAGTGTTAAATTGTTATTGTTTATTAGAATTTCTATAGTTTTAGACTTAATTTATGAAACATATGTGTATAATATAAAATATAATATTGTATTATTGAAAATATATATCATATACACGTAAGTCCATGTATTAATATTATGTTTATTATATTATACGTATATGACAAAACCATGCAAGTACTCAATACGATAGGTAGCTGGTGATTAGGTATTTAAGTGTATATAATTTCCATTACAAGTGATTTAAAAGTAAACACATGTATTATGTATAAATGTTACCATTATATTAGTATGTACAATCTATATAAAATACAAGTAAGGTTTGTATAATTTTTATTTGTAACACGCCCATATAAAAGGGACGGAATTAAAAAGTTGTCCCGGGGCGCCAAAATTCTAAATACGATCCTGACTATTTCATACTTGAAGTCACACTCCCTCCGTCAGTGATCTCGAGCCAACACAGCATATGCATGTAACTCACTCGTGCCGATATGCACAGCACACAAAGACTTTACAAACAAACGTTTATCACAAATCATCTGATCTAATCAATTTACAAAAGTAGCGGTAACAAACAACTGTAGTTTCCACAGGTTTTGTTTACTCCGCGTTTTGTTCATAAACAATTTTATTGTACCTGTGTATTAAATTCAAACAAAATTATTACGCGCTAGATAGAGATCAACAGTAGTCTAATTCAAAGGCAGTTTAATAATATATATCTAGAAACAAAAAAATTTAAAAAAAACTATGACTTATTTCAAATCACAAATTATCATCTCGTCGGTGATATTGTTTACCATTTATAGCGGTGAATTCATTGGATCCTGTACGTATACATATCGTATTATAATGCCTATAAATATCTTTTGATTAAATGTTTTAAATATTATTTCCACATAAGTTCTTCAGTATTGTTTATTCAGCTTTCATATTCGTATATAAATGTATTACGTTGCAAATAGTGTAAAACGATAGACCAAGTCATACGTATTCTGGTGATTATTATAGAAACAATAAATTTCAACGAGAATAATTCATTTTAAAACACAAGTTATCATCACATCGTAATAAGCATAAATTAATATTGTTTCTACAAATAACCAACAAAGATACAGTCAATTCATTCGTTAATATACCTTGTACATAATTAAAAAAACTATAAACATTTATCTTTTTCTTCTCCCCCGCCTCTATCCCAGCTATTTAGGGTCGGCCATCCATATTCTAAATCTCCACTTGTCATGAACTCCCATATTATCTACACACACACCAGCAATCCTCACATCACATCCAATCGCATCCAACCACTTTTTATTCGGTCTTCCTCTTCTTCTTTTTCTTTCAACGTTTATTTCATAACCGTCTTTAGAACTTCCGATTTTCTCTCCTCATAACATGACCAAAACATCTAAGTCTATTCTCTCTCATCTTATCCACGATCCTATGCTTCCTCTTACATATTCATTCCCAACCCTATCTTTTCTTGTCACTCGACTCATCTATCTAAGCATTCTCATCTCTGCTACACTCATCCTCTGCTCTTGTTTTTTCTTACTTTATTCTTGTTTATTTTCTTGTCAACCGCCCATCACTCTGAATCATAAAACATAGCTGGTCTCACTACACACTTATGCTGCGTCCACACCTAACAAACATTTAAAAAACGTTTGTCAAACGTTCGACGAATGTTTTTGTAATGTTTGTTTGATATAGGCGTGTTTCCAAACCAAATTGTTTGTCAATAATCCAAACAAAAATGTTCGCCCACTAGGCGAACATTTTGCATGTATGTTTGTACTTATATACCGATGTACTGATGTTATTATTAATTATTATTATTTTAATTATTTAATTATATTATTATTATAATTATATAATTTATAGTTGTTTTTTATTAAAATATAAAATTGAATTATTATTGATATATTATAAAGTATTGAAAGTAATCCAACATAATATTGAAAATACATATTTAATATTGAATAATAAACAATTTAAGCACATGAAACATGTATTGGTATGTAAAATTCGATTAAATTTTTAACTTAAAAAAAGTAAACATTAGATATTCAATAGTTCAAAGCCATGGAATTAGTATAAATTAATGTTTAAGAAATATTGACGTTTTTTATAATTTATTAAATATTATATCATAGTATGTGCATTATGACATAACTAAATAAATAAATAAGCGTTTATTTGATTATTAGTGTATACTTATCTAATCGAAATTATTTATATAACCTATCCGAGTAGACCAAATAGCTAAACTTTGTAATAGTAAGTTTTACATTTATTTTAATAGTCTCATTTTACATCTTTATTTTAATAATCTCATGGAAAAATTCATTGATTAACTTATAATTTATATTTCTATTTTAGGTAATAATAATGCAGAAAGTTGTATTTCCTATATATTCACACACCAATGTAAGTTAATTATATGACGAGTCTTCAATTGTGTGATCATCATTTTCGATGACATAAAATATGCCACTTTAAATCAAAATATAAAGATAGCAGTGGCGGTCATGGGGGGGATGAGGCTGATTTTTCAACATAAACTTTGATAATTGAAAACATAAGTCATAATTTAAGGATATAAGGTTACTTTATTAAAAAGTTTTATTATTATTAAATCTATTTTTTTTTGCCAATTCATTCAATACATCATCTGTAACAGGGGTGAACGCAGGGGGAGGTTAATCCCTCCTCCCGAAATTTAGGATAATGTATAAAATATGTACGTAATTTTGAATTACTTTATATAAAGTAATACGACCAATGAACAATTATTATTATTTACGTATTAACTATTAACGTTGGAAATATGGAATTTTCGAAAATATTTGTTATCTGTTATTGAATATTATCCACTTGTATTGTACAATTTCATTACGTTTATAATGTTTCATAATGTTTATTAAGATTCTAGATTCGGTCACTAGATTGCTTCCGTGATACTCCAATATCGAGTAAAAAATTACTTAATTATTTACATTCAAAATATAATAATTCATTAGTTGATTCCCTGTGCGAACTAAGATTTACATTAAAACAATGAATAATGTAAAACATTATACACTTACTAAATAATTTCATAGTCAATATATTTGTTCCAAATTATATAAATTAAACAAATGTGAAAAATGTGTTTTTTATATGTTACATTGTAGATTTCCTTAGCTGTAATTAAAAATAACTGAAAATAGAAAAAACTAGTGTAATTATCGATATGTATATATATATATATATATATATATATATTCGTTTTGAACAAGAGATAATATTTTTGAAGAACTTCAAATGTGAAAATTATCCAGATATATACGGTATTTTAACAATAGTTATCTATTCATTAATTTTAATACATATGCACAGTGGCAGCTAGAGGTCTGAACGAGAGGACAATCAACATACTACTTAAAATTAAAGAATTGGAACGCACCATGTCGCCCAAACAATAACATCACAATATATTATTATTGACCAGTTCATTATCACTGTATTTTTCGGGACTTTTGACCGGAGGCCGTACGTACAGATTATTGTACACACTTATACATATCATTCTTGTTCTGGTGTACATTGTATTATACACGGGATATTTAACCGAACTAGTGTCGTGTACAGAAATATGAAGTCATTGTCAATTATAGATCTAAACTTTTTTCGATATTGTAATAATACCAAAAAAGAGAGTAAATAAGATAACTATTCTATTACGGGGAGTGGGCCCGAGAATTGTTTAGGCAAGAAGGTCATATGGAAGGAAATATATAGCAAAAATCGAATACATTTTAAAGCAAAATAAGATCAAAATTATGTTTTTGCTTACCTTGCTGCGCGTATTTGAATTTTTTATTAAGACCACGAGACCAACCCGTCGAACTGGCAACCACTGAATTAGTGGTTTCCACCGGTGGTATTAGCTTAGCGGGTCTCTTGGTGACGGCCGGCGAGTAGTCGAGAAGGAAACGATTATTTTTATCGCTAACTGCAGGAAGGTGACAAGTCCACTTCTCCTCATTTTTCAGGAAAGATGAAAAACTAAATAACGTATAGAATATTATCATAAACATTTCGAATTTTTTTTACTAAATTTAATTCAATCACCTTCAAAATTAATTTAAAATTTTTTTTTAATCTTCTTTTGTTAATTATTAATAAATTTAAGTCATAGATATTCTGCTTTCTGCAGAAAACATTGTGAACATGACTTATTTATTGATATAGGGGAAGGAAAATTATCAGCAAATTCAAAATATTGTTTTTATTCATCAATACCAAATATAATTTATGTAATTATTGTGGTGTTATCTAGAATAAATGTAGACCAATCTAATCTGAAAGTGGGAAACCTGAGTTTTGAAAAATAAATAATTTCAAATATTTGAATGTTGATATAATAGTGTTATATTAATATAAATTATATGTTATAAATATAATATATAATATTAATATTAATATGCATAAATAGTAGTTATAAAATGCACTGGGAAATAAATAAAAGAATAACGGAAACAAGTGTTACTATAGTACTAATAAATTATTGAGTTCGAAATTGCTATCAAGAAAATCGAAAAGTACTTTATACATAAGCTATCTTAGACCTGTAGTAACCTATACACGTAGTACTTGGTATGTAAAACTGTTTACCGTTTTCTAGTTTGATGTTGTCCACAATCATAACATTTCCTCGCTGTCTGCTATCATTGCAATGTCGTCTTCAAACCTACAAATAACACTCCATTTGCGTTATGGCTGCTACGTTTTTTTTTCTCGGGTCTTTTAACGTTTCTTCTATGTATAGATCGAACAACGTGGACGATAAGTTACACGTTTTTATCATAGCTTTTTCGTCTGAAGTTTCCTGTCTTGCGCTCGGCTGGAAGACGAATACTGAGGGCCGGCGAACGGGGAACGGCTACACCGGATTTTCCGTCGGACACGCCGCGCACTGTTTGGCATCGAAGACCGCACGCCCGCGGCACTGTAGCGGTGGTGATGTAATCATAACGAAATAATTTTGGGTTTTGTATAAGTTTGTAGATATTGTGAAAAATACAATATTTTGTAGACGCGATTGTAAGTCTGTAGTCTTAAGAAAATTCTCACAAACACGCCACTGTTGCACTGTATACAAACTATACGGTCGAATAACATTCTCTTTACATTTCCACGCAGTCGGACAGACAATACGTACGCATTTATGTATATATATTTCGTGTTATACGTTGTACAATAAGAAAATCGTTGTTATTATTACTTTTTCGCTCAGTTCTGATCCTAAGTAGTCGTTATATTGAAATATCAAAATGTCTGTGTCGAAATTAAAACGCCGGCGAATCCAGCAAACAATAATTATACCTTTTCTTTTGTACGTTACGTGGCCGCGGGCGAACAGAAAGGCCGCGCTCATCAACGGTATCTTGTATATGCACGCGACTCGTCCGAAACGAAACGACGAAGATCAGATAACAAATAATCGTGATGTTTTCGGGTGGCGGGGCGGCGCTTCGTTTCACGGACAGTATAGACGATATAGATACGATGAACGGGGCCGTACGCGTTTCTTCAACCAAAACGAGTGGAAAGAAATGGTAACTTGCGAGACGATCGCGTTCGTCGTGGTTGCGAAACGCGGACCACCCCATACACAGCGGGTTATCATTCTCGTCCTGACCGAATCTTTATGACGCGATACGCGCGCGTGCGTGAAGGCATCCCGTTCGTCGATCGCCATAACGACGTTTATTGTGGTTTTCGTTAAATGGTCTCCGGGAAATGTACAAATCGTATAAATATAACGTACGAGACAACTATCGATAAGGATTCGTCTTGCCATTGATACGACGGGATATTATAAAACGTAGCTAACGAAAACCGCACGTTCCTAAACATCTGGTCTTATCGCCGGCGGTCTCGTCATCATTAACTGATTTCCGTTTTAATCGTTTCCGATATACATTATAAATTCACTTGTGCTTCGTCGCGACCCTTTGGGTGAGGGGGGGGGGAGGCGAACAATATCGATACGTGTGCAGTCAACAGCACCTTCGAACGCTTGTGGGGCATTTGAAAACGTTTAAACTTATATCGTGATTCGACAAGCTTAACACGGCCGTTCCAAAACCACCCGGGACAATACCGAACGGTTTCGACAATTTCAACGATCGTTGCGAAACTGTTACGGAATCACTCTATTGATACTTTTAGTCGTTTTGTCAGCTTGACGGGTCTTATCGAGTTACAAAGCGCTTATGTCTCGCACGACGCCGCGTGGGACATGCCGAACGGCTTGCGCAGACGTGTTTACTTGCTTACGACTGTATTAAAACGTCCCTTTGTGAAATTATACAATATTTTTACACGCGCAGTTTAAAGGGTAGTTAAAACGTTGTTAAATTACGTCGTAACTCTGATTTCGTTAATATGACGGCGCGCCGTTTGTAGACATTGTCGTACGCCGCCCATACCGCCCGAGCGCGGGACGAGCGTAAAATTATTATTATACAACAATATAACGTCGTAACGACGTCGTAGTAATAAATATTCCACGGTACACAACGAGTGTAAAATATTTACCGTGCATAGTGCATTGTTCGGAAATGATGTCTTTGAAACCCGATCTGCAAGTACGTACCGATTGGGCTCGATGCTAAAAAATGGGAAAAAAATCAAATAATGCCGTATTACGTATCCGAAACAAATGAAAGCGTTTACGATTCACGAAAGTCATGTATGCGATCGGACGGTGCGCGTCGAGATAAATCCGACCGCAGTTTTGTCTACTAAATCCGAAGAGAATTATTTGTTTTCGTAGGCCTAGAAAACGGATGGAAATCTACGCGAACAATGCGTTGACATCGTATGGGATTTTGACGCTTAAGAGAAGACCGTTTAACTATACGTTTCGAAAACCCGCGTTCGATACCAAAGAGAATAAAAAAAAAAAAACCACTAGTTTTTTTCGATATTTAATATCTCGCCGCGCCCTTCTACCGAGTTCGGACCAACGCGTTCGGGGCGTAGGTGAACAACAACGAAACCGCGTATAGAGCGATAAATCGGCGACGCGTGAACGTCCCGTCGTCGGTGATAACAACGGTGTTAATAACGGCGCGCGTACACCTAGTTCGCTTATTACGCGGTATTACGGGCGTGACCGGGAGAACGCCTCTTCGCAGCGGCTTCGATTGTTTCGCCGCGTAAACGTGCCGCCGATCGCGTACCAAAAGAGTGTTTTATTAATCGCGGCGGCTGTCGTTTCCGCCCGCGGTCGTCGGATCGGTGCGCGCTCGCGGACGTTCTTTTTATTTATTAATTTTTTTCGGCACGCCCGAAAACGGGAGCGCGTCCCCCCCGCCCCGTCGCGTTGACATTTCGATTTTGACTTTACGCGCGCGCACAATACGTACGCGCGGTCGGCACATGTCGTCACGGACGTCGGATCGCATAACAGAGACACGCGAGAAATTCACGGATGAACAAATAAATTCAATACTCGTTTTGTTGTTATTATATATTGCGTGTGTGTGCGTGTGCGTGCGTGTTCGAAAACCGCTGCACGTGAGACGGAACCCTTTTTCTTGACGCTGCAGCGCCCGGCACTCGAAAAGGTTCGCATGATATTTCGCTCCCCGTTCAATTATTCTCGACAACAACAGTAAAGTAATGGGGAAAATAAAAAAAACGAACGAACGAACCGATTCGCGGAAAATATTAACGATCCGGAAAAAAAAACAACCAGATATCGTAGACGTAGGAAACGGAAATAGTTTCCCGCGTCCGCCGCCCGTCGCTCACGCGCCGGTGAAAAACGTTCCGCGAGACAATTCATGGCGGTTGTCGAATTCCTTCCGTCGATGGCGTACGCGTATATATATATATTATCGTTTATTCTCTTTCACTTTGTTAGAAAATCCAAAACTCCGTATGATACAAAGGCCGCAGGAGTAAAAAAAAATCATCAGAAAAATACGCGCGTTGTAAAATCACCGTCAAATCAGTTTTAAACCGGTGACGTTTCCGAAAGATACGTTACGTGATACACGGGGCGATTTCGTTCTGAAACACCGTTTTTGAATTCTCCGCGTTTCAAATACCGGTCTCCCTATCGGTTTTAAGCGAATGTAGGCTTACCTAAAGTCTCGCCGCGTCCGTCGTCCGGTGAAATGAACACCGACGATCATGCACAATATTCGTTCACGTCGCACGGGAAAATATTTACGAAAACACCGTCAGGATCGCGGTGACATTCACCAGACGCTTATATGCGTACGGTAGTGTTATCCAATTATTCATGGCTATTTTGAAATTTCCTCAACGGTTATTCCGTTCGACAATACCACGGTAACCGGGGTATACCGCATATAGCATTTGATTTACCTAATTAGTCGTGGTCGTTTTCGTGTTGTGTACTACCGCGGTAGTCGTATTTTGGCGGTGCGCCTACGCGGGTCGGTGCGGTTGTCCGTTTATAAGCGTTTGTTTTGCCGTAATAGTTTTTTTTTTTCGTCCGTTTACACAGTGCGATCGCGACGGAAAACCGCGTCCGGACGCGATTATGACGCACGACCGTGTGGCAAAACCCATTCGGGCAGCGTCGCGTCAATCATTCGCGACGGTGGCTAAAGCCAGAAAGGGAAAAGCGCGGTCCGCGAAATCGTAAAACGACGAAAAACCGTTTTCCCCTTCGTGTTTTATCGCACGCGCGTGTAATGGCCCGATGTTTCTTTTCTAGTTCGGGCGTCTGGTTTTATCCGGTCCCGGTCTCCGCGCGAATCGTCCACAATGTTTACGTTTAATAATACGCGCGCCGAAAGTGGAAACTTCGTATCGTTCCGTAAGTCCCGTCGTACTTGCACCTGTGTATTTATTACCTGACCTGTGCGCGCCCCGTCGTAGATCCCGGCAAAACGGACGCGTAAAATATGTAATGCCGTTTTATCGAAATAACAGAATGTCAACTATTCGTCACGTCCGGTTTTTTTTTTAAACTATCTAAACTACAATCCCACGCGATCCGTCCGGGACACGCGCGTGAAACCGCCCGTCGAATTCCGTCGTGTTTCACTTGAGGTTTCCGATCGTTTACGCCTTTCCGAATATCGATTGGTACGCGTTTGTCTGCGTTTCGGGGTCGAAAACATCAACAGCATAAAGCAAAATGGATACCAGTGGCTTTAGCCAACCGTCGCGGCGTTAATTTATGTGATCGTTCGTTCGTTCGCGCGCGCCACAGGAAGACGCCAAAAGTTTTGCCAAAAGTCTTCTCTCTCACGACGACAACGACAACAAGAACAGTACGCGAATAAGTAAGTGAGCAATAATAATAATAATAATAACAACAACAACAACAGCAATAATAATCGCTCGCCGTTTCCTGGCCGCAATGTCGCGCAGGAAACGCGTCTCGCGACAATCGCGCAATAAACACATCGCCGGGGCACGTGATTAATTCGCCGTGTTCGTGTTATCGCCGTTTATGTGCATTATGCGCGGTCCATAACCCGCGAGACGACAATAGAACGTCTGCAAGACTGCAAAACGTACATTATAACGTAACGCGTACGAGACCGTCGTCGCGGCTTGTACGTTGATTTCGTACACGGCGGACGGGTTGGGTCAGGTTAGGTTTTTTGGGTGCGCCGCGAGCCGCAGACATTATAAAACCATCATTAAAATTGTTGTTTTTTAAAACACTGAAAACACTTAACGGTGTCCGGACATCAAACTAGGTGTATACGTGTTATATATTTTTAAAACGAGGTAGCGCGAGCCGCGGAATCGATCCAGTAACCCAACAGTTACTGTTGAAATATTGCACGTCTACGCGTGTTATACGTTTTGTTAAACTCTTACGAATATTTTCGTACCATTTTGTCATTAGCAAGTGACGCGTGTAAAAGATTTTTACCGGAGGGTTTTATGTGTACAACACGAAGTTTTTGTGTTTTCGCTAAACACGTTACGAATAAAAAACTAATTTATTCGATCGTTTGGCCGAGTGCACCATACATAAAATATGCAAAGGATATGCACTAATAACGGAACAGGTCTAAAACCCCCACGCTATGAGCGAAATAAAATTCCGTCCGTATCGAATCGGTTCTGTCGAACCCAACTAATTGCGTACACGCTCGGTACGAACGTGCAATCGCATTTGTGCGGTCTTTAATATCATAAATATTTGTGGAAATCGGCAAATTCGATTTTACACACGCCATTATGTACGGCGACCGCGTAACTGCGGTTACGACCGAACTCCGATGAACGGAATTATCGATCGGAAACGTCACGCTTCATATATATATATTATTGATACACGCGCTTGAACAGGCGTCACCGGCGACTTTTTTCGTCGAACCCGTCGGAAGGGAAATCGATTTTTCGTCGCGCGTTGTTAAAAAATTAAAATCGACTGGAACAAAGTTATTATTATTATGCTACGTGTATTTTCGATGTCCGCGAATGTGATTGCGTATTACTTTCACACATTTTGTTATTTCGATTTATTGTAATTATCATTTGTCATAATTAGCGATATGCGTACAAATTGCGTGTTTCACGTCAATTTTATTTTTAAACGAATGTATTTTTAGCGCGTTTAAACGTCTAAGCCAGTTTGTGGCTAATTAATATATATATATAATATAGCTTACTACGTTATACCGCGTATTCGAAATATTATAAAATATTTTACGAATTCATCGTTTTCGCGTGAAATTTAAATGCGTTTTTAAGTTTCGAGAACTCTAATGTGGTTATAGGCGATTTGAAATTATCGGCGAGTTGAAAAATTCAATAACACGAAGTTCTGATTGTCGTTCACATTATACAGTTATTTTTCGTGCAAACGCCAAAATTAATGGACATTTTATTGTCTTTCCTTTTGACTTCAACTGGATATTATTGAAACTAAATTTTTTTTTATGTCGTACGTAGTCGACTAAAAACGTCAAATGCGTTTACGGACTTTGAATCCGGGAAAACGAAAACCTACCATGAATTATACCAAATACTAATGGAAACCTGAAAATGCAAAAACCAATGACGCTCTTTTTATAATTATTGAATACGTAGTAACGTGACGCAAAGTTTACAAATAAATATATCGTATTAATATACATCGTGTTGTTACGTGTCGATCGCGGTCGACACGTTTAGCGCGACGCGAAAAATAACAATTCTTCGTGGATCCGGACGATTTCGACGACTTGAACACTATATGGTTCTAAACTCGTGCGCTAGGTTATGGCGCGTGTACGAACACAATCGTTTGAAATCAATCGCGCATGCACCAGTAATGAATTTTTTTGTTTAAAAATTAATTTTAAAAGACGTGTCGTGGAAAACGCGGGACACGGTGGACGCAAACTTTCAATCAATTTATCCGGATAACCTCGCTTAAACGCCGGGGTGACGACGGCCAGTCTTACGCATATAAGGGATAACGCGTTTTAGATGTTTTTTTGGCGAAACTGTTGAACTCTGTACTTTTTTACGATTTTTATTTATTTTTTGAAGTGGAACATTTTTATAAAGGGTACAAAAACAAAGATTTTTGCGCGTCACGATACTTTTTCTCGAGATTAGTTGCGCATGCGCGTAAAGTTCCTGTTGTTCGCGCCGTTGATCACGTCATTAGATGTTTATACACGTACGTACACGCACCGGGCCAAATATACAAAAGTGCCACGGCCGTTTTATTCGCGTTCTTTTCTTCGCTTTGCTCAATTTACGTTACTGCATGCACTCGGGCTGGTCGGACTTAAGATCGGTAACCCAAGTGACCCGTTTCGAAGTAAGCGTTTTATTGATAAGAACGGTTTGTTTACCTGGCGGAACGGAGAATATCTAGTAACTTCCACGTACATTTTTGTTTGCCAATACAAACCTGATTGTAACCCTATCGGTTTCGCTCGTAAACACGCACGATTTTTTCATAAAATTTCTCGAGGTCTCGTCTCTCTTTTTCGACGTGAACGTACGAACGACGGCAGGCAACCCACCTAACCGCGAGCGTCGTGACTCGGGGTCACGCGCGTTTCGCCGGTAGCGGAGTGCCGAACGAATTCGCCAAAAGTATGGAAAACCGGTCGGTCTCCCGGCCGCCTGCCGACGCCGCTCTGTCGTCGTCTGACGTTTTGCGTACGCGCGTTATTGTCGCCACGGGCGGGGCACGACAAGACGGTCGGAAAAAAACGTACGGGGCCGCCCGCGCGTGTTTATGGGGGGGAAAAAAAAAAAAAAAACAAAAAACGAAACCGACGGCGTCTGTTGCGTCTCCGGCATGACGACGGCAAACCCCCTCACCCCCTCACCCCCCCCCCAGTCGTCGTCGATCTTCCCGCGTCCGTTTCGTTTGGTTCATTACGGAATTATATTTCTCCGGCAAACCAAGCGGCGTGTTTTATTGCCGGCCGCCGTCGTTCTTTATTACCTCGAGAATAGAATAAAAATTAGGCGAAAGCGCACGTAGACGCGGTAATCTTTTCCTCGTATTTTTTTCGTGTTTTTTCGTGTTTTTTTTTTTTTGTTTTCCGACGTCGCGCGTATGCAATAAAAGTCTCTCTCTTTAACAGCGCCGGTTTGTTTTTTTTGTTTTGTTTTTTTCATTAAGTTTATCACTGGGAATGTCGATAAATTTGCGCGGACTTAATTTTTTCCTCCCGTTTGCGCCGATGACGCTCTACGGGACGGTGGGGAGGGCGAAAGAAGAAAAAGAAGAAACGAGCGCTTTTAATACACGTATTTCGTGTTTTCGTTTTTTATTAGTCCGTTTTTTTTTTCGAGTAAAAGCTCACGTAGTATTAAACCCTTTTTCCCGTTCATTATTAAAATTTGTGCCTGCGTTAAAAAGTCTCCGGGCACTTCGTTCCCTATTATTACTGTACCCAAATACCCTTCAAATTAAAACGAAAGCAATAAAAATATCCGATGCGTTTATATGTATATATATATATGTATATATTACATCCGCGTTTTTACGGTTTTTTTAATGAAAACAAAACGATTGTGTTTTCTTTGACGCATTAATCAGTTCGAATTCGTTTCGCTGTATATATTAATTTTTTTTTTATTGAGTTTGCAAACATTGTACACGATGATACTTTTTTGGTTATACGTGTTAAATAGCGATTGATTATATAAATGTCTTTAGAACTCGATAGTTCTTATATAGAAAATTATACGAATTAATTAATTTTTTTCCGCAGTTTTAAACATAACATTAGAAAACGATTAAATGCGAATTGTTTGAGTATTAACCCTTTTTGATCCACGACCCTCAAATGTATTTATTTCAATGAAACGACCCTCCCACCAAAATAATATATATTTAAATAAACATATTCGTATATATGAGTTTTATGCAATTTAAATTTTTTTAAATTTAATAATGAATCCAGCATACAAAATAATAAACAAATAACATATTTTGGATGATGCTCACCTTTTTCAACAACGAGAGTGAATCCGAACTCGATGTCCTTATCTTGGCATTTGCGGTCTTTTTATTGGCTTTTTGGTTCAACGATTCTCCACTGATTTTCACATCCGACAAAGTTTCTATTCAATAACACTTTTATCTCTAATACTAGGTAAAGGTCGTTTAGCTACAAGTCTATCCGTATCGATAAATTAATACAGTAATAGCTGTGAAATAGCTTAAAACTATTAAGGGGACTACAGCCGGTCGTGTTCTAAGGAGCTTAGTGTAGGCAAATTAACATGATTATATTTTCATGATACTATTTGGTGACTTGTCTGTGCGTTGAAAGTAAATAAACATTAGCGTGTGTGAGTTTGATCTGTACTCGTTATCGTCATTTCATGATTATTCTTAGAAACCATCGTTAACCGCGACGAGATTAGCACATTCTAAATTTCCACATATTGTAATAATATTGTTCTTGCGCATCCACTGTATTTATAATAAAAAAAACACAATCGTACCCAAATTTCAAACGTAATCGGCAACACGATTTTACATTCTTACTATGTACATAGCGCATACTTACAATTCACTCGGCTATAATTTATGAACGTGAAATTAAAAAATACACTTGAAACACACAAAACTGTCTGGATATCGGGTTTTCATAATTTGTTAGTGGGTTTTCCTTACACTTAGGGATTAATTGGGAAACAGCCGAAAATGATGTGTTTAATTAGATTACATATTTTCGTATAATTATTTTTCAGAAATTCTCTTTCACTTTTAACCCGAAAAATTGGAAATGATTTTGAATTCCGATGAAAATCGTTTCCGTGAAGCAATTATCGTATCGTAATTTGAGCTGACGATAAAATTATATTCCCACACAACGGCCGCAAGGCCATCTCGCGTACGCACAGGCGCATGTCACCAACCAATTTTGTTACACATTTTTCTTGCGTTCATTCATTTGCTAAAACGACCCAAAAGCTAGACAAAATTGTGAGACTTGTGTTCGACCGATTTCGATGTTGAAAACAGATTTTAATTCTCAGTCGTGTCTTCTGGGAATTTAATCGTGACGATTTTTGTTATTCAAACTTGTTGTCAAATTATCCAGTGTTAAAAAAAAAACTTTGATTTTTCATTTTTTGTATACTCAACTACTAATCCTAGAAGACATGACGGAGAATTCAAATCTGTTTTCAAAATTAAAATCGATCTTCACAATTTTGTCTGGTTTTTGGGTTTGTTTTACGTGTTATTTTTGTACCGTCTACAGTACTCTTAACTCGGCGGTTTCACGTACGTGACTATTCATTATTATGAAATATTTCCACTAACAATATCGGTCAAGTTCAATGAAATTACTGATAAAATTCGTTTGACAATAATCCATACAGTTCGCGGAACAAAAAGATTAAACTGCAAACCATTTAATATAGATTAAATAAAACTCGTAATCGGGAGCATTAGGATATGCCGCGCCAATCACAGGTCACGGTCATTGTCTGTACGATACCATTTTTTTTTTGTCATATATATTTTTTATTTGTACAATCTGTATAATTATTTAAAAATAAGTGCAATTTATAAAGACTAATTTATACAATAAAACACGATTTGTTAAATCAGTTTATATTGTAAAAAAACTGGACTTGATCGTCTTGATTGAAGAAACTATTCAATAATAGGACTTCATGACGCGGTTGCTAGTGGTTAGTCAGCTAGCAGGTCTCGGCACCAGTTACGCTTTAAACATCGACCGGAGTTATCTGAAATGGTGTGGGAAGAGAGATTTTGGGCGAGGAGATTTTGATCGTTTGCTAGTTTAAGATGGAAGCATTTGTATACTACATTTTTAAATGTCGGGCTGAGGAGGTTCCTGTGGAGAATATCGTTCGATACATAAAATAGAGCTTTGGTTATCTGACGGAGGCATTTGGACTGAAAGGTTTGGATCCTGTTTATATTTAAGGCTTTCGCTGATCCTCAGTGTTATACGCCGTAGGACCAGACAGGTTTGAGGAGTAGCTTGTGAAGGAAATTTTATTACGAAGTGTAACATGTTTGGACGTAAGAAGGAGACATGACGAGACCATTTACATTTTTTCATTTGGTATTACATTTTTGGAAACTCCCCTTTTTGATAAAAGTGAAACAGTATACGATTTTGCATGTTTTTTCTTCTTAGGTAGTCCTTTCATGTGACTACTTTGGTAGAAATTCGTCATATAAAGTCCATATTAAAAATATCAAAAGTTCGTTAATTTAAGATTTGTATTTTACGGTACTAAATAATATTTTTGATTCAAACTAATATTTGTTTTGAATTAACTGCGACGAGATTACGTGTATAAATAAAGAAAAATAAAACCTAATTTTAATTATTGTTATATCGATAATTTAATTCAAGACCGCAACAGCTTGATACACAATTAAAAAATTTATAGCAGTTGACTAATTCAACTTTAAAAAATTAAAAACTGTAAATCGGTCAGTTCTCCCATACGTTATAAACTGTATTTGATTTTTAAAGTTTTTTTTTTTTTTTGTGAATAAACGACTTTATATATTTTATGTGATTATTATCACCAAGTCCGAATGCCAATAATGGGGTTTTCGCCGTGAAACGGAATAGATAAGTCGTGTACGCAGTTGTTTTCATTTAAGTCCTCGAGATTCGTATTATATTATTGCGAACGATAAGTGCGCAAACCTTTTAGTTTGTTTAGTTTGTTTTTTTTTTCTGTTCATCCTCTCCCCGTATCTCGTCACGATCTAAGCCCATCATAAACATGTCTTCAGCGGTACAACGTTTTGTTTTTTTTCAGTTATTCTTTGCGGAGCCGTGAGAGGAGTATTAACCGACTTAATCCTGAATTTTAATTACGTCGCGTCTGCCCTATAAGACTCCGGGTTATTAGTGTTAATTAATTCGACTTGAGCCCTTCGCGCGACGACGAGGTGTGTGTGTGTGTGTGTGTGTTGGTGGGTTGGGGGTGGGGGTGGGAGAGCGGCTAATAGGCGAACTACGCGGGAATTACCGGTTACGTCACTCGTCTTCTCCCGCGGGACTCGCCCGAACATACCGTAGTGCGGGCAACCCTTTCTTCCTCTCGTTCTCTCTCGCGCACACACACACACATAAACTTGCACACACGGCCGGTTGATACAAAAGCTTATTAATTGGCAATCGGGGCCGCCCGCGGTTCGCACGTCGACGTTTCTAAAGCTCACGATCAGACCTCGTTATTCGGCCGTTCGACGTCGGGTCTGAACCGCCCGAGGATTTAAATACACGCGCGCTCGGTAATATATATACATATACATATATATATTTATGCACGTATGTATAATAATTAATATTACGATGTTATATAAATGTAGTAATGACGAGCTATCGGTTCGCTTTTTCCGCCTTCGTCCCGCGAACACACACCGCCGCGCAAAACGGTGCGTTGTACGCGTTCCGCGGATCGTCGGTGCCCGTAATCCCCACGCGCCCGTCCTCCCTGGCACGGTTTATTGCACGCGTGTCGTTTCGTGAACGTACCACCGATGTGACGACGCGTTTTGTAGCGGTCGGTCCGTCGCGCCTCAGAAAAAGCGAACGACTCGGAATTTCGGAACCTGACCCGTTTACGACGTTAGCTCGTGAAAACGTCGAGACGGAGTACCACGCGCACGTGAGTTCGTGAGTTCGTCCCGGAACAACCGACGAGACGCCGTTAAACGAAAAGTTTTGGTTTTTCGCTGCGCACCGGTCGCGGGTAATTGTCTGCCGTGTTTTGTGGACAATTCTACGCCACCGACGCGTCGAGGCGGCCGAAGGTATTCCGTTTGTGTTTTCGATTTGAAACTTATGACGTCGGGCGGCATGTGATAACCCCGTGGGTACGATACGGTATCGTACAATATTCGGAATGCTCGGGGTGGAAAAAAATATACGCGTCCCCGTGCCATGGCGTTTCGTCCGTCGTTTACGTACGTTATTAGCATAAAATAAAGTTTATCGGACACTAACGACACGCAGTCACCGGCGGTGGTGTATGCGGAAAAAAACATAGCGCGTGTCCATTAGCAGCGTCGCTCGGGGGACCCGACGTGACCGGAATGCCGCGTTCTAATCGTTATCCGTCGTATTGAAAACGGATTTTTTTTTTTTTTTTTTAAATATTAAAAGAAAACAGCCACGTCAGCGGACATTTAATAAATATATATGTGCGCAGACGGAGGACGGGCCGTGTTTACCATTATCGGGTGGTCGCGTCTCCGTGTGGTGTGTGAGCCTAGGAGTGGAGCCATTAACCGAACGATGAAAAACGAATTTAACTTTTCGAACCCGAACCGCCCCCGGCCCCCTCACCGCGTACACGGTGTCGGATGATCGTCCGGCCGCGACGGCGCCCGCGGGCCAGTGTCGACGACGACGACGACGACGACGACGAAGACGAAGGGGTGACTAAAAAATAAAAAACAAAAAAAAAAAAAACCGCTGTTATAAATGAAGATTGATGGAAAAACGGCTCGGGGGCGTTGAAACGGTGACCGCCGAGGCGTGTTCCGGGACGATCGTCTGTTGATTTATGTACGGCGCGCGCGCGCGAGTGTAGGAGAACGCGCGAAGGGTCGCGGCGGCCGCGGTGACAGTTTAGCGATGACCCGGACTTGCCGGACCGCGGTAATAAAAAAATAAAACACATCCTCCGGACCCTCCCGGTCTAAGATCGTACGTGTTTCGACCCGAGGAAGATAATAACATATTTATACGCATGACATAATCCCGCCGGACCCGCGTCGTTGACCCCCGTGCTGTTATACGCATCAATTTTCGTTTCAAAAAACAAAAAAAATACAAAAAAAATACAAAACATATTTCACCCTTTGTATGTACGTAAATATATATTTCATTTTTCAAGTACGCCGCGGTTAATTCGCCGAGTCGACCGAGCGTGTGATACCGACGCGTGCGCTGTCTACGGTGTTTCTCCGTGTCGTATTTAAGCACGTGATGTTTTTAATTAGCCGCCGCATTATCATAACCGATCCGACAACGTCTCCGAGTCAACATTTTAGTATAAATAGTTACAAACCAGTGGTGCGGCTCTCGTATATATGTATATATATATGTGCACCTACCTACCTACCCAAACTCAAGAAAATGTTGAAAATGCTTTTATGTATTACATGAAGATTATGTTTCAACGTTTTAAGAAATATTAATATAGAAATTTAGGATATGAAACAGGTGCGGGATTCAGATTTATATTACTGGGGTGTGGGGCGAATATTGCACATTCAAAAATAAAATACCCGTCTAATATATGTGTGTTTATTGAAATGAAATACAAGCGTATACTTAATTACGGTATATTTCGCCCTGTTGGCGACGTAAACGAAAATAGGAATTAAAAAAAAAGTAATAATAAAACGGCATGTTTCATACTTTTCGTATATACAAGAACACGTCGTCAGTAGCGATAACTCGTCCGCGAATGTAAATATATAAAAGTTTTAAAACAATTTGCAACAAATTAATTAAAATCCTGTTCGAGTGAAAACCGTTTAACTATATGCATTTTGAAAATTCGTAAAATGTACGTCGCGCAAATTGTATATAATAGTGTTTGTAAACCGTTTTAGATTTTCGACCAAACGTTAGTTACCCGCCTCCCAACAACAGTCACGACTATACATATGCTGAGACATATTAATCGAACGAACTGTGAAAAACGAAACTCATACTTCCGGTCGCGTGGTTTCGCCTAAATATCTGGGGGGGTTCATAAAATATATTTTATAAAAATGTTCGCAAAATTTTTCGGAAAATATTCATCAAAAACAAATGTTTTCAAAAGGCAAATGTTGTCTAATGAATCACGAGTTAAATACGTTTGCGTGCTAAATGGACTGAAAATGCGGAAAACTATGGAAACGTTTAGGAATGTTCACAAAGTCGTGAAATGTATTTCGCGTTTATAGATTTTGACTGGAAATAAAATCGACGAATCAATCGACTGGAAAAAAAAAAAAATAAATAAATAATGTGTATGATTTCAATATAAATAAACAAACGCCGCGGTAACTGGAATCCCGCCAGCGCAGATCACCGCGGGCTTAAAATTGCTTATCGCGTTCAGACGCGTAAAACAGTTTCGTTTTCCCGGTTCCCCCCGAAAACCGGCTCGAGGGACGACGCGATTGAAAACGTAACTTTGTTGTACGTTATAAAAATGAAAAAAACCGCTTTAATTCGTCCGCGTCGATATGTTTGCATGTTTTACGTACGGGTTTCGGAACAATTCGTTCGAGCGATATTTCGGCGGAGCGGTAAAAAACAAAAACAACACGCGAATAATAATAAAAAATATATACGCTCGGCGGCGTCCAATCCTCCGCGGGCGATCCGTACGACGACGACGTCACACACACACACACACGCGTATTTTTTTTTTTATGCGCGTGTAATACGGCGGCGGTAGGCAGGTATGTAAATTTTCATTTCATATTATTACGTCTAATATACGTCGGGGGCGGCGGTTGTTCTCCGCCGGATGCGCGGGAAACCTTATAACAAAAATATCGTCGTATTATATTGTGTATGTGTGTTATTTTTTTCGTCGGGGCTAAAAAAAAAACGAAATATGAAAAATATGTAGGGGAATACGAAATTACTTGGGCAAATGAAGTCGGTGTGCGGTAGAGCTTATCTGCCGCGCGCGTATATTATACACACACACACACACACACACACACACATGTGAACGCGCGCGCGTGTTTTCTCGTCCCTCTCCGCCCCTACGTCGGAATAAGCCCAGAACGGTTCGATTCGGACGGGAACGATCTACTCGGACGGCGCGCGGTTTGACAAATGATAAACATTTATCAAATCGAATTTTCCGTTGTTTATTAAAATAAAATAGCTATTTGGACCGTATATATGTATATATATATATATATACACGCATACTGTCGCCGCGTCGTCATCATCATCAATTCGGTCGTTTGTTACCACGATATCTTCTTCGGGTATTTTTCATTTTTATGTTTCAATATTCGTTTTATATTCCTTTTTTCATCCCCCCTCCCCACCCCCACCGTCCGCATATATTATTAATATTATAACGTGTACACGGAATTCGGGAACTTTCGAAATAACTCCTTAATAACGTTAATACAATTTGTAATAACGGCGACAATCGCTCCAGCGTGTGAGTACGTAATTATTAAATACGTAGATTGCCTTTAAAGTTTTGCGATGTAATTACGCCTGTGTTGCTACGTCAAATCTAATATTTGAACGGGATATTTGACGTGTTTGATAGCACATGTTATCAGAACGTTTTGCGATACGAGTGTTATTTCAATGAGGTTTACAGTGACATGAAGAATACTTCACGGCCGAAAAATTAAATTAAATCGTGAAAATTTGCGTGCGATGATTTACTACGACTTTCGATGTCGATCAACTTGTTTCCACTTTTGGTGACCAAGCACCACCATACCGAGCCACTGTGTTTCGCTGGTTTTCTGAATTTAATCGTGGTCGTCGTTGGCTCAAGGATGAATTTCGTGAAAGTCATCCAAAATCGGTGGTTTTGCCAGAAAACATCGATGTTGTACGCGTGGTGATGAAACTAGACCGTCATGAGTTGCACCAGTGTACATTCAATATCGCATGAACATTTAGTCGTTAAAAAGATTTGTTTGCGTTTGATCCCACACAATTTGACAGCCGCTTAAAAGGAAGCTCGTGTAGATTTGATGCGCAGAAATGTTTTGAAAAAATACAGATGTGGCACTTCAAAAGACGTCTATAATATCGTGACAGGTGATTTACAGAACGGGACAGGATTTATGCATATGATTCGGAAAGTAAACACCAGTCGACTGTACGGGTCTTTCAAGGCGTGCTTCTATTTAATGTGTGTCGGTATGATATGACTTCAACACATACGCGGTTTGCGATTTCGCGCACACGGAAAGAAAATCCTGAACCCGCGCACCGCTCGCACACGGTGTATAACAATTTCGCGAAAATGTCGTTTGGCCGTAACGATGTACAAAACGCGGTCGCTCCGTGTTGTGCGTAATATTCGTCTTTTTGTTTATGCGAATCGCGTACATTGTTTTCGATCGTAATATATATATACACACACACGGTCGATAAATTACGTTTAAAAAACGACATAAACATTGACGGTCTACGCGCACACACACGTCTATCTAAACGTCTATCTAAACCTAACCTATCGTGTACGAAATCCCCGTTTGATTGCACACGCGTTTATTAAAAATACGTCATTAACGTCGGCAAAACGATTTCAACGTTCGTCGTATTGCGATCCGCGCGCTTTCGCGTGATATATATGCGTACACTATGGTCGGCTGTCGTCAACCGATCGCACACAACATCAATTGTCTGTCGTCGTACTTGTTTATTTACGTACGTACGACGATTAAGGATACACATTTCAACCCATTCGTGTCCGCCCTAACTACAAAAAATACGTGTTAAGTACGCACTATGTTCTGATAACGATTTTTATATTTTCGGCCAGTCTTTTCACGTTATTTTTTTATCGGTTGTTTATAGGAATGCGAATTTAAAAAGAAAACATTTCGCTTTTCGACTTCGTACTTCAAAATAGATATTTTCTAACGAAAATTCATTTCTTAACAATACTCGGGTTTCGTCCAAAACCCAAACCGTACGCATTATATTTACAGTTTTTTTTTTTTTTGTATTTTTCCGCACGTTTAGATTATAAAAGTAATTGTTTTAAGGGTGTTTAGTATTAGGTAAAAAGTACGTTTTTCGATTTTGATCAAAACAATATCCGAGTCGTGTAACGAAAACCTTCTCACGACGTCGCGTAAGACGATAATTTGACAGTGTACTTTCAACGATTTTGTTTTGTTTTGTTTTGTTTTTTTTTCCCCGTTTCGTCGTACATAATGTTATTATTGTAACGCAGAACGCTAACTGCGGGACCACAGTTTTCACCCCCAAAACGATACGTTTTCATATCATTTCGGTTAGTGTTCGGCCATGCGAGATGGCGTTACAAGCAAAAACGCTTTCACAGCCAATCTGTTTCTTTTTCGTTTTTTTCTTTTTTCTTTTTTTTACGATACGTTCTCGGGGATCTCGTCTGTCCGCGTGTAGACAAATCGAATAACGGCCCCAAAAAGTGTTCTTTTTTTTTGTCGAAACGGATAATGACGTTCCTGGAGATTATATTTTATTATACTGATGGAATCGAACGATGACGCGAACGTTTTCTTTATATTTTCCCGTAAACTTTTTTGACCTCGCCAATAGGGCGCGTGCTTGATGAACCGAACACAAACGGCCGCCTCCTGCCAGTCCGCGGTGATTTGTCAAAGTCCTCGTAGGATCAGTAAACTTCCGGGTGTAATATTTTAACCGTTTATACATGTATGTGTGTATGTACGGTACGCATTAGACTTTCACGACGAAAACGAGACGTCTTTATTTTCGATATAAATGATTGTAATAATATAACGGACCACGTGATTGATTTATTGCATTATGTACACTGCGCATTTGTATTGTAAGATATTCCGCGTTTCAAAAAAAAAAAAAAAATGAGAATAATAATAATAACGAATAACCGGGGCGAAATAATTGAATTCCACTTTGAACAATAACGAAAAGTTTGCCTTTTGGCGAAGACGCCGTTATATTGTGTCGCAACTTACGATGACGTTTTTATTTTCGAGTCGGTATGTCTATAAATTTCCTTTCGCAGCAGACCTCTCGAATGCTTGTTTTTAAGCTTCCTCCCGTCGCGTCCCACGACAGGTAACAAATGGTCACTTGTTTGCTCGGATCGCCTCCGACAGTCGATTTTAGAACGTCTTCGAACGCGGACGAAACGATTCGCTTATTGGTTCACGTCAATACTGTTGACATAATTGTTTATCTCAACGTATTTCGCTGCTGTACCTCGTGACGACTTTTTTCACGATTACAGACGTGTTCCCCTCGACCAACATGTTTCCCGAACTGAATTTGACGTTGTAACGTTGTCTAATATCCAAATGACGTATTCGACCGTCCGAAATGTACATTTCCATGTTTGTAGACCAAGTTGTGTCGGAGTGTTATTGTCGAAAAGTACTCATACTGTTTTGCAATTACGAACGTCGCGCAACTCGCGTGTACGTATAGCTCGATGCAAAAGGGTGACTGGCGGCGCCACACTCAGTTTTGGACAAGTGCAATCGTCTACGGTCGACCGGTGCATCACTCGCCAATCCCCCGTTTCGTCGATGGCTCTTTTGTCGATTTGTTTTCGGCTAATAATCTTCCACTCCTTGAGGCTAGCCAGGAAAAAAATCCATCGTACATCCGATAACTGATAGTTCCGACGGCGGTGGGGGGGGGGGGTGAGGCCGGAGGCGAAACAAAGTCCGACTTACACTAATTCGAATTTCACTGTTTAGATGTTCGACGGGGATTGGACGAAATCGCGGCGGTATGCTGAGAGAGAGAGATTTTACGATCGTGCATTGTGTTGTCCGCCCGAGTTATATGTATGTAGCATTGATACGTGCGTACAAACGACGCGTTATTAAAAAAAAAAAGGGGAAAAAATCGAATATTAATTACGCGGGGCGTAATTTAAACACGAGATAGACGACACACAGCGGTCCGCGAACAGATATTGATACCGTATCGTTAAGCTTCGTGTCACGCTATGATGATGACGCGCGTACAAAGCGGGGGCCGACACGAATCGGATGAAATGGAACGATGTCGTCGCCGCGACGTGTGACGGATGCGCGTGTCCGTCCGCCCGCCGACGACGGACGGCGTGTACGTATTATAAACATGTATACCAGTCGGAGGACCGGCGAAACGTGAACTGACAAACGACCGAGCGTTTGTAAAAAAATCGCGAACGAATAAAAAAATAAAAGTCGTGGCGAGCGCACGCGAAAAATATGATGTCGACGAGTGATGGTGGTGGGGGGGAGGGAGGGAGGGGAGGAGGAGAACGAAAAAAAAAAAACGGGACCCTCGGCGATCATTAACGGTACACGTGTTTACACTGGCCCGAAGCTAACGCGGTTCGGTTTCGCGGGCTCGGGCGGAGGTCCGGAAACGACTGTCAATTTGTCTCCGACCGTGTTTTCCTCCTCTCGGCGATACACGTCGCAACGAATTCGGACGTTTGTGTGATTTTTTTCGTTTCCAGGATCAAACGTAGTGTGTATGCGTATACACAATACGCTATGATGTTCGTCTCGTACCGGACTCGCGTGTAGAGACGAACGAAAACATAAAACAAAAAAACCTACTGCTAATATATTTCACGTCGTCGTTTTATTAACGCGCGCGTACAAAAATGTACGAAAATGTTTGAACAACAATGACGATGGTCGGTGTGCGTATTGTACAATTCTGAACTATACTCTATGCTTGTTTTTATACCGATTTCCTAAATCTCGTTTTTTATTAGCGTGCGAGTTGAAGTGGTTTTACCAGTTTTTAAGGTCTAGTTCTGAGTAGGAAATAAATTTCACCTTTCAAAGAAAAAAAGTAAAAACCATACGCCAAACATCGTTTTTTTCTTTCTTTGTTTCGACGGCTAACGTTTTTTTTTTTTTCATTTTCCAAACGATTTCGTTATTGCGAGACGAGGTTGTTGCGCGCTCGCGTCGCCTGATTGTTTTTTTCGTACACCTTCTCGGCGGCCAGCGACAACATTTACATTTTGAACACATGATAAAATTATACACGACACTCGGACACGTTCGTTGAAGACGAGTTCGTGTCCGCGCGTTATGCGACAGGTCGCTTAAACGGTTACGATTGTTGTCCGCCGATAACGTCGATTCGCCCGAAACCGTATAAGACTGCATATTTTTTTGCCGTAGAAACCTAAGAAACGACCAAGTTTGTAATTAAAAAAAACATTTGTCTAGTTTTGCGCAGCTTGTACAAAAGAAAAATTACCGTTTTTTTTATTTTTATTTACAATAAAGTAAACAATCACCGTGATTATTTGGCGCCCTCTTAAAAACGAAATCGAGACGTATGTAACGTATTCATCTACTTACGTTTACACATACACATATTATATAGGTATGACGCATACCTATAATAATAAAAGCAATACCGAAATCGGTCGGAAAAAGATATGAAAAACGGTTATTTACCAACTTAAACATATTTATGACACGACGGCGCGGCGATAATCTGGTACGCGATTTTCGAGGCGTTTCGTAACGTCATCACGTCGTACGAAATCAACGTTCCCGACCAACCTTTCGTTTCTGGTCGGGTGCAACGTACTTGTGCTATATCCGACCTCAGATCGGTCGACGTATGAACCACTCGTTTACTTATCGTGTTCGGAACGATTGTCGCAGCTCGACGTCTCGCCGTCGGACTCTCGGGCCGAACAGACGATAAAAATTCGATATCCTTAAACCGAACGAATACCGTTCAGTCACGTTTGTAGAATATGAACGTTAGTAGACGGTTGGTTGTTCGATATTCGATCAGATTTCGTCGTTTCGGAATTCAAAACCGATCACTGTCGTAGGACCGATCGAATTATTGTTATAGCGGCGACAGGCGCTACGTAGCCGTGGCATTCGACGCATTGTCCTAAATCCTTTGTCGGTCGCACAACAACCGGTCGTCACACTTGACTTTTGTGCCGTCTGGAAAAATAACGACCATTGTTGTTTTTGTCAACTGCCGGCCGGCCAGCCGGACACGAGTTCGACGGGAAACCGTCGAAATCGCCAACGATACGTGTGCGTGTGTACAAACGACACAGAATAAATAACGATGACCCATCATGTCGGACGGCACGAGGGTCGGAAGTCTTGATCGACGCGTTTGCAATAATACGCGAAGCATCGAGGAAACAATGAGCCCCCTTTGCCGACGCGCCGTAGTTACACGTGACAACTGCCGCCGTCCGATATACAATGATTTGTCGGACGTGATGTTTTAGTGTTTTTCGTCGTTTGGTTTGGTTTGGTTAGGCTCGAAAATTTTATTTAGTTGTTGGATGGCAATATGAATAATAGAGCTCTCGTCGTTGTCGGTTACAAAAGAGGAAAAAAAAAGGTTCGAAAATGAAAAAAATATATTTTGGATGTAAAACGTTAGACAGTCGGGACGCAGAAAAAAAAAATACGATGTTTGGCGTATGATTTTTTTTTTTAAAGGATGGGGAGGGGTGTGAGGCATCGAGTAAAAGAGTAGTCGTATCTATAAACAGATGATTCGTTTTATTTTTCGTTTATCTTTACTGTACGTGTTGTGTCGAGGACGATTCGTAATCGGTACCGGTAAACGATTTTTCCGACGGGGAAATCAACGAAATCATGTCATCGTGTGCTGTAGGTTTAATTTATGAAGGTGCGAAACGAATCAAAAGCGTTATTGCCCTTTGCAAAACTGCTGGACGTTCGTGATCGCGCTTTATGCCATGACGAGCAATTGCGCACCAAAGAATCAACGAAAAAATTTTTTTTTTGATTTTTAACGAACGGGAACGTTGAATTTGACCACTATCGATTTAAAGTCTCGTCGATAGAATATCTATTATCTTATGCAAACTGTTAATACATATTTTTAAAAAGTGTATGTTAAAATTACGTTTTTAATTCTGGAGAAACGTGAATTCGAATTTTTTTCGATTGATTTTTTTCTTTCAAAATAAAAATTAGCAGAAAGCAATGGGAATCTGTGGTACGTCGTCTGAAATATGTCGGCATAGTAAATATTTGAAAATTTGTGTGTCCTGTGTAATACGGTTCTTTGTCCGTAGTACGGGAAACGGAAACGGGTTTCGCGGTTCCGAACGCGACACGACGTGAACACGCGCACGAAGTTCTAAAACCCTCCGCCGTTATCGTTGTCGCTTTTCAACACTAATCAGAGTCGTTTTGACGCGTGGTTAAATTGTATTGACTTTGTTATCGTCGTTTCCGGTGAACGCCTAACGCCGCCGTGGTTCGCGAACGCGCGGCCGTCCCGACAAACGTACACCGCCGGCCACAAGAGCGTCGCGCGTGCTCTCAAAACGATCGATTGACGTCGTCGCGTTTATGTTCGTCCGAACCCGCACGATATTGATGAACGCTTTGTGTTCTCGACGGATTTATATCGATCGAGACGTCCGAAACGCGCCGGACAAAGCGCGACGACACGCGAGTGTCGCTGACGGTTCCCGGCGTGGGGGTGGGGGGGGGGCGTACGTGCGCAGCTGTTGTTGTCGGTCGACGCGCGGTCCACTCAGGCGCGGATCCAAGGGGGGGGGCAAGGGGCGATCGCCCCCCCCCCCGTAGACTCTTGTTAAATTTTTTTATTAGTATCGTTTTATAATTCTAACTCTTATCTATGATACTATAGAAAGACAATTTAAAACGAAGTTGTAGCTATGGGATTTTTCGGTGTATCGCAAACGATTTCCAATAAAACGTTTTGGAAAATATTTTATTATTCGATGCGACAAAATGATGATTAAATTTGTTTTGATTAAGATGCCCCCCCCGTAAATAAGTTCTGGATCCGCGCCTGGGTCCACTACACGTTTTTCGGTTCGAGTGATCGTTTGCACGCGGTCCGGGGCATCCGGACGGAACACGTCAACACGCTCGCGGGACGGGTCGGGTTAACGTGACCTAACGCGAATCTGTCCGTTTCGATTTGGCCGCGACGACGGGGTGAAACGAATTGATTCCGGAGCGTGGGGAGCCTGCGGTTTTTTTATCGATCGGGTAGCTCCGTTTTACGGGTTTTTTCCTCGACGTATCGTGACGTAAAAATGTACGTTTTCAAAATAGAATGTCGGTCGCGCTTTTTTTTTTTTTTAATCGATTTCCTAACTTACCCGTCGGAATAATATGTATAAACGATTCGTATACATTTTCGATTTATTCCTCTCACCCCACCACCCCTAAAATTAAACCGTAAAAGAAAGTACGGTTTTAAAATCGTGCGTTATAGACTTCGAGGACTGTGTATGTGAACATGATGTGTTACGATCGTTCTTGTCGCATTCGACGCGCGCTAACGGCTACGAGAAGAATTCGATAATTACGATGTTACATATGTGGTTGCATACATATGTGGGACGGGGACGGGTGTAAATTATAAGACTCTTGTACGAAATAATGTCCGGCGTACCACGTTTTTCACTATTTTAGAATCGAGCGGATTTTCGAACGGAATGAAACACGTTAATAATTCGAGCGCGAGGTTCTCATATACAAATCGATACACACGATTCCGTTGTCAACCGCGTGGCGACCCTAACTATTCGTTCTGTTATTCGTTTCTTTGTCGCGACCGGTAAAACACCCAAACGCAATTCACCGAGAACTTGAATCCGTGTATGGACAAGGCGTGACGAGTGAGGATAAAGTAATGAAGTGGGTCCGTGAACTCAGTAAAGGATGGGTGGATGTTCACGACGAACAAAGAAGTGAACGCCCGTCCATTTCGACTAACTCGGTTAAATCGAAAATTTCGTTCGCGAAGATCGATGGTTAACTTTGGACGAACTTCACGCGCTTATCCCTTAGAACTAACATTCTCGGGGTCTGATTCGCGAAGCTGTCGCGGGATATTAGGGATTCCACAAACTTTGCGCGCGACGGGTTCCCGAGACGAGTCGACTGAACAACACAACATGAATCGAGTCGCTGCTGCTGAAGGACTCTCGCAGCGTTTTCGAGACGAAGGTGACAACTTTCTCGAGTCGACTGTGACGGGGGAATGAAACTTGGGTTGTCCGTCGCGTTCCAGATACAAAGCGAGTAACGGAACGGATTTCGCGCCGAGCATATCGTTGTAGAGAGGCGGAGGCAAACGAGGCGGACGCACTCACGTTTAAAATGTCACTGCGTGGTCTCAGTTTCGCACGTGCTGTGATCAATTACCTCTTATTCTCTTTGTCACGAACCGCTCTGTCGCCAACGTTGTTTATACGGTTTCTGGCTTGTGCCTACAGGGTAGATAACCTCGTTTTCTGGACGCGAATCGACACACCAAATACAGTTGCTAACCGTGTAGCGACCCTGTGGGCTTGTTTTCGTCTTGAAAAACGGTCTACGCGCAAAAACGTCAACAGCACAAATGTCCGTACGATATACAATAATCATTATATTACCTGTCATCATAAATGTAATACATAAAAACGTGATTCGAAACTCAAATACATATTTATATATATAAACGCGGCGCGTATCGCGCGCGTTCAGTCTCTGTTCCGGGTTTTCAGTTGGCATTTGGTTTTCGCGAAGAAACCCTCCATCAACGCCTTCTGGTTCTCCAGCATCCTGCGCACGTATTTCTCCATCAGCACGTTTTGCATCTCGCGGTCCCGGCGCACGTCCTCCCGGAGCACGTTCAGGCCGGTCTCCAGCGCGTTCAGCTTCTGCAACACCAGCTGCTCCGCCGTGCAGTCCGTCTGCGTCTGCACGTCGCACGTCTGGATGATGTCCACCTGCGGTTCGGTCACCCTGTAGAAGTCCGCGTCCATTTTTATGTCGTCCACGTATTCAGTCTTTATTATGTTGGCGGCCGCCGCGATGTTCGCCACGATATCGAGACGAGGTGGGGAATCTACGGATAATAATTCGATACAATGGTTCGACGACGATACCGACGAATTGAAAACAAAAAAAAAACAAAAAACGCATTGTTATTGTTTTATAAATCGAAACGCACAGGGCTGGAAACCGGGTTTGGAATCGAAACCGAAAGACGGCATACAATTATGTCACGTGCCATTCACATTCGTTATTATTTCGTTAAAAACAAACACGATTGAGTAAACTATAAAAATACAAATAATCACTACTATTCAAAAACAACGAATATTTGAAATAGAGATTCAATTCGATAATAATATTGATTATTTTTCGGACGATTAAAATCCGAAAAATCCAATAAATGGAAGTCGTTCGGTTCCGAGCCCTGAAAAATCGATCGTCCACAACGTTTTCACCGTTTATCTACTCACTCGATACGACTTCGCACAGATATGTCATGGTGTTGCTCGGTTTGCAGCTCAACACTTCGTGCAGCAACGGGAAGTACGACATCCGCGAGCTGGCCGCGCCGTTTTTCTCGATTCTCACCAGCTCTACTTTGTAATCTTGTTTCAAGTGTTTCCACTTGGTCCTCAGCTGTGTCGCGTCTCTGTTGAAACCCGCAGCCGCCATCGGTTCGACCAGACTAGAATAAAGATCGGAATTTCTTTTCCTATACAAGCGCAAACGAAATAAAATGCATTAATGGTGGTCGTTTGGTGGAAATCGTATTCTCGATACATATCGATACGTATTATTATTATTATTATTATTGTTTCGAGGCGCCAATGACGCCTAATCGTCACACGAGTGTTTTGTATGTACGGTTGAGTTTTCAATAAAAAACATTTCCGCCGTAGGTGTATTGGAACGTTTTTTGTAGTGCATATTATGTACATGTTAATACATTAAACACGACATCGTTTGTTGTATGGCGGCGCGAAGAATCGTAACAGTATTGCACGAGCGTCTCTATTATTGTACAATAACACGGTTACGTATATCCCAAACTATACGGTTGTCGGATACAAGTATACGCTTTGCGGATAAACGCAGAAGAAAATTACACGTTACCACATGGTATATAGACCTAATTTAGGCTCGGGAAAGCATATCTGAAATCGTTTTGCGCTCGATGATATTAATACACTCATTAGTACACTGCAACCGGTCAGAAAGTCTGTTTCGAACTCGTTCGGGTTGATCGTTATCTTAGTTTTACTAAAGTAGACCTTGCACTTGAGCCACGTCATTATAGCACGAGATAATGATATTGCGTGAACGAAAAAAAAAAATGAATAATTTGTGTTTTTTTTTGTTTTTTTTAATCACGTATGTTTGATTATGTTGTTACGGGAAACGCAATAGGTTTGGTCCAAATTAAAATGTAATAACTCGTCACGTATTATAATTATGTGTGTATGTCGTAAGGTTTCGCCGAACATTAAAAAAAAAAAAACGATTTTATGCATACTATATTGCAAACGGGCTAAAATATTGTACCATAACGTAAAACCCGATTCCCTCGTTTCTTACGCCATTAAATTACATTTATTTTTATTAAAAAAGAACATAAAAACATACCGTCAAACAACATTTGAAACGCGTAAATCGTTGTCTAACAGACCGCCGCATACTCATCAGCACTACATAGCTTTCCAAATAGCGTTTGCGCTTTCACTTTGTCACGTACCTATCCGTACCTAACCTATACGTATACGTGCACGTCGCGGGTTTAGACACGCGCGGTTATTTGTCGATTATTATCGCCAACGTCGTTTTCGGATCGATATGATTACCGGGCGAGACGATGACAATGGAACGGATTTAAAATCTGGCGATTGCGTGCGAAACGTATGTTTTGCGTTGTTAATGGTTGTTAATTGACGAAATATGTATTGTACGAAAATCGACGTGGCCGCGGCGACAGAATATATATTATTTATAAAATCGCCACGAGGACGATTCGCGCGGAATCCGTTTCGAAACGTGTTTCAAACCAGAAACGAGCACAGATTATTGTACGCACACGTATATAGAGTCTCCGGCGGTCGTCTCCGCGAGTTCCGGCCCGGTTTGTACGGAAAAATGTAGTCTCGTCCGGTCTCGGTACGGGTTTCACGCGAACAAAAAAAAAAAAAAAATAATAATAATAATAATAATAATAATAATAAAAAATAATAATAAATAATACGCCGGTCTTGCTCGGACGAGCCCAGGTTATAACTGTACATCCGGTCCCGGTTCGAAAATTACAAACCGTGCAGAGAGGAACGCTATCGCGAGAAACGGAAAGCGGCTCGTAATGGCGCTTGAAACGACGGCCGGGAACGCCGTCGCCTTGTGCTCGAGAGCACGCCGCGCCGGGTATGTCGTATTAAATATACAAATTTCGTTGAACGGAAAACCTACTTTTTGTCGATGATAACGTTCACGAAACACACCACGCACGCTGGTCGATCGGTTATGGGGGTTTTTTTTTTTTTTGATTTCGTCGGCCGGTTATTTTCTATACACGTATCGCGTGTACGATCTAATCGGACGATCGTTATCATTGATAATAGACTGTAGTATCGTGTAACACGATTTCGTACATGTATGTATTATGTACACGGTGGCGGAAACACTGGTTGTTTATTGGGCAACGCATTCGGACAGTTTTTATTTGTTGCATTTATTCGTCGTTCATTATTACACCCGACGACGATCAAAGTTCGAAATGCGTTGGCACGAAAATCGAGTACAATAGGTGGGGTTTCGGATTTTATTGATAACACATTTGTTGTATAAAATGTATTTTGGAACGCGTCGAGTATGTACGATACGGCCTGACGAATGTCAACATGATATTCAGTCAAAGATTGATAACTGTATGATAGGAAAATCGAATGACGCATACGGCCGCATACAACCAGTTTACTATAGCGTGCAAATAATTATTAGTCGGCGCAAATAACGTGCCAGAACGATTTCGTTGAGAGAAGCAGTCAGAAATTTTTAAAAGGGAAAAATGGATCAGGAAAAAAGTGTAGTTCTAACGATAATCGCTCAACAAAAAAATAATATTTTTATTATTGCCTTACATTTTTTATTTAACGACTTTTAAATACTATTTTTTAACCTAACCTGATTTGTTTTCTAATAATGATAGATAAAAATCTACACGAAACACTGTTATAATTTTGGTATTAAGCTATTGTGATTGACCGTAAAAAAACGGATAGAATCATAATTGTATATCTGTTTTCAATCGAATATAAACAGCATTCTTTTTACAATATATCCACCGTAAAGATTTGAACCGTATTCATACACAATGTATTACGTATATGTTTCTTGTCAAAGTTATTGAATAATAACTACGTTTAAGTTACGTGGTGTGTATGGGTAAATTGAATTTAAATTTATTTTTTAATATAAATATTATAAAATAAAAATGTGTATAATACAATAAGGTTGTTGGTAGTACTTCAAATCGAACACATGCATTATATAATATACATATCGTTGGAGGGCATGTACGTTCTTATCTTATCATTTATTTATTTACATATGATATCATTATGTTTCACATGGTCCGGTGGTATTTTATTTATTTTATTATATTGTTTTATTTATTTATTTAATTTACACATAATATTATTATATTTCACATGTACCGTAGTTTTATCTCCAAATTGTTTCCTCTTATTATGTGTAAATAGAACACTGTTGCATATCATAACAATAGTGATTATTAATTAAGCATTCGAGTATTTATAAAAATTATACGTACTATATATATATATATATTTAAAGCATGTACAAAATATAGAATAATTGATAAATAATTGATTTACTTTTCAAATACTCAAACAGTATTATTGTTTTGTATTTGCGTTAGTGTTAACGTTAAGTTATTGTGATATAATAAACAACATAATACGGTTTATGAAATTTAATTTACTATTGTAAAAGTAGAAAATAATCGAGTTTTGATGACGGGTGTATTTCGAAACAATTTTTGTATTTTTCAAAAATCTCATAAAATAACCCCTCAGAAATACGTCGCTGTTTCAAACGCCATCGAAATTTACATAATTGTTGGTAAATTCAAATTACTTATTATATATGTGTGTGTATGTACCTATACGCGGTCTCGTATATAAAACAGTTTGTTAATAATATTATTCCGTCTGAATAATTAATCGAGTGCGCACTCTATTCGTCCGGAGTCCATTGAAAACGACTTTTAATTAATTGACGTGTTAATTTTTTTCATTATCTTTCTCCGTATAAAATATTATTATATCTTATGGCCGTTTATTATTTTATAAATCAATAATAATAATAATAATTATAATTATTATTGACGAAGGCGCGTATAAAAAACGCATGGCACATATTATTCAATACATCTGAATATGACATGATAACGATGACGGGCGATTGAAAGTTAAACATTTTTTTTTTTGTATAGTTTTCAAACTGTCAATATGTATATAATAATAATAATAATAATAATAATAATAATATTCGTATCTATAGCTGTTAAAAAGTGTATAGTCTCATTTTTTCCATTTACATTTACACACTCGGTGCGAGTATACGTATAAAATAATAAATTTTTTACAGCGCGCACACTTAAATCGAAATCACCCACTTAAAGTTACGTTAGTATACACATTACGGTAATTGATAACAATAAATAGTGTATACGCATACAATGCCATCTTAGCTACTTGATACATAATGGGTTCGTGTGTTTGTGTATTGGCAAGCGTACCGGAACGAGTATGCACGAATGAATAGTAGTGTATCGTACACTATCGTATTATGTTGTACGCTTAATCGGCGCACGATAATACAGTGTGATAACACGTGATAAATACTGAACGTGCGTTTCGTGTACCCATTGGATTCGTATGTATGAGAATGGAAAAAAATTTCGAACCGGAACGCTTGAAAATTAATTATAAGGCCGTACACAGGAGCGAATTTCAGGGGGGGGGACTTGCACTCGTTAGCAAATATTTGATTGGGTAACGCAAAACGTTTCGAGGTCAATAAGTTTGAAAAATGTATAAAAAAAAATAGAATTTATGCATTTTTATTTGTTGTATAGAAATCGGTTTTATCATTAAATAATTAATTAAATAATTAAATTAATCATTTAATAATGTCGTTCGAAATTATTCACAGATCGTCCGTTATTTTATGCAATGAATCGATGATTGCAGAAATCGCAAGAGCCACATTTTTTAATTTTGAAATAACAGACTGAATGTCAATAATAAATATTACATTATTTATACATACTTATGGTATATACTCATTGAATAATACGTCTCGATAAGTATTTATTCACAATTTTTTTTTTTTTTTAAATATTCATTTTATACAGTTCTTATCAATTATCCAGAATTTTATAATAATTAACTCGTGTCGTTTCTGCGCAATCGTCGATTCAATTATAAAACCAAACGAACAATTGTTTCAAACGTTAAAAATAAAATAATGCATGTACAAAATAAAGTCATAATAATTTCCACGGTTCGTATTGTCTTTTTTTAAAAGTATTTGTTTTTAACTGTTTGCGACTTGCTGTATCGTCAGCCGAACGCTTGCCTTTAGCTGACAACGGGCGGACATATTTTTCGAAATGAAATCCACCAAAAAATGGTGGTGTTGATATGTATTAATGCAGCTTTTGATTTCTCATTCGTCGAACTGTCGTTTTCCTCACGTTCACACGTCGAGACGGGAATGTAGTAGCTAAAGCCTGATTTGAAAGGGGTTTCAAAAAATCGTTTGGGATCTCTTTCTTTTTTTGCCATTCCTTCGTTTTGTGAGCTCGAAAAACTCTAATATTGTTTTTCACACACTTAAGCGAAACTAGCGACACAAACGACGTGTTTTATTATCGTCGCCGAATCGTTCAACATACCACGCCACTACGGTAGAAATGAAACATGGGTTTTTTTCTCGCAATTCAGTTGCACGAAACTCTATTGAAATCGTTAAAAATCGATTACATATTGACTGTTGAATAAAAAAAAAAATAAAGAAATAAATAAAGAAAAACATGTTCGAAACGTCGAGTAACGTGTTAATGTGGCGCGTCTGTCCACCTACATACGTCCTCCCACGGATGTTTACGAAAAAATATACGAGCGCGTATATGAAAGAGGTCCGGTGAAAACTCGATTTTAGATTTCGCCATCAGTTATCCCGTCGAATCGTTTTTTGGGAAAAAAATCGCCAGAATCCGTAACGTACATATTGTAATTCACAATCGTCAGTAACCAAAACGGTTACGGTTCGCGGAACGATTTGAACGTAACAAACCACAACCGACAGATAACAATGACATTTTTCGTTTATTGGTCGATCGGTCGGGAGAACCTTTTGTCTTTTTTTTTGTTTTCGGTGCCCGTACCGCGGACGCTACCCCCGTACCGATACCTAACACGCGCGCGCGCACCTCTATCGCCCCTCCACCCCTCCCCACCCCCTCCAACCGTCACCGCGCACATCCCTTCGTACGTCACGACCGCCGCGCCGCGCCCGTTACGTTCGAATTTCCGACTCGGCCGACCGGGACGCGGTGCGCTTGCGCGCGAGGCGCCGACGCAGGCAACAACATACCGTCGACGACGAGCCCGTTAGAACGAAAAACTCTACGATTAACCGTCGTCGTCGTCGTCGCGCCGCCGCCGCCGCGACGTGATCTTACCTCTTGCTGTCCAACATGTTCGTCATGCCCATGTCGATGATGAGCCTGATGAAGTGTTCGGTCTCCCGGTCCGACCATATGTACCGTTTTTTCACGTCCATGTTTTTGCCGGCCGACGCCGCGAACACCGTCGTACCCCGCGAACGGATGCGCGTGGCCCAGAGGACGGATAACGACGAAAACGCGCGCGAGCCACTAAACGACCACACGGGCACTCGACCACGGCATAACGCGACGCGGCCGCGGTCGTCGTCGCACTGGTTCACGCGCGTCGGGGCCCGCGCGGCGCGGTATCGAGCTGGCTCAGTCCCGGCCCCGGTCGCGGTGCGGTTAGGCACGACGGCACGCACCGCGCGGAGGAAGGAACGAACGAACGCAGCTGCCGCGGGTCGGCGCGCGCATGCGCGAGCTCTGGTCCCGCCGCGGTACGCGTCGTACGTAGCGCGCGCTTGTGCGTGTGCGTGCGTCGCGCGGCCGGCCGCCCGTGTCGGCCCAGTTTCGGGTCGGCAGCCGCGCCGGACCCCCCCTTCCCGCCCGTCCGCGCGGCCGTTCGGTTGCGACCGAGCCTCGGGTCACACGCGTGCACCGTTCCGCCGCCGACGCCGCCGCAGCGCCGCAGCCGCCGCCGCCGTACCGAAACGCGCGTTATTGCCTCACCGCGGGGCGACGGTAACCGGAATCCGCGGGACCCCAACGGACCCGCCGAACGCGCCGCGCGTCGTACAACAGCGGGAGATACTGTTACGCTAGGCGACCGACTGTCGTTTTCGAGGGGGGAAGAAAAGGAAAAAAAAATATATTAAAAATGTTCCGCCGGCAGTGTAGGCAGTTCACGGCACTGCACCGCGGCAACTACCCTGACCGGGCGACCGGTACGGGACGGCCACGTGTTGCTGCCGCGGCGTCCGCTGAAAACATAGAAACGCACGATAAACGGTTTGTCGAGACGAAGCCTGGAAACTCTGGACGTTCGCGTTTGGTCGAAAAATCATTTGGTCGTTGAAACGTTGCGCAAAAGGCCGTAACGTTTTTGTTTACGCGGCGTGCGTAGTTTTTTTCTTCTCCCCCCCTCCCCCCCCCACCTCCCACTCACCGTTACGAAATTCGATTTCATGATATTTCAATCGATCCTCGGCATATTACACGGCGATCGATTTCGGTTGAAATCCTCTCTCTCCTACGCGCGTGTGTTTGACGACGATTTCGCGGAGAAGATCGTTTGTAATGACGCGGCTCGCCGATTATAAATTTTAAGAAAAAAGAAACTGGTTTGGATAAGCAGATTGCGTAAGGTTGGTGATTTTCGACCTTGAATTTGATAAGCGCTGTTTACGCGCTAATTCTAGTCGACTATTCATTTCGCACGACATTTACGTGCACCGAACCACAACGTATTATTGTTCGCCGTATATACATACAATTTCAATTAGTTTTTAAACGCTTTCGAAGTAAGAACAAGTAATACGTATATATTGTGATTGTAGTGTATTCAATTAACGTTTTGTACGAAATGGTATAGTGCAACGAAGGGAATATCATACGCGTGTGAATATATGTGATTGACAGTTCACGCGCACAACGTAACATAACAATGGTGTGTCGCGAAAGTGATAAATCGAGGCTGCGGCCTCGTGAAAATAAAATCCGTTTGCGTCTTTTTTAACCACATTCCAGGCGTCAAGTTACGTCGCTTTAGTCTGGAGTAGGCCGACATTAAAAAAACACGAGAAGCCTCGTGAACAGTCTCACGACCGCTGATATACCCTTAACATATTTAAGATTTAATTACATCGCCGAATGTATTTTTTTTTTGGGGGGGGAGATATTGATGTTGTAAAACTCGATAAACTATATTTTATATATTAAAATAAGACCAAAAAAAAAAAAATTAATACTTGTTATAAATAATAATAATAAAAAAAAATGTAGTATAAAATGTATTTATTAACAACCGGTCTCGACTAAAAGTCTTCGTCGGGAATATTATTCAGTGCGTTTAAAACGTCGAAGTCGTTATTTACGTTGAACCGTACGATTGTTTTCTACAATATGTTTGGCAAAATTTGATTTCCGATTTAGTTAAGTCGTAAAAGACGTGTTCTCCGTGTCTGGTATTTAAACTTCCTGTTCATTCGACCGGTATAAGAAACGTATTACAACCGCATTCGATTTCGAAGCGAACGCCACGATAGTTAAAAATTGTTTTGTCTATCATTTGTCTGTCGTCCAACGGTCCCGGCGAATCTCGGATATTTTATGTGCCGACGTAAAACGTGTGCGCGCGCGTGTGCAGAAATTACGTCTCGGCCGAAGGGAAAGTAGCCAGCCGTACGCACGGACGAAACGAGTTGCCGCCACTGGCGCGCACGTCGACCGGACGTTTCGAATAACGACATTCGTTCCTGATCGGGGACTACGTGCGAAATCGATACGCCGTTACGTTCCGCGCGTACGACAATGTACGAAGAACTGCGTGTGATATCATCGCGTTTGCCACGCTCGAAGCGGACGGACGCGAACGGACGTACGACGCGTCTACACAAAACCGCCCCGACGCCCGGAGTTGTCGTAGTGGCGTGTCGGTTGTTTTTCGCGATCTCGTTTTTTGTTAATAATACATTTCAACGCGGTCGAATTACCCGTTTAACGTGTGAAAACCACGGACGCGTCGCGGGACACCCGTGCGTAATAAATGTTTCCCTTCCTCCCCCCGCGCAGTGCGTTATACGTTCGCGTGATTATCGATATTTTCGATGAATATTCATCGGTACGTGCGGATGGGGAAACCGTTCGTTTATCGCTATTCACGCGTTATCGTATGATTTCGGATAGTTCGCTGCGCGACCGGAAACCTATAAACCAGCGGTTCTCAAATTTGTTTGGTTTACGCCACCCTGAAAATGTATATATAAAAAAAAAATAATAATAAATAAATAACTGCGCCTCCCTCCCACGAATTAATCAACTACAATATCGTGTTGTTTGAATGTGTCCGAACGGTTCATAACTGTTACTGCTGCTATTGTCGGACAAAATGTACGGCGTTGCTAAATTTTACGATCACGTAGGCCGGCGTCGGGTCGTTTATTTTTCGTTACCGGTCGTCGTACAGGTCGGGTATATAAAAAAAGAAAAAAAAATCATCGTCGATTTTAACGAATAACGATTTTATTGTTCGGACGACCGCGTCCCTCTGCCGGTCACTACACGTTTTTTTTTTATGCGAGATACGGTGAAACGCGCGATACGACGTCGTGCACGAATGAAAACCGATTAATATTTCAACGAACGATTGAATTATCCGTTAGGTATGCTATTTCGTTTTGAGTAGGTTTGGCTGGTGGGCGGGTGGTAGTTTGTCCGCCACCGCCGTTATGTGTGTACGAGTGCCGTTCAATCGGGTTTCGAATTATCGTTACGGATTCGCGACCGGGCGTTTATTCCGTTCTCGTTGTCGCGCGTTCTTTCAATATCAATTGTTCGAGTGTACGGGGCGCGCGTTTTCACGTGAACCCGGACGGATCAATCTCCGGGCGCACGGAGGGTCGTCCGCAGCCTCAAGCGAAGGCGGCGGAGACGACGGCAGACCGCGCGGTGGATCACGTCGCGTGGCGAGGAGATATACGTTTAATAATAAATACGTGTACGAACGCGTATAGCGTAATAACGAGAACGTGCAGTCCCCGTTCGCGTTTAAAAACGACAAAGTGGAGAAACGCTCCGACGAGATAACAATGTATATATATATATATATTTACGACGTTACACGCGAAATACCTTCCGTCAACCCGGACAGAAAATCGACCGCGGCGGCGGCGGCTGCGGCGGCACAATGAAAAGTTCGCGAACCGTACGAGTTTAATTACGCCGTCGGTTATTAATAATATTTCGCCGGGTCGATCGATACACGCCGTTTTAATATAATAATAACGCGGATTTGTCAGCGACAATAAAACATCGGGTTTCATTATTAACCCCGTTTATTGCGACATATCCCCCTCGCCTGGCAACGGCCGTCGTCCGTTTCGTTTCACGCTCGGCATCCGCGTAATCTCATAATAATTATACTCGTTACTTGCCACTCCATCCACGTGGCCAGGAACCGCGCCAGCGTCGCTATATACACGATTTTTTTTTCATTGAAACTTTGTACCGCTACAATTTGTGGAATTGAACTATAAAATTAGTTTTCTTAAAGGAAACTTTAAACTCGCCGTGAGAATATAGAGGGGACATCGTAAGGTACATCTAGATGACCGAGTACATCATTAAGGTGAAGTCGTAGGCCCCTCCCCCCCAAAGAAGGGTATGCAAACGTTACGTGGTCTATGTCCACATATAACTTCTCTATTATGTCTCGGATAAGCGCGGAGTCATTTAACCCTTAACTACACGCGCTATTTATTTTTCAATAATTCTGTACACCAATTTGGTTTACGCAGAAAAAAATTTGGCATTGTATATATAATTGTTTTATTTACTTATAAAAGAACAAAGTGCTACTTAATTTTGTTTTTAATTTAATATATAAATACAATATATATATATAAATGTTGTAGTTACTATAATGTATTTGATAAAGATAAAAATATCTTACTGTCTATTCATTTTTTTATCATAATCACTATTCAGACTTATCATATATTTTTCACATTTAATTAAAGTTTTTACGTGCTCAAGATCATTTTTATTATATTTATATTTACTGTAAAGTTCTTTCATGAAGAACATCGTACTGTTGTCACCCTATTTTTATTGGCATTATCAGCCAATATAAGATGTATGAATTGCTCACATTATTACACGCGTGGCGTATTTCGTTCACCAACACAAAAATAATGTAATACGAAGCTTGTATTTTTGCTACTACAAATGTCGAACGACGATTAAAATGGATTACTAATTATTGTACGTATGATAATATGGAAAAGTTAGATTAGGAGTATAAATGAAAACAATTATAGAATAAGAAAAATGGGAGTTTGGTGTACAAAATACACCAGCACGCGCTGTAGTTAAGGGTTTAGGATAATTTGCAAGTATGAGCGGGGAGATAAGTATGTCCAACACGCAATTTGTAGAAGGATGTTATAGTTTTTCTATTGATTTCCATGTGATTGAATCATGGTCTAGGCGGAGGGATTAGGGATAATGTGCTTATACCAAATATATGGTATTAAACACCGAACAATTTACTATACGTACGTATTTGTATAATTAAAATCGGATATACAAATTTTGCGAATGCGCGTCGGCATATTATATTTATACTATTTGAAGTGCTAATTGGAGTTTTGTTTGAATTAATACGCTACAAATAGAATATTTATAAATGTACGTTTATAGGTACATGTAAACATCGCGCGTATACATAAATAAATAACTACCAGAAGTAATAATTACATTTTCGTTAGATAAATAATATACGATGGACTACACGAATAAAACGAGATTTAATTGATATTTCACGTAACGGCTATTCGAGTATATTGTTATTGATACGCAATATAACGTATATTGTTGAAAAAAATATTCATTTCATAATTTAATAAATATTGTATTCCATAAAATTTCGCATGTGTGTGCGAAAATAACGAAAATCGAACATATGTAGTAATATATATAGTGGTAAAAATTTTATCAGCGGTTTTTTTTTTGGATTTTTATGAAGTCAAATTTTCGTAATCATAAAACCACGAAAAATACCAAAAGAGGAAGAAAAATTCACTCAGTATCGATCGTCTAAATTCAATTTGAACAACACATTCGAATTCGTAAACATTTTTTCTGGGTTTTGTAGGAAACAACATTTCGATTTTGTGTTTAATCAATTTGATATGGTATCTACGCAATGAATACAATTAATGGCGCCAAAAGCCAAAAAAACGCATTTCCTATAAAAATACAAAGAAATACTTCAAATACGTTTCAAAAATTAAAATTGGATTACGGGTAGCAGCGTGTTTATTTTTCATCCGCTTATCGATCTGAACGCATGAAAAATAAAAAAAAAGCCTTAACACAATAGGATACTAAATTGAAAATTGTAATTCATTTCCCCTCTAAACGTTTTATACAATTATATTTCGAAAATCTGGAGAAAATAAATATGATGAATTACGCATTTTGTAATAATAACTTTTACTTTTTTTAATCACGGTTTTAAAACTTCGAGTTTTATAAGCGGACGCAGCAGATACCTTTTAATATTTCCTATCTTTTTACAAAATATAATAACGTAATATGTATGCATTGTTGTTGAAACCATAAGAAATGATTTTATATGAATCCTGTGCGAAAATGAATGTTTATTGAATGCTATACGAGCAAATTAAATATTGCGGCGTGACGTCATCGTGCCATTGTACGAAACGCCGTGTGTCCTCTCAAATATTCGTATAAGTGTTAAAATTTCCCGTCGCATAACAAAATGATTTACACAGCTTTGAAATAGCGCGAGCATTTACGCAAACGCAAGACAGTGACGAAATCGAAATGTTAATACATATAAATTCAAATTTTTCTTTGTCTTCCTTCAAAATTTGAACTATGTTTTGGACATAATAATAATAATATTCGTGTTAAAAACGTGACAAATTTAATTTTATTCATGCGTCACGTTCTACACGTGGTTCTCGTTTTATTAAATACAAAAATTCCATTTATACTCGTATATAAATATATACTCGTGTGTATATATATATAATAAAATAATAATTAACAACTACGAAACGTAAACGATATGTAAAAAAAAAAAGAGCGTTATAAAATTATACCGAATTTATACATACAATGTGAAATAAAATCGTAAAGAACGCGTTGAAATCATCAGTCAGCCACCAATAATGGACGGCTTACACACGCGCTGATATACAGTTATATATATAGCTCGCAACCGCTGACGGGGGGGGGGGGGGAGGAGGCAGTGCGACTTTAATTAAATATACGAAACAGTCTTTTCTCTTCGAATTACAAAAATGAAACGAAACGGCCAATCGTTATGTTCGTCGAAACGAACGAATAATTCGCGTCTTGGATTTCTGTGTATACGGATTTCGAACCTGAACAACAAGATTTAAGTAGCGTGTGCAGCGATGACGGACGATACAAATGATCTAAAACATAATATCGTATACCTCGTTATGCGGTGACGGCTCGTGGCCGCCGACGGGAGGGGGGGAGGGGAGGCGGTGCGACTTTAAATATATACGAAACAGTCGTTTCTTTTCGAATTCGCAAAAAGAAACGAAACGGCTAATCGTCATAGCGGCGGCAACCGTCCGATTTTCCTGTCGCACGGCCGGAGAAAAAAGAATCGTCGTCGACATCGACAACAGCGATCTTGTTGGTTCGGACGACGCGGCGCCACGTGCAATGCACGTCTTGACTGTGTACGTTCCGTCTTTTCGCGGTCACCATGCGACGCCGTGAACAGATTTACTCGATCCGATTTTCATAATATTTGAACGACATACATTTGTTATTTGAAATTTTCCTTTGATTTCGTTTCGCGCAATTATTAACTTATTTATTACACGGGTTTTGTCGCGAGCGAAATCAATTTCGCCGTAATGATGCACGTACGGTGCGACCGCGCCGCGACGTGTGCACGACGTTTGGGGCATAAATACTTTGAGGTCACGGTTTTGATTACCGCCATCGGCAGACGGGCCTGCGACAAGTATACCAATCACGGTAATGCGCGCGTGATTCCCGTGCGTTCGGAGATTATAGTCCGCGGGACGACGGCGAACATTTCCGCCGGCTCCTCCGCCGACGTCTTTGATCGTATAACCTCTTCGGCGTAAGAAAAACCGGGAACGCGCGCGGTCCATTGTGCAGTCCGTCGCGCCCGGTCCTCAATAAGGGTATATTATTACTTCGGATTTGGCCCCGCCGCTACAACAATAATAGCTATTTGCCGTCATCCGCGGCGGCGCGATCGTATATTAAAAAATATTTCCTTTTCGAGGAGACGTAATACCTCTTTATATACACGTAATGTTCTCTTTATATTGTCGCACGAGATTTCCCCATTGTTGTACACGCGCGCGCACACACACACACACACATATAAATATATCACACAGGACGACCAAAGAGAAAAATCCCCCTTCTCCCGACCGTATCGAACGCGCGTAGCTCAAGGCATTTTCATTCGTACGTTTCCAATTGTTTCTCGGACCATATCAAATAATAATAATAATAATGTGAATATGAATATGAACAAACAAACGCGAAAGCCGAGTGACCACCGCTCGACGCGTAATAACGGTAATGGACGCAACCCTTTTTTTTTTTACTGACCGCAAATGGACCGTTAAAAAACAACGCTACCCCATTATATCGCAATTTTTTTGCGCCCTCTTCCCGAAACGGACATCGGCGACCGGAGGAACAGTTTCCGACCTCCTCCACCCACCTTCTCTTCCTACCATCGGCGTAACGCGCACGGCGAATATATTATTACGCGTACGGGAACGCGATATTTATGGGGCCGGAAGACCGCGAGGCGACGCCGCGACCCTCTCCGGCCAGAGAATTCGACTCGCGTCAACACGCATATTTCATGTATAATTATTGCCCCGCAGAGCCGCTCGCCGTTAACAACTACTTTCCGGACGGACATTTATCTTCGGCCAGCGCCGCGCGTGTCCGGTGGATATTGTTTTACGATTACTAATGCATCGGACTAATTCAATCCGTCGGAATCGATTAAGAGAGTGTAAAATAAAACGAGAGAAGTCTCTCTCTCACTCGCTCTCTCTCCTCTCTCTCTCTCTCTCTCTCTCTCTCTCTCTCTCTCTCTCTCTCACTATATATATATATACCTAACCGCGTGCGTTATTATCGATATTGTAATGTGCGTACACTGTTTCATGACTTTTTTATGTCCGTAAATTAAACGTCGAGTCTCGCTACGCGGTTTGTGACGAAATCGCAAATAACAAAGCGCGCGTGTTTTCAAAGGACACATGTGCTAAACCGTAATTGAAGTTGTACAAATAACGCGTATAATATATATAATACGGTTAAAGCTAATACGAACGCATGACAATACTATGACATAAATTTTAATGTATACGATAAAAAACTAAAAAACAAAACAAAAACATTAATTGTAATAAAAATTACGCGTGGAACGTAAACAGTGAAACCCCGTCGTTCGCCCTCCGACCGAATGTATGAAAACTGCTAGTCGAAATAATATTTCGCTAAATGTTCGTGTTAAATTGTCAAATCTCCGAACGCTCCATTTTATCGTTATTGTTATTTCGTTTTTCCAATAAAGACCGTGCGCGCGAAATTGATTCCCAAAATTTGTCTCCTCCGACTTTAAATATTTTACGTCCCGAAACTCTGTGACAGTCGTTCGTGTAGTTTCTTCTCGAAAAAAGTCACCGTCTTAGAGCTCCGATTATATTTATTATCAGGTATTACGTACAGCCGTATGGTGTTTGTTCGTGTCTATTTTATTTTGTTTTCCGGACGTTCCTTCTTATCTCTGTTGTTTCAGCCTTTTTCTGCGCGTTTATTTGAAATTTTACAAGACATGTCGGACCTACTATTTCATCTGATCGTCGTACACGTTATTTGTTTTGACGTGGTTCAAAGTTATCGACTGGTTAAGGGAAATTTACTTTACGTCCGACATTTACTAATTCCTTGACTCAATATATATATTATATATATATATACGTGTATATCGACGTACAATTCCCCACGAGGGTTAAGTAATTTAAAGTAATGGTACAGCGTTGAACTTTTCGTTCTTTTACGTGCTATACGTAAAATAAATGAATACGCGTTCTGTTTCTCTGTACACGCGGGTTTAAACGTTACAAAACTCTTTGTTTCTTTTATATTCTTACGTCTCTATTCGTTACCGTGTCGGCGGTACATTATTTTGGGAATACCAACCGATCCAAAATAATTTCCATTGGGCGACAGTGCGTTGTATTATGGTTGGTTGGTTGGTTTTTCTCGTCCGTTTTAATGTATTGCCCCGTTGTTTTTTCGTCCACTTTCCCGAACATAGAGAACGTGTATAGATGTACGTCTATGCATATAACTTCCCGCGGGGTTATTGTCTGCGGCGTTCGCGTGTTCTGCGCGCGGGGGTTGAGGATATTTTTACGATATGATTTTATGTGAAAAAATCGAAAATATAAAATACATATTACACTCTTCGGTTTATATTATGCAGAAACGCAACGAGAGATTTGTACGTAGGTTAGGTTTACGGATCGGAGCAAACGGATGTTTTCTCATCCTCTTTGGCTATATTATTGTATTATATATGTATAGACGTCGATATTTATTATTCAGATGGTCGTAAAAACGACTTATCTCCGAACCGACGCGGTGGAGGGGAAGCGGTCCAAATAAGTAAGAGTTACGATCATTCCCGTGTATATGTGTTTTTACTACTTCAGAAAGCTAAACAATAGTTAAATAATAAAAAAAAAAAAACAGACAAACAAAATAGAGTGAGAGAGAGAGAGAGAGAGAGAGAGAGAGAGAGAGACGAAAGAAACCGTTCGGCGGACGACGAGTGGACATTATCCGGTTCGATTTGACGGTCGGAACGGCGTATAAAAACCCTCCTTGGACGAGAGTATTTCGCTATAAAAACGAGGTTAACAGCGCTTTTACATAGACCGTCACTTCGGGTCGGACCTCTTAAACTTCCCGAACATACATGATATACATATAAACTGTTCCGAAGACCGGGCGCCGTTGGATACGAGGGATTTTCTTCTTTTTATTATCTATTCTAAATAGGAAAAGAAACGCGTACGCATATATAACACGTAGAGTACGCGCGTATACTATGTATACTATGTATAATATACGGAGTTGCGATAATGAATCCGTCGTAAAAAAAGGCCGCAAACAATAGACTTTTACCTAAAAAAAAAAATATATATATATGTATATATTTATATAACCGGCCGAAAAGAGGGTTTTTTTACGACGGGGTTAAAAAAAACGCCCGTCGTTTTGGTTTTTATTTACGAATATTCACGAAACCGATTCCTTTGAGATTTGAATGGATAAAGTGCAACAGTTCCGGTACACAGATATGGGGAATTTATTAAATTCGCTGATATAGATATACTGGCGCCAAGGGGCGCAAAGGAGTTTATGACACAAAGGAGGTGGACAGAGTGTGGGTCTTTTATCGTGGGATGTGTATTACTGTACGCGTATTATGTACAAACGGACAAATTCTGTACGATACGAGAATGTAATGATTATTTTTGAAATAGCCCGATCGAATAATGATAAGTATTGTAAACATCGTGACGTACCACACAAATAAATATTACTTTATACATTATTTCTATAGTTTACATGATTGGATTTTTTCTTTTAGTAATAAGCTGGTAGATTTCAATATTTTAACGAACTTTTGGTTGCTTTGTTCAAAAAAAAAAAAAAAATACGTTTTCCTAACGTATTATTGGAAAAATGAATGTTTTTATCGAGTTGAAATTTAATAAGTAATTAAGTACAATTAGTTTGATTATAATTTGCTTGTTACCATAATTATAATTATGATATAATAGTGAAATCAGCAAAGGTATGCATTTATCCTACGGCTATATACACGGGAGGTTGATTTTGAATTTTTAAATGCTTTTTTGTTCATTTTTAAATCATTTTGAACAAATACAGTTTTTGGCTGTTTATGTCATATTGTTTTTTTTTTTGGTTTTAGATTTTTCAATATTAACGCCTTAGTAGACTTATATAGATTTCTATACGGGGGAGAGACGGAAAAAAGTACTAGCACTAGGTGTCTCTGGATCAGCATCTGCGCCTATATACCGCGTGTAGAATATTTTCAATACTTTTATTATAATTATTTGTTAATGAGATTTATTTTTAAGAAAGTTACAAATATATATACGACACAAAAAATCAAGACATTAAAAGGTACGACCAATGACAATATAACATGTAATAATTGTTTAAATTGCTGGAGGCATGGTTTGACGGGAGAATCGTAACCGTATCGTGACGTCGGTACGAGTTGTTTCACACGAGAATATCGTACGTGTAGCTTTTGGGAAATAAACGAAAAGACGCTGGACCTTAGGAAAAGAAACGAATCACGTACGGAATGAGATTTAATATATAACGCGCGCGGGCGTGTATTATTCTCCAGCCAAACACCAAAAACTCGTACGCGTTTCGACGAAACCGTGTTTGCCCTCCTCTCTTCCCAAATCCTGTTCTCGTAGGTCCCGTTTATATATATATACGCGTCGTTTTTGGCGACACTGCGGTGTTGCAGTCAATTTGCCGCCAGATTGAACGGGCCCCGTCGGCCGCCTTCGTTTGATAAATGAAGTCGAAATCGTTCTACCACCACCACACACACACACACACACACACACACACACACACACACACACACACACACACCTACACACACACCTACACACACACACACACACAAACACACACCCACCCTTCCGCGCCGTTGTTGTCTGGTGATATCGGAGGCAGAGAGAAACAGAGAGAGGAAAAACGTTATACGGTTTATCGGGGTGTGTTTTTCTCCGGCACGACATAAGGCCCCGAGCGCGCGCGCGTATCATTAATTCGCGTCGACCGGTATATATACGACACGCGTTTTTATATATACTTAGACCGAACTTTGTATACCCCTCCCTCCCCTCCCCCCGACCGATGACGAAGGTTTCGCGGAATATACATACGTACACACACACACACACACACACACGCACACACACACACATATATATATATGTATACTCGACAAACGTACTGGCATGATCGATGGACAATTTCTTCGGACGGTTAAAAACAATTTGTCACCGTTGCGCACGACGCTAACCGAATTACATATACTCTGGTGCAGCGGCCCGCGGGACGGGACGGCGACGAACACGCACAAAGTATCGGACGATAAGTTTATTTTCTCCGCCGCCGCCGTTGTATTACGCGATCCCAAGAGGGTTTTTAATTCGTATCGCTTTGTATTGTCCAATTAAACGACACAGCAGACGACGACTTCTACTGCCGACTTCTACTGCCGTCTCTCTTCCTCGTCGAACGTTACGCGCGCCAGAGGGTGTTAAACATGTATATACGTACGCGCGCAGTCGTGATTCCGCGACGGCGGCGACGGAGATGGGTTGATTTTTCAAAAAACAAACCACTTTATATATAAACGTTCTGCGCGTCCCGTAATTGACGCGAGATGAATCGCCGTCAATTCTCAGCGCACGCGATAATATTAACGAACGTAGAACAATACCCACTCCCGCGCGACGTTTTATCTATTGTCGTCGATTTACGATTCATGTTCAGTCGCCCTTTGAACGAATTATATACAAGTGCGCGCGCGATCATTATCGAACATATATATTATAGTTAATTTTCAATTAGTATGTACGAGAGTCGTTTCCTAACATGATATTATTCACGTTTTTCACACACACACACACACACACACACACACACACACAAACGCACACACACGCACACATGCATATACATATATTTGAACGAATCCCTTCTATCTGTTTTTCTTCAAAAGCAAAGTCGGGCTAGAGAGCACTTCACAGCACTTTAAAACTTTTTCATTCGGATGTTCCGAGAAATGTGCAGACGCTATTTTAATGTTTCGAAATATAAATTCTGACTTGCACGGAACGTTCTTATGTTCCTGACTTATCAGAGCCCCACTTTTTTTGGATTTCAAAAATAATTATTAATAGTGAATGTTTTACATGCATTTCTCTGTACGTTTTTTAAGATAAGTGATGGGCGGAATGACCGAGTGTCCTTTGTGTCCCCTAACTGTAATCGTTTACTTTACGAATCGCTCTACTCTTGTATTGTTAAATTATATCTTATTATTATTGTTAAACGTCTAAAAATATAAATGATACTTTTTGTCAACGACAATGTTTTGACGTTCATAAATTTTGGTAGATTACATAATATTGTGTGGACGTAAAAAAATCGATTTCACTATTTAATTAATTTAATTTTTTAAATTTAATTTACGAATTTTCACAAATTATTCACTAGCCGAGAATAATATTCAATTAATGTTATTCGAATAATACTAGAAATTGTTGATAATTAGTCGTTACACATTTGTTGTAGACGTTATCATCTTGTCTAATTTGTTGCATTACTTACAAATAAATTTTATTTAACATTACAGTCGATTTATACGTATGAGCAGGCGCGTCCGCTTATGCAATACAATCGACAACCTCGCTACGCTTAATAATGTTTTATACCCCGTGATTATTTTCAAATCATTGAATCAAAAAAATTTATAAAAAAAGGAAGAAATTGAATAAAAACCGTGTTTTTTCTTTACCCTCCGGTCTCCGAGGAACGATGCCAATATTGTCTAATCGGGTTATAAAGTTCAAAAGGGGACTACTGCTTGCGTCGTGCTAATTAGCCCTCTGGGTATTAATTGGAGTAAATACCATTTGGAGAAAACAATCGACGCGAACGAAAGAATACTGTGAAAAAAACAACATGTCTCCGAGAAAATACACTTCATTGTTTTTTATTATTTTTTTTTTTTTGGGGCCCTCTTCGGCCCCGTTTGTACATTTGAAAGAGAGAGAAAAAACATTCATTACAAAAGACTCATCAAAATTAGAGGTTAATGAGTGGGACGAGCTTTTGTTTTATACTCGTACACTAAATACACGTTAAAAATATAAAAAAAAATTATTTTTCCCTTAAATTAAAAGCAAGAGGGGTCTTTAATCTTTCGGTTGTAAAACGTTAATTGGAACTCCGTAATAGTCACTGGCGAATCCATTTTGATTGGATGGTAAAAAACGAACGTTAAAAAATAAAAATATAAAATACTCCGCGGTTCCATACTCATTTAAATGTTTATGGCTACCGTATTTTATTTTTTAGTAAGAATTAAATTAATACCGTTCAAACGCTTTATTAATCTTTTTTCATGGCTTTTATTATACCTACTTTGTATTTTTTATTATTTTGCGATATTGAAAATTATTTCACATATTATGAAAAATGTAATAGACTGCACAGAATTGGTATAATGTAAAATCAAATATCGTGATTCGCTATCATTTCATAACAATAGAAAAACCGACGATAATGCTTAAATAAAATATCAATAATGGTGGTAGCCTCTGCTTGAGCGTTAAAAATGTTTCGTTCAATATATGAATGGGGAAAACAATATTACTTGGACCAATGTAAATCGCTTAATATTTGATAATGTGTATCATATATTTATATGAAATACCGACTGATCAGTTTAGAAAACGATAATATATTATACTTACCAAAGTGTTAAGAAATAACAATGAAATTATTATAATATTTAGAACCAATTGTTTTTCATAATTAACTGGCTAAACATGTTACTATTTACGTCGACGTAACGTGAACTAAACGAGTTGTTATTAAAAATTACAAAGTGTTAGAAAAGTGGAATTTTGTTAAATTCTCGTGGAGCCCTAAGAAATATTTAGTGTTGAGTTCTATCTGCTTGTGTTTTATGACGCATAGTACACGCGATATGTATACGGTAGTAAGAATGATAAGATATTTATAAAGGAAACAATAGTATTAAAAGAACTGGAGAAAATATTATTTATTATTGAAATTTACAAAATGAAAATAAAATTAGTTAAGATTATTGAAAAATAATACAACGTTATATGTACACGTCTTGAAGTGTGAGTCTTAATGTGAGCAACGTGCCTGTTTTTTGCGACTACGTTTGTCAATATTCGGTGTCACAGAAGTCAATTGAAAACGCATATATCGTCTTCTACGTCCAAACGTGTTCTTTATTTGATTTTTGTTCTTTTTGGTCTTTTTACATACAAACTTGTAAGTCAACGAAGTTACATTTTGTTTTTTCATTTCCGAAATATTTTTGAGAATTGATCTAAACTAATTAAAAATAAAAAGTCACTCATTGGAATATTGTAACAATTGAAATAAATTCGGCAGTTCCGATTTCCCGCGATTATTGATTGCCCGTTGTTCAAACAATATAAATTACGTTTTGTAAATAACTTGCACAACAAAGTCAAATGTCGTTTGCGGCCTTAAGGGAGAATTTCTATTATTTTTTAGTGCGCGTTTGCGTTATTCCGTTCTGCGCTCGCGGACACTGCACAAGACAGAAATACTATGTCGACCGATTTTCCCGAAGCAGCCGTAAAAGGTCTGCTGGACTCGCGTAACAGTGACGCGCCTCTCGCGCGTTCAAACGTCAACGTTTTCGATATTTTAAAAACGATATGTTTTGAAATTCGCACCCGTGGCCGACCTACCGCCTCGAACGCATTTCGTCTCGGCTGCAGGTCGTAAAACGCGTTGGATTTTCGCATTCCCGTCGGATGAAAGACCACGACAGCGTCGCGTCGTTTAATTTCCACCGGCCGACGCGGTCGGCCGCCCGTTCATTAATTATTTGCGAATAAAATTCTGTCCGCCGGGACGGGGTCGGGTATACGAGAGAGAGAGAGAGAGAGACCGTCCGTATGTGTATAATAAAGCGGGAACTTGTGTGTATATACATATATATATACACGTGTTGTAGAGTCCTCGACGGGCGGCGGAGAGGAAAAAAATAAAAGAAAGAAAAAGAAGAGTATCTCCTCTCGTCGCTTTGACCGGTCTCTCTCCCGCCGTACAATACACACAAAGGGAACAATACAAACGGGGACGTCCGGCGTGTTTGTCCGCAAACGTCAGCGGGCTTTTAAGGTCCACTTTTATAAATTTCGACGACACCGTCCAATTCTCGTATGTACCGCCGCCACCTGCGGCGACTCGTTCGCGGCAAAAATAATAATAATAATAAAAAAAAATAAATCTCTCGTCGAACACGCGAGTCCGACGACGACAGACCGGTAATCTCGTTGAGTGCCCGAATTTCCATTTTCCCCGAAAACGTTAATGGACCACCATTACCACTACTACCACAACTACCACTACTACCACTACTACTACCACTGCTGCTACTACTACTACTAGTACTTCACCGTTCGAAATGCGGGTTTTTCGAGAGCCTGCCGTCGTTTCGTTTTTTTCATTTTTTTTTTTTTTTTTTTAATATTTTAATCCCGGAAACGCGTCGTCGACGGGGCCCGACGTGTTTACGGGGCGGTCCGCAGCGGGAGATCTCGCAAAAGTCACTCGTCTTGTCTCGGATGTTAAGCCGATTTTCGTGCGGCGCGGCGACGAACGGTCTCCCGTGAGCCCGGTCTTACACCGACTAGTCGGACGGTTCGGGCTCCCTCACGTCGGCGCACACTCGTCGGACACGCCGACCGCCAGTCTCGTCGTGAATCTGATTCAATATTTTTATTATGCCCATTTTATATTTTCGCATTTCTTTTCGTTTGTTTCGTTTGTTTTTTTTGTTTTTATCGTGCGACGAGACGACATTTTGACGAGGTCGATTAGTTGTCTTACCCATGTTGAGAGTAATGGTAGTTCGTTGTTGAGGCGAAGAAGAAGAAGATGAACGGAATGGGTTTCATCGTTTTCATTTCGCCAACATTCTTTGAAACTAATATTCCGGTGTCCATGTTTTCGGTTGCTCTCAAGTTTTTTTTACTTTGAACGAAATCTTCACCCCTATTAAAAATAAACCTGTACAAAGTCGCACGATCAAGCCGGATTTAATGCGAGAGCGCTGATAACGTTGCGAAGGTCGATGGAATGTAGGACCGGCCTTACACACTCGGTGGTAAGTCGCGTCGAACGTTATTCGTTTGGAAAACGTTTCGGATGTTGGCGCACGCGTGACATTTGGTACCGGATGTTTTGGAATGCGATTGAAACAAAACTTTTTGACGACCGCGCACGCGCGCCGAAATGAACAAATAGCAAAATACGTCAGAACGTTTGTAACGTTCGAGTAGGATTTCAGTTTGACTGAGTTTTTCGTTTTTTAAATTTTTTTAAATACCCGTTACAAATGAACCCTTAAAAAAAAAAAAAATGAAATAAAATACGCTTCCCTGTCATTACACACTTATAAGCGTTTTATTGTGTGTCGGCGGTGTGAATCATTTTTAACCGTCAGTCCTCGCAGTCACCGAATAATAATAGAAATAATAGTAATAATAATAAAAAACCGAAAAAGAAGACGGGCCCTTCAACGAAGACCCGTACACCCGGTCGGCGTTTGCGGATAAACGAAAGGGTTTTTTTTTTTTTTATACTATTTGCACTATTCAAACGCCACAATATTGAAAATATAAACGAAACCGCATGCGAACAAAAAAAAAAAAAACGATTAGAAAAATCCGTAAGCAATTTAAACAGGAAATGGCGTGTAGCAATAACAATAAATGTTGTTTTTTTTTCTCTCTCGCAGTCGTCTGCGCCGAACCGGAAATAATGGGGCGAGTGAAAAATCGCGGCCTTTTCAAACGTCGCGTCGTTTGTTTCGCCGGGGACTTGTGTACACACGTGTGCGCGCGGACGCATTACATTTTATTATTATTATTATTATTATTATTGTTATTGGCGTTTTTTTTTTTTCCCCCTTGCGTTTTTATCACTCGCCTTATCCGCGGCGAGACTGTATCGTACGGCGGCGGCCGACGGGCGCGATCAGGTGTCCGTCGGACGGTGCGGCGCGCGGCCGCGTCAACTCTTTCCCCGCGAACATTAATCGACTTCCGCGTGTTTGAACCCATTGACCGTGGCCGCGCACAGTGTCGTTTGGAAAATCGTTGTCGTCGCCTCGCGGGAACCCGCCGTCGTAACACGCGTTCGCATTTGCGCGTGTTATCACGTACCTGAACTTTGCCCGACCGTGACACGGTACCGGGTTCGAACCGATATCAATCTTTCGCAAGTCACCCAGACCGCCACAATGGCCGGTCAATATTCGACAGGCCATTGTGGCGGTCTGGGTGACTTGCGACTTGTGGACTCGCGAATTATTGAAAATCACCTGCGAAATATCGATATTTCTATGAACTCGGTACCGTGTCATGGGCCGACCAAGTTCTCAGGTACGTCATGTTATTATTATCGGTTAACCGCGGAACGTCGACTATCCGCACTGACCCCAGTCGCAGACGTTACGTTAGGTTTGTCCAATAAATACGCGATTTTTTTTCCAGCGATCCGCGGAGAGAATGAAAGTGCTTGAATGAATTAAAACAAAATACGCTTAGGGGACCGACCTGTCTCCGCGCGTACTACTAGACACTCATTGATCGGTCGACAGCCGAGGCATTAATATTGATAGAGTTACAGCCGTTTTTGTTTCATTTTTTTCGCCTATTGTCGACGAAATTTCATGGAATTCTTAGTGGCTAAGGGAAAAACTCGAAGGAAATTAACGAAATGTTTAATACTGTGTACGGAGACAACGCATTATAGAAGACATCTATTTCTAAGCGGACTAAACGTTTCAACGAGGGCCGCGAAAACTGCAAAGATGGTGCAAGGCCAGGACGCCCTTCAACCTCACTCGACGACAAAAACATCGATCGTGTGTGCAGTCTCTTGTGCTTTCTGACCGACGAATGACTGTTCGGATGATAGCTCTGATAGTTCGGAGGTTCTCGAACGTTTAAGAGATCGGGTGCGACGTGTTCGACCAAATTAGCGAGGGGAAGTAGGATGCATTTTACATCATGACAATGCACTTGTACATTCGTCTGTGATTGTCAGTGAGTTCCCCGCTCGAAATTCCATCACAACGCTTCACCCTCCTCACCCTACTCAACAGATTTAGCCCACTGTGACTTTTTTTTATTCCCAAAATGCAAAATGGTCACATCATACGATGTTACTAAAGAGCCTAACTTTACAAGACATTGAAGGTTGTTTCGAACAATGGAATCGGAGATGAAACAAGTGCATTATGACAAATGGAGAGTACTTTGAAGGGGATAAATTTAATTGATCATGATTTTTTTAAAATAAAAAATGTATTGCAATAGTTCACGTATTTATTGGACAAACTGTGTATTCAGGAATTGTTTTAAAGGCTTAGGTGGATTAGACGGCGAATTTACGATTTTCTATCGACAAATATTCTAAAACACTATTTTCCGTCTAGGTAGTGTAGCGTGTGCAGAGATAAAAAAGAAAACTCAATGAGGTAGGGGAATCTAACTTCCAAATACGTTATCATCGATCGGAACAGACGGGGAAATCAAACAATGGTTAGAAATGTACTGTGTATATTGAATTGTTTTATTTATATCGATTTAACGCGTCAGTCGCACTTTTCCATTATTTTTTTGCTAGTTTTTTCTCTTGTCATCAGTCGACGAGTTCAACTGTGACGCATATGATTAAATAGTTTTTTTTTTCACGTTCTACATCAACTATAGTAGACCTGCTCACGTTATAACACCGAGCCTAAAATGCGATTTCTCCATCGTCGAGTTTTTCTAATATTTCGATTCGATATTCAAACGTGTACTCCGCCGTCTTTACGAACCAACTGTGTAGATTGTTTACATTAAAGTGACCCGTAATAGTTGATAGAAATGCATGAGAAATAATAATAGAACGCGTGTGTGCGTATTTATTTCGAATTTTATAAAAACGAACGACAAAACTGGAGAATCCACGGCAGTAACAAATTAATAAAATAAAATGAAAAAACAAAATGTGTGTGAAAAAGTCATAGTGCGAATAATAGCGACGTGCATGGTTGGACTTTACACATTATGTCATGAACTGTATGTGTACCGTCGACGTTTTTTCATTAGATTGCGTTGTTTTTATGATAGTCGTATGCGAACACGCGAAAAGCTAAAAAAAAAAAAAACATAATTAAATATACTCTACGACGAAACTACGATAATACTGTACGAGTACGACTTTAAGTGAACGCATAATAATATATTTTTGATACGTCAACGAAATGTATGAAAAACAAAAAATGAAAAGAATTTAATTAATTTTTCCGATATTTGAACTGAACTTATGAAAAGTACGTTATTATTCAAGTCGTAAACATGGGGTGGAACGTTATACATTAATTTTTCCAGCGACAATAATTTCTCATCCCCTTCGTGCACGATATATACAACATATTAATGAGTTATAATGACGTGATGGTTACACACGGCGAACATATAAAAACACGACGTAAATATAATAATGATACGAAATTGAAATAATAAAATGTAATTTTGACAGTACGGAAACGAAACACGTCCGTTTAATGTAGTTCATTAGCATTTAATCATAAAACACCATAAAAATGAAATACAAATAATTTAAAACAAGGCGAAAATACGTATTGCACGTATATTAGCCAGATGGCTTGTTCGTTCGATGATGATTTATATATACATTTTTCAACAAATACAAACGCGAACGTTTGGTGCGCACGTGTTTCTTCAACAAATAATAATGATTAAAACGTCGGCATGGTCAATCTAAAACAAAAGCTATTCGGTGAAAATTCAATACGTGAATATTTTATTAAGATATATGTTATCATTACGATATAATATGTTTTATTTAAAAATCATAGTATACGTGTGGATATAATATAGTAATTTAATCAGACCTGTTCTTTTTTAAAACACCTTTCATCAAAGTATAATTTATATTAGTTATCTAAATATCATATTATCAAACTAAAATAAAACAAAACGATGAAACATTGAGAAAACCTAATGTCTATTAATGTAGTACGATCGAATGGTTCGAATTTGTTTAGATGTTTTGTTACGTAGAAAAACTGAAATACAAATTCCGGAACAAATTCTGAAAATTTTGTCTCGTTGGTGTAGCATCACTAAAATCGCTGAGCTAACTTACACGACTGACGTTCGGGACAAAATGAATTATTATTTAATATTAATAATATCAAACGGAATTTACGCGATGAATTACGTAACAACGAAACATGAAAATATTTTTTATTTATACGGCCTATTTATGATTAGGAATCACTTAAAATATTACAAGTCATTGACTTAATTACAAAGATAAGAAGTATATATGGTATTTACAACATTCGAAACATTATATAGATTATAAAGATGTAATTAAACACTATGGAATTTCGAATTTTATTTTAAAATTCTAGTGAAGAAAGGTTTTGGCCTAGGGATTCAGATAAATCCTCCGGAAGTTTCGTATGAGTTCTGGAGTCCGAGTGTTCACGGTATTCCGTCATTATGTGTTTGACTTTAAGTCGAGTTCCGCAGGCGGGACATATTGGTGGGGGGGGGGAGGAAATCACTTTTATTCATTAAGTGTTTGAATGTGATCGACCACAATTCGAGCGTGACCGACACCGGAGACTTATAATTTTCTCGAATTTCCTGGGTAGGTCTATGGGAAACAGCCATGGAGTTACATTTTGTTTTTATTTCAAAAAGTTTTACGCATGAATATCTCCAAATTCCTTGCCGTTTATGGTTGCAGAAAAGTCTAATTAGATGTATTACGTCTTGTTTCGTTGTTGTGGTGAAGGGTTGGTTACTGCATTGTTTACAGCTTGGCCTGGCATCTCGCTTTCTTTGATACTGGAGTGTCCTGGTGTCTAACATATTTGAATATCATAGCCATTTCCATTTGCATATTTTAGCAGGGTTTGTACTAGCGCACTTATGTCGTTGGCACGAAACACGAAAAGTAAACAATATTAATTCGATATGTTTCCCGGTGCGATCGAAACGTACTGAAACGACGTCGCCGTTACGCTCGTATTCGTTTTGAATTCCTCACGAGAGCGTCCGTCGCGTGAACAACAATACATCCGCGGACCGTGTTTGCACACGCGATAATAGAAATAAACACGGGTCGATACTTGAACGGAATAACAACAGGTCCCTATTGTAATCGTGAAATTGGCTCGTCATTTGGGGTCCGATTCAATCATCGCGCTAAAAACGATTTCGTACGAATTCATTATTGTCGTCCAGTCGCCGCCGATTGTTTTTATTTGTCATTTTATTATGGTATCGTCCGGCGGTTGTTCGGTCGGACGGACGCATTTCCGTGTTCGGAACCCGTTAAAATCCTTTTTGATATCAATGATAACATCTTTAACGTCCGTTTGAGATTATCGTTTTTCATGGCCCCCGGACTCGGTAATAATAATGTTTCGCGATACACTGTGGACGAGAAATTACGCGGCAGGTTATTATATCGTTTACGTCTTTTACCACACGTTTTATTATTTCCAGTTTTACCGTCTCGCAAACACGCATTAAACGGCGTTTTTATCATTCGAAATCTTCACGTCCATCTTTTTTCAACGTAAAGCGTCGTGTTCATATTTTTTATGTATAGAGAAATACATTTACATTCCAACTATAAAATATATACGCGTACCAACGCCGTTACAACGAAACGGGTTTGTTCGGAAAATGTGCCGAATTGCATATATTCGAATCTCGATTTAAGTAATACGTTTTTCTCATACTATTATTTATCGAAGATTCCATTTATTTCCGTTTAAATGAAATTGTATAAATCGTTGTATTCGAAAAACGATTAATTGCGAAACTCGGTCCGTCGTTTCGTTGTAGTTTTTCGAAATTTTCTTAATGTCGTCAAGAAGAGTCCAAGATCGTATTGGATTTTCAACTTTTTAATGCCAACGAATCCAAATGTCACTACCGCTGACGCCGGGCCGAGGAACGGCTCGGAGAGTATGGAAACGGCGTGGCATGGCTCACACCGTCCATCGAGCCCCTACCCAAGACAGACTTGGAAATCACCCCCGCGTGCCTCTGTCGCCGTACCGGCGCGGTTACCACACCGGAGGGTAGCCCATTGCACAGCCTACGGCAATGATAGTCGCTGGTGGCTCGGTCAGCTTCGGTGACAAACAACGCAAAGTGGCTTTCCGACGGCAAGAACCGTTCGGTTCGAACAACGGTCACGCACTCACGTCTCCCCGACATTAGTTCCCGGGACTACCATTCGGTTGACGTGCGGTACCAAACAATCGGCATCGGCGTATCGCACGGAACGGTGAACGGTGTCATTGTCGGCCGCGATCGAGAACCGCCGTCTCAGTAATCGTCGATAAAAACGAACGGCGTAATGTTCCCGCCCGAGGCCTCGGTCCTCCAATTACCAGCCTATTGTGCGGGATTCGCTATCCGGGCGCGAGCCGGAAACACAATACGCGCGCGCGGCCAAGACGTCGTCGAGTGCCGCTTTCCGAGGGGATCCGACGACGTCTTTTATTTTCGCTCTCGGAACCCGCGCGCCCCGAGTTCGTATCCCCTTTTCCTAATTTTTTACCTTCGAAAATAATAATAATAATAATAATAATAATATATGTATCGACACGATATATAAATCAGATATTTGCGCTCTCTGTCTTTTCCCCTTTCTTTTTTTCTCTTTTTTTTTTTATTTTTTTTATTGCGATGTCGACGACGGAATTATTAAATCCGAAGAGAAAAAGTTCCCTCGTCGGACAAAAGAAAGCGAAATGCTCGGGGGAAAAGGTCTCTCCGATAGGGTTGACGTCTTGCGGGCGCGTGTGGGGAGTGAAACAAACACGAGACCGCGCATTATATACATACACACGAATGATAATAAATATAAGTGATTTCAATGAGACGGATTTTTCACAAAAGATGAAAAACTGCTTCGTCTCGTGCATGTATACATCGCGCGGAAAGTAAAACGTACGATTCCCTTTCTTTTTATTTCGTCTTCTTTCGGTAGGCATACGAAATCACGAGGCGAAAAATTAGTGTCGCGGCTTTGTCGCCGCGACGAAAGATGAGACCGTTGAACACGGGGGGGAAACGAAATCGAAAATGTATCGGAACCGTCGAGTTAATATTTTACATCTGTGAATTCGATTTGACGACCCGCGATATAACCATCACTAATAACGCGTCCGCGTACAGAATATTCGCGAGCACATACGAACATATATACATATATATTTGTCATACGTGTGGTGATTGTGTGTTTATATTTTTTACCTGTATATTTAGTTAGCGGTCTTCATTTTTTTTTTTTTAATTGGTGGTCCGCACAACTAAAACGGTTGGGAACTGCTAATGTAATACAGCGGTTCTCTTTCGTCTGGCGCCCGTTAACGGGGCGATAAGAAAATTTGATCACTACAACGCTGTCGCGAACCGAATGTGACATTAAATTATTTTTCGCGCCACGTCTCGTCGTAAAAACGCGCAGCTACCGCCGCCGCCGCCGCCGCCGTTGGATATTAAAATTTAGCCATATTCACGGGTATTTTGAACGAGTTACTGTTATCAAAGTAGTTGTAGTCATAAAACCCGAATAACGGGGCCCCTTTACGATATAATACAACACGCCTTCTATATGTATAAATACGGTTTAGAGGTATTGCGTTTTTATTACGTCGTCATCGTGTCGTCTCCCAATAGGGGACCAGGTAAATTTGAAAAGGAGAAAATATGAACGTCGCGCGTAATCATGTTGGTATCCTATTGGTAGGCCGATTTCATTTTTTAATAAAAGTTCATTTATTTTCTATCACACGTGTATGTATATACATATATATTCATTGGGGGCACTTTCAGATTTACGATTACGTCTAAAATAGTGTATTTTTCACACTATTTATAAACTTATATTAAACACAAATTATTTTATCACGATCACACCACTCTCCTCCCAGCAAAATCACCAACAAATTTTGTTCATAAATACACCACTGAATATCACAGTATTGATTACAGCATTTCGTAATGCTGTTCGAGTACTGTGTATGACCGATGTGATTAAAAAATAACAGAATCCATCGAAGTAATACGAAATAATTCTCATCGTTCAAAAGGTTAGTTTCGGCTGAATACCGTTATAGTTCAACGGTTAAATGTTGGCGAATGTACGTGTAAAAAGTTTATTAGATCATCTGAAGTCCGTAAATCCTCAATGTGTGATATGGTATTATTAACGACGATTACGGCCGCGCAGATCCTTTCCAAATAAATTTATTTTGAGAAAATTTGATATCTATACCAAAACAATTTTTCTGCGGCTAACTATTGTTGACATGTGAACAAAATTGAAAAACTACTGATTTACGAACTGCCGCCGCGGAGAGCAACGCCATCTCTGGAGCGTTGAATACGTTATACTTTTGGTGTGGCGGCCTCTTAATACAATTAACAAATGTGTGTAGTATGTGTGTATACTTACTTATGTATACTCATATACGTGTGCATGTCAAATTCTACCTGAATATCAATATTTAGATACATTTACCTACATGTGACTTTTATCGCCTGACGTCAACGCTGCTGCCACGTATATACCCGTGTAGGACATCAACGCTCGACTGAACTTAAAATTGTTAATTGGGGAAACCGTGAGGTACGATTTATAAAACAGCGAAGAAGAATTTCGAGTTATACAACAACAAATATTGACGATGAATGGAACACCGTTGATGGTATTCTATGACGAATTATTCACCTGATATAGCATGTGTGTTTAAATCGAACCCGACTAGTGTAAACATAGTAAATAACATACACAAGGAACCATCATGAAATGAATTCATAATAAATTAAACTTACGTTTATATAATTTATCAATACTCCAGACTTTTTAGTTTATTAAAAAAAAAAAACAAAATTTATTTTAATTTCGCTATTTTGTTTAGAATTTAGAGTACAAAAAACAAATGTATTATTATTATTAATTATTCGTTTTCATGCAACTGAACTGGAGAACGGGGAAAAAATGTGTTTCAGCCACGCATTCAGAAATATGAATACGTATAACTAATTGATATACTAAAATAAATTTCTTCTATTTATCATTTATTCTTTTATTATTTATATAATAATAAAAATATAATATTTTTTTTATTATAGATATTTATAAACATTAGTGTTGTATAAATATAAATAAAAATGTCAATAAATTCACATTTACAAATTACAATAAAGCGTTTTATTTCAACTTAAATGTAAATTCGACGAAATGTTTAATTTTTGTAAGAATTTTAAATGGTCATTATTGGCACTTCATCTCAGTACATTGGAAATATTATTTTCTAGATAACTCCATAAATCTAAATGGCACAAGTAAAATGTTTGATAATTTAATATTTGTTGATATTAAATGAATTGAATAATGTCATATCTAAAACTCATACTACTATATCGGTTATCGTTTTTATATTTTAACATATATCTGATTTTGGGCTGACTCCAATTTTTTTTTTGATCCCGATTTCATGTAAGACAACGCCCACTGCTGCCGCCGCTACTACTATTATTGTTACTATAGTGCGTTTTACGAAATTAGAGACTTGATTATAGCGCGATAGGTGGGCAAACATCAGTACGGCTTTTTAAAATGTTTGCTCGAAAGCGCGTGTAATGAAAAATGTTATATACATTGTCTGTGCTACACGAAAAATGCACCTGTATAATTTTTTTTTTTTTGTAAATATTTTTTAACCCTTATTATAATTTATAGTTTTTTCATGACTATTTCTGTTATCTAATCCACGGGTATTATCATTACTGCTACTTAACACGCCGCCACCGCCGCCACGCTACAATCGTTAGTTTGTCGGTTGTTGATGTTACTAGATTCGTCGGGCTGTCATAAATCATAGGTTAGGTTAGCAGCTAACAACAACTCCCAAAAACACACATACACACACACACATATACACACACACATATATATGTGTAGTACATTGTTCTTCCGTGCAGTAGAGAAAATACCAAATAGCGCACTACGTTTTTATGTCTCAATTTTGGTATTTTATCTTAAAATAGAACAAATTATAGGATAGTCAATGATAATGTTGCCAAACAACAATAAAATATATTTTCTAATAATGTATGAAAAATGTTGTCAGTTTAATGTTATGAATGAACTATATTTTAACACAATAAATGCGTTTTTAGCACATGTGGAAGGATACTATATACTTCTGCATGACCAAACATTTCTTTATGGTAGTATAAAATCTATAATTATCAACCGATTTATAACACATTATAATTTTCTATGTTTCATCAATTAAAGACATCGATTTGCCGAACATTATATATCCAATTTATTATATTTCCAGAACATACAGAAAATGTTGATGTTTGGTGCAATAGGGTAACTAGACAATAATTTTCTGGATAAAATTGAATTTTTAATTATAACTTGAAAAATATACTATTATATGTATTTGTATATATTTTTGTTGTAATCAATGGCTTATATACGTCTAATTCAACATTATAAATCATTGAATAATTTTTTATTATTCTGTCTAAATAAGCGGTTCCCAAACTTCTTCAGTCATGGAGCTTTTATTAAACTAGTTTCTCATAGAATCCTAAGAAATATTTAATGTTAAGCTTCATCCTGCTTGTATTTTATGAAGAATATTACATACGACATGTATACGGAAGTAAGGATAATATGATATTTATAAATAAAGGAAATAATAGTAATCAGAGAACTGGAGAAAATATTACTTTTTATTTAAATATACTAAATGAGAATAAAACTAGTAAAGATTATTGAAAAATAATACAGCGTTACATTTACACGTTTTGAAATGTGAGTCTTAATATGAGCAATGTGCTTGATTTTTACAACCAAGTTTGTTCATGTTCGGTGTCTTAGAAGTCAATTGAAAATGTATATCGTATCTGCGTCCAAACGTTCTCAATATTTGGATTTTGTAACTGTACACCTCGAAAAAGGTATTTCACAAAGAAAGGTAGTACCAAAAGGCAGTAAGAGCAATTTAGCTTTTGAACTTAATATCAAAAGATCTTCTCCTAATTGAGCCTAAAATTTAGAAATTGGTTTGCTTTTAAATGATACCTGATAGTGGCTGTATGAAACTATATCAATAATTACCTCATATTATTCCGCATTGAGGGTTGTTGGTTTACCACCTCGGGAGTTTCGAAATCCCAGGGGTCGGTAGTAGCCCCCCTCTTGGAACTCACTTTGTCGTGGTGAGGGAGCTTGAGCGGTCGTTCAATGAGGTTTAGTGCTATGTCAACGGTAGTGTATTCTAACAGCAGGGTCTCCCATGTTGAACAGCACTAAGCTGAGAACGACCCGACTAAGAGTTCTGAGCCGGATCTTACTTTGATTAGTTGGGTCTGGTAAGGCCAGAGCACGCCTTTCGCAGACGAAACCCCCAACTCTTGGCACGGGGATAGATACGTGTCCACGAGGACCCTGTGTGGCACCTGGCGCACTACTTAGTATACAGCCTTACCGCGTCATTCGGGGCTCTGACGCGGCGGATGTCCATTCCCTTGATTCTCGTTGGAATCAAATGGAAACAACAAACTGCAAAAATAAATCGGATAGAGAAACTGGTAAAACGGAAGGAGACATGGACTAGGAATATCCGATCAAGAAGGACGCGGACATGGAAGCAGGAACGTCAGGTGCAGTAGCGTCTGTAGCTGGCAACCCGGGAGGCCACAAATGTAATTATTGAAATGTCACTTTCAATACTTAATAGAACAAGGCCTGATAGTCGATTTTGTGTTATAAAAGTTCATAATCGATTTTTAATCAATTATATTTTTGAAAATAACACAGTTTCTGTACACACTTTTGCTTATCATGCTTGTTTTGGTGTACATTGTATTGTACAGCCGATATTTAACTAAACTAGTGTCATTGTAATGAAATGAAGTTATAACCATTTATATCTCTAAAACATTTTTGAATAGCGCAAACAAATTTCATGCACATTACCTCGTGTACAAAAAAATGAACACATGATATTTCGGTTGTCTGTTAATATAATCGATAATTGTTTTCCCCAGACTGTACGATTTATGCGCACGTAAAACATTATTTATAACTATGCAATTGTAAGATCGAACGATCGGACTATTTCGTTTTTGTTTTTTTTTTTTTAAATTCAAAGACCATTTCATATTTAGACTCTATCAGTAACCACAAGCCACCACAGCATATGCATGTTATTCACTTGAACCGATATTCACGGCACGCAAAGATTTTGCGAAATTTACTTTCTGAACTAATGAATTTACACAAGTGGCGGTAAAAAATAACTGAACTATCCACCAGTATTATTTACTCAGCATTTGTTCGTAATCAATTTTTTTGGTATAGGCTTGTTAAGTTCGAAAAAAATTATTACGTCGCAGATATAGTCAAACAGTAGTCTGATCTTTTCGTGGTCTTTTGAGTTAGGCTATAAAAACAAAGTCTTACAACGAAAATGATTAATTTTAAAACACAAATTATCATCTCGTCGGTGATGTTGTTTACCATTCATGACGGTGAATTCAGTGGACTCTGTAAGTAATTATATTATTTCGGTGTTATATAGTACATTAACAATATTGCAATGTTCTCTAAATAATAATATTATACTATATAAAACTTCTGTATGATTACCATATTTTGTTTATTTTTTTCATAATATCGGTTTAGCTTAACTAGAATTTCTGTATTTTGTGTAGAAAGTGTAACAAAACTAGCCATATTTCGAAACGCTAATAAATAATTTTTAATTAGATATCTTAAATATTATTTAAACATATATTGGTGACTGAGGTTAACAATATTAGGTAATTCAACTCTACTTAGTGGAATATGTGTATGTGTGTGTGTGTGTGTATTGTGTGTATTTAAATAAAAACTAAAATATTTCAAATATAAATGTGGTGCTGCTTTATTACCGTATAATTCAAACAATATACTATAAAAATAACTCACCGGAACACAAATAAATAATACAAACAAATGATTAGCCCCTTTGGCTCAACAATAATTATCTAAAATAATTCACTATATAACAAAAATACTCACATGTAATTAAATTTGCACCAGCTGCTAATTATTACGAATATTAGTCTTGTAAATATAGTCTTGTATATTTATTTTTTTTAAAGTATTTTTTACGAGATTGCCTAATATATATATATATATATATAGTTACTCCAAAGATATAAACTATGACACTCAATGGTTCCATGCCTTTAATACCTTTTCTACTAATTGTGTCAATATTAAAATCACCGTTTAACTTCAGACGAGGTATCGTAGTTTCTTTAAACGACACAACGTGACTTCTCGAACACAACAATCTGGAATCTACAATTGGATTCTTGAAAATGTATAGACATAGTACGAATAGATGCAAACTCCGTATGCCTCTTGTGAAGCACCGCAGATTCCATGAATTTCTATAAACATACTTATCTTATATTTTGTACATTGTGGAATGGATAGATATTTCAATTCTTCTAACTCCGAGTAATAGTTTCTCCATTTCATTTGTGTTTCGTCCGTCATTAATGTATCCCAATCAGCCTCAATCTTTCATAGATGTCGAAGACAATTTTTTCCTTTAATCAACACTTGGGTGAGAAATCGTAGAGGATCAAATACCCTTTTGATATCTGACAAATATACTCTTTTTGATAACTTATTTTTTTTCGGGTTAGACATTACATTGAACTGAAACTCATCACTAAATGGTTTCCAAAGTAGAACCAATGATTTTACCATATCAACATCATCAATTTCTAATGCAAACAATGGGTCAATATTGGCCTTACCGATCTGCTTCAATAGAGATGAAGAGTTAGAATACCATTTACGCAAAAGCAATTTAGTTGAAATCAAAATCCTAAAATCGTTGAAATATTTTGTTAGAGGGAATTGAGGGAACTTCTTCTTTTGAACTATTATCGGTTATCATATCATTTATGTAAAATCCTGTTTTATTGCTTTGCGTCCAACAAAAAATTGTTTCTCAATTTTTTCGGTTAAAGCTATTAAACAACAAGTAGTTATGAATGATGTTGACGTCGTACCATACGTTACTGTTAATAGCCGGTAGGTTTTTAGGATTCGCTAGATGAAGTTCTCCATACTAATTGCTGCATGTTGCAATTATCATTTGACTTAAAAATCTGTCTATACATTTTTTCAATATCCATAGTCACCACATTTGATGCTTACGAAATTTACTTAGGATAGTAAATACGTTATCTTGCAATACTAGTCTACACGTCAGTAAGACAGTTTAGTGATATACTTCAAGTACTCTTCGCCGATGCATTAAATACAACTCGTATTATTTTCGTTGAATTGGCTACCTTTATTATGGCACATTAATTTCAATTACGATTTCCACAGGTCCCATACGTAGATACTCATCCATGAATTAAACATTCGTTTCTTGCAACTGATTGTCGCGTTGCAATTTCCGCTCAATATTGAAAAAACGACATTAAGCCATTCTTAATGCATCTCCTACGTCTTCGAAAACTGTTTTAAACGGCAACCTTAAGTACAAATCGACCGTCGATAGTAAGTTTAACTGTATTCTGAAAATTATCTTACGCCTGCTGTTCTTCAAGACATTTGATTACTGTTGGATGACCAACCATAATCGTTATTATCAGCACCTTATAAACCAATCCATTCCTCTTAATATATTTTCTATTGAGTGTAATCATGAGCATGCCTCAGAGTTGTCTTTCTTCGACTTTCAAACTTAGGTAGTCGAGTATCAACTTGTCAAAGGTCCCAGGCATGCCTCGTTTCTTGATCCAGGTGGCTAATTGTTATAGTAACTAACCAAGCGTCCCAGTACTCCACTGGTTGCTCCAATGCTTTCAATGCTGCTTGTGCGTATTACGTGAGTATGCACTCCTTGCAAGCTTATTGGCTGATACTGTTTTAACATAAGGACTGTTTAACAGTGCCCGAATATGACTTTGAATATTTAATCCTAAATTATCATAACAATTCTTTAATATCTGAACAGCAACATCATAATTAGCTTTAATCAATTGCAAGGGACGGATGAGGTTCAACGCTGTATCAGTCATATTAGTACGCAAGTAATTAAATTTTTGAATAATATTTAAACCGTTATCATTGTGAACCGTTGACTGAAAACTCTTATAAAAAGATGTCCATTCTTTTATGTTAAACGTTAAACGTTTGTAGAATTACAGAAGCCAATAGTACTCTGTGCTCTGGATGCATGGTACCGAATGAATTATTAAGTCCTCCTAAATTGAAAGATTTTCTGGAGTTAAGTTTCTAGAGCTCCTGTATTTGAAAGCGAACTGAAAAATACTCTGCCTAAAAATGTATCACGTTCGTCTTCAATAATATCAAATCGTTCAGCCGATAGATAGATAGCCGAAGTGATAATGGCTGCGATAAAGGATCAAAAGAATTTACAAACGTGCGAATAGGCGTAAGAGAACCTTTCACTACTCCACGTATCCTCATTAGCTCTATTAATGTTTTCATCTAAAGTCATGTCGACACTGTTCTTTAGTGGCAGTATGGAAAAACCTTTAGAAAATTTGTATACAATGGATTTAATTTAAGAAATAATATTTTACTGACACGACTCACCCAAATTCCGGCACAATATTTTGTAATCCACTTTACCAATTCCGATTTTAAATTGATGATTACTTACGCCAGTGCACTTTGAGCAGATTACAGATGTTTATTAATTCACATGCGAATAAATTAATTTATATTAACACTACACGTATACCCAATTTTTAAACTTTTAAACGTATTTGAGTTATTAGCCAGACACGCCAAACACATAGATTCTTTTAATCCGGCCCGAAGAACCAATGTTTTTCGGTTAAATTTAGCGGACTGTATGGTTTTAATTTTATTGAAATAAAAGAATGCAATTGAAAGTTTGTACTAACTTAGTCTTTATTTTAACGTGAACTCTACTGTGTGTGACGGTCGGCTGCTACACGATAACTAACTAGGCTCGCGTTAGAGAATAAGATAATATTATAACGATATAAACAAGATAACACAACAATATTTTTAATGGTATTTCCCTACGCAACAACTATTATTCACGTGAATTCTGGATTATAAATTAGCTCAAATTTGGCCCGAAGGACCAAAAAATGTTGGTGATGGAGGTTAATAATATTAGATAAGTCATTCCGTACTTAAAATATACTTAAACTGAAACCAAAATATTTCATTTATAAATGTGTTGTTGCTTTAATACCAAATAATTTAAGCAATATATAAAAAACAATTCAACAATATATAAAAATATTCCACAGAAACACATATAAATAATACAAATAAATAATAAGCTCTTTTGGCTCAACAATAATAATCTAAAATAATTTACTATATAAAAAAAATACTTGCATGTAATTAGATTAGTGCAGACCGTCATCGAAATATATCACATTAAATCCTTGGTTATTAGAGCTGGAACAAAAAAAAATAAAAATAATTTAACCATTTGAGCTAATTGAATTTATAAAAACAAGTATATATTATATCGCACACCTAATACGTTTTGTGACAACGTCGATAGATTTTGCACAACTAATATCACTTACAATATTAATAAAACATAATAATGATAATAATAATAATAAAAAAAAAAAAAAAAAAAAAAAATAATAATAATAATATAAATTCACGAAAACAGATTTATAATAGTATAAGAGTGTGTACACGAATCCTTATAATAGTTGAAATAACGTAGATATATTACAATTAATTTTAATTGTACTATATTTTCCCCATTATCACATTTTCAATATAAATATATCTTATATTATATAATTACACACACATATATATTAGTAATATTGTTAAATAATACATATTATAATTCTATTAATTATCGGTCTTAACACATATTTTAAGAGTGTTTTACAAGCACAAATCGAAATTTAATATTACCATTTTCATGATGTGATATTTATTTCAGCTAGCAGCGTAGGTAAATACTTTACAGAAATATTACTTCCAATTTGCAACGTTCTTAACGAATAAGTAACAACTTTAGTTTCTTTGATTTTTAATTTTATATTTAAATTTATAAATCATAATTTATAAAGCATAGTTTTAATTTTGTCCATGGCCCATATTTAAATTATTGTATTCTATTCCATATAAGGATGAGTATAATTATCGATTAAAAAAAAAAAAAGTGCTTTATGTGACAATTTTCTTCACTTTTTGTGTTAAATCTTTACGTTTCGTGACAACACCAACGATGATTCCAGTCTCAACTTTTATGAATTAATTAAAATCCGATTAAACCGAAATGGAAAATGGTATTTCTTATCTATTAATTAATTACAATATACATCATATATTATGTAAATAAAATAACATAATTATTATTTCTTTCATTTATAATACAAGTTATAAACCTTACTCAATGTTGCCATAATAAGTGACAACTGACTGTACGGTAATAAGAAAATTAATAAAAGAAATCTTATGAGTAAACTTGTGTATTATTTAGGACTTTCAAGACCCCCTGAAGGTAATTATTTCAAAAATATTTATTTGAGGAGAATATTTTACTAGTTTGTATCAAAGAATATTTGCCAATTTAAAAATTTACTTTATTTACAATATAATTTCAATATGAATAAAATGTTCTTTAAAGTGGAAAACTTTGTACAATATGGGGAGATATTAATTATTTTTAATCGTAACGCGTACGTGCATCGTTTTGTATACTTATTTAAGTGCAATATAATCCAATATTTTTTTTCAGAATTTGTCATATTAATAAATTATATACGTATACTTGGTTTTAAATTTTTAAAATAAAAATTTAGCTATTAAATCGAGATACGAAATACTTGAAATCTACTTTATAAAAAAAAAAAATGTGATTTGTCCAAAAACATTACGAGTAAGGATATATTTTAAATGAAATTCTGTTTAACTCGGAGTAGTAGATTGCATTCTTCACTGAGTACAATACGGGTGGGATTCTTTACTTGATAAATCAGAATTTTTTCATAATCAAATATCGGACGTGGTTCAAACCAATTTTTAAACGTTTCTAGTTTCAAAGTACAAATTTTTGAAATTTTCATCAAAATTTCTCGAGTGGTCTTTGAGTTCTATAAACTACAAACTTACATCCAGTTCTTTTTATATCTAGATAGATATACATGCAGATATAGATTGAGATATAAATTACTCGAACTATTACCTCAATTTTATATTTACAACTTCATTATTTAGTATAATTAGTACTTAATTTGACGTGTTTTTCATTATTTTCAATCAGTTAGGTTAGACATATTTCCACTCGTAATACATCAAATTAGTATAACAATTTTTTTTTTAAAAATATGCAGTTTTAAAAAAATAAAGTTATTAAACAAATCTATATTTTTTTAAAAATAAAAAAAAAAGAGTTTCACAATTAAATATATAATAACATTTGTATATAATAAAATATAAGGATTTGAATAACTGTTCTCAATTAACCAAAAAAAAAGAATAAATTAATGAAAAGTAAAAAATTTTTGAAAATAAATGTTGTGCAATTCAAACATTGCCTTTTGTTTACAATAGTATGCTTATTTGTCTGCAAATACCTTTTCGTGTTCGTGTTAAATTTTTCGTATCGCATCGAATATTGCTCGAATGTAAATCGTTGAATTAAAAAATAGTGCCCTGATATTTTACACATTCCACAGTTTTTGAATGAAACTCTTGGTATATTTGGTATATGTTTTCATTTGTTTTACGTCCATCTCAATACAAATACACAATATTTAATATAATCTTGCGTTTAAATATATAAAAATTATATATAAGAGTTCTAAAATAGTTGTTTAAAATTATAATTTAAACGTTACAAAGTCTAAATATGTTAATAAAACAATTGCACTATAAAAGCTTGTAACGCGAACAACGTTTATATTGTCGAATTTAAAACGTAACTGTTCGCGTCAGTTTCAATTATATTTTGAGCTGATATGCTCTCGCTATCACGCCACGAGAAATACGCACGCGAAGATACGCGCGCGGACCGACGAGTTTAGTACACGTTTGCAAGTCAACGATGTGTTGTGCGTCTCAATTTTCCTCCGTCATCACGGACGCGTTCCACGCGAGGAGATTTAGTCCGTGTGGAATACGTACAGTCAAATATTACATCGGAGACTGGGCAGGGCTTGGTGTGTACTCCAGTTTTTCAATTGTTTCGTCGCGATAGCTCCGTGCCACGCATCGAATATATAATATGTCGATTCGTGGAGTAATCAAGGCGCCATCGGGAACATTCCGAACGTCTGACCGTCTATTTCCGAAGCCTGGTCGTTGCGGTTGGTGCTGTTGGCCGTTGTCCAGCTGGGGTTACGGAGTACTTGTAGTGGAATCATTATGCTTAATTCCTTCTGTCTATCCTGTAGTAATTGTAATTTCTTTGTGTTTGAGTGTCGGCATGTTTCCTATATATATAAATAATTACGTACTCCTAAATTTGATTGTTATTTCATACACTAATTGTAATTACTCGATTCGATAAAGACACGAGTCATTGTCATCAACTATTTCAAAAAGAACGTCAACGGTGAACAGTAACGCAACATAACTTTTAAACAAGTGTTTTTGGAAATTCATAAACAATTGAAACAAACATTATTATAATCGATTTAAATTTAATTGTCCGCTTGTTTCATTAATTTTATGTAGTAACTATCTAAATAACCGACTTTTCCCGTGAACAGTTTTGTCCGGTATGACAGGAATTTAGGTGTGTAATGTAATATTATCAAATGTGATGAATAATAATTAATATGTCGTTTGGTGCATATACAAACAAATCATTTGGTTTTTCTATACGGGAGGTTAGGCATTTAGTATACAGTCGATCATTTGAAGAGAATTGATTCGCTAAATTCAATACAAATATTTGCTACAATTGACTTTGTGATTTGTGTTTTGTTACTGCAAATGCTACCATGTATCAGTACCATATATCTGCATCCTTGAGTTTTTATTTTTTCATTTAAAGCTGTTTTTCGACGTATAATTGAATAACCAATGTTGTTTCTATCATGAGTGAAGTCGATCTTACTGTTAAATTAATTAATACATTAGTCTTATAATCACTAGGCGTAAGAATATTCAACAAAATACAAGACTATATTTCGTCGAAATATTATTTTACAAAATGTAATTTCAGAAGTATCGCAAAAACGAAGACAGAATAAATAATATTATTAAACTTGTGGCAGTATAACTACACTAGTATTGTTTATTTAGCCTTCTGTTTCGTAAAGAATTTTCGTATATAGATATATTGAGTTCTTACAAGTTTATTACGTCAGAAATGGTGTAAAATGATAGACTAAGTCATACGTAGTCTAGTGATTAATATAGAAATAACAACTGTAAACGCGAATGGTTCACTTTATAATACAAATTAACATCACAACGTTTTAACGTGTATTAATATTGTCACTACAAATAACCAACAACGATACAACCAATTTCTTAGTTAACATACATAATAGATTATGCAAATACTATTATATAACAACCATCATGTTGTGCAGTTTTAATGAAAACGTTATAAATTTGTCGATAGTATAATTACATATGATTAACAACTTTATCTTAATAAGAAATTTGGCTTTAAAAATTCTTATAATCAAACCTTTGTATAATTTAGTACCTTTGATCGGCCCTCAAGGTAACTATTTTCAAAAATGTTATTGTAGAAGAATATTTTCCTTGTTGGTATCAATGAACAACTGCCATAATTTTATTAAAATATAAAATTAAATTATTATATATTATATTATATATATTTGAATTATTGATATATTATAAAGTATCGAATGTGTTTTAACATGATTTTGAAAATAAATATTTAATATTAAATAAAATACAATTTAAGCTTTTCAAAATTGTTTGAGTAAGTAAAATTCTATTAAATTTTTAACTTAAAAAAAGTAAAAATTGAATATTACTATGATTCGTAGTGATTAAATGAGTATAATTTAGTCTTTAAAAAGATTTGACATTTGTTTTAAATGTATTAATTTTTGTTTGGTAGTAACTAAATAGCGTTTATTTTATTATATGTGTATACTTATCTAATCGAAATTATTTATATAACTTATCCGCCTAGACCAAGTATCTGTACTTTGTAATAGTAAGTTTTACATTTATTTTAATAGTCAATGATCTCATGGAAGAATTTGTTGATTAACTTATAATTCACATTTTTATTTTAGATGATTTTGATGCATTAAATTGTAGTTCAATTATATTCACATATAAATGTAAGTTAATTATGTGTATGAATTAACAATTTTATGATCATTATATTTGATGACATATAAAATATGCCATTAAAAACCAAAATACAAAGACAGGATAAATACTGATGTGAATTAAATTCAATAAATTGAATTGAATAAAGATTAACACCAACGGTTAAATTAATAGTAAATAAAATTATTTTTCAACTATGTGAAAATTAATAATAAAAATATAAAAGAAATAAACTTAAATGAGCAACGAAAATTAATACATAAATTGGGATTTCGATGTAAAATCATTTTATAAAACTAAAATGAAAAGAACATAAGGTCATCAATTTTTAACTTTGTATATCATTGATGAATTACACATGAATTAACAATTTTAATATTTTATTCAACATGAGGTTGTTTACTATTTTAAAGCTCTTATAAATTATATAGGTGCCTTTCAAACTTCAGAAATATTCGTTCCAAACGTGTTACAGAAATGGTGGCCTATGATAACAAACTGTAAATTGTTTAGTTTATACGGTGCAATTTGAATTGATTGAATTAAATAATTTAATACAATCAAGTTAACTTTTTTGTTCAAATGTTATTTAAAACATTTTTTAACCTAACTTAAACTGTATAAATTAGCGTTTCTTAAACTGTGGGACGTGACCAACGGATGGGTCCAGAGTCATATTTTGGTGGGTCGGGAGAATTTTTTTTAATTGTATAGATTCTAAAAAGTTTATTTTTGAAACTGTTCTATCCTGTCAATGTTAAACTATGTATGTGGCGATAGCTCTTCGAGGGAGAATTTGGATCGTGGTTTTAAAAAAATTAAGAATCACCTGTATAAATAAGTAATACTTACATTTGATAAAATCAGGGAAAATGTAAGTTATTAATCTGGGTCATCAGTATGTATATAATGGCACTAAAGCAATATTAATTTGATCCGATAAATGAATAATATTAGTCAGAATAACGAAATATTCTATTCTCTCTGAACACTGTAAACAATTATAGACTGTATGAAATTAAATACGTTTTCTGGTATATCATTTCCTTTTCCAAAACTTATAATTAATATGATTTATCAATTTTTAGTATACATTAACTATAGAGGACAAAGTAAGTTATTTTGTATGGATGAAAATTCAAGGGTATTGAACGGCCCGGGAGCGTAAAACAAAAATACGTGCGCACCGGACACCAAATAATAATTCTTGAATTATTTGTTACTCAAAATGTCCACGTGTGCTTATAATTAAAAATAAAATAATGGCAATTCGGCAATTACAAAAGGTTGATTGTATAATCAACAATTATTTAAATTTAAAACAAAATAAATTATACAGCAACACAAAATTAATATAAATAATAACAAAGATTGCGGTGATTAGCACACGCTTGACAATAATTAAAAATTTGGCGATTCGCACCCACAAAAATAATAATAATAAAGAATATATAAAAACGTACTAAATATAATGTGCGACAAAAACGACGGCTCACACACAAGAGTGAAAAAAACGGTGTGCACACGATCAATTACAATCCGCGGACATTATATTAGAATTCGGTTATTCGAACCGATGTTTATGTATATAAAAGGAGGAGAACAGAACACTAGGCCTTTGCTTGAAAAAGTAGAAAACGTAGTATTGCAGTTTTACGTATATATCACGAGATACGAACGCGACTGACTATATACGACAACGGTTTGCAAACGACGACTACGAAAAAAATACGCTTTTAATTAGCTCTTGAATCGCCAAAATTCGTATTTATTTACGAATAAATTCGCCGTCACAAAAGTATAATAATAATAATAATCGTAATAATATATAAATATGTAACTAATATAATTTGTGGCGACACAAACTCACACGAATAAACCCAATCAAGAATATGTGATAACACTAATAACAATAATCACGCTTAACTGGCGTCAACAGATATTTAAATAAATATACGTTATGCATTACTACAAGATTTCATCTTGCCAATTCGCAAACCATTTTATTTAATAACTATAGAATACAAAAAACTCTTTAAAAACAATGTCGGACTTTTGTAAATATGTTTATATTTATAGTCCGCGTACTGATTGATCCAGTATTCACTAAAAAAATAATTGTTTCTGTTAATGCTATGAGAATGAAAATAATTTACAAACACATACTTTGAATAAAATATATAAGAGAACTTGTGATTATTTTATACACAAATGTTTAAAACCCGAAATCACAAAAATTATACACAATATCCGCGTTTACGTATTTCGACAACTACGTATACGTGGATATTGTGTACAATTTTTGTGATTTCGGGTTTTAAAAATTTGTGTATATACTTTGAATAATTGTCAATTCATAATTATAAATTGTTTTAAGTGCAATTATAAACACATAGTTCTAAACGAGCGATTACATTCATAGTGTATTTATTACAAATCATATATTTTAGATTTTGCACTGGACTACTATGATTACCTCTGTGATGCTGTGACCTACGGTACAAAGTTACTTTATTATTTGAAATCAAAATATAATCATTAGATTTGTTATTTAAACTAATATTTACATTAAAATCATGATGAACAGAATTTTATTTGATAATATATTGTAGTCTAAAAATAAACACCATTAAAACATTATACACATACTACATAGCTGCATAGTTTTTATATTTGTTCAAAATTATATACATATATAAGTCTTGAAAAAGGGGATCAGAATACTTCCTCAACACTTTCTCGGCCAGTCATAAGAGGCGACTCGGATGTGTGCCGGGATGTGTTAGAGGTGAAGGAGGCCTAAAGAATATAGCGTATGATACCAGCCGAACAGATTGTGCGGTAGCTATTTCACCAGTCATGTGTACAGGTCTACCCAACGCTTGTAGTGTCAACGGTATAGGGACATCACCACTGAACTCTAGGATGAACTTGCGTCTATGTGCGAAAAATATGTATAAAGTAAGAATAGGTACATATTGGAACGTTGACTAGTGGAGGAAAATCAACATTTGTAGTGTACAGGAAACTAAATTATTAAGGATACTTTGTACAATAGAACGGCGGTTTTGACGAGGATGTGAAACATAGGTGTTGACGACACGCCTAACGAAGGTTCTTCCGTCTAAGGTTGGTGCCGTATCGCCGTGATACAAAGCAAAACTGCCGACGTAGAAAATAATAGTTATTGAAAGAAGATTGAACGTGGACAAAACAATCATGCGAAACGAATTTCAATAATATTTACAAAAAAAACAGTGTGGGCTGTGTTCAACATAAAGAACATATATACATGCATCAATGGGTTGAAGGGACGGGGGGGAGCTTAAAGACTAACAAACAAAATATTACTTACAAATACCATGTTAACAAACTCTTATTTATATTTAATAAAATTTATACAATAAGGCATGATGTACGTGTACGGGATAACACCTACACGAAGCGCGGCGAAAACAAAGACGGAACGAACTCGCGCGATGGACGGTTGTCGATAATTAAATAATCCAAAATTTGCACGAAGAGTGACAAATCGGAACAAACTCGTGCGATTGGCGGTTGTCGACGGATATATATTCTAAAACTTGCACGAAGGGCAACGACACACTCAAGTCGGAACAAAACTCGCGCGACGGAAAAAGAAACAATGTCATGTTCGTGGAACACTCGCGTGCGTCATCATCACGTCAATCGCAGTGTGGCCACGAGGTAGCGAGTTATATTATCCGAAGTACAAATGAGTGTGTTACTAAACAATAGGATTAAGTGTGGGTGGCTCAAGTGGAGTGAAAAGTTTCTGGTGTTTTTTGCGATAAGAGGATTCCAATGAGGCTGAAAGGTATATTCTATAAGAGTGTAGTGACCCAACTACGTTGTATGGCACAGAGTTTTGGGTGGTTGACAAGAAAATAAAGAAATATAGAAGTGTCGTTGGTCATGAATAAGATGCGAGATGATATACTTAGATGGTTCGGTAATGTTACGAGAAGAGAAGTATCGGAATCTGTAAGAACGGTTATGGAATTGAAAGTTGTGGGAAGTAGATGAAAAGGAAGACTGAAGAAGAAGTGGTTGGATGCAATTGAGTATGATATGAGGACAGCTGGTGTGTGCGTAAATGATGTGGGAGATCATATTAATTGGAGGTTTAGGACACAGGTGGCCGACCCAAAATAGCTGGTGTAAAGGCGAGAGAAAAGAAAAAGAAGGTATATATATATATATGTATAGTAACAAATGTAGAGAACAATTTTTTTTTGAATGTTTTAAATGTTAAGAAAGGAAAAAACAATAAAATAATAAAATAAAATAAAAAGGAATTAACAATTATAATTGTCGATACACTGATTTTGGACAAGGAAAGTTAAAAATTTTTTTAAGAATTCCATATGTGAAATAACAATATATATCTCATTCATTAAGTATAATATATATACAAGCCTTAAATTATACATACTTAAGTTGATATTAAAAGCATACGGGCATTTTTTTCATAAATTATATTTATCTTAATTTTTAGACAATATGATAGATATAGACTCCTTTTGTCTATCAAAATCAAGTAAGTAGCAAACCTAACAAAAATGGTTTTTAGTTGAATGATAATAATGTTTTGTAACTCAAATTATATAGCGTGATCATCTAAAATAAATTTTAATCTGATATATAATCTTTTTAATCCTAAATTTATAAAAATATACATTAAACTTAAAAAGGAACAGTTATGGTCGAGTTGATAGAAACATACGATTCGGCGCACGAGGTCTGAGGTTCTATCCCCGAGGTTACCAACGAGGTTTTTCGCGTTGGTGGCGTCAAGTTTCTGGTGCAAGCCGGCCAAAAATGTCCAAGAACCATCTTCGATACCCATAATATGTAAAGGGTGGTGCAATTTCTGAGCATATTAGTGTTTTGGAAATAAGAGGATGTAATACATTAACCTTAAAGTTGACATTTCTCGAAAAATCTATAATTTCTGGTATCCGTAATAACCTTACTCATTGAACTTATACTAACATAATAAAGTTATTTTATTATATTGTACAATATAGTTTGAAAATTATTAATTTTTTTTTCCTATTTGTCTTTAAGATATCACTAGTTGTAGAAGTAAGATTTGACACAAACGCAAATGTAATTTAATAGGTCAAAAGAGAGAAATGACGTATCAATTCCTACTGTACTTAATATTTAGAGTTAAATATTAAATAAATTAATATATCCTAAAACAATTGAGCATTTTTCGGATTTTTACTAAAACGAATTTAATAATAAGAAATGTAACTTTATTTTCACTTTATTAATTACTATATAATTTATTACGTGCAAACGTACACAATGATATAACGATATATATAAAATATAATGCCATCCTTAATTGTATGCTTTAAATAGGACAATTATATTCGCATTTTCAAATATCGATAGGTAAGTCAATTATTTGATGTATGATTGTTAGGGACCGAAGTTTTTATGCAATATTATGTATTTTAATTCAAGTTTAATTAGAATTTAAATAGTTTTTTGACAAATGAAAAATAAACATTAGACGTAATAATAGGTAATTCATTACATTACGACACTAGTTTTATTATTACGTCCCTTTTTTTTATTAAAAAAAAAACCGGAAAAAATAGTAAATTTAACATTTGAAAACCTTAATTTTCGTACAAATTTGAATTTTGTTATCACTTTATAATGATATTGTGAATGAATAAATAATAAATTTAAATTAATTAAATTCACATAAATTTAATAATATATAAAATAATGATAATAAAATACTCGTAATAATCAGTATTCGGTTAATATTTAAAATTTTATTTGAACAAACATTCTCTTAATAGCGGAGACGATCACCCACTCTATACCACACATATATCTTAAGTGAGGATATCACCTCCTTATATTCAGGCTACACTAAAACTTCATAGTGGTTGCTTCAAATGACCTTTCGCCAAATATTATCATTGTATGGAATATCTATTTATTTCATATTCAGTGCTACTATTAAAAAAAAAAAAATTGGTTTTTCAATTTTGCTCTTTCATTTAAAAATATAAATGAACAAATGTATAAAATACTAATAGTATGTATAAAAGACAAATGTGTAATTATGTTAATTTTTATTAAATTTTAAGGAAATGACCTTGAACACGAAAAACAAAATTGTTTCATCTTTGCATTTAAAAATATGGGTACGTACAACCAATTGTGTTACCTATAAAAGAATAAATAATTTTTCAAGTGATAATTTAATTGATATACTACAATAAACATCTTTTATTCGTGTTTTATTTTTTTATTGTGAAAATTGACATGCTATATTGTAGATATTTATAATTATAAATGTTATATAAATGTAAATAAAGATTTCAAGAAATTCAAATTTACCAATTTCTACCATGCGTTTCATTTCAACTTGAATATGAATTTAACGAAATGTTTAACTTCTATAAGAGTTTGAGGTGGTTAATATTAACGTTTTATTTTAGTACATTATTATATTTTTTTATAGATAATGACACAGACCTACAAAATAAAGGTAAAATTAATATAGTTGATTATATTAAATAAAAATGAATCTTCTTCTTCTATCTCACCTCTATCCCAGCTATTTGGGGTCGACCAACTGTGTTCTAAGGCTTCACTTGACCCGATGTTCCACATAATCTACCCACAAACTGACAGTCCTCAAATCACATCCAATCGCATCCGACCATTTCTTCTTCAATTTTCTCTTTCCTCTTCTTACTTTCACGTTCATTTCCATACAGGTTCCGAATTTTCTTTTCTCATAACATTACCAAACCTTCTAAGTCTATTCTCTTTTATTTTATACACACGACCGACAGGCACACGATCTTATCATATCACGACCGACGACCCTCCTATGCTTCCTCTTACATATTCATTCCTTATTCTATCTTCTCTTGTCACTCCAATTATCCATCTAAGTATTCTCATCTCTGCTACACTCATTCTCTACTTTATTTCCTGGTCCACTGCCCAACACTGAACCATATAACATAATTGGTCTTACTACACTCTCATAGAACATACCTTTCAGCCTCATTGAAATTCTCTTATCGTACAAAACACTAAATAAACGCTTCTCTCCACTTGATCCAACCGCACTTAATTCTATGTTTTACAACCTTGTTCACTTAGGTTCTTATACTTAAAACTTTCAACCTCACTTACCTCGTCCTCGCTTATTGCCATTACACTCCTTGTTTCATCGACGTGTTCTCTTTCATCAATCTCATATTCTATATACTTTACCTTAATTTATATACTATTTGTATACTAATATACTATTTGTATAACATTCATATGTTTCAAATTTTACATTATATTTTAGATATAACAAATTATAGAACGATCACTAATATTGTTGCAAAATAAGCAACGTAAAAATATATGTATAGTGTGAAAAATGTTTTCAGTAAAATCATATGAATACATTATATATTAACAAAATATAATCGTTTTAGATGATGTACGGGAATACCATTTACATATGTATTACAATACAAATATTAAAGGTAATGTGAAATACATTATAACTAATCGATTTACATTAAATTACAATTATGTTTGCTACATCAATTAAAGAAATCGATTCGTCAAACAATCAAACATAATTATGTAATTATTATATTTTCAGATGGTACACTAGATGCTATTCCTTGGTGCGAAAGGAAAACTAATACATACATTTGTGAATAAATTTTAATTTAAAATTAAGACTTGAAAAAATTTAATTTTATTGTAAATCAATGCATATACGCGTGTATTCAATACTATAGGTCAATGAATAATTTTATTGAATAATCTTATTTTGTCTTAGTTAATTTTACTACAACGTGCATTTACGTGAATTTATAAATAATACTTTAAACCTAATTATTTTTTTTTGTATTTTTTTTCCTCTCATTTACATAAGTTAATTAATTACGTGAATGAATTAACAATTGTGAGATCATCATATTTGATGACATCAAATATGCCTCTATAAATCAAAATACAATGATAAGCATTAATAATGATGATATAAATTAATTTCAATAATTTAAGTTGCATTAATTAATCCAACTAACGGTTAAATTAATGGCGAATAAAATGCATTTTCGACAAGTTAGATTTAATATTTAATTAAAGATGATATTAAAATAAGCGAATCACAATATACGAGTATAATACGTAAATTTAGATTTTATTGTAAAATTATTGTATGAAACTATAATGAAAAATAAATAAGGAAATCTATTTGTATCTTTTTATACTGTTTATAAATTATCCATATGGTAATAAGTTGTAATATTTTACTCGGTAATAGAATTGTTGATAATTGTTTTAGTTTTTGTGAGAATTGTTTACTGTTTTAAAATCTTTATTAATTATATTAAACATTTTCGAATTTTAATTTAAAATATTCGTATTCAATCTGTGTTACTGAACTGGTTCTTTTCGATAGTTAACTATTAATTATTATTTGCATACGGTGCATATGTAAATGGATTTAGTTAATCTATTAACACAAAAAAGTTTATTGTTGTTGTTTAGTTAATATTCAAAATGCTTTTTTTTTTTACTTATCTTAAACTGTATAAATAAATAATGCTCCTATTTGTTAAAATTAAAAATGCGAGTTTTTAATCTGCTTCGGTGGTATGCATATTAATGGCCCTAAAGCAATAACAATTTGACTCGATAAGTGAAAAACATTAATTGCTTTAAAAAAAAAATGAAATATTCAATTCTTTCTGAACACTGTAAAAAATTGTAGACTCTATAAAGTGAAATATGTTTTTTTGTATAACGTTTTCTATTCCAAGACCTATAACTAATATGATTTATCAGTTTTTAGTAATCAATAACTATACAGGACAAAGTAAGATGTTTTGTATGAATGAAAATTCAAGGAATATTTTTTAAATAAACATATGTTTTGCATTAACTCAAGATTTCACACTGCTAATCTGTAAATTATTTAATTTAATAACTATTGAATACAAACTGCTTTTAAAAACGAAGTCGGACTATTGTAAATATGCTTATTTAATGCCCATGAAGTTAGCCCCCCACTTTGTCCGATCGACTCCAAACCGATGTCAATATTTAGCAAATTATTTGCAATTAATTTATGGGCATGGGCATGCTTGACTCAAAAAGTAGTCCGTGGATCGACTTGATATTTTTACACAATGTTGTATTTCTATATAAGAGTGTTTTTATGTATTTTATATCCCGAACTTCCTACGGGAACTGGAAACTCCCAGCGTTTCGTGAGGTTTAATTAAAAACAGTAATATCTGTCAAATACCTTCATAAAACATTACATAGTGCCAGCCTGAGATGGGAGGGGGGTAGGACTTTTGCCCTGGGCCTTGTGACATGATACTTGTAATTTTTTGTTATATATTTCTTAGTTTTGTACGTTTTACAGTATATAATAAATAATATTCTATTAAAAATAAGAATTTATTGAAATATTTTTATTCGATTTGAAAAATATTTCGTGTTCTATAACATTATCGAATGGTACATAATCTATAAATAATTATGCTAACGGGGATTTTGAAGGCATTCTGATGGCCACTGTTTCAAAAAAACTGTCCGTTTCATTCGCAACATATAATTTTAAACAATATTATTGGTTTTATAATATTATCGTTTTTTAAGAATATGACGCATTGTATATACAATATTAAAATTAGGTTTATTTAATTGTTTTCCTTGCCAACTGACAACACTTCACTGCACACTACGTCGCAATTGTCTGTAAAGTGACAATTAGATAAAATAAGTAATAATCAATTCTTAGACCGGGTGAGTTATGTTTAGTTAAACACCATAATAATTATTAATTTTTCCTTCCTTTAGTACTTTTTATTATTGTGTTGTCATAGAAATAAATTTAATCGTGCATTTTTCGGCATTACTTCATGTACATGATGCGTACCTATGTCAGAAAATACAAGTATAATATTATAATTTTATATTTGAACGGCCAACTAGTAATATAATAATAAATTGTTATGTCTCGTCTACGTTTGAACATAGGCCACCGTTCTTGACACGCAGTTACAGATCGTCAAAGAAGATCAATCCACACTGATCAATAACGTTTAGATGATGATAAACGTGTTAGAGTCAGAACTTCTTAAAGGCAAACAGATAAATGGATAAATTAGCGGCAAAAAAGACTTAAAGTCTATCGAATATTAGCGAGAAGAAGAATAGCTGCACATTCGTCTCAATAATGCCACGAAGAAATAAATCAACGGTGAATACGTATGAAGATGCAATATCTGATTAATTGAGTTTCATATCATCGAAATGCTTTTTCATATGAACCAGATATTTAATACAATACCTCAAGTAAATTGGTTCAGATCAGAAAAATGGATAAAGTTTATCCGCATTTCACAACAATGACATTTAAAGGAGATACCCGGGAATGTGCTGCATGAACGGAAAAGTGAAGCTACCTGAACTTGAGCAGTCAAAAAAACTATTGAAAAGTTTGTTAAATGGAATTAATGATAATTCAAAGCATTTTCACAAGAACATTAGAAATTACAATTCCTATTTTTATATGGCTTCATTCGGCGTTAAAGTTATGGCGAAACATTTCATGCCGACATTTAAAAGTCAGGGACAAATTTTTCACAAAGTTGGCTTTTCCCAGCAATGGTCATAATTTCTCCAAATATATTTCATGGAATTTTTAATATGACCAGTTGAATGCTCGCTGTCAAACTTCAACGCTTGAATTCAGTAGGCCTATTTTTGAGTCTTTGCGAAAAATGTTATAAGACAAAAATAATTTAATTAGGATGTTCAAAAATGCGATTGATCTCATGCCATAAGACAGCCATAGAATTGTTATTTGTGTTGAAACACCAGCAAGTGAGCATGTCAGATGATATAACGCGCTAATAATTGATAAGATATCAATTGTCGTGGTCGGAGAAGAATTTCATTCTCATAATATCATTTTAAATCGCAGAAATGAGCAACTACAAAGAGTTATTGACATTCATAAATGTTACGATCTATTGCAATAATCGATTATGTTTCCAAACGGTCAAGATTGTTATTATTTTAAGATCAAAATGATAATTACAGTCATAGGTCAATGAATAGTAAAATAACTTAACTTCTTATTGTCGATTATGGACTTAACTTTTATGGATATTGTAATAATACAAAAAAAAAAAAAAGAGTAATTAAAATTATTATTCTATCATAGGGTGTGAGCCTGAGAATTGTATAGGAAAGAAGATTATATAAAAATAAATATGTAGACAAATTCGAATAAATTTTAAAGCGTTTAAGATATCAAAATTATGTTTTTGCTTACCTTGCTGTCCATACTAAATTTTTTTTAAGATACTGATTATAAACTTAAATTAGATTCAGTTCAACCTCGTAAACTCACACAAATTGAATTGAGTGATCTTATTCAAAACTTGGATTTACCTAAAGATAAATCCGAGCTTTTGGGATCAAGACTCAACAGCGTGGAATCTTTTGAAATCCGATGTTAAAGTGAATCATTATAGACAAACAAATTTTAATGCCGTACTTTATGAAAAAAAGTAACCTCGTTGCTTGCTGTTTTAATAATGGTATAATAATATCACTTAATATGGAGCATAATCTGGATGAATGGACACTATTTATAGATTCTTCAAAAAAAAATTTGAATACCGTATTGCTTCATTGCAGAAATACTTTTCCATTGATCCCAGTTGGTTATGCTGCCCATTTGTAAAAAAAATCTACGAAAATATGAAATTTCTTTTGACAGAGAAAACATAATCACCAAAAAAAAATAGTAAATTTTAAATTATTCCTTAAATTCAATAACAATTAAAATGATAACTATGGTGAGAGTTTAACGCCTAGAATCCCATTTAACGTATTATATACCACCATCGTTAGTCGTATTTCAAATTTTATAATACAGGAATCCTTGTAAGGGTATGCACAACAACTCACTAATATTTCGTTACAATCAGATCAACTGTTTAGGAACGTATGTGAGACATACAAACATTCAATTATATATATATATATAGGTAGATTGATCAACAAAATTTCTGCCATCGACACGAGTAATTCAATTTGAATAACTTTTTTGTAATAAAATTGCAGACAGGAGAAGCTAGGTAATACAACTATATTATGTATTAACTGCTCACGAACTATTTATATATTTTTGATATCTAGAAATAGCAATACATTGCCGAGTTAGCTAGTTAATAATATTATTCGTCTATTATTTTACATAAATAAATTTTTCATTCTTAATTTTGAATTTCATATTATTTCGCAGCAAATTATAATATAATAAATACTTAGAACATTAAAACAACTTGTAAAGTATCAGTATCAGATGAATGTAATTGAAAAATGGAGCACAACTTAAAACGAACTCAGGGCTTCCACATTTCTAAATTTGGAATTGTTAAAAAGTTTCATCTCCCCCATACCAAACATCTGTCAGTTAAAAATGTGTATATATTATCAATTGTTAATCCTTATAATACTACAAAATAACAATTTTAAATAAATAGCATGATATAAGTTTTCTTTATTTTAATATCTTTTAGAAAATTTAATAGTACAATTCGTGATTATAATATCCCATAATGATTTGTTTTTCCATAGATACTCCTATTGGTTCTAAATGTAAATCATGGAAGTTGCGGTAAAATATTAAGTATACATAATTATGATTCAAATATTATCTTGAAATTCACACAAATATACGATGAAGTAAAATTATGTAGACAGAATAATACAATATTGTTCAATGACTTATAATGCTGAATTACACGTGTTTTCGCCATTGATTACAATAAAAAAAATATAAATTATATTAAAAATATAGTTTTTGTAATCTTAATTGCAAATTATATTTTATCAAAAAATTTATGGTTTAGTTTTCTTCTTGCACCAAGCATCAATATTATCGGTTTGTTCTGGAAATATAATAACTCGGATATATAATCCTTAATAAATCGATGTTAATAATTTATGTAGTGCAGCAATTCATAATTTAATATAAATCGGATGATAACAATATATTTCATATCACCTATAAGTCGTGTGTTTTCATACATATGCTTATAATATCCTTCTACGTAGTCTAAAACATATTATAATATCCTTTTAAATATGCTAAAACATATTTCTTGTGTTAAAAATTTGTTTTTTCATAGTATTCTATAGACAAATTTGTTTAAACATTATTTTTGAATTGTTTATTTGACAATACATGTATCATAGTGACTATTCTAACTATTTCGTATTATTTTGAGATCAAATGCCGAAACTGAGACATAGAAAAATAAATTATTAAAATATAAATGCGACTCGCGATATAGTAATATCACATATATATATTTGGCCTATATATGTATGATATTATATTATACATGTTTTCATTTCTTTATTAAGATAAACAACATTTAAAAAATTAAAAATTTTACTTGTGTCTTCTATTTGTGGGCTTGAAGCTAGAAAACAATATACTATAGTACTTAGATGACGTACAAATAATGTCCACTGTGAATTTTTACAATAATTGAACATTTCTTCAAATTAAAAGATAATACAACTATTTGATTATACGTACTCATATATCTGAATGCAAAGGTGAAACTCGATTTTTTTTGCTTATAAACCGGACTTCCTTGAAAATGAATAATTTACAATAATATTATATTTGTCTATTGCACTCTTAATTCTAAAGAAGAGAGCAATATTGAAAAAAAAATCATTTGTTTTTCTTTAAACTATAGAAGTCTAGAGTTTCGGTAAAATATGTAAATGTTAGTTTTTATTTTTGAGAGATTTATGCTATGTCAGCCGTGTCCAATCCAACTTCTTGAATATTGAATAATTTTTAGATATGCTTCGAGAGAACACACGAGTTTTCCAGTTGTGTGATTGTTTATAAAAAACATTAATAATTTGGTGAGATTACTGCAAGTTTCTTTTTGTCAATAGTTTGTGGTGACTAACTCAAATTCGTGCACATTCATTTATATGTTTATATTCAAAATCTTGTTTTTAAAAATTATAGTCTTTAGCTATTTTATAAAAGCCAATATAAATTAATTTAAAATAAAATATTATAAATACTTGAATAGAATTAATATTATATATAGCTGTGTTCAAAAACACAAAAAATCCATATTCTGAAATAATTTGACAATGTCCTTGCGGAGTGGTAAAATAAATTCGAAATTGTTTAAAAGTTTATCGTTCTTCTAACCTATCGTTCTTGATTTTCATATGTAAAATATATCGTTTTTTTATATTATCAACATAATAATGACATTTGTGCTGTTAAATAGTCAAATTTTTGTTGTTATGTCTAATTTTTGTTATATTTATTTTTCAAGAAACATTTTCAATTTCTATTACATTTTAAATCAAATATATAAAAATATAGTATTCCTTAACTTTAATATAAAAATGTAGTAGACCTAACTTTTGGCCCCAGAATTTATACATATTCATATATGTATATAAAATATTCGACTTACTATTGCTTACGCAGAGATGCGTATATAATTCAGCTACATAAAATATACGTGTAAGAATAACATTATATTATTACATCATACCTAATTACATCTAACCTAACAGACCTTCCTCGTTTTCCACAAATATTGGTTGAATTCTTGTTCAATAATTTTATTCAATCAAATTTCCCTAATTCCCTTTTCATCTTCACTGATGGCTCGGTCTCACCCAATTCGGCCGGGTTTTCGTTTTTCTCACCTACGCTTGATGTCACTTTTGCTGACAAACTAAACTACTTCTCATCGTCTTTCACTGCCAAATATTATGCTATCATAAGTGCCTTAAATTTCATTCTTTCTTTAGAACACAGTAATATTTTAATCGTCACTGATTCTCAATCTTGTCTTCTTGCTATTTCATCCAATCCATTCAATTCTTCTTTATCACCCCTTGTCCTTCTCATTAAATCTCTAATCTACCGTCTTAGTCTAGTTAACAAACAAATTCAATTTTTATGGGTTCCTAGCCATGTAGGTATCTTAGGAAACGAACGAGCCGATTTTCTGGCATCTTCCACTTAAGATCATAACCAATTTTCTTCTTGTAAAATTCCTGTGTCAGACCTCCTTCCAATTTACCGCTAACTCCTACACAAATCCTGGACAGCCAAATGGTCTTCCCTCCCATCCTATTTTGTTTCTTGGCATAGAACAATCTCTCCCACTATCCCTCTTCATCCGTGGTTCCTTAGTCTCGAAATTCCTAAACAATTTATTAACTCTTTTTCCCGCCTTCGCATCGGACACAGTTTACTTCCCCATCACGCCTTCCATCTTTCATTAAATTCTTCCCCTCTATGTCTCCGACACCAAGAGGATGCTTTCTGTGACTTTAACCATATCCTTTTTATTTGTCTTTCTCTCTCCTCTGATAGACTTTTTTTACGTTTATCTTCTCTAGGTTTATCTTCTCACCCTTCTTCAAATTCATATAATATTCTTAACTCCCGTTCTCCTATTGTCATTTATCTAATCCTTAATTTCATCCATAATTTTGGCTTCCTAATTATAATTATTGTATACACACACATATATATATATATATATATATATATATATATATATATATATATTTATTAACTGTTTTGCTATAATGTCTTTGTCGAAAGCAGTAAAATAAAAAATAAAAAATAAAAAAAAATTACATCATTGTGTAATAAATTCCTACATTACTTATTAGTTAAATTATACGTATCATAATTATTATATAATCTAACACGTAATAAATTATTTAGTAGTTAATAATGTGAAACTTAAGTGTTATAAATTCTAATCACCAAAAAAAAAAAAATTTTTTATTAAAATTCATTATTTATTCCTAACGTTTAGAATAAAACCTGATATGTGTCTATGAATTGATAATGATTTTTATAAATAATTTTCAAATTATAATATAAATAATTGAAAATGATCTATTGATTTATTTAATATATAATCTTAATTTTCAGTAAAGTAGGAACAAAGATGAAATTTCTGTCTTTTGCTTTGTAAAAACATATATGTGCTTGTATCGAGCCTTACTTGTACAATCATTAAAATCTTAATGTTAAATACGAAAAATAGTTAATAATTATCAATTACAATGAAACAATAAAATATAAAAATAAATATCATTGGTGCTTAATTTGCTCAGATATTGTTTTCATTAATATTTTTAAATATATTATAATTTGTAAACAATTTAATTTGAAGTTAATCGATATTTAAATATATGAAAGACAGTGTTAACTTACTTTGGAGCACATTATCTGGAGAAAAAATAAAATTTAATTAAAATCACCAATTGGAGATCTTCATTGATGATATAATTCAATTTTGTACTTTTAATTTGTTCAAAGGGATTAAAAGATAGTAAATATATACATATTCATGATAGAAAAAGAAGTAATGGTGCATTTATCTACTAAGTAGTGTTAGTTCACCAAATGAGGGAACTAAAAATACAGATATACAGAGAGTTACATTATAAAAGTTAATTTAAGATGAACGATAGTTTGTATATATTTTTATTAATTAATCATAATTATTGAGTTGCAAAATATGTCCGTTAGGTTTCCTACTTACTTGTTAATAAACGACAATAATAGTATATAGTATTAAAGTCGTCTAAAAGTAAAATAAACATCACCAAGTGAGATACACGCATATGTATTATAATTGATGAAAATGATAAATGTCTTTAAAATATAACATATGTCTAGGCATATTTAACATATGAGTTCATTGAAATAATAAATCATATGTACAAAACTAATATATCAAAAATGATTATATTTTGTCCATTTTAGTTAGGTTTAATTGCATTTAAGGAAACTATTCATGTAAGAGGTGAAAACAAAATTGTTTTTCACATTTCTTTACTATTATAAATATCATTTTGAACAAGTATTTAAACTGGACAATTATGAAGTTACTTATCTAATTTAATACTAAATATTATTTATTCATAAATTATTTAGTAAGTCTATAAGGTTCTGAAGGTGTTTGTTTTAAGATTAGAATATTATATTAAATAAAGTTCTACATATTATTCATTATCTTTTTGTAAATGTCAGTTTATATAGTGATTGAAATAATTATAATTTGATTGCAAACAATAAAGTAACTTTGTACCATAGTATGTAGCACGTTCGAGGTATTCATAATAGCCAAGTGCGAAATCTAAAAAATATGATTTGTTAATGAATACAAATTGAATGTAATCACTCGTTGAGTAATTAATCTTAATAATTGATTTTAATGCTATTGATGAATATGAATTGAAAATTATTCGAAGTATGGGTTTGTATATATTTTAGCAATAAGAAAAATGGGTTGTTTATTCATAATTATTAGACCAGTATACGGACTAAAAATAAGCATATTTACAATAGCCCGACATTGTTTTTAAAGAATAATTTTTACTCGATAGTTTTTAAATTAAATAGTTCGCAAATCGGCAACGTATGTTTATTTAAATATTCTTGAATTTGTATTCATACAAACAACTTACTTTTCCCTATAAAATCATCGAACACTAAAGATTGCAAATAATAATAGTTACTATTTTTGGGGAAAGAAATGTTTTACCGAAAAATCTATGAAATGTAAAACGTCAATAATTTTATACAGCGATAAATGAACAGTGAAATATTGTATTTTCGGAATAAGTTATTAATATTTTGCTTTTGACGTGTCAAATTATAATTGTTTTAATGTGGAGCTATTTATATGAATACCACCGAAGCAGATTAAAATCTTGCATTTTCTCTAATTTTAGCAAATGTAATCATTATTTATACAATGTAAGGTAGGTCTAAAAAATTCAATAATATTAGAACAAAAACAGTAAACTTCTTTCTATAAAATGAAAAAATAAAATTAATTTACAGTCGCACCGTACGCATTTAATGGTTTACAGTTAACTATTAAAGTATCAGTCCAGTAACTCGTTGGGGACGAATATTTTCATTGGAATTCGATAAGCATTTATATATGTTATAAAAATGATAAATTACTAAATAATTCTCACAAGAACTGAAACAATTATTTACAAATCTTATGCCGAACGGAATAATACAATTTTCAATTGAATGGGTACGCATTAAAATAATTTAAAAAGATACAATTTCGTATCGGTACTTTCTTTTCATTTTAGTTTTATAGAATGATTTTACAACAAAATTTCAATCATTATATTAAATTTTGTGACTCATTTATGTTTATATATTTTTCATTTTTACATTAATTTTAACTAATTAATAAAAGCATTTTAGTTGCTATTAACTTAACTGTTAATTTTATATTTTATTCAACTTAATTTATTAAAGTTATTTGTATCACTATGAATGATATTTTTGAATTTTGGTTTTTAGTAGCATATTCTATGTTATTGATTATCATGATAAATTTGTATTATTATCAATAAATACAAATCTTTACTGATACTCATGATTAACTTACATTTATATTTGTATATCTCAGAACTACAATTTATTGCAAGATTAAAATCTGTTATAGAAATATAAGTAATAAGGAAAATTAAAATAATTGTCCATCAGATCATTTACTCATGTAATAAATTTATACGTACTATTACAGAGTTCTTTCAACTCCGCTACTCGAATAGATTATATAAACAATTTCGAATAATTATACACATATAATAAAATATACGCTATTTATTTGTACAATAATTCATATACTATGATATAATAATTAATAAATTTAAAACAAACGTCAATATTGTTAAACAGTTAATATGTTATAATAGTTTAACTACTTTGAATCATCAAAAAATCCAATGTTTACTATTTTTTTTAAATTAAATTAAATAGAGTTTTACTTACCAAGACATTTTTTATAATCTTAAATTATTATTTTATTCAAAATTATTTTTTTTTTTCAAATTTATGTTGAATCACATTCAATACATATAATCCATTAAAAATAACTCATATTTAAATCGTAAAAGTGTTGAGCTGTTGTTCGTTGAAATTAAAGAAGGAAAATATTCTTGACTAAATACAATTTTTAGAAATAGTTACCTAGAGGGCAGATGAAAGGTATTAAATTTTACAATGGTTTAATTATAATAATTTTATACGCCAAATTTTTTATTAAGAAATTAGTCGTTAATCATATATAGCTATAATATTGATGAATGTTAGTTCTTATTAAAACTGCACATATTAATGATTGTTATATAGTGTTAACATAAATTATGATGTATATTAAAGAATATATTAACTGTACTGTCGTTGATTATTTAAAAATATTAATTTAAGTTTATAACGTGTAATGTTAATTTGTGTTTTAAGTGTGAATGTAAACTCGTTTACATTTAATGTTTCTGTATTAATCACTAAACCACGTATGATTTAATAATCAATCATTTTACACTACTTACGACGAAATAATTTGGTTAGAACTCAATACATATACATACAAAAATTGTTAACGATACATAAAGCTTCAAAAACATAATAGGTGTATTTATAAGGCTATATGTTTAATAATATTATTTATTCTGTCTTCATTTTTGCGGTACCTCAGAAGTCACATTTTGTAAAATGATATTTCAACAAAATGTAGTCTCATTTTTGGTCGAGGATAATTATGCCTAGTTATTTTAATGTGAATGTATTAACTAATTCAATTACTTCAATTAAATTCATAAGAGACAGAAAAAACAATAGTTATACAATTATTCATCGATGAAACAATTTTGTTTAGACAATTCAAGGGTGAATTACATTTTATATGTTACATGCTGCCGTGGAGGAAAAATGTATGTGCATTATTTGTATGAGCACCAAACGGGATCACTAAAAACATTGTATATCAAAAGACGTTGCATTGACCTTGTAGCGTTCAATATTAATGAGAGAATCCGTCGTCTATTTCTCCGATGTAACGCAACTTTTATCACGAAGTTGGCTAACGCCGAATAGCGATATCTATGTCAATTAACGGACTACGTAAACGTATTTCGCTCACTGTCCTGTGTTTCTCGTCCACCGGACAATAAACGTCATTTTTTAATTTTCTCTTATTTTTATTTTTTCTTCCATTTTATAATAATTTTTATTGGTTAAGCACGATAGAGAGATAATGATAGTAGTCCATTTGATAGTACTCCATTTGTCCGCTGGGGCGAAGATCGCCGATGTCGATATTCGACAAATGGGTATGTTCGCGTTTCAACGCGGACACATGGTAATATGTATCTTGTAATATGTATCATTTTTTGTCCTTGCATGTCTAAAGTTTATGTGACTTTTACAATAATACATGTTGATGATTTCTGAATTTTTCCCCTTCAAACGTTGAGCAAAATCCCTTGGGCTCCGGCTTTCGAGCCTTGGCAATGGGTAAGCGACCCTGCCCTTCGTGGATGGAACCGTCACACAACGCTCATCCGAGCAAAATTTGGATTGAGACGTCGCAACCTTATATTTATCAATTAATCTAATTAAATTGTATTAAAAAAAATATTAATAAATTAATAATAATAAATAAATTAATTAAATAAAAATAAAATATTCTTAAGCGTAAAACATTTTGACGAAACACATATTTTTATTTTGTAACTTTTGATTATTTCATTTGGGGATATGATGATTTCTGTGTTAAAAAATTAAAATCAAGAGTAGTAAATAATATTCGATTACAATGCACTTGATTAAATATAGAACAATATGTAGATATGCGTTTATGGTTAAAACAATACTAGAATGTATAATGTACAAATCAGGTTGTACAAAAGTTAATATTTTGTTATGTTAGGTACATATGTATTTAATAATGTGGTTCGAACCACTTAAATTTCATATTATTGTTATGTATATATGGTGCGTTTTAACCTTGGGGTATCATATGTAGCTGTTGTTTTTATGAAATTTATACGTGTATGATATCGACCAAAATTCATTTTAGATGAATGTATATAATAAATTGATAGTGTTAATCGCTTATACGATGTACAAAATGTGTAACATTAACTAACATTTAATTTTAATTTTAATTAAATTGTAAACGATCTAAATTTTTAAATGTGTAAATATTCGATGAAACAAATGTCGAAAATATTCTCTTCAGAGTGAAGTTTTTGAAATTTTTACCTTCAGAAAGTCCTGAGGGTCCTAAATAACAAACATTTAATTTAATTAATTTTATATATTAAATGTCTTATTACCGTCAATGTAACGTTTCTTGTTACAATTAGGATATCATATTTAGCTAATTTATGTATGAAATGTATGTGTGTATAATATCAATCAAAATTCATTTTAGATGAATGTACATAATGAAATGATAATGTCAATCGCTTATGCGATGTACAAAATGTTTAACATTATTTAACATTTAATTTTAATTTCAATTAAATCGTAAAATATGTAAATCTTTAAATTGGTAAATATTCTTTGAAACAAACGTCGAAAATATTATCTTCAGCTTAATGGTTTTGATATTTTTACCTTCAGAAGATCCTGAAGGTCCTAAATAACAAACATTTAAATAAAAAATTCCTTATATTAAGTTTCCTATTACGACATAGCCTGTTAGTCACATATAAATATACACATCTACAACATCAATGAAACTAAAATTGTCTGTCGTTTATTATATACATTGTAAACTGGAAATAATATCTCTGTGAAGTTTTTACCTGCGCTACTAGCTAAATTAAACATTTCATCATGAGTATATTTATAAAATATTTTGATTAGTATTTGTTATGATACCCTTTCATTATGTTAAAATAATATTAAAAACATTTAATTCAAAATCATTCGTTGGCCTTTCGAAACAAGCCCATAGTTTTATTACACAAACTACAGATATTTTAGTTAGGCTAACACAATTTTATGAAAAAACTAAGAAAAATATTAAATCATATAGTAGTTTTATACATTATATAAGTATTATTTACGGAAATGTGCAATTGTGTTAATTAATGTACTATGTAACGCTGATACGATATAATTACTTACAGAGTCCACTGAATTCACCGTTCTGAGTGGTAAACAATATAACTAAAAAGATCATAATTTGTGTTTTAAAATTAATCATTTTCGTCTTAAGTTTTTGCTTCTATATCAAATCCTAAATGATTTCAGTTTACACTATATGTGACTTCAATATCTTGTAACTCAATACATCTATAAAAAAAAGCTGCTTACATGCAGGAAAGCTGAATAAACAATACTGGTTGATGTTTTTTATTTTTTTAATTTTATTTAGTTTAAACGTTAGTTAATTCTAAACAATTACTTACAAATGGACAAGAACCCAGAAAATTGTAATAAAATTATATGGAACGAAAACAACCAAAACGGGAACAATATATTAAAATTAATTGAATACCCAACAGCTTTAATAAATTCTAAAATTTCTAAAATTACATGAATGGAATGAGAATTAAAAATACACTTATTATGCAAGTTTATTGGAGAGATATTGTTAAGGGATAAAAGTTGGGATGGGCACCTAATCTCATAATTATGTTGTGTACAACAGGGGATTTTAGACTTAAATGATAAATGATTTAGCAGCGATTTAAATATGAATGGTATGAATGCGCTTGACATAAATTATGGAGTCTAGTTGACATTACAGTTGCTAGTTTGAAGATATTGTTTTATGCAAACACACGATAGTTCAAAAATAACATTTCAACGAAATACAGTCTAGTTTTTGTTGAAGATATAATTGTACCTCATAGTTAGTGATTGTAAAAAAAATGTATTAGTTAATTCAACAATTTGATTGATTTCATTAATTTGAAAAACGATTTATGATAAAGTTCAAATTATTTTTTTTACTACACTTGATTAGTAAATATGGTATGGATAAAAATACCAAATTCTATCAGAATTTTAAGAATATTGTACATAAATTATTATTTTTTAAATAGGTCACATGTAATTTCTATAATGTGGTTAGATTCTGCAAATATTTAAGGGCGTTTTATTGTTGAGCATATATTTGCCTTTTTTAAAACATATTTTTGATTTAATTTGAATTTGTTTTAAATATATAATTAAATTAGACAGTTTTCTTTTTTATTGAATAAATTAATTTTTAATGGAAATAATACTAATTAAGTCTTAAACCGTAGGAGAAATTTCAGCTGTATTCCCATTGTGTATTTGTAAATATTGTTTTGAGTATATACATTAATTCTGCAATATATTATAGGTTGAGAGCTTCAACCTTTCAAATAAACATCTCATCTGCCAATTAACAATTTGATATAATACGATTAAATGTACATCCTAATTATATCACAAAATTTAAATTTATAAAATGTGTTCCTTTTCAAATCGTTGCGACTGAAAATAAATTAAATGAAAAATTGGAATCGGTAGAAATCGATGTTGAAACTTTTCACACCGATGTAACACGCGATTTTTTACCCACCATACATTATTGATGACTGGAGGGGGGGAGGGTAATAATAATCACCAAGTGTAATAACCAATGGCATATTCTGGTGGGCTAATGAGGCTGCAGCCCCTTCCGAAATTTAAGGAAAATTTAATAATGCTTACGTATATAACAGGTATTTTTTATAGTTTTTATTAATTTCTAAGTTTGTCATGAAAGTAAAGAAATTACAGCCTCAGCCCTCCCTAAATAAAAATCCTGGTTACGCTCTACTGGTAATGCCCATATGTATTTATAACAGGTGTAATAATCAAGGAGTCCTGGAATAGTTATGTTATATATATATATATATATATATATATTTATTTACTAATTATATTTCATAATAAATATTAGATATAATTATCATTAGTTATTTTATCTACTTATAATTTATATTTATATATTATTTGCAAATAATTTATAAATGTTGTTAATTAATATAATATAACCAATAACTACAATATTATAAGTGGATTTATTATTTTTCACATTAGTATATACTATTGATAATAATATAACTATGTATATGGCAAGCACTAACTACTGTTCACGATATTACAAAAAACAAAATTATATATAATTACCTATAGTTTATATTTTTTATTTGGAGTTGATCATTAAAATAAAATAGTATTAGGTAAACTTTGTTAGTAATACACAGTTGCAACTTTATGCATAAATACATCATATTTTCGATAGAATAAAAACAATATATCTTATTAATTTATAATGTAATGTACATAACTAATGAAATATAGTATACCACATATCTAAAACGCCATTAGTATACATTCTTACTCATCAAGGATACAATAATTAAGAACAACATACAAGTATGTAAAGAAATAAGACGTGTATTTGTTGAATAAGTGAATTCAGCTATCATAAAGTCAGGATTAAACTATTTTCACATCTAACAATACTGGTTCAAAGAGTATGACACGCGATTCGGATGTAATTTATACGTTTTGCTCAACTTAAACCTACGATTACTTTTCAATCGATTATTCGAAACATCTGCAAATGTCTTATGTCATATTTTCATAATTAGTTATAATATAAAAAAAACCACGTAATTACGTGTGGGTCACATCATACAGTGTAGATTTATTGATCATACTCATAAATCTAAACCTTAGTTCTCTAAAATATGGACGAAACGTAATGATTATTACGTGATACGCAATAGCGTATCCAGGTATGTATCGTTGACTATTATGATTACCAAATGAAATCATTTTCAGATAATAAAAATTGTTCCTTGTTATCCTTGTTATCCTTGTTCCTTGTTAGCTATGTCGGACTATGGTGGTGGTCAGGCCGACTAACAGTCAAGTCACTATTTAAAAATGATATTTGGTCGTTATGGTACGTCTGTGCACTATGATTGTTCACCTTGGGCAAGTCCACACGCATGTGTGTTATCCTATAAAACCGTAAAATTCGTCTCATAACGGTATAACTCTTTCTTCTTTATATTTTTATTAGTTTAACTGACTATTCCTTGATCGAATGATCTCTTTTTTTTGTTACTCTGTTATGTTGTTTTATTTTAAATCGTGTAAAATTGCTTGCAAACGGAATTATTATTCATTTATTTATTTCAATATTTTATGTTCGTATTAGTTTGACCGAGATTTCCTTGACTGAATAATACCTTTATTTGTTATTCTGTTGCGTTGTTTTTATTTTAAGAAAGTTGTTGAAGTTGAAATTTTATATGTCTTTGGTTAATTCATAAGTTTTACCTCGATGATCGTATCCGTCGCATTTGCTGGTTATTTGTTACTCCGTTTTGTATTCGGAGTGTCCGTGAAATTAATTCATTTTATTTTTATCGACGTTTTAAAATTAATTTCATGAGATTTTCCTGTGTATGTTATTTACTTGTCTACTTTAGTCGGGTTCGATTCTTAAGTCATGCCTGCTATCAGGTGAATAATTGTCATAGAAAACTAGAATCGGTGTTCCCATCATCATCAATGTTCGTTGTTGTAAGACACCAAAATGTAATTGAAAAATAGAGTCACAACTTAAGACGGGCTCAGGGTTTCCACTTTTCTAAACTCGGAATTGTTAAAAAGTTTCATCTCCCCCATACAAACATTTGTCAGTTAAAAACGTGTATATATTATCAATTGTTAATCCTAATAATACTACAAAATAACAATTTTAAATAAATAACGTGATATAAGTTTTCTTTATTTTAATATCTTTTAGCAAATTTAATAGTACAATTCGTGATTATAGTATATCCTATAATGATTTGTTTTTCCATAGATACTCCTATTGGTTCTAAATGTAAATCATGGAAGTTGCGGTAAAATATTAAGTATACATAATTATGATTCAAATATTATCTTGAAATTCACACAAATATACGATGAAGTAAAATTATGTAGACAGAATAATACAATATTGTTCAATGACTTATAATGCTGAATTACACGTGTTTTCGCCATTGATTACAATAAAAAAAATATAAATTATATTAAAAATATAGTTTTTGTAATCTTAATTGCAAATTATATTTTATCCAAAAATTTATGGTTTAGTTTTCTTCTCGCACCAAGCATCAACATTATCTGTTGGTTCTGGAAATATAATAAATCGGATATATAATCTTTAATAAATCTATGTCGTTAATTTATGTAGTGTAGCAATTTATATTCCAATATAAATCGGCTGATAACAATATATTTCATATTACCTCTGAGTAGTGTATTTTCATACATATGCTTGTAGTAACTTTTAACATATGCTAAAACATATTTCTTGTATTAAAACATAGTTTTTTCATAATATGTTACAGACAAATTTGTTTATATATTATTTTTAAATAGTTTATTTGAATATGCAGGTATCACAGTGACTATTCTAACTGCTTCGTTTTATTTTAAGATCAAATGCCAGAACAGAGACATAGAAAAATAAATTATTAAAATTTAAATACGACTAGCGATTAGCAATATCATATATATATTTGGCCTATATATATATTTATATATGATATATTATTTATGTTTTCATTTCTTTATTAATATAAACAGCATTTAAATGATTAAAAATTTTACTTGTGTTTTCTATTTTCGTGCTTGATGCTAGAAAATAATATAATATAGTACTTAGATGAAGTACTAATGTCTACTGTGAATTTCTACAAAAATTAAACGTTACTTCAAATGAAAAGATAATACAATTGATTATACGTACTCATATGTCTGAATGCAATGTTAAAACTCGTTTCTTTTTGCTCATAAATTGCACTTGCTTGAAAATGAATAATTTATATTAATATTATATTTGAATGTGTTGAAGCTTTCATAAATTGTTGATTTCCTGACATTGTTGTCAGATGTATCCACGTGTGTAGTTTTGGGCTGACGTTCCGGACTCATTTCAGAGTACATCTTTAGATGTACATCTTAGAGCTTAATTACTTGGTCGAGTGTTGTAACTATACTCTCTTACAACAACTTACAACACTCGACCAAGTAATTATGCTCTGAAGATGGACTCTGAAATGAGTCCGAAACGTCAACCCAAAACTACACACGTGGATACATCTGAAAACAATGTCAGGAAATATTATATTTGTCAATTGTACTCTTAATTCTAAAGAAGAGAGCAAAATTAAAAAAAAAAACATTTATTTTTTTTAAACTGTAGAAGCCTAGAGTTTCGGTAAAATATGTAAATGTAATTTTTTATTTTTGAGAGATTTATGCTATGTCAGCCGTGTCCAATCCAACTTCTTGAATATTGAATAATTTTTAGATATGCTTCGAGAGAACACAAGAATTTTCAAGTTGTGCGATTTTTTATATAAAACACTAATAATTTGATAAGATTACTGAAAGTCCCTTTTTATCAGTAGTTTGTTGTGACTAGCTTAAATTCATGCACATTTATTTATATGTATGTATTCAAAATCTTGCTTTTAAAAAATAAGTCTTTAGCTATTCTGTAAAGCCCACTGGCCATAGAGCCAATGTCAATTACTTTAAAATAAACTATTATAAATACTTGAGTAAAATCAATCTTATAAAAAGCTGTGTTCAAAACCAAAAAATATCCATATTCTGAAATAATTTGACAATATCCTCGCAGAGTAGTAAAATAAATTCGAAATTGTTTAAAAGTTTATCGTGTTATTGATTTTCAAATGTAAAATATATCGTTTTTTTATATTATCAACGTAATAATGACACTTGTGCTGTTAAATAGTCAAATTTCTATTGTTATGTCTAATTTTTGTTATTTTTATTTTTCAAAAAACTATTTAAATTCTTATTACATTTTAAATCAAATATATAAAAATATAGTATTCCATAAAACGTTTAACCCCAGCAACTATACATATACACATATGTATATAAAATATTCGACTTACTATTGTTTACGTGGAAATGCGAATATAATTCGACTACATAAAATATACGTTTAAGAATATAGACCTCTTAAATTCAAATTAAAAAATAATAAAAAAAAAAAAAAAAAATATTCTTTTGTTAAAATAAAAAAAAAAATTGATAAAAAAAAAGAATATCATTATATTATTACATCGTAGTGTAATAAATTATTACAAAAATTATTAGTTTTTATTATATGTATTATAATTATTATATAAACAAACCCGTAATAAATTATTTAGTAGTTATTAATGTGAAATTAAAGTGATATAAATTCTATTCATCAAAAAAAAAAAAAAAAATTCTATTATAATTCATTATTTATTCCAAACGTTTAAAATAAAACCCGATATGTGCCTATGAATGAGGAATCTATAGTTTTATTTAATATAAAATCCGAATTTTCAGTAAAGTAGGAATGCAGACGAAATTTCCCTCTGTTGCTCTATAAAAACACATTTGTGCTTGTATCGGGACTTACTTGCACATTTAGAAAAGTCTTAAAGATAAATAGGAAAAATAGTTAATAATTGTCAATTATAATGAAAAAATATAATAAAATAATAAATATCATTGGTGCTTAAATAGCTCAGATAGTGTTTACATGAATATTTTTAAATATATTATAATTGGTAAATAATTCAGTTTGAAGCTAATCGATATCTGAATATATGAAAGACAATATTAACTTACTATGAGTCTCATATTCTGTATAAAAATATAAAATTTAATCAAAATAACCGATTGGAATAACATTGGAGATCTTCATTGATGATAGAATTTAATTTTGTACTTTTAATTAGTTCATAGGGATTAAAATATGGTAAACATACACATATTCATGATAGTAATAGAAGTAATGATGCATTTATCTATAATACAGTGTTAGTTCACCTAGTGAGGGAACTACAGATACCAGAAAATGTAGTTTTTGAAAAATGTAAACTATATAATAAGCTCATATAAAATTATCAAAAGAGTAAATACACACTATTATAAGTTTACGAATAAAATTAGTAAAAAATAAATATCAGATTAAAAGTTAATTTAAGATGAACGATTGTTTGTAAATATTTTTATTAATTGATCATAATTATTTAGTTGAAAAATATGTTCGTTAGATTTGCTACCTACCTGTTGCCAAACGACAATAATAGCTTATAACAAAGAAATTGCCTAAAAGTAAAATAAACATCACCAAGTGAGTTACATATATATGTATTATTATTGATGAATGTGATAAATGTCTTTAAAATATTACATATGTCTAGGCATATTACACATATAAATTCTTTAAAAATATAAAACACATGTACAAAACCAATATATCAAAAATTATTATTATTTTTCCTTTTTAATCACGTTTAATTGCATTTAAGAAAACCAATTATGTAGGACATGAAAACAATATAGTTTTCCACATTTGTTTACTATATAAATATCATGTTGAACAAGTATATAAACAGGGCAAATATTAAGTAACTTATCTAATATAATACTAAATATTATTTAACTATAAATTATTTAGTAAGTCTATAAGATTATGAAGGAGTTTATTTTTGATTAGAATTATAATATAGATTTTTAATAAGTATAATATATTATATTATAATTAGATTTATAAAATAAAGTTCTATACATTATTCATTATCATATTGTAAATGACAGTTTAAATAGTGATTCAAATAATTATATTTTGATAGCAAACAATAAAATAATTTTGTACCCAAGAATGTAGCATCTTCTAGGTATACATAATAGCCAAGTGCGAAATCTAAAAAATATGATTTGTTAATGATACAATATGATTGTAATCACTCGTTGAGTCTTTATAATTGATTTTAAAGCAATTGATGAATATGAATTGAAAATTATTCGAAGTATGAGTTTGTATATATTTAAGCAATAAGAAATAGTGTTGTTTATTCATAATTATTAGACCAGTATACGGACTAAAAATAAACATATTTACAGTAGCCCGACATTGTTTTTAAAGAATAATTTTTACTCGATACTTTTAAAATTAAATAGTTCGCAAATCGGCAAAGTATGTTTATTTAAATATTCTTGAATTTTTGTTCATACAAACAACTTACTTTGTCCAACAAAATCTTTGAACACTAATAATTGACAAATAATAATAGTTACAAGTTATGGGGAAAGAAATGTTTTACAGAAAATTCTATTTAATATAAAACGTCAATAATTTTATACAGTGATAAATGAACAATGAGATATTGTATTTTTGGAATAAGTTATTAATTTTTTGCTTTTGACGTGTCAAATTATAATTGTTTTAATTTGGAGCTATTTATTTGCATACCGCCGAAGCAGATTAAAAACTCGCATTTTCTCTAATTTTAGCACGTGCAAGCATTATTTATACAGTTTAAGATAAGGGTAAGAAAATTGAACATTATTTGAACAAAAACAGTAAACTCTTATATATTTTAATGAATGAAATAAATTAATTTACATTCGCACCGTACGCGCTTAAAAAATTACAGTTTACTTAGTACCAGTCATGTAACACGTTTGTGACGAGTATTTTCATTGGAATTCGATTGACATTTATATATGTTATAAAAATGTTTATAAAGTAAATAATAATAATAGAAATAATTATTTACAAATCTTATGCCGAATGGAATAATAAAATTTTCAAATAAATGGGTACGTATTAAAATTATATAAAAAGATAAAATTACATATCTGTATTTTCTTTTCATTTTAGTTTTATAGAATAATTTTCCATTTTTTTTTTTTTTGGAAACTTTGTTAAAAACAATTACCGTCACTAATTACAATTTATATAAATAAAATATATACACTAAGATGATAATAAATAACTTAAATAAAGAGTAATTTGTTATTACAATAAAGGTTTTATCAATAAATACAAATCTTTACTGATACTCATGATTAACTTACACTTCAATTTGTATATCTCAGAACTACAATTTAATGCAAGATTAAAATCTGGTATAGAAAAATAAATAATAAGAAAATTAAAAAAATTGTCCATCAGAACATTTACTCATATAATTAATTTAAACGTACTATTACAAAGTGCTTTCAACTCTTCTACTCGAATAGGTTATATAAACAATTTCGATTAATTATACACATATAATAAAATATATGTTATTTAATAGTACAATAATGCATATACTATGATATAGTAATTAATAAATTTAAAACAAACGTCAGTATTAAAAACATTTAATATGTTACAATAGTTTAATCACTTCGAATCATCAAAGTATCCAATGTTTACCATTTGTTTCAAGTTAAATTAAATAGAGTTTTACTTACTAAGACATTTTTCATAAGCTTAAATTGTATTATATTTCAAATTAATTTTTTTGTATTCAAATTTATGTTGAATCACATTATCCACACACATAATTCATCACATAATCCATTAAAAATAACTCATATTTAAATCGCAAAAGTGTTTTGACAGAAGCCAAAGGAAAATATTCTTTACTACATAACATTTTTAGAAATAGTTACCTAGAGGGCCGATGAAGAATATTAAATTATACAATAGTTTAATTATAAGAATTTTATACGTCAAATTTTTTATTAAGAAATTAGTCGTTAATCTTATATAATTATAATATTGATGAATGCTTGTTCTTATTAAAACTGCACATATTAATGATTGTTATATAGTGTTAGCATAAATTATGATGTATATCAAAGAATATATTAACTGTATCGTCGTTGATTATTTGAAATGACAATATTAATTAATGTTTATAACGCGTAATGTTAATTTGTGTTAAAAGTGAATCAAATTCGTTTACATTTAATGTTTCTGTATTAATCACTAAACCACGTATGATTTAGTATTTAATCATTTTACACTACTTACGACGAAATAATTTGGTTAGAACTCAATAAATATATATACAAAAATTGTTTACGTTACAGAAAGCAAATAAACAATATAGGTGTGTTTATAAGGCTATATGTTTAATAATATTATTTATTCTGACTTCATTTTCGCGATACCTCAAAAGTTGAATTTTGTAAAATAATATTTCAACGAAAAATAGTTTCGTCTTTGGTTGAGGATAATTATGCCTAGTTATTATAAGGCGAATGTATTAATTAATTCAACAATAAAAGTGACTTCATTAGAAACAGAAATAACAATAGTTTTACAATTATTCATCGATGAAACAATTTTATTAGGACAATTCAAGGGTGAATTACAATTCATAATAACGTATCGTTCGCATAACAATAAACAATTCTACACGAGCATTGTTAGCAATTAAGTTTATTGAATTTAGAAACACGATTTTTTTAACATGGTCAATTGTATGTTACATGCTGCCGTGGAGGAGAAATTTATGTGCACCAAACGGAATCACTAAAAACATTGTATATCAAAAGACTAATTTTTTTATTCTACAATTTAAATATTATAAAATATTGTTAAGATATCATATAGGATTCGTATGTTATATTCTATTTTTCAGTGCGATAATAAAAATTTAACATGTACACGAAAAGGTGTTTACAGACAAACAACAAAAACGCTTCTTATTGTAAACAAAAGATCATGCTTGTTTTACATAAAATTTAAATCATTGAAAATTATAAAATCATATTTTGAAAGTCACATTGAAAATTGAATTTTTTTTTTGATTTTCTTCTCTTACAATGTTAATGATGAAGATTTTTGATTTTGTTGACGTAGAATAAAAATGGATTTAGTTTAAAATTTACGTAATTCAAGAATTAATTAATTTTGTATTTAAACGATGAAAATTTGATACAAAATTTAGAAATAAGTTCATCCTATAGTAGATTTTCGAAATTTTATAAATTGTCTTAGACAGTGTTGTAGCTAGGACTTCAAATGAGGTGGGAGGCAAGCAAAAAAAAATACTTAACAATTAAAAATAATATTTTTTTAAAATTGTTATTACAATTGTTTAGACTTAATTATTTTAATTTAATAACATTCATTTGACAAGTTACTATCTAACGAATTGATAAGAATTAAGAGCACTTAATCCATAGCACATTCTTTAAACGTATAAAATAAATTTTATGAATATGTAAAAACGTTGATATTTTCAATGGAGGGGATGCATGACCCACTACATCCCCATAGCTACAAAACTGGTCTTAGACAAATAATAAAGAAATTGGCGCACAAGATTTATTTTTCCTCGAAATTTCCAGATAATCAAATATATGAGGCAAATCAGTATTTACCGGTTTCCATTATAATTTTAGATCTATCTATAGATATTAGGTCATATAAGGTATATTTTTGTGAATATAAAAAATCATTCCCTCAAAGCCAGTTCAAAAAAATTATTACTAACAGCTTAATGTTTATTATTTATATAATTTGGAAATTACAATAATTACAATACAATGTCACAAATCATAGTTGAAATGTCCAATGAAAAATAAAACCGAAAAGACAAAAAATTTTGAGATTTACAACAAAAACAAGTTGTAAAATATTGATATTGACATTGCTCTTTATCAATCATTAATAGACCTGAATTCATTTTTTTGGACTCCTATATAAGAGACTGTTGAGACACTCCAAGTTTATTCCTTGTACTTGTGACTCTTTGTGCTATGAGCGTTACTAAACGAATATTATCAAAACCTAATAAAAGAACGTATTTTTGTGCGCTGATGAAACTTATTACTATTATTCTTTATATATTATACTTATTATACTTTCAAGGTTAAGATTATCGTAGCATATATGGTTGATATTACCGAACAGTTATAGGTAATGTCACGATATGATTTCTTTTGAGTGTTTGAACATCTCTACCGATGCTGCAAAGAGTGTATAACAAGGTAAGGGTTTTATGTACAAGGTTGATGTAAATTTGTTCGTTTATATTTAAATTTGTGTTTTATTTAATTTAGTTCGGGAACTTCTCAGACCTACTGTGTATAGCTGATATTTTTATGTAATATAAGTGTGTATAGTATCAACCACAATACTTTTTAGACTTCTGTTCATAATGAGATTATAAAATCAGTCTTTTATACAATGTTCCCAATTTCCGACTTTAAGTAATACTGTATTATATTGCCGATTATTTTATACAAATTTATATCAAATCAATATTAATATCAACATATAAATCTGTATAACGATATAAAAGGAAATACGAATAGATGTAAGGTTGTGGCCTATAAACTCTTTGACCAATATAAAAAAAAAATTCAAAATTTATTATTAGAGATACCAGAAATGATATGGAACGGGTATGAACTATATCCGATTGGTAGCTCTGAAAATAATTCTGTTTATCAAACAAATAATCCCGCATGTATTATACTCAGTAGAGAATACGATTCTTTTTTCCAGGTTAGATTTTGTATAAAATATAATATTCTGAAGCGTAATATATTTTGACGAAACACATATTTTTATTTTGTAACTTTTGATTATTTCATGGGGATATGATAATTTCTGTGTTAAAAAATTAAAATCAAGACTAGTAAATAATATTCGATTACAATATACTTGATTAAATTTACAACAATGTGCAGATATGCGTTTGTGGTTAAAAAAAAACCTAAAATGTACAATGTACAAAACACATTATATATAATTCTAATATTTGTTTATATTAGTTACATGTGTATTCAATAATATGGTTCGAATCACTTAAATTTCATATTATTATTATGTATAAATTGGGCGTTTTACCCTTTGGGTATCATATGTAGCTGAAGTTTTTATAAAATTGTATGCGTGTATGGTATCACCCAAAATTCATTTTAGATGAATGTATATAATAAACTGATAATGCTTATCACTTATACGATGTACAAAATGTTAACATTAACTAACATTTCATTTTACATTTAATTAAACTGAAAATGATCTAAATTTTTGAATTGGTGAATACTCGTTGAAAAAAAATCAAAAACATTATCTTCAGAGTAAAGTTTTTGAAATTTTTACCTTCAGAGGGTCCTGAGGGTCCTAAATAACAAATATTTAATTTAATTAATTTTATATATTAAATGTCTTATTACTGTCAATGTAATGTTTCTTGTTACAATTAGGATATCATATTTAGCTAATTTTTGTATGAAATGTATGTGTGTATAATATCAATCAAAATTCATTTTAGATGAATGTACATAATGAAATGATAATGTCAATCGCTTATGCGATGTACAAAATGTTTAACATTATTTAACATTTAATTTTAATTTCAATTAAATTGTAAAATATGTAAATCTTTAAATTGGTAAATATTCTTTGAAAAAAACGTCAAAAATGTTATCTTCAGTGTAATGGTTTTGAAAGTTTTACCTTCAGAGGGTACTGAGGGTCCTAAATAACAAACATTTAATTAAAAGAATTTTGTATGTTATTTGTCTTATTACCGTTAATGTAACGTTTATTGTAAGAATTAAGATTTCAAATGTAGCTAATTTTTTTATGAAATTTATACGTGTATGATATCGACCAAAATTCATTTTAGATGAATGTACATAATGAAATGATAATGTCAATTGTTTATGCGATGTATAAAATGTTTAACATTATTTAACATTTCAATTTAATTTCAATTAAATTGTAAAATATGTAAATTTTTAAATTGGTAAATATTCTTTGAAACAAACGTCGAAAATATTATCTTCAGCTAAATGGTTTTGATATTTTTACCTTCAGAAGATCCTAAAGGTCCTAAATAACAAACATTTAAATAAACAATTCCTTATATTAAGTTTCCTATTACGACATAGCCTGTTAGTCACATATAAATATACACATCTACAACATCAATGAAACTAAAATTGTCTGTCGTTTATTATATACATTGTAAACTGGAAATAATATCTCTGTGAAGTTTTTACCTGCGCTACTAGCTAAATTAAACATTTCATCATGAGTATATTTATAAAATATTTTGATTAGTATTTGTTATGATACCCTTTCATTATGTTAAAATAATATTAAAAACATTTAATTCAAAATCATTCGTTGGCCTTTCGAAATAAGCCCATATTTTTATTACACAAACTACAGATATTTTAGTTAGGCTAACACAATTTTATGAAAAAACTAAGAAAAATATGAAATCATATAGTAGTTTTATTCAATATATAAGTATTATTTACGGAAATGTGCAATTGTGTTAATTAATGTACTATGTAACGCTGATACGATATAATTACTTACAGAGTCCACTGAATTCACCGTTCTGAGTGGTAAACAATATTACTGACAAGGTCATAATTTGTGTTTTTAAATTAATCATTTTCGTCTTAAGTTTTTGCTTCTATATCAAATCCTAAATGATTTCAGTTTACACTATATGTGACTTCAATATCTTGTTAGAACTCAATACATCTATAAAAAAAAAGCTGCTTACATACAGGAAAGCTGAATAAACAATACTGGTTGATGTTTTTAATTTTTTAAATTTTATTTAGTTTAAACGTTAGTTAATTCTAAACAATTACTTACAAATGGACATATAAACAAGAACCCAGAAAATTTTAATAAAATTATATGGAACGAAAACAACCAAAACGGGAACAATAAATTAAAATTAAATTGAATACCCTTTAGCTTCAATAAATTCTAAAATTTCTAAAATTAAATGAATGGAATGAGAATTAAAAATACACTTATTATGCAAGTTTATTGGGGAGATATTGTTAAGGGATAAAAGTTGGGATGGGCACCTAATCTCATAATTATGTTGTGTACAACAGGGGATTTTAGACTTAAATGATAAATGATTTAGCAGCGATTTAAATATGAATGGTATGAATGCGCTTGACATAAATTATAGAATTTAGTTGACATTACAGTTGCTAGTTTAAAAATATTGTTTTATGCAAACACACGATAGTTCAAAAATCAAAAATAAAAAAAGTCTAGTTTTTGTTGAAGATATAATTGTACCTTACCGTTCGTGATTATAAGAAAATTTTATTAGTTAATTCAACAATTTGATTGATTTCATTAATTTGAAAACGATTTATAATAAAGTTCAAATTATTTTTTTTACTACACTTGATTAGTAAATATGGTATGGATAAAAATACCAAATTCTATCAGATATTGTACATAAATTATTATTTTTTAAATAGGTCACATGTAATTTCTATAATGTGGTTAGATTCTGCAAATATTTAAGGGCGTTTTATTGTTGAGCACATATATGCTTTTTTTAAAACATATTTTTGATATAATTTGAATTTGTTTTAAATATATAATTAAATTAGACCGTTTTACTTTTTTATTGAACAAATTAATTTTTAATGGAAATAATACTAATTAAGTCTTAAACCGTAGGAGAAATTTCAGCTGTATTTCCATTGTGTATTTGTAAATATTGTTTTGAGTATATACATTAATTCTGCAATATATTATAGGTTGAGAGCTTCAACCTTTCAAATAAACATCTCATCTGCCAATTAACAATTTGATATAATACGATTAAATGTACATCCTAATTATATCACAAAATTTAAATTTATAAAATGTGTTCCTTTTCAAATCGTTGCGACTGAAATTAAATTAAATGAAAAATTGGAATCGGTAGAAATCGATGTTGAAACTTTTCACACCGATGTAACACGCGATTATTACCCACCATACATTATTGATGACTGGAGGGGGGGAGGGTTATAATCACCATGTGTAATAACCAATGGTATATGTGTATTATATGTATTTATATAATAATATATTTATATATAAATTATAATAATACCACAAAATTAATATATTAAATAAATAGCATGAAATAAGTATTCTTTATTTTAATATCTTCTAGAAAATTTAATAGTACAATTTATGATTAAAAAATATCCCATAATGGTTTGATTTTTTATAGATATTCCTATTGGTTTTAAATGTGATTTATGGAAGTTGCGGTAAAATATTAAATATATATAATTATGATTCAAATATTATCTTGAAATACACAAAAATATAGGATGAAGTAAAATTATGTAGAGAGTATAATATAATATTGTTCAATGACTAATAATGCTGAATTATACGTGTTTACGCCATTGATTACAATAAAAAAAATATAAATTGGTGAAAATAATAAATTATATTAAAAATAAAGTTATTGTAATCTTAATTGCAAATGATATTTTATCAAAAAATTTATGGTTTAGTTTTCTTCTCGCACCAAGCATCAACATTATCTGTTGGTTCTGGAAATATAATAACTCGGATATACTATCTTTAATAAATCGATGTTGATAATTTATGTAGTGCAGCAATTCATAATTTAATATAAATCGGCTGATAACAATATATTTCATATCACCTATAAGTCGTGTGTTATCATACATATGCCTATAATATCCTTCTACGTAGTCTAAAACATATTTCGTGTATTAAAAAATTGTTTTTTTATAGTATTCTATAGACAAATTTGTTTAAACATTATTTTTAAATTGTTTATTTGACAATACAGGTATCACAGTGACTATTCTAACTATTTCGTTTTATTTTAAGATCAAATGCCGAAACTGAGATATAAAAAAATAAGTTATTAAAATATAAATGCAACTAGCGATGTAGTTATATCATAAATATGTATATATTATAATTTACAAAGATTTCATTTCTTTATTAATATAACCAACATTTAAATAATTAAAAATTTTACTTGTGCCTTCTATTTTTGTGCTTGAAGCTAGAAAACAATATACTATAGTACTTAGATGACGTACAAATAATGTCCACTGTGAATTCTTACAATAATTAAACATTTCTTTAAATTAAAACATAATACAATTTATTACACGTACTCATATATCTGAATGCAAAGGTGAAACTCGATTCTTTTTGCTCATAAACCGGACTTCCTTGAAAATGAATAATTAATAATAATATTATATTTGTCTATTGTACTCTTAATTCTAAAGAAGAGATCAAAATTGAAAAAAAACATTTATTTTTCTTTAAACTATAGAAGTCTAGCGTTTCGGTAAAATATGTAAATGTAATTTTTTATTTTTGAGAGATTTATGCTATGTCAGCTGTGTCCAATCCAATTTCTGGAATATTGAATAATATTTAGATATGCTTCGAGAGAACACAAGAATTTTCAAGTTGTGCGATTGTTTATAAAAAACACTAATAATTTGGTAAGATTACTGTAAGTCCTTTTTTATCAATAGTTTGTGGTGACTAACTTAAATTCGTGCACATTCATTTATATGTTTATATTCAAAATCTTGTTTTTAAAAATTATAGTCTTTAGCTATTTTATAAAAGCCAATATAAATTACTTTAAAATAAAATATTATAAATACTTGAATAGAATTAATATTATATATAGCTGTGTTCAAAAACACAAAAAATCCATATTCTGAAATAATTTGACAATGTCCTTGCGGAGTGGTAAAATAAATTTTGAAATTGTTTAAAAGTTTATTGTTCTTCTAACCTATCGTTCTTGATTTTCATATGTAAAATATATCGTTTTTTTATATTATCAACATAATAATGACATTTGTGCTGATAAATAGTAAATTTTTGTTGTTATGTCTAATTTTTGTTATATTTATTTTTCAAGAAACATTTTCAATTTCTATTACATTTTAAATCAAATATATAAAAATATAGTATTCCTTAACTTTAATATAAAAATGTAGTAGACCTAACTTTTGGCCCCAGAATTTATACATATTCATATATGTATATAAAATATTCGACTTACTATTGCTTACGCGGAGTTGCGTATACAATTCAGCTACATAAAATATACGTGTAAGAATAACATTATATTATTACATCATACCTAATTACATCTAACCTAACAGACCTTCCTCGTTTTCCACAAATATTGGTTGAGTTCTTGTTCAATAATTTTATTCAATCCAATTTCCCTAATTCCCTTTCCATCTTCACTGATGGCTCGGTCTCACCTAATTCGGCCGGGTTTTCGTTTTTCTCACCTACGCTTGATGTCACTTTTGCTGACAAACTAAACTACTTCTCATCGTCTTTCACTGCCAAATATTATGCTATCATAAGTGCCTTAAATTTCATTCTTTCTTTAGAACACAGTAATATTTTAATCGTCACTGATTCTCAATCTTGTCTTCTTTCTATTTCATCCAATCCATTCAATTCTTCTTTATCACCCCTTGTCCTTCTCATTAAATCTCTAATCTACCGTCTTAGTCTAGTTAACAAACAAATTCAATTTTTATGGGTTCCTAGCCTTGTAGGAAACGAACGAGCCGATTTTCTGGCATCTTCCACTTAAGATCATAACCAATTTTCTTCTTGTAAAATTCCTGTGTCAGACCTCCTTCCAATTTACCGCTAACTCCTACACAAATCCTGGACAGCCAAATGGTCTTCCCTCCCATCCTATTTTGTCTTCTTGGCATAGAACAATCTCTCCCACTATCCCTCTTCATCCGTGGTTCCTTAGTCTCGAAATTCCTAAACAATTTATTAACTCTTTTTCCCGCCTTCGCATCGGACACAGTTTACTTCCCCATCACGCCTTCCATCTTTCATTAAATTCTTCCCCTCTATGTCTCCGACACCAAGAGGATGCTTTCTGTAACTTCAACCATATCCTTTTTATTTGTCTTTCTCTCTCCTCTGATAGACTTTTTTTACGTTTATCTTCTCTAGGTTTATCTTCTCACCCTTCTTCAAATTCATATAATATTCTTAACTCCCGTTCTCCTATTGTCATTTATCTAATCCTTAATTTCATCCATAATTTTGGCTTCCTAATTAAAATTATTGTATATATATATATAGATATATTAACTGTTTTGCTATAATATCTTTGTCGAAAGCAGTAAAATAAAAAATAAAAAATAAAAAAAAATTACATAATTGTGTAATAAATTCCTACATTAATTATTAGTTAAATTATACGTATCATAATTATTATATAATCTAACACGTAATAAATTATTTAGTAGTTAATAATATGAAACTTAAGTGTTATAAATTCTGGTCACCAAAAAAAAAAATTTTTTTATTATAATTCATTATTTATTCCTAACGTTTAGAATAAAACCTGATATGTGTCTATGAATTGATAATGATTTTTATAAATAATATTCAAATAATAATATAAATAATTGAAAATGATCTATTGATTTATTTAATATATAATCTTAATTTTCAGTAAAGTAAGAACAAAGATGAAATTTCTGTCTTTTGCTTTGTAAAAACATATATGTGCTTGTATCGAGCCTTACTTGTACAATCATTAGAATCTTAATGTTAAATATGAAAAATAGTTAATAATTATCAATTACAATGAAACAATACAATATAAAAATAAATATCATTGGTGCTTAATTTGCTCAGATATTGTTTACATTAATATTTTTAAGTATATTATAATTTGTAAATAATTCAATTTGAAGTTAATCGATATTTAAATATATGAAAGGCAATGTTAACTTATTTTGGAGCACATTATCTGGAGAAAAAATAAAATTTAATAAAAATCACCAATTGGAGATCTTCATTGATGATAGAATTCAATTTTGTACTTTTAATTTGTTCAAAGGGATTAAAAGATAGTAAATATATACATATTCATGATAGAAAAAGAAGTAATGGTGCATTTATCTACTAAGTAGTGTTAGTTCACCAAATGAGGGAACTAAAAATACAGATATACAGAGAGTTACATTATAAAAGTTAATTTAAGATGAACGATAGTTCGTATATATTTTTATTAATTAATCATAATTATTGAGTTGCAAAATATGTCCGTTAGGTTTCCTACTTACTTGTTAATAAACGACAATAATAGTATATGGCATAGAACCCGCCTAAAAGTAAAATAATCATCACCAAGTGAGATACACGCATATGTATTATAATTGATGAAAATGATAAATGTCTTTAAAATATAACATATGTCTAGGCATATTTAACATATGAGTTCATTGAAATAATAAATCATATGTACAAAACTAATATATCAAAAATGATTATATTTTTTCCATTTTAGTTAGGTTTAATTGCATTTAAGGAAACTATTCATGTAAGACGTGAAAAAAAATTTTTTTTTCACATTTCTTTACTATTATAAATATCATTTTGAACAAGTATTTAAACTGGACAATTATGAAGTTACTTATCTAATTTAATACTAAATATTATTTATTCATAAATTATTTAGTAAGTCTATAAGGTTCTGAAGGTGTTTGTTTTAAGATTAGAATATTATATTAAATAAAGTTCTACATATTATTCATTATCTTATTCTAAATGTCAGTTTATATAGTGATTGAAATAATTATAATTTGATTGCAAACAATAAAGTAACTTTGTACCATAGTATGTAGCACGTTCGAGGTAATCATAATAGCCAAGTGCGAAATCTAAAAAATATGATTTGTTAATGAATACAAATTGAATGTAATCACTCGTTGAGTAATTAATCTTAATAATTGATTTTAATGCTATTGATGAATATGAATTGAAAATTATTCGAAGTATGGGTTTGTATATATTTTAGCAATAAGAAAAATGGGTTGTTTATTCATAATTATTAGACCAGTATACGGACTAAAAATAAGCATATTTACAATAGCCCGACATTGTTTTTAATAAACAATTTTTACTCGATAGTTTTTAAAGTAAATTGTTCGCAAATCAGCAACGTATGTTTATTTAAATATTCTTGAATTTTTATTCATGCAAAACAACTTACTTTGTCCTACAAAATCTTTGTACACTAAAAATTGACAAATAATAATAGTTACAAGTTATGGGGAAAGAAATGTTTTACCGAAAAATCTATTAAATGTAAAACGTCAATAATTTTATACAGCTATAAAAGAATTATGAAATATTGTATTTTTGGAATATGTTATTAATTTTTTGCTTTTGACGTGTTAAATTATAATTGTTATAATTTGGAGCTTTATATATGAATACCGCCGAAGCAGATTAAAATCTTGCATTTTCTCTAATTTTAGCAAATTTAAGTATTATTTATACAGTGTAAGGTAGGTCTAAAATATTGAATAATATTTGAACAATAACAGTAAATTTCTTAATATTAAATGAATGAATAAAATTAATTTACATTCGCACCGTACGTGTTTAATGATTTACAATTAACTATTAATGTATCTTTCCAGTAACGCGTTGAGGACGAATATTTTCATTGGAATTCGATTAGCATTTATGTATGCTAAAAAAATGATAAATTAGTAAATAATTCTCACAAAAACTGAAACATTTATTTACAAATCTTATGCCGAATGGAATAATACAATTTTCGAATAAATGGGTACGTATTAAATTAATATAAAAAGATAAAATTACATATCAGTATTTTCTTTTCATTTTAGTTTTATAGAATGATTTTGCAATAAAATCTTAATCATTAAATTAAATTTCGTGACATCGTTTATATATTTTTTATCCTTATATTAATTTTAACTAATCAATAAAAGTATTTTATTTACTATTAACTTAACTGTTAATTTTATTCTTTATTAACTTAATTTATTCAAGTTAATTTATATCACTATTAATGATATATATGTATTTTGATTTTTAGTAGCATTTTTTATGTCATCGAATATTATTATATATTTACATTATTATCAATAAATACAAATTTTTACTCACACACATGATTAACTTACACTTAAATTTGTAAATCTCAGAATTACAATTTATTGCAAGATTAAAACCTGTTATGGAAATATGAATAATAAGGAAATTAAAAAATTGTTCATCAGATCATTTACTCATATAATAAATTTAATCGTACCATTACAAAGTTCTTTCAACTCTTCTACTCGATTAGATTATATAAACAATTTCGAATAATTATACACATATAATAAAATATACGCTATTTATTTGTACAATAATTCATATACTATGATATAATAATTAATAAATTTAAAACAAACGTCAATATTGTTAAACAGTTAATATGTTATAATAGTTTAACTACTTCGAATCATCAAAAAATCCAATGTTTACTATTTGTTTTAAATTAAATTAAATAGAGTTTTACTTACCAAGACATTTTTTATTATCTTAAATTTTATTTTATTCAAAATCAATTTTTTTTTTTAAATTTATGTTGAATCACATTCAATACATTTAATCCATTAAAAATAACTCATATTTAAATCGTAAAAGTGTTGAGCTGTTGTTCGTTGAAATCAAAGAAGGAAAATATTCTTGACTAAATACAATTTTTAGAAATAGTTACCTAGAGGGCAGATGAAAGGTATTACATTATACAATGGTTTAATTATAAGAATTTTATACGCCAAATTTATTATTAAGTTATTAATCATATATAATTATAATATTGATGAATATTTGTTTTATAGTATTAGCATAAATTGTGATGTATATATGTCGCGATACATCAGATGTTATAATTTGTAAAATAATGGGTCAACGAAATATTGTCTTGTCTTTGGTTGAGGGCAATTATGCCTTGTTATTATAAGGTGAATGTATTCATTAATTAAACAATAAAAGTGACTTCATAAAAGACAGAAATAACTATAGTTATACAATTATTCAACAATGAAAAAATTTTATTTGGACAATTCAAGGGTGAATTACTATTCAAAATAGGGTATCGTTCGCATAACAATAAACAATTCACACGAGCAATGGTAGCAATTATGTTTTATGTATTTAGAAACCGATTCATTCAACATGGTATTTTTAACCATTATAATTTTAACAATTGTATGTCTGCCGGACAATTAACGTAATGACGTTTAAATTTTCTCTTATTTTTATTTTTTCTTCTTTTTTATTATAATTTTTATTAGTAAAGCACGATAGAAAGGCAAATGGAGTAGTCGCCGTCCATTTTCGTCCGCTGGGGCGAAGATCGCCGATGGCGATATTCGACGGTCGGATATGTTCGCGCTTCTTCACGGAAACATGGTAATATGTATTTGGTAATATGTAACATGTTATATGACTTGTACATTAATACATGTTGATGATTTCTGTATTTTTCCGCCTCAAACACTTTTGATCAAAATCAATTGTGCTCCGGCTTTCGAGCCTCGGCAATGAGTAGGCGACTCTCCCCTTCGGGAATGGAACCGTCACACAACGCTCATCCGAGCAAAATCTGGATTGAGACGTCGCAACCTTATATTTATCAATTAATCAAATTAAATCGTATTTAAATAACGCCAAAGATTATATTTAGTTAAATAAACAAAATTAAATAAACTGATTTGCAACTAATTATTATTTATCATATTTATCATATTTCATAATATTACATTTCACATCTAAATCACTTCCATAAAGAAAACAACTATTAAAACACAAACCATTATAGAAATGAATGTTTCGTTATTTTATTAATTTCGTGAACATTTGTGTAAAAATATACGTTTAATGTTTTGTTACGTTTTCAGCATACGAATTCCAATATTGTTCGCATTCCTCTCCTCACTGCACTGCGACGAAAACGACGATTATTATCGATTATAGACTTTTCAAGTTTCGACCCACGACTGTGTCTGTGTGTGTGCTTTGAACGGTCTTCGGGTATAGCTGCGCATATGTTTTCTCGAATTCTTGTTAAGTTGTTCGAAAACATAAAATCTCTAGGCCCGTGTCGCCATATAAAATGTTTTTTGTTTTTCTCTTTATGTTAACGTCGCCTGTCGTCGCGTCGTGACTTACTGTTTGACATTGTCGACGAGTGTATCGGTAACTGTACTTCTTTCATGCTTCATTACTGCTGTACATATCGTTCATTTATTGTATACTTATCTTGTGCGCCCATTGAGGACAAATAAATAATTATTGTTTTAGTTTTCTCTTCCACCTCTTGCTTTTTTTAGTTATTAAGCAACTTCTGCATGTATATATTTTACTTTAAACTTTATAATTACAGTCTACTATCATTGAACAAATTTGTACACATGCTATTCGAATAGTTTGATTCTATCCGATTCACCGTTCCTATATCAGTGTCACAGCCCCACCCCGCAAACACCTTCGCATCAGGAAGGTCAGTGCGAACAAAGATTCTTATTTTAAACAAAAGATCACGCTTGTTTTACATAAAATTTAAATCATTGAAAATCATAAAATCATTATTTGAAAATCACATTGAAAGTTATATTTTTTTTTTGATTTTCTTCTCTTACAATGTTTATGATGGGTTTTGTATACATAATATTAATCTATTATCAATTTTAATTTTAATTATAGAGGAATTACATTTTTTAATTGCTGAATACTTCCAATTTTATTTTTTTATATTAATTAGATTTATGACGCTGGAAATGTTAAAAAACGAGTCAAATTAATAACTAACTAGAAAAAAATATTGTCGAGAAATATTTATACTTGTAAAATATCGGAGTTTTTGTTTTAAAAAAATAAAAAATTGTGTAATATAAAATTATGTAATATAAAAACATTACATTCCTGGCCTCAATCAGAATGTAAATAACAATCCTTAATTATCTTTCGTTATAATTTATCAGTATTTTGTTGAAGATTTTTGATTTTGTTGACGTGCAATAAAAATGGATTTAGTTTAAAATTTAGGTACTTCAAGTATTAATTAATTTTGTATCAAAACGTTGAAAATTTAATACAAAATATAAAAATAAGTTTATCCATAAGTAGATTTTAAAAGTTGTATAAATTGTCTTATACAGTGGTGTAGCTAGGACTTCTAATGATGAAAGGTGGGGGGGGGGGGGGGCTAACCAAAAAAAAAAAAACATAACAATTAAAAATAATATTTATTTTTATTTTTATAACAATAGTTTAGACTTAATTATTTTAATTTAATAACGTTCATTATGACAAGTTACTATCGAACAAATTGATAAGATTTAAGAGCACTAATCCATAGCACATTTTTTAAACGTATAAAATAAAAATTTATGAATATGTAAAAACGTTGATATGGTCAATGAGGGGTTGAGGTGCATGACCCACAGCCTCCCCTTAGCTACACCATTGGTCTTAGACAAATAATAAACAAATTAGTGCACAAAATTTATTTTACCTCGAAATTCCCAGATAATCAAATATATAAGGCAAATCGGTATTTACCGGTTCTTATTATAATATTAGATATATCTATAGATATTAGGTCATATAAGGTATATTTTTATGAATATAAAAATTATTCCCTTAAATCACAGAGAGCTCTGTGGGAAATCCCAGAGACTCCCAAAAAGAGTCCTGGGAGTTCTCAGAATTTCCTCGTGTCCGCGTCTTAATACTCTCATTAAAAGTAGCTCAGAAATACCGGTTGAAAAAAATTATTATTAACAGATTAATGTTTATTATTTATGTAATATGGTAATTATAATAATTACAATGCAATTGTCACAAATCATAGTTAAAATGTCCAATAAAAAAGAAAGCCGAAAACACAAAATTTTTTGAGAATTGCAACAAAAATAAGTTGTAAAATATTGATAATGACATTGCTCTTTAGGGGTGTGAATCACACACGATTGGAGACTGAAAAAAATGTTGTTTATAAAATAAATAATCCCGCCCGTATTGTACTCAGTAGAAAATACGATTTGTTTCTCTGAGTTAGATTTCGTATAAAATATAATATTCTTAAGCGTAATATATTTTTGCGAAACACATATTTTTCGAAATTTATAGTTTTTGATTATATCATATATGGATATGATAATTTCTGTGTTAAAAAATTAAAATCAAGAGTAGTAAACAATATTCGATTACAATGCACTTGATTAAATATAAAACAATATGCAGATATGCGTTTATGGTTAAAACAATACTAGAATGTATAATGCATAAATCGAGTTGTATAAAAGTTTAATATTTTTTTGTTAGTTACATGTGTATTCAATAATGTGGTTCTAATCACTTAAATTTCATATAATTATTATGCATTTATAGTGCATTTTAACGTTGGGGTATCATATGTAGCTGATGAATTTATGAAATGTTTGCATCTTTGGTACCAACCAATAAATAAAATAAATCTAAAAATAAATTTTAGATGAATGTATATAATAAATTGATAATGTTAATCACTTATACGATGTACAAAATGTTAACATTAACTAACATTTAATTTTAATTCTAATTAAATTGTAAACGATCTAAATTTTTAAATTGGTAAATATTCGTTGAAACAAATGTCGAAAATATCATCTTCAAAATAAAATTTTTGAAATTTTTACCTGCAGAGGATCCTGAGGGTCCTAAATAACAAACATTTAATTAATGAATTTCTTATATTAAACTTCTCATTACAATATAAACCGTAAGTCACCTCCATAAACAATATTGATTAATATCAATATTTTTCATTATAAATGCATGTAATCATGATTGTAGTTATTTTATTTGCAATATATATGATGTATATTGTAATTAATGAAGTGTTAAGAGGTTTCATATTTTTTTAGAGTTTAATCGGATTACGATTAATTCAAAACAATAGTGACAGGGAGCACTGTAGATCATGTTGTGAATCATAACAATATAATTTATAATGTCAAAAATAAATCGCAAAAAAGCATTTTTTAAATAGATAATTTATAATCATTGTTATATTGAATAGAATGCAATAATTTAAATATAGGTTTCGATAGCAATATTAGAAATATACACGTCTACAACATCAATGAATCTAAAATTTCTGTCGTTTATTAAATACATTGTAAACTGGAAGTAATATCTCTGTGAAGTATTTACCTGCGCTACTAGCTAAAAAAACATTTCATCATGAGTATATTAGTAAAATGTTTTGATTGGTATTTGTTATCATACCCTTTCATTATGTTAAAATAATATTAAAAACATATAATTCAAAATTATTCATTAGCATTTCGAAATATGGCTATAGTTTTATTACACAAACTACAGATATTTTAGTTAGGCTAACACAATTTTATGAAAAAACTAAGGAAAATATGAAATCATATAGTAGTTTTATACAATATATAAGTATTATTTACGGAAATTTGCAAATGTGTTAATTAATGTACTAAGTAACGCTGATACGATATAATTACTTACAGGGTCCACTAAATTGACCATACTGAGTGGTAAACAATATTACTGACAAGATTATAATTTGTGTTTTAAAATTAATCATTTTCGTCTTAAGTTTTCGCTTCTATATCAAATCCTAAATGATTTGGTTTTACACTATATGTGATCTGAAAATCTTGTTAGATCTCAATACACTTATAGAAAAAAGTTGCTTACATGCAAGAAAACTGAATAAACAATACTGGTTGCCGTTTTTTATTTTTTTAATTTTATTTAGCTTAAATGTTAAAACATATTATATAATAATATGTTTATACATTATTTTTATTTATTTAACCGATTAAGTAAAATATAGCTAGTGTAGGTTTCATATTTGTAGTTTTATAAATCTTCAAACTTCCATCCCTTTACGAAGTATTTTCTTACCTGAGTTAATTATCCAAGTTTCTAATCCTAATATTTAATTAAAAATGTTATTCAAATAAGTGAATCACCCTATATGTGTATAATACGTAAATTGAGATTTTAGTGTATAATTATTGTATAAAACTATAATGATAAATAAATAAGAAAATCTATTTGTATCTTTTTATACTATTTTTAAATTTAAATACCTATATGGCAATAATTTGTAATATTTTATTCGGTAACAGAATTGTTGATAATTGTTTTAGTTTTTGTGAGAGTTGTTTACTGTTTTAAAATCTTTATTAATTATATTAAATATTTACGAAATTAAATTTCATATATTCGTATTGAATCTATGTTAATGAACTGGTTCTTTTCGATAGTTAACTATTAATTGTTATTTGCATACGGTGCATATGTAAATGGATTTAGTTAATTCATTAACACAAAGAAGTTAAATGTTGTTGTTTAATTAATATTCAAAATGTTTTTTTACTGTATAAATAATTAATGTCTATATTTGCTGAAATTAAAAATGTGAGTTTTTAATCTGCTTCGGTGGTATATTAATGGCATACATTTTAATATAATATACACATACTAAATAATTGCTTAGTCTATATATATTTGTTCCAGATTATCTTATATATAGAAATGCAGCTTCCGTATGTATGCGTCCAACGAACTCAAAAAGTAGTTCGTGGATCGACTTGAGATTTTTACACAATGTTGTATTTCTATATAAGAGTGTTTTTATGTATTTTTTATCTCGAACTTCCTACGAGAACGGGAAACTACCAGCGTTTCAAATGCATATGTTTAATTTTCAATGAAGTTGTCTATAAAAGGAATATCTTTTGTAATACGGTAATATTCTTCAGAATATTGAATTTGTAATTTTGTGTCCAACAATTCTAGGTATTTTTATTTATTTTTCGTCATCAATTGATTTGATGAAAATATTTGCTTTTTTAAAGATTTTAGAAAACGAAATATCTATATTACTCCGCATATCATGTAATTCACGTAATACAGTATCAACATATTCCATTGTTTCGGTCAAATCACAATTTACAGACCGTTTAGGAAAGGGTCGACATTACAGGGTAATGTTTAGGAAAAAAGTATAGATGCTGTAATTATGCTTATAAGAAATTCACTGGTTATAATAGTTTTTCCTAATTGTAAAGTTTTTGATGACGTTTTAATATCACATGTTAACTATAATTCCTCTAATGTATTAATAATTCCCTTATAAATTTCTGTAAATCGTAAGGGTACGTCATTATTCCCTCCCCAGCGTGTCTCACACATTGATGTGAGTTTGGTCCATTTAGATTCAGAAAACTGTTTTTTAATATATTTTTTTAAAGCATTTGTTCGCATTGCCGATCCTTTAAAGGAATTTCCCACCGATTTTATGGTACCAATGCAGTTACGAATATGTTGAACACTACACGAATGAGATAGAGCTAAATTTAAAGAATGATCACTACAGTGCACATAAAGTGCAGTTGAATATACCTTTTGAATAATCGCTTGCACTCCTCTAAAATTTCCGCTCATTGCAGCCGCCCTATCATACACTTGTCCTACCATGTATTTCGGATTTATACCAAGAGGGTAAATAGTTTATAATATTTGCTAAATTTTTGCCAGTCTTATTTTCTACTGACACAAATTTTAAAAAGTCTTCGCTTAAAATGAATTAATGTTCAGGATCTTCATCAACATATCGAATACGAAATGGCATTTGTTCAATTCGCGATATATCAGTTGTCTTGTCTACTATAATTTAAAGTGATTTTGCCCTATTGATTTTATTCACTAGATTATCCTGTATTATTTTTCCGATGACAGCGATTGATACTCTGTACTGTTATGCGTGTTAAAAAATTCTATTGCATTTTTACATTTATTGATTGGTTTTGTAACTAATACTCCAGGTTTTTGATGTGAACCTTCACCGGAAAAATAATGATAAATAAAATATGAAAAATATGATAGCACAATATTTACACGTCATTCCAGAATTTTGCATTTTGGTGCAACATAACCAGGGGAATCGTTTAATCCAATTTAATTTAAATTTTAAATTTCTATTCCCCGATACAGGAAACGTAAACTTTTCATCAGGTATCCAAACATAAGTAAGTAACTTGTATTTTAATTCATCACTAACCTTTTGATCAAAATAACAACCAGTATCAGCAATATTATTCGTAGAGTTTTCTGTTGTAATTTTTGTAATGACAGTCGATATAGAACTTGATGTGCTTGTTTCGTATCCATCATAGCTTGTTTTTTATTTTTTATTAAAATAATTTGTTAATGTATTAGTACAACAGCTCTTACGAGTTTAAATTATATTGAAATAAAATAAATTTTAGTCAATATATAGTTAAACCTTAAACAAGTTACGCTGTACAGTGCACAAAAAACTGACCGTAAATAAATATTTTGTTTATAAACACGTACAAGTTTATACGTACGATTACACGAACATACTAGATTATGTTGTGTACGATAAAATTAATAATAATAATACTGCATGTACCGAGATACGGCGTTTCGTGTTATTAATAATATGACCGCAAAACTCAGTTATATATAAAAAAATTAATGCGATGACAAGAGATTGAAAACTTACTACGTCTAAATGTGGATTAAAATATGGTATGTAAATAGTGTGTCTTCGCCTTAATAATTTACTTTAATAAATTCAATTTATTTTAACTATTAAAAAATTCGGAGAGGGGGTTTTAGCCCACAACCCCCCCTCCACAATTACAGCCTTGTTGATGCGCAAAACTAAAACTTGTCCTACGGAAACCCTGATTTCCTTTGAATTAGTGGCTCGTGGCTGGAGTGTGCGCACACTCGCAAGAAGACGAGATCATCAAATGGTGTAGTTTTTTGTGTTTTATGATTCTTTAGCTATGTCGGACTTTGGTGGTGGTCCGGCCGACTAACAGTCAAGTCACTATTTAAAAATTATATTTGGTCGTCATGGTACGTCTGTGCACTATGATTGTTCACCTTGGGCAAGTCCCCACGCATGTGTGTTATCCTTTAAAAGCGTCAAATTCGTTTCATGGCGGTATAACTCTTTCTTCTTTATATTTTTATTAGTTTAACTGACTATTCCTTGATCGAATGATCTCTTTTTTTTGTTACTCTGTTATGTTGTTTTATTTTAAGAGTCGTGTAAAATTGCTTGCAAACGGAATTATTCTTCATTTATTTATTTCAATATTTTATGTTTGTATTAGTTTGACCGAGATTTCCTTGATTGAATAATTCCTTTATTCGTTATTCTGTTGCGTTGTTTTAATTTTAAGAAAATTGATGAAGTTGAAATATCATATGTCTTTGGTTAATTCATGAGTTTTACCTCGATGATCGTATCCGTCACATGTGCTTGTTATTTGTTACTCCGTTTTGTATTCGGAGTGTCTGTGAAATTAATTATTTTTATTTTTATTGACGTTTTAAAATTAATTTCATGAAATTTTCCTGTGTATGTTATTTACTTGTCTACACTAGTCGGGTTCGATTATTAAGTCATGCCTGCTATCAGGCGAATAATTCATCATAGAATCCCAGTATCGTTGTTGTAGGTTACCAAAATGTTGTCCGCTGTTTAATAAATCGTATTTTAAGGTTTCCCGAGTTGACAATTTATCTATTCCGTATTTATTTCTGAATATTCATAGTTCTGTGTTTAGTGTGTAAAATTCATTAGATAAATAGGCAGAAATGCCTTGAAAATGTATTAACAATGTATATAATTTTTGTTATGTGTGTGGTGAAGTAACATTTTCGAAACAGAAACGGCCAATTACACCAGTAGTTCAGACAGCATTTTATTATTATTTTGGCTTCAAAGTAGAAAATTAGGATAAACGATACAACGATTTGTAGCAATACATGTTCTGTGAATCTTTGTAGTTGGTTGAACAGTAAATGACGTCAAATGTCTTTTGTTATACCAATGATTAATCAAGAGTCTATAAATCAAACAAATGATTGTTTTTTTTGTATGATACCTCCACTTCAACATGGCAAGTACAGAAAAAAAATGGTTTGTAAAATACCCTAACATTCGTATGGAATACCCATAAAGATTCGTTTTTCTATAGATACTCCTTTTGGTTTTAAATGTAATTCACGGAAGTTGTGGTAAAATATTAAATATACATAATTATGATTTAAATATTATCTTGAAATACACACAAATATACGATGAAGTAAAATTATGTAGACAGAATAATACAATATTATTCAATAACTTATTATGCTGAATTACATGTGTTTACGCCATTGATTACAATAAATATGATATAAATTGATAAAATAATAAATAATATTAAAAATATATTTTTATAATCCTAATCGCAAATGATATTTTATCCAAAAATTTATGTTTTAGTTTTCTTCTCGCACCAAGCATCAACATTATCTGTTGGTTCTGGAAATATAATAAATCAGATATATAATCATTAATAAATCGATGTTGTTAATTTATATAGTATAGCAATTTATTATAATTCAATATAAATCGGCTGATAACAAAATATTTCATATCACCTTTAAGATGTGTATTGTCAAATATATGCTTGTTGTATCCTTCTACATATACTAAAACATATTTCTTGTATTAAAAAATAGTTTTTTCATAGTATTCTATAGAATAATACAATAATACATATAATAATTACAGTAATAAAACATTATTTTTAAATTGTTTATATGACAATACAAGTATCACAGTGACTATTCTAACTACTTCATTTTATTTTAAGAACAAATTCCAAACTGAGACATAGAAAAATAAATTATTAAAATATAAATACGACTAGCAATATAGTAATATCATATATATATATTTGGCAATATATGTGTGATATTATATTATACATGTTTTCATTTTTTTATTAATATAAACAACATTTAAATAATTTAAAATTTTACTTGTGTTTTCTATTTTTGTGTTTAAAGCTAGAAAATAATATAATATAGTACTTAGATGACGTACAAATAATGTCCACTGCGAATTCTTACAACAATTAAATATTTCTTTAAATTAAAAGATAATACAATTGATTATACGTACTCATATATCTGAATGCAATGTTGAAACTTGATTGGTTTTGTTCAAAAATCGTACTTGCTTGAAAATTAATAATTTATAATAATATTAGATTTGTCTATTATACTCTTAATTCTAAAGAAGAGAGCAAAATTAAAAAAAAAAATTTTTATTTTTTTAAGCTGTAGAATTCTAGTCTCGGTAAAATATGTAAATGTAAGTTTTAATTTTTAAATATTCAAATATAAATTTTTTTTTAGAGATTTATGCTATGTCAGCTGTGTCAAATCTAACTTCTTGAATATTAAATAATATTTAAATATGCTTCAAGAGAACACCCGAATATTTCAGTTGTGTGATTGTTCATATAAAAACACTAATAATTTGATAACATTACTGCAAGTCCATTTATATCAATAGTTTGTGCTGACTAACTTAAATGCGTTCACATTATTTATATTTATGTATTTAAAATCTTGCTTTTAAAAATAAGATGTTAGCTATTTTGTAAAGCCCACTGACCATAGAGCCAATGTCAATTACTTTAAAATAAAATATTAAAAATACTTGAATAGAATTAATCATATAAAAAGCTGTGTTCAAAAGCACGAAAAATCCATATTCTGAAATAATTAGGCAGTCCACAATATTCTTGAGGAGTGGTAAAATAAATTCAAAATCTTTTAAGAGTTTGTCGGGTTCTTGATTTTCATATGTTAAATATATCGCTTTTTAAGGTTATAAACGTAATTATGACACTTGTGTCATTAAGTAGTCAAATTTCTATTGTTATGTCTAATTTTTGTTATATTTATTTTTCAAAAAACTTTTTAAAATCCTATTACATTTTGAATAAAATATATAAAAATATAGTATTCCATAAAACGAATAACTCCAGCAACTATATATATACACATATATATATAAAATATTCGACTTACCATCGTTTACGTGGAAATGCGTATATAATTCGGCTACATAAAATATACGTTTAAGAATAACATTATATTATTTCATTATTTTGTAATAAATTATTACATAAATTATTAGTTTAATTATATGTATTATAATTATTATATAATCTAACCCGTAATAATTTATTTAGTAGTTATTAATGTGAAATTAATGTGTTATAAATTCTATTCACAAAATAAATAAATAAATAAATAAATAATTTTATTATAATTCATTATTTATTCGTAACGTTTAGAATAAAACCCAATATGTGCTTATGAATTGAGGGATCTATTGTTTTATTTAATATTATATCCTAATTTTCAATAAAGTAGGAATGGAAAAGAATTTCCGTCTTTTGCTTTATAAAAATACATTTATACTTGTATCGAATCTTACTTGTGCAATTATTATAATCTTAAAGTTAAATATGAAAAATAGTTAATAATTATTAATTATATTGAAACAATACAATACAATAATAAATATCATTGGTGCTTAATTTACTCTAATATTGTTTACATTAATTTTTTTAAATATATTATAATTGGTAAACAATTCAGTTTGAAGTTAATCTTATCATGTGAAAGACAATGTTAACTTACATTGAGACTCATTTTCTGGTGAAAAATATAAAGTTTAATAAAAATAACCGATTGGAGATCTTCGTTCATGATAGAATTCAATTTTGTACTTTTTATTTATTCAAAGGGATTAAAATATAGTAAATATATACATATTCATGATAGTAATTGATGTAATGGTGCATTTATCTATAAAGTAGTGTTCGTTTACCTAGCGAGGGAATTACAAATACAAATACTTTTATATACTAAAAGTTAATTTAAGATGAACGATAGTTTGTACATATTTTTATTAATTAATCATAATTATTGAGTTGCAAAATATGTCCGTTAGGTTTCCTACTTACTTGTTAATAAACGACAATAATAAGTATATAGCAAACATTACGCCTAAAATTAAAATAAACATCACTAAGTGAGTTACACGCATATGTATTATACTTGATGAAAATGATAAATGTCTTTAAAATATTACATATATCTAGGCATACTTAACATAAAAGTTCTTTAAAATAATAAATAATATGTACAAAACCAATATATCAAAAATTATTATATTTTTTCCATTTTAGTTAGGTTTAATTGCATTTAAGGAAACTAAACATGTAAGAGGTGAAAACAAAATTGTTTTCCACATTTCTTTACTATTATAATTATCATTTTGAACGATTATTTAAACTGGACAATTATGAAGTTACTTATCTAATTTAATACTAAATATTATTTATTCATAAATTATTTAGTAAGTCTATAAGGTTCTGAAGGTGTTTGTTTTAAGAATAGAATATTATATTAATTAAAGTTCTACATATTATTCATTATCTTATTCTAAATGTCAGTTTAAATAGTGATTCAAATAATTATAATTTGTTTGCAAACAATGAAGTAACTTTGTACCCAAGTATGTAGAACTTTCGAGGTAATCATAATAGCCAAGTGCGAAATCTAAAAAATATGATTTGTTAATGAATACAAATTGAATGTAATCACTCGTTGAGTAATTAATCTTAATAATTGATTTTAATGCAATTGATGAATATAAATTGAAAACTATTCGAAGTATGGGTTTGTAAATATTTTTATTCGTATAGCAATAAGAAAAAGGGTTGTTTATTCGTAATTATTAGACTAGTATACTGATTAAGAAATAAACATTTACAATAGCCCGACATTGTTTTTAATAAATAATTTTTACTCGATAGTTTTTAAATTAAATTGTTCGCAAATCAGCAACGTATGTTTATTTAAATATTCTTGAATTTTTATTCATGCAAAAAAACTTACTTTGTCCTACAAAATCTTTGGACACTAAAAATTGACAAATAATAATAGTTACTATTTATGGGGAAAGAAATGTTTTACCGAAAAATCTATTAAATGTAAAACGTCAATAATTTTATACAGCTATAAAAGAATTATGAAATATTGTATTTTCGGAATAAGTTATTAATATTTTGCTTTTGACGTGTCAAATTATAATTGTTTTAATGTGGAGCTATTTATATGAATACCACCGAAGCAGATTAAAATCTTGCATTTTCTCTAATTTTAGCAAATGTAATCATTATTTATACAGTGTAAGGTAGGTCTAAAATATTGAATAATATTAGAACAAAAACAGTAAACTTCTTTCTATAAAATGAAGAAATAAAATTAATTTACAGTCGCACCGTACGCGTTTAATGGTTTACAGTTAACTATTAATGTATCAGTCCAGTAACTCGTTGGGGACGAATATTTTCATTGGAATTCGATAAGCATTTATATATGTTATAAAAATGATAAATTACTAAATAATTCTCACAAGAACTGAAACAATTATTTACAAATCTTATGCCGAACGGAATTTTCAATTGAATGGGTACGCATTAAAATAATATAAAAAGATAAAATTTCGTATTGGTACTTTCTTCTCATTTTAGTTTTATAGAATGATTATACAACAAAATTTCAATCATTATATTAAATTTTGTGACTCATTTATGTTTATATATTTTTCATTTTTATATTAATTTTAACTAATTAATAAAAGCATTTTAGTTGCTATTAACTTAACTGTTAATTTTATATTTTTTTTATACAGCTATAAAAGAATTATGAAATATTGTATTTTTGGAATAAGTTATTAATTTTTTGCTTTTGACGTGTCAAATTATAATTGTTTTAATTTGGAGCTTTATATATGAATACAGCCGAAGCAGATTAAAATCTTGCATTTTCTCTAATTTTAGCAAATTTAAGTATTATTTATACAGTGTAAGGTAGGTCTAAAATATTGAATAATATTTGATCAATAACAGTAATCTTCTTAATATTAAATGAATGAATAAAATTAATTTACATTCGCACCGTACGTGTTTAATGATTTACAATTAACTATTAATGTATCTTGCCAGTAACGCGTTGGGGACGAATATTTTTATTGGAATTCAATTTGCTTTTATATGTTATAAAAATGATAAATTAGTAAATAATTCTCATATAAACTGAAACATTTATTTACAAATCTTATGCCGAATGGAATAATACAATTTTCGAATAAATGGGTACGTATTAAATTAATATAAAAAGATAAAATTACATATCAGTATTTTCTTTTCATTTTAGTTTTATAGAATGATTTTGCAATAAAATCTTAATCATTAAATTAAATTTCGTGACATCGTTTATATATTTTTTATCCTTATATTAATTTTAACTTATCAATAAAAGTATTTTATTTACTATTAACTTAATTGATAATTTTATTCTTTATTAACTTAATTTATTCAAGTTAATTTATATCACTATTAATGATATATATGTATTTTGATTTTTAGTAGCATTTTTTATGTCATCGAATATTATTATATATTTACATTATTATCAATAAATACAAATTTTTACTCACACACATGATTAACTTACACTTAAATTTGTAAATCTCAGAACTACAATTTATTGCAAGATTAAAACCTGTTATGGAAATATGAATAATATGGAAATTAAAAAAATTGTTCATCAGATCATTTACTCATATAATAAATTTAATCGTACCATTACAAAGTTCTTTCAACTCTTCTACTCGAATAGATTATATAAACAATTTCGAATAATTATACACATATAATAAAATATACGCTATTTATTTGTACAATAATTCATATACTATGATATAATATTTAATACATTTAAAACAAACGTCAATATTGTTAAACAGTTAATATGTTATAATAGTTTAACTACTTCGAATCATCAAAAAATCCAATGTTTACTATTTGTTTTAAATTAAATTAAATAGAGTTTTACTTACCAAGACATTTTTTATAATCTTAAATTATTATTTTATTCAAAATTAATTTTTTTTTTCAAATTTATGTTGAATCACATTCAATACATATAATCCATTAAAAATAACTCATATTTAAATCGTAAAAGTGTTGAGCTGTTGTTCGTTGAAATGAAAGAAGGAAAATATTCTTGACTAAATACAATTTTTAGAAATAGTTACCTAGAGGGCAGATGAAAGGTATTACATTATACAAAGGTTTAATTATAAGAATTTTATACGCCAAATTTATTATTAAGTTATTAATCATATATAATTATAATATTGATGAATATTTGTTATATAGTATTAGCATAAATTGTGATGTATATATGTCGCGATACATCAGATGTTATAATTTGTAAAATAATGGGTCAACGAAATATTGTCTTGTCTTTGGTTGAGGGCAATTATGCCTTGTTATTATAAAGTGAATGTATTCATTAATTAAACAATAAAAGTGACTTCACAAAAGACAGAAATAACAATAGTTATACAATTATTCAACAATGAAAAAATTTTCTTTGGACAATTCAAGGGTGAATTACTATTCAATATAGCTTAACTTTCGCATAACAATAAACAATTCACACGAGCAATGGTAGCAATTATGTTTTATGTATTTAGAAACCGATTCATTCAACATGGTATTTTTAACCATTATAATTTTAACAATTGTATGTCTGCCGGACAATTAACGTAATGACGTTTAAATTTTCTCTTATTTTTATTTTTTCTTCTTTTTTATTATAATTTTTATTAGTAAAGCACGATAGAAAGGCAAATGGAGTAGTCGCCGTCCATTTTCGTCCGCTGGGGCGAAGATCGCCGATGGCGATATTCGACGGTCGGATATGTTCGCGCTTCTACACGGAAACATGGTAATATGTATTTGGTAATATGTAACATGTTATATGACTTGTACATTAATACATGTTGATGATTTCTGTATTTTTCCGCCTCAAACACTTTTGATCAAAATCAATTGTGCTCCGGCTTTCGAGCCTCGGCAATGAGTAGGCGACTCTCCCCTTCGGGAATGGAACCGTCACACAACGCTCATCCGAGCAAAATCTGGATTGAGACGTCGCAACCTTATATTTATCAATTAATCAAATTAAATCATATTTAAATAACGTCAAAGATTATATTTAGTTAAATAACCAAAATTAAATAAATTGATTTGCAACTAATTATTATTTATCATATTTATCATATTTCATAATATTACATTTCACATCTAAATCACTTCCATAAAGAAAACAACTATTAAAAGACAAACCATTATAGAAATGAATGTTTCGTTATTTTATTAATTTCGTGAACATTTGTGTAAAAATATACGTTTAATGTTTTGTTACGTTTTCAGCATACGAATTCTAATATTGTTCGCATTCCTCTCCTCACTGCACTGCGACGAAAACGACGATTATTATCGATTATAGACTTTTCAAGTTTCGACCCACGACTGTGTCTGTGTGTGTGCTTTGAACGGTCTTCGGGTATAGCTGCGCATATGTTTTCTCGAATTCTTGTTAAGTTGTTCGAAAACATAAAATCTCTAGGCCTGTGTCGCCATATAAGGTGTTATTTTGTTTTTCTCTTTATGTTAACGTCGCCTTTCGTCGCGTCGTGACTTACTGTTTGACATTGTCGACGAGTGTATCGGTAACTGTACTTATTTCATGCTTCATTACTGCTGTACATATCGTTCTGAACTTTATAATTACAGTCTACTATCATTTAACAAATTTGTACACATGCTATTCGAATAGTTTGATTCTATCCGATTCACCGTTCCTATATCAGTGTCACAGCCCCACCCCGCAAACACCTTCGCATCAGGAAGGTCAGTGCGAACAAAGATTCTTATTTTAAACAAAAGATCACGCTTGTTTTACATAAAATTTAAATCATTGAAAATCATAAAATCATTATTTGAAAATCACATTGAAAGTATTATTTTTTTTTGATTTTCTTCTCTCACAATGTTTATGATTGGTTTTGTATACATAATATTAGTCTATTATCAATTTTAATTTTAATTATAGAGGAATTACATTTTTTAATTGCTGAATACTTCCAATTTTATTTTTTTATATTAATTAGATTTATGATGCTGGAAATGTTAAAAAACGAGTCAAATTAATAACTAACTAGAAAAAAATATTGTCGAGAAATATTTATACTTGTAAAATATCGGAGCTTTTGTTTTAAAAAAATAAAAAATTGTGTAATATAAAATTATGTAATATAAAAACATTACATTCCTGGCCTCAATCAGAATGTAAATAACAATCCTTAATAATCTTTCGTTATAATTTGTCAGTATTTTGTTGAAGATTTTTGATTTTGTTGACGTGCAATAAAAATGGATTTAGTTTAAAATTTAGGTACTTCAAGTATTAATTAATTTTGTATTAAAACGTTGAAAATTTAATACAAAATATAAAAATAAGTTTATCCATAAGTAGATTTTAAAAATTGTATAAATTGTCTTATACAGTGGTGTAGCTAGGACTTCTAATGATGAAAGGGTGGGGGGGGGGGCAAACCAAAAAAAAAAAACATAACAATTAAAAATAATATTTATTTTTATTTTATTTTTATAACAATAGTTTAGACTTAATTATTTTAATTTAATAACGTTCATTATGACAAGTTACTATCGAACAAATTGATAAGATTTAAGAGCACTAATCCATAGCACATTTTTTAAACGTATAAAATAAAAATTTATGAATATGTAAAAACGTTGATATGGTCAATGAGGGGTTGAGGTGCATGACACACAGCCTCCCCTTAGCTACACCATTGGTCTTAGACAAATAATAAATAAATTAGTGCACAAAATTTATTTTACCTCGAAATTCCCAGATAATCAAATATATAAGGCAAATCGGTGTTTACCGGTTCTTATTATAATATTAGATATATCTATAGATATTAGGTCATATAAGGTATATTTTTATGAATATAAAAATTATTCCCTTAAATCACAGAGAGCTCTGTGGGAAATCCCAGAGACTCCCAAAAAGAGTCCTGGGAGTTCTCAGAATTTCCTCGTGTCCGCGTTTTAATACTCTCATTAAAAGTAGTTCAGAAATACCGGTTGAAAAAAATTATTATTAACAAATTAATGTTTATTATTTATGTAATATGGTAATTATAATAATTACAATGCAATGTCACAAATCATAGTTAAAATGTCCAATAAAAAAGAAAGCCGAAAACACAAAAATTTTTTGAGAATTGCAACAAAAATAAGTTGTAAAATATTGATAATGACATTGCTCTTTAGCAATCTTTAACAATTTAATAGTCCTGAATTCACTTTTTTGGACTCTTTAATTGAGGCTCCTATATATATATTCCTCCATAGGACTCACTCTGCTATGATGTTTATTTAACGAATATTATCAAAACCTAATAAAAGGACATATTTTTGTGTACCGATGAAATTTATTATAATGAATTATTGTAATAGTATTATACTTTCAAAATTAAGATTAGCGTATCATATATAGATGAATTTTTTATGTAATATAAATGTGTATGGTATCAACCTCAATACATTTTAGACTTCTGCTCATAATGAGATTATAAAATTAGTCTTTTATACAATGTTCCCAATTTCCGACTATAAGTAAAATTGTATTATATTGCTATTTTATATATATATTAAATCAATATTAATATCAACATATACATCTGTATATAAATATATTTAAAAAAATACAAGTGGATGTAAGGTTGTGATCTAAAAATTTGTTTTGAGATACTAGAAATATTTAGAAAGGGGTGTGAATCACACACGATTGGTGACTGAAAAAAATGTTGTTTATAAAATAAATAATCCCGCCCGTATTGTACTCAGTAGAAAATACGATTTGTTTCTCTGAGTTAGATTTCGTATAAAATATAATATTCTTAAGCGTAATATATTTTTGCGAAACACATATTTTTCGAAATTTATAGTTTTTGATGATATCATATAGGGATATGATAATTTCTGTGTTAAAAAATTAAAATCAAGAGTAGTAAACAATATTCGATTACAATGCACTTGATTAAATATAAAACAATATGCAGATATGCGTTTACGGTTAAAACAATACTAGAATGTATAATGCATAAATCACATTGTATAAAAGTTTAATATTTTTTTGTTAGTTACATGTGTATTCAATAATGTGGTTCTAATCACTTAAATTTCATATAATTATTATGCATATATAGTGCGTTTTAACGTTGGGGTATCATATGTAGCTGATGAATTTATGAAATGTTTGCATCTTTGGTACCAACCAATAAATAAAATAAATCTAAAAATAAATTTTAGATGAATGTATATAATAAATTGATAATGTTAATCACTTATACGATGTACAAAATGTTAACATTAACTAACATTTAATTTTAATTCTAATTAAATTGTAAACGATCTAAATTTTTAAATTGGTAAATATTCGTTGAAACAAATGTCGAAAATATTATCTTCAAAATAAAGTTTTTGAAATTTTTACCTTCAGAGGATCCTGAGGGTCCTAAATAACAAACATTTAATTAATGAATTTCTTATATTAAACTTCTTATTTTAATATAAACCGTAAGTCACTTCCATAAACAATATTGATTAATATCAATATTTTTCATTATAAATGCATGTAATCATGATTGTAGTTATTTTATTTGCAATATATATGATGTATATTGTAATTAATGAAGTGTTAAGAGGTTTCATATTTTTTTAGAGTTTAATCGGATTACGATTAATTCAAAACAATAGTGACAGGGAGCACTGAAGATCATGTTATGAATCATAACAATATAATTTATAATGTCAAAAAGAAATCGCAAAAAAGCATTATTTTAAATAGATAATTTAAATCATTGTTATATTGAATAGAATGCAATAATTTAAATATAGGGTTCGATAGCAATATTAGAAATATACACGTCTACAACATCAATGATACTAAAATGTCGTTTATTAAATATATTGTAAAATGGAAGTAATATCTCTGTGAAGTATTTACCTGCGCTACTAGCTAAAAAAATATTCATCATGAGTATATTAGTAAAATGTTTTGATTGGTATTTGTTATCATACCCTTTCATTATGTTAAAATAATATTAAAAACATATAATTCAAAATTATTCATTAGCATTTCGAAATAAGCCCATAGTTTTATTACACAAACTACAGATATTTTAGTTAGGCTAACACAATTTGATGAAAAAACTAAGGAATATATGAAATCATATAGTAGTTTTATACAATATATAAGTATTATTTACGGAAATTTGCAATTGTATCAATTAATGTACTATGTAACGCTGGTACGATATAATTACTTACAGGGTCCACTGAATTCACCGTTCTGAGTAGTAAACAATATTACTAAGAAGATCATAATTTGTGTTTTAAAATTAATCATTTTCGTTTTAAGTTTTTGTTCCTATATCAAACTCTAAATGATTTTGTTTTACGCTATATGTGATCTAAAAATCTTGTTAGAACTTAATACACCTCTAGAAAAAAGCTACTTACATACAAGAAAGCTGAATAAACAATACTGGTTGACGTTTTTTTTTTTTATTTAGTTTAAACGTTTGTTTATACTAAACAATTACTTACAAATGGATACATAAACAAGGACTCAGACAATTTTAAAAATTATATGGAGCGAAAACAACCAAAACGGGAAAAATACATTAAAATTAAATTGAGTACCCAGGAGCTTGAATAAATTCTAAAATTGCTAAAATTATATGAATGGAATGAGAATTAAAAATACACGTATTATACAAGTTTATTGGAGAGATATTGTTACGGGATAAAAGTTGGAACTATTGGTACTTCTACCTTTGTCAGATTCTAATTACAAATTTCTCCACTATATCATCGACATTTATACAATTTACCCAGTACCCAGTATTTATATAATGTCAAATATGTATATAATACATTAAGTATAATGTTAAATAATATATAATATCAAATATAAGTATTAGTAATGAAATAAAATTATATTTTCACTATTATAATAATAATACAAAAATTTTATTACTATAACATTATATGTAAAATTTTAAATACAGAATATAAAAATAATATTATAATATAATTATTTTCTCACTACTAAAATAATAATAAAAATATAAAAAAAGAAATATAATACTATAATATTATAAAATTATTATTACATATGTAACTGGAAAATTATAATATATTATTATTATCATAACAATTTTGCTATCTGGGTGATTATAACCTTCAATTAAATTCAGTTCAACCTCATGAACTCACACAAAGTGAATTGAGTGATCTTATTCAAAAAATGGATTTACTTAAAGATAAATCCGAGCTTCTAGGATCAAGGCTCAAATCATGGAATCTTTTAGAATCCGATGTTAAAGTGACTCTTTTTAGAAGTAGACAAAAAAATTTAAAACCGTACTTTAAGAAAAAAAATAACGTCCTTGCTTGCTGTTTTATTAATGGTTTGATAATATCACTTAATGTGGAGCATCATCTGTATGAATGGACACTATTAATAGATTCTTCAAAAGAAAAATTTGAAAACCTTATTGCTTTAAATCGGAAATGCTTGTCACCATGGTGAGAGTTTAACGCCTAGAATCTCATTTATCGAAAAATATACCTCCCTCGTTGGTCGTATTTCAAATTTTATATTACAGAAACCTTTGCGATGGTATGCACAACAACTCTCTAAAGTTTCACTACAATCGAATAAACTGTTTAGGAACGTGTGCGAGCCATACAAACATTAATTTATATATATATATAGGTAGATTATTTAATAAAAGCTTTACCATTGACACGATTAATTAAATTGAAATATTTTTCGTAACAAAATTGCACACAGGTGAAGCTAGGTAATACAGTTATATTATCGCTGTATTACCTAGATTCACGTAGCTGTTTGTTATTATTATATTACTGTTCACGAACTATTGATATACAAGTATATATATAGTATATATATATACATGTATTTATGATATCTAGAAATAGCAAAGCATTGTCGAGATAGCTAGTTAATAATATTATTAGTCTATTATTTAACATGTATAAATTTTTTCACCCTTATATTTGCATATTATATTATTTTGCAGTAAATTATTATATAATAAATACTTAGAACATTAAATGCACTTGAAATGTATCAGTATCAGATAAATGTAATTGAAAAATGGAGCCAAAACTTAAAACTGGCTCAGGATTTACACATTTCTAAATCCGACACTGATAAGGAATTTCATCTCCCACATACCACCATCTGTCAATTAAAAATGTGTATATACAACCAACTGTTAATCCTAATAATACTACAAAATTAAAATTATAAATAAATAACATGATATAAGTTTTCTTTATTTTAATATATTTTAGCAATTAAATAGTACAATTTATGATTATAATATATCCCATAATGATTTGTTTTTCTATAGATTCTCCGATTAATTCTAAATGTAAATCATGGAAGTTGCGGTAAAATATGAAATATACATAATTAGAATTCAAATATTATTTTAAAATACACACAAACATACGATGAAGTAAAATTATGAAAACAGAATAATACAATATTATTCAATGACTTATAATGTTGAATTATGCGTGTTTGTGCCATTGATTACAATAAAATAGATATAAAGTGATAAAATGAAAAATAATAATAATAATATACTATTTGTAATCTTTATTGCAATTAATATTTTATCCAAAAATTTATTGTCTAGTTTTTCTCTCGCACCAATCATCAACATCGTCTGTTTCTTCTGGAAATAAAATAAATCGGATATAAAGTCTTTAATAAATCTATGTCGTTAATTTTTATAGTGTAGCAATTTATATTCCTATATAAATCGGCTGATAACAATATATTTCATATCACCTCTAAGTTGTGTATTTTGAAACATATGGTTGTAGTAACTTTTAACATATACTAAAACATAAGACTTATATTAGAAAAAAGTTTTTTCCTAATATGTTACAGACAAATTTGTTTATATAATATTTTTAAATAGTTTATTTGAATATGCAGGTATCACAGTGAATATTCTAACTGCTTCGTTTTATTTTAAGATCAAAGTCCAAAACTGAGACATAGAAAAATGAATTATTAAAATATAAATACGACTAGCGATATAGTAATATCATATATATATATATTTGGCCTATATATTTGTGATATGATATTATATTTGTTTTCATTTTTTTATTAATATAAACAACATTTAAATAATTAAAAATTTTACTTGTGCCTTCTATTTTTGTGCTTGAAGCTAGAAAACAATATACTATAATACTTAGATGACGTACAAATAATGTCCACTGTGAATTCTTACAATAATTAAACATTTCTTCAAATTAAAACATAATACAATTGATTATACGTACTCATATATCTGAATGCAATGTTGAAACTCGATTCTTTTTGCTCATGAACCGGACTTCCTTGAAAATGAATAATTAATAATAATATTATATTTGTCTATTGTACTCTTAATTCTAAAGAAGAGATCAAAATTGAAAAAAAACATTTATTTTTCTTTAAACTATAGAAGTCTAGAGTTTCGGTAAAATATGTAAATGTAAATTTTTATTTTTGAGAGATTTATGCTATGTCGGCTGCGTCCAATCCAATTTCTTGAATATTGAATAATATTTAGATATTCTTCGAGAGAACACAAGAATTTTCAAGTTGTGCGATTGTTTATAAAAAACACTAATAATTTGGTAAGATAACTGAAAGTCCATTTTCATCAATAGTTTGTGGTGACTAACTTAAATTCTTGCACATTCTTTTATATGTATGTATTCAAAATGTTGCTTTTGAAAATGTCTTTAGCTATTTTGTAAAGCAAATTTGCCATAGAGCCAAACTCACTGGCTATACAGCTAATGTAAATTACTTTAAAATAAAACATTATCAATACTTGAATAGAATTAATCTTATAAAATGCTGTGTTCAAAAGCACAAAAAATCCATATTCTGAAATAATTAGGCAGTCCACAATATCCTTTAGGAGTGGTAAAATAAATTCAAAATTGTTTAAAGGTTTGTCGTGTTCTTGATTTTCATTTGTTAAATATATTGTTTTTTTAGGTTACGGACGTAATAATTACACTTGTGCTGGTAAGTAGTCAAAATTATATTGGTATGTCTAATTTTTTTTATATTTATTTTTCAAAAAACTATTTAAACTCTTATTACATTTTAAATCAAATATATAAAAATATAGTATTCCATAAAACGTTTAAATCCAGCAACTATACATATACACACATATATATATAAAAAATTCAAATTACCCTCGTTTACGTGGAAATGCGTATATAATTCGGCTACATAAAATATACGTTTAAGAATATCATTATATTATTACATCATTGTGTAATAAATTATTACATAAATTATTAGTTTAATTATATGTACAATAATTATTATATAATCTAACCCGTGATAAATTATATAGTAGTTAATAATTTAAAATTAAAGTGTTATAAATTTTATTCACAAAAAAAAAAAAAATTATTATAATTCACTATTTATTCCTAACGTTTCGAATAAATTCCCTTATGTGCCTATGAATATGGAATCAATGGAATTATTTAATATAAAATCCGAATTTATGGTAAAGTAGGAATGGAGCTAAATGTTTCTCTTTTACTCCATAAAAACTCATTTGTGTTTGTATCGAGTCTTACTTGCACATTTAGAAAAATCTTAATAATAAAGATGAAAAATAGTTAATAATTATCAATTATAATGAAACAATATAATAAAATATTAAATGTCATTGGTGTTTAAATAGCTTAGATAGTATTTACATTAATATTTTTAAATATATTATAATTGGTAAATAATTCAGTTTGAAGCTAATCGATATCAGAATATATGAAAGACAATATTAACTTACTATGAGACTCATATTCTGTAGAAAAAAATAAAATTTAATAAAAATAACCGGTTGGAGATCTTTATTGAAGATAGAATTAAATTTTGTACTTTTAATTAGTTCATAGGCATTAAAATATGGTAAACATACACATATTCATGATGGAAATAGAAGTAATGATGCATTTATCTATAATATAGTGTCAGTTCACCTAGTGAGGGAACTACAGATACCAGAAAATGTAGTTTTTGAAAAATGTAAACCTTATAATAAGCTCGCATAAAATCAACAATAGAGTTAATGCACAATATTATAAGTTTACGGATAAAATTAATAATAAATAAATATCAGATTAAAAGTTAATTTAAGAGGAACGATAGTTTGTATTTATTTTTATTAATTAATCATATTCAAAAATATGTTTGTTAGGTTTGCTACTTACGTGTTTCCAAACGACAATAATAGCTTATAACATGGAAATTGTCTAAAAGTAAATTAAACATCACCAAGTGAGTTACACGCATATGTATTATAATTGATGAATATGATAAATATCTTTAAAATATTACATATGTCTAAGCATTTTTTACATATGAGTTCTTTAAAAATGTGAAAAATATGTAAAAAACCAATATATAAAAAATTATTATATTTTTTCCATTTTAGTTAGGTTTAATTGCATTTAAAGAAACCAATTATGTAGGACGTGAAAACAAAATAGTTTTCCATATTTGTTTACTATATTAATATATTTAATAAAGTTCTATACATTATTCATTATCTTATTGTAAATAACAGTTTAAATAGTGAATCAAATAATTATATTTTGATTGCAAGCAATAAAGTATTTTTGTACCTATGTATGTAGCACCTTCGAGGTAATCATAATAGCCGAGTGCGAAATCTAAAAAATATGATTTGTTAATGATACAATATGATTGTAATCACTCATTGAGTCTTTATAATTGATTTTAAAGCAATTGATGAATATGAATTGAAAATTATTCGAAGTATGGGTTTGTATATATTTTAGCAATAAGAAATAGGGTTGTTTATTCATAATTATTAGACCAGTATACGGACTAAAAATAAACATATTTACAATAGCCCGACATTGTTTTTAAAGAATAATTTTTACTCGATACTTTTAAAATTAAATAGTTCGCAAATCGGCAACGTATGTTTATTTAAATATTCTTGAATTTTTATTCATACAAACAACTTACTTTTCCCTATAAAATCATTGAACACTAAAAATTGCAAATAATAATAGTTACAATTTATGGGGAAAGAAATGTTTTACCGAAAAATCTATTAAATGTAAAACGTCAATAATTTTATACAGCGATAAATGAACAGTGAAATATTGTATTTTTGGAATAAGTTATTAATATTTTGTTTTTGACGTGTCAAATTATAATTGTTTTAATGTGGAGTTATTTATATGAATACCGCCGAAGCAGATTAAAATCTTGCATTTTTTCTAATTTTAGCAAATGTAATCATTATTTATACAGTGTAAGGTAGGTCTAAAATATTGAATAATATTAGAACAAAAACAGTAAACTTCTTAATATTAAATGAATGAATAAAATTAATTTACATTCGCACCGTACGCGCTTAATTATTTACAATTAACTATTAAAGTATCAGTCCAGTAACTCGTTGAGGACGAATATTTTCATTGGAATTCGATTAGCATTTATGTATGCTATAAAAAGATAAATTAGTAAATAATTCTCACAAAAACTGAAACAATTATTTACAAATCTTATGCCGAATGGAATAATACAATTTTCAAATAAATGGGTACGTATTAAAATTATATAAAAAGATAAAATTAGATATCGGTATTTTCTTTTTATTTTAGTTTTATAAAATGATTTTACAATTTTTTTTTTTTTTTTTTTTGAAACTTTGTTAAAAACAATTAGTTTAGTTAATTACAATTTATTCAAATAATATAACTTAAATAAAGAGAAATCTGTTTTTACAATAAAGGTATTGGATTAAATAACCAGTATGATTAAAAAGAGATATGATAGAAAGGATAATGGGAGAATATTGCGAGGAAAGAATAGATTGAGTGTTAAAAGGAATGTTGTAATTTTTAACCCACGCTTGAAGCTTTTTGCGTTGTGCTATTGAGGCAGAGCACTGGAAAAGGATATGGGGGATGTTGCAAATTTATTCGAAAGTATGGAAGGTGCAAAGAGGAGAGTCACAGAGAGATAATTTAAAAGAATGGGATGGAAGTAGCGTGTGACCTAATCTAATTCGAGAGAAAGAGCATATTGTTTTCCTACTAAGTTTCAGCTTGTGGAACCACGGTTGTGACGGAATCATGGGAGAAAGCATTTCTAAACCACGCAGCGTAGTTAGGGGGTAAATTATTACATTGATTTAACTACATCGAGGCAATGTGAGTTTTTAGCATACAGCAAAAATTGATCCACGGAATTAATATTAGTGAAATACTGAGAACAGAGGAAGTAGACTTAACCAATGAAACAGAAATTTCGTTGCCTGAGATACCAGAGTAAATAGATGCCCATAAAAAATGAACTACAAATCCAGAACAGTCAAGTTAGTATAGGAGATTTCTAATGTTAATGGAAATAGTAGAGGGAGGGAATTTAAAAAAATTAGAAGAATGATTTTGAAGATTGGATAAAGTAAGTCGGAAAAAATAAGATAATTTTACAATAAAATCTCAATCATTGTATTAAATTTCGTGACTCATTTATGTTTATATATTTTTCATTTTTATATTAGTTTTAAATAATTTATATAATCATTTTATTTATTATTAACTTAACTGTTAATTTTATAATTTATTCATCATAATTTATTGAAGTTAATTTATATCGCCATTAATGATATCTTTGTATTTTGGTTTTCAGTAGCATACTTTATGTCATCGAACATTATTATATATTTACATTATTATCAAAAAATACAAATTTTTACTCACACACATGATTAACTTACGCTTAAATTTGTAAATCTCAGAATTACATTGTATTGCAAAATCATAATCTGTTATGGAAATATGAATAATAAGGAAATTAAAAAAATTGTCCATCAGATCATTTACACATATAATAAATTTAAACGTACCATTACAAAGTGCTTTCAACTCTTCTACTCGAATAGATTATATAAACAATTTCGAATAATTATACAAATATAATAAATATACGCTATTTACTTGTACAATAATTCATATACTATGATATAATAATTAATAACTTTAAAACAAACGTAATTATTATTAAACATTTAATACGTTACAATATTTTAACCACTTCGAATCATCAAAAAATCCAATGTTTAACATTTGGTATAAATTAAATTAAATAGGGGTTTACTTACCAAGACATTTTTCATAAGCTGAAACTTTATTTTATTCAAAATTAATTTTTTTTTTAAATTTATGTTGAATCACATTCAATACATACACACATATAATCCATTAAAAATAACTAATATTTAAATCGTAAAAGTGTTGAGCTGTTGTTCGTTGAAATCAAACAAGGAAAATATTCTTTACTACATAACATTTTTGGAAATAGTTACTTAAAGGGCCGATGAAAGGTATTAAATTATACAATAGTTTAATTATAAGAATATTATACGCCTAATTTTTTATGAAGATATTAATTGTTAATCATATATTATTATAATATTGATGAATGTTTGTTCCTATTAAAACTGCACATATTAATGCTTGTTATATAGTATTATCATAAATTATGATGTATAAGAAAGAATGTTTATAACGTGTAATGTTAATTTGTGTTTTAAATTGAATCAAATTCGTTTACAATTAATGTTTCTGTATAATCACTAAACCACGTATTATTTAATATTCAATCATTTCACACTATTTACGATGAAATAATTTTGTTAGAACTCAATATATATATATATATACACAAAAATTGTTTACGTATAAAAAGCTAATAAACAATACTGGAGTAGTAATACTGCCATATGTGTTTAAATTTTATTTATTCTGTCTTCATTTTCGCGACACCTCAAAAGTTAAATTTTGTAAAATAATATTTCAACGAAATATAGTCTCGTCTTCGGTTGAGGATAATTATGCCTAGTTACTATAAGGTGAATGTATTAATTAATTCAACAATAAAAGTGACTTCATTAGAGACAGAAATAACAATAGTTATACAATTATTCAACGATGAAACAATATTATTAGGATAATTCAAGGGTGAATTACAATTCATAATAACGTATCGTTCGCATAACAATAAACAATTCACACGAGCATTGTTAGCAATTAAGTTTATTGAATTTGGAAACACGATTTTTTTAACATGGTCAATTGTATGTTACATGCTGCATGGAGGAAAAATGTATGTGTATTATTTGTATGCGCACCAATCGGAATCACCAAAAACATTGTATATCAAACGACGTTGCATTGACCTTGTAACGTTCAATATTAATGAGAGACTCCGTCATCCATTTCTCCGTCGTAATGCACCTTTATCACGATGTTGGCCAACGCCGAATAGCAATATCCATGCCAATTTATGGACTAAGTATCCGTATTTCACTTTGTATTGTCTTGTGTTTCTCGCCCGCCGGAAAGTAAACGTCAATTTTAAATTTTCTCTTATTTTTATTTTTTTTTCCATTTTATTATAATTTTTATTAGTAAAGCACGATAGAGAGGTAAAGATAGTAGTCACCCAACAAGTTGTCCGCTAGGGCGAAGATCGTCGATGGCGATATTCGACGAACGGATGTGTTCGCGTTTCAACGGGTAGGCGACCCTCCCCTTCGGGAATGGAACCGTCACACAACGCTCATCTGAGCAAAATCTGGATCGAGACGACGCGACGATATATTTATCAATTAATCAAATTAAATTTTATTTGAATAATGTTGAAGATTAGATTTAGATAAATAAACTAAATGAACTAAACTGATTTTTAAAATAAAATATATCAAAGAACTTGTGATTATTTTATACACAAATGTATACACAATTTTTAACACCCGAAATCACTAAAATTATACACAATATCCGCGTGTAATTATTCTGATTTCGGGCTTTAAACATTTGTGTATAAACTGATTTTTAATTAATCATTATTTATCATATTTATCATCTTTCATAATATTACATTTCACGTATAAATCATTTACATAAATAAAACAAGTATTAAATGATAAGCCATTATAGAAATGAATGTTTCGTTCTTATATTAATTTCGTAAATATTTGTGTAAAAGTATACGTTTAATATTTTGTTATGTTTTCAGCATAAGAATTCCAAAATTTTTTGCATTACGATTTGTAATAAAATAACAATGAATAAAATAATAAAATAACAATAAATTTTATTATATGATTTTGTTTATGTAACACTTAAATATAATTTGTTAATAACTATTTAAGGATTTTCAAAAATAATTTTTCATTACTTTAAATTCGATTGAGACGAATGTAAAACGAATGAATCATGTATCGTAAAATAAATGACACACGTACACATATACCAGATATAATATCTCTAATCTTTTTCTTCTACAATTTAAATATTATAAAATATTGATAATATATCATATAGAATTCGTAAGTTATATTCTATTTTTCAGTGTGATACTAAAAATTTAACATGTACATGAAAAGGTGTTTACAGACAAACAACAATAACACTTCTTATTGTTAATAAAAGATCATGCTTGTTTTACATAAAATTTAAAACGTTGAAAATCATAAAATCATTATTTGAAAGTCACATTGAAAGTTATACTTTTTTTGATTTTCTTCTCTTACAATTGTAATTATGGGTTTTGTATACCTAATATTAGTCTCTTTATTTTATTTTGAATTAGAGAAAAATTAAGTTTTTTAATTTCTGATTACATTCAATCTTATTTCTTTATATTAATTCGATTTATGACGCTGGAAATGTTAAAAAACCAGTCAAATTAATAACTAACTACAATAACAAAATATTGTTGAGATATATTTTTACTTATAAAATATCGGAGCTTCTGATTTAAAATTTAAAAAATTGAGTAATTTAAAATTATATAATATAAAAACATTATATTCCTGGCTACAATCAGAATGTAAAAAACAATCCTTAATAATCCTTCGTCATAACTTGTTAGCATTTTGTTGAAGATTTTTGATTTTGTTGACGTACAATAAAAATGGATTTATTTTAAAATTTTGGTACTTCAAGTATTAATTAATTTTGTATTAAAACGTTGAAAATTTAATACAAAATATAAAAAAAAGTTTATCCATAAGTAGATTTTAAAATTTTTATAAATTGTCTTAGACAGTGGTGAAGCTAGGACTTTTAAAGTGGTGGGGAAGGGGGGGCATACCAAAAAAAAAACTTAACAATTGAAAATAATATTTATTTATTTTTTATCAATTGATATTTAAATCAATATCAATCTCAACACATAAATCTGTATAACGATATAAAAGGAAATACGAATAGATGTAAGGTTGTGGCCCATAAACTCTTTGACGAATATTTAAAAAAAAATTAAAAATTAGTCATCAGATATACCAGAAATGTATATAAAAGGGTATGAACTATATCCGATTGGGAGCCTTGAATAAAATTTTGTTTATCAAATAAATAATCCCGCACGTATTGTACTCAGTAGAGAATACGGTTCTTTTCTCCGGGTTAGATTTCGTATAAAATAAAATATTCTTAAGCGTAATACATTTTGATGAAACACATATTTTTATTTTGTAACTTTTGATTATTTCATGGGGATATGATAATTTCTGTGTTAAAAAATTAAAATCAAGAGTAGTAAATAATATTCGATTTTATTGCACTTGATTAAATATACAACGATAAGCAGATATGCGTTTGTGGCTAAGACAAAACTAAAATGTACATGTACAAAACACATTATATACAATTCTAATATTTTTTTATGTTAATTACATATGTATTCAATAATGTGGTTCGAATCACTTAAATTTCATATTATTATTATGTATATATAGAGCGTTTTACCCATAGGGTATCATATGTAGCTAATGTTTTTATGAAATGTATGCGTGTTATGGTATCAACTAAAATTCATTTTAGATGTATTTTTTTGTAAATTGATAATGCTAATCGCTTATACGATATACAAAATGTTAACATTAACTAACATTTCTTTTTACATTTAATTAAACTGTAAAAGATCTAAATGTTTAAATTGGTAAAATTCTTTGAAACAAACTATGGAAATATATCTTTAGTGAGAAGTTTTTAAAATTTTTACCTTCAGAGGGTCCTAAATAACAAAAAATTAATTAAAAAAATTGCATATGTTAAATATCTTATTACCGTTAATGTAACGTTTCTTTTAACGGTTTGGATATCAGATTTAGCTAATATTTTTATGAAATTTGTGCTTGTATAATATCAATTAAAATTTATTTTAGATGAACGTCCCTAATAAAATGATAATGTCAATCGCTTATACGATGTACAAAATGTGTAACATTAACATTTAATTTTAATTTTAATTTTTTTGTAAAAGATGTCAATTTGTCAAAAAAATGGTAAATATTCTATGAAAAAAAACGTCGAAAATGTTATCTTCAGTGTAAAGTTATTGACATTTTTACCTTCAGGGGGTCCTGAGGGTCCTAAATAACAAAAAGTTAATTAAAAAAAATGTAAAATGTTTAATTTCTTATTACAATATAGACTGTTAGTTATTTCCAATGACAATATTGAGTAATATCAATAATTTTTATTATAAATGCATGTAATCATGATTGTTATGTTATTTTATTTGCGTAATATATGATGTATATTGTAATTAAAGAAGCGATAAGAAGTTCTATATTTCATTATCCGGATTCCGGTTAATTCAAACCAATAGTGACAGGAAGCACTTAAGATCATGTGAATCATAACAATATAACTAAAAATGTCAAGAAGAAATTGGAAAAATGCATTTTTTTAAAATCGATAATTATAGTCATTGTTATATCGAATAGAATGTAATAATTTAAATATAGGTTTTGTTGACAAAATTAAAAATATACAGGTCTACAACATTAATAAAACTTGAATTGTTCATTATTTATTAAATATATTGTAAAATGGAAGTAATATCTCTGTGAAGTTCTTACCTGCACTACTAGCTAAAAAAACATTTCATCATGAGTATATTTGTAAAATGTTTTGATTTGTATTTGTTATCATACCCTTTCATTATGTTAAAATAATATTAAAAACACATAATTCAAAATTATTCATTAGCCTTTCAGAATATGTTTATAGTTCTATTACATAAACTACAGATATTTTAGTTAGGCTAACATAATTGTATGAAAAAATTAAGAAATTAAGAAATCATATAATAGTTTTATATAATATATAAGTGTTATTTACGTAATTTTGAAATTGTGTTAATTAATGTACTATGTAACGCTGATTCGATATAATTACTTACAGGGTCCAGTGAATTCACCGTTCTGAGTGGTAAACAATATTACTAAAAAGATTATAATTTGTGTTTTTAAATTAATCATTTTCGTTTTAAATTTTTGCTTCTATATCGAACCCTAAATTATTTTGTTTTACACTATATGTGACCTAAAAATCTTGTTAGAACTCAATACACCTATAGAAAAAAGTTTCTTACATACATCAAAGCTGAATAAACAAAACTGGTTGACGTTTTATATTTTTTTAACTTTATTTAGTTTAAACGTTGGTTAATACTAAACAATTACTTACAAATGGACACATAATCAAAGCCCAGAAGATTTGAATAAAGTTATATGGAATGTAAACAACAAAAACGGGAAAAATACATTAAAATTAAATTGAGTACCCAGGAGCTTCAATAAATTCTAAAATTGCTAAAATTACATGAATGGAATTAGAATTAAAAATACACGTATTATGCAAGTTTATTGGAGAGATATTGTTAAGGGATAAAATTTGGGATGGGCACCTAATCTCATAATTATGTTGTGTACAGCAGGGGATTTTAGACTTAAATGATAAATGATTTAGCAGCGATTTAAATATGAATGGTATGAATGCGCTTGACATAAATTATAGAATTTAGTTGACATTACAGTTCTTCTTCTTCATTGGCATCACAACTCTTCAAGAATTTTTGCCGCCTCCGACAACTCCCTCCACTCTTCCCGTTTTTGTACTTTTTCTTCCCAATTCGATATCCCTAGTTTCTCTAAATCCTGCTTTATACCATCTATCCATCGCTTCTTTGGACGTCCTCTTGGTCTCTTCCCCGTGGGTTTCCATTCGACCGCCGCTTTAAGGTAGTCAGAGTTTGACCTTCTCATCACGTGCCCAAACCATTTTATTCTTTGTGCTTTTATAAAGTTGGTTATCTTTGGTACTCCTGTCAAGTCTCGTATCTCTTTGTTTATTCTTCTACGCCAGCATCCCCGGTCATTATCATATACTGGGCCGCAGATGATTCTGAGTGTTTTGTTTTCGAACGACATAAGTTTTTGTTTCATTTTGTTTGTTAAAGGCCATACCTCACATCCATATGTTAGTGTTGGTCTAATTATCGCCGTGTAAAGATGTACTTTGGTTTTTCTAGAAAACAGTTTAGATTTTAGGTATTTGATTAGCGAAAAGGATGCTTTTTCTGCTTTGATGATTCGGCTGTTTAATTCGATGGACCAGTCATTATTACCACTGATAGAAGTTCCCAGATATGTAAATTGATGCACTTTTTCAAATGTATGTCCTTGAATCACTACATTGTCGACCTGGTTGTTTTCTGGTAATAGTTCCATCACTTTGGTTTTGTTATCATTTACATTCAATCTTATGGTATTTGCTTCGTTAATGAGGGCTGTGGTGCACTGCGTCACACTCTCTCCATCATCACCAATTATATTCAAATCATCTGCGAAGCCTAAAATACCAATCTTGTTTGTGCCGATGTTGATACCATAGTTATCCCTTTGTATATTCCGTACAACTTTCTCCAGGGCGATATTGAATAGTAGTGGTGAAAGGGCGTCACCTTGTTTTAAGCCTGTCACAACTTGGAATTCTTCGGATAATACGTTGTCAACTCTTACTTGATATTTTGTACCATTCATGCATACTTTTGTTAGGGAGATCAGCTTACTTGGAATTCCGAATTCGTACATAATATTATAAAGACTTTCCCGGTGGATGCTGTCATAAGCCTTTTTAAAATCGACAAATACCTGCCACACATTTTGCCTATATTCGAACTTTTTTTCTATGATTTGACTAATCACTGACAGCTGATCTATTGTCGATTTCCCTTTTTGAAATCCGCATTGGTACTCCCCTATACATTCATCTGTGAAGGGTTGTAATCTTCCTAGTAATATCTTTGAGAACACCTTATATGTCGTGTTCAGCAGTGATATTCCTCTGTAGTTATTGCAGTTGAGTTTATCACCTTTCTTGTGTAGCGGTACTACGATGGCCTTGTTCCATTCTTCTGGGAGTTCCTCCTCGTTCCATATTTTTTGACATAACCTCATATATTGTTTGGTGTAGTGCTTCCCCACCATATTTTATTAATTCGGCCGGTATACCATCTGTTCCAGGCGCTTTCCAATTCTTCAGACTATTAATAGCTTTTTTGACTTCTTGCATGGATACATCGCTTACCTCCTGTTCCGTCCTATGGTCTATCCATGCTGGCACTGGTCTCACTGGCACTTCACTATTAAGCAGTTCCTCAAAGTAATTTTTCCATCTTATTACTTTCTCAATTGGGTCTATTAAAATGTTGTCATCAATATCCTTGACAGCTTTCAGATTAGAGTTAAATTGTTTGTACTTTTTAATCTTAACGAAAAAGTTCCGTATTTTACCTTGTGAGCGGTCTTGTTCTGTCTCACGCAATAATTCGCCTATGTAGTTTCTTTTTTCCCTCTGTATGACCCGTTTACATGCTCTCCGTTCTTCTTCATATTTTTTTACGCTTAATATGGTCTTTAACTGGAGGTATCTTTGGCGAGCTTCGAATCTTTTTTTTACTGCCTTTCTACAATCACTATTAAACCATTTATTCTCTCGCTTTTTTGGTTCCCCTAGTGTGCTATGAGCTGCTTCGAGTATGGTCTTTTTTATGGTGCTCCAGTTCACTTTTCTCTCATTTTCTTGTCTCTCGTTTAATTCACCTGTGATCTCAGTGATATATTTTTTTTAGAGGAATTTTTTAGAATCCGACGTTAAAGTGACTCTTTATAGAAATAGACAAACAGATTTTAATGCTGTACTTTAAGAAAAAACAAGTAACCTCGTTGCTTGCTGTTTTATTAATGGTTTAATAATATCACTTAATATGGAGAATAATATGAATGGACACTATTTATAGATTCTTCAAACAAAAAAATGAAAACCGTATAGCTTCATTGCGAAAATGCTTTTCCATCGATTCTAGAAGGTTATGCTGTCCACATGAAGAAAATCTACGAAAATATGAAATTTTTTTTGACAGAGAAAATATATTCACCAAAATAAAATATTAAATTTTAGATTATTTTTTAAATTTAATAACAATTTAAATGATCACTATGGTGAGAGTTTAATGTCTGGAATCACATTAATTATATAATCTACTACCTTCGTTGGTCGTATTTCAAATTTTATGTTACAGAAACCTTTGTGAGGTTATGCACAACAACTCACTAAAGTTTCGTTACAATCGGATCAACTGTTTAGGAACGTATGTGAGACATCCAGACAAACATTTATTTATATATATATAGGTAGATTATTTAACAAAAGTTCTAACATTGACATGAGTAATTTCCTTTGAAATATTTTCCGTAACAAAATTAAACAAGTGAAGCTAGGTAATACAGCTGTATTATGTATTAACTGCTCACGAACTATTTATATATTTATGATATTTAAAAATAGCAAAGCATTGCCGAGTTAGCTAGTTAATAATATAATTAGTCTATTATTTAACATATACAAATTTTTTCATCCTTACTTTTGCATATCATTTTATTTTGCAGTAAATTATTATATAATAAATACATTGAACATTAAATGCACTTATAATGTATCAATATCAAATAAACATAATTGAAAAATGGAGCCACAACTTAAGACAAGCTCAGGGTTTCCACATTTCTAAATCCGGTACTGATAAGGAGTTTCATCTCCCAAATACCATCTGTCAATTAAAAATGTATTTATACAATGAATTGTTAATCCTAATAATACTACAAAATAAAAATTATAAATAAATAGCATGATATAAGTTTTCTTTATTTTAATATCTTTTAGCAATTAAATAGTACAATTTATGATTATAATATATCCCATAATGATTTGTTTTTCTATAGATACTCCGATTAATTCTAAATGTAAATCATGGAAGTTGCGGTAAAATATGAAATATACATAATTAGAATTTAAATATTATTTTAAAATACACACAAACATACGATGAAGTAAAATTATGAAGACAGAATAATACAATATTGTTCAATGACTTTTAATGTTGAATAACACGTGCTTACGCCATTGATTACAATAAAAAAGATATAAAGTGATAAAATAAAAAATTATAATAAAAATATATCATATATAATCTTAATAGTAAATTATATTTTATCCAAAAATGTATGGTCTAGTTTTCTTCTGGCACCAAGTATCAACATTATCCGTTCGTTCTGAAAATAAAATAAATCGGATATATAATCTTTAATGAATCGATGTTGTTAATTTATATAGTACAGCAAGTTATAATTCAATATAAATCGGCTGATAACAATATATATCAAATCACCTTTAATTCGTGTATTTTCAAACATATGCACGTAATATCTTTCTACATATTCTAAAACATATTACAATAATGTAAGTATACTATAAGTATACTAACTATATACTATATACTATAGTATACTATAACTATATACTATAAGTATTATTTTTTCATAGTATTCTACAAATAATTTTGATAAAACATTATTTTTAAATTATATATATATATATAGCCTATATATGTCTGATATTATATTATACATGTTTTCATTTCTTTATTAATATAAACAACATTTTATTAATTAAAAATTTTACTTGTGTCTTCTATATTTGTGCTTGAAGCTTGAAAATAATTTATTATAGTACTTAGATGAAGTACCAATAATTCCACTGTGAATTCTTACAAAAATTAAACATTTCTTCAAATGAAAAGATTGTACAATTGATTACACGTACTCATTTGTCTGAATGCAAAGTTGAAACTCATTAATTTTTGCTCATAAATCGCACTTCCTTGTAAATGAATAATTTATAACAATATTAGATTTGTCTATTATACTCTTAAGTCTAAAGAACAGAGCAAAATTTAAAAAAAAATTATTTTTTTTTAAACTGTAAAAGTCTAGAGTTTCGGTAAAATATGTAAATGTTAGTTTTTATTTTTGAGAGATTTATGCTATGTCAGTTGTGTCGAATCCAACGTCTTGGATATTGAATAATTTTTAGATATGTTTCGAGACAACACACGCATTTTCCAGTTGTGTGATTGTTCATATAAAACACGAATAATTAGGTAAGACTACTGCAAGTCCATTTTCATCAATAGTTTGTGGTGACGAACTTAAATTCTTGCACATTCTTTTATATGTATGTATTCAAAATGTTGCTTTTAAAAATAAGTCTTTAGCTATTTCGTAAAGCCCACTGGTTATACAGCTAATGTAAATTACTTTAAAATAAAATATTATCAATACTTGAATAGAATTAATCTTATAAAAAGCTGTGTTCAAAACCACAAAAAAATCTATATTCTAAAATTATTTGACAATATCCTTGCAGAGTAGTAAAATAAATTCGAAATTGTTTAAATGTTTATCATGTTCTTGATTTTCGTATGTAATATGTATTGTTTTTTTTATATTATCAATGTAATAATGACACTTGTGTCGTTAAATAGTCAAATTATTATTGTTATGTCTAATTTTTGTTATATTTATTTTTCAAAAAACTTATTGAATTCCTATTACACCTTAAGTGAACTATATAAAAATATAGTATTCCATAAAACGTTTGACTCCAGAAACTATACATATACACACATGTATATAAAATATTCGACTTACTATCGTTTACGTGGAAATGCGTATATAATTCGGCTACAAAAAATATACGCTTAAGAATATTATTATATTATTCCATCATGGGGTAATAAATTATTACATATAATATTAGTTTAATTATATGTATAATAATTATTATATAATCTAACCCGTAATAAATTATTTAGTAGTTAATAATGTGAAATTAAAGTGTTATAAATTCTATTCACAAAAAAAAAAAAAAACTATTTTTATTATAATTCATTATTTATTCCTAACGTTTCGAATAAAACCCCTTATGTGCCTATGAATAAGGAATCAATGGATTTATTTAATATAAAATCCGAATTTATGGTAAAGTAGGAATGGAAACGGAATTTCCCTCTTTTGCTTTATAAAAACACATTAGTGTTTGTATCGAGTCTTACTTGTACAATTAGTTAAATCTTAAAGATAAATAGGAAAAATCATTAACATGAATGAATTATAATAAAACAATACAATACAATAATAAATATCATTGGTGATTAAATAGCTCAGATATTGTTTACATTAATAATTTTAAATATATTATAATTGTTGAACAATTCAGTTTGAAGCTACTCGATATATTAATATATAAAAGTCAATGTTAACTTACATTGAGGCTCATTGTCTGAAGAAAAATATAAAATTTAATAAAAATAACCTTTTGGAGATCTTCATTGAAGATAGAATTAATTTTTGTACTTTTAATTTTTCATAGGGATTAAAATATGGTAAATATATACATATTTATGATAGTAATAGAAGCAATGATACATTTATCTATGAAGTAGTATTAGTTCACCTAGTGAAGGAACTACAGAAACCAGAAAATATAGATATCTTGAAAAATTTAAACCTTTAATAAGCCCATGTAAAATCAAAAGTAGAGTTAATGCACACTACTATAAGATTTCGAATAAAATTAATAAAAAATAATTATCAGATTAACAGTTAATTTAAGATGGACGATAATTAGTATATATTTTAATTAATTAATCATAATTATTGAGTTGAAAAATAACTTCATTTAGTTTGCTACCTACTTGTTTCCAAATGACAATGATAGCTTATAGCACGGAAATTGCCTAAAAGTAAAATAAATATCACCAAGTAAGTTACACGTATATGTATTATAATTGATGAATATGATAAATTTCTTTAAAATATTACATATATGTAGGCATATTTCACATATGAGTTCTTCAAAATAATAAATGAAATGGACAAAACCAATAAATCAAAAATTATTATATTTTTCCTTTTTAGTTAGGTTTAATTGCATTTAAGAAAACCAACCAAGTAGGACATGAAAACAAAATAGTTTTCCACATTTGTTTACTATATAAATATCATTTTGAACGAGTATTTAAACTGGACAAATATTTTGTGACTAATCTAATATAATACTAAATATTATTTATTCATGAATTATTTAGTAAGTCTATAAGGTTCTGAAAATGTTTATTTTTAGATTAGAATATTTTATAAAATAAAGTTCTATACATTATTCATTATCTAATTGTAAATGTTGTCAATATACAATATTGTCATTGTAAATGACAGTTTAAATAGTGATTCAAATAATTATATTTTGATTGCAAATAATAAAATAATTTTGTACCCAAGAATGTAGCATTTTCGAGGTAATTATAATAGCCAAGTGCGAAATCTAAAAAATATGATTTGTTAATGAATACAATATGAATGTAATCACTCGTGGAGTAATTAGTCTTTATAATTGACTTTAATGCAATTGATGAATATGAATTGAAAATAATTCGAAGTATAGGTTTACTAATATTTGAAAATTATTCGAAGTATATTAGTAAATATTTTTATTTTTATAGTAATAAGAGAAAAAGTTGTTTATTCGTAATTATTAGACCAGTATACGGATTAAAAATAAACGTATTTACAATAGCCCGACATTGTTTTTAAAGAATAATTTGTACTCTATAGTTTTAAATTAAATAGTTCGCAAATTTTTAATATGAAATTTTAATGTAATACAAAACATATGTTCATTTAAATATTCTTGAATTTTCATTCATAAAACAACTTACTTTGTCCTGCAAATTCAGAGAACACTAAACATTGACAAATAATAGTTACAAGTTAAGGAAAAAGAAATGTTTCACCGAAAATCTTTTAAATGTAAAACGTCAATAATTTCATACAGCTTACAGTTAAATGAACCATGAAATATTGTATTTTGGGAATAAGTTATTAATATTTTGCATTTGACGTGTCAAATTATTGTTCTTTTAATTTGGAGCTATTTATATTTATACCGCCGAAGCAGATTAAGAACTCGCATTTTCTCTAATTTTAACACATGTAAGCATTATTTATACAGCTTAAGATAAGGTTAGGCTATAAAAAAATTGAATAACATTTGAACAAAAACAGTAACCTTATTTGTATTAAATAAATGAATTAAATTAATTTACATTCGCACCGTTCGCGCTTAAAAATTTACAAATTACCATTAAGTATCATTCCTGTACCACGTTGGGAACGAATATTTTCATTGGAATTTGATTGGCATTTATATATATTACAAAAATGTTATAATCGAGAATAATAGTAATAGAAACAATTATTTACAAGTCTTATGTCGAATAAAATAATAAAATTTTCAAAGAAATGGGTAATTATTAAAATAATATAAGAAGATAAAATTGCATATCGGTAATGTCTTTTCATTTTAGCTTTATACAATGATTTTACAACAAATCTCAATCAATGTATTAAATTTTGTGACTTATTTATGTTTATATATTTTTCATTTTTTTATTAATTTTAACTAATTAATAAAAATTATTTTGTTTACTATAAATTTAACTGTTAATTATATTTTTTATTCAACTTAATTCATTGAAGTTAATTTATATCGCTATTAATGATATTTTTTATATTTTGGTTTTTAGTAGCATATTTTATGTCATCGAATATCATGATAAATTTATATTATTATCAATAAATACAAATTTTTACTCATACACAAGATTAACTTACACCTAAATTTGTATATCTCGGAACTACAGTTTAGTGCATGATTAAAATCTGTTATAGAAATATAAACAATAGGAAATTTAAAAAAAATATCCATCAGACCATTTACTCATATAATATATTTAAACGTACTATTACAAAGTGCCCTTAACTCTTCTATTTGAATAGATTATATAAACGATTTCGATTAATTATACACTTATAATAAAATATACGCTATTTACTTGTACAATAATGCATATACTACGATATAATAATTAATAAATTTAAAACAAATGTCAATATTATTAAACATTTAATACGTTATAATAGTTTAACCACTTCGAATCATCAAAGTATCCAATGTTTACAATTTGTTTTAAATTAAATTAAATAGAGTATTACTTACTAAGACATTTTTCATTAGCTTAAATTTTATTTTATTCAAAATTAATTTTTTTGTATTCGAATTTATGTTGAATCACATTAAATACATATAATCCATTAAAAATAACTAATATTTCAATCGCAAGAGTGTTTTAGCAGTTGTTCGTTGAAACCCAACAAGGAAAATATTCTTTACTACATAATATTTTCGGAAATAGTTACCTAGAGGGCCGATGAAGAATATTAAATTATACAAAGGTTTAATTATAAGAGTTTTATACACCAAATTTCTTATTAAGATATTGGTCGTTAATCATATGTGATTACAATATTGATGAATGTTTGTTATAAAGTATTAGCATAAATTATGATGTATGTTAAAGAATATATTAACTGTAACATCGTTGATTATTAGTAAAATATAATGTTAATTTATGTTTATAACGTGTAATGTTAATTTATGTTTTAAAGTGAATTATTCTCGTTTACACTTATTGTTTCTGTAGTAACCACTAATTCACGTATGATTTATTGATCATATTGATTTATTGATTTATGATCATTTTTATTATTTACGACGAACTAATATTTCAACGACATATAGTCTCGTCTTTGGTTGAGGATAATTATGTCTAGTTATTATAAGGTGAATGTATTAATTAATTCAACAATAAAAGTGACTTCATTAGAGACAGAAATAACAATAGTCATACAATTATTCAACAATGAAACAATTTTATTTGGACAATTCAAGGGCGAATTACAATTCATAATAGGGTATCGTTCGCATAACAATAAACAATTCACACAATTAATGGTAGCAATTATGTTTATTGAATTTAGAAAAACGATTCTTTTAACATGGTCAATTGTATGTTACATGCTGCCGTGGAGGAAAAATGTATAAGCATTATTTGTATGTGCGCTAAACGGAATCACTAGAAACATTGTATAGCAAGAGACGTTGCATTAACCTTGTAACGTTCAATATTAATGGGAGACTCTGTCATTTATTTCACCGATGTAACGCACCTTTCATCACGAAGTTGGCTAACGCCGAATAGCGATAATCATGTCAATTAAGCGGACTTCGTATCTGTATTTCTCTAATTATCTTGTGTTTCTTGTCCGCAGGACAATAAACGTCATTTTTAAATTTTCCCTTATTTTTATTTTTTTTTTCATTTTCATATAATTTTTTATTGGTAAAGCACGATAGGGAGACAAATGTAGTTGTCGCCCTCCATTTGTCCGCTGGGGCGAAGATCGCCGATGTCGATATTCGACGGACGGATGTGTTCGCGCTTCAACGTGGACACATGGTAATATGTAACATTTTATGTACTTGCATGTCTAAAATTTATGTAACTGATACAATAACACATGTTGATGATTTCTGTATATTTGCCCCCTCAAACGTTTGAGTAAAATCCATTGTGCTCCGACATTAGAGATTCGGCTATGGGTAGGTGACACTCCCTTTCGTGTATGGAACCGTCACAAAACGCTCATCCGAGCAAAATCTGGATCGTGACGTCGTATTTTATTTTAATAATGTTGAATTTTAGATTTAGTTAAATAAACAAAATTAACTAAACTGATTTGTAACTAATTATTATTTATTATTTTTATCATATTTCATAATATTACATTTCACATCTAAACCACTTCCATAAAGAAAACAAATATTAAAAGACAAATCATTAAAGAAATGATTGTTTCGTTCTTTTATTAATTTCGTAAATATTTGTGTAAAAGTATATGTTTAATGATTTTTTAAGGTGTCAGCATAAAAATACCAAAAATGTTTGCATTACGATTTTAAATAACATAACGGTATTTTATTTATAAGATATAAACTATGTAAAATTTAAATACAATTTCTAAATAATTATTTTAGGACTTTCAAATTTCGATTGAGACGAATGTAAAACGAATAACTTGTGTATAAATATACATACATACACACGTACACATATACATATCATATCTCTAATTTTTTTATTCTACAATTTAAATATTATAAAATATTGTTAAGATATCATATAGAATTCGTATGTTGTATTCTATTTTTCAGTGCGATACTACAAATTCAACATGTACACGGAAAGGTGTTTCCAGACAAACAACAAAAATGTTTCTTATTGTAAACAAAAGATCATGCTTGCTTTACATAAAATTTAAATCATTGAATTCATAAAATCATTATTTGAAAGTCACATTGAAAGTTATATTTTTTTTGATTTTCTTCTCTTACAATGTTAATGATGGGTTTTGTATACATAAATTAGTCTCTTTTCAATTTTATTTTTATCTTAGAGGAATTAAATTCTTTAATTGCTGATTATTTTTAATCTTATTTTTTATATTAATTCAATTTATGACGAGTGGAAATGGTGATAAACGAGTTAAGTTAATAACTAACTACATAAAAATAATTTTCGGAAATATTTATATTTGTAAAATATTGGAGATTTAGTCTTACTAAAAATAAAAATTGTGTAATATAAAATTATATAATATAAAAACATTACATTTCTAGCTTTAATCAAAATAAATATAATAACCCTTAATAATCCTTCGTCATAATTGGTCGGAACTTTGTTGAAGTGTTTTAATTTTGTTGACGTACAATAAAAATGGATTTAGTTTAAATTTTACATAATTCATGAATTAATTAATTTTGTATTAAAACGTTGAAAATTTGATACAAAATTTAAAAAAAGATCGTCCATAAGTATATTTTTAAAATTTTATAAATTGTCTTAGACAGTGGTGTAGCTAGGACTTCAAATAAGGTAGGGGAGGGGGGGCAAGCCAAAAAGAAAAATTAACAATTAAAAATTATATTTATTTTTGTTTTTATAACAATTGTTTAGACTTAGTTATTTTAATTTAATAACATTTATTTTGACAAGTTGCTATTGAACAAATTGATAAGAATTAAGAATACTAATCCATAGCTCATTTTTTAAAAGGATAAAATAAATTTTATGAATATGTAAAAACGTTGATATGGTCAATAAGGGAGGGATGCATGACCCACTGCATTCCCTTAGTTACAAAACTGGTCTTAGACAAATAATAAAGAAATTGGCACACATGATTTAATTTTCCTCGAAATTCTCAGATAATCAAATATATAAGGCAAATCGGTATTTACCGGTTTTCTTTATAAATTTAGATTTTTGTATAGGTATTAGGTCATATAAGATATATTTTTGTGAATATAAAAAATCATTCCCTTAAATCATAGGGAGCTCTGTGGGAAATCCTAGAGACTCCCAAAAAGAGTCCTGGGAGTTTTCTGAGAAGCTTCTTGTGTCCGCGTCTTAATACTCTCATTAAAAGTAACTCAGGAATACTAGTTGAAAAAAATTATTATTAACAGATTAATGTTTATTATTTATGTAATTTGGAAACTACAATAATTACAATACAATGTCACAAATCATAGTTGAAATGTCCAATAAAAAGGAAAGTCGAAAACACAATAAACTTTTGAGAATTGCAACAAAAATAAGTTGTAAAATATTGATAATGACATTGCTCTTTATCCGTCTTTTAATCAATCTGTAAAATCGCAGAACTAATATCGGATAGTTAAGAAGCCTACATTGCTTTATATTAATCCTAATGTAGAATTATTGTTAAAAGTTCCCAATGAAAGTCCTGAATTTACTTTTTTGGATTCCTTAATTGGGACTTCTATATAAGAGCCTATTAAGACACTTCAGTTTTATTCCTAGGACACCCAGTGCTATGAGGGTTACTGAACGAATACTATCAAAACCTAATAAAAGAACGGATTTTTGTCTGCCGATGGTACTTATTATAATGAATTATTGTGATAGGATTATACTTTCAAGGTTAAGATTAGCGTATCATATATAGCTGATATTTTTATGTAATATAAGTGTGTATGGTATTAACCACAATAGTTTTTAGACGTCTGTTCATAATGAGATTATAAAATCAAAATGAGATTAAAAAAGTCTTTTTTACAATGTTCCCAATTTCCGATTTTATGTAATATTGTATTGTATTGCCGATTTTATAAAAATTTATATCAAATCAATATCAATATTAACATATACATCTCTATAAAGATGTAGAAGGAATTACGAGTGGATGTAAGGTTGTGGTCTATAAACTTTAAAAATTATTTGATCAATATTGAAGAAAATTGAAAAATTTGTTTTTAGAGATACTAGAAATATTTAGAAAGGGATATAAACCACATCCGGTTTGTGACTCTGAAAAAAATTCTGATTATCAAATAAATAATCCGCCCGTATTGTACTCAGTAGGGAAAACGATTCGTTTCTCCGAGTCAGATTTCGTATAAAGTATAATATACTTAAGCGTAATATATTTTGACGAAACACATTTTTATTTTATAACTATTGATTATTTCATATGGGGATATGATAATTTCTGTTTTAAAAAATTAAAATCGATTGCAGCATATGATATTCGATTAGAATGCACTTGATTAAATATACATCAATATGCACATATCTGCGTTTATAGCTAAAACAAAACTAAAATGTAAAATGTACATTTGTACAATGTACAAAACATATTGTATACAATTTTTATATTTTTGTATGTTAGTTACATGCGTATTCAATATAAAGGTTCGAATCACTTAAATTTTATATTATTGTTATGTTTATATAGAGCGTTTTACCCTTATGGTATCATATGTAGCTAATGTTTTTATGAAATGTATATGTGTATGGTATCAATCAAAATTCATTTTAGATGAATTTTTTTTAAATTGATAATGCTAGTCGCTTATACGATGTACAAAATGTGTAACATTAACTAACATTTAATTTTAATTTTAATTAAATTGTAAAAGATTTAAATTTTTAAATTTGTAAATATTTATTGAAACACACGTCGAAAATATCATTTTCAGTGTAAAGGTTTTTATATTTTTACCTTCAGAGGTGCTTGAGGTTCCTAAATATCAAACATTTAATAAAAAAAATTTCATATGTTAAATTTCTTATTACCGTTAATGTAACGATTTTTGTTACTGTTCAGATATCATATGTAGCTGATATTTTTATGAAATGTATGCGTGTATGGTATCAACCAAAATCCATTTTAGATGAATGTACATAATTAAATGATAATGTTAATCGCTTATACGATGAACAATATGTGTTAAATTAACTTACATCTAATTTTAATTTTAAATAAATTGTAAAAAATGTAAATTTTTAAATAGGTAAATATTCTTTGAAACAAACGCGGAAAGTATTCTCCTAAGAGTAACGTTTTTGAAATTCTTACCTTCAGAAAGTCTTGAGGGTTCTAAATAACAAACATTTAATTAAAAGAATTTTATGTTAAATTTATTATTACGATATAGACCGTTAGTGACTTCCAATGACAATATTGACTAATATAAATCATTTTCATTATAAATGCATGTAATCATGATCGTTGTTATTTTATTTGCATAATATATGACGTATATTGTAATTAATAAAGCGATAAGAAGTTCCATATTTCATTAGGGTTTAATCGGATTTCGATTAATTTAAAACAATAGTGACAGAGAGCACTGAAGATTATGTTCTGAATCATAACAAAATTAATTAAATACATTGTAAACTGGTAGTAATGTCTCTGTGAAGTTTTTACCTGCGCTACTAGCTGAAATAAACATTTCATCATGTGAATATTTGTCAATTGTTTTGATTGGTATATGTTATGATACTCTTTCATTATGTTAAAATAATATTAAAAACGTTTAATTCAGAATTATTCATTAGCTTATTGAAATATGGTTCTAGTTTTATTATACAAACTACAGATATTTTAGTTAGGCTAACATAATTGTATGAAAAAAATGAGAAAATTCGAAATCATATAATAGTTTTATACAATATATAAGTATTATTTACGTAATTTTGAAATTGTGTTAATTAATGTACTATGTAACGCTGATACGATATAATTACTTACAGGGTCCAGTGAATTCACCGTTCTGAGTGGTAAACAATATTACTAAAAAGATCATAATTTGTGTTTTTAAATTAATCATTTTCGTTTTAAATTTTTGCTTCTATATCGAACCCTCAATTATTTCGTTTTACACTATATGTAACCTAAAAATCTTGTTAGAACTCAATACACCTATAGAAAAAAGTTGCTTACATACATCAAAGCTGAATAAACAATACTGGTTGACATTTTTTATTTTATTTTATTTTATTTAGTTTAAACGTTAGTCAATACTAAACAATTACTTACAAATGGACATATAAACAAGGACCCAGAATTTAATAAAATTATATGGAACGAAAACAACCGAAACGTGATAAATACATTAAAATTAAATTGAGTACCCAGGAGCTTTAATAAATACTAAAATTGCTAAAAATATATGAATGGAATAAGAATTAAAAATACACGTATTATACAAGTTTATTGAAGAGATATTGTTAAGGGATAAAAGTTGGAACGTGCAACTGATCTTATTATCAGAGGGTTTAAAATTTAAATTATAAATTTATAATTTAAATATGATTTAAATTTGAATGTTATGAATGCGCTTAACATAAATCCAGACATAAATGGAGTATGGTTGACATTACAGTCGCTAGTTTGAAAATATAGTTTTATGCAAAAACACGATAGCTGAAAATTCACATTTTGTAAAATACAATTTTAACGAAATATAGTCTAGTTTTTGTTGAATATATAATTGTACCTTACAGTTAGTGATTATAAGAAAATTGTATTAGTTAATTCAACAATTTGATTGAGTTCATTAATTTGAAAAACGATTTATAATAAAGTTGAAAATATTTTTTTTTACTACACTTGATTAGTATATATGATATGGATAAAAATACCAAAATTCTATCAGACATTGTACATAAATTATTATTTTTTTATAATATTATAATTGTAAATTCCATAATGTGGTTAGATTCTGCAATTTTTTAAGGGCCTTTATTGTTGAGCACATATGTGGTTATTTTAAAACATATTTTTGATACAATTTGAATTTGTTTTAAATATATAGTTAAATTAGACCATTTTACTTTTTTATTGAACAAATTAATTTTTAATGGAAATAATACTAATTTAATCTTATACGATAGAATAAATTGCAGCTGTTTTCCCATTGTGTATTCGTAAATATTGTTTTGAGTATACGCATTAATTCTGCAATATATTAAGGTCGGGAGCTTCATCCTCTCACACAAACATCTCAGATGTCAACTAACAATTTGATATAATACGATTAAATGTACATCCTAATTATATCACAAAATTTAAATTTATAAAACGTATTCTTTTTAAAATCGTAGCGACTAAAAGTAAATTAAATGAAAAATTGGAATGGGTAGAAATCGATGTTGAAACTCCTTACACTGGTGTAATAGGCGATATTTACCGCCCATACATTATAACCGGTGGTGGGGGGGGGATAATAATCACCTAGTGTAATATCCAGTGTCATAGCCCTGGGGGCTGTTGGGGTTGCAACCCCTGCCGAATTTTAAGGAAAATTTTATAATACTTACGTATATAACAGGTATTTTTCAATAGTTTTTATTAATTTATAAGTTTATCAAGAAAGTAAAAAAAATAGCTGCCTCAGCTCCCCTAAAGTAAAGTCCTGGCTACGGTACTGGTAATGCCTATATGTATTTATAACAGGTGTAATAATCACCGGAGCTGAATTAATAGAATATAACCAATAACTACAATATTATAAGTTATTTGTTACATTAGTATAAACCATTGACAATAAGGTAACTATGTTTATGGCAACGACTAACGATTATTCACGATATTACAAAAAAAAAAAAATATAAATAATTACCTATAGTTTTTTTTTTTATTTGATGTAAATCTTTAAAATAAAATAGTATTAGGTAAACTGTGTTAGTAATACACAGTTACAACTTTAAGCATATATACATCATGTTATTCGAAAGAATAAAAACAATACATTTTATTAATTTATAATACAATATACATAACTAATGCAATATTGTATACCACATATCTAAAACGTCATTAGTATACAATCTTACTCATCAAGTATACTAATAAGTAATAACAACATACAAGTATGTAAAGAAATAAGACGTGTATTTGATGAATAAGTGAATTCAGCTATCATAAAGTCAGGTGTAACTATTTTCATATCTAACAATACTGGTTCAAAGAGTATGACACGCGATTCGGATGTAATTTGTACGTTTTGCTCAACTTAAACCTACGATTACTTTTCAATCGATTATTCGAAACATTGCAAAAGTCTTATGTCATATTTTCATAATTAATAATGACGAACAAATAATAATAATAATAATATGATTATCAAATAAGATCATTTTCAGATAATAAAAATTGTTCCTTTTTACCAATTTTGTACAAAATACTTGCAATAATGTATTTAAATACTAATACTAGTATTCGTATAAAAAGTATTAAAATACTTTTAATATAATTCTAAAAAAAAAATTTTACGAGTACTCGTAAAGTATTTAAATGTAAATACAAGTATTTTCTTAATTTTACAAATCTACATGTCTATTTCTAATCTTATACCATGTAATATGTTTGTATATTATATTCCCACTTCTCATAAATTTTAACAATTTCATAAATATTATAGGCAATATCTAACGACTTTTAAAGGTAAATATATGTTTACCCAAACAGTTAAAATAGGTTCTTGATGTGATTGTCGAGTAATCAGCATAATTAATTATTCTTCGAAGCACCTACACCAAACATATGAATCAAGGCCGCAAGAAGAAAAATATTTCTGGGGAGGGGAGTATAACAAAATGTACATCTAAAATTTTTTTTACTATACTCTCGGTATAAAAACTAAAAATTATAAATCACAGATCACAGAGTCGGAAGTACAAATTATCACATGTTACAACAGTTGTTCTATAAAGTTATTTCCACAGATATGGTTATCTATAGCCGTTATGTTTGGAGAGGGATTGGTAGGGATAATAATCAATTATTTAATCACACGTAAAAAAAACACTGAAGATTATTTGGCATTTAAAAGGAATTATATCGTCAATTTCAACAAATATCAAATCAAATAGTGGGGAGCCATTGCCCCTATTGCTACCTTCCCCTGCGTGCGACCTTGATATGGATATTTATTGAATGTGATAATTATACTGACAATATCGTCTCGAAAACAAATAATAATATTTATATTGATTGTAATTTTTTTAAAAATTGATAAAACTGATTTTTCATAGTATTTAAATTTTGTTAAAAATATTCTACAAAGTATTCAGAATACCTAAAAAATACTTTTAAAAATTGTATTTGAAATACCATAAAAATACTTTAAAAAGTATTTAAATACTAATATCAAAATACTTCTATTCAAATACTTTACAAGACTGCTTGTTACCCGTTTAGAATAAATTTAAAATCGGACGGTGCAGCGCCCGCTGATAACCATTACACGTCAAAAATAGAACTCTTATCTCCTAATGTATTTAAGGTACATTTTCGAATTTCGTTAGCGTTTTTCATGACAGTTGTGTATGCTAAAAAAAGGATGGCGGACTAAAGGTGATTACTTAAATAAATATAATTGCAAGCAGAGAATTAAATGTATATTAATAATGACACATATTAATTATCATGAGCGCCCTTACAAATACTATTTATTCTATTAAACAACTAGAACAACAAGGTATGATCAACGTAATTAAATACACAACGAAGTATATTATTAAGTATTTTCTTAATTTTACATATTTACATATCTATTTCTAATTTTATACCATGTAATATGTTTGTATATTATATTACCACTTCTCATAAATTTTAACAATTTCATAAATATTATAGACAATATCTAGCGACTTTTAAAGGTGAATATATGTTTACCCAAACAGTTAAAATAGGTTCTTTTTTAAATTAAAATTTTAAGTAAATAGCATGATATAAATTTTCTTTATTTTAATATCTTTTAACAATTAAATAGTACAATTTATGATTATAATATATCCCCCAAAAATTTGTTTTTCTATAGATACTTATATTAATTCTAAATATAAATCATGGAAGTTGCGGTAAAACATTAAACATACATAATTATGATTCAAATATTATCTTGAAATACACACAAATATACGACGAAGTAAAATTATGTAGAAAAAATAATACAATATTGTTCAATGACTTTTAATGTTGAATTACGCGTGTTTGCGCCATTGATTACAATAAAAAAGATATAAAGTGATAAAAAAAAAATTTAAAAAAAGAATATATTATATATAGTCTCAATTGAAAATTATATTTTATTTAAAAATTTATTGTTTAGTTTTCTTCTCGCACCAAGTATCAACATTATCTGTTCGTTCTGGAAATATAATAAATCGGATATAAAATCTTTAATAAATCGAAGTCGTTAATTTATATAGTGCAGCAAATTATAATCCAATATAAATCGGCTGATAACAATATATTTCATATCACCTTTAAGTCGTGTATTTTCAAACATATGCTTGTAGTATCTTTCTACATATACTAAAACACAAGACTTGTATTAGAAAAAAGTTTTTTCATAGTAATATACAAACAAATTAGTTTAAACATTATTTTTAAATTGTTTATTTGACAATACAGATATCACAATGACTATTCTAACTACTTCGTATTATTTTAAAATCAAATGCCGAAACTGAGACATAGAAAAATAAATTTTAATAATTTTAATACGACTCGTGATATAGTAATATCATATTTATATTTGGCCTATATATATATGATATTACATTATATATGTTTTCATTCCTTTATGAATATAAACAACATTTATTTAAATGATTAAAAATTTTACTTGTATTTTCTATTTTTGTGCTTAAAGCTAGAAAATAATATAATATAGTACTTAGATGACGGACAAATAATGTTCACTGCGAATTCTTACAACAATTAAATATTTCTTTAAATTAAAAGATAATACAATTGATTATACGTACTCATATGTCTAAATGCAATTTTGAAACTCGTTTCTTTTTGCATATAAATCTCACTTGCTTGAAAATTAATAATTTATAATAATATTATATTTGTCTATTGTACTCTTAATTCAAAAGAAGAAAGCAAAATTTAAAAAAAAAATTATTTTTTTTAAACTGTAGAAGTCTAGAGTTTTGGTAAAATATGTAAATGTTAGTTTTTATTTTTTAGAGATTTATGCTATGTCAGCCGTGTCGAATCCAACTTCTTGAATATTAAATATTTTTTAGATATGCTTCGAAAAAACACGAATTTTCCAGTTGTGTGATTGTTTAAAAAAACACTAATAATTTGGTAAGGTTACTGCATTCCCTTTTCATCAATAGTTTGTAGTGACTAACTTAAATTCGTGCACGTTAATTTATATGTATGTATTAAAAAACTTGCTTTTAAAAATAAGACTTTAGCTATTTTGTAAAGCAAACTTGCCATAGAGCCAATGTCAATTACTTTAAAATAAAATCTTTAAATACTTGAATAGAATTAATCTTACAAAATGCTGTGTTTAAAAGCACAAAAAATCCATATTCGGTAATAATTTGACAGTTTACAATATCCTTGCAAAGTGGTAAAATAAATTTGAAATTATTTAAAGGTCTGTCGTGTTTTTGATTTTCATTTGTTAAATATATTGTTTTTTTAGGTTATGGACGTAATAATGACACTTGTGCTAGTAAGTAGTCAAAATTATATTGGTATGTCTAATTTTTGTTATATTAATTTTTTAAAAAACTATTTAAACACTTATTACATTTTAAATCAAATATATAAAAATATAGTATTCCATAAAACGTTTAACCCCAGCAACTATACATATACACACATATATATATATATATATATATAATATTCGACTTACTGTCGTTTACGTGGAAATGCGTATATAATTCAGCTACATAAAATACACGTTTAAGAATATCATTATATTATTAAAAATATAATAAATATATATTATACATAAATTATTAGTTTAATTATATGTATAATAATTATTATATAATCTAACACGTAATAAATTATTTAGTAGTTATTAATGTGAAATTAAAGTGTTAAAAATTTTATTCACAAAAAAAAAAAAAAATAATTGTATTCTAATTCATTATTTATTCCTAACGTTTAGAATAAAACCCGATATGTGCCTATAAATTTAGGGATCTTTTGATTTATTTAGTATAAAATCCTAATTTTCAGTAAAGTAGGAATGGAGACGAAGTCTCTCTCTTTTGCTCTATAAAGACACATTTGTGCTTGTATCGAGTCTTACTTGTACAATTAGAAAAATCTTAAAGATAAATAGAAAAAATAGTTAATAATTATCAATTATAATGAAACAATATAGTAAAATAATAAATATCATTGGTGCTTAAATAGCTCAGATAGTGTTTACGTTAATATTTTTAAATATATTAGAATTGGTAAATAATTCAGTTTGAAGCTAATCGATATCAGAATATATGAAAGACAATATTAACTTACTATGAGACTCATATTCTGTAGAAAAAAATAAAATTTAATAAAAATAACCGGTTGGAGATCTTTATTGAAGATAGAATTAAATTTTGTACTTTTAATTAGTTCATAGGTATTAAAATATGGTAAACATACACATATTCATGATAGAAATAGAAGTAATGATGCATTTATCTATAATATAGTGTTAGTTCACCTAGTGAGGGAACTACAGATACCAGAAAATATAGATTTTTTGAAAAATGTAAACCTTATATTAAGTTCATATAAAATCAATAATAGAGATAATGCGCACTATTATAAGTTTATGGATAAAATTAATAAAAAATAAATATCAGATTAAAAGTTAATTTAAGAGGAACGATAGTTTATATATATATATATATAAATTTATTAATTAATCATATTCAAAAATATGTTCGTTTGGTTTGCTACCTACTTGTTTCCAAACGACAATAATAGTTTATAACATAGATATCGCCTTAAAGTAAAATAAACATCACCATGTGAGTTACATGAATTTGTATTATAATTGTGATTATGTCTTATGTATATGCATGTTATAAATGTCTTTAAAATATTAAATATGTTTAGGCATATTTCACATATGAATTCATTAAAAATATAAAATATATGTACAAAACCAATATATCAAAAATTATTAAAAGTTTTCCTTTTTGGTTAGGTTAAATTGCATTTAAGAAAACCAACCGTGTAGGAAATTGGAAACAAAATAGTTTTCCACATTTGTTTACTATATTAATATCATTTTGAACAAGTCTTTAAGCAGGGGAAATATTAAGTAACTTATCTAATATAAAACTAAATATTATTTGTTCATAAATTATTTAGTAAGTCTATAAGGTACCGAAGGTGTTTATTTTTAGATTAGAATATTTTATTAAATAAATGAATGTAAATGTATAGAACATTATTCATTATCTTATTATAAATGTCAGTTTAAATAGTGAATCAAATAATTATATTTTGATTGCCAACAATAAAGTAATTTTGTACCCAAGAATGTAGCAATTTCGAGGTACGCATAATAGCCAAGTGCGAAATCTAAAAAATATGATTTGTTAATTAATACAATATGAATGTAAATCACTTGTTGAGTAATTAGTCTTTATAATTGACTTTAATGCAATTGATGAATATGAATTTATATATAATATTGTACTCGATAGTTTTTAAATTAAATAGTTCGTAAATCGGCAACGTGAAATTTTAAGGTAATACAAAACGTATGTTTATTTAAATATTCTTGAATTTTTAATTATAAAAAGAACTTACTTTGTTCTACAAAATCTTTGGACACTAAAAATTGACAAATAATAATAGTTACATGTTATGGAAAAAGAAATGTTTTACCGAAAAATTTATTAAATGTAAAATGTCAATAATTTTATACAGCGATATATGAACAATGAAATATTGTATGTTTAGAATAAGTTATTATTATTTTGCTTTTGACGTGTCAAATTATTATTGTTTTAATTTGGAGTTATTTATATGCACACCGCCAAATCAGATTAAAAACTCGCATTTTCTCTAATTTCAGCACATGTAAGCATTATTTATACAGTTTATAGGGTTAAAAATTTGAACAATATTTGAACAAAAACAGTAAACTTCTTTGTATTAAATGAATGAATTAAATTAATTTATATTCGCACCGTACGCGCTTAAAAATGTACAGTTTACTATTAAAGTACCATTCCTGTAACACGTTGGGGACGAATATTTTCATTGGAATTCGATTGACATTTATATATATATTATAAAAATGTTATAATCAAAAATAATAGTAATTGAAACAATGATTTACAAATCTTATTCCGAATAAAGTAATAAAATTTTCAAATAAATGGGTATTTATCAAAATAATATAAAAAGATAAAATTACATATTGGTAATTTTTTTTCATTTTAGTTTTATTCAATGATTTTACAACAAAATCTCAATCAATGTATTACATTTTGAGACTCATTTATGTTTATATAGTTTTCAATTTTATATTAATTTTATCTAATAAAAAAAAATCTATTAATTTACTTAAATGCTAATTTGTTTCTTTACTTAACATAATTAATTGAAGTTAATTTATATCGTCATTAATGATATTTTTGAATTTTGGTTTTTAATAGCATATTTTATGTCATCGAATATCATGATAAATTTATATTATTATCAATAAATACAAATCTTTTATGATGCATATGATTAACTTACACTTAAATTTGTAAATCTCAGAACTACAATTTAATGCTAGATTAAAATCTGTTATAGAAATATAAATAAAAAGGAAATTAAAAACGTTGTCCATCAGATCATTTACTCATATAATAAATTTAAACGTACTATTACAAAGTGCTTTCAACTCTTCTACTCGAATAGGTTATATAAAAAATTTCGAATAATGATACACATATAATTATGTATACGCTATTTACATAGACAATAATGCATATACGACGATATAATAATTAATAAATTTAAAACAAACGTCAATATTATTACTTACTAAGACATTTTTCATTAGCTGAAATTTTATTTTATTCAAAATTAATTTTTTTATTTTCAAATTTATGTTGAATAACATTCAATACATATAATCCATTAAAAATAACTTATATTTAAATCGCAAGAGTGTTTTAGCAGTTGTTCGTTGAAACTCAACAAGGAAAATATTTTTTACTACATAATATTTTTGGAAATAGTTACCTAGAAAGCAGATGAAAGGTATTAAATACCAAACAAAATACAAAGGTTTAATTATAAGAGTTTTATACGACAAATTTCTTATTAAATTATTAGTCGTTAATCACATATAATTATAATATTGATGAATGTTTATTTTTATTAAAATTGTACAAAAAAATGGTTGTTATTTGATATTAGCTTAAATTATGATGTATATTAAAGAACAAATTAAATGTACCGTCGTTGATTATTAGAAATGACAACATTAATTTATGTTTATAACGTGTAATGTTAATTGGTGTTTTTAAGTGAATATTTTCGTTTACATTTATTGTTTCTGTATTAATCACTGAACCACGTATGATTTAATCATTTTACACTATTTACGACGAAATAATTTTGTTAAAATTCAATACATATATATATATATATATATACAAAAATTTTAAATTTAAGAAATCTCAATAAACAATACCGGAGTATTTTTTGGCAATGTTTTCAGATTTATCCACGTGTATATTTTTGGGCTGACGTTTCGGACTCATTTCAGAGTCCATCCTCAGAGCGTAGTTACCTTGTCGAATGTTGTAACTATACTGCCTACACAGGCTCTGAGGATGGACTCTGAAATGAATCCGAAACGTCAGCCCAAAAATATACACGTGGATAAATCTGAAAACATTGGCAGAAAATTAACAATCCATGAAAGCTTCAACACATTAATACCGGAGTAGTTATACAGCAATATGTTTAATAATATTGTTTATTCTGTCTCAATATTTCAGAAGTTACATTTCGTAAAGTAATATATCAACAAAATATAGTCTCGTCTTTGGTTGAGGATAATTATGCTTAGTTATTATAAGGTGAATGTATTAATTATCTTAAGAATAAAAGTGACTTCATTAGAGACAGAAATAACAGTAGTTGTATAATTATTCAACGACAAAACAATTTTATTTGGACAATTCAAGGGTGAATTACAATTCAAAATAGTTTAACGTTCACATAATAATAAACATTTCACACAAACAATGGTAAGAATTATGTTTATTGAATTTAGAAAATCGATTCTTTTAACATGGTCAATTGTATGTTACATACTGCCGTGAAGGAAAAATGTATGTGCATAATTTGTATGTGCGCCAAACGGAATCACTAATTACATTGTACATCAATAGAAGTTGCATTGACCTAGTAACGTTCAATATTAATGAGAGACTCCGTCGTCAATTTTACCGATGTAACGCACCTTTATTACGAAGTTGGCCAACGCCGATTAGCGATAATCATGTCAATTAAGGGGACTGCGTATCCGTATTTCGCTTATTGTCTTGTGTTTCTTGCCCGACGGACAGTAAACGTCATTTTTTAAAATTTCTCTTATTTTTATTTTTTCTTCCATTTTATTATAATTTTTATTAGTCAAGCACGATAGAGAGACAAATGGAGTAGTCGCTTTCTATTTGTCCGCTGTGGCGAAGATATTCGACCGATGGATGTGTTCGTGCTTCAGCGCAGACACATGGTATTATATATCTGATAATATGTATCATTTTTTGTCCTTGCATGTCTAAAATTTATTTGACTGGTACATTAATACATGTTGATGAGTTCTGTATTTTTCCCCCCTCAAACGTTTGAGCAAAATCCCATGTGCTCTGTCTTTTGAGCCTTCTCTTCAGATATGGAACCGTCACACAACGTTCATCCTAGCAAAATCTGGACCTTAAAACCTATCTTAAAACCTCCTTTTAAAAAAAATATTAAAAGACATACCATTAAAGAAATGATTGTTTCGTTCTTTTATTAATTTCGTGAATATTTGTGTAAAAGCATACATTTAATATTTTGTTACGTTTTCAGCATAAGAATTCCAAAATTGTTTGCATTACGATTTTTAATAAAATAACAATTTTTTTATTTTTAGATTTAAACTATGTAATATTTAAATACAAATTGTAAATAACTATTTTAGGACTTAAAAATAAATTTTTCAATATTTTGTATTCGATTGAGACGAACTTAGAGCGAATGACTCGTGTATAAATAAATATATATATATATATCTTATCGTCAAATGAATGACACATGTACAAATATACCAAATATCATATCTCTAATTGTTTATTCTACAATTTAAATATTATAAAATATTGTCAGATATCATATAGAATTCATATGTTATATTCTATCCTTCAGTGCGATACTAAAAATTCAACATGTACACGAAAAGGTGTTTCCGGGCAAACAACAAAAAAGCTTATTATTGTAAACAATTTATCATGCTTGTTTTGCATAAAATATAAATCATTGAATATCATAATGATGATTAGTGATGGGTTTTATAACGAAAAACATATTTTTATTTAATAAATTTTGATTATTTTATATGGGGATATATTTCTGTGTTAACAAATTAAAATCACGAGCAGTAAATAATATTCGATTACAATGCTCTTGATTAAATATACAACAATTATGCAAATATGCGTATACGGTTAAAACAAAACTTAAATGTACAATATATATTTGTACAATGAACAAAACACATTGTATACAATTTTAAAATGTTTTATGTTAGTTACATGTGTATTCAATAATGTGGTTCAAATCACTTAATTTCATATTATTATTATGTATATATAGGGCGTTTTACCCTTAGGGTATCATATGTAGCTGATGTTTATATGAAATGTATGCGTGTATGGTATCAACCAAAATTCATTTTAGATGAATGTACATAATGAAATGATAATGTCTATTGCTTACGGGTGTGAAGTTGTCCCACCCACTTCAAGGTGTAAACTTCAAACCTACACTAATATTTTGCGAGTTTTTTGCGAGAATTTGCGAGTCCATTTTCAGAATTTGTGAGTCAGTCATTACCGAGTAAAAAACAAAAAAACCGAAGAATAGGCCAACTTCACGTAGCCCACCCACTTTGTCCTAGAACTTCGCAATTTGTATCAAACAAAAGCTTTTAATTTGCGAGAATTTACGAGTAAGTCATTACCGATTAAAAATGAAAACCCAAATGGTGGACTAATTTCACTATATCGTCCTAGTATTTAAGAAACCTATCCTAAAATATGCATAACTTTAGAAATTCGCATTGTCCTCAACATTTATCGAATTTCTTTAATGTTTTTCAAAAATTGAACGAACCATTGTTTAAATACCTCACTTTTTATTTCATTGTGTTAATCCGTATAATTCGTGCAGTGTGCAAATATATATATATAAAACTATAGCATATGAATTTGGATTCTTCAATAAATCCGTAACGAGCTATATATAATATGTTGACCTTCTTTAAAACTTCATGTTGATACTTTTTGATTTTTAGTTATAAATTTTTCCCCATATATAATTATGCACGAATGGTTATGGTTTTCCCATATCTCATTAATCGATATCAGTATAGAATTCTAATATATTAAGGGTATATGTACATTTTCAAGCATCTAAATATAAAAACAAACTATCTTTGTTTGATATATAAAGAACTCTTTTTATTTATAAAAATACAATAAATATAGATAATATTACTTCTTTACTTTAAAAATGCATTAATAGTTAAAATAGGTTAATGATGCTTAAAATTTTTAATTCATTACTATAGTATCCAAAAATATTTATAATTCTAAAAAATATTTTATATTGTTCCTTTTTTGTTATTATCCATATTCAATTATAATTGTATTTATAAATATACATATATAAAGACAATTAAAAAAAAATGTTACAAATTACTAAATTAAAATATGTTTATTCACAATATATATTAAAATAATTCTATTGTAATACTATGTTATATTTGTGAATATATTAGCATATGAGGATTTAATATAACACTTTCATTTTTTACTATAGTATTTTTTGAGCCAGATCCCATTCATTTTTAAGAGCTCTGTAAATTTAGGTTACATAATGATTGCCAGATACATAATCAATGGTAGTTACAAGTGTAAACTTGTAAAAAAAACCCAAAGTAGCATCTATATAGCACCGTATATAAATACAATTTTTTATAAAATGTGTTTTAATTACTTCTTCATTAATGTTTTTGGTATGTCATGCATTTTTATCGATATATTAAAAATACCGAATTCAATGAAAATATGTTTATTATATTCGTAAACCCGTTTTTTTTAGTACGATCTGATAATGGGTGACGACAATTTTGAGCAATGATGCTATCCGATTTTGTTTCCTAACCTAACCGGGTAGTACTCAAAAATCCACGACTCATCTCCAGTAATGACACGTTCTAAGAAAGAATGGTCATTTTCAATCTGCTACAAGAAATCGAGACACCTGTCTCTCCTGTAGTCCTTTTGGTCTTGCAACAAAATTTTCGGAACCATTTTTGCGCAGATTTTTCTCATCTCCAAATCAATGGTCAAAATTTGATGAACGGTGGTGTGAGATAATCCCAACTATTCTCCAATCATTCTGTCCGTCAATCGACGATCAGATCGGACAAGATCTCGATCTCTGATGATGTTTTCATCATTTTTTTGCAGTTAAAGGTCTTCCACTGCGAGGTTCATCTTCAATCAACACTTTTTCTTCTGAAAATGCTTTAAACTACGTAAAAACGTTGGCCCTTGAAAGCACACTTTCTCCATAAGCTTGTTGAAGCGTTTGAAAAGTTTCTTTCGCATTGTGATGAAGTTTAAAGCAAAATCGGATAGCATATCGTTGCTCAAAATTGTCGTCACCCATTATTAGAACATACTAAAAAAACTGGTTTACGAATATAATCGCCACAGACCAACACGTGACACTACGAAATTCATACTTGTACTGACGGTTCATAACATGTTTATCTAAAAACCTTTTCAATCGGAAAGCTATTAGTGCTGCAAGATAACTAGCTACGCTATCAGTCTCATTATTTTATTTACACCTCGTATCTATATAATAAATGCACATATTTCTTTTTAATTACAGAGTGCCAATTTGACTGAATTTACCCAATTATTTTTTATATAATTTTTTATTGAATACTTTATTTAAAAATTATCATAATAATAATAATAATAATAATATTATACAATAATTCAATAAAAAATATTTCATTAAACTGGAAGTCAGATTAAACATTAAAAATACGTATATTTATTAAGCATACATAATGTTTTTAACATATATACAAATTTCGAAATTCTAGGACAAAGTCGATGGGGTACGTGAAATTAGCCCACCATTTGGGTTTTCGTTTTTACTCGGTAATGATTTACTCGTAAATTCTCGCAATTTAAAAGCTTTTGTTTGATACAAATTTTGAAATTCTAGGACAAAGTGGGTGAGCTACATGTAGTTGGCCCACCGATCGATTTTTTTGTTTTTACTCGGTAATGACTGACTCGCAAATTCTGAAAATGAACTCGCAAATTCTCGCAAAATATTAGTGTAGGTTTGGAGTTTACACCTTGAAGTGGGTGGGCCAACTTCACACACGTCTATCGCTTATACGACGTACAAAATGTGTAACATTAACTAACATTAATTTTAATTTTAATTAAATTGTAAAATATGTATATTTTTGAATCGGTAAATATTTTTTGAAATAAACGTGGAAAATATTCTCTTCAGAGTCAAGTTTTTGAAATTTTTACCTTCAGAAAGTCCTGAGAGTCCTAAATAACAAACATTTAATTAAAAAAATATCATATGTTAAAGTTCTTACTATGATATAGACGGTTAGTCACTTCCAAAGACAATATTGAGTAATATTAATAATTTTCATTATAAATGCATGTAATCATGATTGTTGTTATTTTATTTGCATAATATATGATGTATATTGTAATTAATTAAGCGATAAGAGGTTCCATATTTCATTAGGGTTTAATCAGATTTCAATTAGTTCAAAATAATAGTGAAGGGAGCACTGAAGATCATGTTGTAAATCATAACAAAATAACTAAAAATATCTAAAAGAAATCGATAAAATGCAATTTTTTAAATAGATTATTATAATCATCGTTATATCGAATAGAATGAAATAATTTAAATATAGGTTTCGTTGACAAAACTAGAAATATACACGTCTACAACATCAATGAAACTAAAATTATCCGTCATTAATTAAATACATTGTAAACTGGAAGTAATATCTCTGTGATGTTTTTACCTGTGCTACTAGCTGAAATAAACATTTCTTCATGAATATGTTTGTAAAATATTGTGATTGGTATATGTTATGATACTCTTTCATTAATAACATTCGTGTTAAAATTATTCATTGGCCTTTCGAAATATCGCTAAATTTGTATTAGCCAAACTACAGATATTTTAGTTAAGGTAATACAATTGTATGAAAAAAATAAGAAAATATGAAATCATATAATAGTTTTATACAATATATAAGTATTATTTACGTAATTTTGAAATTGTGTTAATTAATGTACTATGTAACGCTAATACGAAATAATTACTTACAGGGTCCACTGAATTCACCGTTCTGAGTGGTAAACAATATTACTGACAAGATCATAACTTGTGTTTTAAAATTAATCATTTTCGTCTTAAGTTTTGTACTTATACTATATCTACTATATCGAATTCTAAATGATTTCGTTTCACACTATATGTGATCTAAAAATCTTGTTAGAACTCAATACATCTATAGAAAAAAAACTGCTTACATACAAAAAAGCTGAATAAATAATACTGGTTGATGTTTTTTATTTTTTTAATTTTATTTAGTTTAAAAGTTAGTTAATACTAATCAATTACTTACAAATGTACACATTAACAAGGACCTAAGAGATTTTAATAAAATTATATGGAACGAAAACAACCAAAACTAGAACAATAAATTGAAATTAAATTGAATACCCATCAGCTTTAATAAATTCTAAAATTGTTAAAATTACATGAATATAATGAGAATTAAAAATACACGTACTATGGAAGTTTATTGGAGAGATTTTGTTAAGGGATAAAAATTGGAACGGGCACTTAATCTTATTATTACGTTGTGGACAGCAGTGGGTTTAAGACTTTAATGATAAATGATTTAGCAGCGATTTAAATATGAATGGTATGAATGCGCTGGACATAAACTATGGAGTCAGGTGACAGCACATTTGCTAGTTTAAAAAATTGTTTTATACAAATATACGATAACTCAAAAATAACATTTTGTAAAATACTATTTCAACGAAATATAGTCTAGTTTTTGTTGAATATATAATTGTACCTTACAACTAGTGGTTATAAGAAAATTGTATTAGTTAATTCAACAATTTGATTGAGTTCATTAATTTGAAAAACGGTTTATAATAAAGTTCAAAATTAACCGTGTGATTTTCGGAAATATCCATGTGGTTAATGTTGTTGTTCTGACGTTTCGGAACCGTTACAGGTTCTATCCTCGGAGTTTTGTACTACACGTCTGACTGTCGTGACTATACGTGACGTAAATTATATATTATTTGATAGTGCAATAAAATAGCTTGAAATAAAAAAAAATAACATTAAAAAGTTAAATATTTTTGAAGATACATCAAAAAATGTAAAGTAGATTCATTTTTATTAAAAAAAAAATTTAATTGCGCATAAAAAAAAAACTAAAAGAATTAGACCCCCCTTTAAAAGTTTTTTCTCGATAAATTTATGTATAGTTTCATATGACGCTAGCTGGTCACTTTACCATGTGACACATTGTATATATATATATTTCGTAATCTTAAAGTTTATTGTTATTTCATACTCTAATTGTAATTGTTCTATTCGATAAAGACACGAGTCATTGTTATCAACTATTTCAAAAAAGAACGACAATGGCGAACAGTAACACAACATTACTTTTAAACAAATATTCTGGAAATTTATAAGCAATTGAAAGAAAACATTATTATAATCGATTTAAATTTAATTGTCTGCTTGTTTTATTAATTTTATGTAGCTACTATCTAAATAACCGACTACGAGTAAACAGTTTTGTCCGGTATGAGAGGAATTAAGGTGTGAAATGTAATATTATCAAATGTGATGAATAATAATTAATATATCGTTTGATGCATATACAAACAAATCATTTGGTTTTTCTATATGGGAGGTTAGGCATTTAGTATACAATTGATCATTTGAAGAGAATTGATTCGCTAAATTCAATACACATATTTGCTACAATTGACTAGGTGATTTGTTTTTTGTTATTGCAAATGCTACCATGTATCAGTATATCTTTTTTTTTCCCGTTTAAAAATAGGACCTGGTGGGAAATGTTTTCACACTACTGCCACCAGGCCCTATATTGTTTATTGTATCAAATCATCACAAGTAATAAATAAAAATCCACTAAGGATATTCACAACAGCAAAGTTTATAAAAAATGGGGGCTTCTAAACACCCGAAGTTGGCCTTCGGCCCACATTTAACCAAGCTTAACTAAACTAAACTCCGCTCCGGCTTCCGCTCTTCCTCTCCCTGTCGGAATTCTTTTTTGTGGTCAAGATGTTCTCCACCATCCACTTAAACGCCCACAGTCTCCTCTCCACCGTTTCCGTGAACCCAGCTCTCTCTCCCTGATCCTCGGGGAGGTCTTCCGGCTTTGGCCCCAGAATGATTTGCGGCACGTCTTCCGCCCTCAGCCGATGTCCAATGGCCCGATCGACTTCCCGTCGTGACTGTTGCCCAGAACGGGCAATTGAAAAGGGTATGCTCAACGGTATCATCATGATTCCCACACTGGATGCACGAGGGATCCTCGGCCAACCTCTTGTCAAAGCGTCTGGGCTATATGGAAGGACACCGACCTGAGCCCGAAGTGCACCACCCACCTCTCCAAATCTGACAAAATGTCTTCTAATGTCGAGCTTTACTTCTAGGTATGAAATAGCCCTCCTAACAGAGATTTGGTGACCATCGAGAGTGAACACCGGATCACGATAGGCCCATTTCGCTGTCAGGACTTTCGCCTCCGATTTTTGGGGGGCGACTTGCAGGCCGTTGGCCGACATCCATCCGGCCACCATCTCCAGAATCAGATTCCCGACCAATTCTACCAAGTCGGCGTTGTGCGCCTTGATGTACACTGCCAGGTCGTCCGCGAATACAATTCCGATATTTCTCTTTTCATAACATTATCAAACTATCTAAGTATATGACCTCTCACCTTATTCATGACCAATAATACTTCTATACTTCCTCTTACATATTTAGTCCTTATCCTATCTTCCCTTATCTCTCCACTCATCCATCTAAGCATTCTCAGCTCTGCTACATTCATCCTCTGCATAAGTAAAATTATGTAGACACAATAATACAATATTGTTCAATGACTTATAATGTTGAATAACACATGTTTACACTATTGATTACAATAAAAAAAGATATAAATTGATAAAATAAAAAACTATAATAAAAACATATTTTTTGTAATCTTAATTTCAAATGATATTTTATCCAAAAACTTATGGTTTAGTTTTCCTCTTGCACCAAGCATCAACATTATCTGTTTGTTCTGAAAATATAATAAATCGGACATATCATCATTAATAATTCGATGTCGTTAATTTTTATAATCCAGCAAATTATAATCCAATATAAATCGGATGATAACAATATATTTCATATCACCTTTAAGTCGTGTATTTTCAAACATATAAACGTAGTATCTTTTTACATATACTAAAACATATTCCTTGTATTAAAAAATAGTTTTTTCATAGTATTCTACAGACAAATTTGTTTAAACATTATTTTTAAATTGTTTATATGACAATACAGGTACCACAGTGACTATTCTAACTATTTCGTATTATTTTAAGATCAAATGTCGAAACTGAGACAGAAAAATAAATTATTAAAAATTAAATACGACTAGCGATATCATATATATATATATTATATTATACATGTTTTCATTTCTTTATTAATATAAACAACATTTTAATAATTAAAAATTTTACTTGTGTTTTCTATATTTGTGCTTGAAGCTAGAAAATAATATAATATAGTACTTAGATGAAGTACTAATAATAACCACTGAGTTCTTCTAAAAATTAAACATTTCTTCAAATGAAAAGTTAATAAAATTGATTATACGTACTCATATGTCTGAATGCAATTTTGAAACTCGTTTTTTTTTGTTCATTAATCGCACTTCCTTGAAAATGAATAATTTATTATAATATTATATTTCTCTATTGTACTCTTAATTCTAAAGAAAAGAGCAAAATAAAAAAAAAAAATTTTTTTAAACTGTAGAAGTTTAGAGTTTCGGTAAAATAAGTAAATATTAGTTTTTATTTTTTAGAGATTTATGCTATGTCAGCTGTATCCAATCCAACTTCTTAAATATTGAATAGTTTTTAGATTTTATCCGAGAGAAACACCCGAATCAGTTATGTGATTGTTTATATATAACACTAATAATTTGATAAGATTACTGCAAGTCCATTTTTATCAACAGTAAGTGGTGACTAACTTAAATTCGTGCATATTCTTTTATATGTATGAGTAGGATATAGAAATGCATTCTGGATCATAGGGAAACCCATAGCACCCGCAGAGCTACTGCGGGTGTTATACTTTAACACGGTCACCCAAACTTTAGATGCGGGTGCTGCAGCAACTTGCAGAAACCTGCATAATATGTTTTGTTAGTAAATGTATATGCTAAATCGGCTTTGTTACATTGTCAGTAACGTATTCACTTCCAAATAGTACAGTCATTATTTGTATCGGGTTACAATTGTACTCTCTCTTTGTCTAATACACTCGTATATGTGTCACCACCGTTTTTCGCGCATGCGAAAACTAAATCGATCTGGTATATTCATATGATTCTGAAAAATGTTTATTTGTACGGTATGTAATAAAGTTAAACAACATTGTAATGTGTTCAAAGAAATAATAAATGTGTATAATGATTAATATATAAGTAATAATTTAAATACTTACTATGAGTTATTTTCAAATGATTGGTTAAATGTATCTTACGTGTACACACTTTCGATCACACATTACATGAGAATTTGGTCTCGTCGTGAGGTTTAGTGTGTCTTACTAAACTACGTTTGGTTGTAAATACTTTAACCAATACATACCGTACAAATAAACATTTTTCAGAATCTTATGATTGAAAATTATAATAATTGTAAATGTAATAAAAATATTATTGTAAACACATGAGAACGAAAACGATGAGACACAAACGAGTAGATCAAAGAGAAAGCATAATTTAACGTGAGCATAAAACGTCTATACTGTTTGGAAGTGTACACGTTATTGATGAATATAGCAGATCGATTTAATTAGTAAATGAATGATTTTTATTATTTAATGCACGCATGCGCGAAAAACGGTGACACATATACGAGTGTATCAGACAAAGAGAGAGTACAATTGTAACGCGATACAAATAATGACTGTACTGTTTGGAAATGAATACGTTACTGACAATGTAACAAAGCCGATTTAGCATATACATTTACTAACAAAACATATTATGCAGGTCTCTGCAGGTTGCTATAGGTGTGTACAACCCAAGCGTATGACTCATATTATAAGAATGTAGTGTATATTATTATTTAACGGTCTATATGGTAAAGGAATTTTTCGCTGCATTGTATATGTCATTACATTTTTAAGAAATGAATATATTTATGTGAATTAGTTAAATTGCTATAATATGTGTGTGAAAGTAAAATAAATTTCTATAATATATCGATAGACAACTATAAATAATATTTTTAGGTGAAGATATAGTTTGTTGCATAGTACTATTTATAAACCAATATATGACGTTCGTGAAGTTAGCCCCACCAAATCATCCGATTTGCTTTAAACCAACGTCAAATTTTGCAAATTAATTGCGAATAATTGCAAATTAGTTTAAAAAATTTACAAATCGAAATTCTATTTTTAGCCAATTTTTTCGTGAATTTTCGTCAGCCCCACCAAATCATCCGATTCGCTTCAAACCAACGTCAACATTTTGCAAATTAATCGCAAATAATTATTATCGTTTTTCTGAAATTTATTAATTGAATATCATTGTCAAATTTTGTAAAATAATTTCCAATACATTAATGGCAATATGTTTTCTAGAATTTTTTTGGATAAATATCTTTTTTTTGTAGATATTTTATTAAACGAGTTTATTATTGTGTAGCAATAATATTATATATATATATATATTATCTTATTTTATCAAGTATAATTTCCCTATATTTATTATTAGACATATGGAGTCACTAAATACAGGAATTAGGCCTTCTTTGTTTAATTTATTACTTACAGTTTACTTGAAAAGCTATTTATATTTTCTTTACATTTTGGTTTTTTATATATTGTGCATAATAAAGGAAATAATGACATATTACGTTACGTAAATACCTAAATATAGAATTTGAAATGTCAAAAAACGATAAAAATGTCCGATAAATAATCGTTCGTGTGTACTGGCTCTTACTCATCATTTACGTTGCCTGTGGTCTCTTGGTTCTCATAGGAATAAAAGCCCCATAGCATAGGAGTAAAAACCAAGACATAAAAATCTGCGTGAGGAGATCAGCGTGTGCGATCTTCGTCGCCGACTAGGACCGCGCGTTTCCTTTCACGTTCCCGTCATGCACACCGTCCAACGTTCTTTACGTTGCGTTATTTTACATGGAATAACGCGGAATTTCTGATTTATATTATATTATATTATATTACCGTGGTAATATAAATGGTAACTATAACTATCGTTATAACGATAATAGTTGTGATTATCGTTGCATGGCACAACGCGGATTCTTTGATTTGTTAACATAGGGGTAAAAATCAAATCATTAAAATGTAAAAATCACTGCTAACTCTGCTTCTAAAAAGTTTTTTAATTTTAATTTTTTAATTCTTTGCAATTAATTTGCAAAATTTTGACGTTGGTTTGAAGTGAATCGGATGATTTGGTGAGGCTAACCAAAAATTTCAAAAAATTTGCCAAAAATAGAATTTTGATTTGCAAATTTTTAAAACTAATTTGCAATTATTTGCAATTAATTTGCAAAATTTTGACGTTGGTTTGAAGCAAATCGGATGATTTCGTGGGGCTAATTTCACGAACGTAATATATGATAATTATTATAATAATTAAACGTATTATATACAGTAATTATATTGATTAAAATAATATATATTGGTTAAATCAATTGCGTGATTTAAAAGGTGACTTAAAGTGATAACAAACTAGTATAGTACCAGGGATGAATGTGAATTTGGTTGTTTTCATGAATAAATTCTACACGATATTCGGTACCTATGTACTTTTTATATTATAAAGGATACACCTATTATACATTTGTCGATAAATATTATGCGGGTCTGGACGCGTTTGTACAATACTATCGTATGACTTATAATATAAGAATGTTGTTCATGAATATTACTTTATTTGCACGAGGGGGAGTGAAATATGTTATTATTTATCGATGCATATGATAAAGGATTTTTTTACTTATGTATTAATGAGTTATTAAAAATTTTGAAAAATGAACATATTTATGTGAATTAGTAAATCCTCTAATATAAATATACATATATTGGTAAAACAGATATTATATTGTATGAAATATTTTTAAGCGAAGATAGAGTTTGTTATATAGTATTATAAATAATGAGATATTTTAAAATTATTATTATAATATTTATTATATGCGTGAAATGCCTACGATCATAGGTGTATGTACATGTGATAAAATACAATGATCGCGATCACCACGATCAATCGTGTATAATCATTAGATATGATACATAGGAGGAGGGGGGGGGGGGTTTATAGATGTATGTAATGGTTAAGTACAGCGATGAAAGAGTATTGAGGTGACAGGGTTGAATAAGTTTTAGCGCCTGCAGCGGTGCCGGTTGGCGGCAAGAGCTCTGCGGGTGCTATGGGTTTCCCTATGATCCAGAATGTCCTTTTAAACCCTACTTGTATGTATTCAAAATGTTGCTCTTAAAAATAAGTCTTTAGCTATTCTGTAAAGTCCACTGGCCATAAAACGAATGTCAATTACTTTAAAATAAAATATTATAAATACTTGAATAAAATTAATCTTGTAAAATTTTTAGTTTTAGCACAAAATCCCATATTTCCCATAGTCCCATAATCCCATAATTTGACAGTCCACAATATCCTTGCAGAGTAGTAAAATAAATTAGAAATTGTTTAAAAGTTTGTCGTATTCTTGTTTTTCATATGTTATATACATTGTTTTTATTAATGTTACGGACGTAATGATGACACTTTTGCCGTTAAGTAATCAAATTTCTATTGTTATGTTTAATTTTTGTTATATTTATTTTTCAAAAAACTATTTAAATTCTTATTACGTTTTAAATAAAATATATATAAATATAGTATTCCATAAAACCTTTGGCCCCCAGGAATTATACATATACACATATGTATGTAAAATATTCGACTTACGTTTGTTTACGTGGAAATTCGTATATAATTCGTCTACATTTTATATACGTTTAAGAATAACATTATATTATTACATCATTGTGTAATAAATTATTACATAAAATATTAGTTTAATTATATGTATTATAATTATTATATAATGTAACACGTAATAAATTATTTAGTAGTTATTTATGTGAAATCAAAGTGTTATAAATTCTATTCACCAAAAAAAAAAAAAAATTTATTATAATTCATTATTTATTCCTAACGTTTAAAATAAAACCCGATATGTGCCTATAAATTTAGAGATCTTTTGATTTATTTAATATAAAATCCTAATTTTCAGCAAAGTAGGAATGGAGACGAAGTCTCTCTCTTTTGCTCTATAAAGACACATTTGTGCTTGTATCGAGTCTTACTTGTACAATTAGAAAAATCTTAAAGATAAATAGGAAAAATAGTTAATAATTATCAATTATAATGAAACAATATAGTAAAATAATAAATATCATTGGTGCTTAAATAGCTCAGATAGTGTTTACGTTAATATTTTTAAATATATTATAATTGGTAAACAATTCAGTTTGAAGCTAATCGATATCTGAATATATGAAAGGCACATATTAACTTACTATGAGGCTCATATTCTGTAGAAAAATATAAAATTTAATAAAAATAACCGGTTAGAGATCTTCATTGAAGATAAAATTAAATTTTGTATTTTTAATTTGTTCATAGAGATTGAAATATGGTAAACATATACATATGCATGATAAAAATAGAAGAAATGATGCATTTATCTAAATAGAAGTGTTAGTTCACTTAGTAAGGGAACTACAAATACCAGAAAATATGGATTTATTGAAAAATGTAAAAATTTTATCAAGTTCATATAAAATCCCCAATAGAATTAATGCACACTATTATAAGTTTACGGATAAAATTAATAAAAAATAAATATAAGATTAAAAGTTAATTTAAGATGAACGATAGTTTGTATATATTTGTATTAATAAATTATAATTATTCAGTTGAGAAATCTCCTCATTAGGTTTGCTACATACTTGTTTTCAAACGACAATGATTGCTTATAGCATAGAAATCGTCTAAAATTAAAATAAACATCACCAAGTGGTAACTAGGTTTAATTGCATTTAAGGAAACTAACCATATAGGACATAAAAACAAAATAGTTTTCCACATTTGTTTACTATATAAATATCATATTGAACGAGTATTTAAACCGGACAAATAATAAGTAACTAATTTAATATAATACTAAATATTATTTATTTATAAATTATTTAATAAGTCTATAAGGTTCTGAAGGTGTTTATTTTTAGATTAGAATATTTTATAAAATAAAGTTCTCTACATTATTCTTTATTTTACTGTAAATATTGTCAACATACAATGTTGTCATTGTAAATGACAGTTTAAATAGTGATTCAAATAATTATATTTTGATTGCAAACAATAAAATAAATTTGTACCCAAGAATGTAGCACCTTCGAGGTAATTAAAATAGCCAAGTGCGAAATCTAAAAAAAAATGATTTGTTAATGAATGCAATATGAATGTAATCACTCGTTAAGTAATTAGTCTTTATAATTGACTTTAATGCAATTGATGAATATGAATTGAAAATTATTCGAAGTACAGGTTTACTAATATTTGAAAATTATTCGAAGTATATTAGTAAATATTTTTATTTTTATAGCAATAAGAGAAAAGGATTTATTCATAATTATTAGATCAGTATACGGACTAAAAGTAAACATATTTACAATAGTCCGACATTGTTTTTAAAGAATAATTTGTACTCGATAGTTTTAAAATTAAATAGTTCGCAAATCGGCAACGTATGTTTATTTAAATATTCTTGAATTTTTATTCATACAAACAACTTACTTTTCCCTACAAAATCATTGAACACTAAAAATTGCAAATAATAATAGTTACATGTTATGGGAAAAGAAATGTTTTACCGAAAAATCTATTAAATGTAAAATGTCAATAATTTTATACAGCGATATATGAACAATGAAATATTGTATTTTTAGAATAAGTTATTATTATTTTGCTTTTGACGTGTCAAATTATTATTGTTTTAATTTGGAGTTATTTATATGCACACCGCCGAAGCAGATTAAAAACTCGCATTTTCCCTAACATGTAAGTACATGTAAACATTATTTATACAGTTTATGATAAGGTTAAAAAAATTGAACAATATTTGAACAAAAACAGTAAACTTCTTTGTATTAAATGAATGAATAAAATTAATTTACATTCGCACCGTACGCACTTAATGATTTACAATAAACTATTAAAGTACCAGTCCTGTAACACGATGGGGACGAGTATTATCATTGGAATTCGATTGGCATTTATATATGTTATACAAATGTTTGATAGTAAATAATAATAATAGAAACAATTATTTACAAATCTAATGCCGAATGGAATAATACAATTTTCAAATAAATGGGTAATTGTTAAAATAATATAAAAAGATAAAATTACATATAGGTATTTTCTTTACATTTTAGTTTTGTAGAATGATTTTACAATAAAACCTCAATCATTGTATGAAATTTCGTGACTCATTTATGTTTATATATTTTTCATTTTTATATTAATTTAAATAATTTATATAAGCACTTTATTTATTATTAACTTAATTGTTAATTTTATTTTTTATTCCAACTTAATTTATATCGCCATTAATGATATATGTATTTTTGTATTTTGGTTTTTAGTAGCATATTTTATGTCATCGAACATTATTATATACGTATATTATTTTCAATAAATACAAATTTTTACTCATACACATGATTAACTTACACTTAAATTTGTATATCTCGGAATTACAGTTTAATGCAAGAGTATAGTCTGTTATAGAAATATAAATAATAAGGAAATTAAAAAAATTGTCCACCAGATCATTTACTCATATAATAAATTTAAACGTACCATTACAAAGTGCTTTCAACTCTTCTACTCGAATAGATTATTTAAACAATTTTGAATAATTATACACATATAATAAAATATACGCTATTTACTTGTACAATAATGCATATAAGACGATATAATAATTAATAAATTTAAAACAAACGTCAATATTATTACTTACTAAGACATTTTTTATAAGCTGAAATTTTATTTTATTCAAAATTATGTTGAATAACATTCAATACATATAATCCATTAAAAATAACTCATATTTAAATCGCAAAAGTGTTCTAGCAGTTGTTCCTTGAAACCAAATAAGGAAAATATTATTTACTACATAACATGTTTGGAAATAGTTACCTAGAGGGCCGATGAAGGGTATTAAATTATACAATAGTTTAATTATAAGAATTTTATACGCCAATTTTCTTAAAAAGAAATTAGTGGTTAATCATACATAATTATAATATTGATGAATGTTTGTTCTTATTAAAACTGAACATATTAATGATTGTTATATAGTATTAGCATAAATTATGATGAATAAGAAAGAATGTTTATAATGTGTAATGTTAATTTGTGTTTAATGTGAATCAAACTCGTTTACATTTAATGTTTCTGTATTAATCACTAAACCACGTATTATTTAATATTCAATCATTTTACACTATTTACGACGAAATAATTTTGTCAGAACTCAATACATATATATATACAAAAATTGTTTACGATATATTATATATATATATATATATATAGGTCAAATAAGGTTTATTTTTGTGAATATGAAAGATCATTCCCTTAAAGTACAGGGAGTTCTATAGGAAATTGTAAAACTCCCAAAAAGAGTCCTGGGAGTTTGATCAGAAGCTCCTTCTGTCTGAGTCTTAATCCTCTCATTAAAAGTAACTCAGGAATACCAGTTCAAAAAAATTATTACTAACAGCTTAATGTTTATTATTTATATAATTTGGAAATTACAATAATTACAATACAATGTCACAAATCATAGTTGAAATGTCCAATGAAAAGAAAAGTCGAAAACACAAAAAACTTTTGAGAATTGCAACAAAAATAAGTTTTAAAATATTGATAATGACATTGCTCTTTATCAGTCTTTTAATCGATATGTAAAATCGCTGAACTAATATCGGATAGTTAAGAAGCCTACATTGCTCTATATTAATCCTAATGTAGAATTATTGTCAAAAGTTCCCAATAAAAGTCCTGAATTTACTTTTTTGGACTCCTTAATTGAGACTTCTATATTAGAGACTATTGTGACCTTCAGTTTTATTCCTAGGACACCCAGTGCTATGAGGGTTACTGAACGAATACTATCAAAACCTAATAAAAAAACGGATTTTTGTCTGCCGATGGTACTTATTATAATGAATTATTGTGATAGGATTATACTTTCAAGGTTAAGATTAGCGTATCGTATATAGCTAATATTTTTATGTAATATAAGTGTGTATGGTATTAACCACAATAGTTTTTAGACGTCTGTTCATAATGAGATTATAAAATCAGTCTTTTATACAATGTTCCCAATTTTCGACTTTATGTAATATTGTATTATATTGCCGATTTTATAAAAATTTATATCAAATCAATATAAATATTAACATATACATTTGTATAAATATGTAAAAGGAATTACGAGTGGATGTAAGGTTGTGGTCTATAAACTTTAAAAATTATTTGATCAATATTGAAGAAAATTTAAAAATTTGTTTTTAGAGATACTAGAAATATTTAGAAAGGGATATAAACCACATCCGATTGGTAATTCTGAAAAAAATTCTGTTTATCAAATAAATAATCCCGCCCGTATTGTACTCAGTAGGGAATACGATTCATTTCTCCGAGTAAGATTTCGTGTAAATTATAATATACTTAAGCGTAATATATTTTGACGAAACATATATTTTTATTTTATAACTTTTGATTATTTCATATGGGGATATGATAATTTCTGTTTTAAAAAATTAAAATCGATTGTAGCATATAATATTCGATTAGAATGCACTTGATTAAATATACATCAATATGCACATATCTGCGTTTATAGCTAAAACAAAACTAAAATGTAAAATGTACATTTGTACAATGTACAAAACATATTGTATACAATTTTTATATTTTTGTATGTTAGTTACATGCGTATTCAATATAAAGGTTCGAATCACTTATATTTCATATTATTATTGTGTATATATAGGGCGTTTTACCCTTAGGGGATCATATGTAACTGATGTTTTTATGAAATTTATGCGTGTATGGTATTAACCAAAATTCATTTTAGATGAATATATACATTAAAATGATAATGTTAATCTCTTATACGATGTACAAAATGTGTAACATTAACTAACATTCTATTTTAATTTTAATTAAATTGTAAAAGATGTAAATTTTTAAATTGGCAAATATTCTTTAAAACAAAATTGGAAAATATTCTCCTCAGAGTAACGTTTTTGAAATTTTTACCTTCAGAGGATCCTGAGGGTCCTAAATAACAAACATTTAGTTAAATTTAATAATGTTAAAAATTTTATAGGTTAAATTTCTTATTTCGATATAAACCGTTAGTTACTTCCAATGACAATATTAAGTAATATTAATAATTTCCATTATAAATGCATGTAATCATGATTGTTATGTTATTTTATTTGCATAATATATGATGTATATTTTAATTAATAAAGCGATAAGAGGTTCTATATTTCATTAGGGTTTAATATGATTTCGATTAATTCAAAGTAATAGTGACAGGAAACACTGAAGATCATGTTGTGAATCATAGCAATATAACTAAAAATGTCAAAAAGAAATCGCAAAAATGTATTTTTTTAAATCGATAATTATAGTCATCATTAAATCGATTAGAATGCAACAATTTAAGTATAGGTTTCGTCGACAAAATTAGAAATATATACGTTTACAACATCAATGAAACTTATATTGTTCAATACTTATTAAATACATAGTAAACTGGAAGTAATATTTCAGTGAAGTTTTTACCTTCGTTACTAGCTGAAAGAAACATTTCATCATGAGAATATTTATAAAATGCTTTGATTGGTATTTGTTATGATTTCCTTTCATTATGTTAAAATAATATTAAAAACATTTAATTTAAAATTATTCATTGGCTTTTCGAAATATGGCTATAGTTTTATTGACCAAACTACAGATATTTTAGTTAGGCTAGCACAAGTGTATGAAAAAAATAAGGAAAATATGAAATCATATAGTAGTTTTATACATTATATAAGTATTATTTACGGAAATGTGCAATTGTGTTAATTAATGTATTATGTAACGCTGATACGATATAATTTCTTACAGGATCCACTGAATTCACCGTTATGAGCGGTAAACAATATTACTGACAAGATCATAACTTGTGTTTTAAAATTAATCATTTTCGTCTTAAGTTTTTGCTTCTATATCAAACTCTAGTTGATTTCGTCTTGCACTATGTGTAACTTAAAAATCTAGTTAGAACTCAATACACCTATAAAAAAAAGCTACTTACATACAAGAAAGCTGAATAAATAATACTGGTTGACGGTTTTTATTTTTTAAATTTTATTTAGTTTAAATGTTAGTTAATACTAAACAATTACTTACAAATGGACACATAAACAAGAGCCCAGAAGATTTTAATAAAATGATATAGAACGAAAATAACTAAAACGAGAAAAACACATTAAAATTAAATTGAGTACCCAGCAGCTTTAATAAATTCTAAAATTACTAAAATGACATGAATGTAATGAGAATTAAAAATACACGTATTATGCAAGTTTATTGGAGAGATATTGTTAAAGGATGAAATTTGGAAGAGGCACCTAATTTTATCATAATGTTGTGTACAACAGGGTGTTTAAGGATTTTATGATAAATGATTTAGCAGCAAGTTAAAGATAAATGGTATGAATGCGCTGGACGTAAATTATGGATTCTGGTTGATATTACTGTTGCAATTTTTTTAAATATTGTTTTATGCAAATACACGATAGCTTAAAAATAAAATTTTGTAAAATACTATTTCAACGAAATATAGTCTGGTTATTGTTGAAGATATAATTGTAGCTTACTGATGGTAATTATAAGAAAATTGTATTAGTTAATTCAACAATTTAATTGATTTCATTAATTTGATAAACGATTCGTTCAAAACACTTTTTTTTTACTACACTTAAGTAGCATATAGTATGATACGAATAAAAATAGTATACTTTTATGGTTAGTTTATATTTAAATAACACTTATGTTGTAACGTAACGATATTGCTTAATAAGCGTCGCGTATTTATCGACTCACACACAACGATAAATACAAGCGTATGGCTCTCGCAGTATGCGATCGTTCTTTATACGAGTAATAATCACGCCGACAATACATTTATTAGATTTTTTTTTTATATGTTTTATTAATATATAATGAAGATCAAATAAACCTCTGGAAGATCTCTCCCGACAATGGATTTCGCCGGGTAAGATGGGTGTCATTCAATTAACACTCATTAAATGTATAATCGGGTATGTGTTTTTCTGAATGGCTGGGCTGGTGATATAATTTTCTTGTGTACATATATATATATATATATATATATATTTAGTTAATATATGTGGTAATTGTCCGACGACGTCTACGAGCGTTCGTCGGCCTCTCATACAGCCATGGTTCAACATATATCTGTATAATAATTTAATTGATTTATTCACAAAAATCCTAATATCTCCGTCAACCATTATAGTGACATCCGGATATTAGGTTGGTGATTGTTAATAGAAGGCGTCAGTAACGGTTGTTATAATGTTCATAAATATATATGTTAGTGTTAATGTAAGAAATACGTTATTCTAAAAAATAACGAATTGTTACATAGAATTGCCAAATATGCTCGATAATGTATGAATAACACAATTTCACTAGTCAATATACAAAATGACCGTTTGGTTTAAAACGATTGGTTTTAATGTAAAGAATTTATAATTTTTTCACGTATGTTTCAAATTATACAACTAAAGGCAACAACGTTATTAGAACGTGCAATAAATCTTTATAGAATTATACACACACAATTAGTCTTATTTAGCGTTTCAAATGACGTCCTCATGCGTCCCCATACAAATGGCTATAATTTTTACATATGTTATACGAATATAATCGATAACATAGTCGTTTGTTGTGTCGTGTGTAATAAGTAACAATTCAATAAGTGTTATAATAGCTATTTATAAAAATGAAAACAAATATTGAAACAATTATAAAAATAATGAAACGTGTAACAACAGCACAGTTTTATTAAAAGAAAATGATTATATGAATGTGTTAAAACTTTCATGAATTGTTAATATCTTCAGATTGTTTTCAGATATATTCATGTGTGTAGTTTTCAGCTGACGTTTCGGACTCCTTTCAGAGTCTATCTTCAGAGCGTAGTTACTTCGTTGAATGCTGTAACTATACTGAAACTATACTGTAACTATACAGTATAGTCACAACATTCGACCAAGTAACTACGCTCTGAAGATGGACTCTGAAAGGAATCCGAAACGTCAGCTGAAAATTACACACATGGATATATCTGAAAGCAATCTGAAGAGAAGAGAAAATTATGAATTTTTAATAAGAGAAGTAAAATGAATTAAAACTGGGAAAAAAGGATCTCCTCGAGATTATTGGTTAACGCAACGATATGATGTGATAGAAGTGTATGGTAATGAAAAACTTGTACGTTCAATAGAAAATAACTCTAATATTTTATTTCACGTCCATGACGAAGAATTATTTGACATTTTACTTAACATTAATTTATCAATTGAGCATGGTTATAGGGATAGAATGATGTGTGATCTGAAAAAAATCAAAATATTACTTATTCTAACGTCTAAACTTTTTTAAATTTATGTCAATCTTCTGTGAAATGCAAAAAGTGAAAAAAGGTGTTGTGAACAATCCTATGATTTTTTCCAATGTAAATATAAAGGTCAATTAGATCTTATTGATTATCAAAAATAAGCTGATGGCTAATATAAATGTATGTTGGTATATCATGTTTTTTTTCATAAAATTTTGTATGCTAAAACCATTGAAGAAGACTAAAGAGGGCTGAAGAAGTTGCGAAATTGCTTTTTAGATATGTTTACACTTTTTAGCGCTTCGAGTGTACTACAAAGTTACAATGGTTGTGAATTCCAAAACCAAATTATAGATTCATTAAAATAAATGTGGTCTGAATTAACTATTATTAATGGTAAACCTCGCCACAGCCAGTCTCAGGGATCAGTCGAGAGGGCAGATCAAGACATTGAGAATAAGATTATAATGTGGATAAATGTTAACAATACAACAAAATGGAATGAAGAATAACGATTGAATACCTGTGGGTTCCTGGTCACGTAGGCATAGATGGGAACGAAATTGCCGACCAAATAGCTAGGCAAACGACTAAAATAATGAGGTCCCCGTTGTTAAAAATCCCATACTCAGATATGATACCTCATATTCATAGACATATTTGGAATACTTGGAATTACAAATGGTCTAACCAAAACAATTGCGTCGCAGCCTGGCATAAAAAATTTGTCCCTCTGTGCCTAAGAAATCTTGGTTTTATAATTTAAGTATCTCTAGAAATAGTATACAATCGTTTTGTTGTCTGAGAACTGGTCACAATTTGCTTCCTCTACACGCTATCCGGCTATCCATAAATTCTTCTCCTCTTTGTTCCAGACATGTTGAGGAGGCTGAGTGTAATGCTCAACACATGTTATTTGATTGTCCTGCCTTGTCTGTCGAAAGAAAACATTTATTTTTAGCCCTCTTAGGATTGGGAGTCCATGGAACCTGGAAAAGATTTTAGGATCCACTTTGCCCAATGTAATTTCCGCCGTACTACCAATATTTTTCTAAAGTTGGCTTTCTTGTTTAATCAGGTTTTTATTTCATTTTATTTAATATTAAAATCCTTTTTTTTATTTTTTCTATTATTTTATTTTTTTTATTCATTATATACGAGGTCTGTTCAAAAATTTCCCGAACTATCGTTTCTAAAAATAGAAAAATTACATTATCGTAAATGTTATTAGATTAAAATAAAATAGAGATAAGCAGCTATCTTTTCAATTAAATTCCAAATGTTTAATGCTATCTAACCATTAACTGTGCGCGTTTAAAGTAGACGAGTCGTGTGTATTGTGCGATTTTTGGGATGAATAATATTCACGAACAACGTATTAATATTAAATTTTGTGTTAAATTTGGTAAATCTTTTACCGAGACTCACAAAATGATGCAAAATGTTTATGATGATCAGTGTTTAGGACTTACTCAGTGTTACGACTGGTTTAAACGTTTTAAGGACGGTCGGGAATCAGTTGATAACAACCCACGTTCAGGACGTCCGTCAACATCGACAGACGATGCTCATGTGACTAAAGTCAATGAAATTGTGCGGTCTAATAGACGTTTAACTGTTCGAGAAATTGCGGAAGAATGTAACATATCAGTTGATTCATGTCATGAAATCCTGGTAAAAAAACTTGGAATGCACCAGGTTGCAGCAAAATTTGTCCCTCGGTTAATGTCGCAAGATCAGAAAAACAACCGCGTAACCATCTGTCAAGAATTGTTAGATCGCGCAAATGATGATGACATGTTCATGAAGCAAATTATAACGGGTGATGAAACGTGGGTCTACAGCTTTGATGTTGAGACAAAAGTCCAATCATCACAGTGGGTTGGTAAATTTTCTCAAAGACCAAAAAAAGCTCGTCAGGTCAGATCAAACGTCAAAGTCATGCTAACGGTTTTTTTCGACAACCTGGGAGATATTCATCACGAATTTCTACCTGCAGGACAAACTGTTAACTGATGGTACTATCTAGACGTATTAAAACGTCTTCGAGAACAAGTGCGGAGGAAAAGGCCTGGAGTGTGGAAGGAAAACTCATGGTTTCTCCATCACGACAATGCTCCGGCGCACACTTCCCTGTTAATTCGTGATTTTTGTGTGAAAAATCATATGACCGTGCTTCCTCATCCACCATATTCTTCCGACTTGGCACCAGCAGACTTTTTTTTATTTCCAAAGCTAAAATCTCCGTTAAAAGGACAAAGATTTACTACGATAGATGAAATAAAAGAAAATTCGTTAAGAGAGCTACGAGCAATTCCAAAAACTGCTTTCAGCAATGGAAACGTCGTTGGCAAAAGTGTATAAACCAAGAGGGAGAATATTTTGAGGGTGATAAGTCTTAATAACTTGTAGGTAAGCACCATAAATAAAAAATTGAAAAATTCGGGGACTTTTAGAACAGACCTCGTATATATATATAAATATATACATACACTTCTTTTTCTTCTCTCTTTTTTCTTATTGTATTCATAATGCATGATTAGTACTGTTAATATTACCTATAATTTGTTTATTTTTGTTTCTGATTTTATTATATTTTTTATTAAACACTGTTTATTGTAATTGTTGAGCTACAATGCCTATCGGCCAAACCTCTGTTTTTTTTCTCAATAAAAAAAAAAAATAACGATTTATTCAATATATGAAAAAAAACTTACCATATGGGAATATAAAGTCTTTATGAAGCAATATATCGATAATTATACTAGTTTCTTTTCCATTCTTAGTTATTTTTTTATTAAAGTTATAGAATTCTACAATGTAGAATTTCAAAAAAAAAAAATTTTTTTTAATATTTTGTTTTATACATATATATGTAATATGAAACAACTATATAGACCGGACCGTTATATAGTATATGTAAAATGATTTTAAAGATTTTATTTTTAGATTATAATACTTTATTAAATAAATTTCTATACAATACTCATTATCATAATATAAATATTAGTTTAAATAGCGAATTAAATAATTAATAATTTAAATTTGAATGCATATAATTGAGTAATTTTTTATTCGAGATTGAAACATCATGAAGGTAATTAATGTAGTAGCAAATTTAAAAATCTAACATATATTATTGTCGATTTTATAATAAATACAATGTGTTATACGCAATGTAAATTGCGTTTTAGTAAAAAATAAAAATAATATTTAACGAATGGTTTTTTTTTTTATTATTTGAAATCGACAAAAACTAGTAATATTGAATACATTTAACAAATGTGTGTATTATTAACAAAATATTAAATATTGTCAAAAATGCGATAAAACGCGTTGAATAAAGATAAAATATCTTAAAAATACGAATTTTAATACATGCAAAAATCGAGCATCTTACTAAATATACTATGCTCACGTAATAAGTGTAGGTTTATAATGATATTATATAAAGTAAAACATGAAAGCTGGAGAAATTAGATAAAAAAAATATACATCATTTTCAAAAATACATTATTTTTAAAAATATGTAAATATACGTTAAAGTAAAATGAGTGTAGACAGAATAATACAACATTTTACATAATATTGAATTATGTGCGTATATGCCATTGATTTACAAAAAAAAAATATATATATATATTTTTTCAAGTCTTAATTGCAAATTAAATTGTGTCCACAAAATTATTGATTAGTTTTCAAACTGCACCAAGGCTCACCATCATTTGTATCCGCTAGAAATATGATTAATTGAATATATAGTGGTCGATTAATCGTTGTCTTTAATAATTGTAATGCAATTTAAATCGTCAAGTAGAAAATTAAAATAAAAACATCTATTACCACGGAATACTAATTGAAATTAAAATAACTGTAAATGATTTAGAAACGATATTTTAAAAGATTCGCAATTTTTTTAGTTTTGTATTGATTAATTAAAACTTTTTTTCTTGCATGTTTATTCTATGACTTCACGATTTTTAATGCACATTAATGAAAAATTTTGATACTTATAGTGCATTTAATTCCATGCTCTAGTTATAATACGTTTCACATTACCTTCAAGATTTGTCTGATTAATCAAATGTAAGAAGTATCCGGCTATATGGGCTAAAACGTGTTCGTATTAAAAAATAGTTTAATGATAATATTGTACTGACAACATTTTTACCACATTACTAAAAAATATATTTTTATGTTGTTTATTTGGCAATATTACAAGTGACTACAAGTTGTGTTTAAGATCGAATGCCAAAATTGAGATATATAGAATAACTATTAACATATAAACACGACATTTGATATAGTAGTATGACTCACAGACGTGATATTATTTAATACATGTATTCGTTTATTTTTATTATAATTAACAATTAAATCACAAAATTATTTACTAGATTGTCCCAGATTTGAATCTAACGCTAGGGAAATAATATAATATAGCATTTAGATGATGTTCTGATAACGACCACTGCGAATTCATACAAAAATTAATCATCTTTTCGATTTAACATAATTCAAAATAAATATCATTTATATGTAATTGTGATTTTCATGAATACATTATATATAATTAGACAACACATTTGTTTTTACATATATATATATATATATATATATATATATATATTATATATATATATAATAAGGCACGCCAATTTTCAAATTAATCAAAAGAATAACAACATAAAAAAAAGAAATTAATTTAGTATATCAATTAAAAAAATGTTTAAAAAAAATGTGTATATTTATAGTTAAAACAATTGGTTATACGTACACATATATTTAAAAGCGTACTTAAAACATATCTTTTTTTCAACTTCAAAAGTAACACCTTGAGAACGAAAAATTTACAACATTAATGCATTTGTGTTTTGTACTCTAAATTCTAAACAAAGAAGCAAAATTAAAAAGTCTGGAGTTTTGATAAATTATACAAACGTTAGTTTAATTTTTGTAAAATGTTTGCATGTGCAACTTGAACAATCCTATTTCCCAAATATTGAATAATTTTCAGGTTTGCTTCGAGATATGCATCAGACTTTTCCAGCTATGTGATTAACAATCACTAATTATTTTTATAAAACACTAAAACTTTGATGCGATTTCGGCAAGTCAATTTCTTATTGAATTGTCATTCTATATTACGTTTCGTATTGTAATTGTTGTATTTTGTTAAGATATATTGATAGCACTAATTGCTTCATCAATGATCTTCCCTCATTAAACTATTGCAAAAAGTGACAGAAATTGTTTGCATACTTAACCATTGGAATACGGTTTACCACACTACGTTAGCAAAATGTAAATTTCATAAGACGTTAATATCATTTTATTTCATTTATTTGATTGTTTAGTAAGAATTGATTGTTAACAATGTTAATAGTTAACAATGAGTTTGCCTTCTCTTTAATATACTCTGTCCTCTTTATAGAACCTTCGGGGTACTTTTCAATAATATCATTCTGATTATTATAGTGTTTTTGTTTATTGAGTTTTTTTAGGACTGCAATTATAAAGTTACGTACTAAACATTTTGGCCTAGATTATTCCCCTTCAACATATCAAAATTTTTCTGTCCATTTCGTTTTAAAAGTACGTAAAAAAATATTTTTTTTACAACTTCGTTTTACGTCTGAACCTGAAGTATCTGGTTTATTAGATGTCATATTTACGATTTTATATATTATTACACAAATCACTTGTTAAAAGGCGATTATAATGAGCCTGACTTTATTATAGTAGTACACATTTAATATTAAATGAATGATACGATAATAATAATTATATACTATGTTATATTACATATATATACGCGTATTTATGTTATTTAAACACAATTATTATATAATATAATATTTACTTTTATGAAATAATTTTAAAATTAATTTTAAAAATAACTAAAAATTGAGTATTGTCTGTCGAATAATATATTATTCTATCTGTGCCATTCAATTACACCAAATTTGTAGCAAAAAGGACGTGTGCCGCAAGTTGTTCACCCCTGTCATAGAGTTATAAAAGTGGCTAACATAAATTTGTGTGTTTTATTTTTCATTTTAAATGATGCTTTTAAAAATACTTTTTTAGTAGATTTTAATAAATCTATATTGTCAAATTTGTCACCGAAATCATAAAATACGATCTGAAGTCCACGGGCCATACAGAAAATTTCAAATTAGTTTAAGATATAATACTAGAATTGCATAAATAGATTTAATCATAAAAGATGCCGCGTTCAATGAACAAAATACGCGTATTATGAAATAATTTATCAATCCACAATATCATCGCAGAGTTGTAAAATGAAAACATTTGAAAGATAACATATTCTTGATTTTCAAATGTTAAACGTATTGTGTTATTCTTTTTAAGGATATGAACGTAATAATAAAACTTGTCCTGTTAAGGTATTGAATTGTATTTATTTTTCCAAAAACTATTTAAATTTTAATTATATTTTAAATCAAATATATCAAAGTATAGTATTATATCAAATTTTCGGTCCTAGCAATTAAGTATAATCGACTTACTTGTGTCTACGGGGAAATGCGAATATAAATCGCCTAAATATTGCATACAATTAATAATAGCATTATGTCATTGTTTTTGAATGTAATAAATTATAAAGCAATTAATAAATTAAAAATAAAGTGTAATAAATTTCAACTACTAAAAAAAAAAAAAAATATTTATATTATTATTATTAAAATTATTTATTCATTACTAACGTTTAAAAGAAAACTAATAGGTGCTTAAAAACTTAAGTATGTTTTGATTTACTTAATATCTTACTCTAAAATTTTATTATTATAGAATTGGAGACAAAATTCTCCTCTTTTGACCTATTAGTTTACACTTATACCTATATGCAATCTTACGTATACATATAGCGCCACCTGAACGACATATAGGAAAAACAATTAATTTTTATTTTTTAATTGCACTGAAATTGTTGCATATAAGCATATATTTTATAACCTGTAGGTTTCTATCTATGTAATTTATGGACTGTCAAGATTAAAACCCACGTTTGACGGTTATAGCAATAGTAATAAGTGATAGCGTCAGTCAGCATTCGATCTTCAACTATAACACTGTCTTATACTATATTGTTCAATACCCACCACTCATGAGATAAAACAGAAACAATACAATAAAATAATAAATATCATTGTTGTTAAAATAGTTATGATATTGTTCACGTAAATGTACTTAAATAAATAATAATTCGTCAACAATTCAGTTTTCACAGGGTAACTGCTATGTGTACCACATTTAGTACATGGTTCATTAGTCTTCAAGTGTAAAACAAAAAAAACGATTATGATATTCTCGCTACTTATCTAAAACTTTATGAAAATGTCTGAAATTTATATTTTGAATTTTTAAATGGTTACAAGTTAAGAATTTGTAATTAAATTAATAATTTTCCGTTATATACCATATATGGTAACTAGAAAAACGTTTTAATAATAATTTATAGGGTGCTGTAGTATTACTGATATATATTTCTTAAATGTATGTGATCTGTGAACGTTTTTTTTTTCTTAATGACTGATATACCCTAAGAAGAAGAAACATATGTGCATGGTACTAATAGAAATATTGATGCTGTTTGGTAGATGTATGAAAGTGTTGGTACTAGTTTAATGGATAAAGGAACTACAGATACCAGATATTATACGAGATTAGATACTCTTAGATTTTTTCAGAAGGTTATATTAAATCGTTAATTTTTAATTTATTATACATTTAGGATTAAAATTAATAAAACATACAAATTAGATTAAAAGTTAACATATATTGCTTATGATTGCTAATTTGTAAATATTTTGATTAATTATCATTAAAATGAATACCAATTTTGTTGGGTTTGCTACCTACTTCCTTTCGAATTACAATAAGTTCTTATATTATTCATTTTGTCTAAAAATTAGATAAATATTAGTTTAAAAAAGCCTTTGTGTGCTGTGAATATCGGCACAATTGAGTTACATACTTATAAATTATAATTAATTACTAAGATAAATATTGTTAAAACATCACATAAGCCTAAACAAGGACCACTATATAAGAAATATTGAAGTTCCCTTGTCACGAATTAATATATCGACAATTATAATAGTTTATCTCCTATTTAAAAAAATTTATAATTTAGAATCAGAAAATATTAACTTATACATTTGTTTAATATATATATATATATATATATGCTGGGCAATTATTTATTTAGTGTATAAAGTTTTAAAGGTGTTTATTTTCAAGTTACGAGACTTTATTAAGTAAAGTTCTGTGTTATATATGTAATTCATTATCTTAAACAAAATATTATTTTAAATACCCATTCAAATAATAAATAATAATATTTCAAACACAAATAATTAAGTAATATTTTACTCAAGATAAAAGCATCACTCAGGTAATCATAGTAGTTAAGTGCAAAATCTAAAAAATAAGAATTGTTAATGAATACAATAAGTACGTAATCGCTCGTTTAGCAATTAGTCTTTATAATTGCACTAAAGCAATTGATGAATATGAATTAAAAATGATTTTACTATAACTATTACTAACTATATTTTTGTAAATATTTTTTATTCTTATAGCATTTGAAGAAATGTTCGTTTCTGCGTGAATATTAGTCCAGTACGACGACAAATAATAAACATATTTATAGTAGTCCGATATTCTTATTGAAAAAAGTTTGAAATCGATAGTTATGGAATGAAATGGTTCGCAGATTGCAAAGCGTATGGTTATTTAAATGTTTTGAAATTTATATCAGTACAAAATAACTTACATTTTCCTTCAAATTTGTGTACCACTAAAAATTGACAATACTTTTCAGTTATAATTTTTGGAAATAGAAATGTTATACCGAAAAATCGATTGAATTTTATACTGACAATAATGTTATACAGTTTTAAAATATTTTAAAATATTTTAATTTCTGAATAATTAATTACAATTTTTACTTGTAGGGTAAAATTATTTTTTAGGACCATTATATTTATATCACCGAAGAAGATTAACATTTGAATTTTCCATTTTTTTTTTTAAACAAACGTAAGCATTATTTGATTTTAAATTTGAAAATAAATTTAAGAAAAATGTTGAATACCTTTTTAAATGAAATAGTAAACTTATTTTGTCATTAATTCATTATTTTAAAATTTTACTAAATAAACTTAACACTTTATGGTTTACTATAATAAACAACTAATTTATATTTATTCAGTTAAATTTATTCGCTTTAAAATAACATATTTCGATTATTATCGTCCATTTTTTAACTCATACACATGATTAACTTACACTGAAATGCTAGTGTGTGTGAACTACAACCAAGAGCAGTTAAATTTCCTAATATAGAAATATGAATAATGATGTAATCAACAAAATTGTCCATCATATCATTGACTTGTACAATAAATGTACCATAAACCATAAACTTACTATTACAAAGTTCATTTAATTGCTCTATAAAAATTAGTTATACAAACAATTAAATAATAAATAAATTATTACCCGAACGGAATAACGTTAAAATATTAAACTGTATAAGTTTAAGCTAGAGGTTATGTTTTCAAAAGTGATGCTAACACCACGTTCCCCGATGATGAACACCACCAGGAGAATATCCAACTATTCCCTATGTGCGCAATAGACGTAGGTACTATAGACCGGTATTCTAGGATTATTCTGCGTGAGATAGTACTTGTGCCAGAAGACGTAATGTCAACGATCATTCAAGAACACAACAAAAAAGAAATGAAAATTTTATGTATTGTTATACGAAATATATGAACGCAGTAGTTATTATGGTTTTTCGTTGTGTTCAAGTCTTCTCTGGGTTTGTCAAATGACAAATTTGTGAGTGGCCCGACCACCCTATTTATGGTCGCACTCAGTTTTTTTTACAATTCATAGTAAATATTATGACCATATGTAATCAAGAAAAATATGTACAATATGCAAATAACAACGTTTAAATAAATTATTAATAATGTACAGATAGTGAAAAATACAATAACAGCGATAAAGGTACTTATATATAAATACGTAAATTCACTTCTATACGAAACAATTTACATTATAATAATTCGATAACATCAAATCATCGAGCATCAAATGTTTCCATTTTTTTGAAACAAAAATTGAAGTAGAATTTTACTTACCGATACAATCATTATATGCTTAAATTTAATTTAATTTAATAATACATATTTATTTTCAAAATATATTAAGTTGCATTCAATAATTATAATTTATTAAAAAACATTTTGTTTTAAATTGTAAAAAAGATGGTGGTAGTTTTTCTTCAGAGTAACATATTTGGAAATGATTACCTAGAATCCCGGTTAAGCGCTCTAAATTATACAAACGTTGAATTATAAGCATTTTGTAAGCCAAATTCCTTATACCGATACATTCGTTAATAATATGTAGTGACAATATTGATAAATATTTACACATTTCATTATAATTGAATCAGTCATTTAAAAAACGTCATAAGTTACTGTTTTTACAAAAATAATTTTTTGTCAAATTTGATAGTTTTGTAAGTAGTTACGTGTTCTGTCTAAAAATTGTATTTATCACTCATATTTGATAAAAATATCGTTTTCAAAAATCTTGAATTACTGCAGAAACAACACAAATTAATGCCTTGTGTAGTTTTTGCAGTCACTCACAGATCGCACTTGTGTCCAATATTATTTTATGAATAATATTTAAACTTATTTTTTTCGTGTCGTTGCTTTCATGATTGTAGACATCAACCATAGTTTCATATTCAATATATTTGATAATTAATGTTATTATAAAACACAATGTATACTTTATGTTATTAATAAATAAGCAGTATCAGTTAGCAATACCTAATAATACAAATTTTCAGGTTTTTCTTGTGTTAGATCGTTAAATTCAATTAATTTAAAAATAATATCGTCAAATGAATCTGAAAGTAATCATAAATCCAAGAAAAAAAGAACACGTAATATTTCAAACTATAAACGAAATGTTATTAAACAATTTAATGTCAAAGGTGTAGAACATATTAATGTACTTGAAAAGTGATACATGCAAGAATAACAGGCAAAAATTGTACGTGTCATTTGATTTTTTTATGCATAATTAATTATTGAATTTAAAATTAAAGTACTGAATTATTATATGAGTAAAAATGCCTGTTTCACATAATTTTAAAACGACGATTTTCAATTTTGCATTGAACGCTGCACGTTGAATTGAATCTTGCTGCGTTCCATTACGATGCGCAATATGACTACAGTCGCCAACGAATTGTCGTCATTGGAAAAATGGACCAATTGTGCGAATCTTGCCATGCATTGAAATTAAAATACGTAACTCCAGGAATGTGCTGCGAAGGTGGAAATGTGAAATTGCCGGAAAATATGTCTTCGACATATGCATGAATACGCAAAAGATGCAATGACTTACGTTCGCGCATACGACTGTCCGGATTTTTTCATAACATTCACATGCAATCCTACGTGGGAAGAAACTAGAGAACTTCTGTTGCCTGGACAGTCATCTTCAGATCGCCATGACATCATTGCACGTGTGTTCAAACAAAAATTGAAATCTTTTATGGATTTCATTTACAAGTATCGTGTTTTTGGTGAGACACATTGTTGGATGTATTCCATTGAATGGCAGAAAAGAGGATTGTCGCATGCACACATTTTGATTTGGTTGATTGATAGAATTACACCAGACAAAATTGATGTAGTCGTCTCAGCAGAAATACCAGACGTCGACACTAATCCAGGCTTATTCGAAGTCAATATCAAAAACATGATTCATGGCCCATGTAGAGTGATCAACCGCAAATCTCCATGCATAAAGGATGAAAAATGCACGAAACGCTATCCAAGAGACTTATAGGCCAAAACTATTACTGCTAATGATGGATATCCCTTAATATCATCGACGATCAACTGAAGATAGCGGCAAACTCATCACCCTAAACGTACGCAACAATGACATTGAAGTCGATAATCGTTGGTTTGTGCCATATTCACTATTACCCTCTAAGACGTTCAAAGCACACATCAATGTCGAGTATTGCAATTCAGTAAAATCGATCAAAAACATATGCAAATATGTTAACAAAGTATGCGATATGGCAGTTTATGGAGTGGGAAATGTATCTGCACCAATCGATTAAATTGAAAGATATCAATTAGGACGCTACTTTAGTAGCAATGAAACTGTTTGGCATATTTTCTCATTTCCTATTCATGAACGTCATCCAACAGTTGTTTATTTGACTGTGCATATTGAGAATGGACAGCGCGTGTATTTTACAACGGAATATGTACACGCAAAAGCATTTTTGCTACCGCAAACAACGTTAACTGCGTTTTTCTCTTGGTGTACGGATGATTTGTTCGCAAGAACGCTTCTTTACTCAGAAGTGCCAAAATACTACACAATGTATTAGCTAAAACTTTTCAACGTCATAGACAGAGGAAACCAGTTCAAGGGCATCCGAATTTATATTCGTCCGACGTTTTAGAGGCCGTCTCTATACAGTTCATCCAAACAATCAAGAATGTTTTTACTTGCGATTACTATTAGTTAATGTACGTGGTCCGAAATTTTTCCAAGAACTGAGAACAGTCAATGGTGATGTATGTGCGACCTATCGAAAAGCTTGCCAGGAATTAAATCTTCATGAGAACGATGCCCACTGGGACATAGCATTCGCTGATGCATCAAATACTTCTCAACCACAGGAAATACGTGCGTTATTTGCGATATTATTGACAACGTGTTTCCCATCCAATCCAAAAGATAATTGGGAAAAATATAAAGATGACATGAGTGAAGACATCCTACGTCGTTTGCGAGCAACGAATATCAATATGCAATTCACACCAAACGTGTATAATGTGGCGTTGATATTTATCGAGGGTGTATGTTTGGAAATCGCTAATCGAAATTTCCAGATAATCAAATACATAAGGCATATCTGTATTTACCGGTTCTATTTATAATTTTAGATATATCTATAGATATTAGGACATATAAGGTATATTTTTTTGAATATAAAAGATCATTCCCTCAAAGCACAGGGAGTTCTGTGGGAAATCTTAAAGACTCCTAAAAAGAGTCCTGGGAGTTTCCTCAAAAGCTCCTTCTGTCTGCGTCTTAATCCTCTCATTAAAAGTAATTCAGGAATATCAGTTCAAAAAAATTATTACTAACAGATTAATGTTTATTATTTATGTAATTTGGAAATTACAATAATTACTATACAAAGTCACAAATCATAGTTGATATATCCAATGAAAAGGAAAGTTGAAAACACAAACAACTTTTGAAAGTTGCACCAAAAATAAGTTGTTAATGCTCTTTATCAGACTTTTAATCGATCTGTAAAATTGCAGAACTAATATCGGATATATTAACTATGTGATTTTCGGAAATATTCATGTGTTTAATGTTCTGACGTTTCGTAACCGTTGCAGGTTCCATCCTCGGAGTTTTGTAGTACACGTCTGACTGACGCGACTACACTGACAGTCAGACGTGTACTACAAAACTCCGAGGATGGAACCTGCAACGGTTCCGAAACGTCAGAACAATAACATTAAACACATGGATATTTCCGAAAACTACATAGTTAATAAATTCTCAATCCATGAAAGCTTTAATAAACTCATAATATCGGATAGTTATATATTGCTATATATTACTCCTAATATAGAATTATTGTCAAAAGTTCCCAATAAAAGTACTGAATTTACTTTTTTGGACTCCTTAATTGGGACTCCAATATAAGAGCCTATATGAGAGACTGCTGAGACACTCCAGGTTTATTTTTAAGACTCCTTGTCTATGAGGGTTACTAAACGACAATTATCAAAATCTAATAAAATAACGTATTTTTGTGTGTCGATGAAAATTATTATAATGAATTATTGTGATAGGTATATTTTTTCAATGTTAAGATTAGCGTATCATATATAGCTGATATTTTTATGTTATATAAGTGTGAATGGGATCAACCTCAATACTTTTTAGATTTTTGTTTATAATGAGATTATAAAATCAGTCTTTTATACAATTTTCCTAATTTCCGATATTAAGTAATACTGTATATATTGCCGATTATTTTATACAAATTTATATCAAATCAATATCAATATTAACATATAAGTCTGTATAACGATATAAAAAGAAATACGAATAGATGTAAGGTTGTGGCCTATAAACTCTTTGACCAATATTGATAAAAAATTCAAAATTTGTTTTTAGAGATACTAGATTTTGTATAAAATATAATATTCTTAAGCGTAATATATATTTACGAAACACATTTTTATTTTGTAACTTTTGATTATTTCATATGGGGATATGATAATTTCTGTGTTAAAAAAATAAAATCAATAGTAGTATATAATATTCGATTACAATGCACTTAATTAAATATACAACAATATGCAGATATGCGTCTGTGTTTAAAACAAAACTAAAATGTACAAAGTACAAACACATTGTACACAATTTTAATATTTTTTTATGTTAGTTATCAATATGGTTCGAATCACAAAAATTTCATATTTATATTATGTATATATAGGGCGTTTTACCCTTAGGGTAAGCTTATAAAGCTGATGTTTTTATGAAATATATGCATATATGTATCAACTAAAATTCATTTTAAGGTGAATGTATGTAAAGAAATGATAACGTTAAACGCTTATACGATGTACGAAATGTGTAATATTAACTATCATTTAATTTTAATTTTAATTAAATCGTAAAAAATGTAAATTTTAAAATTGGTAAATATTCTTTGAAACAAACGTTGAAAATATTATTTTCAGGGTAAAGTTTTTGAAATTTTTACCTTCAGTGGGTTCTGGGGGTCCTAAATGACAAACATTTAATTAAAAGAATTTCATATGTTAAATTTCTTATTACGATATAAACCGTTAGTGACTTCCAAAGACAATATTGAGTAATATTATTAATTTTCATTATAAATACATGTAATCATGATTGTTGTTATTTTATTTGCAAAATATATGATGTATATTGTAATTAATGAAGCGATAAGATGTCCCATATTTCATTAGGGTTTAATCGGATTTCGATTAATTTAAAACAATAGTGACAGGGAGCATTGAAGATCATGTTGTGAATCATAACAAAATTACTAAAAATGTCTAAAAGAAATCGATAAAATGCAATTTTTTTATATAGACAATTATAATCATTGTTATATTGAATATAACGAAATAATTTAAATATATGTTTCATTGACAAAATTAGAAATATACACGTCTACAACATCAATGAAACTAAAATTGTCCGTCATTTATTAAAAACATTATAAACTGGAAGTAATATTTCTGTGAAGTCTTTACCTGCGCTACTAGCTGAAATAAACATTTCATCATGTGAATATTTGTCAACTGTTTTGATTGGTATTTGTTATGATACTCTTTTATTATGTTAAAATAATATTAAAAACATTTAATTCAGAATTATTCATTAGCCTTTCGAAATATAGCTATAATTTTATTACACAAACTACAGATATTTTAGTTAGGCTAACACAATTGTATGGAAAAAATAAGGAAAATATGAAATCATATAGTAGTTTTATATAATATATAGGAATTATTTACAGAATTTTGCAATTGTGTTAATTAATATACTATGTAACGCTGATACGATATAATTACTTACAGGATCCACTGAACTCACCGTTCTGAGTGGTAACCAATATTACTAAAAAGATCATAATTTGTATTTTAAAATTAATCATTTTCGTCTTAAATTCTTGCTTCTTTATCGAACCCTAAATTATTTCGTTTTACACTATATGTGACCTAAAAGTCTTGTTAGAATTCAATGCACGTATAGAAAAAAGCTGCTTACATACATTAAAGCTGAATAAACAATACTGGTTGACGTTTTATATTTTTTAAATTTTATTTAGTTTAAACGTTAGTTAATACTAAACAATTACTTACAAATTAACACATAAACAAGAGCCCAGAAGATTTGAATAAAATTATATGGGACGAAAACAACCAAAACGGGAAAAATACATTAAAATTAATTTGAGTCCCAGCAGCTTTAATAAATTCTAAAATTGCTAAAATTACATGAATGGAATGATAATTGAAAATACCCGTTTAGACGTACCGCTACTTCCGGTCGGATTGCTCGGTGGCGAGTACCTTTTAATGTAGGGTCGCCAACCGATAGTGAGATCTTTGGACACGCACCGGAATTCATTACTGAATAAATAATCGTTGAGGAAACATAAACAAATAAAAATAAATAAAGACGAGATAGAATTCAATATATATCATCTATTAACGTTATTACGGAGAAAAGCTGGGCTGGCGTAAAAACTCCGCGAGAAAAGAAATTTAAAAAAAAAACCCACAAAACAGAAAAATAGAAAATAGAACATAGAAAAATGAAACTCATTGTTTTATTTTATCATATCGAAATGAAACCTCCGGAGGGAGTGTCCCACGCTCGTAGACGGGCACAACAAATTACAATCTTCCTCCCAATATTACGTTGATACAAAAATTTATTAGAAAAAAATCACACACATAGAAAAAAAGGAAAAATACGCGGATTATGTAGAATTCAATAAATAACAAAAAAAACAAGCATAGAAAAATTGTCCTGGCCGACTATTAAATAACACTACTTACCCCCGTCCATGGTGCTCTCACCCGTCGGGGAGGAAAAAGTATCTACTCCATGGACGTAGAAATTCTGTATGAAAACAAAGAAAAGAAAAGTACTTCGGAGCAGAGGTGAAAAAGAACTGGGACTCTTTCTACGTTATTAAATCGGCCGATACATTATACATTTTAATTGATGCCGATAATGACTGTACGCCAACCGGTGACAGCGGAGGTGGGCGCACAGTTATCATGACCCATCGCACAGTTATCATGACCTGCACGGTGCAGGCTTCATCTATGTGTATATATAAATTGTCTTTTATTTGGACCCTACACCGTATTATGCAAGTTTATTGGAGAGATATTGTTAAGGGATAAAATTGGAACGGACACCTAATCTCATAATTATGTTGTGTACATCAGGGTGTTTAAGGGTTTAATGATAAGTGATTAAGCAGCGAGTTAAAGATGAATGGTATGAATGCGCTGGTCATAAATTATGGAGTCTGGTTGATATTACTGTAGCTAGTTTGAAAATATTGTTTTATGCAAATACACGATAGTTTAAAATTAACATTTTGTAAAATACTATTTCAACAAAACATAATTTAGTTTTTGTTGAAGATATAATTGTACCTTACAGCTAGTGATTATAAGAAAATTGTATTAGCTAATTCAACAACTTGATTGATTTTATTAATTTGATAAACGATTAGTTCAAAACACTTTTGTTTACTACACTTGAGTAGCATATATGATACGAATAAAAATACTATACTTTTATGGTTAGTTTATATTTAAATAACACTTATGTTGTAACGTAACGATATTGTTCAATAAGCGTCGCGTATTTATCGACTCGCACACAACGATAAATACAAGCGTATGGTGATCGCAATTTGCGATCGTCCCCTATACGAATAATAACAACGTCGACAATACATTAATTAGATTTTTTTTTTTCATATGTTTTATTAATATATAATGAGGATAAAGTAAACTATCTGGAGCAAAACCTCTGGAAGGTCTCTCCCCACAATGGATTTTGCCGGGTAAGATGGGTGTCATTCAATTAACACTCATTAAATGTATAATCGGGTATGTGTTTTTCTTGATGGCTGGGCTGATGATATATTTTTATTGTGTACATATATATATATATGTTTAGTTAATATATGTGGAAACTGTCCGACGACGTCTACGAGGCTGAGTAATCAATACTGGTAAAAACTAAAGTTGCTTTTCACCGTAAAGTAGAACAATTAGGTAGAAGGTACATTATTTACTGTGAATATCGGCGCAGTTGAATTACATGCATAAATATTATAATAAATTAAAATGATATATATTATTAAAATATTATATATTTCTAGAAACATTTCAAATGTAATACTCTTCAAAAACATTTGGCTTCCCTTGTCCAAATCGAATATATCAATAATTATACTAGTTTCTTTTCCATTTTTAGTTATTTTTTTATTTAAGTAATACCAATTCTACAATGTAGAATTTAAAAAAAAATGTTTTTTTTTTTTTTTTAAAAGATTTTATTTTCAGATTATAATACTTTATTAAATAAATTTCTATATAATATTTATTATCATAATATAAATATTAGTTTCCTATAGCGAATCAAATAATTAATAATTTTAATTTGAATGCATATAATTGACTAATTTTTTACTCGACATTGAAATATCGTGAAGGTAAATAATGTAGTAGCAAATTGAAAAATCTAACATATATTATTGTCGATTTTATAATAAATACAATGTGTTAAACGCAATGTAAATTGCGTTTTAGGAAAAAATAAAAATAATATTTAACGATTGGTTTTTTTTTGTAATTATTTCAAATTGACGAAAACTAGTAAAATTGAATACATTTAACAAATGTGTGTATTGTTTACCCAATATTAAATATTGCAAAAAAACGATAAAACGCATTGAATAAAGAACAAATATCGTAAAAATACGTATTTTAATACATGCAAAAATCGAGCATTATACTAAATATACTATGCTCACGTAATAAGTGTAGGTTTATAATGATATTATATAAAGTAAAACATGAAAGCTGGAGAAATTAGATAAAAAAAATATACATAATTTTCAAAAATACATTATTTTTAAAAATATGTAAATATACGTTAAAGTAAAATGAGTGTAGACAGAATAATACAACATTTTACATAATATTGAATTATGTGCGTATATGCCATTGATATTTTAAAAGATTCGTAATTTTTTTAGTTTTGTATTAATTAATTAAAATTTTGTTTCTTGCATGTTTATTCTATGACTTCACGATTTTTAATGCATATTATATGACAAATTTTGGTACTTTTAGTGCATATTATTCCATACTCTAGTTATAATACGTTTCACATTACCTTTAAGTAATGTCAGGTTAAACAAATGTAAGAAGTATCCGACTATATAGGCTAAAACGTGTTTGTATTCAAAAATAGTTTAATGATAATATTGTATTGACAACATTTTTACCACATTACAAAAAATATATTTTTATGTTATTTATTTGGCAATATTACAAGTGACTACAAGTTGTATTTAAGATCGAATGCCAAAATTGAGATATATATAGAATAACTATTAATATATAAACACGACATTTGATATAGTAGTATGACTCACAGACGTGATAGTATTTAATACAAGTATTCGTTTATTTTTATTATAATTAAATCACAAACTTATTCACAAGATTGTCCCAGATTTTCATCTAATGCTAGGGAAATAATATAATATAGCATTTAGATGATGTTCTGATAACGACCACTGCGAATTCATACAAAAATTAATCATCTTTTCGATTTAACATAATTCAAAATAAATATCATTTATATGTAATTGTAATTTTCATGAATACATTATATATAATTAGACAACAAATTTGTTTTTACATATATATATATATATATATATATAATAAGGCACGCCAAATTTCAAATTAATCAAAAGTATAACAACATAAAAAAAAAGAAATTAATTTAGTATATCAATTAAAAAAATGTTTAATATTTATTGTTAAAACAATTGGTTATACGTACACATATATTTAAAAGCGAATGTAAAACAAATTTTTTTTTCAACTTCAAAATGAATACCTTGAGAACGAAAAATTTACAACATTAATACATTTGTGTTTTGTATTCTAAATTCTAAACAAAGAAGCAAAATTAAAAAGTCTGGAGTTTTGATAAATTATACAAACGTTAGTTTAATTTTTGTAAAATGTTTGCATGTGCAATTTGAACAATCCTGTTTCCCAATTATTGAATAATTTTCAGGTTTGCTTCGAGATATGCATCAGACTTTTCCAGTTATGTGATTATTTTTATAAAACACTAAAACTTTGATGCGATTTTGGCAAGTCAATTTCTTATTGAATTGTCATTCTATATTACGTTTCGTATTGTAATTGTTGTATTTTGTTAAGATATATTGATAGCACTAATTGCTTCATCAATGATCTTCCCTCATTAAACTATTGCAAAAAGTGACAGAAATTGTTTGCATACTTAACCATTGGAATACGGTTTACCACACTACGTTAGCAAAATGTAAATTTCATAACACGTTAATATCATTTTATTTCATTTATTTGATTGTTTAGTAAGAATTGATTGTTAACAATGTTAATAGTTAACAATGAGTTTGCCTTCTCTTTAATATATTCTGTCCTCTTTATAGAACCTTCGGCGTACTTTTCAATAATATCATTCTGATTATTATAGTGTCTTTGTTTATTGAGTTTTTTTGGAACTGCAATTATAAAGTTACGTACTAAACATTTTGGCCTAGATTATTCCCCTTCAACATATCAAAATTTTTCTGTCCATTTTGTTTTAAAAGTACGTAAAAAAAATTTTTTTACAACTTTGTTTTACGTCTGAACCTGAAGTATCTGGTTTATTAGATTTCATATTTACGATTTTATATATTATTACACAAATCACTAGTTAAAAAGCGATTATAATGAGCCTGACTTTATTATAGTAGTACACATTTAATAATAAATGAATGATACGATAATAATAATTATACACTATGTTATATTACATATATATACGCGTATTTATGTTATTTAAACACAATTATTATATAATATAATATTTACTTTTATGAAATAATTTTAAAAATAACTAAAAATTTAGTATTGTCTGTCGAATAATATATTATTCTATCTGTGCCATTCAATTACACCAAATTTGTAGCAAAAAGACGCGTGTCGCAGGTTGTTCACCCCTGTCATAGAGTTATAAAAGTGGCTAACATAAATTTGTGTGTTTTATTTTTCATTTTAAATGATGCTTTTAAAAATACTTTTTTTGTGGATTTTCATAAATCTACATTGTCAAGTTTATCACCGAAATCATAAAATGCGATCTGAAGTCCACGGGCCATACAGCAAATTTCAAATTAGTTTAAGATAAAATACTAGAATTGCATAAATAGATTTAATCATAAAAGATGCCGCGTTCAATGAACGAAATACGCGTATTATGAAATAATTTATCAATTCACAATATCATCGCAGAGTTGTAAAACGAAAACATTTGAAAGATAACTTATTCTTGATTTTCAAATGTTAAACGTATTGTGTTATTCTTTTTAAGGATATGAACGTAATATTAAAACTTGTCCTGTTAAGGTATCGAATTGTATTTATTTTTCCAAAAACTATTTAAATTTAAATTATATTTTAAATCAAATATATCAAAGTATAGCATTATATCAAATTTTCGGTCCTAGCAATTAAGTATAATCGACTTACTTGTGTCTACGGGGAAATGCGAATATAAATCGCCTAAATATTGCATACAATTAATAATAGCATTATGTCATTGTTTTTGAATGTAATAAATTATAAAGCAATTAATAAATTAAAAATAAAGTGTAATAAATTTCAACTACTAAAAAAAAAAAAAAATATTTATTATTATTATTAAAATTATTTATTCATTACTAACGTTTAGAAGAGAACTAATAGGTGCTCAAGAACTTAAGTATGTTTTGATTTACTTTATATCTTACTCTAAAATTTTAGTATTATAGAATTGGAGACAAAATTCCCCTCTTTTGACCTATTAGTTTACACTTATACCTATATGCAATCTTACGTGTACATGTAGCGCAATCTGAACGACATATAGGAAAAACAATTAATTTTTACTTTTTAATTGCACTGAAATTGTTGCATATAAGCATATATTTTATAACCTGTAGGTTTCTATCTATGCAATTTATGGACTGTCAAGATTAAAACCCACGTTTGTCGGTTAAGGCATCGATGTCGGCTTATCGATGTCGGCTTAAGTAATACATGGATATGTATTATAATCAGGGCTCGGAAGTTGTAGCACTAAAAATGTTACTTTTTAGCTCTTAAATATGCACTTAAAAACTCTAAAATATGCGCTATAAATAGCACGAAAAATCAAAAAAATATTCATTTAACTTGAAAAAATTATAATTATAATTATAATTATTGTAAGTTTACAATTTTATATCAAAAAATTAAATGTAATTTTACAATTTTATAGAATTGTTGGGCTCATTGACGTCTGGAACTGTCTGGACTGGTTGAATTATTAACTGTTAACAAAAATGTTAACATTGTACTTATAATTAAACTATTTCATATATTTACACTGGATTATTAAATGTTTTTTTATATTTTCGAATTTGAAAGATCTGCGGTTATCTGATAGTATAGTTTTGTAAGTGGAAAACGATATCTCAATGTCAATGAACGTTATTTAAAATATACCAAGTCGTTACTATTTAAATCTTCAGGCAGCCCGTCTAAATTTCCAGATGTTTCTTCGCCCGTTAAAATATTAGATATTTTTATTAATGCCGACAAACCACCATTTTTTCAAGAACTTGGTGTAAATTTTTTTTCACAGCTTTCCCATTCTGATCACTCAACGTTTCAAAGCTTCTTTTAATATCTTGAAGTACTTCAAATGACTTTGACAGTGGTAAATTTTGCTGTTGTAAATTATCAATAGCTGTAGTCAATTTAACAAAGTTTGGTTTAATGTACGTAAGATTATTTTCTAAACCAGGTTTTACAATAAAGTGTTGTGCATCTCTAATACTGATTGCTTCGATTTTATCTAACATGGAAACAATTTGTTGTATAATCCTGAAATTCTCACAATAATAAACTGCGGCATTTGTCCAACCTCCCCAACGGGTGAGAATTGGCTCTGGGGATAATCTCATGTTTGGTACTTCTGTTTTAAATAATAGTAAATGACTAGGTGCTTTTATGAATATTTTTTTCACACTCGAAATAATTTTGTCGACAATATTAAATTGAGCTCTTATTTTTTCCGCGACCCTGTGAAGTCCATAAACGGCACATGTTGCATGAATCATTTTTGTGTAAAATGATTTCAAGACCTCACCTGCTTTAGCCATGTAAGGTGCGGCATCGGATAAAAATAAAAACACGTTATCATGGTGGATACCACCTGGCCATAATGTATTCATCGATTTATCGAAAAGTTTGCAGATGGTAGAATAGTTAGCTTTATCCAATTCATCAGAAATTCCTCAGAATTGGACTCTCGGGCCACATTCGTCCGTGGGCATCGTGGGCGTCTAAGAGCGACTGACGTCTGGTGTCTTTTAAAACCTTGAGGGCAGCAGAGACGAATGTGGCTCGAAACACGTCCTGCTGATGACGCGTGTGAGAACAGCAGTACGGGTGTGGTCAAAGCCACGACACGGGTCCCAGTGGTGATCTGCGGTCGGATTCGTACCGGTTGGATTTCGCCACGGCGGTTAGGCCGTTGACCTACCCACCGCGCCCATCGGTGCGCGCCGACGTGAAAATGCGGTACGAACTCTCTCGGAGTGTTCGGTCTCGGTTGTCGTTATGTCGCCGCCCGACGACTTGCTCTCGGCCGAGGGCGTCCTCCGCCGCGCCCCATTGAATAGCGCCGCGTGCTAAAAGAAGGAACGCGGTCATTTTTAAGCCAGGGTTCCGCTTGCACACATACTCAGCGTAGGCCCCGACAGAACGAACGTGTACCGATTGAGAAAGGTCATTTTCATTCATTGCGAAACGCATTAAAACGGTTGAATGATCATTCCAGTGCGTCCTTGCGAACCGCAGTAATATAGTGCGCGCGTGTGTATTATAATCATCATGGTTGTTGTAATAATAATAATAATAATAATAATAATAATAATAATAATAATAATAATAATAATAATAACGAGGAATGTATGGGTTGTGTTGGTGTAGTACGCATAACGAATTATGCGTAAAGGGACGCGGGAAGAAAAGAAGAGTATAAAAAAAAAAAATCGTATGTAAAAAAAACCGTTTTGTTTAAACGCCGCGCAGTATAATATTATATGACGTCACCGCGGCGGTGGCTGCAGCTGCACAGCTTCGAGAAAATTGCATTCTACGCTTGCACAACAGCAACAACAACAACGATAATAATAATAATAATAATAATAATAATAATAATAAACATCGTCTACATATGCATCCGCCGGTGTCAACGAACTCTCTGACGGCGGCCTTATTGTCCACGGCCTACATATTATACGAGCGCCGGTGTGGCCGTTGCGCTCCCTCTCCGTCGCCTTCGACAATATACTATATTTGTTTGTGCGGTGCGTGCGCGGGTATGTACGGGGCAGAGACGCTGAAAGGGTTACCGAAGAAGAGAAACGTGGCCGGGGAACGCGGGGCGCGTGGGCTTCGCTCGTGTGTCGGAGACATGTGCTCTCGAGTATAAAACGCGCCCGTGTAAAATATTTTATCGTAACTGTACGCGTGGATTTTACAGGTGATTTGTTTTTGTTTCTGTATACGAATACAGTAAAACCTCGTTGTGACGGGATCGCTCGGGGCGATTAATACGTGCGCGACTATCGAATGTTCCGTGTCTCGATTACCGGACGGACAAACACACACGGCGTACATCTCACGGAAGGAAGTTTATGGCCGGGAATGACTCGATCGCCCCCCCACCGGTTGGTCCGTTTACCTAGTGGTTTTCATCATCATTTTTTTTTTTTTTACACGCGTAATTTGTGCGAGCGAGGACCGTTAACGGCGTACATTCCGTTTTGCGTTCACGTAAATGTTCGACCCGAAAACCGCGTACGACGCGTCGCGCTCTAAACGACGACACGAACGTCGTGCGCGGGACCCGGGCGGCCAAAAGGGAAGCCGCTGTTTCGCCCGGTGTCGTTGAACCTTCGTCGTACGGTATCTCGCGTACGGGGTTCTCTATCGTCCCCCAAGCCCCCGTCCGGAAGAATAATAGAAGAAAAGAAATCAACGCGTGCGTGCCAGCTGCCGTCACGGCGAGTGGTTTGCCGACACGAGCCGACCTTCTTTCCGTTCGAGTTACCCCGTTCGAACGGCGCTTTTGTACGGACGAGGCGCGCGATCCCCGGGAACGCGGTTCAAATTGCGTACCGACGACACGTGATGTGACCGACGGTGTACGGACACGGTATTTCTCATCCGCGTGGTTTTGTATCGCGCGGTAAGAGACGACCCTAACCGCCTCCCGCCATCGCTACCGCTATCCGCGCGTTTGGACGAAGACGAATCGATTGAAATGATCGGCCGGTGCTCATGAAATCTTGCGTTTCGAACGGCCGTGAACGTGACACCATAGACGTCTTCGCGTTTCACTTGAACGTGAAACGGTTGGAGTTTCGGCGAACAGTTCGATCATTGATCGCGTGTTGACAATTCGTCGAACGGCGGGAGAGCGCATAGAGTCGAATAGCAAATACCGAGACCATAACGACACGTCTCTGAAGCAGCGCTGGGCCGTCATCCCCTGGCCGTCGGTCGCGGATTCGATTTTTTTTTTTTTTTTACCATCGTCGCGCGTTTTATTTGCTTATAATATAAAAGCGGACGAAGTCACAGTCCGAAGTCACACAAAGTCGACCGTAATTCACATCGTTACGTGTTATATGGTATAATGCACGTACTCGCGCGCGCGCGTGTATAATACGAGTGGTGCGATAATTTTACGACCTTATCGAATGCGATTTGCATGAGTCGTGAAAAATTTCCCAAACGCGTTTCCACTGTCGATTTTATTGTTCTTCCGCGTGCACGTCTATATATATACATATATTATAAATGTACGTGTGAGTTACACCGCATACGTATGTACAATGTCGTTCGGGCCGCAGAATTCGCGCGGCGTCCGAACCGTTCGCGCGCGGCCGTAACGAAATCGTCGCCCCCTCGCGGCTCTCTTTTGACGCGCGAGGACGCGGAAAGATGATAATAAAACAAATTGAATATTTTTAACGTGTTTCGCGCGTTTTCGCCAATAAAAACGGGGACGAAACAAACAAAAAAACAAACAAAAAATAAATCCAATCGCTATAGCGATTTCTATTTTAACGTGCCATAAACCGTTAGCGCTGTTGGAAATAATTCATCTTTACACCTATACAGAGCGATCGAAAACGACCGTCGCTTGGTAACGTTGACCGTAAAAATAGGCTTGCACACACCTTGTATACGCCAGAAACGTAGCGAAAGGACCGAATGTTTTTTTAAATTTGTAGTCCGCTCGGACTGCAAAACATAATAACCGTGTTCCGATAAGGTCAAAAAACAAACGCTGTTTCCCATAGACCCAAGTTTTTAATATTTTTAATTGTTTTGGAATTGTTATACTTTTTTTTTGATACGAGTAAAGTGTAAACCAATTTTGGATGTACAAATGTTTACGTTAATTCACTGGCACTGTTATATATATGACGTAGACGACGGACCAATTGTCAAAACGACACAAATCACTGGACAGTAAGCGATATTAAATATCTATCGATTCCGACATTTGAAATATAGAAATATTTTATACTTAAGAAACGTATACGGCAGTTCGACTTTTTCCAGTACCTTGTGTCGTCACGTTCATATATTATCGTGTTAATGAATTTCATAGTCGTCGTCCGGCGCAAACAATAATATTTACAATGTTTTATAAACGCGTACGATGTAGTATCGTTACGACGCGCAGTTACGTTTTCATAAATTTGTTTTGTGATACAAGGATTTAAAATTTAAAATTTTTTGTTGCATATTTTTGCATGTTTTAGGTTATTTCTATATAAATGCATATTGTTGAGATTTATTAATCTTTATTGCATATTCTATAATTTTTCTAATTAAATAATAAGAAAAATGCAATTTTTGAAAAAAAATTATAAATTATATAAAATTTTAACTTTTAACGCGTTGTTAAAATGTTTTTAAACCTTGTTCATTTTAATTAATTTTTCTTTAGAAAAACAAAAATCGATTCGATTTTCTCTGCAATAACGCAGATAAGATGATAATTAATAGCCACAATGCGACGTGTTTCCACGTTTATACCCTACATCTATACGGCATTCCCATTTTATTTTTAGCATTGAAGAGAATATTTTTATCTGACTTAATACGATATTATTTTAGTTGTTAGTACTCAAGGATTGGTATCGTATTGTTGCATTTACAATTTTCGTAAACGATACAACAATATTCGTTGTGTCCGTGTTCGTATTCGGTGACTCGTGTTGTTTTGTGATATTATATATATATTTTTTTTTTAATTAATAAAATATGTATAAATATAATAATTATAATAAAAATATGTATATAAATTAATATGTCGAAAGAAAAACAATCACAAATTAGTCGATTGAAAAGTTTTGTATCGGAATTTGAGGAAAATGAATTTTGTGCTAATGGTCGAATATTATTTTGCAAAGTATGTGAATTGAAAGTAGAGTATGAACGGCGATCTAGTGTACACAACATATAAAAACAAAAAAAGCACCTGAGGATGATTAAACGGAGGAAAATGTTCAAGACAAGCACCCAACAAATGATTACACAATCTACAACTAAAAAGTTATCTTTTAATATATATAATATAATATTATATATATATATATATATATATATATATATAGCTGCATATTTTACTGCATAAATTATCGATAGTGCATATTTAATTGCATAAATTAAATTTTTTAAGAGCATATTTAACAACATATTTTAAGGGTTTTTAACGCATAAAGTCCCGAGCCCTGATAATTACACACGGTATTGATAAGTGAACGATCATCCTCGCCGCGGGTACGATAACCGCGCGTGAATGTGGTCAGCGACGCGTGACTCCCGTCCGGTTCGAACCACACTCATGTGCTCACGTCTTCCGACACTCGGTCCCAAGGACTGCCATCAATCGGTTGACGGCGTGAATCGGGGGCCTCGACACCATCATATCCGTTATTGAGCACGTAGTTTGGTCATTTCACGAGAATGTACGTTGGCGGGGAAGAGAAAAAAATACGCTGGAAAATTTCGTTACGAATTCGTTTTCGATCAAAAAAAAAGGCGCCGTTCGAATGCGAGCCCGAGACGTGAGACCTAACCGTGATCATCGGTTATCGATCGGCGTCGTTTCGACCCGCCAGAATCGCGCTGTACGCCCCGCTGGTGAAGGGGGGGACGGACGGACGGTTGAAACCGTGCAAAAAATACAGCCTCCCCCCTCCCCCCCCTCACCGACAGGATACGGTGTAAAAACCGTCGACACGCTGTGGACATTAATAACATTGTCACGGGGCCATCGTTGAATTACGTGGCACAAATAAGGTTTATTGCCGTTTTATGATCGTCGGCCGCGCCGTAATTATTGGTTTTTGGGCGAAAATCGACGATAATTCCGTGTTTTATCGTCGGTGGCCGCGCGCGCCCTTAAACGCTATCGTCGCACATAAATAACGTTTTTATTTATGGCTTTTAATTTCTCAAATGGACCCATCGGCTGTAACGTACACGCGCGCGCGCGCGACATTATAATAATACGCGTCTCTCCTGCTCCTGCCGCCGTCGCACGCCGTACGTAAGCGTTAATAGTCCGTTTACAAAAACGGGGAAAAAAAAAAAAAACGAATACGAAAAACCAACAATAAACTCGTCGTCCGGGCGTCTGGCAACGTTTTTATAGTGTTATTTTTGTATTCGTTTTTATAATATTCATGAGCGGCCGAGTGCGTTACACACGCCGCACAACGTTTTTATGTGACGTTTATAGATACATCGCGCGCTATAGCTACGGACACGTGTGTGCGAAAACGAGTATAACAAAACTGTCGAAAGGTTGAAACCGATTTTAAAAATCAATACGTGTACGCTCGCAAAAAAAAAAAAAACACTGCAACATTTTGAACCCGACGAGTCGACAACGAATCGGTTAACTCGTCCCCTGTTCAAACCGTGGTCGTGAACAAATTATCACCTAATTCGTATAGCTACGCAATCGCAGACATTTAAAATTCGGCCGTAGATGGTATATATTTTTCAGCTATAAGACTCGGTCACGACGTAGGTAGGCGTGAGCAACAATTCAATGTCGAAAAACGGCGACAACAGTCGGATATGGATTTTAGCCGCTTTTTCGAAGACGTCCGAATCGTCCGGGAACACGAACGCGATCAGATGCGTGTTTTCTTCGCGACGTGAACGCCAAATGTTTTCGAACGATTGACGAATTTCAGCCGGAATAGTAATAAAACTATATCGCGTTTCGGATACGTTCGGTCGTCGTGAAGACAGTTATTACGTGCAAAAGAACCAATAAGTATTTTCGTCGCGACGGACGAAAAAGAAAAAAAGAAGGATTTTGACAAGACACGAAAAATAAAACGTAAAAAGGAAATTGTTGTGTTTCGGAGTGAAAAACAAAACCCTAATATTCATACGAATGAATTTCTTGGAAACGTAACCCGTTTGCTTCGTCGTGAAACTATAACATAGTTCGATCATAAATAATTCTCGTTACAAGTGAAGGTAATACGAATCCACACCATTGTTTGCGATATTGACACGTTTAACATGAATTCGGGTTGATATTCCGGTTATATACATATATATATATAAATATACCTGGCTCTGCTCATCCCCTTGCGCCGTGTAACCAGGGTTCGAGTTTTCGGCGAATAGCACATTACCGTTAAACGCGGACGTCTCTATCGCGATGTTAACGTTATTATTGTATAATATATTACGTTAGTCCGAACGTACAAGGTGAACAGATTAATTCGGTATCGTCGAGACGTAGCCGGAGGGGTCGACTCCCGGACTCGTCTCCGTTCGTCCCGTAACAAGACCGTCACGAGAATTAAGAAGACGTAAACTTCGGACCCTCGAGAGTGCGCGACGGCCGGAATGTCGTCGTAACCCCCTCGGCCACGGTCTGTAATCTCGAACGGATATCCGCCTTAATTAATTGGTCCTGTCTTAAAGTTTAATTGGTTTCCGGCGTATCGCTACGTGACGTGTTTCGCTACTTGTCCGAACAATTCCGAATTCAACGACGGCGTGTCCTGCGAACACGACGCCGACGTTTGACGTATGTTATCACCGGACTGTTAACGCGGCGCCGAGGGACGCGTCGGTTATTTCCCGACGTCGTGCCCGGAGTTCGGCGGTGAGGAGGAGGACGAATTGCGGGACGTAACTCCGTGTAGAGTTTTTAACGCTTTCTTCTCGGCCACATAAAAAGCCCGCACGTCGGACATTTATTATACGCGACAATCGTCTAAACACCATACCCGTTCGTAAGACCTAACACGCACACGCACAAAATACTGTTTTGATTGGTGATTTCGTTTAGGACGGCAGTCGCTGGCGGTACTCCGAAGCTGAACGGGACGACGAGTCGAGAGACGACCGGAACACCCGAGAACGGTGTTTTCCACTCGGATTGTCGACACCCGAGGGACCGAAGTAGCTATCCCGTCGACAATCGGCCTGGAGAAAACGCACGCGAGACACGAAAATACTCGGTGAAAATGTCCCGTTAAACGTATTGAACGAAACAGTCGGGTCTTCCGACTTTACGGGCGACGGGAAGACGTTTCTCGAATCTCGTACAGTATAGCCTGACGCACGCGGTTTGTTACTATTGTGGTGGGGTTTTTTTTTTGCCGGCTAAATCGTCACGTCGTCTTAGACGTATGACTTTCACAGTGTTCGCTGGGCAAACGAGGCTCTGCCTCGTTAAGCCGCCGGACTGTAAAACCCGGGAGACGGACGAACACGGTGGAAAAGGTGTCGGAGGGCACGCCGTTCGAACAATACGCTCTTACGTCACACGCGCTATTGTTCGTCGCCGTTGCGCGCGTAAAATGAAATAAAAAACTATTATTTCGCCGTTGCGAAACTCGCGCGGGAACACTGACCTCACTCAATCGACCGGATATGAACGTGCGACGGATTATTATTATTATTATTATTATTATTATTATTTTGTAAACGCTAAAAAGAACAAAAACTGCCATTATGCCGCGACGCGGGTATCTGCTCGCAGGGGTTCGCGTTCTGTCGCTCGGAGAACCGGTGAGGACATAATAACGTATATCATAACAATACGCGTACAGGTCCCGTTTTGCAGGTCGCGAAAAAATTTCAAAACGCCGTTCTCGGAATGTCGTTGCCGAGACATTACCCGCGAAATCCGTAGGTAATTGATTTGAAAATCGCCGTTTTTTTTTTTTTGTCGTCCGCTGATAAACTAGACGCGATACAAAAAATAACGAGACTTTCTTAATGACAATCCTCAAAACCGTTAGTGTTGTCAACACAACGATTATTAGAATATTCCGGAGGTAAGACAAATTGGACGTATAAATGAACGAGTAGATACGTTGCTACGATACGATCCTCGAACCCATCACCCCGAGTTCACTGACAAATGGTTAGTGAAATGTAGTGAACCCAAGCTTTATTTGTATTCAAATTCTACATCTCCGGGATCCCGTCCGTTCGGGAAACGTGCAACCGCGTAGGTGAACGTCCCGTCGAGTGAGACCACTCCAAACACCCGGTCGACGTGTGGCGGACAATAGACGCGCCGTCGCTGTTAACGCGTGTGTGTGTGTGTATTAACGTACGCGGACGAGCGCGCTCGTGAAAACCCGAAGCGGTTGTATTCGTATTTTTCGATGTCACCGTCATCGCGGCGGTCTTAACGGCGTTCGTTGCTAATTTAGTTGTTATTTATTATGATTATTATTATGATTATTATTCGAATTGTTTACGAGCGTTTGACGCGATTTCAAAGCGACGAGAGGAGCCCCGTTCGTTGGACGCCGGCCGCTCGGAAAAAAAACACGCGAATAGAAGCCCGACGGGGTATGTTGTGTAATTCCGTAAAAACAAAAAACCAAATCGATTCTCGACCTCGTGCACGTGCGTATTGTTCGTCGCTTTGCGTGGTGTGTGTGGGGGGCGGGGTGGAAAGCAAATCCACCGCGTTCGGATTAATATGTATTTGAAACGAGAGCTGTCCGGCGTACGCGTGTTAATTATTTTTGTGTTTCCCCCCGATTATCATTGAAACGTTACACGGTTGAATCGCTACTTTGACGGCGTCCGGACGGGATTAAAACGGTGTTTATTGCGAGGGCACTGCGATTTCGCGTTTCAAAACCGTGTCCGAATTATTGCGCGCGTGTCGCGAACTGCGGGAAACTCGAAATGACGTCTGGACGCAATGCCCCGCCGGCGGAAAAATATTTCGCGGGGAGGGCATCAGAAAAATGTACACGCCGATTTCTTTTAAACACGCTCTCGGTGTAAGAGTAACTAAAAAAAAATTATGAACAGCAGGGCACGGAGTCGGGCGTGTAAGTTTATCGACAACTGTTCCATTGGGTTGTTACCGCGGATACGGTTAGCCGTGACCGTTCCGCGCGCAATTAGTGGAAACGATCGATCGTTTAAAAAAAAAAAAAAAACGCTGAACTACTGCGTTCAAGATTACCCACAAATTCAAACACCAAATAAAACGGCCGGGTGTGGTCCTACTTGAAACCAAAGGTGAAAAACATTTTACTTTTGAACGCACGAATAAAAATGTGTTCGTTCATAGCCGATCACGTCGTCCGAACAACACAATCATTATGTCGTTCGCGTGACGAAAACGCGTACGTATTGCCGGAGCTTACCCGTAGTTTCACCGGTGGACCGTCGGTGAGCCAAACGCCTTTTTCACGCGTCAATAATACGTACTCGAGGTGGCGGCGTCCAAAAAAACTCGGGTCGGCACGTCATTTTGTACGTTCGTTATAATACGATCGACTGTCAAACGTCAATGATCTACGCGCGAACTATAGAGCACCGTAAGAATATAGATCTATAGCCACGACGCGATCGGTCAATTCGTTACGTGGGTCTCGGATCGATGCGGTTCACCGTCAAAAAACTACGACGTCGCGACCCGTGGCTCTGGTGGCATACTGACACACCGACAACTGCAACGGCGGCTAAACGTGTTTTTCACGTTTAAAAATAGATTTCTACAATATTTTATATTTCACACAGTGGAACGGGATGGAGGGAAAATAATCGTTTTCGTAATTCTATACGGGTACGTACTGATTTTCGTTTTCTTTCGCATTTGTGTTGTCGTCGTCGTCGGTGATCGGTGAGATTGTCGACTCGCGCGTTTAGTGTCGTTTTTATTTTCTTTGTAGCTTTTGCTACGTCCGGTAAGTTTTCCGCGACGACCCGATAACTTGTTTAAGTTGTTACTTTTCAAAATACATGTTGGAATATGCGTTCGGAAATTTGCGAGTGCCGCGAGCAACCAGAAAACTTGAACAAAACTAACTGGACGCGTCGTTTTAATTCCGGTAAAAAAAGAAAAACCGGATATTCAAAATAGCGTGACAAAGTTAATAAAGACCGACACCGAGACGAACAGGTCAGTTGTATTTCATTGACGCGATATTTGACGTATTAATGTGTTTTCACATTCCGTAATCAGTGCTATCAGTGCTGTTTTAGTCTTTAGAATACGTAGGCGTGTGTGGAATTAAGAACGTAATTTTTCGAAATTCACCATTTTCAAATTGCTTTTACTCAATGAAACTAAGCGTTCGCGTTTATAACAGATGAATTTCTTATTAGTACTCGCTACTTTCACTAGTTTTATGTTTTACGTGAACATTACATATTACGACGATGAACTGGAGGAGTTCAAAGTCATGTTTAAAGTATAGAAAAAAAGGCCCGTTGGGTGGGATATGAAATCCATCATCCCCTTTCCTGTGCAGACCGTTGTTATATTTCTTCGTGTGATTTTTTCAATGGAGAGGTTCTGTTAACAGCGGAGAAAGTAATAGATGATTGGCAAAATAGTCGTGAAAATTAGATTTTATTTTATAACAAATAGAAATTGTATTAACCCTTAATTATCGGCGTCCAAATTAATAACATAGTTACCGACGTGCGGTCTACCAGACCTCGCATGTTTTCACACGGTATAAATTAAAGGATATACAAATTAAGACGAAGTAAATGTTAAATACTTTTTATTTAACATATTTTAACTCGTGAGAATATAAATTTCAAACAAAAATATTTAAAAATTTTTTTAATATTTTTTTTCTTAATGCATTAAAAATAATTTAATTTATATTATACGATGTACACATAAAATCGTTATTTTTTTAAATTATTTATGAAGGATATAACCTGAAAAAATAATTAAAATAGAGTTAAAAACATTAAAAATGATGTTCTATTAAAACAAATTTACCTGTAATTTTTTTTTTTTAAGTACTTGTGCGTTCTTGACAAACTGTTTTTGAGCATCCCAAACATATTGGGACTCCCACAAATATAGCACTGATAATATGTCTATGCATGTATAACATGTTTTGGGGGGATTAAATAAGTGATCATGTAATGGAGACAAATACTTGACAAATCTTCTCGTAATTCTTCTCCAATACCCGTCTAATATTTGATTTTGTTTGTTTATTGATTTTTTTATTTTGAAGCCTTCTTGATACATCACTCATTGTAAAAAAACAAATAATATTATTATCATTCGGTAAAGCGTCCAGCTTTTAGTGACGATTCACGACTTCAAATGATTGAACCACTATCAATGTAGATGACATTTTGTAAACAAAAATAAAATATTTATAGTTTATTCGTAAACAATCTCGTGAAGAATAAGTGGAAATTCCATAAACATCTGAGTTCGCCGTTTCGATAAAGTTCTCAGTCGGTTTCTCAACGGCGATTGCTAGGCTTCGGTCGCAATAACGCGTACGTACCGATGTGAAATCCGTCCACTTGGCGGCCGCGTCGTGACGACGTCGCCGTATGACCCGCTCTATATGCAATCGTTTCTCCCCGTGTGTGTTCGGCGGAAACGACACGATGTGCGTCGTCGTCAGTTCGGTTTATAGTTTGTCAAGTCGTCGTTAATACGTATTTCCGGACAGGATTTTCGTGGGGTTTTCCGTTTCGAAACCGTTTCGCGCGCGCGCGCGTGCAAAGCCTGACGAACGTCCGTGAACTGATCATGGCGCGGCGTCGGCCATAAAAAAAAGAAAAAAAAATGTTCACAAAACCCGGCACGGCGCCCGACCGGATTTCAATAGTCTCTCGTTCGCGGCGCGCGACCGGTATTTGTTTATCGCCGAGAACAACGCGACCGCCTCCGTTCCGTCCGTTTTTTTGTGTGTTTTTTTCCCATTAATCCGTCAGTTCACGTTTCCGTCGGCTCGGGGTCGCGGTTTTCCGCGGTCGTAGACTTGACGTTACTTCCCGTCGGCCGCGTTAACGGCGCGTTAGGTTACGAGATTCGACGGCAAACGCAAACCCCGTGTGATACGTGTTTACTTGAAATCAAACACAAACGTACAGTCAACCGAACAGTTACCGTTGAACTCGGCAGATGGCCGAGTCACAGCAAAAAAAGTGTTTGAGAAACGCGCACGACGCGATGTTCGTTTACGATTTACACCGTCGAGCCGGGGGCCGTCCCTTCCATAAAATCCGTTTTATTGTTATATCAGATCGGATTGAAATATAAACGTACGTATTAAAACCGCGCCTGTCGCGTCGTCCATCGTTATCACGCGAATTTCAAAAAAAAAAAAAAAAACAGCTCAGAACGGTATTGTACGTCGGTCGATTCGTGCGTATCCAATACACTAGATAACTCGATAGAAATCTTATCCTAGATCCACGATCGAAAGTCAAATCGAACGGTTTTTTTTTTGACCGCGAAGCGAAACATCCGAGACAGAATTATCGTCCCTTCGTCCCACCGGTCGCCCTTTAGCCAAACCACGCGTCCCCGCGAAACCGTTTGCCCTCGACACGTGTGATAAATAGAGAAATTCGGCGCGGTTTTGGTTTTATCCCGTCCCGCGCGCGGTCTTTTTTCCCCATTTTCACGCGGCCGAACATCAAAGCCGCGGCCGACTTTTGACATGTCCGACCTGTTCGCTGGAAACCGTCGCGTCGTGTTAGTTCGCGATACAGTCTCGATTTCACGCGTTTTATACCAATCGTCCGATCATCGTAAAACGACAAACGGTTTGGGACGTTTATTTTTGTATTTTTCGTCGCTCCGTTCAAAATCATTTCGAATGAGGTTCGATAACGTCGCATTTCGATTTCGATCCGACAAAATACGTATGGCACCATGACCGACTATCGCCTGTTCGTAGCGCGCGCTTTCGTCACGAATCGCGCGCACGTCGTTCCGGACTGCCGTTCGCAACGGTAGATGGCGGCACGATGATCGCGCGCCGCGTAGTCGCGGATTTGATACTCGACGCGCGAACGCGGATTCACTCAACAAACAGTTAATTTTGTTCGTTTATCTATTCGTTTAGCTATACTAACAAACCAAACGTACACCGATCGCCCTACACGTATTGGAAAATAAGTAAAAAAAGTTACGTTGAAATTTACAAGTGCCATAATTTTATGTCATACAACAAATTTAAGGTTATATTGTTCACGAAAATTGTAATTTATTTTGGACGTGGGTTTTGGGACCGTTGTTTCCCGAGAACGGTGGGCCTCCCGAAGACCTCCCAGTCCCAGTATATAATACATGTATATAACCTATGTACGTAACTTTTATCGTTTTTTATATTCCGATTTAATGTTTTTTTAATTTTCACGATCCGTTTAAACTCTGTTCGCCGAGACGACTTCGTTTCAACGGGCTGCTGTTATTGGCTGATTGCCATCCTACACCGACTCTTTCGCATCGGTTTCCGTTTTATAGCCTGAGACGAAAAAAATCGTATATACTCGTGACAATATATATTGATAGTCGAATGTCAATGGATTTGCGTCGTTCACGTACAACGATCAATGTTCAACGTCCAAACGATATATGAAACGTGACATTCGCCGTTGGATGTGTTTTACTCAGGAAAAATTCTCAATAAAAATACTCGTATACCGGCGACCAATTGCATCAGCGGAACGCAATTTGTCATCTCTACGGCATATGATAAAAACATGGATGAGATCAGGTAAAATGGATTGACCGTCTTCACGTGATGTGCTCGTCGCGATACTAATAATAAGTCCTGAGGATTTAGATTCAACGATTGTATTATGCATGTTGTTTTATTTTAAGTTCACAATTTGGTATTCAAGAATCGCTTACACGCGCACTTTATTTTTGAACGTGCAATATTCGCTCCACCCCCTCCCCACCGTAATATAAATCTGAATTCGCACCCGGCGGCACAAAACGTACAAAAACTCGTCGTGCGCGTCTTTTTCTCGCCTGCCCCACGTGGTAGCCGGTCGATTTTTTTTCCGCTCGCCGTATTCTCTCGCCGACGGAACGTGGAATTTTGTAAAACATACAAAAAAAACCGAACCCGCCGATCGCCGCGGCGTTCGGATTTCGACGTCCCAAACGAATCGGGGGAAACGTCCCGTCTTGGACGAACGTACGGAATTCACGGGGACAAACCGCCCTCCCTCCCTCCCCCCTCACCACCATACAAGTGTGCAGTGCGTCCCGTACGTACGTTTCCGTTCCGGAATCAATATCGAGTGCGTCAACATCAGCTTTGATCATCGTTTCGAAATTACGGGAAGCAACGAAGTGCGGAAAAAAGTGTCGAACGACGAATTGCGATCAGATTTCGTCGTCGAGTTAGGAAAATGTCAGTTAGAAGCTTGTGGCGGTGAGCCAGTTACGTACCGCGCTACTGAATTTCGGTGACGTTGTCGGTTTTCGTCGGATGGATTCAAAAGAATCCGAAATAAAGATCTCCGTGACGTATTATGGAATGTTCGGCCTTTTTTCTTGCCGCGTGACGACGTTCCAGCGCACAACGCACCGCGGCGATTGCCGTTCAATTTTCGGAATGTTGGTCCCAGTACTCGACCGCTCTCCGTGTTCACCGGACTCAAGTCCTCCAGACTGTTTCTCCTGTTCCCGAAGTTGAAGACGGAGCTCGAGGGCGACCATTTTGTCACCATTGAAACGATTCAAGAACGTACCCGAAACCGACTTCTCACGAGCCGGAGGAAAAATTGGACGACCGCGCAAAAAGTGGTGTAGAACGTAAATGGTGATTACAGTGAATACAAAATCTGTTTAAAACATTTTTTTTTTTGTAACTTCCGTGACTGTAGTGTCAAAACGTATGGGACGCACTGTGTATCACCGACAGCATTGGTTATATCGTACGGGTTTAGCGACGTTACGAGCCTCGAGTTCTGGGTTCCAACCGAACTCATTCGAACGTCGAACTTCATAAAAAGTTCAAAGGATTTAATTTAATTAAAAATCCATGTACTCGTCTGATCTGTGACTAGGCTAGCCCGAACAGTCAATTAGTAGACCGAATATATAGGTATTTAAAAATACGAATTTCATTTCCAAAACGGTTGGCCGCGTCACTTCGGACGGTTAGCGTCATCGAAACTAAATGACAAACGTTACCGACGGAATCGTTGAGAATGTTAAAAAAGTTAAAAATTAAAAGCCGACTGACTCGTCGACAAACGCGATCGTGTCGGTCTATATTGTTTTTTTTTTTGTTGCGAATCGGCCGACGTTTTTACGCGACGATCGCTCCGTACGGGTCCGGACAATGCGAACTACGTGGGCAATACAATACCGTACGGGGGCACTCACTTATTATGATTATTATTATGATTATTATTGTCTGTTTGTTGTACGCGACTCGTCGTCCGCACGTACTCGTTGCCTTCGGGCTATTTGTTCGCCCGTTCCAAACATGTCCGCGTGTGTTTCGTCGACCCCGCGCGCGCATAAATCGGTAAAACTCGTTCCCACGCACAAACACAAACACACACATATCGTTTGTTATTCACTATTTGCTATTCACTTTTCGCCACGAGTTTCGCGCACTCGTGTACGACGCCGTACAACATACAAGGGTCGTGGAACGTTTCGCGAAAGCCATTTTCTCCCTGTCCCCCGGTCTCGCGTTTCGGTGGACGTTTAAAACCATCGACACACGCCGCTGTTGCGCGCGCGCGTGCCAACGGTGAAAAATTTGTTATCATCAACTCGCGTTCCCGTCCCCCGGAGCCGTCGTGTTCGCGCGGGCGTTTGCGACCGAAATCGCATTACGCGCGGCCCGGAGAAATCGAACGGCGGTTTAGGACCGGTGAGACGGGGAGACCCGACGGCCGACGTTTTTGCATAATGCCATTAGGCGTGGGGCGCCGCACGACGCGCGTAATAGTTCGGTCGCGGTCGCGGGTTCGCCCGTGTCGAAAAGCCCGGGCGACGCGCAAGACGGGCGGGGACGCGGCGCGGCGCGGGTGCCGGAAACACGTGATTCCGGCGCAAGTCGTTCGAGACGGTTCCTCGGCAGAAAATTGTTCATTAACGTCACGTCGGTACTTTTCAAGAGCGCCGTCGTCGTCGACGTCACACCCCGCCCGGACGCGCGTCTCGCGACTTTTCTCGCCGCGGAACGTGGCCGCGCGACGTCGAATCAAGCGTTTATGAATTATTCAAAAAAGTGATTTCTCGCGAGCGCGCGTGTCGGATTTTCCGTCCGCTCGTACAATGTCGTTCGCCCACAGCGTAATAAAGTTCGTACGGGCAAAGTCCGGACGTTTCGTCTCGCGCACACACAGCGCGCACGTGATGTATAACACGACGCCAGTAACGACACGGACGGATTTCTACGGTCAAACAAACCATCGGGCTCGTGGAAGAACCGTCCGGATTTATTGATTTAAATATGTTTTTTTTTTCTTTTCGATCCGTTGTCCGAACGTTCGGTACGGGGGGTTCGATAAAAACGCGGGAAGAGTTCGGCGTGAAAAACGTCTGAGGAGTTTCGACCGGACAAACGGTCGTGTTCGCCGAGACCCTTTCGTCCGGCCGTTCGGGTAGAGGACAAAAAAAAAATCACTCGACCCACGAGGGCCGCCCGCGCTTGCGTTGAACGCGACGACACGCACTCGAATCGCCGGCGGAACGATCGGCACACAAAAGACGCGCGTTCTTATATTTGTCGCGTTCAATAATATATTCGATCAGAACGCGTTCGGCACCGGCCGGTTTTCGAGTGGATCGGGGGTTTTTTATATATGTTTTTTATTTCTTTGCGAAATCGCACCGGGACAAACGTACGCGTTTATACACGTACGTACGTACAGAGAGAGAGAGAGAGAGAGAGAGTAATTGTTTGCCAGACGGCTTTTGTGCGACGACGACAATAATAATAACCGCGTCCGTCTGTGCGCGCGTAATTACTCGGTCAACACGGCGACACAAAAGCCGGCGCTTCATGTTGACCGTTCGGATCGGCCGGTCCGCCATAGGGGACCGCGGGCCCGTGACATTTCGCCGCGTTCTTATTCCTGTTTCGTCTCGTCCGCCCCCGCCGAACATTCGACGGTCCGTTGACATTCTGTCGCGTCGTTCCCCCTTTTCCCTTCCTCCCCCACCCCCACCCATCCCCAGAGGGTACCGGAGCCGTCGCGGATCAAAAGGCACGCCGGCCGGACTCGACAATAGACGCGCGGTCCGGCCCGTCACGATAAACGCGTCGGACCGTGGTCTACCCACACACACGCACACACGCATTTAGAGACCTGTCGCACGGTCACGTCGTCCGGACTACAACCCGCGATACGAATAACCTAACCTAACGCGCGTTTCACCACGTGATTCCGGTCGGTCGCTCGAGTCTCGGAGGACAATTTTTTTTTATTCATTACGTTTGAGTTAAGTTAACCGAAAAACTCGTGTTTGTTAACTTTGAAAAATTAAAGTGACTTGGCTTAGTTGAAAGTTAACATTTTCTGGACCATCAACGAATATAACGAGCAAGCTGCCAAGATTTCGGGGCACACGCTTTAATTTACTCGTTAACACTTCTATCGTGCCTATTTTATGGTCCTGGCCTGGATTATTGAGTTATACCACACGTTAAACGGACAACAGACTTTTGGGTAGTATTCCGAAGTGTTCCGAACACTTTTAAAAGCTCAATCATGTTTTAAATAGTACCCACATGAAAATAATAACTTGTTCGGGAAAAACTAGTTAATTTACTTAACTTTTTGACTTTTAACCGGTTAATGCCCAGCCTTGGCACCACCTCGGACCAGCTTGCACAACACGGGACAGACAGACACGATTTCGCGTTCGACTTTTAAAATCGAAAACGTCTTTTGTGGAAACGTATTTTTGAACGGTACAGCCAAGCGTTCGGTGACGACGAAGCTGCGTCCCGTGTTGACAACATGCACGCGGCGAGAGCGGTTCAAAGACGGACGAAATGTGAGTTGTACTTCGTTTTAAACGACCAAGTGGTCGCTATGGAATGCGAAGTTGTCCGTTTGACGTCCAATTGCGGTTACGATTAAATTTGTAAAACGTGTTCGATTACGCCGCGGGAGTTGTTGTCCGAAGAGCACAAACCCAAACGAATACATCGAACGGGGGACCGTAAGCGTTTGTCGGATCGTCCGCTAAAATCGAAATCCACATACCACACGTCAAATCGCTCTCGTCTGAAAAACGGAAAACGCGTGTCCCGCGACGATCGATTGTTTTTTACCCACGCGAACGTAATTCGCAACAAAAAAAAAACCCCCCCAATACGATTCGAACGCTCGTCGTTTTTTTAAAACACTATACGACATCCGCGTATCTCTGTTTTACATCGACTCGGCGTTTACAGCGAACCGCACTTTTTCGTTTTCGTTTTTCGCCGAACATACAGTATCCCCCTTTTTTTAACCCCCCCCCCCCCACCGATTTCGGGTGACGCGTATCTTCTTATATATTATTATTATTATTATACGAGTGTTATTGTTACGATTATTAGCGAACGGTGCGTCCATTAGCGTACGTATATTTTTTTTTTCCCTTCTTAATATCGTCGTTACCGTATACGTGATAATATTATATTGTTATTATCGTGCCCGTCGTCGTTCTCGTCTATTAGCATATTATGTACGAAATTATGCGGACGGCTCGCACCGTTCGACGACGACTAAACCGATACCACCGTCGGGCGCGCGCATCGTTCCGATTACGATTACCGGTTATAGGTGAGTATTCTTTTTTTTTTTTTACCACCGTCGTCCCGTCGTCGGGTCGCGGGAAGGAGGAGAAAAATACGAAATAAAAATTATACGTTATCTTCCCGTAACAGGCGCGCCGTTTAAAAAAAAAAAAAAAAAAACTATTAGTTCCATTCGTATATATTTTTATCACTAATGTCGTTCGGTTAAAACGCGGATCTTCGCGGATCGGAGGGGTTAGGTAGTAATAAATGTGTAAAACGCGCGTTTTCCGTATAACGAGATTTCCAAAACGACGTACCGCGACGTCGGCTTACGTTGTGCGCGTGCCGGAATCGATTTTTATTAAATCATTGCGTTCGCGTGAGAAATAAACGGTTTTTTCTTTCTCCTTTCTTCTTCTTTTTCGGCGACGTACATTAATACGATCTCGCGTCAACTCGATTACGGTTACCGACTTCCGACTTGGTAGATGTTCGGCATTTCCCCCATCCGTACGTCGACCACAGAAACACGTCCCCGAGTCACGTCGTCACGTCGCGGCGTTTTTTTTTTTTATTCTTAAACGCTTTTTCGCCCGCCGGAACGATTTGACTTTTTCACGACGCGTTTCAACAACACGTGAAACGGCATTCTGTCAACGAACGTTTTCGATTCCAAGATTGACATCTTAAACGGTTCCGTTACGAATTCGATGAAGTGCGCCAATAGTAAAAAATCAATCGATAAACAACGGATGTGTAGATGCGGATTCGTAAGTCCGGGTAACTACGGGCTACAGTCGTGTCGGGAAAACTGTACGTCTTATCAAATTTGACGGACTCGTAAACGGTAACCGATTAGGTTTTCGGGTATTCGTGTAATAACTCATTTTTTTTTTTTCTAAAATCGATCCGCAGACTTTTTTCCAATCCCTCTTTTTAAAAGCTAAATTTGTATCGACGAACCCCGCAATATAATGTAATATAATTACGACGACGGATAACGCGAATAAAAACTATGTTTGACAAATAATTCGGTACGATTTCGGAAACAATCCAATGTAGAATACGTTTTCTAACCGTTTCATTTCGTGACGAAACGGTATTTGTTTTTTTCGACTTTGCCGCAGCGTTAATTCATAAAAAAACTGTTCGTTAATAAAGCGGCGTGTAAAAAAAAAACGAACGAATCATAACGGTATAATTAGAAGTCTCTTGGATGTTAATTTTTTTGCGAGGGGACTCGATTATTGTTATTATTATTATTGCCGAGCTTAAATGTCTTGATTTCTTTTTTTTTTGTTTGTCAGGTTTATTTACAATATACTTAACGACGATGCGACGGGTTTAATAGAATTTATAATTTAATTTAAACTACGCGCGGGCGATTCGACAGCCCGAGGAACTCTTTCGCGGCTTTATTTACATAATCCTAGACAACGGGTCCCCGGGACCTCGTCCCGTCGCGACGCCGTCACACCCTTTATCGATACCAGTAACGCGGGCGCGCGCACGTTTTCCCTTGGTCGGACGAACAGTAAACCATATAAAAACTATATAATTTATTTATTTCAGACACCTACCGACGTGTATTGTGCGCGCGAAAACCGAAGCGGGCGGACCGCGATGGTGGGGCGATTTAAGTGCGATTACCGTTTTGACTCGGCGGTTTCGCCGCGGCGATAAATTAGGATTTACAAGCGGACCTCGGCGTTTGTCGTCGAAACAGTAAAAAAAAAAAAAAAACACGACATCTGGTCCGGCGGCCCGCGGCCAGTGATTTATACGGAATTAAACATTGATTTTTCTTTTTTCTTTTTTTTTTTTTTACATTTGAAAAACGCGGTTGAAAACGATTTCCGAAGGGTCCCGGCACAAGTGTGTTCTCGTCGTGTCGGACCACGTGCGCTCGGTTCGACGCAATCAGTGGCGTGCTCAGGGGGGGGGAGGTTAGGGGTTATATCCCCCCCCTCCATTGTCTATTTCGCTGATCTACAGAAAACAACTTATTAGTTATAAGAGCTGTTTTAGAGTCATTACTTTAATACTTTGTATTAGTTAATGGTAAAAAAGTACAAAAGCTAGGCGGTTGAAATTCCGTTTGGAATAAGCAATCTACTTTCCATGTATTTTGATTTTATTTTTAAACATGCAATACATTTTTTTCAATTTAATGGTGTTATGTTAATTGAACAACTTGGTATTAGTGTGTTATAATTTAAATTCATTTTGATTATAGAACAATCCATACAAATGTACACAATTATGAGCTAGAAACGATTTTGGACAGCTTGAAACATAAACATTTGAGTTTTTGGTATTACCATGACAATTCATTAAAATGTATTATTACTATTTACTTATAACATCATCCCCCCCATTAAAAATTCCTGGGCACGCAATGACCGTGCGCTCGTCTCGTCGGAAGGGATATGTCGATATGTGGTTATCGATCGATCGGTGTTCACGAGAACGACGGTATACATACCGCCGCCCCGCCGCGGCACAGACACCGATTCCGTGACGAGCCGATCGGACGAAAACGACGAATCGTCGCGAAAACAGACGTGGGCGTTTTCCTCGCGTTTTTCGTTGTTTCTTGTGCGGCCTACGGCGACGTTTCTAATGCAAACGCTCGTGTTTACGGGTAAATACGTATATCGTTACGGTGTAACCAACAAATCGTTTAATGTTTGGGCAGCTGGCGAACGCTCGCGCGCAGTCCAAGTCGACGTACGAAAACACTTTCGATTTAAGTGAACAAAATAAATATCGGGCCGTCGCGGATAGGCCACGCGCGCTATCGAAAACCGGCCTCGACGAGCGTTTCACATTTAGGATAAGTAAACAAACAGAAAAAAAAATGAAAGTTTTGCTTTTTAGTTTTTTTAAAAAGTATTATTATTTTATTGTTATACGTTTACACGGCTACTGTTTACTGCTACGTGTTTAATTTCTACGAAATCCGACTTAAAAAAATATTAATGTTTAATTATTATAGGTAAAGCCCAAAGCAAAAATAATTCACTTATATTAAGTTATAATCCATAGTACAGCGTATTTATTATCTACACGAATATTTAAAAATGTCAACGTGAATTTCTAACGAATTATAAATTTTAGATGAGTTTAAAGGAGAATATTGTATTATTATAGCGGTTTCTGAAAAAATATAATCAATTTCGAAATCAAATGAAATGTATCAGGGCGACATCGTCATTTTCCAATAATCGTTTGTTTATAAAACACTTATTAATATATCGGGGACTTCCCATTGACACGACGCGACGCGACAGCAACTAATCGTGAGCGACTGGTACTGTCAGCTCGATAAAAAGTTGCCATCACATCGCCTCGTCGACCGCGTGCATTTTGTTTTATGTTCTTGTGTTATCATTAATCTTTCACGTACACATCACAAAACGACGGCAATGTGTACATTGTTTCTCGAAGATTGAAATTTCGATATCCAGTGACGTAGCCAGAAATTTTGTTCGCGGGGGGGGGGGGGGAGGAGATAAGTATATTCGGGATTTTCCGGCAGTATCCACTAGGTAGGCAATTATACGTTATACGGGTGAGATAAAAACAGGCTATTACGATTGCGGCAGGCGCGGAACCAGAACTTATATACGGGGGGACCTTAATCAAAACAACTTTAATCCTCATTTTGTCTCGTCGAGTAATGAAATATTTTCCAAAACGTTTTCTTGGAAATCGTTTGCGATACACCGAAATAAAACAATAAAGTCTGTCTTTATATCTTTATCGAATGTCGAATCGCGTGGCGGTTGCGGCTGTTATCGGAACGATTTATTTATTGTCCTCTACGGAGATGTTCGAGATATTTAAGAGCCATAAGAGCCGTAGGTATATTATATTATGTGCAACCCATCAATTTTTAAGGTTCACGTGTCGTTCAATAATTAAACTGCAATACATATATGATTGAGCAATTATATGTACTTTGATAAAAAGAGGTATTTTTATTTATCTTTATTGGCTATCAAAAACGTTAAAAACCGAAAAATCCCATAGCTACAATTTCATTTTAAATTGTTTTTTTATATTATCATAGATAAGAGTTAGAATTATAAAACGATACTAACAAAAAAATTTAACAAGAGTCTACGGGGGGGGGGGGCGATCGCCCCTTGGCCCTCCCCCCCCCTTGGATCCGCGCCTGGATCGCGGTCGTGTCTTTGTATTGAAAAATTAGTTATTAATAACTCATTACACGTGACCGTTCGTGTGTGCGTTTTTCGTATGTATAACATCTATAGGAAAATTTTAGAATTCGCAGAAAATATGCGGGTTTCTTAAAATTTCGAGGGGGGGGAGGCCCGGGCCCTACGGGCCCCATTGCTGGCTACGGCCCTGTCGATACCGATACAATACGATACAATAATCTTCAGAAGACGACACGTTTGTAATTGAGCCATTCTAGTTGCCGAAACATCGCCTGTAGTGCCTGCACGGGTCGTACGATATTTTACTAAGCAACTATTTTTTTTTTTTTATCGCGTCGCTCCAGTGGGATGACGGCCTTAAGGCCTGGTTTCCTGCAATCACGCATCCGTGATTGCGTGGTGCGTGATGTAGTGTTTTTCTTCAATGCGTATTTACGGCTGCGTGGTTTTGAATTAGAAAATGTTCGTCACTTGGTGTTTAGTAGCACGCCAAAATGGACGTGTTTACGCTTTACAATGTTTTGGAGGATGAAACAGATGAAGAACTATTGTTACTGGCAAATTATTTCCGGAATTAGGACGACGAAATGTTTAGTGAACGAGCCGAGAGGGTTGTTTTAATGCTTTAATTCAAAGACACCTAATTGACAACGAAACTGGATTTTAAAATGACATTTTAATATGATTCTTACCTGCCGTTTGATTTGACTTGAAAATAATATAATAATATAAATAATAAAAAATTAAATTAAATGAAGTTAATTTAAATTATTCATATAAATATAATAATAATATATTAATCACGCAAATGTCGCCCTCGTAGCAATTGCTGCGTGATTGACGCGCGTGAATTACTAGTAAACACGAACGTGGTTTTTCGGGGTTTCAACTTTTGCGCGATCGCGCACCACGCAATCACGGATGCGTGATTGTAGGAAACCAGGCCTTTAGAAGAATGTGTATGCGAGCGTTGTCTGGAAAACGACGCGAGTACCGGTTTCCCGAACGAACGACGTGGAACGAATGACGGCTGGGTGGTTGGGGGGGGGGGGGGGGGTTGCGCGGGGGGAAACGAACGCGCGCGCTCGCGGAACGCCCGGAGCGCCAGCGCGCCGCCGCCTAGAGACACGTTCGTTTTCAGTCGTCCACGGCAAGCGGTTCTCGTCGGCTCGTCGTCCCCGTAACGATGCGTCTCATGCCGACGGTGTTGGCGCTGGTGTTGGCGCCGGCGTTGGCGTGCGCTCGCCCGGACGCGACCTCCGCGCACGAGCGGCTGCTGAAGCTGGCCGTGCGCGACTACGACGTGTGGCTGCGCGTCTGGGACCAGAGGGTCCGGCCGACCGGGTCGCTGCGGCCGCCGTACCGGCCCGACGACGGTCAGCGGCCGGCGTTGAGCGCGTACGCGCAGGACGCGCTGCGGCTGCCCGCGGACGACGACGGCCACGTCGCGCCGTTCGCCGTGGTCCGGCTGGTGTTGGACCGTTACGCGTGGCTGGGCTCGTACGTGGAATACGCGGCGCGTCTGCTGGGCGCGGCCGTCTCGTGCCTGACCGCGCAGTACGCGTGGCTGCAGACGGAGCTGCTGGTGCTGTCCGCGAGCAAGATGACGGCGTCCGCGCCCGAGCCGACCGGCGGCACGGCCAGGCTGACGGAGACGTTCGCGGCGGTGCGCGGCGCGCTGCTGTCGTACGCGGACAAGCTGGCCGCGGTGCGCGGCGACATGAAACCGACGGCGGGCGCATCGTTCCGGCTGGACCGGCTGATCGCCGAGAAGCCGGCCGAGTGCGCGGGCGTGTTGTCGCAGCTGCGGGACGAGGCGGACCGGTCGGTGGACGGCCGGTGCGCCAGGGCCACGGCCGCGGAGCTGTACGGGCATTTCGACGACGCGGGCCGGTACGCCACCCTGTCCGGCGACGAGACGACGTGGGCGGACGTGGCGGACGCGGTCAGGACGGTGGCCGAAGGGTCCGCGCGCATGTTCGACGGCCTCGGGCCGGAGACCATGGCCGCGACGAACTGGCGCCAGATTTTCGACTACGAGTACGCGATCGAAAGCGGCGTGAACGTGGACGCGGCGGACCCGTTGACCGACACCGTGTCGCCCTGACCCGCCCTAACCGTATTGTTTTACTATTATTCATTTGTTCGTTTAGTTGTTTATTGGTCCCGCGTGTTCCCGTTCGGGTTGCTGGACCGTTGTACATAATTGTTGTGTTCCGGTTGTAGTGTCCAATAAACGGTATTGTTCTATTGGTCGTTTGTTTTTATTTTATTTGAACGGAAAAAAGCAAAAAATTGTTGTTTCGCGCGCCGACGTTTCCGCGTACGAAGAAACCGTGTACGTGGGGGGTGCGCGCATATGTGCGTACAACTGCAAAGTCACAGCGCACACGTATCCGAGCGGTAAAAACTCGTAAAAAAAGCGAATGTGCGCCAATCGGATAACGCGACGGTGACGTGGCGATCAGTGTGCCGTCGCGATGCACGTTCATCGCGTCGTCGTCGTGGTCGTGGTCGCGGTCGTGGTCGCGGTCGCGGTCGCGGTCGCGTGTTCGGGGTCGGCGGCGCTACGCGCGCACCGGGACCGGCTGCGGCTGCTGGAGCTGGCGTTGAATCGCGACGTCCAGTGGCGTCCGGTGTTCGAGCGGACGGTGTTGCTGTCGCGGGTCGACCCGCAGCGCCGGGACGCTTACCGCGACACGGCCGCGCTGCGGCTGACGGACGGGCGCGAGTCCGCGGTCGCCCCGTGGCCGTTGGTCCGCCGCGTGGTCCGCGAGTTCGCGTGGCTCGGCTCGCACGTCGAGTTCGCGGCGCGCGTGTTGCGCGACGCGTACGCGTGTCACGCGTACGCGGACGTGACGGCGCTCGCGGACGCGGCGGAGCGCGCGGGCGCGTACCGCGACGCGTCGTCCGCGCTCTTCCGGCTGCTGGACAGGCTGTACGCCGCGGACCCCGCGGACGTGCGCGCGATCGCGGACCTGGCGCACGCGTTCGCCGCCGCCGCCGCCGCCGCCGCCGCGCCGCCGGAGTCGGGCGCGGACCGTTTGAACGCGCGGCGGGACGCGATCGACGCGACAGTGCGCGCGCGGTGCGGGCCGACCGACCGCGGCGGGATGTACGCGGACCGAGCAGTGGACGACTTCGAGGCTCTCGTCGAACGCACGTTGCTGGTCTACGACGGGCTCGGGTTGCAGACCGTGTCCGCGCGCTGGTGGACGCCGTATTCCGATTTTCCGGTCGACGAAGCCCCGGACGATTGAGGACGACGCGTGTGCGTGTGTGTGTGTTTGTTTTTTGACTCTCTTCGCGTACTGTTTTTAGTTTTTAAGATTGTCGATCGCGTCGGTTCTCACGCGTTTTTTTCAATAAACGTTCTATGTCGGTTATCGTCTGTCAATATTTCCGCGCGAACATTTCACCGCCGGGCGACGCGTGTGTGTGTTTTTTAACTCTCTTCGTGTACTGTTTTTAGTTTTTAAGATTGTCGATCTTGTTAGTTATCACGCGTTGTTTAATAAACAATTTTCCATGTCGATAATCGTTTGTTAATATTTTGAACCGGAAAGTCGATAACGTACATAGGTTATCGTCTCGCAAAACCACGTTGGCGAAAACAATAAGACGGCGTCTGTTACGGTATACAGTACACCGAACTTAAGACCGAATTTTTACGAACGCTGTTTCTACACGAAACGCCGAAACACGTCGTACAATTTTGAAACCCCCCTCCTCCTATATTAATAGTTACAATAAACCGAATTTATTAAACTATAAGCCGGAGACACACTGTTTACACGTCACACGGTTAAACCGCGTTCAGACACAATTTTATCGTACGCAACGTAATCTAGTAGTTGAAAATATACCGTTCGGTTTTTAAACACCACCCCCCCCCCTTCTGTCCGTAAATGTGTTCCTGTTTACGACTTTTTTTTACGTACATCGCCGTAATCTTTTGTTGTAAATAAATTTGTTTTTCTCGTTAGTCGAACGTTGCGCAACAATGCGTCGTTGTTTACCGGATAAACACGCGTCGTTGAACCGGGTCGAATTGTTTCTTTTTCCGGTCGTTTGTACGCGAACGAAACACACTTGTTACCTAACACACTTGTGTTGACCGTGTCTCGCGCCAGCCGCACTTGCCGCGTATCTTGTCCGGGTCGTCAGTCCATTCGTTAGGGCCGTTTCACACGTTTTTTCCCATGTTCAGTACACTTTTGTACGGGTTTAGTCTTATAGGAACACTCGAGTCTCGCGTTGTTATCACGGACCACAAACAAATTATCGCGCTATGGTTATACAATCGTCGTCGCAAGAGACAACAGAAAAATCGTATTTTTTGGATACGTCCTATTAAACGTTAGAAGAGAGGAAGTGGGATTATTTTATACTATATTCAATGACTTACGAAACGATGGAAATAAGTTAAATAATAATTCCGGGTTAGGTTCAATTAGGATTTCTGGCCACGCATTTTTTGTAGCATCTTCGTAGGAATGTAAAAATTTGTCTCACAACACTGGTCTCTTTCGCACGAGGGTAAATAAACATTTTGCCATTATTTAAACAATATATTCACTGTTGTCAGTTCAATGAATTTAATGTTTAAATTTAATATCGTGCCTCGAAGTGACTGATCGAATTCAGACGTACGAATAAAATCGTACAATGTGAAAACCGTCTGTCTGCCGTATGCTGTAGTGACAGTGGACGGCTTGTTGCACGGCACGGCGTCGGCATTTTGCCTAACCTAACCATTTTTGACGAAAGCGTATACGGTCTTCTTCGCGCCTTTAAAAAATATAACAAATATACAGATAACGTTTCCATCAGGTCATTCAAACACCGCATTATGATCGTCGAAACAAAATTAGTTATATTTTGTTTAACCTCCCCCAAAAAATGATTAACGCATACAGTCCGCGTTAAATGAGACATTTTATGTCTTATGTGTGAAAATTTTTTTTTCAAATTCAAATTTAAATTTTTTCAAAACCGAAACAATGGTTGCCATGGAAACAAACCATAAGGGAGATTTAGGTTTTTTTTTCTGTAACGCTTTTTCGTGACAGTCCCCAGTGGGTATCTTAATTTAGGTAACGCTTTTCGTGGACACTTTTTGGTGGACACTTTTTCGTGACGGTTTTTTATTTTAATGTGCCAAAGTAAAGACATAAAATGTCAAAAATATCGCCGTACGGTCAAAACCGTGTGGTGTGAAACTGCCCTTGTCGTCCACGTTGTTGTTCGTCGGATTAAGTACGGATTGCTGTGACTGTACGCGCGCCGCGACAGATGATTCGAAAACGATTATCGTATTTACACGTCGGCTCGTCCCCTAAAGAGTTCGCGCAAATAACGGTTCGCCCGTTTTAACCGACGGTAAACCGTAGTTTACCTAACATTTGGTTACCTAACCGCGTTGTACGGTTACGGATGGGCCGAGCCACTGGGCTTTCGGGTCACGTGGAGAACAACACGATCTGGTCTCCGCCGACGCTGCGGCCAAAGCGCGATACGTTTTTACGCGCGTTCCGATCGACAACGCTTTCTGCGCGGTGTTGTCGTTACCGGCGCTTTTGGTATTTACCAGGACTGTGTTTGAACAACGCCGCGGGGCCCCGCCCCGCGGACGTTCGACGGTGGAATTTTCAGTGTACACGTCGTACACGTCGTACACGTCGCCGCCGCAAAACGAAAAAGAAACGGACAATACTCCGTCATCGACGCCATCATGAGACGCATGTCGGGATTGACGGCCGTCACGGCGGCCTTTGTGCTGCGGCTCGTGTCCGCGAACTACGTCCGCGTCCGGTCGGATTACGACAAGCAGTACGCGTTGCTCAAGACCGTGTCGAAAAACGACGTGTCGTGGGAGCACGTGTTCAAGCAGTCGGTGTACGTGAACCTGGCCAACGTGCGTTTCCGGAAGATCGTCGACGAAGAACTGTTGAGGGACGCGTACGTGCGCCCGGAGACGGCCGACGGCGGCGGGCCGGACGGCAAGCCGATCAGTCCGATGACACTGTTCAACAACGTGATGGTGTCCGGCCGGAAGAAAATCGGCACCGTGGTGGACATGACCGTCGACGTGCTGAAGGCCGCGTTCACGTGTTTGGCGTACAAAGACACGGTGCTCCTGATGACGTTGTTCCGGGCGGAGATCACGCGGGAGATCGACGAGAGAAGGTTGGTGAAGAGGGCGAGGATGGCTAGCGCGGCCGTGGCCACCATCCTGATGAACATGGGCGCGATGCGGTTCACGGACGAGCGGCTCATGAAGGCCGCCAGGTTTTTCACGGTCTTCGACGACGAGAAAACAATGGCGACCATAGAGAGGTACACGTTCTTGCCGTTTTCGGACACCCTGGTCGACGAGATGATGGGACACGTCAGAGAGAGATGCGCGAACCCGGCGGTCACGCAGCCGGATGTCGTCAAAGAATTGGAGTTCGATTGGGACGAGGCAATGTTCGTCAAGCCCGAATCGATATCGGTCGAGGTGTTCAAACGAATGTTCTACAGTTCCGTCGAGGCCGTCAAACAGCACTATGAGACATTGGGTTTCGACACGGGCATGTCCCTGGACGCGTGGTACGATATCTTACGTTTCCAGTCGACGGGTAACAAAATGACGTCGTTCCACAAAATCAAACTCTAACGCGTTTCTTCGAAGACATTTTGTTTTGTCGTCGGAACGTTGTTGTTCGTCGGTTTATTGTAAATATACGCACTTAGAATATTCATACGGCGATTATAAACGCAACATATTTGTATTCATTTTTATTTCTTTGTAAAGTTTTCGATATCGTGTTTGTAAACGACTTATTTGTTGTAATATAGAAAATGTTTTGTCGAAAATGTGTTTTTTTTTATCGTTCTCACAGTCACAATAATACAAACATTCGGTGTTTACCAAATGTGATCTAGAAAATTTTTTTACGCCTGAATTACGCCGTCTATAAATTAAATGTTATTCCTTTACCGATCTGAATTGTCAACGACGACGAATCGTACAAGAATTGTCGACAAAGCGTCGTGAAAAGTAACGATAAAGACGTGAAGAAAAAATGACCTGTGCATATATTTCGACACGTAAAAACGAAATCGAAATCACGTGTTAAAAACGTTTGGCGGGACTTTCGGGTTCGACGTGTCCACGTGATTACGTGGTTTTTCTTTGCTGCTACGAAAACCGAAGAAGACACGCTGCGTCCTCGGCGAACCGAAGAGCGGCGCGCGCGACATTCGCTTCTTCGGCCTCGCGAACGAAAAAACCTGCGCAAACACGGCTGGGCGTCGACGGCGCGCCACCGGCACCCGTCCGTAGTCGGTCTCGTTCCGGTGACGACTTCGGTGTTGGACGACTTCGGTGTTGGACGACGACGACGACGACGACGATGACGACGACGACGACGATCCGCCGGATGGCGACGGGCGTCGCGCTGCTGTGCGCGGCGGTCCGGTGCGACGGTTACCCGGGCGACCTGTTGGACGGGCCGCCCGCCCGGTACCGGCACGGGCTGGAGCTGATCCGCCTGTCGCTGGCCATGAACGACCGGTGGTCGGCCGTGTTCGGCGAGAGGCTGAACGCCGGCGTGGAGGCGATCCGGCACCCGGACCCGTCGTTCTGCGAGCGCGTGTACGAGGCGGACGCGACCGTGGTGGACCCGTTCCGCGCGGTCCGCGCCATCGCGGCCCGGTGCTCGCACTCCGGCATGTACGTCGAGTACGGCGTGACGCTGCTGCGGCACTCGGCCATGTGCTTCTTCCGGCGCGTCACCGCGGCGCACCTGTCCGCGGTCGAGGCCAGGATGCACGGCGGCCCGGACGAGCGGTTCGAACGGTTCCTGGACCGGCTGGTCGACGACTATCGCGCGGTCGCGGCCAAGCTGTCCGTGATCGGCGCGCCGGTCGCGGTCGTGCTGCAGCTGGCCGTGTTCTTCGCGTGGGTCCGCCCGAGGCTGCGCGCCCTCGACGAGAACACCGTGGGCCACACGCTGGCGACGGACGCGGCCGCGTCCGCCGTCGCGTTGCGCGAGATGATCGAGACCGAGTTAGGCGTGGTGTGCGCGGAGACGGGCACGGACTGGTGGGACGAGGAGAACCGGACGGTGGTGGATATGGCCCCGGCGAAGAACAAAAAGAAGAAGGACAAGAAGAAGAAGAAGAAGAAGAAGAAGAACAAGAACAAGGAGAACAAGGAGGAGGAAGACGGTGACGACGCGGTGATTGCCAGGGCCGACGAATTGCGGATATTAATGCGCAGGGTGTTCGACGACATGATAGCCGACGGGATGTCGCCGGAAGTGTGGGAAATCATTTTCAACAACCTTCTCGTAAGGCACAGCGACATACAGAAGATCGACGAGGCACACGTGGACGACGACGACGACGACGACGAATTCAATTTTTGAAAACAATTCTCACGTCCGTATTTAGATCAGCGACTAAAATCGCAGTTATTATTGTTAGTGTTATTTTATTCGTTTGATAACGGCGATTAAATTTTTTTTAATCTAAGATGTTTAGCGCGCCGTTGAATCGTGTACAATATTATTCTATTGTTCGATAACATAATATGTATCTTTACGCTCGTCATAACTGTCGAGTTTCGATTTTAACGATTTATATTCTATATTATTTGCACATTGTATGATTGTTTGTCAATACCGAATTATTTGGATTGTTAATAAAGCGCACGTGTAGTTTGATAATTACAACGGGTTTTCGATGATGTTTTATCGTTACAAATACCAAACAATTACGTTCCTGAAAACTGGATACTGTAGGAAATGTGAAAAATAACAAATAATAATTCAAAACGTGCGCGACGGGCTATAAAACGAATGGAACTCGCCAAATATTGTAGAGCGTTATCGTTATTGACGTTATCGTTATTGACGAACAATACAGGCGCATTCTTTGGTGCGAATTCGGAAATTTGAATTTCGTTTCGAACGGCCGAGAGACGTCGCCGTTTCAACAGCGTGAACGAAGGCCACAGTGTCGGCTGTAACGGTACACGCCGCGTACGGTGACCCATGGAAAAAAAGTACGCGTACATAAAACGGACTTAACCTATGAACCCGGTGCGTCGGGAACGCGCGAAGCCACAACATGGTTTTTTGACATTTTATGTCTTTACTTTGGCACATTAAAATAAAAAACCGTCACGAAAAAGTGTCCACGAAAAGCGTTACCTAAATTAAGATACCCACCGGGGACTGTCGCGAAAAAGCGTTACAGAAAAAAAAACCTAAATCTCCCTTATGGTTTGTTTCCATGGCGACCATTGTTTCGGTTTTGAAAAAATTTAAATTTGAATTCGAAAAAAAAATTTTCACACATAAGACATAAAATGTCTCACTTAACGCGGACTCGTATGCGTTAATCATTTTTTTGGTCGTCACGGCCCTATCGATAACACGCCTGTTGGCGAGTAGATTACGGCGGGGACGGGTTCGCGGCGCAAAGAACATGAACCGTCCCGGCCGAGGCGTCGAGATTCTTATGGACGCGTGGCCGAACCGTCTCGTCGTTTTCGATCGAAACCAGCGAATATACACGAAATCGACCTGAATGTTCGACTCGATAAAAACTAAAAAAAAAAAAAAAAAACCGCGCGTTCCGGCGTTGTTTGTCCGCCCGACGCCCACGATCGGTTCGCGCGAAAACAAATACGAAAACCATAAAAAAAGGTTGCGCGACACGTGAAAACGGAATAATAAAACGGATCGGCGCGGGGTTTCGACCGGCTGTGCCTGCGTGCAAGCAAACAGCGTGTAAGCCCGTGCGTTTACGTTCCGTCGCCACTAGTCACCGCGGTACGTTCCGGGCCGCAGCACGCGATGCACTTGGCGAACGCGCTGCTCGCGGTCGGCATCGCGGCCAACGTGCGGGCGTCGGCCCTAGACCGGCACCAGGCCCGGTTGCGGTTCCTGGACCGGGCGCTGCAGCACGACGAGCCCGGCTGGGGCCGGGTGCTGGACGAGCTGGTGATGGAGCCGCCGGGACGGCCGCCGCACGCGGACGCGCTCGCCGCGTACGGCGGCGCGCCGGCGGTGCCGCGGCCCGCGGCCGACGGCGCGCCGATTAGCGCCCGGTCGGTGGTCACCGTGCTGGCGTACGAGTACCGCGCGGTCGGCTCGTGCGTCCGGTACGCGGTCGCGGTGCTCCAGAGGGCGTTCATGTGCTTCACGGCCAGGCACGTGGCGTTCCAGCTGCAGTACGTGTCGCTGCTGCTGGTGCTGCAGCGCGACCCGCTCGTCGCCATTGCGGTTGTGGCCGGCGAGCTGAAGGACCATCTGGCGCGGGCGATCGACAAGCTGGCGGTCGCCAACGCCGACCTGTCGCTGGTGTTGAGAACGTACTGGCAGACGATCGCGGTCATGCGGCACGACGTGGCCGGCCAGTTGCGGATGGACCCGTTGCCGAGTTCGGTCGCGCGGACCGTGGACCGTCTGTACCGGCAGTTCGTCGACTACACGGCGCACAATTGTTCCGCGTACGAGCCGAGCCTGGCGTTCTTCGACGACATCGGCGTCACGGTGAACAACACGCTGATCGTCGACCGCGTGCTGAACACCACGCTGACGGCACAAGAGCTGATGGACGTGGGCCACGCGCACTCCGAGTTCCTCAAGCGGTTCTACGCGGACCTGAACTACGACCATATGTCTGAGACGATGTGGAGACAGGTGTTCTATTCGTCCAACAGGGCTGAGCCGATGGACGAGCTGGACAAGATCAACCCGCCCATAAATAAATAGGCGGCGTTCGCGAAACACGCCCGCCCCCCTAACCTAACCTAACATAACCCGTCTGTTTTATGTAAAAAAAAAAAAAAAAATAAAATGTTTATTCATATATATATATATATATTTATTATAACACGCGTAATCTGTAATCATAATAATAACGTGCACTGTTTGAATAGCTGTTTTAATGTGTTCATGGTTTGAAATTAATAAAGTACAATTGTGTGAGTGATTACCGTGTCGATGACGTTCGTTTACGGTCGAAAGACCATTACCGGGTTTCCGGTCGGGCGCCCGCGAGATTATGACGATTGGCGGCGGGTTAACGCGGTTGTCGAACAAGTCTAACCGGCTGCTGGTGTCTCCGAATCCGTTAATCTCGCGCGCGATTTGTTCGACGGGACTTTCGCGTACGCCGGTCTTTAGGTGACGAGGCGTTTTCGATCGGCCGTTAAAAAAAAAAAAAAACACTAAAACATTAAAAGACGATAAATTCGTGAATAAAAAAAAATCAATCAGAACACGTCACGACCTGCCCCCTTTACCGTCTATGCGTATTGTAGGTATCGCGTCGATAAATAATAATAATAATAATAATAATAATAATGACGATAACGATTTGAACGGATTTGAATAGGGCCGCCGCGGACGCACGTCGTACGGTTCCGGCTAAACGACGTGGTGAACAGGCCGTATGCAAAAATCGCGTACGTCACTGTGTGCTTTCCATTATTCTCGTCGTGACCCGTTTTGTTCATCGTTAATAAAAAAACAATAACGCGCCTAATACGCGTTTGATGATATCCGTTTCGTGTGACGGCAAAAGGGTTTTGTTGGACGCGCGCGCGTCTATTTTTCTTCCGGCACCTGTTGACGACCGGCGCGCCGATGACTGGACGGGTTGTCGTTGATTGTCTCGGCCTCGGCGGCCGTTTTGCAGCGATCCGTCCGTTTTCGCGTTGTCACTGTTGTCGGGCGTAGGTCGGCGTCATGTCGACATAGATGAAGCGCGCGAAACCGGTCTCATCCGGTCCTTCGTCGCGTTTGGACACCACGGTGAAGAACCGACACGCACGATGGCTCGACGAAGAACCGTTCGGTCTCAGGTCCATCCGTCCAGGTCCCGAACGATTGCGTACCGACAATATTCTTTTGGAATACGTACGTTTTCGTTTTCGACAGTGTTGCTCGTCCGAAACGTTCAAATCAATACGGACGGTGAGATTTTGGGTTTTTGACACCCGTGGTTCACATGTCGACCGATTCGTAGTCCTTGGCGCTAATGTCGGAAGACAAGCCTCCAAGGAGACCGGAGCGCCGTTTCTCCTCGAACGGCCACGCGTCGTTAAGCCGAACCACGAGCGGCGAGCGGACCCCCTCGCACCGCATGGACGACCGCTATCACGCGCGGTTATCGCAACCCCGCGACGAGGACCGGCACTATCATTACCGCAGATGTGTACTACGGGGTACACCTACCCTCCGGTGTCGTAACCACGCCGACAGAGGCGCACGGGTAAATGTTTCCGAGTCTCTCTTAACGTACGGTCAGGCGGCATCGAATAGCCATAGCCATGCCATCGGCCGTCTTGCGTGCCCGGTGTCTAGCTCGCGAGGCCGTTTACCACGCGGATTGCTGCCGTTAATCCGCCACCGCGTAACCGATCCCGACAGCCTACCCGACGTGTTTCGCCTACACTGCATTTTACAGTGTCGGCAATTTTCAATTGCGTGTATCAGGTCCACCTATTAATTCAATGCAAACGGTCGTTGCGGGACGTACTTTTTAACCATTGCGACATCGCGATAGATCGCGACGGCCGCCCGTTTTGTCCCCCGTCCGGTCGCATTCAATCCCGCGTACGATACATTACGTAACACCGTATCATTCGTCGTTGTCGTTGTCATGCAAACGACCGGTGCACGAAAATGCAAGTTAATATTTATTTTTTTTTTTTCGTAACCGCTTTATTGCGTGCAACTAATTTCATTCCGCGGCACGATTTTTCTTCACCATCGGATAGGTGTGTGTGCGCGCGCGCGACGGATTTCGAAGGCTTGCGGACCGCATCGATCAAACACGGTGTCAACGTTTTTCAAACGTTTAACTTTATCCCCGGGACGTGAACGGACGCGTTGCCGGCGCATTTGACTCGTGTACTCGTGTACACCGTACGATTTTGTTGGTCGTAACACAAACACGTGCTTGAATCGTACGGCCCGAATTGTGCTGCAATAGTTATGAAAAAAAAAAAAACACGTTAAGCCATAAGCGTTCTACGCTACGTTCTACACGCGCACGATTTCGACTCCGAAACGTTTTTTTCGGGTAAATATCCGCGAACCAGTTTTTCCGGCGACACAACAATGATGTCTCGCCCGGATTCGACAACACTTGAACGTTTACGACACGATCTGTTGCCAATCATCGTGTCACGACGCTGTAAACGCTGTAAACGTTTCGCGGCGTACTTCTCGAGAGAACGTGGTTTCTTCCGGGACACCACGGCGAGATGCACGGAATCCGACCGCCGCCGTCAGTTTTTTCCGCGAGTTTTTCTATTATTCGTTATTTTTTCTCCTTTTACACGCGCGCCGACGTTATTATTCCCGGACAACGTCGTCCGCGACGGACTGTGCGCGTGACTAAGCGATTTTACGCGCGGATAACGATTACAATACGCCGCGGATGTTTTTTTCGCCCGTCATGTGATGTAAAAAATAAAAAATAAAAAAAATGATTATCCGTCCCCCGGCCGACACGAAATCCCCGGATACGCGCGCACATAACCGCGTGGGTATATCAAACGGGAGACGCGTCTCGATGACGGATCGCGTTTTGGCGTTCCGCGGGATTTTTCATCTCACGCCCGTCGCTTTCCGTCCGCTTTGTCACCGTAAAACCGCCTACCTGTCAACCCCGCGCGCGCGTCCAGTATTCCGCTCGGGTCCTGGAGAACGTTTAATCGGCCAATCGCGCCCTTTTGTTACCGAATCGTACCTACCGATTTGTCGGCCAAGTTTTCGAGTCATTTGTTCAACACCAACAGATGTTTTATGCGAAATCATTTCCATACGACGGTCGCGGGTATTGAAAGGTCCGGGAATATTCGGTGCCGTCCGGGAAGCGTCGTGCCCGGATATGACGGCCGGCAGTCGGGCAAACGGCGTCCGTGAGCGATATCGGTAAACGACTGACCTGCCCGCGGCGAAGGGCGAGACCGGCGAAGAAAACGTGTTCGTCGACCCCTAACCCGCCTAAACCCTGTAAAACGCGCGTCGTCCCCAACACGCCCGCGTACATCTAATTGCACGTGCAACACGTTATTTTCGATTGTTGTCCGGTTCGGACTTGTCGTCACCGATAACCGTGTTCATCCCGTCCGTCGTAACGGCCACTGCGCGTAACGTACAATTGTAAACGTCGAGGCCGAACGGATAAATCGATAAACGTCTCCCGGTTACGCGGAGCCATCGTCGCGATAATGCAATGCAGATGAAATTCGCCGCCGGTGAAATTACTGCAAGTATAATGACTCGGATTCGTGTTGTATATATATATGTGTATACAGGTATTATATGCGTCGGAGCGAAATAAAAAATAAAAAAAAAACGCGTATAAACCATTACTGCGATATATACTGTCAATTTTTTACTCGGATTCGTTTTCACAATGACCGTATTTTCTTCTCTTTTTTTAAAAAAAAAGATCGAAATTCCTTTTGGAAAAAAAAAAAAACAACGTTTCTCTTCTCTTTCCCACTGTCTTTATTACGTGTATACACACAAAACGAAATCAATCTCCTTAATGACGGCGGAATGTTTATCGCACGGCAGAGTCGTCCGATATATATATATATATGTACGATATTCCTCCCATTCCAATCCGCCGATCGAGGGCGGTTTATTTTTTATTATTACGGCGTGTTTTTTTTTTTATTATCATTTTTTTTTTTCGCTTTCTTTCTTTCTTTCTTTCTTTCGCTCTTCGCCTCGGCGTTTTCTAAATAGACGTTAATGGAACAACGCCGACGCGCCCTCGAAATCCTTCAGACCCATACCGTTAATTTAAAATACAAGTTCGGGAACAAGTGGAAGGAAGAAAAAAAAAATAAAAATAATCCCTCGTTCGTTCGCGGAAGACGTATCGGTTAATAAGGTCGAACGGCGCGCGCCGTGTCGTACGGTTTGACGAAAAAAAAAGATTATATACATATATTCACGCGCTCACATCGGAGATGATGAAAAACGATTTTCCGGATATTTTTACTTTTTTATTTTTTTTTTATTTTTAAATTAGAAACTTTTTCTTTGTGCGCGCCATCGGGACGACGTGTACAATAATAATAATAATAATAATAATACGGCGAGTGACACGTTCATTATGTTACGCGGGCAGAGGCGCGCGGGCAAATCTGGCGCCCGGTCTTAAGACGTCAGTTCCCGTCAGGACGGGGAAAAACGGAAATGTCTCGCGGTAATAAGCAAGGCGTAGGATTCGATTAAATTGTTTTCTTTCACGCCGCCGTGTCAAAGCTTAGCCTCGGGATTATGATTTACGGCTGGCGCGGATCCGCTTTTTTCCGTTTCCCGAAAGCCGGCCCCGGCGCCGGGTTCGGATTGATACACACGCCGGTCTTTAAACGGCTTACCGGTCCCGGCGCCCGATTTGAATATCTCGCGTACGACTTAAAACGACGATTCGTCGAACGACTAGTTGACGTTATGATTATTCTTCTTCTGTTTTTTTGTTTTTTTTTTTTTCGTTTCCTTTGATGATATAAAACTACGGCCCGAAGAACCCGACAAAACTTATTGTTGTATTATAACTTCGAAAATGATTAAAAAAAAAGGTTTTTCAAACATTCGACTTTTGGATTTCCGTTGAAATACGATCGTTTGTTTATTTTGTTTATCCGAACTGACAACAAACGTTGATTGATTTTATTCTCACACGGAAATCATCTGTACACGCCGAGAAAACGTTCTCAAACAATACAGTTCGTGATGAAAACATACGTAAAATAATATATATACAGAGCGGGGCGCAGCCGACTGACGAGTTTTGTGATGCTATAAATAACAAACGAAATAACATAGAGATAAACAGTTTATTAAATCTAAATTAGTAGGTAATACCATTATTTTTTTTAAAATTATGCTTTAAAAATAATATCGGATAAATCGGACGGCCTTCAGCGACGATACATTGTATCAAGTTTTCGCTTACTTTCCGGCACATTCAAATTTTTTCAGTGATTCGCTCCTTCGGATCTTCTACGGTGTGGGAGCGATGTTCAAAACCCTTTTCTTTGACGTGACCCCAGGGATAAAAATCGCACATGCTCAAATCAGATGGAGCGCGCCGACCAACCCGTGTCTCTCCTGTTAGAGACCAGCCGCGTCGTGAACATTTGTCGCAATAAATAACAAGCGAATTTTGAACCGTAGCCCCATCTTGTTGCAACGGAATATCGCCTGAGTCATGTCCTCCAGTCATTTTCTCCAATATGCGTCGAAAATAATGTTCCGACGTCGAAACACAACGTGTGGAATCGACAGTAACGGTCCCGTTATGTTCCTCAAAATAGTACGGACCAATTATACCAAATTTGGCCACGGCACTCGCGAGAAATACTACGACATCCGAAAAATGCTTGATATGATTTGAACAAACAGTCGAACGGTTCATGCGTTCATAAAAGTAAAATTATAACGTTTCCTTTCCTTTGATTTTAAGCGCGATCGTCCGAGCCAGTAGCGTATGCAAAAACGCCAGTATATCGTAAATTGGACGATTAAACTTCGGGTACGGGCAGAAAAATCGCATCGTGTTTTTAACTCGGAAACAATGATTTTGGCCCGCCGATCAATATTATAACGTTCTTATTAACTGCAACGTGTTGCAATTCACACGCGTATACGGGTGTCTGATGTCACCCACGTGCAGGATCTGAACCAATTTATAATTATTGTTACTGTTACGTAACACGCTACCCCATATAACAATTAAATCGACAAACAACACCGAGTCGTCGTAGAACTTAACGAAACGAGATTTCTATGTACGTTTAAACGAAATATCAACCAAACTCAAACCCAAATCAATGTCTCAAAGCAATAGTAATAATACGAAAAATCAAAGCCGGACAAGTCATTCGTTGGTATTTTTTTTTTTAAAATCGTTATGCCAAGCACATAAGATGAGCAAAATCGAGAGTAATTAAACTTGGTTAAACGTACGAAACGTTTAAAACAGGCAGAACGCTGTCGTATGTTCTACACTGCGCGGAAGTGAAGATCGTTAGGGTTTGTGGGTTGGCTGAAGGGGGGGGGGGGTGGCGGGAGAGGTTGCTCAAAAGTTCAGAAAATGTATTCGTCGTGTTCGCAAAAAAGGTGACGCTCCAAGTTTGACTAGACTTTTGCTTTTAACCCGTTTACAATGCGCACCGACGACAATTATCGCGCAATATCGCGATCACAGCTTTTCACGTCACGCTGGACCGGCTTTAGAGTTTATTGTTCGAACTGTCGTGTGCGTTCTCGCTTTTGACGGTCCCACGTGTTTTTCTCGAGTGTCCGCCATACTTGTACACACACGTGCACACATATTTCCAGACTATTAAAAACATTCGACGTAAGTGTCGAACGTTATAACGCGTAGAATTTATTATATATATATATGCTTTTTTACCCCGACCACAAGCAGTTGGGATACGCAGTGACAACGACGCGCGAACAATGAGATCGATACATTTTTGTTCTTTTTTTAAACGTTTTCAATTGAAAATCGTTTCGTGGCTCCGGCAGAGCGGAAAAACTATTATACGTACTTTATCCGGAACGAGTGCGGCACGTATTTATTATTGTGTTTATTTTTTTATTATTTTTTTATTTTTCCGTTGCGCACACACAAACGTGCGCACGAGTGAGAAGCCCTCATGAGGCGTTTTCGTAATGACACGCATAATAATAATAATAATAATAATAATATCGACAGTGCGGCGCGTCGTTCGGGCTTCGGCCGCCGCGACTCGTATACAATAACGGACACGTATAGGCGGCTGTGTCGATTCGCCTCCCGCGGGCCGACCACTCGAGAAATAAACGAACGATCATTTCAATTGTCGTTAATGAGTACACGCGGTCGCGGTTTCGGATGTCGGCGATATTTTTTTTGTCGGTAGACTGCCACGGGGGGGGGGGGGAACTCTTGGTCACCACGTCCACCACGTCGTTAATAAACCGGTGATGGGGGGGGGGGGGAAAGCTGTTCTGGCCGATACCGCAAACAACGGTCTTATCGCCGCGGAAAATCATTTTCATTCCCAATCTACTCGATCCTACTAGAACCAGACGCGGATCCAGAACTTATTTACTTAATCAAAACAACTTTAATTCTCATTTATTCGAATAATAAAATATTTTCCAAAACGTTTTATTGGAAATCGTTTGCGATACACCGAAAAATCCCATAGCTACAACTTCATTTTAAATTGTCTTTATCATAGAAAAGAGTTAGAATTATAAAACGATACTAATAAAAAAAAACTTAACAAGAGTCTACGGGGGGGGGGGGGGCGATCGCCTCTTGCCCCCTCCGCCCTTGAATCCGCGCCTGACTAGAACTACCGTATGGTCGCAAAAAAAATTCCCGTTGAAAACGCCGTAACTTCATCTCGCGTCGCTGGCCCGCCGCGTAGATTCCGTCGAGAGACGTGCGCGTCGTCCGGTACGTTCGTAAGACCGCGACAGACTTTCGCCCGGAAAACTCGGGCCGTGCACCACCACCACCGTGTACCCGCCGGACGACGGACCACCTGGCCGGCGGGCACGGCCCGTATGCGACACGCGCTTGCGTGCGACAGTAGTGACCGGAGCGGCCGGAGGGACGGCGGCCACGGGAAAGGCGGCGTGCGCACGTGCCGCCGAGGACCCGTACGCGTGCGAATACCGTGCGAACGTCGTCGGTCGGCCGTCCGGGGTATCGGATGACCGCCGGACCCCGTCCAGTGGAAATCGGCTTCGCGCCGTCGGCTGTCGCGAACACGATGCAACGCAACGTCACATTGTCGTCAACGGAAAGTCTCGGTCTCTCCGGCTCGCCTCCGAACGTCAGTCGTCGTGTTATTGCAAAACCGTGCCGCCGCGCATAACGTCGTGCTGACTGACGTACCGTCACTGACGTAGGTATCACGCTGCCTTTGACCTTTGCGCGTTGACGGGGCGGCAGGAGGAAAGGCACCGAACGATAACAAACGACGAGACGCGCGTGTGTTGGCTGGATACGTCGCGGTGACAGGCGGTGCGGCGGCCGCGCGCACATGTTATATTTGAGAATCGCGGAATTCGCTCGATATTTATACATTACGATGTCGTCTAAATATCGGCCCGCCGTATTATACGCGCGCACGTATATACGATAATAATTTTAAAACGGTCTTGTATTTCAATATCGTGTCGTGTTTATATGTGTGTGTGTGTGTGTGTGTACACGTGCGGCGTGCGCGTGACACCGGAAAATCGAAATTTTAGACGTTTGTCCTCTCTCTCTCTCTCTGTCTGTCTGTCTCTTCCAATCTCTCGTGCCTTTACGCGTAGTAGTTGCGCGCGTGTGTATGGCAATAATAAAATATGACGTGTACGAGTGCGTTATACGGCTGGGGCGGAACGCTGCGCATTTCCGCGTCCCGTTTGAACGTCACACGTCATACGCGATATTACGATACACAACGTCTCTATCGTATTATTGTACTCTGTTATTGTGCATAATAATAATAATAATAATAATGTTTGTCCTCGTCGTAGAAAAGAAAACCGTATTCGTCTGGAACTATTGATCGTCGGAATCGTTCGTGGTTTTCTTAGCGGAACTTTAACGTCGGAACGCGTCGACTAAAGACTTTTGGCCGTGCGCACCCCGGACCGTCACAGAACGAAACGAACCGCGTGTAGGTACGTGCTTCGTTCACAGACGCTTCGACCGGCGGTCGAACTTCTTCGGGGGCGTGAGGGGAACGCAGGCGGACGGCATTCGCCTTTCCACGGTCGACGGAATATAAAACAATATTGTTTTGTACTGACCATTACGATATTACCGCGACTATAAATTACCTCTACGCTTGTATTCTAATATTATCCTTTGGATTCGGATTAACTTGTCGATTTACATTTCCACGCTCGGACCGTCGGTAAACGTGACTGGCGACGGTGACGAACTTTTCGAGTGCCTACGCCGTCTATAAAAACGTGTGGAGGACGCTGATTTCCTCCCGATCCGGCCGCCGGACCGATCCGCGATCGCCCAAACTCGATTTTCTGCCGTGAAAAGACACGTGATGCAATTGTGCCGGTGAAAACAGACTGTTGACGACCAGACGTCATTATTTTCGCGTCGCGTCTTTCGGCCACGTGACCCGCGATTGCGATCTGTTCGACTCGTACACATCGTACATAATAATAATAATAATAATAATAATAATAACGCGACGCGATTCGAAAACCCAAGCCCGCGGACACTCGTAACAACACCACCGCGCGTTGATAAAACGACGACGACGACGACAATAAATTTCCGCGTTATTATCGGCGCAGGTCGTGTGCGCGCGCGTTTATTATTATCGTTACTTTTTTTTTTCTTTTCTATTAAACAATTCGAACGGTGTCAATCGACGACGGCCGTCAATGCAGTAAAAAATAAAAAAAAACCAAACAAACAAACAAACAAACCCTTTCGGTGGGCTCATTGTGTTTGACGAACCATTGTCACATGTTATTATTATTATTATTATCGTCAACGATCGTGTGAAAAAAACACTCGGGCCACGTACGTTATTATCGTTTCCTATCCGCGCTCTCGGATACGGTTTCGCGTATGAAATGTCTTATTGTTCGCGGGCACGTCGTTCCAGGCGGTACGATAAATAACAATCTCCGAGCGATAATTGTCAGCGGGAAGAAAGACGCGACCCCACGCGCGAAAAGAGTGCGCGCCCCCCCCGACCCGACCGCCGTCGTTCTGCCGGGCTGACCATCGGCGCCGCGGCGGAACGGACATTTGCACAATAATGCGCCCCTATATGGGTACGCGCGCGGCTGCGGCCACGGGCTCCGGCGGCTTCGGCGGGGGGCGCGATTCTCACGCGGCCGACCGACCGACCGACCGGCCGACCGACCGACCGACCGACCGACCGACCGACCGGCCGGCCGGCCGGCCGACCGCCTACCCGCGGTGGCCGTCGAACGGACACGCGCGCACCCGCGTGACGTGCGACCGTCGTCCGTACGGACGTTCAAGGCGGCGCTTTCGTCACGCGCGTCCGGTCCGATTTCAGACCGTCACCACTTCGCGCGTGCACGTAACCGATTGCCGGAATCGTACGAACACGACTAACAACAATTACAATAACAATAATTAAAGACTCGGATCGAAAACCGGCCGCTGTGTAAGAACATTTACGTACTCAGGCGGTGGTCAAACGGCATATAATACATATCGTCCCCGTCCACGGACTATTTTTATTGCGTGTTAGTTTTCACAGTATTCCGTTTTATTAACCATTTATTAATGATTAAAAAAAAAAAAAAAAATTGGATTTTATAATTCAACGGTTGTAAAATAGATTTAATAAAGTGAACGTATGACTTTTTGAATTATGACTTGTGTTTTCAACGATCATTGTTTATGTCGAGAAATAAGGTTCATCCCCCACCCAAACCCCCCTCCCCACGACTAAATCATTTGACCGCCACTGACACAGGTGGTCGTCGTCGAACGTGATTAGGCCGGCGCGCGCGCGCACCCTTCGAAATCACGGGCGACTGTTGCTCGGCCGCGACCGCGGGAAAACTAAAAACCATTAAACGGTTGTTTCTCGAGAAACTCTCGCGTAGTAAAGTAGTAAGCCAGTTGGTGAATCGGGGAAAAAACTTAGTAGGGGTGCTCCGAGGGCCTTGCAAAATAGTTGCGCGTCCTCTACACGTTTTTATAAACGGTGTAGGTACTCGAAAAGTTCGTCACCGCCGCCAGTCACGTTTACCGATATATTACCGGTATTGATAATACGGTATTGTTTCGTCAATATAAAACAATATTGTATTATATTTCGTCGACCGTGGAAAGGCGAATACCGTCCCCCGCGTTCCTCTTTTTTTTTTAAAAAAAAAAGGTAGAGGTACGCTCGAAAATTTGAAAAAATAAAAGGGTTACTCGACCCCCCTGCTCCCCCCCCCCCCACACCGCGTTGGGAACGTCACAGTTGTGTGTGCACTCGGCGCGATCGTTCGTATACGACGTCCGTGGCTAATATGATAATCGATCGGATTTCTCCATATATGTTTTCTGATATTTTTTGAACGACACGTTGTTTATGAATTAAAAAAACCACGATATAAATTTCCGATTTTGTCTTCTCGCGTAGAAAACAATGTTTTTTTTTTTGTTATTTTCTGAACTTATACGAGTTATATAACATTAAATATGTATAATAGATGTGTAGAATAATACGAAGTGAACGACTATCAAACACGAATAAACAAATCGCAGTCGTTTGTACAAACAAATGAATGAATTAGTCAATAGAACGGGTGATGTCGTACGATATCGTACGCAGACTACGAACACAAAGCACCAGTGATTGTTATTGTTCCGTAAGATAGATAATGAAACTGCTAATGCCATTGAAACGTATGACTACGTCGAAAACATGTGTTGTCGTGCCGTTTCTTAGCGTTCGCTTCTGGTTAATCAAATAGAACAACATTGTTCTACTTTTGTTTTTTCGTTTTTTTTTTTTTTTTTATTATTCACGCATTCGGTACAGTCGTCGAACGTGTGCACTGAACAAATTCAATTTTATATAAAAGTCAATATATATATATATAAATAAATATATCATTCGATCCGATCGTTATTGTTCTGTCGTGTAATATTCAGTGTTTTCACCATTTATATTGCACGGAATGCAATGGAAATAAACGCGCACGACGGAATCGAAAAGAATAAACTAAAAGCGGCCCAACGTTTGGCAACGAACAATTGTTCAACAATTTATAATCGTTGTATTTTTCGAATATTCCGTGTGTTGTATCCGTCTATTTACAACGAAATGTTTACCATACGGCACACGTGTGCGTTATAAAATCGACTGCAGTATACGAGTAAATACGAGGAATACGAATGTTATAGAGTACACTCGACAAAAGTCAAGTCTTTATTCGGCATTATAATAACAACAAAAAATATATATTTATGTGTGTATAGAATTTTTTTTTTTTTTAATATTACAAATGTACGGGAATTAATGCGCGTAAACGGATAAACTCCATTAGTACGTTTTTACTTAGTTTTTAATCGAATTGCGGAAAACACTAGTTAATAAAAACAAATAACGAAAAACGAAAACAAAGCTATAAAGTACGTCAAGATAACATTTGGAACTGATAAAATAGGCGTCGAATCCACAAGTTTTACGCGCCATATGCACGCCAATGTGTTGTTGTGCCGCAACAATCCAATGTGTTTTTTAATAATACGCAAAACCCGTCGAATCGTTTTATAATAATTATTTACACAACCCGAGCTTATTATTATTATTATTATTATCCGAATACATTTCGAACCGTAAACGAACACTGCGAAAACCTGGTATATCGCCGACGGTAAAATTTCGCGAATTCGTCCGTTGTACGTAGATGCAACTTTGGTTGGCCAAAACCAACGGTTCTGGTTGCGGTTCGGTTATTTGAAAAAAAAAAATTCTGTTCCAGTTCCGGTTAATACCGGTACTAACCGGTTCTTCAAATTATAGAAATTAGCATTAAAACGTGATAACGTTTATCAATTACACTGTGGTTTATATATTAAAGGTCTTCAGCATACAAGTTATGGTACCAATTATTACATAGCCTGACTGATCTTTAAAGTTTTATACACTTTTCATACATTTTTGAGAAATTTATAAGACTTTTACATAATCACTTGTAAGAATATTTTTTTCAAATCAATGTTGATAATTTGATTTTGAATATTTTAGATTCTGACGTTAGCGAGAAATGTATAAGTTTTACAATAATGTGTTGTTTAAAGGATCGCTCCAATCTAAGGGGGGTAATGAAGTATTTTTGATGAAAAATTCATTCTGGATTTCATTATTATTATGATTTATGAAACGGAATCTTAGAATTGTATTACAGTTTGAAAATATCTCGAGTTGGGCCAACAGATGGCAATTGATCTTCAAAAAAAACCTAGGTAATTTAAAACTTGGGAACCGTTAGGAAGGGAAAAGAACCGAAAACTGTGATCAATAAGTTTAATTGTAATTTATAGGTTCCGATATCGGTTCCGGTCAACAACGGTCCTCCTTGCTTCCATTGCCGAACGGAACTCCAAGGAGGCCTATTGTAGGCACATAGAACGACTAGCGCGTTTCATTTGCTATCCGTTGTCAAACGTTTTCAATACGTCTGGACGTGAATGTCAATTATTAAAACCGGAGTCGCGCAATCGAAATACCAAAACAAACAAATGGCCCGGTCGGCGGATCCGTACACACGGCCGTTTCGATTTTTTACGAGCGATTTTCATAGTGACAACGGCCCGGCGTTTAATGGCCGCAACGCGCCGTGTGCGTTTATTTAATAATATAAACGCGTCATGTTCCCGACCGTAGGCTTTTGTCGGAAACGTCACATTCGTTTGCGGCGTTTAACGACGTCGGCGGAGCTTTTCGCGTTCGTCTTTTCGTCCGCGCGCGTTATGACCGCGACCGCGGCTCGGCCGTGCGCGTATTAAAAAATCATAACCCGCCTTTTTTTTCTTCTTCTCTTTTACGACCGTCGGTCCGAGAGAACGCACGAAAACACATAAACTTCGCCGCGAGCGAGAGGACGCGTTGTTCCATATCAGCGGCGTATAAAAAAGCGACGCGAACAGTAAAAATATGAGATTTCAATTAAGATAACGCGCGCGCGTCGACGACGTTAATGAGTGCGATCCGTTTCGGCGTTTCAAAACCAAAAAAAAAAAACACTCTGTACATATAATACACACACACACACACACACACGTGTGTGTTTAGGGGAAGAGGCGGACGGGAGTGGATGACGCGTATGACGACCGATCGGTTTTTTTTTCGGACGCTTAAAAACGACGAGCAAAAAACCAAAAACAAAAAACAAAAAATATTTAAACGCTTTTACGCATATTGTAATAATATATATATATTTATGCTCGGACGATGTAATATAAATTGCACCGCGCGAGGGACGAGTCATTTTTATGACACGAGAAACGTTCGAATAAACGCGTTGGCTGTTTATTATTATATAGCTATATCGCACAATAACGTCAAATATATAGTGATTGGATTTTTTCGCGTTTAAAAATTACTATTTACGTTATGTTTATTTCTTTTTCGTGTTATCGAATACGTGCGACATAGGGAAAAAAAACCCCAAACAACAACTTGCACCAGTTAATTATCGCGCCCGGTATAATATGAGTACGCATAATTTATATCTTAAACCCAGAAAGCCTTAAATTACGTTATCGATTAACGAAAACGCAATAAAAAGTATGTTGCCTTTGGACGAGGCTAGTATTATTATTATTCTGACCAGTTGCACGGGGAAAAGACGATTCCGAGCGAGTATAAATTGATTTGTTGAAATTCAAACTTATTAAAAAAAACAAAACGATTTCGACTAAAAACGTATAAATACTAAAACATGTTTGAACGTATATTAATTGTTCAGCTGGCCAAATCGCAGAAATCGATCTATACGGTTCGAACCGGATGTGGTGTCAATTTTAATACCCGTTTTGTCGTCTACACGAAAAAGTGTAAAATGTCTAAAATACATCGAAAAATGTGCAGCCGATACGTCGTCCGGAATCGAAATATTCTTTAATATATTTAATATTATTATTTACTTTTTTGTCTTATGCATTTAACGGGTCTCCGTTAAACAGATTGAATGATAGAACATTGCCTTTTTAATCATCTAGGGATAGGCGTGGCACTGAAAATGTGTTTATTTAGTGGAATGGTCATGGGACCGTGGGTTTGAAAAGAATTCGGTGTAGTGAGTCGCGTGGCCTGATCGTTGATGGTTGCTACGTTTAAATCATTATGTAAATCCATGTTCGAAACATGGATAGAGGTCGTTACGCGTAAGCAAGTTGACTGGAATGGTTGTGTACGGTCTTAAGCTTGGCATATTCCCGTAATCGAGTACCGTAAAGCCGTGAACGCTGGACGCCGAGTTATCGATTTATTTATTGGTCAGGGATGGTTTGGATCTTAGCAGGGGCGCAGTCTGGAGTCGTCGAACGTTTATCAAATGTCAACCGGGCGTAGTCGGCTGTCGTTCACGACGTTATTATTGAACACGACGGAATGGTAAAAAAATTGGTTTGGCGGCCAAACGAACGCGCGCGATTCAAAATAGGCCACGCGTCCGAGTCGACACCACCCGTCGGCGAAGAAACGCCACGAAAATCCTCGTCTTAAAAATAGATCCCAATGTAATTATAAACGGTCGTGATTCGGCGGCTTCCACCCCGTGCCCGCGCGTCGCGGTCCCGTCAATCCTCCGGGACGGCCGGGTGTGGCGGGCGCGCGCGGTTATAATTGGAAACGAACGACGGAAACTCTATGGAAATTCGTTTTAACGCCGCCGCTGTCCTCCCGGCGGCCCGTCAGCCAATATCGCGTCGCGGCGCTACGGCAGGAGCAGGGAAGACCGGGTGAAAAAAAATCCCCGAAAATAAATAAATAAACGGAGGGGGCGACCGACCGACCGACCGGCGGCAACTCGACCCCGCGACTACCGAATCGCGTTGTATAATTAATCTACTTTTGTTTCCAGAATTCTTAACGAGGTCTCTCTCTCTCTCTCTCTCTCTCTCTCGACTCGCCGCGCGCACCATCCACTACGCCGCGGATGATTGATGCGAAAATCACGATCGCTGATTAAAAATCCTCGTCGGCAGTTAATTAAGCGGCTTATCCGACTCCCCGCCACGCCGGGAGACCCGCCGTCGGGAATTCGACGTTTACACGCGCGTACACGGTGTACACGTTTTTCGAATCACGTCGCAGGATTTAATCGAAAAACAACGACAATTATCGTTGTTGTTATTATTATTACGCGCCGGGTGCGACGGCCGTTTCGAACTGAGTAATCCGTATTCCTCCCGGGTTTTGACGTCCGTAGTTCACGTGTCGACCTAGTTGTAGTCCTGGGGACTAATGTCGGAAGACAAGCGTGCGTGAGCGTTGTTCGGACCGAACGGCACAGCGTCGTTTGTCCGAACCACGAGCGGCGAGCGGACCACCCGACGACTCCGGAGAGTCGGAACCCCGCTCGTACCGCTTGGACAACCGCTGTCACGCGCGGTTACCCCAATCCCGCGGTCGGGGACCGGCACCGTCATTACCGTGGACGTACAATGTGGTACACCTGCCCTCCGGTGTCGTGACCACGCCGGTATGGCGGCGACATGGGCGCACAGGGATGTTTTCCAAGTCCCTCTTAAGCATAGCCGTGCCCCGCCGTTCCGCACTCTCAGAGCCGTTCCTCGGCCGACGTGCGTGCCCGGTGTCTAGCCTGGCGAGGCCGTTCTACCGCATAGATCGCTCCTGCCAATCTGCCACCACGTAACCGATGCCGACAGCCTAAGCCGCCCGAGGGGTCGACCGGGTCTGCTCTTGACCCGGCCGGGGCTTACCCCTCGCCCGGTGGTACCGGTCGGTCACCGGTTGGACGTGTTTCGCCTACACTGTTTCCACAGTCTCGACTACCACTCTGTTCTAATTGCGTGTATTGCGTGGTCGGTCCACCCACAGGCCGTTTCGAACTGGCGAGACCAAAGGCAAACGCGTGTTTCGGCGGGTAGGACCGCGGGAAAACAAACCAAAAAAATCGTACCGTTCTCAGCCGCGTCCAAAGCGGCGGACGTCCGATGACGTTTTTCGCCGCGCGTCCGGGATGCGCGTTTGGAACGTCGGTCGCCGACCGCCAATGAAACCGAAACGACGCCATCTGAGACGATGTTGTTATTATGTGAAATGCACGCGTCCGTTCGAGAAACGTTATTCACAGATCCCCCGGGCGTTAATATTTTTTTTTCGTTCTTCGTCCGAACCGCGGCGTTTTCAACCGTACGGAATAAAAAAAAAAACACACACACACACGCGCGCACACAAAAACGCACACGGGGGACGTTGATGAAATATGCGTAACGCGCGAAATCAAAAAAACAAAAACACGTATACACAGTAAACGTTATTGAAGTACGGCGGCATCCCGGTGTAGACGCGACGCGTCGTAATGTCGGTTCGGTTCGGTTATTTGTTTGGTTTTTCATCTGCGGCGAATACGGAAATACGGGGGTGCTAACGGGGATTCGCTGGGTTATTATTATTATTTTATTTATGGGGGTTTTTTTTTTTCGTTTCGCACGTATTTAACGTGTTAACCGTTCAAAACAGTCGTTTTGTTAAATATTTCGAATCGAACTTCGCCTGTACTCGTTACGGGTTTTCGTGTATACGTTATTGTTTTTCGTATTTTCGTCGTTCGTGTGCGGTCAGAGCCGAAGAACGTTATACGAACAACGGCATTCGACTTCATTCTGGCAACACATTTGATTTCCGATGTGCAAATACAACTGTTTTGCTGGTACGGTCGCGCGACCCAAATGTCGAGCGTTTAAATATAACGGAAGTCGCTATTGTTCGCGGCATTTCGAGTACGCACTGCCGCACGGCAATGTCCGCCCAAAAACGTATCGTTCCCCGGTTGTCGTTGCCGTTTCGGTTTAATTGCGATTTCCACTTACCGTTTTGAACATCGTAATTACGGCGCGCGGCGAAAATACGATTTGGGAAAACGAGATCAACTTATCTTGGTGATCCAATGAAAGCGTGATGAATAAAAAAAAAATAAAAAACCAAGTGTTTTATAATGCGATTTCGTGACTTCGCGCTTTAATTCGTTCCTATCGCGTTGTCGACGGCGGAGAAATAAATTATTCACAACTTCTGTTTAATAATTGTATCACGCGAAAGGGTAAACCGTTTTCGACGGTAAAAACAATAACCGTCTTCGTATTATTTCGTTCGTTTTATTTTTTTCCGATTTTTTTTTTCGTTTTATCATCACGAATCGTTCGGTTCTGTGTTCGCGCGATTGTCGCGATTTAATGTTGTATTCGTTGCATTCGTGAATTTGAATTCTTTGTTGGCGACCGAACACGTCGACGTGCGCCATCTGTGCTGTGTCTTATGTCGGTTACAAATCCGTTTTCAAATTCTATACGATTACGTGTGTGGATTCCAACGCGCGTCGCGAACTTTGGAAATTCGTAAGTCGTTTTCGGACACTCGATAAAAACTAAGTTAAAAAAAAACAAGATACGCGTACGGCAGTAATAATAATTTATTTATTTTTTTCGCTTTGTTTTAATGGAATTCAATACGGTCGCCGAATACGGTGCTGCTCGCGTCCGCCCCGGCGAGATATCGTGTTACAATCATTGTTATTTGTCCGTTGAACAGTCCCACAGTCCCATTACACGCAATCAACGTCGGCGGACAATTCACAAAAACGGACCGGGGTCGGGGACCCGGTGTCAATTATATTATCGCGCACCGCCGCCGGACGGCCGACGGATTCAGTTGAGACGACGACGTGAGGGCGTTTTCATTGTTATTGTGATTTTTTTTAAATTTAATTTCAACCCGCTGTTCGTATTTTAACAGGGCGCAGTTTAATCAGAACGAAGTCGGAACACCGATTGTTTTGGGGGGATTTGCAACGTTTCCGTCTTAGATGCAGAGAAGAGCGCAACACGCGTGATGATATATACGGTACTATGGATTGCAGTAATCATCACGTAATTAGGGCAACGCATGTCCGCCGGGTGAATACGCAATGACGGCGACGGGTGAAAACGGCGAGAACCTTTTGGTCATCTAATAAATAACACGAAAAACGTGTTTAATTTTAAAATATTCGAACGTCTAACGGCACTGTTGAATACTCGCCTATTGTGTTTGCTAACACACGTTTCAGAAATGTCTGTAGTTTAAAAAAAAAAATAAAAAGAATTAAGGCCGATTCGCACTTGTCAGACACGTACCGACAGACACCGTACCGTACCCGTTCCGACACAGACATACCGTACTCACACTTTCGATCCAACATCGTTTCGTTTTCAACAACTTTATCTTGTACTATTTGAAATATGTTTGAACAATTTACGAACTGTGATTTGGCAATGATTGCTATTGCTCTAGGCGAAGAGGAACAAAATAATATACGACGAAGAACACGGGTTCATGAGATTTTGTTAAAACGGCACATCGAAGGTGAATTCGTTACTTCGTATAAACAGTTAACTGACCACGAAGAAAAGTTTTTTTAAATATTTCCGCATGTCAAAATTTCAATTTAATGTAGTAATTTAATTAGTAATAATAATAACAACAATTAGTTAATATTACCAGGCATGCCTATAGATTTCGAAACTTCATTCCAGCAAGATTCTTTATACGCACGGTCACTATATTTTTTGTGTGACAATGCATAGAGGCATTCTCGTCCTCTAACGAGTTCAATTAATAACTCCATAAGTCCATGGAAATATTAGTTCGATTTAGAAATTTAAATAAATAGTAAGGAAATATGATGGTGTTTACCGAATGGTGTGCCGGCGAATGACGGCGGACGGATAAGATTTGTCTGTTGTTCATTCACACTTATCAGTCAGACGTGTTCCGACCTGTTCAGACACGGGCCGTTCCGACAAAACATTCTCGCGCGGAATGTCGAACGGACGCTGTCGGATAGCGACACATATTAAAATACTTTGCGGAACGGTACGGCACGGTGTCTGACAAGTGTGAATCGGCCTTTAGAGGCGATTCGCCCGGTTCGGATAGCTGTGCTGGTTTCTCACAAAACGTATTATCGGTATTGTCTTCGTTCTCGTCGCTCTCCGTCAGGTGCGTGCCCAGGGTTTTCTCGTCCGCGCGCACTCGTGACACGCAAGGCCGCCCGGAAAAAAATATTTCGTGGATGGATGGGGGCGAAGGGGCATCAAAAAAAAAAAAAATATAGAGCGTGTCAACTAAAAACCGTAAATCACAGATCACGGAGTCGGGGGTACAACGGCTGTTCTATGAAGTTTGTTTCCACGGATATGGATTGTGTCGGACGGGATCAGTAGAGACGACAATCGATTATTTCATCAGACGTAAAAAAAAAAATAAAAAAAAAACTACAAAATTATTTGACATTTAAAGCGGCGGGGCCTGTACGCGGTCGATTTCGTTCGTCGAACTTGATGTTCTTTCGTCAGACGAAAGCGCGTACGATCAAACCAAATAGATCAGACACATTCGTTCAACTCGCCCATAGTTTCGGACATCTCCTCGCCGCGAAGTGACGTTCGCGCGTCGTCATCATCATCATTTACGTGTCGTTTATTATGTGTAACGGCGAGTGACGCGGCAGACAAGGCGTTTACGGCGTTGACGCCATAGCACTATGGTACGACGAAAAAGTGGTGAATGGAGGTCGGCAACGGTCCGGAGAGCGGTTGAAATTACGCGCACGAAAACCGTCGGACGCACCGTCAACCGAAATTCCCGTCGAACACGTCGAACGCTGTCGGGGTAGGTTTGACGCACGCGTATTTGTCGAACGGAAATTTCGACGGATAGTCTGATCGTCTACGGGGCGCTTGAAAAGACATCGTGTCGTCCGTTCAATCGAACAATCAAACGAAACAGCGGCCGCTGGTTTTTTCGGACACGTGGTTAATTCGATCCGATTCGGCGGCCCGTTTACGCAAAAACGGCGAACCGTCCCGTTTTCGGACGGAGCCGGTCGCGTTTGACGGGCACCGTCGCCGGACACCGTTGTAAACGCGCGGCGGACAAGTCCCGCCGCGGTTCCGTTGGCATCCGGCGAACACGGCCGCGTGGAAAGGCGAACCGTCGCGGTTACGGTCGGGAAAATTTCACGATTATGCTCCAGCGCCGTACACGTAGATACTAGTTCGGTTTTTTTTTTATCTTTTCGTCCTTTCGAAAAAATTACCCACACACACACACACACACGTCATCAAATTTTAGTTCTGGGTCCGCGCCTGAACACAGTTTTGAACGCACGCGAGAACAGAAATGATAAGTGAACGGCGTGTACGTAAATCTGAACACGCACGCAACCAACGTGCGAATACGTATGTATTGGTCGAAACCAGGGACTGGAACCTCGATGATTCTGTCGGTTCTGGTTTCGGTTCGGCTCTTGAACTCTTAGAAATTAGGATCAAAGCCTGACGATCGAAAAATATTCGGGCTGTCCAGAGAATGCGGTTAGTGGTTATATTGTATTTAGTGTACAGAGACCGGTAAACAGTTTTCTTAAGTGGTTCTGTTTATAAGAAAACTTCTAAATTAAAATTTGAGAAAGAACAAATTATAAATCACCAAACCGCAAATATGAATACACTTTTTAATGCACTGTCATCAATTTCATACTTGTTTGAATGTTTCACAGCTATAATTATTGGGTTTTTTTCTGTGTGAAATTTTACAGCAACAAAAATTTTTGATGATGGGAACATCGATGATTGAAATGAATGAAGCAAATTAATTGTAAAATATTTAAAAAAGTCCGAGGTCGGTATCTTAATGTCGGGGGAGGGAGGCCTCTTCACACATATCTACCACCAACCACTGTGTGACACTAAATTTTCACTAGATAGCACTAATGCCACATAGTATTAAGTTAAAAGATGAATATAGTATTTAACGAATCTATTTGTATTTTTTAATTAAAATCGACCAAAATTAATAATATTGAATACAATCAACAATAACTTGTAATATGTATAAAACCAGCAGATATTTATAAAATGTCATAAAACCCATTGAATAGGCATCAAATATCTTAAAAATACGTATTTTAAAAATTGTGTTATGAGAATCAAGCATCTTACTAAATAAACTATGCACATGTATTTAGTTTATGTTTATTGTGTAAATTAATAGAACAAGATATGAAGAAAAAAGATTAAAAATAAAAATATTTGTATATATATATATAATAAGGGTTAAAATATTATTCATAAATGCACGTAAATATACGTCGAAGTGAAATTAATTTAGACAGAATAGGATAAAATAATTCAATGATTTAAAATGATGCTTTACACATGTATAAGTCATTGACTAACAACAAAAATATATTTTTTCAATTTTTAATTGCAAATTAAATTGTGTCAAAAATATTATACACCAACTCTTGTTTTTATAGTACACCAACTAATAACACCTCGTACACCTATAAATATAATAAATATTTTATGTTCGATAAATCGATGTCTTAAATTGATATAACACAGAAAATTATAATGCAATAAAAATCGCATGGTGATAATTAGATAGCGGATTTTTATGCAATTATACATGTTGTCCTTTTCTCATCAATCTTTACGAAACATAATAGGTTGAATTTGATGTCAATTGTTTCTGTGTACATATAATTGCATATTTATGATATTTATATACAACTTAAAAAGCGTTACATATGCAAGTGACAGTTTAAAAATGAAAAACGGCGTAAAAAAATATTTAGTCAAATAAAAAAATAAAAAAATAGATTTTGTTGACACAAAATTCTAATTAAAACAAAAATTACTGTAATAGAATTTTAAATGATATTTTTATCAACACATTTATAAATTGTATTATATTCTGTATCGTTTATCGGTAAATCTTCATGACATGAATCAATATCAAATGACATATGTTCTTATATCATATTATCCTGATGTTGAATGCACATTCAATTGCGAATTTTAAGAGTGTTTATTCCATAAAAATCCGTGCTCTAGTAATAATATATATATTTCAAATTACCTTGTTTTAGCGGGACATTGAAATTCATATAAAAGTAATATTGCGCCACATACTCTGAAACGTATTTCTTGTTTTAGAAAAAAATGTATTCGTAGTATTTTACAAAAAAAATTATTATTTATTTGGAAAAAACACCAGTCTATAATTTGTTTTATTTTAAGATCAGATGCCTAAAATTGAGACATAAAAATGACAATGGATGTGGATATGGATCTTAAATATGATAAAATATATATAAGAGAACTTGTGATTATTTTATACACAAAATGTTTGAAACCCAAATGAGAACGTAGTTGTCGAAATACGTATACGCGGTTATTGTGTATAATTTTTGTGATTTGGGTTTCAAACATTTTGTGCTTAAATATGATATTAATAAATTCATGTATTCATTTTTTTGTTAATATCTTTAACTATTAAAATATTTAAAATTTTACTTGTATAACTCCGTGTTGAGACTATAACAATAAATTAATATAATATAGTACTTAGATGAAGTGCAAATAATGTCGACTTTGAACTTTTACAAAATTGAAACTTTTTACCCAATTAAATCACATAATTTGAAGTAATTAACTTGGCAGTAAATTGTTATGTAAATTTCTCTTAATCATTATTTATAACAATACGTATAATACTAATGTTTATAAATATATTTAATAAAGCACATCAATATTTAAAATAATCAAAGAATAGAACATGAAAAACAAAAATTAATTTATGATTATATAATACAGTGTATCAATAAAAAAAACGTATAAACAAAAATGTATATGCTTATATTTTATACAATTAATTATACGTACTCATTTCTTTGAATGCGAAGCTGAAACAATGTACTTTTTCTATTTCAATGTCCTCTCCTTGAAAATGAACAATTTATAGTAGTCTTTTTTACATTCAATTTTGTCAAGAATTAAATATCAAATAAACAAAAATGTCGATCGTAATATAATGGTAGCTAACACATCTGTAATGCAATTATCTTAGGTTATTCGGAAAAATATGATTTAAGAAATATTATGATCCTAGTTTAATAAATTATATCACGAAAAATATCATTTTACTTGGAGAAATTCCTTTTCAGTTCATAGGACATATACATCGTGAATTAAAATCTAAATATATATTCTAATAACGACTCTTCGATCGTCAGATCAACTAGAATTTTAATTATTTCTTATTTCGTCTTTTTTCAATTTTGAAATGTTTGGGGTTTTGGTACTATATAAAATATAAAGTTTAATTATTTTGAAGTGTATGCGGTGTGAGCATTAACCAATCATATTTTCCAAATATTGAATATTTTTCTGACTTGTTCTAAATAAGTTTACGGCTTTTCCAGTTATATAAAGTATAATAAAGTTTTGTGGCAACTAATTTTAATTTTTCAAATTTATTTATATGTATGTATTCAAAATAATGCTTTTAAAATACATTTTTATAGATATTTATGTATCTACATTGTAAAATATATCCATTAAACCTTTATATACTCTGTGGATTCCACGGGATATACAGCTAATTTCAAAATAATTTACGTTAAAATACAATAAATGCCTGAATACATTTATTCATAAAATAGGTGACGTGCAACAATACAAATATCTGTATTGTTAAATCAGTACAACTCTCTTCAAAAAGTGGTGAAATAAATTAAAAATTGTTTGAAAGTTAACGTATTCTTAACTTTCAAGTGTTAAATACTCTACCTTTTTATTTTTTTAGAACGGGAAGTAATAACAATATATTGCCGAAAAATAATTGAATATCTATAGTTGTATATAATTTTTATTTTATTTATTTATCAAAAAACTACTAACAGTACTATTAACTATTATAATTTTTAAGAAACTAACTACAGCGAACACAATTCCGTCAACCAGGTCAAGTCGCTCTATAGTGTAGAAATATATATTTGTAATTAACGTAGACTTTATCGTTTTAACATTTGTTAATTGTACCCCTCTTTGGACATAGTTTATAACTATAGCACACACACATATATATATATATATATAAATATTAAAAACTACGTAAAATACAATCTGTTATTATTTATTATTATGAAATACTATATACTAATAATTTATTTCAACAATTAAGAGCGAACAAACAAAAAAAAAAAAAAAAAAAGAGAAATAAAACAGATTACAATATAAAAAAAAAAAAAATTAAATTATAAAACCAGCCTCCAGAATGAAGGAAATAATTTTATTGATGAGGTTTTTGTTTCTTAGATTAAGGATTGAGGGAAGATCTAAAGGTACATTATGTGATTTTAAAAAGGAGAATAATATTGAGCGTTTATATGAAAGAGAAGGGCACTGAAAAAGAATATGAGAAAGATTACAAATAGATTCGTTGGGATGAAGAGTACACAGGGGAGAATTATTTAGGGAAAGTTTGTATGAATGGGAAGGTAATAGGTAATGTCCAGCACGTAGGCGATTAAATTTGATGATAGAGGATCTGGATAATTTAAGATTGTCAAACCAAGTTTTTTTTTTGGGAATCTTTGGAACAATCTTTTTAAAATTAGCGGCAAAATTAGGGGGTAAATTGTACCACTGGGCAGACCAGAGGTTATTGATGTGATGACGTATTAAAGAAATGAAGTCTGATGAGGGAAGTTTAGAAGGAGATGGTAAGTTGAGGTAGGAGGTGGACTTGGCCAAGGAGTCAGCAGCTTCATTGCCCTGGATCCCAATATGACTGGGGACCCAGAGAAATGTAATGTTAAAATTTGAATTGCAAAGGGAAAAAAGAATGAGTTTGATGCGTAAAATAAGGGGAGATGGGTGAGAGATGAAAGGGTTTGATTTTAAGGATTGGAGGCATGACATGGAATCAGTAACAATCAGATAATTGTTAGGCGGAAAAGCAGATATAAGAACTAGCGCTTCTATAATAGCATAGCACTCTGCCGAAAAAGATGATGAAGAAGGTGGAAGATTATTCGAAAAGGATATATGCAGGACTGGAATGAAAAAGGAGTAGCCAGCAGAGATAGGGGAAACAGAGCCATCAGTATAAATAGCAATGAAAGCAGGAAAATTAGCATTGAGATAGTCTAAAAAGAAATTATTGATTACGGATGGAGGCAAGGATTTTAAATTGTGTGGGGATAAACCAAGAAAATTGGTATCTAAAAAAATTGGTGGGGTATATAAAAGTGATTCATAAGGAAGTTCATAAAGAGGGAGTTTTATTGAATTTAACGTATACGGAAGAAAAGATGAGATCGAATTTGCCGCGAGTGAAAGGACAGGAAGAGATTTTTTAACATATCGCCATGAGGAAAATAAGGAAAAGAAGATACCAAAAATAGGATGATTGGAATAAGACAGAGATTTGAGGATAAATTTTCCAGCAAGCCAGCGACATCTAATATTGAAAGGTGGGCATAATGTTTCTACCTCAATAACAGAACAGGGAGTAGATCTAATATAACCCATGATGGTTCTGAGACAGGAAGTTTGAAGTTTGTTAATCTTTCTCCAGTTGGAAGGAGATGCAGATGCGAATAGAAAACAGCCATAATCAAATTTAGAACGAATTACCGAGGTGTATATGGATAATAATGAGGAAGGGTGGGAGCCCCACCAGGTACCCGCTACTGTTCTAAGGAAGTTTGACCACCGACAAGAGAATGAGGTGAGGTACTGTATATGAGGAGTCCAGTGGAGTTTGGGGTCCAGATTGATTCCAAGGTAGGTGATATTTTGAACAAAAGGAATAATATTGTTATCCAAAATAACATTAGGAGGATGGGTATATCTACGTCGAGTGAAAATAACTGTTTTACACTTTTCCAAGGCAACTAAAAATGAAGATTGGGTGAGGATGAAATTTAGGTCATGAAGGGCACGATTTAAATCTACTATTGCAGAATCAAGAAGTCGGTTGGACGAGAATAAGACTATGTCGTCGGCATATATAAGACACTGATGTCCATGCATAGAGAGATGTTTGGAAATAAAACTCATATAAATGTTAAATAAAACAGGGCTTAAGCAACTGCCCTGGGGTAGGCCCGTAAAAGTAGAGCGAGTATTCCTAGATCCAAAAGGAGATGAAAAAAATAGGTTTCTGTGAGAAAATAGAGACCGCATTAAATTGCAGAAAATAGGAGGGATATCTAGGGAAACAAGGTGAGAAATAAGGGTAGGAATGTGGACTGCATCGAAGAATACAATCTGTTAATTTATAACTTTGTCTACCGTGATTTTCTTTTAGTAACACGTTATTCACAGCTCATTAATACCACATTAATTGGTTTTCCAGGAACGAGCTTAATCCGACCTAAATGGGAAGTTGGCTGTTTTCGTACATAAATATTTTTCCCTACCAAAATGGCTCGTTCGCTCAATCAAACATTTTTGTAATTTGCACTAATACTAGGGAACACTTTCTTGATCAATTCTTCTTTCGACGTTGTGAATTTGCAAAAATTAGGTGAAAATCAAATAAAGCCACCGGAAGCGTCAACTGGAATTTTTCTATTGCGGAAGCGTCAATTGGAATTTTTCTATTGCCAATATCTTTATAATTGTTTCGAAAAAACTTCCGCCGATATGTCATTTTGTAACGCCAGTTTACATATTTGTTGCCAACTTGAGGGTTTTCACGTATCTCCACAAACTCGACGACTTCAAGCAAGCGTTAATTTCATCAGCACTATTAATTATGGAATGTCTCGTAATGTTTGGCGAAAATTGCTGGTTAGCTGAATCATCGAAACTTCAGCGATTTCTTGATTATTGCGCAAATCTTTCAACGTTTGATCGAATGCCTCCAATGTTCGTCTGTGTGTCACCATACACTCAACCAAAGTGATTATTTGGCAATCTCCCAGTAAAATAGTGCATGGGGCGATTCGCAGCTGGCATTCCTAATTTATGCAAAATTATGCCCGTCATCAACTGGCACAAACTCTCTATAGAAATCAAAGCCTAGTCATCGATCTACGCGATAAATTCAAATTTCAGATTCGCTATTATTGTACGTACTTGATGTAAAATGTCTTCAACAATATTGTCTTTGTAATTTTTTTTACAGGTGACGGGTGTTCGATAGAAAACACGTTAGGTTAGGTTAGGTGATGGCAAAAAGTGATTGAATTTGATGCGCAGTAGACAAAATAACAGCATCAGCGAGTGTGTAATTCCAATGACTGTAATCTTTGAGCAAATGTAAACACTGAAAACCTCTCGATATATTTCACACAACTCATCATTGACAGTTAGTAGATATCCAAAAGAAGCAGGTCTAAGAAAATTAACTGAAAACAAACACAAGTAAATGCATTCGCCTATATTCCGTTGAACTGTGCCCTAATACATCGGTTGAATGTACATTCACATATCCAGGAACACGCTTTCTGTGTTTCTGATGTTGAAATTTTTTGATGATGCGCTCCATGTAAATTACATGTGCATCCCCAAGTAAAGTATTTTACTTGTAAATGGATCATATATACGCAAGTCGTAAAGAAGATTGTCAGCGTTGTCGCTGGTAGACTTTCAGCTCTCCGCACTGGATTAGCTGCTGTAAAATGAACTCGTCCATTCTCCAGGTTCACAGCTAAATGGATCACAGTGAGACGACGGTCATGAATGTAGAATGAAAACACTCTCCAAACCACCTCAGTGCTGCTGACATATTATTGGATATATTTTCTCATCTAATATTGCGAAATGTCATCGTTGGCATCAAGAGCTGCAATACCAAATACAGCCATGTCACCTCCTTTCTCCACGTCATTGCATTTTTATTTGATTAGCTTAACGAAATTGCAGTACACAATATTGCAATGTGCTTTGAATGTTTTAGAAATCAGTTGCGAATACGGAATAATCCATCTGTTGTCGACAATAACGTCCTTTTTTTTACTTTTAATGTTATCGTTCTACCGTTATCCGTTATAGAGCGACGAAGATACAGGGAGAAACCGTCATTGCCTGTGATTGTGTCGGCTTATCAAGAAAACTTTAAGGTTTGGAGTATTTGTTTTTGATCATGCACAGTGATTCTTCGGTAGTGTTCGCCACACAGTTCATGAATCATATTCGTCGCCATTTCTTCATACAATTGTGGATCTGTTTCGGAATTAAGAATTTCTGCGCAAATGATAGCGTCAATTTTATCCGGTCTTATTTTCTTGATCATTCAGCATGTCCAACATTTGTTTTGGGCTCCTAACATACGTCGCTGTCAATATGGTAAGTCGATTACCATTATTTGCATTTCCATCTATATTCATGGCCACGAGGTTTTCGTCATAGCGAGGCCTTAGCGACACTCGTATCAATTCTCTAACTCACGTCAATAGTTGGACACACCTTCGTCTCAGATGCTCTGTCCTTTCAGGACTTTTAGTGACATCAGTCATCAGCTGCTCGGGCTATTAGGCGAATCTGGTTGGAGTCTAATTCTGATACTCTGGAGCTCTCACCAGTGCCGAGACTTGTAGTACTCGCATCCACACAAGCCAGCATGGTAAATCCGAATAAGGCATCACACTGGATTTCGAACGGATAACGTGCGGTGCTACCTGTCCGATCGTTTGTATTACGACCAAAGGCTACATTTTCCTTTTTCCTACAGAAAGATTTAGCCTTCGAGGTCCACCTCTTCTCAGCTACGAGGTAGAATATCCTGTGAACGACTCGTTCAGCATACTTGGGATATAGCTTAAGCCGCATAACGGGAGATGCAAGGTTGGCAGACACTTATTGAATATTCGTGACAAGGCTGTTTCGTAATTCGCCACCTACTGACGCCATAGAGTTGCTAACGCCTATTTATGGTCTCGAATTATCTGAGCGGGTTACACGACGCCCGGATAAATTGGGTATTTATAACACTCTAACATCTAATAACCGACTTACTTGTTGTTGAAAATTGGGTTATGCTGAAAAAATCATATAATTCTCCTAAATAAAAAAAAAAAAAATAATAAGAATAGCATTATATTATTATATCGTTGTGTGTTTGAACTTAATAAATTATATATTAATTAACAAGGTGGAAATAAACAGTTAGAAATTCGTCTAGAAAAATTTGGATTTTGCTCAATTAGATTAAAATATGTACCTATGGATTTTGAAAACTTTTTTTTTTATAAATACAGATTGAATTGAATTGTGACACATAAAAATTAATGAGTTCAATTCCTATGCATTTGCCATAATTAATATGTATATATTATTAAATCGATAGATGGTAGGAAGAGCGCTTTATTAATCAATATATCCATTCCAGGCGACGCATACATAGTATTTTAAATTATCAGCCATTGCTGTTTAAAATAAAAGAGATTTTCATCCAAAAATTCAGGATACATTTTTCTGACGAATTTCCAGAAATTTCAGAAATATATTATAAAAGTACTGACTATTTTTGGTCATTCTCAACTTTATTTCTTTGTGAACCATGGTATACAGCACTTACAAATATAAAAAGTAAATGAAAGAAACTAGTTTTAATGAAGACAAAATTGCGGATGTGTCTTTCATTTATTCGTTTAAGAATTATAGATATTTGTAATGCTCATCAAGCACACTTCTCATTAAATTTACACACTAAATAAAATAAATAAGTAATAATTTGTATTAAAAATGTAAACAATTTGTAATGCCCATTAATTTTATTCATATTTCTAATTTGATGCAAAAATTAAATAATAACCAAAAAATTGTACATTATGCCGTGAAAATATTATGAAGATCGAAGTGTACAATGGTTAAATAAAGTTTTAAAACAACTGATATATAGAATTTTTTAATAGAGAAAGAATAAAGGCGAATTTTCCCTTTTTATTTCTATAAGATTACATTAATTTTTGTATGGATACATACTTCTACATTGAACATTTCCTTAAAGACAAATAAGACAGACGATTAATTATTTTTAAACAAAATTGTAACAATCTTATAAAGTAATTGTATAGAAATGTGAAATTCTCTTTTTAAAAATAAAAATTATGGTTCAATATCTATTGTATGATAGTACCTCTATAAATGTCTTAATAATAGTTCACTGAGTAAGGTGAGGAATTACAAATATCAGAAAATATAAATTTTCTAGAAGGGGACATTAGATCGCTAGTACTTAATCTATTAAAGTTAAGAATTAAAATTATAAAATATTTATGTCAGATTAAAAGTTATTTAATGATGATCGCTAATTTGCATATATTTTTAATAATTAATCATAATTATCATTAAAATTAATGCTATTTCAGATTGGTTTGGTACATACTTTTTCTAAAATTACAAAAGGTCATTATATCAAACATATTGCCTAAAAATTATATAAACATTAGTATAAAAAAGTGTATCTATACAGATAATATAAGCTCATTTGAGTTATACTCATATGACTCATTTACTTATAAATTATAATTAGTGAATGAAATAAATATTTTTAAAATATTACAAAGGTCTAAGCATATGTCACATATAAAGATATACAAAAATCTTAAACTTCTCTAGTCAAGAACAAATATATCAACAATTATAATAGTTTATTTCTTTTTTAGTTGTTTTTAATTATAGTTTAGGAATACTAAATGTAAAATCTATATAAATAATAATCAATTGTCCCATGAATGAGACATCATCACTTAAAAATGGCTTGAACGATTTAGCTACTTTTGTTTGTGTTTGTAATTTTCAGGACAAGGTTTGTATGAAAAAAAAATTGTGTAAAATTCACTGAAAAACTTGGAAATGTATTACAGTTTTAATACGTGTGATAGTACATTTGTTAAATAACGACTTAAAAGAAATAGTTTTGAATTATATTCAATTAGAGTTTATTCAATTATTTATGTATTTCACATTTGGAGATGGTGAATGCCCGCGACTGGCACTGCAATAATCATTGGTCATAAGTCACTATTGATCACGAGAACATATCGAAAACAATAAAATTCATTAATTTGGTGTGTCGCAATCATTTCATTTCGTGGTTTATTTCGTTCGAAAAAATTCCACCAGTGGTGCGTCGAAATATTAGTTTTTATACGTGTAATGCAAGCCAACTTAATGATCTTCGAGTCAATGAGGTTGACGAAGAGTGTAGACAGCATTAGGAGGCGAATTGATTAAGAATTTTTCAATCACGATTCATTATGGTCCCGGGACAACGGATACAGTCGAGTTAGACTCGCTCAGTTAGAGCTTACTTTACAACATAATTTGGAACGCCGGTAAAACAAACTGCCACATGTGACAATTTGAAATGAAAGTTTAGCGATCAGATACGATCCAACAGTCGATTATGTATTATGTATTGCGTATAAATTGACTTATAATAAGCAATCAGCTTACGAATAATAAGCTATGCTTGTCAACATTGGAGTGTTTTGAGGTTTCGATATGAATTTATGTACCGAGATCCGCGAAACTGGAAGACATGGATTTAAACAAAACCATGGAATTAGGGAAGAAAAAAAAAGAAACGTAAAATTTGACAATTGTTTTGGTTTATGAATATCTGTTAAACGAGATACATTTGTGAGAAAAGAAAAAAATGAAAAAATTTAAGTTGATGAAAGGAAAATCATAGATATATATTCCAACATTAAAGATCTTCCTTAAAAAAATTAGAATAATGATAATAATAATAAAACGAAAACATTAATAATAATTCAAATATATAACTCACGAACAATCAACGATAGAAAAAACAACAAACGTGATCTATTATATTTAAACTCGCAAGGGGCTTTCCGAATGCTCGTTGATGTGCGAGGGACAGGGCCGCAGGTAGGAGGTCTCTCTTTCTCCGGGCGGCAAAATTGTGGACAAACTTTAATATTTTAATATTAATATCTACGTTTTTAATTTTATACTGATAAAAGGTTTAAGGCTAAATGTTATTTGAAAATTTTTGGTTAAGTGGTGGAAGAGGGGCGGAAAAATTGGAGCTTGCCACCCCTGTCAAAATGTGTAGTTTTGGCCCTGGGGAGAGAAAATTGTAAATTTGTGTTCTAACACATTGTAGTGTAAACAAAACTAATTAAAAATAAATTACAATAATTATAATAATAATAAAAACGTAACAGACAGAATCCACACGTTGGCGACCGATAAGAGAGTGGACGAGACAAAAAAAAATTATAATACTTATCGACCGAAATGTGTAACTCCCCGATATACAAGACCATACTATATTCGATACTGTGCATATAAAAATATCTATAATTAATTATGAGGTGACGGTGGAGAGGTTGCGACGATGGTCAGGAATCGGACGTCGAATATATAACAGCCCACACAAGAATACCCAACACGTATTTACATCGAAAATAATACTCCATCCATATGTGGATCAAGACTATAAAAATCACAGGACAAGAGACCTATATAAGATGATCAACTCTCTAAACAAGGATTTTAAACTGAAAGAAAACTTCTTAAGAAACGAAAATGATACATTGTTAACGAATAGAGAGGACATTGTTGAGGAATAAATACAATAATTCGACCAGCTGCTGAACTGCAGGGAACCCATTATTCCATTCCGTTTTGAGGATAAAAACCGAATAGAGAAGAATATCTCGAACCAACGGTAGAGCAAATCTCGAAACAAATAAATGCCCTAAAAAATCACAAGTTACCCGGTGAAGATGGGATTACCGGAGAGCTACTCAAAACAAGAGCAGCTAATCTATCTAAATACATACACTGACTAGTAAATTTAATATCGCAAAAAAAGAGATACCAAAGGAATGGAAGAGAGCCTTAGTTTGCCTCATCCAAAAGAAAGGGGATAAAAAAATATGCAACAATTATAAAGGGATTGCTCTGCTTAATGTGACGTATAGGATTTTATCTTATTGTATAATAGATAGAATCAAACCTTGGGCAGTAGGGATTTTAGGAGATTATTAGGCTGGATTTAGGCAAAACCGCTCTACAATAGATCAAATCTTCATTCTACGCCAGGTATTACAAAAAACTTGGGAATATAATAAAAGGGTGCATATATTATTCTTTGATTACAAAAAAGTTTATGATTCAATACATAGAACGTCTCTAATTAAGACTTTAGAAGAGTTCGGAATGCCACGAAAGTTAATAAACCTCATAGAATGCAGCATTGGTCATACAGACTTCAAAGTAAAAGTAGAACACACGCAATCTAAGTCAGTACAAGTGATAACTGGACTAAGGCATGGTGATGCTATGTCACCTATTCTATTCAATATAACTTTAGAAAAAGTAGTAAGAGAAGCAACTCTAGATAAGGAAGGTGTAAAACTAGGAGAAAACAACATTGGAGTCTTAGCATATGCGGACGACATAGTCTTGATGGCAAAAAGTAAAGATAAACTCAAAGAATAATAAAAAAAACTCATAAAACGTATAGACTTAGAGATTAATTCGGTAAAAACAGAATATATAGTAGTTCAAAAACACGAGCTAGTAGAGAGCCTAGTAGTTGAAAACTACAAGTTCAGACGAGTGCAACTGTTTAAATACTTGGTGCAATAATAACACAGCAGAACGAAATAGACATGGAAATAAAAGCGAGAATACAAGTTGGCAATAAGTGTTAATTTGGCCTGACAAAATTTTTAAGATCCAGTTTAATCTCTAGAAATCTGAAGTCCAAAATATATCCGACACTTATCAAGACAGTTGTGATATATGGTTTGGAAACTTGGACCTTAAGAAAAATAGACGAAAATGCTCTATTAGTGTTTGAATGAAAGGTACTGAGGAAAATTTATGGACTACGTAAAAACAAATACACAGGTGAATGAAGAATACGTAAAAACAAGGAACTCCAGGAATTGTATCCAAGGCCAGGCATTAAAGGAGATATTACCAAAAGATGACTGAAGTGGACAGATCATTTTTGGCGAAAACAGGGTCATTGGTAAAAATAGTATAGGAGAATGTACCACAAGGAAAACGACCACTTGGAAGGTCGAGACTACGCTGTGAAGATAGGGTCAAAGAAGGCATAAAGAAAGTGAGACCCGAAATGAATTGGAAGGCGTTAGCTTTGGATAGGGAAATATGGAGGCAAATTTGTTGAACGACATGGTCTTGAAGGCCGGAGTCACGGAAGATGAAGAATAAGAAAAACGTCGTCCCACTGTGGTCTATTTAATCTCGCGAAATCACTGTTTAGGGAACCGGCTGATTCACCGGGCCCTTCAGTGGTTTCCGAGCCGGGTCCGTGAGGGTTTGCCCCCCTCGCCTTCGCGGGTCCGGTTCGAGGCACGGACCCAAGCCATGAGGTGGCGTTAGTAGCTGGCCGATCACTGAAAGTCCTTGTCGCGGGGATAGTCACTGAATATATTGAAATAAGTGGCCGCCGACCATGGGTCTCTCACTTCGGCGGCTTAGGGTACGATCCCAGCCGTCGGACGGGTTGTCGAAGCGGGATAGGACACTCCCTGGCTGGGGGGGAGAGCATGTCCAGGATATGCGGGTAGAAATCCTTGCCCGTAGGGAGCACGGTCTTAACCTGCTGGGTACGGCCGGTCCGGCTGGACGTTGGGCTTGGCCGGTCGAAACCCGCGGGGGGTGCCTGGGTCAGATTGACCGTACTGGCTCGGGTGGGCGAGAGTACTACGGGACTTTCGCTCGGCGATGGGCTCCAGAGTCTCAGCATTTAGTCTCTTGGCCTCTCTGTTCGGAAGGAGCGTCACGGGCAGAGAGTAGTCGGAGCGCCTGATGTCTGGTATCACATAGTACGTCAGAGACGGTAGAATGGCTGAGGCAAAGGTCTGCTTGGAGCATGTCCTACTAATGACGCGAGCACAAATAGTAGTACGGGTGTTGCTAAAGCCCCGTCACGGGGACCACCCCGTGACCGTAGCGACACGGATCGAACCTGGTTCGTTCTGGGTTGGATTCGTACGGGCTGGGTTTCGCCAAGATCGTTTAATCTGCTGGCAAACCGTGCCCGCGGGTGCGCATCGACTTGCAAATGCGGTACGAGGATTCGGAGTCTTCGATCTTGATCGGCGCTAAGTCGATTGGCGTTACCCATACGCTGGGAACGTCTTCCTGGGGCGGCCCTTGAATAGCTCCACTGAGCTAATAAAAGGTCCGTCACTTGTAGCCCTCGCGACAAAGGGAGAAAATCCAATGGGTTCTCACTGTGGTCTATTTAGATATGCACCTGGATAATGGATAACGAGATTACTTTGTAGTGCAAAAAACTGAACGACAACCAGCGAAGATGCTTACAAGCTCTTTTGCGAAATGCGTAAGTGACCCATTTGCCAGAATATTGCTTTAATCGAAAATGCCGAAATAATTTATAACGAACGCATTATTAAGAAAATTCTATCATCGGAAACACAGAAAGCCTATTCCTGTACACGTGAATGTACATTCAATCGATGCATTAGGGTGCATTTAAAAAGTTCATCCTAGTAATTGCAAATGTCTTTACCTGTTTTTATTATTGATTAATGTTCTTGGACCGACTTCTTTTGTATTTCTATGACTTGTCTGTGTTTATATTTGCTTGAGGATGATATTTATTGAGAGTACATACTCGCTGATTCTGTTATTTCGTTTACTACGCATCATATTCGATCATGTTTTGCCATCATCATTTCAATGTGTTTTCCAATGAAACTCCTTAAACCTTAATTTATGGAACATATACAAAGATAATATGGTAAACATTTTGCATCGATTACGTACAACAATAGCGAATCCCAAATTTAAATTTATCGCGGAGATCCACAACTGAGCTTTTATTTCTATAGAAGGTTTATGCCTGATGATGAACGGCATAGTTTTGCATAAATTAGTAATGCCAGCTCCGAATTGCACCATGCACGATCATTTAGTCGAGAATTTGTACAAGAACGGTAACACGATCGAAATGCTTTGAGTCAATTAATACAAAGAAAGGTTCCACTGTTGAATCAGCAGCAGAAAACCGCGTAGGTCACATTGATGATAGCAGTTAACGACGGCTATAATGAATCATCTTCCTCAACTCACCTGGCAGAACTGACATTACGCATCTAATTCAATTGATTTTAGCTTCGATTCGCGCACAATGTCAAATAGCGCTGGCCGTAGAATCATCTGGGATCGTTGCTACATTATTAGATAAAGAACAAACAGATCACTCTACGCTCAAACTGTCACTGATTTTGCGAACCATAAATGATTCGACGTACCAAATTGCCAAAAAATTAGAAATAACGAAAATACCATAGAATTGTAAAATAATCATTTGGGTGTATAATAGCAGGTAAATTGTATTCGATCGAACGTTGAAAGATTGACGAAATAATCAAGAACTCGTTGAAGGTTTGATGTTTCTACTGGTCGTCGCATTTCACCAAACGTTACCAGTCATTCCACGATCAATAACTGCTGCTGTTATTAGCGCTTGCTTGAAGTCATCATCATTTATGAAAATATGTGAAAACTCTCATGTTGACAAAGAACATGCAAGTGGCGTTACAAAATAGAAAATCAGCGGAAAGGGTTCCCAAGCAATTATTAGACTTTGGTAATGGAAAAGTTCCAGTTGATCCTTCCACTGGCCTCATTTCTTTATTAAGAATTATACAATGTTTAGATATATATTAACATTATTTAGAATTATTTAGAATTATATTTTGAATGTAAATAATTAAGAATTTTTTAACCACATTTAAACAGAACAGAGGTAACCATAGTAGCCACTTACAAAAACTAAAAAATTTGATTTTCATATAAATTACAGTATAACCGTGATTGCTCTTTTTGTAAATAGTGTATATAATTGCAATTAAAGCATCTGACAAATATGAATTGTAACTTATTAGAAGTATATGTGTTTAATTATTTTTATATACTTATAATATTAAGATAATTTCTTCGTGAACGCTATATTAATACGCAAATTAAAAATCAACTTTAAATTACTTTTTTAAAAATAGAACTGTGTTTTTGAAGAATAATGAGTATTAACTACAAGATCTTTGAACGACTAATACATACTAATACATACTAATACAAAAACCATAAATAAAACCATCACAATAAAACAGGTTGGATTTAGACCAAATAGGAGTTATTATGATTAGATCCTATTGTTGACCGCAAACATCGAAGATGGCTTTGAAAGAAAGCTGAAAACCGCTGTCGCTTTCATAGTTTTTATGGCAGCGTATGACACAGTCTGGCGTAAAGGAATCATCACTAAACTTCTGCGAGTTATTCCATGCAAAACAATAAGTAGTATCATAAATAATATGATGAGTCACAGATTCTTCCCGTAGTTATAGGCACTAGGAAAAGTAAGCAAAAACCCTAAATAACGGACTGCCACAAGGTTAGGTTAGGTACTAGATCCCTGATTGCTTAACTTCTATACCACTGACCTACCCAATACTAAGTCTAATAAATTTATTTATGCTGTAGATATAGCTCTACTGTGCCAAGAGAAGTCGTACGAACTCTGTGAAACATAACTCACGGAAGACCTGAGCAGAATAAACAATTACTGTAACAATTGGAGGCTTCTACCTAAACCAACACAAATTGAGGTTACATTGTTCCATCTCAACATCAAATTGGAAAAACATGAAATAAAAGGGTTCCTTAAAGTGCAATAAATAAGAAATAACATTAACCCAACATATTTTATAATAATGTTTGATAGAACACTTTTAAAACATTACGCCTCTCTAAGGCGGCAGCAATGATTAAAACTCAAAATAATATAATTGACAAACTTGCTCATACTCAAATAATACAGTCGATACAACTATCTTGGCTTCCAGTATTGAGCAATATAGCACCACCTCACCTTTAAAGATATAGATCTCTAGTTCGAGAATATAACAAGAATGCCTTAAATAGAAGCTTACCAATACATATTTATATGAATAGTAATCCTACCCAAAGATTAAAGTCCCGTAATTCCCCTTTGAAGCTTGCAGAAAAATTAACAAATGGAAAATTTTAACCTTAACTCTAAATGGGCCGTTGAATGTTACGCAATCTGAATCAACCGAAACTATGTAGTAGAACATGAATTCCTGTTAAGAATCTAATGAACAACATAATGGAAACAACGATAATCATAGGAAAATTAAAAAAATCCAGTATGTTTTTATTCCAAGAATACCATTGATTTCAACCAACTTGCCGTTTCAATTTAAACATATCCTATTTCTGATCTGCCTGGCATTTGCAATGGTGACTATTGAAAAGCAGGACCAATCGTTGGAAGTATGTGGAACAAATCTTGAATTGCTGTGTTTGTCCCATGGTACGTGACGGACTCGGGAGTCGGTAAATAATCGACGCTATTCGTTTCCTATCCGTACGGAAAGGCAAAATATATCGTTCTTTACCAAGCGTTGCGATGAACACAGTATAAACACCAACAAACGATTGCAGAAACAATGAATGCAGGTTAATTTCATTAAATATATAAGTATAGATTCATAGATTTTCCGAAATGGTTCAACAAAAGAACAAACAATTTTAATTCCTGATATAAACAATACTGACCGAAATGTTGTCTTCCAGGTAATTGTTATTGATTGAAGAAAAAATTAACGCCAGGCAGTAGGGCACACATCGTTAATTTCAAGTGTAGTGAAATATAAAAATTAACCCCATCCCCTCCCCCACTTTCAAATTTACTCTAACAGATTTCTGAGCAAAAAAAAGAAATCATTCAAAGTAACAATTTATTTATTTATTGTTTACATAAATAATTTTGTTGCTATATTAAATATTTATAGATCTATATTTATTTTATTTTTTTTTCAAATTTAACTGTCCTTTTCCTATAAGATACCTAATTGAAGATAGAAGTGAGCGCCACTGTGGCCGGGTATATCGATGTAATTTATATTAAACTTATATTTTAATCATCTCTAAATATTCTTATTCTGTTGAGAAAAAAATATATATTTAAAAACTAAAAAAACATTATAATTCAATATTATTTAAATCTATTTAGTGTTTTATATCATTCATTTTTTATAAAATAATTTTACAACAGTACTATCGGTCACAAGAGTAGTTCAATTTGAAGTATTTTACGTTACAAAACTTCACACAGGTTAAACCGGATAATACCAGCTATATTACATATTAACTGTTGATTGAATTTTTATTAATTTATGTTATCGAACTATAGTTAAGCATTTCCATCAGCTTGTAAGAAATATACAATTCTCCACATTTGTTTATTATATATATTTTTATAATTTTGAAGAAAATATAAAAACTGGATAATTATTTAGCATGTGTATAATGTGCTTCCTAATGGTGTTTATTTTAAAATGACAGCATGTTATTCAATTAAGTTTTATTAATTATGGTAATATAAATATTATGTAAATAGCGATTCAAATAATAAATTATTTCATTTTGAATGAAAATAATAAAGTAATTATTTACCTAAGAATGAATTACCACAGAGGTAATCATAGTAGCTACTTGCAAAAACTAAAAATATATGATTTGCACATGACTACAGTATGTATAGCAGTGTGAAAGCTTGAGATAATGTAAAATGTATGTATATTTAAATATCTTTGAATTTTCATACGTTTAAACAACTTACCTTGTGTTGCATAGTCATCGAATACTAAAATTTGACCAATAATTTAAATTATAGAAAATGAAATGTTTTATTGAAAAATATATTGAATATAAAACGTCCATAATTTTATACAACGTTAAATAAAGAATGAAGTACTGTATTTTTGGAATAAGTAATTAATATTTTTCTCTTGTCTTGTCAAATTATTATTGGTTTAGGAGAATTTATGTCCATATTGCTGAACCGTAATAAAAATTTGAATTTCGCCTTTGTAGATGCAATTATGAACTTCAATAATTTAAAAAGTTGTAGATAGATTTAAATAAAGATGTTGAAGTACAACTCGTATAGCATGAACTTAAAAATTTGTCAACTTGTTTAGTAAGATGATGATGACGAATAATGTAACTGCTGCTCGAAATGCATTTAAATACATTTAATTTATTTTATTTTATATAAACTTTTATTTACTGTTGATGTTAACCGCAAGTTTTGTTTATTAAACTTAATATATTGGAGTTTATTTATATGAACATCTAACTAATCGAATATTATGATAATAAAATTGTTAACTTATACACATGATTAAATGATTAACTTACACGTGTATTTATATATGTTGTTTCGACAAGCAGTAGATGATATATTATCTAATATAGACATATGAATTTTAACGTAATCAACGAAATTATCTATGAGATCATTAACATTTATAATAAATATAATACATACTATTACAAAGTAAACTTAATTGCGCTGCACGAATTGGTTATATAAAAATTTTGATTAGATATACATATATAATAAAATATCCTGTATAAACATATGTCATAATTATTATAGGAACATATATTAATGAAGATATTTAAGACAAACGTCAAATCTTTTTATTTTATAATAATTCGTCCACTTCAAATCTTAAATGTATCTAATGTTTGCCCTTATTTTTGAATAAAAAAAATTAACTTTACTTACCAAGACAATTGTTATAAGCTTTAAATTTTATTTTAGTCAATATTAAATATTTATTTTCAAAATTATGTTATGTCTCATTTAATTCTTATTATCCGTTAAATATGATTCATTTACAATTGTAAAATTATTTTGGCAGTTGGTCATTCGAACAAATAATATTATTAACGTTATAAAATATTGTTCTTTGAGTGTAATTTTTGAAATACTTACCTTCAGGACCGGTCAAGGGTTCTAAATCATACAAACATGTAATCATGTGAATATGAAATGCCAAAATTCTTCTTACGATATGTTGATATTCTTGTATAATGAATATTTGATAAATATTAAAATTTTTCATAAAACTGCGCAAATTAATGATTGAAATATTGCCCGCGGAGCGTTGACCGATTCACCCAATCTCATTAATTACCGTCATTACCGCCGTTTCTCGTTTATTTTGTCTGTCGTCGGCGAGTCGTCTTCGTATTTACACTGTATCAGTTTTTATTATACATTGTTACCGTTCCCGATTGGTTTTTTTGCGTTACTTTCATCGTCTACATTATTGCACTACCGTTGTCATCACCAATGTCGCCGGCGTTCACCATCGGAATAACTACCACCGTTCGAACGCCGTCATTGCCTTTGTCGTCGAAAACGGGTTATTTTATTTTGTTATAATTTTTTATATATAGTTTTTTTTATTATATATTTTATTTTAAACATAGTTTTTATATAGTTTGTTTAGAGTCCCTATACTGGTCAGTGATTAAGTTGTGTCTTTATAATTTGTTTTTTAATAGAAAATTTTCATACCAAAATAGTTGTGTCATGATTTGAGTTTATAATTCCAAAAATTTCATATTTAAGAATTTCCTTTTCTACAGTCCATTTTGTTTAACACATTCAAAGTAACAGAAGGTATTAATAGAAAAATCAGCAAAAACTAACTTATGAAAGTCTTTTGACTGATGCTGGAATTGATTGAAGTTAATTTATATAACATGATTTTCATTTCTAGGTGAAGGTTAAAGTATCTATATATACTTGATATTTTTATGCAATGTATGTGTATGGTTTCAATCATAATACATTTTAGATTTATGTTCTTAACAAAATGGGGTAGTCTTTTCTTTACAATGTACCCATTAGATAACATGTAAATTCAAAATGTAGATTGATTCATTTAAATTTCACATTACTTTTACGTATTTACGGGACGTAATATTCTAGGCATAGGGTATTCTATGTACCTGATATTCCTATGAAATGTATGTGTGTATGGTTTCAAATAAGAAATGATAACGTTTACCCTTTTTTCATTGTATCATATTATCAAGTTTAAATATCATTTTATTATAAATTAAATAAAAATTAAAATATATTTTGGCAGTAGTTTTTTGCAACAAATGTGGAAAATATTTTCTCCAGAGTAACATTTTTAAAATTATTACCTCTAGGTGGTTCTGGGGGTCTTAAATAACACACACGTTTATTTATGTTAATTACGTTTGCTTAATTATTTATTACGTTATAGCCCTTATATATTTGGGGTACTGTTTAGAATCGTCATTAAAATCAATGAAATAACGATTTTTAAATATTATAGGTGTATCGATAAGAATTACCATTTTTCGTTTTGATTTAATAGGATTATGTTCAAATCATAAAAATAAAGCCAGGGTGCACTGATAATAATGTCATGAAACATAATGATATAACTTAAAATATACAAAAAAGTAGTTGTGAAAACGATTCATTTTCTTAATTTACATTTATACGGATCATTATATCTAACGAAATGCAATATTGTTAATAAAAGTGTCGTCGATCGAATTAGAAGTATACACGACTAAAAAATTAAAGAACTGTTCTTTCTTCCTTAAAAACATTGCAAGATTGAAGTAATATCATTGATAATATTGGTATTTACCTGCTCTGTTTCTGTTAACTGAAATTAACGATTTATCAAGATAGTTGTTAGGTTAGATTAGATAAATAAGTTTGATTTGTACGTTTTTTAACACTTTTAGGTGATGTTATTGTGATATATACATAAGAGCTGGTATTTTTATGAAATGTATGTTTGTATGGTATGAATTAATATATTTTATAGTTTTATATACATTAATATGATTATGTCTGTATTTTTCAATGTATGCTATTCTTAACTTTAAATAACATATTACTATAATGGAAACTAAATTGTTAAACTGTTTCGACACTTGTTATTTAAAACAAACGTGGAAAATATTTTTTTGAGTGTAACATTTTTTAAATTATTACCTCTACGGGATCTTGAGGGTCCTAAATAACACACACATTTAGTTATATTAATTTCGTATTAACGAATAACATGTATAAATTATACCAAGTTTTTCATTGAAATATTCTTATGCGTTTTAAATGTCAGAGTAATTTTTAATTGGATTTAAATATTATAAAATTGTCAAAATATTAAATTATAGAGTTCATATGTTGTATTCTTTCCTTCAGTGCGTCACTAAGAATTTAAAACGTATACGAAAAGGTGTTTCCAGTCAAACAAGAAAAAGCTTGATATTGTACACATTAACATCATGTTGGTTTTGTGCAAAACTAAAATATTGAATATTGTGGGAAATAAATTTTTAATTTCTTACACTAGAAATATTAATGATTAATCGTTTTACATACATAATAATATGCTTTTTGATTTATATTTTAATTTTTTAAATCATAAGTTAACTTTTTTCGATTCATTGTGAATTGTTATCTTTTCAAACCAATAAATATTACTTAATATAAACGTAATGCTATCATTAGGTGTAAATCCTTTTTTATAGTAAATATAAAATAATATCTTATTGTATAAGATAATATAATTTCAACTCATTATATTACTGTTCATTTAAAATCTAATTAAATCAGTCATCATAAATTATTAGTATTTTACAGAATAATTTTGATTTCTTCTTCATACAATGACGAATTATTTCGTTTTATATTTATTGATTTAATAATATTAATTATTTTTTTATTCAACAACATTAAATTTTGTTTCAACATAAATAAGTTCCTATTATGACCGGCACTACTGTTATGTAATTAATACATAAGAGTTCTATACATTTTCAAGATATAAAATAATATTAAACGTATTTTTAAAGATTATTATTAATTCATGAAAAAACATCGTTTATTATACTATTCTTGATCTAAATAATGTTGTCTATGTCTCAGTTGGATGTTCTTCAACATCCAACTGAGTGATCAACTGTATGTCGTATAACATATTCAGAACCAGAGATTAGCATTTTCTCTTTTTTTTTTCATGTAATAAATCACGTACAATTGCATTTTTAAGACTAGATACTGTACGATATTTTCAACTTTAAATAACATTTTATTATAATTGAAACTAAATCGTTAAAATATTTTGACAGTTTTTCTTTAAAACAAAAGTGGAAAATATTTCCTTCAGATTAACATTGTTAAAATTATTACCTCTACGTGATCCTGAGGGTCCTAAATAACACACACGTATAGTTATATTAATTTCGTGTGCTTAATTATTTATTACAATATAGTCGTTGTATATTTGTGATGACAATATTGAGTATATTTTATAATCTTCATTGTAAATGCATGAACTGATTATTTAAATGTAATTGTTTTGCTGAACAAGTGACGTATATAGTAACAAAAGAATCAATAAAATGTACCATTTTCCATTTTAGTTTCAAAGAAGTTTGGGAAATTTATACAATAAAAGAATAGGAGTACCGATGACATTGTTATGAATCATTTCGATATTACTTAATAGTATGTCGTTATATAATTAATATATCTGTGAAGAATTTACCTGCCCTGCTAGCTGAAATAATCATAATGTCACGAGAACAGTAATAATAAGTTTAGATATGTACGTGTTTTATTACTTTTAAATTAAGTTTAAACAATATTTAAATCATTTAATTAAAAATTAATCATATGAATCGCAAATATAGCTATAGTTTTATAACACTTTCTACATAAACTACACAATTTTTAGTTAGTTAAAAGCAATTCTATGAAGCAAAATATTAAATCATACAGTAGATTTATATAAAATAATGGTTTTATTTAGTAATATTATAATATTGTTAATTTACTATGTAACACCGAAACGACATAATTACTTACAAGAGCCACTGAATTCACCGTCGTGAATAGTAAATAATAACACCGAAGAGATGATTATAATTTTTTTTAAATCTATCATTTTAATATTAAGTTATTGTTTTTATGTAAAACAATGAACTATGGAATGATAATACTACTGTTTAAATCTATATACTGTGTGATAATTTTTTAAGGATTTCATACACGTATGGCATTAAAATTGTGTATGAACAAAAAATACTGAGAAACAAATAATGGTTGAAACTATCGTTGTATTTTACAGCCACTTGTGTTTAATCACCACCTAATTGATTAATCAGATGGTAGATTTTGTAAAATTGTTGTGTCCTATGCATATTTCCAGTTGTTGCTGATGTTGCTATTGCTTGTTTGGACAGCATTATACCTATGACTACATTTCGAGCGCTTGAGCCTATTATGTGAGGAATGATGCTTCGGATTGATTAGATTTTATCTTTTATATTTTTGCCCCGTCTAAAAGGTGAGCTTTTTATTAGGTTACGAGGCATTCCAATGAACAGCTTAGTTCACGTATGTAAGGAAGTCCGGACCATTTGTTTTAGTAGAACGTAACATCCTTATTATTACGTATGGTTTCTTGGAGTGATGATAGGTTGGTAGAGTTTTTAATCATCTGGTTTGTGACGTAGTTGAGTAGGCCTGATATGGTTCAGATATCTTTGTTTTGGATTACTTCGTTTTTTTTCAGTTATGCCTGGAGAGTAGTAGACTCCAAACAGGGTATGCATACTTGAGAATCACCATTTGTCAAATCATGCTATTGCTGTGTCCACTTTGTGTTTTAGCGGACTTACTGCTCGATTAGCTTTCTTATTATTCGTGTAAAGCAGCGTGTCGTCAGCGAATAGGGTTGTGAAATCCTTCGGGTTAATTAGGAGGTCATTCATTTATATTAGGTACAACAAAGGTAATAGACAGATGTTGTATAGTGGTATAGCATTAGTAGTATATTAGAATTATAAGTCATCATATTTTAAGAGAGTATCGCACGTGACCACGGTCACGGTTTTTGTGACGGCCGACGGGTAGTCAAGAAGTATACGACCAAGCAGAACCTTATTTGTTTTAGCAGAACCTCTATAATATTATTTAAATATATTTTGTGTAATTTTAGTGTTCAAGAGTAAGAATAAATTAATTTGATAATTTCATTTAAATATAAAAGTATTTAAGTTATTTCTAATCAATTTTGCAAATCACAACCCAAACAACGATTTACAACGCGTCTGTACACATCACAGAATCCTCGAGGTACTCCCGCTGATATTTCCATGTTGGCTAAAAGCATATTGTCCACACGAACATTGAAGGACTATTTGCTGAAGAATGATTTCATAACCTTTATCAATTGCATAGTTATTGTATATTTTATAGGTAATGCTATTTGGAGGAGCTTACGTAAATAAAAAAAAGAACCCGAGTGATCACCATCATATCACGTTCTCGTACTTCGACTGTAGGACCACGTCACAGTGACATGGGCGCCGCTAAGCATACATCCTGTATATTTTTTGTATATATGTAAATTTGTTTGTAATAATATTTATTTATTTGAAATGGTAATTTTCCCACTCTTCCGCCCAAAAATTGGATGTTTGTTTTTTAATAAACGATAGCCATCCACATCTCCCGCAAGCTCCATGTCATTAACGGAGGGACACGGGAATATTGCCGACATTAATTTAAAAAAAAAGAAGATAGTTAGATCAGAGGGTGTGTATCCGAAGTTTGTCTAGGGTAATGGGGAGGTCATTAAAATACAAAAATAAAGCGTAAAAATCGGATAAATTATAAAGCGAAATGCGGTGAAATACAATATAAAATGTTATGTTTGTTCATCCTATTTTCCGTGCTTAAACTCTTTATTGATTACGCAATCACGGTCTACCGTAAAAAAAATTTAAAAAGAATAATTTAGATCGGTGCCTTCACTTCAAAAGCGAATTCACTGACTAAATTAAATAAGGCAATACTCGGTTAAATTGGTTTGCAAAACTACATTTATCCCGTAGAACACAGATTTCGTCTAACTAGGTGGATTGCACATGCTCAGTATGTGTGATGAGAGCACACGTACTGCTGAAAAGACGAGATCATCAAGGGACCTAGGGTATAGTATTATGTATTTTATGATTTTTTTAAAATGTCCAAGTATGAAGGTAGTCCAATTGATTAACTATTTAGTCGATTCATTTAGCTATTTATAAACGATATTTGGCCGTTGTAAATATGTGTGCTTGCTGGCAATATGACATTTCACTTTGGGTATTTTTTCATGTACGTATGCTTTACTTTGCCCAAGTTGTGCGTGTTCATTTTAAGGCATGAAATTCGTCCCATAACAGTACTTTTTCTCCGTATTCTATTATTTCTGTTAGTTTAACAGACTAGTCTTTGATCGAATAATCTCTTTATATGTTACTCTGCAGCGTTGTGGTAGTTTAGAAAATTGTGAGAGAATCGAGGTGTCTTAATTTAAATTATAGTTTCGACTCCGATGATCAGCATCCTTTGTTTGTGTAAATTTTCCCTTATAGCTTTAATATATTTTTTTCTTTATTATTTAAAAACATATACTGTGTTCCAAGAATATCAACTATTAGTATGTTCTTGATTCGTGAATAAATATAAAATAGCTACGTATTGGGTATTTTACATGAAGAAATCAACACATTAAATACTTGTGTTAACTATGATATCAATAATATATGTGTGCATATCATTACAGTAATGTCACTTGTTTTTTCATTTTTAGTTGTTTTTAATTACAAAAACTTTTCGACATTTGTTTAAAATACTTTATTTGAAACAAATATATTATAATGGGATAGTAATTTTTATAATTTTTACATAATGTATTATATACTGATTAATTATTTAGTATATATACAATGTTTTTAAAGAAGTTAGGTTAAGTTTTAATTTCAGATTTTAATACTTTAATAAATAAATCCATTACATTATTCACTATTTTAATATAAAAATAAATTTAATAGCAAATCAAATATAAATGAATAAAAAATTATTCCAATAATTTGTTTGGACATATTTTTTACTCTGATAACATTAAAAAAAAGATCGTTTCTTCATAAATACTTAATCAGTATACAGACTAACAGTATTCATATTTACAGTAGCCTGGTTTCATTTTTGAAAAAATAATTGGAAATCTATAGTAATTATGAAATGGTTCATAGATCGGCAAGACTGAATATTGTGATTATGCAAAATGTATGTTTATTAAACTATCCTCATATGTTTTTCTATAATAAATACTATATTTTTTCCCACAATATTGCCGTGCTCTAAAAAATTTATACATTATTTTAATTATAAGTTATGTGCAAATAAATGGTTAACCGAATAGTAGTTTCATACAGTCAATAATTATATACAGAATTAAAAAATAATGGAGTATTACTTTTTCTTAATAAGTAATTAATGTGTTGTTTTTGTTCTGTCAAATTAATATTGTCATAGGTCCACTAATATGTAAAGTGCCAAAACAGATAAAAGCATGCATTATATTTTATTTTAGCAAGTGTAAGATTAATTTTTTTACAGTTTCTGATGGATTAAGATTTTTCTTTTAACAAAATGAGATAACTTTTTTGTATTGAATTAATTTAAATATGCAATACATGGAATTAACAATCTACAATTAATTATGGTTCTAATTAACTAGGAACACTTTGGAGACGAATATTTTCAATTAGAAGGCATTAGTTTAAATAGTTATAATTTAAAATAATAAAAAAACATTTAAGACATTTGAACCAATTATTATCATACCTTATGCCAAGTAAATTATTAAAATGTATAACCAATTAGTAATTCATAAATACTATAAAATGGTAAAATGGTATAGTTCCTTACTTTGTTTATCAATTTAATTTTATAGAATGATTTTATAACAAAATCTCAATTTACGTATTATGTTTCACTTATGGTCACATTATAAATAGAACATTTAATAATCATGTTAAGTTACAATGTACAAACATAAGTTTAAATCCTAGTTTGTCGTTGATATCCAAACGAAAATCTCGCCACTAATATATGGACAAAACTTATTGATTATTACGTGATTCGTCATAATCCGTGTACATCATAAAAAAGAAGAAAAAACGACGAAAAAGTGTCTTTTGCATTTAACTTTTCATTTGTATTAATGCTGATACTCAGCGTTACGATTATTCGTCATAGGTTCGTTCTCATTCTTTTGTTCAATTTAAATATAATGTGTTGTGTCTATGTGGCCAGTTTATATTTTGATTTTTACCCCGGTGACTAATAACTCTCGTGTATGCTGGTTGCTAATTATTTTGTTTGTATTCGAATATACCTTGGAAAAATTAATCGATATTCGTATCATATGGACATAATTAAATTGACCTCTCATAGAATAAGCACCATTATCAATCTTACCTCTCCTACGAAAAAAGTTCAGATCAATTCCAGATTTGTTTAATGTATCTAAACGAAGTTCTGACAAGTTTTGATATGTTGTATATTAGCCAAGACAAACTTTATAAATTGCTCAACATTTCTGTACTCATTATTACTCATTAATTCAACAAATCTCACACATGACAAATATTGTTCTGTGGTTAGAATTTCTGTAGTTTTATCAGCCAAGATAGAAAAAAATTAGGTTTATTCATGTAAGTAGGTAAATTTTGAATAATAATTTCATCACATGCTTTAATAATTTGTTTTATATATTCCCGCTTATATAAGTAGTATTTTTACCACATGTTTCAAAATTCTTCTTTAAATTTTCATCACCTGATTCTATTCTAGTACCCAATAAAACGCGAAAACTTCCTTCGTTTTTCTCCAGTTCTTTTTTTTTTCAAAAACTCCATATTCTTGATGCAATCATAAAGACAAATTTAAATGCCCACATAAAATCAAAATTTTATAATTGTTTTAAGTTTTTCCTGATTCCGTAAAGCTTATTTTTGTGAATCATCATCATTTTGTTATCGATAAGTAACAATTTTCCACCTATAATGTTAATAAATGTATTATATTTTAATGTCTATTATTTCTGATAATTTAAAAAAAAAGTTTTTAGAATCGTTCTAAAGCATTTTTCCAATTATTTAATTTTGTAATTACCAAATGATTATGTGCCGGTGAAGAATAGTGACTGGCAAATAAAGAGGGAAATAAAACACTCGTTTTACATTAGACACTATTTTCTTATTTAGAATACGCCGTCTATATATATTTTATTAAATAAAATCGATTAAATTTCATGTTTTGTGTACCTATTTGTTGAGATCTAAATATATATATATACTATTGGGAACCAACTAATTTAGAATAATGTTTATTTTTGGTGATCACTTTTTTTGGTATACATACAAAGTTATATCATAGGTCGGTACAATGTTATTATCGTTATTCAGTTGGACATTAATTTTATTCGTTGTAAATGGTGAAGAAGAATTTTCTAAGGCGATTGGTTGTTTAGAAGTTTGAAGTCAACTATTTTGGGAGAGATTTATACCCGTTAGTCCTTTTGTATGTTATTTCTATTTTTATTGTGTTTTTGTGGAATTTAATTTGTTTTTTATCTATTTAATTGTTAATTATCCAAACAACAACTATTAATTTCCAAACTGACGTCATATAATTTTTAATTATAAACAAACGTTATCATTTTAAATTCGCAACAATTAATTCGCCAATTATTTTTTGATGTCCGGCACAATCGTAATATTGTTTTGTGCTAACAGCACGTAAAATCACTATTATTATAATCTTGATAATGTTTACTTTTGAGGAATATGGTCGGTATTGTTGAAAAATCTACGACGGATCACAAGAAAACGAACTCGGTGCGAAGGTAATAGAACTCTCTCGAACAAACACAACTCGACGAGCGTCCGTCGGGTGACAATCGGTGCTGATTTGTCGTATGACGCTCCGCGTGTCAAGCCGTCGTTTTTGGTTATGATCTTATGCCGTTTTAACAAGTGTGAGTCTCTTTTGTTGAAGGCGATTTCTACGCGTGTGTGTTCATTTGAGGAACGCAGTTTCAATACGTGTGCTTCTTGTATATTGGACATGATCTACGCCGAGTGTGGTCCCGTCTCGGACCTAGAGCATTGGAAGCAGCGCATTTGTGGATCCAGCTGGACAGCCGACACGTGACATCGCTCGACACCATTTACGATTATTTTTGTTGTCATTTTTATTAGCATATGTTGTATGATTTTGAATTTTATACGTTTCGGGTTAAACCTATTTTTATTATTAATTATTAATCGAATATAATGCGTAATTATTTGTGAATACGTCAAAATTATAGGTTTTTTCTTTGTCTAAAATATTCGGATTACATTTTCACGATTACATGGATAAAGGCGTAAATAAATTATACGGACGTATTTAGTTTATATTTATTGTGCAATTTAAAACAAAAATGAAGAAAAAAGATTAAAATAAAATATTATTATAATTATATTTATAATAAATATTATTAATAAATACACCGTATGCGTCAAAATAAAATTAATAAAGACAGATTGAGACAAAATTATTCAATAACGTTGCATTACACGTGTATAGGTTATTGACTTACAATAAACAATTTTTTTTCAATTCTTAATTCCAAATTAAATTGTGTCTAATATATTATACATAATGTTGTGTTTTCGAAGAACACCAAGTAAAAGGATCTTGTGTATATTCTGTAAATATAATAAATATTTAATGTTCGATAAATCGATGTCTTCATTTGATGTAGCACAGCAAATTATAAAGCAATATAAATCGGTTGGTGATAACTAGAGCGCGGATTTTGATGCTTTTGTACATATTATCCTCTCCTCAATAATCATTATGGATCATAATAGGTTGAATTTAATGACAATTTTTATACATATTAATGTATATTAATGAATTTAAAATTTAGATTAAAATTCATTGCATATGGAAGTGACAACTTAAATATTAAAAAGATGTATTATAATATTTGGTCAAATAGAAAGTTCAAAAAATAGATTTTGTTGGCAAGAAATACTAATTGAAATTAGACTTAGGTTTGTGACATGAAGGAAGACCAAACGATATTTGTTCTTATATCATACTATTTTGATTTCGAATGCACATTACATTGTGAATCTTAAAAGTTCTTATTGTTTAAAAATCCGTGCTCTAGTGATAATATTTAATTTAAATTACCTCGCAGTGGTAAACTGCGATACATATGATTGTAGTATTCTTTCACTTCGTCTGAAATATATTTATTGTTTTAGAAAAAAGTTTATAATGCTATAAAAAATGTTTATTTTAAAATATTCTACAGAAAAAATAGTTCACGAATGACTACAAAATATATTTTTATGTTGTATTTTTAAAAACAACACCAGTGACAGTTCTATAATTTGTCTTATTTCATGATTAGATGCCTAAACTTGAGACGAAATAAAAACCATTTTTAACATACAATAAAACATTAGATATAGTAGTTTGACTCTCAGATATGATATTAATTAATGCATGCATTCATTTTTTTGTTAATATCGTAATTATTAAAATATATAAAATTTCACTTGAATAATTTCCCATTTCAGCTGTAAAAATAAATGAATATAATATAGTCCTCAGATGAAGTGCTAATAATGCTAGTTTCAAATTTTTACAAAATTAAATGTTTTCCCCCAAGAAAATCACATAATTTCAAATAATTCACTTCATTTAATTCATTTCATTTAATTAGTAGTAAATTGTTATGTGAATTTCTTTTATTATAATTTATAACAATACGTATAATACCAATGTATACAAATATATTTAATTAAGCACACCAATATCCAAAATGATCAAAGGATAAAAAATGAAAAAAAATTTTTAAATTTTAAAATTAAATTTTTAATTATACAATACATAATATAAACAGGATATCAAACGAAATAACGTTTAAACAAAAATATATATGTTTATATTTAATAAAATTAATTATACGTACTCATATCTTTAAATGCGATGCGGAAACAGTTTCTTTTTTCTTTTTCAATTGCCTTTCCTTGAAAATGAAAAATTAATAGTAGTCTTTTTTACTTTAAATTTTGTCATGAATTAAAATCAAATAAACAATAATATCGATCGTAATATAATGGAAAATAATATATCTGTAATGCAATTATCTTAGATCATTCGGGAAAAATATGATATGAAGAATATTATGGTCCTAGTTTAATAATTTATATCATGAAAAATGTCATTGTCTTGGATAAATTCCTACACAGTTTATAGGACATATACATCGCAAATTAATAACTAAATATAAATTTTATTAACGACACTTCGATTTCAACTTCAGACCACTAAAATTTTAATTGTATCTTATTTCGCCTTTTTTCCCATTTCGAAGAGTTTGGGGTTTTGGTAAAATATTTAATCTTACGTCTAATTATTTTGAAATGTATGCGATGTGTGACTCATCATATTTTCCAAATATTGAATATTTTTCAGACTTGCTCTAGATAAGTTTGCGACTTTTCCAGTTATGTGATTCTTTTTACAAAGCACTGAGTATTTAATAGGATATCTACAAATCCGTTTCTCATCAATAATCTTCCGGTATTGAACAATTAAATAAAACCATGCTCTCTATAGTAAAATTAGATTTTGTGACGACTAATTTTAATTTTTACAAATTTTATTATATGTATGTATTCAAAATTATGCTTTTAAAAATACATTTTTAATATATTTTAATAAATTCACATTGTAAAATATATCCCTAAAACCTTTGAAAGCTCTATAAATTCCACTGGATATATAGCTTATTTCAAATTAATTTACTTTAAAATACGATAAATGCCTTTATACATTTATTCATAAAATAAGTTATGTATAAATATACAAAAATCGGCTATGTTAACTTCAAAGAGTAGTTAAATAAACAAAATTATTTGAAAGTAAACGTTTTCTTGACTTTCAAGTGTTAAATGCTCTAACTTTTTTTTTTGGAAATGGAAGTAATAATAAGATTTTTCACACACACATTTACATATATACATTTTTAAAAAATACGTAAAATACAATCCGTTAATTTATAACTTATTTTACCATGATTTTCCTTTTGTAACACGTAATTCACAGCTCATTAATACAACATTAATTTTGTTTTACAGAAATGAGCTTAATTCGACCTATGTGAGAAATTGGCTGTATTCATATTTTATATTTTCCGCTAATAATTGCTTGGAAAACACTTTCGCTTCTTCGTCAATTTGTAACGCCAATTTTATATTCTTTTTCAACTTGATTTTTCACGTATCATCAACAAACTCGACGACTACAAGTAAATGTTTAATTAGCACTATTGAATTTAGAATAACTCGTAATGTTTGGCGAAAATCGCTAGTTAACAGAATCGTCGAAACCTCAAAGAGTTCTTGATTATTACGCAAATCTTTCATCGTTTGATCGAATGTTCGTTTGTGTGTATATATTTGTGTGATGATACACTCATCCAAAGTGATTATTTTGAATTTCACAGTACTCTTGGCATTGCTAATTAAATAGCAATGCTGTACGTCAGTTCTTCTATCGTTTGCAAATTCAGTTGCAATTTGAGTGCAGAATAAGCGGTTTGCTCTAATTCTAACAATGTGGTAGCTAACCCACATGATGCTACGCCTTGCGCTATTTGATTTTGTGTGCGAATCGAAGCTAAAATTAATGAAATTAGGAACGTATTAAGAGTTTCGCCAGATGAATCTAGTAAAAAAATTATTTTTTAGTTAGCTGTGAGTTTATTTCACAGCAACAAATGCAGCGCAGAGAGCTGAAAGTCTACCAGCGACAACGCTGACAATGTTCTTTGCGACATGCGCATATGATCCATTTGCAAGTACAATACTTATAGACGCCGATGTATTTCACACGGAACGCATCATCCAAAAAATCACAATGTCGAAAACACAGAAAGCTTGTTCTTGGATATGTGAATGTACATGCAACCGATGAATTAGGACGTATACAGTTCAACCGAATGAAGGCAAATGTTTTAACCTGTGTTTCTTGTTAGTTAATTGTATTGAACCTCTTTCTTTTAGATATCTACTAACTGTCAATGTTAAGTTGTTCGCAACATATGGAGAAATATATGGAGAAGCTTTTTAGTTTTTACATTTGCCTGAGGATTACATTCATTGGAATAACACAATCGCTGATGCTGTTATTTTATCTACTGCACATCAAATTTAATCAATATTTGCCATCATCATTTCAACGTATTTTCCATCGAACCCCCTTAATCTGTGAATGAAATAGAAAGACAATATTTTTGAAGACTTTTTACATCAAGTACGTACAATATGAGTGAATCTCAAATTTGAATTAAACGCAGAGATCCACAACTAAGTTTTGATTTCTAACGGTTTATGTCTGATAATGATGGGCATAATTTTGCATGAATTATAAATGCCAGCTCAAAAAGCCCCATGCACGATGCATTCATTCGAAAGTTTGAACTAGGACGGTAACACGATTGAGAGTCTTTTAGCCAGTCAGTAACGTCCATGAAGTTGGCCCCCCCACTTTGTCCCACAATGTTCAAATTGGTACCAAAATTATGCAATTTTTTGCAACTTTATGCATGTCTAGGGAAAAAATTTGCAATTTCTCGTGGGCCCCACAAAATTCAAAAAACACGTATATTATTATTATCTACATGAACTATTTTCCATTTGTAGTTAGGAGTATAATATATATATTTTAAAATTCTGTATGTATAAATTAACACAATTACTAATCAATAATAATTTATTAGCATTCAATCAAATAATGTTATTTATTATAGTGTTTACTGTTCATGAAATTTCTACAATATTCTGTTTGTTTACTGTTTGGGATTTGCAGGTTAGAATTTTCTCGAATAATATGTATACCAGAAAAAGGAAGTATGCACCACGTGAAGCCACCATTCGGTTATTTACATTTATTTGTGTAATGTGATTATTTAATACGTTAATAAAGCAAATTTTAATTTTTTTATTAAGTTTTTTTTATATATTGTTAAAGTTTATCATTCATCTTCCGTATTGTGAGTTAAAAATTAAACGGTAAAGTGCAAAACCCCGATATTACAAAAATTATTGTGCTTCGAGAGTTTTGACTTTAAGTATTACATCTATTAAGGTAAGTTGAGTGATTTTCTTTATTTTTTATAGTAGTGGTCAGTTGGACTAAGCCAGCAGAATATCGGGTATGTCACTACTCATACTATAATATTTAAAATTAATACTTCGAAAAAAAATTGATAAATATTATATTTTATTCTACGTATTATATACCAGCGTTTCTCAACCATCGAGTCCCGACCCAATGTTGGATCATGAAACATTTTGAATGTGTCTCTAAAAATTAAAATGTTGATATTAATAAATAAATAAGAAGTAATAGTTTTTTTTTAGTTATCGTAAGTGAAAGAAATTAAGTGGGTGAGGGAGGATGGGTAGCCCCCATTGAACTATATTTTACAAAAAGGTCTTATGAAAATTTGGGTAAATATCTTAGGTCACCAACACACAAAGGTTGAGAACCACTGTTGTATACCATACACCTTATACATTATTTATGTAAGAAATGGTCAATTATCACGAAATATAACCAAAAAATTAGAAAAGTTCTATTATTACCAGGGTTCAGGCTTCATGTATTTACATATTTATTCGAGAAAAAGATAGATGAAATTGGATTTGACACAAATTTGTTTTGTGGTATAAGGATTTTAAATTTTTAAATTGTTGTTGCTAATTTTGGAATATTTTAGATTTTGTTAAATTTAAATGTCCATTGTTGCGATTTAATCGTTTTATAATATATTTTATAATTTTTATAATTAATTAATAAGAAAATTACAATTTTCGAAAAAAAGTACAAATCATTATAAAATGTTTATTTTTGACGTGTTATAAGAATTTCATTTAGCTACCTACTTCATTCTACTTGAATTCTGTTTTTATTTTTTATATCTATTTGATTTCTTAAGGCGATAATAGCTACGACGATGTGACATGTCTCCACGTCATTTCATACATCTATACGATATACCCATTTTATTTTTAGCTCTGAAGAGAATATTGAATATAGAAGTACTATAATGTGGAAATAAATTAAATTAATTTTAATTGTTAGGTATAGAAGAAGATGCTGAATATGAAAAAGGATTCAAAGTATTAAACATCTAAGCCATTTAAAAAAAAAATAATAATAATTATGTTCACTTTTGTAAAAATAATCCTACCTAATAAAAAAAAAATTCATTTTATTTTTTGTATCTTTTTTATATTAAATGTTTTTATAAAATTTTTATATTAAATGATGTACAGTAGATAAAATAACAGCATCAGCGAGTGTTTTATTCCAATGAATGTAATCCTCGAGCAAATGTAAAAACTGAAAAGCTTCTCCATATATTGCGCACAACTTAACATTGACAGTTAGTAGATATCTAAAAGAAAGAGGTTCAATACAATTAACTAAAAAGAAACACAGGTTAAAACATTTGCCTTCATTCGGTTGAACTGTATACGTCCTAATTCATCGGTTGCATGTACATTCACATATCCAAGAACAAGCTTTCTGTGTTTTCGACATTGTGATTTTTTGGATGATGCGTTCCGTGTGAAATACATCGGCGTCTATAAGTAAAGCATTGTACTTGCAAATGAATCATATGCGCATGTCGCAAAGAACATTGTCAGCGTTGTTGCTGGTAGACTTTCAGCTCTTTGCGCTGCATTTGTTGCTGTGAAATAAACTCGTTGTCCATTCTCCATGTGCAAGCTAAAAGGACCAAAGTAGGATGACAATCATGTATGAGGAATGAAAACATTCTCCAAATCACCTCAATGCTGCTGACATAAATGTCTTCATCTAATTTTGCGAAATATCATCGTTGGCATCAGGAGTTGCAATACCAAATATAACAATGTCGCATCCATTCGTAACGTCATTGCATTCTTATTTGATTGACTTAACGAAATTGCAGTACTCAATATTGCAATGTGCTTTGAATGTTTTGGAAAGCAGTTCGGATACAGAAAAATCCATCTGTTTTCGACAATAAGGTCTTTATTTTTTACTTTCAATGATATCGTTCTACCGTTATCCTTTACAGAGCGACGAAGATACAGGGAGAAACCGTCATTACCTGTGATTGTATCAGCATAACAAAAAAGCGGATAAAATTTGGAACATATTTTTTCGATCATGCATGGTGATTCTCGATTATGTTCGTCACATGTTTCATGAATCATATTCGTAGCCACTACTTTCCTAGTTGTTCACCTATTTTCTATTTCCTACAGAAGGAATAAGCCCTTGGGGTCCATTTCCTCTCAGTGACGAGGTGGAATGTTTTGAAAATAAATCGTTAAGCAGGCTTGGGCTGTAGTTTAAGCTGCTTATCGGGAAACCATCCATATTCATGGCCACGAGGATTTAGTCATGGCAGGACTTTAGCGACACTCGTACTAATCCTCTAGCTCGTGTCAATAGTTGGGCGCACCTTTACCTTAGCTGATCTGTCCTTTTAAGACTTTTAATGACGTCAGACATCAGCTGCTCGGGCTTTTAGGTTCCCTTGGTGCCGTTGGCGAAACTGGTTCGATTCTAATTCTGATTCTCTGGAGCTCTCACAAGTGCCAATACTTGTAGTACTCGCATCCATCCAAGTCAGCACGGCAGATCCAAATAAGGCATCACACTGGATTTCGAATAGATAACATGTGGTGCTACTTGTCCGATCGTTTGTATTACGTACCAAAACTACGCTCTTCTTTTTCCTATAGAAAGATTTAGCTCTCGGAACCCACCTCCTCTCAGCTACGAGGTGAAATGTTCTGCGAACGAATCGTTTGACAGGCTTGGGCTATAGCTTAAGCTGCCTATCGGAAGACCCAAGGATGGCAGCCACTTATTGAGTATTTGTGACTATCCCCGCATTAAGGCTGTTCCGTGATCCGCCATCTAAGGACGCCATAGTGCTGCTTACGTCTGTTCATGGTCTCGAATTACCCAAGCGGGGGAAATGACGCCTGGGTAAATTCGGTATTAATAACACTCTTACATCAAATAACAGACTTACCTGTTGTTGCATTTTGGGTTATTTTAAAATAAGCATATAATTGTGCTACATAAAACATATTAATAAGAATAGCATTAAATTAGTATATCATCGTGGGTGTTTGAACTTAATAAATAATATATTAAATTATAAAGTGAAAATAATGAGTTAGAAATTGGTCTAGAAAAAACTGGTTTTTGCTCAATTAGTTTAGAATATACACATGTGGATTTTGAAAAAAAAATTTCATAAATAACAGAATGAATTGAATTGAGATATACAATTATTGATCGGTTCAATCCCTATGTATCTGTCATATTTATATATTAATTAATCGATAGTTTATTGGAAGAAAACTATATTAGACAATATATCCGTTGAAAGCGACGTGTACATTGTATTTTATTTAAAAAGGATCAAATATTGCTGGTTGAGTTAAAAGAGATTACCATCAATAATTTCTAGATAAATTTTTCTGATGAATATCCAGAAATACCAGAAATATAAAAGCATTGACTATATTTAGTCGTTCTCAACATTTTTTTTTTTTGAACAGAAACATTCAGCACTTACTAATATATAAAGTAATAATTGAGAGAAACTAAATTTTATGAAGAAAAAATTCAAAAGTCTCGCCGACTGCTACGCTGCGTCCGCGAGACTATAAGACATTCCACGTCTTTGCTTCGCGTGCATCATAGGCATGGAATACCTCTGGGCATGCACACGCGTGAGGTCGCCAAAAAAATCCTACCGTTACGTAGCCCGCCTTCTGGACGACATCAAACGAACCGTGTGCGTCCAACCTTTTTGCGACCTACGCATACGGGTTTCGAATCTCGTTGTAATGATATAAACGATATACTGTACAATGTGTATTTGAGCAATTTATACATCTTATAAGGAACTAGAGCTAGTACAAGGTGTAATGTTAACAGTATAAACAGCAGTTTCATTGTTATCATTACGAATAGTCGTAGTAAGCAGCGGTCGATGGTGACTATAGTACGAAATGTACGCTCTTGTCCGCACTTCACATACGTTTCGTGTAAACACACCGTCAATGCAAATCATGTTCCGTGTTGTCGAAATATCGATTGAATTCGATAATTCGCAACTGAAGCACTCGCGCATAAATTGACATAGTCGCTGTCCCTCTTCCGACCGTAAATCCACGTTGAAATCTCCGCAGAGCACAATCGGTAAGTCGTATAATTTCAGTTCGTCGATAAACATGAAAAGACCCTTCAGTTTGATCGAATATGGCAACAAGTAGTGTTCGAAGAATTTTATTTTATCGTTCGTTCTCGTGCCATTCGAAAGATAAGTAGCCACTAGCAGGACATGCTCACCGTTAATTGTCGTCTCCGCTTTGCAGATATCGTTCGAGAACACGTTCATTTCTACCAAACCCGTCTTTTTCGCGTTGATTCGAATCAATGGACGACTCGAGCTGTTCAGAGAGTCTGCATCAGCGCAACGTTCGTAAATCGCGACACCGCCAGCCATTTTTCCATTATCGTCGGTTAATCAGCTTACACGATGGCAAATCGAAAGTGTCGCTATCGGCATTAGACAACCAAGTTTCTGACAGTGCGAGCAGACCGCAATTTGATAAAACGAAATCGCCGACCACGTCGACCGAGTATGCGCGTAAAGACTGAACGTTCAACGAAACGAGTGTGAGCGAGTAGACCGAACGCGAACGAGGACGATCAATGAAATCTCGACAATTGTTATCGTGCGTGCGCAAACGATGTCGGGACAACCGTTCAAATTCTGTTCGTACTTGTTTTATTGTAGGCGACACGTTCTTTCGACCATGGTAAAATTTAAAGCCGTTCGACGACCGGCGTGAAGTACGTTCAAGTAATTTTCTTTGTCCTTGATACGTATTGCACCCACAGCGCATCGAGCAAATCTTACAAACCAGATTATAGACCCACCTGTATGTCGCTGTAAAGTTTGCGCAAGCAATCACACCCGCCATGCTCTTTTGGCATCGGAAGAAGCACGAGCGTGTGACTCGTCGGCCAGAACGGAGCACCGAATCGACAGACTTATACGTACGCACACTTCTTGTAGCAGGTGAACGTATGGTTGTGCGTTTGCTGGTAAACGCGCTCAACTCGAGACATGTCCACTGTGCATAGCGCGTCAATCATCCCAAGCGTGTGTGGCATGTGCTTGCCGATAGCTTCTTTCGGGTCGTTGTTGAGCCAAAGATGAATATGCGCGTGCGTACTACCGCGCTGTTGGAACTCGATTCGTTTGAAGTAATAGATAACGCGGGTACCGACCGTACGGACTGTAATTCGACCAACCGTTCGACTTGAGTATTGTCAGAATCGTGTTGACCAGTTTGTCAAAGTACTAGCAGCAGGTCATGAGATCTTGATTGACCATCGTTGTGCGCAAATCGCTACTCATTGACGCCGCAGGTCTTCCCGGGCCTGTACACTCGCGTCCGTTGTTCTCGAGTTTGTAAAGCAACAGGAGCAACTCGTCCCAATCGTACTCGGACAAGCTCATCGTGTGAAAGACAGTCGGTTTTTCTAGCTGTCATATCATGGTAAAGGCATCTTTCTTACGCGATACCCAGTAATGAATTGAACACAGGATCGACCTGAGGAACTTGATATTCTGATCCACCATCGAAGCTATCAATTCTTTGTCCTTTATATTTCCTTTTGTCAAATTCTTTACGTCACCTGTATTCTTGAAGACATGTCACATACATGTCCGTCAGTCGTTACCGCCTCACTTTCATCGCCATGTACGGTATATGCTCGGGTTTAACGCCGCGCCGATCCGTTCGATGCATCTCGCTATGGGCCATTTGGTACGGCGTTTGACAAGACTCGAGCCGACTATCGTTTTCGCCGCGTATGCGGAACCTAAGGGGCTGTTCGAGGTAAATCGCGGGAAACGAAATCTTTTCGTCGTACTCGAACGAGACTACCGGTCGATTCATACCCGGAGCGATCGCAAAGATTCGTTCCTCGTCCAACAACATCGTGTACTGCTTCGCGAGTAAGAGTTCTTTTGTCGACTGCGGATCGTCGTCAATCGGCTCGATGTACGGTTATTCTTCGTCTTGGTAATCAAGATCGATATCCTTCTACAAATCGACGAGCTTCTCTTCGGTCATGACATCGCGCAGAAATTCTTTGTCGACGGTTATATCTTCTTCTATATAAAGCGGGGTATTAACGAAGTAACGCAGCCACGCTTTTATCTCGCTCTTCTTTACAAAACCCGAGTACGCCGACAATTTGTAAATTTGGTGCTTCTTGATCGTGACATTGAACGCGTAATCATAGTCGAGCTTCCGAGGAAGCTTACGGTGGATACACGAAACTGTTCATTTTCGAATACGACGAAATGTTGTCTTCTCAAAGCATCTTGTAGCAGTTTTCGAATACTCGCATCAATTCAACGTCTACGTGCATATCGTTGCTGTTATCGCCGGTGTACGAACTGTGGAACTCGTCTTATACTAACCCGAACGCAATAACTGGGACTGGCCGCATGTCGTTCTTGAAGCACAAAAGGTCGCCAACTGAACACGAGAAGCCGAATGGATTATTCGTAAATCGCTTGTCGAATTCAAAGTCGGCGGCAGTGCGTGGAGGCGGCACGAACGCGGCATTTCCTTCGAGCCAGTGATTCAATGATTCCGGATTCGCGCACAGCTTCTTACGCAAACGATACTCCTTCGTGACCTCGGCCTGCGTCTTGCGAGGTTTACGTTGGTGTGGAGTGTGTGTAGGTTTCGGAAACGGCTCGACTTCAACGTCGGACGAATCGTTATCGCGTACAGTCGTTGTCATTGTGCGCTGTTTCTTACGTTCCCGGTATTCTTTACAACGCTCCGCATTCGATTCGCCGTTGTGAGTGTAGCTGTGGACACCTTTTTGAGCTGTCTGTATTCCCGCATACGCTCCGCACTCGATTTCGCCGACGGTCGAGGCATTCGTTGAAGAAACTGTTGATACTTTTCATCTTCAGTCGTGCGCGATAAGAAGGATGTATCTATGCAAAATTGACGGAAGTCTGGAGAATCCATCGCCAACGTATCTGCGTGCGAACGTAAACGATACGGACAACGAAAGTAAGCGACAGAGAATATTCGTGTTCGTGAGCAATCGGTAATTTGCGTACGACAGTAAAGGATACCAGTTTGTAATGAACGCGATAACAAACGATACAAAATATCCGCGTTTACGAGCAATCGGTTAGGAAATCGAACGATACCACTTATGAACTGAGTGACACAAATGTTCGTCACGAATTCTCTTGGGTGATCAGAATTAGTGTTGTCACTTTTACAAATACTATATACAGCTGAGTGACAAGAACGAGCGTTATGCATGACGGTTTTCACGAAATTCTCTCGAGTGGCCAGAATCAGGGGTGCCAATTATTTTTTCTTCGTAATGGCTTTTTGTAACGGGTTTTCATGTCACTGGACATAATGGAAATTTCGTAAATCGCAAGGGGGTGGCCAGTGAAAAAGACATGGAATGTCAAAAATGTCGGATGTATCTTTCATTAATTCGTTCAAGAATTAAAGGTATTTGTATAGTCCATCAAGCACACTTCTCATTAAATGTACACATTAAATAAAACTAATAAGTTATATTACCTTGTAAAAAATTAAAAACTTTGTAATGCCCAACAATTTTATTCTTAATTCTAATTTGATGCAAAAACTACATAATCACTAAAAAAGTGTACATTGTGCCGTGCAAATATTATGAAAAGCGAAGTGTACTATGGTCAAATAAAGTTTTAAAACAACTGATATTTAGATTTGATTAATAGGGAGGGAATGAAGATAAATTTTTCTTTTTTTGACCCGTTAGATAAAATTAATTTTTGTATCAAAACCTACTTCTACATTCAGCGGTACCTTAAAAATATATAAAAGAGACAATTAATTACTTTTAAAAAAAAATGTAACTATCTTATAGAGTAATTGTATATGAATGGAAACATCTCTTTTTATTAATAAAAATTATGGTCCAATATCTATTGTATCAGAGTATCTCTTTAAATTTGTTAATAATAGTTCACTGGGTAAAGTGAAGAAATATAAATATCAGAAAATATGATTTTTTTAGAAGGCGACAATGATCGCTAGTACCTAATCTATTATAATTAAGAAATAAAGTTATAAAATATTTTTACAAGATTAAAAGTTAATTAATGGTCATTGCTAATTTTTATATATTTTTAATAAATAATCATAATTATCATTAAAATATATTATTTTAGGTTGGTTTGATACATACTTAATCTCATATTGCAGTAGTTGTTTATATTTAACATCGCGCCTAAACATTAGATTGATTGTATAAAATAGTATAACTGCACATATAATATCAGCTAAATTGAGTAACATACTTATAAATTATAATTAATTAATGAAATAAATATTTTTAAAATATCACATAGGTCTAAGCAAGTATCACATATGAAGACATACAAAAAATCTTAAACTTCCCATGACAAGAACCAATATGTCAGCAATAATTATAGTTTATTTCCTTTTGAGTTGTTTTTAATTGTTTTTTAGGAATACTACAATGTAGAATCTATACAAATAAAAATTAATTGTCCTATGCATGAAACATCACTTGAAAACGACTCGACTAGATATTTATTTTTTGTAAATAATTTATAACCATTTATTACGTGTGATAGCACATTTGTTGAATAACGATTCAAAAGAAATAGATTTGAATAATATTAAATTAGAGTTAATTCATTTATTTATGTATTTCGCATTTAGAGATGGTATTTTGTAACTCTATAGTACTTAAGACTATACTATATTCGATATTGCGCATTTAGAAATATTTCTAATTAATTATAATGTGACGGCGTCACAAAAAACGGTAGGGCGACGATAGTCAGGAATCGGACCTGGAATATCTAACATCCCATAATAAATTATTCGACACGTATTTACATTGAAAATAAAACCTCCATCCACAATTAAACATTTTGGTGTATATATCACGATGACAATTATTTTTTGTAACGTTAAATCAACCAGCATTGTGCAATCAGTCGTGCTTTAAAGCTAGATAATATTGGGCAACTGCAACAACTCTTACATGAAAGCAATCAATTGCGAATCAATTACGAGTCATTTCATATTCCATAGTGCTGATGAATTTAAGGCTTACTTGAAGTTTTCAAATTTGTTAAGATACGTGAAAACTCTCATGTTGGCAACAAATATGAAAGTGGTGTTACAAAATAACGAATCGGCGGAATGTTTTTTCCAAAAAATTATTAGACAATGGCAATAGAAAAATTCCAGTTGACGCTTCCACTGGAATTATTTCATTTCCACCTAATTTTTGTCAAATCTCAACGACAAAAGAAGAATTGATCAAGAAATTGTTCCCGAGTATTGGTGCAAATTATAAAAAACATGTTTGGTTTAGCGAACGAGCAATTTTGGAAGCGAAAAATAAAGATGTACAAAAACAGCCAACTTCCTACTTTGTAGTATAAAGGTAAATTGCTTCTGTGCAATATACCACGGGCAACGTTTTAGACGGCTAAAGATGTACCAACATGTGATTACCGAAACCTCCGTATGGATCTTTCGGTACCCAACACTAACAGCGACAACAACAATGTCAATTCTTCCTCCCACTTAATAGAAAACGGCTATTTTTAGTGCCATTCGACCCGGAATCTAGGCTTTCAGTATAGACTCCTACAACGAAAAGAACAAAATATAAGTCGAGACAAGAGAGAGTGTCTCTCCAAATTTGAACGTATAAAAACATCTCAGTTCCCTTACTACAAGGAATACATGCTAGCGACATAATCCAACTCCTTCAAAAGGGCTCTATCTCTGGATTCACCATAGCAGCCGCCACATATAATAGAAGCAATGACACCTCTAACTTATATACATAATGAGATACTCAATTGGGAACACGTATCTACTTTTAAACGTAGCAATATGTCAGTTATCCATGTAAAAGTTTATGTATTTAATATCTTAAACTTCTGCAAACCACCAAATAAAAATTGGCCTTATAGCTACTTATAACTTACAGTTATTCATGTAAAAGTTTATGAATTTAACATCTTAAACGTCTGCAAACCACAAAATTAAAGTTGGCCTTATAGCAACTTTTCCCATAATCTACACTGGTCTAATAATCGCTGACTTTAACAGACATCACCAATTTTGGGGCTACGAAAATAATGATTGTAAAGAAGATATTCTTAACGAGTGGGCATACCGTGAGCATATAGTTTTTGTGTTCGATGCAAAAGACAGAGGTAAATTTATATAAGGAAGGTGTCAACGTGAATACAATACAGATCTTTGCTTTAGAATAAAAGACAATAGAGACCACACCATAACAATTAACAGAGAAGTCCTCAAAGATATTTCCCATGGCTAACACTGCCCAGTAGTCGTAAACATGGGAATACAAATCCCAATTAAAAAATCTCGCCCAAGACCTCGGTGAAATTTCAATACAGGAGTACATTTAGCAAACAACTGGACGATTATTTAGATGAATAAGACCAGAAACTAAAAAAAATTACCCTATCACAAGCCTTATGATAGAAATAGCTAACAAACATATTCCCAGATGATACAGAAATGAATACATACCGGTCTGGAGTAAAGAAATTATTCTATGGAGTAATAATTATTATTATTTTTTTTTGCCAATGTTTTCAGATTTATCCACGTGTATATTTTTGGGCTGACGTTTCGGACTCATTTCAGAGTCCATCCTCAGATCGTAGTTACCTTGTCGAATGTTAAAACTATACTGCCTGCTTGGCTTGTGTCTTACTATCTTATATACCCATACAGTGATTATCGATAAAGTCATCGTTGTCCTTGACAATCTTTACATTTCGGTCTTCCCTTTCTACACCAGCAATTACCATTTATAGTGATTGTGGCTGTCTCGGTTGTTATTGTGGCTTTTTTGATCAGTTGTTTTCTTTTTTCCTGGTGTATAATAGGTAACCACAATTTGCTAAGTTTCCATCCATCTTCTCTGTTGTAGTTCTCTGGACATTTTTCGATTTCTATTGCTTCTCTGTGCATTCTTTTCCCAAAATGAGGTTCCTTGTTCAGTATTTTAACCTGGTCAAATTTTATTTCATGTCCATTATTTTTCACATGTTCAGCTACTGCAGATTTCTCTACTCTTTGGTAATCCACGCCTTTTTCATGTTCTTTTATCCTTATTTCGATTGATCTTCCTGTTTGTTCTATATATGATTTGCCACATGAACATGGTATTTCATAGACTCCGGATGTTAGCATGTCTGGTAATTTATCCTTAGGGCTCCGGAACAGAGATCCAATAACTGTATTTGGTTTGAAGACTATTTTTAGTTTGAGTTTATTGGTGATTCTTGAGATGCGGTCCGTAATTCCTTGAATGTACGGAAGTATCAATGTTCTTTTCATGTCGTCTTCTTTTTCCTCTTTATTAATTGTAATTGTGTTATTTCTTCTCTCTGCTTTCCTTAGTGCCTTGTTTACGTTTGTTAATGCGTATCCGTTGTTTTGTAGTGCTTGTCGTAAATGCGTTTTTTCCTCTTTATGTGGTTTTCGTCGGCTATTCTAACAGCTCTTGTTACCATTGTATGTAATAATCCTATTTTTTGTGTGGGGCAGTGGTGTGAATTAGCATGTAAATATCTGTCAGTGTGTGTGCTTTTTCTGTAAATTCCTGTGCTAAACTTCCCATTTTTTCCTTTCCTTACTAACACATCCAGGAACGGTAGCTGCTCATTTTCTTCTCTCTCCATTGTGAACTGTATATTAGTGTGTATGCTATTTAAGTTTTGCAGAAACTTTTTTAACTCGTCTTCTCCGTGTTGCCATTGTACAAAAGTGTCATCAACATATCGTAACCACATTTTTGGTTTTAAGCCATAAGTTTCCATAGCTTCTTCTTCAAACCATTCCATGAAAATATTAGCAAAAACCGGTGCTAGTCTTGATCCCATTGCCATTCCATCAGTTTGTTTGTATATGGCATTTTGATAAGTAAAGACTATTGTCCTGACACACAGTTTCAATAGGTTGTTCAATTTGTCATCTAGCCATTTTTTCTCTTTTATGATTTTTTATGTAGCTTCTACTGGCACCATTGTGAATAATGAGGATACGTCAAAACTGACCATGATGTCTTCTTTTTCCCAGTTGGTTTGCTGTATTTTTTCCTCAAAGTCTGTTGAGTTTTTGATGTAAGATGATGTCTTCCCGATTTGTGTTTTTAATATTCCTGCAATATGTCCTTCTAGGTTGTATGTTGGAGAATTAATTCCTCTTACAATGGGTTTGAGTGGCACGTCTTTTTTGTGGATTTTCGGAACTCCGTATATTCTTGGTAATCTTGGTGCTGTCACTAGAAGTTGTTTCCGTTCTTTTTCATCTGTTATTGCCTTTTTCGTTTCCTCATTGATTTGTTTTACTATTCTATTCAGGGGGTTTCTTTTCACCGTTTTGTATGGTCCTTCAGTCAATATTTTCATCATTTTGTTGTTGTAATCCTCGGTATTTACGATCACTGTTGCGTTGCCTTTGTCCGCTCTTAATATTAGTATATTGCTGTCATTACGTAATTTCATCAGTGCATTTAATTCTTCATTATTGTAATTGGGTTTCGGTAATGTTGATTCTCTTAAAATTTTGCAACTTAATTGTCTGATTATTTCTTTTTCATGATCTTCAAGTTTGTATAATGAATTTTCTATGCTACTAATTATATCTTCTTTTGGTATTTTCTTCGGGACGAGAGAAAAATTGAAGCCCTTCTCTAAGATGCCCAATTCGTGGTCTGTTAATATTTTGTCCGTTATGTTAACCACTGCGGTTTTCTTGATGTAGTCAACTGGTTTTTGTTTGTTGTATTTCTTCTAGAGTTGCGTGAATTTTGCCTTTTGTTTGTTGGTTTTGATTATCTGAACGTTTTTTTGTTGTAGTGTGACCATCTGTGTTAGTTTTGTCATAGTATCTTGATCAATCGTTGAATCCAATTTTTCTTTTAGTTTTATTAAGTCTTCATCAATGTATGCCAATTTTCTTCTAATGTTCTTAATTTCATTTCGTAATAGTTTATTACTGGCAATTTTCAATATCTTTTTGGCACCTTTGTTCTGTATTGGGTGTTTAATTGAAACGCATTGTGGCGTTAGCCCTTTGTCTCTGAATCTCTTCATAAATGTTAAGTCTGACACAAGCTTAGCTTTCTTCTGGGATAAACTATCTCATCGTTTGCAGTTCTTCTTCATTTTCTCTCCGTAGAGTTTTGATATGAATTTGTTGAAGCTTTCATGGATTGTTAATTTTCTGCCAATGTTTTTAGATTTATCCACGTGTATATTTTTGGGCTAACGTTTCGGACTCATTTCAGAGTCCATCCTCAGAGCGTAGTTACCTTGTCGAATGTTGTAACTATACTGCCTGCTTGGCTTGTGTCTTACTATCTTATATACCCATACAGTGATTATCGATATATTACACTATATATATATATATATTATATTATAGATTATATTAATAAGTTTATTACTTCCTCTACCGGCCCACACATATATTCGTATTTCGTATTTCGGCCCCATCCCGCTATCTACTTCGCGTAAAGGAAAGTCGAGTGTACAGAAAGGGAAGATCTATATAAAGAATTCCAAGAATCGAATGATAATATCATGGCTGATTAACTCCTTTTCTCCCTTTCTAAAAATCGTAAGTAAAAACGGATTAGGACTGTAGAATAGATTAATTTAAAAAAATCATGTGAAAAAGCTTGGAACCTACAATGACGAATAGACCCAAACACTAAACATAAACACTTTTTTATACACAGATTCCTTTACGAAACAAATTATTAAATCATTTTGAGTGAAAGATTATAATAATACCACAAAATAAATTTAAAAGGAGCTGAAGGCATTGAAAATGAACGCAGAAAAAATTTTTTATGTTGCAAACGATTTTAACGAACCTGAAATTTAAACGGCAATACAAACAATAAAATTTGTAAAGCATCAGTATTTGACGAAAAATTTGCTGAATTCATTAAGTATTGTAAACCCAAGACTCGACATTGGTTAGCAGAATTCTTCACAGATATATTACGTATCGGAAAGTTGCCTAAGCAACCCAAGAAGACAAAAGTCATAGCTATTCTAAAACAAGGGAAGCCTGATAAAAATGTCGAGAGCTACCGGCTAATGTCTCTACTTAGTATTAAAAATAAGATTTTTGAACGCCTAATCCATAACTGAATTTCAGAAAATATAAATAAAGCCAACCCAGTAGATTTGGCTGACTTTAGACCAGATAGGAGTTGTGATCAGATCTTGTCTTTGACCGTATATATCAAAAATGGCTTGAAAAACAAATTTGAAAACCGCTGTAAATTTCATAAATCTCATGGCAGGGTATGATACTGTTTAGCGCGAATAGCTCATCACTAACCTCCTGCGAGTTTTTCCATGCAAAACAAAAAGTAGTTTTAAAAGTAGTATGCTGAGTAACAGATTCCACATCGTAAATATAGGCACAAGAAAAAGTAATCAAAAACCCTAAATAACAAACTACCACAAAGATTTGTACTAGTATGCTTATTGCTTAATTTCTATACCAGCAAACTACCCAATACTAATCCTAATAAAGTTATTTATGCAGACAATATAGCTTTTTCTGTGCCAAAAGAAGACGTACAAACTCTGTGAAACATATCTCGCGGAAAACCTAAACAGAATAAACAATTACTGAAACAATTGGAGGCTTCTACCTAACCCAAAATAAATTAAAGTTACATTGTTTCGTCTCAACAGCAAATTGGAAAAACAAGAAATAAAAGTGTTCCTTAAACAGCAACAAATAAGAAATAACTTTAAACTAACATATCTTATAATAACCTTATACAGAACAATTTCATATAGGGTGCACCTTTCAAATATTAAAACTCGTAATAATATAATTTAACAAACTTGATCATACAAACTGGGGTTCAGATTCTATCACGCTAAGGAGATTTGCACTCGATCTCACTTACTCAGTAGCTATGTACTGTGCATCAGTATGGCTTAACATCACTCATACGAGGAAAGTAAACACCCGACTAAATGCAACAATAAGAACCATTAATGTAATAATAATTCAACACCAGTGTCTTGGCTCCTAGTATTGAGCAATATTGCACAATCTCACCTAAGAAGATATCTCTAGTTCGAGAATATAACAAGCAAGTTTTAAATAGAAGCATTTCTATTCATAAGTATATGAATAGTTATCCTTGCCAAAGATTAAAGTTTAGTATTATCTCAAGGAAGTTTGCTCAAAAATTAACAATGAAAAACATTAACTTTAGCTCTAAATGGGCGGATAAATGGAGACTTAATACACCTGAAAAATATAAGATCATTAAACAACCAACGGAAAGAGTACCAAGGTTCCAACTTCCCGGTAGATAATGGGTGACCTACATGGACACAGAATCGGACGTGGGGAGACGGGGAAAATGCTATACACGTGGGGACTTAGAGACCCACCACAATGCGACTGAGGACAGCTATTCAAACACCCAAACAATTGACCATAATTATCATACCGCACTGACAATTATATTTTTATTTAATATTACCATTTTTTTTTTATTTATGTATTTATAGGTTTGATATTTATCTATTTATACGTATTTTATTTTATTGTATTTGACTAAATTTTTATATTCATTATTGATAGTGTTGTAAACAAACCGTCTGATAGTAATAATATTTTCCCACTTAGGTCAGACTAAGTTTGTTCGTGGAAAATAATTAATGTATTATAATGAGCTGTGAATAACGTGTTACCTGTATGAAAATCAAGGTAGATAAAATTGTAAATTAATGAACTGTATTTCAATAAATTCAATAAATAGAAAAATTTGTGTTTTTCAATATTTATACTGAACGTTGTGTACTCGCATTCGTGTATTAAACAATGTTAACGGCAACTCGGTTCGTGATTGCAACACACACACGATACTTAAATATATAATGTTGGCGGCAAAATATTATATAAGAATAAATCAAAACCCGAAACTAATCGCCAAGAAATAAAAATGCGATGGTCAATAATATTAAAAAGGAGCACGAAATAATGACTAGACGTATCCGATCGCGACATAATAATTTATAAGATTATTAACTCATCCTCTCGTACTAGTAATCATTGCCGCACACGACGTTGACAATCTCGTATCAAGAATACTGTAACCGTTTTAATGGTATCGAAGAAAAAACATAAACGATTTGAATATAAAATTTCATAATCAAATCGCTGCCCAATTGCATTCATTTAAGTCGATTGATTCCATTACTGATCCATATGATGTCATAAATTATCCAATTAAATCCCTGAATTAGATTTAATAGAAATACCACCAAACAATTTGCAGATCATGCTTGACTTAATGATAATCTTGTTACGCAATCAGAATCAACCGAAACTATGCAGCGGAACATGAATTCATGTTAAAAAGCTGATGAACAACGTGATTCAGTAATCAAATTCATACGTAAATTCGTAATTGTTCATTACCAAACGTTGCGATAAACACATAATAAACACCAAAAAATGATTGTCAAACAAAGAATTCAGATTAATTTCATTAAATATATAGGTATAGATTCATAGATTTTACGAAGTGGTTCACCAAAAGAACAAACAATATTAATTCCTATTATAAATAATACTAAACGAATTGTTGTCTTTTAGGTAATTGTAAATTATTGATGGAAAAATTAACGCTGGGCAGTGGCACACACGTCATTAATTCTAAGTGTAGTGAAATATAAAAATTAACTCTCTTTCTTTCATTACAAATTTACTCTAACAGATTTCTGAGCAAACAAAAATCATTCAAAATAACAATATAAGTTATTTATTGTTTATATTATTTATTTTGTTCTTATATTAAATATATTTATATATGTTTATTTATTTTATTTTATTTCAAAATATATCCCCGCCTTCTTCCCCTAAAAATAGGTATAGCAGTCGCTACACTTGTGGATAGAAGTGGGCGCCACTGTAAGCGGGTACATCAAATTTATATTGAGGTTATAGAATAATCATTTCTAAATATCCGTAGTCTGTTAGGAAAAATTATGTATTTAAAAACTAAAAAAACATCCTTATTCAATTTTATTCAAATCCATTTAGTATATTAATTCATTTATTTTACAAAAGTGCTATCGATCACACAGGTAGTTCAAATTTAAATATTTTACGTATCAAATATGCACACATCCAAAACCGGATAATACAGATATATTACATATTAACTGTTGATTAACTATTTCGATCAGCTTGAAGGAAATATGAAATTCTCCTCATGTGTTTAAAATAATTATTTTTACAATTTTGGACAAATATAAAGTCTGGATAGTTATTTAGCATGTGTATAATGTGTTTACTAATGGTTTTTATTTTTAAATGACAACAGATTATTCAATTAAGTTTTATTAATTATCGTAATATAAATATTAGTGTAAATAGCGATTCAAATAATAAATTATTATATGTCGAATGCAAATAATAAAGTAATTTTTACCTACGATTGTTTTACCATAGAGGTAATCATAGTAGCCCATTCCAAAAACTAAAAAATATTATTTGCTTATGACTACAGTATGTATGGCAATGTGGAAGCTTGAGATAATGTAAAATGTATATTCATTTAAATATCATTGAATTTTTATGCGTTTAAACAACTTACATAGTGGCATATAGTTTTCATACACTAAATTTAACCAATAATTTAAATTTGGAAAATGATGTGTTTAACTGAAAAATCTACTAAATGTAAAACGTCAATAATTTTATACAGCATTAAATAAAGAATGATATATTGTACTTTTGGAATAAGTAAGTAATATTCTTCTCTTGTCTAGTCAAATTTTTATTGATTTAGGAAAATAAATATCAACATTGCTGAACCAGATTAAAAACTTGAATTTTATCTATGAAAAGCAATTATTAATATTATTATGTTAAAAAGTTTTAGATAGATTCAAATGAAAATGTTGAAGTACATCTCGTACAGCATAAACTTAAACATTTTCATTTAATTATCGTAAGCAACTTGTTTAGTAAAATGTTGACGATTAATTTTACTGCAGCTCGAAATGCATTTATATAAATTTAATTGATTTTATTTTATGTAAACTTTTATTTATTGTTGATTTTAACCATGATTTTTGTTTATTCAACATAAATAATTGATTTTTTTTTACATAATTAATTATCCTATCTTTGGTTTTTGGTTTATCTTATGGTATTTTTTATATAATCGAATATTACGATTTTACAATTTTGAACATATACACATGATTAACTGTATAACTTACACTTTTTTAAGAATATCACGTTACGACAACCAATGACATTAAAATTTTCTAATATAGACATATAAATATTAAGGTAATCAACGAAATAATCGATGAGATCATTATTATTTATAGTAAATATAATACATACCATCACAAAGCACACGTAACTCTGCTACTCGAATTGGTTTTATAAAATTTTTGATTAGATATATATATTTAATAAAATATACGGTATAAAGTTATGTCATAATTATTATAAGAACATATTCTAATTAAAATATTTAAGACAAACGTCAAATGTTTTAAACATTTATGTTATAATAATTCGACAACTTCAAATAAACGAAGTATACAAAATTTACGTTTTTTTTTTAATAAAAATAATTAACTTTACTTACCAATACAATTGTCAAAAGCTTTAAATTTTATTTTATTCAATATTAATTTTTTTTTTCAAAATTATGTTACGTCATATTTAATTCTTATTATCTGCTAAATATGGTTCATTTTAAAATTGTAAAATTATTTTGGCAGTTGATATTTGAAACAAATAATATTATTAATGATATAACATATTATTCTTTGAGTGTGATTTTTAAAATAATTACCTTGAGGACCGGTAAAGGGTCCTAAATCATACAAACATGTAATCATGTGAATATGAAATGCAAAAATTCTTCTTACGATACAATCGATATTCTTGTATAATAAATATTTGATAAATATCAATAGTTTTCATAAATACTGCGCAAATGAATGATTGAAATATTTATTATATATTTAATGTCTATTATTTACATGAATACTGATGTATACTAACTTATGAATAAACATGCGAATACAGTTATTGATCATTTGTTGTAACATCATAAATAATGTTACACTTAAACTTTACACACACCTTTCGTAGGATTACCAAATGTTTTTTTGGCATATCGCACAAACTAAATCACGGAACCAGTGGCGTATCCAGGGTGCGATAGCCCCAAATCACCCCTCCCCATCGATTGCAAAAAAAACTACTTGATGTCTGGTTCTATCTGGAGTTCATTTCTAAATTTATTGGATGCATAATCTTGTGAGTTTCCGCTTGAAAAATTACTAACAATTTACATTAGCGTAGTTTAAATTACAGGATTCCCCAATAAAACCGTAGAAAGAATATAAATTATAAGAAATGTTTTATCTTCTTTATTCTTTCTCATAATTACGGTCTCTTGTTTTGTGGTCTTGCCGTCATACACATTTGATAACCATTGTGCACATACCAGGAAACGTGAAATAAACTTTCATGGACTATATAGATAATTATGATTATGAACTTCAATCGTAACTAATTAATTTAAATCGTGTTTTGAGTTTTGATGTACCTACAACTTTCATGATAGTTAAATTTTACTGTTATTGCACATGAAAAAAAGAACAACAAATACATTGTTCGCGTACTTTGCGACGTCTCGTTCCGGCTCTTATCGTCGGATGAGCGTTGTGTGACGAGCCAATACTTGAATGGCTAACCCATGGCCGAGGCTCAAAAGCCGGAGTTCAAAGGATTTTTTTTTATTCTAATTTATTTATTGTACCGGCCATATATAATTAATAAAATACGATACATATTAACCTGAGTTTGCGTATAGGAGCAAACAAACCCGTTCGTCGAATATCGCCCCCGGCGATCTTCGCCCCGATAGACGAAACGTAGGATGACTATTCCATTTGTCTAACTGTCAGATCCAAATAATAAATTGTAAAAAAAAATAATTTGGAGAAAAATGTTATAACACGATGTTTATTCTGCAGCGTACGGAAAACAACAAAATATTAATACGCGAAAACACTCATGCGTAGTTCGCTTTTGCTATTGTCGGGCTTCGCGGTAAGCCGCTATAATCGTAACATAGACGACGGAGGCCTTTGTAAAAATCTGAACGCTACAAGAATACAAGAATACAAATTGCTAACGATCTAAATATAAAACATATATCGATTTACAATTAATCCACATATTTATTAATGCACTTTTAACAAATTACTTATTGTATTTTAGATTATTAATGATGAATGGACTTAACATGACTCGACTACAAATCTATCTGATAGTGAACAATTAGAAAATGCACTTGATGTTTCAACTGAAATCATAACTGCTCACAGATCAGGAACTGTACGTTATGAACTAGAAATTCTTTGAGATATCACTCATTTTAAACAATTTCAAAATTTGTTATATTCTAGTAATTATCATATGTTAACATCACGAGGATTGAATGAAACGTTTGATAGTGACTAGTTACCGTATAAACTTGATGATTCAATTAAACTGATACTGAATAGATGTTAGAAAAGATATGTCTTAAATTAATTTTAATATTACTTTATTCATGATAATTGAATTTAAGACTTAAGTAAAAGTATAAGTAAAAGTAAAATCTTCCAATTATGTAAACTAATTAAATTTAATTGTAAGGTTCAGATTAAAACATTCAGATAAAATTGGATGTAGATAATTAAAAAATGTATGGTCATCAAGTACAAAAATTACAATCATAAAAAAAACTTTCACTATACTACTATTTCATATTTGAGGAGTAATCATTTGGAAAAATATCCATAGCTAATGTATTCCAAAGTGACCATATAGTTATATAGTTCATTTTTTGTCCCCACAAATGCTAGATGAGGTATTAAGAATCATATGACGTTCAAGATATTAGTTATTAAACCAATCGCCAGTTTAGCTTTGTTATTAGAAAAGTAGGGTATTTACAAATACAAGAAAAACTTAGTACTATTTCAAAGCTATTCAGACGGGAAAAATGTTTTTAACCTTCTTAAAGATCCAAGTTGAAAAAGGGTTTGTTTGATCAAACAACTGATGTGTATCATATTTCTAAACTTGTAATTTTTCGTTATGATAAATACAATAGTGTTCGTGAAGACTTTAGTGGGTTTTGTTGACTGTTACAAAGAAAACATTGTTCGTAATGAAGAATAAACCAAAATGACTGGAGCGATAATTGGCCAGACGTTTTTAATATATACTTGTTTAGGTAATACGTTCAGTATATAAATAAGTTTTCGTTAAGTTTAGATAACATTGTTGATATAACTACTGATATAACTATTATTCTACTCTGATTAGTTTAGAACAAGGTGCCGATAATACTTTGAAATAAGTCTTGAAATTTGCATTAAAATGCTTTGATCAAGTTATTTACTAAAATATTCTTATGCGTATTAAATGTCAGAGCTCTAATTTTTTAATTCGTTTTAAAAATTATAAAATTGTTGATATATTATACTATAGAATTCATATGTTGTATTCTATCCTGCAGTGCATCACTAAGAATTTAACACGTACACGAAAAGGTGTTTCCAGTCAAACAACAATATGCTTGATTTTGTACACAATACACCATGTTTGTTTTGTGCAAAATTGAAATTATTGAATATTGTAGGAGATAACTTTTTTAATTTCTTACACTAGGAAATTTAATTATTAATCGTTTTATAGTCATAATATTATTTTGTTTAAGTAATTTTTCATTTTCCTATTTATTAATTAGTTTCGTTCGATTCATTGAGGAACTTTAAATCATCTTAAATCAATAAATGTTTTAAATATTTAAAAAAATTATATAATTAATTAATGTATTATTCTTTTTATTATGATTGAAAAAATAGTAACTGACTGTATTATTTGCTGATTATATTTACTAAAATATAAAACAAAATAGGAGCTCTGTCTTCCGGAGCACCACCCCCTCCATCATCCAACAATTCGAGCACTACTTAAGTATAATAAACTTGTTCATGTTGCGAATTATAATCAAACGACAATAATTTTCTTAAAGGTGTTGGATGACGTAACATTCAAATAATGTTGTGGAGAATTATTGTAGAAATTTCAAAAAAATTTCTTAATACATATTCCAATAATATTGCAGAAAAATATATATTTGAAATGTGATGAAAAAAAAAACGAATCACATATAATAATTTTACCAATGTTTTAATTCAAATATTCGTATGCGTATTAAATGTCAGAGCTCTATATTTTTAACACGTTCTAAAATATTTAAAATTGTTGAAATATTATATTAAAGAATGCATACGTTATATTTTATCCTTCAGTTCTACACTATAAATTATTAACGTATACTAATACGTTTTTTTTTCTGGTCTACATGCAATTCAAATTAAAATCAACGCATTTATAGCCAGTCAATGTTTTATTTGGCCATGCTTTAACATTACCAATAATGAATATTAAATTAATACTAAAACAAATGTTACTAACTTCATGCATGTCATTAGTACAATTATATAAAAATTATGTAAAATATGTATTAAATAAATAATATAAGATAGAATTAAAGACTGGAAAGTTTTTTAAATTTTTTAATTAATCGACTGGGTTTATTTTGTATAATTCCTTTAAAATTAGGTTTTTAAAATCATTTCCTTTTAATATTTAACTGTCTTTTGATACATATATTACAATGTTTAATTAAATTGATTTGTTTGATTACTATAAAAATATTAATTAATATTTATATTTAAGTTATTTTATCAGCTTATTTTGTTATGCTTTCAATATTTAATTAGTTTTTACAATTGCAATTAATTTAAAAATTACATTAACTGATTATCTATAGTAAAGTATTTGAGACTTTAGAGACATGATTGTGTAGTTCTTAGATAGTGATCTATAATATTACCTATAAATATAGTGAAATTTGAGAAACATTTGATACGTAATATCTCGTTTTTAGCTGTCAATGAAAAATAATCGTGATGACCAAAGGAAATATACATTTTGAGAACTAAACTGGAATCCTCCAAACAATTTTAATTTTCTTTATCCTATGCACAATAACAAAAATCAAAGATGAAAAACGGGTTTTTGAGGAGTAATCATTTGGAAAAATATCCATAGCTAATGTATTCCAAAGTGACCATATAGTTATATTGTTCATTTTTTGTCCCCACAAATGCTAGATGTGGTATTAAAAATCATATGCCGTTCAATATATTAGTTACTAAACCAATCGTCAGTTTAGCTTTGTTATTAGAAAAGTAGGGTATTTACAAATACAAGAAAAAATTAGTTCTATTTCAAAGCTATTCAGACAGGAAAAATGTTTTTAACCTTCTTAAAGATCCAAGTTGAGAAGTAATTAATATGCTTAGCACCCATCGTCTTAGAATAGTAAAATAATTAAAAAAAAAAAATATTAAATTAATGATCGCCTAGAGTCAATTATTCAGACATTATTTGTTTTAGGGAAGCAAAATACACCTCTCAGAGGTCATCGGGATGATAGGTCTATTATGATAATTCCAACGAACCAATAGGAAATAGAGAAAATTTTAGAGAATTAATGAAAATTAATATTAAATCTGGTGACTTGACTTTGAAATCACATTTTGAAAACAGAGACGTCCGTTCAACACATATTAACAGAACAACTCAAAACCAACTAATTCCAATTATTTGTAATTTAATACTACCAACTTTTTTTGAAAATGTGAGAAAAAGTACATTTTACAGGGTTTTGTTTGATCAAACAACTGATGTGTATCATATTTCTAAACTTGTAATTTTTCGTTATGATAAATACAATAGTGTTCGTGAAGACTTTAGTGGGTTTTGTTGACTGTTACAAAGAAAACATTGTTCGTAATGAAGAATAAACCAAAATGACTGGAGCGATAATTGGCCAGACGGTTCTCTAATGTATACTTATTTAGGTAACACGTTCAGTATATAAATAAGTTTTCGTTAAGTTTAGATAACTGTGTTGGTATAACTACAGATATAACTATTATTCTACTCTGATTAGTTTAGAAGAAGGTGACGATAATATTTTGAAATAAGACTTGAAATTTGCATTAAAATGTTTTGACCAAGTTATTTACTGAAGTATTCTTATGCGTATTAAATGTCAGAGCTCTAATTTTTTAATTCGTTTTAAAAATTATAAAATTGTTGATATATTATACTATAGCATTCATATGTTGTATTCTATCCTGCAGTGTATCACTAAGAATTTAACACGTACACGAAAAGGTGTTTTCAGTCAAACAACAATATGCTTGATGTTTTACACAATACACCATGTTTGTTTTGTGCAAAATTGAAATTATTGAATATTGTAGGAGATAACTTTTTTAATTTCTTACACTATGAATGTTAATGATTAATCGTATTTTATACATAATTGATTGTATTTTGATTTATATTTTCATTTTCCTATTAATTAATTAAATTTGTTTGTTTCATTGTGGATCGTTATCCTTTTGAATCATATGAGTATGAATAAAATGATTTGTATCATATTAATACATAAAAGTTTTATTATTTTCAGGTCGAAACAATAATAATTACAATATTTGCACAGATTAAAAATTAATGAAAAAACATCGGTTACTATATTTTTGATCTATATAATGTTGTCTTTACCATTTTAAATAAACTGTCAAAAGCATAGATTACTTAGATTTGTTTTATTGAATGCAACAATATCTTTGCTTTCAATTTTGGAATAGTAATTATTATTATAAACTTTTCAACAACTCTTTGTCGTATCACATATTTAGTACCAGAGATAAACTTTTTACTATTTTTTTTTAAGTGTGAGAAATCAGGTAGTGTTTAATTTTCTAAGACTAGATATTGTATCATATTTGTTATATGTTTTTGGGTATAGAAGGTATTAATTGAATATCATCAAACACTAATTAATGAAAGTCTTATAATTTATGTTAAAAATTAAAAATTCCAAATGAAGATTGATTCATTTGACTTTCCCATTATTCTTACGTATATACAGGACGTAATAATTCTAAGCATAGGGTGTTTTATGTACCTGATATTTTTATGAAATGAGTGTGTATGATTTCTACAAAACTTCATTGTAGCTTTATACACATATTAAAATTGTTATGTTAGCCATTTTTACAATGTGTCATATTACCAACTTTAAATATCATTTTATTATAATTTAAATAAAAATGTCAATGTAATTCGGCAGTAATTATCTAAAACAAACGTGGAAAATAATTTCTTTAGAGTAACATTTTTAAAATTATTACCTGTAGGTGGTTCTAGGCGTCCTAAATAACACACACGTATATTTATAGTGATTTTGTTTTCTGAATTACATATTACGTTATAGTCGTTATATATTTCGTATGACCATATGGAGTACAGTTTAGAATCGTTATTAAAATCTATGAAATAACGATTTATATGTTTTAATAAACGAGTCGATAATAAGTACCATTTTCCATTTTGATTTAACAGGATTCATAAAAATAAAGAAAGGGTGCACTGATGATTATGTTGTGAATCTTAATGATATATCGTAAAAAAAAAATTGTTGTAAAAATGATTCTTTTTCTTAATTTAAAATTACATTGATTTTTATGTCTAATGCAATGCGTTATTTTTATTCGAAGTGTCATCGACTGAATTAGAAATATATAAGACTAGAAAATGAAAGAACTTGTCTTTCTTCATTTAAAAGTTTGCAAGATTTAAGTAATATTGGTATTTACGTTCTCTATTTCTGTTACCTGAAATTAATGTTTTATCAAGACAGTAGTTAGGTTAGATAAATAAGTTTTTTTTTACGTTTATTAATACTCTTACATGATGTTATTATAGTATGTGTAAGAGCTAGTATTTTTATGACATGTGTGTGAGTATGGTTTCTACCAAAATGCTTTATAGCTTTATGTACATTGAAATATTGAAATAATTATGTCTGCTTTTATACAATGTATGATGTTTTCAACTTTAAATAACATTTTGTCATAATGGAAATATAATTGTAAACTGTTTTGACAGTCGTTGTTTAAAACAAACGTGGAAAATATTTTCTTCAGAGCAACATTTTTTAAATTATTACCTCTAATGGGTCTTGAGGTTCCTAAATAACACACACGTTTAGTTATGTTAATTTATTTTGTTTATTTATTGTTTACGATGTAGTCATTTTATGTTTGTGATGACAATGTTAATCATATTTCATAATCTTCATTATAAATTCGTAAACTAATAATTTAAATTTTTATTATTTGCATCAGTTGAAATGCATAAAGTAACGAAATAATCAATAAGAAGTACCATTTTTAATTACTTTTGAATAGAATTATAGGTAATTCATAAAACAAGAGAAAAGGAGTACCGATTACATTATTATGAATCATATCGATATAACTAAATAATATGTCTTAATTTAATTAATATTATCTGTGAATTTACTTGCGCTGATACCTGAATTAATCATAATATTACAAGAACAGTAATAATAAGTTTCGATTTGTACGTGTATTAAAATTTCTAAAAGATGTTATAAAAAAATGTAAAACCGCTGGTATTTTTATGAAATGTATGTGTGTACGTTTTCAACAAAAATACTTTATAGCATTATATACATTGAAATATTGAAACGAATATGTCTATATTTATACAATGTAAGATATTTTAACTTTAGATAACAATTAATTATAATGAATATTAAATTTTAAATGTATTTTGACAGTTCTTCTTTAAAAGAAACATGAAAAATATTTTCTTCGGTGTAATAGTAAGGGCCAGTATCATTAAACAATATAGCCCCTTACCGAACCAACTTTATGCGTACGCCTCTACCAATCAGTCTGGTATATGTGTAATATGACTGTGTGTATTAACTTAGTACTATTGAAATAATAATGACAAAAAAATGGTGCTATAATAGTATAAATTTAATAATAATAATAATAATAATAATAATAATAATAATAATAATAAAAATAAATAATAATAATAATAATAATAATAATAATAATAATAATAATATATTAATAATTATAATTATAAAAATAATAATAATAATAATAATAATAATAATAATAATAGTAATAATTTATATATATATAAATGAATTGGTCTCTGTATGTTATCGGTGCCTGGCCAAACCTACTGGATGGATTTTGATAGGATTATTTCCTACGTACTCAGCGTGGACCCGGGATGGTTTTTGTCTCTTAAAAGTTTTCAAAACCTAACTCCTTAAAGGTTTCAAAACCCGGCACCGGTAAACTTGGTGGTCCATTGCAAATACGAGTTGATTGCCTTTCGCTGTAACTAAGGGTGAAACGTCAGATGGTTACCGAGGGCAACCGTCATATATTTTTTATAAAGCTTCTGGCGTGGTTTTTCATTAATTTGTCATTAGAAAATACAATTTCTCAGTTTTCGTGGGTAATTAGTAATGATGCGCCTTGCAAATGTGATGGTAGTTTGCGTGTAATAGCAATAGTAATGTAGCTTTTATCGACCTTTATCGTCAACGTTTTAGCGTCGTACGTGTGAATTACATGCCAACTTTAAAAATCCAAGGGGAAATCTATCATCGTGCGTCTACCTCTGTCCGATTTCGATTACAAATTTCTCCACTATATCATCGAAAGTTATGTCCGCCAAACGTAAATCGATTGGCCGATCTACATCTGTAGCACGAACGATAATGGACATTCGAGCTTCCGGAACAACCGAGCAACAAGCATCACTATTGGAAACCATGTGAGGATGAGCTGCTCATGCCTAATCGATTGAAACTGGAGAGCAGCGAGCATCACGATTGGAAACTGATCGAGATCGAACTGCTCATGCACGCTTGATTGAAATTGGAGAGCAGCGAGCAACACGATTAGAAACCGACCGAGAACGAACTGCTCAAGTCCGCTCGACTTATACCATTGATCAACGGAAAGCAAGTAGGACTTTAAGAAGAGAACACTATGATTGATCCAGATGGATGCTGCACGATGAATTTGATCTTGCTGCATTCAATTTCGATGTGGAATGTGATTACAGTTGCCAACGAAGTGTCGTCATTGAAAAAATGGACAAGTTATGCGAATCTTGCTGTACATTGAAATTTAAAAGGAAACTCCAGGAATGTGCTGCACAGGTGGAAAAGTCACATTGCCAGAATTGTCATACTTCCGGCTACATTTGGAGGAAGCCCACGACATGTGTATGAATACGCACAAGATGCAATGACTTACGTTCGAGCATTCGACTGTCCAGATTTTTTCATAAAATTTACGTGCAATCCCACGTGGAATGAAACTAGAGAACTTCTGTTGTCTAGACAATCATTTTCGGATCACCATGACATCGTTGCACGTGTGTTCAAACAAAAAATTGAAATCTTTTATAAATTTCATTTAGAAGTTTCGTGTTTTTGGTAAGACACGTTGTTGGATGTGTTCAATTGAATGACAGGAAAGAGGATTTACGCATGCAGATGTTTTGTTTTGGTTAACATATAGAATTACACCAGACAAAATTGATGCAGTCATCTAAGCAGAAATACCAGACGTCGACATTTATCCAGTCATATTTGAAGTCGTTACCAAAAAACATGATTCATGGCCCATGTAGAGCGATCAACACCAAATATCCATGCACGAAAGAAGGAAAATGCACGAAACGCTATTCAAGAGACTTATACACCGAAACTATTACTGGCAATGATGAATATCTCCAATATCGTCGACTGAAGATGGCGTCAAACTCATCATTCTAAAAGTTTGCAACAAAGACATTGAAGTCGGTAATCGTTGGGTTGTGATGTATTCACCATTACTCTCTAAGACGTTCAAAGCACACATCAATATCGAGTATGGCAATTCAGTAAAACCGATTAAATACATATGCGAATATATTAACAAAGGGTTAGATTTTTGGAGTGGGAAGTGCATCTGCACCAATCGATGAAATTGAAAGATATCAATTAGGAAGCTACATTAGTAGCAACGAAGCTGTATGACGTATTTTCTCATTTCCAATTCATGAACGTCATCCAACAGTTGTTCATTTGGCTGTGAATATTGAGAATGGACAGGTCGTGTATATTACAACGGCAAATGTACATTTGGATACAAATATACAAATGAAAGTACAAATGTACATTTGCCTTGTACAATGCAAGGGCATTTTTGTCACCGCAAACAACGTTAACTGCGTTGTTTTCTTTGTGTACGGATGATTTGTTTGCAAGAACGCTTCTTTACTCAGAAGTCATAAAATACTACAAATGGAATACATCAGCCAAAACTTTTCAACGTCGTAGACAAGGCAAATCAGTTAAAGGACATCCGAATTTATATTCGTCCATGCCTTAGGCGGTCTCTATACAGTTCATCCAAACAATCAAGAATGATTTTCTTTGCGATTACTATTAGTTAATGTATGTGGACCGAAATCCTTCCAAGAACTGAAAACAGTCAATGGTAAAGTATGTGCGACCTATCGAGAAACTTGCCAAGAATTAAATCTTCTTGAGATCGATGCCCACTGAGACAAAGCAATCACAGAAAATACGTGCATTATTTGCGATATTATTGACAACGTGTTTCCCATCCAATCCAAAAGATTTTTGGGAAAAATACAAAGACGACATGAGTGAAGACATTCTACGTCGTTTGCGAGCAACGAATATCAACTTGTATATCACACCAAACGTATATGAGGCGTTGCTTTTGATCGAGGATGTATGTTTGGCAATCGCTAACAAAGAATTGGAGCAATTAGAAATGTGTGCATCGATCCGAATTACAAACACCGCATATGATTGTGATTTTCAACGTGAAACACAAATTAATATCCATGACATGGGTACATATGTTGAATGTATCCATAACAAAAAAGCTTTAGAAGGTCTTCATCGTTCACTGCAAGATTTAAGGGGTAATAGACAGACTTTTGGTGGAGCCATTTAATCTATTGTCAGGGGATTTTCGACCAACTCTGCCAGTGATACTACGTTCAACACCCGCTGATGAACTTAATGCATATCTCAAATCTTCAGTTCTATGGCGACATGTCAACAAATTGACATTGAAATCCAATATGCGTATTCAACTCCAAAATGATGCATTCGCCTAACGTTTCGCAAAACATTTGCTGGATATTGGGATTGGGAAGTTAGCAATTGACTATTCTACACAATGTGTTACATTGCTAACAAACTTTTGTAAGATGACATCTACCAAACACGAATTAGTTCAATACGTTTTCCCAAATATCGCGCGGAAATTTATAAATCATCAGTGGCAGAAATATAAATATACAAATCTAAATTTGTCTGTGCGACGCATGGGTATTCAGCTAGTATATATATATATAAATACAATGCAACAAAAGAAGCTTGATTGTATTCAGAAGGAGTTACGCGGCAGACACTCACATGAGCTCAGCAAAATTGAGATTGACAAAGAAGCGTCAAACGTCTGGCTGACCTTTGGGTATTTGTTCCGTGAAACTGAAAGATTCATGATAGCCATACAAGACCAAGTTAGAAACACGAAAAGTTACAGAAAGTACATACTTAAGGATGATACAGTGCAAGACACAACATGCCGATACTGACATATAACACAAGAAACAATACAACATTATGATATCAAGATGTAAAATCCTATTTCAAATCGATTACTTACATAGACATAATCAAATAACAAATATCAGACATCAACAGCTTGCACTATACCATAAAATCATACAGAAACAAACACCATATTAAAAAGATATCCCACAAACAGTATATGAAAATAAAACTTACAAACTATATTACGACAGATCACTGATTGCAGATAAAACAATACATCACAATAGACCGGATGTCTGATCATAAGTATCTACCAGAAGACCGAAGGGTCATAAATGACTGACAGAAAAAATGAATTTACTACCCGGACGACAAGAACGTTAACTATTAAAACGTGGGATAATAAACAAATTCTAGTTTCCCAGCGATGTTGATACCACACTCCCCACTGACGACCTTCACCAGAAGAATATCCGACTTTTAGCGTTCCCTACGTGCGCAATGGACGTAAGTACTGACAGGTATTCCAGGATAATTCTGCCTGATGAGAATGATCAAGTCCTTGTGTGGAAAGACGTAATATCAACGATCACTACGAAACGAGATTTACAAGAAATATCAAAAGAGAAAGAAATAAACAATGTGTACACGAAAAAATATGTGACATTTATTAATATTGAAACGATGTAAAATGGTTCCTCGTTGTGCTGAAAGCTGACTGTCTGCCTGGGTAGGTCTTGGAAGAGCGTCGAAGCACAACGAGAGAATATTGTTTATTATCACATGGTAAAATAGGTTTATGCCCATATATAGACAAGAATATGGGTACAATACAAAAATAAAATATACCATAACAAAGATTATTTAAAGAATAACGATGGGTTAATTAGGTTCGGTTTTAATTATTATTGATTACGGGCGTAAACACCGGACATTACACTAATAGATAAACAAAACAAATTGCATACCTGGTTGATATTGCAAAACCAAACACGTATAACATTCAATAAACGTACGCAAAGATAATCCAAAGGTATACAGATCTGGTATAAAAATTACGACGTCTGTAGGAATTGACCAAAGTAATAATTGTGTCGATTGTGCTTTCAGCAACAGGGGTAATATCACGAAAACTACATAATAGCCTAAAAATACTAAAAATCAATCAATATACATATTTTACACTGCAAAAAGCCACAATTATAAATACGCTTCATACAGTTAGGAAGTTGTTATACCTTGATATACATAGAGTGAGGCAGCGTAAAAGAATGTCTAATGGACAAATACGTAAAAGCTCCTGTATCTTGGTTTAGGCCCGATACAGGGTATGAACACCGGATCAAACCCGAATCACTCTTAAATAATAATTATAATATTAATGATAATAATTCAACAGTATAATAATACAAAATTTCCAAATTATTATAATAAATGTACTCAAAATAAAATGATTCAATTTTTACGCTGTCTTATGTGAATGAACCAAACACATACAAAATCTTCATAATATAATGTAAATCAATACGGATATTTGACCCAATTTATAAAAATCAAAACAAAACAAAACTCGGTATTAAACCCCTAAATTGTATGTAATTCTTTGTTTGTACCTGTACTAATAATATCGTAGTGTGTATGTGCGCGTGCGTCTTTGGATGTATGGATAGGTGTGTGTGTGTATATGCAGCTTATACGTCATGCAGCTGTATTCATAGGTAGACGCGAACTTATTAAGCTGATTCTATTTTGCATTTGATAAACTGGGATGCGGAGTACACTTTAATGTCGTTAGACCTCAACAGTAACATCATTTATATAATTACCTCTACGGGGTCTTGAGGGTCCTAAATAACACACACATTCAGTTATATTAATTTCGTGTGTTAATTTATTTATTACGAAGTAGTCGTTATACATTTATGATGACAATATTGACTATATATCATAATCTTTATTATAAATGTTATATGACTTGCATAAGTTAAAATGCATATTTTAACGAATGAATCAATAAAATGTACCATTTTTCATTTCGTTTTAATAGGATTATATGTAATTCATAAAATAAGAGAAAAGCACCACCGATGTTATTGTTATGAATCATGATATAACTTAATAATATGTCGTTACATAAATAATATATCTTTGAAGATTTTACCTGCGCTGCTAGCTGAAATATGCAAAATATCATGAGAGTAGTAATAATGGATTTGGATATATACGTGTTTTGATACGTTTAAATAATATTTCAAAAATCGATTTAGTTTAAAAAATCATTTATTTAAAATTTAATCATAGGCGTTGCAAAATATAACTATAGTTTAATTACGCTATCTACAAATCAAAATAAATTTTAGTTAGGTAAAAGCAATTATATGAAGCAAAATAATAAATCATACAATAGCATTATATAATATAATAGTAATTTTTACAGAATTTTGTAATAATATAAATATACTATATAATAGCAAAACGACATAATTACTTACAAGGGCCACTGAATTCACCAACGTGAATAGTAAATAATAACATCGAAGAGATGATTATAATTTTTTTTAAATCTATCATTTTAATATTAAGTTATTGTTTTTATGTAAAACAAAGAACTATGGAATGATTAGACTACTGTTCAAATCTATATGCGGTGTAATAATTTCTTAAGGCTTTCATACACGTATAGAATTAAAATTGTTTATGAACAAAAAATACTGAGAAACAAACAATGGTCGAAACTATCGTTGTATTTTATAGCCACTTGTATTTAATCACCACATAATTGATTAACCAGATGATAGATTTTGTAAAATTGTTGTGTGCTACGAATATCAGCTGCTGATGCTGTTGTTGCTATGGCTTATTTGGACAGCATTATGCCTATGACTAAATGTCAAGTGCTTCAGCCTATTATGTGGGCATTATGATGTGTGGGTTTAGTTACATTTTATATTTTATATTTTTTCCAGTCTAATAGGTGAGCTTTTTACTGATTTAGGGTACATTCAAAAGAATGTCCAAGTTCACGTATGTGATAAAATCTAGACCATTTGTTTTTGTAGAATGTAACTTCCGTATTTTTAAATATGATTGATTAAAGTTATAGTAGGTTAACAGAGTTCTTAATCATCTGGTTTGTGACCTAGCAGGGAAGGACTGATATGGTACGGAGACTTATGTTTTCGATTACGTCAACCTCAAGCAGGGCCAGCATACATGAAAATGGAGTTTATATATATTTGATAAGTTCTGAACCTTGTTCTAATGATTTTAAAACTTCTTTGATTTAGAACCAGGTAAAGCATGCCTGTCACTTTTGACGTTTTCATTGTGGATTCCCTAATGTTATTTGAGATGTACAGATTTTAATTTAAATAAACTCCGTGATATTTAATTTGGCATGAACTGTCTAATTGATGTTGATGAATTCAAATATTGCGAAGGTCATGTGTTTTGTGTTTATTAAAGAGGATTGCAATTGGTTTTGCAGGGTTTACTTTTAATCGCCATTTGTCAAACCTTTTTATTGTATCTGAATCATTCCTCTATTAGGATTCTTATCAGTATTGTAAAACAGCGTGTCTTCAGCAAAAAAGTCTGTAAAGCCTTTCGAGTTAAGGTGGAAGTCTTTAATGTTCATTAGGTACAGCGATTGTGATATACAGGAGCTCTAAAATACTCTCGTTTATATGTCCTTGCTGGATAAAGTATGGAAGAGTATGGTCCACACGAACTTTGGAAAGACAGTCCGCTGATAAAGGTTTTGATAATCGTTATCAATTGTATAGGTATTCCAATCTGAAGGAGATTATACAGGAAGCATTATCAGCCTAATTGAGTTACATGCATATGTATTATCATAAATTAATAAGACAAATATTACTATAATACTTTATGTATATGGGCATATTTTAAATATAATCTTTTTCATTAACTTTTAATTACCTTGTAAATACGAGTTTATTTCCAAAGTAATAATGTAAAAAAAGAATGAATAGAAATCGAAAGAAATTGATGGCGATGAATAAAACAATTATTAGGTATTTAGAACACGTTCCTCCCATACATTATGGTTTGACTGTTTGTGCTCATTAGCTTACTCCCATTGGAGTGTCGGTTGCTAACATTGGTCGGAAACCGACGTTCTTCATTAGAAGAAAAGGGTAGATCGTCGACGTAACCTTAGTACCTGAGGTAACTTAAGGAAGTCTCTAGGAGAAGAGAGTGCGGGCAGTCGACAGGAACTCGAGTGATCACCATCATATTACGTTCTCGAACTCCGATCGTATGACTACGTCAAATTCAGGCGCTACTACCGGCGATGTTGGGGCGGAACGTCGCAATTGAAGCGGGTCTACTAATTGAATGGATGCTGAATTTCTCGCAGCTGCCGTGGTGATGACTAAGTAGACGTGGGTTGCCTGATCCCCGGAATAACTTAATCAATCCGGAGATGCAGAAATCGAGGCTGAACATCTAGTTCGGTGCGTGACCGCGGCCTGCGAAGTTACCTGCCTATTGAAAACACTTCTCTTTGGCTTGAATGTGACTCCTTGTTTACTGGTGGAGTTGCGAAATTGTAGTTGCGAGTGCAACATGCGTCCGACGGAGGAGGATGATCTCCAGGCTTCGTAGCAGGGTTGATATATTCGCCGCTAAGCATATATCCTGTATATTTTTTTTATATATTAATATAAATATTTTTGTAATAATATTTATTTATTTGTTAGGGCGATTTTCCCACTCTTCCGCCCAAAGAATGGATGATTGTTTTTTAACAAACGATAGCCATCCACGTCTCCCCAATGATCCATGTCATTAACGGAGGGACAAGAGAATATTGCCGAGATTAATTTTAAAAAAGAAGGTATTTTGAACACAGGGTATGTGTCCGAAGTGAGTCTACGTAAATAAAGAAAGTAATATAAATGGAAAAAATAAAGACTAAAAATCGGATGAATTATAAAGCGAAATGCGGTGAAATATGATATCGTATTTTATGTTTGTTCACCCTATTTCCGGTGCTTGAATTCTTTGTTGATTACGCAACCACAATCTATCGTAAAAAAAATTTATAAAGAATAATTTAGATCTGTGCCTTCACTGCGAATTTACCAACAAATTTAAATAAGGCAATATTTGGCCATTATAATTATGTGTGCTAGCTGGCATTTCACCAATTCACCTTGGGTCAGTTTTCATGTACGTATACTTTATTTTGCCTAAATTATACGTGTTCATTTTAGAACATGAAATTCGCCTCATAATGGTACTTTTTCTTTATATTCTATTATTTCTGTTAGATTAACCGATTAGCCTTTGATAGAATAATCCCTTTATATGATACTCTGCAGCGTAGCGGTATTTTAGAAAGTTGTGAGTTAATCGAGGTGTCTTAATTAAAATTATAGTTTCGACCCCGATGATCAGCATCCTTTGTTTGTGTAAGTTCTCTCTTATAGCTAAAATATATATATATTTTCCTTTATTATTTAAAAACATATACTTTATTCCAAGAATAGCAACTATTTGTATGTTTTCGATTCGAGAATAAATATAAAACAGCTAGGTATTGAGTAATTTACATGAAAAAATCAACACATTAAATACTTCTATTAACTATTATTATAGTAATATATATGTGCATATCATTAAAATAAGGCCAAATCAAATATTGATGAATAGAAAGTTATTCCAATAATTTGTTTGTAGATATTTTTTACTCTGATAGAATTACTAAAAAGATTGTTTTTTCGTAAAAACTTAACCGGTATACAGACTAACAGTAAACATACTTACTGTAGACCGGATTTATTTTTTTTAAATAATTGGAAATCTATAGTAGTTATATGAAATGGTTCATAGATCGGTAAGACTGAATATTAAATAAAATATCCTTAAATTTTTATTTATAATAAGTAACATATATTTTTCCACAACATTGTCGTGCTTTAAAAAATTTATAAACCATTTGAGTTATAATTTTTGTGCAAATAAATGGTATACCGAATAATAGTTTCATACTGTCAATAATTATAATTAGAGTTAAAAAGTATGGAATATTTCATTTTCTTAATAAGTAATTAATATGTTATTCTTGTCACGTCAAATGAATATTGTCTCAGGTCCATTAATATGCAAAAAGCCAAGACAGATAAAGAACATGCATTATATTTTATTTTAGCAAGTAAAAGATTAATTTTGTTTTACAGTTTATGATAGGATAAGATATTTCTTTTAGCAAAATGTGATAACTTTTTATTTTGAATTAATTTAAATATGCAACACATGGAATTAACAATTCACAATTAATTATGTTTATAATTAACCAGGAACATTTTGGAGACGAATATTTTCAATAAAAAGGCATTAGTTTAGATAATTATAATTTAAAATAATAAAAAAACATACAAGACATTTTAATCAATTTTTTTCAAACCTTATGCCACGTAAATTATTAAAGTGTATAACCAATTGGTAATTCATAAATTATATAAAATTTTATTAAAGCTTTCATGGATTGAGAATTTATTAACTAAGTAGTTTTCGGAAATATCCATGTGGTTAATGTTATTGTTCTGACGTTTCGGAACTGTTGCAGGTTCCATCCTTTTGTAGTACACGTCTGACTGTTGCGACTACACTACACATGAATATTTCCGAAAACCACATAGTTATATAAAATTATAAACTAATATAGTTCCTTACTTTGTTTATCAATTTAGTTTTATAGAATGATTTTAGGACAAAATCTCAATTTTCGTGTTATGTTTCACGTAGGGGCACATAAAAGTAGAACGTTAAATAATCATGTTAGATTACAATTTACAAACATAAGTCTAAATCCTAGTTTGTCGCTGATATCTAAACGTAAATCTCGCCACTATAATATTGGCAAAACGTAATAATTAATACGTCATACGTCGTAATCCGTGTACATCATAAAAAAGAAGAAAAAAAAACGAAGAAAAAGTGTAAAAAAGTTAATACCTGTAATAATACAAAAAATAAGGGGTAGGTTAGGGTAAGAAAGGTTGTAATTAAATGAGAAAAAGAAAATTTGGGGGGTAGGTTCTAGAACTGTTTAGGAAAAAATTCATTGTATAAAGTAAAATAATAATTGGGAAAAATGACATAAAAATAAGGCAAAATAAATAGAATGTTTTTTATTACTTGTTGCTCGTACTTAATTTTTTTTATTATGCCTGTGAAACCGAATCGTGGCTCATAGCTGTGGTATGCGCACACTTGAGTGTGTGTACATCCATAGTGTGGAGTGAGCATACACACTGATGAGGAGACTAAATCATCAAAGAGTCAATGGTGTAATTTTTATAATTTTTGTGACAGTTTTCTGCTATATCAGTTTATTATTTGTGACCCGATTACCGAATGGCAAACTGTTATTAAATTCTCCGCACTTTGCTTTTGTAGTAATAATGATACTCAGCATTACGACTATTCGTCATACGTTTGTTCACATTGTTTTGTTCAATTTAAATATAATGTGTTATGTCTATGTGGCCAGTTTATATTTTGATTTTTATTCCGGCGACCAATATCTCTCGTGTGTGCTGGGTGCTTATTATTTTGTTTTTAGTCGAATATTCCTTGGAAAAATTAATCAACATTTCGAATTTTGCATGAACACCAATAAATTGGCCATTTATAAAAGAATCACCATTATCAACCTCACCTCGCCTACGTAAAAAATTCAGATCAATCCCACAGTTGTTTAATGTCTCTAAAAGAAATTCTGCCAAGTTTTGACCTGTTATAGATTAGACAAGACAAACTTTATAAATTGCTCAACAATTCTGTACTCATTATTACTCATTAACTCAACAAATTACACACATAATGAATATGGTTCTATGGTTAAAAATTTTGTAGTTTATCAGTCAAGATAGAAAAAATTTAGCTTTATTCACGTTAGAGGCTAATTTTTGAATAATAATCTCATCACAAGCTTTAATAGTTTGATTTTCTATATTCCCAATTATATAAGTAGTATTTTTACCCTAAGTTTCCATATTTTTCATTAAACTTTCATCACCAGATTCTATTCTAGTACATAATAAAACACGAAAACTCTCATCGTTTTTTTTCTGCTCTTTTTTTGTTTCAAAAACTCCATATTCTTAATGCGATCGTAATGACAAATTTTAACGTCCACATAAAATCACAATTTTATAATTGTTTTAAGTTTTTCCTGATTCTGTAAATTTGGTTTTTGTGAATCCTCATCACTTTGTTATCGATTGATATCAAATTTTAACCTATAATGTCAATAAAAGTATCATATTTTTAAGACTCATCTTTCTGATAATTTAAAAGTATTTTCTTTTTAAATCGTTCTAAATCATTTTTCCAATTATTAAAACCAATATTTACCAATTGAAGCAACTTACTGAATAAATTATACACACGTATTTAGTTTATATTTATTGTGCAATTTAAAACAACAAAAATGAAGAAAAAAGATTAAAAATAAAAATATTTATAATAAATATTATTTATAAATACACGTAAGTATGCGTTGAAGTAAAATTTTTAAAGACAGATTAAGACAAAATTATTCAATGACGTTGCATTACACGTGTATAAGTTATTGAATTACAACAAAAAAATTTTTTTCAATTCTTAATTCCAAATTAAATTGTGTCCAATTTATTATACATTATGTTGTGTTTTCCAAGTGCACCAAGAACTAGGATTTTGTATATATCCTGTAAATATAATAAATATTTAATAATCGATAAATTGATGTCTTCATTTGATATAGCACAGCAAATTATAATGCAATATAAATCGTTTGGTGATAATTAGAGTGCCGATTTTGGTGCAATTGTATATATTATATTTTTTTCAACAATCTTTATAAATCATAACAGGTTGAATTTAATGTCAATTTTTTTTACATATTGTTGTATATTTGTACGATTGTAGTTAATAAACAGTTTATAATTGAAAACGATAACTTCACGTAGCCGCGCGTCTACATTATCTTTCTCATTTAATTGGCAAAGCGAATATAAACAATAATCACGGTCTGTCGTTCGCCTTCCGTGTTTTGTTGTAACGCGCATCGTTCGGACTGGATTCCCGCGAATTTTTCACTATGTTCATAGATTTTGGTTTGAAATAAATATGTTTTTTTGCAGTGGCGGCGCTAGATGGGGGCAAGGTAGGGCAAGCGCCCTACCCAAATTTGGTTTCGCCTCCCCTTTCCCCTACCCGTTGAAGAACAAACGATAATTTAATTTTCAAGTATTTATGTGTTTTCTGTGTTTCATATGTTTCGCCGTGTAACTTGTCGTATTTTTTTGATGTGCATTCGTTTAGATAATACACCACGGAATACACTACCATTTAATTTGATTTCGAAATTGATTATATTTTATCGGAAAACGCTAATAGTACAGTATTTTCCATGTATTTCAATAATTTATATTACACCCGTACAGGTTTTCACTAAAATCCATGATCAATTCGCCATGATCTTGCCCCCCCTAGAAAAAATGTCTAGTGCCGCCACTGTTTTTTTGTCAATAATAAAAGGGTATTACAGTCCACAAATATCATGTTTTAAATATAATTTATACTGATAACCCGAACATTTGTTCCTTCGGGCCGGATCGTTTAGTGTGGTGCAAAGAAGACTGCGTAATATGAGACAATCGTAATAGCGAAGAACGTGGTCGATCAAAACCTAGCGTGAATGAGCATTCGAACTTGTTTGCTATAAATTTACACGTTGACGAATTGTAAACGTGTGCGTATTGCGTAAGTGTGTAATTGCTGCAGCCATCGAAAAGAAAAAACGTCTAGAAGCCACTTAACCAGTGGCGTATTTACGGGGGATGTTTGCCAAGGAGGTGCTTTTAGCGAGTGACCTCGATGACTCGCGTCATCCTTATACAATTAATCGGCTCGGATATTTGCGTATATTATGAACAACGAAACAAGGTGTGCTTTTAATTACATTAATGGTTACATTCAAACTCATAACAATAGTCAAGACATTTGACAATAATAATGGTAACAAGAATAGATAAATGTATTGCAACGTCACGTGTCTTCAGTTTGGCTGAATCCCAACTCAAGCTGTCTTCAAGGAATGACTGACGCACACGCGTTCACCGCGTTCAACGAGTTTTACGCACACGCGTTAAACGCTTTAATGGTACAAAATGCGGTACGAAAGACCAATTATCGAAGACGGCACGAATGTCCAAGCCACTTCGAAGACCGTACACGAAATTACGTCGTATACGTGAACGGCGACCGGTCGTCACACGACAGATGCTCGCCGGGTTCTAATCAAAGTTCGAGAACGTTCCACCTCCGTCGTCCGTTGTCGCGAGTTCAATCGTGGACCTTCCACCAGTACCAAACAGTGGGGATATATATGAGGGATATGTCCTCCTTGATTTTTTTTAGTTTTTGATATTCTTATTTACAATAGCCAATAGGTATGATTTTACGGTGCTCTTTAGGTTAATAAAATATTTTTTAATATATATCCTCCCTAGACGAAATCCTAAATACGCCACTGCACTCAATCAAGGATTATTCGGAAAAAGCGGAGTCATCTAGGAGTTGGATATCGCATACCTAAAGGTTAGAGAGTTTCTATCCATTTTCCTAATTATATAAATAAAAATACTTCCGTAATTTCTCGGATTTAACTCGACACGTGTGGGTTACGAACAAAATAAAATACATGGTTCGTGATTCGATCGAATCCATACATTTAGTAGGGTTTATTTAGTAGTTTATATCGAAATTATTTTTGTCATAAGTATGAACGAAGTGACTTTACTTATTATGCGACGTAGAAAATTAAAGGCATCTCTGACACGGTTTTGGACATATTTGCAATCGGAGACACGAGATGTAACACAAATAAAAATAAGAAGAGTAAAAATCGAAGATAGCTGGCACGAGTTTCAAGAATTTTCGATCGAAAGAAATGGTAGAAAATACTCCAAATGAAGGCGAACATTTGCGGTGCAGAGAAGAATTCGAAGAATTTTATTTTTTGGTCGTATCTGAGGCAGAAAAGTTTATAAATATGTCAACGAAAGAAGTATTCGCAAACGCGGAAATATACGAATAAAAACATCGAGATGACGCAGAACCGCAAGCCGTAATAAAATTAGCAGCGTTGGAAATTCTGACATTTTCCGGAACAAAACGATGACTTTCTATGATAGCATTTTATGATATATTTATGGCATTGATACACACAAATAAGAATTTAACCAATACACAAAAATTCTTTTATCTGCGCTCATCCCTGTCTGGGGAAGCAAAAGAGAGTATAAAGTGTTTACCGACGATATCGATAAATTATGAGGCGGCGTGTCAAATTTAATCAGGCGGTACAATAACGAAAAGATCTTAATACAAACTCAGATGAAAAGTATCGTTGATTTACCACAGTTTTGAAACGGGTCGGCGGCAAAATTACGTAAATTTACCGAAACGATAAATACTAATATCAAAGCATTGGAAGCGTTAGGAGAAGAGCTGCATAGTTGGGGTCCGTTATTATAACATATAATATGCGCGAAATTGGACGATAAAACCCGTAAAGAGCCGGGGCGTGCATTTTTGAAATGTGGAATTGATTTCGCGGGGCCGTTCATTATAAAACGCATTATTACGCAGAGCCCTTATCAAAGCTCTTATCAAATGTTACGCGTGCATATTTGTTTCACGACGAAAGCGGTTCATATCGAATAGTAAGTGATCTTACTACGCTGGCTTTTTTGAATGCCTTAAATAGATTTTTTGACCGTTGCAGAAAAAGTGTAGTGATATATTCGGATAATGTGACTAATTTTGTAGGCGCTAATAACAAATTAATGGAAGTCTATCAGTTATTTCAAACGGAAAATCATAAAAAAACTACATGAGACAGATTAACGGAAGATGGAGTATTATGGCATTTCATCCCTCCCCGATCTTCTCACTTCGGGGGACTGTGGGAAGCAGCCATGAAGTCGATGAAAAGCTTGTTAGGTAAAGTACTATGCGAAGCACATTTAACGTTCGAGGAGTTGGCTACGGTACTAATGCGTACCGAAGCGTGTTTAAATTCCTGGCCTCTCACATTCTTATCTTCTGATAAGGATAATTATCCTAATTATCTTACTCCTGAACATTTCCTGATAGGGGACTCTCTCATAGCTGTACCGAAAATCGATATAACCAAGGTACCCAACAGCCCTTTAACGCGATGGCGCTGATGCTCTCAATATTCGCAGCACTTGTGGCGACGTTGGAGTACGGAGTACTTGGGTCAATTACAAGAAAGGACGAAATAGGCCAGTGAGAAGGGACCGAAGTTGAAAACAGGCACAGTGGTACTATTGGATGATGAGAATCTGTCTTCATTACGGTGGCGTTTGGTAATGATAGCAGTCCAGAGAGACGACGACGGTGTAATAAGAACGGCTGACGTGAAAACCGCCGAGGGTCAATATCGACGAGCAGTACGTAAGTTATGTCCTCTACCTTTTGAGAGAAATCGTGAAAAATCTTAATGGTGATATTATATTACGAAAAATGTGAGTAATAATGTTATATTTGATTTCTAATGTTATTATTTGAAAAAAAAATGTATGTTGCATTCAAAAGTTTTTTTTTTTTCCTTGATATATTTATAATCAAATTTCCTTTGTTACGAAAAATGTAAAAAATATTATTTCATATAATGTATTATGTATTTATCAATGTATTGTTAATATTTGAAAGCAATGTTTCAAAGTGGGCGACATGTACGATCGTAGTTAATAAACAGTTAAAAGCGATAACGTCACGTAGCCGCGCGTCTACATTAATCTTTCCCATTTAATTGGTAATGCTAATATAAACGATAATCACGGTTTGTCGTTCGCCGTCCGTTGTTGTGTTGTAACGCGCACCGTTCGGACCGGATTACCGCGAATTTTTCACTATGTTCATAGATTTTGGTTCGAAATAAATATGTTTTATTTGTCTATAATAAAAGTGCATTACAGTCTACAAATATCGTGTTTTAAATATAATATATACTGAAAACCCAAACAATATTAATGATTTTTATATTCAACTTAAAATTCATTGCATATGGGAGTGACAACTTAAATATGAAAGAAGATGTTATATAATATTAAGTCAAATAAAAAATTCAAAAAATAGATTTTTTTGGAAAGAAATACCAATTGAAATTAGACTTAGATTTATGACATGAACCAAGACCAAACGATATATTTTCTTTTATAATATTATCCTGATTTCGAATGCACAGTATATTTCGAATCCTAAAAGTTCTAATTGTTTAAAAATCCATGTTCTAGTGATAATATTTACTTCAAATTACCTTGCAGTGGTACACTGAGTTTCATATAATTGTAGTATTCTCTCACTTCGACTGAAACGTATTTATTGTTTTAAAAAAAGTTTATTCATAGTATTCTACAGAAAAAATTGTAAACGAATGACTACAAAATATATTTTTATGTTGTATTTTTAGAAACAACGCCTGAGACTATTCTATAATTTGTTTTATTTTAAGATCAGATGTCTAAACTTGAGACATAGGAAAAACTATCTTTAACAAACAAAAAGACAATGTATATAGTAGTAAGTTTCTCAGATATGATATCAATTAATACATGCATTAATTTTTTTGTTAATATCGTCAATTATTAAAATATTTAAAATTTTACATGTATAATTTCCCTTTATAGCTGTAACAATAAATTAATATAATATAGTACTTAGATGAAGTGCCAATAATGTCAACTTCAAATTTTTACAAAATTGAAACTTTTTGCCCAATTAAATCACATAATTTAAAATTATTCAATTGGTAGTAAATTGTTATGTGATTTTCTTTTGATTATTATTTATAGCAATACGTATAATACCAATGTATATAAATATATTTAATAAAGCACACCAATATTGAAAATAATCAAAGGATAGAACATGAAAAATAAAATTTAATTTATAATTATACAATACACTATAAATACAGAATATCAAACAAAATAATGTATAAGCCCAAAATGTATATGTTTATATTTAATACAATTAATTATACATACTCATGTTTTTGAATGCAAAGCCGAAACAATTTTTTTTTCTTTTTTAATGTCCTCGTCTTGAAAATAAACAATTTATAATTTAATATAATTTAATTTAGTAGTCATTTTTACTTTAAATTTTGTCAAGAATTAAATATCAAATAAACAAAAATGTCGATCGTAATATAATGGAAGCTAACACATCTGTAATGCAATTATCTTAGGTCATTCGGAAAAATATGATTTAAGAAAAATTATAATCCTAGTTTAATAAATTATATCACGAAAAATATCATTTTACTTGGGGAAATTCCTTTTCAGTTCATAGGACAAATACATCGCGAATTAAAAACTAAATATATATTGTAATAACGACACTTCGATTTCAACATCAGATCACTAAAATTTTAATTTTTTCTTATTTCGTCTTTTTTTAATTTTGAAATGTTTGGGGTTTTGGTACTATATAAAATATAAAGTTTAATTATTTTGAAATGTATGCGATGTGAGCATTAACCAATCATATTTTCCAAATATTGAATATTTTTCTGACTTGTTCTAAATAAGTTTACGACTTTTCCAGTTATGTGATTGTTTTTATAAATCACTAAATATTTAATAGGATATCTACAAATCCGTTTCTCATTAATAATCTTCCGGCAACGAACAATTAAATAAAACCATGCTCCCTATAGTAAAATAACGTTTTGTGGCGACTAATTTTAATTTTGACAAATTCTTTTATATGTATGTATTCACAATGATGCTTTTAAAATTACATTTTTAATATACCTACATTGAAAAATATATCCCATACACTTTTAGAAACTCTATGAATTCCACGGAATATATAGCTGATTTCAAATTCATTTACGTTCAAATACGATAAATGCCTGTATACATTTATTCATAAAATAGGTGACGTTTTAAAATATAAACATCGGTTAAATAAACTTAAAATAGTAGTTAAATAAATCAAAATCGTTTGAAAGTAAACGTTTTCTTGACTTTCAAGTGTTAAATGCTCTATTTTTTTTTTTTTTTTTTTTTGGAAAGGGAAGTAATAATACAATTTTGCAGAAAAAATAATAGGACATGTATAGTTGTATATAATTCTTATTTTATTTATTTGTCAAAAAACTATTAAAAGTATTATTAGCTGTTACATTGTTTAAGAAACTAACTCCAACGAACACAACCATGGCCGTCAACCAAGTCAACTCGCTCTATAATTATGTAATATTTATTTGTAATTAACGCGGATTTTGTCGTTTTATAATTTGTTATTTGTTCCCCCCCCCTTTGGGCATAGTTTGTTTATACCTATAGCATACACAAATATACATATACACATTTTTAAAAAATACGTAAAATACAATCCGTAAATTTTTAATTTTTTCTACTGTGATTTTCCTTTAGTAACACGTTATTCACAGCTCATAATAACACATTAATTTGTTTTCCAGAAACAAGCTTAATCCGACCTATGTGGGAAGTTAGCTGTATTCGTATTCTATATTTTCCGCTAATAATTGCTTGGAAAACACGTTCGCCTCTTCGTCAATTTGTATTCATATTCATTCTTTCATATTCGTTTTCAACTTGAGAGTTTTCACATATCATCACAAACTCGGCGACTACAAGTAAATGTAAATTTCATTAGCATTACTGAATTTAGAATAACTCGTAATGTTTGGCGAAAATCGTTAGTTAGCAGAATCATCGAAACCTCCAATGTTCGTTTGTGTGTCACCATACATTCATTAAAAGTGATTATTATGAATTCCACAGTACTATTGGGATTGCTAATTTAATGACAATGTTGTATGTCGGTTCTTCTATCGTTTGCAAATTCAATTGGAGTTTGAGTGCAGAATGAGCTATTCGCTCTCTATCTAACAATGTGGCAGCGACCCCAGATGATGCTACAACTACAGCTAAATGGACCACAATGGGACGACGTTCATGTATGGAGAATGAAAACATTATCCAAACCACCTCAGTACTGCTGACATATTACTATATATATATTTCTTCATCTAATATTGCGAAATGTTTTCGTTGGCATCAGGAACTGCAATACCAAATATGGTCACGTATTCATCACGTCATTGCATTTTTATTTTATTGACTTAACGAAATTGCAGTACTCAATATTGAAATGTACTTTGAATATTTTGGGAAGCATGTAACGTTCAAATTTTAATGAGGGTCCTCGTCGTTTATGTTACGATTATAGCAGCGTATCGCGAAGCCCGACAATACCAAAAGCGAACTACGCATGAGTGGTTTCGCGTATTAACATTTGTTGTTTTCCGTACACTGCTGAATAAACAACGTGTTATAATATTTTTCTCCAACTTATTCTTTTTGTTAGTTTTTTTACAATTTATTATTTGTATCTGACAATAAGACAAATGGAGTAGTCATCCTAGGTTTTGTCTACCGGGGCGAAGATCGTCGTGGGCAATATTCGACGAACGGGTGGGTTTGCTCGTTCATGCAAACACAGGGTACTATGTATTGTATTTTATTAATTATATATGGCCGGTACAATAAATAAAATAAAATAAAAACAAAATCCCTTGAGCTTCATTTTTTTAGTCTCAGCCATGGGTTCGCGGCCCTCCCATTCGAGTATGGGCTCGTCACACGACACTCATCCGACGATAGGAGTCGGAGCGAGACGTTGCAGATGGCGACCCTGCAAGGGTCTGAAATTTATCAACTTTATTGTATTTTAATAATTTTTTCTGTTTTCTCTCTCTCTATTCCGATGTATTTCATAAATATTTTATTTAATTTTGTAAATTTTGACATTATTTATATATATATATATATACATTGTATGAAGACGTATAAGTTTCATGCAAATTTATCTTTTCATTTATCATTTCCGATTAATATTTGTACCGGCAAACATATATATGTATTGAGCTCGTACTGCCTGAGGATATTTTTAGAAATATACATTTGCCGATTCGATAAACTGCTGCCGAAAGTCGCCGTCGTTGCACGGTGGTGTGGAAGTGGTACAGGGAGTGCTTGTTGTTGTTGCTATCACTGGTACCGTCCCACTGTTGTTGAAGTGACGTCATGCCACTGCTGCAGATCTACGTTTCGTATACCGGCGAACCATTTCAAATCAGTAATTTAATTAACTTTAATAATATAAACTTTGTACACGTTTAAGTGAGTACATGTACTTATACTTTTATATCGAAAATACATTTAGTGTTCGAACTATATTTTTATTAATAATATACACATATTATTCGCTTACACACTACTCATTAAATAAATATTTAGATATATACTCGGATTGAGGCGTGACGATGTTTCCTTCCGGACGACTGTCTATTCGAGTATATTTTTTGTTTTCTGAGATTTGTCTCATAATATATATATATAAATTAAATTTTATTGTTTCTCGTGATTCGTGCTGTTAGGATTGGATAGTGGTTGTCCCAATGCTCATGCCGGGCGATCATATCCCCCTTCACGAAGTCACGGCACTCCGGGCTTTCCCGTGTATGGTTGATGAATATATAAGTAGTATAAAAAGGAGTATACAAAAGCCTCCGCATTGAAATTCCTCCGCATTTTCCTCCGCATTCGTAAATTCCTCCGCATTTGTAATTCCTCCGCATTTCTCTCTGCACTTCCCTCCGCATTTGTGATGACCCCCCAACCCCCGCACTCACGCATTGCAAAACCCCTCCCCTCACCCCTCCCCCTTTTTTTTTTATGTGATTTCCTCCGCATTGAAATTCCTCCGCATTTCTCTCCGCACTACCCTCCGCATTTGTGATGACCCCCAACCCCCGCACTCACACATTGCCCCCCCTCTCTTCCGCCCCACGCCTATCACTATACCTATATTATATTATATTATTTTTTTTTCAAGTTTTAAAATTTTTAACTTATTGCTGACGATGAATTTTTTTTTACTTTTTACTTATTTCAATTATAGCTGACGATGTTTTTTTTATTTAATGTTTAAATTTTTACATTTCATTTCGCATTTTAACGTATTGTTTTTTTGTACATAACCACTTACGTTAGCTTTATATCTGTTAATATTTGTTTGATTACCGTTATGATAATTTTAAATCTTTAGTAATATAAAACGAATATGTATTTTTATTTTTTTTTTAAGTTTTAAAATGTTTAACTTATAGCTGACAATGATTTTTTTTTTTTTTATTCTGCTTAATGCTGTATATTATGATGGACCCCATCAACGATTTATTTACCGCTCGTTCGTTATATGTATTTCAGTTATTATACTGCACACTCTTTCCGTATTCAGTAAACACTTGTGAATTTTGTTTTTTGTAATCGCTCTTGTGTGGTATATGTGAGTTTTTTAAAAATAAAAATGTTCAATTGTAATGATTGTGTTAAGTCTTTTACGCGTAAGGATAACATGGCACGCCATGCATTAACCGTACATGGAAAAAAACAGTATTCATGTGGTGTTTGTACTTCAATTTTCACGAGAATACATGATGTTATTCGTCACGTTGAAATTGTTCATAGTAAGTAATCATTTATATTTTATTAATTATTACAAATAAAAAAAATTTTTTGTAGAATTTATTCGCGGAACACATGAGTATAACTTAGCAGTTCGTAAAAATGACGGAAGACTATTGAAAAAATCAGACGATAAGTTATGTATGAGAATAATGGATCAGTTTGAGAAAAATGAAGGTTAATATACTTTATTATTATTGTTGTATAATAATAATAATAATGATAATAATAATAATTATATTATTATTAGGTGTTAATGGTTTAATTGAAATTGCTCCATCAATTTTTGTCCCTAACATAGCGGCCGGGTCATCGAAACAAAGTATGTAAATAAAAAAATGTTTTGTTATTCTTCAGCATATGTGTTTATAAAAATTTTTTATGTATAGATATGTATATACTCCCAAATGTTATGGATAATCGTATAAAAAACAAACGAGATAAAAGAGGAACCAATTGGGCTTATGATTTTGATTCTGACGATGAGCTGCTCTACAAATTAAAAAATACTTCAAATATTTCGAGAAACAGTAAACCATCGACTTTAGGAACCAAGCGATCACGTATGGAAACGGTAAATACATCTCAGTTTTCACTGGTACAATCGGCTTTCGGAGGTTACTGCAAAAATTATTTTAAAAAAAATACAAATTATGAAATTATCGACTATAATATATTTTTAAAAAATTCAGAGACCGATATATTAAATTTACTATCAAAATTAGTCTCCGAAGGTCCTATAAAATTCGGATTAAAGCTAGAGGCCACTTACGGTATTCCTAATAATAACATTGAGGAAAACCGAGCATTTAAAACAAATGCACGTGAACTCTATCAAGAAAGTGATATTCATTTAATACTAAAGGAACAATTTCAAAAACTTTAATCGGAAGAGGAGGAATATACGGGGAAAGGGAGCGGCTATACATTATTGTCAATTGACGGGATTTTATTAAATGTAAATAAATTCAAATCTATTGGAGGTTCCTCCTATATAAAATTACCTGATAATATAGAAAATCGTAGAGCAGTAATTAATGTACAAAATAATGATAACAAATGCTTTATGTTCATTCGCGTTTAATTAACCGTCGAGACAAGTCGTTCGGTTATTCAAGTGTCCGTTATCTACTCGTACGTTTAATTATCGCAGTTTAATTCTCGTATATGTCATCGTCGTCTGCCGGCGACGGCGGCGGCCGGCCGCAGGGCCAACAGTCAACAGGAAAAATCAAAAACACCTCAACCAGGAAACACGGAGTGGATAAGGATTGGTCTCTTGTTACTAACAAGTCATCACTACGTAAGTCCTCTAATGCTGTAGAACCGGTATCACCGAATTTTCAACTTATTTTGGACAAACACCCAGTGTTAAATATAAATAGTTCAACGGTTAATTATGAAAATGTGTTATCTTCATCTAATGAACACATGTCGGTCGACTCCGACCTACGTAGTAAATTAAGTCCAATTAATGACTTTAATAATAAAAATACAGATACACTATTAATTTCAAATAACATTATACCAAGCGATGAATTTTCAACACGCGAACTTCCTACACAGCAAATTCATTCTTCTTTAGACCCAAAGTTAATGTTATTTTCCGAAGATTTTAAAGGCTCGCCTATCATTATAGTAGAATCTACCTTTAAGGACAATAACATTGGAAAACTGCATCCCATGAAAGTGGGTAAGCTGTTTTTTAACAAGTTTAAAGGTATTCAACGTATTGACCCGATTGGCCCAAGGGTAAAAGTTACCTTCGATACAATTCACTTAGCTAATACTTGTATGTCCTCGGAGGAACTTCCTCTTTCGGGGTTACGCGCCTACATTCCCTCTACCCTGATTTATTCCTACGGTATTATAAACATCGATACGTCAGTGTCAGAAGACGATTTTTGGGAAGGTTTGGAATCATCAGTCAAAACGGTCAGTTTTCGTCGTATCTCAATCAACCAACATAGCAATTCTCCGACCCCTACTAAAATTGTTGAACTTAAGTTTCTGTCGCCAGTACTTCCGGAGAAGATCTCCATATACAAAGTGATATTTAAAGTATCACCAAGTGTTCGGTCTCCGGTCTTATGTCAAAATTGTCTACGTTACGGCCATACAGCTAAATTTTGCCGTAGCAAATCCAATTGTGCCCACTGTGGCACATCTGAACATGTCATAGTCAACTGTCCAACGAAGGAAACATCCGCACCACTCTGCTTCCATTGCAAAGGACCTCATCTAGTCACCGATCGTACATGTCCGGAATGGTTAAAACAAAAAACCATTAAAAAAATCATGGCTACGGAGAATGTCTCTTTCCAAGATGCGTTATCTATTGTAAAAAACAAACTGGTCAACAAATCATCGACTTTTTCTGATATAGTATCAAAGCCTAAAGTTAATTCTGTAAGGGAATCCAGCAGTTCTTCTTTTTCCATATCAAATGAGACGTTCCCTAATCTATCGCAGTCCTATGAAAGTATTAAAAAAAGTAATAATAACTATGATAATTTCGCCAATAAAAGAAAACACCGTACTTTTTTCGAACATATAAATCCTCCTGCTCAAAATAATATAGAATACTCTTCTCCAAACGGTACGTTCTTAAAGTATATGTCGGAGAATACTTACGCCCACCCGGTTGAAAAATCCTGGATATCTTCCTTAGCCAAGCAACTCTCTCAAACGTTAATTAGTACTCCCAAGTACCTTACTTCTCCCTCCTCTCTCAATAAATTAATCGAGTCTCATGTTATAAATTTTCTCTGTTCCACTCAAAATACAACGCATGAACAATAACCTAACAAATAATAATTTTAATATCCTACAATGGAACTGTCGTAGCCTTAGAGCTCGTTCAAATGATCTTTCATTTCTTTTAGCGGAAAAAAACTGTAAATTTGCTCTTCTTTCTGAAACTTGGCTTTTGCCAAACTCATATTACAAGATCCCTTCCTTTCATATAACCCGCCAAGATCGACAAGATGGATATGGTGGAGTTGCAATCATATCTCACCGATCTATAAACTGCAGACGCATTGAACTCAACGATAACTTTAATCAAATATTAGAAAGCTTCTCCATTGATCTAGTAGGTGTGGAAGTCGAAATAGGTAAGCAAAAATTTGAATTATGGTCTATTTATATCCCCCTTCAGCGAATCCCTCTTCGGATGTTATTAGTTATATTTTTTCTTTCGAAACTCGTATGTCCATAATTGGAGGTGATTTTAATGGACACCACCCTGCCTGGGGATCGTCCAGGTCTGATTACCGTGGAAATCTCATCTGTGATTCCTTGTTTACGCATGATCTTTGTATACTAAACACTGGAGCTGCTACCAGAATCAATCGTCCTCCCTATCATGATACAGCTGTCGATATCACTGTCTCCTCCCCTAATATTGCACTCACTTGTATTTGGTCAGTTTTACCAGACCCATTTGGTAGTGACCATTACCCTATCCTCATATCCATTCCTCTTGGCCTCCGTCATGTACGCTCCCAATATACTAATAACAATTATGGTGGTAGCGGTAATAATAATAAGACTAACCTTAACTTCAATTTTAATTCAGCTGACTGGGTTGATTTTACATATAATGTGTCTACGCTCCTTAACTCTTTTACACTATCCTCTTCGCCATTAGATAATTACAATTCTTTTTCCAAATTATTATTAACAGCAGCGGAAAAATCAATCCCATTAAAAAACATACATAATATTGGTCATGCCAAGAGTCCGCCTTGGTGGAACGATTTATGTACAATCGCGGTAAAGACACGGTCGTTCTACTTCCAAAAATTTCGTTCCTCCCGCTCATATGAGGACTTCATAACTTATCAAAAATCTCGTGCTGACACAACGAAAGCTCTTAATAAGGCAAAAAAAGATGGTTGGAGTAAACTTTGTTCTAAGGTACATCCTTCTACCTCACTCTCTGAATTCTGGAGTACGACTAAAATATTTAAAAATTGCCTCAATCATATAACACCTGCTACTAACGAGGACTGGTTTCAGAGTTTCTGTAACAAGATTTCACCATATTATGTTCCCTGTGAGATGGAAGCATCCCCTCAGTCTTCTCCTATTTTCCAGCATCCAGTTATAAACTTCAACCCACATTTCGATTCTCCTATCAATCGACGTGAATTATCACTAGCTATATCATCCCGTTCCTCACCATCCTCAGGATTAGATGGCATCTCCCCTTTCATGTTCAAACATCTTCCAATACAAGCTTTTGACATCCTTCTTACCATACTTAACGATTTATGGTTAAACAAAATAGTACCTGAATCATGGAGATACTTCAGAGTGATTCCCATCCCAAAACATTCAACAAAACCTCCTGCTTTCCGTCCCATAGCATTATCCTCGGCCTTTTGTAAACTAATCGAATTTATCCTAAAAAATCGATTGGACTGGTACTTGGAGCATAATTCACTCATCCCTAACAACTTATTTGGATTTCGGCGTGGTCTTGGTACCATGGAATGTCTATCAAGTCTTACCGGTTCGATATATCAAGCCTTTTGCGACCATTCATTTCTTTCAGCTGCTTTCGTGGACATTCAAGGTGCTTACGACTCGGTTCATATCCCAACTCTTATTTCTCGTCTTTATGATCTCAACATCCCTATTTCTTTTTGCTCTTACATATCCTCCTTATTTCATGTACGTTACCTATCATTCACCTCCCCTCTAGGAAGTGAATGTGTTCGATCCACGTACAGAGGACTTCCACAAGGGAGTTGTCTCAGCCCCATTCTTTTCAATATATATATGATATATATAAGTCAAGCTCTTTCGTCTTATAATTCGTCTCTGTTATTTTATGCGGATGACATCGTTGTTTTCTCTGTAGATAAATCCCTCAATAATGCAATTCTCCATTTAAATACAGCTCTTCACTCTCTAAATAATGCACTTTCATCCTCTTGTCTCTTTGTAGCCCCTCATAAAAGTCAATCCATTATTTTTACTAGGAAACGATGCCATAATATACCCCTATTTATATAGACCATACGATTATTACCCCTTCGACGACAGTAACATATCTCGGACTTAAGTTGGATCCAAAGCTTAGATGGGTCCCTCATTTTAACTGTCTTAGCTCGGCTATTGCAAAATGGTCCAACTTATTTAAAGCGATAGCAGGTACATGGTGGGGTGCTCATCCCTCATCATTGCTACTAATATTTAAGGCAATTATTCGGTCAAAGGCAGACTATGGCTCTTTCTTATTTGTTTCTGCATCTCGAACACATCGTAAAAAATTAAATTCCGCGTTAACGGCTTGTCTCCGTACTGTTATCGGAGCAGTTCATTCCACGCCTAACATGTGCATAGGAATTGAATTACTATGTCCCCCAATAGAAATCCGTTCACGACGACTTGCGATTAAATTCTTATTAAAAAACATGTCTAATGGTCATAATTTTATCTTTAAATCGTTTTTAAGATTGTTTTCTCGTTGGCGGTATGTGCCAAAAACACTCCCTATTCTTGCGTCTATCTCTTCTACACTGATTTCCTTTACCCCTTCAATAATTACGCCAAGAAATCGGCTCCATTGCTATGACATTCCGTTTGCAGCTTTGATTATTCCTACCTCGATTCATATACTCCCGCTTTTTCAAGATCTTTCAATCAAAAATACCAAATTTAACAAGCCCACTTTTGTCGCCAACCAAATTTTTACCGAGTTTGTGGAGTCGAATTATTCCGAAGCATGGCTTGTCTTCACGGATGGCTCAGTATCGAGCAACTCCGCAGGCTTTTCTTATTACATTCCTAAATTAAATATAAAATTTTCCGATAACCTTCCCCACTATGCTTGCTCTTTTACCACCGAATGCTACGCTATTTTAAGTGCGCTCAATTTTATAAAATCAATAAAACATAAACAGTTTTTAATAGTATCAGACTCTCAATCAGCTCTCAGCGCAATAAACTCTGTATCTTTCGCTTCTTCCTCTTCTCCTCTCACTTTTCTTATCAAAGCCGCTTTGTTGGATCTTCAGTCACTAGATCTTACGGTTGAGTTCTTATGGGTACCAAGCCACGTTGGTATTTCTGGAAATGAAATGGCGGACTATCTCGCTGGTAGCTCAAATAAAAACCTAAGGTGTCCGATTCTTAAAATTCCCGCCACTGATTTTCTTTCCCCTTTTAGAGCTAAGCACGATCAAGCTTGGCAAAATAAATGGGCATCATCAGCTATACATTTTGCTAAGTGGTATAGATATATAACTCCGACGATCCCTTCTCAGATATGGTTCCTTAATTTACCTTTATCCAGACATCAAATTGTACAATTTTCTCGTCTCCGATTTGGACATAACTTATTACCAGCACATGCTTTCAAGTTATCCTTGAACCACTCCCCTTGTTGTACACATCACGATGACGAAGTTAAGTGTGATTTCAACCACATCATGTGGGACTGCCCGGCTTTCGTTTCTTCACGTAAGAAATTATTTCAATTTTTAGCTCTTAATCATTTATCTCCAATAGAGTCTCATAACATTCTCAACTCGCATTCCACCCAAGTAATTCTAGCAATTCTAAAATTTATAAAGGCTGCTGGATATTCAATTTAACTTTATAATAATTGTAATTTACTATCGGTTGCTTTATATTATATTAGTTTAGTCAAATATTTTTATTGTAGATAGTTTTTTTTTTCGTTTTTTTTTCTCATCATTCATATATATTATCTTATTTACTGTATTTAGTTCATCTTAAGTAATTGTTGAGCTGTAATAACTGTTGTTGAAAGCTAATAAAAAAAAAAAAAAAAAAAAAAAAAAAAAAATGCTTTATGTATAGTATTTTATCTAAATTCGTTAAATCAAATACACCATACAGATTATCCACTCATTATAAGGAAATTGAAAATATGTTTGACTTCTCTGGTCTCTCTTTTCCTGTATCGCTTAAAGATGTTCATATATTTGAAAAAAACAATCCAGGAGTTTCCATAAATGTTTTTGGATTCAAGAAAGGTGAAAAGACGTTTAAAAACAACGTGAAAATTAATAAGAAAAGAAACAATACACTGAATCAACTTATTATTACACCATATAAAATTTGTGATGAAGAAAAACCGGAACATTTTGATTTATTATTATTCAATGATAGTAATTTTGAAAAACAACATTATTGCTTGATATCTGATTTTTCCAGACTTATTACACCGCAAATGACTGGATATAGGAGTTCTTTATTATTTTGCAAGAGATGTCTAAAATCGTATAAGAAAAAATATTTAACTGGAATTATTAGTGGGTATGTTCGTTTAGAAAATCATAAAAAAAATTGTAAACAAAATAAACCAGCTGCAATATGTATGCCGGAAAAAAATTCAATTATGAAGTTTGAGAACTGGGAGAAAACTCAAAAACATTCCATTATTATTTATGCAGATTTTGAATGCATACTAAAAAAACATATACCCATAATAGAGGATAATAATATAAAAACTAGAATACTACAGGAACATATACCTATGAGCTATTGTTTTTATGTAAAAGCTAGTGAAGAAATATCGCTAGAATTATTAAATAAATATAATATTCCATCCACGCCAGTTTTATACAGAGGAGAAGAAGAATATATTGAAGAACAAAATAAAAATACTAATAAAGTGGGGGTAGCCGCTCATTTTATGAATGCAATTGTTAACGTAGGGAAAAATATCGAAAAGCTATTAAAAACTAATATACCTATCAAAATGACCGATGATGATTATGTAAAACATAATAATATTATAAAAAATGGTAACTGTCCTCTATGTAAAAATAAATTTTCCAATAATAATGAAGCAGTTCGAGATCATAATCATTTAACAGGATTTTATAGAAACACTATATGTAATCAATGCAATTTAAAAATGAAAACTCCAAATTTCGTTCCATGTTATTTTCATAATTTGAGTAATTATGATGGACATTTTATTACTACACAGCTCGGATATGACGTGAGATCGATACAAGTTATACCAAGTTCAGAGGAAAAATTTATTTCCTTCTCAAAATATATTTCAAATAAATTCTCAATCCGTTTTGTGGATACCCTTCGATTTATGCCATCAAGTTTATCCTCACTAGCCATGGATCTAGCCAGTGCAGATAAGATGAAGTTTAGAGAAACATTAAAACATTTTAAATTTCAAGAATTAGATTTGGTAACGAGGAAAGGAGTATTTCCTTATGAATATATAGATAAATGGTCTAAATTAAAAGAAAATCAATTACCTCCTATAGAAAAATTTTATAGTACTTTAACAGGTACCACAATTTCAAAAGATGACTTTGACCATGCAAATATTGTTTGGAATCATTTTCACATTAAAACTTTGGGAGAATATTCGGAGTGGTATTTGAAGGTGGATGTGCTATTATTAAGTGATGTATTTGAAAACTTTCGTGATATATGTATAGAGACGTATGGATTAGACCCAGGTTTCTATTTTACTGCTCCGGGGATGTCATTCGACTGTATGCTAAAGCATACTGATGTCAAACTGGAGCTATTACACGATTATGATATGATCCTGTTTTGTGAGGGAGGCATTAGAGGAGGTATAACACAAGCTGTTCAGCGTTATTCAAAAGCAAACAATTTTACTACTCCTGAATATGATGAAAACAAACCGAACACATGGATTGTTTATTTAGACGCAACAAATCTGTAAGTGTTAAAATAAATTATATTCATTCATACACTTATATGATTTTAATATAATAAATGTATTTTTTCAGTTATGGATGGGCAATGAGTAAATTTTTACCGGAGAACAGTTTCCAATGGTATAGTGGTGACCTAAGTGTGCAAAATATAACAAATATGTTGCGCACTTTCTTTAATGAATCCCCGATTTGAAATGTTTCTAGAAGTTGATGTGTTATACCCATTAAATCTTCATGATTTACACAACGATTTACCGTATTGACCGGAAAGAAGTATTCCACCAGGTTCTAAAATTCCAAAGCTTTTAACTACACTTCAATCAAAAACAAATTATATAGTTCACTACACGACGTTAATACAAGCTTTGAACGCTGGTTTAATATTGAATAAAGTAAAAATAAAATTATATATAATATTCTTTATAACTGTTAATATGATTGTTATTAAAGGTACACAAAATATTAAAGTTTAATCAATCGCCTTGGTTAGCCAGTTATATAGAATTAAATACAAAAATGCGAAAAATGGTTACGAATGATTTTCAAAAAAATTTCTTTAAACTGATGATTAATAGTGTTTTTGGTATTACTTTTATTTATTTATTTTAAGGTTACAAATTACTAAAATATACTGTATTTTAGGTAAAACTATGGAGAATGTTCGAAAGAGAATGAAAATGGAGCTTGTTTCAGATCAGAAAAGGTTTATAAAATTAATCAACAAACCTACTTTCAAATTTACAACGATCTATAACGAAAACCTCTGCGCGGTTCATTTAAATGTAGATCTGCATACTTTTAACAAACCAATATATGTGGGTTTATCGATTCTAGATATATCAAAAACACTAATGTATAATTTTCACTACAATGTTGAAGAAGTATTATAATGATAAAATTCAACTCTTATACATGGATACTGGTAAATATACATGTAAATACATTATATTAATATATACATAATTTTTTTTCTTTTTTAGATTCATTGATGTATTCAATACAAACAAAAGATTTTTACGATGATATTCTAAGAAAACCAGGTTTACTTGAACAACTAGACACATCTAATTTCCCGTATACTCATCCTTGTTTTCGAACAGAGAGAAAAAAGGTGCCTGGAACTTTTACGGATGAGACCGGTGGTAAATCTATATGGGAGCAAGTTACTTTGCGAACTAAATCGTATGGATTTAATCTGAGTGGTGAAGAAATTATTAAAGCGAAGGGGGTATCTAGAGAAAAAGGGAAAAATAAACTAACACTGGAAGATCATAAACGCTGTCTTTTCCAAGGTCTCGGGATAAATGAGTCTAACTTAACCTACTCAGCGTACAGGGATATGACTTTATTTAGATCCTTTCATCACAATATAAAGACTGTATCACTAACGAAATTAGCTCTGAATCGTACAGATGACAAGCGATTCGTTTTGGAAGATCAAATTCATACATTAGCTTATGGTCATTATAAAATTGAGTAAGTTTAAATTAAAAAAATGTTTATTATAAGATATTTAACTAATGTTAAAATGGTTTTATGCATTAAAGTGAAGTGGAATCGTTGGAAGCAGAGCTACTGAAAGCCGAGGCAGTTAAATAATCGTGACTTATAAAATATATTTTTTAATATATACATACTGTATTACCGTAATTACATTTATTGATCTACACTATTGTAAGTTATAACCATTATTATACTTGATATGGTTCTTATTTACACACACACACATTTTTTTAATATAATTCATAATGCAATACTTCATTTATATGAATTTATATGTGGATATAAAAATACATTCAGTTACAAAAAAAAAATATATATATTTGTTTTAAATATTATTTACAAACCATTTTCTTAATGCGAAAACTTTGTAAAATGTACAATGTTTCGGGTTCAAATTCATATGAAAAATACAGCATGGTAATTTATCTTCAACGCAGAGTTGATCCAGTCGTGGACACCCGAGTTCTTCAATGTTAATAACAGTTGTATATGGGATAAAATTGTTGATTATTTTCTGTTTTTGTTCTCCTTTAACGTAAATTTGTTCAAAGTTCAACGAGTTTAATATTCTATCGATTTCTTCATACTCGACATCACCGTACTCCATTGATAGGTCATGGTAATTCTGTTCAAGCCATTTATTTGTCCTTTGACTCTTTGCGTCTTGTGTGTTGTTACGATGTTTGAAAATCCAATGCTGTGCCGACCAAGTATCAGTATCGATAACTAACATTTCTTTAATAAGGTACTTTGAGTTTGTTCCTAGAACGCATTGAATATCTAATATAGCCGAAGACATTGTTACGCACGTCTTTCTCTAAGTATAGTCAGTCTACTACTGACATAATATTTTTTTAAATATCAATACTTAATATCAGAATTTTTATTGCTTAATATTTTTACATTTTTTTTTTAATATCAATTAAAGCACCTCGTACACTTATCACATCTTTTTCAAGAGCAGAAAAAGATTTATTATTTCGTTCAATATTATCCTCAATACTATTGGTTTTTGTTTGAAGAGTAATAATATTTTTTCAAAGTTTCGATATCTGTATACACAGTCTCTAACTTATGTATTTTTTCTTCGAGGTTAATAATAAAATTTTTCTGTACATCTAATATTTGATTATTCATCATTACATGAGATTTAAGTATTCGGTGAGATTCTTGAATTTGATAAATAGTTTTATTTCCACGTTCGCTGATCGAGTTGTTGAATACGTCCATGACGTAAGGCTTCGTATACAATACTACAATTATAATTTAAGATCATTAGCTTTTATCCAACTGTTATGGGATTTATCGAAACCTAGCCACTTTACGAATATTTTGTCACCTTTTTTACGTATAATTTTTTCGACTAGATAATCGTTGGGATAATATGTTTTAGATAATTCTTCATAATAAAAACACCCCGCCACAGGTTTACCGGTATAATCTTCTAATTGGTAAGTAGTGGGCAATGTTTTATTTATTTTTATGACTTTAAATATTTCTGAAGACCAGTTGGGTGAATAGCCTTTTGTAAATACACCTTTCTGTGTACTTATGCGGACTTTATCATTTATTTTAAATTTAATTTTTTTATTTACAATATTACGCTGTTTCAGTACAACCAATGACGGGTTTTTATCGGCTTGTATAGGTGACATTCCGATGGTACTATGTTTTGAATTATTGTACTTATCTGTTAAAATTGGTAATATAGATATCCAATTATGCGAACCTCTAGCCGTAAACTCTCTAAACATTAATGATTTAAATGTGCGATTAAATCGTTCGACAATACACGCTTTCATAGTACTATAAGTCGAATATTTTTTAATGTTATATTTCATCATTAACTTGTCAAAAGTCGAATTGTAAAATTCTTTACCATTGTCGAGTTGTAACAATCTCGGTGAGCGTCTAATTAATAATTTCGATATTGCATTGGCGACTTCTGTTCCTGTTTTTGATTTAAGTGGTATAGTCCACGCGAATTTTGTAAAACAATCGATTACACATAGTATGTACTTGAACCCTTTATTTTGTTTTGAATACGGTATCATTTCAACCAAGTCGGCTTGCCATAAATCGTTTTTTCCATACACATTGACTTTTCGTCTTATATAATTTTTTCTCGACGGTTTATGCAGTTCAAACGCGATTTCGCGTTTAGACATTTGGTATTCGTTTTATTAAGCCCACTTCCAGTAGTTCTTCGAAAATCGATAAAATTTCGTTGGATACACCAGTATTACCCGCAGCTTGTGATGACAATAAAAGTCGTAATCTATCAACTAGCTCGTTTGGATCATCCCAATATACTAAGTTATGTCTTTGCAGTTTCATGGAAAGCCCACTCCCTGAGGCCGAGAACAATTTTACAACGATTTCTGTGTATTTATCCCCGCCTTTTTTAATTTTTGTTCCGTCTAGAGTCAAATGTGCAGAGGTTTGAACAAGTAACTGTTTATATGTTTCCAAGTCATTTTCGGTGTATGCTACTGGATGTTTATAAAATAACAAACGAACGAGTCCGGGTGTTAACGGGTAAGTGATGTCTCCGATAATTAATGTGTTTTGAAAGAAATTAATTTTTTTATTACCTAAAGTTATAACTCCATTGGAGTTATTTAATTTTGGACCGTAAATTTTATCTAAATCATCAGATTGAAACCAGTTGATTATTCTTTGATGATGTTTATCTTTGTTTATGTTTTCTTCGTCAGTAAAATTTTCAATAGGTTCTAATGCCTCAGTATTTTTTTTGTCTATGTTCTGCATTGATGATGGTGACATAAATGAGGAATGCGTTATATTTGATATTTTGTTTAGTGGATCGATTATTGGTTTAAACGTTTGTGATATTAATTGTTGAACATTAGTTTCACCAGTTTTTAACGCTTTCAATTTTCGTCTAATACAATCTTTTGCTTTAACTAACTCGTTTAATATACTTTCTCCATCCATGATTACGTGTTAAATGCGACCCAATTTGTGAAACACCATCTTATATAACAACAAAAGTGTCAAAACCAAGTCGATAACGACCGTTATCACGCTCACTGTCTTTGCAAATAACGACAAACGAAAACCGATCCCGATTCCAACATGTTATACAAAAATTTTTAAATTCAATAAAACTCATATCACCGGAACAGTGTTCGTTATACACATGTTTTAAATTTCTCTCATCTTGTTTAAATAATACAATTAAATTCGCATTATCACGTATTAACTGCTTGGGTACTTTCGAATAACTTTGAGCCAAATAAAATATATCTACTTTATTGTGTCGTCCACGTGAAAAATATTCTCTAATGACACCTTGGTGTTCACCGATTACGTCATCCATCACAAACACAGAATTAGGCATTACTTTTTCTGGGGGAATAACTTTATCGTTTTCAAAAAATGTAAATATATTAACGCCGTCAATATCATCGATAATTCTTTTCAATAATTTATATTTCGGTTGTTCCAGCGTCTTGGCATATATGTAAACGTTTTCGAATCGTAACCCGTTCTCGTTAACGAGTAGAAAATATATTAAATTTGTTTTTCCACAACCAGAACTGCCCAATATTAGTGAGCGTACAGTGTTTGGGAACAGAGGTCCATGTCTTGATTTTACAGTATCTGACGTATCAATATTATAAATTGAGATTTTTTTTTCTTGCTCGATAAAGCGCATTTTAATATAAATACAGTCGTACTGTTATGAAATGTATCACACGATGTCCCGCGTTCGAAAGAATAACACGAATAAAGGCTCGGGAGTTGTAAACTCTCTTATAAACCATTTGCCAGTAGAACTACATTTACCAGGCTATAAGTATGTGAATATAAATCTAATGTTTATTATACGAATATAAATATATTTTTTTTTTATTATAGATTTTGTGGTCCGGGTACTAAATTACGCGAAAGGCTGGCACGCGGTGAACGTGGAATTAATAATTTGGACGAATTAGCTAGAGAACACGATATAGCTTATGAAAATAGTAATTCATTAATCGATAGGCATAAAGCAGATGAAATTTTAGAAAACCGGGCTTGGGAAGTATTCAAATCGAAGAATTCGGGTTTGAAAGAAAAAGCCGCCTCTTGGTTGGTAACTACAGCTATGAAAGCTAAACGTAAGATGGGTGCTGGGTGTGGATTTAAATGCGCGGTCAATGCCGCTAAAAAAGTAATAAAAAATAAAATCGGTGAAAGAAACCTAACAAAATTGACTAAAATGTGTGTTGCGGCAGCGAGAAAATCGTTATGTAAAAATAAAAAAACAAAAACCCCCAGAATTATACCAATACCTAAAAAGGGTGGAGTGTTACCATTAATACCTATATTCGCAGGTCTATCTGCACTAGGTGCACTTACGGGTGGTATTGCTAATGTAGTCAAAACCGTCAACGATATGAAATCTAATAGAAACGCTTCTATTCATATGGGTAAAGGTTTATACCTTGCACCGTATAAAGGTGAGTCGTATAAAATTGAAAAAGGTAATGGATTATATTTGACACCGTATAAAAGAGATGAAATGGTAAAGACAACTAAAAAACCGAAAAAAAAAAACAATCATATCAAAAAACTAATTTCTACGTTACCCAATAGAGCGTTATACGATTATGAAGTTATAAAGTATGCACGTATGCTGAAAATACCTCATTTCGTCGGTGTATTCTCAAGAGATAGGTTACCTATCCATCCCAAACATAAAGAATCGGCTGTAGTTAACTTGGATTTTGAAGATAGCACGGGAACACATTGGGTAGCGTATAAAAAAATCGGATATCAAGTGGAATATTACGACAGTTTTGGAAACTTGCCACCGCCATTAGAACTACAAAAATATTTTAAAGGATGTGATATTAAATATAATTACGAAAGACATCAGAAATATAATACGATAAACTGCGGACATTTGTGTTTGAAATTTTTATCATGTACACGATAACATTAAATGGAAATTCCTCGAATTTGTCCTGTGATTTTTTTCCACCTATAGAAGTCAGTAAAGATGCGAAAATATGTCTTTTAAGTTTACAGACAAATAATTCTATTCCTAATATAAACGATAAATGTAATCAAATAGGAATCGTGCATATAAAATCGACAAAAAATATCGTAAAAGATGTGTATACAATACCTACAGGCTCGTATGAGTTAAATGAATTGGAAACGGTAATCAAACAAATATTATTGGATACTGAGACTACGTTTGAGTTGAAAGCAAACAACAATACGTTAAAATGCGAAATGAAATGTAGTGGTATTGTCGATTTCTCTATGGATAATAGTATAGGTCCATTGCTAGGCTTTACAGCAAACAAAAAATATGAGGCTAACGTGCGACATCAATCGAGCTCATTGGTGAATATGACCAAGATAAACTGCATATATATTGAATCAAACTTGGTTGCGGGCTCATTCAACAACGGGAGAGAGTGTCATATATTACACGAGTTTTATCCAAACGTTCCACCCGGCTATAAAATTATAGAAATCCCAAAACATTTGGTATCGTACTCTCTTAATTGCACAACAATTAATCAAATTAGTTTAGCTTTAAAAGATCAAAACGGTCAGTTAATCGATCTGCGAGGAGAACCTGTTTCGATACGGTTATTAATTCAAGATCATATTAGCGATGGGTCTACAATTTTATAATATAAAAAGAGTCGAGTATGAGAAACCTCTCAGTAACGTAAAAAGCATCAATACGACAAGAAGTGTCAACAAAGGGGAACAAAACCAAATCACTAAGACATTAACTAAAAACAATTTAAATTTTCTTCGTTTAATAAAAGCTCTATAATAATGGACGACAGTTATTTAAACGTAACGGGGGGTTATGTGGATGAATGTCGGATAACTCGGATCGAATATCATTCATTTTTACCATATTCAACATCAGCATTGTCCAACAACGACGAAATATGTATCGCATTACATAACGCCGAATCGTATAGTCTTCCATGTGAAAGTTATATCTATATCGAAGGAACGATTGACAAACCTGCAGGTTTGGCCGAATATGTTCGTTTCATAAACAACGGTTTAACATATCTTTTTTCCGAAATGAAGTATGAAATAAATGGTGTTCAAATTCAAAAAGTTATAAATCCCGGTATAACTTCAACATTAAAAGGTTATTGTTCATACAATAATACGGATATTATCGCACGTTGTAATTCTGCTTGGAGTAATGATTTTGAAAATATAAATCAAGATTTTATAGAATCAAACAAGTTCAATGGATGTATTAACCTTAAAGACGTATTCGGATTTTGTGAGGATTATAAACGTATTTTAATAAATTGTAATCAACAACTTACCATGAACAGATCGTCTTTAGACTTAAATGCTATTAAATTATTTAAAACCGATAATACTGTTGAGAAAGATGTTGCAAAACTAAAAGGCGTTAAAGTAAATATTTCTAAAATATTTTGGAGAATGTCTATGGTTAAAGTCAACGATAGAGAAAAAATTACACTTTTAAAAGTAATAGACAGTCATAAACCTGTTACGTGTGCGTTTAGAACATGGGAACTATGTGAATACCCGGTTTTACCACAAAATACTACGCACTCATGAAAAGTAAAAACATCGAATAAATTAGAAAAACCAAGATATGTCATAATAGGATTTCAGACTAATAGAAAAAATAGTACTATAAACTCCATGTCACATTTCGATCATTGTAAAATCAAAAACTTGAAGGTTTATTTAAATTCCGATGTGTTTCCCTACGAAGATTTTCAATGTGATTTCACGAAGAATAAAATAGCTACATTATACAGAGCTTATGCAGAGTTTCAAAAATCATATTATGGTAACGATAATGTTACTCCTTTATTGAACAGAACCAATTTCAAAAATTACGCACCGATTATAGTTATCGATATGAGCAGACAGAACGACAACATCAAGACGTCGACCGTAGACCTAAGGATTGAATTCGAGGCTGACGAAATGTTTCCAGAATCCACTTCTGCATATTGTTTAATCATACACGATCAAATTATAACTTACAACCCTTTTAACGGGGAAGTTAGAACTTTGTAAATAATTATTGTACATTATGATATAAAATAAAACATTTTTTTTTTTGTTTAATAAATATTAATGTGTTTTTATTTCTATCCATATAAAATAAATACAATATTTTGTACATGTTTTATTTAAACTCTTTGAATAATTCACGTGCTGCTTTACAATGAACCGGATAGTCTCCTTTATGATATTGTCTCGGTGATGGTGGGGGTGATCCATGATATAAATCGAATATTGACGGTCCATCGTTCACATCAACTGGCTAATAAAAAATATTAATTTTAATACTAAACATTTTTATTTCAAAAAATCTGTTATATTTACCATTTTTAAATCATTTGATTGTAGTGACGGTGTTGATGGTAATGGCAAAATAAATAACTTAGTATCATCATTATCGTTAAGAACCTGATAAGGAAAAAATGTATTAATTACTTATATTTACGACAAATATGTTTATAATTACTTCTGATATAAAATTTTCTTGCTTATAACGGTGAGAGATATCTTCAAAACACATTGAAGGCGGTGAAAAAACTGTAGGCCCATCGTTTACATCACATGGCTAGAGTAAAAATAAATAAATAAATAGTTTTTAAAAAAAAGTGTTTAAGTAGAAAATTATACATTACCTTTAAAACATTAGGTTCTTCCATTAGCATAAGCAATCTTATGGACAATTGTTCGTTTGCAAACAATTTGATCTGATTGATATAATTTATCTGAGTGGGAGGTACAAATAATGCAATTTCTTCATCGGGTATATTATTAATATATGAAATCATTTCTCTAATGTCTGACACGTTTTTGAAATCTTTTGCAGCTAGTACGTTCAGTACTTCTTCAAATTGATTTATTATAATTGGTCTTACGATTATAGTTTTTCTTAGAACCGATTCAAAAATTGAACGTTCCAAATTTTGAAGTGTGAATAAATTTGATCGATTGAGTAATATGCGATGTCCTTCGAATATTCGAGAATTTATAACCAACATATTTTCATCACGATAAGCCATTTTCGAGAGCGTATAAAATTTATCATTCAGAAAAATACTTTCTTTAGTTTTTTGTGGTGGATCGAGAATAAACGAAAAAATATTTCCCATAAGCAAATATATTCTTTTTAAAAAATCTGGGTGTAAGCTTATGTGTCTTGATGGTGTTAAAATATGAATCCTTACGTTAAAATTATCAGTCGGATCGAACCCGATAAACAAAAACTTACGCTCAGCAAAATCAATAGTAAACACTGTGGTTTCAATTAAATTGGTTAGCGGTGAAGGTGGAACATATTTGTATGTTTGTTTCTTGTAGTTCAGTTGGATTGAATCAGCCAAATTATAAAAAACACTATTTGAAAATGTATAAACACTTTAAGGCACTTTTTAAAAATGTATAAACACTTTATGGCACTTTTTGAAATATGTTTAAACACTTAAAACTGGGTAGTATGAATTTAATCTTTATACTAAGACTGTCGGATGAATACTGATTTTAACTCGGTTTCCACCATACGTTCATAATAATGTTTTTTTTTTCAATCGTGAATAAACGATTCGACAAAAACTCGAACAGGTCTCTACTGGTCTCTACAGGTCTCTACCGAGTACAGTTTCGAAAAGTAAAAAAAAAGTCATGGTCAGCTATAATTGAAATAAGTAAAAAGTAAAAAAAAACAATACGTTAAAATGCGAAATGAAATGTAAAAATTTAAACATTAAATAAAAAAAAACATCGTCAGCTATAATTGAAATAAGTAAAAAGTAAAAAAAAATTCATCGTCAGCAATAAGTTAAAAATTTTAAAACTTGAAAAAAAAAATAATATAATATAATATAGGTATAGTGATAGTCGTGGGGCGGAAGAGGGGGAGGGGGGGGGCAATGTGTGAGTCCGGGGGTTGGGGGGTCATCACAAATGCGGAGGGAAGTGCGGAGAGAAATGCGGAGGAATTTTAATGCGGAGGAAATCACATAAAAAAAAAAAGGGGAGGGGTTGTGCAATGTGTGAGTGCGGGGGTTGGGGGGTCATCACAAATGCGGAGGGATGTACAGAGAGAAATGCGGAGGAATTACAAATGCGGAGGGAAATGCGGAGGAATTTACGAATGCGGAGGAAAATGCGGAGGAATTTCAATGCGGAGGCTTTTGTATACTCCTTTTTATACTACTTTTTATACTATTCTTTAAATATTTTAGCTAATGTTAGTAATATAGTGTATTGAATAGTCTGTACTGTGTAATATTATTAATAACAATAATCTTCCTTGTTTAGGCTTGTACTCATTTAAACGTTGTAGTTCTAAGTCAACCAAAACTTTATCCCGCTGCGATAAGGTGCTATGCGTCGTTGATTACAATAAAAAACTTTAGTTTTCAATAACAAAAAAAAACAAAAAACAAAAAAACAAAAATATATAAAAGAGAGAGAAAATGGAGGAAATACCGCCATACGTATTTTTACATATTGCCTAGTTCAATGTTCATAATTTGAAACATTTGAAACGTTCACATAGATATCATCCGGCAAACGCACCGGGGACGAAAGTATTTTATAAATTAATCATTTTATTTGCGTTACACGGGTATCTTCCAATTTATTAATTCATTTATCTTTCTTTCAATATATATAATATTATTATTATATATATATAATATTATATTTAATATCATTTAACTCGACTGTGGTGACGAGAATCTGAATACTGTATGTTCCATGATACTCTCGTTGTATGGAAAGTGCTGGCAAACGAGATACTCGCACGCCTGATTTTCTTCAGTACGCGCTAACGCAATCTGGGAAACATAAAAACAAAATGGCACCCGTTACCTCGTTCATCCTATTACCAAAAATCGCAACAGGTACTGCACCTATGACTCCAACAACTTCGTCAAGTCGGACAACTTCACGTAGTGTAGAAGATCCATTCATAAATCTTCAAAAAATGATGAAGGATATGCAAGCGAAAAGTGAAGCACTACACGCCGAGAGCATAGCCCATAGTAAAAATTGATAGAGACGTTAGATGCTAAAAGTAATGTACGCCATGCAGAAACACAAGATCGATTTGATGAATGTATTCAACGTTAGAAAGCCTTGGATATGCGCATAAATCAAGTTGAAGATACCATAGTCCGTCATAATTTACATATTGCAGACCAAGCAACGATCAACACTCGAGTATCCGATTGTCTCAATCGTCTTCAATCCTTGAAAATGAAGTGACATCAATCCGTGATACCTTGTCCAGACTTTCCACGTTGGGTTTTGTGCCTAGTCAAGTGGATATCTCATCTGTACCGTTATCTACGTCATTTCTCTCCTCCACAGCACAACCGAACACGAACATAAACGTTGAGCCAACCTATGTACCAATGACCGGATTGCCATCAACCTCTGTGAACCCAACTCAAATTAATTATAACGAACATTCTATCCCAAAATTTAAAGAATACATACATCAACACCTTACTGAAGCCACCGAAGAACAGGGTGCAAAATTGATAGACCTATTGAAAGATTTCCAGGATATTTTCAGTACTCGGCCTGGTTTGAATTCCTTATATACATGTCGTTTCACAGTCTCTGAAGATATTCCATTTAAGGTTCGCCCATATCCGGTTCCATTTGCTAGACGACCTGTCGTAGAAGCAGAGTTGCGACGTATGCTTGATTGGGGGGTAATTGAGCGTAGCATATCACCGTATTGTAATCCGATAATTTGTGCAAGTATCTATCCCCCGTAACTTAATATATATATATATATACCGTATGATCACATAGACGACGAATGCCCTGATTAAATTCTCGTTTTTAGTTTAAAAGTCTCTACTTAGTTAGTGATCGGTTTCTACAGGAGGGTTTCTGTAACGTTCAAATTTTAATGAGAGTCCCCGTCGTCTATGTTACGATTATAGCAGCTTATCGCGAAGCCCGAAAATACCAAAAGCGAACTACGTATGAGTGGTTTTGCGTATTAATGTTTGTTGTTTTCCGTACGCTGCAGAATAAACATTGTGTTATAACATTTTTCCATACCAAAAAAGCGGATAAGGTTTGGAACATATATTTTCGATCATGCACGGTGATTCGCGGTTGTGTTCGTCTCACAGTTCATGAATCATATTCGTCGCATCTACTTCATACAACTGTAGATCTGTTTCGGGATTATAAATATCTATGCAAATGATAGCGTCAATTTCATCCTGTCTTAATTTCATGACTTCTCACAAAAGAATATGTACATGAGGATTGTTTTTCGGTTAAATTTAGCGGACTGTATGGTTTTAATTTTATTGAAATAAAAGAATGCAATTGAAAGTTTGTACTAATTTAGTCTTTATTTTAACGTGAACTTTACTGTGTGTGACGGTCGGCTGCTACACGATTACTAACTAGGCTTGCGTTAGAGAATAAGATAATATTATAACGATATAAACAAGATAACACAACAATATACTTAATGGTATTTCCCTACGCAACATGCCGCCCGCCTTGAATAAATTGATTTTAAATTATTCAATGGTAATAAATTATTATACATTCAATTTTATAAATACAATATTTTGAATAAATCAAAAACAAGAAAAATTAGAAAATAATATAAATATAAATACAATATTTTGAATAATTTAAAAACAAGAAAAATTAGAAAATAATATAAATATAAATACGATATTTTGAACAAATCAAAAACAAAATTAGAAAATAATATAAATGTAAAAAATAATATGATATGGTATAAATGGATACAAATATTTATAAATATCAATTTAGTAATTGTCGTCAAAAGGAAGAAGACATAATTTTCTCACTGGCCGTTTAATCTTCTTTTTTCCTACTTGAACGATAGCGACACGAATTTCACCATCTGAACCTGGTTGCACCTCTAGAACTCTACCCATTGACCAGGATAATGGGGGAATGTCGTCTTCTTTAACCAACACTACAGTTCCCACAGATAAACGAGGACCTTTGTGCTCGAACCATTTTTTTCTTGTTTGTAGTTGAGAAAGGTATTCTTTTTGCCAACGCTGCCATATTTGTTGAGTTAAACGAGTCACACGTTGCCACCGTTTAAGACGATTATCGGGTACGTCCAACAAATTAGGTTCTGGTATTGAACACAGTGGTTCGCCAATTAAAAAATGAGGCGGGGATCAACGGAGCCAAGTCTGATGGATGAGAGGATAAAGGCGTTAGAGAACGAGAATTAAGAACTGCCTCTATTCTTACTAAAACAGTATTTAATTCTTCAAACGTGAGATTGGAGTTACCTAAAACCCGACGTAGATGCGTTTTTACAGATTTGATAGACGCTTCCCATAATCCTCCAAAATGGGGTGAGCGGGGGGGAATAAAATGCCAATTAGTACCTTGTGGAGCGAGTGAAGTATACAAATGACTTACATGATCTTTATTTTGAAATAATAGTTTAAGTTCTTTTAGCTCGTTGTTCGCGCCAACAAAATTAGTAGCATTATCGCTATATATATCAGTACTATGACCTCGGCGTGCGAAAAAACGTTTTAGGGCGTTGAGAAAAGATTGAGATGTTAAGTCGCTTACAAGTTCGATATGTACCGCATGGGTACTGAAACAGACAAAAACACATATATATCCTTTGACTGTCGATTTTTTACGATTATTGCTTTTTATCAGAACTGGACCCGCGAAGTCGACACCACATTTTTTAAATGGACGAAAAGATTCCACGCGTTCAGAAGGAAGCTGTCCCATTATAGGTTCGACGATGGCCGGACGCAAACGAAAACAGTTTATGCATTTGTAAAAAATATGTCGGGCCATGTTTCTACCATCGATTATCCAATACTTCAATCGGGTAGAGGCTAACATTGCTTGTGGTCCAGCGTGTAATAACCGTTTATGTTCATTGCATAAAATTAATTTTGCGATATGACACTTGGCAGGAATTAAAACAGGTTGACGCTGAGATGGACTTATATTACTAGCATTTTTTAGACGTCCACCGACCCTTAATATACCGTCGTCCAAGAATGGGTGTAAATTTTTTAATTTGTTATTTAAAATCACTTCATTTTTATTTAATAAATGATTTATTTCGTTTGACCATTATAAGGCTTGAGTTAATTTTATTACCGTAATTTCGGCCTCAAATATTTCGTTGGATTGTATTGCACCTATGATCCTTTGCTGTTTTTTTATATATTTTATAAAACGATTACAATAAGCGATTATTCTTAACAACTTGTGCCATGACGAATATTTATTTAATATAGATACCTCTGCCGATTTATTTACTGATATAGCTACCACTTTGCTTTTTTCTCTTAATTCTGGGATAGTATTTGAGTTTATTTTAAAGTCGTATTTTGGCCAATTATTTTTTTCAACTACTAACCAGGGGGGCCCGTGCCACCATAAAGTACTTTCGATGATTTGTTTTGGGCTGCAACCTCTGGATATTAGATCAGCCGGGTTATCCGCTGTACCGACGTGGTTCCATTCATTTATATTAGTTACGTCTTGGATTTCGCCTACACGATGAGCGACGAAAGTCTGCCATTTTGTAGACGGGGATGTAATCCATGCTAAAGCAATTGACGAGTCTGTCCAAAAATATTTTTTATGTATTGTTAGTTTTAATTTAGGGATAATTTTATGAGCTAAACGAGCGAGTATTACCGCCGCACATAATTCAAGGCGTGGCAGTGATAATACCTTTAGCGGAGTGACTCTCGATTTGGCACATATAATTCTGACGTGTGAACATTATTTTGATTGATAACTCGAACGTATAAACAAGCTCCATATGCAACCAAACTTGCATCAGAAAATCCATGTATTTCTACTAACGAGTCATTTCCAGTACCCAAATGCCGCGGTATTTCTAATTTTCTTAATACATTTAATTCGTTTATGTAGTCGTTCCATTCTTCTCGTAAATCATTTGGTACAGGCTGATCCCACTCGATTTTAAGTTGCCACATTTTTTGCATTAGAATTTTAGCACGCGTTACCACTGGACCTATTAAGCCTAACGGGTCAAACAAGGAAGCAATTTCTGATAATATTTTCCTTTTAGTTAACGGGTGCTTCACATTTTCGTTTATATATTCGTTTATATTATAACAAAATACATCACGTTCTGGACACCATAACAAACCCAATATTTTTACCATTTTATTTTCTAATTCTAGTACTATCGTAGCTTCGTTTTCCGCACTGTGCAAGTTCTTTAATAGTTCGCGCTCGTTGGACATCCATTTCCGCAATTCAAACCCACCCTTATACATAATTTTTCGCAAATTATCTCGTAATAGCAAAGCTTCTTGTTTAGTATTCGCACCACCTAAAAAGTCGTCCATGTAGAAATCTGTTTTGATAGCTTGACAAGCTTCCGGATACGATTCATACATTTCTTCTGCTAATTTGACTAAACAACCGGTAGATAAAAATGATGCAGAGATTGTACCATAGGTAACGGTAGTTAATTGATATATTTGTATTTTTTCTTCGGGGCTAGACCGCCAAAGTATTTTTTGGAATTTACGGTGTTTTGGTTCAACTAATATTTGCCTATACATTTTTGATATATCCGATGATAACGCATATTTATATGTTCGGAATCGTGATAAAATTGTAACCAGCTCCTCTTGTATAGAAGGACCTTTCAACATTACGTCGTTTAGACTAAGACCCGTGTTTGTTTTACATGATGCATCGAATACGACGCGTAAACGTGTGGTTGAACTATTTTCATTTACCACAGCGTGGTGAGGTAGAAAATAGCCACATTCATTTCTACTACAATTTTCCTCTTCGACGAGTTCCATGTGACCTAACTCTAAATATTCTTTTAAGAATTTAGTATACGATACTCTTAAGTCTTCGTTATATTTAAATCGTTTCTCGGTGGTCAGTAACCTTTTCAAAACCGTTTGGTATGAATCTCCTAACTGATCGACGTTATTTTTAAACGGAAGTTGTACTATGAATCGTCCTTGTTCAGATCTACTTACAGTACGGTTGAAATGAATTTGACATGCCTTTTCTTCTAGTGTACAAATTTGCTTGTTTATTATTGTTTCTGAGCGCCAGAATTTTGCTACTTGTTCGTCTAAATTACAACAAGATATTTGATTCACGCTTAATGAAATATTTGCCCTTGTACCTTCAGTATATTTTGAATCGGCGGCTGATACTCGTCCGGAAACAATCCAACCTAATTTTGTTTCTTGTATAACAAGTCCACTGTTTTTCATTTATAATTTTACCCTGACTCATTAAATCGAAAAATATTTCTACCCCGAGTAGCATATCAATTGCTTGTGGTTGATTGTAAGCATTATCTGCTAGTCGTATTTCAGCAGGTATTTTTATTTTGGTTGGGTCAATGACCTGTACAGGTAAATTATTTGTTAAACGCGGCAATATTAAACAATACACCGTTTTTTGATAATCCGTGATACGGGATATTATCGTAGTCGTAATTGCGGCTGTAATTACATGTTTCGATTGACCTATACCAATTATCTCGTATTTTACCCTTGTCCGATTTAATCCTAACGTTTGCGATAACGACTCAGTAATAAAATTACTTTGGGCCCCAGAGTCTAACAACACACGACATAATATCGGCTCGCCCGAATTATTATAAACCTTTACTACGGCCGTAGCTAATAACACTTGTCCACGATCTGATAAAGCGGAATGCGCCACTATCGACTTATTGTTTTCGTTTTTGTCGTCTACATCACTTTGAGTAGGGTAAAAAAGGGAATTCTGGATCATAGGGAAACCCATAGCACCCGCAAAACTATTGCGGGTGCTATACTTTTAACACGGCCGCCCAAACCGTCGATGCGGGTGCTATATCTTTAACACGGCCGCCCACTGTCGCCGCTGCAGGCGGTAAACCTTATTCGACCCTGGTACCTCAATACTCTTTCATCACTCTATTTAACCCTTACATATCTCTTGATAGGTATTTAATGATTATTTTAAAAATGTACATTAGCATAATATTGTATCGTATGTGTAATTAATATGAAAAATGCTTAATGAGTGTACACGAAAAAATCGATTATTAAAAAATAACTTACTAATTCTTACTATACTCCTATATAAGACGGTTTTGCTATTATTTTAATTTAGTACGTTTCTAAATTTCAACCGTATCAAGACCTACCCAGGCAGACTTGAGCAGTTAAATTATTTAGAAACGAAATTTAAACCGACTTGTCATTTTTCTGTGAGTTTAGTGTTATACCGTGTTTACATTCGTGGAAAAATAATTTTTATAATAATTCATCGCTATCACAACTATTTGGTTGACAATTAGTTTCACGTTATTCTCCAAGTGATAAACACGTTTACAAAGTGTTCAACTTATGATGGCCGGTTCAAATAAAGAATTATACAAGTACATCGCACCATCACCGCCTAGCCAGCTCATCGACTCGTCAGTTTTCGTGATTGATTTTACAGAACGTAAATTTTTACACGTTGGAATCGATCCGGTAAACCAATTTAACGTTATGTAAAATCAATCACGAAAACTGACGAGTCGATGAGCTGGCTAGGCGGTGATGGTGCGATGTACTTGTATAATTCTTTATTTGAACCGGCCATCATAAGTTGAACACTTTGTAAACGTGTTTATCACTTGGAGAATAACGTGAAACTAATTGTCAACCAAATAGTTGTGATAGCGATGAATTATTATAAAAATTATTTTTCCACGAATGTAAACACGGTATAACACTAAACTCACAGAAAAATGACAAGTCGGTTTAAATTTCGTTTCTAAATAATTTAACTGCTCAAGTCTGCCTGGGTAGGTCTTGATACGGTTGAAATTTAGAAACGTACTGAATTAAAATAATAGCAAAACCGTCTTATATAGGAGTATAGTAGGAATTAGTAAGTTATTTTTTAATAATCGATTTTTTCGTGTACACTCATTAAGCATTTTTCATATTAATTACACATACGATACAATATTATGCTAATGTACATTTTAAAATAATCATTAAATACCTATCAAGAGATATGTAAGGGTTAAATAGAGTGATGAAAGAGTATTGAGGTACCAGGGTCGAATAAGGTTTACCGCCTGCAGCGGCGACAGTGGGCGGCCGTGTTAAAGATATAGCACCCGCATCGACGGTTTGGGCGGCCGTGTTAAAAGTATAGCACCCGCAATAGTTTTGCGGGTGCTATGGGTTTCCCTATGATCCAGAATTCCCTTTTTTACCCTACTACTTTGCACCTTTTCGTTATTTTTGTTTATGTGCAATAAAGTGTTATGAGATTTTTGACATTTAAAACATTTTTTACCGAAACACTTATTTTTGGTATGCTGACGTATACATACAATACAAAGTTTTAATTCTTTTACCCGACTTATACGCTCAGATATCGAAAGTGCAATAAATTCAGGACACTTATATATTGTATGCGATAAATTACAATGCCAACATTTTAATGTTTCGGTCGACAAGAACGCCATCATTTTATCATTCGTCGTTTTTTTACAGCCTTTCTTTATTTGTAGATCCTTTATAAGTTTTGTATTTAAATGAGTAGCCGATTCTACCGCTTCCAAAATTTTAAACCTTTTTTCTAAGAATTCGATTAACATTTTAACAGGAGGTACTTCTTCTTTCGGTGAAACGGTTTCCCATGATTTTATTGTGTTAGTGTCTAATTTGGTAGTTATGAGATGTGTAAACAATGATCCCCAAACTTTAGGGTTTTCACCCATAGTTTCCAATGCATTCATATGTCCGTTTAACTTATCTATAAGCTGACGTAATTGAGCGGCTTCCTCATTTATTGTAAAGCCTGCCACGCCATCTCATAATTTAATGCGGTTGTTTCTAAACACTGAATCACTTGAGCTGCTTCACCACTTAAAGACGCGCGTAAATGAAAAAATCTTTGGATGTCATCTATTCTTGGATTCCTATGTACCAATGCACCGAACATGTCATAAAATGCTGACCATTCATTATATGCACCAGAAAATATTGGTACACTTAATGGCGCCAACTGCATCTGGGTTACTGTGCCACAGCAAGAACTATAATTTGCACTAGAATTTTTTACATTTTCGTCAATCACGTCATCCCTTTTTTGATTAACCTCATATATAAGTTTTTCGCATATTTCCACAACACTGAAATAAGCATCCTCAAATTCTGCGCGATATACTTGTGCTTCGTTATAATTGTCGTCGTCGTTTGCTTCTATAGAACTTTGCACTCGTTCGAACTCCGACCAGACTTCTTCAATTTTTTCTCTACGACATTTTAATTCATATTGATTCATGGACTCTTTAATTACATTTCTCACATATGTCCCGAATCTCGTCAAATGAGACTTTAATTGCCCTCTACGTATTTTAAGAGCTGATATATCGGATATCCCGTTATTATTTATCACTATTCGCTAAATATTTTCTTCTTGATAATTTAGGAATGTGACGGTATCTTCCCAATTAAAACGTTTCTATCTACGACTCACACTATTTTAAAGTAGAGGCAGTATGGAAAAACCTTTAGAAAATTTGGATACAATGGATTTAATTTAAGAAATAATATTTTACTGACACGACTCACCCAAATTTCGGCACAATATTTTATAATCCACTTTACCAATTCCGATTTTAAATTGATGATTACTTACGCCAGTGCACTTTGAGCAGATTACAGATGTTTATTAATTCACATGCGAATAAATTAATTTATATTAACACTACACGTATACCCAATTTTTAAACTTTTAAACGTATTTGAGTTATTAGATGTTTATTAATACACACGCGAATAATTTAATTTATATTAACACTACACATATACACAATTTTTAAACTTTTAAACGTATTTGAGTTATTAGCCAGACACGCCAAACACATAGATTCTTTTAATCCGGGTCGAAGGACCAATGTTTTTCGGTTAAATTTAGCGGACTATATGGTTTTAATTTTATTGAAATAAAAGAATGCAATTGAAAGTTTGTACTAATTTAGTCTTTATTTTAACGTGAACTTTACTGTGTGTGACGGTCGGCTGCTACACGATAACTAACTAGGCTTGCGTTAGAGAATAAGATAATATTATAACGATATAAACAAGATAACACAACAATATACTTAATGGTATTTCCCTACGCAACAAGGATGTCTTTTTTTTCGCTATTTCATAGAGTACATCCAACGTCGCACGTCTCTGAAGACATGGTATTTCACAATAGCGTCCATAATTGCCTTGAGTTTCTTCTCAAGTACTCATGCTGTAATATCATAACGATCACTGGATGATTTATTGGATAGTAACAACTGTGTGATTTCGATTCTTTTTGGATTAAAAGTTAAAATTACGGTCGACCGTAATTTCATCGCATATTGCGTCTTGTCGAGCATATGTTTCGGGCTTACAACACACGTCGCTGTCAATATGGTATGTTGTTCATCATTATTTCCATTTCCATCCATATTCATGGCCACGAGGTTTTCGTCATGGCAGGACTTTAGCGACACTCGTACCAATACTCTAGCTCTTGTCGATAGTTGGGCACACCTTCGCCTCAGCTTGCTCTGTCCTTTTAGGACTTTTATTGACACCAAACATTAGCTGCTCGGGTTTTTAGGCTCCCGTGGTGCCGTTGGTGAAACTGGCTGGATTCTAATTTTGATACTCTGGAGCTCTCACCAGTACCGAGATTTGTAGTACTTGCATCCATCCAAGCCAGCACGGTAGATCCGAATAAGGCATAACACTGGATTTCGAACAGATAACGTGTGGTGTTACCTGTCCGATCGTTTGTATTACGCACCAAAACTACGCTCTTCTTTTTTTTATAGAAAGATTTAGCTCTCAGAGCCCGCCTCCTCTCAGCTACGAGGTGAAATGTTCTGCGAACGAATCGTTTGGCAGGCTTGGGCTATAGCTTAAGCTGCCTATCGGGAGACCCAAGGATGGCAGCCACTTATTGAGTATTTGTGACTATCCCCGCATTAAGGCTGTTCCGTGATCCGCCATCTAAGGACGCCATAGTGCTGCTTACGTCTGTTCATGGTCTCGAATTACCCTAGCGGGGGAAATGATGCCTGGGTAAAGTCGGTATTAATAACACTCTTACATCAAATAACAGACTTACCTGTTGTTGCATTTTGGGATATGTTAAAAAAAGCATATTATTCTGCTACATAAAATATATTGATAAGAATAGCATTAAATTAGTATATTATCGAGTGTGTTTGAACTTAATAAATAATATATTTAATTATAAAGTGAAAATAATGAGTTAGAAATTCGTTTAGAAAAAACTGATTTTTGCTCAATTAGTTTAAAAAATACACATGTGGATTTTGAAAAAAAAGTGTCGTAAGTAACAGAATGAAATGAATTAAGATATACAAATATTGATCGGTTCAATCCCTATGTATCTGCCATATTTATATATTAATAAATCGATAGTTTATTGGAAGAAAACTATATTAGTTAATATATCCGTTAAAGGCGAGGGGTACATTGTATTTTATTTATAAATGATCAATCATTGCTGTTTAAATCAAAAGAGATTACCATAAAAAAACTCTAGATAAATTTTTCTGATGAATATCCAGAAATACCAGAAATATAATATAAAAGCATTAACAATATTTTGTCGTTCTCAACTTTATTTCTTTTTGAACAGAGGTATTCAGCACTTACAGATTTATAAAGTAATAAATGAGAGAAACTAATTTTAATTGAGAAATAATTGCGGACGTGTCTTTCATTTATTCGTTTAAGAATTAAAGTTATTTTATAGTCCATCAAGTACACTTCTCATTAAATTTACACATGAAACGTAATTAATAAAGAATGCTATAAAGTTAAAATTTTAACAATTTTTTATGCCCATCGATTTTCTTCTTAATTCTAATTTGATGCAAAAATTAAATAATAACCAAAAAGTGTACATTGTATCGTGCAAATATGATGAAGAGCGAAAAGTACTATGGTCAAATAATGTTTTAAAACAACTGATTTCAAGATTTAATTAATAGGGAAGGAATGAAGACGAATTTTCCCTTTATTGACTTATTAGATGACATTAATTTTTGTATTAAAACATACTTCTACATTCATCTTTACCTTAAAGATAAATAAGACAGACAATTAATTTCTTTTAAACAAAATTGTAACAATCATATAAAATAATTCTATATGAATGGAAACTCTTCTTTTTTCAAAAAAAATTATGGTGCAATGTCAATTGTATGATAGTACCTCTATAATTGCGTTAATAATAGTTCACTGAGTAAGTTGAAGAAATATAAATATTAGAAAATATGAATTTTTTAGAAGGTGACATTCGATCATTAGTAACTTATCTATTATAATTAAGAATTAAAGTTATTAAATATTTGTATCAGATTAAAAGTTAATTAATGTCATTGCTAATTTGTAAATATTTTTAATAATTAATCATAATTGTCATTAAAATGAATGCCATTTCAGATTGGTTTGATACATACGTATTCTAAAATTGCAATAGGTGTTTATATCAAACATAATGCCTAAACATTAGATTGACATTAGAATAAAAAAGTTTATCTGAACAGATAATATCAGCTCAATTGAGTAACATACATAGAAATTATAATTAATGAACAAAATATATATTTTTAAAATATCCCATAGGTTTAAGCATGTGTCACATATAAAGACAAACAAAAATCTTAAACTTGTCTTGTCAATAACAAATATGTCAACAATTATAATAGTTTATTTCCTTTTTAGTTATTTTTAATTATAGTTTAGGAAAACAACAATGTAGAAATTATATAAATAAAAATCAATTATCCTGTGCATGAAATATCATCACTTGGAAATAGCTCAACTTATTTAGATTTTTTTCCTGTGTTCATAATTGTCTAGACAAGGTGTACATGAAAAAAATTGTAGAAAATTAAATGAAAAACTTGGAAAATTATTACAGTTTTATTACGTGTAATAGCATATTTGTTAAATAACGACATAAAAGAAATAGTTTTGAATAATATTAAATTAGTGTTCATTCATTTATTTAATTATTCCGCATTTACAGATGACGCATTTAGAGATGGTGAATCCACATGACCAGCAGTACAATAATCATTAATCATCAGTCACTGTCAACCACAAAAAAATATCGAAAACATATAATTAAATATAAGTTATTTATTGTTTATATTATTTATTTTGTTCTTATATTAAATATATTTTTATATGTTTATTTATTTTATTTTATTTCAAAATGTATCCCCGCCTTTCCCTAAAAATAGGTATAGCAGTCGCTACACTTGTCGATAGAAGTGGGCGCCACTGTAAGCGGGTACATCTAATTTATATTGAGGTTATAGAATAATCATCTCTAAATATTCCTAGTCTGTTAAGAAAAATTATGTATTTAAAAACTTAAAAAACACTCTAATTCAATTTTATTCAAAACTATTTAATGTTTTAATTTATTTAGTTTATAAAAAATTATTTACCAAAGAAGCTATCGATCACACGAGTAGTTCAAATTGAAATATTTTACGTAACAAAACTGCACACAGGCAAAACCGAATAACACAGCTATATTCCATATTAACTGTTGATTAACTATTTTTAGTTTATGATGTCAAATTAAATAAAGCATTTCCATCAGCTTGTACAAAATATGAAATTCTCCTCATTTGTTTAAAATAAATATTTTTATAATTTTGGACAAATATAAAATCTGGATAATAATTTAGCATGTGTATAATTTGTTTACTAATGTTGTTTATTTTTAAGTGATAACACATTATTCAATTAAATTTTTTTAATTATCGTAATATAAATATGAAATAGCGATTAAAATAATAAATTAGTATATGTTGAATGCAAATAATAATGTAATTATTTACCCACGTATGTATTACGACATAGGTATTTATAGTAGCCCCTTCCAAAAACTAAAAAATATTATTTGCTTATGACTACAGTATATATGGCAGTGTTGAAGCTTGAGATAATGTAAAATGTATATTTATTTAAAAATCATTGAATTTGTATGCGTTTAAACAACTTACATAGTGTTCTATAGTTTTCATACACTAAATTTGACCAATAATTTAAATTTGGAAAAAGATATGTTTTACCGAAAAATGTACTAAATGTAATAGGTCAATAATTTTATATAGCATTAAATAATGAATGGAATACTGTGTTCTTGGATACAGTATTTTATATTCACATATTTTTGGATTAAATACTGTATTTAAGTAATATTTTTCTTTTGTCTGGTTAAATTTTTATTGGTTTAGAAAAATTATTATCCATATTGCTGTACTAGATTAAAAATTTGAATTTTACCTATGTTTAGCGGTTATGAATATTATTAAGTTCAAATATTTTAGATAGATTTAAATAAAAATGTTGAAGTATAAATCGTACAACGTAAAGTTAAAAATGTACTGTTAACAATCGTAAACAACTCGATTAGTAAGATGTTGATTGCAAATAATTTTACTGCTGTTCGAAAAGCAATTATATAAATTAATTTTTTATTTTATTTTATGTAAACCTTTATTTACTGTTGATTTTGACCGTGATTTTTGTTTAATCAACTTTTTCATTTGTTGATGTTTATTTAATTAATTAATTATAATAATATATAATAATTATTTTATTATTATTTTATTATTATTTTATTAATTATTAATTTATAATAATTAATTATTCTATCTTTGGTTTTTGTTTTATCTTATTGTATTATATATATAATCAAATATTATGATGATACAATTTTTAACTTATACACATGATCAACTGAATAACTTACACTTATATTTGAATATCTCGTTACGACAGTCAGCAAAAAATAATTTTTCTAATACAGACATATAAATATTAGGGTAATCAAGGATATTATCTATGAAATCATTAACATTTATAATAAATATAATACACACCATTACAAAGTACACGTAATTGTACTACTCGAATAGGTTTTATAAAAATTTAGATTAGATAAAATATCCGGTATAAATGTGTCATACTTAATATATGAACATATATTAATGAAGATATTTAAGACAAACGTCAAATTTTTTAAACATTTATGTTATAATAATTCGACAACTTCAAATCCACGAAGTATCCGATGCTTACTCTTATTTTTGAATAAAAATAATTAACTTTACTTACCAATACAATTGTTATAAGCTATAAATTTTATTTTATTCAATATTAATTTTTTTTTCAAAATTATGTTACGTCATATTTAAGTCTTATTATCTGCTAAATATGATTCATTTTAAAATCGTAAAATTATTTTGGCAGTTGTCTTTTGAAACAAATAATATTATTAACGATGTAACATATTATTCTTTGAGTGTGATTTTTGAAATACTTACCTTCAGGACCGGTCAAGGGTTCTAAATTATACAAACATGTAATTATTTGAATATGAAATGCCAAAATTCTTATTACGAAACAGTCGATAATCTTGTATAATGAAAATTTGATATGCATCAATAGTTTTCATAAATACTGCGCAAATAAATGATTGAAATATTTATTATATATTTAATGTCTATTAATTGTTTGAATTTTGATGTATACTATTTATGAATAAATCTGTGAACACAGTCATTGATCATTTATTGTAACAACATTAATTTATGTTGTACTATAAATTTACATACACCTTGGTAGGATTATAAAATAATTTGTTGGCGTATGTAACAAACTGAATCACGGAACCAGTGGCGAATTCAGAGTGTGATCGACCTCTCTCGCCTAAATCGCACCTCCCCATCGTTAGCTAGAAAGATCTACATGATGTATGGATCTATTTGAAGTTCATGTCTAAATTTATTGGTTGCATAAACTTGTCAAGTTCCACTTGAAAAATTACTAACAATATACTTTAGCGTAGTTTAAATTACAGGGTCCCCCAATAAACCTGTAGAAAGAAGAGAAATGATAAGAAATATCATTATTTCTAAGAATAACTTTCTCATAAGTACTGTCTTGTTTTGTGGTCTTGTCATCATACACTTTAGATTAACGTTGTGTGCAAACCAGTTGTAATAACTTTTCATATATAGATTATAATGATTACAAACGTTCGTTTGTAAATTATTTATTTAAATCGTGTTTCGAGTTTTGATCTACCTACAACTATTGTGATATTTAAATTTTATTGTAATTATACACGAGAAGAATAAAAACAAATACAATGATTGCGTACTTTAACTAAAAAATACGGATTGCTAACGTTATAAGTATAAAACTTAGATCATTTTACATTTAATCCACATATTTCTTAATGCACTTTTTTCTGTACTGTATTTTAGAATATTAATCATGAATGTATTCAACATGACTCAACTAAAGATCTTTCTGATATTGAACAATTAAAGAATACACTTGACGTTTCAACTGAAATCATTACTGCCTACAGATCAGGAATTATGCGTTTTGAACTAGAAATTCTTTAGGATATCACTCATTTCAAACAACTTTAAAATTTTTTATAGTCTAGTAATTATCATAAATTGATTTCACGAGGTTTAAGTAAAATGTTTGAATGTGACCAATTAACGGATAAACTTGATGATTTAATAAAAGTGATACTGACTTCACGTTAGAAAATATATGTCTTAAATTAATTTTAATATTACATTATTCGTGCTAATTGAATTTCAGACTTAAGTAAAAGTAAAAATATTTCAATTAAGTAAACCAATTAAATTCAATTGTAGTGTTCATATTAAAACATTCAACTAAAATTGGATATAGATAATTAAAAAATGTATGATCATCAAGTACAAATGTTACGATCATAAAAAGAAATTTTTACTTTACTATAATTACCTATTAATTTTGAACTTAAATACATTGGTAAAAATAACAACTCCACATTGGTATGTATTAAAGATTTAGTGGTTTGAGGTATGATATAAAAAGAAATATAACAAAAAATGTTTCTTCGTAAACAAATCCAAAAACGATAGATGAAAAGTGAAAAACCTAACAGTTAATGAAACTGATAACATTGCATTTAACGAGCACACTAGAGCACAGATAGGTGCAATAATTTATTGAACATACTTGTGCTGTTGGGTACAGAAATTATCAACGGACGAATCGATAAAGATATACACGTGGCGGAGAGCGTAGTGTTATTGAACGTTCTAGAAATCGCCCCGCTCCTCCTCATTCCTTTCCTCAGCGGACCTCGACGGCGACGAAAAGGCTCGTTATGCCGCCGCAAGTTAGTGTCGTTTGACGCACGTACGTCGACTTGTCGCGTTCGTGTTGTTCCTGGTTTTGATGCTCACCAAGTTGACGCACGTACGTTTGCGTGATTCCACGTACGTGTTGTTTTTGGGTTTTGTTGACATTCGCGGTCGTCCGTTGTCGAGCCGTTTTAAGTGTTCGGCGTATGCATTTGACGCACGTACGGTCGTATTTTCGAGTGTGTGTCGTATTATCGGCGTAGCCGCTTTCGTTCGCGCGTACGTCGTAATTTCGCGTGCGTCTCGTATTAGTGGCGGAACCGTTTTTATTTGTGCGTACGCTGTCGTTTTCGTGTGCATGTCTTATCGACTTATGGACATTGTTTTGTAGTCGTATGTGACGATCTTACAATTTATTTGTTATTGAGACTTTCGCGGTGTTGGAGTTCTGTCGTCGGCTGAGTGTAATACCGTCCATTTCGAACGAAAACGTGCCTCATGTGTCTGGTTGGTTCGTTGATGTGGCAGCACTGCACGTCAGCTGAAGCGGTATCACGTCAGATCGTTATCATTTTTATACCCCCATAACATTGTAATATTCCGCGCGAATATTCCCGTTCGTTTTATATATATTCTTTTTTTTTGAACCTTGTCGCGTGCCACGCACCGTGTATATCACTAATGATTGTATAATTGTGCTTGTGATTCATCGTTTGGTATCGTAATACGCGTGTACGTATTAGAGAACGACTTAATAAACGATCTATCTTAACACAATACAGTCCACTTTAATTTGATATTATTATGAACCTGACTGGCGAAGTTTACACTCCCGCAAATTCGACCTGCGGGAATATACGTCGCAAACATGTGCATTACCACACTATGCACAGAACAAACGTGATTTGATGAT